>JAECXR010000001.1:17500000-20000000 GCA_018153035.1 Drosophila pseudoananassae pseudoananassae | reverse complement strand
TGAATTCTTTACTTAAAAGCAGTGATTGCAAATAATAATTGAGTTTGAAAATATTGGAAAACTATAAATCTATTATCCATTTTTAATACTGCCATATGGGCAGTATCAACATAGAATATTTTACACATATGATACACCAAATGAGAGGTATTTGTTTGTAGAATTTCTGCATATTTATGCAGTAGCTTTCGGCGCTTAAGAGATATGTATTTAGATTTTTTATAACCTTGCAGAGGGTACTATAATTTTGGTCAAAAGTGTGCAACGCAGTGAAGGAGACATCTCTGACCCTATAAAGTATATATATGTATTCTTGATCAGGATCACCTCCTGAGTTAAGCATGATAAGCATGTCCGTCTGTCCGTCTGTCTGTTTCTACGCAAACTAGTCTCTCAGTTTTAAAGCTATCGTCTTGAAACTTTGCACACACCCTTCTTTCCTTTGCACGCAGTATATAAGTCGGAACGGCCGGGATCGGCCGACTATATCCTATAGCTGCCAAATAACTGGTTGATCGGAAATGGTATAACTTTGGTGTTTTTAGAGTTACAAAGTTCAGTTTTTGTACGAAAGCTACTTTTGGCAAAATAATACGAGCTACCAAATTTTATAAGGATCGGCCGACTATATCCTATAGCTGCCATATAACTGATTGATCGGAAATGGTATAACTTCGGTGTTTTTAAAGCTAGAGAATTAGGATTTAGTACGAATGCTATTTTTGGCAAAATAATACAACATGACAAATTTTCATAAAGATCAGCCGACAATATCCTATAGCTGCCATATAACTGAACAATCGGAAATTTACAAACTTTGGTTTTTTTGAAGATAAAAAGCTGGAACTTCGTACAGATTCTATTTTGGGTCAATTAATACAACCTACCAAATTGCATAACGATCGGCTGACTATATCTTATAGCTGCCATATAACTGAACGATCGGAAATGGTATTTGGTAAAAATACCAAATTTGGTATTTTTGAAGATGGAAGCTTGGTACTTTGTTTTAGATTTTTTATTGTAATAAATTGGTTATTTTATGATATTCTCATAAGGATCGGCCAATTTAATCCGATGTTTGCGATATATATCCGGTTTTAGCGGCAAGGGTATATCAACTTCGGCTCCGCCCGAAGTTAGCTTTCCTTTCTTGTTTATTGTAATAAATTGGTTATATTATGATATTCTTATAAGGATCGGCCAATTCAATCCAGTTATCTTCAAAATCCGGCCAGTTAGCTTTCTTGTTTTAAATAATTTTTATTTTTAATTTTTAAAATAAAAATTACAAAATAAATTTTATTTTTTCCAATAGAAATCAAGCATAATTTTTATTTTAGTTTTTTATAACAAAAATCTCTGCTTAATACAGTCTCTACTTAGAAGTAGGAAACTTTTTTCCTTAAGCTTACGTTAAAAAAATGTTTTAAATTAACAAATTTTTAACCTGTTATATTCGCAAAGCTTCACTTTGGATTTTTATCCTGTTTTTTTTTAGTTTAAAAAGAGTTGGGGAGCTAGTTAAGCGATCGGAGTGGAGAAGAGTGTTTAGCGGTCAAAATATCTTGGGATACGAAGCTTATTTTGCACTATACGAAGAACGCCACGGCAGTTAATGGGGGCTCTGCTTCTACATCGCCAAATAAATATGAATAAATATTTATTTATACCAAATAAATATGAAATATGAAACAATGCAACCACTAAATTTCACTCATTCATATAGCTTTTCATCCCCCAAATGATGGAAGAGTGATACTTACACAGGTTCACTTTTAATGGATCATGTTTTTTTGATTTTTTGTCCTGATTCAGCCATATTTTTAAGGGGTGATTCAGCCATCTGTTTTCATGCCTGATTCTTTATATTTCAGACCTGTTAACCTCTGATATGCCAGTCTGAATCAGGGCCGATGTTGAAGAGATATTCACTTCTAAATTCGTATTCGTTCTAGCAATAAGGTTCAATTCAGAGGTGAACAGGAGGACATATTTATTCGTGTGTGAGAGCTGAATGGTACTGACGGGTAGTAATTGTTTCATGTGTTTTGTATTTATATTTAAGAATGCTTATTAAATTTTATTTAAATGCATATTTTAATATATTTCACAGGTAACCAATTATTCAGTAAAACTGATCTGGACAATATTTGTTGTAACTTAAGTCCCAAAGAATGGATAAATCCCCATCGATCTATTATTGGTCTTGGAAACTACGATGTGAATGTTATTATTGCTGCATTAAAAATAAAAAATTGCGATGCCGTTTGGTTTGACAAACGAAACGACCCGTCATGCATAAATCTTGACGGAATTGTTGGCTTCATTCTAAACATACCCTCTGATTGCAAAATCGGTAATATAAAATTACCTTTGCGAAGGCGACATTGGATTGCAGTCAGACGAGTAGAAAATTATTATTATAATTTAGACTCTAAACTGAAAAATCTAAACTGAAAAAGATTCGGCCACAAGATGCATTAGAAACAGGGAAAAAAGAATGCTTGGGCAAACTTCGAGAAGTTTGTAAATTTTTACCAATAATTTGAATTTATTTTTTTTCCAACATTATTCCAGAATTTTCTTGGGCTGCAATTCTTATAACTAGAGCCAAAACATCTTCTCCATGTTTTAAAAACTGGAGCTCTGCATTAATTTTCTTTGGATCCGTGGCTAAACTTGAAAACCGTTCGGTTGGTTTATGAAATGTCTAAAAGTCGGCTTCTAGTTTTACCTTAGCGCTTAAGAGACCGTTCCACACTGGTCGATTTGGCCTCGCTAGCGGCATTTAATTATGTTTTTAAAATTTAAATAAACGTTAATTAAAGTCTACCTATCAATAACATACACCTTGATTAGATGCTAATTGATGTTTTCTAAGCTCATCAATAAGCTGATGATCAGCTGTGAACTGTCAAGGTCAACATATGTTTCAGCAGGTGATAGATACTATTTTGGCGCCCTTTTACTTATTGGTTGCATATTTGAATAAATAGTGGTTTTTACAAACTTGGTTTTTACCAATAGGTTTTTAACAACGATTAACGTATGTGCTACATGGAAAATCTGTGCTTGTGACGTGTCAGTATATGTGTTACTTATAAATTGTATTGGATTTCAAGTGTATTAACAATGTGCGGAATAGAGCGCACACCAGTCTTTCGTGAAGTAGAACTTAACAGATTCACCTGGATTCACTTTGGTTGCAATTGTTTGTTAAAGTATGAATTTTTATCTGTCCGAAATGTCAAAAATGAAGTGCGTAGTCCTGCGTATCTACAAGTTATTTCACTTGTTAGGAAGATAGTCAGTGTCGAAGCGCGCACTTTTCTTAGTATGGCACGGCGAAGCGATCCCCACTAAGCTTTGCATTAGGAGAAGTTTGTAACAAATGTGATTGTAACGAAAAGGAGCTTTTAGAAATTGCGAAAAAGGCTCCGCAATTTCAATAGTAGGCTTGTCCAGAAGTGGAAAAAATACGATAGAAATAAGGCAGCTTTTGAAAATAGTTATAAAGAAAGGCTAGAAAGCCCGACGGATGCATTTTTTTTGGCTGCAAGTAGCAGCTTATATAAGGACGGAAGGCGCAATACATCAAGAATGGTGTCGAAGCTGAATGATGACGAGGAGATTAACGGATATATTATAAAAACTATGAATAAGTTCAATTTTTTCAAATTTCAAACGAAAAAGCGCTGGCGCTATTTATAGATGTTGGACATACCAAGTACACATGGAATATATCAACAAGAAAGGAAAGCTAACTTCGGGCGGAGCCGAAGTTGATATAGTTGTTTGTATATCGCAAACATCGGATTAAATTGGCCGATCCTTATGAGAATACCATAATATTACCAATTTATTACAATAAAAAATCTAACACAAAGGACGAAGCTTCCATCTTCAAAAATACCAAAGTTGGTTTTTTTACCAAATTCCATTTCCGATCGTTCAGTTATATGGCAGCTATAAGATATAGTCGGCTGATCGTTATGCAATTTGGTAGGTTGTATTAACTGACCAAAAATAGAATCTGTACTTAGTTCCTGCTTTTTATCTTCAAAAACACGAAAGTTGGGTAATTTCCGATTGTTCAGTTATATGGCAGCTATTAGATATAGTCGGCCGATCGTTATGTTATATGGGAGGTTGTATTATTTTGCCAAAAATAGCATTCGTACCAAATCCGAATTCTCTAGCTTTAAAAACACCGAAGTTAAAGCATTTCCGATCAATCAGTTATATGGCAGCTATAGGATACAGTCGGCCGATCCTTATGAAATTTGGTAGGTCGTATTATTTTGCCAAAAATAGCATTGTTACACAATCTGAACTCTGTAACTCTAAAAAAACCAAATTTATACCATTTCCGATCGTTCAGTTATATGGCAGCTATAAGATATAGTCGGCCGATCGTTATGCAATTTGGTAGGTTGTATTAACTGACCAAAAATAGAATCTGTACTTAGTTCCTGCTTTTTATCTTCAAAAACACGAAAGTTGGGTAATTTCCGATTGTTCAGTTATATGGCAGCTATAAGATATAGTCGGCCGATCGTTATGTTATATGGGAGGTTGTATTATTTTGCCAAAAATAGCATTCGTACCAAATCCGAATTCTCTAGCTTTAAAAACACCGAAGTTAAAGCATTTCCGATCAATCAGTTATATGGCACCTATAACATACAGTCGGCCGATCCTTATAAAATTTGGTAGGTCGTATTATTTTGCCAAAAATAGCATCGTTACACAATCTGAACTCTGTAACTCTAAAAAAAGCAAAGTTATACCATTTCCGATCAATCAGTTATATGGCAGCTATAGGATATAGTCGGCCGATCCCGGCCGTTCCGACTTATATACTGCGTGCAAAGGAAATAAGGGTGTGTGCAAAGTTTCAAGACGATAGCTTTAAAACTGAGAGACTAGTTTGGGTAGAAACAGACAGACGGACAGACATACGGACAGACATACGGACAGACGGACATGGTTATATCAACTCAGGAGGTGATCCTGATCAAGAATATATATACTTTATAGGGTCGGAGATGTCTCCTTCACTGCGTTGCACACTTTTGGACAAAATTATAATACCCTCTGAAAGGGTATAAAAAGAGCAGAAAAAGGCCAAAACGCCCATATTTATCTGTGCTACGACAAATTACTCTCCACGAAAAAAAATGATATCCCAGTGACATCACAGTCACGGACTATTATGCTGATGTGCCTCTACAAAGTTTGGTGGACCATACTTTGGTGGACCCATAAAAGGATCATGGATGCAAGCCCACAAACTTATGAGATTGAGAATAACACTATGATTAATTTAACAGCGGTTTAAAAATGGTTTTGTGATGGCAGCAGCGGTCATTCAACTCAAAGACAACAGTTTAATGATTGCGATGGTAACATGGTAGACCAATATTTATTTGCAATTACCGTTGCAAGTGCAGAAAGGAAATTTATTCCTATGGAAAAACAATCGACCTTCTTCTACGCGGTATTGTCGTCCAATCAAAATACTTTGCGAGAAAAAAACAGCGGAGTTGACTCGAAGGGAACTTGAAAAAATAAAAAAACAAATATTAAATATTTTACCAACTTGTAATGGCTCCTTTACAATTCAAACCCAATTCCATATTGCCATGATTGATGGAAAAACTTTTAGCGTCATTTCGGAAAGTTATTCGCAATCATGCGGAATCTGTGGCGCAACACAAAAAAATATAAACGTCTTAAAATTGATAAAAAAGTTTTTAAAAAATACCAACCTTTTTGAATATGGGGTATCAAGTCTCCACGCATGGATTAGATTTTTTGAGATTTTTCATACAGAATACCTATAAACAAATGGCAAGTTCGAGGTGCTGATAAGAATATTGTTGATCAAAATAAGAGAAGTATAATGCAGAAGCTGAGAGAAGAAATGAATTTATTGGTGGACATACCAATCGACGGTACTGGAAGTACTAACAATGGTAATACTGCACCGATTTAGCGTTGTCCTGCGAGCATTGGCCTGTGGACATTACTTAAGCTCGGATGCATTCGGATCGTACGCTATGGAAACTGCAGAAATTTTTGTTAATGAATACCCCTGGTTTTACATGCCATCGTCTGTTCACAGAATCTTAATTCATGGAGCAGACATCATAAACAGTTTTTGTCTTCCAATTGGTATGATGTCAGAGGTAGCGCTTGAAGCAAGGAATAACGATTATCGAAACATACGCGAGAAAAATTCAAGAAGAAACACAATGGAGGATATAATGAATACCCTTTTTGTTTCTTGTGATCCTCTAATATCTTCAATGTGAAATGGCTCATCAATTTCGTCATCGAAAAATATTATTATGGACAAAGACGTTAAGAGCTTGCTTTCAGCAGAAAATCTTGGAACAGATTTGTCCGACTCTGAAAGTCGAGATTCTGAATATTAATTTTTTTTTTAAATTTTTGTATATAATGTATATGTTTCTTATTTGCTTCTTGTATAATATAGTATATAATGTATATGTTTCTTATTTGCTTCTTGTATAATATAAGGTATAATTCTATTTCTTACTCTTTTTCTTTAGAGTACAAAAAATTTTATAAAAGTCTTTTTTTAAATATAAAAGAAAAAATAAAATAAACCCACTATAAATTTCATTTATGTCCACATAGTGCAAAATTGAGTAAGAAACCGAAAATAAAAATTGAAGATATCTCTAATATTTCAGAAGTTATTAATTTAATGCCGCTAGCGAGGCCGAATCGACCACTGTGCGTTCGACTCAAAGCGACTGTCCTCAGAACCAAAGCCCGGCACAGCCTACAAAATGCTTCCTCTGTGGTTATATTTTTTTCCACCTATGGAAAATGGAAAATTAAAATGTTTAAATGCAACATGTAAAACAATCATTGTACCGGTGGCATTTTCATGTAAATTTCTGGTACTTGGTGGTGAACGACGCCAAGAAATTTTAGCCGCTCCGTCAACATTTTTTTGTATACCCTTTTAGAGGGTATTATAATTTTGGTTAAACTTTTGCAATGCAGTAAGGAGACATCTCCGACCGTATAAAGTATATATGTATATTCTTGATCAGCATCGAGTCGATATAGCGATGGCAGTCTGTCTATATGAGCGCGTGGATGGGCAACGCAATGTGAGGCAGTGTTCTGGATTCTATCTTGGATGGTTGTCTTGGTTGTATTTTTCGTATTCTTGTCATTATTATTAAATTATATACATGGTTTCTCTTTAAGATGGGTTTCGTCTCAATTTTCCTCCATTTCCAGCTATCAAATATGTATCTTAAATAATTGTATGTAAATAACTATATTCCAGGAATACCACCCGGTATTTGTATTGTTGCTCCCTCGGCACTCCACCCTACTCCCCCTCAATGAAACTTGAATTTATTGGGGTAATTTTATTTTACTTAGTAATACGGTAAAACGATACATTTTTGGCATGCTACTTCTCTAATTAAAAGTATTATTTTATTATACAACTAATAAAATAATAAAATATTTATACGCCGTAGCGTTTCCCGTCTAGCACGAAGTGTACGAAATTTCAATTGCGCAATTTCAATTCCATATATGTATAACTAAAATATACATTTTAGTTTGACACGGCTATAAAATGTATTTCCTTTTATACATTTATATTTCAATAAATAAAATTGTGCATGCCACAAGAGGAGTTTTTTAATCTTTATAATATTAAATTAATCACTGCTAGATTTCACTTAAGGGCTTAGACGATTTTCGATTTACAGATTCCAGATAAGCTGCCGGGACCCAGCCTTCAGCATTTCCTTTTGAGAAAAAACATATGAAAATTACCAAAAGTATATACATATAAAATCAGTTGTACATTTACCTAAAACTCGCACATACCACCAGCCAGCGCATCCGATTTTTAGAAGTTCTATTGTATCACCTTCATGCATAGAAACTTCAGAATGTCCCGCCGCGGAATAATCAGCGAGAGAAATAAATTTACCTCCCTGTTTTGTAAAAAAAATGTGTATATATTTATGTTGCAGTAATAAATAAAAACAAGAAAGGAAAGCTAACTTCGGGCGGAGCCAAAGTTGATATACCCTTGCAGTTAAAATCGGATATATATCGCAAAAATCGGATTGAATTGGGCAATCCTTATGAGAATATCATAATATAACCAATTTATTACAATAAAAAATCTAAAACAAAGTACCAAGTTCCCATCTTCAAAAATATCAAAGTTGGTATTTTTACCAAATACCATCTCCGATCGTTTAGTTATATGGCAGCTATAAAATATAGTCGGCTGATCGTTATGCAATTTGGTAGGTTGTATTGTTTTGCCAAAAATAGCATTCGTACCAAATCCGAATTCTCTAGCTTCAAAAACACCGAAGTTATAGCATTTCCGATCAATCAGTTATAAGGCAGCTATAGGATATAGTCGGCCGATCCTTATAAAATTTGGTAGGTCGTATTATTTTGCCAAAAATAGCTTTCGTACAAAATCTGAACTCTGTAACTCTTAAAACACCAAAGTTATACCATTTCCGATCAATCAGTTATATGGCAGCTATAGGATATAGTCGGCCGATCCCGGCCGTTCCGACTTATATACTGCGTGCAAAGGAAAGAAGGGTGTGTGCAAAGTTTCAAGACGATAGCTTTAAAACTGAGAGACTAGTTTGCGTAGAAACAGACAGACGGACAGACGGACAGACGGACATGCTTATATCAACTCAGGAGGTGATCCTGATCAAGAATATATATACTTTATAGGGTCGGAGATGTCTCCTTCACTGCGTTGCACACTTTTGGACAAAATTATAACACCCTCTGCAAGGGTATAAAAAATTTAATAGTATAAACATATTTGCCATATTTTTATACCCTTGCAGAGGGTATTATAATTTTGGTCAAAAGTGTGCAACGCAGTGAAGGAGACATCTCCGACCCTATAAAGTATATATATTCTTGATCAGGATCACCTCCTGAGTTGATATAAGCATGTCCGTCTGTCCGTCTGTCCGTCTGTCTGTTTCTACGCAAACTAGTCTCTCAGTTTTAAAGCTATCGTCTTGAAACTTTGCACACACCCTTCTTTCCTTTGCACGCAGTATATAAGTCGGAACGGCCGGGATCGGCCGACTATATCTTATAGCTGCCATATAACTGATTGATCGGAAATGGTATAACTTTGGTGTTTTTGGAGTTACAGAGTTCAGATTTTGTACGAATGCTTTTTTTGGCAAAATAATACGACCTAATAAATTTCATAAGGATCGGCCGACTATATCTTATAGCTGCCATATAACTGATTGATCGAAAATGCTATAACTTCGGTATTTTTAAAGGTAGAAAATTCGGATTTGGTACGATTGCTATTTTTGGCAAAATAATACAACATGCAAAATTTTATAAGGATCAGCCGACTATATCCTATATCTGCCATATAACTGATTGATCGGAAATGGCATAACTTCAGTGTTTTTCGAGCTAGAAAGTTGGGATTTTCTATGAATTCTATTTTTGGAAAAATAATACGACTTATCAAGTTTCATATGGATCGGCCGACTATATCTTATAGCTGCCATATAACTGAACGATCGGAAATGGTATTTGGTAAAAATACCAACTTTGGGGTTCTTCAAGATAGAAAATTGGTTTTTTTTTTAGATTTTGTCTTGTAATTTATTGGTTATATTATGATATTCCCATAAGAATCGGTCAACTATATCCGATTTTAGCGATATATATCCTGTTTTAGCTGCAAGGGTATATCAACTTCGGCTCCGCCCGAAGTTAGCTTTCCTTTCTTGTTATGTTACTGTTTATGACATTCAGAAGAAAAGATAGCTAACTTCGGGCGGAGCCGAAGTTGATATACCCTTGCAGTTAAAATTGGCTATATATCGAAAAAATTGGATAAATTGGATATAAACCAATATATTACAATACAAAATCTAAAAAAAAAGTCCCAAGCTTCTATCTGCAAAAATATCAAAGTTGCTATTTTTACCAAATACAAATACCTACATATACAATAGTCAACGCAGGGCGAGAAATATAAATACTCACACAATAAATACATTTCGCTATTGTACATCCAAATTTTGGATACAGCTTTTCTACAAAAAATCTCCCGGTCAAGAGAAACCAATTAATCCGGGAGCGAATCTGAGCGAAATTAAACATAGGCTAAAACGCAAAGCATAATAACTAACAATAGATAAACAATTTTATATTTAACTGCACCTTTGCCACAACATCTTATGTAGATTTATTTTGTGAAAATGCATCATGATGATCGGATGCCGTGTATAAAAAAATCAAATGAGGAGTTTCGCAATTTTATGGCACTAAAACAAAGCCAAAACATAATCCCTCTCTGAGGGGTTCCCTAGCCAAAAACCAGATACTCCTTCATGAATGCATTATATTGGTCCCCTAACTGATCCCCCTAGCTCTAGGTTGACCTTTATCGGGAATCAAACGGATTAATAGCCTTTATTTAGGGATAAGGGATGCCTCCCAACCCATCCAAGTCGAAAATTGGATTGTAACTTAGTCGTAACCGACTTAACTTGGACTTAACTTAAAGTTAAAGTCCAACTGGACTTAACTGGAACTTGTAACTGGACTTGTACAACCGATAATAGGTGTTCAAGAATTGAACACGTGTTGAGATAAAAATTTCAAGGAGATAGAATTTCAAGGGATCGGACCCATGGAAATACGAGATAAACAGCATGGTTTAAAACCGATCTCCTGCAGCCTAACACAAAATACACATGTGGTAAGAACACTTCGTGTTTTTTTAGTGTAAGAGAATTGTATAAAATAAAAAGAGTTTCAAAACGGAACTCATTGGAGTAACACCAGGTTATTATTGGGGCTCCTCTTAACATTTGGTCCTTTGAGCCACATTTTTCCCCCTACGGTAAGAAACTCAGGTTAAAAAACTGGCACCCATTATTGGCTGTTGAAAAATAAAAATTCTCAGCACAGGTTAGATACAAAGTAAGGCTGTGATCTGGGTAAAAAAAAAGCCCAGTTTAAAAACCGCAGTCCTCCGTTGTTTCCCCTAAAAAGGTAAGGAACACAAAAAATAAAATTATATAAATGCCAATGAGCCTAAAAAAATAGAAAGAAAAAACAAAAATAAATAAATATTTTGTTCCTTTCTGTAAAGCTTTTTTTTCTCAACAACACAGAAAAAATGTATACAATATATAAGAATTGGCATATCCGAGGCCTTATATCGGAAAAGTCCAAAAAGAAAAGTGAAAAGTGGACAAAGGAAATTTAAAAAAAAAAAAACAAGAATGGAAAGCTAACTTCGGATATATATTGCACACATCGGATATATTTGGCCGATTCTTATGTGAATATCATAACAAAACCAATTTATTACTATAAAATATGAAAAAAAAGTCAAAGCTTCAATCTTCAAAAATACCAAAGTTAGTATTTTTACCACATACCATTTCCGATCGTTCAGTTATATGGCATCTAGTTATATGGTTATATGCATTGTTGCACAAATAATTATGAAGAAGTTTAATATTTAGGCCTTATAAAAAAGCCAAGTAAAAAAAGCAAAGTGTTTAGATGAGGGGCCGTTGTGCCGCTCAGCTGAACTTAAGAGCGCATCCGCGCTGAAAAGCGCACCCGCGCTGAAAAGCTCATCCGTGCTGAAGAGCGCACCCGCGCTCGCCCCTCTATGCATTCTCCCTCTCTCGTCGGCCGTCGTCCATCGTCCGCGGCAACAGCGCCCCCCTACAAACAAATGTCAAAAGGAATCCAAAATTTAAAAGATGTCATGCAACTTTTTCCAAGATTAAAATTTTCAAGCTTCTATCTCCCAAGCTCCGCAAGTCTCCCGCAAGTAAAAACGTCAAATTAAATCCAGAATTTAAAAAGTGTCATGGAATTTTTCCCAAAAAAAAATCCAAGATTCTAACTTCAAAAATACCCAAGTTGGTATTTTTACCAAATACCATTTCCAATCGTTCAGTTAAGTCATGGTCGCTATAAGACATATAGCGATCAACTGACCAAAAATAAAATTATTACTAAGTTCCAACTTTCTATCTTCAAAAAACACTAAAGTTTGGTCATTTCCGATTGTTCAGTTATATGGTATAGTCGGGCGATCCTTATGCATTCAAACAAAATCGAAACTCTCTAACTCTTAAAACACCAAAGTCATAGCCTTTCCGATCAATCAGTTATATGGCAGCTATAGGATATAGTCGGCCGATCGCGGCCGTTCCGATTTATATACTGCGTGCAAAGGAAAGAAAGGTGATCGAGTTTTTGAAGATAGAAAGAAGGAACTTCGGTTATTACAGATTATATTTTTGATCAGATGATCCGACCTACCAAATTTCATAAAGATCGGCCGACTATATCTTATAGCTGCCATATAACTGAACGATCGGAAATGTGGTAAAAATACCAACTTTGGTATTTTTGAAGATACACTAGTCGGAATAATTATTTTGACGAAAAACAATGATTTTTTTTCTGTATTACTTAGTGCTAATATAAACTTAAAAATAATGAATTCAACATTTTGTCATATGAACTTGCAAAAATATAAGCTAAAGTAATTTTCATGTCGTGGCATAAGTATTTTGACAAGTACCTTTTAATGTGAATAACAAAGTTTAAACTCAAAAAAACTATGGAAAAAATAGGAATTTAGTAAAATATATAATTTTCTTTAGTTTTAATAATTTTTTCTAGGCGTCCCGGTACTGAATCGATTAAATTTTGGATGGTCTCTGGAGATATTTGTTCCCAAAGGGAACTGACCCCAGAATTGTCTCCTCTCCGATTTTATTTAACGATACTGTTCTTTTACGTTTAATAAGAGACCTGACTTTTTAAATTATATTTAAATCTGGACTCTGAGGTGGCCAGTCCAAGGTGGTAACACCAACATCCTTTAAAAATGATGTAATCATCCTGGCTTTGTGGCATGGGGCGTTATCCTGATGCAGAATGAAGGATTGACCAATAAGCCTGTATCCAGAAGTAAATGCGTTATCATTTAGTATCCGTAAATATTGGGTTTGGTTCATCGAGCCAGTGACAGGAACGAAGTCACCCAGTCCATTATATGAATCATTATATGAGTCCATTATACGCAACACATCCCCAGAACATCACACAGCCTCCACCATGGATTACTTTTGTGGCAAGCCTTTTCTGCCTTTGTTCCATTGGTAATCTCACAACAAATTTATTTTTTGATGAGTTATACTCAAAGGAGCTTTCATCTGTCCATAGAACGCTCCTCCAGAACTCCTTTGTATTATGGACATATTCCTTTGCGAAAGCCAGTCTTTTGAGCTTGTTTGCTTTTGTTATGTATGGTACTTCCTTGACTTTATAAGTCTTGAAATCACTTTCTTTTAAACGTCGGCGGACTGTGCGCTTAGTAATTGGTGTTTTAGATGTCAAATTAAATTGATCTGCTGCGGATTGGGGCTTTAGAAAAATATTTTTTTTGAATTCCCGTACAAGAACTCGGTCTTCACTGAGATCTGTTTTGCGCTTTGGACCTGAGCTTCTTAAATTACGCAGGTCATTATGCTTCTTAAATTTTTGAATTTGGTAGTGCACAGTTTGGCGCGACACTTTAAACTAATTGGCAATGTCTTGCTATTCCAGCGTTAAGCTTTGCTACCATTGAGGATTTGGTAACCAAACTTAGTTCAGCAGTTTTACCCATGTTATTTCAAAATTCTTAATCATTTTTATTTAAATAACAACGTTTAAATTGCTCAAAGTGAAAAACAGAAGTTCTTTAATTCTCGCGTGCTTAAAAGTGTAAAATATTTCCATTACGATGCTGTCAAAATACTTATGCCACGCAAAAAGCCGTTGTCTGCATGCATTCTTATCAGTAGAAAGTAAATGCAAAATGTAAACGAAATAAAATTTGGCATGCACATAGCTAAAAATAGATTCTTTGTTTTACGCCTCATTTTGGCACCTCTATTTACCGGTATTAAGGATAGCAAATTCAGATAGTCAAACTAGTGTAGAAGCTTGGGTCTTTTTTTTAGATTTTGTATTGTAATAAACTGGTTATATTATGATATTATCATAAGGATCGGATGTTCTTAACTATATCCGATGTTTGAGATATATATACGGTTTCAACTGCAAGGGTATATAAACTTCGGCTCCGCCCGAAGTTATCTTTCTTTTCTTGTTTTACAATAAGCTTTTCCATTGTTTTTGTATTAATTATATCGTGATCGGCAAGATATTTAACAGATAATGTCTGTGTTGTGTTTACTTCCTCATGGGTACTACGAGTGTAAATTAAATCAAAAAGAATATCATCTGGCTTAATTTAGTGGAATGCATCGGATGCAAGTTAAAAAATGATTTCATTTATATAAAAAAAGGGCGAAAAAAATCATCACCTTGCCGAAAACGCTTTGTTTAATTTAATCTTTTCCCAAGTTGGTTATATAATTATATACACATTGTAGTTACCAATGTTACAAAAATGTTACTCACCAATAAGTTACTTTCATCAAATGAATACTCGTCGTCACTATTTGAGTAGTCCGAACTCCACCCTCCTTTTTCGAGACTATCCTTTCCATTTTTACAGGTATTTCCAACTTTCTCATTGTCCGTTGACAATTCGCTACAATTCGATTTTCGGTTGGGCAACTCTAAGCATTCGTCTAAGCCTATGTGATTTATTGCGCCAAAATTAACATTGGAGGTGTCCCAAGATGTGGTTTGCATTAGACCCCGATGACTCAAATTGTATTGCTTAATTTTTTCCCCTTTAAGTTCTTCGAGTTGATTGAGCAAGACCCTTTTGATTTCTGAAACCCATTTCATTTTAACATCGATCGATGGCGCTTGTAATACATGTACTTCTTGACGTCCTTGAAGCCAAACTTCAAAACGTTTCGTATCGCCCCGCACAGACTCTGTCAATCCAACTTCTGACATCTACTCAATATAATGATACACCATTATATAAATAACTAATTGGTTAAGACTTTACTAACCTTAATATGATGTTTAAATTGATAAGTACTTTTGTTGTGACCCGGTTTTGTTAATTGTTTACAAAAAAGTAACGACTTTTGGTAAAGAAAAATATGTCGCTGCCGCGGCTTGATCCGAATGCGAATGTCCTTTTTTGACTCTGTCCACACTTGAAACGAGTCTTGCATTAAGAGTTCTCCTTGTTCAGCCAAATTAGTCTGGAATAATATATTCAAAACTTAGTAATACAAAAATCTTAGCTTTACTTACCGGAAATCCTGTTATTGCTATTTGATGCATAGAGTCATTAACACACTTTAAAACTATTAACATACAGTCAAGCGCTTTTTGAAGTTCCTTAGTACAGCTACCACTGTCACTATAGCGAAGTAAGTCCTTCAAAAGTAGTTGGTATTTGGTAATCCTTTGTACAGGCTTAAGTAAATATGCAGCGAGGGGAAGCTTGTGACCTAGCCGTTTTTGGCATCCTTGAAAAAAAAGATGTGTGTCCACCAGAGTTTCACGCAAGCGTTCCGATTTCGGAATATTTTGACAATAATATGAGTAGAGTCGGTAAAATGTATTCCGCTGAAAAAAGTATATTGCAATAGTATGTGATAATTTTTTCATGACTTTTATGCCTTACTCTTTGAACAAAACAAAGTGCTACCAGTTCAGTGGTTGAAATGCAGTTTTCAAGGTCCTTAAGAAAAACTTCGTTGTGAAATGAATACAATTCATTTAAATTTCCAAAAAGTATGTCCTCTTTTCCAAAAAGACTTACAGGTGCAAGATGCATGAACTCGTCAGATTTCAGCTGGTCGCAATATCCCTAGAACAATGATAAGCTAGTAAAAGCACATTGTCACTTATAAGCATAGCTTTAAAAAAATTTTGATCAGTGTCCAAGGAAAACTTAAAAACAACAGGACGTAAAAAAATAGTAACAGAATATAGAAAACAGAAATAGTAATCACTTTATCATTCAAGCATTATTTAAAGCGGTCATTATGTTCAAAGCGGCCAAAGATGAGAAATAATTTAATTTGAAATAATTTAAGAAATAGTCCAGAACCCTAAACATAAATTTATTTTTTGATGTATTTAAATAAACCCATATATTGATTATGTATGTAATTTTTTCATTAAAAAAAAAGATTTTCCATTGAGCGACAAATATAAAGAGCATTAAATAATAATTATTTTGAAAAAGATATTTAGAAGCTCTGCACAGAGCAGAGAATATGCATCAATGCAGAAACACAGATTGAGGTGGCTAGGGTGCATTGATTTACCCTATTTCGTAAAAAATACGTAAACATAAAGTAAAACAAAAATAGTTTAGCTGTATTACCGTCAAGATTGAACTAATTTCATTCACATAGATCTTCTCCGTCTCTAAAAGCTCAGTTAATACGTGTCCGCGTTTAAGACGACGTGCCTCATAATCCTGAAATTCAATAACAAAATTTTTATGCTAGTTAAGTGTTTTTAATAATCGGTTTAAGTTATTTTTTTTTTATACCTTTGTACATGGTATATTCATTTTGAACATTCGAACATTCAGTTCATGCTTTCAAATGACATTGTTCGGAGCAACAGAAATAGTTCGAAATACTAAAGCAAATGGTCAACATTACAATTCTACATTTAAAATCAGAGGCCAAAGTTTATCATAAAATGGGCTCACTGCTGCCAATGCCAAACTAACCACATAAATTCTTAATATTTAAAATATAATATTTCCCGATATACACACACAGTACACAAATCATGAGTGGCTTGCAGAAAGAGCAATTTTAGCGGCAAAAAATGTAGACGTTGACAGTTTAAATCTGAAGATACAAATGTTGTTTTCAGGGAACTTGATATCATATAAATCTATTGATAAAGTTTGCGACGACATTTAAAAATTAATAAAAAACGTGATCGATGCCAGCATTTTAAATGGAAAGTTCAGAGGTGAAAATATATTAATACAACGGATTCCTATTATACTTACATATGCGCCAATTCAATTCAAACGTATTCAGTTTCCGATTAGATTGGCATTTGTACAACATTTGTATCTTCTGGCTCTTCCCGATGCAATTGCGCTATTCTAACACGTACATCAGTACTATTTTGTTGTTAGATTTCTTCTTCGGTTCTTTCGGATCTTTTATTTCGCATGTTTCGAGATTTACTTGTATCACGGCTCAAATCACCCCTTTTGCGTTTTCTTGGCATTGCTCACTGAACAAAGCATTCATATTTAGAATTAATGTTTCTACTTAAAGATTAAGGATTTTTGCCCCTAGTTTAAATTGAGTTAAAATGCTATGGTAGCGTGAGTTTGTCTCACTTGTAACTCACTTTATATGCGGTATTTTTGGTATGTCGAACAGTATTTAAGAGAATTCTCAGACCTACTCAATACGGTCACAAAATTTCATGAGAATCGGTATAGCCGTTTCAGAGGAGTATGGTAACAAATACTGTGACATGAAAATTTTATATATAAGATATATATATATAAATATACAATTTATATTATAATTTTGGTCAAACGCAGTGAAGGAGACATCTCCGACTCCGAAAGTATATATATTCTTGATCAGGATTATCTCCTGAGTTGATATACGCATGACCATTTGTCCGTTTGTATGTCCGTATTCAGCTACTGCGAAAAATAGTGTGTCAGTTGTAATGCTATCGACTTGAAACTGTGCACACATCTTTCTTTCCTTTTAACGCAGTATATACGTCGGAACGAGATCGGACGACTATATACTTTATCTGTCATATAACTGATTGATCGGAAATGACGTAACTTTCGTGTTTTTTTTAGATAGAAGGTTCGAACTTTGTACATATTATATTTTCGACAATGCCAATTAATCCGTCAATCCAAATTTCATAAGGATCGCCCGTTTATATCCTATAGCTAAAATATGGCTGAAAGATCCAAATTTACCCAATTTTGGTATTTTTGAAGATAGAATAAATAAATAAATTTCTAATAAATAAATTAGTAAATTATTATTGAATTCTCAAAAGGATTGGCCAACCATATCAGATATTTGCAATTTATATCCGATCTTAACTGCAAGAGTATATCAACTTTGGCTGCGGCTTTTGGCGTTTATTAATTGAGCAAATAAAAAAATAAATAAACTAAACAATATAAAAAATAAACTATCAGCACTAGAATATGCAAAGCTATTACAAATATAATATATTACAAATAAAAGGGTTTGGCATCTTTTTTGTATGTTTGTATAGTAATTAGTATATGTATGGGTATAGCTCCTCTAAATCGGCCGATTTGGATGATGTAATAGGTTGGCATCAATATTTTTTCAAAAACTTCCTGTACGGAAAATTTTGAAACAAACTTTAACTGCATGGGCATTATAAGAGTCTCCATGCAAAATCTTATAGCTCTATTATTATAGTCTCTGAGATCCATGCGTTTATACAGACAGACGGACAAACGTACATGGCTATATCGTGCTATATAATCGGCTTTTGATGCTGAATTCTGATGCCGATCAAGAATATATATACTTTATGGGGTTGGAGATGAATTTTTCTCTATGTTACATACGAGTACCGGCTAAAAAAAAAACCGAAATTAATAATGGAACGTTCTAGGAATATTCATTGCAAATAAATCTAAATAATCTTACGATAGACCAGTTAATGGTGCTAGAGCAGTAACATATGTACGTACAGAGAGAGCGGCCAAACATTCTGAAGCTAAAGCTCTCTTAAGATAGGGCCGTTGAAGTCGCGCGGCCAAAAAAGAGTTGTGTCGGGTCACTCAGCAGCACAGCGGTGTGCTGAAAATCGCTTAGTTGGTCGCAAGCCGACTCCCTCTCGGCCGCTCGAATCAACGGCCGAGCTCCGATTTTATCTCCATTATCGAGAGCTTTAGCTTCGCAATAACTAGTCGGGCCGCCCTCTCTGTACATAACATTGAGTCCCTGTATGCAACATAAGCTTTTCTATCTGTTGATCATCCGGCTTCATCCGCATGCAAAATAAACATTTATAACGTTTAAAAAGTAAATTAAATTCGTCATTGTATTTTGGTACGGATTAAGGTTATTGAAAAATCTCAATGACCAAACAAGTCGACTTGTGACCAATTAAGTACATACTATGCATATGTACATACTTATGCGCAAGTATGTCAAGTAAGTATGTACGCGCAAGCAAAATCCACAGATTCTGTACACGGCATCCAAAACTATGCCAGACGTCTTGTTCAAGAAAAATGCGAGGTCCTCATTCGGTCCTCTAAACACTCTAAACATGCAGACTCTACGAATATCAATGTGGATATTCTCCTTCTCCTATCCTACCCACATAGAACTCACCTCGGAGATTAACATGAAATCGGACATCGACTACACTACGAGCTCCCTGAAAGAAGTACTCGTTGTGGAAGCTAAAATCTCTACTCCTCAAGGGAAGGAAGGACCGAATCAAATAGTACAAATCCGATAAGCAAATCAAACAGCCTTTGCGAGAAAAAAACCCGATCACTCGACCAGGTTCTTCACCAACAGGAAGAAAATGGACAGCTGAGGTACATCCAAAATCTTTCGGCAACAAGCACAAAGTATCCCCTGTGAAAGGCCCACCCAAATCTTAGCGCCCCAATTGAAACGACCACTCTGACAAGAAACTCTTCGGGAGGCTGGGCTCGCAACGACAAAGACCGAGCTGAAACATTCTCTACACATCTACAAAGTGTCTTCCAGCCAAACCCTGCCTCAAATTCTTTCCTCCTGCCAGTAATTCAGCCAGAGACTACCCCTCAGCCAACTGCATCTTCATTCCGGCCGAACGAAATCGAAAAAGTCATAAGAGGGCTAAAACCAAAAAAGGCTCCCGGTTGTGACCTATTGACGCCAAGATGTTGATCGAACTCTTAAAATGCGCTATGGAGGTCGTCTACCTTCTATAAGTCTTCTATCTTGTTTGTCTAAATTGTTTGAAAAATGCTTATTAACTCGCATAATTCCATATCTGGAAGCTTCCAATATTATCCCGGCATACCAATTTGGCATCCAAAGAAACCACGAAACCATCGAGTGAACAAATTAACATCCGAAATACGCTCAGCCTTCGAACAGCGAGAATACTGTAGCGCTATTTTTTTCGACGTATCTCAAGCTTTCGACCGAGTTTGGCTTAATGGACTTATAACGGAACAATAGTATAAGCATGTAACGTTTACTCTTAATAGACAAAGATGCCCTCCGATTTCTCTAAACGGTATGCAGATCCCTATAGCTAACAAAGTAACGTACCTTGACGTCCACCTTGTTAGACCTGGCGTAAGCACATCGAATGGAAAAAGATACACCAAAACTAAAAGCTAGCAGCCTTCACTGGACAACAAGGTTCTACTCTACAATTCAGGCTGCTTATAAACTGGGCACAATCTATAATTAACATAGTGATTGCCACCGTAGTGGCCATACTTTTTCGAGTTGCAGTCAGCTTTGCTCGCGGGGCAATGTTATGAAGCTCTCCACAAACTACACACATCGGGCGCAGCTTACATTATGACCTTGTATGGCCATATTCTTGGTAAAAGATTGTACATAGAGTGGACTTCGTATTTCTTCAGGGGCTTACGTTCTGGTTAGAGCTCAACCTTAAAGAGTGGCTGCAGTTTCTATCCCTGTTAAAGATATTAAAGACTGTCTTAGCGCTAAATCCCTTCTCTTGTAGCGCCTTTGTTATCACTGCTGGTGCTAGGTCGGCACTATGCCATTAAGTACGATTTTTCAGGCCCTGGTGCTTTTTAGCTGATACGTGTAAACGTTTTTTTTTATTTCCGGTAAGATATTTCGATAATTCTCTGTAGTTATCTTCAGACTTCATTTGAACTTTTGTTTCCTCAATGTTGCCCTTTACAAAGGATATTCTGTGGAAGTTATCCTCTTCAATAAGCTCAATGATTTTCTTAACAAGAACATTGGAACATTTTCTCTTATATAAGTCGTATATAAGTTTTCTCGGCGGAGGCTTTAGCTTCCTAGTGCGCTAGTAGTGCGACTAGTCCGCGACTAGTGCGCGTAGAAACAGTCAAACCGACATACGTACCGACGGACAAAAGAACAGCTTATGTCGACTAAGTAAGAGATTCTAATCAAAAGTAGTTACATACTTATATTTATAGGTTTAGGAAGTATCGCCTTAAGTGAGTTACACACTTTAGATACAATTATAATACCCTCTGTGAAGGTATAAAGGAACAATAATCCTTTTGTGGACCTTTGTAAATCAGTCCCAAAAAAATATAAAGCTCCCAAATTATTTTTACACTTCACGAAAATACCACCATCCAACTACCTACCAACAAAAAAGAGCGGCTATAATTGAGTTTCTCAATTAAGGTTATCGGGCTTAATCTCTTTGTCCTTCACTTTAACTAACCTTTAAAAGTATAGCTTCTCAAAAAAAAACAATGGAAGTGCATTGAGATAATTCTTTATCTCATATCTAGTTATATAGTTGTTGAGATCTCCGCGTTCCTATCAGTGCACTATGGGGAATTTGACCAGTTTTTGTGACAAAAACCCATTTTCTGAAAGTCGGAAAATAAAAATATGTTTCAGTGTAACGCATTCCAAATTCAACAATCTTCAGTGGTGCATAACAAAAATTCTTATAGAGGGCGCCACAACAAAGGAATCAGCTGACAAACACAGCTGTTGCAATTGCAAAGCACAGGCGACTAAAATATTAAGTTTTTTTAACCAAGTTTGAGAGGCTAGAATTAAAAATCTAAACAATATAACAACTTTTTTTTAAATGAATACCAATCTGTGTGGTTTGTATTATATGTTTGTGATCGTCATTTGTAGAATAAAATCGTGTTGTCCCCGTAATCGAGCAAAAATGAAGGTAACCTTGTCAATGAATATTTTTGATAAAGTCTCATGTTCCATAAAGGATTTAAAGTGAGTCCAGAAGAGTCCATCGACGAAACCTATTCTATGTTGTAGAGTATTAAATTCTTGTTCGAATGAATGTAATTTTAAATACCACTTTTTCCGATTATGCCAGAATTTTTCATTTTTAGGACATTACCTTTATTTGGCAAACACAGAGTTGTTTGCAAAGTGGTTCGAAGCAAAGGGAAAGGTCGCGAAGGAGAATGCTGTCCTTAATTTTATGAAAGATTCTATCCGAGGAGTGAATTTTGAAAAGGACAGCGATGTTGTGGAACAAGCGAGAAAAAAATTTTGCTACTACGTGGCGCAAATGTGGAAGAGCTGCTCTTATAATTTAAGTCATTTTCGACGGAATCATGAAGTTTGGCTAAATTCAAAAACATGTATAAATTTTCCGATAAAAAAGAAGACAGTAGGTCGGCCAACACTTCCTTTTAATGCGAAGGGCAATATATCTCGCAGAAGGCACGCTGCAGATCTGGCAAATTCGGAAAATGGAAATGTAGGTGTGTTTATTCATGCGGCAAGCTTAGCCGCACGAAAAAATAAGCAAGCTGATCTTGCCAGTATTCTTGTGGTAGGGTTGAAAACCTAACAGACGTATCTCAGCGAGCAACAGATACTTCTGACCCGATAATTTCTTCAGTAAATTTGGATAGAAGAATAAGTCGAAAAAAAAAAATGAAAAAAATGATTTATACTGTGTGTGTGGCAGAGCTCGGGCAGAGAAATTTCCTATGTCCCCGAGATAGGTCCGTGCCGACCACTGTTTTAAAGTGAAAGAAGAATTGAAAATTTTATATTTGCGTTTTTTTGAATGAGTGATATACCAATCAAGAGGTGTTGATTTATTTATATAATTTTTGTTCTAAAAAATTTTGCAAAAGCTTGGGATAAATTTGGTTAAAGTCTTTACTTTGGATTTGGATTTACTAAATTTGAGAAAGGGGAACATTGGAATTTCCAGACAAAATATTTTTTTTCAACAATATTTTTCAAAAAATTTGAAATAACTTGGGCAGGTTATTCAGGTTATGATTGGGCAGGTTATCATAGGAGTCATAAGAGTCTTTATGAAAAATTTAATAGTTCTATCCCCTTTACTCTCTGATATACAAGTGTTCATACGGACAGAACTTTTAATGGAAATGGTGAGATGTAGAATTTCATTTCAGTTAAAAACAAGAAAGGAAAAACGGGCGGAGCCGAAGTTGATATACCCTTGCAGTTAAAACCGGATATATATCGAAAACATCGGATATAGTTGGCCGATCCTTATGTAAATATCATAATAAAACCATTAATTACTATAAAAAATCTAAAACAAAGTACCAAGCTTCCATCTTTAAAAATACCAAAGTTGGTATTTTTACCAAATATCATCTCGGATCGTTTAGTTATATGGCAGCTATAAGATATAGTCGGCTGATCGTTATGCAATTTGGTAGATCGTATTATTTTGCCAAAAACAGCTTTGTAACTCTGTAACTCTAAAAACACCAAAGTTATACCATTTCCGATCAATCAGTTATATGGCAGCTATAGGATATAGTCAGCCGATCCCGGCCGTTCCCACTTATATACTGCGTGCAAAGGAAAGAATGGTGTGTGCAAAGTATCAAGACGATAGCTTTAAAACTGGGAGACTAGTTCGCGTAGAAACAGACAGACGGACATGCTCATATCAACTCAGGAGGTGATCCTGATCAAGAATATATACCCTATACTTTATAGGGTCGGAGATGTCTCCTTCACTGCGTTGCACACGTTTGGACAAAATTATAATGCCCTCTGCAAGGGTATAAAAACAGATAAGGTATTATAACATCCGTTGTTTATTTATATTTTACCTGTTTATTTTTTAGTTGCACTTCTCCATGGTTTAAGTTAGGTAAAATCTCTACAATATCTTCACATTCGGTAGATCTAGGTGTAGTTTTTGAGTCGTCATTAATCTAAAATAAAAAAAGGTATGTCAGTATTATTTTTTAAAGGCCTCAATGTTTTAAAATTACGCGACTATTACGAAATATTTACATAGAAAAAATATTACTTACATATTTTTTTCTTATGATTCAAACTTAATAAAAGGCTTGTGGCGTTATTAAAAACTGTCCACGCATCTCATCTTTAAAATTGATTATACTGTAACGGACAGATATGCCGCGGAAACCATGCATTCGATAATACCGGGTGAGAGAGGAGGCGCACGCGATTGTCGGCCTACACCTCGTGGGCTAGTGGGTGGGTTCCCTACAAACTCCTCCCTCCCCGCAGGATCCCTGCTACCCATCCTAGAATTCGAAATTAATCGAATGAGTGCTAAGCCTATCTAAAAGCGCAGGCCTAACTGTCTTTCTTTACTGAAGACTCCTGGCCCAGCGTCCTGCCCACTACGGTATCATGGAACGGTCGGGGCGTAGCATGGCGGTTACAATCAGACTCGGCCACATAACATATCTTTATCTTTTGAACTTACAAACTTAAAATAATAAACTCCATTTAATATCTCTTAAATCTAAAATGTTGGGCTTAATCTAGAATGAAAATTAAAATCTTAACCTCCTCTAATCGTAATTGTTAAAGTTTGAAAAATAATGAGAGACAAAATAAAAGATGGTTTTTTTTACATTGGTTTGCGGCCGTTACCGTAAACGAATATTAGAACGCGAATTATGAAGAAATCGGGGCTTCGGGCCATTAGCTTGGAAGTGACAAGTAGATTTAATTGCTCTGCGAGATTGAAGCTACCGCAGTAGGATTATCGCGAAGATCATACCCTTGGGGGTTGGTCGAAAGTGCAGACGAAACGAATAGATCTTTGATCTATGCCAGTTTATCACTCACCACTTTATCCAATTGCTGCGATGATGAAAAAGCGCTTTCAGCATGCCACCTGTAGGGGAGTGATTCAAAATTGTAGGGTCACCAAATGCTTCCCGAACTCGTTAAAAGCCTTTACAACAAAAAAAAACACACGCACTGTCGCCTGTCTTTGGGTCACTTTTCCCTCATCGGAGTATCAACCCCATGACCCATAGGTTCTCTCCTACATACGCCCTTCGGGCTCCGCTACTTTAGGCCCACGTATTTGGGGTCTTTGACCTCTCCTTCGCCGGGTCTTTGACCTAAACTCCGTCGTAAAAGAATGAGGTTAGGGACGATCCTTGACGAGAATAAGGGTAATCTCGGTCACCTATGTGCTGAATCCGCCCACTCCGTCTCACCTTGCTTCTCCTGGACTTTCGCACGTGCTATGCGTCCCCCGCAGATACCTGCGCCGGATCCGTTCTGCTCCTTCTTCTACTTGCCTTTGCTGGCAAAACCTATTCCTATTCTTTGGCCTATTCCTTATAGTTGACCTATCTGACCTACACTCATATTCGTACTTCACGTCCGCGCTTTGCTGCGAACGCCGACTTACCCGGACAAAATGCACTTTCCCCCGCTAGATTCGTTCTCCGCAATGGTTCCCGGGGCAGTGCTTCTCACCGTTATCTTTGTTCACCGTTATCTCACCGAGACCTTTGTACCACTTTTTTTCCTTCTTTTCTTTGCCTGAAATACCTCCTCTAATTCTTCTCCTCTTTAAATCTACTTGTTTTGCTGTTGGCAGCTTAAAGTAAAAAGAAAGAAAGCTTCCTATCGTCCGGTCCTTTCCCGCACTCGTTTGATCATACCCGATCCACCCTGTGTGCGTTTGAAAAATTTTTGACACCCAAAAAAATATAGATTTAATTTTTTTTCGTAACTTCTTTGAGCTTAAACGCGTTAAAATGGAAAATTTCAAATTAAATTTGTAGTTTCAAGTCGATAGCTTTAAAACTGGGAAACTAGTTTGCGTAGAAACAGACAGACAGACGGACATGCTTATCATGCTTAACTCAGGAGGTGATCCTGATCAAGAATACATATATATACTTTATAGGGTCAGAGATTTTGGTACGTCGTAATATTTTGCCAAATATATCATTCATACAAAATCATTCCGAACTTTCTAACTCTAAAAACACCATATGGCAGCTATATGATTTAGTCGGCCGATCCCGGCCGTTCTGACTTATATTCTGCGCGAGAGAGAAAGGTGTGTGCAAAGTTTCAAGTCGATAAAGTGAAGTTTCAAGTTTCATTCTGAGATACAGGGGGACAGACGGACATGCTCATATCAACTCAGGAGGTGACCCTGATCAAGAATATATATACTTTATGGGGTCGGAAATGTCTCCTTCATTGCGTTGCACACTTTTGACCAAAATTATAATAACCTCTTCTTAATAACCTCGCAAAATAATACAACATACCAAATTTCATAAGGATCAGCCGACAATATCCTATAGCTGCCAAATAACTGAAAAACGGAAATTACGCAACTTTCGTGTTTTTTGAAGATAGAAAGTTGGAACTTCGTACAGAATCTATTTTACTATATAACTGAACGATCGGAAATGGTATTTGGTAAAAATACCAACATTGGTATATTTGAAGATGGAGCTTGGTACTTTGTTTTAAATTTTTTATTGTAATAAATTTGTTATATTATGATATTTTCATAAGGATCGGCCAATTTAATCCGATGTTTGCGATATATATCCGGTTTTAACTGCAAGGGTATATGAACTTCGGCTCCGCCCGAAGTTAGCATTCTTTTCTTGTTTTTTATCAAGCAGATGGGTAGTATGACTGTGTTAATTGAACATTAAGTAAGCATTTCCTACCTTTGACTTTTTCGCATTAATGTACTTCCTTGTTTCATTTTGGTGTATGTCTCCTAGTTTTGGAGCTATGGATTGCTGTATAGGTATGGATTTTATGGTGTTCCCCATGCTTATATTGCAGCAGGAGTAACTATCATCGTCACAGCTTGACAAACTGCAACAAGTGGTTGAAGAAATTTCTGTAGGAAATTCATTATACGAGTTATTCCAAAAAACGCCTTCGACCGCATTGCAATTTTTGTTGATAGGATATTTTGAACTTAAATCGCCAAATTGAGCATAATATTTTGTTTTACATTGCCAGCAACTGCTTTCAGAGTCGCAAATGGAAACATTGTCGTAATTAGATATATTAGAGGATGGTGTACCCAAAGAAGCTTCTGATAATTGATCAAGAGAAGTTGGTTTGGAATAGTTAACACAATTTAAATCATTGGTATCTTCATAAATGTGTTTTGGAACTGATGTGAATGTATCAATATTCTTAAGAAGCTGGTCATTGTCATCTAATAAAGACTCATTAATCCAACTGCTGGAAGAATAAGTTTCCTCTTCTCTCACTTTTATATCATTTAGTTTTTTCTCTATATCAATGTTACATTCTTTTGTTTTTTGAGTAACAGCTTTAATTAATTCATTCGTCGTCACTTTTCTTAAATCCTTTTTATAAAAGTTTTGCAAGTCATTGGGATCTCCATGAGACTTCATTTGAGAAGATATATTTATGCTTTCGTATTTATCTTTATCTCTCATAAAATGAATATTTATTAAATTATCTCGCTTTGTATTTTTTTGTTCTTTTGTTGTACAGTTCTTAGGAGAAAAAAATCGAGAAGCTGAATTATCTTTTAAATCTGCATTCTTATCAGTCTCACATTCGTATACAAAATCTGACAGTTTTTTACACCTAGTAGAACCATACTCTAGTATCTGATATTGTTGGTTTGGCCATTCTTTTTCGTCTACCAAACTATTTATAATCAGTAGCGACTGCCTTTTTTTTCGAATACGAATACGATCCACTTTAGGTTTTTGTTGAAAGAGTGGCCTATGTGGGGCATATGAACTATTGAAGGTGGCGTCACCGACACTTTTTGAATTTTGAAACATCCATTTTGGTGTGTGCTCCCTGTTATGTATTACTTGATGAGAATTACAATGAGATATAGGTATTGGAATTCGTGACTGAAAATGAGTCTTTAAACATGAAAAGCTCTCAATGCGCGCAATTCGGTCTGCACGAGATTTGATGCATGAATTTGTAGGAAAAATACTTTGATGGCATTCTCCATTTCGGGATTTCTTACAGTCAGTATATGATGATCTGGCTTCGCTAGAATCTGCACCATAGTCTGCAACATTACAGGAACAGTTGCTATTAAAAGTATGTTCATAAGGCGAAACTTTTTGTATTGAGCTAATTTTTTTAACCTTCTGCAAAAGTAACTCCCAAGATTGAACAGTGGGTGAATTCTCGTTTTTTTCTTTCAACCGCCTGGATACCATCGGGCGTCTTGTTAAGTTGATTTCCTTCAAGCTTTTTAATTCATATGGTGGTCGGCGATATTCATCAAGACGACGGGGCTCCAATAGGCAGTTTCTTGACTTATGCATAATAGCTTCTTTACACTGATGCACGTAATTAACCTTTAAAAGTTCCATTTGGGGTATATTAGAAACATTATTAATGGAAAGTTGGCAATCATTTATGTGTTCATTTCTGGATATCTCACTTTTTAAAGGTTCTTGCGAATTAACTAAATTGGCTGTTAGTTTGCTGTGAGGCATGATCGACGAATTCAAGATTTAGTTTTTGTTTTTAGTTTTAGTCCCCATATATTTTTATTTTTTACACGTGATATAGGTGAATGTTTTGAGGTTCTTCCTCCTCTAAATAAATACAGATAATTGTTATTTGTTTGACGTGTTTTCACTTGGACTTGTTTTTTTCATACAAATATGCTTTTTTCAATCTTTAATTGTTATGCATTTAACATTGACCGTTTAGATTTATGGTGTTTCCTCGAGTTTAAAGATCAAACAGACTGAAAAAGTCTAACAGCTTTCTAATTTAAAATTGCTTCTGCTGTCTTCGTTAGTTTCAAGCATACTGAGACGTCGCGCATCTTAATGCATAGGCAGAGACAAAGAAGAAAGACCCAGAAAGAGAAGGAGGTGAGCAGTAGCTAAAAACCAGTTTTCTTAAATTTTTTTTAGCTACTTGCTACCGGTAGGCAGGTTTGATTCCTCCACCACACACCCCATTTCAACTAGGGAGTTGGAATTAAGTTCAGTAGAGAAGCGAGAGGTTGTGCTTGTGTTGCTGCAACATGTTGCAGGTTGCCAAATCCGGAGTTGGTAGCTTCTGGTACTGGCCTGTAGCAAAGATGTTGCACCGGATTCCAAAATCTTTTAGAACGTCTTAACCGGCTTGCTCAACTATTAGCTCATCAAAATTAAATAAATACTCGTTTTCGTTTCCGGTTCATCTCTCCTGGAAAAAGAAAGAGCAGTCTTAACAGTTCCACTACTTTTATTCAACAGGTTAGCTTTATTGATGTATGTGTGTGTTTAAGCGAGTTCGATGCCTCAGGTAACCGTTTTTTGACCGTAATCTCTTTGGTTGCCGCTTTCTCCTTTTAGATGTTATTTACATTGCTATTATTCTGTGCCCATTTGGTTCTGTTTTATTGTCTCTTCTTGTTTTTTAAAAAATGAACACTGCATAAAAATAAATCCATTCTAAGATTGACAAATGTTTCTACATAAGCATTTATGTATATTAGTTACTTTAATAGTTATGTAATATTACTTAAAGCTTGCGAGCTATAAAAAAAAATCAATGTTTAAATATATTTTTTTTAATAGTTAAAAGTTTTAAATTAGTAGGTCGAAAGTTCAAACGAAAGTGAAACTCAAAAAAACAATGGGCTGAGAAAATCCAATTTTCATTAAATGAACCAGGTAACAAAAGAAGACAAGAGAAACTATCGCATAGCAAATGTTCGTTATCACTAATTACATTTGTGGCAGAAAGTCGAAAATCATTTCTGTAGCAATTACTTTTAACATTATGTACAATTTATTTGGGATAACTTTCTATAAAAAATAACATTTAAAAATTTTCTTAGCTAATGTTTGTAAACGAATTTGCTAGATAATCAAATTGTTTTAGAGAATTGATTTGTGATGTAATGGTCTAAAATGTGGAAAAAAATTGAGATCAGTCTGTGTCTACGCGAACTAATCTCTCTGATTTCAAGTTATCAACAAAATAATAGGAAATATCATATTTTTTCAAATAGTGATTTTCAAGCCTTTTTATAAAAGATGCGCTTTTTAAACGTAAGCTGTCGTAAGCTTTGGCACCCCTTAAAAATTCTTAACATGAATTGCATCTACCCAAAAACGCTCGGTAACTTAAAAAGATCAATAAAATATATAGTAATTTTCTACATTTTTTCTTGATGTATGTGGTTATTGTTTTTGTATTGATTCTCCTCTAAACTGGTTTATTTAAAAAAAAAATTTATTTATGGATATCATCAAATAAAGTTGAATACAAAAATAGTTCAACAATTATTATTGAATACAAAAATCAATAAATAATTGTTATTTATTTATAAAAAAAAAACGAACGTATGGTAACAAAGCTTAAGATACCATCTTGAAAAATATAAATGGAATCAGTGAAATTATTTTCAGAAATATAATTTAATAGTCATCTATTAAGGTTCAGCGTAGATGCCTTTCTTGCCCGCAATTGTAAATTGCATTTAATTAAGTATTTGATGTCATAGAACGGAATTGCTTGCATGTCAAATTCCTAATTGCTTAATTGGTTTACAATAAGAATTTAGAGTAGTTATTTGTCATAAACTTGTTGGTAGAGCCATTGGATATGACCATTTTTAAATGAACATCGTAAAAACAATACAGAAAAGCCCAAGATGAATTTAAGTTTGTCGATAGTCCTAAATACAATAAGTAATAAACTCACGTGGTTTTAATCAAAATGAATTAAATTTTTTTTGTTTTGCAGTAAACACGTACCTTAACAACAGCACCTTGTGCATCTTTTGGAATGAACAATTTGATTTTCGCCCGCAATATACAGAAGATTATACTACTTTCGTGAGCGTCAATATACATTTATTAAAGACCAATTTAAAAAGGGATAACGCTGAGTTAGGAGGAAAGAACAGATGGCTTATGCAAAATAATTTGACTTGCGATGATTTATGCCTCATAATTACGTTAGCAATTGAAAAGACTCACTGCGAGGTAAATTTTAGCGAGACAGTATTGCACTAGATATTTTAAAATGTTGTTGTTTTCATTTAGGCTTTTATTGTTTTTGGCAACGAAACGATAAAATTCGTGAACTCATTTAAAAAGGCTTCGGTTTACTCGATATGGAGATCATTGCATAACAAATTTATTTTTGTCCTAGATACCAATGATTTTCAGGAGGAGTGGTATAAAAAACCATTTTTTCAAGGTTAATTTTGAGACAAATATTGTTATAGTATGTAATACTAAATTTTAACATATTCAGATCAACCAAACATCCTGTTTATTACACATCCTAGCAATGAGGTTTTTGAGATAAGGACCAATAAATATACAGGACCAAAAGCGCAAAACCCAGGAACGCTTTATATATTGGATCGTTTTTTCCCCGATCTTCAACGTTTTCAAAATGGAAAGTCACTTTTCCCAAACAAACTATCTAATTTGGAGGGTCGTGAAATCATTGTTGCCGGTTTTGACTACCCACCCTATACAATTATACAACATGTAAGTTTTTTCTTTTATCAAGTTTAAAGCACTCATGGTACATTTTCAAACAAGAATGGACGGCTATTTACTTGTTTTACTTGTGCAAAATTTCTAAATTGAAAACAAATTCTTTTTATACCCTTGAAGAGGGTATTATAATTTTGTCCAAAAGTGTGCAACGCAGTGCTTGATCAGGATCACCTCATGAGTTGATATGAGCATGTCCGTCTGTCTGTCTGTTTCTACGCGAACTAATCTCTCAGTTTCGACACTATCGACATAAAACTTTCTAACCCGGAACGGCCGGGATCGGCCGACTATATCCTATAGTTGCCTTTCGTGATTTTGAAAATAGAAAGCTGGAACTTTGTTAAGATTCTATTTTGGGTCAGTTGATCCGACCTAATAAATTTTATTACGTTCGGATGACTATAGACACCATATAACTAGTGATGCCAATATTTTTTCGGAAAAAAACGACAGATTGAGAAAAAAAAACGGTACAAATAGGATGAAAATGTTTAAGAAAGGATAGAAAAAAGGACAAAAAGTTTGTTTACAGTAATTTTATTTTTTATTATAATTATGACAGCATAATTTATGCGACTCAATCCGAATCTGAAGAAAGAATTCATAGCCAAAATGGCATTAAATGTATCTACCTCTAAACGGTTCCTAATTTTGGTTTTCACCGAGTTTACTTGGCTAAAAACTCTCTCTACCTTAGTATTTGACCATGGCAATGAAAGCAGGCTGAGAGCAAACTTCTCTAGGTCCTCATTAGGGGTTGTTGCCTGCCGATCCCGATACCTCTTCACTTCTGACCAAAATTTTAAAGCATTTCAATATTTTCAAAATTATTTTGCATCAGAATGTATTTAAAATACATTTAAAATGGGCAATTAATATTAAAAATTGATATTAGATTTAGAAAAAGACAGATTTCAGGTATGCGGATGGTTTTCAATTTTTTTTCGGATGAAGCGTTAAAAACAGGACAGATCTGTCCGGAAAAAGGACAAATTGGCATCACTGCATATAACTGAAAAACCGGAAATAGTATTTGGTATGAATACCAACTTTGGTGTTTTTGAAGATAGAAGATAGAATTAATAATCGGCCGACTATATCTTATAGCTGCCATATAACTGAACAATCGAATATTTCGTGTTTTTGAAGATAGAAAGTTGAAACTTCGTTTCTATCTTTGGTCAGTTGATCCGACCTACCGAATTTCATAACCATGAGCCGACTTGATCTATTTTCTAGTTTATTTCTGTAAAATAAATTACAATATTTTAGTAACCATTCAAACTTTTGAATTAACGAAAAATGACAAAAAAAACCACGTTTTTTTGCTCATTGGATGCTCTGCTCTCATTGTTTTTCTCTGCTACGCATACACTCAAATTTTAAACATGTGTGCGTTTTGCCCCCACTGTTCTAAATATACCGTGATCTACGAGGCAACAAATGAATAGTGCTCACTAGCACTGACACAATTGCTGAAATCATTATCGCAATTCCAAGTTTTATTGATTATATTATAATTTATATTAACTTTTAATCTACAGAACAAATTTTCTAATGCCCATGACATAGGAGTTCCGACCAAGTCAGAATTGCATAAAGTTTATATCGATGGTACAGAAACTCGCGTTGTTATGAGTTTTTGTGAAAAATTTAACTGTACGGTTCAAATTAACACGTGTAAGTATAAATTTGTATTATATTAAATAGTTGCGAAACATTCCGAGACCTTGTAAGTATAAATTTGTATTATATTAAATAGTTGCGAAACATTCCGAGACCAAACAATGATCTGCACTCAATACATTGATATGATTTTAATGCAGTGATGAGCAAAAAGAGCGCAAAGCATAAGTCAGAGTGTATGGCTGAAAGAATCGAGCTGCTGCACTAAATGAATGCGCTGCGTATGAAATTATTTAGCTATAATATTATTATTTATTTCTATATTAAAATGTATCTGAAAAACAAAATTCATCGGCCGATTTTTAGAAGAGATTTACCCATATATATAAAATTTCCCATACAAACGGAATAAAATTTTGAACTTGTACTGGTATCCGCGGAGATCAAGTTTCAGTTAAAATTTTGCCACGGCCACTCCCGCCCCCAAAACAGAAATCTGGTGTTAGTTCGTTAATGTTTTTGGAAAATATTTTGATGGCAAACTGTTCAAATGGCTAATCTACACCTACAAATTAAAAATTTGTATTAAGGAGTTATAGACTTTTTAGTCCGCTTCCCTACTGAATCGGTAGTATGACCTTAGGTTGACTGTAGAGCGACTGCAGTTGTTTTTTGCCCACGCGGAAAAGTATGGAACAAAAATTTGTTGATGACAATCAATACCGTTAAAGTTTTAACTTTGAAGGTTAGTTAAATTGTGGGTGGAAGAGATGAGTACCGGATATAATATAGTAGGGAAACTCGACTATAGCCGTCCTTTCTTGTTTTTATGTTTAACTACTCGGAGTACTGTGGCAGGGCGAACATTTTCAGTGGTATTTTTTTCTTGCAGAGTACAATGGAGACAGACTAGGAATGGATTTAAAGAGATTTAAAAATGAATTTAAAATCAATGACCAGTGCGCTTGACATTCAGTTCAGCGGCCTTCGGCTGCTAAATGAGTCACCTAAGCCTAAGAAATCCGCTGTTTGTGATCCGCATCAGCCTGCTCAACCGACATTAACGCCACCCCAACGGACCATTGCACAGTGGTCCGGCTTGTATGGGGAGAGCGGCCAAAAATACTTCTAGTTGAGGTAGGCACTTGAAACTTTGTAGAAAATTTTTTAATATTTATCATAAAATAATATGTAACAAGAAAGGAAAGCTAACTTCGGGCGGAGCCGAAGTTGATATACCCTTGCAGCTAAAACAGGATATATATCGCTAAAATCGGATATAGTTGACCGATTCTTATGGGAATATCATAATATAACCAATAAATTACAAGACAAAATCTAAAAAAAAATCCCAAACTTCTATTTTGAAGAACCCCAAAATTGGTATTTTTACCAAATACCATTTCCGATCGTTCAGTTATATGGCAGCTATAAGATATAGTCGGCCAATCCATATGAAACTTGATAAGTCGTATTATTTTTCCAAAAATAGAATTCATAGAAAATCCCAACTTTCTAGCTCGAAAAACACTGAAGTTATGCTATTTCCGATCAATCAGTTATATGGCAGATATAGGATATAGTCGGCTGATCCTTATCAAATTTGGTAGGCCGTATTATTTTGCAAAAACTAGCTTCCGTACAAAATCTGAACTCTGTAACTCTAAAAACACCAAAGTTATACCATTTCCGATCAATCAGTTATATGGCAGCTATAAGATATAGTCGGCCGATCCCGGCCGTTCCGACTTATATACTGCGTGCAAAGAAAAGAAGGGTGTGTGCAAAGTTTCAAGACGATAGCTTAAAAACTGAGAGACTAGTTCGCGTAGAAACAGACAGACAGACGGACAGACGGACATGCTTATATCAACTCAGGAGGTGATCCTGATCAAGAATATATATACTTTATAGGGTCGGAGATGTCTCCTTCACTGCGTTGCACACTTTTGACCAAAATTATAATACCCTCTGCAAGGGTATAAAAATCAGCCAGATCGGGCAACTATATCATATAGCTGCCATATGAACAAACGGTCTGATATTCAGTTTTTATATGAAAAACTATTGTTTTTTATTTTGATGCAACAATAATTTGGAAATTTTCGTATATAACCTGGAAAACTTCAGTAAAAATCTGGATACTATAGGTTATAGCTGCCCTAGGAACAATCAGTGTAAAACGAGTTTTCGCCGGGAAACTATTTCGCCTTAAAATAATAATGACAGAAATTATAAATGTAATTTACAAAAACGAACATAAAATAAATACATTTTTTTTAATTTATATGCTTACTCTTTAATATTTAGTGCTTTTTTTCAAATTGAGGTTAGGTTACCTTTTTGTATTTTGCAAGCCGCACGGCACCTTACGGCACTTGAACTAAACTTTCTTATATTCCTAAAACGCTTAAGAATATTATACAAAAAGATTTGTGAATGCCAAAGAGTGCCATCACAACTAGAACTCTAACCAAACACAGAAAAGACAAACTAAGAACGTTTACAATTATGTACTAAATACAACAATGATTTACACAAAACACAACAAATACTACATATACTTTTTATTGTAAAAAGAAAGTTAATACCTTTCTTTAAAATATTAATCACTTCCATGGCACAAAGACTTGTTTTAAAAATGTTTAACAAATTTTTTGCGGAGAGCTTCACTTGCACGTTGCTTACGTTGCAATACACAATGAATATCATGCTAACTTTTTCGATGCTATTCTTGAAGCGGACAGACAGAGCAAAACCAAAAGATGAATAAATTCAAATAGCTAGACCAATTATAAATAAGAATTGGTACATTTAAAGCAGGGGTCGGCACCCCAATACATTAATATGATTTTAACGCATTAGTATTAGTAACGAATAGCAGAAAGTAGGCTGTGAGCATGACGTTTCACACATTTATACTGTGTGTGTGTGGCAGAGCTCGGGCAGAGAAATTTCCTATGCCCCCGAGATAGGGCCGTGCCGACCACTGATTTAAAGTCAAAATTTGGACTTTGGTTTTTTTTATTTTTGGCCTACGGGCTGGACCACTGTGCATTGGCACTGGCTGCAGTTTTCGTACTTATGACACCAAAACCCTTACAGGTGATTACTCCATCTAAACATACATTTTTGTTCCTCGGCTTGCTCCTGATACTTTGGAGCTTGATATCTCGGCTTATATCAAAGCCAAAACAAAAGCCGCTATAAAGGTGGAGGACTTAGATAAATATAAATATAATTATAAAAGGCGCAGGTCTTCTTTCAAGATTTGAGTGCCCGCGCTGATGTTCAAGACGATTTGTTTACCCAGTTTTTGGCAAGAGAACATTTTCGTCCAAGAACATCAGCCTAGTACTGTAAATAAAAAAGTTTTAAAACCATTGCAAGTGAAACTTCCCCATATTAGAACCACGGACCATCCTTTCACCTCTTCGTCGTACACTAATCCAAAAAACTAATATCGGCATTAACACTTACGTATCAGAATACTAGGGGGCTACGTAGCAAACTCCCAAAACAATATTTCGATAGTTCTCTCTTTGCATCCCCTTATTATAGCCATTGCAGAATCTTGGTTAAAGCCGGAGATCTTTCTCTCTGAGCTCCGAAGTTTTTCCAAGTAAGTACACCACTTTTAGACGTGATTGACCTTTTGGAAGGGGGTTAGAGTTCCCATTACGGTAGATTTCCAACTTTCTTCTGAAGAGGTGAAATCACAAGAGTATGGTGACATAGAATTTTTTTGCATTAAATCATTTTGTCCGAAAAATTTGTATACATGTATACATTTTATACATTTTTATACATTATACATTTTTATGTTCATATATACCGCCTTCGTCTGAACCGCTGAATTGGCAACATTTGTCCGCTATTCAATCCGTTTTTAATATTATGACCGATCGTGACCAGCTTGTACATCTGGGTGACTTTAATATCCCAGAATTAAAGTGGTCTAATGTCGATAACTCTCAATCTTTATCACTTATTAACTACGTTAGAAATTCGTTAGGTCGGCTTTTAGACTTATGTTTTTTATCTGATCCTAATGGTACCAGTCTTTCCAGAGCTTTGCCCCTTTCAAACCCAGAGGATCCATATCACCCCCGCTTTAGGTTTTAATCGAAACAATGTCTTGTATCGATCAGAAGTTTCCTTGCGTGGCAAATGAGATTCGCTGTTTCCGTAAAGATGACTTTCACAAACTTAATAGCCTTATCTATACATATGATTGGTCCGATATTCTGGCATGCACCGATCTATGTAAATGTCGGCAGTGGTATAGATTTTTTAAGATATCTACTAGCTCGGGCAAATTTTACAGTGCATAACGCTGATACAATTTACTCAGGATCCGAAACAGCTTTATAGCTTTGTAAACACTTACGTTTGAAAATTTATCTGCGACCTCTGATCAGGCCATTGCATATATATTCCCAAATTTTTTTCAAACAACTTATTCTTCGCCTAAAATGACAGATCAGCCTTACGCATACAACATTCAATCAGAAAATCTTATTTCCTGTCCTTTATTCTTCGAGAATTATCTGATCTTCTAAGGGTCAAACGCGTTTATTCTCCAGGCCCCGATGGACTACCAGGCTGGTGCTAAAATACTGTGCCAGGGCTCTGTGCAAACCTCTTCATAGACATTTCAACTAATCTTTGGAAACCTCGATGTCAGCATGGCTTCAACTGGAGTTGAAATCATTTTTCATAGATGGCTTTCGAAAGGGATTTCAAACGCAGCAGACTTATGCCTTATGCTTATACAGTCTTATGCTTATACAGCATATGCTGTATGGTTAGTGCTTATGCGCAGCACAACCCTTTAAGGGTCTTATGTTCGAACTACAATGGTCTCTACTCTATAACGTCTCTTTCTTGTCTTTCCTGTCTTTTCCTGTCTTAACGTTCTTTCCTGTTTAAATTTCTTAATAAATACTTAATAAAATAGCTTAATAAATACTAATAAATTGTTTCTCGAGCGCCCCTCGGTGGACTGGGCATCTAAGCTTTATGATGAATACAGGACTGATAGCTGATGCTCTAATTCAGTGGGATCAAAACGCACACATGTTTCAAATTTGTATGCGTAGCAGAGAAAAACAATGAGAGCAGAGCATCAGCTAAAGTAGAGCAGAGTACTAAAATAGTGTAATTTATTTTAAAGAAAGCTTTGTTAGCAAAAGTTCTTAAAAAAATGAAAAACTACGCTTCCCTATCTTTATTTTCTATGGTGAAAATTTTTTTCAAGCCAATTTGTGAGAAAATTTTTCTCAGTGGAAACATTTTGATTTTTAAATTTGGGCTGTCAAATGAGTCAAAATAAGAGCAAATGGGAGAGCTTCTAAAAAATTTGAGAGTGCTAACACTGTCAGTGTGCCGGCAGCGCTGCGGCAGAATTTCCTACCCTATACTCGCGTGCTATGTAAAATGAGTATTTGCCCACCACTTTTCTAATTGATGCACAAGCCATTTCCAAAATTTTGAAAGACCGCAAAAAAAACATTACATTTAACATGACTAAACATGACACATATTCACAGCTGATGCAGATGACTGGGGAACAGTATATCCAAATATGTCTGGAAGTGGATCTTTAGGCATGGTGATCAAACATAAAGCCGATATTTGTATTGGCGCCATGTATTCATGGTATGAAGATTACACACTTTTGGATCTTTCTATGTACCTTGCCCGATCCGGAATAACATGCCTTGTTCCTGTACCTTTACGTCTTGCCAGTTGGTATCTTCCACTGGAGCCATTTCAAGGAACTCTATGGGCTGCAGTTCTCGTATGCCTCACTATTGAAACCTTTGCCTTGGTTTTAGCATATAAAAGCGAGCAAAAAATATACCAGACAAACAGTCATTGTAAAAGTTGGTGGAATTGTTTGAAATTCGGATTATCTACGACTTTCAAGCTGTTTATATCGCAATCAGGAAACAGTAATGCCATTTCTTTTACGGTTCGAGTGCTACTCTTTGCATGTTTTCTAAACGATTTGATTATAACGAGTATATATGGTGGCGGCCTTGCCAGTATATTAACGATACCCAGTATGGATGAAGCTGCCGACACCGTACAGCGTTTGCGCACGCATGAATTACCTTGGGCGGCAAACTCGGAAGCATGGGTATCATCGATTCGTGGATCAAATGAGGTAGGTAAATTATGTAAAAAAAAAAATATTTATAACAGTTTATCTTTAAAGGAATTAGTACAGGACCTGTTAAAAAATTTTCACATTTACAACGATAACCAGCTGCTACGTTTTGCCCAAGAAAAACCGGTTCGCATAGGATTTACAGTAGAGCGTTTACCGTTTGGTTCGGAAAATATATTTTACGAATAAATCTATGCATACATATATTATTTTGTAGGTCACTTCGCGATTGGAAGTTATTTGGTGCCAAAGGCTATCGATCAATTAGTAATCATGCAGGACGATCTATATTACCAATATACAGTTGCATTTGTTCCCAGGCTATGGCCTCTCCTTGATGCCTTTAATACACACATATACAATTGGCACTCCTCTGGATTAGATAAGTATTGGGAGTACCGAGTCGTAGCAACAAACTTAAATATGCAGATACAACAAAAAGTTGAAAGCGCAATGACCCGCAGTCTGGATGATATTGGTCCTGTTACTTTGGGTATGTCAAACTTTGCTGGTATCATGCTCGTTTGGGTATTAGGCTCAGTCATGGCAGCAGCTGTCTTTGCCGCAGAGGTTTTCTCTAAAATATAGATACATTTTTAGATTTTCGATTAAGATTGAATATACGCCCAAGCATATAAACCAAAAACCGCTTAAAAATTAATAAAAGAATTCTTCAAAATCAATTAATCTTAAAATTATACGTATCGAAATCTTTTCACGAGTCCGTGGCTATACAGGGTGTCAGCTAACGCGTAATCTTCACGAAGGATGTGAGGAACAGGATTTGGGTTGCGAAAGAAACGCTAAAAGCACAGGCGAGTTGTCTGATGATAAGCCCGGGACTGTTTTAGCACTTATTTAGCGAGGTATGTTTTATGTCACCGCAAAATCAATAAGGTCTGGGAGTTTGCGTGGCTCGGTTGGCCAGTATGTGGGTCTTCAAGGGGAAACATAGTCTAGTCTATTTTCACATTTATAATTGCATTGTACAATTTCCTTCCTTTGGAAGTCACTAGACGTGATCCCCAGTGCGTATGTTTGGCGTTTTAGTCTCCTGCGGCTATAAATCTATCCCCAAGTGAATTGTAGAAGTCCATGAATTGTCCTCCCGTGATTGAGAAACGAGGAGGGCGGTAAACGGCAGCGATTGTAAGGCTTCCGTTACTTGACTGAATTTGTATCGATGTGGCCGGCAAGAAGTTTGTTTGCAAACCTTTTGTGAGAATTGAGTTTGATGCGTTCTCTGATTAGAACTCCGGATCCGCCGTGGGCTTTCCCATCCGTATAATCTGCGCGGTAGATTGTATAGCCTCTTATTTGAAAGTTGTATTTGCTTTTAAGATGCGTTTCGACAAGTATCATAACGTCAAAATGGTTTTCGTTCAAGAATTGTGACAATTCTAGTTTATGGCGTGAGACACCATTGGCGTTCCACATTGATAGTCGTAGAGCCTGCATAGATTATTTAGACTGTATTACCATCTTCTGGTTTTGAACAAGTGTTTGCATGGTCGTTTTCATGAATGACATAAGCTGCATCATACTTTGTTGGAGGGTAAGCATTTTGCTGTGTGGCTGTGAGTTTTTGAGTTCAGGGGCCCATCCACAGGCGAGTATGTTGGCGAACATTGGAGGGGGGGTTTTACACTGCGAACTTCATGACGCCATGAATGACCGTCATGTCCATGTCAGTCTTTCCGTAGATCGCATAGATCTCAGATACTACTATATCTATAGAGGTAGAGCTATAGGACTTGGCATGGACACACCTATAATGCCCATGCAGTTAACGTTTGTTTTAAATAGTTCCCACGCGCCTTCCGCTTCCAAAAATAGCTAACATGATAAGCGGCAGTACAGAAAAGTTTTTTGAAAAACTTTTGATGCCAAACTATTTTAATAGTTAATTTTTATACGAAAAACAAATTTTATCCAAATCGGTTGACTTTTAGAGGACACATACCCATATATACACCACTTTTTGTAGGAGTTATATACTTTTTAGTCTGCTTTCCTACTTAATCGGCAGTAGTGACGCCGAAAAGCCTGCTCTCATCGACGCGCCGAGTGCAACTGATAAACATTTTTTTTCCTGATTATTAGTTTTAATCTCATAAGAGAGAATATCGTCTGATGTCTGTGTGAAAATGGCCAAGGCTGTACAGGCCTGCCCTTTAATAATTTCCTCTGTTGTGGTGTACATTATGTTAGACTGCAGCTATTAGATTGTTGTGTGCTTCAGTGTATTTGATCACTGGATTATTCATTGAGTTAAATGTGCTCGCCTTCAGTATTGTTTTTGTTTTACCACTTTTGCAGTTTTTAATCAGTACTGAAATGGCTTCTTTTGTGCTGAATTCGTCAGCATGTTCTGCACTTGGTCCTTAGTCCTCAATCCATGATGCTTTAACAGATTTGTGGACAGCCCAGTAGGAGAAGTAGAGTGTGTACAAGTAAGTCGAGCGAGAAAGGACCCGTAGCAGCACGGAAAGCCCAGGGCCTAAGAATCAAGTTAGGCCATTTCCGACCACGGCAGGTGCCTTGCCCAAAAGCGTGTAAACGGCTCAAGCATACGCCTCACAGACTTCTAAATCGCAACGAACAGGCGTAATTCTGCGAGACAGGCTCACAGTAAAGAAACCGAAAGACCAACCCGAAACGGCGACTGGTGAGTGACGGGCGGACGAACGCCGACGGCGGAGCCGAGCGGAATCCCAGGAGAAGCTGCGAAGATCCGTAGCGAAGTCCGTCGATAGCAAGGAGTCATTTTTAGTTGACCAAAAGACCTTAAAATAAAGGTTTTTGGAAAGTTTATATGCTATTTGTATTATTTCTGGGCTCCGGCAATCACGTCGAACAATAAATTCGGTGGAACGATCCTACAAACTCTAAAAGCTAGCCGCGATAAATTGTTGCGAGCATGGATAAGTTCGTTAAACCATGTCTAAACAGGTTTGTTAATTCCATTGTAAAAAACATAATGTAGCGAGGGGTAAGAAATTTTGTTTTATACTATTCAAAAATTCACAATTTATGACGTCTTATTTCATTGCAGACTTTCGGCCCCAGTTCACACTCCCTTCCTATCACTTTCAGTCGATCATCGGTAGTGTAAGAAAACGACAACATCGTTCTATGGTTGCTTAGTTGAAGGCAAGTTAATAAATAAAAGTCTACGATGTTGGAAAGTATTGGCATCCTAATTTAGTCCTCTAAGAGCAAAAGTCCGAAAGTTTCTTTGTACAAATTCGATGTGTTATAGGTGTATATCACCTAAGTATTGATGGTTCCCGACACACGATCCATACTGAAGTATCGGCCGGACCAAAAATACTTATAAAGTTTTAATTAAATAGGGTTCACTAAATTCTTAAGACCATCTTTTAATAAAATCCACACCTTTTCATTATTAACCATGGTGGAAATATGGTCAACAAATTTAAGTTCCAAATTATATAAGACACTCAGATTGTTAGCCTGGGTAATCTTTCTAAGTCGAACCCATAGAGAAAGTACAGCTAGTCCTGGTGAGGACTAGATCGATAAAAAGACATGAGTTTAAATTTCGTTAACTTTTTAGAAAATTTGCAAAACACCATTTTTAAAAGATATCTTTAAATCGGATTGAAGTCTATATTGAGCACTAGTGGACTAATATTAAAGGCAAAACTTAACGTCATCAGCGTATATAAGTACCAGAGAGTTAGTTAAGGAAAGCGGTAAATCGTTAACAAACACAAGGGATAATGAACCACCTTTCCTTTTTCTTGACTATATCTTATAGCGGCCATATAACTGAACGATTGGTATTTGGTAAAAATACCAACTTTGGTATTTTTGAAGATAGATTTTTGAAGCTGGGCACTTTTTTTTTATATTTTGTATTAACCAATAAATTATTAACCAATAAATAAATTATTTTGATATTTGATGTTTGCGTTTTTAAATGCATATTTGATGTTTTTAAATGCAAGGGTATATTAACTTTGGCTCCACCCGAAGTTAGCTTTCCTTTCTTATAATAAAAAGTCTTGCTGTATACCGATGTTTACCAACTTAATATTATATTTCAATTTAAAGAAACTTCACTTAATTACAACCAAACCCGTTTCACTTTGCGTCTCCTGTGATAAATTCACAGGCAAATAAATACATTTTTTAATTTTAATCCAAGCATAGCTCGGCTCTGTTTTTACTCTATTTTGTTTAGCGACTTTTTTTCTTGTGCAATTGAGGTTCTTATCTCTATTTGTGCATTTTTCTTAGCCAGTTTTATTATTCAGTATTCAGTATTTTCTCGTACAGCATTTTTCCCATACCCAATATCAAAACAGTTGTTTAGAGAATTTTTCGGTGGATGGATCCCGAAGCATTTGATCGCGCATATTCTTCGTCAGTCGTAGCCATAGTCTCGATGATTTTAAGCAAGCATTAAATTAATTAGCGTACGTTGAACGTGGAATAACGGGAAAAGTTTGTCTGAAATAACCTGAAAGTTTATCATTGTTTTTTATATACCTATATTAAAAATCACGCGCGCATTTTCATTATTTTCTTCGATTTGTTCTCCTGATCTTCATGCTCTTTTATCTCGCGAGGCTGTAGAATCGACTTTTGATGATTCAAATTTGCCCCATTGCTGACTGTAGATCAGTGGTCGGCCCCTATTTCAGGGGCGTATGACACACACAAAAATGTACGATACGTTACGCTCACAGTCTACTTACTGTTATTCATTACTATAAGTGCAGCCATTTCGGAGGAGTATAATTCCCGCTGTCGAACGGGATAAAAAGTATCCTATGTCCGTCTCCTGGCTTTCAGCTACCAATTTTCACTCAAATCTGTTCCGCCGTTCGTGAGTTATAAGGGATGTAACATAACACGACTTTCTTTTATTTTTATAGATAATGGAATTTAAACTGGTCTGCTCAACTAAGTCTCATAATAAGACAATCTCGTCATCCCAGCCTACCATCCATTGCTGGCTTTGTGAAAACTTTGTGCATGCCAAGTGTGCCTGCTTCACTGCGTCAGTTTTGGATGATATTTCCCGTAGGTCTAGTTTCCGTTTGTTGCTTACCAGGACGAAATGAAATCGTCCATAAGACAGACTAAGTGCGGATTTAAGGAGTTGATCCCTGGTTTTCGCAAAACCAGTGTCCATTTCTGTGCGCTTCACTCTCAGTTTATGATTAGTCCCCAAAGCGTAAGAAATTGACTATTAGTAGTTAGAATCAAAAAGGGCTGCGACACAAAAACCCTTGCAAGTGATTCGTCTATCGAAAAATACACATATTTGTTTCTCGGCTTGCCTCTGATATTACAGAGATTGATTTCTCCGCTTACAGCACGTACCTCACTAACACGTACCTTTTAAAATTCTAGGGGACTATGTAGCAAACTACCTAAACTATTTTCGGACAGTTCTTTTTTTGAATCCCCTTATTATAGCCTTTACAGAAACTTAGTCAAAGCCAAATTTCTTTAGGTACCAAGTTTTTTTCAAGTAATTACACTACTTTAAGACGGAAACGACCTCTTAAGACCTCTGCGAAGGGGGAAGGAGTCCTTATTTTGGCAGAATTCAATCTCGCTTCTGAAGAGGTAAAATCAGTTTGGTGATATAGAATTTATTTGTTTTAAAATAATTTTGTCCGGTAAATTTTTATATATTACCTGTTCATATATAGCTTCTTCATCCAAACCGCCCATTTACTCGCATTATTTGTCCGCTATTCAATCCGTTTTTATTCTAATGTCCGATTTTGATAATCTTGTAGCTCTAGGTGACTTTAATATTCTAAAACTAATGTGGTCTAATGCCGATAACTCACCATCTTTATCACTGATCACGCACCACGACTTCACCGTGGTCATGTTTGACATGTCCCTATGTCAAATTAACCATGTTTTAAATTCGTTAATAAAATTATTAGACTTGTGTTTTTTATCTAATCCTTATGGTACCTTATTTTATTTTGACCTTATTCTCCAAAAGTTAGGTCGCATTATAAACAGACTCTGGGCCAAATTGGAATTTTAAGCAATATGAAAGGTATTGGAAACATTTCAAAGATATAACTGTTAAATTCAATTATAAAACTATATTTCGTACTTTTTATACCCTTGCAGAGGGTATTATAATTTTTTTCAAAAGTGTGCATCACAGTGAAGGAGACATCTCCGACCCTATAAAGTATATTCTTGCTCAGGCTCACCTCCCGAGTTGATATGAGCATGTCCGTCTGTTTGTTTCTACGCGAACTAGTCTCTCAGTTTTAAGGCTATTGACTTGAAACTTTGCACACACCCTTCTTTCCTTTGTACGCAGTATATAAGTCGGAACGGACGACTATATCCTATAGCTGCCATATAACTGATTGATCGGAAATGCTTTAACTTAGGTGTTTTTAAAGTTAGAGAATTTAGTACGAATGCTACGAAAATAATACAACATGATAAATTTCATAAGGATCGGCCGACTATAGCCTTTAGCTGCCATATAACGGAACAATGGAAGATAGAAAATTTTAACTTCGTACAGATTCAATTTTTGATTTTGAGCTTTCCTTTCTTGTTTTTTTTAATTTAATAAATGTTGTATATGTTTTTGTTTTTTCATACATGGTTCGCGTGACCTATAGTCACCTAGCGTGGTTGAAGTAAACGTAATAATCGTAAAAAAACGGATTATGAATGTGTCGAAACATTTCTCATATGTTCGATCTTTTAGATTTTAAACATGGAATAAAAAAATAATCTTTCACAGTGACCTTTGTTTTTGAATTACCTTGTGGGATTTACGGCGCACGAAATTAGGAGCTCCCCCCTGGGGTTGTAAAGGTACAGCTGGTTTCGGAGTAACTTGTTGAACAGGTCTTTGTGGTTTTAAAGTCAATTGTTTTAAACTGGCGATGCGTTTATCGCACATTAATGAAACGTCGTCAATACGCTGCAAAACCTAAAATATTTTTAAAAAAATTTATAAGTTACCATTAAATAAATTATTTCTTCGGACAAAAAATAATAATAAATATAGATATAATAAATATACATAGATATAATAATACCGCTTGATATCATGGCCATCAAAAGCTCGTAAAGGAGCTTTTATTAAAAGTTCTCTAATAACGTTCTCTATAGTTATACAACACATATTTGATGTATTTATTTATATAAAATAAATATTTAATGTATTTTTTTATTTTTTTGTTACATTTTTTTTTGGTAAAATGCGGGTCAGCACTCATAGGATATCAACCTAGGGCTACAGAACGGGTCGCAGGTAAAGCGAACAAGCTTCTCTTAAGATTAGCTGTGAATAAAGGGCCCCATAGTAGGAATCTCTTCGATGGCTCTTCTTACGCGAAGGCTAGATGGCTCTAATACTCTTGTGTCGCCGACTTTATTAAGTAGCTTCATACATTTTCATATAACCTACACATTTCCTATCCCAAAAAACCAAACACAATAATCTCCCCAGCCTCTAACGGAGGGCTCAGTGTACCTGGTGACGAAGTGTTCTAAAAAACCTTGCGTGTAACTCCGCCTATGAAAAATATTAACACTAAAAACACAAAACGCATCAGTATGGGATCGAAAAGATGATGATTATCTTTTTAACTTTATTTTCAGCTAAAACTTATTTCTATGCAACTTATTTCTTTTAAGAACCCTTAGGTTAGGTTAGGTTGAGGCGGTTGAGACCCCCCATCCACTTGAGCCGATGGGGCTCCTTGTGATACCGCACAGACAAAAGTCCTACAAGAGGACCTCTCCCTTTCTATCTACTGATGTGCCCAAGAGTGTTCTATCCTTCCTACGGCGGCTCGCGGTCCCATCCAGATTTACGGATGAAAGCTACGAGTCTACGTGGAGCGATCTCCGCGAGGTCTGTTAGATCCGTGAGTATTGCTGCGCCCAAGAATTTGAGTCGGCTGCGCCCCAGCGCAGGGCATTGACACAGGAGGTGTGTGACTGTCTCTTCCTCTTCTACATCTCCACAGCTTCTGCAGTGGTCATAATGTGGCACCGCTAGTCTAGCCGCGTGTGCTCCTATTAACCAGTATCCCGTAATGGCCTTGACGATAAGCATCATTGACCTCTTCCTAGAGCGGCTGGGCCATATCATGCGTGAGTTCCTGCAGTTTTGGAGATTTCTCCATTTCCTCAGTGATGCGCGGTCAAAGTGATCCCTGCCTTTTAGCCTACACGTTTCTAAGGGGATACCTACTGGTTCCTTCTCCGGGAGGAGAGGATTGGTAGTACCTGCTCTTGCTAGTTCGTCGGCGGCGCAATTACCCTCGTGGTCCCTATGCCCGGGCACTCATATGAGGTCTATGTCATACTGCTCTGCCATCTCGTTAAGAGATCTGCGACAGTCATTTACTGTCCTGGAGTTGGATGGGACAGTAAATCCGTCCGAGAGAATCCGTCAAGGGCTTTGAGTGCCGCTTGACTGTCTGAGAAGATACAGATTGTTTCCTTTGCCAGTACAGATTGCCAGTAAGTGCTGGGGATCTCAGTGCTTTCTCAGAAGCTATTACTTCTGCTTGGAACACACTACAGTGGTCGAGGAGTCTGAAGGACTCATTTAGACACAGCCGTTCGCAATGGAAACCGCCTCCCACCTGGCTATTCAATTTTGAACCGTCTGTGTAAATATGGAGGGAACCGGCTGGTACCGGGATTCGTGTGGCCCATTCCTCCCTTGTTGGAATGGAAACCTCGTATTTTAAGGTTGGATGATCAACAGGTACGCAGTAGTCTGTAGCCCCCGTTGACGTGCAGTGGTGTAGATCTAACTTGGTATGTCCATAGTCAGTCCATTTCCATATGCCCGTCTCGCGTAGCCTAATTGCCGATAGCGTGGCTATCTTGACCCCCATTATCTCTACCGGTAATAGGTCGAGTATGAAGTCTAGGTCCGTCGGTGTAGTACGTAGGCTGCCTGTGATACAGACCTCCGCCATCCTTTGCGTTTTCCTAAGTTTCTCTCTAATTGATCCTAAATGAGTAGAGCCTTTTTATAGTGGACTGTATATTTTATTGTTCTTGCGTGTTTCGATGTCGAATTGGTACCTTAAATTGGCAGTGTTGCCATAGGTGATGCTTATTTCTAGTGTGTACACATTGTTTGGATCTTAAGTCTAAAATATAAAGATGACAATATGAGCGAAACTTAATACCTAAGCGATAGTTTCCAAACATCCCGGCCCACCCTGAAACACGGTTTCTGAATGAGGTAATTCTGCAATTTTCGTTATTGGCCGGGACAATTCTCCTGATGCCATCTTGAGCCTTACTGCTCGCACGACGTTGTCCTTTCCTGGGAAGGTTTCGATCACCCTCGCTAGGTGCCATGATGCTGGTGGTGTGTTGGACTCCTTGACGAGCACAACGCTGCCGATCTTGATGTTGGGTGTTGCCTTGGTTCACTTAGGTCTCTGCTGAAGACTAGTCAGGTACTCCTGGTGCCATTGTTTCCAGAAGCCTTGGTACATAGATTGAATACTCTGCCAGTACCCCAAACGGCCCACAGGAATGTGGCCAAGATCCGCCTCCGGGATCGTCGTAAAATGGTCGCCCGATCAGGAAATGGGCTGGTGACAGATAGTTGCTATCTGTCTAAAATATAAAGTATCCGACGTGTAGCAGAAGGGTCGTGAGTTGACAACCGCACTGATCTGCGCCAGCAAGGTGCGCATTTGCTCATGGGTTAGTGTGCTGCTGCCAATGACTCGTCGAAGATGCAGTTTGACACATCGAACTACTGATTCCCACTTTCGTCCCCAATGTGGAGCACGAGGTGGGATGAAGGTCCATTGGATACCTTCGTCTGCTAGAGAGTTCGCTACGTGATCCTTGTGTTGTGTTGAGCTCAGTAGCTGCTGCATTTCATCCAGGGATCGCCTGGCTCCGATGAAATTCGTTCCGTTGTCGCTGTACATGCGTGTACATTTGCCTCGTATAGAGAAAAATCGTCTCAATGCCGCCAGAAATGTTTTCGTGAATAAGTTGGTGGCGAGTTCTAGATGGATCGCCGACGTAACCATACATACAAATAGGCATATGTATCCCTTGCCAATGCGCGGCTTGCGCACCTTAGCGTCCTTCAGAAGAATTGGTCCTGCATAGTCGCACCCAGTGATACATTGTATGTTGTCTCTGTCGAAAGCACCCCAAACAGTTGTGTGTGATTTTGCGTAACAGGTTCCGTGCGCCGAAAATCCAATATCGTTGCCGGACAATAACGAAGAGAGATGAGACTCCAGGATGAAGGTTGACTCGGTGCTCTTGTTCTATTATCAGGAAGGTGATCCGATGAGCCTTCGGAAGCAAAATGGGATGTTTTGCCTCTGCCGACAATTGTGAGTGTTGGATTCGTCCCCCCACTCTGAGCAGATTGTCCTTGTCGATTAACGGTGAGAGATTTAGCAATTTTGATTGGTTTCTTAGAGGCTTGTTAGCGAGTAGTAGCTGGAAGTCCTGTTGAAAACCAGCTTGAGCGTGTTGCAGCCATCGAATCCTTGCCGACTTGATCTCGTCATAGGTGAGAGAAGTTGATGTTCGTTTTGAAGACGGGTGTTTCATGCGATGAATGAATCGCAAAACATAACCGAGCGTGTGTATAAGCTTCAGCCAAGATGAGTTGCGATTTAGAAGCTTATCCAAAGGATTGTCCGTTGTGACAATTACTTGCGTAGCTAGGCAGTTAGCTTTGATCTCGCTTTGTATGCGTTTGTCTGAAAGTGAAGAACAGTTGTGAGAATTGTTCAATTTTACCATAAATTGATCCTGGTCCCTCAGCCATGAAGGACCCTTCCACCACAATTGGAAGTCAATGAGCTCGGATACTCCCAAGTCCACCAAGTCGATTTTGAGTCCACATCCCGCCATGCATGCTTAGGTATGGTTTCCAAGATCTCGGCGGGCGGTTCCCAACAAACGTCTTTAGTTGTGCTGGTGAGTACGCTAGCCATGATAGGACTATTGTGGAGTCGCTCCACGCATAGATTGTCAAATCCTTGAGTTTTTGAATCCAGCCTTGATGGATTGCAAAAGTTGGCTCAGAAGAAGTGCACCGTACAGTTCAAGGCGTGGCAGAGATTGTCGTTTTAAAGGTGCCACCCTTGTTTTTGCTGCAAGTATGGCTACCGAAATGGTTCCATCGTCCTTAACCATTCGGCTGCACACTACGGCTGCATATGCTTTCGTGGATGCGTCTGAAAATCCGTGCAATTCGATCTTGTCGGTGTCGCTCTCGACCAAGCGTGGTATCTGGAATTGTGGTAGGTTTTCTAAATCTGCTCGCCATTTGAGCCACTTGTCGGCTAGTTTATTCGGTAGTTCGTCGTCCCAATTCAAATTCAACAGCCAGAGTTTTTGAAATAGTATTTTGAATTGAACTACGGTTCAATTGAATAGACCGAGAGGGTCGAATATGCGTGACACATCCGACAGCACTTGCCTCTTGGTGCAGCTTGGACTCTTTGCTAGATTCACATTGTAAGACAATGTGTCCTTCTTAGGGTGCCAATGCAGCCCTAGAACCTTCACCGATGAATGTGAGGAATCCGTGTTATCCTCCGATGCAATGTATTTGGTATTCGATACCCATTTCCCGAGCTGTAGCTTAGCACAGGACATCAGATGGACGAGTTCGTCCCGATTACGTCGCAGCTCATCCTCACTATTGGATCCAGTGAGAACGTCATCCACTTAGAAGTCTTCCATCAAGATTTTTGCTGCAGTTGGAAACTCCTTCTGGTGGTCAGCAGCCAGTTGTTCTAGTACTCGAACTGCTAGGAATGGTGCGCATGATGTTCCATACGTCACCGTACAAAGTTGGAAGTGCTTGATGGGATCTGATGGATCCTCTCGCCATATTATTCTCTGATAGTTTCTATGTTTTTCGCTCAGCCAGATTTGACGGAACATTTTTACTATGTCCGCTGAAAATACGTATTTGTGCATACGGAACCGCAGGCACACAGCAAATAGGTCTCGCTGAATACTGGGTCCGATCGAGAGTGTGTCGTTTAACACCTTGCCTTTGGCGTCCCGGTATGAGCCGTCGAAGATTACTCTGAGTTTCCGACCCAATACAGGATGATGAGGTAGATAGAAACTCCTTTCGTTGGTAATTTCGCTCGGTGAGATTTCTCGCATGTGTCCTAGACTTCTATATTCCCTTATGAAGTTTACGTAATCCTTGCGAAGCTGATGATTTTGTGCTAAACGGCGTTCAACCGAATTGAACCGCTGCAAAGCTCCATGAAGGGTGTCTGCGAATTCAGGATCTGATGATGTAAAAGGAAGCTCCACGATGTATTTTCCATTATCGTCTCGACTTTGTGTGTTGAGAAAGTGTTTCTCGACCTCTTCGTCCTCAGGTTGAACTTCTGCCTTGTGATAAATGCTTTCCAGCTCCCAGAATCGTCTGAGAGTGGCGTCAATGTCGATTGTTGTTGTGAGGGCCGTAGTGTTGCTCGCCCGTGGTGCAAACAGTGATGTGATCACCCATCCAAAAATTGATGAAATAGCGATTAGCTTGCCTTTGTTGTCAAATATCTTCCTCCCATTAATAGCACTCCAAAAATGCTCGCTGCCCAAAAGAATATCGACTGGGCCACATGTGCTGAATTGTGATTCTGCTAGTTGTAGATCGTTAAAGACTTGTAGTGCAGACGCGTCGATGCTCTGCCTTTCCAGTGATGAGGTGATTTTTCCAAGCACGTGAGCCTGGACTACCAGTTGATCCTCTGATATACGGAATTGGATGCGTAGGGTGCAACATCCCCTTGTTGTGTCTGCTTTAACTGATGAAATTCCCGTGACCAATATGCGGGATGGCGTACGAGCCAAACCAAGTGCGTGTATACAGCGTTCAGATATATATGACAGTTCTGAGCCTGTGTCCAAAAGGAGTCGGCATGCTACCAAATCCCCGTTAGCGTTTTGAACGTTGACCATAGCCGTGGGCAGGGTGCTTCTGTTCCATCCATTTGATTGTGTTGAACTTGCAGTGCCTTGTGCACATAAAATTGCTGCGGAACCTTCTGTTTGTGCTATGTGACTAAAAGTCACCGATGAGATGTGTGCGTTGGGATCATCCTGATCCTCACCAGTTTGAGCGATTGTACCAATTACGTGTTGCGTACCTTGCAGATGCAATAGTGTATGGTGCTGAGCTTTACATTGTCTGCAGTTGAACGTTGATTTGCATCTTCTGACCCCATGACCAGGTTTCAGACAATTGTAGCATAGAGATTTCTCCTTGGCAAACGAGATTCTCTATCCTGCAGACATATCCAAAAACTGCCGTTTTCCCTCCAGTTGTTTCGCGTTTGCTTAGCTCGAGCTCCTCGCAACGCGCATCCAAGAATTTGAAGAACTCCTCTAGTGTGGGTGAGTCTGACTCCACACTGCGTTCGATCCACCTGAGTCGAGTATCTGCCGTCTGACTCCTTTCGCAAGTTTGCTGCATCAGACCTTGTATTTGTTGGCAGCTTCATAAACTGCTCCATGAATGAATTCACGATGTGCCGTGGACGATTATATCTTTCATTAAGTCGCTCCCACGCTGTGTTGTAAGCTGCATCCGTAATCGTTAGATGTCGCACCAAGTTTGCAGCTTCGTCGATTAGAAGAGATTTCAGATGATGAAATTTGTGCGTATTTGTCAAATTCGCCTTGTTGTGAATTGTGCTCTCGTAAATGTCTTTGAAAGCTGGCTGAAAACTACTACTCCGAGTAGTTGCCAGCAAACCGTTTTATTTGAATTTTAGGCAATTCGCTTTGAGCTGATGCCTCTACGATTTGTGCGGTACCTGAATTCGCCGCACTGACGTCACCTCCTGTAGGTCTTGGCAATTGTGCAGTGGCTCGATCTGCTGTCAACTGTTTGTACCTCCCATCGCCGAAAGTAATGAATGCGCCCGTATATACTTTCCCTCGTGGGAGGCGTTGTCAGGCTCCGGATCCACGTAGCCGTCTACTTCGGACAGTGGACTGTATATTTTATTGTCCTTGCGTGTTTCGCTGTCGAATTGGTACCTTAAGAAAATTGGCAGTGTTGCCATAGGTGATGCTTATTTCTACTGTGTACACATTGTTTGGATCTTAAGTCTAAAATATAAAGATGACAATATGAGCGAAACTTAATACCTAAGCGATAGTTTCCAAACATCCCGGGGCACCCTGAAACACGGTTTCTGAATGAGGTAATTCTGCAATTTTCGTTATTGGCCGGGACAATTCTCCTGATGCCATCTTGAGCCTTACTGCTCGCATGACGTTGTCCTTTCCTGGGAAGGTTTCGATCACCCTCGCTAGGTGCCATGATGCTGGTGGTGTGTTGGACTCCTTGACGAGCACAACGCCGCCGATCTTGATGTTGGGTGTTGCCTTGGTCCACTTTGGTCTCTGCTTAAGACTAGTCAGGTACTCCTGGTGCCATTGTTTCCAGAAGCCTTGGTACATAGATTGAATACTCTGCCAGTATCCCAAACGGCCCACAGGAATGTGGCCAAGATCCGCCTCCGGGATCGTCGTAAATGGTCGCCCGATCAGGAAATGGGCTGGTGACAGATAGTTGCTATCTGTATCCGACGTGTAGCATAAAGGTCGTGAGTTTACAACCGCACTGATCTGCGCCAGCAAGGTGCGCACTTGCTCATGGGTTAGTGTGCTGCTGCCAATGACTCGTCGAAGATGCAGTTTGACACATCGAACTGCTGATTCCCACTTTCCTCCCCAATGTGGAGCACGAAGTGGGATGAAGGTCCATTGGATACCTTCGTCTGCTAGAGAGTTCGCTACGTGATCCTTGTGTTGTGTTGAGCTCAGTAGCTGCTGCATTTCATCCAGGGATCGCCTGGCTCCGATGAAATTCGTTCCGTTATCGCTGTACATGCGTGTACATTTGCCTCGTATAGAGAAAAATCGTCTCAATGCCGCCAGAAATGTTTCCGTGAATAAGTCGGTGGCGAGTTCTAGATGGATCGCCGACGTAACCATACATACAAATAGGCATATGTATCCCTTGCTAATGCGCGGGTTGCGCACCTTAGCGTCCTTCAGAAGAATTGGTCCTGCATAGACGCACCCAGTGCTAGGTAGATCTGCCATACGTTGATACATTGTATGTTGTCTCTGTCGAAAGCACACCAAACAGTTGTGTGTGATTTTGCGTATCAGGTTCCGTGCACCGAAAATCCAATATCGTTGCCGGACAATAACGAAGAGAGATGAGACTCCAGGATGAAGGTTGACTCGGTGCTCTTGTTCTATTATCAGGAAGGTGATCCGATGAGCCTTCGGAAGCAAAATGGGATGTTTTGCCTCTGCCGACAACTGTGAGTGTTGGATTCGTCCCCCCACTCTGAGCAGATTGTCCTTGTCGATGAACGGTGAGAGATTTAGCAATTTTGATTGGTTTCCTAGAGGCTTGTTAGCGAGTAGTAGCTGGAAGTCCTGTTGAAAACCAGCTTGAGCGTGTTGCAGCCATCGAATTCTTGCCGACTTGATCTCTTCAAAGGTGAGAGAAGTTGATGTTCGTTTTGAAGACGGGTGTTTCATGCGATGAATTAATCGCAAAACATAACCGAGCGTGTGTATAAGCTTCAGCCAAGATGAGTTGGGATTTAGAAGCTTATCCAAATGATTGTCCGTTGTGACAATTACTTGCGTAGCTAGGCAGTTAGCTTTGATCTCGCTTTGTATGCGTTTGTCTGAAAGTGAAGAACAGTTGTGAGAATTGTTCAATTTTACCATAAATTGATCCTGGTCCCTCAGCCATGAAGGACCCTTCCACCACAATTGGAAGTCAATGAGCTCGGATACTCCCAAGTCCACCAAGTCGATTTTGAGTCCACATCCCGCCATGCATGCTTAGGTATGGTTTCCAAGATCTCGGCGGGCGGTTCCCAACAAACGTCTTTAGTTGTGCTGGTGAGTACGCTAGCCATGATAGGACTATTGTGGAGTCGCTCCACGCATAGATTGTCAAATCCTTGAGTTTTTGAATCCAGCCTTGATGGATTGCAAAAGTTGGCTCAGAAGAAGTGCACCGTACAGTTCAAGGCGTGGCAGAGATTGTCGTTTTAAAGGTGCCACCCTTGTTTTTGCTGCAAGTATGGCTACCGAAATGGTTCCATCGTCCTTAACCATTCGGCTGCACACTACGGCTGCATATGCTTTCGTGGATGCGTCTGAAAATCCGTGCAATTCGATCTTGTCGGTGTCGCTCTCGACCAAGCGTGGTATCTGGAATTGTGGTAGGTTTTCTAAATCTGCTCGCCATTTGAGCCACTTGTCGGCTAGTTTATTCGGTAGTTCGTCGTCCCAATTCAAATTCAACAGCCAGAGTTTTTGAAATAGTATTTTGAATTGAACTACGGTTCAATTGAATAGACCGAGAGGGTCGAATATGCGTGACACATCCGACAGCACTTGCCTCTTGGTGCAGCTTGGACTCTTTGCTAGATTCACATTGTAAGACAATGTGTCCTTCTTAGGGTGCCAATGCAGCCCTAGAACCTTCACCGATGAATGTGAGGAATCCGTGTTATCCTCCGATGCAATGTATTTGGTATTCGATACCCATTTCCCGAGCTGTAGCTTAGCACAGGACATCAGATGGACGAGTTCGTCCCGATTACGTCGCAGCTCATCCTCACTATTGGATCCAGTGAGAACGTCATCCACTTAGAAGTCTTCCATCAAGATTTTTGCTGCAGTTGGAAACTCCTTCTGGTGGTCAGCAGCCAGTTGTTCTAGTACTCGAACTGCTAGGAATGGTGCGCATGATGTTCCATACGTCACCGTACAAAGTTGGAAGTGCTTGATGGGATCTGATGGATCCTCTCGCCATATTATTCTCTGATAGTTTCTATGTTTTTCGCTCAGCCAGATTTGACGGAACATTTTTACTATGTCCGCTGAAAATACGTATTTGTGCATACGGAACCGCAGGCACACAGCAAATAGGTCTCGCTGAATACTGGGTCCGATCGAGAGTGTGTCGTTTAACACCTTGCCTTTGGCGTCCCGGTATGAGCCGTCGAAGATTACTCTGAGTTTCCGACCCAATACAGGATGATGAGGTAGATAGAAACTCCTTTCGTTGGTAATTTCGCTCGGTGAGATTTCTCGCATGTGTCCTAGACTTCTATATTCCCTTATGAAGTTTACGTAATCCTTGCGAAGCTGATGATTTTGTGCTAAACGGCGTTCAACCGAATTGAACCGCTGCAAAGCTCCATGAAGGGTGTCTGCGAATTCAGGATCTGATGATGTAAAAGGAAGCTCCACGATGTATTTTCCATTATCGTCTCGACTTTGTGTGTTGAGAAAGTGTTTCTCGACCTCTTCGTCCTCAGGTTGAACTTCTGCCTTGTGATAAATGCTTTCCAGCTCCCAGAATCGTCTGAGAGTGGCGTCAATGTCGATTGTTGTTGTGAGGGCCGTAGTGTTGCTCGCCCGTGGTGCAAACAGTGATGTGATCACCCATCCAAAAATTGATGAAATAGCGATTAGCTTGCCTTTGTTGTCAAATGGTGCAAACAGTGATGTGATCACCCATCCAAAAATTGATGAAATAGCGATTAGCTTGCCTTTGTTGTCAAATATCTTCCTCCCATTAATAGCACTCCAAAAATGCTCGCTGCCCAAAAGAATATCGACTGGGCCACATGTGCTGAATTGTGATTCTGCTAGTTGTAGATCGTTAAAGACTTGTAGTGCAGACGCGTCGATGCTCTGCCTTTCCAGTGATGAGGTGATTTTTCCAAGCACGTGAGCCTGGACTACCAGTTGATCCTCTGATATACGGAATTGGATGCGTAGGGTGCAACATCCCCTTGTTGTGTCTGCTTTAACTGATGAAATTCCCGTGACCAATATGCGGGATGGCGTACGAGCCAAACCAAGTGCGTGTATACAGCGTTCAGATATATATGACAGTTCTGAGCCTGTGTCCAAAAGGAGTCGGCATGCTACCAAATCCCCGTTAGCGTTTTGAACGTTGACCATAGCCGTGGGCAGGGTGCTTCTGTTCCATCCATTTGATTGTGTTGAACTTGCAGTGCCTTGTGCACATAAAATTGCTGCGGAACCTTCTGTTTGTGCTATGTGACTAAAAGTCACCGATGAGATGTGTGCGTTGGGATCATCCTGATCCTCACCAGTTTGAGCGATTGTACCAATTACGTGTTGCGTACCTTGCAGATGCAATAGTGTATGGTGCTGAGCTTTACATTGTCTGCAGTTGAACGTTGATTTGCATCTTCTGACCCCATGACCAGGTTTCAGACAATTGTAGCATAGAGATTTCTCCTTGGCAAACGAGATTCTCTATCCTGCAGACATATCCAAAAACTGCCGTTTTCCCTCCAGTTGTTTCGCGTTTGCTTAGCTCGAGCTCCTCGCAACGCGCATCCAAGAATTTGAAGAACTCCTCTAGTGTGGGTGAGTCTGACTCCACACTGCGTTCGATCCACCTGAGTCGAGTATCTGCCGTCTGACTCCTTTCGCAAGTTTGCTGCATCAGACCTTGTATTTGTTGGCAGCTTCATAAACTGCTCCATGAATGAATTCACGATGTGCCGTGGACGATTATATCTTTCATTAAGTCGCTCCCACGCTGTGTTGTAAGCTGCATCCGTAATCGTTAGATGTCGCACCAAGTTTGCAGCTTCGTCGATTAGAAGAGATTTCAGATGATGAAATTTGTGCGTATTTGTCAAATTCGCCTTGTTGTGAATTGTGCTCTCGTAAATGTCTTTGAAAGCTGGCTGAAAACTACTACTCCGAGTAGTTGCCAGCAAACCGTTTTATTTGAATTTTAGGCAATTCGCTTTGAGCTGATGCCTCTACGATTTGTGCGGTACCTGAATTCGCCGCACTGACGTCACCTCCTGTAGGTCTTGGCAATTGTGCAGTGGCTCGATCTGCTGTCAACTGTTTGTACCTCCCATCGCCGAAAGTAATGAATGCGCCCGTATATACTTTCCCTCGTGGGAGGCGTTGTCAGGCTCCGGATCCACGTAGCCGTCTACTTCGGACAGTGGACTGTATATTTTATTGTCCTTGCGTGTTTCGCTGTCGAATTGGTACCTTAAGAAAATTGGCAGTGTTGCCATAGGTGATGCTTATTTCTACTGTGTACACATTGTTTGGATCTTAAGTCTAAAATATAAAGATGACAATATGAGCGAAACTTAATACCTAAGCGATAGTTTCCAAACATCCCGGGGCACCCTGAAACACGGTTTCTGAATGAGGTAATTCTGCAATTTTCGTTATTGGCCGGGACAATTCTCCTGATGCCATCTTGAGCCTTACTGCTCGCATGACGTTGTCCTTTCCTGGGAAGGTTTCGATCACCCTCGCTAGGTGCCATGATGCTGGTGGTGTGTTGGACTCCTTGACGAGCACAACGCCGCCGATCTTGATGTTGGGTGTTGCCTTGGTCCACTTTGGTCTCTGCTTAAGACTAGTCAGGTACTCCTGGTGCCATTGTTTCCAGAAGCCTTGGTACATAGATTGAATACTCTGCCAGTATCCCAAACGGCCCACAGGAATGTGGCCAAGATCCGCCTCCGGGATCGTCGTAAATGGTCGCCCGATCAGGAAATGGGCTGGTGACAGATAGTTGCTATCTGTATCCGACGTGTAGCATAAAGGTCGTGAGTTTACAACCGCACTGATCTGCGCCAGCAAGGTGCGCACTTGCTCATGGGTTAGTGTGCTGCTGCCAATGACTCGTCGAAGATGCAGTTTGACACATCGAACTGCTGATTCCCACTTTCCTCCCCAATGTGGAGCACGAAGTGGGATGAAGGTCCATTGGATACCTTCGTCTGCTAGAGAGTTCGCTACGTGATCCTTGTGTTGTGTTGAGCTCAGTAGCTGCTGCATTTCATCCAGGGATCGCCTGGCTCCGATGAAATTCGTTCCGTTATCGCTGTACATGCGTGTACATTTGCCTCGTATAGAGAAAAATCGTCTCAATGCCGCCAGAAATGTTTCCGTGAATAAGTCGGTGGCGAGTTCTAGATGGATCGCCGACGTAACCATACATACAAATAGGCATATGTATCCCTTGCTAATGCGCGGGTTGCGCACCTTAGCGTCCTTCAGAAGAATTGGTCCTGCATAGACGCACCCAGTGCTAGGTAGATCTGCCATACGTTGATACATTGTATGTTGTCTCTGTCGAAAGCACACCAAACAGTTGTGTGTGATTTTGCGTATCAGGTTCCGTGCACCGAAAATCCAATATCGTTGCCGGACAATAACGAAGAGAGATGAGACTCCAGGATGAAGGTTGACTCGGTGCTCTTGTTCTATTATCAGGAAGGTGATCCGATGAGCCTTCGGAAGCAAAATGGGATGTTTTGCCTCTGCCGACAACTGTGAGTGTTGGATTCGTCCCCCCACTCTGAGCAGATTGTCCTTGTCGATGAACGGTGAGAGATTTAGCAATTTTGATTGGTTTCCTAGAGGCTTGTTAGCGAGTAGTAGCTGGAAGTCCTGTTGAAAACCAGCTTGAGCGTGTTGCAGCCATCGAATTCTTGCCGACTTGATCTCTTCAAAGGTGAGAGAAGTTGATGTTCGTTTTGAAGACGGGTGTTTCATGCGATGAATTAATCGCAAAACATAACCGAGCGTGTGTATAAGCTTCAGCCAAGATGAGTTGGGATTTAGAAGCTTATCCAAAGGATTGTCCGTTGTGACAATTACTTGCGTAGCTAGGCAGTTAGCTTTGATCTCGCTTTGTATGCGTTTGTCTGAAAGTGAAGAACAGTTGTGAGAATTGTTCAATTTTACCATAAATTGATCCTGGTCCCTCAGCCATGAAGGACCCTTCCACCACAATTGGAAGTCAATGAGCTCGGATACTCCCAAGTCCACCAAGTCGATTTTGAGTCCACATCCCGCCATGCATGCTTAGGTATGGTTTCCAAGATCTCGGCGGGCGGTTCCCAACAAACGTCTTTAGTTGTGCTGGTGAGTACGCTAGCCATGATAGGACTATTGTGGAGTCGCTCCACGCATAGATTGTCAAATCCTTGAGTTTTTGAATCCAGCCTTGATGGATTGCAAAAGTTGGCTCAGAAGAAGTGCACCGTACAGTTCAAGGCGTGGCAGAGATTGTCGTTTTAAAGGTGCCACCCTTGTTTTTGCTGCAAGTATGGCTACCGAAATGGTTCCATCGTCCTTAACCATTCGGCTGCACACTACGGCTGCATATGCTTTCGTGGATGCGTCTGAAAATCCGTGCAATTCGATCTTGTCGGTGTCGCTCTCGACCAAGCGTGGTATCTGGAATTGTGGTAGGTTTTCTAAATCTGCTCGCCATTTGAGCCACTTGTCGGCTAGTTTATTCGGTAGTTCGTCGTCCCAATTCAAATTCAACAGCCAGAGTTTTTGAAATAGTATTTTGAATTGAACTACGGTTCAATTGAATAGACCGAGAGGGTCGAATATGCGTGACACATCCGACAGCACTTGCCTCTTGGTGCAGCTTGGACTCTTTGCTAGATTCACATTGTAAGACAATGTGTCCTTCTTAGGGTGCCAATGCAGCCCTAGAACCTTCACCGATGAATGTGAGGAATCCGTGTTATCCTCCGATGCAATGTATTTGGTATTCGATACCCATTTCCCGAGCTGTAGCTTAGCACAGGACATCAGATGGACGAGTTCGTCCCGATTACGTCGCAGCTCATCCTCACTATTGGATCCAGTGAGAACGTCATCCACTTAGAAGTCTTCCATCAAGATTTTTGCTGCAGTTGGAAACTCCTTCTGGTGGTCAGCAGCCAGTTGTTCTAGTACTCGAACTGCTAGGAATGGTGCGCATGATGTTCCATACGTCACCGTACAAAGTTGGAAGTGCTTGATGGGATCTGATGGATCCTCTCGCCATATTATTCTCTGATAGTTTCTATGTTTTTCGCTCAGCCAGATTTGACGGAACATTTTTACTATGTCCGCTGAAAATACGTATTTGTGCATACGGAACCGCAGGCACACAGCAAATAGGTCTCGCTGAATACTGGGTCCGATCGAGAGTGTGTCGTTTAACACCTTGCCTTTGGCGTCCCGGTATGAGCCGTCGAAGATTACTCTGAGTTTCCGACCCAATACAGGATGATGAGGTAGATAGAAACTCCTTTCGTTGGTAATTTCGCTCGGTGAGATTTCTCGCATGTGTCCTAGACTTCTATATTCCCTTATGAAGTTTACGTAATCCTTGCGAAGCTGATGATTTTGTGCTAAACGGCGTTCAACCGAATTGAACCGCTGCAAAGCTCCATGAAGGGTGTCTGCGAATTCAGGATCTGATGATGTAAAAGGAAGCTCCACGATGTATTTTCCATTATCGTCTCGACTTTGTGTGTTGAGAAAGTGTTTCTCGACCTCTTCGTCCTCAGGTTGAACTTCTGCCTTGTGATAAATGCTTTCCAGCTCCCAGAATCGTCTGAGAGTGGCGTCAATGTCGATTGTTGTTGTGAGGGCCGTAGTGTTGCTCGCCCGTGGTGCAAACAGTGATGTGATCACCCATCCAAAAATTGATGAAATAGCGATTAGCTTGCCTTTGTTGTCAAATGGTGCAAACAGTGATGTGATCACCCATCCAAAAATTGATGAAATAGCGATTAGCTTGCCTTTGTTGTCAAATATCTTCCTCCCATTAATAGCACTCCAAAAATGCTCGCTGCCCAAAAGAATATCGACTGGGCCACATGTGCTGAATTGTGATTCTGCTAGTTGTAGATCGTTAAAGACTTGTAGTGCAGACGCGTCGATGCTCTGCCTTTCCAGTGATGAGGTGATTTTTCCAAGCACGTGAGCCTGGACTACCAGTTGATCCTCTGATATACGGAATTGGATGCGTAGGGTGCAACATCCCCTTGTTGTGTCTGCTTTAACTGATGAAATTCCCGTGACCAATATGCGGGATGGCGTACGAGCCAAACCAAGTGCGTGTATACAGCGTTCAGATATATATGACAGTTCTGAGCCTGTGTCCAAAAGGAGTCGGCATGCTACCAAATCCCCGTTATCGTTTTGAACGTTGACCATAGCCGTGGGCAGGGTGCTTCTGTTCCATCCATTTGATTGTGTTGAACTTGCAGTGCCTTGTGCACATAAAATTGCTGCGGAACCTTCTGTTTGTGCTATGTGACTAAAAGTCACCGATGAGATGTGTGCGTTGGGATCATCCTGATCCTCACCAGTTTGAGCGATTGTACCAATTACGTGTTGCGTACCTTGCAGATGCAATAGTGTATGGTGCTGAGCTTTACATTGTCTGCAGTTGAACGTTGATTTGCATCTTCTGACCCCATGACCAGGTTTCAGACAATTGTAGCATAGAGATTTCTCCTTGGCAAACGAGATTCTCTATCCTGCAGACATATCCAAAAACTGCCGTTTTCCCTCCAGTTGTTTCGCGTTTGCTTAGCTCGAGCTCCTCGCAACGCGCATCCAAGAATTTGAAGAACTCCTCTAGTGTGGGTGAGTCTGACTCCACACTGCGTTCGATCCACCTGAGTCGAGTATCTGCCGTCTGACTCCTTTCGCAAGTTTGCTGCATCAGACCTTGTATTTGTTGGCAGCTTCATAAACTGCTCCATGAATGAATTCACGATGTGCCGTGGACGATTATATCTTTCATTAAGTCGCTCCCACGCTGTGTTGTAAGCTGCATCCGTAATCGTTAGATGTCGCACCAAGTTTGCAGCTTCGTCGATTAGAAGAGATTTCAGATGATGAAATTTGTGCGTATTTGTCAAATTCGCCTTGTTGTGAATTGTGCTCTCGTAAATGTCTTTGAAAGCTGGCTGAAAACTACTACTCCGAGTAGTTGCCAGCAAACCGTTTTATTTGAATTTTAGGCAATTCGCTTTGAGCTGATGCCTCTACGATTTGTGCGGTACCTGAATTCGCCGCACTGACGTCACCTCCTGTAGGTCTTGGCAATTGTGCAGTGGCTCGATCTGCTGTCAACTGTTTGTACCTCCCATCGCCGAAAGTAATGAATGCGCCCGTATATACTTTCCCTCGTGGGAGGCGTTGTCAGGCTCCGCATCCACGTAGCCGTCTACTTCGGACAGTGGACTGTATATTTTATTGTCCTTGCGTGTTTCGCTGTCGAATTGGTACCTTAAGAAAATTGGCAGTGTTGCCATAGGTGATGCTTATTTCTACTGTGTACACATTGTTTGGATCTTAAGTCTAAAATATAAAGATGACAATATGAGCGAAACTTAATACCTAAGCGATAGTTTCCAAACACTAATTGTGGAGTTTGTGAAAGCAGGCCAGACCACCACCCCGTAGAAAAGGATGGGTCTTATGACCGCTGTGTAAAGCCATCTTACTATTTTTGGGAACATACCCCATTTAAGGCCAATGGCTTTTCGGCATGTATGGAGCGCGATTGTTGCCTTGTTAGCTCTATCCATAGTGTTTGACTTCCAGTCCAGTTTCCTGACTAGCGTAATCCCTAGGTACTTGGGGCTACCGCTAAGGGAGAGTGTTTCTCCGGATAGTTTTGGAAACCTTAAGTTTGGTATTTTGTACTTCCTGGTGAAGAGGACGAGCTCGATTTTGGACGGGTTTACACCTAGTCCATTCCTAACTGCCCATGTTGAGAGGACCCTAAGTTTGTCCGTCATGCGGTTACATAGAGTCGGGAAATTTCCCAGAGAAGGCAATTGCGATATCATCCGCGTAAGCAATAACTTTGCAACCACCACCTTCTAGGGATCGCAGTCCGCCACGCCACGTTCCACAGTAGGGGTGAGAGTACACCTCCTTGCGGAGTGCCTCTTCTGACGTATCTATTAATAGATTCTCCTCCTAGTGACGCCTTAACAGTCCTGTTTACCAGGATCTGCTTTATAAGGCGTACGGATTGATTGACTATTCCCAGTTCCGTCAGCGCATTGATTATCGAGCTTGGTAGGCTGTTGTTGAACGCACCTTCTATGTCTAGAAATGCAATGAGTGCGTATTCCTTGTCACTAAGTGCCTTTTCGACAAAGTAGTGATCTCGTGGAGTGCCATTTCCGTGGATCGGCCCTTCCTATACGCATGCTGTGATCCCGAGATATCATCTGGGTTGATAGTAAGATTAATATGGAGGCTGATTAATCTCTCCATTGTCTTGAGAAGGAAGGACGACAGGCTTATTGGTCTGAAGTCCTTAGGGGTGCAGTGCGATGTTTTTCCCGCCTTGGGTATAAATACGACTTTCGTCCGCAACCACATTGCGGGTACGATGCCTCATTAGGTATTCAAGTTGGTTAGGGAGGGAGGGGCTATCCCTCTGTCTCTGCATTTCCAGGGTTCTTTCTTCTACAGAGCATCCCGGGAAATGTGCCTCTGTAAGAGCCTTTAGGGTTTCTTTGCTGGACGATGTCCAGTTACCTTCTGAGGTTTTAATATATCCTACATTTGGTGCAGTATTTGCGAGGACCTTCCGGAGTCGGGAAGCCTCTGATGCTTGCTGAATGTTCGTACAGAACTTGATCCAGGCGTTCCTTTTTGCCTTGCGAAGTTCTTTGTTATATTGCCTAAGGTTCTCTTTATACGTCTCCCAGAACCCTTAATAATCAATAGACCTGTAAAAGCTCAAAGGTGTCGGTGAAGGGACGGAAGAAACGTGCTCGCAAAAAATCGTATGAGACTATGGGAGCTTATGGCTCCCAAAAAGGAGTGACTCTAACGAGAACGCTTCCAAGAGGTTATAGGAGGACCTATGGCAAAGCGGCTGCGCACTCAGCCGAACAGGTACTGTGCAGAGTTGGCAAAATGACTCTTAGGAGTTTCGAGGTCCTAGTCAGGGAACCAGGCCCAGCCGCAGTCTGTAAGGTGGTATGGTGCTCCCAGTGTTAGGTGGTCCCAGGATCAAGGTTATAAAACACATTTTCCAAGTTAAAATAGTTTTGTAGTTATGCCGAATTATTTTCATTCGGTTTGAAATTAATATACAAAACTTTGTTACACTGATAAAAGTTGATTTTTATACGCTTGCAGAGGGAATTATAATTTTGGTCAAAAGTGTGCAACGCAGTGAAGGATACATCCCCGACCCTATAAAGAATATATATTCTTGATCAGGATCACCTTTTAAGTTGATATGAGCATGTCCGTCTGTCAGTCTGTTTCTACGCAAACTTCTCTCTCATTTTTAAAGCTATCGCCTTAAAACTTTCCACACACCCTTCTTTCCTTTGCACGCAATACTTAAGTCGTAACGGCGGGGATAGGCCGACTATATCCTATAGCTTCCACATAAGTGATTGATCGGAAATGCTGGTTAGAGAGTTCGGATTTTGTGCGAATGTTATTTTTGACAAAACAATAATAATACCCACCAAATTTCATAAGGATCGGTCGACTTTATCCTATAGCTGCCATATAACTGAACGATGGGAGTTTGTGAAAACACCAACTTTGGTGTTTTTGAAGATAGAAGTTTGTGACTTTTTTTAGATTTTGTATTGTAATAAATTGGTTATACTATGATATTCTCATAAGGATCGGCCAACTATATCCGATTTTAGCGATATATATCCGGTTTTAACTGCAAGGGTATATCAACTTCGGCTCCGTCCGAAGTTAGCTTTCCTTTCTTGTTTGAATTAATTAATATTAAAGTAAAAAAATAATGGAAGCTTGGAATATTTTTTTTGTTTTGCGGCGTTAATTTGAAACCTTTGCCATCAAATTTGGATTAAAAATAAATTAGTTCCCTTTTGACACATTTTAAGACAATAAATATAGGAAATAATGTCAGAGAATAACTGTTGCGGAATTGAAGATTCTTTTCATAAACATGTTTCTATATTAAAATATAGACTTTATATCTATATTGGTTGGCATAAAATATAATTAAAGTCTATATTTTTATACCCTTTCAGAGGGTATTATAATTTTGATCAAAAGTGTGCAACGCAGTGAAGGAGACATCTCCGACCCTATAAAGTATATATATTCTTGATCAGGATCACCTCCTGAGTTGATATGAGCATGTCCGTCTGTCTGTTTGTCTGTTTCTACGCGAACTAGTCTCTCAGTTTTAAAGCTATCGTCTTGAAACTTTGCACACACCCTTATATCTTTTGCATATCGCAAAAATATTGTATATCGCAGTATATAAGTTGGAACGGCCGGGATCGGCCGATTATATCCTATAGCTGCCATATAACTGATTCATCGGAAATGCTATATCCTTGGTGTTTTTAGAGTTAGAGAGTTCAGATTTTGTACGTGTATAACGAGATTGATTTATCTCACACTTTCAAAATAATACAAAAAAGGGTGGCTGCTAAATATTTACGCTAACGAAACGAAACGAAACGATAACGAAAAGAAATGGTCGTGCCTCATCAACGTTATAAATTCGAATGTATTTCTCTCTAATCTTAAGCCTAACTTATCTATTGCGGCGAAGCGGGGCGAATTTGCACAAGAGCGAATATGAGCTTTCGCTCCCGCTCCGCCCTAAGCTATCTTAGAGTAAATTTAGAGACTAACAAGAAAGGAAAGCTAACTTCGGGCGGAGCCGAAGTTGATATACCCTTGCAGCTAAAACAGGATATATATCGCTAAAATCGGATATAATTGACCGATTCTTATGGGAATATCATAATATAACCAATAAATTACAAGACAAAATCTAAAAAAATATCCCAAACTTCTATCTTGAAGAACCCCAAAGTTGGTATTTTTACCAAATTCCATTTCCGATCGTTCAGTTATATGGCAGCTATAAGATATAGTCGGCCGATCCATATGAAACTTGATAAGTCGTATTATTTTTCGAAAAATAGAATTCATAGAAAATCCCAACTTTCTAGCTCGAAAAACACTGAAGTTATGCCATTTCCGATCAATCAGTTATATCGCAGATATAGGATATAGTCGGCTGATCCTTATAAAATTTGGCATGTTGTATTATTTTGCCAAAAATAGCAATCGTACCAAATCCGAATTCTCTAGCTTTAAAAACACCGAAGTTATAGCATTTCGGATCAATCAGTTATATGGCAGCTCTAAGATATAGTCGGCCGATCCCGGCCGTTCCGACTTATATACTGCGTGCAAAGGAAAGAAGGGTGTGTGCAAAGTTAGACGATAGCTTTAAAACTGAGAGACTAGTTCGCGTAGAAACAGACAGACAGACGGACCGACGGACAGACGGGCAGACGGACATGCTCATATCAACTCAGGAGGTGATCCTGATCAAGAATATATATACTTTATAGGGTCGGAGATGTCTCCTTTACTGCGTTGCACACTTTTGACCAAAATTATAATACCCTCTGCAAGGGTATAAAAACAAATCAATTAACACCGGCCCCGTTGAAGGCCTCCATCAGGCTTCAACCAACTGGCAGCCGCGCCAGCTTGTGGACCGCTCTCCTGTACTCCGCTCCAGAGCTAGTTCTGACGAAGGCGACCCTGACCCTTCCGTCCGCGCCGGCGTGTGTTGCTCCTACTCGTCCCGTGAGTTGTGGCGGCTGGTGATCCTCTGCGATCAGGACCAGCTCGCCCCTTCGGATGTCGTCCTTCTCCCGGGACCATCGCTGCCAAAACATTTGCTTGATTGACGAGACAAGCCGCCATCGCCGCAAGCACGTTAGACCCTGCTGGTCCGGGGACCGCGGTGCTGGTGGGGCGATGAGCGGCCCGCCTGTCAACAGGTGCCGGGAGTAAGCGCCTCGTCGTCGCTTGGGTCCTGACTCAGAGCCCCCAGGGGTCATGAGTTCAGGACGCCCTCGACTCCAACGACGACGGTCTGCAGCTCCTCCGCGGTCAGCCTGGCGTTTCCTACCGCTCGTAGGAGTAGGTGTTTTGCAAAATTCAGACCTGCCTCCCATAGTCCGCCCATGTGCGGAGCCCGCGGCGGTATGAACGCAAATACGCATCCGCTTTTTGATGCGTATTGCGTGACCGCGTCGACCTCGTCCTCGATTCTCCGACGAAGGGCTGCGAAGTGGCGACTCGCTCCGACGAAGTTTGTCTCGAAGTTTGTGATCGTTCTCGCAATGAACGATCTGCGGACATCCTCGGCGCCCAACGAACCTTTGAAAAGCCAACAAAAAGGAATCAGTTGAAAGGTAGGAAACTACTTCTAAATGAACTGCTTTGGACGCAAAACAAACAAATAAGGCAATGTAGGACTTATAGGGAGGCCTACCACGAATTTTCAATGTCGTATCAATCGGGCCACAAAAATCAACACCACATATGGAGAATGGGCGGAGAGCACGAATTCTATCTAAGGGTAAGTCACCCATGATTTGAGTCATCAGACGAGGCTTGCATTTAAAGCAGCGTATGCATGACCGTACTGTCTGACTGCAGACTTCCTGCGCATTTACGATCCATATGCGCTGTCGCAAAAGACTCACAAGTGCTCGTGGACCCACATGAAAATTCGACTCGTGCAAGTATCGGACGTAGCTCTGAACAAATTGAGAGCGTTTTGTCAACAATAGGAGCATTACGATATACGTACGATATAGGAGCATTAGCTAGTCGCCCACCAACCCGCAACAACGAAAAGGTAAGCCCAGCCTCTGATGATTCGTGTAGAAAGGGATTTAGCTTTTGCAGACTAGGGCTAACACTTAAATTTTTCCGGATCTTTTCTATTTTATCTTGATACTCGTGCTCTTGGACTATTTCGACTATTTTCATAAAGGCTTCATTATATTCGACAGGTGAGGGAACAATATCAGAATTCACTACTAATTTCTTCGGTTTCCTTATAAAGCGGAACATATAAACGAACAGTTGCAGCAGTTTTAGGTGAGAGGAATAACCTTCTATCACTTCCAATAAATCTGAGGTAGATACGATTGCGGTTAATCCGACCGCATTCTTTTTCGCTTCCATCTGTAGAAGTTCTGGTGACGGATCAAACCGGGGGCTCGTCGGCCACTTATCTTCCGGTTCCTTAAAAACGATGGACCTGTAAACCAGATCGATTCTACAGTCTCCTTAACGTCTCCACCTCTGGACACTATATCTGCCGGGCTCTGTTTAGTTGGTACATGCCGCCACGTGCTATCATCTGACCACTCTTGAATTTCAGCTACTCTATTCGATACGAACGTTGACAACGACGATGGATGGGAACGAATCCAATGAAGAGTTACTTCTGAATCCGACCAAAATACACTTCGTTCGATCGGAACTTTTATTAGAGGCTTTATCTTGCGGCAGAGATCTGCGAGAAGGTGAGCGGCACATAACTCAAGACGGGGGAGCGTCTTTGTCTTGAGCGGCGCAACTTTGGACTTTGCAGTCAACAACGAAACTTTAATAACGACGCGAAAGATTCACAACGAATATAGGCGCAGCGTCAGAAATTGCGCCGATTCAAATTATCGATGCGTCAGAAAAAGGCGTGAATTTGAATCGGCGACATCGACTCGGTAAACACGAATCTCGGAATTGATGTGTCCTCTAATTGCGACAAGCAATTTGTATTTTGTTCCACGCTGTTTTGAAGTGCAGTGGAATTGACTCATCGCAATCTAGCTTAATTAGCCAAAGTTCCTGCAATATGATCATTTCATCATCATCATTTCCTTTTATAAGTATGGTGCTTTATAAACAAAGGGTGTCAAACACCTTCGATGCCACCGACTGAATCATCAATTTCAAATTCCTTTCTTTAGGAACCCAAGCGATTCCTAATGCTTTAGTCAGTTCTGAGTCCGAAAGTGTTATTGGCTTAACCGTGCTCTCGGATGCAGTAACTTCAGGCGAGTTTGAAAACCACTTGCTCAATTCAAACCCAGCGTTTTGAAGAACCTGAGTTACTTCAGACTTAATTGTCTTTAGCTCCTCAATGCAACCAGCACCCGTTAACATGTCGTCGACGTAAAAGTCGGAACCAATAACTTCGGCAGCTCGAGGGAATGTATTTTTTACAGATTCACTCAACCTCTTCAAACACCTTATGGCCAGGAATGGGGCTGGCGCAGTGCCATATGTAACGGTGTTGAGCTTGCACAGTTTCAAGGACTCTGATGGGTCTTTCCTCCACACTATCAACTGGTATCGCCTATCGGCTTCATTTACCATTACTTGGCGATACATCTTTTTTATGTCGGCTATCAGAGCGAATCTGTTCAGCCGGAACCTAAGAAGAATTGAATACAACTATTCCTGGATGATAGGACCAACCATCAACAGATCGTTAAGACACTTATGTGTTGATGTCTTACAAGACGCATCAAACACGACTCGTAATTTGGTCGATGTGCTTTGAGGCCGTAAGACACACTGATGGGGTATGACGTAGTGAGGAGTATCAAGAACATCATTGCTTGTAGGGGACATATGACCTAAGGATTTGTATTCTACCATAAATTCCACATACATTTTCTTTAAATTCGGATCTCGAGATAATCTTCTCTCGAGCGACAAAAAACGGCGTTTGGCTACCTCGAACGAGTTTCCCAAGACGCTTGGATCCGATTTAAATGGAAGCCTGACTTCAAATCGACCTGAAGGCAGCATAAGTGTATTTTTCTGATAATGTTCCTCACATAACTCTTGTTCAGGTGACAAAAGGTTTTTGGAAGTTGGTACTTCTTCCAATGACCAGAATTTTTTCAAATTGCCATCTATCGACTCGAGTAATTCTTCTTGACAATTCAGGCTAAAGACAGGCTGTTGAAGAGTTGAGGTATTTGCCTTATATTTTCCCGATACTATCCATCCAAGGAGAGTTTTTTGGAGGATGGGATGGTTTGACTCTTGTTTTATTTGGCCAACGGACAACAATTCGAAAAATGACTCAGCTCCAATTAACATGTCCGCTGAGGTTTGTAGAAATACGGGTCTGCTAGCGGCAAGTTCTTTGGTAGGTCCCAATCTTTCACGTTCACTGACTGGTCAGGGTGATAACCCGAGATAGTTTTCAAAATCCAAAAGTCGAACGGAAACTCACTACCATTAATCGTTGACTTCACCACAGTGTGTATATGTTTCTTTACCTGGGAATTAGCTTGACCAATTCCAAGCAAGTTGATACACGATTCCTCCCTACGGATCTCTAAGCGTTGAGCAAGTTCTTCAGTAATGAAGTTCATTTGTGACCCAGAGTCAAGTAGTGCTCGGGCCAATATATGCTCGCCATTTTTAGTTCTAACGCTTACGATCGACGTCGCTAATAAAACCCTTTCTAGAGATGACGCATACAAAGCATGTGACGTAGAAGGACCATCAAGATGTAGCGCTGGAGAAGGATGTTCATTTGGTGGTGGTAACGCCAAGTTATTTTCGGTCACAGTAAATCGGTGCAGAAGTCTGTGGTGCGATCTTGCACAAATTTAGCATCAAGTCGATTTACACTTCGCAACCGTGTGACCTTTTCGCAGACAATTTAAACATAATGAGGCTGACTTGACAAACTCAAACCATTGCATTACAGCAAGGCGAGCGAACGGACTACACTGGGCAAGACTATGGTCTTGTGTAAGCTTGTTTATTGGAAGCGGAGCAAGCCAACGAACTCCTATTGTGCTGCTTCCCGAACCCAATTTTCTCCTGTTTTGGCTTGCCAGTCTCTTTAGCGGACAGGTGCTGGTACCTACGATTTAATATTTTTTCGAAATCGGACGACAGCGGCAATTCCTCATAATCCAGTGACTCTTCCCATTTTTCTCTGGTCACTGGATCTACTCTACTCAAAACTCAGTGAATGATCATTGAGTTTGCAATTTTAGTGTCATCTCCTATGGATAATAGTGACCCGTAGATCGATGACACTGTGTCGATGAGACCTCTCAACGACGACGCAGACGGCTGGGAAACTTTCGGAAGGCTGAATAATTTGCTTATTTGGTTAGCAAAGATGAGACATTCGTTATCGTAAACTCTTTTCAGACTAGCAATAGCTTTGTCATAATTACTCTCGTTGACTTGGAATGCCTTGATAGTTCCTAAGGCTTCACCAGAGAGGCAAGAAATTAAATGGTTAAATTTCTCGATAACGGGAATCTTCACATCCTTGTCTACTAATGTCTCAAAGAGACTCATGAAATTTTTAAACTCCTAATAGTTTCCACTGAATTTTGGCAATGCCTAACTGGGAAGTCGAGCTCGAGCTGGGGCTGCAACCGGTGAAGAACTTGCAGTAGCTGGTGGGGACTCTTCAGCTAACGTGAAGGCATTTAATAATGACATCACCTTTGCCTTAGTTGTTATCTCTAATTCTTCCAACTCGGCTCCAAATTCATCTTCCTCATCTAATTGCTCGATCTGGTCTTGCAACTCATTTGCCTTAAATATTGTCTCATTTAAAACCTGAAGCCTGCACTTTAGCTCGGTCTTCACTAAAGGAATTGACCCAGCTTCCAAACGTTCCTCTAACCGGCAAATGCTTTTTACCCTGACATTTAATCTTCTTCTTAAGTCATCAAGAGTCGTGGATTTTACTTTTTGTTTATTACTTTCCATTTTAAAATTTATTTATTTATTAATAAACAGTGATGTGGATATGTATTTATGTTTTTTATCAATTTTAGTTACAGACAGTTTGTTAATAATTTTAACTAAACTATTCAAAATTTTAGCTCTACTAAATTTCAAGTAGATGATCCTCAAGATGATCCTGGAGGCTTGAGGCGGTTTCACGACGCGGTGAATTTAGTTTTTTTTTTTATTTTGCACTTCACAGACGCGTCGCGAGCAGCTCTTTGAATTGTAGTTCTTTTTTGTGTGTATAATAACACAGTGTCACTGTCACTTTTATGTTTGTTTATTTTTTTTTAAATATTTATATTCCCGTAATGACGGTTATGGGGGTGTAGGTATTTATATAAAAAAAAATATTAAGTATAAAATTATTAGCTGTGATACGGAAATTGAAACCATTGGAATCTCTACAACCAACCTAAAACACAATATTAATGTTTTCAGTGTATATTCTCCCCCTAGTACCAACATAAATGACTTCGAGAAAGGTTGTAAAGATACACTTATGACGGCAACGGCTCTTGGGGGACTATCTATAGTAGGTGGTGATCTAAATGCTAAGTCGTCTATTTGGGGAAACTCTACGCATGATAATAAAGGCCAAATTTTAGAACAGATCCTCATTTCTGCAAGTTTTTCTTGTTTAAATGATGGTTCTCCCACTTATTCTCCCAATCCGTCTTATTTTTCTGCACTTGATTTAACTTTTGCAAACAAAGACAACCTTTCCCTTAAATGGTCTTCCTTAAATTCCCAAATTTCCAACAGTAATCATTTCCCAATAATATTAGAATTGTCTAATTTTACTGCTTCTACAAATAGAAATAAGCTGCTACAGTCTAAAATGTTGGATGATTTTTCCAAAATTAAAATTACTTCTTTGAACAATCTCACAAATGCAACAAACAACATTTTAAAAATAAATACAATTAAAATTAATGACAATAACAAATATATCCCAAAAAAATACTGGGACGAGAATTGTGAGAGACTTTTTAGACTAAGAAATGCCAGTAGACAAAAATATTACAAGACTAAATTATTATCGGATGCTATAATTTTTTTTGAATATAACAAAAAACTAAATAACTATTTTTATAAGGTAAGAAAGGAAAATATGGAAAAATTAGCAGATAATTTGACAAACCCAAAGTCAATGAAAGAAATGTGGCAAACCATCAAATCTTTAAAATTTTATAAGCAAATTAAACCCACTAGCAGCCAATATAAGGATTCTGATCACACCGCTTTCCTACATCAGATCTCCTCAGCCCCAGATACCCCAGAATGTATTCAAAAGGAATTTCCCCATTTGACATTCAAACCTTAAATAGATTGTACTTTTCGGCATCTGATCTCACTAAATTTTTAAAATCACGTAACCCAAATTCTGCGAAAGGTCTAGACAACATTTCCCATAGCATGCTTCTCTCCTTACCCCCTGACGAAATCCAAAATTTAGTATTTATGGTTAATGAAATTAACCATTATTGGCGTAGATTCTTCGCGTAGAATAAAAGTTGTTCCAGTCCCTAAAAAGAACACCGATTCGTCAATAATTACAAATAACCGTCAAATTTGTCTTTTAAGTGTTGTGCTGAAATGCTTAGAAGGTGTCAATGCTTATCAAAGTCAATATGGAGATGCACATAGATAGTTTTAAACTAATTCCAAATCGGTCTTACGCTTTTAGAAAAAATCACTCTACAGCTCACTGCATTAACGACGTCATTAATAATATAGCTAATCTAAAAGCTAAAGGTTTTCATGTCACAGCAGCAGTACTAGATATAAGTAAAGCTTTTGATTCGGTCAACATCCCAATTTTAGCGAATTTTCTTTTAGACAGGGGTTTTAATTCTTTAATTATTAATTTTATAATCGGCTTTCTAAGTAAAAGAATATTAACTATGGGTAACTCCGAGATTACTGTGAGTAAAGGAGTAAAGGAGTCAGCCAGGGTAGCTGCCTTAGTCCAATACTTTTTAATCTGTACACCTCTGATTTGCATGCCATAAGTGATCAGCAAAGCACTTTATTTCAATATGCGGATGATTTTTTTCTCCTTACTTTTGACAAAGATTTTATGACTGCAAGAAATCTTCTTGAACATAAAGTTAATATTTTTAGGGAAATGTGCAATTCTATAAATTTATCTTTTAATCCTCGAAAATCGTCTGTGATGCATTTTAATAATAATAGGAAATTATTAAATATTATGTGTAATAGCATAGCTATTAACGATGTAGATCAGGTTATTTATTTAGGTAGGAAAATTTGTACAAATAATTCCTCTTTAGGACATGTTAAACATATCATAGCCAAATCAAATAAATCCAATATGTTTTTAAATATGTTAAGTGGATGTCGTTTTGGCATTCATCCCAGCAAGGCCCTTAACCTTTTTAAGGCTTTTGTTAGGCCAAAATATGAATACGCCTGCTCTTCTTTTGCTTGCATTTCGAAAACGGTGACAAAAAGTATTAAGGTTCATGCGAATTTCTTCCTTAGGAAATCCCTTGGACTTATTAAATCGACTCCCATTAACATAATATACCATTTAGCGGGTGAACTCCCTCCGGAATATAGATTAAAATTTGCTACTGCGAAAGAATTGGCCAAAAATTTTGCTCATGGTTTACCAGCAGCCTCTCTTTTGACTAATGATTTCGCAGCAAAAAACACTAGCTACATAATGGTTTACTCGGAATTCAGGGATATTTTTGATTCAATTGCTAATCTAAACGTTTCTTCTTGCAAATCTCGAAAAATTTCGATGGATGTGGATTTTTTTAAAGGCGTTATCCCAAATAAGAAATCGTCTAGCACGTCATTAGTTAACTCGCTTTTAAAAGAAAAACTTGACTTTTTAAATAAAAAAAGTTTCGAAATCCTTTTTACTGACGGCTCAGTTCAAGAAAATTTTACAGGGTGTGCCTTTGTACATTCAAATTCTAATACTATTAAAAGTTTTTATGCTAACACTAAACGTTCCTCGCTTACTTCTGAGCTTACAGCACTGGAGAAAGCCATTGACTTTGCTATTTCAAAAAACTTCATGAAAGTAGCCATCCTGACTGACAGCCTGGGTGCGTTACAAACGCTGAGGAAATCTTGTGTTTCCAACTGCATAGCCTTAGATATTCTCAAAAAAATTGAAAACAGTCAAAGTATCCTTTATTTCGAATTACATCACATACCCAGCCATCTTAATATCGAAGGAAACGACTTGGCGGATTCAGCAGCAAAAAATGCCAGAAACGGTGGCTCATATATTTCCCTGAGATATACTCTTAACGATGCCATCACTCATCTGTATAATCGCATCTTGTTTGATTGGGAAAGATAATATAACTCTTTTTGTATAGAAAGAAAGAAAGGTTATTGCCTATTATTTCCGTTTGTTAATGCAAAACCTTGGTTCAAAGACAAAAACTGCAATTTAAACCGCCTCGAAGTTAAACAACTAAACAGAATTTTAAGCGGACATGCCTTTGACAAATACACGTTGCACAAATTAAAAGTCTTTGACAATTCTATTTGCGACTGCAACTCCAATTCAATTAAAGATATTTCTCACATACTATTAAAATGCCCAAAATATGGACCAATCCGTTCAAATTTCCCGCCTCTACTAAAATATGACGATATATATCGGTTCTTTGAGCACGAACCAATAACTAATTACTCCTTTATAACTAAATTTTTACGCTCAGCAAAAATAGACTTATGATTAACATTTCATCAAATTTTATTAATACATCACACATTTTGAATGAACATATGAATATAATCTCAATTAATATCGATAACATCATCACTCATCGGATTTCATCGCACATCTTCATAAACTAACAGCACGAAATTTCACTCTTATTTTCGTTTTAAAGCAGTGGTCGGCACGGCCCTATCTCGGGGGCATAGGAAATTTCTCTGCCCGAGCTCTGCCACACACACACAGTATAAATGTGTGAAACGTCATGCTCACAGCCTACTTTCTGCTATTCGTTACTAATACTAATGAGTGTCTTCAAATTTCATTTCACACATAGGCGGTGGCCAGTGTTTGAAAAACTACGCTACTCCCGTAGTTTTTCGTTTTGCTCTTGCTACCGCTCTCGCTTTTTTCCATAGTGGGAGCAGAGCCGTAGCAAGAAAAAGAAAATTGTCGGCTCTGCTCTGCTCCGAGCTACGAAAAGTTCAAAGCTATTGCTATAGCAACAGCAGAAAAAAATATTTTGTGCTCCTCGTAGCCGTAGCCGTAGCCAAAAATCTAGAGCAAGAGCAGAGCAGAGTCAAAAATATTTTTTCATGTGCTACTGCTCTAGCTTAGTTTTCTTTTTGTTTTTGATCCCCTTTCCACTTTCTTTACCTCCTTTCTTCCTTACCCATTTTCTTTACCCTTGTAAGAATGATACGAAGAAAACAGATTTGTCACTTGTAATTTGGAATTCAATGTGCTAATATGTCTCTGACCAATAAATCGTTCAATATTTTCAAATATTTTGAGGAGGGTGACAACGGGCTCGTTAAATGCAAAACATGTTTTCGAATGTTAAAAAAAGATCGTGCCTTTAATTTAAAGAAACATTTAATGTTGCATGACATTCGACCTGAACAAAAAGAAAATGATTCTAGTGGCATGCAGCCAAAAAAATAGTTAAACATCAGCAAATTAAAGTTCAAATCAATAAAAAACAATTAATCCGGTCCTACATTGGTCTAGTTACCGAGAATAGCGTCCCATTTAATGTGCTAAATTCAGACAATATGCGTAACATAATTGATCCCATATGTCAAGGTATAAAAGAAAAAAGTGGGAAAAACTTTTCATTAAATGGAACAAAGTGCAAATCTGTTCTTCGACAGGTAGCAGAAAAAATTCGACAAGAAATACATAACGAATGTAAAAATCGGATTCTATCATTAAAAATTGATAGTGCAACGCGACTTGATCGGAATATATTCGGTGTCAGTGCTCAATTCATTAGTTCAGATGAAATCTGAAGCCATAATAGTGGAGCCATAATAGTCACATACGACTCCATAAATTCCCATAACATTTCATTAACTATAAAATCGTCATCTCTTGATTTGTTCTCGACAGTTTCAATAAGGCTTAAAATACTTTTTGCCTTACTGTGTTGGTCAACCATGTTGTATGTTGATCCCCATCTAGTTGGACAATCCAATTGAGGTAATTTAAAATTTTTCAGTTCAAACAAGTCACGGTAACCATTTGATTGCTTCCGAATGTATTTCGTAAGATTTCGGCACATTAACAAATATTCTCTAATATTGGCATTTTTTGTCACGTCGAGTGCACAAAGCTGTCCAGTGTGTGCTGCACAGCGACATATTTGTATATCACCTACAAGCGCAGTTTCAGTTTTTCCAAAAAGCTCGATTTGCTTAATGTACTCGACGTTCTCTTGAATACCGGCATCTTCCATGTCATCTTCGCTCAAGTTCATTTCAGATAAAATTTTCGTCGTCTTTATCATATTTGCCCCGTTATCTGAAGTAATTGACACGATTTGGCTTAGAGATATTCCGTATTTGTCTAATACAAATAGAATCTCCTTGGCAAGATTTTTGGCTGAACTTGACCCAGCTCCTCTGAGTTCCACCATTCCAAGAACTCGCGTATTTTTTTTCATCTGAACTAATGAATTGAGCACTGACACCGAATATATTCCGATCAAGTCGCGTTGCACTATCAATTTTTAATGATAGAATCCGATTTTTACATTCGTTATGTATTTCTTGTCGAATTTTTTCTGCTACCTGTCGAAGAACAGATTTGCACTTTGTTCCATTTAATGAAAAGTTTTTCCCACTTTTTTCTTTTATACCTTGACATATGGGATCAATTATGTTACGCATATTGTCTGAATTTAGCACATTAAATGGGACGCTATTCTCGGTGACTAGACCAATGTACGACCGGATTAATTGTTTTTTATTGATTTGAACTTTAATTTGCTGATGTTTAACTATTTTTTTGGCTGCATGCCACTAGAATCATTTTCTTTTTGTTCAGGTCGAATGTCATGCAACATTAAATGTTTCTTTAAATTAAAGGCACGATCTTTTTTTAACATTCGAAAACATGTTTTGCATTTAACGAGCCCGTTGTCACCCTCCTCAAAATATTTGAAAATATTGAACGATTTATTGGTCAGAGACATATTAGCACATTGAATTCCAAATTACAAGTGACAAATCTGTTTTCTTCGTATCATTCTTACAAGGGTAAAGAAAATGGGTAAGGAAGAAAGGAGGTAAAGAAAGTGGAAAGGGGATCAAAAACAAAAAGAAAACTAAGCTAGAGCAGTAGCACATGAAAAAATATTTTTGACTCTGCTCTGCTCTTGCTCTAGATTTTTGGCTACGGCTACGGCTACGAGGAGCACAAAATATTTTTTTCTGCTGTTGCTATAGCAATAGCTTTGAACTTTTCGTAGCTCGGAGCAGAGCAGAGCAGTCAATTTTCATTTTTCTGCTACGGCTCTGCTCCCACTCTGGAAAAAAGTGACAGCTGTAGCAAGAGCAGAGCAATATTTCTGTGCATCTCGCTGCTACGGAGTAGTAAATGCAAACCCTGGCGGTGGCGTTTACCCGTTTCTTATTATACGGGACGGCCAAATAAATCTTCCCCATTTCCCTGGATGGAAGTAACTTAATACAAAAAAAAAAAAAAAAAATATTTTCACTATTGTCCACCCGGGGGCGCCAAAATGTATAACGAGATTGATTTATCTCACACTTTCAAAATAAGAAAAAAAAGGGTGGCTGCTAAATATTTAAAAATATGCGAAAAAAACGATAACGAAAAGAAATGGTCGTGCCTCATCAACGTTATAAGTTCGAATGTATTTCTCTCTAATATTAAGCCTAACTTATCTATTGCGGGCGAAGCGGGGCGAATTCGCACAAGAGCGAATATGAGCTTTCGCTCCCGCTCCGCCCTAAGCTATCTTAGAGTAAATTTAGAGACTAACAACTACAAAATACAATTCAGCTATAAACTATAATTCACAATTTTCGACAACTTCAATAAATAAAAAATCAATTAACAGTACGAATGCTATTTTTGGCAAAATAATACGACCTCCCAAATAATACGACCTACCAAATTTCATAAGGATCGGGCGACTATATCCTATAGCTGGATATTTTCATAAGGATTTCATAAGGATCCTATCCAATACCCAACTTATGTATTTTTTGAAGATTGAAACATGTTAGTTTGTACGGATTCTATTTTTGGCCAGTTGATCATACATACCAAATTTCATAACGATCGGCCGATTATATCTTATAGCTGCCATATAACTGAACGATCGGAAATGGTATTTGGTAAAAATACCAACTTTGGTGTTCTTGAAGATAGAAGCTTGGGACTTATTTGTTTTAAATTTCTTATTCTAATAAATTGGTTAAGATATGATATTTTCATAAGGCCTATTTTTATCGGCCTACTTTATCCGTTTCCCGTATGAACTGCAAGGGTATATCAACTTCGGTTACGCCCGAAGTTAGCTTTCTTTTCTTGTTTTTTTATACTATTTATATATATAATATCTTTATGTTTTTATTTATATATAATATTATATATAATATATCCTATTTTTAATTTATATTTTAATAATATATAATATTTTTTTAATACGGTTAAAGATTTCTTGTTATATAATATATACTTAAAACTATTAAATTATAATTTAGATAATTCTAATTATTGTAGATAATTATCTACTTTATATAAATTTCCCCTTTCTTTTATTTTTTTCCTTATGTTAAATTTTATATTGAAGATAGAAAGTAAACATAAATGGCCGATTTTTTTTGAATCGCCAATATTTATTTCCCGGAAATTAAATATGGTGAACATTTTAATATAATATATGTTGATCATCGAATATGATAATATGGTGATCATGAGAGGATGGGCAACGGCTTCTGCAAAACATCCGCCCATCCTTATGAAATCTGCTGCAACTTCACCAGCGCAGTGACAACGGCTTCAATAGCGTTTCAAAGCTTTTTTAGCAAGAATCTTTTTTTTAATTCCCTTCTATACCCTAGAGTACGTAACCGATCAAAAAAGTACGAATGAGGAATCTCTGGCTATTCTGCTGGATACTTACTTTTCTCGATGCTTTTCATAATTAGACACTCCTTCCCTTATATCAAAAGCACTCCCAACCCTTATATCCAAAGCACAAATCACATAGAAAAATGACAAATCCGCATAACCTGCCCTTCACGCGCTCGTCTCTTAGTTTTAATCTTAAGTCTCTCACAAGAAATATCACAACCGACGTACGGGCGTCTCTTGGGATAGATGGCCACTTGGTGGGATTCATTGACAAATTGCTAACAAGCAGGAAACAAGCTTGTCGTTTGGCCCGCCCCTTATCTTAAGGAAAGAAACATTCTATGTTTTAAGGCTTTAAGGAGGTTTAAGGATAAACGGGGCACTGGCTAATGTAAACATATGATAGGCGAATGAATTCACCCCAAAACAAGAAAGGAAACCTAACTTCAGGCGGAGCCGAAGTAAATATACGCTTGCAGTTAAGATCACATATAAATAAAAACAAGAAAGGAAAGCTAACTTCGGGCGGAGCCGAAGTTGATATACCCTTGCAGTTAAAACCGGATATATATCGCAAACATCGGATTATTGGCCGATCCTTATGAGAATATCATAAAATAACCAATTTATTACAATAAAAAATCTAAAACAAAGTACCAAGCTTCCATCTTCAAAAATACCAAATTTGGTATTTTTACCAAATACCATTTCCGATCGTTCAGTTATATGGCAGCTATAAGATATAGTCGGCCGATCGTTATGCAATTTGGTAGGTTGTATTAATTGACCCAAAATAGAATCTGTACGAAGTTCCAGCTTTTTATCTTCAAAAACACCAAAGTTTGTTAATTTCCGATTGTTCAGTTATATGGCAGCTATAGGATATTGTCTTCTGATCCTTATGAAATTTGGCATGTTGTTTTATTTTGCCAAAAATAGCATTCGTACTAAATCCTAATTCTCTAGCTTTAAAAACACCGAAGCTATAGCATTTCCGATCAATTAGATATATGGCAGCTATATGATATAGTCGGCCGATCCTTATGAAATTTGGTAGGTCGTATGATTTTGCCAAAAGTAGCATTCGTACAAAATCTGAACTCTGTAACTCTAAAAACACCAAAGTTATACCATTTCCGATCAATCAGTTATATGGCAGCTATAGGATATAGTCGGCCGATCCCGGCCGTTCCGACTTATATACTGCGTGCAAAGGAAAGAAGGGTGTGTGCAAAGTTTCAAGACGATAGCTTTAAAACTGAGAGACTAGTTCGCGTAGAAACAGACAGACAGACGGACAGACGGACATGCTCATATCAACACAGGAGGTGATCCTGATCAAGAATATATATACTTTATAGGGTCGGAGATGTCTCCTTCACTGCGTTGCACACTTTTGACCAAAATTATAATACCCTCTGCAAGGGTATAAATATGAGCTATAGTATAGTCCGAACTTTAGTCCGTCTATAGTTGATATAGACGGACAGACCGATGGGGGGACAGACAGACGGACATGCTTATATCAACACAGGAGGCGATCCTGATCGGAATATATATACTTTATAGGGTAGGATATGTCTCCTTGATTGCGTTGCACACTTTTGACACTAATTATAATACCTTCTGCACGGATATAATGACTAATTCCGTAGCTTCAGGTTCAAGAATGAAGAAGAAACAGTAAAACATCTCCTTTGCCACTGCCCTCGGAAAAAATTTAGTAAATTGATTCTTCATCGAAATCTTAGAGGTGTCATTCCTAGATCCCAACAGCATACAGAAATTCACCAAAGACAGTCATACCGTATCCAACAATATGGTACGGGAAGGGATACGGTATCACAAGGGATTGAAATCGGTGTTTTTTAAGTCTTACAGAAATCTGACAGCCGCCTAAACCTAACCTAACCTAACACTAGGTTCAAAACAGATACTCAACTTCGTATCTCAATGGAAGTAATGACACTATTTCTCCGACAACAAATAAAACTCTTCTCTTAAACAAATATAAATAATAAATTAAATATTTTCAAATCCTTTCCATCGACTACAGTCAGCTTTGATCAGAAAACTGTGTACATATGTATGTACATAGTTTTAAGTAGGGTTACCATATAGCTGAAGGGGAAAATACGGACACTTTTCTCGCAACGCTATATGCAATGTATGTACGCGACAGTATGCATACTAGAGGTCTGCAGGAATACATTCTTATTGCCTCAGCCATAGAATACATCCGAATGGAATAGAATGAATGAGTGCAAGAGACACAACGAATTTAGTGAGAGGGAGTGGGAGAGTGAGAGAGCATTCTAACTCATGGGCATTCCCTTGCTTTGAAACAGAGTGAATTGGGGTGGGAAGTAAAAAGAGTGCTTTTGGAATGAGGAATGCAGCCGAATGTCTCGAATGGGTTTTAACACACTCTATGCATTCATTTATTTTCTTCTGTTGAGCAAAACGCTTCCCTAATACTTCTTTCATAATGAGGGAATTGGCCGAAAGGTGAATTATAATGAAAGTGTTTTTTAACTTATGGTTTTTAACTGTTATTATTATTATCTTAGTGTTTTTTGTTTAGTTTTCTTAAGTTTTTCCAAATTAAACTATTTTACAAAATTTTGTTAGCGGCAAAATTTTGTTGGAAAAGTATTTATTAATAAATATTGAAAATATTTTTACATTTTTATAATTAAAATATGTAAAATAAAATATACAACAAAATAATGAATATTTCTGAAAAAAAACAATGACTTGCTTTCACTTTTCAATTATTTTATTATCAGCGTCTAAAAAACAGGCAAATATGCATAGTTGTATGGTACATTCTAGAATGAATTCGAAACAATTCGAATGCGAACTGTAACTCTAACTCATTCAATTCGGTTTTCAACGCGCGTCCTCTATACGTGTGATGTGTCACGACTAGCGACACGTCAACTGCGAGCGCGGGCGATTTGGAATGTTTAAGTCTAGAAACTCATTTCGGAAAAATTTCAGGTGCAACCTGGTTTTTCCAAAAAATTTTACAAAAAATACGGACTATCGGACACAGAGCTGAAAATACGGACATGTCCGTATTAATACGGACGCCTGGTCACCCTAGTTTTAAGCCCTTCCAGTCAGCTCGTCCCAACGGAATCAAACCCCCACAAATCTAACATGCGGGCGATGTCTCCATGAGGTGGCTCTCAAATATCTTCCAAAGACCAATATCTCTATGATAACTCCCACAGCCGTGTCAGAAATTATTTTGAAGCAAAAGTGGCATTCTTGAACATAGAAGGGGATTTCAACAAAGCACCCCCGAACTGCATAACCAAAACCTTTTTTTCATACAGACCCGAACCAAGTGGATAAGTAGTAACGGCCTGGAAGTAAACGCGCAAAGAACAGAACTCATTCTCTTCAGGAGAAGATAGAACACCACACCCTCAGTAAGCAATCTGTTCAAGCATCGAACACGAGATACACTTTCAAGGGAGCGGACTCACAGGTGAAAGTAATTAATAATAGAGTAATAATTTAATTTATGACTGGTCCCTTGAAACCAATCACAACAATGCTCCAGTGACACCCCACTTGTCGCACATAGGGTCTAACCGATAAGTAGTTTTAGTATTTAAAATTTTAAGTTTTTTTTTTTATTGGAAGAGATTTGTAAGAAATAAAATTCGTTTTGGAAAAAGAACTCATATGAGTAACATGAATACATTTTGGGCTCCTCTAAACATAACCAGTTTCTCTATTTCAGCGATAGAGCCGAGCACAGCGATTCTAGCCGACTAGAACCTAACCATCAACACCACCACAACAGATTTCTGCACTTCCAGGTAATATCTTGTTAAGAGGAGCCCCAAATAAAAAGGTGTGCTAATCAAATGATTTCCGTTTGGAAACTGTTTTATTTTCATATCATTCTCTTACACGAAAGAAACATGAACATCCTACATCTATTTAAACTACTTATCAAGGCACTGCTCGCTGTCATGCTATGCGAACCTTTCTTGAGTGCGATAAGCGCACCACTTATATACTTGTTTAGGCTGCAGGAGATCGGTTTTAAACCATGTTGTTTATCTCGTAATTCCATAGGTCCGATTTATTATTTATTTATTAACAATGGTCTGTTATTCAAGATTATAATAACTAACAGAAAAGATAAATTAAGCTAAAAGAGATTCCATAATTTCATGGATTTAATTACATCTAGGGATAGTTCATGGGATCATAAATGGGAAAATAATTCGTAATTTTTATTAGACCTAGAAATTGGTAACCAAACGGGTCGGAAGGATATAGTTTCTCTAGTGGAAACTGAAAACATTTATTTTTCCCGAAGTAATTTTGAGTCCACCTTAGAGATGGCCACGAGACGGGCCGTAGCTGAGGCCCGCCGGGCCTGTATCGATAAATACGGGCCTCGGGCCTAAAAATCGGAAACGGGCAATCGGAAATTTTTCCGTGCGGGCCCGGGCCTTGGCAAAAAAGCCCGCTAGGCCCGTTGGCCCGGCAGGCCCGCAAATCCTGCTGAATCAAGAAGTGAAGACTAGGTGGAATTCGATATTTATAATTCTTAACAGCATATATGAAGTTCAAAATGACGTAAAACGTCTTTTTATGAAAAAAATGAGCTACATCGAATAGCTTTTTTGGACTTTTTCATGAATGGAAAAGAATGCTCGGAAAAAATGAGTTCCGATAAAGAGCCGACAATCCACTTGTACCCTTTATGGTATTTCAAATTGGTGAAAATTTGCTCAACTGAACAAGTGGATTCCGCTATAATGATGGAATTAAAAAAGCAAACTTTAAAAAGTTTAGAAACACGATTTATTCCTATCACTGCGCATTTTGTTGCATTGTTCTTAAATCCACCATTCAAAGAAATGCTTTTCTTATCGGAAGAAAAAAGGGACAATATAATAGCAACTGTAAGAGCAACGCTTTCAGACATGCAATGTATTAAATCTCAGCAAACATTTGAAAACAAATTTGTTGCAAGCGGAAATTTAAGTGAGTTTTCGCAATTTATGGACTATAATTTAAAAAAAAAGGAGAACTGAAAAAAGTATTATTGATATTGAAATTGAAAAATATATAAATACACCTAGCGAAAAAAAATGCATTTTAACGTTTTGGAAAAATGCAAACAATTTTAACCTTTTACAGACATTGGCTAAAAATGTTTTATGCATTCCCACAAGCTCTGCAACAAGTGAGCGGTTATTTTCCACATCTGGAAAAATACTTAACGAAAGGAGAACTAGACCAGGGGTCGCACTATAGGAAATATGACCACTTTTTCTGGCCAAAAATAATATCTCAAGAACGAAACAAGATATTTAAGTTCTGATTTTTGATTTGAGTTCACATGGTCAATAAATTTAAGATTTTAAAAAAATGTGGGCGTGGCACCGCCCACTTTTTAAGAAACACATTCTAACTCAAAAACTATGCAAGATATTTAGATTTTGATTTTTGATTTGAGTTTATATGGTCCAAAGAACTCACAAATGAAAAAATTGTGGGCTTGGCACCGCCCCCTATTTAAAAATAACATGCTAACTGTTCGGTTTTGCACTAGTCTCATAGTTAACAGATTCACATTCAAGGTGTTGAGGTTGCCTCCTTAAATTATGAATTTCTTCAAAAGTGCATAAAAGTGCATATTCATATTTCACTCATTTGAAGAAAATTAAACAATCTACAAAATGGACTAAATTACATTGTCCGACTCGGCCAGAATTGGTTAAAATCTCTTTTTAAAAATGTGATTTAATTCTAAAAATTTCCTTTGCTAGACTGCTTACATTTTCACTTTATTAAAAAGACAACACAAGTTTTTTGGACACTTCAGATACACAAACACATAATACAAACCACATTGAAAAGTATTCATTTCAAAACTTTTGATTTTGTTCATAAAATTTTCAGTATTTGCGTTTTTAAAATCGCACCAAAAAATCTTAAATTCTAAGCTCATGCAAATGTTAACATCAACTGCTGTTTTTAACAGCTGATTTTTTCGCAGTGGCGCCATCTATGGAAATTTCTGGTACGCAACATTAAAAATTAATCTATTGTGAATGATATGCAGTTAAAATTATTTATATTCTTTAACTTTCAAAAAATGGATTTTGGCCAGAAAAAGTGGTCAAATTTCCTATAGTGGGTCGGCACCCCAATACATTAATATGATTTTAACGCATTAGTATTAGTAACGAATAGCAGAAAGTAGGCTGTGAGCATGACGTTTCACACATTTATACTGTGTGTGTGTGGCAGAGCTCGGGCAGAGAAATTTCCTATGCCCCCGAGATAGGGCCGTGCCGACCACTGAACTAGACTAAAAAGCGAAAACTTAGACATGCTAATTTTTTTACATAAATTAATTAATTCTTAATTCTAGCTCTTCTTTCTTGTACTTTAGTCGTAGTCTACTCTGTTTCATATTATATCATATTATTATCTATAATAAGTTAAGAAAAATAAAATACATAGTTGTTTCTTGAACATTCATTTTGATATTTTTTTTTTTTGGGTGCGAACCAAGCCGGGCCTTTTCGAATAATTGTCAGGCCGGGCCTGAAAATATGTGCTTCGGACTTCGGGACTTACGGGCCTTAAAATTGAGGCCCGTGCCCATCTCTAATCCAACCTGTCCAAGAATAAGCACATGAAGTAGCATAGCCCCAGCACAAGTGCGGCGCTCTTGTAATGGAGGTAGGTTTAATAGTTTTAACCGGCAACGATACGACGGAAGGCTAGTGACAGTATCCCAGTTTACATTTTTTTAATGCAAATAACAGAAACAAAGGACAAAGGACTTTGTTGATGAACAAAGTATTGCGGACTCCAAACCAACGAACAGTATTCCAAGGTAGGACGAACCAAAGAGACATGTAGAGTTTTAGTTGTGAAAGGATCATCAAATTCCCCCCTGTGAATGATCGAAGTGAATTCAAGAAGTTAGTTTGTAGTAGAGGTTGTAGTGTAGTAGAGTGAAGTGGAAAGAAAGTTTTTACAAAAATGTTGCAGTTGGGAAGTAACGAGTTTCTCCAGCCGTTTGGGAACCGCAGATAGCTTAGCAATTCTGCGAGAATTGTCAATAAGTGTTTTTGAACCTTTCTTATGAAGCGGAATAATGAACAGGAATGAGAATGAGATATCTCTTGTTGGAACAGCTGGGAACACATCCTGAAATTAAAATTTTGACAAATAAATGTTGTTTATGCGTGGTACTCGGGCAAATAAGTTGTTTGGAAAAATTACGCAAGATTAGCAATAAATTTATATTTTATATTTTTATATGATAGGGAAGGAGAAAAATTATTTGATTTACGCTTCATATTGACAAAATAATAGAAGGAGCTCGGATCATTACGAAAGTTTACCTTACAATTTATAATATACCGCTTATACAGTTGATTGTTAAGGAAAAATATTTGATTTACGCTTCATATTGACAAAATAATAGAAGGAGCTCTTATACAGTTGATTATTGAGAATGATAAACTGGTTACGATTATATAGAAAATTTGACTGATGAAACAAGGATCCTGACTTTAGAAACTTTTTGTAATCTCTCGATTTCCTGTTCTAAAGACGAGAAAGGTATTTATTAAACCAAAGTGGTTTTGTTGACAATGTTATTGACAAAATTATTTCATAAAACGATTTAGTACCTCGTTTTACGATCATTATGGTGGACATCGATTAACACCAATGCTAATAGTGTAGGATGGTGAAAGTCTTCAGGAAGCGATAGCAGCGACGACCAAATGATTGTCACAGAGATTGGCACATTGAAAAATAATCTGCTAATCCAGAATAATAATAGTCCAGAAATCTGCCGTAAGTGTTATGAATGTGATTAAGTTGCTTTTGTGCAAAATTAAGCCATCGATAAAGTCGTTATGACAACTGGAAAGCAGGGAATTGTCATCCTCAGACGGGATCCGGGAAATGAAGGGAAGGTTGAAATCTCCCATGACTTTATGGGATTAAATTAAAGTCATTGATCAACGAAAAACAGACTTAATAGCCTCAACGTGGTGAACATATACGATATCTTCAACCATAGGACCTGTATGAGCAGGTCAGGAAAACATGGGACGAGCCAATTAAAATTTAAGATACCGTTCCGAACTCATGATACTGTACGCAGGACAGACAACAGGATCAAGTGTTTTTTCGATGTAGGAATTAGGTAAGTATTAGGTAAACTATTTTAAAGGAAGATATAAAACGCTTATGTTTAAAGTTAAATTTCAAAACAGCTATTTCAATAGGATCTACCTTAAGATGGTTTAACATGTGACATCTGACATAATCCACAATGGCATCCGGTATAAGGCGAGAAACCGCCCTCAGCGTAAGTCCAGAAGATCGAACTTCAGGCGCCACATCAGTCAAAGGTCTCGGAGGCCTTGGAGTGTCCTTGGTTGTCCAACGATGGAGGCTCCAACAGGATAGGAGGCTCAAGGTTTGGACTTGCTACATTGATCGCTTCTTGCAAGGTGTCAATATTAGAGTGCCCTTCTGGAAGGCTCATCATGTCCCTTGGTACTGGAAGACAAGTAGGTAGGCGATGGTAAAATGTTTGGCATTAAAAATGCATCGACTTGTGTAGCGAGCCCGGAAAGCTGCCGGTGCACCGCATAGAAACAGCAGAATTCCGTGCCCAAAAGGGACACGGGGGCACGGACGGAGACCCGCCAACGGGAAAGTGACGTGATCTTAGAAGCAGGATTAACGGCAGGAGCAGAATCCAGGAGGACTAACGGGCGCTCCAATCGGTATATAAGGAGGCGTACGCCTTACTGACTACTGAAGCAACCAACAGGCGTGGTCCTGCGAGGCCGACTCGTGAACTCACGCCCGGTGTTTCAAAAGACGTAAAGGACGAGCTAGGAAAGGATCCGTTGTCGGACCGTTCCTCTAAATCAGGGGTGCCCAGCCCCATTGCTCTCGGAGCTCCTTTGTTGTTGGAATTGCTCGTTATATGGGAAATGAAATTTCATATACGTGTGTGGCTCGTAGCATAGGCAAGGGCTAAATACAAAAACAATTTTTCGTTTTTTCGAGTTAAGCAACAACAATTGTATAGTGTCTCAGTTTTTCGTACTAATACGAAGGCACTTTGTTTTTGTATTACCGAAAACTTTTCACTGCAAAAAGTACTTTTGGTTAAGATCTCAAAAAGAATGGTTAACATCTGAGCTATGAATTTCTTTTATTTAAAACTTTATTACAGTTTTTAATTTTTATTTCATAAATATTTTTGTATTACTTTTTCCCCTTGAAAATTACACTATAATTTTTTTCAGTATACCGACATGACTTGCAAAAAAAATTTCTAGCTTTAATGTATTGGTGATTTTTTGCATTGGTATTCGAGTTTGCTCTGCCGTATGCTGAGCTTGGGCACCCCTGCTCTAAATGCCCAGGGTATCGGAGTCGAGTGGGGCCATTCCCGACCACAGCAGGTAACCTTGCTAGGAAGTGAGGAAAGGACGAGTCTGGCGTACGCCTTACCAACTCCTGAATCGCAACTAACAGGCGTGGTCCTGCGAGACCAGGACAGGCCCAGTAGTCTGAAAACGTGGAGGACGAGCTAGGAAACGATCCGTTGTAGGACGATTCCTCGAAAAACCCAGAGTAGCGGAGTCGAGTTGGACCATTCCCGACCACGTCATGTAGCCTTGCTATAAAGTGAGGAAAGGAAAAGTCTTAAGAAAACCGATCGGGAACACCCCGGTCACCAGTCAAGCAACTCCCGATCTGGACTCGCGGTGGTTTTCCGGTATAGCGGGGACGCGACGCAAGACCTATACGTGAAAAAGAGAGGTCCCCCAAAGAGATAAGGGGCACGGAGTAAAAGAACCAGTGAGTTAAAAAAGAGGTCCTATGGGGCCCTCTGTAGCTTACCTTTAAGTGATAAGCGACTCTTTGTAAAAATCCAAAATTCTGAAAGACCGCGAAAAAAACAGAGGACTACGAGTTTAAAAATGAGCTCTTTTTTACCCAGAGATCACAGCCTTATTTTTTAGCTATCCTGGGCTGAGAATTTTTATATTTCTTTATGGTCATTGGCATTTAAATATTTTTATTCTCTGTGTTCCTTACCTCTTGAGGGCAAACGACAGAGGACTACGATTTTTGAACTTGGCTCTTTTTTACCCCGATCACAGCCTAATTTTTTAGCTACCATGAGCTGAGAATTTTTTTTTTTTTACAGCCACATATAGGTGCCTCATTTTTTATACCCTTGCAGAGGGTATTATAATTTTGGTCAACAGTGTGCAACTCAGTGAAGGAGACATCTCCGACCCTATAAAGTATATATATTCTTGATCAGGATCACCTCCTGAGTTGATATAAGCATGTCCGTCTGTCCGTCTATCTGTCTGTCCGTCTATCTGTCTGTCCGTCTGTCTGTTTCTACGCAAACTAGTCCGTCAGTTTTAAAGCTATCGACTTGAAACTTTGCACACACCCTTCTTTCTTTTGCACGCAGTATATAAGTCGGATAGGCCGAGATCGGCCGACTATATCCTATAGCTGCCATATAACTGAACAATCGGAAATTACCCAACTTTCGTGTTTTTGAAATCTTAAATCTATTTAAAACTACTTATCAACGCACCGCACATTGACATGCTATGCGACCCTTTCTTAAGTGCGATAAGCGAGTGCGCTGGGTAACGAGTAACGGAGCGTTAGAGATCGAGGGGTCTTTTTGAAAAACTGAAAAGTTGAGTTGGAAGACCACCTTAGGAGAGTCCGAGTACCAAGTGGAATCGAAGTGACTAAACGAACGGGTCAGGCGCACGCTTTACCTGCTCTCAACGCAACGAACGTGATACTGAAAAGCGAACGGTGGACGAGGAGTGGAGAATTAAGTCAAGCCTCAGGCATTCCGCATATCCGACAAAACATATGCATGTAGGTGTAGGGCAACCTGTAGCGAAAGGATAGATCCGTGCGTATGTCCTGAACTGTAGGAACCACCTTTGTGTCTATTATCCGGCTTCCAGGCACCAAAGTTGCATATCCTGCCCAGCTCCTGGGCTACGAGGTATATTTCTTGGAGACCAACCAAAATCAGAGGCCGGCTATAGCGATACAGTAGCAATCATCGAGTAGCAAATGACAGCAGCAAAGCAGGTGCAGCCATCGGCGAGCAGCGAGCAGCTGTAAATTGGGTGCTGTGCTGAGAGTACCGTGTGGCAGCTTTACTTACCCCCGAAAGACCGTACTCGCTCAGGATAAAGTTTTTTCCGTAGGAAGTTATGGCGAAACAACGGAATGACCAATAACAAACAAATTACTCCAGGTAGCAACCTTTCAAGTGTAAATCCAGCCCCGTTTAACTTTTCGGCCAGGGTACGGATTCTAAAGGTTCTAATTACCATGCACCACCACAACTTCGTTGGCAGCACACTTAGCTAGTAAAATGGACACCATTACAAATGGAAAAGATGCTGAGCTCCGAGCATTGGGTCAGGCAACCCTGATTCTGAGGAAGCCTCCAAACATGACGTCTGAGGTAGAAATTCCGAAAAGGCCCCAGGACGAAGCACTCCGCCTACTTAGAATAAAACCGAACCCAGGACCCCAAGGAGAAGAACCGCGCGCTTTCCATCTAGGCTACCCTCTAAGTTGATCTAACGGTACGGTTGGTATTAAAGAAAACGCATGAATCCATAGTAAAATCCGAGCTGAAGAGTAAAGATAGTAGAAGATATTTCTGAACTCTTTGCTCTCTCACTGGTTCGATTTGAACGTTTCACACTTTCATTGTTCCAAAAATGTAACTTTCTAAAAATAAAAGTCTCCCTTTCTCTCTCTCATCTGCGAGCCGTTTGTCGGGGAACCCGCTCTCAAATATTTTCATTTTACAGCGGGTTCCACGACTCGGCCTGCCAATATGCCGTAGAACCCGCACTTATAAAGATTTTTACAGCGGGTTCCACTACGAACTGGTGCGATTTTAAAATTTTGTATTTTTCTTGATTTAGATTATAAATTTAAAAAAAAAACTTTAAAAGAATAAAAATATAATATAAATTAATTTAAAATATAAAAAAAGTGGACGTTCCGAGCCTGATTTGAACTCATTTTACTCTGCACATCAGCCAAGCACTCTACCACTAGGCTTACGTCATTCGTTGTCGCGCGAAAAATTTCTCAAACCTAACTTGTCGCGCAATGGAACCCGCTCGTTCCAGCGGGTTCGTTAAAGCAGGGGGCAAGTCATTTATAAAAAGCGTTAATAATAGCGGGCCAAGATGACTTCCTTGAGGGACGCCAGATGTAGCACGGACCAGACGGGACTGTATGTTTTTAAATAAGACTCTTTGTGTCCTTCCATCTAAATAGCTGGAGATCCACGTTAAGAGGTCTATAGGAAAACCCAGCATATTCAGTTTACTCAACAAGAGTGAGTGATTAACTGAATCAAATGCTTTGCTGAAGTCAGTAAATGACATCGGTTTGATATCCCTTACAAAAGCCATCTATAACAAAGGATGTCAACTCCAGTAAATTTGTGGTGGTGGAGCGACGCTTAATAAAGCCATGCTGACAGGGAGAGATGATCGAAGAGCATAGGTGTTGCAAGTGAGGGGTAATTAATTTTTCAAATAACTTTGGAATTGCCGACAACTTAGAGATGCCTCTGTAGTTGGCAGCCTCAGACTTTTTCCCTTTTTTATGTAGGGGAATTATGAATGATTCCTTCCACTAAGGGGAAAAATCGAGGTTTTCAAAGATAAGTTTAAAAAAAAGTTTTAAAGTTTTAAAGTTTGCACAAAGCCCTCTCTGTGTTTACTCTTATTGTATCCCCAAAAACGCAGTACGCAGCTTGTATCCCCAAAAACGCAGTACGCTGCGTACATAAGAAGCTATTGCTATTGTAGACCGTAGGATTGAGGAAGACCAGAATGAGTCATCCGCCATCAAGCACAGGAGTTGAATCTGTGTCCATCCACTTTATGGAAGATTTTGCGAAAGGATCTTGGTTTCCATGCTTACAAAATCCGGTTCCCTTTTATGTGATAATTTTGTTTAGTGATAAAACTCACTTCTAGTTGAATGGCTATGTCAACAATAAAAACTTTCTCATTTGGAGTGAAGTTAACCCTCAAGTGCATGTCAAAACACCGGTACATCCAGAAAAACAGACTTTTTGGTGCGCCTTATGGTGGAAACATTTGTCCGTACTTCTTCAAAAACGATGATGGCCAGAACGTTACAGTCAATGGTAATCGGTACAGAGCAATGATTTCTACGTTTTTCATCCTGAATTGAACAACCATGATTTTCAGATGTTGTTCAACAAAACATGGCACACAGCTCGTGCCTTTGGTGACCACCTAATTTCACGTTTTGTAAATTGGCCTCTAAGATCTTGTGATTTACCAACGCTAGACAACTTTCTGTGGGGCTATGTAAAGTCATTTGTGTATTCGGATAAGCAACAAATGCTTGACCATTTGGAAGACAACATTCGCCGTGTTATGAAATCATATTTATGATTAGCCGTGAAATCATATTTAAAATGTAATGCCACAGTAATATCTTTGGAATAAAAAAAATGCATGTCAATCGAATAATACATCGTTGTTGTATTGAAATTTTAAGTTCTATATTTAAAAAAACACCCTTTATTTGAGTAATACGACCGACACTTTTCGGATAATTTCCGACCCAACTCGCCCAATTATTATTTCTCCAAAAATTATTTACAAGAATATTCTTCTAATAATTTAATATTAGAATCCATTTAATTGCTATCTGGTCTTCTAAAAAAATTCTTCAAAAATAGTCCATTTCCCCGAAACTAATCTTATCTTTACCTTGTAACAGTGGTCGGCACGGCCCTATCCCGGAGGCATAGGAAATTTTGAAAAAGGAAATAGGAAATTCTGCCCGAGCACAGTATAAATGTGTGAAACGTCATGCTCACAGCCTACTTTCTTCTATTCGTTATTAATACTAATATTACTTCTGTGATAACCTTTGAAGAGATAAGTTCAATAAATGCAAAATGAACACAACTTATATATCAACCCACCCTTCATCTGTAACATTGGGTTTTAGTTTGGTGACACTAAAACAGTGGTGGGAAAAGATCAAGTTTGTCTTTGTCATAGTCGCTTGGTCAGAACAGATGATCTGTTGAGCAGCAGCGAACAATTCTTACATCTACATCTACTTTGTCCTGCGCAGCTATGATCTGGTTTTTGCGGTCTATGTGTCGTCAGAAGCTAGGAATTCAGCGGAATGGCTATACAAATATAAGAACGGCAGGAACATTCCAAAAAGATCCATTGAAATTTTTAGAGGATTCTCTAAATGTTGTTTTATAAATAACAAGAAAGGAAAGCTAACTTCGGGCGGAGCCGAAGTTGATATACCCTTGCAGCTAAAACCGGATATATATCGCAAACATTGGATTAAATTGGCCGATCCTTATGAGATTATCATTATACCAATTTATTACAATAAAAAAATCTAAAACAAAGTACCAAGCTTCCATCTTCAAAAATACCAAAGTTGGTATTTTTACCAAATACCATTTTCGATCGTTCAGTTATATGGCAGCTATAAGATATAGTCGGCCGATCGTTATGCAATTTGGTAGGTTATATTAACTGACCAAAAATAGAATCTGTACTTAGTTCCAGCTTTTTATCTTCAAAAACACGAAAGTTGGGTAATTTCCGATTGTTCAGTTATATGGCAGCTATAGGATATAGTCGGCTGATCCTTATGAAATTCGGCATGTTGTATTATTTTGCCAAAAATAGCATTCGTACCGAATCCGAATTTTCTAGCTTTAAAAACATCGAAGTTATAGCATTTCCGATCAATCAGTTATATGGCAGCTATAAGATATAGTCGGCCGATCCTTATGAAATTGTGTAGGCCGTATTATTTTGCCAAAAGTAGCATTCGTACAAAATCTGAACTCTGTAACTCTAAAAACACCAAAGTTATACCATTTCCGATCAATCAGTTATATGACAGCTATAGGATATAGTCGGCCGATCCCGGCCGTTCCGACTTATATACTGCGTGCAAAGGAAAGAAGGGTGTGTGCAAAGTTTCAAGACGATAGCTTTAAAACTGAGAGACTAGTTCGCGTAGAAACGGACAGACAGACGGACAGACGGACATGCTCATATCAACTCAGGAGGTGATCCTGATCAAGAATATATATACTTTATAGGGTCGGAGATGTCTCCTTCACTGCGTTGCACACTTTTGGACAAAACTATAATACCCTACACTTTATAACACATTATAACACACTTTCCTTTGCACGCAGTATATAAGTCGGAACGGTCGGGATCGGCCGACTATATCCTATAGCTGCCATATAACTGATTGATCGGAAATGGTATAACTTTGGTGTTTTTAGAGTTACAGAGTTCAGATTTTGTACGATAGCTATTTTTGGCAAAATAATACGACCTACCAAATTTTATAAGGATCGGCCGACTATATCCTATAGCTGCCATATAACTGATTGATCGGAAATGGTAAAACTTTGGTGTTTTTAGAGTTACAGAGTTCAGATTTTGTACGAAAGCTATTTTTGGCAAAATAATACGACCTACCAAATTTTATAAGGATCGGCCGACTATATTTTATAGCTGCCATATAACTAAACGATCGGAGATGGTATTTGGTAAAAATACCAACTTTGATATTTTTGAAGATGGAAGCTTGGTACTTTGTTTTAGATTTTTTATTGTAATAAATTGGTTATATTATGATATTCTCATAAGGATCGCCCAATTCAATCCGATTTTTGCGATATATATCCGATTTTAACTGCAAGTGTATATCAACTTCGGCTCCGCCCGAAGTTAGCTTTCCTTTCTTGTTTATACAATTTTTAATTAGATCGACAGAAAAAAATTAATTTTATAGCCGCCTTAATCATTACAAGCATTCAGTTTCACTATCAAATAAAATAAAGGGGAAATTTTAAATTTAACACAGGAGCACGTTACTTTTACTTTTTGTCAGAAAAAAACAAAAGTCACTAATAACTGTTAACCGATTGCTGGGGTCTCAAAATAAGTGTTATTCAATGAGGCCTTGAGAAAAAAGTCTGAGAGCAACCGTTTGCTTTGTTTGTGTTTTTGAAGATAGAAATCTGGAACGTCTTACAGATTGTATTTTTGGTGAGTTAATGCGACCTACTAAATTTCATATCGATCTGCCGACTATATCTTATAGCTGCTATATAACTGGACGATGGGAAATCGTATTTGGCAAAAATACCAACTTTGGTTTTTTGAAGATAGAAGCTTGGGTCGTTAGCAGCGATTGCTGCTAACGATTCATTTCTTTGAACTGTTGTTAAGTCAGAATTCAAGGCATTTTTACTCGAGTATAATTGTTTGATTTAAATCATCTGTTGTTTGCTCGAGTAATTCGGCACAATAATAATAATAAGGCACATCAAAAGTATGTGCTCTGTCTGTCTGTAAACATTTTTACACCCTTGCAGAGGGTATTATAATTTTGTCCAAAAGTGTGCAACGCAGTGAAGGAGACATCTCCGACCATGTAAAGTATATATATTATTGATCAGGATCACCTCTTGAGTTGATATGAGCATGTCCGTCTCTGTCTGTCCGTCTGTCTGTCTGTCTGTCTGTTTCTACGCGAACTAGTCTCTCAGTTTTAAGGCTATCGACTTGAAACTTTGCACACACCCTTCTTTGCACGCAGTATATATGTACGTTGGAAACGCCGGGACCGGCCGACTACTTCCTATAGCTGGAATATAACTAATTGATCGAAAATGATATAACTCCGGTGTTTTTAGAGTAAGAAAAAATGACCCAACTTTCGTTTTTTTGATGATAGAAACATGGATTGTTTGGAAATGGATATTTGGTAAAAATACCAACTTTGGTATTTTTAAAGATGGAAAATTGGTTCTTTGTTTTAGATATTTTATTGTAATAAATTGGTTATATTATGATATTCTCATAAGGATAGGATAAATAGGCGTAGGCTTTCGTCATTACGTCAATGTGACACTAACACAATGTGACCGACATCGGTTAGCATTTAAATCAAACATGTTTGACTATGATTAAATTTTGGGTATTGGTTACTATCATAAGGAAATCATATATGACATTGAGTTGGAAACGAAAAGTTCAATACTTATACCCGAAGCAAACGGAATAAATCAAACAGAGTACTGATTCAGTACTCGAGTATGAACAAAAATTTTATAATCGTTGCAGTTCTCTGATGCAGACCTCCGCCATCCTTTGCGTTTTCCTAAATCTCTTTCTACATGTATAGTTTGCGAGAGCAGGCCATCATACCACCACCTCGTAGAATAGGATAGGTCTTATGAGCGCTGTGTAAAGCCATCTGACTATCTTTGGGGACATTCACCATTTGAGTGCAATGGCCTTTCGGCATGTATAGAGCGCGATTGTTGCCTTGTTAGCTCTATCCATAGCGTTTGACTTCCAGTCCAGTTTCCTGTCTAGCGTAATTCCTAGGTACTTGGCGTTACCACTGAGGGAGAGTGTTTCCCCTGATAGTTTTGGAAGCCATAAATTTTGTATTGTGTACTTCCTAGCGAAGAGGACAAGCTCGGTTTTGGATGGGTTTGCTCCTAGTCCGTTCCTAACTGCCCATGTTGAGAGAACCCTAAGTTTTTCCATAGAGTCTGAGGAAATTTTCCAGAGACGGCAATTGCGACATCATCCGCATAAGCGATAACTTTGCAATCACCACCTTCTAGGGATCGTAGGGGTCGTACCCCTTCTAGGGGTAGTAGGATATTAACCGCCACGTTCCACAGTAGGGAAAGTCCTTGCGAAGTGCCTCTTCTGACGTATCTTTGAATAGATGTCGCCTCAACAGTCCTGTTTACCAAGATCTGCTTTATAAGGTGTACGGATGTACCTTCTAGGGATCGTAGTAGGATATTAACCGCCACGTTCCACAGTAGGGAAAGTCCTTGCGAAGTGCCTCTTCTGACGTATCTTTGAATAGATGTCGCCTCAACAGTCCTGTTTACCAAGATCTGCTTTATAAGGTGTACGGATTCATCATCTATTCCTAGTTTCAGCACATTGATTGCCTTCCTGGGTCGGAAGGCCTCTGAAGTCTGTTGAATATTCGTGCAGCTTGGTAAAGGCTTTGCCGGCCCTGGTCTTGAAGGGCGAAAGTGTTTACGACCACCATGGTGGTTTCTTTGACGTGCTGCTGCCCGATCTGCTTTTGGGTCAAGCTTTATTGAATTCCCTGGTGCAAGCTCCACGCAGACTCGTTACCTTCATCCGGAAAGCTGGATGGGACCGCGAGCCGCCGCAGGAAAGTTAGGAGGGGGAGGTCCCCTTGTAGGACCTCTTGCCTGTGCGGTATCACAAGGAGCCGACAAGAAGTATGTATGACAAGGATCTGACAACTTTATAATCAATTTAAGGGATAGTTGCTACATTTTAAACATGATCTAAAAAAAAAAATTTAAAAGATTTTTTTTTAATTTTAGGCTTCCAATTTTCCAACTTTTCAGTAAAAGAAAAAAAAAAGAAAAAAAAGGGAGCTGATTATTGACATGCTTGCAAATATATTTGCCGAATTGCCTGACTCAACAAGTCACTTATACTTATATTGATTGGCCACCATTGTAACGAACTGTTTTTTCTGCTTCCGCTCGCCACAATATGCGGCAGCTAGCTCACAGAGTCTGCGGGTTAGTTCCACCGAATTTATAGTTCGACGCGATTGCCCGAGCCCAGAAATAATACAAATAGCTTTTTTTTTATGCAGTCTCTTTATTTGCTGCTCCTTCTATTTACAATGATATTTTAACCGGGTTCCCGAGAACGGGCCCCACTCCGAATATTCGTGACCCGTGATGCCTCCTTTGGCCGTCCTGATGGTCTGCTCCGTTGTTGCTGTTCCGTCGCTGCTTTTGTTGCCGGGGGTTCCTCTTTGGTGTTCTTTCGTCGAGCCTTCCACCTCTTTGACTTGGTCTGGTCTGGACTTCGGCTGCGCACTGACAGGCCTCCCCTAAATTGCCGGTGATACCGCGCCTACGCGCTGTACCGCCGGGCTCGGAAGTTGGCGGGCTGTAGCCTTCGCTAGACCACGAGAACGCCGTGCTTTGCGCGCCAAAGAGTCTGGTTAAATGGGCGCGAGTTCACGAGTCGGCTTATCCGTGCCTTGCAGGACCACGCCTGTTGGTCGCGAGTCAGGAATCTGTGTGGCGTGCGCCAGACTTATTCTTTCCCCACTTCCTTGCAAGGCTACCTGCTGTGACCGGGAAAGGCCCAACTCGACTCTGATACCCTATAGCTGTCGATAACCGACCGACAACGATCCTTTCTCGTTCTGTCCTTAGCGTCTTTTGGAGCAAACCGGGCTTGGGCTCCTGAGTTGGCCTGTCTTTTCCGTTGCAGGACCACGCCTGTTGGTTGTGAGTCAGGAGTCAGTGTGGCGTGCGCCAGACTTATCCTTTCCTCACTTCCTTGCAAGGCTACCTGCCGGGGCCAGGAACCGGTCCAACTCGTCTCCTGTCGCCTAGGTCTTTTCAAGACCCGAGCCGAGCCCGCTCCAATGGGCCTCCTTTTATACTGACTGGAGCGCCGGTTAATCCTTCTGGATTCTGCTCCACAGATCACGCCCCTTCCGTCGGCGGGGTGCCGTTACTCCTGCTTCCAATATCACGCCACATTCCCGCTGGCAGGCGGCCGTCCGTGCGGCCGTTGCCCCATTCCTTTCGGCCGCTGACCCCTGCTGTTGCTATGCGATGTGCCGCTGGCCTCCTTCGCCTCCCCCGTTGCTTCTTGCTCCTTTGCTGCTACTAGTCTTGTCGCACATTTTGAATACAGAATGTGCTCCTGTCCTCACTGTTGCCTCGGGAACCGTTACGTTCCACGTTGACTCCGTCTTCCCACTCGATGATGGACCTCACCGCCCTCACTGCCTTTCCATTCGTCCACTGGTGCTCCGGGAACCGTTACGTTCCACGTTGATTCCGTCTTCCCACTGGGTGATGAAACCCTGCCTTTCCATTCGTCTACTGCTGCTCCGGGAACCTTTACGTTCCACGTTGATTCCGTCTTCCCACTCGATGATGGAACCCTGCCCCTCCCCGCTCGTATTGGTCCTTGGCCTATTTCCTGCGGCCACCTAGTGATTGACTAATTCACTAATTCTCCTCACACCATTTTCGGTAATGGTGGATAACAATATAAATTGGATAGCCGTCAATATGTGTGATTGTATCGTTAATTTTAAGAAAATATTTTGTACATTTTTCATCTAAAATGAAAGAAACTGAACGATTCTGAATTCCGGACCATGAAATATGTTTGTAGTACCAGTATCAAACAATAATTAATCAGTAGACGATTCTGCAATCACTGCAGAATTAAACTATCAATGTTTCAGGACATATTTTATGGACAAAGCAAATTATAACGGGACCATGAGATAATCGACACTTTTACCACTCGACTGAATTAATCCATGATACAATTATTCAAGATAGTCCCGTCGGCGGCAGAATTTTTCGGATTTACTCCCCTATTTACTAATACGCTTGGGTCGTCTTAAGAGAGAGGTTGTGGGCGGACGAATTTTTTTTTGTGTGTTATAAAATGATATGCATTTAGATATAAGGTTAGAGGTAAAAAAGTTTTATTTTAAAATTTGTTTTTTTTTTTTAGATTTAAGAAACTAAACAAAAAACCAATTTAAAAAAAAAAAAACAAAGATTAGTATCTAACTAAAAAAAAAATTAAAAAAAAAATTTCAAATGTTTATATTGCATGCAATTTTGTACCCCATGCACAGCATAAGTGTTAAACAACACACTCTGTTTCTGTTTTCTTCGCACTTTCAGGAAAACACTCTTTCACTTGCACTCATTGTAGTGTCAATAGGGGAGTGACGCAGCCGACGAGACTACCTTGTATAATTGTATCATGAATTAATCCAACAAAGTTGGTTAACAACAAAGTAATAGTAATGATGTAATTTCTTGCCACTTTGTATTATATGTGAACATGAAGAAAAGACACCATGTCCATATTGACGCATAAAGTCATAGCATCCTGTATGTATTCTTGCATGTGACTTGTGCTACTATGTACGATGTAAGATAACAGAGCTACGAATTTCCGCAGTGTCAGCGTTGTTCGCAAAAGCATCTTGCAAGTGCATATATTCTTCCGAACGTAGCTTGTGTTGATCTCAAGTATCAAGTATCTCAAGTATCGTAGTCGTCCACTCTCTATCTTTACAGCTATGTCGACCATAAATTGTTGACGAACCCCCGAAATCGTAAAATTATGTTATCTCGGCCGCGTCTAATCATCAAACAAAATGAACATAAATCCTTCGAGCTAACGTTTTTATTTCTTACGGCTCCTTTAGTTGAGATTTATTTTTGTTTAATACATTAATTATTTTCTTAATAACAAGAAAGGAAAGCTAACTTCGGGCGGAGCCGAAGTTGATATACCCTTGCAGTTAAAACCGGATATATATCGCAAACATCGGATTAAATTGGCCGATCCTTATGATTATATCATAATATAACCAATTTATTACAATAAAAAATCTAAAACAAAGTACAAAGCTTCCATCTCCAAAATTACCAAAGTTGGTATTTTTACCAAATACCATTTCCGATCGTTCAGTTATATAGCAGCTATAAGATATAGTCGGCCGATCGTTATGCAATTTGGTAGGTTGGATCAACTGACCAAAAGAATCTGTACGAAGTTCCAACTTTCTATCTTCAAAAACACGAAAGTTGGGTAATTTCCGATTGTTCAGTTATATGGCAGCTATAGGATATAGTCGGCTGATCCTTATGAAATTCGGAATGTTGTATTATTTTGCCAAAAATAGCATTCGTGCCGAATTCGAATTCTCTAGCTTTAAAAACACCGAAGTTATAGCATTTCCGATCAATCAGTTATATGGCAGCTGTAAGATATAGTCGGCCGATCCTTATGAAATTTGGTAGGTCGTATTATTTTGCCAAAAGTAGCATTCGTACAAAATCTGAACTCTGTAGCTCTAAAAACACCAAAGTTATACCATTTCCGATCAATCAGTTATATGGCAGCTATAGGATATAGTCGGCCGATCCCGGCCGTTCCGACTTATGTACTGCGTGCAACAGAAAGAAGGGTGTGTGCAAAGTTTCAAGACGATAGCTTAAAAACTGAGAGACTAGTTCGCGTAGAAACGGACAGACAGACAGACGGACAGACGGACATGCTCATATCAACTCAGGAGGTGATCCTGATCAAGAATATATATACTTTATAGGGTCGGAGATGTCTCCTTCACGGCGTTGCATACCTTTTGGACAAAGGTATAATACCCTCTGCAAGGGTATAATAAGAGTCCCAATCTTCTATCTTAAAAAAAATCAAAGTTGGTATTTTTATCAAATACCATTTGCGATCAGTCAGTTATATGTCAGCTATAAAATATAGTCGGCTGATCGTTATGAAATTTGATAGGTCGGATCAACTGATTAAAAATAGAATTCGTACGAACTTCCAACTTTCTATCTTCAAAAACACAAAAGTTGGGTAATTTCCGATTTTTCACTTATATGGAAGCTATAGGATATAGTCGGCCGATCCCTATGAAATTTAGAATGTCGTATTATTTTTCCAAAAGTAGCATTCGTATTAAATCCGATTCACTAGCTTTAAAAACACTAAGTTATAGCATTTCCGATCAAACAGTTATATGAAAGCTATAAGATATAGTCGGCCGATCCTTATGAAATTCGGAGGGTCGGAGGTGTCTCCTTCACTGCGTTACACACTTTTGGACAAAATTATAATACCCTCTGCAAGGGTATAAAAAGCTATTATGTTTAACATTGCTTAGTTAATAAGTAGTTCCTTTCCAGAACTTTGTATTAAATAAAAATTAAACCTTTCTTCTTGGCAATTTTAAAAGTTTAAGACGGTATACCGTATTTAGTTTTCATAATTTGACTTGAAATATTTTAACACATGTTTCATTCAATATTAGGTAAAAAATAGATTTTGTAAAAACTCATGTAGATATTTGATTTCTCGGCATACCCCTTGAAAAGGATTAAACAAAATTTTTAATTTTCCGAATATCACATTGTCTAGAAAATGTATAACATGTTTACCTTAGTGTTAACAATTACCTGAGATACTAATGCTTTAGTCTCCGGGGTTGTGCTTTCTAAAATGATTTTTTTAAATTCACTTGGACTAGACAATTTAAATTCCGATGCAGAAGTAATAAAATCTTGAAGCTTGTCTAGATCAGTAGAGTCCGAACACTTTTCAATCCTATGTGACGCTAATAACTCCACGCCATTGGCGCACCATTCATTAGCCTATTTAAAATACAATACAAAATAAGATAAAAATAAACTTATAAATCAACTAACCTTTTCCACTCTTTCCATAAGTTCCATATTTTTAGAGAGAATATCGATTCTTTTGCTAAGTTGCGATTCGATCAAATCGCAAACTCGCTTAAGCTCGTCGCATTTCGGTTGAACAACCTCCCAAGGATAAAGTCTCCGTGATCCAATCAGTTCCTGACCAACATTTAAAACATTACCTGCTCGTTCCATATTAATTCGGGTAGCTTCACGAAATTCTTTAGTTTCTTGAATAAGTATGGATATACGCTCTGTATTTTCACCAACCTCAGTCAAGCTGGCAATAGTTTTCAAATGCTCATCAAATATAGTCTGTAGTAAAAATAAAAAATTTGAACCTCTAGTTTCGGAAATCGAAAGAAATATACCTGAAGTTCACGAAAATCTTGCTCAAACAAACGTAAATGCAAACATTGCTTTAACCGGTTATGATGAGTATGCCAAAACTCATCAAATCGTCGTTCCGTTTCTTCCAGTTGAACAAGAAGTCTACGATAACCGCGACAATCATCATAATATTGAGCTTGTTTAAATGTATTTTTTTTATAATAAATGATTTGTTGACGATAAATCATCGGCTTTGCACTGGATGTTTTAATTAACGGACAATGCAAAAAATGTATTAAATTTTAAACAAAATTCAAAAGATATTTTAATCACCTATGCAAATGATAAAACAAATGCAAGAAAACTGTATAGGAAATCTTAAGTTAATTGCAGGATTTTTGAATTCTTTCTAATAACCGTTTAGTCGAAAAAACACATTGGCCTTCTTACCAATTTTGAGTCATTTGAAAAAAGGGTACAAACATTATTAACGTTAAAGTTTGAAGGGATTTGAAAATAAAAAACAAAGAAGCAACACCTATCATAAACCATTTGGACCACACTTTTTAAAGGCCCAGCAGCAATGCGTGGGTCTTTTTAATTAAGTAATAAGAATGATTGTGAATAGTCTTAACATCAATGATATACAAATCTGATGTAAATTTATTCGAATGCAATTTGAAAGAATAAAGTCCATTCGGAACATATGATAATTAGAGTAAGCCATTTATCATTTTTGGCTTCCCATAGAAGTTGGGTTTTTTAAAGATATTCAATAAAAAATTTTTTTTTTTAATTTAATGGTTTTGTCGCAAATAGCCCCATGTCGTTCTTTGGATTGGGTATACTACTATTATTTAGAGTACGGACAACATTAGCAAAAATTTTTGGGGACATTAGCTAAAATATGCTAAGATAATGGGTTTTAATTTTATGATTTTCAAAATAAGATTATGGTTTAGACTCATATATTGCTTTCTCCAATTATTTATTTTCTTTTAGTTCACGATCAAAAAAGAAACAATAAAAAAAATAAGAAATTTGTCGGTCCAGCGCCATGTCGTTCGTTGGATTTTGGGTATACTACTATTATTTAGAGTACGGATAACAATTTTTTTGGGGACATTAGCAAAAAAGATACTGCGTTTTAATTTTATGATTTTCAAAATAAGACTATGGTTTAGACTCATATATTGCTTTCGCCGATGATATATTTTCTTTTAGTTCACGATCGAAAAAGAACCAATATAAAAAATAATAAATGTGTCGGTCCAGTGAGAGCACATAATTTAATTAATTTAATTCATGTTTTCATATTCGAACCTTTGGATGGCACTAACGTTACCGGTGCGCTCTGAGAACTCTTTAAACTCCTCGATCATTTTAATATTATCCAGTAGCGATTCGCCATGTTTAGCTGCTATAAGTATCTCCTCCTAAAGATATAAAAAGTGTATAAATTATTTTTTTTTTCTATTAAATGGCACAAGCACCTTCATACGACTATAGTCGTTTCCTTGTGATTCAATAAGAATTTTCGTAGCATTAACAGAGTTGGGAAACTCTGTATCATGTATAGTTTTGATAAATATATCCAGTTGTGCGGAGACTTGGTGAGTAAGGAATGAAAACTTTTCTAGCGACTGTTGATAAGAGAAGAAATTTAAAAAATTATTTTTCAAGTTGTCGCGGATCGATTATTGATAGTTTAGTATTAAGTATTATTATTGAAATTTGGTATTGTGCCCTCATGAAGAGATTGGGCACACTAGGTAGATAATTGGTGAATTGTGTGGTGAATTTGTCGTCGAAAGCCATGGAGGGTGGGAGGTTATACTGCGGTATGGTTTATTATTATTAGTAGCATCTTTTCTATAACTTGTACTTCCACTAAAATAAAACATACATATATAAACGGATATACATTGGCTTGTGTACTAAGGAGGGTTGCCCCATCGCCGCCGTATGTTTAAGGCAACTCCCACCCGAGCGACGACAGAAGCTTTTATTCGCAGTCAGGCGACTGGCGACTTGGATCTGGAATAGCACCCTAGTGAGAGGGTCGATCTTGCGCAGACAGCGGACGTGGACGACATGATGCAGCATTCGCCCAGAAGGAGTCCTCGACTAAACGAGAGACAGGATATCGTAACGCAACCGAGCGCAGGGACGTCGCAAGATGGCCGAAGCAGTGAAGCCCCAGTGCCATCTGCTCAGCCGGCAGCAGCTGGAGCCGCCAACAAACCGAAGGTGGCCGACCTCTTGGAGAGGATCGCCGAGCTGGAGTAGGAGTTGGAACGCGCTCGCAGCAGTAACATGGAGCGCACTGACCCCGTTATGTCGAGTGAGGTTGGGGTAGGTCAGCAACCGCCGTTTGCAATCGACCTGAGCGTACCTAACCCAACAAGTGCCTTTCATGTGGCGTCAGGGAGACGGCCATCTGGAGCGGATCCCAAACGGTACCGTGTACAGTATCGCAGAACTGTGCCACAAGGACTACTCACGCATCGCCATTTTGCGCTACCGGCACTACGGTTCCAGCGCTTGGTTGCGGGCTTCACAACGAAGCGGCCGGCGGAACATCGGTACGAGCGCCTTCTCCTGGATACGGTGCTTGGGCCCCACGAAAGCTTCCTGAGCTGCCTACGTGTGGAGGGAAGCCAGAGGATTGGCCCATCTTCTATTGCGCGTTTACGGAAACGACGCAAGCATATGGTTGTACGGACTTGGAGAACAACCAAAGGCTACTGAAGGCGTTAAAGGATGACGCGCGTGAGACGGTGAAGTCGCTGTTGATTCACCCCAGCAATGCGAATGCAGCGATGGAGCAGCTTCGTTTCAGATATGGCCGACCGGAGCAACTAATACGCAGCCAGCTCAACAGCCTTCGAGATATGCCCCCAATTACGGAACAAAATCTAGGAAAGCTCCGTCGCATACGCCACACATGTGAGTAACCTCAAGGCCTTCTTGCAGTCAGCGAAGGCAGTGCAGCACCTGGGTAACCCTACCCTGATGGAAAACCTTGTGGCCAAGCTCCCGATAAGCAAACGAGTGGAGTGGGCAAGGCACGCTGCAACTATTCAGCCCTTTCCGACTATTGTGGACTTTAGTTCGTGGTTGATGGAACTAGCGAATGTGGTCTGCATGGTGGCGGACATTGATGGAAAGGAGCCAAGGCGTCGATTGCTTCATGCCAGCATCGACCATGAGCAGGACGAGCAACAGGAGAGCTTCCTCAGGAATTGTCCAATATGCGAAGGTCCTGGACAACATGCAGTTTGGGACTGCCAACGATTTATTGGAGCCACGACTACAGACAGGCTCGCATAAAGACATCGCTTGTGATTTATGTGCTTGCAAAGCGGGCATATGACTGGATCGTGCGCTGCGTCAGGAGAGTGCTCCATGAATGGATGCAGGAGGAAGCATCACCGTCTTCTTCATGAGGCAAGCAATGAAGGCTTCAGGAGACCGCCACAGCGAGGCGGCCATTGGAGAAGCTACAAACGGGACCGACAGGCAGTCGAACCGAGGGAAGGCGTCCGGTTCAATGAAGGAGCAGCGTCATCCGTGGATGCTCCTGCGACGCCGGAAAGGAATTTGAGCTGTGTCGACGAGGCCCGAGAACGACTACTGTTCCGTATATTGCCGGTGACGCTTTACGGAGGTGGGAAGCAGGTGGATACGTACGCTCTCCTGGACGAAGGTTCTTCTGTGACGATGGTCCACAATGAGCTGGTTGCAGAGCTAGGCGTACAAGGAGTACGTCGTCAGCTAAACATTCAATGGTTCGGAGGCATGGCCGCAAGAGAGCCTACTAACGTGGTACCTCTGCAGATTAGTGGAGCAGGCAACTCTTCCCGACATGTGCTTAGCAACGTGTATGCCGTTCCGAATTTGAGTTTGCCGATGCAGAGCCTGCACAGAAGAGATGTCAGGAGCGTGAACAAGGACGCTTGACTACCGATGAAGCCCTACGAAAATGCAGTGCCGAAGCTACTTATTGGATTGGATCATGGACATTTAGGATTGCCATTGAGAACGAGACGCTTCGCCAGAGAGGGAGCGTACGCCGCCGCAACCGCATTAGGATGGGTCGTTTTTGGGCCTGTAGAAGGACGACGAGACACGCCATCACCGAAGCCTTGTCTGCTAGCCACGTCGTTGGATGATAATGTGGAACGGATCGTCGAGGACTACTTCGAGATCGAGAACTTTGGTGTGAAGGCGGCGCCAGCGGCCGCAGCCAGCGACGACTTGAGGGCTCAGAAGATCTTGGACGACACGAGTTGGCCGCCGATACCAGACGGGATTATTGTAGAAAACGGATAAAATCGTGCTGCCCCGTAGTCATGATATGGCATACAATAGGTTGGTCAATATCGAGAAGAAAATAAAGCGAGATGGGCAGTTCGCCCAAGAGTACTCACGGATTATCAATGATTACGTCGTCAAGGGATACGCTCGGCGTCTGGAGCGACAGGAGATCGCTTTGGGAGGCGATAGGATATGGTACTTGCCCATTTTGAAGTGGAAAATCCCAACAAGCCAGGGAACATTCGATTGGTATTCGATGCAGCGGCACGAGTTGGATAAGTATAGCTGAATTCTGCGCTGAGCAAGGGGCCGCAACACTATAAGGCCTTGGCATCTATCCTCTTTCATTTTAGAGAAGGTGCTGTCGGAGTCTGCAGTGACATTAAGGAAATGTTTCACCAGAGAGATGGGGTAACCAACGAGACCCCGAGGTTTATGAATTGTGCGTGATGACCTTTGGAGTGTGAGCATGCAGCTCACCGAGTGCGGCGCATCATGTGAAGACAGCGAATTCCAAGCGATTCCAGGATTCGGATCCCAGAGCAGTCAAGGCTATCGTAGACTACCACTACGTGGATGACTACGTGGACAGCTTCGCCACAGAGAGGGAAGCTATCGAAGTATCTACTAGAGTAAAGGAGATACATGCAGAAGGCGGTTTTGAGCTTTGCAAGTTTTCGTCTAGTTCCCCTACAGTAGAGAGGATGCTCGGACCCAGTGACCACGCCCAGAGTATTGAATGGGGTGAAGCCGAGCAAAAGATTTTGGGAATGCGGTGGCAGCCATCCACGGACGACTTCAGGTTTCGAGTGAAGTACCACAAAGTTGCCCCCATCGTATCCGATGGGAAGAGAATTACCACAAAAAGGGAATTCTTGAGTATGGTCATGGCAACGTTTGACCCCTTGGGATTTCTGTGTTGCCTAATGGTAAAAGCGAAGTTGTTGTTGCGAGAAGTCTGGAGAAAGAGGATCTCATGGGACGAGCTACTACCGGCTGAGATGTACAACGCCTTTATGGATTGGCGTAAGGAAATGGATAAAGTGGAAATCTTTCGGAGCCCACGTCGCTATTTTGGATCTGGACTGGTGAAGACTATCGAGATGCACGTTTTTGTGGATGCGAGTCAGTCGGCATTCGTGGCAGAATCACGTATGAGGACGGCGACGTGCAAGTGAGGTTCGTGTGCGCAAAAACAAAGTGTGCACCTATGCGAACGATGACGATTCCACGGTTGGAGCTGCAGGCAGCAGTCCTAGGAACGAGATTGATGGACACAGGCAGGCAGGACCATAGTGTGCCCATTGCAGAGATTGTGCTATGGACCGATTCGAAGACAGTGCTGCGTTGGATTGGCAGCACGCACAGGCGCTACAAACAGTTCGTAGGGAACAGAGTAGCCGAGATTCTGGAGTCAACGAAGGTTGAGATGGAGATGGCTACCGTCCGCCGACAACGTGGCGGATGATGCGACTCGGGCGCAACGCAGCGTAGACCTGAGCGAGGAGTCACGCTGGTTAAAGGGACCGGCATTCCTGAGGAGATCATCGGACAGCTGGCCGGAAACCGCACCTACCGACGAAGCGGATGCAGAAGATGAAGAGGAAATGCCGAGTGAGTTTGTGCTCGTTGGCACGAGTGACACGTTTATATCCTTGCAGAGATTCTCAAGCTACAGGCGATTGTTGAGGACTACGGCCTGGGTCCTAAGGTTCACACGTCGATGCCGTGGATGTCGCTAAAGGAAGCGACATATGTGGACTGGCGCCATACCTAGATAGCAATGGAGTCCTGCGAGCGTATGGCAGGATTGATGCGGCGCTATGTTTGCCGTACAGTGCTAGGAGGCCTGTGATCCTCTCCCACCGACACGGTCTCACGGAGATGATTGTGCGCGATGCCCATGTGAGGATGAAGCATCAAAACGTGGATGCTACGATGACGGACATCCGGACCAGGTTCTGGATTACGAGGCTGCGGAGAGTGCCTCGCAGTGTGATCTCGGGATACAGCGAGTGTAAACTGAACAAAGTACGACCTGTACATAGACTGCGCAGAACTTCGTTGGAGCTGACAGGGAGTCCAAGAGATTTGCGGAGATCTTCGAACTCGAGAGGATCCAGTCGGAGCTGTCAAGTAAGGGCATTGAATGGATCTTCAATTGCCCTCGAACCCTGGGAGCGAATGGTGCAGTGCGTGAAGAGGGTGCTCGTCAAACAGTGAAGGAAGTGGCGCCGAAGGAGCACGTAATGGAGAGTTTCCTGATAGTGGCGGAGCATATTGTTAACTCTCGTCCGGTCACCCATTTGCCAGTGAGTGCGGACCAGGAAGCCCCTCTCACGCCAAACGATCTTCTCAAGGGAGCAGCTTGCCCACCGGATACACCCGGCCTGGATGGAGGCCTCATTAAGGAAGGAGCAGTGGCGCGTGGCAAGGATACTGAGGAACCGTTTCTGGAAAAGGTGGGTCTTGGAGTACCTTCCCACGCTGACACGGAGAGAGAAGTGGTGCCGCAGAGAGAAGCCGATTCAAAGAGGAGACATCGTCTTTATTTGCGATCCAGCCGTTCCGCGTTGAGACTGGCGGAAAGGCGTCGTGGAGGAGGCATTTACTGGAACGGATGGTGAGGTCAGACGAGCCCGCGTTAGGATCATGGATGGAGATCGGACTCGCTGGATAATGCGCCCCGCTTCAAAGTTGGCGGCTTTGGATTTGAGTGAAGGGGTTATTCACGGAGGTGGGGATGTCGCGGATCGATTATCGATAGTTTAGTATTAAGTATTATTATTGAAATTTGGTATCGTGCCCTCATGAAGAGATTGGGGACACTAGGTAGATAATTGGTGAATTTGTCGTCGAAAGCCATGGAGTGTGGGAGGTTATACTGCGGTAAGGTTTATTATTATTAGTAGCATCTTTTCTATAACTTGTACTTCCACTAGAATAAAACATACATATATACACGGATATACATTAGCTTGTGTACTAGGGAGGGTTGCCCCATCGCCGCCGTATGTTGAAGGCAACTCCCACCCGAGCGACGACACAAGAAAAAAAGGAATTAAGAAAAAAAACATCTCCAATCCTATAAGATATATACTGGCTTATCGGCAAATCGACTATATTGTCTGTACATTTTTTTGAAAATACGAATGTTCATCGTTCAAATTGAAAAGTTTCAAGGTGTATCTATTATTCTGTTCATGTGTGTACTTCATTTAGAATTTACATATTTTAAGAATTAAGGTTATTTAGAATGTTTTATGAAAACAAAATGACAGACTAACGAGCAGCGAAAAACTTATTGGGGTAATGATGATTTTCATTAATATATGTGTATATTAATGAACAAAATATATGTTAATATATATGTACTATTTTTTTTATGAAAGCTACTTACAGTTCTTTGTTGGATCCATTCATTATGTGAATATATTAAATCGCCTCCCATGTCTGGCGTTAACTGATTCACATTGACATATTCATGAAGATCAGAAAGTGCGGAGCAAAAAACAAGTTGGAATCTATATTCGTCTTTGGAAAATTTTGAGCTTACTTCTGATAAAGCTTTTTGAATCAAACCAATAGGTCGCAGTACATAAACTCTATGAATAATTCCCGGAAAATACATCTGAAATACAAAATTACAATATTTTCAACATTTGTTAATTTTATATCTCTGATACGCTTAGACCAAATAAATCGAAATATTGTTTCGAAATATGTGTTCCGTAAGGGTAAATATTTTTTACATTTATGAGTACTTGTGGGAGCCTGCACCTCCGAAGAGCAGTGACGGAGAGAGAGACAGCGTAACTGTCTCTCACTAAGCACTGTTCTGTCTACTCCTTCTAGTTCTTCACTTCTATTCTAACCAGCAATGCGAAGACAGTGAATTAATTAATAAAGAAAGACAAAGTATTTAAACAACTTGGTTATTTTTAATTTTAAACATAGATCACCCAGTTTATTACAGGTGCTAAATTAAAAATTAAATGTAAAAGGAAGGCGAAGCCTTAAAGAATTTATATCTTTGCCGGGTATGTAACTTTTGTCCGAATGCATTGTACTTAGCCAGTATGAAAGGAACATATCAAAGAAAAAAATCCACGAGTTAAAGAATTAATTAATATAATGAATAAGAACCTTCTATCCACGCCCAAAATATCTGATATTAATTTTTGTGACGAAAAAATATAGGTTTATAGGTAAATATATAAATATATTTTATATATATAATAAAAACTATTCTTACACGGCAAATGTCTGAAATTTTTTTTAGTTTTTTTCGCACGTGTCGAATATTTTGGCATCAAAACATACTCCAAAAGCTCGTCTGAACCCGCGCTACAAGAAGATTTCCGTTTTAGGCGAGGAAGGAGGCGTGTCAAAAATTGAAAACCAAAATTAAGCTGCTTGCGTATTATAGGTCAATAAAGGTCCAATATTTATGTATACTTTATGGCGTCATATTTGAATACAATATTGGTACTCTTCGAGTACCGGCGGATCGGCGGAATATAGTTGGCGGATCACCGCCGATGAATTACATCACACCTCCTACATCACACCAACCATTAACACGGTTGACAAAAACACTTTAAATATAAGAAAAAACTCCAAAGCACACAATTTTTAATCGAAAATGTACATAAGTTAATTAATTCATTTAGTTGCGTTTAAAAAATTTTGAGGCGAAGCCCCGACTTTATTGATTTAAAGTTGATTAAGTTTTTAAGTTTTAAAACAATTTATAATGAAAATACCTCTTATTCTGGCTGCATCGCACATTTGGCGGAAACACCGATTTTGAGGCATAAAACCCAAAATTATTTCTTGAAATTTTAAATTTTTTTTAAATATTCGTTAAAAAATTCTTGTGTTTCGTGGATTAGAACTAATAATATCATTAGTCGTATGACGTAAACTGAAAATGAGGTTGTATTTGTTATTCTATATAAATTGAAATAAATTTAACATTTTTTGCACATACTTGCGCAAATTCAAAATATTTGAATAATTTTAGGACAACTCAAAATTCGTCTTTCCGATTTGCGGGAAGTGTGGCAGGGCAGGGGACGCAGAATTGACGCCACTTTTGATTGGCTCTGCCCATTAGATATTATTTAAAAGTAATAGACATATAGAACGTTTTAAGGAGGCAAATAATAGCTGGCTAGCGTCAGAAATATCATTTCTGTCCAAGGAGGATCATGCCACAAAACAGAGGGGAAGACCCCATTCAGCTTACGAGAAAGGAGGAGCTCGTTTAAAAAGAATGTTGGCTTCGAAACTTTCGAATAAAAATTCAAGAGACATTCTTATACATGCAGCTGCTAGCAAAACAGTCCGGAGATAACGAAATGTCGATGATTTTACGGATAAAATTTAATCCAAATGAATGTGATTCGGAGATTCCGACACCAATTTTACTGTCAGCAGATGAGGTGTTAGCAGTCCTTATTAAAAACTTATTTTCTTTGCAACAACATTAACGGCTGAAGTGCCGTTGCAGAACTTAATAGACCATACTGCTTCACGAATTATTTTTCTTCAAACCACCGTCTTTGAACAATTTTCTAATATAAGTAAAGTAAAGCTAACCGTAAGCTATAGATTTTATGGTTCGATCGGACAAAATATTTTGGACTTATAAATAGCCAACTTAAAAACATTTTTATAAGAAGAAGCACTTATTAAAGTATAAATTTCATACGACTTATGCATGACGCTTATAGATGGCGAAGTTTTCAATACTTTAACGGCTACAAGGTCCACCCAATCATGTCCAATTTGTGGAACTGGCGCAAAGGACTTTTTTGTCCAAAAGTGTGCAACGCAGTGAAGGAGACATCTCCGACCCCGTAAACTATATATATTCTTGATCAGGATCACCTCCTGAGTTGATATGAGCATGTCCGTCTGTCCGTCTGTCCGTCGGTCCGTCTGTCCGTCTGTCTGTCTGTTTCTACGCGATCGTCTTGAAACTTTGCACACACCCTTCTTTCCTTTGCACGCAGTATAAAAGTCGGAACGGCCGACTATATCATATAGCTGCCATATATCTGATTGATCGGAAATGCTATAACTTTGGTGTTTTTAAAGCTAGAGAATTCGGATTTAGTACGAATGCTATTTTTGGCAAAATAATACAACATGCCAAATTTCATAAGGATCAGCCGACTATATCCTATAGCTGCCATATAACTGAACAATCGGAAATTACTCAACTTTGGTGTTTTTGAAGATAAAAAGTTATAGGCTGTACAGATTCTATTTTTGGTCAGTTAATACAATCTACCTAATTGCATAACGATCGCCCGACTATATCTTTTAGCTGCCATATAACTGAACGATCGGAAATGGTATTTGGTAAAAATACCAACTTTGGTATTTTTGAAGATTAAAGCTTGGTACTTTGTTTTAGATTTTTTATGGTAATAAATTGGTTATATTATGATATTCTCTTAAGGATCGGCCAATTTAATCCGATGTTTGCGATATATATCTGGTTTTAACTGCAAGGGTATATGAACTTCGGCTCCGCCCGAAGTTAGCTTTCCTTTCTTGTTTTTATTTGAGTTCGTTTTGAATATATCATACCGAGTGGGTCTTCAGAAATGGCGAGTTAATAATGATTTTGATAAAGACAAGATGAGGAGAAATTAAGGGCAGAAATGGGACTACATAAACAAACCCAGTCCAAACGCATCTGGAAATTCTAATGACGGCAACACGGCGCGAAGAGCATTTTCAAATGTGCCATTTGTGCCAGATGAAACATTATTAAGAAATCTTAAAACAATTTTAATTGTCATTTCTTGCGAATTTAAAACTAATGCCATTAAGTTTAAGAAATTCTGTGAGGAAACCCTTATCTTACACCTAAAAAAATATGCATGGTATCCAACGACCACTGTTCACAAGCTTTTAGTACACGGCACGGATACTATTATATCTTCTGTACTTCCTGTCGATTGCTTGGGAAAAAATGATTCTGAGGCGCGTAATAAGCATAATAAGCGTGTAGACCCTTTCATGCTAGAAAAAACAGCAGACTAAATAATTTGACAGATATCTTCCACAGAGCTCTGGATTCTTCCGATCCGTATCTATCCCGAATTACACAGAAACTCCAGGGTACAAGCTCTACCGAAAAAAGTTATTAAAGTCACCGACATTTGACGAAGCAGTCAATATGGAATACGATTCTGGATTTAAAAAAATGTTTAATTTTGATTTGAATGTAGAATTATAAAAAAAAAATTGTGTTAAAAAAAATAGTTTTGTAATTTAAAATAAATGAAAAAAAAAACTTAATTTTATAACTAATGGAACCATATTTAGTAAAAGTTGTAGTTCTTTTTATACCCTTGAAGAGGGTATTATAATTTTGGTCAAAAGTGTGCAACGCAGTGAAGGAGACATCTCTGACCCTATAAAGTATATATATTCTTGATCAAGATCACCTCCTGTGTTGATATAAGCATGTCCGTCTGTCTGTCCGTCTGTCTGTTTCTACGCAAACTAGTCTCTCAGTTTTAAAGCTATCGTCTTGAAACTTTGCACACACCCTTATTTCCTTTGCACGCAGTATATAAGTCGGAACGGCCGGGATCGGCCGACTATATCCTATAGCTGCCATATAACTGATTGATCGGAAATGGTATAACTTTGGTGTTTTTAGAGTTACAGAGTTCAGATTTTGTACGAATGCTACTTTTGGCAAAATCATACGACCTACCAAATTTCATAAGGATCGGCCAACTATATCATATAGCTGCCATATATCTAATTGATCGGAAATGCTATAACTTCGGTGTTTTTAAAGCTAGAGAATTAGGATTTAGTACGAATGCTATTTTTGGCAAAATAAAACAACATGCCAAATTTCATAAGGATCAGCCGACAATATCCTATAGCTGCCATATAACTGAACAATCGGAAATTTACAAACTTTGGTGTTTTTGAAGATAAAAAGCTGGAACTTCGTACAGATTCTATTTTGGGTCAATTAATACAACCTACCAAATTGCATAACGATCGGCCGACTATATCTTATAGCTGCCATATAACTGAACGATCGGAAATGGTATTTGGTAAAAATACCAAATTTGGTATTTTTGAAGATGGAAGCTTGGTACTTTGTCTTAGATTTTTTATTGTAATAAATTGGTTATTTTATGATATTCTCATAAAGATCGGCCAATTTAATCCGATGTTTGCGATATATATCCGGTTTTAGCTGCAAGGGTATATCAACTTCGGCTCCGCCCGAAGTTAGCTTTCCTTTCTTGTTTATTGTAATAAATTGGTTATATTATGATATTCTCATAAGGATCGGCCAATTCAATCCGATTTTTGCGATAATATCCGGTTTTAACTGCAATGGTATATCAACTTCGGCTCCGCCCGAAGTTAGCTTTCCTTTCTTGTTTTTAAATAATTTTTATTTTTAATTTTTAAAATAAAAATTACAAAATAAATTTTATTTTTTCCAATAGAAATCAAGCATAATTTTTATTTTTGTTTTTTATAACAAAAATCTCTGCTTAATACAGTCTCTACTTAGAAGTAGGAAACTTTTTTCCTTAAGCTTACGTTAAAAAAATGTTTTAAATTAACAAACTTTTAACCTGTTATCTTCGCAAAGCTTCACTTTGGATTTTTATCCTGTTTTTTTTTTAGTTTAAAAAGAGTTGTGGAGCTAGTTAAGCGATCGGAGTGGAGAAGAGTGTTTAGCGGTCAAAATATCTTGGGATACGAAGCTTATTTTGCACTATACGAAGAACGCCACGGCAGTTAATGGGGGCTCTGCTTCTACATCGCCAAATAAATATGAATAAATATTTATTTATACCAAATAAATATGAAATATGAAACAATGCAACCACTAAATTTCACTCATTCATATAGCTTTTCATCCCCCAAATGATGGAAGAGTGATACTTACACAGGTTCACTTTTAATGGATCATGTTTTTTTGATTTTTTGTCCTGATTCAGCCATATTTTTAAGGGGTGATTCAGCCATCTGTTTTCATGCCTGATTCTTTATATTTCAGACCTGTTAACCTCTGATATGCCAGTCTGAATCAGGGCCGATGTTGAAGAGATATTCACTTCTAAATTCGTATTCGTTCTAGCAATAAGGTTCAATTCAGAGGTGAACAGGAGGACATATTTATTCGTGTGTGAGAGCTGAATGGTACTGACGGGTAGTAATTGTTTCATGTGTTTTGTATTTATATTTAAGAATGCTTATTAATTTTTATTTAAATGCATATTTTAATATATTTCACAGGTAATCAATTATTCAGTAAAACTGATCTGGACAATATTTGTTGTAACTTAAGTCCCAAAGAATGGATAAATCCCCATCGATCTATTATTGGTCTTGGAAACTACGATGTGAATGTTATTATTGCTGCATTAAAAATAAAAAATTGCGATGCCGTTTGGTTTGACAAACGAAACGACCCGTCATGCATAAATCTTGACGGAATTGTTGGCTTCATTCTAAACATACCCTCTGATTGCAAAATCGGTAATATAAAATTACCTTTGCGAAGGCGACATTGGATTGCAGTCAGACGAGTAGAAAATTATTATTATAATTTAGACTCTAAACTGAAAAATCCAGAAAAAATTGGTGACACTGATGATGTTTTTAAATTTTTAAGGGAGCAAATTCAGCAGCTTGACCATAGAGAGTTATTTCTAGTGTACCCGCTAAATAATGAAAAATATAAAGACCGATCAATTTAAAATATTATTTAGGTAAAAATAAATTTTTTATAAATAAAAAATATAAATAAAACTCTAAAAAAAACATTAGCTTTTGAACAACTTTAGATTTAAAACAACAAAGTAAAGGTAACTTTGGGCGGAGCAGCAGTTGATTTACCCTTGCAGTTGTATAATATACAATGTATATTCATACAACAGCGGTCAAAATAATAGTACTACCCATTTAGGGTATCGAAAAACATAAAAAAACAGCTTTGAAAAAGAGTTGGAAAAATGATTAACATTTTTTTCGAAACCTTGCCCTGCATAATTCATGGATATCCCCTGCATGGGATATAGTGTTTCCGGTAGGTTTTTTTATGCTGATCACGAATACGGAGTCAACAAGTTTTCTATCTCGTTTTGAAAAAAGCGTGTTTCGGAATTTAAAAAAAAACCTAAAAAAGTAAAAAAAATAGCCGTTTTGAAAAATCGTACCGCAAAAGTCTGACGTGCTACGAAATTGAGTAATATTGGGTATTAAAGCCTAAATATTGATCTTTAAAACGAAACTGCCGGAAAAGATTCGGCCACAAGATGCATTAGAAACAGGGAAAAAAGAATGCTTGGGCAAACTTCGAGAAGTTTGTAAATTTTTACCAATAATTTGAATTTATTTTTTTTCCAACATTATTCCAGAATTTTCTTGGGCTGCTACTAATACTAATGGATTCATATTATATCAATGTATTGAGTGCTGACCACTGTTTTGGACAATCATATCAAATACGACGTTTTGATTGGTCGGGAAATTTTGAGCCAGGGCTTTCCACTTTTGAATAATTGGAGATTGTGACGCCAAAATATTTTTTAATGTTTTCCTAAATATGCGTTGATTTGACGTTTCGTTCAGAAGTTTTTCAAGAAATTTTATTTTTATTGTTTTTCCAAAAAAAAAAAATTTTATAGTTAATCCATCGTTTGGTCTATCCTATTTTGTTTTTCTCCAATTCTAAAAAAAATTCTGAATTCTTTACTTAAAAGCAGGGATTGCAAATAATAATTGAGTTTGAAAATATTTGAAAACTATAAATCTATTATCCATTTTTAATACTGCCATATGGGCAGTATCAACATAGAATATTTTACACATATGATACACCAAATGAGAGGTATTTGTTTGTAGAATTTCTGCATATTTATGCAGTAGCTTTCGGCGCTTAAGAGATATGTATTTAGATTTTTTATAACCTTGCAGAGGGTATTATAATTTTGGTCAAAAGTGTGCAACGCAGTGAAGGAGACATCTCTGACCCTATAAAGTATATATATTCTTGATCAGGATCACCTCCTGAGTTGATATGAGCATGTCCGTCTGTCTGTCTGTTTCTACGTAAACTAGTCTCTTAGTTTTAAAGCTATCGACTGGAACCTTTGCACACACCCGTCTTTCTTTTGCAGACAGTATATAATATTTGGTAAAAAAAACCAATTTTGGTATTTTTGAAGATAGAAGCTTGGTACTTTGTTTTAGATTTTTTATTGTAATTAATTGGTTTTATTATGATATTCTCATAAGGATCAGCCAACCATATCCGATGTTTCCGACATAAATCGGGTTTTAACTGCAAGGGTACATCTCCAGATGGATATATCTCCATCGGCACTGGTCTTGGCTCCGGCTTAGAGACAAAGGTGCGCGAAAGTGGTGGGACGTTTGGTGTATAGGCTGATCCCTGCTGTGTTGCCGGGGCGTATGGGAATGGTTAGTAGGGTCTTGGTTGAGAGGAAGGTTTTGGTCAACGTCATATAGATGATTGGAGCGTAATAATTTGGGTCAAAACTAAAGGCATTATGTGTTGGGCAAAATTTTAATTACTTCAGGAAATCTTCTTATGCACTAATTGGATTGAGTATAAGAGATAGATTGATTATACACTAGTCTGTAATTCATATTTGTTGTCATAAGGCCTTGCGTTAATGAAAACATCAGGTAATCGAGAGTTCTTAAATCCCTTTTATCAGCAAAGTGGGTTGTAAGAAATTTGGAAATTGCTTTCCAATTTAGGGGGTTGTTATATGAATTTAGCACTGCTTCTGCTTCTCTAAAGCTTCTCTGCGATAATCTTGTTACGGATTGCGATCATAAGACGGGAGTATCTATGGGTGCCCTCTTGTCCCTCGTAAAGAGCAAGACCCTCTCAAGAGTTACCTTCCAGCTACCGAACATTGTTCTACCTTCAAAAAATTCCTTAACTAAAAGAATGGTACTTTGTATTTTTCCTCACCGGCACTAGGTCTAGCGACCTGTATATACAGTAGATCATCGGAAATATTTACGTCACTGATCCAAAAAACATTTCTTAATTCAATTCTAAATGGCGTTGCATATCTTTCGTTAGTTCGTTAAATTTTCTTATTTAATCTTTATTCCTGGTTCGAATTCTTTTAAATTATTATTTTCTTCAGGTGTTTTTTTGTCTTTATGAATTCTCTTTTCTCTAACTTTTGAACGTTTCGTTTTTACTTATTTACTACGATACTATCATTATTTTATGCGACCCTCCCGCACAGGTCGTTTGGAGGAATCCGTTTGTTGCGCATTGAGTAGCGATGGGTTACTTTCCAATTCCGATAAGACTCCTTGGATACACTGAATGAGTTTTGTCGTATGGACGGGCACTATAGGACGTCGATGGTAAATGTTTTTAACCTATCCAGGACAAAGATGACACGGTTTCCATTATTGAGAGGACTTCAACCGCTTATCGGATTGGTGGCACTGAGGTTCCTCCTCGGGCGCCAGTTAATTAAAAAAATTTAGATGAGTTTTAAAAAAATATATTTCTTGGGGACGATTTAAGCTTTGTTACAATTTAGGAAGAAATCGATCAATTTAGTAAGAAATCCGCTGTTAGTGATCTGTTTCATCCTGCTCAGCCGAGAATTGTGCAGACGGTCAAATTTCCAGGTACACCAATAGTTGAAAATTCAGCTTCCGAATATCTCACTATCAATGAGCAATTGTCCGATATGTCACTTCAAGCCACAAATCTACCATTCTACCACAAATATAATTGAAAGAAACACCCGTGAGAGTCACCCAAAAAGGTTTTCGGTACCTCCTCCACCGTCCGAACCTCCAGAACCGACTGATGTGTGCTCGCACCTACGACATTAAATCCTCTACAGGTGATTCCTCCATCGAAACTCATATATATTGTTTCTTAGCGTTCCCCTGATACTACGGAGATGGAAATGTTACAAAAAACTAAGCCATCTGCTGGCGAAACGGAGTTCGCCGTGATTGCTAGTAGTTTTCTAAAATTTTATTACACTTAAAATTTATTCTTTGATTCCTGCGTGCCAAGGAAATGTCCGTTTGTTTCAACAATTACGCCTTGTTTACAAGACATCTATTTAACGCAGAATGTTATAAGACTTATATCCGCCGCTGGCAGATTTACATTACTAAGGATTCGAAGCGGTTTACTTTGTATCACTTTGTAAACACTAAGCGTAAACATGTTTTTTTTTCTCCTCCGATTGAAAATTCATCTGCGATCCCTGATCAGGTCATTGCCGATGTTTGCCGATGTCATTGATATTTTTTAATGACTGCGAATAAAAAGTCAAAATGTATTTAATTTTTTAAAGTTATAAAAATATTTATATGCAAAAGAACGGCAATTTAGGGTGCAAGCGCAAAGAGATAACGAACGAGAGTGCGCCCGCCTTAGATAATAGGCTGAGCGTATGCTTGATACCTTGAGATGCTAAATTAGTTAAAGTCGAGCGGCCGAGAAGGAGTCGGCTTGCGGCCAACAATGCCTGACCCGACAGTTTCCCCCAAAGTTGAGGCTTTTACTCCTACTTCATTCTTAAGGGACAACAGGCACAGCTTAGACTCTGCGCGCTTGATAACTTCTGATAAGGTTTTAATCACCGCCACTCGAAAGACTCGATCTCGACCAGGGATTAACTCCATTATTCTCGCAAGCAGCCATTTCATTGGGGGTAGGTTCTCGTCCCTGAATATCCCCACGGTTTCAGGGCCAAGGCAGGACCGGAGGCACGCCAATTGGAGCGCTGCTGAAGAAGGTACTCCTCCTTTCATCGGGACCAGAAAGACTGCTGCGGAAAGACAAGCGCTGCTCAGCAATCAGTTGAAGTTCAGCCTTGGGACTTGGGGCTTGATAAAGCTGACTGACGGACCACTAGTTAAAAAATGAGTTTGGGTTAGAACATCGAGGTCTGCAGGATTCTTTGAAAGAGACAATAAAAGAGTCAGCTCTTCGAATCCAAGAACTGAAGATCTAACAGCCCGGTAAAAATTGGGCTTGGCACTTTTTTTAACAGCCGCTTCCCACAGTCCACCGAAATGCGGAGATCGAGGCGGAAAAAATGCCATTCGATTGACTCCAAAGAGCAAAACTCCAGCAACGCCCCTTGATACTCATCGCTTATAAACAATAGGAGCAGCTCCTTTAGCTCGTTTTTGGCTCCAACAAAGTTGGTTGTGTTGTCATACCAAATAAGTTGAGGCCTTCGGCGGGTGCATATAAACCACTTCAATGCCTGCAGAAAAGAAGTTGTGAACAGATCCCTTACAAGCTCCAGATGGACGGCTTTGATGGCAAAACAAATGAAAATGCCTTATAACGAACTTCCGGCTTATAATAAAAAGGCCCACAAAAATCCACACCAGTGACTCCAAAGACCTGGCAGCCGCTAACTCTTTGCTCCGGGAGATCAGCCATAACGTGCTCCAGCAACCAAGGCTTAGTCCGAAAGCATCGGAAGCATTTGTGTAGTCTCCGTTGTTTGATAGTCTCGGGTGATTATGAAGCCTCTGCATGTAGCGTGCGCTGCTTTTTTGGATCTCGTCCTTGACCCAAGGAAAATTGAGAACCTCGTGGATGGTGCGATTGTCATGATAGACGTGGGTCCCAGTGGCGATTCGAAGGGCTCTTTCGAACGTTTGTATAGTTCGGACATTCATCTTGCTCGCAGTGCCCCAGAGCTGTATGCCGTACGTCCAGATTGGGCTTATTATGGCCTTGTAAATGAGAAGTTTCGTGGAAGTTCTCAGCTTCGATCTCCTACCCATGAGCCAGTAGAAGGATCGAAGTCTTTGATCAGCCTGTTTCCTCTTCTTAGTCAGATGGGGCCTCCAGGTGAGCCTCCTGTCTAGGGTGAATCAAAGGTACTTGGGATTGTCTTCCTGTGGGATTGGGGAGCCGTTGAGGTTAACTGGAAGGCAATTGCCTTTGCGGAGAGAAAATGTGGTGGCAGTGGACTTCTCGTTATTGACGGCAATGTTTCAACGCTTTTGCCAGTCGCTGAGCAAGTCAAGCTGCAATTGCATGGTTTCGGCTGCACCCATGGCGCTATCGGCGGTGGTAAGGAAGGCGGTGTCGCCTGCATAGGTTGCTTCGAGCCAGGCCTCTGGAGAACAGGGAGGTCGGCCGTGTACGCGTTGTACATCAACGGGCCAAAAACGCTGCCTTGGGGTACACCAGCGTGAGCTTCTCTTAGACCGGATATGGCCTTGCCGCATCTTACAGCAAATAAAAGATTATATACTACTATTTGTACTACTATTTGTATATACTACCTTCCCACCTGAGCGTCCGGGGCGTATGCAGCCATGGCCACGTCCATAGCCTCCAGCGTCGTGCATCGCTGCTCCGAAAATTCGACCATCGACTACCAAGTAGGGATGGCGTCTGAACTTGATTAGTTTTGACTCTCCTCCCACTTAGCCTGGGTAGCTGGGTCCAACCTTTGAAGAAGAACCTGGACGATGATGCAGATGGCGATCTGATTTGACGTACCCAAATTATTCAAGGCTTGCATATGGGCATAGAATTTGTCGCAAGACCTAGAAGAGCTGCTATTGAGCCACTTTCTTACAGAATGGGGCCCAGAATCTCGCTCACATGCGACTGAAAAATTAAGCGACGGTTATTTTATCGTTTTTCCAATAAATTCAAATTTTTCCGTTTCCCTTTTTTCAATTAGCAGCTTTTCCACATCTTGTGTCTCTTGGACCCTTACTTTTGATCTTGGACCCTTACTTTTCACACTGTTCATAATTGATTTTCTCCTTGCCCTAAATAACTCACTGGTACTTCTGTACGCTGCTGACGTGAAGCTTTGTCATTAAAATAAATTTACTATTTCTAAATCTAGACTTAATTCCGATTTGAATAACTTTAAAATTGGTGTTTAGCAAACTACCTAAAGCTTAATGGATCTTAATCCAAACACATAAAATTTAATCTAGTCCTCACCAGACCAGTCCATGTACATTAATCAAATTCTTGACCAACTTCAAACTTTGCAAACTCCCAATTTTTCAAACTCTAACAAAAATATTCTAAATAAAAAAAACTCTAACAAACTCTAACTCTAAGCATCGCGGGAATATCCGAAAGTAAAAAGTGTTGCACCAGGAAAAGTGTTGCTCAGAAAAAGCGTTAAGAATAGAAGTTTTAAAGTTAGAAGTAGAGCAACGCGAATTTGTGTGGCTACAATGGCTAAAGAGTAGAAGTCAAAAGTTTCTTGTCCTTCTACTAAAAGCGATAAACTTTAAACGTGGTAGACGATGCAGGTTATCTACACCACCATGAATAAGTTTGTGTAACAAAATGACCCCCAGCATCATTCGACGGTTTGTCGTCAACTTGTCAACTTGTCTCTACTAGACAAGTTAATTAATAGAAGTCGACTATGGATTGAAGAATGGAATCCTAAGTAAGTTCACTAAAAGCAAAAATCAGAACTTTTTTTTGTACAGAATCGATGTGATCGCGGTGTACTCCGCGTTGAGGGTTTCAGACTCACGATCGATACGCAAGTATAGGATGGACTAAGACGGACACCCAATTTTTTTTTTTGATTAGGGGTCATTGGTAAAGAAAGTACATAGCCTAGTGATGACTAGTTCAATAAAATAATGAGTTTACATTGCGATCGATTAAGCTTTTAATGTAATTTGTTAAACACCATTTTTTAAAGTTTTCCAAACTGGATAGAAGTCTAAATTAGGCAGTATTGAATTTGTATTGAAATCTTAACGAAGAAGAGATTAAGGAGAGCTTTACACGGTACATACCTTTCTCTATGTACATATACATTTCGATCTCAAAGACTAGAATATATAGAGTTATAAAACTTCTATGATAGAAGCACAAGTCAAGTTTATTTTAAAGTTTTCCCACTAAAAAAAACGCCCCGTGAGGTACAAATATCCGATTTGGAACTTGGTCTCGTATTGTATCCGCACAGATCAAGTTTGTGTCAAAACTTAAGCACGCCCACTCTCGCATTTAAATCTTAAATAGTGTCTGAATTCTTTAAGCTATTATTTCAACAAGTACAATAATATGCAACAAAAAAATTTTTTTTTGAAGCGAAGGCTTCAACCGGCCTGAAAATAGGGGTGTTACATTTTACAGCTACCTAAGGAGGCTAAGGAGTTTGGTTGAGGACGCAAAAGGCAGGTGGTCATTGGAGGACATTTCAACGGCTGGTCTCCGAAATGGGGAAACCGAGAATCGAACGACAGGGACACCAGCCTCCTGGAAACTTTGCGGCTCTTGTCGTGGTCTTGCCCAATCGAGGATAAAAGCTGACGTATAGAAATTCAGGAACTGGATCAATAATCGACATCACCTTCGTTAGTAACTCATTAATAAGAAAGTGGGATTGGGAGGTTAGGCATGCTTTTACTGTCAGCAACCACCCTTGGAGGAGTAAGTATGAACGGATTCCGAAGGTGACAGGACCAATGGACATGTGTTTGGGTCAAGAAGCACTGTTGGTAACTCTTTAGACGTTTGACTGGGCCTCCCCGGCAGCCAAGGAACTTTCAGGATCAATAGCAGATGCCTGCAACAGCGCCATACCTAGGAGACAACCCAGCAAGAGAGGGCCATCAGTATACTTGTGAAACCAAGAAGACGCTTCCAAAGGGCAAGAGGCACAGAGGAACTGACCACCAGATAGAGGTAACCAGAAAACGCAAAATATTTAAAAATATCTACCATAACCCATGTGAACCCATGGGTAACAGTCTACAAGATCGTCATGAGAAAGATTTAAGGGCAAGAACATCTTAAGCCAATATATCCTACCCTACAAAGAAAAATTGTGGAGTCTCTGTTCCCGAAGCACCTGCCATAAGAGAAATTCTACCAGCTGACGATGAGAAGCCGTTTGCGCCAGCTACGGACGAGGAGATCCGGAATGACGCAAAAAAGGTTGTCGCTAGAAAGACTCGAGGACCAGATACCTGCAATGGATAATGTCCGAAGGTAGTAATAAGAGATATATTACGAATGTCTGACCTGGACCCTGGAAGCTCATAAAACGGAGGGGAGTACATTCTCTTCACAAGCAGAAAGAAGGTGGAGTACATTACCATCCAAGTGGGCAAAAGCGGTGTCCTTTTTTCCCGTCAGATTTGGATTTTTTATACACGTGCACGATCGCCCGACTATATCCTATACTGCCATATAACGGAACAATCAGAAATTTCCTAACTTTTGTGTTTTTGAAGATAGAAAGTTGGAGCTTTGTACAGATTCTATTTTTGGGCTGTTAATCCCATCTACTGAATTTCATAACGATCAGCCGACTATATTTTATAGCTGACATATAACTGAACGATCGCAAATGGTATTGGTATTACTTGGTATTTACTTTGAAGATAGAAGATTGGGATGTTTTTTTTCAGATTTTTATTGAAATTAATTGGTTATATTATGATAATCTCATAAGAATCCTCCACTATATATCCAATGTTTGATATATATATCCGGTTTTAACTACTAGGGTATATAAACTTCGGCTCCGCCCGAAGTTAGCTTTCCTTTCTTGTTTGAAGTGTGATTGAGGGAAATTATGAAAACAGCGGGCAGCGGGTGTTCCGGATTTTGGAGCAAATTTAAGCAGCTTTTTTTTTTACTTTACTTTTACTCAAATTGTAGAGATTTTTAAATGGAATTTAACGGCAGAAATGTTAAAAATATATCTCTAACTACAAATATCGATATTTACTAGTATCGAATAATGTTAAATGGAGCCCCAAAATAAGAAGGTCGCACTCCAATGAATTCCGTTTAGAAACTGATTTTATTCTGTACAATTCTCTTATAAGTAAGATACATGAAAATCTTAAATCTATTTAAAACTACTTGTAATTTATGCTAGGCTGCAGGGGATCGGTTTTAGACCATGCTGTTTGTCTCATATTTCGATGGGTCCGATCCCTTGGACCCTTAGGTTTCCTTTCTTGTTTTCTTTACATTTTTTCTCTTGTATTCCGCTTTTTTTAGTCTTTTCTTAGTAAATATTTTTTTTGTTTTTGCTCAGAAAAAAATGACACCACAGGTGGGCAACTGATTAAATACCTAGGAGTAAAGTTGGACAACAGGATGTCCTACAGAGGCCCAAAGAGAGGCCTTCTGGTCAGGTTCGTTATGTCGGTCTTTTTGTTCGCAGCCTTAGGAGAATGCAAGGGGAGTCTTACACACTAACGGCCCTGAGCGTCATTTCTGCCTTCAGAACAATATTGGAGGAAGCTGCTCTCGTTCTAACTGGTATGATCCCAATCGACATTCTGGCTAATGAAGCGCATGAAATCTACGCATCCAATCAACAACGGGGAAGGAACTCATCCCGGGAGGCCATTAAGGGATCAGCCCGACAAAGGCATTATCTACATGGCAGGAGAGGTGGGGCTCAACGACCAAAGGCAGGTGGACGCACAGGACCAACATCCAGGAGGGGATCGTAAGAAACAACGGCCATGTACGTTACCAACTTACCCAGTCTTTTCCGCGGTGCAGAAAATACCTACACAGATTCGGACGTGATGAAAGCCCGGAGCGCCCTAACTGCCCAGGAGCAGACGAGGACACCGAGCACATTCTTTAAAACTGTAGGAGGTAGCGTGCCAGAGTTGAATCACTACCAGCTTCGGAGCTGCTTATAAATGTGTTTATGTGTTGCTCAGAGGAGCAATGGAACTGGGGAAGCAAGAGTACACAGGACGACTTAAAAATGAAATTTTAAGGCTTAAAAAAATTTTCCTATATTAGGCAACCCATTCCCGCAAAGTAATATTCCGCAGTGGATCCGCGAGGTCTGTGCTATGTGCGAGTGTCCTTAGTACGTAGGCACTGGCTAGAAAAAGAATTTAATAAAATTATAAATCTGCCGTGACTGGTTTAATAAATCTACAATAACGCCAAAAGACACCTAATGTGATGAAATCGCGAATGTTTATATTGATGAATATTAATAATTTTGACACCGCAATTTCTTTAAAAATTCTTTAAAAAGAATGTCTTTCTTATCAACAGTAACAACAACCGCATCTACATATATGGACAGCGCGTTTAACGACATCATCAGGTAGCAGCGAAAATATTAATACGTCTGCCGCTACGCTGCTTCAAAAACAAAATAAAAACAATGAATATATTAAGCCGGCTGTACAGACTGGTATCACTACAGTCTGTAGTGCATACAGCATATAGACAACCCGTTTCATACAACGAAAATGGACGAAAAAATTTCTTGCGATAGGCCCCAGAGCGAATTCTTACTCTCTTTCTTACGCTCATCGTTCGTTCATCTTACACTCAGACTTTCATTGAATGCTTTTTGTTTCTTAGTCTGTGAAAGGAGCGTGATGAAGAAATTTGGTCTGCGCTTGTATTGATCTTTGTATGTATGCTTGTCACACATTCACATACACGGGTGCATGTGTGCGTGCGATTTCGATTCGAAGCCAGCGAACACAATTTTTGATTTTTGTAACTTTTCAGGTTTTGTAACTTTTGTAACCCTAAAAAAATTCGGGTATTCGTTATTGGGTGAAATGACGAAAGATATTATATTATTTTTTAAAATGTATTTTAATACTTCAGCATAATATTTCAGCATACATTTTACATTTATTTAGGAATAAGATTAAGTGTTGGCAGTATAATGTTTTGCATATAATGTTAAAGCTATAGAAGCTCATATTGGTTACGTATGCTATTTTTGGCAAAATGATACAAGGATCAGCCGACTAGCTTTCCTTTCTTGTTTTTAATATTTTAGCATACATTTTACATTTATTTAGGAATAATATTAAGTCTTGGCAGTAAAATGTTGTGCATATATATATTTTTACGAATCATTAAAAATCAATATACTGAAATAGGAACAGGGTATATTTCAGTCGATATCATTTAAAACGCCGATCGCTTTTAAGTTTTTGTTGTTCTTCATGTGGATTTTGCATGCATACCCTACCCATGGATGATTTTTAGGGGAGTGGGTGACACAAAACTTTACTTTGACTTTTTCCACGCATACATACATACATACAAAGATCAATCCAAGCGTAGACCAACCTTCTTCATCACGCTCCTTTGAAAGACTGAGAAATGATTGTAAGATGAGCCTAAGAAAGAGTCCCCTCTGGGGCCTGTCGCAAGAAATTTTTGCGTCCATTTTCGTTGTATGAAATGGGTTGTCTATATGCTGTATGGTTAGTGCTGGTATGGATCGCTACATCCAAATCAAAAGTAGTGACTTCTTAACAGGAGTATGAGAATTAAAATTCTTAACTTAACCTCTAATTCTAAAATTCTAATTTAACCCGTGGTAATGGTAGCCTAGCTGCAAAAGTAACGCCCATGAACTCAAAACGATCTAAAATTTTGGAAGACGCCTATGAGGTTGAGAAGGCTGAGGCCGAAAAAAGGCCTTCGCCTATTTATATACGAGAAAAAAGTTTCAATGTTTTTATCAAGAAAATCATTAAGCTTACTGGCAAGGATAACTTCCACATAATATCCCTTATAAAAGGCAACATTCAGGAAACAAAAGTTCAAATGAAGTCTAAAAATAACTAAACAGTATTATCGAAATATCTTACCGAGAATAAAAAGAATGTTTACACACATCAGCTAAAAAGCAACAAGGGCCTGAAAGTTGTACCACAGATTATAAAGTATATAGATGGGACATCTCATACAAAGACAAATTTTCTATAGCGGGTTCCAACGCTTGAACCCGCTGGAACGAGCGGCTCAGAACGTCCACTTTTTTTATATTTTAAATCTATTTATATTATATTTTTATTGTTTTAAACTTTTTTCAACATTTATAATCCAATCAAAAAAAATACAAAATTTTAAAATCACCTTAAAATTGTTTCAGTTCGTAGTGGATCATTGGCGCATTGAAAACAGAAACAAGAAATTGAAAATGAAAATTTAAAGCCAAAAAATGTTTACGCCGTCTTGCTAGCAGTCACACATACAAAGGCGCACCCTTTTTTTTTTACGCATACATGTAAAGAGTTCTAAAAATAGAATCGTATGTATGTGCGTTCCCCCCTCACCAGCGAGCTCGACGAAAAAAGTTTACCGTTTTGGGCCCTGATGTCCCATCTATGTACTTTATAATCTTTGGTCGTACTTAAGTATGTACATGGAGCCCGACGTAACGCCTTCAGAGATAGGGCGGGATTACAGGGATAGAAAGCCGCAGACACTCTTTAAGGTTGAGCTCGAACCAAAAAATAAAACCTCTGAAGAAATACGAATTGCACCTTATATAAATTCTTCAGTTTCAGCACCGAGGAATCAGAGTTATGTGCGAACTGCCAAGAATATGGCCATACAAGAACATACTGTAAACTGCCCCCGGTGTGTGTAGTTAATTAAAGGAGCTTATAAGTCGCATCCACAGAGGATCCCGCAGAGGAAGAGGAAGTCGCAGAGGAATTACTGCCCACCCCCAAAATACTACATGTATATTTCTGCAATCATCATACCAAACAATTTTAAAAAAGATTTATTAAGCAACCTAAATCTATTGATTCAAATGCTGTTTTCGCAACAATCCAAATAATGACTTCCCTACAAATATCTACGTGGAACCCTAACGGCGTTTCGCAGCACAAACTTGAGTTAGCTTAATTCCTACTCGACCGTCATATCGACGTAAGTCTGATTTCATAAACCCACCTTAAAAAAAAATACAATCTTCAACTACAAAGATGTTTATTTTACGGAACTAATAATCCAGATAGTAAAGCACATAGTAGGACTCGAATTCTAATCTGAAGCCGTATTAAACACCAAGTTCACAAAAAAATGTGCTAAACTACAGGCCACATTTAAAATATACAACTAAATGCGGGCAACCAACTTACACTAGCCGTATACTGCCCCGCGCTTCACTATAGCTGAAGATAAATTTATGCAGTTTTTCACTAGGAGACCACTTTCTAGCAGCAGGACACTGGGGATCTCGTCTCCAAACTGACCTATTTAATAGACTTAATAAAACAAATCCTAAAAATTTGTTAAGCGCCGAGTGCCTTTCGAATCTTTCATCTGATTACTCGCCTGTCCTTTTTATTCTACTCCGATATCCAGAAAATTTAAATTTACCTCACAGAAAACCAATTGGGTTAAATACAGAAAGTATATTCGCTCACACATTGAGCTAAGTCTTCATCTCAACCATAAATTTATGCAACCATAACGTGGACCGCTTTCAAGGGCGTAGGCAGGGGGGTGCAGGGGGGGCACTTGCCCCCCCCCTGATCAACCGAGGAAGTTGATGAAAATCGATAAAAATGAATCAAAATATATTTGAAAGTGGGAAATTTGAAAGGTTGAATTACTTTACGTCAACCAAGACAATGTTGACTCTTTTTATATATATTATTTTTTAATAAAATTTTTTAATAATAAAAATAAAAATTTTTTCGCCCCCCCCTGTGAAAAATTCTGGCTACGCCCTTGACCGCTTTGTTAATTTACTGGAATCTATACTCTGAAGCTCGAGCTGCAACACCTCACACTATAAATACACAATGCAACCAAAAGAAGACAAACCTTCAAATCGAACAGCCGTCCTCCGTACATCGAGGATCGCCAGATCCTTTCGAATGCTTTGCAATCGAACAGATCGCCATCTGATAAGCTGATAACATTTTCTCAGAAATTGGGTTAGAACAAGTTTTCTCCATAAAAAATATAGATAGGAGAAAGCGTAGTTTTTCAGTTGCTCAAGAACTGTTGCTAGCAAAGCTTTGTTTAAAATAAAATACACTATTTTAGAGCCCATTCCTACTTTTGAATTCCTATCGTTCAGTTATATGGCAGCTATAAGATATAGTCCGCCGATCGTTTTGAAATTTGGTAGGTTGGATCAACTGACCAAAAATAAACAAAGTTGCAACTTTCTATCTTCAAAAACACAAAAATTGGGTAATTTCCAATTGTTCTTTATAACAGACACTTTCCACTGTTAAATTAAATTTTATTATTTTTTTGGTTTTGTTTTTATGTATTTTAACTTTTAAAATAGGACAACGATATTCAATCGGATAGAAATCAGGACTACCGCCTGGCCAGTCGAATGTTAATATTTGATTTTTCGAGTTAAATCAATTAAAACCAACGCCATAGTAAGAAAAGTATCCGCGGACCATTCGGCAAGCTACTTGCCTGACCTTTCGCCGTAAGCAATTATTTTTGAAGCGTTTGTCGCGTTTGGGGCGCACCTACCTCATACTTTTGTAAGCCAAATGGATTATTTTGGTGTCGTTACAAAAAATGACGTTTTGCCAATCATGTTTAGTCCAAGATTCGTGAATTTTGACCCACTGTAGCCTTTTCTGGTGCATGTTTGCGGTCAAGAATGGGTTTTTCGCTGTTCGCCGGCCATGAAGTCCTGCCTTCTCAATGTTCCTTCGAACGGTTCGAGCGCTTATTTCGACTCCTTTCAACTGGAAAAACTTACTTCTTACACGTTTTGCTGATTTGAAACGATCAGGCCTAATCGTGAAAGGATTCGAACCTTGTGGTATCCTTCTTTCCCGATCCGGTTCTCGGTTCTGGTTTTCTCAAAATTTTGTAGGAAATCCTCGAAAGAAGACTTAATAAGTCCAACGTTAGAGCTTATTCCTCGGAAGCTTAAGATTTTCGATTGTAAGGGCATATTGGCTTGAAATTTTTCAGTCATTTTCGACATATTAAAAAAAAAAAATTTTTAACATAAGAAATTTAATAATTTAAAAAATGCTTTCAGATCATGAAAGCTAAATACCTTCCGGATATAACGAAAAAATTTCAACTCGATATAATAACACGCGCTCCTACCACACTAATGCAAAGTTCACACTTAGTGCAAGTACTTAGGTGTTCGGATTTCATTGTCCGCTACTGTACTTTATAGGGTCGGAGATGTCTCCTTCACTGCGTTGCCCCCCACTGAAATAGACAACCGTAGGAAACACTCATTTTAATTTTGGAAGAAGAAGAAAAATCGAGTTTTCTGCCAGAACTTCTAATCCCAAATTCGGATAGGGATGGGTCAGGTGTCAATCGACGCGTATTAAAAATTATAATGTTATTAGAAAAAATAATTTTGTCTGGAGATGTCAATTTACATACCTACATGGCAATGCTTTGACAAAAATTATATTTTCGATTTGTAGATGATTCGTTCAGATCAATTTAGAAAAATAACAAGAAAGGAAAGCTAACTTCGGGCGGAGCCGAAGTTGATATACCCTTGCAGTTAAAACCGGATATATATCGCAAACATCGGATTAAATTGGCCGATCCTTATGAGAATACCATAATATTACCAATTTATTACAATAAAAAATCTAACACAAAGTACCAAGCATCCATCTTCAAAAATACCAAAGTTGGTTTTTTTACCAAATTCCATTTCCGATCGTTCAGTTATATGGCAGCTATAAGATATAGTCGGCCGATCGTTATGTTATTTGGTAGGTTGTATTATTTTGCCAAAAATAGCATTCTCATCCGAATTCTCTAGCTTTAAAAACACCGAAGTTATACCATTTCAAATCAATCAGTTATATAGGAGCTATAGGATATAGTCGGCCGATCCCGGCCGTTCCGACTTATATACTGCGTGCAAAGGAAAGAAGGGTGTGTGCAAAGTTTCAAGACGATAGCTTTAAAACTAAGAGACTAGTTTGCGTAGAAACATACAGACGGACAGACGGACATGCTTATATCAACTCAGGAGGTGATCCTGATCAAGAATATATATACTTTATAGGGTCGGAGATGTCTCCTTCACTGCGTTGCACACTTTTGGACAAAATTATAATACCCTCTGCAAGGGTATAAAAATACATAAATATATATAGAATAATATATACATATATATGTGATATAGAAATCATAAGCTTTTTCTAACGCAAGAAATAGTATAGAAATCATAAGCTTCGCATCCTGTGCATATTAAATATATTAAATGAGAGTATCTATGATTAAATCAATAATCAATAATAAGGAACAATAATACTACCGATATTCTCTGCAAAACTGTCTTTACGGAAGTCCATCTGTCTTTTCGCCGATCCACAATCAAATGAAAGCCAAGATCAGCATCCTGTAACCTATATGTATATTTAAGTTAGTGAGAATGAATAAATGAAACATTTGATTCAATTTTTACTTACGATGGAACTGATGTTATATACAAAATCAACTTTTGATAATCTTCTTCTTCCAATAAATTAAAACTGTTATTATCCGGGAATATAATCAAAGGGCACCCATCGATCGATCGCCCACCAGTGATAATAACATACTGTGAATGCAATAGTTCAGCAACATCCAATATATTTAATACACCATCCCCGCTCATTGCAGATGTGGGAGTAATATGTGCTGTGAGATTTTTCAATGCTTCTGTTGGTTGAGCATTGGCATTGATTTCTAAGAATGCATATTCTAAATTGGGTTTTAAATTAATTGAGGCAACTTGTGACGGTGAATTTAAAGGGGATACAATAAAAGTATCCTGAATGGAAGTGCCGCTGCTGTCTAAAATTGAAGAATCGTCCAGGGTTTGGCTTCTTAGTTGCGCTCGACAGAATTTTATTTGGGATTCGCCGAATAAATTTTCGTCCGTACCTAAAATAAGTTTTCTTTGTTTTTTTTACTAGAAATATACAAATTTTTATAAACTGCTTATTATTAACATAAATAATGTAAATTTCTTATATTCCAACATCAATATCTGTGAATTTTTCATTATTTAATGTTATGCCTTCTTTACTTTTTAAGTAGGGTTGTAATAAGATAGTTGACATTTTATCATATGCATTTTTCATAAACATCGAAAATACATTTTTTTTGGTATTTTATCACATTTATTACAACTGAATTTTGATCAGTTAGGAATTGGTTCCCATTCGCCTCCGTATCTGATAAATACATAAATATGTATGTATATTTTATTCACATTAATCATATTATATTTTATTTACTTCAATTTATTCTGCGATTTTGATGTTTTATAAATTCCTTCCATGAGCTCGATGATTAAATTAAAAACGACCTCATTAATGCGTGCGGTTCGTCACCTATGTGGACTGCCGTTTTTATTTTACTCTCGATTTTAAAGGTATTTACAGACATACATACATGGTCTTTTAAGTAAGTTTATGTAACGGATGGAATGTAAAGATATGAACAATTATGAACATTATTATCTTTTATTATTTAATTATTAATTATTATTGTCAAATGTTAGCTATTGTTATAAAAAAAAGGATTAAAGGCACAGCAGCCAATAAAAGTTTTGATAATAAAAATTGAAATTTTTGAAAATTTCTTGAAATTTTTATATAACGTATAAGGCCAAGCCTATCAAACCATTTCCGTATATCCCTCCATTTTCCGGATCAGGCGTAATTTTGTTTTGATCAGTAGATCCCCTATTGAGACATTTGTGAAAACATTTTTGACGTTGTTAACCTTAAAATACAATTAATTTGAACTAAATCAAAGATACTTAATAAAAGCAAGGCTTCAATATTTTTTGTGTTGATTTAGTAATTTGAATTCAAACAAGAATGGTAGGCTAACTTGATGTAACGGAGCCGAAATTGATGTACCGTTGCAGTTATGATCGGATATAAATGGCCGAGATGGGATATAATTGGCCGATCGTGAACATTTATGATAAAAATTTTAATTAAAAGTCCTAAGCTTCTATATTCAAAAATACCAAAATTGGTTTTCTTATTTCTAATCGTTCATTTATGTGGCAGCTATAGGTTAAAGCCGACCGAGCCCTTTGAAATTTGGTTTGTCGTATTATTTCAGACAGTTTCAGTATTAGGTAAACATCAGTTATTTGTCAGCTATAGGGTAAAGTCTGCCGGAAGTACGAATTGCTGCAGTACGAAACATTGCAGCTCGGCAGCCGGAGTATCTCGGCCGATACTTGTCGAACGGATAAAATTCGTAAAATGAACATGGTCTGAAGCTGGTTTAATTTAATGTGTCTCAATCGACCGCTTATCCGCTCGCAGTTGACGTGTCGCTTGTCGTGACACGTCACACGTATAGAGGACGCGCAATCAGTTTAGCACGCGTTATACGGTAAAATTCCCTAGAAATATGGGACGAAAACTTGAAAGTATAATCTTGGTTCAATTCAATTTCAAAAAATGTTCCTGTCAACAGTTTCATACATATTTGAACACTGACAAGAACACATACAAGAACACTGCTTTGTTCAAACAAATCGGGAGTAATGACAAATAAGCATAAATTTTGTTTTACTCTAGGTGACAGTGCCATTTTTTAATACATTTCAAAACTGATACTTTTAGTGTAAGTTCTAGTGTAATCTACTCGACTCGGCGAATTGTAATAATATTGCTCAATCTGTTTCCTTGCAATAAAAAATCTTGAAGTTCTGCAAATAATATATTTTTTTTTTTTTTTTTTTTTTTTTAGCGGTCTTTCAGAATTTGGAAATGGTTTGTGCATCAATAAGCTAGCATTCCTGTATTCATCATAAAGCTTAGAGGCCCAGACGACCGAGGGGCGCTCAATAAACGATTTGTTAGAATATATTAGGCTATTTTTTTTATTATTAAACTAGGAGGAGTTATTTTTGAGATATACTAATATACTAAGTATAATTTCAATATAAAATCTATATATCATCCTATCTTCCCAACTTCATTAGCTTTTAAGGTACTTAAGGCGAGAAAAGTGTCCGTATTTTCCACTTCAGCTATCTGGTCACCCTACCTACAAGGTTTCTTCATACTTGTCGTAAATGCAGTTCGACGCCGAGTCGAAAAATGCGTCTGATGTTAAATGATGCACGCTGTGGGCCATTGCACAAAGAAGCGCTGACTGTGTTACTATGTAGCTGAATGGACCAGGGGAATACTGATTTGCTTAAATTTAAAAAGAATTACAAAGTATAGAAGTTTACATATTTTATTTAATAGTGTAAAAGTAATAGTGACCTTCTCAGAAATTTCTTCAATATCGCCTATTCCAATAACACAGTGCGACAAAAAAAGAAAAATTGAAGGAACTTTTGAAAAGACCTAGTAGGAATTGTTTATTAGGTGAAATATAGTACAAAACCATGTTTGAAATTTTTCAAACACCCTCAAAATCTTGATTTATTTCGAAAAAACGGTTTTTCGAAAGTGTTTTGCTCTTAAAAATTCCTGAACGCGTAATTTTAGGCCGATTTTCAACGTTTTTCAATAGTTAAATGTTGTAGCTTTTGAAAAAAAATACATCTTTAATTTATTTAAACAGAAAGGATACAAATTTTACAAAAGCAACTGACATTTTTGAATTTTTGTCGAATTTTTCGAACTTTGAAGCCATTTTTTCGGAACAACTTCTAAGAAATGGTATCATTTTTAACACATGTCAATATTTTCTCTTTAATCCTGCGTTCCGGAGCAATAGTGTGCCCTTCCATTTCGCTTATTCCTTTCTTTTACGCACTTTTACTCCCAAGCGCTACTCCCAAGAGGGTATAAAAATAGGTTAATTGGGGTAAAATTAAAAAAAAGACAGTATTCGTAAAATATTATTATACAATTTTTATTAGTAATACCATGTGTTGTAAAAAGTATCATTCAAGATATCGGGCATTCATGGATTCATAGGGAGCGGGAACGTTTTTTTTTGCGCTTGCGTTTTTAACTTGTTCTTGTTTTTGTTTGCATCAAACCCTCGGGGGTGCGACTAAGTATGAAAAATAATTAGAAAATGTATATATGTATAGCGCCGAAAAGCTACGCGTTTGTGCAGTGAAATATTTTGGTGAGAAAACTAAAATTATCTTTCCACAAATGGTCTTTTTCTATTTTTTTATCTATATTTCTTTTTATACTGCTAAGCTTTCTGCATCTACCGTTTCTAAATTTACCTTTCAATTATTGCTGCTCTCTTACTCTTTTTCTTTAACTAAAAAATGTCAAGCCTCTGTACTTATTTTATATATTATATTTCTTTATATTTATTTTGGAACAATGTTTTGGGATTTATTTGTTTAAAGCTTATTAAATAAATTATGGACTCCCGTCTTATTGTATGCTCGTCAAAATCGTGTAACAAGCCGGTTTCAGTATACCAGGACAGCATCTTGGACGTGTTATGTGGACGTGTTGCACATGCTAAATATGCAAGCCTCACTGCTTCGGTATTGGATGTCCTTTCTCGCAGAGCTCTCGGGCTGCCCAGGATGAAAGTTCATCCTTAATGCGACTTAATGATCGTCGGGTTCCGAAAAGCTTCTTCAGGCTTTTAAATGATTCTAAGAAGAGTAAAAATTCCTCTATTAGGTATGTTGCAGTCCAAATATCTCTGGATAGCCTGATCCACCCACAATCATGCAACCACTCATTTTCCTTGTTACTCCTTGTTAGTAAGCAAAAATCCTCCATGTCACCATGTTACCCCCGTAGCATTAATACAACCGCCTGGTAATCCACCGGCCGGACCCACGGAACACAATTATTTTTTTTATTTTTTTTTCAACGTTGCTTTTTATTTCGTGAATCGTCTCTTTGCGAGACTAACAAGAGGTGTATCAAATCTTATATTTTTAACTTAACTAACAGTCATATTGACTGATACGGAGTTAGACGGCCCTATCCGGCCATCCGTCCAAATTGGCTTTAGGACTGAATTGTACAGTATTAACCTGTAGTCCAGGCACAGTGGCGATCGTGAGTTTATGATCCAGTGGAGGCTGCTGTCTTTCAGTTTTAGATGCATCTTTTTGCATTCGATGTGCTTACGTCAGGTAAGTCGTCTATCAAGGTGAACGCCAAGGTACGTTACGTCGTTAGCTTGAGCGTTGACGTTGTTAGTTGTGCGCTCGTAGGAATATCCGCAGTATACAAAACATATACCACGGCCCGAGTGCGCTTCCCTGTGGAACTCCAGCTTCGATGGTGTAGTCGCCCGAAGTAGCTGTGTTGCATCTCACGGAGAATACCCTATTGTAGAGGTATGATTCCAGTAGCTTGTGGGTGTATATTGGCAAATACATTTTAATTTTGTGCATGAGTCCGATGAGCCAAACTCGGTCGAAAGCTTGAGATACGTCGAGGAAAATAGCGCTGCATAGCGAAAATATAGCCTTATAAATATAGCCGAAGGCAACAGTGAAAATATAGCCTTCGCTGTTCGAAGGCTGAGCGTATTTCGGATGTTAATCTGTTCACTTGTTCGATGGTTCCAAGGTTTCTTCGAAAGCCAAATTGGTGTGACGAGATAATATTGCAAGCTTCCAGATGTGGTATTATGCGAGTTAACAGCGAAGCCCTTTTCTTTAAGGGCGGTTTTTATTTACGCGGCGGTAACATCAGGGAGTCTGAGTGAGCAGAGCGGGTGAGCAAGACCGTGCCCTTTGGGTTTCAGCGGTTCCTTTGGTTCACTGAACTTCTACGCTCGTTCTTTTGATCGTTGCTCAATGAGCTCATTGCGTGGTACTTATTTTTTTTTTTTTTTAACAATGCACTAGTTTTGGTTTGGAACATCACAACTGTTATAAAAAGCTTGTCAGTCGCTTTTCATAAATTGTAGTTCAGCGTCTTTTCGCTTATATTGGCGAAAATATAGGCGAAGTGCAGTTTTCCCGGAGCTGGGACAAAGCACGTCCGCTCAGTTCGGTAGTTCGATTACCACTCTGATGGTACATAACACATAACACACTTATGTGGCGGTATTACCATCTGTGGCACCAAAACCAAAATATTTGTCTCACGAATAGCCCCTTAGTCAGGGGCCCTGACATTTCTAAAATGGACATCTCGTCTTATATCAAGTCCAAAACCAAAGTCAAAAATCAAAGTCAAATGCTATACTATAGTCACTAAAGTGTAAATGATATCTTTTTGTAAGCCACTTCGAAATCCGTCCATGACAAAAGTAGTTAGCTCCAACAAAAGGGTGGTAGTGGAGAGACCCTTAATATTGTGCTACAAAGGTATTGCAAATGTGGAATAATTAATTTTTCAAATTACTTTGAAATTGCTGACAATTCATAGATGCCTCTAAATTTCATTTGCCCACCATCTAGAGCCAACATGCGTGCGAACATCATATTTCGATGAATTTTCAAGCAATCAACATGTCAACGGACAATGACAGCGGCTCTGTAATTTCACTGATATATATAATTTATATTAATTGCATAAATTATTTACTTATTTTGCGCTGCGCAAACACTTGAAAAATGTTCTCAGAAATAGAAAATATAGAAAATATAAATAGGGAACCTATCAGAATACTAGGGGGCTACGTAGCAAACTCCCCAAGCTATATTCTGATAGTTCTTTCCTTGCATCCCATATGATAGCATTTACAGAAACTTGGTTAAATCCGGAGATCTTTAGCTCCGAAGTTTTTCCAAGTAAGTACACCACTTTTAGACGAGATCGATCTCAGCGAAGAGGAGGTGGGAGTCCTCATTTCGGTAGACTCTACTCTTGCTTCTGAAGAGGTGAAATCCCAAGAGTTTGGTGACATAGAATTTATTTGCGTTAAAATCACTATGTCCGTGAAAGCTTTATACATTACATGTTCATATATACCTCCTATGTCTGAACCGCCCACATATTGGCAGCATTTGTCCGCTATTCGATACGTCTCTAATCTTATGACGGATAGTAACCAACTCGTAGCGGTGGGCGACTTTAATATCCCAGAATTAAAGTGTTCCAACGTCGACAACTCACCATCTTTGTCACTTACCATGACTTCACCGCGGGCATGTTTGACATGTCCCTAGGTCAGATTAACCATGTTAGAAATTCGCTAGGTCGGCTTTTAGACTTATGTTTTGTATCTGATCCTGATGGTACTGCCCTCTCTTCGGAGCTTTTCCCCTTTTAACCCCAGAGGATCCATATCACCCCACGCTGGAGGCCTCAATCGAAACCACTCCTGGTATTGATCACATGTCTCCACGCGTGGTAAATAAGATTCGCTCTTCCCGTAAAGCTGATTTTCACAAACTTAATAGCCTTATCGAGGCATTTGACTAGTCTGATATTCTGGCGTGCACTGATCTTAATGTCACTTTAGATAAATTTTATTTTACTTTAAATACATTTTTTGACTCATGTGTGCCTTGGAAATATCCGTCCGCTTCAACAAACCCTCCTTGGTTTACAAGGTGCCTCGCATGTTGTGCTCGCCGAAATTTTTCCTGTGGATGGTAGTGTTCGTTGTGAAATTTTGTGTTCGTCAAAATGTTCGAATGAGATAGAAATCGTTCTATTTTGACAACAATGTTGGCACGAACGTCAGTTGGAAAAACGTTTTGGTAGAGCAAAATGAACAAAACATTCCTGCTAGATTTTATTGATAGCCTAAAAAATGAGCCTGCGCTATGGCACGCCAAAAGCGATGCATATAAAAACAAGCAATTGCGTAATAATGACATGTTAATAGTTTGAAAATTTATCGAAAAATGATGTTCGCACGAATGTTCGCTCTAGTTAGTGGGAAAATGAAATTCAAGTAGGCGAACATTCAAGTAGCATGTTCGACGAACATGCTCGCCTGTGGATGGGCCCCTTAAGCGTAAACACGTATCTTTTTCACCCCTGCTTACGTTTGAAAATACCTCTGCGACTTCTGATCAGGCCATTGCCGACCTATTCGCAGAATTTTTTCAAACAACTTATTCTCCTCCTAAATTGACTGATTATTACATGCCTTACGAATATAACATTCAAGAACAACTTACAACTTATTATCTGGTCTTTTAAGGGTCAAACCCATTTATTCGCCAGGCCCCGATGGAGTACCAGGCTGTGTGCTAAAATACTGTGCCAGGGCTCTGTGCAAACCTCTTCTAAGACTTTTCAACTTATCTTTGGAAACCTCGATTTTTCCCCTAAAGTGGAGGGAATCATTCATAATTCCCCTACATAAAAAAGGGAAAAAGTCTAAGGCTGCCAACTACAGAGGCATCTCTAAGTTGTCGGCAATTCCAAAGTTATTTGAAAAATTAATTACCCCTCACTTGCAACACCTATGCTCTTCGATCATCTTTCCCTGTCAGCATGGCTTTATTAAGCGTCGCTCCACCACCACAAATTTACTGGAGTTGACATCCTTTGTCATAGATGGCTTTTGTAAGGGATATCAAACCGATGTAATTTACACAGACTTTAGCAAAGCATTTGATTCAGTTAATCACTCACTCTTGTTGAGTAAACTGAATATGCTGGGTTTTTCTATGGACCTCTTAACGTGGATCTCCAGCTATTTAGATGGAAGGACACAAAGAGTCTTATTTAAAAACATACAGTCCCGTCTGGTCCGTGCTACATCTGGCGTCCCTCAAGGAAGTCATATTGGCCCGCTATTATTCACACTGTTTATAAATGACTTGCCCCCTGCTTTAACGAACTCTCTAGTTCTCATGTATGCAGATGATGTAAAGCTTTGTCTTCAGTACAAATCCATCTCTGCCCAATGCAGTCTTCAGTCTGACCTTGATAACTTTCAAGAATGGTGTTTAGCTAATGATTTAATACTTAATGGATCAAAATGCAAGCATATGTCTTTTTATCGTTCTTGCCCTCTGCAAGCTACGTATTCCATTAATGAGATTGCCTTAGAAAAATTAACCCAGGTTAATGATCTCGGCATCCTATTAGACATAAAACTTAAATTTGCCAACCATATTTCCTTAATGGTTAATAAGGCTAAAGGAGTCCTTGGTTTTATTAAAAGGTGGTCAAATGAATTTAATGACCCCTATATAACCAAAACATTATTCATTTCTTTGGCCCTTTCTATACTGGAGTACGGTTAATGTGTCTGGAGTCGCCAAAATGGAGTATATCAGGACCGCATAGAATCCGTACAAAAGAATTTCCTAACTTTTTCACTTAGAGGTCTAAACTGGGATGCAAATCTTCACCTTCCATCTTATAATAGTAGACTCTTACTCATAAACTTACCTAGCTTAACAAATCGTAGGACAATGCTCGGTGTAGTCTTTCTGCATAACCCTATTAACGGGGATGTAGATAGCCAGCATTTACTAAAACGCTTAAAATTTAACATTCCTAATAGAAGGACTCGAAACTTTAGTCCTCTGTTCCTTAGCCGTTGTAGTTCGACATATGCACTGCACGACCCTTTTAGGGTATTATGTTCGAACTATGGTACAATGGTCTCTACTCTATAACATCTCTTTCCTGTCCCTCAAACTTAAAATATAGAATTTTAAATTTCCTTTCTAACTCCTCCTAGCTTAATAAATTACAAATAGCTTAATATATTCTAACAAATCGTTTCTTGAGCGCCCCTCGGTCGTCTGGGCCTCTAAGCTTTATGATAAATACAGGAATGCTAGCTTATGCTCTTATTGATGCACAAGCCATTTCCAAATTCTGAAAGACCGGAAAAAAAGAAGCTTAGTTTTTATTTTGTTTAAGAACTGTTGCTTGCAAAGCTTTCTTTAAAATAAATACATTATTTTAGTGTCCATTCCAACTTTTGACTTAACGAAAAATGAAATAGAAAACTACGTTTTTTTCGCTCAGTGAATGCTCTGCTCTCATTGTTTTTTTTCTGCTAAGCATACACCCAAATTTTTGTGTGATTTTTGCCCCCCACTGAACTAAAGCAACCCTTAAAAGCCAGCGTAGACAAAATGAGCTGCGTATGAGCTATGCAGCAGCTGTCCTCCCAAGTACAAATCGCTCCTGCCCAAGTTAAGGAGTATGAACCCATAGAAATTAGGGATAATGTCAAATCTTACGTTATTTTTCCTGCTTTGGTGGTGGGCTACTCCGTTTTTAACAAAAATCACAGTAAATCCGAGTTACAGATTTACAACCATAACCTTGCTATTCCTTTTTGAAAAAAAAAATAAATTTATGGAATTTGAACTAATAAATGCAAACAATAGGCAAGCATGAAATGCAAATATCAATAACAAATTATAAAACAAGATCAATAGAATATCCACAACCGTCAATCAACTTATTGGTCGGCTAAAAAAACCCAAATTGTTATGGGACACCTATTCGTGATGTTACTAACTCGAAATAGGACGATTGCAATGGAGCTACAGCGTTTAATGCTGGCAGTAGCTCTTGCCAAAGTTTATGTTGTTAGCCCTAGCATCCTAGATCATGCAGACCTAGAAAGTATGTGGATGGAAGAGCCCACCGACCCCGCGAATAAATATGTTTTGTCCGTATCGTCCGTTATGATCCTACAATCCGATAACATTTTTACACTTTCTAAGTCGGCCTGCAAAAAAACCACTATTTATCCCGTGTCGCATCACGACACCGTACTCATGCTGGAGGATAACGTGATAGCAGAATGCGATAGGGAGATCCACACAGTAAAGAATAGCAGCACAGCAACAGCGGCTACGTTTTGCCAGCTGGCGCTAAGAAGATCATGCGCTCAAGAGCTCCACGCTGGAGGCACTGCGCTTTGCGAAATCTAGCAAAACGATCTGTAGCCCGTCGATGGGATTGTAATTGTAAACGATCGCCGGCTCGCGTGAGTGTGGACAACGGCACCTGTGTCCATATACGGGGTACGTACCTCATTACCTTTACCGAGAGTGCCACTGTCAACGAACCCCGATTTGTCAACCATGACACAGCCCTGAAAAGGCCTCCAGGAGTTGCTAGTCTTTCATACCTTCACCGGTTAAGTGAATGTAATTTGGAACATATTAAAGATTTCGGGAAGGACATCAACTACCATCAGTCATATCAGATGGTATTCATTGTGGGTGCAATATGCTGCGCAATATGCTCAATATCTGCATCGGCAACCTATCGGCGAGTCACCCAGGCCCGAAAAACTGCGGCCCAGTTAAAAGAGATGATTGCCCAAATAGGGTCGGACGAGGGCAGCCTCATTCTTGAAGGGGGACTAGTTAACTAAAGTTAACCGAGCTCGCTCTGGCTGACACAAACTGCTGACACAAACTGCTGGACGGATGCCCGTGCATAGCCGGCGAGTACTCCATATTTGCGTGGCCGCTATAAGATCCAATTTTTGTTAGCTTTAAGTCAGTTTGTATCCCAGATTTTCTCCGTAAACAAATCTTAAATTAAATACATCGTCACATCAGTAAATTTAATTCATTTACTGAAATGGGTTACCGCGCCTTAAGGGCCGTAACAACGAAGTTAGTAACTACCACCGTAACTTCCTGACAAGAAGGAAGAAGGAACCCCCTCGGCAACCGCCAGGGATCACCCACATCTGTGACGTCGCTGACTGCAGCGAGGGATAATTAAATATATCCAAATACACCCTCATTTATTCTAATTTGTATATCATTTTTGCATCTCCCACACCAGAGCGAATAAATCGCAGCGGCAGCGGCGCGAATATTTAATTACATTGCGTCTTATGAACTCGTGCACACCAAAGCAGAGTGAATTCGGTGAATTCAGTTCTGACGGCGAATTTGTAGCGTTTTTTTCCACAACATCGCATGAAGAGTTTTTTTCGCTTGCCGCTTATGAAATTTTCTCATGTTCTTCGCTGACGACGTCACATGTGATGCATGTGTTCAATTTTTTGCCTTGTTTACATGTTAAATTACTATATTTTGGCATAGCTCTGCTATGCTTTGTTGCGCAAACGTTCATAAGAGGCAATGTAATTATATATATGTATGTATATTATATTTGCGCCTCTGTCGCTGCGGTTATTCGCTCTGGTGTGAAAGATGCTTTATTAAGATCGCACGCACAAAGAAAATTTTTAAGCTAAGACCTGCGGTTCGCCACCGAGAGCAAAATCAAAGATGCACTTTCGAATTTGCACAGCATCATAGGGCCTGCAGAATTCGTTGGAATCCATTTAATTGTTTTTGCTTTTGAAAGTATCCCCGCCAGGCATTTTCTTACTTAAGAAAGGGAATACCTTTTATCTTTTGCATTCATACATACATACATACATACATACATATGTATGTCCACATTTGCATGAATACAATATTGCCTTGTACTTTACAGGTGTCGGGTACAACCAAATAATTCAATCAATGGTTTAATAAATTTTATTTACTAATATAATATAAATTATTTACACTAACCCCATTTACCATTTAAATCCATTTCAGCTTACCATTTAAATCTGATTCAATTTTTCTCAGATTATCTACGGAATTCATTTTTGTATGTAAATATTAAAGAGTATTCCAAATAATACATATGTATTTCTGATCTAAAATCTGATCTTTAACACTTTATTGATTTGTGGGTTATTATTTTGTTCATTTATTGTTTATTAATTTTTGTGTCCAACAATGCAGTTCCACATGGTTATTAGCAACAAAAAAAACCTGTACATACACAATAAAAGTTATCTTTCATTACGTACATTATTTTAATGTTTTATTGTTTATTTACGTTGAATGTTTATTTATTTCTATACCCGAAAATCTAGTTACATATACTTTAGATGCAAAAAAAGAATTCATAAATAACAAATGTATTCAGACCGGAATATTAAAAATTTGTTTCGTGGAGAAGATATTCTGTTTTATTACGCGCATGCTCCTGGACTTTGTTCTGTATTGTTATAATATTTCATCGCAAACAGCAAAATTTCGATTTTAAAACCTAAAATTTAAATCAATGCTTATGAAATGTAGAATCAAAAGATATAAATAGACGTATTTCATTAACTTATGAAATTTAATGAATGTTTTTTTTTATTTTTGTAATTCTAACCCCCGAAACTAATTCTAAAACATACCCTACAATACGATTTTAATTATTTTAAAAAATGTATGAGTCCATGAAAATGCAATATAAAATATGTTCATATGTTATACTTGTTTATATAATAATAAACAATATTTAATTTAATGTTACAAAACTTAGATCCTTATTTAAAAAGATAACTTTAACACGTGTTAAACAAGGAGCTAAATTTTGTAACAATAAAAAACATTGCCCAAGAGTTTCCCCGTACATGTATTTCATATGCTTATTTTATGTAAAAAGTTTTAATTAAAAGCTTGAAGAGTATATTAAAAGCTTGAAGAGTATACAACATAAATAGCAAAAGATTTTGCAAATCTTACATTATATGTATATTATTCACTCCGCATTAGTAACTGTTTACGTTTAAGGAACTGAAAGTCAGTTGCGTCACGCAACTGCGAAAATATGTTTTTCTTTTTGTGTTAGTATTTTTTTGGTTCAATACATTTTTTAGTGAAATTTGGTCAGAATGTATTTTAATCACTTGGTTACACTACTTTGTTGAGTTAGGGTTATTTACTTCAAATCGAAAAATAATTAACGTAGCTTTTATATACATAAGAGGAAAGGAGTATGAGTGGTAACGACGAAAAATCAGTGGACAGCGATGAAGATTATTGTGTTGAGGGCGATATCAAAAGTAGCGAAGATAGTGACACCAGCTCCGACGAATCGTCCAATGGATTCGAGATGAACAAAAAAAAAAAAAATGTTTCCTGTCTGGCTTTCCTGAAGACCAGACAGTCAAACGACTCAAAAAATAAATTTAAAATTGAGAAAGATGAGCTGCCGTCAGACGAAGAGGCTGATAAATCACGATCTGATGCGCTTTGGGCCGACTTTCTTAGTGACGTTGGGTCTTCAAGTGAAAAGCATGAGAAAAAAATGCCTGTAGAAACAATGTCGTGCGGATCGCCGAAAAATGTAGACATTACAGCAAAGGGGCTGTCTAGTCAAAGGAAGGTAGAGAAAAGAGGTACAAACCTTGAAAAAAATGGAATTCATTCTAAAGGTGCTGTTAAGCGACCGTCACGTATAGACGGTGTCGGTTCTCTCATAAATATATTGGGTAAAAAAAAGAAAATATCAGTTTTGGAAAAATCACAAATGGATTGGAATACTTTTAAAAGCAACGAAGGTATAGATGAAGAGTTACGTACGCACAATAAGGGCAAGGAAGGGTATGTTGATTTAAACTAAATTTTACCAATTAAGATTAGTAATTTAACTTTTGATTTAGATATTTGGAACGCCAAGACTTTTTACAGAGAACAGATTTGCGTCAGTTTGAAATCGAGAAGAGCTTGCGACAATCACGAAGGAACAATTGAACATCTCCCAGAGTCGAATTTATTTTTACCCATTTTACTCCAGAATTTTAAAAGAAAAATAAAACTATTAGTTAAGCTAATAATTAATATAAATAAATTTGTTTAATTTAGAGTCGTTGGAGGGCACGAATGCTGGAGCCCAAAATGAACAGGAAAAAAAGTGTTGAAACTAAACAATGTAAGGTAAGGCGTAAGGTAAGGATTCTGAAAATGAATAATATTTATTTGTTTACATAAGTTTTATTAGGTTAGGTTAGGTTGAGGCGGCGATGCGAGGCCAGTGACTGATCCCCCATACACTTGAGCCGCTGGGGCTCCTTGTGATACCGCACAGGCAAGGGTCCTACAAGAGGACCTCTCCCTTCCTATCTACTGATGTGCCCAAGAGTGTTCTATCCTTCCTGCGGCGGCTCGCGGTCCCATCCAGATTTACGGATGAAAACTACGAGTCTGCGTGGAGCGATCTCCGCGAGGTCTGTTAGGTCCGTGAGTATTGCTGCGCCCAGGAATTTGAGTCGGCTGCGCCCCAGCGCAGGGCATTGACACAGAAGGTGTGCGACTGTCTCTTCCTCTTCTACATCTCCATAGCTTCTGCATAATGTAGTCATAATGTGGCACCGCTAGTCTAGCCGCGTGTGCTCCTATTAACCAATGTCCCGTAATGGCCTTGGCCGCCAGACTACAGTCCTGCCTATTTAGGGCGATGAGCATCATTGACCTCTTCCTAGATCGGATGGGCCATATCATGCGTGAGTTCCTGCAGTTTTGGAGATTTCTCCATTTCCTCAGTGATGCGCGGTCAAAGTGATCCCTGCATTTTAGCCTACACGTAGCTAAGGGGATACCTATTATTATTTTATTACTTTAAAATAATTTTTTCCAAACTTTTCGATGCATCGATTCCCTAAAAAAAGAATAGATTTTTTCGCTCATCCAAAAAGATCGATTAAATCGATGAAAAGATTGAATTGTTTAGAGCTCTACCGACCACTGCACAGTGGTTGGCCTTGTATGGAGCCGCGGCCAAAATACTTCTAGTTGAGGTAGGGACTTGAAACTCGGCACAAAATATTTTTATTTTAATGCTAAAATAATATGTTAAAATCAACCAGATCGGACAACTATATCATATAGCTGCCATATAACTGATTGATCGGAAATGCTATAATTCCGGTGTTTTTTGAGTTAGAGAGTTCGAATGCTATTTTTGGAAAAATAATACGACATGCCAAATTTCATAAGGATGGACCGACTATATACTATAGCTGCCATATAACTGAACGATCGGAAATGACCCAACTTTCATGTTTTTGAAAAAAGAACTTACAGGTTCTACAGATTCTATTCTTAGTCAGTTGATCCGACTTACCAAATTTCATAAAAATCGGCATTCTATATCTTATAGCTGCCATATAACTGAATGATGGGAAATGGTTTTGGTAGAAATACCAACTTTGGTATTTTTGAAGATGGAAGCTTGGTACTTTGTTTTAGATTTTTTATTGTGATAAATTGGATATATTAAGGTATTCTCATAAGGATCGGCCAATTCAATTCGATGTTTGCGATATATATCCGGTTTTAACTGCAAGGGTATATCAACATCGGCTCCGCCCGAAGTAAGCTTTCCTTTCTTGTTTTTCAATACATTTTTTCATATCAAGCCTCATTCACCATTGTGGAAATGTGGTAATTTTGTGCTCAAAAGTGTGGATTAACCAGGTGGATTAACATCGGCGTAAAGCTTGCCTAAGCCTTTGGAACGCTACTTCCGCTTCCGGTGCCCATTGTAGTCCTTTCACTTTTTGCAGGCAGTCTGTCAAGGAAACTCCAAAAAGCTCCTACATCAGCAGCTCACAATGTTCCTCAAAGATCCTTGAGATCATCAACAGGTCATCTAGGTAGACGAAGACTCGGTCCCGGAGTCTCTGTGGGATGACTATCCATCAACCTACAAAGTCTTTGGGCCGAATTGCGTAGTCCAAAAGGCATCCTTCGTTCCACTTGCCAAAACGCATGTTTCAAATCGATGCTACTGATGAAAATCGTGTCTTCGACCACTCTAAGGATGAAATCTATATTCTGCAGCGGGTACGCATCCTCCACCGTCAAGGCATTCAGTTTACGAGCGTCTAGACACAGCCTATTCTTGCCGGGTTTTTGCACCAACGTCGTCCGGTTATTCCACGGACTCTCACTCAGCTCGACTACTCCGAGTCTTAACATCTCGTCCACTTCGACGAACAAGAGTTGTTGTTTGGCCGGGAACGACACCCTCTACCAGCTGTATGGTGTGCTATTCCATCTAGCGTCCTAATTCATGCTGCTCATACGACAAGAAACCTTACTTTACCTTATCCAGGAGACTGGTTCTCCTTTGATGGTTAACTCGGTTTCCACTTTTTCCAACGATTTTACCCCTGAGACGCGATGTGAAACTTCCTCCAAATGACTTTCCTCATTTGGAACATCCTCCAAGTCTACGCCCAGATATAGTTTCTGCTTCAAGTAGGGGTAAAGCAGGATCGGGATGCTGGGAGTTGGTCTTTGTGCCCGCGCTGATGTTCAAGACAATGCAACACCTTTGCTCTTCGATCATTTCTCCATGTCAGCATGGCTTCATTTAGCGTCGCTCCACCACCAATAATTAATTGGAGTTAACATCCTTTGTCATAGATGGCTTTTGAAAGGCTACTCAGATGGAAGAACACAACGTGCCTTATTTAAAAACATTCCCTCCGTCCGTGCTACATCTGGAAGTCATCTTAGCCCGCTACTGTTTACTCTTTTTATTAACGACTTGCCCAGAGTGCCCATAACGAGTACTTATATACATATGTATGCAGACAACGTTAAGCATTGTCTTCAATACAAATCCGCTTCTGCCCAGTGCAAGCTTCAGTCCGATTTTTTTCGATAATATTCAAAAAAGGTGTTTAGCGAAGATTCGGCTTGATTCCTTGTCGAATATACTTCGCCACATTTGTCATACCCGGCCCACATCCTCGAGTGGACCCGGAAAAAAAACACATAAAAAGATCACCTTTCTACTCAGATATGTATTTAACTTTACTTTACTAAACAAGAATTTAATCAAAAGCCTTCTCTTCGCAGATTCAGTCTCGTCGGAAGGGCAGCGCATGATCTGGATTCTACGATCCTGCCACTGGTCCAGCTTCCGAGAATCCTACGATCTTAAAAGGTCCTTTTTCCGTTTGGACGCCATTTTTAAGGGGCTGCGTATCTTTCTAACCCAGTGGTTGGCACGGGCATAGGAAATTTCTCTGCCCGAACTCTGCCACACACACAGTATATATGTGTGAAACGTCATGCTCACAGCCTACTTTCTGCTATTCGTTACAAATACTAATGGGTTAAAATCATATCAATGTATTGGGTGCCGACCACTGTTCTAACCACAAAATAATAATTCACAAAACACTACACAGCAGACGATTGGACACCGTGGTATCGGGTTTAGACGAGGCCCACCCTTTTTAGGGCCAAACTGCACATCCTTGGAATCAATACCGGATGGCCTTCCATAAATTTCTCTTTCCGCGGATCTGAATTCACATTTTTTTTGTTTTACGTTTTCACTTACTTCCTTATTTTACTTTCACTCACTTTTCACATTTCTTTCTTTTTTATATTTTTTTGACGAATTTATAATTGTAATTCATAATATTATTATATATATAATCTTTTTAATTAAACACCTAACGATTAAACCGGAATGATCCATCCAAGGCACCTTGGGACGAATACAGATAAATTAATTTAAATGAAATAGGATGAAGAGAAGGTTTCAGGTACAATTCTTTCCAACATTATGTCCAATTTCCGTGTTTGAAAAAAAATTCCGCCTTCGGGTGGCTCCAGTTGGAAAAGGTAAGCTCCAAGTCTTCAATTTCATCGAACCGTAGCTTGAGCTCCGTAGAGTCTCCTTAAAAATGTTGTTTCGTACCTACGTGTCCTCCTCCTGTTGTCGTTCTATTTCTTTATTTTTTAATTTCTTCTTTCCTTTCCCTCGTCCTGGCTGGTTCTTCCTTGCGTCAATTCCCTCCGCCAGGATTTAAATTTTTGTGAAAAGTGTGCAACGCATCTCCGACACTATAAAGTAAATATGTTCTTGATTAGGCTCAAGAATACTAAGTTGAGAGACTGTCTGTCTTTGGACAAATCCTTCTTTTCTTTGCATGCAGTATATATGTCAAAACGCCGGCATCGGTCGACTATATCATATAGCTGATTGATCGGAAATGCCATAGCTTTGGTTTTTTTTTTGTAAGAGAAATGGTTCTCTTTGGATTCTAATTCTTAGTGCCAATTGGTCGAATACATTATACTTCTTCCATATAACTTAACGATCTTAACGTTTTGAAGGTTAGAATTTCGCACAGATTCTCTCTATTTTATAACAACAAATTAAAAAAGACACGTGGCGGAATAATTTAAATGCAGAATGTAATTTATAATGCATATATAACATTTTACAAACACCAAAATTGATATTAGATGTTTTTGGCGTGGCATACGAGTTTGTCACCACGTCAAGATGTATTTTTTATTTTATTAAATACATTTTTGGTGGATAATTTATAAACATTATTTTATTTTGATTATTATTGATTGACTATGTTTTCCTAGAATTTATGTTGCACATTCAATATTATAACGTTTTAATATCTTGTGCGTCTTTTTTTTTCAAACGAAACAATTTTTTTCCATATGGAAAAAAACTGTTTTTGTCGAAAAATTTCTTGCAGGTATATCACAGACCCTGCGTCAAACGGAATGAAAGATTAAAATTTTTAATCCTAGTACTAGCGACCTGTTAAACGATCTTTGTTGCGGGTTGGCATCCCCATGTAAATTTATGGTATTTTTTTCGATCTGAGTACGGGGTGGCAAAAAGACCCTGTCAAAAACAGTTTTTCACCTATTCGCCTATTTGGGTAGGTTCTTTGAACTTCAAAGTTTGAAGGTTTCATAGCAGGAGTGCCCAAGCTCTGCATACGGCAGAGCAAACTCCCATACCAATGCAAAAAATCAAATATACATTGGTGTGAGAATTTTTTTTCCCCATTCATGTGGGTGCACTAAAAAATAAAATTATAGTAACATTCACAAGGGGTTTAAAAAAATCAATATAATAAAAAATACATTTTATTATAGCAATTACAAAAAAACCTCTATTTTTTTACAACAGCTTATTATTATACTAAAACATATAATGCTTCTTACTTTAAAAAAATGTTCTGCGAAGAAGAAATTTATCGCTTCAGGTCGACCATTTTGGCAAGAAAGAAAAACAACAATGAATTTCTTGCAGTGAAAGATTTTCGGCATTCCAACAAAAAAATGCATTTGGAGTAACACGATTGAGGAGAATAGAGAAAAATTATTATTTTGATTGCCCCTTTGTCTATGTTGGGAGCAACGAAGCTTATGGGCGTGAGCAGTCTCACACAACTGCGTATGCATGAGCATTTGCAAAAACAAATTAGCAGCGAGATGAGCACCACTGTTTTAAAGGTTTTAGGGATGTCGGAAATATATCAAAATATCAATATATCGATATTTTCCCACTTTAAAAAAAATCTTATCATCGTGATATTTTTTTGGCAAAAATAGTCGATAATAATATTTTTGACTTTGTATTTTCGATATTTTATGTTTGGTTGCATATGGGCTATTCCGGCAGATGGTCAACCAGGACCGAAAAAATAAAAGTCCATATTCCCGGATTCTTTTTTTGTCTTTTCATAAATAAATATCCAAATTTTTATAATCTATTGGATTCATAGAATATCTCAGCTTTTTTAAAAAAAAAAAAGACCAAAAAGTCAAGAAATGTAATTTACACCTTTTTTTTACTTTTAAAGACATTTTCATGATTATTTTTTTTCTCAAGGAAAACATATGTATGATGTGCTTGCTCTTTTTGTACTAAATCTCTTAATAACAATCTAATAAGAATCTAAAAATTCAAAGAAAGCGATAAAAATGTTCAATTATTTCTTCATTTGTATTTTGATTCTTATCTATGTTCTAATCGCACGTTCGCGACCCAAAAAATAATTTTATTGTAATTGCTTCGCATTAAGTGAAAGCAGGTGGATGAAACTTCATGTTTTAAGCCATTTTAGTGTTACCAAAGATTATAAAGTACATAGATGGGACATCTCATACAAAGAAAAATTTTCTATGGCGGGTTCCAGCGCTGGAACCCGCTGGAACGAGCGGGTTCCATTCCGCGACAAGTTAAGTTTAGTGGTAGAGTGCTTGGCTGATGTGCAGAGTAAAATGAGTTCAAATCAGGCACGGGAAGTCCACTTTTTTTTTATTTTAAATCTATTTATATTACATTTTTATTATTTTAAAGTGTTTTCTAAAATTTATAATCCAATAAAAAAAATACAAAATTTTAAAAGCACCTTAAAATTGCCTCAGTTCATAGTGGAACCCGCTGTAAAAATCTTTATAAGTGCGGGTTCTACGGCATATTGGCAGGCCGAGTCGTGGAACCCGCTGTAAAAATGAAAATATTTGAGAGCGGGTTCCACGACAAACTCTGTGAGCTAGCCGCGGCAACTTGTTGCGAGCGGGAAGCAGAAAAACCGTTCGTTACAGTGTCTCAGTTTTAAAAGTCGTGTATCATTACATGACGTATTTTAAAAACTTATTAATATTTAATTCATGGAATACGTACTTAATGCTTTTAATTGTTAAAAAGAAAACAAATTTATTAATTGAATTGCTAATTAATTGATTTGTTTTGTAATTAATAATTAAAATAATTAAGTACGCACTCCATGAATTAATTTAATAAATAAACAATATACCATATCCTTAATAATTTTGGTTTTTTTTATTACAAAGAACGTAAATAACAGTTGACCAGAGTGGGTATAAATATTTGTTGTTTTTCCAATTCATTTTTTAAATAAAAAATAGTCTTTTGTTTTACGAGTAGGTCTTATTTGCAGTAAGAACGAAGTACGTTTAAGTAAGTATAATATTTAGAAATAAAATATTAAAACGTTTTTTGTTTATACAAATTTTCAACAACAGGAAACCTTTATTCAATTTTAGCTGAACAATAAAAATATCAAAAATACTCGATATATCCAAGTTTTTTGTGATATTTTTCACAGCAAATATCATCAATACGATATTTTTTCAAAATCCAACAACCCTATTGTCAAAATTATTGATAATGCACCATAGAGTGGTGCCACACTTTTTTTTAAAGATAACAGAACAAAAATACTAATAAAAAAATAAATAAAATAAGTGGTAAACTCTCTTATTTAAAACAATATTTTAATATTATTTTAATAAATAAGTACAAAGAAAGCTGTTCGGATTATTTAAGAAACGGCAAGAATCTTCATGGAAAGCGGACAAGTTGGCATCACTGGTTGTAACTGTAGTCGTTTTGAGTCGAGTGGAAACGCAGAGAATATTATAAAATGTATAAGTATAATTATAAGTATACTATGTAAAATATTTTGGTGATTTGTAAGTATTTGTTCTTTATTTACATTAGTGTTGGACGTCCGGACAATTATTACCGAGATAGTTTAGATCGCGTAACCAAAACTTAAACGTAACTGAAACCAATCGAAAGCGAGGTGCATACAACACACACTCCGTTAAGCAGCGCCAAGCGAGCCAAACGTTAAACCGTGGAGAAACTTCGTCTATGCATCGTTAAAGCTGCAAAGAAAAGTGAAAAGTCGTGTTTTGTGCAGGTTTTTGACTCTCGCGGAAAGTTTAAATTGTCTCATAGGACCATATTTTGTTATCACATACTTTTTAAAATTACGCCAATCACCAATAAGCCCCAAAGGACAAGTAATCGTCACATTAAGTTTAAAAATTTAACTACAAAGCGTGCTGATCAGCGAATATAACGATTCGATTAAAAATGTCTCGGATTTTATATCACCACACAGAAATTTGATATTAAATAATACGTCTGCATTGGTGAAAGTGTGTTAACATCTATGCATACATATGTATGCCCAACGAGCAAGTTGAAAATATCACCTCAGCAACTTTATTTTAAAGTGCTTGCCTGTAAAGCAAGTCAAATTCTATGCATATGCATAGAGGCCTTTAAGTTCAATTCTATAGGTACAACAAAAAATAATGAAAAAGTTTGGGTAGATCTTTAAATTTAAATAACTTGTACATATAATAATAATCGTTTGCCTACAGATTTGTCGCTTGCCTTAGTTTCCCCCTTAAGACGAGGTACAGTTAAAAAAAATTGCATCATAATAAAACAAATTTATTACAATACAAAATCTAAAAAAAAAAGTCCCAAGCTTCTATCTTCAAAAATACCCAAGTTGATACTTTTACCAAATACCATTTCCGATCGTTCAGTTATATGGCAGCTATAAGATATAGATATAGTCGGCCGGTCGTTATTAAATTTGTTAGGTCGGATCCACTGACCAAAAATCTGTACGAAGTTCATCTGTACGAGTCTTCAAAAACACGAAAGTTGGGTCATTTCCGATTTTAGATTTATATGGCTATAGAATATAACGGATCCTTATGAATTTTGGTACGTCGTAATATTTTGCCAAATATATCATTCATACAAAATCATTCCGAACTTTCTAACTCTAAAAACACCATATGGCAGCTATATGATTTAGTCGGCCGATCCCGGCCGTTCTGACTTATATTCTGCGCGAGAGAGAAAGGTGTGTGCAAAGTTTCAAGTCGATAAAGTGAAGTTTCAAGTTTCATTCTGAGATACAGGGGGACAGACGGACATGCTCATATTAACTCAGGTGGTGATCCTGATCAAGAATATATACATTTACTGTATAGGGTCGGACATGTCTCCCAAACAAATTAGAAAAATCAAACGAAAAATTAAAATCAAACCATAGATAATAAGCTAACATTCGAAGAAATGTATCCGAATTTTAATTTTACCTTGTGGGTAATATGCTTGTAAATTGAAAACAGAAACGCCCAACTTGCACCAAGGTCAAACATCAAAAATACAATTACTACAGAGTAAACAAAAAAGCTTGAAAGGAAGCTTGAACAAAAGACTTAAGGTACGTACGCGTTTGCGCCGAACAAATACGATCATTTAATTTTAAAAATGACTCAACTAAATATGTATTCTATTCAGTAATTTTTATCTACAATTTTTCAAGTGCGGTTTTCTGATGACAATATGTGAGCTCAAACACATTTTGTGTAATTTATGTATGTATTCCAATATTTAAAAACATGTATGTATGTATATACATACATATACATATATGTATATATATTTAGAAGCTAATTGTTGAGTGACAGCTGTATGAATGTTGGTTTTATAATTATACGAATTATAGTATCGAAACCTATGCTATAGCCATACATACAAACATACATATATGTACATACATACATGTATGTACATATACTTTAGTGTTTGTTTAATACCGGAAAATCTTGCCGGTTTCGCCACAATAAGGATTTCAACGGTTTCGCCAGATTAAAAAATTTTTAAATAAGTATACATTTTTAAAAAGTATGTAAAATATGTGCATACATCAAGTGTTTAATGAAAAATATATCTAATAATAAAAAGTATTTAATACTTTAAAATTTTATTTCAATATAAAGGGCCATCCAAAAAATGTTAGGCTGGGTACTGCTCTTACCAGCAGGCGAACAGGAAAATTAACAATTTCATATAGTCATAATAGTTGAATAAGTAAAATGAGATACCTAAATATTTAATACTTAAACATACATACATACATATGTAGTCATGTAAACATCAATTTCCAAACCTTTTTTGGGGGATTTTAAAATAAAAAAATGGTTATACATAAAATAGATGGGTTCGGTTGACTCACACCTTTCCTGCTTAAAGCCGGCTTTCACTTACATGTATGTATGTGTGTATGTACATTCATATGTACACAGGGTCAACTGTTCTTCAGAAAAATCTGTGCTTTAGGATAGTTTGCGAAACACTGTTGTCTTCTCTTTTTCATAACTTTGCATGTCAATCTGACCGTAATGAATTATGTCTATGTTAGGGTGTAAAAGTTGTATTTTTTAAGTTAGTTTTAAATGATTACACATTTTATGTGGGGCTAATTCACTTTGGAAAAGTTGGATATTTAAAATGATAGTTGAGAATAATTCCAAGAGTATCTTAACGTCGGCTCTGTCCAATGCTTGCCCTCCTTACAGTTTTTGGCTAAGCGAGTTGTTGCGTCGTTGCCTTTAGTGTGATATATGTATGTATGTATGTACATACATATGTAGCTTATTCGAAAGCCGTATAAAGCATGCACTTTCATTTTCATTTCGGACGCATTAAACTTACACACACTGTTACATACATACATACGTGTTATCGTAATAATAATGCTGCTTGCGGTAGCAGCAGTCATAATCTCAAAGTTACGAAACCAGCTTTGTCTAATTCGCAAGCATTATAACCATGATCTACGAGATGATAGTGGAATTACTTGAAACAAAATAATTTAATTGAAGCTATTTATGTATATAAAATCACACAATAAAAACATTCTTACACGGCCGGAAAAGAATAGTTTTTAATAAGTAGTTTTATTACCTGTATTACATTTTATTACAATAGAATTTTGAGCGTGGCCTGCGGTTTCGTCACCGTTGTTTTACTTCGTCGCGAGGTTTTTATTACAGAGGGTATTATAATTTATATTTATAAATATAATATAAATTTATTAATATTATAATTCTTAAAATTAAATTTAAAAGTATATATATACTTGAGCAGGATCTCCCCCTGAGTTGATATGAGTATGTCAGTCTGTGCGCCTATCTGTTTCTACGCAAACCAGTCTCTCAGTTTTAAAGCTATAGACTTTGCTATAGACACGCACCCTTTGCACGCAGTATATAAGTCGGAACGGCCGGAATCGGCAGACTATATCCTATAGCTGCCATATATATGATTGATCGGAAATGCTATAACTTCAGTGTTTTTCGAGCTAGAAAGTTGGGATTCTATGAAGTTCTATGAATTCTATTTTTGGAAAAATAATACGACTTATCAAGTTTCATATGGATTGGCCGACTATATATTATAGCTGCCATATAACTGAACGATCGGAAATGGTATTTGGTAAAAATACCAACAAATGGTAAAAATACCAACTTTGGGGTTCTTCAAGATAGAAGTTTGGGATTTTTTTTTAGATTTTGTCTTGTAATTTATCGGTTATATTATGATATTCCCATAAGAATCGGTCAACTATATCCGATTTTAGCGATATATATCCTGTTTTAGCTGCAAGGGTATAACAACTTCGGCTCCGCCCGAAGTTAGCTTTCCTTTCTTGTTTTGTATTGAAAAAGAAATTGCATTTATTTCTTGGCCATCTTCGTGAGACTAACTTCGGTGTTCGGTGTATCAAATCTTTTATTTTTAACATTTTTTTAATATTTTCCTATACAAGCTATCCTTGGGGATACTTAATGGGGGACATCTGAGTAACTGGGAAAAAGGGGGATTTTCTGGAATTTTTTTTTGGTCTTTTGGAAATGAAAAAGGCACTCAAAAATTTCTAGATTATGTTTTATAATTTTAGATGCGAAGTACAAAATATATTTTTTTTAAATAAATCGAAAACAAAATTGCGGCTATGCAGCATTTCTTTGTAGGCCCTCTTTGTAGGACAGCTAACGTCCTTAATTTTTCGCATTCACATTCAAGAAAGGAGTTTTAAATCGTTGAAAAAAATAAAAATAAAAAAAACAAGAGGATAAAGGCGTTGAACAGGACAAAACGGAGAGAAAAATCAAATTGACAAATATCCTAAAACACGGATGTTAAGACATTTCCAAGCGACATTTCCTTATAAAAGTTGGCAGAACCAATCAATTGGCCAAAAAAAAATCCATATGACAATCCATAGAACCCACAATTGAGACGTTTAAACTTCAATATTACACTTGAAAAACTTGAAAATTGTAATAAATATTAACAAAAAAAGTTTCTCATATTTTTAAAAGAAAAATTGAGTTGTCTTGAATAACTTTTAAACAAGTCAGTTGAGGTGTCAATCGACGCTTGTTCAAAATTAGAATGTTATTCGAGAAAATAATTTTTATTTTGACTATATTTGTACCCTTGCAGAGGGTATTATTATTTTGGTCACAAGTGTGCAACGCATTGAAGGAGACATCTTCGGCCCTATAAAGTATATATGTATGTTATTGATCTGGATCACCATCTGAGTTGATATGAGCATGTCCGTCTGTCTGCCTAATTCTTAATTATTATATTCTCATAAGGATCGGATAACTATATCCGACTTTTTCGATATATATCCAGTTTTAACTGCAAGGGTATATCAACTTCAAGGGAAGTTAGCTTTCCTTTCTTGTTATTTGAAATTTTGACAGGTTATATATTTGATACTAAGAACTCCTATGGGCCAAAATATCATATCGTATATTAGGAACCCGTATATTAAACCCCCCTTGAAATAGTTTTCCTTTCTCATAGATTCCAACATTTGAATAATTTAAATAATAAAATAATATTCATTATATTCTCTTCAAATAGATTACTTGTTATTAAAAAGCCTGAAAGTAGGCGATAGAAGGTAAAAAATGTCCATACGTGCGAGATATCTTTGAAACTATAAAGTATATGTGTACGTACATTTTTCTTATTCTCGACTCTCTGTTTACTCTCTGGCTTTTTCATTTCGAGTTAATAAATTTGGCATTTTGCATTTCACTTTGACACGATATGATATTTTTTGAGAATGGTAGTGATATTTTTCTTTCATTAATCGTGATGGCATGTATAAACCTTGTATAGATGATGTAAAAAGAATAAAAAAAATATCACATTTTATTAATTTTATACCATTATTTTTGGAAATTTTATTTCTTTTCAGACGGCATAGTTCCTACTGCATTATTCATAATTTAAGCAAATAACCTCTTAAGAAATGCGCCTTTTGAAGCGCGATAAACTTTTAAATTATGATTTAAAAGAATATTATATGATATTATTATCATCCGTGATATAAGTTAAATTTTTTCTTCGCGGCAATTAAAAATAAATGCGTGTGAATGTACGCAAAAGGGAGAAGGAATTTTAAAAAAGCTTTGAAGCCAAATTCATTATATTCATTATATCACAAAAAATATTAAAAGTAAACACCGAAGCCTTCCTGGTAGACATTTTAGCTTAGCTTTAGCTTTCTTACTGGTTTGTTTCAGTTGTTTTGCCAATTTTTTTATTTTTCTAAAGGTTAGTTAAAGGGTCTGGAAAATCGATTATAGCGTTCTTTAATATTTTGATTAAAAAGGAATTAATGTTTTTTGATACCTTACTGGACTATTCACTTAGGTTACGGATACGTCACAATATTTTTCAAATTAGCTAGTTTGAATTTCTGAACATATAACTAGCGGCAAGTTCTTCGAAAACAACAAGTAAAACTAATTGTATTAGTAAAGCTTTGTAGGTATATAAAGGGCATTTATTTTGTAAGTCTCTCACGGACCTACGCTAAAAGACAAGGTCACTTTAACTTTACTGCCCACTGACTTTTCCCTGACACTGTGCGTACATTTAAAATTCTTTAGGTAGTGACAAACAAAATAATTATAAATACATTATTTCATTTCGGGTCAAAAACTAAACGGTCAATTAAACGGCTTAAATACCTCGCGCATGGAGTTGAAAAATAAAACAAAATAAATAAACTCGTTGGGCTACGTAGATATGTTTCAATTACTGATCTGAAGTAGAAGAACGAGGTTTAGAAATTGTATACTGGTATATTTGTTGGTTAACGAAGATAATGCACTGAATTGTATTTAAAACGTTTTTGCAGCATCATGTGTCGAATAGTAGTATTTGTACTAATTATATGTACCTGCTATGCCCTAGCAGCTGACATATTAATGGCTACTCAAGGTTAGTATTTGACTAAGTGAAATTAAAAAAATGACAAGCGAGGAAATTTAAGCAACTATGTTTTCAGGTGGAACAAAGTCACACAAAATACCATTTTGGGAGCTGGCTAAAGGACTTATATCTAGGTTCGTATGACAAAATATTATATAACAAGTATGGTAGATATACAATATATGGTTCAATGTCGCTATGTGAACGAGAACTTAAACGGTATAATTTAGAAACAGAGTCTGCTTTAATCGTCTCGAAACGCACCAATAAGTTTTTTTTTCGATTTGATGATTGGTTGATGTTTCATTCTGTGCTTGGGTCTTATATGTGACGCGTTGAAAAGTTACATTCAGATAATTCCATTTATTTGTTAGGTAGAGGCACTAACCATACAGCATGGTTGTATGGTTAGTGGCAGAGGCTAGTGATTATAAAACCATTAATTAAAAACTATTCTAAGCATTTAACACATTTTTTTTCAACTCATGCAATTTTATTTTTATGTGAGCTTTAAGCAGGTAGGCAGTAAATATTTTACTCGAAAATATATATTAGTTAAGAGGCTGTGCTTAAAAATATTCACTACTTTACCATTAATACATTTAAATGAATAAATTAATTTTTTCCGACATTGCAGAGGTCACAATATTACTTTTCTAAATGGATTTCCGGCAGATTTTCATGTTGAAGGCCTTCACGAGGTAACACCTGCCGGCCTCGTTGAATATATACAAAATTATACAAATTGGGACTTATTGGGCTCACGAATGGCTGGAGAGATGCCCATTAAACCTTGGGATGGACTGCGATATGCCTTTGAAGTAAGTTTACTTTTATGTTAACGTTATGCTTATACATATACATATAAATATTATGCTTATATTAGGCTCCGCCCGAAGTAAGCTTTTCTTGATACACCCTTGCAGAGGGTATTATAATTTTGGTCAAATGTGTGCAACGCAGTGAAGAAGGCATCTACGACCCTATAAAGTTTATATATCAGGATCAGGATCACCTCCTGAGTTGATATAAGCATGTCCTTTCGTCTGTCCGTCCGTACAAACGTCCGTATATATTTGAAAAACAAATTTCAAGTTTGTGTCAAAATTTTTCCACGCCTAATCCTTTCCCCAAAACAGAAAATTTTCCTTTAGAACTTAGAAACAACTTTAGAATTTTTGCAGATAGAAGCTTGGGGCTTTTTTAAAATTTTGCATTCTAAGAAATTGATTTTATAATAAAATTCTCATAAGGATGGGCAAACATTATCCGATATTTGTCATTTATATCCTATCTTAAATGCAAAGGTATATGAACTTCGGCTTCTCCTGAAGCTAGCTTTCCTTTCTTACTTTTCGTTCTTTTTAATTTTGAGTCTTTTTTTATTTTTGAAAAACTCCCCAAAAATGACTTTACGTTTCCGACCTATCAATGTAAAGTTTATTATTAATAACACAGGCCGACAGCAAAAAATCTCCACGCATAATTTCATCTGCTCCAAAACCTTTATGCTCCCCTGAACCAAAGTCCAGAAAATAAGTAGGTCATGGCCTAAAACCTAAAATCCGTTTACAACTTTTGAATAAATTATTAATAAAGCATAGTAGCTTTATTCGCTTTTTTCATAGCTCAGGGGTTAAGGTAGCCATGATATTAAAAAAAATATATATTTGTTTCTCCAATTTAATCGACGAAAATATTATTACTAACTAACTTAAAAATTGTTCCATAGGAAGAAAAATCATATAAGCAAAAAAATAAATGACTAAAATGAAGTTGAAGCTAAATTTGAGTGAAAGTGTTTGTGTGGCGCAAATAATTGAATAAATGTTTTTGCATATGAGATCGGTAGTATGTAGAATTTCGGGAAAAATATATGTGGTTACTCCTGAAACAATTGAATGTGTTCAAATATTATTACCTAAACACGATAAAATGTATACAACATTGAACGAAACGACAAGAAACAATTTCCTTTTTATTTACAGTCGTGTGATGCTATGCTTGGAGATGCAGAGACTAAAGAGCTAATGAACCGTAGTTTTGATCTGGCCATATTAGATGGAGCCTTTCCAGAATGCCTGTTAGGTTTAGTCCACCAATACAAGATCCCATTCATGTACATAAACACAGTAGGTTTTTACACGGGCAGTCTCTCGGTTGCAGGAAACCCTGGAAGTTATGCCATAACCCCAAACTTTTATTCCCGGTTTACGGATACTATGAGCCTATACGAGCGGGCTATAAACACTGGGATGCAGATCGGACAAAGTCTAATGCATATGGTAAGTAATGTTTTTAGCGTGTGGACTACCAACAGTTAAAATATATTTTTGTTCCCAGTACGTTATGCGACGAACACATCTGGTATTGCGGCACCACCTAGGCTCCCAGATACCGCATCCTTATGAAATTTCCCGCAATGTTAGCTTCATTCTTCAAAATGGACACGCTGTTGTATCCTATCCAAGAGCTTTTAATCCGAATGTTGCTGAAGTTGCATGTATTCATTGTAAACCACCTAAGAATCTTCCCTGGGACTTGGAGGAATTTATTGGAGCTTCCGGTGCTTCTGGATTTATTTATGTATCTATGGGATCCTCGGTAAAAGCGGCGAATATGCCGGAGTCCCTTCGTCAAATGTTGATTAAAACTTTTGCGCGATTGCCGTATCATATATTATGGAAGTATGAGGGCAGCGCCGCAGATATGCAGGATCTTACTTCAAACGTAAAGCTCTCAAGATGGCTACCACAACAGGATATTCTTGGCCACCCAAAGCTCCGTGCATTTGTCACTCATGGAGGCCTGCTTAGCATGTTCGAAACTGTTTTTCATGGAGTGCCTGTTGTAACAATGCCAGTTTTCTGCGATCATGATGTTAATTCAGCCAAGGCAGAAGTGGATGGTTATGCGGTAAAACTGTATCTTGAGACATTATCGGCGAATCAGCTTTATAAATCTATTATGAAAGTGATTCATGATCCCCGTTATAGAAACGCAGCTCGTTACCGTCAAAAGCTGTTGCTGGATCAGCGCTCATCAGCTTTAGAGACTGCCATTTATTGGACGGAATATGTATTGCGTCACAAAGGAGCTTATCATCTACAGGCTCCTTCTCGAAATATGTCGTAAGTTACTTAACATTCTTTTTGTGTCCATAATGTAAACAAATTTATAAATTTTTTTTAGTTGGTGGCAATACTATTTACTGGATGTAGTCGCGATGTATTTGCTGGCACTATATAGTCTTATTCTTTTACTTAAGCGCATGGATTTTCGGACTGAAAAGCTACGAAGTCTTCCTACATCTATGTCCTCAGCAGAAGTTAAAACAAAGTTGAAAAAACCATAACTCTAATTTGGCTTTGGATAAATTCTCGCAAATTCTCGATCTTTAAGGGTTTAGTTGTGATTTTTACGTATTTGATAAGAAAACACCGAATTCACCATGGCTTCATTTTTTAAATGTTTACACATAAAATGATAATTATGGGAAAAATTCAAATATGTAAACTTTCCTGTTGTGACATTAAATAACCAAGCAGAAATTTTACACTGGATAATTGAAACCAAAGTATGCAAAACACATTGTTAAACTAAATTTAATTACAATAAAGCTTATCTTGTAAGTTTTATACACTTAAAGAAATCTTTATTTATATTTTATTCAAACAAACTAAAGTCCAGATCAGACATAACTCGTGCTATTTTGTTGTCTGCCATAAAAACTATTGCGTGTATAATTCATAGCAACACAAATATAAAGAAATAAAATTGTAGATTTTACTTTTGATTCCATAGATTCCCACGTGTTCCCAAGATATGCCAAATGCTACATTTCATTTATTTATTTTACTTGGAACCTATACAATTAAAAAATAATGTGGGAAATATCCGTGCTCATCGTAGTTGCGGTGGCATACATAACTAAAAATATGCTTAAATTCGATCAATTTATTCTCTAGGTGTACCGCTAAAACTGTCTGGACTTTATCTCAGGGGTGCTTAAAAATTATGGAGTAAGTAATTATTTATGGTGGAATGTGATACTGTAACTAAAGTCAAATTGTTATACTTTAAAAAAAAAATTTTAGTTAAACACGAAATTAAAACATACATTAAGTTAGTGTTTAATGTGATGCAAAATATCTTTGTTTTTTATTCTGATATCTAAAAAAAGATACTCTGAAAAGTATCCTATATTATAGCAATATAAAATTGTTCGATGTAATTTAGTAAAAAACAAGAAATGACGGATATAGTCTAGTGTTCCGACTATATTATACCCAATACTCATCTCTGCCACTCACACTTTAACTAACCTTTTTAGTTTCAAATTTTTGATTCACAGCAAAAAATTTGTATTGCATACTTTTGCGTTTGAGAAAAAACAACTAGTTTTATAGAAGCAGTTCAGTAGGGACCCTATTTGGAAATATGCCTTACAAGCTATGGAGTTACGGCGAAAACAAACTTAAATAAAATAAGAGTCGCACAAATTAAGGTTATTAGACGAATGAGCAATGCTACTTGATATAGGAGGACGAGGGACATCGAAAGGGACCTGAAGGTCCCTATGTTGGCTAGTGACACGCAGCAAACAACATGAGACGCCTTGGATGTCACTCCAACACCCTGCAAAAAGATTAAAACGAAGACCCAGGGTAAGAAGGTTAAAAAGATTTCATCCGCATGATCCCCGCTTTGTGTAACATTTCATAATTTCAGGGACCGTAAATAATTATTGTTATGATTTTTATTTAAAAAATCACTAAATTCTTAAGCGAAAAATTCTAAAATATTGATTATTCTCTGAGCGAAAAAATTATCATTATTTTTGATTTTTTTCGCTCAAAAATATTATTTAATTTATGATTTTAGCCCGTTTGTATGGGAAATGGTATATATGTACATATATATGGTATATATGTACATATATGGGTATATAAATAGTTAGGTGGCTCGTCACCTAACGGGCCTGTCGTCCCCTGTACCAAATCATACTAGGTCTCCGACTTCTATTATTTGCGTTGGTGTAATACAAGATATTCCATCCCTTACTCTTTATGTCTTACAGACTAGTGCCATAGAGAGTTTTCAGTCGACAGATGTTCTTCGCTAAGCCAGACATTTTATGCCGTAAAATCCTATTGTTTTTCTGTTCCTTAAATCGTTTCGTCTTTACCCATACATACATATATGTATGTACAGTGTACACACATTTTCAACCTTTGTCGTGGAAATTTCTGTACAAATTTAAAATAAATCTATCAGATGCTCCTTTATTTAAACATCTATGAGCCAAATAATATGCGCATTGAGTATATGTATTATAATAATTGAACGGTCTACGGAGAAAGCATATTGATGTTTATGTAAATACATTTTACATTTCATTTTGCATTTCATTTATGCAAACGCTGGGGTAGCATCTCCATATTAACATAAAAATCATAATCAATTTTTATAAAATACATACAAATGCACATTTATACATACAAATGTACATACAGGAATACTTCGAAAACGGACAACCATTTTTTAAATTAAAAAAAAAATAAAATAATCATCAGGAATCTCAGTTAATTATTTTAAGAAACTCAAAAATTTTTTTTTTTTTGTTGTAAAGAGAGAAGTAATTGAAAGAGGCTTTTGGAAAAGAGATGCAAAGAGCGAACCAAAGGGAACATATGGCATCAAGGGTGAGTGTGCGAGGGTGTGCGTTTGTTGTACCGCTGACACAAACATTCGGAGCTAAATGCATCATCCATTTTAAGTCAACACCATATTATTCGAGCTATGGTGGTGGTTGTACAGACAAATACGACAGATTGGAACAGAAGTTGAAAAACCAGAATTCGACGAAGCCACAGATACGAAAACTCTACAAAAATACAAAACAGTTTTTGAAGATACGCACACTCGGAAGGTGGGACAGACGCAATAATATCATTGAAATATGGATTTCAATGCTAAAGTCGTTTAAGCGGTTTCGTGGTTTATTTTTTACCGTTGTGACTGTGCTTGTATTTTATCAAACTATATAACTACTAGATAAACTACATATTTTAGTAATTAAAATTTGTTATTCATCGTAAGTTTCTTACTTGAACATGGATCCGAAATCAGCCCCAAATATTGTTTTTGAAAACGGAACACTTCTGGGATCAACGCCCCAACGTCAATCAACAAGACACTGTCAGACCTTCGTCATTCCTGAAATCGTGATTAGTTCCTGCCAAAGCAACAACAGCCTGCACGGAATTTGCGAAGAAAGCGGAGGCCGTGCCGTAAGCACAAATTCGATTAATAGAACATTACGAACCTGCAACAACCAGAAAATCTGCACCGAACATCTTCATCAAAAATCTTCATCAAACATGCTCAACGCAAACGTTGACTTACGATCTGCTTTTGAGTCCAAACAAGAAACATGTTCGGACGGAAATTCTATCAGAGCCGACAACACAAATTGCTCGGCATCATCCGAAACTACCGTTATGGCGGCTCTCGAGATCGGATATCCGTCCCAATACAGAAACATATATAGGGATTGTCGACAAAATCTTATGGATAGCGCGATATCTGTTAACCCACAAGCGCAGCAAACGAGAAACATACCGCCTGAAGGAGATCATACAAATAGCATACAATATTTTCGGTACTGCCAGCAACTACGTGGAATCGCGCATCAAAATTCACATCATGACCACAGGTGAATTAAAACAATTATAATTTAAATTTATTTTTATAAGAAATCTGATTTCAAGTAAAAAATATAAAGGAGAAAGGACAAAATTTATTACAAGTAAAAAAAATTATTAAAAATTTTTATTTTATAATATAATAATTATATTTGAAATTACATTTAATAATTATTTTTAATAATCAACTATCATAAAATATTATTTTTTATTGCTTTTTTTTGCTTTTGAAATATTTCTATTTTCATAATTAATTATAACATTAAAATAATTAGCTAATATGAAGAAAACTAGGATGTATATTAGAAACAAGCTTATACAATATTTTTGGATAACGAAATACAGATTAGAAAATGTAAAACTAGTTTGACAATGAGTGTCTACACGAAAGGAACTATTTATGTATGTACATATATCCTTTGTAGATACCTACCTGCTAAAAGAAATACCGAGAACAGAAATAGAGTCGATCCCAGGTAGTCAATAGTAAATCTACTATTTTTTGGTAAATCTAAGTGTCATTCTTTTGTGTATTTTTAAATTTTCAGCACTACAATGAACTTAACTGTACCCATATCCGGTCATTCTTTTGAGACTGGTAGTATCTTGTTAAATACCAATAGTACTAACATAACTAGGTCGTCCAGCGAAGTACCGGTAGGAGGATGCAGTATTCGAAAGTGGTTCCTACGTCCTTCATTGCCCTTTGTTATTGGTGTCTTTGCTCTTGGAGGTGTAGCATGTACTCTTGGTGGCATTGTGCTTGGATGTACGGGTCTTTTGGAACACTCAACTCAATATTTAAGCGCGGCGCTTTTAATGATAGGAATTGGAGTATCATTAATAGTTATTTCTGGTGCTATCTGGAGACTAAGTCTTCTTGACGATGTGGATGATTGCAGCTGTTTTAGGCGTTTTGAAACTTGCCGCAACTGCCACAACCCTCAATGCAACAATCGACAGCTTCGAGACGGCTACATTTATCCTGAATTTCAGCATCGTCCGCCACCACCTTCTTATCTAACTTCACTTAACGAGTACACACTTGTTTACTACCCAAATATCAATTCTATCGGAATAACCACTCCACCCCCACTGTATCGATCAACATACTCACTCAAGTAAGCTTTTAAATATTTACATAGATTTGACTCTTTAACCAAATAATTTTTTTTAAGTTACAGCGTTTTAGGAGCGATCGTCCCATCTGCAGAAATATCCCAATTGCAAGAAAACGTGGTCTTTAAAAATAAGCGGTCCCCGTCCGTCACTTTCAAAAAAGTAAAATCATTCGAACAATTAACAAGCACAGATATCTCTGAGGCTGGACCCTTAATACAGGGGACTGAAGATGACACAACTAAAAAAGATTATGCTGTTATTTAAATTTGTAAGGTCAAGGTTTTGTGCTCCTTATGGTATTGTCTTGACCAACTACAGTATCAACTAAATTCATTATAAAAGATTGAAAAATAACAATTTCCCTATTGGCAAAGCTGTATATGTCTTTTGCATAAACATACATATATGTACTGTTTTAATTACTAATTGTTGAATAAACAAAAAAGGAAATCTAACTTCTGGTGGAGACGAAGTTTATATTGAAGTTAAGATCGGCTATACATCGCAAATATTGGCTATAGTTGGCCGATCCTTATAAGAATTTCATTATAAAACCAAGCTAAGTCGCAAGCTATTTGCGCAAGAACTAAAATTGTTCCATTATTGATCTTCCAATTATATGGTAGCTATAGGACATAGTCGGCTGATCCATATGATCCATAATTTTGTAGGTCGGACCAATTGGCCAAAAATGGAATCCATAGAAAATTCCAACTGTCTAGCTTTGAAAACATTAAGCCTAGTACTCTGACGACAAAAATCCGCTGCCACACGAGTGACAGCTGTCAAACTCCATATAAAAAAAAACGGTGTAAAAAAAGGAAGGAAAACATGGAGCGAAAATTGAGAGAACAAAATTGTCGGAAACTATTAGTACGGTCAAGGCGAAGCCCATAATATGGGATTTGACCCACAAGGGGCATTTTAATTCCATAAAATGGCATCGAAATGATTTGTGATTGATTATGATTTTGATTTTGACCCAGTTTTCTTTTTCTTTATCAGCTACTTAGCGGTGAAATACATAAAGAAAACACCAAAATCCAATCAGTTTGAATTCATTTTTGCTTATTTGTTTTTTGTTTACAAAAAACGGCTGTTCAGTATTACCATTTTCCTTCATTTTTTTGGTCACACTAGCTCGGTAGCCAAATAAAGAGTGAACATTTTTTTTAAACAGCGGTCTAACGAATTAAGTTTCGTGTGAAGATAGCCTTTGAGATTCCTTAACTTTTGATATATCGCTAACCAGGGGACTAACAAAAGTTCGCTTAGTTGCTGTCATATTATAATTTTTTTTAAAATAATGGCATACTGTTTGTTATAGTCTTACCCTATATCCGTTCAATTTTCAGAAGGATTGGTCAAAATGGAGACAAGAAAACGTAAATTTAGTGAAGCCGTGTCAGTGATTATCCCTGTACCAACAAAGCAAGAAATTCGGTTTGCTATTCTTTTTGGATTTCGGTATAAGCTGAAGCCTGTGGAAATATTTGGAATGCATGCGCCATCTCTTGTGACTGTTTCTAAGTGGTTCCGGAGATTTTACATAGGACATTTTTCTGTTATGAAGCCTGGTTTTACAAGTACGATCCTGAAACCAAACAAGAAAGCATGGTATGGAGTTCAGAAGGTGCGAATCCGGTGCGAATCCCGTTAAATCAAAGCAACAAAAGTAATGATGTCAATTTACTTCACCAGAGACATTGGCGGATACAAGGGGGGGGCGATAGGGGCGATCGAGGTGACTCGATTTTATCCCAAATATACAAAATTTGCTTTTATCACTGAAAATGTTTTATATTTGGGATAAAAGGGCGTAAAATTCAGGAATACCCAAACTTTGCCCCAACCGTAAAACACGAAGTATATCAACATACAAGAAGTATATCAACATTTTAAATCGATGTGCCTCATACACATGCTTGCATTAAGGTTCAACCAAATGTTATAGGAAAACGGATTTTAATGCTCTTCGCAATTATTTGGTTAAAACCGATTGGAAATTTCTGTCCAATCTGTTTCCTCTTTCTCTATTCTATAAAAATATCTCAGATTTGAACCCAATTTATTTCAAAGCGCTGAAAAATTACGACTGGGAAATGATTTTTGGTTTCAACAGGACAATGATCCAAAACATTTTTCCCACAATACCAAGCTGTAGATGCTTTCAAATGTGGAAAATCACTTAAATTTGCCACCTGCTACTTGAATTATAAAAAAAAAATTATGATCGCCCCCCCCCAGGCAGATACCTGTATCCGCCCCTGACCAGAGAGAAAGTTGTAGCTACTATGCCTTTGGAAAAAGGTCAGACGGTTACTGCCAAGTGATATACTGAAACTTTCTTACCAGAAGTATTCAAAAGTTGTTTGGAAAAACGCAAGAATCATGACATCATGCTCCAGTGCACACTGCTGAAAAATCAACTGACTTTATTGCGCTGTCAGGTATCGAAGAAATTCGACCAGAACCTTATTTCCCAGATCTACCTTGCAACTTCTGGTTATTTCCAAAAATAAAATAAAATTTGCGAGGAAGAGTGTTCAACACCAATGAGGAGATAATAAATGCGGTCAATGATGAAATTTCAAAACTCCAAAAGCGATTGTTTTTCAAGGTGGATTTATCGACTTCAAAAATGTATAGAAATACAAAGAGATGATGATTAAAGATATATATTAAAAAAATTTTTTTTTACTATATTAACTAACTTTTGTTAGTCCCCTCGTATATCTGGAATATTTCTAGAACCCAAGGTAAAAAGTAGGTAAGGGTGGTTCACCTAAACAAAGTAGGCGAACCAATTATGCCGGCCCTCTGTTGCTACTGAATTTCGAAGTTATGCCTAATAGGTATTTGATAAAAATCTCCAGATGCCATAATGACTTTATCGATGGCTTAACGAATATTGCAGTATTCATAGGAAACCCCATCCCATGTTCCAACTTTCTGAAGACTTTACTCACCCTACAGTATTAGCTTCTGTTTTAATCGATGTGCCTCATACACATGCTTGCATTAAGGTTCAACCAAATGTTATAGGAAAACGGATTTTAATGCTCTTCGCAATTATTTGGTTAAAACCGATTGAAAATTTCTGTCCAATCTGTTTCCTCTTTCTCTATTCTATAAAAATATCTCAGATTCTTCAGAGCTCGGTATTGCTAATCTCTTTGCGTCATTTTTTCAAAGAACTTATTTGTCCGATTCGTATAATCTCAATTCTTTTACCGCTATAAATTACCAAACATACACAACATTAATTTGCCAAAATCTCAATGTCCGGATTTATTCAAGGCTCTCTCAACAAAGGATATTTCATTTTCTGGTGGTTCTGACAATGTCCCTATCCTTTGTTATCCTCTTACTATCTTTTTCAATTTAACCTTGGAGTTTGCATGGGTTTCCAAGCGATGGAATGAACCATTTATTATTCCGCTTTATAAGAAAGGTTCCAAAGCACTTATTGAGAACTACCACGGAATTGCTAAGCTATCTGCTATTCCCAAACTCCCAAACTACTCCGCATGGTTTTATCAAGCATCGCTATACTACAACCGAACTTCTTTAATTTACTTGGAACAGTCACAGGGGTTTTCTGAGCCGCATGCAAACTGATTTGGTATACACCGTTTTCAGCAAAGCATTTGATTTTGTGAATCATCGTCTCCTCTTACATAAGCTGTATCTTATGGGGTTTTCCCCAAAAATCGTACACGGGTTGAGTTCCTATCTTTCGAACCAAACGCAGCGTGTCCCGTGTGGTGGCCCGCAAGTCACTTAGATCCTTTACTGTTTGTTCAAGGCTATAACTTTGGCGTTTTTGGAGTTAGAGAGTTCTGTGGATTCGTACGACGTACCAAATTTCATGAGGATTGGCCACTATATCCTATAGCTGCCATATAACTGAACGATCAGAAATGGTATTCGGTAAAAATACCAACATTGATATTTTTGAAGATAGATGTCGCAAACATCGGATACAGTTGGCCAGTGATCGCTCAGTTAAACGGCAGATATAGGATATAGATGGCCGACCTTTATGAAATTTGGTATATCGAATGAATTGTCAAAAAATATAATCTGTAGAAAGTTCAAACCTTCTATTTTCCAAAGCACCAAAGTTATTACATACGATATAGACGCCCGATCTTTCATAAATTTAATTATTTTAAATGTATCAAAAATGAATGTTTTTGACAATGCTATTTGCGACACATGGAAAGCAGTAAATTGTTCAAAAATTCTCAAACATTTGCCGCCATTTTACAACACTTTTAAAATATAATGATATTTATCGCATCTTTGCAAATGCACCAATCGATAACTACACATCGATAACGTTGTTCTTAAAGCAAGCCAAAATTAATATATAAAAATTATTTTCTTTAAAACAAGCGCCATTTTTAGATCCCCTGAAATAAGATTTCATACATTGGCTGTGGCGTTAACCTTTTTAAACGGCGTGGCCAAATAATTCTTCCACTACAGGAAGTAACTTAATATAAAAAAAAAATATTTACGTTTCAAATTTTTTTAAATAGGTATCTAGAGGTACATATGTAGAGCACTTACACAACTTTTTCGATCGATAGCTTTTTTAGCTTTTAAAAGTCACAATCCCTGATCGCAACCATTTACTAGTTTAAAATACTTTTAAACTTTTCCATAGAGACAACACAAATTGTAAGTTTCCCAATTACGTTCCTCTAAAACAGGAAATATTCATAAAACTAAAATACTCGTGCAAAGAAAGCTCTCTGCCAAAAAATTTTATATTTATTTAAACCAAATGATGGTGCAATGGAATTGATCATTATTTAAAAGAAAGGTATTGACTTTATTTTTAAAACAAAGTGTATATGTAGTATATTTGGCATTTTGTGTAAATCATTATTGTATTTAGTACATAATTGTGAACGTTCTTAGTTTGTCTTTTCTGTGTGTTTTATAGTTTTATTTGTGATGACACTATTTGGGATTAACCAAGCTTTTTGTATAATATTCTTAAATCTTAAAATGCTTAAATATAAGAAAGTTTAGTTCCAGTGTGGTAAGGTGCCGTGCGACTTGCAATATACGAAAAGGTAACCTAACCTAAATTTAAAAAAGCACGTGATTCTGCTGTGTGTTGTTGTTTGTTGCCGTTTGTTCCTACATGTACATATGTACATATATGTAGATATGTAGGGGTCGGCACGGCCCTATCCCGGGGGCATAGGAAATTTCTCTGCCCGAGCTCTGCCACACACACACACAGTATAAATGTGTGAAACGTCATGCTCACAGCCCAGCATGCAATATGAGCGTTTTTGGAGCGTTTTTTGAACCTTTCTTTTGGGTAAAAACACCCATAAAGTGTTCCGAAAAGATACCGGAAAGAGCGTTTTTCCCCTTGAAAATGGTCCGTCATAAGGATGGTAATTTGAGAGTCCCATAAGTGCTCTTTTTTGACTCCTAAATAGGTGCTTTCACCCTCCCAAAACGCACCGAAATCGCTCTAAAATATGTGATAACTCAAAAAACGATCCTAAATCGCTCTGAAATATGTTTTTACTCCGAAAACGCTCCTAAATCGCTCTGAAATATGTGTTTACTCCAAAAACGCTCCGAAGCAGGGCTCTTTTCAGACACCTAATTCGGAGCGCTCCTAACTTTGCATGCTGGGAGCCTACTTTCTGCTATTTGTTACTAATACTAATGCGTTAAAATCATATTATTGTATTAGGGTGCCGAGCACTGATGTAGATATTAAAAGGGTAAGGGTAAATTTAAGAAAAATATTTGTTTTATGGTCGTTTTTGTAATACAAATATACGCAAATACATTATATGTATACAATACATTTATATATATGTACATTAAACTGATTGTACCTATGGCAGATATAACCTATAGTATCCAGATTTTTACTGAAGTTTCCCAGGATATACGAAAAATTATAAAGTATTGTAGCATCAAAATGAAAAAAAATAGTTTTTCATATAAAAACTTAATATCAGACCGATTGTTTATATGACAGCTATATGATATAGTTGTCCGATCTGGCTGATTTTAACATTTTGTTTTAGGATAAATATTGTGCCGAGTTTCACCACTGTGCAATGCACTGGTTCACACAACCTCTTTTTTTGGCTAAAACCTACATATTTTCCACAATTTTCAATTTTGTGAAAATGTTTAACTGCTAAGTGTTAAAAAAAAATGCAAAAAGAGCAGGGCCACTATTGCGCTTGTTAAATATATCATTTTGAAATGACACAGAAAAATCAATTTTAGAGCCTTTTAAAATCCTTTCAAAACCCCATCTAAACGACTAAAATATCAGATTTAAATTTGTATAGTTTTCTTTTGTTTAAGTAGAGAATCTCTAGTAAGCTTGGGAGTAAAAGTGCGTAAAAGAAAGGAATAAGCGTAATGGAAGAGCACACTATTGCTCCGGAACGCTAGCAAATTTGCACTGAGTTGTTTTGGGAAAAGAGTTATAACTTCAACAATTTTTCAAAATTTCATAATGAAATTGGTTCTCGTTTTGTTTAGGATTAATGAGACAATATTGATATGTGTTAAGAATGATACCATTTCTTGGAAGTTGTTCCGAAAAAAGGGCGTTAAAGTTCGAAAAACACGAAAAAAATTCAAAAATGTCAGTTTCTTTTTTAAAACTTGAATCCATTTTTTTTAAATAAATTAAAGATGTATTTTTTTCAAAAGCTACAACATTTAACTAATTTAAAAAATTTTAAAATCGGCCTTAAATTATGCGTTTAGGAATTTTTAAGAGCAAAACACTCCCGAAAAACAGTTTTTTCTAAATAAATCAAGATTTTGAGGGTGTTAGAAATATTTCAAATATTTTGAAATTTTGTACTATATTTCACCTAATAAGCAATTCCTACTAGGTCTCTTTAAAAGTTTCTCCAATTTTTCTTTTTTTGTCGCACTGTGTTATCTTTCGTTTCTTTCAGTTCTTCGGCAATTTTTCATTTAGGATAATAGCTTAAATAGTTTACATAATCTTTCATATCAAGTGACACTACTCTGAGGGCTCTAACCTGGTGACGGCTATAACCAATTCGCGTGGAAACAGACAGACGGACCCTACAATATATATTCTTCATCAGGATCAACTCCTGCGTTGATATAAACATGTGCGTCTATATCTTAGCTGCAATATAACTGATTAATCGGAAATGCTATAACTTTGGTGTTTTTAAACTTATAGAGTTGGGATTGTCTATGGATTCTATTTTTAGTACGGCATAATGATAATGTGTCGGAAATAGTTCATTCACTGCGTTGCACGTATGCGTATTGATGAAAATTAAAATTTATTTAATTTAAAATCTATATACTAATTTCAAAACAAAAAAGAGTTTTATTTACATTTGTATTTTTAATAAATCAATCTATATAATCTTATTTAAGATTTTTGTAAAATGTGCATAAATGAATAAAGTACTTATAAATTTAGTAATGAGATTAAGCAGTTAAGTAAGATAAAGACAACGCCAAATCAGACGCACATCACATTTCACATTTTTCATTTATAATAGTTGAATCTTTTTTTCAAAGACAATGACAGCAACAACAAATACGTTCACTTTTTTATTTTTTTTTTTTTTGCAGGTAAAACCAGAAATTCACATCCGCCTACAAAAATGAATGGCTTTCGACTGAGAACCTTTTTGTGCGTCATCACTATAATTCGCGAGTGTCGTCTTTATTTTGTTGTAGGGCCCTAATAGTATAACATTATGCAGTCTTTCTAAGATTGTATCATAGCATTGAACGATTAATATTCGCTCATTCGCATACTAAGCACACAACCACAAGCCGACATGAGTAGGCGCCATTTAATGTAGACGCGGAATGCAGTGCTTGTCTGTCATTAATCCCAAGCAAATATCATTTTAATTGTCCGCTGTCCAAATTTTAGATGTGTGGTAATTACTTCACCGTAGGTCACCACAGGCCATTTACCATTAACCATCTGCGACTGACGTATTGTCTTGCCGTATGGCTGAGGCTCTTCTCCAATCTTTGTACTCCTCTATATTGGTGTTTCTGCTGCTTAACTGGAAGTAGTGCTGGTGACCAACAACTCCCAACCTGTCTGGAGCGTCGGTACCTGTCAAACTAAAAGCAGACGTCTTCGTAAGTCTTGGTGCGTACAGTTGTAACAAACCAGTATCGATTGTAGCGTTTATTTTTTGAATAGGAGATAGAACTATCCAATTTGAAACTTGGACTCCACGCAGATCAAGTTTGTCAAATATTTGTTTTTATTCTGCTTCCCTACTCGATTTCATCAACTATTATTTCCACATAGAATAAGTTGTTAAAGATAAAAAGTTCGGAGTTCGTACCGATTCTATTTTTGGACAACTTTTTTAGAATTTTTAAAGACCCTCTAATATATTTGTATATTCTTCATCGGGATCAACTCCTGCGTTGATATAACGTCTATATCTTAGCTGCAATATAACTGATTAATCGGAAATGCCATAACTTTGGTGTTTTTAAACTTATAGAGTTGGGATTGTCTATGGATTCTATTTTTAGTACGGCTTAATGATAATGTCAAAATGATACGACATACCAATATACAGGTATAACAATGTAGGTATAACTTTTTTTAAGTTTTTAAAGCTAGAGAGCTTTCAAATTTTACACGAGAGCTATTTTTGGCAAAATAATGCGACATGCCAAATTTCATAAGGATCGGCTGACTATATCCTATAGCTGCCATATAACTGATTGATCGGAAATGACCCAACTTTCGTGTTTTTGAAGATAGAGCTGGAACTTAGTACAGATTATATTTTTTTGTTAGTTAATCCGACCTACAAAATTTCATATCGATCGGTCAACTATTATAGTATAGCGACTTCGGCTCCGCACGAAGTTAGCTTTCCTTTCTTGTTTTAGTTTAAATGCGTATAATTGTTACGTTCGACAGTGGAGAATTCCGCATAAAGTTTATGGGGTCGGAGATTATTCTTTCTCTATGTTCGTGACGGAAACATGAATATAATATACACACACTTGTATCTACGAGTACCGGGTATAAAAACTACAACACCCTGGCCAAGTATTCAATCAGTGGAAGCATAAAATGACCGAGTATTATTCACAAAGTTTGTCACTATGGCAGCACACAATAAAAAGGTTAATTTTACCATAAAACAAAATAATACTCCGCCAACTGCAAGAATGCTGAGATGAACGAAAACCACTAATTAATTAGGCTGTCAAGGATAAAAGTCTCGAACACATTTTCGACGGCGCAACGGTTGACTAAGAAACTTGATGTGGGTCGGACTTTGAAAATTTCACGGGTTTTGTTGAAATTTCAATAATACGCATACATATATGCGGATTTAAAAGTAATAGATCAGTTTCTTATCAATCACTTGATGTTGAACTGGTTTGAGCCCGCACACTCATAAAAGAGCGTAATGTGCTTGTGGGAAGTCAAGATCGACAACAAAAACACAATGCCTATTTAAATTTCTAATTCTGAAAAATTAATTTGATTAAAAAAAGAAAAAAAATAGCAAAGCAAGCCATAAGCCAAAATAAAATCAATTTTCGGCCGTTTGTACAAGTTATACAGTGGTGCCACAGAAAATACTAGTGATTCCCAAATTCAGTTCCCAAACTGAACTCCAAATAACTAAAACATTTTTGCCCTGACACACAATTCTTAGTAGCTTAGCCGAGACAAAAACTATTTTGGTGTTGTTATAAAGTTTGTAAAGTGAATTGATGCGAAATTTGAGTTGAAGTGTTTTTGTATAGCGCCCCTGATACATGCCCGTCGGAACCACTCAGCCCTGCGTGCCCCTCAGCCCCAATCAAACATGCATGAATCACTGGTGAGACGTGATAAGACATATGTCCTGAATCAGGCCTGATTGATAGAACAAGTGGTACTGAATTTTTTACTGATATTTTTAAAAAGGGGACAACTTTTTTTGAATTGACGTTCAGGCCTGATTCAGCTCTGATTTCGAAATTTTTTGTTATTTTCTTAAAAAATTTTTGTTACATATTATTTACTAATTGTTATACCTTTGTGCAACGCAGTGAAGGAGACATCTTCGACTCTATAAAGTATATACATACATATATTCTTATACATATGTACATTACATACATATATTATACGTATATTCATATACACCGTTCTTTACTTCGCACGCAGTATATAAGTTGGAACGGGATCGGCCGATTATATCCTATAGCTACCATATAACTAATTGATCGGAAATGCTATAACTCCGGTGTTTTTAGAGTTAGAGTTAGAGTTCGGATTTGGTACGAATGCTTTTTTTGCCAAAATAATACAACATGCTAAATTTCATAAGGATCGGCCAACCATATCCGATGTTTGCGATATATATCCGGTTTTAACTGCAAGGGGATAGCAGCTTCGGCTCCGCGTGAAGTTAGCTTTTCTTTCTTGTTTAAAATTAAATTCAAGTTTGGATTAACTTTATAAATTTAGCAGGGTTGTGCACCAAGAGATTAAAACAAAATTTAGAGTGTATTGGTGAGGGAATTGAACTTCTCACTAAGTGCATTGCGTATGAAATTATTTAGGTCCTAAATACATTTTATAGGTTACCACAAAAAACGAAAAAAGTCGGGAAAATACTTTTCATTTTCATTCAATCATTTTTAGCTAATTTTCCGTTGTTTGCAGTGCATATGCTGAATGTATAAAGCAGTGGTCGGCACTCAATACATTTATATACTTTACATCGATACACAATATATACATATTCCTGTGTGTGTGGCAGAGCTCGGGCAGATAAATTTCCTATGCCCCTGGAATAGGGCCATGCCGATCACTGCTGTAAATGAAAACTCATTTAATTAGTATAAAATAGACTTCTACATGAATGCATCCAAAACGACAAATTTCTTAGATTGCTGCCAGATTAAATAGGCACAGGAATACAATTAGTAACTTCCTTAAAAATCCGGACAAGATAAGAGGTCAACTGAATCTTGAAGTATCCAAAAGACGTATAAACCAAATTTTAAACCAAAACAAAATGGTTACATATGGTTCACGCGGCCCTGTACCAAGGCTATTAAAGCGCCACATAACCGCTCGTCTACAATTTGCTGAGCAATACAAAGTTTGGTCGGAGGAGTTTAAAAAAGTTATATTTTCGGACGAAAAAAAAATTTAATTTAGATGGCCTGTCAAAAGGCACCCACGGCAGGTCTGCCATAAACGAAACCACGGTGGAGGATCAATAATGGTCTCCACTTTGTTTTATACCGACTAGAACAAATGCAGAAATTTATAGAAACAGAGTTACTAGAAACAGTGCTCATTGAATTTTCTGGAGACATTTATGGGGATGAGTGGATATTCCAGCACACAGCTAGAAAAATACCGCTGTTGCAATGGCCAGCGATCAGCCCGGACCTAATCCCAATAGAAGATCTTTGGGGAATTCTTTCTAATAAAGTTTACAAGAATGGCCGCCAGTTCGAGACAGTTAATGACCTTAAAAAGGCTTTGATCAAGGAATGGGATCAAATTAATCCGACAACTCCGAAAAACTTAGCAACTTTAATGCCCAATCGGATTAATCAAATTTTTATTAAGAAAGGAAGTCATATAAATTATTATGAAGTGTACTTAAAATTATTAAAAAATTTTTCAACTTGTATTTCGAATTGTCGTACAGTATGCACATATACTTATTTCATATAAAATTAAAATTCTTTATTTAATTTAAAGTTAATCAAAACGTTTACAAAAACTGTATGACTTTTTTTGTTAATATGTATTCCAGCAATATAAATAAATGTAATCACAAACCTAATATAATTCATTTGTTTTTTTTCATCCCTCCCCCCCTGTGAAAAATTCTGGCTACGCCCTTGGTTGTAATGAAGGGACAATATTTTATTTACCATGTCTGCAGTGGCGGCAATTTTTGACCGTTTTTCGCAATTTAAATTTTTGGCAACAGAAAATGCCCTTTCCGATGCTGCACTGCTCGCGGCAGCTGCTAGTAAGATAAAGCTATATGGCTAAAATAGCATTTCGAGTTTTAAAATTTCATTCTATTTCTCATTTTACTTTTAAGTAGCTGCACTTGGCTAAATAAGCGTTCCACCTCTGCGTTCGACCAAGGTAGACTTATTATTTTGTGGGCAAAGGTGCTAAGGGGGCGAATGACTCCTCCGGCATCTTCCGCTTTCACAGTATCAAAATGGTTAGATCTAGCAATAAAATAGCTAGAATGGCAACACTGGAGCACGCTTTAACTTTTTTAGAAGCTCTCTTAATGCTCCCACTTCGACTCACTTAACAGCCCCAACTTAAAAAAAAATGTTTCCCCTGAGAAAAATGCATCCATAGAAAATATAGATAGGGAAGCGTAGTTTTACATTATTTTAGAACTGTTGCTGGAAAAAACTTTCTTAAACATTAAAAAAAAACATTATTAAATGGCCCAATCTAACTTTTGAATTAACGAAAAACCAAATAAAAAACTACGTCTTTTCGTTCAGTGAATATTTTGCTTTTGATGCCACTGCCCTAAAGCCCTAAAGCACTGCAGTGGTCGGCTGGGCCCTCTATTCCAGGGCCACAAAAATTCGTTAGCTGGACTACACACATTTTCACTCTATTAAAAAGGCAAAAAAAGTTTTTTGGACATTTTACATACACAAACACATAATACCAATTATTCCAAATATTTTTATTTCGGTTCATTAATTTTTCACTTATTGCGTTTTTTAAATAATAGTTAATCGTGTGTCAACGTGTGTCAAATTTGAGTGGATGTGTTTTGTGCACTTCAAAAGGCAATATTCTATCTCGAAAACTACGAAAGGTAATATATTCACAACTGAGTTTTATGACAGTTATGTATATGACAATGATATAGTCCAAAGTTTGGCCTCCAAACAAAAAAAACCAAGAATTTTGTGAAATTCTTGTGAAACCCTTACATTTAACTTAAATAATATAAGCCATAGTTATTACCATTATAGAGTCCGTAGAAAAATGCCAGCTGTAGGACAAAAAGTTTCATGAGGTTTAAAGAGAAACAGATCATTAGGTCAGATGGTCATGTCGACTCGATGGCATGACCATGAAGTTTATCATTTATAAGTATATTATTTATGAGTATTATGGATTTTTTTTTAAGTGATAACTAAGGTAGATTGTTGCTCATGACTTCAAGAATAATATTTTTAACATGGCAATAAAATTGGAGCTCCGACCTACCATAAGGTAGCCTTCCTTCTTGTTTAATTATTTAAGACGGGGTGGTAGCGTAATGCATAGAGTAGTTATTCAATGCATAATATTTTTGTGTTCAAATCCTAGTAAGGACTTTTTCTTTCTTTTATAATTATTTTTTTTTTTTCTCTTAATTGTAGTTTTAATGAAAATTTAATACTATGTCCGGCTAATAAAATTTCAAGGGAGTCGCTCCGTAATTTTGTCATTCGTCACGTCCGTCACTTATTTTTACAAAAATTGTAATAGAATGCAATTAAAAATAATAATAATAAAGTAAATATGAAAAGAAAAAAAATATTATTAAGAAAATATTATTAAAATATTATTAAAGTAAAAAAAATAAAAGAAAATATAAAAATAATCATAAAACTGAAACGTTTTAAGAATTTAAACTACCGCCCAGTAACAAAATCGAACCCAGGACCCGAAGGATCGCACGCATTCCATCTAGGCTACCCTCGAAGTTGATGTAACGGTACTTAAAGTTGGTATTAAAGAAAACGCAAGGATCCATAGTAAAATCAGAACTGATGAGTAAAGATAGTAGAAGATATTTCTGATCTCTTTGCTCTCACACTATTCGATTTGAACGTTTCAAACTCTCATTGTTCCAAAAATGTTACTTTCTAAAAATAGAATTCTCTCTTTCTCTCTCTCATCTGCCAGCCGTTTGTCGTGGAACCCGCTCTCAAATATTTTCATTTTACAGCGGGTTCCACGAATCGGCCTGCCAATATGCCGTAGAACCCGCACTTATGTATAAAGATTTTTACAGAGGGTTCCATTACGAACTGAGGCGATTTTAAGGTGATTTTAAAATTTTGTATTTTTCTTGAATGGATTATAAATTTTGTTAAAAAGTTTAAAACAATAAAAATATAATATAAATAGATTTAAAATAAAAAAAAAGTGAACTTCCCATGCCTGATTTGAACTCATTTTACTCTGCACATCAGCCAAGCACTCTACCACTAGGCTATCCCTCATTCGTTGTCGCGCGAAAATTTTCTCGAACTTAACTTGTCGCGCAATGGAACCCGCTCGTTCCAGCGGGTTCCAGCGCTGGAACCCGCCATAGAATATTTTTCTTTGTATGAGATGTCCTATCTATGTACTTTATAATCTTTGGTTGTACATACATTCCTCTAGTATATATTAAACTATAGTATAGACACGCTAGTATATACTATATGTGCATACATATTTAGGTATGTACAGGAATAAATAGAAGCACTGTGTGTGTTCATCCCTCCGCTCTATAATTTTCGAAACATAAACTCGCACATGTTATTTGTGAGGCACCGGTAAGCTGACATAATGGGTCGACGGAACGCCGGCAATATAAAGAGGCGTCTGAGCAATTAGCATAATTTAGATATTATTATTTTATCGATGTTTTTATTAAATTTCTATGCCAGAACTCTTCTGATTAATACCGAAACTGGTTATACTTTGGTTGTTTCCAAGGTTGCTAATTAATCAGAAATTAAGTTATAAGTAATTACTAGACCACCATCAACCACATTCGATTTTGTACAAAAGTGTATTGTATTTCTCGTATACATACGTACATATGTATGTATGTTTTTTTATTAGATTGTAAGTCCCGCACCGACCAAGTTTGTTTAAATTATTTTCATTTTATATTTCCCAGCTCAACGTCAAAAGTTGTCTAGTGATGATGGTAACAGTCTGTAACAGTCAGAATGTTCAAGAACAGGAAATTTTGGGATGCACTAGGGTTGTTGATATTTTACCGATATTATCGAATATCGATATCGATATATCGTATAAATAATATCGTCACGATATTTTAGTGTACGATATTATAGATATTCGATATCCAAATATGGAATATCGTTATCGTTATTCCCTCGAAAACAACTGACTCTGTTCAGTCTTCCTGGTCATGTCCGAAGAAAGCAGTTCTGCTTCAGCTTTATTCGTTGCTTGAAAAAAACAGTGCACTCTACTTCGCTATTTTAATTTAACATGTGGTTTTAACAGAAGGAGGTGATGTGAACCGAAAAATTACCCAAGCGATAGTCTTTATGATCTGCAAAGATAATCTCCCTAATCTCCCAATATGTGTCGAAAAAGTCGGTCTCAACAATTTGATGAACATTTGCTGTCCTCGTTACCAAATGCTTTCTAGATTTACAGTAAGATCGATTATATATTGAAATTTTATTCGTTTTTGATTTATTACAATAATTTTAGGGAATCGTAATGTTATGCCACTTTTGTCTAAAATTGCCTTGAAATATTTGGTTCCTCCTGCGTCATCCGTCCCGTCTGAACGGCTTGCTTCCACGATTACTCTTGTTGTTTCAGACAATCGGAGCAAAATGACCAACGAACATATTAAAAAGCGGGTTTTCTTGAAATCGGTCTACGAAAAATATTGGATCAATTAAATTTATATGAAGCTACTACTTTCTTTTCCGTTGCACATACACTTTTAAAATAAAAATGAATTTTTTTTTAAATGGAATGTTTTTAATGTTATTTTCCCTGACATTGGTGATATATACTATTCGATAATATCGATAATTTTGCATCCGATATTATCGGGCCGAAATAATATTTTTCGGAATATCGATATTTACGATATTTGATATTTTTTTCAAATATCAACAACCCTAGGATGCACACACCCAGGTAAAGCTAGGTATATACATATGTACATACATACATACATATATGTATGTATATCCATAATATTCATTGTTAGACAAATAATTCCACAGGGTATGTTAGGTTAGGTTATGACGGCTGTCGGGTTTTAACTTGAAAAAAACCGCCATACTTAGTATATTATTGGATACTATTAATAATCTTATTATTATTATTAGAATATTATTATATTATATAATCCACCCTGAGGCTCTATTTATCTATTATCTGAGATCTATTTATAATATAATTTTTATGCCAAAACTGTAACACAAATTCAACAATCTCATTTAAAACGTAGTCTTATTTTATTGATAAGTAAATTGACTATGGTTTTTAAAAAGTTGCAGTTATTTGACATTTGGAGAAAAAAAATTCCAAAGCAAACATCCTCTGGCATATGTTATAGCGCTATAACGTCTTCAAATTTTGGAAATTCAAGCTTTTTCGAATACCAAATGAAACTCAAAAATGTACTTCTGGATTATTTTACAGAAAATACTAAAGAAAGGGCGATTTCTTTATATTTTTTGGTTTCGGAGTCTATACGCTCCTCTCTAATTGAACAAGTCATGCTTTATTCATGCTGAATGCTCATACATACATATGTAGTAAAGTACTTAATTATGATTACACAAGCGTACTTTTGACAATTATACAAATGTATGTTGTGGTTTTTAGTAGGGCAGTTTGCCATATAAATTTTGTGGTGCACCTCAATTGTGCAGATATGTATGTATTGTACATCAACCTTAAATTTTACATTATTTTCACTACTTGAAACAAAAAATGTGGCAAAATCTTCTATCAAATAAAGTAACTTATAGTAAAGTTAAGTTAACTTAAGTAAATTAATATGGACATAAAAATCTTCGGTCGAAAATGTTGTATTTGTCGGTTAAGATCATTTTAAAAGGGATCGGAGATGTCTCCTGTACTGCATTGCACATGTTTTACCAGAATTATAATACCCTCTGCAAGGCTATACAAATACTTAATTCAAAAAAAATTTTAAATGTGCTCGTTTCATAGGTAACAATTGTTTTAATTTTTGAGAACGTAATCGTTACCATTGCATTTAAAAAATAATTGACATTAAAGGGAGTTCGCTACGAAAAATATCATTGCAATATATACATACAGCTGCGGTCAAAATAATAGTTGTGCCCATTTAGGCTATCGAAAAAATTTGAAAAAAAAAATTGAAAAAATTTTGAAATGTATGTTTTGGCGAAAATTATACTTGGTATGCCTTGTAATATACTGCCAGGACCCCCAGCCACACAAAAGTCAATTTTGGACTCATACTACCACAGGATGTTCCTTCATATCTTCAAGGGCTATTTCAAATGCCCGTTACCGAACGTGAAGCGCTTGACCTAGTGTTTAGTTTTGTTAGAGAAGCAATTTTCCAGGACTTTTATCTATGAAATTGTTTTCTCTGTATGATTGTTTCATCTGAAACTGTTTAATATATAAAAATTTACCTATTTCTTAGTTTAAAAAAGTTTATAAAATATGGATTTATTATCATTTAATTTTTCGGTCACGGTTGACCTTTCTGTGGAATTGCCCATATATAAAAATTAAATTATCATTTAAAAAAATATTATGTGAAATTTTTAAGCTAAAAAAGCTTAGGGAGTCAGGAAATCAACTAAAATTTTCGAACAAATATATTACACATGTTACTAAAATATTGCACATATACATAAAACTTCATTTTTCAGTTCAGTTTGATTTAATAAAAAATTGTGGTGCAGTATAAGTTATTTGTGTTTCCTCAAAAGGCCTCAATTAGTAGGTTTCCGCATTCATGGCTTTAAACCAAAAACATAAAATTTCCATTTTGTGAAATAGAATGCCACTAAGCTATTTGCCCAGTCCAATTTCAAACTGAGAACTTGAAACTAAAATCAATTAGTAAGAACTCCAAAAATATCCCAAAGCCATACCAATAAAATGTAAAGCCCATGGAATTCCCAAGCCAAAGGCTGACAAATAAAATCTTAGGTGTTTCTCTTCTCACAAGATTCCTCTCCTGCGAAACAAGAGATCTTCTGCAGCGCCTCAGCCGAATCGAAAGTGAGATAGAGAAGAGAGCACCTGGCTTGGACTCAACTGAGATGCTGCCGCTGCGACCTGAGCTGCGCAGCAACCGCAACAGGTCGCGGCAGCTTTGCTGAGTAGATATAAAAGCGACGATCACGGTTAAATATTCAATCAAATTCACAATCAAATCAAGTTGTACGTTCGCGCTCGCGCTCGGGAGATTTTCGTTATAATAATGTAAGAATAAGACTATGAGTCGGGGTCTCTTGTCCGTGTGCCAGAATACGCGTCTTTTCCGGTCGGCGGTTACGTGAATATCACAAGGACATCTGTAAAACGAAAACTTGGTCTCCGACGGATTTCACCCATCCATTGATGCTGCAATGCCTAAGGCCCAATTGGGCTGTAGGCTAATAGTAGGCAGGCCCAGTCGTAGCCTTTTGTGGTTGGAAATTAAATTCATTTGCGGTTGAGTGATTGATGGATAGTTTCATTGATTCTCGTCAACAGCTATTTCGGATTGCTTTGGATCCAACTGTTCCATTGTTTCTTAGCAGGCCAAAATTTATTTTCTAGGGATCCGATTTTAACAATTTGTTGTTTTGTGTCTGTTGCAAAATTCAGCAAGTGAAGATTTTATTAGAAATATGGTGTATGCAACAAAAAATATAAAGATACACGTAAAAACATGAAAAAAAAATTAAGGAAAAAATAAAGAAAAATTGTTAAAGTATATTTGCGTTAAAAAATCACTGAAAATCACAAATCCTTTGCAAAAATTTAGAAATTGTCCTGTCTATAAAGATAATCACCCTAATTTTTTAATAAACATTATTATTTAATTTGGGTTTGTCTAATGTTTTGTCATTTTTATTAGCCATAAAAATATGTCAAACTGATTAAGAGTAAATTCAAAAGTTCAAAACCTTTGAACCTTCATATTTTGTTTAATTGCCTGTTTTTGATCACCTCTACTCTATCACATTATTATTAGTAGAAAGTGTGTCAATGGGAAGCCTCGAGAAAAACCAAAAATTATTTAAGACGCATAGATTCTAAGCTCATGAAATAGAAAGTAGAAATTTACAAAAATTTCTAATTTGGCAAGCAAAATTAATAGTCGCTCACGCTGACAAAAAATATTTTATGCAAATTTTCTATGGGTAAAACACAGCAATTTGATTTTTTCTATACACACAAAGTAGTAAGGTATTCATTTTTATTTTTGGCTATGGATTGGAGCGGCTTGCTGCTATTCATCTATTTTTAGCATTGAGTCACTCAGAACGAATCCAGCATTTCAGCTTAATCAGATCTTTTCTTGCTGGCCAGACTTTTATAATGGCAAAGTTCTTCTTTATATTTTTGTCGAGTGCGTCCAGTTTTCTGTACCCGTATTCCGAAACGCAAACATTTAAAAGCAATACATTATGGCTATTTTAATTGACTTTTTAGATTTAAATAACTCAATTTCTGCACCAAGAGACTTTATTTGAGTTGAACGACACAAGACACAATTTTAATTGTGAAAAAAAACCTTAAATATTCAGACCTTCAGAGACTATAATTCTATTGGAGCTCCCGGATATTCACATATTCAAATGTGGAATATATACTTGCCTACTTATATACTTAGTAGCCACTGATCTTAACAACTTTTTCGATCCGCTTTTCGTGTGGGAATAATGGGACAACAATGACAAAAAAGTTTTTAAAACGGTGGGATCCCCATCAAAAATATAATTAATAAGCACTCATAATAAATGAGCACAAAAAACAATATTTTTATACACTATATACATTTGTATATATTTATGCATGTATTTTTTTTTCAACTCAAGATTGGCAAAGAAAGTCCGGCTTATAGTCCCCGTCGAATAAATCGTCACCCTATAGTCCCAGTCGAATAAATCGATAGAATGTAAAGTTATCTCTTGCTTATTGAATATAACACTGGCTTATAACGCTTCTCTCATTTTTTACCTTTCAGTATTTAACATTCCATCAATACTAAAATGGCATGGTACAGACAGCAGCCTACTATACTGCTAGTATGTGTTCTGGCCCTCGGCAGCTGCGACTACCAGGAAAATATGTTTCTCAATGGGCAATATCAAACCGGCGTAAAGGAAAACCGGGAAACGCATTTTTCGGTGAACCCCACGTCGAACGTCTTCCTCAATCATGCTATTATTAGCCGACAAGCATCGCCATTTCAAGGTCCTACCTATTTGCCCCCCAAGGAGTACTTGAAGTGCGCCCAAGGCCAGCAGTGTGTTCGCCAGGAACAGTGCTTGAACGGCATCTTCAGCCAGCAAGTACCTAGGATCCAAGTAAGTGTAATTCATCGTACTCTGATATAGAAACATTATGTGGTCCATTAGTAGAAATACATAGTCTATTGCATAACGCTCTTTTTTGTGGGTTTTACCCGTGGGGGAGAAACCAAATTAAGCTTAAACAGGCGCATTACGAGCAATTCCCCAATCATATCCGTCTACCAGTCGGGTTACAGAGCTAAGCCCAATACCCAAAAAATGGAAAGCCATCTGCAGCAATACAGCGAGATATATTGCCATGGTGGTTTCGCTTGATTAGTCCGCCTGATCTGCTTTTCGGTGGTTGTTGTGTTTGTGATCCACAGAGTTGTTTGCACAGTTACCGTTATTTTCCGGTTTGTCATTACCGAAGTTCGGAATACCAGCCCCACATACGTGCAGACCAGACCAGACAGCCAGTAATTTCGTAATCGCACAAAATGGAATAAAAAACGAAGTTCATGTTTCATTGCCCCTCGCCAAGTTCGCTCTTCTTTATGTAAATCAACGAAAGAAAATTTATTTAAATCGAAAAAAACAAAAGCAAATTTATTTAAATTAACTACACAAATTAATCTACACATAAATAAATAAACCCTTATATAATTATTATAAATCAACTCGACAAAAAACGGCGACAAGGTCATGAATTTTAACAATTAAAAATTATATTAATAATTATTTAGACCTGTCTGGTCTGTTCTTAACATTGTTGATTCCCACAGAAACTGATACACTCTTTTATAGGGTCTAATAATTTCACACTGACACGTTTAGATTTTTAGCCAAATTTACTCAACATTTGATTAAATAGATGTCCCAAATCCGCCAAAAATTCCATTCTTAAAATATAAGAAGCAGTACCCTAAAATGAATGATCACAATGCTGTCAAGCAACACTGGAAATGGTTTTGACGATCATCTACGAAATTTGTACTCTAAAAGTATATCCGGGCTATTTTATACCCATTTAGCATGATCAACTGAGGTTCAAGCCAATATTCTCATCCGTCAAGGTCAGACTTGAGAATCATCCAAACACATTCAAATGTGTTTTCGATTCTTGCTCTTCTCTTTTAGAAGGCATAAAACCATACATAAATAAGAAGGACGGGACAGTTTAATTTGTAATACTCATGGTCTGACTGATGTATAGAGTGCCAGTTTTCAGTGTGAGCAGGTTATTTATTGCCTTTAGCAAAAGCTGTCTTTGGCAGCACTTCATTAGATTCTTATGCATTTCAAGACTATTCCGCCTTTGGCTTCTGTTGCACCTCTTGATCTCTGGCCTCAGACTGGCAAAGTTATTAATTTTCAATTGTTCACTTGCTAAATGCCAGGTGACCAACAGGCACTATTTGCCAAGCGAAAAAAAATTTGTAAGATCGTAGCGAAGGTCTAAAGACGCGATGGCGGCAAAGTTCAATCCAACTGCAACTGCTGTGGGCATCTGAGTGGTCACTTTTTAGCACATCATTTATGTAAGCACTTGGGCTGCACTTTGATGAACTTTTGTCCATGACGCCAGAAACTATTGACCATGCAATTAGACATTGACGCGTTAATATATAGTTGGCGACATCGCGATGTTTTTGTCTTTCTGACAAAAGTTAACATAATTTAATTTTCTCCCTAGAACTGCGAACCGGAAACCGACGTCTGTTGTTCTTACCGGCCTCCATCAACAACAACTTCCACAACAACAACCACAGCCCTACCGTTCGTGTCCTGTGCTTTAGATTCGGACTGTGTGGCCCCGGAGAATTGTCGCAGCGGCGAAATCATTGCCATTAATTACGTTAAGAAGCAAGGGGTAAGTCCTTGAGATAACTTGAGATAGCCGATGGCCGAGAGCATAGCCAATGGCCATCAAATAGCACTGGCGCCGTGACTTGGGCAATTCAGAGTGGAAAAGATCGCAGCATGGCTGAACATCATTAGTACGCAGGGTTTCCCCATGAAATCGACGATGGTAGGGTAATACTCGTCGCAAAGTAGCAACATAAAGTCAGCCTGACGTTGTACAAATGACGAGACAATCGCCTAAACCAAACGACCTCAACAGAGTCGACTTTGGTAGCCCAAATCAGACTCGACGGCAACTGTTGCCATGAATTTCACAAGCTCCGGCCGAATATGAAGAAACCCTCTTGAAAACAAATACACCATCTTAGCAGCCAACGAAGCACCAGAAGCTTATTAGCACACAATTACTCACAATCCACCAAATGGCAAATTGTTCCTCAGTTATCGCGGATGGAGCATTGTAAATCGTGTGAGCTCCATTTGCTGCTGTCCGAATAGGCGAACTTTGTACTGCTGCAATTTTCATAGCATGTACCCTATAAACCATTAGTAATGGCATTGTCATAGGTTTCGAAATACTCCCTTGCCATATTTACTTTATGGTGTAGGGAAGATAATGATTTGGACTACTATGTTCCCAAGTCTCCTCGTGGGAGTTCCGGTACAATAATAGTCAAAGAACTAAATGCTTATTTGGGGAGTTATGGTACTTCGTTCTAGATAGTCAGACATTCGACTATAATATGTAGTCCTTATGTATAGTTCTTTGTTATGGCGTTAGTGCGAAAATGTGTCCCCTAACCCTATTTTAGTGTTTTTGTATTATATTTTATTGAACCAAAGTCTAAGTAGAGTTTACAATTTTTTAAACTAAGTGGTCGCATTTTAATTTACCATTTTTGTTATCAACAGTTTGTATATATATCTATATATGTATAATTGTCTGAATCTTTGTGTATACATACATAGTTCGAAGTTTGTCTGAAGTTTGTATATAATTGTCTGAATCTTCATTTCACCTCTGTAGTTAGTATGGAAACAAGACATTCGGTTTCAGTGTGCATTTTCCGGTTTTCTTTATTTAATTATTTATATTAGTCTCCTTGTCGACACTCTTTGGTAGGATTCGATGCCAAAATGGAAGTCTCCACACGCGTGGTAGAACGAGCGGCGATGAAGGCAGGTGGCGCGACTAAGAGATATCTCAGATTTTTACCAGACATGCGCAATTGCATAATTTGTTTACATGCAACGGCCAACCAAACGGGTCAGTTGCGTTCGACGCTGCTGATGCTGCATGCAACGCCTAAAAAAGTAAGAGCAGCAAGTGAAATATGTGGCACCACAACATCTGCAGGTCGAATTAAAGCGGTTACTTCTGCAATACCAGTTACATGATGACCGCATGCCCTTGTGCGAGTGAAAAGAGTCAATTGAACTGTTCGTAGTTCACTACACAAGCCTATAATTTTTCATTTAAATTAGACCACTTTATATAAAAGATTTTTTGGCAGGGATTTTTTTTTTTTTAATTCCATTAAGCTTTAGTAGTTTGGTTTTAATCAAAAGTGGCATGATTAATGAAATTGTCTCTCTGTGAATGAAATATAAAAAATTAAAGTCTGTGCTGGTGTTTACTGCAATAAAGTTTTCTTTCCCACAAATTAATCTGGTGTATTTATCGATACTCCAGAAATCATAAATTTACATTAAAAAAAGTTAACTGAAAGAGAATTATCTTTGGTGTTAGAACATGAATTCTACAATCAATTATGCAAACGGTCATCGATTTAGTCATCGAGCCGTAAGTCACAACCTAAATTATGTGAAGTTTGAAAAGGCCACGAACCTTTAGATCGAATTTATTCCAGTCCGGTTATTTGGTTATAATGCGAAAGCTGAAAGTCTTCAACCGTAACCCACCAGAAAAGTTTGCTGAGTTAAACAGAGCATATCGGGCGCCTCCATGGTTATTATATCGTGATAAACCTGAGAGGTGAACCCAAGGTCTAGGTCAAGCTCATGGACAGTAAGAGTGGGAAGGGTGCAGTCGTTGACTGAGCTTAAAAGTGATTCGTTCCATGGTCGGTTGTGCAGATTCGCTCTGTAGTTTGGCTTCCCTTGTCTTAATGTGTATTTTATTATCATTATCATTTTTATTATTTTATTGATTTTGACTGCCGTGAAGCTTTCATTGCGATTTGAATATCGTGTGTGATCGCCTGTGAATTTGAAATCAATTAAGTGCGTGTTATTGCGCCCTATAAGCTCAGAGAATCTTCCCATTAATTTTTGTCTTGTGTAAGACTATGCCCATTTGTTGCATCTAGCTTTGTCGTAAATAAATGGTTTTAAAAACTGGCCCCTGTCACTGATGCATCGCAAGTAGCATAAACAAAAGACTTAAGCGCCAAACTTATGTCACAATTGCTGGCTGGCAGGTCAACCACTAGCCAACCACCTCAGGGCCGGTACTGACTTTAAGAAGCAACAACTTCTTGCTACTCAGATCAGCGGGGTTTGTTTCTGAATAGCTTCAGCTCAAGATAGCACCCCGCATAACAACCATATAAAAAATTGCTCAATTTATAGGCATATAAATTTTGGCTATTCTGCCTGCAAAATAAATAGACTGGAGAATTTAGTGTTGTAGTATGACGCATTAATGTGGCCATAAAAATAATTTCATGTTTGGTCCATAACATTTATGTCGTAAATTCCACTGTCAAAAACCGCATCAGCGCGTAACCTTTTCCTAAGCCAGCCGCATCGTACCTATTGGTAGACTTGCCATCAAAGTGTATGTTATGACCTATTACCCACTTAATGTAGCCTCTGTAGCTACCTCCGCTGAACTTGGTAATGGCTCGAAAATATAATTTTTTAAAATGTATATGCGCGTATAGTAATTTCAACATTATTAACAAATTGCACCAGACAATCTATGAGACATTAATAAAAAAAAAACGATGAACAAGTTATCTTGTATGGCGAGCCACATTTATTAAAAGCATTTTTGAGTCTCCCCGCTGGTTGTTGATGGTGATTACATATTTTAGCTGTCGTTGGTACACAAGTAGCTTGTAGTTTTGGTTGGCAATATTATTATCTTGGGGTAAAATGATTGATCATAAGCTATGCAATGGCCAGCGGCAATACCGATAAGGTGGAAGAGCGATTGGTGAGGAAGGGGCGAGGATTCAGGTTACGCAGGGATTGTGACTTCTCCTTCGGTCTTTTGTCATTGATCACAATTGTACTCCCTGTTCCGCACTTCTTACCCAACTAGTCGCTCTTAATAGCATCGCTTATTACATAAAATGAAATACAAGCAGCTTTCTAATGAGATGCCTTTATAAAGTGTGTTTTTAGATATTGTCGAAAAGTGTTTCGCACCTTATATTCGATGTAGCCACTGCTGTTGATCTCTTTCGTCGCAAACTTGTCTTTCAGCTCGTATTTTATTTGACAGATAGAAAAGATCATAACTGCTTTTGTATTTTTAGAATTACAAGTTTTATGTTAGGTGGGATAAACTGGCAGCTATAGGATATAGTCGGCCAATCCCGGCTTATATATTTCGTGCAAAGGAAAGAAGGGTGTGTGCAAAGCTTCAAGACGATAGCTTTAAAACTGAGAGACAAGTTCGCGTAGAAACGGACAGGCAGACGGACAGACGGACATGCTTGTATCAACTCAGGAGGTGATCCTGATCAAGAATATATATACTTTATAGGGTCGGACATGTCTCCTTTACTGCGTTGTACACTTTTGACCAAAATTATAATACCCTCTGCAAGGGTATAATGATTAGGAATGTTCGCCTAAGCTAATAAATCCTGTTAATGGCGAGAAAAATTTAACATCACTCTTATCTTGTAAAATCTTTTAAAAATTTGTTAGTCGCCTTTTTTGTTATTCGTTTATTGTTCGCAATTGAACTAAATTGTTTATAAATTTGATTTCAAAGTTTAATCCCAGATATTCAAATACATAAATATACATACATGTATGTGAGTCTCCTAATACTTTAGCAGCAAATAAGTAAATACTTAGTCACGGTTAGAAATTATTTTTATTCGCCGTAATGTGCTAAATTTTATGGTGAATATCATTTCCGTGGGTGCAGTGTAGCCAACTTTGCTAACACCCCCACGTTTCTTGACAGTTTCAATGAAAAGTCTCGTCTAACAATCTGTACACATATGCGATCTCACTTTGACTTTGCATCCATATCCACCGAACGTACCGGAGGAAGAACGGGGGAATATTTTATAGAGTCCGCCTTTGGTGTGTCACCCTAAATTATGAAGCTGCGCTTTATTTGCTTACTATTCAAGCCAAGCACTGAATCCATGACAGACAGAGTTGGCCACATTAACAACCAGGTAGTACCACATAGCCAGACAAAAAATTGTTAACTTTAGCGATCGGCCCTGTAATATGTTAATACGCTTACTTCCACGTTCAATCAGAGCCCAAAACCTACTCTTCTAAATCTGGCAGTAATAATAGTAATTCTAATATCGTGTAGCCCAACCGCTGCTACGAACCCGACGTTTGCTGCCGCATGCCATCGACTACATTGACAGAGGAGGGGTACATTTTTAACTTGCCGGAGAAGACCTTTCCGCTACCCACCAACCCAACAGTTCCCGCTGTACGCACCACCCAGCCTGCGCGTCTCCCGCTGCCAACCATTAAGACACCTGCCCCCCGGCCAACCAACAAATACCTACCGCCTGAGACTACTCGACGCTCCGCCTACCAACCCCTGCAGACCACTCTGCGTTCTATTTACCAGCCACCTCCCACAACCCCCGGCTCTGTGACGCAGCCCCCACGCCCCCAACCAACGCAAGTCCAGCCTTTGCCAACCCGCCGCCCTATCAACGGGTACCTTCCTCCAGTTTCGGTCAACGAAATTCCACATCGTGAAAAACCAGACTACGAACAGGATCGTGTGCCCCAGCCATCGAATGAGAAGCCAATATATCGCGGAGAGGACCAACTGTCGCCTCAAATCTTTCCAACTCCTCAATCGCCAAATACTCCGAAACACTTCGCTAAATGCGCCTCGGCTCTAGTTTGCACCTCCGAAAATTACTGTAATGCCATTGGGGTACTTTCCGATACTCCAGTCGAGCTAACACCAATGGAAGCTGCATTCCGTGTTCCCCTAACCGACTGCCTCCAGAGAGAGACGGGAACGCCTGGCAAGTGCTGCCGGGACCCGAATTACGTTGACCCTTGGCCGGTGAATTTGGCTGGCGTGTGCGCCACAAGAAACAAGCGGTAGGTGAACATACACCTGGTTCGTTCACTGCAGGTTTAATTTGTTTTTTGTTGCTTTTGCAGAACCAAACCTACGGGAGTCAAGGATTTAGATGCCAATTTTGCCGAAATCCCGTGGCAAGCTATGATTCTTCGCGAATCTAGCAAGACATTGCTTTGTGGCGGCGCAATAATAGGCGACGAATTTGTGCTGACCTCCGCAAATTGCGTCAACGGGTGAGCGATTAGGATGAACGTCATTAGATCTGTAGGATCTAATAATACCTCTTTATAGAATCCCAGTAAACGATATCCGCATCAAAGCCGGTGAGTGGGAACTGGGCAGCACCAACGAGCCGTTACCATTCCAGTTGACTGGTGCCAAAAGCATTGACGTTCACCCATCGTACGACCCCTCCAGCAATGTTAATGATTTGGCTATTATCCGACTCGAGAAGCGCCTGGAGTTCGCAACCCACATTCAACCTATATGCATTAGCGACGAGGACCCTCAGGTATCTGAGCAATGTGTCACTTCCGGATGGGGCAAACAGGCTTTATCAAGTAAGTTACCCCCAAAAATCCCACAAACCACCATCATACTCACACATACCTTTTTCCTCCGACAGTCCATGAGGAAGGCGCCATCATGCATGTGACAGACACCACGGCGCAGGGTCGCAGTGACTGCGGTGCTGATGCAAGCAGTGTGTGCAGCGCCACAAAGTTTGACGCATGTCAATTTGACGTGGGCAGCGCCCTCGCTTGCGGCAGCGGATCTAATGTCAGACTAAAGGGTATCTTTGCCGGCGAGAGCTCTTGCGGGGATGGGCAGACTGTACGATTTGCTAAGCCCGACATAAAGTGGATTAACACGGCTTTTGCCGACCGCAATAAACCTCTGCTGCTGAAGCGTTTTTAAGATAAAAGGGGTAAAAGAAAGAAGGGGTGATGACAAATTGGAGTAGTTTCGTTATACCTTGTGAAATTCGTCCAACATTGCGGTTTCGCAATTCTTAGTCCCACAGTCTGCCATGCCCACACTATAGATATTTATTCACACAACGCACAAAATAACCTGAGCAGATATACAAACCTTAAATTTCAATGAAATATATCATGTTTCAGCATTCGCACTAAAAATAATATGGCAAGAATGAAATTCCGGAATTGGTATGATAGTTTGAATTCAACAGAAATTGTTACTTTAAAAAAAAATACTGCGGGATGAATACTAAAAAATGAACAATAAGCTTATAAATTTTTTGATTATACAAGGAAATTGAGATTATAATATTATAGTTTTACCGATAAAACTACCACCTTATAAACACACTATCATTTCTCAACTGCAGCATCTACACATATTTTTACTTTTATTTAATGATATTCCTATATCGTAAATCGTGTATGCTTTTATGATAAAAATGTTGTCTAAATTTAGTCTATAATTTAATTCTTAAATAAATAAAAATTACTTAGAATTATAAAAATGTCTTAACCTACTTTGAGTTGAGCTAATTGAGTTAGGTGTATGTAGTATTCCATTTTTATCCAAACATTTTTTCAATTGAAACATTTCAAACAATTCAAAAAAATCTGCAATTTTTTTTTTATTTTTAAAACTTTTGTGTTCTTTTATTTTGTTACATTTTTACAATTAACGTAATAGTGAGGAAAAAAAATATATGTTTTTAAATTGGCTGTAACGAAATTTATGTTATAATGAAAACTAAATCGGAACACTCTATTCAATATTTCCCCTTTATATACTTTTTATCCTTTTATCTTTAATTTTTATACCCTTTCAGAGGGTATTATAATTTTGTCCAAAAGTGTGCAACGCAGTGAAGGAGACATCTCCGACCCTATAAAGTATATATATTTTTGATCAGGATCACCTCCTGAGTTGATATAACATGTCCGTCTGTCTGTTTCTACGCAAACTTGTCTCTCAGTTTTGAAGCTATCGTCTTGAAACTTTGCACACACCCTTCTTTCCTTTGCACGCAGTATATAAATCGAAACGGCCGGGATCGGCCGACTATATCCTATAGTTGCTATATCCATATATCCATATAACTCCATACTATATCCATATAACTGATTGTTATAGTGTTTTTAGAGTTACAGAGTTCAGATTTTGTACGGAAGCTATTTTTGGCACAATAATACTACCAAATTTCATAAAGATCGGCACACTATATCCTATAGCTGCCATATAACTGATTGACCGGAAATGCTATAACTTCGGTGTTTTTAAAGCTAGAGAATTTGAATTTGGTACGAATGCTATTCTTGGCAAAATAATACAACCTACCAAATTGCATAACGATCAGCCGACTATATCTTATAGCTGCCATATAACTAAACGATCGGAGATGGAATTTGGTAAAAATACCAACTTTGGTATTTTTGAAGATGGAACCTTGGTACTTTGTTTTATATTTTTTATTGTAATAAATTGGTTATATTATGATATTCTCATAAGGATCGGCCAATTCAATCCGATTTTTGTGATATATATCTGGTTTTAACTGCAAGGGTATATCAACTTCGGCTCCGCCCGAAGTTAGCTTTCCTTTCTTGTTTTAACTAAAATCAACTAAAAGTACATATTTTAGCCTTGCTTATATTAACAGTTTTTAAATCATTATCAATTAAATGAAATTGACAACTGAAAAAAAAAGGAAAGGCAACTTTGGGCGGAGCTGAAGTTATATACCCTTGATGTTAAGATCGGATATAAATCACAAATATCAGATATAGTTGGGCGATCGTTATGGGGCTTTATTTATTAGAATAAAAAAAGTCCCAAAAAGTACCAAATTTGATATTTTTAGCAAATACCAAATTCGAATCATTTAGTTATGTGACGGTCGACCCTAATAAAATTTGTTAGCTCCAATCAATTGGCAATATTCCGATTTTTCAGTAATATTGCAGCTATAATACGATTCATTCGGGCATAAATAATAGAATCCATAGAAAATCCCAAATCTCTAAGTCTAAAAACACCAAAGTTATGGCATTTCCTGCCAATCAGTTATGTGGCCGCTGTAGGATATAGTCGGCCGCTCTCGGCCGTTCGTCTTATATACAGCGTACTAAGAAAAGGAGGTGTGCAACGTTTCAAGTCGAAAGCTTTAAAACAAATGCTTTATTCTACAAAAAACCAGTTCAAAGAAAAATCTTTATGTGGATCGGCCGACTATATCCTATTTAACTGAACTATCGGAAATGATCCAACTTTCAAGTTTTTTAAAATAGGTTAGAACTTTCTACAGATTCTATTTTTTGGACAATTAATCCGACCTATCATATTTCATATATCCTATATATATATATATATATATATATATATACCCGCCATATAACATTCATATTTCATTTAAAATTAAAAACATCACCAACTTGTCACAGATGATGATAAAAATTTTAAATTATATGTGCATATTGAGATACCGAGCTTTCGCCGGGGTTGAATAATGATCAACATACATATGCTGTTCTAAATTTCCTTCAAGTTTCTGCTACCTCTACCAGACCTACCATGCTTCCTGTTTTAGGCCAGCAACCACAAATATTTACAATGGTCTCTTATCCCATTGGTATTGCAAAATATCTCTTTTTTTACTCAGGGAATGGTATTTTATTAGCTAATTCATATAAAAGAGTAAAATATTATAAGTGCACTATTGTGATGTGTTATCGGGCCCTGTATGCTTATGTTTATTATTTTATAATTATAGTTTTCCAACTTCGTGTAAATAGGCCCCAAGCAGTTTGGTCTGAAATAAAAGTATTATAAATACTGGTTAACTAAGTATTATAAAAGTATTATAAATACGACTGTTTTTGGAAAACTTACTCCTTCAATATAATTGTAAATATCAATTTTCTCGTTTTGCGAATGAGCCCCATCGTCACAAGCTCCCACTGGTACAAGGATTACATTTTTTCCAGTAGCTTCCTGCAGTGTTAGAGTTACGGGAATGGACCCGCCCTCCCTAGTCATATCCGGCTCGACTTTAAATACATGCTTGATGGCCCTCTTTGCGGCTTCATAATGGGGGTGGTTCGGATCTTCAGTCCAAGGCTTGCCAGCCGAAAGCATTACAACCTTAATAAATTACAAAAATCTTTAAATATTTTTAAATGAACTACATTAATAAATAATACCTTCATGCTGTTTGGAGATCCACGCTCGGTCCATTTCTCACTTAGGTATTTAACGACACATTCCTCAATATGATTCGGGTCCTGATCAGGCACCAAACGAATAGAAAACTTTCCAATGACCTTCTTTGGAATGACTGTTTTGGCACCTGGCTCATAAAAAGCACCTTCGATTCCATGGACAGACAGGCTGGGATACCGCCATCTGGCCTGAAGTAACCTGATTTTGTCGCCATTATGTGGTAGCTTATCAACGCCAATATCTTTCCTGGGGAGATTACGATTATAAATTTATAGCGATGACAAGAAGATAAGATTAACTTACTTGTATTCAGCCACTTCAAAGTCTATGTTTTCATATATGGATTGTTCGTTTTTAAGCTGAGGTGCCACCTTAAAAAATATAAAATATTCTTCAGTCTTATAAATATGTTTTTTTGTTATAATTCATACATCTCGATTTACTCCAGGAATTAAAATGTTGGTGTCCTTATCAACAAGAATACTAAGCAAATAGCACAGATCCGGCATAGCTTCGTGGACAGTACCTCCAAAAACTCCGCTGTGAAGATCCTTAGAAGAGCACTCTACTTCTATTTGAAAGTAGGCTAATCCACGTAGACCATAAGTCAGGCAAGGGCGTTTTTTACCCAGCCAGTAGTTGTCGGAAATACAAACGTAATCAACGTTAGCAAGAAAATCGTTCTTACGCTGCATTAATAAATCATCGAGGCCCTCGCTACCACTCTCCTCCATGCCTTCAAACACAAATTTTATGTTGAGTGGGAGGGGAATGTTAAGCTTTTGGTAGGCTTCGATGGCATGAATCCAGCATAGAACAGGTCCCTTATCATCAGATGCGCCGCGACCAAACAATTTGCCATCGATTTCGGTGAGTTCGAAAGGATTGGTATTCCAGCCATCCTCTTTTAAGGCAGGCTGCACATCTAAATGTCCATAGACGAGGACCGTCTTTTTGGAAGCATCTTTTCCCAGAGTTCCCAGCAGTACCTTTGGCAGAGGGATTACTTGTCCACTCGGCAATGTCTGTTTGCCAACATCAGCCAATTCAATTTCGGTGCCTAGTGCTTTCAGCTTCTCTGCAGTCCAGTCGACCATTTGATCAATTTCGCCGCGCTTATCCGGCCATGCTGAAACTGACTGTATTCCACAGGCTGTTTTCAAGGCATCTATGTAATCGCCTTTTTTAGTTTCCACAAAACTGAAATGGCAATTGTGGTTATTACTACTAAGATAAGTGTAAAAGCGATATGCAGGAACCGCAGGTGCTGTTATCTGCCTAAATTTACACAACTCATTCATTCTTTCCCACAAAGAAAGCGATAAAGCTGCCGAGCTCTACCTCGGCAGATGATACAATGCAAATCACCCACTCTAATCTATTTGTGGAGATGCATTTGTGGAGTACATACATTGTACATTCTCTGTGCTGTCTGTTCTGGGTGTTGGAGCTTCCGTGTGGAATATCTCTTCGCTGTAAATGAGTGCATATAGTGCCAGATTTTACTTGGCAAGACTGCTATCCCTATAGGCGTTTGTCACGGGCCCCTATCATACTTTCCCATATTTAGCGAACACAAGATACGCCCAGAAAAAAGTTTACATATTTATGTATATACATATGTTTATACATACGGTTAATTCTTAGCAATCGTGCACTTACGCGAAGAGTTGTTGGAGTTCAGTGGGAAGCTCTGCCATCTTTGAACTTTACTTTGAAGCCGAACAAAGCTAGTCGAACAATATTTCACACAACTATATTCTTAATAAGCGAATGCGCGCGCTTAAATATAAAACCTTGTGCCGATAAGAGGGGGAAGGTGGTCTGTTGGTGGAATCAGTGTGACCTGCCTTGGGTACACCAGATGGCTTAGTTACCGTTGCCTGACTTGCAAAATGTTTTTAGGTTGCCACATCTTTGCACTACCAATGTAAATTTGAAATGTTTTAGAGAAAATAATTATTTTAATAAATAATAAATTAAAATAGAAAATTAGGAATTTTATCATAATAAAAACACTAACAGTAAAAGTTTTCGGCCGAATCGTAGGGAGAAAAACTCAGGAATAACCTCTTCAGAAAATGGATCCATGAAACTGAAGAAAGGAATTAAATTCAATATCAATTAACTTTTTCTAAAAAAAAATACCAAAATTACCGAATCAAAGCTCTTTTTACACATTCAAAGCACTTTTTAAAGATTTTTTTTTAGTGTGTCCAAAAAATAAAAATACTAAATGTAAAAAAAAAGAGTCTTCAACTATCGATGACAAATCATAAAAAATACCTTATTGAACGGGAAAATAGCTATGCCAACATCGCCATTTGAAGTGTCTTTAACTCATCGTTGCTGTTTTCGCAATTAAAAAATAAAAGGCATAAGGTATCGACTTGCTCCCTTGCGCTTGGAGCTCAGTCTGCATCAGCCCGTAAGGCCATTATTTTTATATACAAGAAACTCAATCATGAGGGCTGATGCACACATGCACGCTGTGTTCTGGCTGACACACTCCAGATAGCTGAAACTGTCATGTTTTCTTCTGCACCTCCGTGCTCTGTGCTCCTCCGGATTATAAATAGTGTTCCGTGCCTGTCTGTACCTGTGAGTGCCACTCCGATTAAGTTTGTGTTACTTCTCGCCGACGTTGATGTGCCAGTCAGGCGCAGTTTTTTACACGCGTGTGTGTGCTGCGAAAACTTGGAAAAAGCAGGGCACATCAAATCGGAGAAACAACGGCGAATCGTCAGCAAAGCGGAACTCGAAAGGTGGATGACAATGCCGTTAGCTTAGCTCTCGTCTTCTGAGCCACTATCACGGACAAGCATGGTAGTAACAATGTGCTGTCTAACTCGCTGCACATATTTCCTATATTTTGAAAAAAAAACAGCCTTTAGCGTTCGTCTGAACCTGTCGTAGGCATCGGTGCGGCGATGCCCAAATAGAGTGATCGCCGCGCCAGCTGTCTTAGCAACCAGTCTGCAATCGCATTAATGATTTGCATAAATGGGGATTAATTAGCCCCCGCCCACATTGGTTATACCGATCTCTCCTCGAACTTCTTAACTTAAGTTGGGGCAGATTGAGTCAGCGGGTGGGATAATAATGCGAAAACCAAAATAGTGAAAAAGCTGTAGAGGATATGGCGGTTACAATGGGGGCTTGATCATTACTTCCGGAAGTCAGCAATTAGTTTTCTGTTTCTCTTAACTTTCTGTTTTATTTGAAAACATTGAAATAAGTCGAAGAGTGATTGAAACTAAATTACTTTCATCCCGCAGACAAAGTTCTCATGGATCGCAGCTTGGACTCCATTGGCAGCTGTTCACTTGATGTAGACGCGGACTCGTCTGACATATCAGGTACATGCGCAATCGCGAAGTCTGCCTTAACCTGGTTTTTGTTTCCACCCTCGTTTCTTTTTTAATTTTTTGTCTTTTTTTGTGGTCGAATTGTTGGTTTTTGAAAAACTTCTGTGCTCTCATCCATATTTGTTCATATTGCAGATACCAGTGGCAGCCTTAATTTTCCAACGCCGATCTCTGTAAGGGACATTACTGAAGAGTTTACTAACAACCTAAAGGAACGCTGTATTCCACGATTGCCACAGCAAACACAACATACGTATTCGGCGCTTCTGGATCCTAGGGCAGGCGTGGTGCGCATGGTGCTGTCTCCAGCAACGGTGGAATCCCGCAGTGGTTCAAATGCCGCAAGCGTCAATGTTGCCGGAGCGTGTGCCAACAACTCGCTTGAAGCCGTTACTGCCTCTGATGAGAAAAAGCCGAGTTATCTCAATCTGGCGTGTTCTGTTAATGGTTACTCCAACCTTACCACCTACGACTCGAAGATCCGCCAGGATATTAACAAATCGAGGGAGGTTTCACCTATCCGCCCATCTACTAGTAGTTTGCAATATTGCAAACGGAATTCTTCTCTATCGGCACCAGTTTTGCTCACCATGCCACTCATAAAGCTACCGTCTCCAACTAGCCAATATTCCGCAACTGACAGCAACAAGAATAGCAACGGAAACGGCGTGGAGCATGGAACTCGTTCTGGACAAGCTGATGAAGAATCCCCAAAAAGCTTTATAAAACAGCGAGTGGAACGACTTTACGGGCCAGGAGCATTGGCCCAAGGATTTTATAGCCCTAAAAAGTCCGGCCACTTTTCTTCACAGTCTGCGACGCGAATAGCTAACCAAAAGCTTGAAATTGAGTCTTCGCAGGACTCTGAACTTGCTCGAAAATTTAAACAGCTTTCTCCCAGCAAGGATTATGGAGAATTCCGAAAAAAACTTCACAACAATTGCTCGCAGTCTGGCACAGGGCGAACGATTGAATCGTCTGATTCTTGTGGACAAAATGTCGATGTGGAATTGCCTGTATTTAGGCATTTAAGTTACGAGTTTAGATCACAGTTGCCAATGGTATCGCCGAAAAGAGCAACCCATCGATCCATCTCTACTCTTAAGTTACATCCTGCAAATGATGCAAATGAATCTCTAGAGATTGCTACACAGGAAGATGTGGTGGATCACGAACCCTTTAAACCAGTGCAAATGATTTCAGAGGAATATGATAGCACAACAAAAATTATCCTTCCGACTTCCAGTAAGGACGGAAATTACTTTCTTAAAATACTCAAGGATGAGCAAGCTCGCCTTTTAGCGCTGGCCGCCCTCGCAGAAAAATACTTGGATGCTTTGGTTGTAAGTAATACAAACTGATCTTTAATATACCTAAATTTAATGATTGTTGCAGAATAATCCCGATATATCAGAGGATACTTTCGGCCTTCTCCGATCAGCGTCGGGAAAAGCCCGTCTTTTAGTATCACAGAAAATGAAGCAGTTTGAGGGTAAGAGTAAATATAATAGTTTTATTCAAATTATATTATTGCATTTTATTTGGTTTTTGGTTTGGTTTTTATTGCATTTTCAGGGCTATGTCACAATAACCTAAATCGCTCGCCCGAGGACGAATTTCCAACGACAGTGGACGACTTACAAGGCTTTTGGGACATGGTTTATTTGCAAGTTACTCATGTGGATAATATATTTGCCGATATCGAGCAGCTAAAAGCTAATGATTGGAAGGTTTGATTCTATGAATCATTGTGATAGATGTATACAATAACTATTCTCTTACAGCGTACTATTCAATCGCATATGAAGGAAACCCCAATAAAAAATATCAAATCCGCAAAACCAGGAGCTTTGAAAACAAAAATTGCTGCAACGAGTAATAATATAAGTGGATCAAAATTGGCACCAGCGAATACCGCAGCAGCATTGAAGCGCGAGGCCCAAAGAAAGCAGCTGCTGGAAATGAAACGTCAGCGCCGAGAGGCAATGGCCGCGGCGGCCAAATTGGCGGAAACCGTTTCTGATGGCGAAATTCAACTTTCAGATACAATAGGTGATAGCTCTGTTAAGATCAATAACATCAGCTAAAAAAATCTCCTTGGGAAAAGAAAGCGTGCTCCCTAGATGTAAATTGATGGTATTTTAACTCGCAAGCATAAACCACAGATACAAAACCGTAAATTAAAAGAAAAAAAGCTTAGAAATTCTTAGTTGAATTAACTCTTTACTAGTCCCAAATAAAATGCACTTGGTGGAGCTTCATAATACGTCATAATGAGTCACAAATTTTGAAGAACACCGCCGGACAAAAAAATCTTGAAGCATACCGATATTCGTCATTAATAGCAACTGCTACAAAATGTTCATAAATGTTGCCTTATATGCGACAAATTTAATGTTGCCAGTAAATAATTACACATTGGTGCACTCTAATTGGAAATTGTTTGAATTTTTGTGATCGAATTTATAAAAGACATTTATTCTTGTGTAACAATTTAAGGTTAACAAAAATTTCAAATCACTATTTTCAAATCTTTTTATACTAATTTTTTTTAATAACAAATATAAATTTACAAGGAAAATATACAATTGTCTCATTTAGTAAATACATTGATGTGGAACATAATTTTGTTGAATCTACATCGAAAATGAACAAGTCTCACTCATTAAATGTGTAATGTTTTCTAAATAAAAATTTTTTAATCACTTGATGCTACGCTGCTTTTTTTAACAAGTTCTAATTGGAAAACTGTCTTTAGACAGTTTTAAGCAGCAATATCTTTGGATTTTAGTAACCATTTATTCCCTTTGTAAAAAAATAATATTATGGAAGGGTACGTTTAAGTTTATAAACATTTTAGTTTATGTAGTTTCAGTTAGCTATTTTCAAAAAGTGACATATGATGCTCAAATGGGAAATTTTTAATTATTGGTAATAATAAACATTTAATAATATTTATCTTTATAAATTTAATTATTAAAAGAAAATCTTAGTGTTACTATTCAGGTATTTTACTATTTCTACTCTGAAATCCAATTCCGGCTTTTCAAGATTCAACCTAAATCGTAGGTGTTGTGTTCTTACCAATAGGAGTAATTATTTTTTTACCCGGTACTCGTAGAGTATATACACAAGGTTATATTGTAGTCGTTTGAATGTATGTAACATAGGGAAGGAATCATCTCCGACCCCATAAAGTAAATATATTCTTATTCTTATTATTCTTATTCATATATTCAGCCGAGTCGCTATTCAGTGGTATGGGAATATAGACGGCCGCCAAAAGTTAACTTGCCTTTCTTGTTTAACATTTTCAAAATTAGCACCCCAAGGAAATGTAAGATAGTTGCACTTCATTAAATAATGAATTTCGACTATCTTTTATCAGGGTTATTCAAAATTCAATCGAATTGTTCACATTGACTTTATTTTCATCATATCAATCAAACTCAAAGCTTTCGGGACTTCTGAGTCACACTAAGTGGCAGATTTTACTATAAAAACAAGAAAGGAAAGCTAACTTCGGGCGGAGCCGATGTTGATATACCCTTGCAGTTAAAACCGGATATATATCGCAAACATCGGATTAAATTGGCCGATCCTTATGAGAATACCATAATATTACCAATTTATTGCAATAAAAAATCTAACACAATCTAAGCTTCCATCTTCAAAAATACCAAAGTTGGTTTTTTTACCAAATTCCATTTCCGATCGTTCAGTTATATGGCAGCTATAAGATATAGTCGGCCGATCGTTATGTTATTTGGTAGGTTGTATTATTTTGCCAAAAATAGCTTCTGTACAAAATCTGAACTCTGTAAATCTAAAAATACCAAAGTTATACCATTTCCGATCAATCAGTTATATGGCAGCTATAGGATATAGTCGTCCGATCCCGGCCGTTCCGACTTATATACTGCGTGCAAAGGAAAGAAGGGTGTGTGCAAAGTTTCAATACGATAGCTTTAAAACTGAGAGACTAGTTCGCGTAGAAACGGACAGACAGACGGACAGACGGACAGACGGACATGTTCATATCAACTCAGGAGGTGATCCTGATCAAGAATATATATACTTTATAGGGTCGGAGATGTCTCCTTCACTGCGTTGCACACTTTTGGACAAAATTATAATACCCTCTGCAAGGGTATAACAAGGAATTAAACATAAGTCGGCCAATCCCGGCCATTCCGACTTATGTACATACTGCGTGCAAAGAAAAGAAGAGTGTGTGCAAAGTTTCAAGTCGATAGCTTTAAAACTGAGAGACTAGTTGGCGTAGAAACAGACAGGCGCACATACACATATCAACCCAGGTACAAAACCCAAGTACAAAAAAAATAAAATACAGATAAATACAGAACATTACAAATAAGAATAAGAAGACAAAGTAGAAAAGTTTTGAATGAGTAGTTCTACATATATATTAAATTGTATTTTTTCTCCACAGAAATCAATATCAAATATTTTTAGTGTGGCTTGCGGGCTTGTTACCGTTATTATACTCGCTACTCGTAGAGATTTAAATCAAATCGGCCAACCATACAAACAGGCTAAAACTATTAACGCGTGGATCTCGAAGACTATATCGTATTTGGAACTTGGGATCGTATGATATCCGTGCCCATCAAGTTTGTGTCAAAATTTTGCCATGCCCACTCCAGACCCCAAAAAAGGAATGTGGTGTTAGCGCCAGTTCGTTAAATTTTTATACCCTTGCAGAGGGTCCAAAATTAGTCAAAACGCAGTGAAGGAGACACCTCTGACCCTATAAAGTATATATATTCTTGATCAGGATGACTTCCTGAGTTGATATTTAAGGCTATCGACTTGAAACTTTGCCCACACCCTTCTTTCCTTTGCACGCAGTATATATGTAAGTATACAGCCGACTATATCCTATAGCTGCCACATAACTGATTGATCCGAAATGGTACTTTTTTTAATGGTGTTTTTAGAGTTAGAGAGGTCGGATTTTGCATGAGTGCAATTTTTGGGAAAAATAATAAGTGCAAAATAATACGACATGCCGAATTTCATAATATAATATATATTCAATAAAATTCAATATAACGCTTGGCCGACTATACCTTATAGCTGCCATATAACTGAACGATCGGAAATGGTATTTGGTAGAAATACCAACATTGTTATTTTTGAGGGCCGTTGTTGTTGCAAAAGTATGCCACACAAATTTTTAACGGAGAATCCATACTGTTAATGTTTGAACTATAAAGGTTAGTTAAACTGTGGATGGAAGAGATAAGTACCAAGTATTACATACCGTACCACAAACTACTACAAGTACCAGGAGTACCGTCCTTTCTTTGGTTTGACCTCGTCAAGATGTTTTTATACCCTTGCCGAGGGTATTATAATTTTGTCCAAAAGTGTGCAACGCAGTGAAGGAGACATCTCCGACCCTATAAAGTATATATATTCTTGATCAGGATTACCTCCTGAGTTGATATGAGCATGTCCGTCTGTCCGTCTGTCTGTCTGTCCGTTTCTACGCGAACTAGTCTCTCAGTTTTAAAGCTATCGTCTTGAAACTTTGCACACACCCTTCTTTCCTTTGCACGCAGTATATAAGTCGGAACGGCCGGGATCGGCCGACTATATCATGTAGCTGCCATATAACTGATTGATCGGAAATGCTTTAACTTCGGTGTTTTTAATGATAGAGAATTCGAATTTTGTACGAATGCTATTTTTGGCAAAATAATACAACCTACCAAATTGCATAACGATCGGCCGTCTATATACTATAGCTGCCATATAACTGTACGATATATCAACTAGTTGATATGCAAGGGTATATCAACTTCGGCTCCGCCCGAAGTTAGCTTTCCTTTCTTGTTTTCTGTGTGTGTTTGATCTGAATTAATGATACACGTATCGAATGGTAGTGTTTTAAGCAGTTAAGAACGAATTAAGATGGTTCAAAAAATCAATTTTTTTTATTAAATAAATTATTAGTGCAATTATTTAAGAACATGCTCCTTAAGTTTCAAAACGAAATTCCAATTGATTCCGATGATATGAGCACTCAGCTAAACACCGGTCAATTCGGTGACGAAGCCCACGGTCGTATTAAATTGCGTTTTTCTCGAAACGACTTGCTACTAGTTTTTAAACTTGCGGAAATCCTAGATCGAAAAGCTATTGATGAATCGAGGTGGAAATTGACGCGATGATTCCTTATTATAGTACGAAAAATATGAACTCAACTCTGGAATGTTATTATAAAGTAAGTATATTTTTTACCTTATTTTTTATTACCTCCTCCAAATTTTTAATTATTTTGATCAGAGTTTGGTTCATATACTTAGAAAATATGTTACTAACAAAAGAAGAAAAATTTATGATTGAACTTTATGAATTTATGAACTTTTGTATTTTTAAAGATAGAAGCTTGGGGCTTTTTTTTAGATTTTGTATTGTAATAAATTGGTTATATTATGATATTATTATAATGATAGGCCAACTACATCCGATTTTTGCGATATATATCCGGTTTTAACTGCAAGGGTATATCAACTTCGGCTTCGCCCGAAGTTAGCTTTCCTTTCTTGTTTTTAAATGTTTTACAAATTGTTTAACATTTCCAGTGTGTATTTATTTCATTAAATGTTGATGTAAAAATGTTATATACACAAGTTAACATTTATTACTATTCATAATTTCCCATTATGCATTAGCCTTACCCTGAATGTTCAATAAAAAAGAGAAAAAGATAATTTTAGAATTTTTATTCATAGTAATAAAAACCCGATTTTAGTTTTTAATAATTTTTATTTGGCTTCTATGGTAAGACTTATGGTTAATTTATTTGTAAGTACAAATCTTTCTTAACTTTTTTCTTCGTTTATGATCATTGCACCTACTTATCTTCGTCTTAGATCCATTTTAATGAGTTCTATTCGTGCGATATAGGCGTAGCAAATAATATACCGAAATACTACAATACGCGCTACTTTTTATGAATTTCTTTTGATAAACTAAATTCACAACTAACTATTACATTTTGGACAATAAATATTAAATACATATAAATGTGTGTATTTATTTCATTAAATGTTGATATAAAAAAGTTATATACACAAATAATCATGATTACTTTTTAAATAGCATTATTTTGTAACAATAACCTGTTTCTACGCAAGTTTTAGCTTGTACGACTATTTACAAATGAAAAGAATGGTTTCAGAAATAATATAGGAGGCAAACATGTGTGCTTTATAGGCATCAAGGACTCGTAAAGCGGTTCCAAACCCACCTTAAATAAGGATACGGCTAAGAAACGACTACAAAACGGCTTGTCAGCTTGTCTAGGAAAGTTTCTAGACGAGTTTTACATATACATATATCGATGAATATTTCATAATATATGTTTTTTCAGAAATCCAGCCGAGTCCAATTGCTTCTGTTCAGCTTGTTTCTGGGCCAAATCCGGAGTCGGCACAGGGGCTAAGTCGAGGCCTCCGGGTTACATTCACACTGCTTTTTTCTTTTACCTTAAACAGCTGTTAGTCAAGGTTGTGTGGCGGAGTACTGTTTGGACCGCCGAGTATAAATGAAGCGGGACTATGTACCGAAATGCTGTCAAGATCTAGAACACCATCCCCTTTCTCCAGGATCCCACTTCCATCCTGCTTCATCATCATACGGCGCCACTTGGCCCGGGCGTTTTGAAACCAGACCTGCGAAATTGCGGTTGTTAGTACGAGTACGAGCTATAAATTTTTGGAAAACGGCACCCAAACTAAAAAATATTCACCTGTAGGACTCTCTTTGGTAACCCTGTTTTTTGAGATAGTTGCTTTAAGTCCTTGGCATCGGGGTTATGATTAATGGCGAAATACGACTTCATAGTTCGTAACTGGTGATGTTTAAAAGAGGTGCGCATTCGCTTTGTCCGCGATGAGGAGCCCATGTGTGATCCCCGTCCGAAGTCAACGTACTCCGTGTTAAGATCTGCAATCGAAATCCCAAAAGTCTTCAAGTCGTGTCGACTTTTTCACAGTCTCCAGTTTTACGATTCGGGCCCATAAAAGAAGCATTTGCTGCCGTCAATACACCAATGGCGCCAAATTCCAGCTTAAAAGTATCTCAGCTGTAGTGCAACCATTAAGAGCCCGACTGCATGCTGCCTCTTTTATGTTTCGCATCGCATAACAATTTACAACCTACCTATGTTCGCGGTGAAGGGCTCAATGTCCTTGGGCTTGCGTTTTCGCGGCCTTCCTTTCTGTCGCGCCGGTTGCGGCAGACCGGTGATGACATGAGACGCGGGGACGAATATGCCCGTAGGAACAATACTCCGGCTGGGGTCCGAGTGCGGGCTTGAGGAGTCGTTATGTGGCGAGCCGAACTGCGTGTTGTACGGGTAGGAGGCACTCATGCTGGACGAGGCAGCGTCTCCCTCCCGGGCTATACTGTAGTGGGTCCTGCAAGGATAATTGGTTTACTTGGTTCTCTGGTGACCGGCTGTAAGGCTTACCTGCAGTATATAAGCGCATCAATGATGCCGTACTGATCGCCTTTCGTCAACGGCGTGTGGCATACCGTACAACAAAAGCAGTTCACATGAAATACCAGGTTCCGGGCGCGCATTACTAACTCGTTGGAGCTGATTGAGGCCAGGCACCGGGAGCAACGGCGAGTACCAAAAAAACTAAAAAAAAGGAAATATGCAATTCGCATTAGCTCACTCAGAATTGGATTTCTTAAGAGTAACTTTTCCAAATCATGTGTCATTATGCTTTAAGAATCGAGCTGGTTGCATGAGGTTCCACTGAATCACTGATCATATGTTTGCTACAAATCCGTATTCATACAAGAGCAGTTTAAGGTAATTTATGCTCTATGTTGAGCATGTTGAAGCGGAAGGACGGTACAAAAGAATGACAACACCTACTCATCGAAATTTTGTTGTGTTCATTGCGTGGAGATAATAGTGTGTGATGACTGCAGTGATGGCTACTCCTTTTCAGCCAATGAGGACTATCTCTCTCTGCTTCGCAAAAGGTAGATGAGGCTTTACAAGTTCCTATACCACCATAGGATATAGGGGCCTCTGAGTCCCTGAGACACACGTTTCTGACGACCCAAACGCAGACGACAAATAACACTTAATGTGCGAGACATGCCATTTCTTTGACATTAATCAAAATAATTGGCGCATTTGACTTAAGAAACAGACTCCCTCAGCAGACTCATTCTCACATTTCCGAAACCCGGAGCGGATCCTGACAGAAATCATCGGCTGGAGGGGCAAAAAGCAGGCACCAGGCCAATTTTAATTTCATACAAATATATCAAATTCGTATGGAGCAAACTTCAAGAAATATTCAAAGCCCCATCCCCTAGTACTGTTCCTCATCTGCATATCGTAACATTTTGAAGGAAATTGTTTGGGATGTGACGCCGAGATTTTTGTCACATCGCCATGTCGCACATCTTGTCGCTACACCTCTCCCCGAACTTTCGCTCAGGTTTCGCCTCTCCTTCCGCCTTCAGTTATAGGCCTTACTTATACAGATGATTTTTACGTAGTATATAGTAGTTTCTATAAATGTATGTGCGATGAACGCGGCGCGTAGGTCGGAGGCCTCATAAATAATATTATACATGAACTTTGAGGACAGCAACGTGGTCGCTGCTACCAACTCATAAAACTGATCCAGACCGCTGTCTTAGCGGATTCATTCCAAGACGCTTGCAATGCCCAGAAACGCCCCTTTGCCGCCTAAAGAATCCTACGAGCAAGGGAGACGGCGCAAGAAAAATGAATTATGATTATTGCCATGTAAAAGAGCAGGCGAAATGTCAAAGTGACAACGCCTAATATATGATTATGTTTTCGAGCGCTCGAAATCTGATACTCTCACACACATTCTGGACACCCTTCCCCGGCTCCCGATCACGCATCTGTTCCAAAATCCCTTGCACCTCCAGTGTTGCTTCAGTCCATTCGGTACCAAATCAGTCCCCAACCCTAAGTACGGAATCCGTACTCACGAGACTCGACCGCTAAGTACTTTTAAGAGAAAAGCCGTGTATCCCCAACAGGTAAAAAACATAATTATACTTACCCTTTTTAGATATGTCATCTTATTTTTAAATATGTTAATTATTTTTTTGTTTAATTTTTTTATGTTAAATTAAGGTTTAAACAAATATTTATATACTCCGTCGAAATACTTAACCTCTTCAAAATGTATTAAATAGGTTGACAGTGCTTATAACAACATCCCAAAAAACTTTTGTTTTTTATGAGGCGTCTCACAGGCCCGTGTCGACATACATACATATGTACATATGTATAATACCAAAACAACATAATTTTAGTGGAACCTGAAGGCGCTGAAGATCAGGGAATGCAGATAGTAAAGAAGATGCAAAAGCCTATGACCCGATAGCCACGTATTTAATGCGCTTTCTTGACAAACAGCAAAAAGCCGAGCGGATGGGCAGGTGGGGACTGATAGCGCTGATGGGGACTGAATCGTGGCCAAGTGGCCTTCGCTCCTCTCCGGCCAGTCGCAGCCACTCCATACGCTGAAGAGCCAGACTGAAGCGTCTGAAATCAGTACGGCAGGTATGAAGGTTAGACCAAATAGCTGGCCAGCTTTGTTTTGAGGGCGGATTAGTTGAGAGGATGTGCGTTGAGCATGCTGAAGTGTAAGCCGACGTGTGGCCCAACTGGGCGCCGCGGGATCTCATGCCCAAGGCATCAAATCGGGGGCACAGGGGTTCATTTGCAACAAGGGTCGAGAAACAGGACGTGTTTTGTAACGTGAGAGCATTTGTAAACGAAGTTTCAAGTGCCGCCCGCTGAGCTCTGGTCTTCCGATTACATATGTATAAGTACATCAGAAACAACAACAGCGGATTTCCCAGACGGCACGCCATCGTCATGCAGAGCAGTTCCTTCCGCCGGAGTTTTGTTGCTTTGCATTGAGCTGTTCTTGCCTTTCATGGCATTCCTCACCTTGTAACCCTATTGGCCAATAATTTTGCTAAAGGTCTCACGAGAACATTTACCTTGGGCCCTGAAATCCTGCTCTGCAAATTCGGATAGTGCCGGCGTCCCGTGGCGATAATTCGATGCTAGGGAATGCCCAAACTTATACAATAATTATATTTATTTTTAGTTTTGTGTTTTCGGTTTGTTTTGACTACCGGGGAGTTTCATTGAGGCGATTGTATTTTGGATGGGTTAAATGCGCTGGAAAATCAGTTGTGTCTCTAGTACTTGAGCTAATACTTGAAATACCGCAACCCCGAACATTAAACTGGGTTTTCAAGATTTTAATTCACAGAAACAAGAGCATTTGCATTTTTAAACGTTCTTTAATAGGACTTTTCCGGCTTCCAAGAAACGTAAGCCATGTCTAATGGTTTTGTAACCATAATTTTATAGTTTAGCTGATTAGATTATCGCCCAGTTGTCAGACTTGCTCCAGGGAACGTATTTTCCCTCCCCCACGTTACCATTCAGAAAGAGGCTCTTGCGCATAAATTCGGTGTAAAATGCTTTCTCAAGATGCCTATTAAACTTTTTAATTATCGCGCAGCCCTGAATTTATACCGGGTCTTCAGGCCCCAGTTCGTGTGTCCAGATGGCAGCAGAGGAAAGGTTATTCGACGCACTGTGCAGCCAAGCGAGCAACGGGCAAAGCGACGGACCGAACAAGGAAAAGAAGGGAAGACTGAATCGTCGATGTTCGCAATTCGGCTCACGAGGTCCTATGTTTTGTTATTATTATTTCTCTAGGTGCTTGTCTTTCAACTGGGACAATTTTTAATCCTGGTTAACAACTGACTCTTGCAAAATAGTTACAACTTTTATAAGGAAAGTGCCATGTAGTTTTATTATTTTTTTCGGGATACTATTTTAATAAAACTGGCATTGTGCTATAAATGTAGTGGATTTTTTTTTATTTGCACATTTTTGCACAATTTTTGCACATTTTTTGCATAATGTAATACATTTTTTGTAAATAAGTAGTTTTGAGTGCCTAAAAACATTTTTTCCACCTTTTTCACTATAACATTTTTAAAATTTTATGTTATTTTTTCCCAAAACTTACTTCCAAAGAGTGTTATCAATTCTTCATATAACATATGTTTGTAATATACATGCATTCGTCTTCATCAGGATCACCTTCCATTTCATATATGCGTGTCCGCGTTTCTGTCCATCTTTCCTACAGGAAATGCCATTACTTTTGGTGTTTTTGAAGGTAAAATGTAGGAACCTTCTGATCCTATCTACAATATATTTAAAGGATCGGACGACTATATATCACAGCTGCCATGTAACAGAATGTTCGCTAACTTTTAGTTATAAGCTAGAGATTTTTAAAAATTCATAGAGTATAAATATGGTCTGTTATTAAAATGCAGAGCTTGCAAAAAACTGTTGATAATTTCTGTGTCCGATCATGTCGGTCATGATGTCAAAAATCGATAATGTCGGAACACTTCGAGAATCGGGTCTGAACCAAACACTTTAAAGGGGTTTTTCTCCAAAAGTTTTCTTCTTAGAGCACTTTTATTTAAAGAGTAGGAAGGATGTATGTACAGTGGCTCACAGCTTATTTGACCCACCTTGTAAAAAAAATTTAAGTGGCTGTAACTTTTTAACTAAAGCAGATATGAAAAAAATAAAAACGCAGCTTTTTCGGTGGGTATTACAGGAATAATAAGGAACTTAAATTTTATTAAAATAATAACAAGTTTCATAATGATTCATCAAAAAATAAAAATACTCCAATATTCTATGTCACAGCTCATGTATATGTCATGTATATACTGCGTGCAAAGAAAAGAAGGGTGTATGCAAAGTTTCAAGTCGATAGGTTTAAAACTAAGAGACTAGTTTGCGTAGAAACAGACAGACATGAGCATGTCCTCATATCAACTCAGGAAGTAATCCTGATCAAAGATATATATACTTTATAGAGTCGGACATGTCTCCTTCTTCTTCACTGCGTTGCATACTTTTGGAGAAAATTATAATACCCTCTGCAAGGGTTTAATAAAAAACAAGAAAGAACGACTATAGTCGAGTTTCCCGACTATACTATTATACCCGGTACTCATCTCTTCCACCCACAATTTCCACCCACAACCATTAAAGTTTAAATTTTAACACCAGATTTCTGTTTTGGAGGCGGGAGTGGGGGTGGCAAAATTTTGACACATACTTGATCTCTGCGGGTACCATACGAGATCCACGCTTTCAAAATTATTACCCGTTTGTTTGGAAAAAGGTACATATGTACATATACGGGTATATCTCCTCAAAAAACGATTTGAATGAAATTTTTTTTTTATACTAACAAACTGAAATAGTTTGGCATCAAAAGTTTTTCAAAAAACCTTTCTGTACTGGCGCCACAGAATTTCACGATTTGTGGGAGAGGGGGGTAGCAAAATTTTGAAACAAACTTGAATTTCGGTGTCATTGTAGGAGTCTGCCGCCAAATCCTATAGCTCTATCTCTTATAGTCTCTGAGATCCACATGTTCATACGTACAGACGGACATGGCTATATCGACTCGGCTGTTGATGCTGATAAAGGATATATATACTTTATGGAGTCGGAGATGATCCCCTCTCTATGTTACATACATTCACACGAATAAAATATACCCTTGCACTCTACTAGTACCGTGTATAAAATGTGTTCCGGTCAGAGAGAAATCAAATATTTTGCGATTTTTATATTGTATTTTTTCTATACTTTTCTATACTAAACAAATCGTTCTACAGTTATTTCAAGCTTATCCATAAGTAGAAATTATTACAGATCGAAAGAGTATGCGTATGTGTACGTTCTCATAGATACATTTTAAATCAGATTTTACCCAGTTTTTATGAGGGAACTCCAGACTCATATTATGAGTGGAGCCTACCGTTTGCAGCACTTTGAGGCGGCGAGTAGAACATAAAAAGCAGCGTGAGATTGTTAGGTTCAGTCTGGTTGAGACTTTCTTTGATTTTTAGTTGGTCGTGTAGAGTAAGCTGTAGTGGTACTGCGCGGTCTTTGCACTTTTTTTATTTAATTAATTTTTTGTGTTTTATAATTCAACCCTTGCTGATGGCGGACGATAAAAATATTTTATTGTCAGACCCACGACTTTAAAAGAGCAATGTATTTTATAACACGTCGGCTGATTTTGCTCAAACTCTGACTGACCAAAATTAAATTGTGACGCTTCGACGATTTTTAAAGAGTAAGCATTTATGTTACTCTTCAACAACCATCTCTGGCTTTTTTAGTACGCTGTTAACTTGTACCTTTTTATCATAAGGCTTTAAATTGAGAGGCGCTGATTATAACCGGTGGGATAGCTCAATACTTTGAGAATACTTAGAAAGCCACGGAGCGAAATGATATTGCATCATTGCACTTTTGAATGTAGAAGAACTTAATGCCAGCAGACTTGTACAAAAATCCAATAACTTACTCTGGAAGTTTAAACCCGAAACAACGGATTTATGAACAGATCGACTTAATGACAAAACGGGGTAGGGAGCAAACACATTATTCAATCGTCAGTTTTGTGAGACATGATCTTCGATGTCTGACTATATGAGGCACTGGCCGGTCCTGCCGGTAGCTTGTTGTTGTTTTTTTTTTTATGGCGGCGAAACCGCAATAGGAAACTACATACATAGTCCAGAATGATGGGCTTTCAGATCCATGTAAACATATGTAGGAATATGAAGTAAAGAAAAAAAACATTCATCATTTCAGAAAAGCAAAGGTTCTAAAGTCAATACCAGAAAGGACTGGTATTGACAAGTTTGTTGTCGTCTCTTCCAACCACATCCTTTCTACTTTTTTTAAAATTCAACTAAACATATGAAGCGTAGATTATCCACTAAATACATATGTAAGTATAAATATTATGTCATACTTTTGTCTTTTTTTTTTTACTAAAACTCAATAAATCTGTTACAAAAGCTTACAAAAATCTTATAACTCCTATAAAAGTCATCCGATATGGATATGGTGTAAAAATATCTTAAACGTCGTTATTGATATATGAAAGTCATGAAAGGTGAGATTAAATTGGAAAAAAACCAATATTTGTTATGCTTCATCTTCATTTAAGGACGATGAATGTCAAGACTCTCAAAGCTTTTAATGAAGGAATTGAATTTCTAAAACTAGCCATACTTAAGAATACTGGGTAGATTCTAAGGGCTCAAGGTAAAAAGTAATGTAATTTATATGCTTCAAGTATTTATTTGACTTTAAAAACATTAATTTATTAATGGATCTATTTCATATATGTATATGCTTCAAAAATTTATATGATTTTAAAAACATTAATTTATTAATAAATGTATTTCATAAATATGAACAAAATGTATATAGATTACTGTTTATAAAAAACGGACGGATTAAAAAAAAAAAAAGTGGTGTGATATTAATATAATTAAAAAAATATTGTCCTTAGAAGTAAAAATTAATCACCAGGTTGTTGCCACATGTAATTTATATGATATATGGCCTTTTGATATTCGGATACACTCATCGTAAACTTGTATGCTTTATTTTATTTTTGTTTATCATATCTCGAATGTGCGTCTATCTTTTTTTGAAAAAAACATGGATTTATTTTATTAGATGGAAATGACGCTTGCAGCGGAATCCCAATTCACCCCGCGACCCGAACCTCCCACCCAATTTACAGTGCATAGGGCATAAATTCGGCACTGCAGAGACCGCCTCCCCTCTTGTCATATTTGACATCTCTGGTATAAATCAACGGGAAATGTGGGAACGGTGGGGGACGAGCCACTGCGGGGCCCGTTGTGATTAATAACGCCGAGCATCAGTAGAGGCAGGGCGGCAGCCATGGAAAAACCGCCGGAATGAAACGAAATGAAACATTACGGCGGAATGGATTGTGTATGACTTGACATGGTGACCGCCAAGCGCATCCCGCACCCCCATTTACGGGCCGGGGTCTGTCTGCGCGAGTGCCATCGGAGCCAGCAGTTCCAGCGATTTCAACGGAGCGAGGCGATAGCGCCGATGGAGACGGGAATCAGCCCCGCCATTTCCATCAGCTTCTCGCAGCAGAAGGCGCAGATAGTTCGACCCTGTTCCATATCAAGCCACCATCGGAATGGGCTTCGGCCTGAGGCACTTGCTGACTCCCGATCCGACTATCATGCTGAGTATTTTGAAATATGAAGCGGTAATAAATGTCACAAGAATCATTTGGGAGGAAATGCGAATGACGGGCGTGACTGGTATGGGATTTATGGCACACCGAACGTAAAAAGCGCATTCAAAATCTGAGTGCGGCTGAGAAGTTAACGGTTATTCGGCTCCCTAACAGGTGTTCCCCTTTTTCCTTGCCTCTTGCATACTGGCTTCGATGGCCGGTCCGGAATTCTTTTTGTTAAATTCACTGCTGCCAGCGCAGCAATTATATAAAAGGTAACTGCACCCCAAAATTTCGTTTAATTATAACCGGATTTAGTGCATTTTGTTGCTCTCAGTGAAGAGTTTTCGCGTGATAGTTGCGGCGCGTGAAATCACATTGCTTATGCGGCAGACTCGGCTGGTGGCTTGCGAGAATCACAGACTAAGGAACGGCCGCGCCGAAAAACCACCCAGTCGAAGAGTGTCAGCAAAGCTTCACATCTCACACTAAACTCATAGCCCAGCTAGCGTGCAGCTTAGCTGCAGCTCCATGTGAGCTGCAGAGTGAGCGTTCTTGAGAATGCGGCGAAAAGCAAACAGCAGAACACACGCAGGGCCACTCAGGCTGGGGTGCTCCGATGGGCGGGCGGGCACATTTACGGACGGCGGACGATCAGGGTACTGCCGTCTCCGTTGCGGTCTGCTTCTTCTTGCATTCCAATTCTCGATCGCGTTCACATTCGCACGAGCTCAGCCTTCGCACAGTGGTGCAAAACAATGCCTGGTAGCAGATGCATAAATACTTCACTCGCGTGTTTAGAAATCATTTTCTAGTCAATGTCGAGGCATGCAGTTGCGGGTTTATCTGATTCATCAGGCCCATGGCTCGGTTTCTCAACAGCTTCTAAGATTCTGAAGGAGATTTCCGCCACTACATAGTACTACTCGAATAAAACTTTCTGAATGGAACTGGCTTTGGTTTGGTGTTTGCTTACCTATAATAATCGTTTTTGCAATAAATGTTGCCGTCACGTGAGTAGCAAGACGATTCCCGTTCCAGCGGTTGTCGGCAGGCGTAGCACTGCAAGCAACTAGCGTGCCATCGTTTTTCCACGGCGGAGAGGTAGAAGCGATCCTGTGGAAAGACCAAAATTCAAAATAACCAAATAAAGACCAAATAAAATAAAAATAAATTTTTATTTGGCCAAATGTAAATTTGACAGAATCTACAGAAATGGTCAAACCACGGCGGAGAGGTAGAAGCGATCCTGTGGAAAGACCAAAATTCAAAATAACCAAATAAAGACCAAATAAAATAAAAATAAATTTTTATTTGGCCAAATGTAAATTTGACAGAATCTACAGAAATGGTCAAATCAACTATCGAAGAATTTAGGAACTTTAAGAGCGATCTATTACACCAGAAGGCATGTCTATCTCAAAGATAGATACATATTTTTGTCAGTCTGTATGAACGGGTGTACTTTAGAGATAAAAAACAAGAAAGGACGGCTATAGTCGAGTTTCCCGACTTTATTATACCCGGGACTCACCACTTCCAGCCACACTTTAATTAAAGTTTAAAGTTAAAAAAAAGCATATCTTTGTGCTCGGGAAAGCAATCTGTGAAGAAATTCAGTAGGGAAGCAGAATAAAAAGTCTACAACTCCTCCTAAAATTGTCCGATTGGGCTGAATTTTGATTTGTAGGTAATTGATTGTAATAGGTATTGATTAGGATTAGGTATTGGAATAGTTTGGCACCAAAACATTTTCACATAACTTGTTTGAACTGCCGCTACAACAAGATTTCCGTTTTGGGCACAAACTCGATCTGGGTGGATACCTTAGATGTCCGTTAATATGCAAAGACGGAAAGACTATATCGGCTCATCTGTTGATGCTGATCAAGAATATATATACCTAATGGGGTCGGAGATGATTCCTTTTTTATGTTACATACATTTACACGAATGCAATATAACCTTTCACCCTACGAGTACCGGGTATAAAAATGAACACGCTATAAGATTAGCAAGAACATTTCTATGGATAATATATTTCTGGAAAACAATATTCCGCTAAATATTTTTTTAGAGCACTTTTTAGACTTTTATATTTTAATTCCACGCTTCATAAGAAAAAATATACAGAAATAGCATAATTTGAGATGTTCCTTGATTAAACATGTGTACAAAGAAAGGCTGTGGGTGGAAGAAAGGAGTATCGGTTACTATGTAGTGGGAAACTCGTTGTAAGTTTAAAAGTGAGAAACTCGACTATTGACATAATTCATAGCTTAATTCTGTTGTGTTTCTCATGTTGTGTTATTTTTAGCATGTCGAATTTGTTTTTATAATGAACTTGTTTAAAAAACATAAAGAGTATTTTTGTGTATAAATATTTTATCAAAAATATGATAAAAATTTCCCAAAAAACTGTGTTAAAATAACATAAACGCATGCACTTTTCTTACCGCTTAACCATAAAGATTTTTCTAAATTTCAGCTTTTAAAAAATGGGCTATTTCCAAAAAAGGGGAAGTCTGAGCCATAGTTTAAAAATATAAATGCAATTTCATTGTCATTTTAAAATCATAGAACATATGTATAAACTTTTACAGTTTTTAGAATATTAATGAATAACCTATGCATCTCAAGTCTCTAACTTTTAAACGCAGTAAGTTATATGCTAAAAAAAGGAAAAACTCTCCAAATTAAATTACTTTAGCGCAGAGCTTACCAAACACTGTTTGTCATTTCAAATTGCCCAGAAAAAATCGATTATGTCGGATAATCAGGTCTTGCGTTTTTTATTCAATTCGGTCTGTCAGAGACACTTTGATTCGGTATTTTTGTTAAAAGTGTCTCATTAACAGAGTGCGTATTTACAAAAGTATGAGCATTTTTAGTTAAATCATAATATCCCGAATTTTGAATTGCCCGTCCAGAATCCTATTTACCTTACATAGGTAGAACTGCATCTCTCTGTGCCGAAAATATAATTTGTTTTATTAATTTTTAGTATAATGTAATAGTACAAAGTAACTCTTTTGTCGAACACTTGTAACAAAGTTTTCATTGAAAGACACTTTGGTAGGGAGCATGATATTACATAAATGAGTCGTGCTAAAGTGTTACAGAGAGACCAATTTTTTTATTCTGGTAATAACATCTGTCGGACCGAAACAGTTTAAAATCAAAACAAATGTGTTCCGGTCAGAAAGAAATAGAAATTTTTAACATTTTAAGTTATCTGAATGCTTTGCATTAGCGATATTCTAAATTTATATTGCCTTTATATTGCATTTTTATAGTTTGGTATGCGTTTTTACACAAACTTGATCTGCTTGAGTAGTTAGTTCTAACTTTTACAATCTTTTAAATTCACGCGCTCTAAATTAAAATAAAGAAGCTAGTATAAATATCTAAATATTAATGTCTATAGCTCATCTAAAAATAAGATGATTTTTATAAATTCAGAATAGAAGTTTATTCAATTTTTCCAACATTGTTGTTTGTTTTGACGCTACAAAAATATGAAGGCGGTAGGGGGTGTGGCGAAACAATTTGAAACGATTTCGAACTGTGTTTGTATTAAAAGAGTCTTCATAAAATTCGAATAGATCTATGTATATCTTATAATCTCTGAGATCCACGCGTTCATACGGGCAGACTCTGATCAAGAAAATATGTATTCCTGTTACATATGCATATTCACAACCATATTTATACCCTTGCCCTCTACGAAAACCTCGTATAAAAATATATATTTTGTAACACAATAACAACCCAAACACTTACCTGTATTTGCCGGCCACATCCAGCGCATTCATCGAGGTTTCGAGTTATTTTGCTATCGTTGGTGGACTCTGGACTGCTGGGCGGCCCAAACGGTTCCGTTTTGAATGATATGCCCGACGTTGTCTCATCACTGATCTCCGTGCAGTCAGTGCGACTGCGACTGATTGAAAATTTGGCCGTTGAGTCTTCGAAAGTGGCTCGATCGGCGGTTTCATAACTAGACGAAAAGTAAATTCGAGAGTATATGATTTATGTACGTTTTCGTTGGAGTGTCTATAATACCGTCTGAATGACTCGGTGTTGTATGCATTGCCGAAAGGCTTTGTACTGTGATCACAAATATCTGGACACGAGGATGAGGAGCATGTGCGGAACAAAGGATGATTGGTACTTGCACCTGCAGCACTGCCACAGTGGTTGCTCCCTTGATGTGCTACAGGTGGTGTCGGACTTTTTTCCCTTGCGCCGGGCCCAAGAAATCTTGCGCTCTGCTGCTGCAATATTTAAAAGAAAGAAACTTGTTAAAACGCCACAATTTTTGGGCAAAAAAGCCAAGAACGTTGCGGTAAATCAAAAATCAAATAAAGGATGTACTAAATTATAAATGGTGCATATAATTCTCAATGAAAAAAGCGGCAGAGCCAAAGGAAAGCCAAAAGTTCGTTTCAATTAGGAGCAAAAAAGTTCTGCGTAATTCCAAGAAAAAGATTCGCGACATTGAGAACTGTGAACATGTGAAGAAAATGCAGGGAGGAACCAAAGTTGCTACTGTTGCAACAAAACGCATCTCATGCCATCCGATTTTTCCTCCTTTCCCAGCGTTTGTGCGCAACATGTCCCCAAGCTCATCCATTGAAGCAGCAGATCCCTTCAATTCCGCGGGGTACCGGCCATCAAGCCACTCCCCTCCACTGTGCTTCAGTTTACTTATTTTTGATTAATTAGTAGAAAATAGATTACGACTGGTGCCTCCCTTTATACTTAATGCGCCACAAAATTTCGTTCGCTTCGCCAGCAAATTTTGTGTAGAAGATTTTGGAAAAAATGCATTTTTAAGTGTATTATCCGGGCACAAGACATTACCGTGGGGTAACACGCTGTTGATTCAAATGTACGAACTAGATTGTATAAGTGCCCGATCTTAAATCACGGATTAAAATATCGCAGGTAATACCTAAGCCTACTTTTAGGTTTACATCGATTTACCAAGACTTTTTGCAAATTAACACATGCCTTGGCGACTTGGATTAGAAAGGAAACTTCCGAATTTAGTTTGTTTACAATTGAGTAAAATAAAGAGGTTTGTCATTAAAAAATGCAATTATAGTATATCCTGGAATTTAAGTAATCTACATAAGAGGATTATTATTATGTCTATAAGCAAGAACAGTTTTTTATTATATATACAGATCAAATTTAAGAAGTGTACCATTTTTGTGTAAATTTCATCTCGTTGAAATAAATTTTATACGTTCTTATACATATGTATACTTTTGAGTAGATATTGAAGAAGAAAGGCCAAGATATAAGATATATATTGCTCATATTGTATAGTCGGTACCAAAGGAATTTCTTATGATAAGAGTTTTGAAAAAAATGTCAAGTCTTTCTTTGCACAATCATTAAAGTTATTGAATTTCCGACTGTTCAGTGTTCTCCTTATTTTAAATCTCCAAAGGCTTCAAATTCAGATTGGATTTTCCCCCTGTCGTAACATTCATCAAATAATCACTAAGTATCTATCTGAAAACACATATATAGAGGTCTAGATTTAAGGTCTAGGGGAAGTAATTTCAGATTAGAATAGAGCGCTTTATATAAAATATTTAATTTTTATATTAAAATATATGTTTTTTTTTTTTTTGAAAGGAAACCGAACTTACATTACTAATAAAAAGTAACATTAAAAGAAAAATGTCATTCCAATTTGATTTTCTAAAACATATTTTATCCAATATGATAAACGAAACGGACCAATTAAATAAAAATCAAACTTGTAAAGAACCATTAATTAAGTTTTCCTTTACTTTTAAATAGAATTTCATTTTGAATTTTAATGTTAAATTTTTTTAGAAGCCGTCAGGTGAGATAAGCTTGCGTCTAAGGATTTTAAGGTAACATTAAATATTCAAATGGAACATGAACTAAATTGAATAATAAGAAGAACGGAATCATAGCTTCAAAGTTTATGCACCTACAGTTAGGTGGAAGTTTACGTTAGACAATATTTATATTTAGCATTTGATATATGTATATCGCAAATATCGTACATATTTGGACTATCCTTATACATATGTAAGTTTAAATCAATTTTTTATAATATAAAATTTGAAATAAGTCTCAAACTATGCAATTTTGAATAAAATGTCAAAAATAGAATCTGTAGCATGTAGCATATTCAATAACACCAAAGTACACTGTAGGCTTGTACTTTTACACTCCGCGCAAATAAAAGACGAATGTGTGCATCCGATAGCTTGAAAACAGAGAGACTCTAAGAGAAATCTGGGAGACAACTGCGTTGGACACTTTTGATATTTTGCTAATCTAATTATGTAGCAGCTAATCTTATTATATTTAGGCCTATTCGATGTTAGTTTATACAGCCGCCGACGGTGATTACATACTTTCGTAAACATACATATTTCCCAATAAAGATCTCTAACTTATGAATTTTAAAAGATAACAAAACTATGAATTATCTTCAATTATTTCACAATGACTAATTAGCTAACAGGATCATTCTAAAGGATTATTCTACCTCTGGATTATTATTTATAACAAGCGTTAAAAAAAACTGTATTGTATTTTCACCCATATAAAAATATGGGTATTAGTATTTGGTATTTGTTTATAATACCGAACAATAATTATGGGTACAAATCCTTGTTTAGATTTCGAAAACAATTTTATTTTTTGAGTTTACAATATGTATAAAAAGACTTTAAAAATAAACTTTCATGTTTTCGTCCGCGGGTTATCGATAGTATCATACTGCGAAAAGTAATGTGTCGACACGGAGTTCTGTGACCCTAGCAAATGGAAAAATCATAGAAAAAATCTGACCTTTGCTATGACTATCACAGTGAGGATGCACACAATTAAAACAACAACGGAAGCAAACTACATAAAATCAGAACTCTGAGGAATATTTATTGAATGGAATTGACAAGGGTTGTCTTATCTGTAGAGTGGAACGGCGGCTGTGGCCTCTGCCCAGACATTATCTTTGGGGCAGGACAAACTTAGGCATGCAGAGGGCAGATGTCTAATCGGGTAGAACTGATAACTCACATTAGCCCTGGCTGGGACCGATATAAATAAAAAAATATTCAGCATTCCCTTTCGAAGCAATGCAGAATAGTTCAAAAACGTTTCAGTCTAACTCTTTTTAACTAAGAGAAACTTGCAGTCACAGAACTTACCCAATGCATCACAGGGCGCTCTTCGGTGCAGACGCCCATGTGCGTCTTTTGGGATGACACGAGGTCTATTTCCAAGGATGAGGTTAGTCTGGTGTCTTATGTTTATCGTAAGGCGTTTTGCTGAGTCTGGTGCACGTTGTGCCACCTAAGAAAGTGTATAGCTAACGATCCTGGGTAATCCTTTGTGCGTTGGTATTGGGATTTCCCATATGCGGATTCAAGGTATCACTGGGAACACTGGTCGCTGCTTTATGAATACTTCTGCCAACTGGCACTTGATTTACGATCGCGTCGCCTACCAAGAAACATCTTATATCACGGTATTGGTCATATTATGGACAGCTTTTTGGGAATCGAGATGGAGAGCTGCTTTTTTATTTACTTTATAAATATTTTTTACCGATTCTTCTTTATTTTGCTTCGTTTCAGAATCAAGGTAATTTAAGGAACATTAGGATCACACATAAGCACCACGAAACATTCACTGAAACACTTGACTCTGCAGCAGGTAGAATGATGGGGATGATTAGGTGACGTTACTGTCTTCCAAACGTAAACCGATTTGAGCCTATTTGGGACGGCGAAACCGAGCGGACAGCGGCAAAGCGGCAGGGAAGGACACCGGTTGCAACGTCAACGGCAGGACAGGCAGAGGTCCTAATTATTTTATTATGTCATTAATTTATGAGACTGCGCTCAGATCCGAATTAAGTGGTAGTAGTCTACTATTTTAGAGTCGGCATGCCGCTTGAGTCTGGTTATTCGGACCTTTCTCAGGGTATTCTACGGCAATCCGAGATATTTGCTACTGATAAGGCATACGAGGAGGTTGTTCCAAACGATTGTCAACTCCTTTGAGGCGGTTGTAGCCGCCGACTGATAGCTCAATCCACGTCCGCCGGTACGCTCCAATAGTCGCGGACGAACTCACAAAATTAAGTCACAGACGCCCAGCCTGGGGCTGCTTACGTATACATATATATATGTACGACCCGAACTCGACTTCACTCGCATTTAATCTGCACCGGTCTGCTGAGGGACGCGAAGACAACCACTCGGCGAAGCTGCGTAACTGGGAATGTTTGAATGTTTGCCAAGAACCCGACCTAAGCGCCAGCAGCCGATACGTAAACCCTCCCCGTGGGCGCGTTTGTATTTGTGTCCGTGTCTGCGCACACCTTGGAAACGTGACTCTTGCTGCCCCTTTCCTACTCGCACTGCGGCGCGGGTGCTCTCTCTGTGGCAAATGGCGGCGTTCTCAGCTGATTGTGCCTATATGTTGTGCTCGCTCTAACGCACAGTCTCTGGCGCAAGAGGGCGTGGTATTACTCCCCCACCCATTCTCCCAATACGGTGGGGATTGGGTGCGATGGCTGCTGCCAAAGATGAATAATGCAACGGCAGAACTTAACAGAAACAGAAGCAAAGCAGCAAATGTGGATAAGCAGCGACGGAGGTGGTGGTCGGCATTTTTGGATGGAATAGAAATGGATCTGGACTTGAAGCCGAATCTTGAGCCCGTGACAGAAATTTTGCACCGCTAAGATATGTTCGTAAAACAGCTGTGTATTTATGTATGTATGTATAAGTGAACGATGTATGTACGCCCTTTCAAGCAGAGCCGCGCACATAGACCCCCACACTCGTTGCGGGCTCCATTTTTTTCTTTGTTAATATTGTTGCTGCTCCCTTTGACATTGTTGTTGCCTTTTCTTAAGCTTAGGGATGTGTGCAACTGCCTTATGTGCCACCAGCGACCACCGTACAAGGCAGACACTTTTAGGAAAATTGAGCATGCTTTATTTATTATAATTTTTTCTGAGCCCTTCTGCTATTTTTTTGTTGTTTACTTATTTCTTTTAGCCATTAGAGGGCCATGTAAAGTAAAAAAATAAATTTGAAAATGCGTTTATCTCGAAACCATGTTTTAAGAGTTGGTAGAAGTCCTAAAGGTCGCAAAAATTTAGTAATTGTCATTAAATCTGATTCTCAGTAGAAAGTGCATTAGTTGTACCAAAATTTTTTGAAAATTGTTTATTTAAAAAAAAATTAGTAACGAAAAAATATCCATTTTTTTTTTCATTCTTTTTTATTTCATTTTTTTTTCATAAAAACCTGGTAACAAAATCATAGACGCATCTAATTTTTTCAATTTTTGTTATATGTATGTACATATGTAAATGGTTGGATTTGTCATGGTTTTTTCATATTCTTAAAACGTAAATTTAATAATTTTGCAAATTTAAAAGAAATTATTTTTAAATTATTATTATTTTTTTTTTTCAAAAATTTGAGATTGCACGTATTTTTAGTTTCCTTTTTAAAATTGCAATATTCCTTGTATATATTTGGATCTGATGTTGCTTATTTTTGTATCAATTTTTTGGAAACCACCACGAACATGGTGTAGTTTTTGCTTCAGCAGAAATAACGGAGCTGTAATCCCACTCCACCAGCCTAGTTTTTCATGTGCATATGTGTGTATATATGACGTAAAGGTTTCCAGATTCAGGCAGCACATATTCACATATCGCTTATGCCATACTGGGCCAACTTGTCTTTTGGCTTCAATTTTTGGATCTACTTTTTGGTTGGCAATGCACTGAAGATTTTATTTTCCAGATTTTGTCAAAAAATTCATAGTTGGATGGAAAGGAAACCAGAAGACACGGATCCTTCAGTCATACATTCATATCTAGGATACGAATGCAAAGCAATGAGTTCTTATTATGTTGAAGCTCCTTTTTTTACATAACCGTCTGATTCACGTTCACACCTACTGAATTAGTTTTTGTTGTGTTCTCTGCCACGGTTTGTAGGGCATAAGCACCCTACACCCAAACCAACTCCCCACCCATTCCACAACCACCGCACCCCAGACTCAACCTCCACTCACTCCCACACCCTGGGCAATCCGTCCTTTGTCTCTCACCCTTCCACTCCCGTCTGAACCTTGCTACGCACACAAAGCTGCTGTAGCACCAACAAATAAAACAGAACACCGCACTCCAAGTGAAACGTAAACTTTGACAAGCATTCCCATGCGGAGGAGGGATTGGCCAGAAGGCTGTGGGCACGGGAAAAGAGACAAAAGGGACAGAGAAAAAGCAAGGCTTACGTAGTGTTTCTGCGAAGTTTCAACGCGAAAATGTTTTTATGTTTCTTTATGCGAGGCACAGGCAAAAGGATTTCTAACGTACATACACCAAATACGCAACCGTCTACCTCTGTCGACTCCCCCATACCACATACCACTTACTACCACAGAAGCTAAATAGACAGAAAATTGTACACAATATTCTCAGCTTGCATTTTTCAATTCGTTGCCTAGCATCATTGACTGAAAGGCTGAAAGGCAAAGAACATGTGCGATGAGTGACGGTGTTGCTTAGGCCCTGGTGCTCCAGGCCTCCTTCCCCACAGTAAAGGACCAGAGCGGCTAAAACGGGGTTGTTCTAATTTAAATGTTGGGATCCAGAATTCTGTGCTTTCTGCATAGCATATTGGGGGTTGAATGGGCGGCGCGCAGTTCCCTTAAATCTCAAACACGTTTTTGGGTAGTCGGCCTTATTCCGTGTAACTTTTCGGCGAGCATCAAAGAATCAACCAATGTACATGTACATATATTTCTAACATTATCAAGCGTCATCGATATGTCCATGAGTACCATATTAATCTTTATGCTATACATATCGAGTCTTATTTACGAAAATAACGTAGGCGCCATTTTTCGGAAAACTTTTTTTATGCGAAATATCAAACACTAATGCCATCTATTTACTGAAATATCGGCCTGTTAATTATAACGTAAGCGTTATAAACTAAACGCTTTTTTTTAGTTCCCGCGAAAATAATTTAAAAACTCGTAAGGACGGCTATAGTCGAGTTTCCCGACTATATTATACCCGGTGCTCATCTCTTCCACCCACAATTAAACTAACCTTGATAGTTCAAACTTAAGGTATAGATTCCCAGCAACAAGTTTTTGTTGCATACTTTTGCGCTTGGACAAAAGAACAACAAACCTACGGCCATATTTTTATACCCTTGCAGAGGGTTATAATTTTGCTCGAAAGTGATCAACGCAGTGAAGGAGACATCTCCGACCCTATAAAGTATATATATTCTTGACCAGGATCACCTCCTGAGTTGATATAAGCATGTCCGTCTGTCCGTCTGTCTGTTTCTACGCGAACTAGTCTCTCAGTTTTAAAGCTATCGTCTTGAAACTTTGCACACACCCTTCTTTCCTTTGCACGCAGTATATAAGTAGGAACGGCCGGGATCGGCCGACTATATCTTATATCTGCCATATAACTGATTGATCGGAACTGGTATAACTTTGGTGTTTTTAGAGTTACAGAGTTCAGATTTTGTACAAATGCTATTTTTGGCAAAATAATACACCATGCCAAATTTTATATGGATCAGCCGACTATATCCTATATCTGCCATATAACTGATTGATCGGAAATGGCATAACTTCAGTGTTTTCGAGCTAGAAAGTTGGGATTTTCTATGAATTCTTTTTTTGGAAAAATAATATGACTTAACAAGTTTCATATGGATCGGCCGACTATATCTTATAGCTGCCATATAACTGAACGATCGGAAATGGTATTTGGTAAAAATACCAACTTTGGGGTTCTTCAAGATAGAAGTTTGGGATTTTTTTTTAGATTTTGTCTTGTAATTTATTGGTTATATTATGATATTCCCATAAGAATCGGTCAATTATATCCGATTTTAGCGATATATATCCTGTTTTAGCTGCAAGGGTATATCAACTTCGGCTCCGCCCGAAGTTAGCTTTCCTTTCTTGTTTTGGTTATAATTTTGGTCGAAAGTGATCAACATCTCCGACCCTATAAAGTATATATATCCTTGATCAGGATCATCTCCTGAGTTGATATGAGCATGTCTGTCTTTCCGTCTGTCTGTCCGTTTGTCTGTTTCTACGCGAACTAGTCTCTCAGTTTAAAGCTATAGTTCTGATAGTTCTATATAGTCTCTTATAGTCTTCGAGATCCACGCGTGCAAAATTTTAAACCGTTTGTATGGGAAAAGGTATATATTATATATGGGTATATCTCCTCAAAAATCGGCCAATTGGGATGCAATTTGTTTTTCAGATATATATTAACCATAGAAAAAAACTAACCAATGGTGGGAGATGTTGATTCTTCTCTATTTTACATACATTCACACGACTACAATATACCCTTGTACTCTACGATTACTGGGTATAAAAACCCTCTTCTCTAAAATTTTTGACGCTTACGTTATTTTTCAAATAGGGCTAAATTTTTACAGCCAATCAAAATTTGTGTGAAAACAAGATATAATAGACAATAAACATAATTGGTTATTGAGAAACCAACATCTTCTTCTTATCTTACAAGGAAAGCTACCTTCTGCCGGAGCCGAAGTTTATATACCCTTACAGCTTAAATCGGTTATAAATCGAAAGTAACGCATATAATTGGCCGCTAATTATTAAAATTTCATAATAAAACCAATTTATTTTAATACATTTCAAAAAAAGTCCCAAGCTTCTCTCTAAAAAAATACCAAAGTTGGTATTTTTATCAAATACCATTTCCGATAGTTCAGTTAAATAGTCGACCGATTCTGATGAAATTTGGTAGGTTATATCAATTGGCAAGAAAAGGATCTGTATAAAGCTCTAACCTTCTATCTTAAAAACCCATTATAATTTGGTATGTCGTATTATTTTGGAAGCTGTAGGATATAGTTGACTGATCGCGGCCGTTCCGACTTATATACTACGTCTACAACAAAAACATAAAAAGTGCACATTTATAAGTTGATAAATAGTTGAAACTTGTGTTAAATAAGTCAATTCATGCGAAAGTTAACATCCTTATTTGTTGAAGTATGGTTGTTGCCAATCGGATCGGATATACGCAACTTTGATGGTCTTAGGCGCTTGATAATAGTCGAAAATCATGGACATGACAGTCGCCTTTTTCCCAGCCCACCGCACCCTCTATCCGCGTACTCTTGCGTGTAAAACATCTGAAGTGATTTGTAAACAAATTAAAGACTTGCACGTGTCAGCCTCGTTAATACTGGCTTTGCTCCGCTTCGGTGGTTTAGCCTTTGGCCACTATAGCGATGCGTGTGCGCCTTTGGACGATACGGACTACAATGCTCTGCGCGTAACGAGCTTTGCGGCGTTGAGAATCGATGTTCCCTGATCCGGACCAACTCATCATTTGCATTTAACGTTCATAAGCGCAATTCAATTATCAGTTGCGTAATCGGTGACCTGGTACCATAGGTAGAGAGCCGAAGTCGAGAGCCGACCGATCGCAATCTTGGCTGCAGGCACTTGCCTTAACTTATGTCGCGCCACACGCCCAGAAATCCCAATGGCTATTAATTAGAGCGTGCTAGGGCCCAAAGGCCATGGTTTTTAATGATTTAATGTGAAGCATATTGTAAGAAGCGCTCTAGTCGCCATTCCTATGGGAATTCTAAATGTATTTTCAGGTAAAACAAAATTAGAAAAGCTACATTAGGCTTATCCGAAGCTTTTATACCCTTCTTACTATATGGCCAATATTAATTTATAAAGTTTTTAATGTATATTCACTAAAAAAGTTTATATCAATTCGTTAGAAAATGGATCTAAAAAGAAGGAAAAATGTTATTTTAGGTGAAAAAGACAGTTTAAGCAGTTGCATATCCAACAATTTTTTGTTCTTTTTTTGTTTAATTATCTTTTATTTACAATCTGTCTGTTGAAACAATAAATAAATTGTATGAAATTTAAATTAACAGAAATAGCCGTTTTCCAATGATTCCAGCTAATATATAAATCCTAAAAAGTATAACGTATTAACGTAGCCGCGAGAAATATTAATTATAATTATAATTACCCTCTGCAATATATGGCTAAAATAAAAGGTGCTGGATTCAAGGCAATTATCAGTCTATTATATATTATCGATTATATTATTTTTTCTTAAAAGTTTCTGTAAACTAAATTTATTCATCGTCTCATGTCAATTAATCAAGTCTGAATTTGGTTCAAATTCAGTAAAAAACTCCGGTACTCCAGTAAAAAAAAGTTATACACAAACAAGAGGGAAAGCTAACTTCGGCCGAAGCCCTAGTTGACATACCCTTGCAGTTAAAACCGGATATATATCGCAAAAATCGGATTTAGTGGGCCGATCATTACGAGAATATAATAATATAACCAATTTATTACAATACAAAATCTTAAAAAAAAGCTGCAAGCTTCTATCTTCATCAAAAATACAAATGTTGGTATTTTCACCAAATACCATTTCCGATCGTTCTGTTATATAGCAGCTATAAGATATAGATGGCCGATCGTTATGAAATTTGGTAGGTCGGATCAACTGACCAAAAATAGAATCTGAATAGAAAATAGAAATTTGCTGGGTGGTATTATTTTGTCAAAAGTATTCGTACAAAATCCGAACTTTTTATACCCTTGCAGAGGGTATTATAATTTTATCCAAAAGTGTGCAACGCAGTAAAGGAGACATCTCCGACCCTATAAGTATATATATTCGTGATCAGGATCACCTCCTGAGTTGATATGAGCATGTCCGTCTGTCCTATTTTTGAAATAACTGTAAAGTTTCTCTTTGACTTTTCTCAGAAGGAAAGAAACTTGTTGTGGGGTTGCGTGAAGGAAAATGATCAAAGTGTTTCACACCTGATACCGATACCATTGCTGTTAATCGAATGGACAAACGTGAAGCATCTGGAAAGTACGCCTCCGTTGCATTAAACGCTGGATTACGCTGTAGAGTCAACCACGACCCTACGGTCTTCTTGCATATGCACAAACAAAAAATCGTTTAGGTGCCATTGGAAAACAAAGCAAATCATGAGCAGCGATCCCATTTCCTACCTGCGCTAGTTGACTCCCTGCTCACGTCATTCTGCTTTTATTTACACTGACGAAAATTACATAAGCAATTATACAAAAGAATGAGCGAACTAAAAAATTATCACAAATTTTGGTTATAGATTTTTGCTAGAAAAATGTTCAGTAATTTTCTTTTGTGTATGTATATTGTGTACATAATCAAGGCAAACAAATCGGATTTTATTTATGTGGCGGGCTTATTAGCAGCCAACTCTTAAATGCCTTTTATGAACTCATAGTCGAATAAAATGAATCAAACACCCAAAAGACAGGCACTGGGAAGGTTCTATGAAATCCGAAATCTTATAAAAGCTACTCCCAGGCTCAGCAGAGGTGCAGGAATTTTTACGCAGAACAATGTCAACATATCGCTTCCGCCTTTTAGCAAATACTTCGAACGTCGAGAGAATGATAAAAATTACCACTTAATTGGACCAACCCGAAATGCGAGAGCGTAGGGCTCGAGGAACACAACACAAAATATCCACACGAGGTCAGATAAACATCTAATTTATAGCTGTTCCTATTTCTTGTGATCTCTGTATCCGCAAAGTCTACAGGTAGCGGAACCCTTCAGACCTAAAGGAGTCAAATATTTTCTTATTTAATAAACGGGCTACCGAATTTCGCATTTCCTGCCTATTCAATTTCTACTGTTGCACGTCTATAATTTGGACAGCAATTTGACTAAAGCATCAATGTCATTAATAAGAAAAAAGAGTCGGCTAAGCCATAATTTGTGGAATGAGGACTGCTGACTACGACTACATACAGTACGTGACGGCATCTCTTGGAGAATCAAGCAAAGCCCCTGTAAATTCCACGAAGTTTGGAAATCGGAAACGGTCAAAGAACCAAAGCAAAACCGGCAATGATCGTGCAGAATTGCGGTTCGAACTCCAAACAATCATTGAATTGACGGTTTAATTTAACGCTGACGCATGCAAAGTTCAAAACACAATCAGATGATACACAAAGGCCTACTGGAGCTTCAGCGATGGTCGGACGAGCTCTTTTTGGTCGGACAAGTCCAAAACCAGTAGCCAGCTAAGCCATCAACTCCAGGGTTTCAGGTCCACCCTATCTTGAAAGTATTTCCACCGGTTGTGTCGGGGGCGAGAAAAGTGTCGTGCAATTGTTGCTTGGTAGCGTCTGACGTGCCAATGACGTGGGCACAATTGTTACGGCCCCTGCTTGTGGCTCTTTTCGACCAGGCTTACACGCGGGGGACAAATATCTTTGTTGGACCCCGAACCCCGTCTTTGTTTATTATTGTGCCCGACTTATTCACACTTTCTTTCGGACAGAGCCGCCGGGTTATTGTGATTTACTTTCAATACTCTCCGAGCCCGCTTTATCGTAATAATCACAACAAACTTGTATGACAAATACAATGCAATAACAAAAATATACGACCGATGATATCCGGACGCAGCTGGCGAGCTCCCAGCTAGAAAGTGTCCAATGGAAGTATGGCGTCACTAATTACCGGCAAGTAGACCCAGGGTCGGGAATTCAAGCCATGGATGCACTTCGATTGTAGCTCATCTTCTTTCGATAAATCAACATAGCAGTCGATACGATCACTAACAGATCACTAAAAATAAAGGGTTGACCTTGATGAAATGATGGGTCCAACCAATAAGCCGTTTAGAGCTTTTTCTAGATATCGATATCATAAATAGTTATATTGCATTTTCGATAAACAATTATTTATTCTGCCAACTTATTGAATTTTATATATAACATAAATATAATATATAATATATATCGTTATAACTATTCAAAAAATAGTCTTGAAAATAGACCATTGGGGGAATTTTAGTATCCCCTAAAATTTATTATCTCCTAATTAGTATTTTGAGTTTCAAGCGGATTCAAAGGTGGTTCTGATAAAAAATACATACATACATATGTAAATAATAATAATTTTTACTGCGTTGCACATTTTTAAAAAACAACGTTATACCTCCTGCAAGACAATACCCCTATCACAAATTTATCAGGAACTCTTTTAATAGTAATGCAATTACCGATTAAGAAATTAAGCTATATAAATTAAGAATTATTTGGCAACTTTAAAATTACAATTTTTTAAATAGTGGTTTATTTTCAGTGTGACATATACGCGCATTGAAACATCAAACACGAATTGACGAAAAGCGAGTATGACTTTTATTTAATTTGGAGTAATGATTTCATCGCGCGCCGGGCAACCGATAAGAATCTAGACATAGCGCCCACCACACGTATACAAAGTAGTCGGGGCAGGGCGAGCACTTGAAATAATCGCCTTAGGGTTGTTTTGGCAGCGGGTGCTGCCAGGAAGGCTACCAGGACTGCTACCAGGCCGTTGTTCAGCCCACCATAAACGATCCCGTAATTTTCACTGGGCGCGCGCTTACTAGAGTCCTTTATGAGAGGGCGAGGCAGCAACAGGAGCAGGCGCATGCAAGGGACAAAGGCCATTGTTGTCCATGTCGATTATTATCGCGGCAATGAGCAAAACTATTGCCGACACATGTATCCGTTTATTTGTCATGACTTTTCCCTTATCGACCGACCCTCGAGCACTCAGTCCCATCCCAAGCTGAAGACCAGACCAGAGCTACCCCTCGGTTAGGTTTGACATATTGTCTGCTAATCAGTTCCGCCGCAAAAGGTTCAGAGGTAGCTTAGTGCTCCCTCCGGAATAGCGTGGCCTAAACGAGCAGTCGCCGTAGAGAAACGGCACATAATTTCAATTAGGGTTGTTTGGTTGCTAACTCCTTGGTTCTCAAATCTCAGCAGCCACCCCAGCCCACACTTGGAAAAATGTTTCTTACTGACTTAAATACCAGTCTTATTCAATTTTTTATTTTGTTTAAGTAACGTTTTAGGGTTTGCCAAAACGTTTTTTGTATTTGATCTCTAAGGAAAGTCCAACTACATTTGTATGTCCTATCTTTTTTTCAATATTTAAGCAAACCATTATTTCAAATTAGTTTTGACTGGACAAGCACTTTGCTTTGGTAATATTACTGCATTGACTACCATAATTTTTTTTGGATTTTTCAGTGCAGCTATCACATTGCAAGGAAGGGGGTTACCACACCATCGAGAGCATCATCTCCGAAGCTGGAACCAACAAAACTGAACTCTTAATGAAGCAAATCAAGTGTTGACCACTTCATTATGCCACGAATGTTGTAAACAAAACCGTTCGGCGACTCCTTGGGGAGGGTGTTTAAAGGTATTGCAAGGCATTTTTCCGATTCCCTGAAATCAGTGGACAAAGGTCCTCACCATCACCTCGGCCGGATGTGAACAGACATCATTTTTTATGACAACCCGCAAGAAATTCGAGCAATCCTTTGGGACACATAAAAGAAATTGTGGCAATTCCTATATTGCATTGGCGGGACTCATGCTGTAAGAAAAAATAGCCACTCCGGAAAACGTTTGCAATCGCAGCAAGGACTGTGTCACAAATTAGTACTCAAGGGACCAAATTACTTAAAAACAAGAAAGGAAAGCTAACCTCGGCCGGTGCAGAAGTTAATATACCCATGCAGTTAAAACCGGATATATATCGCAAAAATCGGATTTAGTGGGCCGATCATTACGAGAATATAATAATATAACCAATTTATTACAATACAAAATCTTAAAAAAAAGCTGCAAGCTTCTAGCTTCATCAAAAATACAAAAGTTGGTATTTTCACGAAATACCATTTCCGATTGTTCAGTTATATAGCAGGTATAAGATGGCAAATCTTTATGAAATTTGGTAGATCAAATTAATTGGCAAAACATATAATCTGTAGAAAGTTCAAACGTTCTATCTTCAAAAGCACCAAAGTTATTCCCTAGGATATAGACGCACGATCTTTCGGAAATTTGGTAGGTCGAATCAATTGGCAATAAATAAAATATATAGAAAATCCAAACTTAAAAACCAAATTATGGTATTAAAAATTATAAAACACGCCGATCAATTAGTTATATAGGGGTCAAGTACATAGGGGCGCTATAGAAAAAATCGATCTTTTTTATAGTTAATCAAAGTTTGGTAAATTAATAAATATATTGAAATATCAGAAAATAACTTATATTAATATCTCGCAAATGAGTGGTGATAAATACTTTCGATTCTGCGAATCGAAAATAATTTTTTTTTTCCACATTTATAAAAAATTTAAAAAAATTGAGCATTCTTAAGACTATTGGGTTTTAAGCCCACATTATTATTTATTCTATAAAAAAAATAAAAAATCGGTAACCTCTTAAAATTTAAAAAAATTATTTTTATATTTTATTATTATTAAAACTATTTTTTTTTCTTAAATCAAAATGGCCTCAAAATGGTATTCCGTTTCGCAATCGGATGCAAACTGCAAAATCTTAAAAAAAAAAAGTAATTAAATTCTCTTTAAAAATTAACAGCCTCTGTTAATGTTTATACCTGGTACTCGTAGAGTACAAGGTTATGTATATTGTAGTCGTATAACATTTGTTCAGCTAATTGCGAAGCATTTAAATTTTAAAATAAATTCCTTTTTTGGCAAAATGGCTAAACTTTGAAAAAAATTCTTTTTTTGTTAAAATTATTTCATAAAATTGCAGATTTGCCACTTTGAAAATAATGTTCATTACCTGGGAAATATATCCTGGGAAAATATAGAAATCTAAAGGTAAGTGTGGTCCAGAACATAGGAGACAATCTCCCCTCTAGTCCAAATTCACGGAATCAATCCCTTAACTTCTACTCAAATTCTCCCAAACTGATAGACTTTTGGCAAATGTTTTGACATTGTGCTGAATTAGATAAAAAAATGATCTAAATAAATAAATATAATATAAATATAGCTAAGGTACCATAAGGCATGCCATTCGCCCACTAGTGATAAGAGATATGTTAAAGATATGGTAAAAATTACAAAAAGAAAGGACGGCTAAAGTCTATTTTCCCGATTATATAATACCCTTTACTCTTTCAGACACAGTTTAAGGTATCGAGTCTCAGCAAAAAAAATGTCTCAGCGGGACACAATAATAAGTCTATAACTCCTCTAAACATTATCCGATTGGTCTGAATTTAAATTTGTTAAGTAAGGGAAGGTTAGCGTTCGAATAGTTATATTCGCACATTTTCTCTATTTTCATTTTCTTTCTCTCTACAACGCGGTTTCCTCATTCCAGACATACAAAAGGACATACCTATATCGACTCAGCTGTTGATTTACATATTGAATTACATATAAATTACAATTACATATTTACATCAAGAATTTACATATGTACTTTATGGGGTCGGAGGTGATTTCTTCTCTTTGTTACATATGTATGTACATTCACACAAAAACAATGTATGTATACTTTTGCTCTACGACTACCGGGTATAAAAATGGGACTGGGATGGTTGAGATGTCGATCGACTTCAAAATCTGAGATGTCAAAATAAGAATGTTATTGTAGAAAAATATTCTGTCTGGAGACTCAAATGTCCCCACAAGACCAAAGTTTAAACTCTAAAGAAATAGATTTTCACAAAAAAATTTTGTTGCACACTTTTGAGCTTTAAAAAAAAACTGGATAAAAAAAATTATCCGTTTTGGCTGCTTTTCGAATTGTAGGTGTAGATTAGCCATTGGAACAGTCAATCAAAACATTTTCCAAAAATATTTACGAACTGGCGTTAACACCAGATTTCTGTTGTGGGGCGGGATACCAAAGCTGCTCAGATACCAAACGAGTCTCCATGCCAAATCCTATAGCTCCATCTCTTATAGTCTCTGAGATCCACGCGTTCATACAGACAGACGGACGGACGGACAGACGGAAATGCCTATATCGTCTGGGCTGTTGATGTTGATCAAGAATATAATTTATAAATTATAATTTATGCGTTCGGAGATGATTCCTTCTCTATGTTACATACATTCACACGACTACAATATACCCATACTCTACGAGTACCGGATATAAAAATGGTGGATCTAATTGCAAGCATATCAAAATGGCTTCCCCTACAATTAGAATACAACTTTCTATTGTAAATATTATATTTGTGCGAAATCGTTTCAATATATACAGATCGACTAAACTTGTGATCCGGTTAATGGTGGAACGTTTTCCCTCACTAATTAAATTATTGCAGTATTTTATTTTAATAGGTTTTTAACGAATCGTGTTTACAAATTGTGCCAATCATGAAATGAGCTAGCACCGACGTAAAAATGGTTCGTTCGAGCTGTTTTTTTCGCTGTGCATCGGAAATTTTGTTTTTTACTTTAGCCCAGTCGGCTTCTCATGTCGTTCCGGCTCTTCCGCTCTAATGACCGTCTAATAGAAAAATTCGCTCGATGCCAACCGAGTTACCAGTGCGGCGCGTGTGGCTGGGACCGTGGGAGGGGGCATGTATCAGAGTATGGGCGTGGGAGAGAGTCGGTGGGCATAAGACTTTCTTTGACTTGACATGCACAGGGCTCTCACTTCGTATTTTCGTAATATACTTGTGTAATAGAATAAACGCCACGCCGCCGTTGTACCACTCCCTGCAAATGTCCCAGTGCGGGTTCTCTTAATGGCGGCGTCGATGGGTGATAGATTCTGTGGACTTCTGTACTAAATAGGGCGGTGAGGTGGGTAGGTAGCATACGTCGTCGAGGGCACACGTGCGGCTTGTTCGCGTTGGAAAAATCTTTGCTTTGAGCACGTGCTCGGGATTTTACATAATGAAGAACCGAGAACTGCACAAACACGAGAGCACAGAATCCGGCCTGAGCCCTTGTATGTCAGTGTGTACATCATTGATGTCAGTTGGGCTATCATGGTTTTTTGTCCCAGCAGCTTACACTCTCCCACCCATCCCTCAGTTAGGTCCCCCACTGAGTCGGCAGCAGCGCCTGAACGACTGGGCGAGCCTCAACCACCTGAAATGGAACTCTCGACCAGTGCTTGTTTGCCTAAAAGATAGATTTTGACTTTTACAAATTTTCGCACAAGTCGAGCTGCGCCACAACCCTTAGGGCTCAGCATGTGACCGTATAATAGCCATGTCGGGGTGAAGTTGGGTCGCCAGCACTGCCGCAGGCATTTCCACGCATTAAAGCACGCAGGCCGTGTCATTTGACACCACTTGGTAATCCGAAATGCCGCAGCAATCGGCGGGGATTCCGGACCCATCCCAAGGGCTCTCAATTCACAAACATATTTATTTTTAATGACGTAAATCTCAGTAGCAATAAGGTACAACTTTGTTTAGGTATAATAAACGTATGCACACAATCATGGTTTGACAAACACCCACCCATACTTTGGGTTTGGGTCTACAAGGATGGGAATGGATGGTATCCATTCCATACAAAGAAGTTAAGGTATAACTAAGTAAGTTAATGGATCTATAGCAACAATTTTATATAAGACCACTTTCACAAAGGGGACAGCAAGTGGAATCCATTAAAAAATCCCAACCTTCTACGGTCACAAACACCAAGGTTGTGGCCTCTCTGATTATTAATTTATATTTAAGTGTTGAGTTATACATATTTAACCGATGATACTTTAATGCTTGCAAAGGAAAGAACGTTGTGTGCAAAAAAATAAAGTCAAATAGTATACATATATGCTTGGTTGAATTTCTTCCATTGTCTTCTAAATTTGAATACTTTCGGCAAGGATAAAAAAATTATAAAATAATCGAGGGGCTTACGATCGCAACGAAGGAAGCCCCATTTATTGCATATGTCAGGAAAAGAGAATCTATCAATTTTACCCCCATTCCAGCCCTATGCTACATCTATTTATTATTATGAACGAACTGAGTGATATACATACATACATGCATACATATGTATGTATGACTGAATTTGATGGTGAAATAAGTGGCGGACTAGGCACCTTCTAGCGAAAGGTTCCATGTCGCCTTGTCGACACCCTCTCACAAATTGAGCTACGCTACTTGAACCCTCAATTATGTGGCCATTGCTGCATGAATCTGTACCCCTCACATTCACCCGGCTCGTGCTCTCCAAATCCGACCCACCTCGACTTTTGCTTTGTAGACCAGTGCAACATATGTATGTTATGTACACGTCTACGTTCGACATGCCTTTTACTGCCGATTTGCACGCTATAATTGGAGGAGCGCCTTTGCGTTGCCTAGTGCTTACGATTACACTGTTTGGCAGCTGATTAAATTTAAGTAAATCATTTACAAGTTTGAATGCAACCAGCGTTTGCCAACCCCGGTCACATCTAGGAGCCAGACTTCCAAATCAGTCTAAACAAAGCGACCACTTTCTTAAATAAATATTTTATTTATTCCTATCTTCAAATTTAAGAATAAAACATCTTGTTAAAGGTTATTTGTATGAGGTTGTACAAATATGACAATAATTTTTTATTACACGGTAACTAAATTTACATTAAAATATGCAGAATTATATATTTTTATACCCGGTACTCGTAGAGTAGTAGAGAAAGAATGATCTCCGACACTATAAATTTTATATATTCTTGATTCTTGAAACTCGACTATAGCCGTCCTTTCTTTTTAACTTAGGAAAAATTAAATAGAATTAAAATGTACTTAATTGGATCATTATTGCGGACATTGGAGGCACTATATAGAATAAATTCCATAAATACCATTCAACACTTAAATACGGGTCGTTTTCATTCTTATAACTAAATAAAGAAATTTTTCCGAAATTAATATATTTTTTTCTTATTAGTTTATGATTTCTGTGTTCATATGTTTGATGTATTGCACTTAAATCCATTACCAAATCTGTTACCGAAATGTAAACAAACTTTTCTTGTCAATTTTTTTAGTTCTATGATAACTTTAATCACAAGAACTTAAAAATCCTTAAGCTATTTAAAAATTATCCTTTTCGCTCGAAAAGTTGTTTGAATTTCTAATCTACTTTTTTCCATTACTTTGAGACCGTAATTTTTTTAAATAATAAAAAACAAAGGCTCCGAATGGATGTCCACTTAAATAAACATGCTTATTGAAAGATTTAGATATATTCTACTGATATTATATGGGTATTTTCCATATCGCTAACGTAACATTCGTACGGTATAAAGTTGCACGATCATTATACCCTTGCGGAGGTTATTATAATTTTTTTCAAAAGTGTGCCACGAGGTGAAGGAGACATCTTCGACCCTATAAAATATATTTCCTCTTGATCAGGATCCCCTTCTGAGTAAGCATTTTCTTCGTTGACGAACCCCCTCATAAGTTGATATAAGCATAACTTTGTGGATTTTAGAGTTTGAAGAGATTTTACTTGGGATTTTCTATGGGTACTATTTTTGGCAAAATAATATGGCATACCAAATTTCACAAATATCGGCCGACTATAACTTACACCTGTCATATAACTGAACGATAGGAAATCGTTCCCAACTTTCGTGTTTTTGAAGATAGAAAGTTAGCAAAATTACAAATTTTGCAAATAACTTCCAATAGATTTTGTTTGGTCAATTTCTTATTTCTTAAAATAGGCCGTCAATATCCTGTGGCTGCCATATAACTGACCGATGGGAAATGGTATTTGGTAAAATACCATCTTTGTCATTTTTGAAGAAGGAAGATTGGGACTTTTTCTAGATTTTTTGTTCACTTAAAATTTGTAATAAATTATTAATATTCTAATGAATTTAATTATAAAACTCTTATAAGGATCTGCCATCTATATTCGATGGTTGCGATATATATCCGATTCTAACTGCAAGGGTATATAAACTTTTGCTCCGCCCGAAGCTTTCCTTTCTTATTTTATTTTGCCACTGTTTGTTTTCTAATTAAGTTTTCTAAATAATTCGAAGAAAACTAAATCGGTCGTAAACGGCAAACTTAAAATTTGAAGAACCTATTTTAAAATAAAACTTTTATTTTATTTATTTTAAAAGCTTTTTTTCGGTTTGTAACGTTACATCGCAAACGGTACAAGATAAACTTTTAGGTTCATTATCTGTTAACTAAACCACATTTTCTTTTTTTTTTTTTAATTTTTCTCTTCTTAGTGGACATATGTATAATAATGAGATCTGGTATAAACAAAGAAAACATATCACATGTTTTCCATGCGAAATAATCAAATATAAAATGGCTTTTGAGGAGTCATACTCAGTTACGCCACGCAAAATAGCTGCATCTGGTAAATTTTTTCAAGAGTAAAGGTTAATGAAGAAAATTATTTATTTAAGTAAGCTACTTTTAGATATACTTTTAAAACATTTTAGAACGTCTACTTCTGTAGACGTTGTAAGAAACGTCCTCTAAAACGAAACGACAAAATAAATATGAAGAATATTTAAAAGCAGGTAAATAACGAAGTATTTAAAAAAAAATCGTATTTTAACAAATTTAAATAGAAAAATGTTGAAAACAAATCTTTTTTTTTCTGAACCTACTTTATTAAATTGTCCTGAAGGAAAATTCCTGAGGAATATATCCAAGAAGAAAAATTTTTTTAAAAAAACCTGTTTAAAGCTTTTTGACTCTATCACATGGCCATAAAGTTGTTGTATAACTCCGAAAAAGTTGATCGGAGTAAGTTAAAATTGAAAATGATCAAATACATATACATATGTAACCAGTACTTAAAAAAATGAAGGTTTTGAAAAATCCTAACGGCGTATAACCCCTTAAAAATGCTAACAAGCTTTTTTTTCATAGATGGTCAAACTCTTTAGTTCAGTTTCAGACCAACTATAGTATAGACCAACTATCGTATAGTATGATTTTGAAAACAAGAAAGGACGGCTATAATCGGTTTTCCCGACTGTATTATACCCGGTACTTATCTCTTCCACCCACATTTTAACTAACCTTTAAAGTTTAAAGGTCTGAATTCTCACCAAAAAATGTTACGCGTGTGTAAAAGCGTGTGTAATATTCCACACACTGCCAAAAAAAACATGGAGCTGAAAGCGGCGCGGTGTCTGTTTATAACTGAACACACTTAAGCTATGGCTCAAATAGATCATTGGGGACTCTTATGGAGCAAGTTTTTTTTTAAGCCGAAGCAGCCGGGCGCATAAAACAGCACCGGATTAAATATTTATAATATTTATTTTAATTTACAGGTGTGGCTTGCAAACACTAGAAAAATACTGCTTTGATTATTAGCTATCTCAAAATTTCCTTAAGATGATTGGTTCAAACAAAACGTATGAAAAAAATTATAGTCCCAATAAATTAGATGAACTCCAAAAAATGTTTTAAATTTTTTTAAATTTTACGATTTCTGCTTCTTTAATTTTAAGACTTAAACATAAATATTATAAACAAGAAACGAAAGCTAACTTCGGGCGGAGCCAATGTTGATAAACCCTTGCAGTTAAAACCGGATATATATCGCAAACATCGGACATAGTTGGCCGATCCTTATGAGAATATCATAATATTATATAACTTATTTATTACAATACAAAATCTAAAAAATGTCACAAACTTCTATCTTCAAGAGCTTTTTTTGGGGAGGAGCCGAAGTTGATATACCTTTGCAGGTATAATTTGATATACATAAGTGGAAAATATCGAAAAAATTGTTTATATGGAGACTTCAATGTCCCCCCTTGTCTAAATTAAGTGAATCAAAATCCCTTAGTTTTACCCAAATTTCTCCCAAACTGATAAACTTTTGGAAATTGTTTTGACAAAAATGATCTTATTAAACCAATACCTTGTGATTTGTGCTGTTCGTCATGCTGTGAACAGTAACAGACAGATGGAAAGATACACGGACTAAATTTGATCAAAATAGTCTCCTGAGTCGATATGTCCGTCTGTACCTCTGTATGTCTTTCTGTCCCTCAGAACAAGACTGTCGGTTTGAAAGCTGTCTACTTAAAATGTTGCAGTCAGTTTTCTTCTCTTTGCACGCAGTATATAAGTAGCTGCATAGATCGGATGACTATATTCATCTGATTCATGAAGTGATCGGAAATGCGGTAAGCTGTTAGAAAGATAGAATAAAACTTTCAATGTGTTCTACTTATAATCTGATCGAATTGTAGATCATTTCCAAGGGTTGCCTGACTATATCATACATCGAGATGGGATGGGAGCGAACTAGTTTGCGTTAAAACATCTAATATTCTGATCAGGAGAATATAATTTTTGGAATCCAAGATGTCTCCTTTAATCCGTTGCTCACTTTTGACAACTTGTATACTATTTTGCTAATAAAAATACATCGTAAATGTACAAATTTTTTTTTAGGCGCAGGTATGTGCGTTTTGACCTCAGCTGACAGAAAAAGGATAATCCAACGAACAAATAATAAAGCGGCCTTGCAAGGCGTGACCCCTGAAATGGTGGACAATTTTCAATCGCAGTCAAAGTTTTAAATGTAACCGATCCAGGTCTAAAATATCTTATTTATCTGCAGCCTTTATGGTTGCTTTTTATTTTGAAAATTTTTATTACTTTAGAAATGTGTACGCATATCCCTAAACTTAAGGCCCTAAAGTGTTAGCCAAATCAATCGTATGGGACTTTTAGGAAGTTCACTATGTATTTTGATTAATATTACACGTTTTTAAATTTAAATTTTTATGACTCAGCTTTTAAAAAAAGTTACCTAAAATTCTGAAAGCTCTAATCTACTTTAAAAAAAGGCATGGATCTAACATCCCTCCCGCCCAACTGCCCAATAAAATAATAAACGGTAACATGCATATATAACATTAAAGACCCATTACTTTTTTTTCATTCATTTCTCCAGCCCCAGAGTTACTATGGCTATGGTTACTTATTTCCTTAAAGTAGGCTTAAAAGTCTAGTATATTTACAGTTCGCAAGTAAAAAAATTGAATTATAAAATAAACTCAAAAGCTCTGGCTGTAAAGCGCTGCGTATGCGCAATTTCTGGGATACGCATTCCCTTCTTTATTGATTTTCCCCGCGTATTTTTTGCAATCGGAAGGTTTCTCTTGGCATGCCGATGTCGAGGCATCGAAAGGGCGATTTTGTGGCACGGACATTCAGAATCTGCGAGAAAAAAAAAATAACGGAAGCCAAAAGCACGGAACGTGGCTGCTAGCCAAAGGAAGAAACGACATGAGCAGACAAGACCAGGTTGCCCGCCAAGTCCCTTCCTACCCATTGAAAACTAAGTTCTTGAGAAAGTTTCAACCGTTTCTTCTGCTTCTCCCGCACAGCTTCGGTCACCCCGAAAACTGTGGGCCGCGTCGCTGCGCAATAGCGTAACATAAACAGCAACATCACAGAGAGCGAGGCTGCAGCATAGTTACACCCAAGACCTGTGTAAGCACAGCTCTCGTGGCTGTCGTAGTCACCACGCCCCCATTATGCGATTGGTCCTTGCGGCATGTACAAAAGAATAAGCATAAGAATTTCGTGTGAAAAAATGATCGATATGAGAGCGAGCGGCGACACATTTCGTGGCGGTTGTTGGACTTTGGCTTTCAGGATGCCAGGAACTGCTACTGTCGCCGTGGGCGATGTGCGAAATACGTGTGCGAATGGCAAAAGTGCCCCACTGCCGTAGGTCACAGAGTTTATAGGGTCTTAAAAACTTGGCAAGCAGGGAACAAACATGACCACACTCCCCTGCATGTCATCCCTATTTGCAAAGGGAGTGTGCCTGTGTCCTAGGCATCGATTAAAGAGAGACCTTCCTTCCTGGAAGGGGATTGAGGGAAGAAACCCCAATGACTTTTTTTAAGCCTTTGAATACCAGAAACCGATCGAGACTTAAGACGACGATAAGCAAGTCGCGATGTGTTCGGAACCTTATCTTCAAAATAATTTTGCAGACATTATTTACAAATCTTGTAGGACATAGTTCATTGAAGCGCCATTTCAATTTCCGGAAATTCCCAGTTATGTAATGACATTCATCAAAGAACATATCAGTTGTCTCGATGTCCGGTAAAATTGTTGCAACAATTTGACAAACCTTTAAAGATTAAGCTTTACCGGTATGGTAAAGCTCAGTAACAAATTTTTGGTGCATACTTTTGCACTTGGGGGAAAACTGCAGCCCCCTACTACCCCCCACGGCCAGACTACCGATTCAACAGGAAAACAATTTCCAAATCGGATATTTCTATCTATTATTCTAGCCCTCGAGATCCATGCTTTCAAAATTTTACCCCATTTGGATGGGAAATGGTTTTCAGCAGATTTGGATGAATTTTTTTTGTTATAGTTAATATATATTTACTATAGAAATACATATAATAGAATAGTTTGGCATCAGAAGTTTTTCAAAAAACATTTCGGTACTGGTGCTACAGAAATTAGTGGGTGCGGCAGAGGCATGGCTAATTTGGAAAAAACTTGAACTATTAAAAAAAAACTAATCGCATCTATTTACGGATATATCGGCCTATCAAGCGACGAACGCCTATGTGAGTGGCCGAGAAAATAATGCGAAAAAACCATCTGCAAAATTTGCTTTTTGGCGATTACGTTATTTTCGCAAACAGGGCTCGATATATACTTTATGGGGTCGGACACACCTTTAAACGACTACAATATACCCTTGTACTCTACTAATATAAAATGTACTCTACTCTACTTGTCCCGGGTATAAAAAAGGGACAAGAAATGTATGGATCTTTAAAAAATGTTTAAGAATGAAAAACTAACTGTCTATCTTTAATTTGCGATTGTTGTAGGTTATAACACTAACAAAGACAATATATACGTACGAAGGAAAAATATGAATAATATTAGACAAATAAATAGAAAATTCCTGGTTGTAAAATCTTAACTTCAAGGGTATATCAACTTCGGCTACGCCCGAAGTTAGCTTTCCTTTCTTGTTTAATTTAAAGTCGTATGCATACTTATGAGACATATGTACATATGAACAATAATGGTCAATTAGACGGCTCAATATTTGATAAATTTCTTTTCTTATGGGTACCGCGGAAACTGTGAGTAATGGAACCTATGTTTGTTCTGCATTTTGGTTCAGTGGAGCTTAAATGTTATTGAGCTGTTCAAATTATGCTTGGAGGAAGAAAAATTTTAATTTGTCAGCCTTTGTAATTTTTCAATAGTTCAGATTGAAAATTATTATTTTCATATTGCAGCTAAACTAATAACAATAAATTGAAATAGCGTTTGGCATCAGAAATAAACTTTCCTGATTCGTTAGGTCTTATTTTTTTGTTCGTAACATGAAGATTAATCCGCAAAGGTGAAAGTGAAACTTGTCGATGTTTCACTTTGGCCACCCCAATTTTCAGTAGACGATGGTTCTTCTATTATTGCGAATTTTGGCGAATGTCGTCGTCAGAAACAGGGCACCGATTAGCTTGCTTAGATTGCAGTTTAATTTTCAGTCAATTGCTAGGCAGATTGCTGGTTTTAATTAATTTTGAACACGTTTAGTGAAGATATGCGCATGACTGTGACCTTGAGCCATTAGGCCTCGTTGGAAGAGTAATGAATGTACTATATACATATGTACATACATGCATACATGCTCGGTCCGAGCCCATCTCCGTGGCAATGTGCGAGTGTGTGGCGAAACGAGTAATTACCACTTGAATTTTTCAAGAGCATTAGTCTCAGGCTCGGGCGCTGTCTCCGAACTGCAATGGTAAAATTGAATAGTTATACCGACATATTGGGGGGTGGGGGCATCCGACTAGTTACTGGCGTCGGGCTACAGTCAACGAGGTCAACGAACTCCTATGGATCGGTATATCGATTTAGGCCCATGTATGCATTAGCATGTGTACGGTGCTCGTACACTATTTGTTTATGGCAAATTGTAATGCCATGGAAATGTTTTCCCTACTATGGGTTGGCATGGGATGGCGGGTCCAGAAGAGTTCTGGCCAAATTTAAACATTTACATTATATGCCAACTCTAACATTAAAAGATATGAATAAAACATTCTCAAATGGACAAAATAAATTCAGTTCGCAGCCAAGCAAACAAAGATCTGCCCAGAACAAAGGAGTAATACTTAAAATCATAACGACAACTGGCAAGAAAACAGAAAAGTAAAGCAGCGTTTTGTCTCCAACTTGAACGCAATCGCATATCGAATATGGGCTGCGAATTCCGAAAAACATGGAGTGGGTTGGAATGAGACTGGTCCGAGTTTTTATATCTGCATCTGTATCTGTACCCGTACCACTCCATCTGCACTTCTGACGCTCAAGTCTGTATGGTGGGGCAAACAATGGTTGCTGAGGCCGGTGATGCTGTGTGACGCTGACAGTGGTTAGGCCAGCGGCAGTAACGACAACCAATACACGGTTCACTCCCGGGCTTCCATAGCAATGCCATCCTTCGGCCTCCATTCTACGCCCCGCCGCACCACACCACGACACACACTCGCACAAGTTCACGTTTTTGCGCACAGGCGCATTGCAAAAGAAATGGCGGCTTCTGACCCAGGTCTTGGCTTTTGTTCGCGCTGCTCCAAGTATCCATGTTCGGTGTACGATGCTCGGGAGACGGAAAATACTGCTGCTTGCTGCTGTCAAACGCATAATATGCTGAGCCGCTGTCAATTGCTAGAAAAAATAAATACACATATGGAGTACTCGACGGGGACTCGCATCCTGTCTTGGACGGGGACTCCGAGCCGCTCGTCAACAACCATCTGTAGAATCTGTACTATCTGTATTACTGAAAATACTGCAAAGTACCCTATGAACTATACAGTTTCGATAGTTTATTCCACATCGTTTTTCTGCGAACAAATCATAAACACCGTCCACTTACCAAATCTCTCAATAATATCAAATGAAAGAGGAATAAAGCATTATGCATAAATTTAGTTTGAAATTTGTATTGAATAACTTCAAACTTTAAGTATTATAGTATTATTCCAATTTTGAAAACTACTTGATTTTTATTTTTATTGCATTTAGAAGAGGGATTGAAACAACACCTACATATATAAATACAAAGGATCATTTTTGTTTTAAGCAATAAATAAGAAAAATACTTATCTGAATAAAAGCTTCTCGAGTACCAGGTATATATACAGTCGATACCTTCCTGACACGTTTCTTCCAACGTTCCTGTAAAAGAACCCGAACCAAATCTTCATCATACCAGTACAATTCAATGAGGAACGGCAAGACTACGGAATAACAAGCTTCAGGACCAGCCGAATAAATGCAGAAATGTTGCCCATTCGCATCGGCTCCTTTCCTGACGTTCAGGTAGCCATTCCTGCAGCGTCAGTGGCAGCAGCAACAGGGGTAACTACAACAATGGCGTTGACTTACACCATCCGCATCAAAGCAGCTACATGAGTCCTACGCAAAAGCAACCAATCTACAAAGCCTAACGAAATACCTGCAGCAGAGGAAAGGGAAGTCAGGGACAGGCCGGGACTCTTGATTTTGAAGGCAGCTTAGCAATTGGATGCTGGAAACGTTAAGTCGCGTTGTCCACAGTGCCCCTTGAAAAGATAGCAAATGATAAGCCCCAAAGAACTTGCACAAAAAAAAACTAAAACATTAAATAATTTAATTTGGCATATATCGAGTCACCGAGTAAGGTTCTATTTTAGAAAACTGTTCGATATGTTTTAAGTTTTACAGTATGTTATACATAAATGTTAATATATGTGTTAATATAAGTATTATGAACAACATATAAAGTATTAATTTTAAAGTAAAAAAAACATGATAAATATATTTTGACACCCAACATTATTAAGTTTGAAATACAGTCGAATCTTTCATATCTGGAATTGTACATTAAAAACATACTTTTTTTTAAGAAACTGTTTTTTCTGTGTATTATGCAGGCACTGGCTCTTGGACTTGGACTTGGACTGGCTTTAGAGCGGCGGCAATTCCACTGAAACATTGAAAGCTGAAAAAATTGAATCTGGCCTGGCTAAAAAGGCGTGGTGGTAGCAGCTTTGGCGTTCGGTGGCCATTATGTTGCTGCTCCTTGGGGATCCAGTACAAACATCAACACAAGCAGCCACGTCGATGGACGATTGACGATGGCTGGTGCTCAGGTAGATAAATTTATAAAACAAATCAAACGTCTGCAGTTCGGCGGATCTGGGCCTGTAACTAAAGTTCCAAAGAAAGAGGCTCCTTAGTCCCCTAACCCTAGCTGTCCCCTGGAAAATCTTCGACATGTGGCTGTGGCGTGATTATCCTGGCCCAACCCCGCTTTGTTTCCAGCAGTTTGTACTGCCTTTTGGGGATTATTCAGCTTTCAACGCCTCTCAATAACACAAGTTTAGATATGTTATGTTTTGTACATTTAAGTTTTTATAGATAATGTCGCCCCAGGTCCTCTAGAACGTAATAATAATAATTAAAAATAGCTAAATCAAAAACCTTGAGTATTTCGTAGGCTCTTGAATTCTTATGCATTTAAAATTTAAATATATCATTCCAGTTTCTGTGCTTGTCAAAATATGTAAAGCCAATATGCCAAATTTTAAGGGCATGATTTTCATTTAACATTTTATATTTGTTTCATATTTTTATTTACTTTTATTTTAAGGACTTGCTTCCTCTGGCTTTACTAGAGCTATTGTTTGCATGGTTCTCAAGCCAGACCATACAAAGCCAAAGTTTATTTATTTTAAAACCCTGCGAAATATTAAAATCGACATCCTTTATACCTTGCAGCGTTCTTTTAAAGGGGACGAAATTGAGGGTGAAAATTTGAAAGTATGAAACAGTCATTTTTTAAAAGTGTATTTTTTTTATTAAATACACATGGGATGGATTCTTTGGGGGACATTTTCACTTAAGCTATTATCACTCGTCCAAACCAGAGGGAAAACTTAGTCTGTGGAGTTTTTAGTTCAATAATTTTTCGTTGTATTGATATAGAACGTCGTTTAAAAATAAAGGAACAACATTTTTTAGAAATTCGATTGAAACTTAGAGGTTGCATCTGCGGCGGCTTTGCTTCGTTTTTATCAATTCGCACATTTGGTCGCTAAAAAAAGGAAACATAAAACTAAGCAGATCTCCAGCCAAAGAAGCAAACGAGGATACCGGGTATTGTTAACTTCAGCTGTATTGGATTCATTGATAGATTGGAATTTGGACCCAATTAGGAAATTTTTCAATACGAAACAACCAATATTTGCTGCTGTTTGGCCCTTTCTGTTGAAAAATGCTAAATCCTCAATGGCCAAGGCTTAAAGACAACTGCAGTGACCAACGAAAAATAAAATATTTTGTTATACTTGCGGTGAGAAAACTAATTGACGATGACAACCCTCCTCGACGTCGGCTTCCAATAAGCGATCCACGTCGTGGGCTGTTTGTTAGGAGCAGAGCCTCTTATTTCTATGGACGCTGATGGAGATGACGAATGGGGCTATTTGGTCACTTTTTCTATCACATACTACACGATGTTTCTGCCCGTAAAAGACTGTGGCTTCAGCTTTGGCTTGGGTTTTGGCTGTGGCTCAGGATCTGACTCTGGCTTTGGCAGAGGCAGAGGCAGAAGCAAGAAAACCACAATCGTTGAAATTAATTTTTTCATTTGTGACTGTGCCGAGTACAAAAGGTGCCGCCGCTCTAAGAGCAATCATTTGGAACAACACGAAGTTATTGATTCGCAGATTCTTTTTCGAAGTGAGGCTCTAAATCAACACAAGTTCGTTTAAAGGATCATTTCACCTTAGCCGACATAATTCTGATTGCTCAACGTAGAGCATCATATTCCCATACTCTTGCAGAATTTCATTATGGCAGGACACATACTTTTATTGTATATACATACATAGCACTTTTGATAAGATTGAAAAGCCATTTAACCGTCTGCATTTTACTGTGTTCAAAGAAATTGGAGTCCAGTTAGATTATTTTCAAGATTAGGACGCTATAACTAGTTTGTATTATTGAAAGGACATTACTTGGTATACTCCTTATTATCCCAATAAATTTCAAAATTTAAAAAAATTATGTAAATTAAAGAGACTTCTTTTCATAGTACTTAATACTTAATATTAGTATTTCTAAATATTCATTTATTTTTAATTTATGGAGTTAAGGCTACTAAAGATGTAGGGTATTAAAGCTTTGTCATCGGACAATGAAGTTTGTCGAATGAAGCTATCAAGATCAATAAAATGAAAGAAGCAATTATTATTGATCAAATAAATCTTAAGCACACGATTGAAATGTAGACTTGAAAGACATAATGTAAAAAGTTTCGTTCTGTGAAATCTTCTTAAGGTTCTTAAATATCATACATTTTTGACGGAGAAGAGTAAAAACCGAAGAGTAAAATATTTGGTGTTATAAAAAATATTGGCCATTTTGTAATATTATTTTAATGAGAATTTTAACACCTTTGGAGAATTTGGAACACCTACAGAATATATTTGGGGTATTTGTATAACCTTGCTCTCTTACTCTCCACTCTGGAACGGTCCTTGGCATTCCGTCATTTTCCAAATTAACCATGGAAAGACATTAATCTGTTTAAAGGATAAATATTAGATTAGGATGGAGTTTTTAAAATAGTTTTAAACAAGAAAGGGAAGATAATCAGATGGAGCAGGAGGTGATATACCCGTGCACATAAGTGGCAGTTATCACCGTGGACACAAGTACCACCACCAAGTACATCGCCACACAAGGTGGCAAACCGCAAGCCTTAGCGTGCCAGAATATTTTGGATCGAATATATCCGATGTATACATCGATGTATGTATATATGTAAAAAATTCTGATCCTTAGAAAAGACAAATCCTGAGAAAAGTTGACGCTGTTTTTACCGATTACAGATTACACGTAATGATAGATTATAATGAGAATTTTATTATAAAATTAATTTCTTAACAACTCCTTGTTATTTTTCTTTGCTTATTATTATGTTCTTATAGTTCAATAAATTTAAAAATTTAAAAAAACAAAGAATCTTCGCAGAATCTGTTAAATTAAAAAGCTTCCACTATTTATTTAAAAAAAAAAAATTTTTATTAGCTTATTTTAAAAATATTATCCATACATGATTAGAGTTGCCAAATTTTTCGATCCGTTTTAAAACAAAGTGGTGAAAAAAAAGCACCAATAAAATGATTTGGAACGTAGTCGGGTCTTCAACCTTTTATTATTGATGACCGATAGGTGGAGCTACAATAAAACTGTAGTATAAATTCTGTAAAATTGAAATTAACAGTTTTGAGCGGCCTAACTTAAATTTAAATAAAATGAATATTTCAGGGACCGTAAATAATGAAAATAATTCAAGATTCATGATTTAAGTTTTTGGGAAGTGAGTAATCTTTACAAAATTTTTACAGAAACTTGATTCCATGTTCCAAATCGAATAGTTTTATTTTCATTTGTCTTCTTATTTCGCGTGGATAGCGTAAGAATTGTACCATGAAGTATAGGAATCGGAATATAGATGTCTAAAATTCCTCTAAAAATCCGAGAATTTGGTTGAAATTTGTTTTTCATTGTGGCATCAAAACATTCTCAAAATTCCTTCCTGCACTGGCGCCAAAGAAATATGCAATTTAAACTTCGTGGGTATTAAAGAAGTGCCCACCCATCCTATAGCTTTATCTTATATAGTCTCTGAGATCCACGCGTTCATAACGTAAGCGCCAAAAAGCAAATTTTACAGGAGAGGGTTTTTTTGCGTTATTATCGTAGTCAATAATATAGGCTCTTGTCGCTCAAACAAGAATTAATAAAATCAAGACTTACCAATTTTACTCAGCTCTTCCACCCACAATTTAACCAACCTTTAAAGTTTAAACTTTAACGGTATGGATTCTGATGAACGGTAGGGAACAAAATTTTTTTTGCATACTTGTGCGCTTGGGCATCGACCAATATATATCGACCGTATATATCGACCTGATTACCGATTCAGTAGGGAAGCAGTCGTTTTACAATTATTGCGGCAGATGGCGGGCAGTGGTTGGTCCACGAGTGATTTGGGCACCACTGCTTTAAACTTTAGTTAAAGTGTGGTTGGAATATATGAGTTCCGGGTATAATATATTCATCCAGGGGTATTTACATATGTATGTATATATGTACATACCACTGCACTATGGGGTTTTTGACCACCTTATGTGGCATTTAATCATTTTTTAAAAGTTCTCTGATTTAAAAAAAAATGAGTGGGAATGTATTAACAGAACAACAAACGTTTATGCCTCATACTCAAAATATTCTTAATCTTAATTAATTAATGTTAGCATAACAGCCGCAAAAAAATTTAATCTTTGGTTAGAGTTTTGAAATAGAAGAAATAGATAGTTTTCAATGCGTCGAAGTGTATGTTGCAGCGTTGTCAATACTGAGCAAAAGGCTGTTAGTCTTATTGTGCCCTTTTCCGCACTATTGCTGCAATTTGAATTTTTCTTAAATAACCTCACTTTCTCCAACGCCGATTTGGTCGCTGCTTGGAGCAGCGAAAAGGGCTGGGCTGGGCTGAGCAACAAATGGATGTACAATGTTTTTTTGAACGCCATGCAAATAACAATGTGGATAATGCAATTTTGAAAGAAAAAATACACCAATTTGTAATGGAAGTAATGGAAAATACGATGCTTCCAGTCGGCTATTTTGGAGAAGAAGCTTCTGAGTCCCAAAAAAACTGTATAAATCAGACAGGCTTCACCACTGAAGAAAGCACAGCCGATTGCATACCTTCGCTGATGAACAGAGCTATGGATACATCAGATGCAATTTTTTCGTCCCTTAATTTATCGGGACGCATAAAAAAACAAGAGTCTTTCACTTCCAATTGAGGTAATTGAGATGCTTTCGTGCGAATACGAAGATAATGTTTGTCTCAAAGGTGACAAATTTGACGATTCCAGCTTGTTTTTTTTAGATAATATAGATACAGAAAATGAAATAAATGAATAATAAAATTAATACTACTGTATGAAGGAATTTTTCTTTTTCAACTTTTATAGGCATTTGTATGGAAAAATACTGTAATCCGGTATTTTAAACTAATAGTTCCCAGGTAAAGCGTTATCCGATTTAGTTCAAAATGGCAATATCGTATTAAAATAGCAACAAATATCAGCTCCTTAAATTTCATTAATTTATCTGTATTTTTACCCGATCGATTCTATGGGAGCTATAGGATTTTCCGAACGATTTTCATACCATATGTGCCTAGGATAAAATAATAACGATTGGTAAAGTTTCATGTCTCAATATCTCCAAAAATTGACCGAGTTATTAATTAATGCCACAAAAACAGGTCAAAAACCCCATAGTACTGTGCTCAGCCAGAAGATTGCTTTCTTATTTGTTTGACTTTCCCACGTGTTTACTTTTCAAGTTACTATTGCCCATACCTACACGATAACGCAAATAGAAGATAAACGGAATCCGTTCCTTTTATGCGACTTCTATGGATGCAGTGCAGCATCTTAGGCACTTATTTTCATTCATTAGAACCGTGATAATTTTAACACCCACGCTTAAAACGGATTATAAGTTAAATTACTCAATAGTTCTACAGTAGCAAAAAATATTGTTGGTGTTTTTTCAACAAAAGACTATAAGGAACAGCCCCTGATATAAACCTCTCGTGTGATTTCCTACGGTCTTGGTTGCCCTTTGCGTATTCTTATGACTTTGGAATTATTATCTGTGTCTCGTAAAATTCCTAATCTTCCTGTAGAAATTAGACGCCGGGGAACCCAAATGAAATATGATACCCCATTTGGCGATGGTCCATTACCCTGCATGGTTTACCGTCAAAAGCTTCCATAAGAAACACTTTTCGCATCAAAAGCGTCATGGAGCAGCAGAAAGACAGAGGGCAGCGACTTGACAGTACACCAAGTACCACACAGACGCCACTAATGGCACATAGAAAGCAACCTTTCGTACGATACTGGAAAATTTTGCAGGATTCTCCATTAATTTTACCTTTTCCAGCAAGAACATCCTCAGTGGAGCTGGACCCTGAAGTGGGCGGCGATCGGTTCTTCTATTGGAGCTGCAGTTCCTGTGGGCTACTGTACAGGGGTAATGAACAGCCCTGCTGAGGTAAGTTCGATAAAACTAGTGAAAAATTACATTGGTCATCGGTGACAAAAACCCAGCAAAACACCAGTTTTGTAGCATAGATATTTTCAAGTGTTAAAAAGTTATCAAACTTTCTAATTTGAATTATATATCGCTTAGCTCATGCGCACCTGGTGCAAGGAAACACTGGCCTATCGGTACGATCTCCACTTAGGCGAATCCGGAATAGAACTTCTTTGGTCGGCAGCCGTCTCGCTGTTCCTTGTGGGAGGAGCCTTGGGATCCGTAACGGGGGCCACTATGGCCAATCGCTTTGGACGGCGGGGTTGCTTTCACATCTGCGGCATCCTTCTCGCCCTGGGGGCCGCCTGCTTCTATGCGTGCCGTCCATTACGATCGGTGGAACTATTGCTTTTCGGAAGACTGTTAGTTGGACTGGCTGGTGGTCTCGTTACAGCATTTATGTCTATGTGGCATAGTGAACTCGCTGCACTCTCCCAGCGAAGCACTTTGGCTCCGTTATGTCCAATGGGACTGACGCTGGGCGTCGTTGTGTCACAAATCTGTAGTCTGCGGTCGTTACTTGGCGGCATCGAGTATTGGCACCTGGGATTGGCTTTCTATGGACTTCTGGTGGTGCTTTTCTATGCTCCTTTCAAATGGTACCCGGAAAGCCCCAAATGGCTATACATCGTTAAGGGCCGCAAAGAGGAGGCCCGGCGACAACTGATGCAGCTCCGGGGATATGCCGTGGACAGCACCGCCCTGCAGGCCGAATTGGACGACATGGAATTGGAGGCCACTTCTAAGGCGGCGGCAAGTGGCTTTCTCGAAGTGATCCGCGATTCTAGCCTGCGCCTGCCACTCATCATTGTGTGCGCCTTTCTTGGCGGTCAGCAGTTATCAGGCATAAACGCAGTGGGTGTTTTTACCAAAAAGACTATGTATCCCTAATCTATTAACGTCTCCTCGCGATAGATATTTTACTATTCTGTGTCTATATTTCGAAAAGCGGGTTTGTCACCGCAGGCATCGGAATGGGCTAACCTTGCGGCGGGTTCTCTTAATTTGGCCACTTCGATGGTGGGTCCGGTTCTACTAGAAAGGTTTAACAGGCGTCCGCTTATGCTTTTCTCCAGCCTCCTATGTACCGTCTTCCTATTCTTGTTCGCTATGTTGCTTTATTTTATCGTAAGTATGATGACAGAATACTTCAAGTTTTTGATTCAAATCCAACTCTTTGGTCTTGCAGGAAAGCGTCAGCTGGTTCGCCATGGGTTGCATTGCGTGCATATTCCTGTACATATTTTTCTTTCAGTTTGGTCTTGGACCCATGCCCTTTTTTATCGGAGCAGGTTCGTTGGCTAATTAAAAACTCTTATAATATAATAACTTATATATAATACCATGCCTTCATTCACTCAACAGAATTATTCGAGCAGGCGCCCCGACCCGCCGCAATGGCTTTAGGTAGCGTAGTGTACTGGTCTTGTAACTTCATCATTGGAATGGGCTTTCCCACACTGCAAAACGCATGGGGAGCTTTAGTCTTCTTGCCGTTTTCGATCACGTGCCTCCTTCTCTATGTGTTAACGAAGTACTATTTGCCCGAGACGCGTGGAAAAAATCCCTCTGACGTAGCTCCACTTGTCGCCAATGGATTCCGTTCAAGAGTACGGCTTATCTCTCACACTGGCAACTAATCCTAGACCCACTAATCGCACATCCTCGACAAAACTTATAAATCTATGACTTCTATAAAAAAATAAAACTACTGATAAAAGATAATCTAAGCTATTAATTGGGGGCTTGTATACATCGTTTAGGTTTACATCGACGGGAGTAGATTCCTTTTAGACTAATTCCTTGCCAGATAGACATTAACGACTACAGATAACACAGATTAGATTTTAAATGACTGTTTAATCCACTACAAATAAGAAAGTCGAATTAAACAACTACAACATTATAATACTCTTTATTTTGTCGCATATGAAATTGGGGTGATCATACAGAGAGGGGCGTGGCAAACATTTTAAACTTGAACTGCATGGGCATTATAGAAGTCTCTATCCCAAATCCACGCGTTCATACGGACAGTGTTCATACGGCTGTTGATGCTAATCACGTATATATATACATAAATTGGGTCGGAGATGATTCCTTCTTAATTTTACATTCATTCACACCAATACAATATATGTATGTATGTAAGTACCCTTGTACTTACATACTTTTGTACCCTTACCCTTGTACTTATACTTGTTTAATAAAAAGTATTTAAATATATTAAAAATCACAAAATATTGATTATTCTTGTGTTTTATTCTTTCTGATCTTTCTGAATAATCATTATTGCCAGAGAAAAAAAATATAACAAAAATAATAATTATTCTCAAAAAAAAAAAAAAAAAAAAAAAAAATCATAATTCTCTAGACTCTAGACTCTAGAGGAAAAAAAACATAATTGTTGATTTTTATTTTTTTGCTCAAAAATATAATTTATTGCATAACTGAAGGCTACATATTTATTACGTTTTCTGAATATTTGATAAAAGCAAGTATACAGGAACCATTTAATAACATTATTTGATCACTGATGCTAAATCTTCAGTCTTTGATCATTTAATTAAAATTTCGGTACGAATCCGCTTGAAGGATTACACCTTTGGTCAGTTTCCATTTTAAAAACAAACGCCGTTAAAAGCTTTATTCAATTTGAAATTTTATAGGAGGGAGGGATTATAGTGCAAATATAATAGTATTAATAAATAGCCCAAAATCTTGATATAGTTCAAATTTTGGAGGGGGAAAAATTTTAAAATAATGGGTATTTATTACTTTTATTCTTTTTCCCAGAGAATAATAGTTAATAATGATAATTATAATTATAATTTGAATTTTCGCTTAGACCTAAATGATTAATTTTGATAGAAAAAAAATAAAAACCCAAGAATAATCATTATTTAGTGATAAGGTTTTTTTTAAACAAAGGCAGTTTTATAACAAAATATTTTCAAATTTTATTGCGTCTGTTTTGTATTTATACGCTAATGGTTCTGAAAATATTAAATCCACTGTGGGCAGTGGACAACAGCACTCCTGGAAGCTGGGGGTGCCAGTGCAGCTCTTTAATCTCCTTTTGGCCTTGATGAATAAAAAGCAGCTGCGGCGGAAGATTGTTGATTTCATCCTCGTTTTGTTCAGAATCCTGCGTCTGATCCAGATCTTTTTCGACTGCCAAATCCCATAAAGCTATCTGATCGTCCTCACCTCCCGAAGCCAGAACAGTCGCTTCCCTGGGACTCCATTCTACTGTCGTAATGTGGCTTGTGTGGTGCTTAAATGTGGCGATGGGCTTCTGACTCTTAAACTGACGCAAGTCCCAAATGTGCAAAAATCCGTCATCGCCCCCACTTACGATAAATGGGTCAGAACGATTCCACGAAATTACATTGATGTCGCTCTCATGGGCGTCTTGACAGGTCAGCATGCAGGCCTTCTGTGGAGCAGCTCGGCAATCCCATATGCGGATTGACTTGTCCACAGAGCAAGAAGCTAAAACACTACGCTCGCTGGGACTCCACTGCAGGTCTTCGACGGACTGTTTATGTCCCATCAAAGGACGCTGATCGACTTTCCAAGTGCCGCCTTCAAGGGGACTCCATATGTGAATATCTCGACGGCAATCTCCAGTAGCCAAAACTCCCTCGGCAATAGGACTCCAGTCCAAGGCGTAGCCCTCCTCTCTGTGACCACTAAACGAATAAACCGGCCGTGTCGCGTTCTGTTCGTACTGTTTAGCTAGATGCTCATCCTCGACGGCCTGAAGCGCTTGTGTCAAGTTCCAAATGTTGACCTTTCCAAGTTCACTCCAAGAAGCCGCATACACTGTGTTCCCCAAACGGCGGGACCGTACACGGTTAACGCATCCCTGGTGTTTGATTAGGGCGCAGCTCATCTGCGGCTTCTTGAGCTCCACGCGATCGGCCACGTCATCCTGATCGTCTTCCAATTCCTCCTCTTCATCTTCATCGTCCTGAGTTTTTTGCAGGTTGCTTAACTTCATCACGATCAAGTTGTTTGAATGATTGTGGTCCGCCTGAGTGCCAGCCACAACGTAAGCCGTCAATGGAAAAGATTCCCGACTATCACCAAGTTCGTCAGGGATAATGTCAAAACTCAAGCAGGGTGCTCCGGTCGAGGCCTGATGCAGCATCAAATATGCGCTTTCATCGCAGACCAGCTCCTCGTCATCAGCAAGTTTCTTCCCCGGCAAATATACTTCTCTGGCCTGCTTGTCGTCGTTCAGATCACTATCACTGTCCCCCTCATCGTCACTCTCTGCGTCCTCAGGCTCGACCACCTCCATTTCAACATTTTTATGATCGTCGCTCATATTCTGGCTTCGAAATTGGTAATTCAAAATAAACACGTGCAACTCAGTGCGATGCTGTGTACAACTATACAGTGTTGAATAAGCCGCAAGTTTAAAAATGTGGCAGCACAAGCGTCTGGTGTTGTGCGACACTGATAAAAGGTCACTCTCAAAAGATTACCTGACAATCCTGCCCATCCAAGAAATCTAGGAACAACATTTCATATTTTCACCGTGCAATTAAAAATACATACTACATTCAAACTGAAAAGTTCATTAACCCAGATCAAAATGGTTAAGTCTTCAAACCCCCTAAACATTTTTCGCAGCATTTATAATAATGAGTTCCAATGGTAAGTAGGAAAAGCCGGCCTCGCGGTTGTTTTACATAACCAAAATTTCTTCTGGCTTTTCGTAGGATGCTGGTAAAGAGCTATGGCCTGTTCTTCTTGGGAGTGCGTTTGGCCAAGGAGTTCGTGGGCGTGGAGCTGATGCCTGCACTGGGGCCAGCCTAGTCATAGAACCAAAACTAAATTCGACACGTACAAATAGGGACGTTAAAGTTAACTAAGTATAATAAATAAAACATAAATATAAATGTATTGTACGGATTAGTTCCTACTAATTATTAGATCCTTAATCTTAGATTCATTTGAATCAATCTCTGTTATTAGGCTATCAGCGAGCACATTTGGTGTCATATCACGTTGAAGGAAATTATCCACTAGCTTGCGGCTGGGTACAGCTCCTCCGTGGGCTAGGATCTCTATCCGATACTTCTCTCCAGCCTGCCGATTGAAAGGGTTCGCCTCAAAGTACGTTTGCCATATCCATGAAGCGATAGTCTTTGAGACTAGATATGAATAGTATTTTGCGCCGTATCCGACCAGATGGGAGAATCGCAACTGCCAGGCGGTGTTTTCCACGTAAGGCAGACCATAGTAACGGCCCTGAACATTACGTAAAATTTCTGTAGTACTGCCACCCAACTGTGACGCTGTTGAATGATACTTTTGATCCAAAGCCGAATAGAAAACCTGCAACTGTGTCTCGCTGGCTGCCAACAAATGTTTGGAGGCACACAGACGCCGCAACATGTTCTCTGGAATGGGTTCGTGGGTTTGAAAATGTCGAGCAAAAGTGCGTAGCACCCGCGGATCGCCGGCAAAGTATTCCATGAGTACGCTAGGGACCTCCGCAAAGTCGGTGGAACATCTCGTACCTGTAACATGCTGGTATTCTGTACGGGCTAGCATCGAGTGCATAGCATGACCCATTTCATGAAACAAGTTGTCCACTCGAGCTGGAGATAAAAGTGTGGGACCGCTCCATCGGGGCTGCGGCAGTCCCAACATGACCACCACAATGGGTAATTGGTAGGTGCCGTCGGGCAGACGTTTTCCACCTTGGATGGTGAAATGGCAGTCTTGATTGGGCTTTCCTGCTCGTTCAAAAAAGTCACAGTAAATGTAACCCAAAAGTCCTTCTTCCTCGTGAACCACGGCCAGTTTGTAGATGTCGTTATGCCACGACTCGCCTGGCTCCATATCAGTGTTTTGCAGGCGAACACCATAAAGAGCATTCAGTAGGTTGTCCAGTCCGTCCATACAGCCACCTAATGAGAAATACGGGAGGAATTCGTTGGCCTGCTCCTCAAGTGATTGCCGCCTTAACTGGGTGGTAAAGTAAGGTGTATCCCAAACTTGGACCAAAACGCCGACCTCTCCGCCCTCCCGTTGCTTCATTTCAGACATTAGCGCAAAATCTGCATCAGCGCGTGGCCGCAGTTTCTCTGACAACACATCAATGAATTCTTGTACCCTTTCAGGCCGTTCCATTGTGCTACCATTGAGGGCGCGATGAGCGTAAGTTTCAAACCCACAGCAACGGGCAAGCTCATAACGGCAAACCAGCAGGTCTCTTAGCAAACTCTCTTGGGTTTCGAATGGCTGCAGGTAGAGCCGGTAAGCCGCTTCTCGCATTCGGACATTTTCTGCATTTGTGCACAGACCTGTGATGATAACATTTTCTCCTGAGGTGGGAAAACTGAATTTAAATTGTTAGGTCAAATAATGAAAAATATTTTACACTCTTACTAATTTCTGATGGCCTCTGGAACATAGCTCCGCGGAAGAATGCTAGGCTGTACTGCTCCGTTCATAAACTTTTGGCCCAGCTGGAGAATCGCGTCATTAAGTCTGACCACTCGCAGGCGCTCCTGTTCTGGAAGGTGAATTCCGCACTGCTCAAAGTCAAATAAGAACAGTCGCGCCACATGCTGGTCAACTTCACAGGTGGGCTGCGTATCGCCATGTTGAACGACTTTACTCAATGCTTGGTAAAGTGGCTTATGGGTGTTAAGGCTCTCGACAACACTACAAATACTGATGCAGGCTTCCTCGGCAGATTGAGTGTACTTGCGCTTTGGATGCGCGATCCTTACAAACTCCGCCAAGTCGGCTACTTTGCACAGCGAATCGGAGAGTTCATCGAAAATATCGACCATCTTTCTGCTCCGTTGCTGGGAGATGGCTTCCTCAATAAGTTCCTGCGTCCTGCTTTCCACATTGTCCCGAAGTAAGTAAAAACCTTCGGAGCTACGCAACTCTGGCAGTCGAAAGAGACCCTGCAAGGGAAATGCATAATTAAATGCTTGGTAAAAAATGTGAAAATGTATGGCACTTACCACATCGTCCCGGGTGAAGTTAATCCGTTTGGTAGGCAGAGTATTAAAAGCCGTTGTCAATGGCGTCCATGTGGATACTGATCGATGAAGACTCCATCGGCAGAGGTAACTCGCATTTCGACTCAAATGTAACATGATATCGTGTCTTATTTTTAACTGGCAACTAAATTTTATTTATTTTCTATTCCTATTTCAAGGCGCGTTGTCTTTTGCAACTCTTACCGCACAAAATAAAAAAAAATACAATACCAAAATAATACAAAATACAGCTGTTGGTTTTCCAGGGCTGCTGATGTTAACCAGAATTACAGCCTGTGGGGTAAGAACACACTAAATGACTAGGAAAAATATTTAATATAATAAATATAATTTATTTGGAATAAACAAACATACTAATTCATTGGATATGACCATCTGAACGATTTTTCGTTCACCTTGCAGAAAAACACCCAATTTATTTTTCTGAGAAACACAAAGGTCTGAAAAAGTCCATACTGGCCACACTAACAATTTATTATCGATATATCATATAGTGTTGTCATTGCTACCAACTTTTTAAAACGTTTTTAATGGCCTTTTTAAATGGCCTCTTTCTAGTCTACCAGTCCATTCCTCCGACGATGTCGTAAAGAATTATTAAGATTTTTGAACTATGAATAATCTGACTGGTATTGCAAAAGAATTTGTGGCTGAATGGGGATTATTTTTTCTCGACAAAGAGAAAAATCCGACTTAGTATTCAAAAACTTAACTTCAGATCCTTACATATAATAAAAAAAAGACGTTTTATTTAATTCAATTAAAAAATTCATTTTAAGACATTTTGGATATTTAAAAGAAAACCCCCTGTCTTTCCATATGTTTAACTATATCTGACTTTAACTATGATTTTTGTCCATGTCTTAAATTGTATATTGAAAGTTTGGGCTAAAATACATACATACATATGGGTATTTCCAGCAACTGGTCAACAAGTACCGAAAAATTGAATGTTGAAAATCATCGAATTTTTTTGTGCGTTTTTATAGTATTTCCGATCAATCAGTTATATGACAGCCATAGGATATAGTCGGCCGATCCCGGCCGTTTCGACTTATGTACTGCGTGCAATGAAAGAAACTTTAAAACTGAGAGACTAGTTCGCGTAGAACCAGACAGACAGACGGACATGCTTATATCAACTCAGGAGGTGATCCTGATCAAGAATATACATATATACTTTATAGGGTCGGAGATGTCTCCTTCACTGCGTTGCACACTTTTGCAGTGGTATAAAAATGTTTACAAGTGGTACAAACTCTTCCAAGATGGCCGGGAAGATGCCAATGACGAGCCTCGCCCTGGACGCCCTGATGAAAACGTTCAAGCAGTGAAGAAAATTGTTTTGGAAAATCGTCGAATCACTATCAGAGAATATGCTGAATATTTTAGTATATCGCTTGGCTCGTGCCATGAAATTTTTCCAAACGTTTTGGCCATGAGTCGTATGTCAGCGAAGTTTGTTCGGAAATTGGTGAATTTTGAACCGTCGCATTTTTTGGTCAAAAATAACACCAGAATAATGACACTCAGACACCATATTCACCGGATTTAGCCCCATGTTTTTCTTGTTCCCAAAGAGCTCAAGACTAGCTCAATCCTGCTTTGAGGATTGGAGAAACCGTTGGCATAAGGGTATTGTATCTGAGGGAAATTACTTTGAAGGGCACAACATAAATATTAATAAATATTAATAGTCACCTTACTTTTTGAACACACCTCGTATAATAGCTGGATTCATTGAAAACTGATATTCCTGTTAATTTAATATTAATCATTCAATTTACTTATTGTTTCAGACAGATTGTAAATAAAATATGGCTTTAAAAAAATTTTCCGATTGTTCAGTTATATGGAAGCTATAAGTTGCTACGATTATTCTACCACATTCTTATGAAATCATATCAAAAAATCAAATCAAAATAGAATCCGTAGAAAATGCCAACTTTCTAACCCTAAAATTACCAAAGTTATGGCATTTCGACCAATTAGTATATGGCAGCTTTAGGATATAGTCGGCCGATCCGATATAGTCGGTTTATATACTGCTTACAAAGGAATGAAGGGAGTGTGCAAAGTTTAAAAGTCGATAACACTACAACTCAGAGACTAGTTCGCGTAGAAACAGACAGACAAACGGACATGCTTATATCCACTCAGGAGGTGATCGTGATCAAGAATAAATATTTAACTAAAACAATAAAACAACTGCGCCAATATAACAACAATATTTTTTGGTGTAGATTAGCCCTTGCAACAGATTGGCAGCAAAACATTTTCCAAAACCATTAACGAACTAGCGCTAACACCATATTTCCGTTTCGGGGGCGGGAGTGGGCGTGGCAAATGTTGACACAAACTTAATCTCCGCGGATACCATACAAATTCACGTTCCAAATCGGATAGCTCTATCTTGTATAGTCTTCGAGACCCACGCATTTAATTGATATAAAAATGTATGAAAATGTATTTTGAAAAATATTAAAATGAATATTATATGTATGAATAATGTATTTGAGTATAGTATATAAAATATGACAAAATATAAATTGGGATGTTGAATTTGACAAGAATTATGAATTTATTGAACTATATAACGTGATATTTTTTAATAGGAAGCCAAAACATGTTTTATCCACACCTTTTTATAAACTTCATGCAAAGGGAGGTACAAATATCTATCAAAGGTAAAGAATCAAATCACATAATTTCATTTACATTTATTGCTACTCATTTTAGTATTGCTACTCATTTTTATAATTTGGCCTTTGGCTCAGTTTCGTCTAGAAATATATCCGTAGATAAAAGGTGAATGTTTTCAGGGTAGCAAGCATACTTTATAAGATCTTTTACACCAATGTCGGCAAGAACTTCATCGTCAATAAAAAAATTTCCTGTATAATCTCTTGCGTCCCGGCAGATTATTGCATATGCCGCATCAGCCATGATTTCGGGTTTTCGGGAATAAAGGGCTCCTTCGGGTCCGTTGAGCATTTCCACCGCTGCTGTGTGGACTGTGGTACGTGGCCAAAGGGCGTTCACAGCGACGCCCAGACTGCGAAATTCTTCTGACATGCCCAAAACGCACATTGACATGCCATATTTGGAGATGGTATAAGCAGTATGATTTGCGAACCATCGCGGGTTTAAATTTAGTGGTGGCGATAGATTTAGAATGTGCGGATTATCACTTTTAAGTAGATATGGCAGACAGCTCTTTGACCTGTGGAGTTTGATTTTAGGAAGATGGATTGACACATTGGATTAGGCCACAACACATATACTTACACCAGAAATGTTCCCCTAGTGTTTATATTTTGCATAAGGTCGTACCGTTTTAAATCAGTGTCTAAGGTGCCCGTTAAAGAAATGGCACTGGCATTATTAACCACGATATCAATGCCCCCAAACGTAGCCACAGCGGCCTCCACTGCCTGAAGCACCTGCTTCTCGTCGCGCACGTCGACTATGCAAGGCAGCGCCCGACCTCCTGCCCTTTCGACTGCGGAGTAACCAAAGAACAGGTACAAAAGTCAAGTTCCAATTCTAGCACTTACTTTCGTCTGCAGCGGTGTAGATTGTGCCTTCTAGTTTAGAATGCGGCTGGGATGTCTTTGCCGCGATAACTATATTGGCTCCATCACGAGCAGCTTTGAGCGCAATAGCTTTTCCAATTCCTCGTGAGGCGCCTGTGATAAACAAAGTTTTTCCCCGTAGTTTTCTAGAAGTTTGAATTCATACATATTAAGTGGCTATTTAGTGAAAGTTGCAGTTACCCGGTGTTTTTCATTTTTAGGTTGTTGTGGCGGCAAAGGTTCTAATTCAAATGCTTTTTAAAAAGATCTCTCACATAAACGAAAACGACAAATGATAAGATAAATAAGCGATAATCATCTTTGAAAATATTTACCTTAAAACCGGCAGTGTTGCCAGATAACAAATCGAGGCTCAAGACTAGTCGATAACATTTGGGGAAAATTTTGGTAACACTGCGGTATGTGTCATCGCTAACAGCGTGTTATTCGTTTTCCGCCGAAATGGAACCCGGCATTTTTGGATTAATTTTGCTTATTTTAGCAAAAAACATCGTTGTAAATGGAGCCAGGCTTAACCATCCGCGTGTTTTGCTGCCCATTTTCCAGGGAAAGGCCGTCAACTTTACCCTAGAGGTTGACGAGCAAAACTGTTACAAATGGTACGTTGGCGTCCATTGCCGTCTATTGTTAATTTTTTTTCCATGAATCTGCAGGACTTCGTCGCGTCAGGACTTGATATCAGTGATGCCAGTTTACCATGGCTTTAGCGAATGTGCTTACCAAGCGGTGGTTACAGTGCGTACCAATGATCAACGTCGCAACACTGCCATAGTCTTCGCTGAAGAAGAACAGACAGGAGAGACTCTGCGCTGTGACGTGATAGTAGATGTCATAGCTACGCTTAATGTTCGAACCGCTACTCGACAGCTTTACTTGGAGGAGGCTCCCGCCATGTTTGAGCTTCATGCGTTCGATGAGCAGGGAAACGAATTTTTTACGCTAGAAGGCATCGAGTTTGTATGGGAGATATCAGAGCCCGGAGGCAACAAGCCCGCCGCTATGCGTCATCTCACTTTTACGGATAGTCCGTATCACACTGTGCCACCAGCTCTAGAGAAGTTTGAAGCACAGGGAATCATGGGATATATGATTCTTTTGGAAGGAATCAACACAGGTACCTCCAAGGTGACCATCAGCATGCCTCAAGCTGATTACATTCATGTGCCACCAATCGAGGTGTATATAAGTGTGCTTGCCAATATAATTATTGAACCATCTGAAGTCACAATCCTGGCTGGAGATTCAATAACATTCCGCATTATGCAGCTTAAAATGGATCGTTTATACGACATTACAGATAGCCAGCAATATTATTTGGAGATAGAAGATACTAAAATAGCATACCTGCGAGGAAGCAGTGCTACAGGAGGGGCATTGGGCCGAACTCAAGTCATACTACGGGACCGTAACATGGCAGACACCGCTAAGGCCACCAAGGGTCCTAGCGCCCTTTTAACTGTCGCAGAGCCTAGTAGACTAGGCATAAGTTTGCTGCCATATCTTAACTGGATAACCGTGGAAGGAGAAGTCCACACGGTCGCATTGGACTTGTTTACTGCTGATGGACAGCAAATTACTTTAGGAACTAGCTACTCCATTGGCTCAGAATTGGATGAGTCTATATTTTCCGTCAGACAACGTACCCGAAACGGTAGCAGACTTTTTGGTGAAGCTACGAAGGAAGGTGTCAGCCAGGTATATGGCTCATATAAAGACGTAAGTGTACCCTTTTCCACTATTCCCTAACAAATACTAGTTGTAGTACTATTAATTCTAATAAATTCTACTATCAAAAGGGTTTGAAATTAAATCTGTATTTAAAAAAAAAAAACAAGAAAGGAAAGCTAACTTCGGGCGGAGCCGAAGTTGATATACCCTTGCAGTTAATACCGGATATACATCGGTGAACTCGGATAAAGTGGGCCGATCCTTATGAGAATATCATGATATAACCCATTTATTACAATAAGAAATCTAAAAAAAAGTCCCAAGCTTCTATCTTCAAGAACACCAAAGTTGGTATTTTTACCAAATGCCAAATACCAATTCGTCGTTCAGTTATATGGCAGCTATAAGATATAGTCGGCCGATCGTTATGAAATTTGGTAGGTGGATCAACTAAGTCAAAATAAACTTTGTATGAAGTTTCAAATTTCTATCTTTAAAATCACAAAAATTGGGTTATTTCCGATTGTTCAGTTATATGGCCGCTATAGGATATAGTCAGCCAATCCTTATGATATTTAACATGTTTTATTATTTTTCCTAAAATAGCATTCGTACTAAATCCGAACTCTCTAGCATTAAAAACACCGAAGTTATAGCATTTCCGATCAATCAGTTATATGGCAGCTATAGGATATAGTCGGCCGATCCCGGCCGTTCCGACTTATATACTGCGTGCAAAGGAGTGTGTGGGTGTTTGCAAAGGGTGTGTGCAAAGTTTCAAGTCGATAGCTTAAAAACTGAGAGACTAGTTCGCGTAGAAACAGACAGACAGACGGACAGACAGACATGCTTATATTAACGAAGGAGGTGATCTTAATCAAGAATATATATACTTTTTAGGATCGGAGATGTCTCTTTCACTGCGTTGCACACTTTTGACCAAAATTATAATACCCTCTGCAAGGGTATAAAAAGGAATATTGATTACTCTTTATCAATAAACAATTTATGATTTACCATTCTTTTTCCTTGCCTTTGCTTCAGCTTTCTATACAAGCGGAGCTCCAGATATATGAGAGCTTGAAACTCTCACCAACCACAGTCGTGCTTCCATATGACCCAAGCAGTATTAAGCCATTAAAGATGCAGTTCCATGCATCAGGCGGAGATTACAACTATGCTTGGTTCTCGGGTAATCCACAAGTTCTGCAGGTAGATGCCCACGGACTAGCAACTGCCGAGATCCGTGACGTACGCCCCTCTTTTTTAACCCAGGAAATGTTTGAGGCCGGCAATAAACTGACTGCTCACACTACTGTCAAAGTAACGCTTGCCAAGAATCAAAAAATTTCCCGCTTGGCCCAAATACACTTTCTGCCACCGAAGCGCCTTGAAATCAAAAAGTACAATTTTGAAACGGCTATTGACGACTATGTATTCTTGCATGTAGCCTTGTATACTCACGTTAACCAGTCTGAAGTTCCATATACAAATTGTGACAACCTGCATTTCCAACTGGTCTTTAGCCATCCAATTTTGCAACATGAGAATAATGGAGAAGCGGATCAGCCAGCTTCAGAAGCCTGTCATGTGCTCCGATTACGTGCCACTTCCGTGGGTAGCACCTCTCTTCGTGTCTCGTATTTCTTTCAGGATAAGGAGCTGTACGACGCCGTTGACCTTTATGTCTTTGAGCGACTAACGGGGCTGAATCCTGTGGAGAATGAAGTTGTACTTCCTGTCGGTTCGTCGCACAACGTGCTCTTCACGCACGGACCAGAACATATTTTTACCCTCGAAGCTGAGCTTACGAAAACCACAGTATTCGACAGTAATGTGATTAAAGTATCAGAGGTGGATGAAACTCAAAACTTTGTGACCGCATTTACTGTGTTATGCCGAAAGTTGGGAGAGGCAGAGTTTGTTTATCGAGTTCAAAACACCTTAATGAAGTCGAGCTTTGTTGCCTACACATCCCAGCTCACCACCAAGGTCCGATGTGTACGGCCCCGTTTTCTGAAACTACTTGCGCGCCAACAACTACTTGAATCTTGCCCGCTGGAACATCGTTCATCGTTCCTATACTTAAAGGACCACGGGAACAAGTTCGAAATCGAAATCGAAGTCCAAGATGCCAACAATCGAAGACTCATGAATATTAGCTCTCTTTCGATAGACTGGGAATTTGCCGCGGGCGATGAAAAGTATCAGAGAGATGGCATTGAACATACAGAAATATCAGAACTCAATTCTCTCCATGGTGTTATCGTGCCAAGTCGAGACATTCTTGTACTAACCATTGGCGAGATAGCATCCAATTTTCGTGTTAAAGGCACTGTAGCGCATTATAACGACAAGCTGCTAGCACAACTAAATATCAATGCAGAGCGACCACCATTCGGAGTTAAGGATGTGAGTTATTAAGAAGTCGAGGCTATAATTCATATTTAAAATGTATTATCTTTTCTTTCATTAGCCAAAAACGGGATTGACAAGTACACCGGTTATCGAAAATGAGGTCAGATTTCACACAATTAACAGAACCCTGCTCTCAAAGGATTTTGTGAGCATTTTTCTTGCTAAAGACTACAGTGAGCGCATATCCATAGCCCAGGGAAGTGGTCATTTTCACATAGAGCTTTCCGAGCAGGGAATCGTTAAGGCAAACTACGATGCGCAAGCTCGATTATTAATGCTGACACCCTTACATCGTGGACATGTTCGTCTCGAATTAACGGATAACTGCCTAACAAACGAAGCCAGTCATTTATCCATTTCCGTAGTCGGCATCGGGGCCATCAAGGTTATTAGCATGGATCGAGTAGAGCGCTCCGCTCGCATCGAAGCAATAGTACGTCTTTATGACACCAATGACAACCTGTTGTTTATTGATCACAGCAGACTGAATATATACGATCTTTCGGAGATAGTTATTGACCCAAGTGTGCTCAGTGTACGACTTGGAGACCAGAAAAACTTAGGGACAGGAGAAATAAGATATTTTATTCATGGAAATAACGTTGGTGACACCAAAGTTGTCTTTCAATCTGGCAACGGAGACCAGACGGTGCTTAGTGAACCGCTCAATGTTCAAGTTTTTTCTCCGATTCGGCTGTATCCAAGAGATTTCACATTAGTTGTCGGAAGCAGTATTCAAATCAGTTACCAGGGTGGACCGCAGCCGAATTCGAATGTAATATATTTTATCGAAAAAGAAAAAGTTGCAAGTGAGTTTATATATTAATGATGGGTCCATATTGTCAACAATAATGTTCTTTTCAGCTATGAACTCGGCTTCAGTAACTGCTCTACGCTTGGGCTCCAGCCAGATTACCGGCAAATGCATTCAAAGGAACCCTGTCACAGGCAAAGACGAAGTCATTTCCGAAGATACTGTGTTGCTTCATGTGGTTTCCTTAAAGTCAATTCAAATCAGGGTGCCTCTTGTTCATATACGAATTGGTGCAGTTATGCCGGCCACCATTTGGGGGATTCCCGACCTGTCGCCTATGGTGCTAGGAACTCTTCAAGGTATGCAGATTTCCTGGTCCGTCAACCAACCTGAGGTCGTCGAGATATTCAACGTCTTTTCGGAAGCAGGTAAATATTTTCCCGCAATGGAAGCTGGATTTCTAATACCAATGACTTGCACAGATACCGCATTAGAGAGAAGAAATTTACCTCTATGTTCACAAAGTGCACGAATATTAACCTTTTAAAAGGTTCTCCGATGAGCTTGCTTAGTTCAGTATCTAAGCAGGAACAGATACGGAACATACAATAAAACTACGCTATTATTTTATCTAGATACCACAATCAACATATTCATAGAAAATATTTTTTCACGCACTCTTGAAATGCTCGCCTCAAAAAGAGTCATTTACTCTCTAGGTTTCTGGTTGATCGTATACTTTATTTGATACTTTAATCACATTCATTAAAATCTTTTAAAATGGAAGATAAATATCTAATTTTTGTTGCATTATAATTAATTTTTAGACATAAAGTACTCTTTATTAACTATATAACTATAATTATAGGAATCGAGTACAAGAATGAAGACTTAATTTCGGTTCGAATACGAGCTTTGAATTCTGGCAGGGTCACAGTCACGGCAAGCGTGTCCTTGGCAGATGGATCGAAGCTACCTCCAGCACGAGTGGAAGTTATTGGTAAGTGTGCATTCTATAGGGTTTATCAAAATAACAATCTTAAATTAAAAACGCTATTGCAGTTTTTAAAACTCTCGAGCTCGTTGCACCTAAACCAATAAAAATAGACTCAATTTTGGCGGCACCGCGGAGTACACTTCAGCTGAAAGCCAATATGGACGATGTGGTTTACAAGTTGGCTGGTCAAAGTAACAATATTGTTAGCATTTCTCCAAACGGCCTTTTGAACACAAAAGACACCCTCGGACGAGATCTGATTATTGTAAGTGGCTCCAGAGGTTTAAGAGTAAAAAATTATTTTGAAATTTCTTTAATGCTTGAAACGTAGGCAAAAACCGTGGACCAAACGCTCCCTATTGACATAGAAGTCAAAAACGTCGAATATATTTTGGTAACGTTGATACCGGCTATTAAACTAAAAAAAATCGACCACAAGGTTCCACGGGGCATGAACTTCATATTCAAGGTTTCGTTGCATGACAATCTGGGAACTGAGTTCTCAGAGACCATTGGGAATGGTAACGAGCTCTACTATGAACTAGCCACCACAGATACGGTCGATGTCCAAATAAATAATAATTTTTCGATAGCGGTAAGTGTCCTTTCAATATTTCCAGTAGGTCCACTTCCCTTGACCCTTGCCCATAGTCTTTTAAGGGTTTAGAGCAGTGGTCGGCACGGCCCTATCCCGCGGGCATAGAAAAGCCTACTTCATGCCTTCAAATCAAATCAATGTATTGGGTGCCGACCACTGGTTTAGAGCCCGATTCCAAAAAGTTTTAAACCAAACCAAACAAAACTTTTCTGCTTGCCTTATTTGCAGCCATTGAACAAAGGAAAGAGTTTTGTGGTTTATATGTAAATGTCAACTTTTAAGTCGCAGCGGCCAAATTTCAATTTAATTTTATTTTCGCTTGCCATACTTGAAGTACGACAATGGCCCTTTTCTTAATAAAGTGATATGAAACCTATAATAATAATAAAACCAAAAAATTAAATAGAGGCATTGAAGTAATTAACGACGTATGTATTTCACATTCAGCTAAACCTTTACCGAGAAACTAACAACGTAATAACCATCGGGCTTCGGGACTCAGCTGGGGCGAAACACGCGGAAGACTACATCAAACTGGCAGTGGTAGAGTCTAAGGCTATTTACCCCACAAAGGTAAGCTTTTAAAAACTTGTAAAATTTAAAGTTTATATTATATTCATGCGGTTTTTCATTTCAACAGTAAAATTAGTTTCGTGAAATAATAGTTACTATTTTTTGTAAGATGATCTCAAAATAAAAAATTCACAACAATCCCACTAGATTCTATAGCTATCAGCTAGCATTATAACAAGAGCTTGAAAACAAACGTTGAACAATTTTTTCTATGCTGTCATTATAGAAACAAAACGCATAGAATGTTAAAAATTTGATTTCTCTCTTACCTGAATATTTTCATTTTTTTTTATACCCGGTACTTGTAGAGTACAACGGTATATTGTACTCGTTTGAATGTAAGTATGTAACATAGAGAAGGAATCATCTCCAACCCCTTAAAGTATATACATTCTTGATCAGCATCAACACAAGATAGAACAATAGGGTTTGGTTAAATTTTTGTTTGTTTTAAATTTTTGCCGGCCCCCTTCGCGAATTGCTAATTTCTGTAGCGCTAGTACTGGAATGTTTTTTCTACCGGAACTTTTGATGCCAAAATATTTCTATAGTTAACATATATCTGAAAAACAAAAAGTACGATAAATTTTCAATTTAAAATTCGCAAGCTTAAGATGGCAGACTAGTTTTTTTTGTGTAGGCAGCACTGTTGATGACATCTGGCGGTAATTTCAAGTCAATGTCAGTATCACTTCTATATTTACGCTTGTGTTTACCAAACGATCAAAAGTGGCTTTGCCGATTTGTACAATGTCTAATTTAATTGAGCAGAGAAGTGCTATCAAATTTTGCTTGCGGAATGAAATTTCGCCTCCGAAAACGTTGAGGATGTTGCGGAAGGCCTTTGGTGATTCTACCATGTGGCATAAAAATGTTTGTAAGTGGTACAAAGACTTCAAAGAGGGTTCCGGACGACCATCGACGTCAACAAATGACCAACACGTCAATAAAGTAAAGGAATTAGTGCTCAAAAATCTTCGCTTGACTGTTAGAGACTTTACTGATATGATCGGAATATCCGAAGATCCTGTGAAAACCATCTTGAAAGACCATTTGGGTCTACGAAAAGTCTAATCTTATTTGGTACCGAAAACGTGACCATTCTTCGCGACCATTTCGCCAAGAATTCGACGCATATCGTTCCGCAACCACCGTATTTTCCTGGTTCTCCGTGTGACTTCTGGCTATTCTCAAAACTCAAGAGACCACTCCGGGGAATGCGTTTAGAGACGATTGAAGAGATAAAAGCGGAATCGCCGAGGGCGCTCATGGCTATACCGGGAAAAAACTATTTGGTCTGTTTCGAGGATATGAAAAAACGTTGGCGTGTATCTCAAAGACTATAAAATATAGAGCTATTCGATTTAAAACTTAAACTCGCATGGTATCCGCGGATATTAAGTATGTGTCAAAATTTTGCCACGCCCACTCCCGCCCATAAAACATAAATTGTTAGCGCAAGTTCGTTAAGATTTTGAAAAATGTTTTGCTGAAAATCTATGCCGTGAAATTTTGTGGGTCGTATTATTCTGGCAAAAATAGCACTCCCTAAAAATCCGAGTACTCTAAAACATCAAAGTTATACCATTTCCGGTAAATCTGTTATATTTTAGGTATAGAATATAGTCGCCCGATCCAGGCCGTTCCGACTTATATACTGCTTGCAAGGAAAGAAGGGTGTGTGCAAACTTTCAAGTCTATAACACTAAAACTCAGAGACTAATTCACATAGAAACAGACAGACAGACGGACATGCTTATATCAACTCAGGAAGTGATCCTCATCAAGAATATATATACTTTCTAAGGTCGGAGATGTCTCTTTCACTGCGTTGCACACTTTTGACCAAAATTGTAACACCTGCAAGGGTATAAAAATCAAATCAAAATATCTCTTAAGCGGCGTCTGCATAACTAAGCAGAAATATACATATGTATATTCTACAGACAAATACGTTTCATTTGGTGTATAATATCTCTATAAAATCCATGTGGATACTCCATATGGGCTTGCCAAGAAGGTGAGGTGAATAAGGCTTGTAAAGTGAATCTGTTGAATTCACAGGTGAATTCGATACCACGATACAATAAAAAATTTATGTTTTTTTTCTGTTTCATATCTGTGTTTATATACAATTATTTTGTTGTTTATTAAAAAATATTATATTATAGAATCTTAGATTTTAACTTTGTAATTTTTTCAAATTACAATTAATTATTTTAATTGTGGAGGAAAAGATGCCCTTGTGTTTAATATATTTTCTATCACTGTATATGGTACATGTTATATATTAGTTATCATCATTTATTTCATTCGGGTCCTTGTATCTTTGGGGGATTGTCTTTCTATCTGAGCGTTGGTATATTAGAGTTAAATGGATGTGGTCTTTATTTTCTATCCACACAAAGCTATATTTATATTTTTTACAGGACGAAATAATAGAATTAATATATGTATAAATTGTATTTACTAAATACATAACATAATTAATGTTGTGTCGCCTCTTAAACAGGGCTATTTTTGACGATAAGTATATTTCTTTTGCTTCTTTGCATGTTTTAAAATCGCTTACCAAAACCTTTTCGGCACCCAACTTTTGACCCGCCAACAGGCTATTTTCTCAGTGGGCGACGTTATTTGCTTCAGCTCACCGCTAACGTTATCATCGATTTGGAGCAGTTCAAATGAACAGATTGTGACGATTACCAAACACACAGGTGAGTTTATTCTCCAACCATTTTATATCTGTGTTGGCAAATAATGAAATTATGCCAAGAAAGTATAAGATAAACATTTTAAGACGAAGAAAATATTTAAAGCGGTGTTAAAATGACCGTTCCAAACATTTGTCTATGTTGCAAACATTTTATCATCTTTACTTTCGGTAAAGCTATCATACAAGTTTCTGAATTTACCAAACTCCCAGTGCAGTTTTATACTTCTACCCTTTTGTTTTCAAATCAAATCATGTGCCACTAAAGCCTAAAACAATTTCCTGTAAATAAATTTCCTTTACAGCTAAGAATGGTGTTCTAACTAAACAAAAAATTTTTCTTAAGATGAGATTGGGGATTATGCACCTCTCATCAAATTTCCTCTGCCAATATTAGTAAAAAAAAAGAAAGGAAAGCTAACTTCGGGCGGAGCCGATGTTGATATACCCTTGCACTTAAAACCGGATATAAGTATATCGCAAACAGTTTTAAGCTATCGAGCAGTATATAAGTCGGAACGGCCGAGATCGGCCGACTATATTCTATAGCTGTCATATAACTGATTGATCGAAAATGCTATAACTTCGGTAAAGTTTTGGCAAAATAATACGACCTACCAAATTTCATAAGGATCGGCCGACTATATCCTATAGCTGCCATATAACTGAGCCATCGGAAATGACCAACTTTCGTGTTTTTGAAGATAGAAACATGAAACTTTGTTCAGATTCTATTTTTGGTTAGTACCATTCCACCTAATTTCATAAGAATCGGCCGACTATGTCTTATAGCTGCCACATAACTGAACGATTGGAATTGGCTTTTGGTAAAAATGCCAACTTTGGTATTTTTGAATATAGACGCTTGAGACTTTGTTTTAGATTTTTTATTGTAATTAATTGGTTTTATTAATAAGGATCTCATAAGGATCGGCCAATTTAATCCGATATTTGCGATATATATCTGGTTTTAACTGCAAAGGAATATCAACTTCGGCTCCGCCCGAAGTTAGCTTTCCTTTCTTGTTATACCCTTGCAGAGGGTATTATAATTTTGTCCAAAAGTGTGCAACGCAGTGAAGGAGACATCTCCGACCCTATAAAGTATATATATTATTGATCAGGATCACCTCCTGAGTTGATATGAACATGTCCGTCTGTCTGTCCGTCTGTCTGTCTGTCCGTTTCTACGCGAACTAGTCTCTCAGTTTTTAAGCTATCGTCTTGAAACTTTGCACACACCCTTCTTTCCTTTGCACGCAGTATATAAGTCGGAACGGCCGAGATCGGCCGACTATATTCTATAGCTGTCATATAACTGATTGATCGAAAATGCTATAACTTCGGTAAAGTTTTGGCAAAATAATACGACCTACCAAATTTCATAAGGATCGGCCGACTATATCCTATAGCTGCCATATAACTGAGCCATCGGAAATGACCAACTTTCGTGTTTTTGAAGATAGAAACATGAAACTTTGTTCAGATTCTATTTTTGGTTAGTACCATTCCACCTAATTTCATAAGAATCGGCCGACTATGTCTTATAGCTGCCACATAACTGAACGATTGGAATTGGCTTTTGGTAAAAATGCCAACTTTGGTATTTTTGAATATAGACGCTTGAGACTTTGTTTTAGATTTTTTATTGTAATTAATTGGTTTTATTAATAAGGATCTCATAAGGATCGGCCAATTTAATCCGATATTTGCGATATATATCTGGTTTTAACTGCAAAGGAATATCAACTTCGGCTCCGCCCGAAGTTAGCTTTCCTTTCTTGTTATACCCTTGCAGAGGGTATTATAATTTTGTCCAAAAGTGTGCAACGCAGTGAAGGAGACATCTCCGACCCTATAAAGTATATATATTATTGATCAGGATCACCTCCTGAGTTGATATGAACATGTCCGTCTGTCTGTCCGTCTGTCTGTCTGTCCGTTTCTACGCGAACTAGTCTCTCAGTTTTTAAGCTATCGTCTTGAAACTTTGCACACACCCTTCTTTCCTTTGCACGCAGTATATAAGTCGGAACGGCCGGGATCGGCCGACTATATCTTATAGCTGCCATATAACTGATTGATCGGAAATGTTATAACTTTGGTGTTTTTAGAGTTACAGAGTTCAGATTTTGTACGAATGCTACTTTTAGCAAAATAATACGACCTACCAATTTTCATAAGGATCGGCTGACTATATCTTTTAGCTGCCATATAACTGATTGATCGGAAATGCTATAACTTCGGTGTTTTTAAAGCTAGAGAATTCGGATTCGGCACTAATTCGGAATGCTATTTTTGGCAAAATAATACAACATGCCGAATTGCATAACGATCGGCCGACTATATCTTATAGCTGCCATATAACTGAACGATCGGAAATGGTATTTGGTAAAAATACCAACTTTGGTATTTTTGAAGATGGAAGCTTGGTACTTTGTTTTAGATTTTTTATGGTAATAAATTGGTTATATTATGGTATTCTCATAAGGATCGGCCAATTTAATCCAATGTTTGCGATATATATCCAGTTTTAACTGCAAGGGTATATCAACTTCGGCTCCGCCCGAAGTTAGCTTTCCTTTCTTGTTTTTCTATTAAATTAGGTACAAAAATTATGTGACGTTGACAGCCTTTTTAAGTTAATTTATTTTCTTTTCAGGCGTTGCACGCGTATTACAATATAGACAAAATGTCGGAGAAAAAATTATAATTACCACCGGAGACGCGGCCAGTCGCGACGGATTTATTAAGTATGATTTGGAAATTCGCGAATCAGATGTGGTAAGTCAAAATGGGAACTGTTCCAGCCAGTCATCCCCTTCACAAAACTACTTGCAGATTCTTTTCGCCAAGTCACTGGACATATTCAGTGGATCAGAATATATGGGGCGGCTGGTTCTTCGCAATCATGTGCAATCTGATAAGTACAGCAACCTGGTATGTATAATCTGACGCATGAGGACTATGCGTCTTAGTCTGTGCTAACGATACTTTTTACATCGACAGATTGCCCTCAACATGTCAAAGTGTGCCACCAAATTAGAAAGCGCGGTTGTGGATGTTTTCAGCTGTCGGCTGGGGGCTAAAGATGTGCTTGGTCGCCAATTACTTAAGTTTTACAAAGTGGAGCCATGGTTTGACTCTACTTCTGGGCAGTATAGCTGTCGATTGGTGCTGGTGTCCAATTTCGTTGACCTGTTGGCCATTGTCAAGACTAAAGACGTTTTCTTGGAGTTGGAAGTAGGTTTCTTTCAATTGCACCCTCTTCTAGCCTCTTACCCTTTTAATTACCTCATTTTTCACAGGCTGCGACGTCCGCCGGAATCGTAGACACAATGTCGTTGAAACTTGTGCCGGGTATTAAAGTGACACCCGAGAGTATACGGATAAGTGAATTAAAATCTCATGAAATGCATATTAGTGGTCTAGAAAAGGCTCTGCACAAAGTTCAGGTGAGTCAAGTTGTAATACAGGCGGGGTAGATGTGGACATTCAATTGAATACCTAAAATGTTTTTATAATGTGCATAGAAGTTTGAAGTTTTTGTGCTTATCATGAATAACAAGCTCTCCGAGTGCTTCCACAGCTTCTGGTTATCTGGTTCTGGTTAGCCGTTTGACCAAGAAGTATTGTCCATTGTTAACATTGTTGCTAGCCCACAAAAATTTGCTGTTGCTTTGAGTAATATATTACCTGCCTGTAAAATTTTAATTATAGTTTTGGTGTCATCTTAAATATGGACATTTACGAGACAACCAAGACTGGAAAACTTGACTTAACAAACTATAAATATAACAATTAAATATTTTAAAAGTAGGACATATTAAAAGGAGAGAAATTAATAGAATTTCTTTATTAAAGAATAGAGAAAAAGAGAAACTAGACTATAGCCGTTCTTGTTTTTACTATAGCTTTAAAAATATACTTATGGATAGATACAATATGATATAATATATGATAATAATAATAAAATATGACACACTTTTTAAATTAATATATTTATTACTTTAAATAGCACTATTACTTTAAATACAACTCTTATATAATTATATTATATATATATAAATTATATAATTAAATTCTTAAAAAGGTGGGACGGAAAAAGAAATTTACAAAGTTGTCTAGATAAAACGATTATATTTTGAGTATGACATGTGTAAGAAAAAAATTATGTTATATATAACGGACCATTATATATACATAAATATGAATATTTATAAAAAGCATCAAAATAACTTTTTTTTGACAATTTTTTAGTGCGCACTAAAAAATAACTACATTTGAACGGTATGATGCAGATGTGATTCGGCACCATGTAAAGGGTTAAAATCTTAAGGAAAATCAGTTTGTACAAAATTACAGCATAATGAAAAATGTAGATAGGCAGGCATGTCTAGATCTATCCAGAATATAATATATTTTAAACCAATATAGGACATTTTAGTCTAAAGACTAACAGAAATTAATTAAAGGAAATATTAAAATTGATTCCTATATTTACTGAGTTTATTTATTATAATCAATTCTTTCTACATAGGTAAAACCGTCCGATCCCAAGTTCTTTTCTGTTGACCTAATAGAGCACGGGCATGGCGTGAGCAAGTTTCGACTGAAAATTTCAGAGGAATTTCCGTTGGATGAGAACTTTTATGTATTGGTAATATCGCCTGAGACAGAGCAACGAATTGAGGTGAGTTAAAAATAAACAAACTACTTTATATTTTAATAAAGAAACAGTTTTATATTGATATTGTTTTTAATTATTATCCCATTTAGCAATAAGAGTAAATCCTCAAAAATGTAAACCCGGCATAAAGTCCTATTAAAATAATTTTTTTTTAATATGCACTGTATATTATACAGGCAGGCTCCGGTATTACTTTTACGAAGTAACAACCAAATTTTTCCAATCGAGTTGGGAAATGACCTTCGATTACCCTCTTTTCAATTTCATGTTCCCAACATGCGTACCTCTCATAAACATCTTTATACCCTTGCAGAGGGTATTATAATTTTGGTCAAAAGTATGCAACGCAGTGAAGGAGACACCTATGAAGTATATATATTCTTGATCAGGATCACCTCCTGAGTTGATATAAGCATGTCCGTCTGTCTGTCTGTTTCTATGCGAACTAGCCTCTCAGTTTTAAAGCTATCGTCTTGAAACTTTGCACACACCCTTCTTTCCTTTGCACGCAGTATATAAATCGGAACGGCCGGGAACGGCCGATTATATTTTATAGCTGCCATATAACTGAACAATCGGAAATTACCCAACTTTCGTGTTTTTAAGATAGAAAGCTGGAACTTTGTACGAATTCGTAGTAGGCTCTTTTTAAAATGAAATTAAATTAAATAAGAAAGGAAAACTAACTTCGGGCGGAGCCGAAGTTGATATACCCTTGCAGTTCTTGCAGTTGGCCGATCCTTATGTGAATATCATAATAAAACCAATTAATCCAATTAGTCGGACGATCGTTATGAAATTTGGTAGGTTTGATCATCTGAAAAATAGAATTTGTACGAAGTTGCAACTTTCTATCTTCAAAAAACACAAAAATTGGGTAATTTCCGATTGTTCAGTTATATCAAAGATTATAAAGTACATACATAGATGGGACATCTCATACAAAGAAAAATTTTCTATGGCGGGTTCCAGCGCTGGAACCCGCTGGAACTAGCGGGTTCCATTGCGCGACTAGTTAAGTTTGAGAAATTTTTCGCGCGACAACGATTGAGGGATAGCCTAGTGGTAGAGTGCTTGGCTGATTTGCAGAGTAAAATGAGTTCAAATCAGGCACGGGAAGTTCGTTTTTTTTATTTTAAATCTATTTATATTATATTTTTATTGTTTTTAACTTTTTAACAAAATTTATAATCCAATCAAGAAAAATACAAAATTTTAAAATCACCCTAAAATCACCTTAAAATCGCCTCAGTTCGTAGTGGAACCCGCTGTAAAAATCCTTATAAGTGCGGGTTCTACGGCATATTGGCAGGCCGAGTCGTGGAACACGGCTGTAAAATGAAAATATTTGAGAGCGTGTTCCACGACAAACGGCTGGCAGATGAGAGAGAGAGAGCGAATTCTATTTTTAGAAAGTAACATTTTTGGAACAATGAAAGTTTGAAACGTTCCAATCTAACCAGTGTGAGAGCAAAGAGATCAGAAATATCTTCCACTATCTTCACTCTTCAGCTCGGATTTTACTATGGATCCTTTCGTTTTTTTTAATACCAACTTTAAGTACCGTTAGATCAACTTCGAGGGTAGCCTAGATGGAAAGCGCGCGATCCTTATCCCTTGGGTCCTGGGTTCGATTTTGTTACTGGGCGGTAGTTTAAATTTTTATAAAGTTTCAGTTTTATGATTATTTTTATATTTTCTTTTATATTTTTTATTTTTTTTTACTTTAATTTTCTTAACAATATTTTTTTTTCCTTTTCATATTTACTTTATTATTATTATTTTTAATTGCATTGTAATACAATTTTTGTAAAAATAAGTGACGTAAGTGTCGGATGACAAAATTCCGGAAGGACTCCCTTTATTTTATTAGCCGGACATAGTATTAAATTTTCATTAAAACTACAATTAAAGAAAAATAAAAAAAATAATTATAAAAGAAAGAAAAAGTTAGAAGTCATTAATAGGATTTGCACACAAAAATATTGTGCATTGAATAACTACTCTATGCATTACCCCGTCTTTAACTGAAGCGACTAAAAATACCATTTGTTCTACTGACTACCACATCGGCCCATTGAAAACAGAAACAAGAAATTGAAAATGAAAATGAAAATTGGAAGCCAAAAAATTTTTACGCCGTCTTGCGAGCAGTCACACATACATACAAAGACGCACCCTTTTTTTTACGCATACATGTAAAGAGTTCTAAAAATAGAATCGTATGTATGTTCGTTACCCCCTCACCAACAAGCTCTACGAAAAAAGTTGACCGTTTTTGGCCCTGATGTCCCATCTATGCTATAGGAAGCTATAGGATATAGTCGGCCGATCCTTATGAAATTTAGCATTCGTAAAAAATCGGAACTCTCTAACTCTAAAAACACCAAAGTTATAGCTTTTCTGATCAATCAGTTATGTGGCAGCTATAGGATATAGTCGGCCGATCCCGGCCGTTCCTACTTATATACTGCGTGCAAAGGAAAGAAGGGTGTGTGCAACAAGACGATAGCTTTAAAACTGAGAGACTAGTTTGCGTAGAAACAGACAGACCGACAGACAGACAGACGGACATGCTTATATCAACTAAGGAGGTGATCCTGATCAAGAATATATATATACTTTATAGGGTCGGAGATGTCTCCTTCACTGCGTTGCACACTTTTGACCAAAATTATAATACCCTCTGCAAGGGTATAAAAATAAATTGAAATATGTATCTTGCTTCGTTTCTGAGATTTTAATTTTGGTCAGAAAAGCTTGTCAAATTTCCCATAGTGCACTGCTTTAAAGTCAAAAAATGGAGGCGGTGTCTTAAGTCTGAAAGCGGTGTCAGGTTAATCAATCGAACTATTCTTGAGTATTTCTGAGGAACATGTGTAAAAAATTTTATGACTACGTTTTGACACAAATTTCTTCCATGCTGAAAAACTGTTGTAAATGTTTTGATAAAAATGATCAAATTAAAGCAATACCTTTTCATTGAAATCATATATTCAAATCAGACGCACACACAAATTTTTTAAATCTTCGTCTATATACTCAGTGTCTTTACGTGCATGCTAAGGCATGCGGTTTGTATTTTGGATCGCTCAAGAATTGAGGTTCATTTTTTTATGTTAGTATAAAACAAAAAATACAGTATCAATACATAAAATGTAGCTTTTATGTTTTCGCTTTCGCTATTAAGAGTTGACTGCTGTCCACAGTGATGCCGTTGTTCTCTACGACTAGTTGGGTATAATTAAGACAGCTAGCGATTCGTAAATTGTGTTGTGTTGTTCTTTTTTGGAAAATGTTTTACGTAGGTGTGAAATAATTTAATATTTTATATTGATCAATATAATATAAAAAATGTATTATTTATATATTGTTGACTTTAAATTGGTTGATTTTAATACTGAATTTGTTCAACCTTTTTTAAATTTTATTTATAGGTTCCAATCGTTGGCAGTACAATGGTACAGAAATGCTCTGGGCGTACGTACGGCGGACCAGTTCTTTACCGGTTGTTAGAGAATCTTGGATTTATACTAACTACCATAGTGATTGTAATAATTTCTATCTGGGGTAAGTTTTAACACTTAGTTATTATACAGGCCATTGAAAATTTTCTTTGACATAAAAAAACATATTAAAATGTTTTGAACTTCGATCAACCTGTGCTCTCCCCAAGGGCTATGGAATGAGTTTTTATACCCTTGCAGAGGGAATTCTAATTTTGAGGGAAATAATTCTAATTTTTCTAATTCACACAAAAGTGTGCAACGCATTGAAGGAGACATCTCCGACCCTCTAAAGTATATATAGTGGCAAAAAAATAATACCACCATTTTAATACATTTTCTTCTAGGTAAAATAAAATTATTTTCAGTGTTTGTTTTTTTCAACACAAAATTTTTTTGTAATCTCTAGTATTTTTTCTAACAAAAAAATTTGTAACCATATTTTTAAATCCTGCATATTTATTTTTAAATATTTTATTGAAAAAGCCTAAAAAATGGCGACAAAAATTACAAAGCACGTGTCAATAACATTTGTCTTTAATTGCAATATTGAGATCATAAAAAGTTTGAAAGTTTGAACTATTGAAATGGGACATGGAAAGCGCTGCACTGAGGAAAATCGTGGTATCATCCAAAAGCTGATAAAGGAGGGAAAATCGGACTGGGAAGTTGGTCGATTGGTCAGATGTTTAAATAAAATATTTAAGAACGCTCTACATTTCAAAGAAAAACCGGGAACACGAGGACGAAAGCGATCTATGACCGCCCATCATGTCAAACGAATGATTCCAAGAAGCAAGAAGGATCCTTTCAAATCAGCTACTGAGCTTAAAAAGGAGCTTAAAATAAATGCGACGGATCAAACTGTGCGTACATATCTCAGGCAACATAACCTAAATGCCTGCAATCCAAGAAAGGTACCACAATTAAATACCACAAATATATCTAAGCGAATGAAGTTTGCCAAGGATCATCCAAATTGGACACCCGAACAGTGGAGGAATATTTTATGGTCAGATGAGAGCAAGGTGATTATGTTTGGTGGGAAAGGATCCAGATCGTATGTCAGACGTCCAAGGAATGCAGAATATAAGCCGCAGTACCCCACAAAGACCATAAAGCATGGAGGGTGTAGTGTGATGGTATGGGCCTGCTTTTCCTATTACGGGGAAGGCCCGATACATTGGATCAAGACCATCATGGGTCAGCATATACGTGGATATCATGGAGACGATCGTGCTACCCTTCGCAGAATATGAAATGGCGCATATGGCGGCATCCAATCGTGTGGGTTATGGACCTAGTTGACTCTATGCCAAGATGCTGCTTTTATTTCCAATAAAGGATACACCACAAAGTATTAAATGAAAACAAGAAAGGAAAGCTAACTTCGGGCGGAGCCGAAGTTGATATACCCAAAAACGGCTCATCCCGGCACAGTGGGGAATTTGCCCTGTTTTTGTGGCATTAATTAATAACTTAAAAACAAATCAACATTTTTAAATTAGTATATATATATGTATAAGTATATAAATATGTATAAATATATATATATATATATATATATATGTATATATATACTTGATCAGGGGGGCCTATAGCCTAGTGGGTAGTGTAGCTGCTCGCTAAGCGGTGGGTCGTGGGTTCGAACCCCACTCATGGCAATCATGACCTCCAAAGTTTTTCGGCTTCATTATGCTTAGTGGTCTCTTCCCCGATGCTACTAAACATGTGAGGTCGAAAAACGGTACTCCCAGATATCGTCAGGTGGCAGCCCCACCTCTGGGATAGGTTGCCCCCGGCTAATCACCGGATCAACTGAAGAAAACTGATTAACGAAACCAATACAAGAAGAGAAGAAACAAACCACCCCCCCAACCCGTTGACAACCATTCGCATATCGAAACGGACACGAATTGGACAATGGAACGTGAGGACTTTGATGGAACCAACCAGACTGGCGCAGTTTGAAGGAGAAATGGAGAAAATGCAGATCGCAATCGCAGGCATCAGTGAGATGAGATGGAGAGGTAGCGGGACAACAACAACATCAAGCGGCAATCTAGTGATGCACAGCGGGACCAATGATGGAGGCAGGAGCGGAGTCGGGATATATGTGTCAAAACAATACAAACAGGCACTAATTTCCTGGAGCCCAGTATCCGACAGAATCATCATTGCCAGATTCCGATGCAGTGCTAGACACATCACCATCGTGCAGTGCTATGCCCCAACAGAAGACGCCAGCGATGACATCAAAGACGACTTCTACAACGCCCTCACATCCTCACTCACCAGGATCGAAAGAGGTGACATAAAAATTCTTATGGGAGACTTCAATGCGAAAATCGGCCCCAACAACAACGGATTGGAAACAATCATGGGCCGACATGGTGCTGGCACACGCAGCAATAATGGTGACAGGCTAATCGACTTATGTCAGACCTTCCAAATGGTTATTGGTGGCACTGTATTCCCCCACAAGGAAATCCATAAATACACATGGACCTCTCCGAATGGACATACGCGCAACCAAATCGACCACATATGCATAAGTAGGAAATGGAGACGCTCGATGATGGATGTTAGGAATAGGAGAAGTGCGTCTATCGACAGTGACCACGAGCTGATAATCGGAGAGCTTTTAATCAAGCTCAGACGAAATAGCAACACTGTCAACAGGACCACAAGAAGACCACCTCCCCTTAACGTACAACGGCTGAGGGACTCCAACCTATCCACCAGAATGGCAACAACGCTGCGTGAACAGATGACAGCACAACCGTTGAATCACTCATGGGAACAAACATGCAGTATACTGAGGAGCACCGCGGAGGAGATGCTTGGCACCCGACAACGCAGGCGCACGGACTGGATATCAGCGCACACTTGGGAGCTTATCAGCAAACGGAACAGCCTAAAGTCGAAAGCAGACCATGACTGCAGAGCTCGCGACGAACACAAAGAGCTGTGCAAGATGGTGAAAAAATCAGCTAGAAACGACAAGAGAAAATTACTGGACAGGCTCGCTGAAAATGCAGAAAGCGCAGCCAACTCAAACAACATGCGCTCACTGTACCAGATAATTAGTCAACTGACCGGAAGCTGCCATAGGCGAACCCAACCAGTGCGGGACCCAGATGGAAGACTCCTCACTGATGATGAGGCACAACTCCAGAGATGGCGACAGCACTTTAGGGAAATCAGCTGCACAGAACAACCGAGCAGCACGCAAGATAACTGCAGGAGTATTGTACCGAGCAATAACCTCAGAATATCACCCACGGCACCATCAATTAGAGAAATAAAGGATGCAATCAGGAAATTAAAACACAACAAAGCGGCTGGAGATGACGGCATACCGGCCGAACTTCTCCAGATTAACACGCAACTAATGGCCGAAACACTGCATCCACATTTCAATAATATATGGGAAAGTGAGCGGATCCCAACATCCTGGAAAAAAGGAATCATCATTAAGCTACCGAAGAAAGGAGACCTCAGTGACTGCAACAACTGGCGAGGCATTACCCTGTTGAACACAAGCTACAAGGTACTAGCCACTCTACTAAATGAACGTCTTCAGGAAAAAATAGAGCCAACAATACGAGATGAACAAGGAGGTTTCAGACCACACAGGAGCTGCGTAGACCAGGCAAACACACTACGCGCAATAACCGAACAAACTGTGGAATGGCGCTCGCCGCTGTACCTCCTGTTCATAGATTTCCAGAAGGCATTCGATTCGGTAGACAGAGCAGCGATATGGAGGGCACTTGCAAGAAAGGGGGTGCCAGTGAAAATCATAAACATAGTGAAAGCTATGTATGATGATGCTGAGCTGGCGGTACTGCACAACGGGAAAATCAGTGCACCCTTCCAGACGAACACAGGCGTCAAGCAAGGATGTCCTTTATCACCACTTCTGTTCAACTTGGTAGTCGACGAAATTATGAGAGAAGTATGCATGAACAGACGCGGAATCACCTGGAACTTCACCCGACATCTAGAAGACTTGGATTACGCGGATGACATATGTCTCTTGGCTCACAAATTCGAAGACATTCAAGCCAAAGCTAGGGACCTCGAGATCCGAGCCAGCGCAGTAGGCTTAAAGATCAACGCATCGAAAACGAAAGCTATGCGGATCAACAACTCCAACACAAACAACATCACAATTGGAGATAATACCATCGACTTCGTCGACAGCTTCACCTACCTCGGTACTATCATAACATCAAATGGTGGAGTGGAAAGTGATGTGGAGAACCGACTGCGCAAAGCGAGGTCCGCATTTGGAAGACTACACCGAGTATGGAGAAACCAGCAGATAAATAGAAAAACAAAGCTGCGCATATTCAACTCGTGTGTAAAATCCATACTGCTATACGGATCGGAGACATGGCTGACCACTCAAAGAATACTGATAAAGCTGCAGGCTTACATCAATAAGTGCCTAAGAATAATACTTGGGGTATTCTGGCCAGATAGAATATCCAATGAAGACTTATGGCACTGCACAGGAGAGGTCTCAATCCAGGAGCAAATAAAGAAACGAAAATGGAAATGGATTGGCCACGCTCTGAGGAAGGAACCAGGAAGCATCGTGAGAATGGCGCTGGAATGGAACCCGCAGGGAAGCAGAAGAGTGGGTCGCCCAAAGATGACCTGGCGCCGTACAGCACTCCTAGAAATATCCCAGAAGAACATCAGCTGGGACACAATAAAGCAAACAGCGGCAAATAAAGTTAGGTGGAGAGCCCTTGTAGAGGCCCTAAGCTCCCGAGAGGAGTAATAAGGAAAAAAAAAAAAAATATACTTAATCAGGATCACCTCCTGAGTTGATATGAGCATGTCCGTCTGTCTGTCTGTCCGTTTCTACGCGAACTAGTCTCTCAGTTTTAAAGCTATCGTCTTGAAACTTTGCACACACCCTTCTTTCCTGTAGAGTGAAAGCAGTACGCAGTACATATATAAGTCGAAACGGCCGGGATCGGCCGACTATATCCTATAGCTGCCTTATAACTGATTGATGGTATAACTTCGGTGTTTTTAGTTAGAGAGTTCGCATTTAGTATGAATGCTATTTTTGGCAAAATAATACAACAGCTGCCATAAAACTGAACGATCGGAAATGACCCAAATTTCGTTTTTTTGAAGATAGAAAGCTGAAATGGTATTTGGTAAAAATACCAACTTTGGTATTTTTGAAGATAGAAGCTTGGTACTTTTTTTAGATTTTGTATTGCAATTAATTGCTTTTATTATGATATTCTCATAAGGATCGGCCAACCATATCCGATGTTTGCGATACATAACCGGTTTTAACTGCAAGGGTATATCAACTTCGGCTCCGCCCGAAGTTAGCTTTCCTTTCTTGTTTTTAAATTAAATTAAGTGCGGGTCGCAAACGTACGATTAGAACATAGATAAGAATCAAAATATCAAATTAGGAGGTAATAGAACATTTTTTCGCTATCTTTGAATTTTTCTCGTGTTATTAGATTATTATTAAGAGATTTAGTACAAAAAGAGCAAACACATCATATGTTTTCCTTGAGAAATAAATAAACATAAAAATGTCTTTAAAAGTAAATAAAAAGTTTAAAATTACATTTTTTGACTTTTCGGGATTTAAAAAAAAAAAAAAAAAAAAGATGGAGAAAAAAGAAGAAAAGAAAAAAAAGATATGCTATGAATCCAATAGATTATGAAAATTTGGATATTTATTTATGAAAATACAAAAAAAGAATCGAGGAATATGCACATTTATTTTTCCGGTCCTGGTTGACCATCTGCCGGAATAGCCCATATGTTATTTTTAAAACCCTAAAGAATTTTTTAGGCAAAAAAAAAACCGGTTATTTTAATTTTTTCAAAAATCTACTCTGATGTCTCCCCTTAATTGCTGGTATTTTAATACTGAATTGGAAAAATACCATTTTTGGTATGTAACATACGAGTTTGGTTTATTTTTAATACGGTAACACTTAAATATCAAAAATTTAAAAACCTTTAGAAAACACATTTATGCCATAAAAACAGGGCAAATTCCCAGTGTGCAAGGGTATATTGTAGTCGTAACATTGAGAAAGATTCATCTCCGACCCCATAAAGTACATATGTATGTACATATGTATATATTTACATATATTCTTGAAAACCATCAACAGTCGAGTCAATAAAGCCATGTCCGTCTGTCTGTATGAAGGCATGGATCTCAGAGACTATAAGAGATAGAGCTGTAGGCATGGCTGTATTTGGCATGGAGACTTCTACAATGCCCACGCAATTTTTTAAGGGGGTCCTTGGCCGCACAGCTAACGTCCCTAATTTTCGATCTAGAACAAAAAATCAAGCTTGGCTAGTTTCTATACATCAACAGCTATCGACACACGTAGGATTTTTGCGATATATTGATTTTAAGCAAAATATTGAGTGATTAAACAAAAAATTTTCAATTTGCACGAAAAAAAACGTCACAAAATTGTGCCGATAGATATAGGTATTCTGAATATACTGTCCAAATTTCAGATCGAGCGGTTAAGTGTTGTTCGAGTTAAGGGGGGACATCTGAGTAGAGTTTTGAAAAAATCGAAAATTTTTTTTTTCGCTTAATAAATTCTTTAGGGTCTTAAAAGTAACAAAAGATCAAAATCTATCAAAAGATAGAGTCTGGCAAAAGTGTATAAGTGTGAAAAATTGTCCATTCTGCGGCGATGCCGCAAAGGTAAATCCCACTCTACTTAAAACTTTAAACGCGTTTTTCTCGAAACCGCTTTTTTTGAGTTGGACGAACACATAACTCGAACAACTCTTAACCGATCGATCTGCTCTCATTGTTTTTTTCTGCTAAGCATCAAACTCAAATTTTAGACATGTGTGTGTTTTGCCCCCCAATGTGGATACATGTTTGTCCCTTCTGACTTCTTCTTCTTCTGACTTGTCCCTTCTGAATGAAAAAATTGAATTAATCTCTTTAATTTTTGTTTTACAGTAATCTTTATTAATATCTACTAGATATAAAAGGAACTAATATTTAAATAATAAGTTGCTTATATACATACATACATATGTATATGGGCAATTCTCTGATGTCGAACGCGACATTTGTACGCAATCAAACTGAAAAAAAATGTGCATGGGTGTTTTTTTTTTTTTTGTTTCTAAATGCGAATCTTAAGGCTCTTGGTTAGCACTATAATCTGTGCTAAGAAAGATTTTGGGCAATTGTTTATCATCAAGATAATCACAAAAGTCACTTTTTCGAAAACCAGTTCAAGCACTGATTTCAGCGAAACGTTATGGATAATTGTAATGCAATTAATTTTAAAATGTTAAGTATTGATTGTTCTTAATAATGCATTTCGTTTGACTTAAAAATATTAGGTAGTTTTTTTATAAATTGAATTTGAATCACTATCAATTTTATCATTAATGAAACATTATCAAAAAGAAATATTTTTAAATGAATATGCTGTCCTACCAGATTCCGTTTGTTGGCCATTGCAACCAAATCAATGCATCTGGCTTATACCAGGTATGCTTTGCACATCCTTCGATTTTTCATCTAACTTATAATAAGTTGACAAACTTTCAATTTGGGCAGATGGCATAAAATAAATTTTAATTCCATTTATGTTGTTTTTTGCACACTGATAAAATGCAAGGGCGTCAGGAACACCATATTTTTTGATTTTGTTATTTGCCATACTTTTTTTTTTTAATTACGGCTCCAACTCCGTCAACAGCTCCTTTTCCGTGAGAACTGGCAAAAAAATGACATTCAATATTTTGACTTCCAATTTGTTTCAAAATATCGGCCAAACTGGTCAAAATATATTTATTTTTAAACTGTGCGCAGCTGCCATCAGAAAATTGAAAAATCTCTAAACATTTTTTTAATTTCAATTATAAGGCTTTGGACAAAAATATATACGTCGTGCTTATTATGCGTGAGCTTATCACTAATAACTGCAAGCGACTGTGAAGCACCAGCTAACCAAGCTACGCAGGTAAAAATTGTTATCTGGTTGTAGCTGAAATGAGCACTTTGTATCTCGTTTTGGTGTGTCAACCGGTAGTTCTCCGCAAAATCGATTTGAAGAAGTAGCTCAGATGGTTTTTTTTTGCTTCCTCAACTTATTTTTGCTGGGCTCTTTTTACATAAAAGTGTGTCTTAAAAGATGACAGCTTTGCTTCTAGTTCAAATACCAAATCAGATACAGTTGAAGTTGTATTTGAGAGAATTATGTGGTTTTCAATTTTACGCCATTGGTGCCAGTTTATTTCTTCTTGCATATTTGCCAAATATGCAAGAGGATTTAAATCATCTTTAACTTCTGTTAAACATTCCTTACAATTGCTTGTCATGCAATATTCATTCTGAATATCGCAGCAAACTTCTTTCAGGAAAGTTTCAAAATCCCTCGGAAAAGATGGAATCACTTTCGAGCAACTTTGCAAAAGAAACCCGAAATTAGCATGATGCATGCAAACACACATATTGTGCGGCATTTTATTTGCCAACTGTACATGGCGAGGTCGCATTTTAAAAAAAGTGGATAAGCCTACCTTTTCGCTTGGAAAATATTTTTTGAACAGCTCATAGGTTTCGGACACCGTCATTATCATAAAACGCTTAGCGACTACTTTGCCATTAATTATAATAGTGTCTTTCTTGCCTGCAGCTTGCACACTAACATCATCATTTTCAAAAAAGTCTTTGATCGCAGTAACTAGCCCTTCTGATATTGCTTTGCTGGATTCGTTTGAGTTTTCATTTTCATCAAATCTTTTATATTTTTTTGCCAGAACTTCCAAAACTTTAAGTTTTTTATCAAAATCTTTGGGCATCGCTCTCTCCACTTTTTTAACCGCTTTTGCGAAGGTTTGTTTACATTCGTAAGGCGCTTTTTCTTTTTGGCGGGCGAGTGACATGTCGAAGAGTTTTTGGCGCCTCTCCCGTTGCCGTATGCGATTATATTTGCGATTTTCCTCTATTATTTTTTGATTTCCTTCAGCCAGTGTGCGAGCAGTCTGTCTAGCTTTACGCATTCTCTACTTGTTTTTCAATTTATAATTTTCTTATTTTTATACCCTTGCAGAGGGTATTATAATTTTGTCCAAAAGTGTGCAACGCAGTGAAGGAGACATCTCCGACCCTATAAAGTATATATATTCTTGATCAGGATCACCTCCTGAGTTGATATGAGCATGTCCGTCTGTCTGTCTGTCTGTCTGTCTGTCTGTCTGTTTCTACGCGAACTAGTCTGTCAGTTTTAAAGCTATCGTCTTGCACGCAGTATATAAGTCGGAACGGCCGGGATCGGCCGACTATATCTTATAGCTGCCATATAACTGATTGATCGGAAATGGTATAACTTTGGTGTTTTTAAAGTTACAGAGTTCAGATTTTGTACGAATGCTATTTTTGGCAAAATAATACAACATGCCAAATTTCATAAGGATCAGCCGACTGTATCCTATAGCTGCCATATAACTGAACAATCGGAAATTACCCAACTTTGGTGTTTTTGATGATAAAAAGCTGGAACTAAGTACAGATTCTATTTTTGGTCAGTTAATACAACCTACCAAATTGCATAATGATCGGCCGACTATATCTTATAGCTGCCATATAACTGAACGATCGGAAATAGTATTTGGTAAAAATACCAACTTTGGTATTTTTGAAGATGGAAGCTTGGTACTTTGTTTTAGATTTTTTATTGTAATAAATTGGTTATATTATGATATTCTTATAAGGATCGGCCAATTTAATCCGATGTTTGCGATATACATATATCCGGTTTTAACTGCAAGGGTATATCAACTTCGGCTCCACCCGAAGTTAGCTTTCCTTTCTTGTTTTTCATCTTTTTTTATATTATCTCTTCAACGTTTGCAGTTGGATTTGTTTTTTTCTTTTCCTGCATTCATTTATACTAAATCTAGTGTATAAATCAATACATATATTAAAAAAAAAAAAAATTATTTTACTTACAATGTCGCACGCGACAAACTTTAAGTTTCAAAATTTCCAAAAAACCAAAGTTAAAGCAAAATTTTTTTTAATTTGTTTAGCGCCAAAATCTACGTTTGCGCACAAAATTAGGAGCTCCTTGGACAAAAACCTTGGATGCACTGGTAACAAATAGTCTTTTTCACTGTCGAACGCGACATTGGTAAAGACAAATAAGCTTTTAAGAATTTCGCCGTTATTAGTAATCGCATCATTTGTTTTACATATTTTTGATATTCTTTGAATATAAATCGAGATTTAGAAGAAGGAATATCAATTCTCTATGACTCTCTTTAATAAAGTGAATCAAAACAAAACGAGCATTAGAAACGCCAAAACCAGAACTTTTGCACTTGGTCTACTTTGCATTGAAATATTTCAAAATGTGTTACGAGTAAACATAAAATTGGCTTACATTAGTTAAATTGAATAAATACATTGCACGAATATGCCAAAAAAACATACTTTTATGAACTTTGAATTTTTTGGCTGCGGTTGACCTTTCTGGAGAATTGCCCATATGTATTTTTTTTTTATTTGAAGTCAATGTATCTACTTTTTTCTACAACTTGTATCTACAACCTATTTTTTTACGATCAAAGCGTACCTTTTTTGGTGGTAAGAATCCGTCCGAGTTAATTTTATAAGGTTTCTAAGCCACGCACTTTCTACAATCTGAAAATTTGCCCCGAAGGAGAAAACCCACAGGAAGAAGCTACAGTAGCAGAAACCTTTACACATACATATGTATATCTCAAAAGTTTTATCTTTTGCTTATTCATTCATGCACTCATTATTATCATTTTTTTTGTATGTATTACAGTGTATATGTCTTGCTTCCAAACGCAGGGAGTCACGCAAGTCAACTCTGAGGGTAAGTTTAATTAATAATTTTGGAGCACGGCGCATCGAGCTGGGGTTGAGTGGTATCGCTGCAACGATAGGGGTTGCGACGCATGAAAAGGATGCTGGACCGACAGAGGCCACCCACAACTTTTGCCTACACTTCTCTATTAGTTTTAAGTTTTTAGTAATTTCTTGCATGAATACCATAAAGTTTCGGGCAGTAGCCATGGAAACTTGGTCGATAAAGGCGAACTCTTGCGCTATCATCATCAGTTCTGGCGGTAGCATTTACAGAATTTTTTATTTATTACTTCAACTTTGATTTTCGACCTTATTGGAGTAGGTGCGGACGTATCTACAAATTTTAAACTTCACAAGGACAATTTCATTCTTTTTTAAAATATTGTTGCTAAAATATATTCTTAAGAAATAGAGTACAAAATTAAAAGGCCAAGTTACCCATACCCAAACTTTCGCTTTCCTTGTTTGCAGCATTCCAAAGAAAGAAATCGATGCCTTCCTTTAACGGCTCTCCCATATCAAAACTTAACGAAGACTCCTTTGGAAGTGAGTACCCAACCCGTAAAACGTTTTGTTTTAACACCCACTTTTGTTGCAGATTCATTGAGTTCCCACAACTATTCGCAAGAACGACGAAGAAATTTTACTGATTCACCAAACGACACTTATGTGTACGGCCATCCGCAAATAAACTCCCCAAATAGATCAGGCAGCTCGAAACGGTTTAATTAACGGCTGGGTGCAACTGGAAGTTGGCTACTGGGTTTGTAAAACGTACCTAAAGAATAGTTAAGGCTGTTTATAAATAAGTATGAATTTCCTTTTTACTTTTTATACTAAATCTTTTCAGTAACGTATGTAATTTTTGTATCGTCCATATTATTAGGTGCAAAAACTTTAACTGCCCATACATAGTTATACTCATATAATAAGTTCAGACTTAACTAATTCTAAGTAATTTGTATTGTTAAAAAAAATATCTAAAAACCACACGTTATTCATGATGTTAATTTGTAATACACCAAAATACAACCTAAACACAATTTAAATTTTTTTGTTTAAATATGGAAAAAAGTGTCAGGGATATTTATGTATGCATATATATTATATATTTCTGCATATATATATTTATTTCCAATGTCAACAATTTATAATAGTATTACTACAGTAACAAAAATGACCCTAAAGGGTATTTAAACTTCAGCTATAATTGAAACATCTTTTGTTTACAGTATCCTTTAAATTTACATTTTTAGGTGTTTTTTTTAATACGGTCTATTTTTTCTCTCCATGGTACCCATGCTGTGCTGTTGGGCTAAACGAAGTTGTTTGGCTTTTTGCTGGGGATCGGTTTTAGCTAAATTCGAAAGGGTATAATAAGCCTCGGTTCGGAATAAGGTTCCACGTGAAGCTAAATTTTTTTTACTGAAGTTACGCAATTTTTCATTCGGATGCTTCTCCTAGCAGACTTAGCTAGGATTTTTGTTATATACATTTTTAATTAGAAAGCATTAAGTCAAGTATGCCATTAATTTTACATTTGCGCATTTGAAGTGCGCCACGCCTTGATGGGGCACTTGTAAAACAGAACGACGGTGACTTGTATTAATTAGTTGAAGCTTCCCAAAACAGGCAACTGGGTCAGTTTTTTAATCGCATTCGCACTCGTTAGTTGAGTGAGCTAAGCCTGACAGGTCAATTGATTTATTAATATGATGGTTATACGTACACATATTGCGAACGATGAGTATGCGAAATACAAACTCATCATTTTAACACACTTTGCTTGGTAATGAAATGGAAATTTCATGATTTGGGGTTCTGTTTCGTATCGCGCGTCCGTCTCAGCTCATAAATTAGAAATAACTTAATCGTGTCCGAGCGTATTGAACTGTAAAGTTAGAGCCTGGTCGAGTCAGAAAATCCAGAAAAAGGCCTGCGACCCTTACCGAATCTCCTGTTTCGCATCTTGAGAGGATTGGATTGAACTCCAGTTGACGGGGTAGGGGAGCTGACAAATGCACAAATGGCCGCCCATCCACTATACTCCTTACATACGTTGATTAAGATGCTTCGACTTGACTTCACTCATGTGTTAACGCCCTGGTGCAGTGTGCGTGTGTCGGCAGGCGTGCTTGATTTGCTCATTTCCGGTTCATTGAAACCCATCTGGGAGGAGTGCACCCACATATCATATAAGCAGGCTGCGAAGACAGTTTGCCAGCGATATTCTAATCGGATTTGTGTGTGTGTCCAATATATGAATTACTGCCAGAGTAGCGCCATGACTGCGCGGCACTCTCTTTGCGACCCACTTGGCCATGAATTATTAAAATAACAATTAGAATCCAAGGTAATTATGAATAGTCAAACTAACCATACATTATCGTATTCCAATGTGCATAAATAAATACGGAACTACAATTTTCCCGGAACAACTTTAAATAAATTTCAAGCATATGTATATTTATACATGTATCCAAGCTACTTACTAAGCTAAATCGTATATTTAAGTGTATTTTTAAACTTAATATTATCGAATGACGGCTACGTTAAGACTAAATAATATCAGTATCTACCTTAAAAGACAGAAAAGGTATAAATCTTTCGAAAATTGCATCTTTTCAGTATTTTCCTTAAGTCATTTCCTTAAGTTTCCTTATCAAATTAATGTTTATCAATTTTAATAAATGTTTTTTTTATTGATTATAAATATATAAATAAATCTCAGTTTATTAAAAAAATTAATTTTTTTGGATCACATCTTTTAAAAGTAAAAAATCTTTGGATTATAATCTTTATAATGTTTTATTTTAAATTGCTGAATATAACAAAGAAGTCAACAAAATAAAACAATTTTTTTTGGAAAACGCGATTTAAATTTAATGTAAATATTGAAATACTTAGTATCCGTACTATACACCACTTATGTTGAACCAATTTGTAAAACATTCTTTGGCTTCAATTGTATTCAAATCTTATGATATTAAGATATTGCCACCAAATGGACATATAAATGCCTAAATAAAGTAGTGGGTAAATCACAAAATAGTATAGCATACGGCAGGTCGGGACTTTATGGGATGGATAATAATCTCTTTGGCAGATTACGAAGGTGGTCGTTCAATTTGGATGGTTGCATGCCGCACGTTGTATGGGTAACCGTAGACAAGCTTTGTGGCTGCACGCATAACGGCGTCATCATCACATTGTGCATCTGAAAGTAATTTAAGAACAAAATTGTTTAAGAATAATTCGATTTTAGAAAATTTTATGTAAAAGAAGAAAATAAATTTTGACGAACGCTAATTTTGGCCAATATAAAATTATGTTTCATTTTCATTTTAGTATTTTTTTTATAATTGAACGATTTTGATTTCATTGATCAAACAGTTCTATACCATCCCCTCACCGGTGACAAGATGGACCATCATAACTATGTGATTGCTGGTGTGCTGCCAAACATTCACGTGGTGAATCGACCTTAAAAATGGAAAAAATATGTAAAATGACTTATAAGGTCATTTGGAATCAAAACGACAGCTTACCTAACGCCCTCGAGATTGTTCAGATCGCGCTCCAGATTTTTTACGCTAAAGTTGGGTGGCACGGCGTCTAAAAGAATCACCATTGATTCCCGGAAAAGCTGTAGTGTGGTCATAATTACAATAACTGAGAAGAAAAGCGTACATAGGGGATCCACAAACTTTGCACTCGGCTTAAAAATAAAAAAAACTTTATTAGTAGTTATTAGTAATAACTCGGATCGGAGGATACTTACGAAAAACTTGATTAAAACGGCGGCCAAAAAGACGCCAAAACTTTGCACTAGATCGCCAACGACATGAATCATGGCCGCACGTAAGTTTAAATTCTTATCCTCGTTGGCAAGATGAGGGTTAACTGATAAGCATGGAGGCCTATGAAATGGCCAATTGTAATATTAATTAAATATCTAAAATAACTCATCCAGAAAAATTATTAAAATATACATACCCGTCCGACATCGATGGCTTTGGATCATTTTGAATAAAAACAGCTTCCTTATTGGACAATTTATTAGAAATTTCGGAAGCATCGCCGACTGATGTTATCAGAGAGCTCTCGCTACCTGTAGGCGCAAGAGGATAAAAGTTTGACTGGGAGTCACTCCGTGTGTGGCCATGACTATGGCCATGATTGGTTCCAGCACCAGATTTATGACTGTGTCCGTGTCCGAGACCAGGATTATGACTGTGGCCGTGGCCACCAATGAACCACGATCCGTGTAAAACAAATATCATTCTAAAAAAAATAAGATTCGCAAATTACGTTTTAATTTATGAGCGCGTTGGAAAAAACAAACAAAAACTCGCTACTACTTCCAACATCAAAACTACCGATTCAGTAGGGAAACAAACTAAAAAGTCTATAACTCCTCCAATTGTCCAATGGCTAAATTTTGATTTTTAGATTTAGATTAGCCATTAAAACAGTTCGGCATCAAAACAAAAAAAAATTTGATACAAACTTGATCTGCGCGGCTACCATGTTCCAAATCGGATAGCTCTTTTTCTTATAGTCTTCGAAATCCACGCGTTCAAAATTTTAACACTTTTGTATGGGAGTGGTATATATACATACATCTCTTCTAAAAATCGGCCCGTTTGGACGAAATTTGTTTTTCAGATAAAAATGAACTATAAAAATAGATTGACATCAGTTGTCAGTTCTGGCGCTACAAAATTTATGGGGCGGGAGGGGGTGTGGCAAAAATTTGAAACAATCTTGAACTGCGTTGGCATTATAGGAGGCTCCATAGCTAATCGTATAGCTGTATCTTTTATAGTCTCTGGGATCCACGCGTTCATACGGCCAGACGGTCGGACGGACAGACGGACATGGCTATATTGACGAACCTGTTGATGCTGTTCAAGATAAAATATACTTAATAAGGTCGGAGATTCCTTCTCTATGCTACGACTCAACGAGTACCGTGTAAAAAATTATAATTAAATCTATTTAGTCTATTTCTATTTCTATTATAGACATATTGAAGTTGACCAAATGCATGTACCAGGAAGAAGGAATCGTTTCCGACGACTTAAAGTAGGTACTATATATGTATGTATTCTTTATTAGCCAATTCGATCTGGTCGTATTAGTCCAACAATATGACTGTATTTCACTAGATATACAAAAAAGATATACAAACTAGATATACAATAAAAATACACTAGATACATCAATTTAAAGAGATTTTTCGTGTGAACACATAGTACCCACAATAAAGGATTTGTTTCAAAATTTGTCATTCTACCGTTCACTCTCCTCTTATTGATCCCTCCTTTTTTCTCGTTAGGTCAAGGCCCGTTTGGCGAGAATAAAACAGTATGGGAATGATTACAAGAACGAAAAGTTTGAATTTGGTCTGCTAAATCATTATGTACTATCAGTTATTATTAATTATTAATAGAAACGTACCAAAAGAGTAAAATAATATTTTTAAGGATGTTCTAATCAGAGCATATACGCCAAAAATATCATGTTGGGTATACGTTGATCTACCATTTCTATTTATTTAATTATGGTTTTAAGGATTAATAATTTAATGATTATTATGGAACGGCGGTAGTTAATATTTTCATTATTGGTAAATCCTCTGAGACCAAAAATATGAAATTCTTTTGAATAGATGCAATGCTTTTATAGATGCTTTTTCTAGATGACCTTTTTTTAGAGGTGTTAGAGAAATTTACGGGAACTTATCGCGAAAATGCTTTTCCGAGAATGAAATTATTAATTACTTTGTTGACACGTATTAAAAATATATTTGTATTAAACTTACACAACATTAATAGCGATTCCAATCCCAGATATGGTCATCATCACATTGATGTTCAAGTCAAAGTCTTGAGATATGATTCGCTGGATTGCCACCACTACGAGCAAAGTGGTCAAAAGCCAAATTCCAAGTATCGAAATTAGGGCGCCTAGAACCTCTACAAGCCAAATTTTAAAAAATTTTAAATGCAATGCAATGTGGAAAATTATAACCGGGAACATCTAAGTAGACCAGATTAATGGGAGTTGCGGGTGTGGTGCGACACTCATTAGCCTAGTGTCAATCTTAATTGAGCACTTACCGAAGCGTTTGTAACCAAAGGACATGCGCTTATCCGGTGGCCGGTCGCTAACCCAAACTGCGACCAGACCGATGACGAAACTAATGCAATCAGAAGCCAAATGAGCTGCATCCGTCATGATGGCCAGGCTTCCGGCCGCGACGCCGCCAAGGAATTCAATGATCTGTGGTCAGCATCAGTTGTGGTTATTGTAAACAAGGCCATGAAATTTATCATGATTAAATTAAGAGTATGTTAGAATTTGAGCGGTGGGATAAACTGATTAATTGCACCTTAATAACATGCTCCCTACAAAAGTGCCTTTTTAATGACAACTTTTATAAGCGTTCGACAAAAGTGATATTATTTTGAGTAAGATAGATAAAAAATTATATATTGTATTTTAGAACTTAAAATAATAAAAAAAAAAAATTATAAATTAAAATAATAAATAAAGACCCTTTTATTTTTATACATATGTATATACTCACCATGAATATGGAACATAAAACAATTGCGACCAAAATCTTGGACTTGGCCTCCTGAGTGGCTTTACTCTTCCCGTCTGGCTCAAATCCTCTTTGAAGATATAGACACTTAGGACTCCCACATTCCGCTCTTGACATCGGCAAAGTCACACGTGTCATATCTAATTCCATTAGCTCATTTTCAAAGCCCTGAATAAAAAAAAACATTTTTTTTGAGGCTTTGCTAACATAGAATATTAGCTCAACAAGAATAATCAAAATAAAAATACCAAATTTAAATAATAAAAAGAAAGGAAAGCTAACTTCGGGCGGAGCTGAAGTTGATATACCCTTGCAGTTAAAACCAAATGTATATCGCAAACATCGGATATAGTTGGCTGATCCTTCTGAGAATATCATAATTTTTATTACAATACAAAATATAAAAAAAAAGTTCGACCAAAGTTGGACTTTTTACCAAATACCATTTCCCATCGTCCAGTTTTATAGAACCTATAAGATATAGTCGGCAGATCGCTATGAAATTTAGTAGGTCGGATCAACTGACCAAAAATACAATCTGTACGAAGTTTCAGCTTTCTCTCTTCAAAAAACACGAAAGCTGAGGCATTTCCGCTTGTTCAGTTATATTGCAGCTATAGGATATAGTGGGCCGATCCCGGCCGTTCCAACTTATATACTGCGTGCAAAGGAATGAAGGGTGTGTGCAAAGTTTTAAGTCGATAGCTTAAAAACTGAGACTAGTTCGCGAAGAAATAGACAGACAGAGGGACATGCTTATATCAACTCAGGAGGTCCTGATCAAGAATACATATATATACTTTATAGGGTCGCAGATGTCTCCTTCACTGTGTTGCACACTTTTGACCTAAATTAATACCCTCTGCAAGGGTATTTAAATTGAAAGTTTTTGTCGAAGTTGAGTTAATAATTTTGGTGTGCTTTGCTCAAAAAGGTCAAATGTTCCATGTCTAAAGCTTCAAAGTTGTTTTAATTGTTTTATAGGGTTCATAATCTTCTAATGATAACGATATTGAGTCACTATGATTATTTTGCTTCTCTACTTGGCACACGGACATTAGTTACGAAACAAAGTTTTTTTGCATCCAACTAAATATTAGGCAGTGCTCACCTGACTTTCATCGACGAGCAGAGGCACTTCCCAGGTCTGTTCATCCGAGTGTCCGACTGGTCTTGGCCCTATTGTTACCATGTTAATACTATTGTTGTTAACCGTGTTATCGTCATTGCTGAATTTGTGGTAAATGTTCGGCGTGCGAGGGGATCGACGTTCAGACTTGTCGTCATCAAAGTAATCGAAGTCATCTTCGTGAGTGGTCGGCGGTCGGCCTCCGTCGAGTTTTTGGTACTTGGACATGCTCTGCAAATCTGACCGCCACGCCTTTTGTTAATTAAATTATTTTGTGTTTGTGTGTGTGTAGGAAGCGACTGCTTATTTCGTGATCATAACTAGCAGGTATATATCGGTCGTCCTTACCGCTGAAACATTAATCTAGGGTAAAAAGAACGAATGACAAATAAAAAAATGGTTTTCGAACACAGCTGGCTTTGTTAATAATAAGGCCGTGTCTCATCAATATGGGCTTTTGTAACTGTTTAAAGAATTTAATATTAATATTATTTATCATGGAATACCTGGAGCAACCAATATTGTAATTCGAATGGTCTCTAAGTAACGATAAGTCTCAATAACTTTCAAAGCGTTAATTAACTTAGAAACACTACATTTTTAGGCTGTACGCATGGGCATGGTCCTTGATTTGTATCAGTCATTATACCCGGCATGATGAAATTTATTTTATGTTTGGTGTCATATGACTACTTAATAACTGGAAAGAAAAATTCAGCCAACTCGACCCATTTTTGAAGGAGTTATGTATGCTTACATTTATTCCGATACCCATACTGGATTCTTATAATGCTGTCACAAAGATCAAGTCTGCGTCAAAATTTTGTGACAGGCCTACTGCATTAAAAAAAGGTTTCTTAATTCACGAGTTTGATTAGTATTTTAATAATACATATTTTATTTCCAAACAATAATTAAGGCCAATTTATATTGTTAAAAAAAATACAATCGTATTGAATGATGGTTAGAGAAATTATAGACCTTTTATTCTGCTACCCTAAATGGGTTGTTCCTTTTGTTAGTTCCAAAAAACACAAACGTATGCAACTAAATCTTATTTTAAGAAAACTACTTTGAAAAACTACTTTGACAGGTTACTAAATTAAATATTACTTATTTTTAGCTTCATTTTATTAAATATCTGACAGGTTATAAAAATTTTTGCTTATTTGAAAATGAAAACCTTTTCAATACCTTTTACAGATCTAAACAATTGGTCCCCTTTGGTAAAGAAAGGACCAAAAAGTCTTTCATGTTAAAGTTAAAGATACTTTCATGTTTCCTTTGAGTCAATATATTTTTGAATTTGTAATGGTTATTATTCGATTTAGAACACAGATTTAGAACTTTTCTATAGTTTTACCTATCCTGCCTTTAAGGGTATACTTTAGTATGTAATTTTTTTTCTTAGAGTAGCCAAGGTTAAAGGTGTTATGCGGATGGCCAAAGGCGTCGCGGACCCACTTGAGCTGCGAGAACGCCTACCATGCGATATTTTTTTGTGGTAACTTTTTGTTTTTTTTGTAAGTTATATTGCTACGCAAACGATGTTCTTGAAATTTGGAACGCCTAATGATTATTATGTTAATCCTTATCAGGTACAATTTCTAAGTATGCGAGTGTAAATAAAATGTTTGGGGTTGCTTTCATTTTATGCATACATACAAATGTACATGTACACACGTATTCACGAAATTATGGTTCCGCTAGCTTTGTTACTTAGGTTGTGATAAGCCCGATCGCACTGGGCTTCGCTGACGCCTTCAAAGGTAGAAAAGTTAAAATGTGTAACATAATAGTTCTGTGAAAGTAATTTATTTACGAAAACTACTTTACTTAAAGAAAAAAATACCTTATAACATACTCGAGGAAGGAATTGTAACTTTATATTGTAATTGTAATTTAAGTTTCAGACCATTAGTATAATACAAATTTCGAAAAAGGTAAATATGTAAGTATAGAGTGTGTGATGTATCCTCCAGTGTTCACACCTCCACACTTTTGATCAAAAGAAGCCAAATAGCCGAGGTTTAATTTTGTAGTCATTCAGATTCTCAAAACTTAATTAAAAAGAAGACGGGACGGCTATAGTCGAGTTTCCCGGCTATATAATATCCGGTAATCATCTCTTCCACCTACAATTTAACTAACCTTTAAAGCTTAAAATTTAACTACTAAATTTAAATATGGATTGTCAGAAACCATCGACCGATTTGAAATTGGTTTTTCAGAAATATATTAGCTATAGAAATAGAGTGGCATCAAAAGTTTTTCAAAAAACCTTTCTGTTGTGGCGCTATAGATTTGGAAAGCTTCTGATTTAAATTTTTTAACACTTAATTTAATTTTTTCATTTAGCACTTCATAAAAAAACTTAAAAATTACTGATTTTATTTTTTGACTGCTCATGTCAAGAATTGATTTTGTCGTTTGAAAACGATAAAATATACGTGTGGCTGAGGGCTTTGTTGTGATTTATAGGTCACAGTTCTTTCATGAATTTTGTGTTCTATCGAATGGTTTATTTATGGGCCGCTTTAGTTTTCATTTATAGATATTTATTTTTGGTTTGGAACCGAACGGAAAAGAACAGATCACTCATCTAATCGAAGCCCAGCTGTAATTACAATTATTTTAGCGACCGCATAAATAAAACAGAAGTAGAGGAGCAAAACAAAAAGCGGTGGGGCGCGTACATTGCCCTTATCAACAGGTTTGATTTTGCTGGTTCGGATCACTCATATGACGCTGCTGGTGCCGCTCTAAGGCAGAGAAGAGCAGCTAGCCTGAGCTTAAATTTTTAATTGAGATGCTCCACTGCCTTGTATTAGCTCATTGTTCGTAAAGCCTAAATCCTAAACCCTAATGGTGTTTTAACCACGGTGGCTCTTGATTGCTTATGTATGTATATATGCGTGTATGTAAACAAGGGATGCGTCAGGGCATCGACGATATTTGCAGTTGCGGTTGAGGTTTCACTCCGGGTACTTCTTCGGATAGCTGGATCCGGGGTACTTACACGCTCCACCTCGATAACGTAATCAACCGCGTTGATAAAACGCGTTGTTACGGAACTACGATAATGCCCTGTCTTGCCGACCGATCGTTTGAATATGAATTGAACGGAACTTCGGTCAGTGTAGGGTTGTTGATAACATGTATAAATATCAACATATCGATATTTTTTGTAAGAACCAACCTTTTTATCGGATTGCCTCAATATCAAAGTTGTGTTTGTTTTATATTTTTATGAGATATATTTGCGGTCTACATTTTCGTAAGATATTTTTGATTCCACACAACTCCATTAAATTCCATTTTATGCCCACAATTTTTAGATACGAATTGACAATTTTACACTTTACAGATATATTTTACATTTACTTTACACTGTAAGGTTTGCAGTCTACTTAAATGTTTCCGAAGTTTGGCCATGCTGTAAATGTGGAATCTTATTCTTATTTGCGGGCAAAAAATATTATTTGTTTTACTTTTATTTTTTGTAATACTATTATTATAATATTATTAATTTACATGTTTTAATAAAAACCAAATTTTCTTATGGTTATTATTCAGCGTACTACAGCTCACGTTTGAAAAGAACATCTCTATTATTGTATACATATGTATACTGGTAGAACTTTTTTTATATACCATACTACACTTGGCTTAAAACAGACTTTTTTAGCATGAACTCTGTCTAACACGGTTACGAATTTGCTGCCACGCTTAAATCCTCGTTCTTACACGGTTACACGATCAAAAAAGACATATTTTTTTTATAAAGAGCCACTAAAAAAGAAAACATGTTGAAACAAACAGGCATAAACTGTAAATAAGCAAATGCATTTCAAATTTGATATGAATAGAAACATATGATCTCCTTACTTTTTAACATTTTCAAGTTTCTATATTATAGAATCTATAGGAACTTTCGGAGGAACCGAAGTTGCTATAACCTTCTAGCAAAGATTATAAAGTACTTTATAATATCAGCAACAAATTTTTGTTGCATACTTTTGTGCTTGGGAAGAATAACTGACCTACGGCCATACTACTGAATCAGTAGGGAAGTAGACTAAAAAGTCTATAAAAATGATCCGATGTGGCTGCTTTGTAGGTGTAGATTAGCCATTGGAACAGTTTTGCATCAAAACATTTTCCAAAAATATTAACGAACTGGCGCCAACACCAGATTTATGTTTTGAATGCTGGAGTGGGCGTGGCAAAATTTTATACGTCGCACAAACTTGATCTCCGCGGATATTGTATAAACCCGAGTTCGTCCAAATCTGATAGTTTTATCAAAGATTATAAAGTACATAGATGGGACATCAGGGCCCAAATTTTGGGCCCCAAAACGGTCAACTTTTTTCGTCAAGCTTGTTGGTGAGGGGGGAACGCACATACATACATACGATTCTATTTTTAGAACTCGTTACTTGTATGCGTAAAAAAAAAGGGTGCGCCTTTGTATGTACATATGTATGTGTGACTGCTCGCAAGACGGCGTAAAAATTTTTTGGCTTCCAATTTTCATTTTCAATTTCTTGTTTCTGTTTTCAATGGGCCGATGTGGTAGTCAGTAGAACAAATGGTATTTTTAGTCGCTTCAGTTAAAGACGGGGTAATGCATAGAGTAGTTATTCAATGCACAATATTTTTGTGTGCAAATCCTATTAATGACTTCTAACTTTTTCTTTCTTTTATAATTATTTTTTTTATTTTTCTTTAATTGTAGTTTTAATGAAAATTTAATACTATGTCCGGCTAATAAAATAAAGGGAGTCCTTCCGGAATTTTGTCATCCGACACTTACGTCACTTATTTTTACAAAAATTGTATTACAATGCAATTAAAAATAATAATAATAAAGTAAATATGAAAAGGAAAAAAAAATATTGTTAAGAAAATTAAAGTAAAAAAAATAAAAAATATAAAAGAAAATATAAAAATAATCATAAAACTGAAACTTTATAAAAATTTAAACTACCGCCCAGTAACAAAATCGAACCCAGGACCCAAGGGATAAGGATCGCGCGCTTTCCATCTAGGCTACCCTCGAAGTTGATCTAACGGTACTTAAAGTTGGTATTAAAAAAAACGAAAGGATCCATAGTAAAATCCGAGCTGAAGAGTGAAGATAGTGGAAGATATTTCTGATCTTTTTGCTCTCACACTGGTTCGATTGCAACGTTTCAAACTTTCATTGTTCCAAAAATGTTACTTTCTAAAAATAGAATTCGCTCTCTCTCTCTCATCTGCCAGCCGTTTGTCGTGGAACACGCTTTCAAATATTTTCATTTTACAGCCGTGTTCCACGACTCGGCCTGCCAATATGCCGTAGAACCCGCACTTATAAGGATTTTTACAGCGGGTTCCACTACGAACTGAGGCGATTTTAAGGTGATTTTAGGGTGATTTTAAAATTTTGTATTTTTCTTGATTGGATTATAAATTTTGTTAAAAAGTTAAAAAAAATAAAAATATAATATAAATAGATTTAAAATAAAAAAAACGAACTTCCCGTGCCTGATTTGAACTCATTTTACTCTGCAAATCAGCCAAGCACTCTACCACTAGGCTATCCCTCAATCGTTGTCGCGCGAAAAATTTCTCAAACTTAACTAGTCGCGCAATGGAACCCGCCATAGAAAATTTCTCTTTGTATTAGATGTTCTATCTATGTACTTTATAATCTTTGGTTTTTGCTTATTGTTGGTAAGAGATTAAATAAAAAAAAAGCTTCTCCTGTAAAATTGGATTTTTCAACATACGATACTCTCGCGGAAATGCGTCGATATGTATGTATGTATAAACTTTATAGAGTCGGAGACGATTCATACATTCATACATATTACTTACATTAACACATAATTACATAGTGTGACAAAAAAAAATAAAAATTGGAGGAACCTTTATTGTTTATTAGGTAGAATATATTAGGTATAAAACCGTGTTTGAAATATTTTAATCTTGATTCATTTAGAAACAAGAAAGTAAAGCTAACTTCGGGCGGAGCCGAAGTTAATATACCCTTGCAGTTAAAACCGGATATAAATCGCAAACATCGGATTAAATTGGCCGATCCTTATGAGAATATCATAATATAACCAATTTATTACAATAAAAAATCTAAAACAAAGTACCAAGCTTCCATCTTCGAAAATACCAAAGTTGGTATTTTTACCAAATACCATTTCCGATCGTTCAGTTATATGGCAGCTATAAGATATAGTCGGCCGATCGTGATGCAATTTGGTAGGTTGTATTAACTGACCAAAAATAGAATCTGTACTTAGTTCCAGCTTTTTATCTTCAAAAACACCAAGGTAATTTGCGATTGTTCAGTTATATGGCAGCTATAGGATATAGTCGGCTGATCCTTATAAAATTCGGCATGTTGTATTGTTTTGCCAAAAATAGCATTCGTACCGAATCCGAATTTTCTAGCTTTAAAAACACCGAAGTTATAGCATTTCCGATCAATCAGTTATATGGCAGCTATAAGATATAGTCGGCCGATTCCGGCCGTTCCGACTTATATACTGCGTGCAAAGGAAAGAAGGGTGTGTGCAAAGTTTCAAGACGATAGCTTAAAAACTGAGAGACTAGTTCGCGTAGAAACGGACAGACAGACGGACAGACGGACATGCTCATATCAACTCAGGAGGTGATCCTGATCAAGAATATATATACTTTATAGGGTCGGAGATGTCTCCTTCACTGCGTTGCACACTTTTGGACAAAATTATAATACCCTCTGCAAGGGTATAAAAATGGTGTTTTGGCACTTTTTTGCTCTTAAAAATTCCTTAACGGGTAATTTTAAACCGATTTTAAAATGTTCAATGTTTTTCAATAGTTCAATGTTGTAGCTTTAAAAATATATCTTCAATTTATTTAAACAAAAAGGATACAATTTGTACGCAAGAAACTGACATTTTTGAATTTTTGTCGTGTTCTTCGGACTTTGATGCTCGGTATGAGTCCCAGCTACCTCTTGCCCTCATTTTAGCAAGGAAACGTTTAGTTGTTTAACTTGGATGGTTGTCCTGGACACTTAATGATATTTAATTCTGATCACGACGATAATTTCAATTATTAAGAGAAAGTTTCCTGCCAATGCCAATGCTGCCTTTTAACCAAGACATGCTAGTCCGCTAGCATCCCTGGCTACTTTGTCAAGCTACTTTGAGCCACACTTACGTGAACTAGGGTGGTATAATATTACAAAGCGTAAAAAGATTGATTTGTGTGAATTGTTGTTGGGTCGAATAAAAAATGTCGAACAAAATGTAATCTATTGTATGTTTCGTTATATGTATTACTACGTTACATGTATTACGTTATATGTATATTATACGGAACACACTTAAAGTAACTTTAAGTGTCTATCTTTAAGTGTAATATCTTACGATATTCTTTTAAAAAAAATGATAACAATGATAACATTTGTAAGAAAATTAAATTGCAACGATACAAGTTGTAACAATAAAAAATTAAGGCTGCCTTCGGGGGAGCCGAAAAAGACTTTGAGGGTATGTTCGTCAGATCCTTATGGCAATCGATAATAGAGACTAGCTCTTTATACCCTTGCAGAGGGTATTATAATTTTGTCCAAAAGTGTGCAACGCAGTGAAGGAGACATCTCCGACCGACATCTCCGATAAAGTATATATATTCTTGATCAGGATCACCTCCTGAGTTGATATGAGCATGTCCGTCTGTCCGTCTGTCTGTCTGTCTGTTTCTACGCGAACTAGTCTCTCAGTTTTAAAGCTATCGTCTTGAAACTTTGCACACACCCTTCTGTCCTTTGCACGCAGTATATAAGTCGGAACGGCCGGGATCGGCCGACTATATCCCATAGCTGCCATATAACTGATTGATCGGAAATGGTATAACTTTGGTGTTTTTAGAGTTACAGAGTTCGGATTTGGTACGAATGCTATTTTTGGCAAAATAATACAACATGCCAAATTTCATAAGGATCAGCCGACTATATCCTATAGCTGCTATATAACTGAACAATCGGAAATTACCCAACTTTGGTGTTTTTGAAGATAAAAAGCTGGAAACAAGTACAGATTCTATTTTTGGTCAGTTAATACAACCTACCAAATTGCATAACGATCGGCCGACTATATTTTATAGCTGCCATATAACTGAACGATCGGAAATGGTATTTGGTAAAAATACCAACTTTGGTATTTTTGAAGATGGAAGCTTGGTACTTTGTTTTAGATTTTTTATTGTAATAAATTGGTTATATTATGATATTCTTATAAGGATCGGCCAATTTAATCCGATGTTTGCGATATATATCCGGTTTTAACTGCAAGGTAGCTTTCCTTTCTTGTTTTAAAATAGTTTCTGTTCGTTAAGCTTTAAGGCTTAACGGCTTATGCTCGTTAAGCATAATGTGTATTTAGCCGATCCTGACTGTACATGTATGTATGTATATGTGAAAAGAAGAAAACGCCTTGGAAGGTGATCCTAACCACAAATGTATGACATAATTAAAAGAAACGTGCATATACTTTTTACCACTTTGTACAACATTTTAATACCCTCTGAAAGAGTATGCAAAAAAAGGGTTTTTATTTGAGGAGAAAATTTCATTCAAATTAAAAATCTATTAGTACATGTTTATTAAAGGATTGCTCAATAGACCCCGAGGCAAAAGTGTGTGTGCTGGGACTAGCAGCGCGCAAATGTAGTTTATTCATAAAACTAAATTACCCAAAATATGAACTAATCCGAGGAAAGGAGTCCTTTTCCTTCCGTAAAATTCGGGTCGCACACCGAACCTTCAATTCTAATGCAAAACACGTCTCAATGATGTGAAAACTGGGCCTGAGACAAACACCCGGTGTGACGAGTGCCCTTGGTTTCTCATGGAACAGATGCGGCGGGAAGCACTGATGATTTAGACTGCCTTCAATTTTCGCTTAAGAAACTTAGGATTTTTTTTGCATGAGCATTCATGAAAATATTCAAATCTAAGTTATTTCTTAAATTTAAATTTAATTTTCGTAAATAGCTCAAATTAAATAACCTAAAAAATAACCCATATCCAATATAAAGTCTTTATTAAATAAACGTTAGGACCTCAAATGGTTTTAACAGTCAGTATTATTGGGTTCTCGAGGCGAAGCTCTGACAGACTTTTCCCCATGCAGTGTTCCGGCAAACCAGAAAAATATTTGTTGCACGTGGCAAAAATCTCATCAACGGTACAACGGCCGAAAGCGAGCAGCACGAAATGTTGTCTAATAAAATTATGAACCACTTTGCAAAAGTTGATAATTTCTACGGGGCGCGGAGAAGAATCAAAAACGCAAAACGCTTAAAGCTCAAGTGTAATTGAAAACGACAATCCGGATCGGGCTAGCCCTCTGCGTGATGTGTACCACCGACCAGATAAGGCATTAATTTAACTTTATGCGGTCTAGGACGGAGGAGAGATGCTTATGCAAATTCGCTGCTGGGATGAAATTTCGAGAGAAGGAGACGGGGTCACATTCGAGTTTGAAAGTGACAAAATAAATTTTACAGTCTACGTAAAACAGAAAAATTGGATTGAAATTCCAATCGCAGTTTCAATTGTATACGCTGATTTTATGGTGTAACTGATTGATCGAAAATGCCATTATTGTGGTATTTAAAGAGATAGAGAGTTAAAATTTTCAATGGATTCTTTTTTTGGAAAAATAATACGACATACCAAATTTCATTAGGACCGACTATATCTTATATGTAGCTGCCATATATGTAACTGAACTATCGTAAATGACTCAACTTTCGTATTTTTATACCTGATACTCGTAAAGTACAAGGGTTTATTGTAGTTGTGTAAATGTATGTACCATAGAGAAGGAATTATCTCCGTCTCCAAAAAAATGTATCTCCAAATGTATGTATATTCTTGATCAGCATCAACAGCCGATTCGATATAGTCATGTTATGTCCGTCTATCCGCCCGTCCATCTGTCCGTCTGACCGTTTGAACGCGTGGATCTCAGAAACTATAAGAGATAAAGCTTTAGGATTTGGCATGGAGACTCCTACAATGCCCACGCAGTTCAAGTTTGTTACAAATTTTTTGTCACGCCCCCTCCCGCCCCCACAAATTGTGAAATTCTTTAGCTCAAGCACAGAAAGGTTTTTTGAAAAACTTTTGATGCCAAACTATTTATACATATACATAGTTGATACATATCTGAAAAAAAAATTTCATCAAAATCGGCCAAGGGGAGGAGAGGAGATATACCCATATATGTATGTGTATACAATTTCCCATACAAACCGTCTAATATTTTTAATGAGTGGATATCAAAGACCAAAATAGATAGAACTATCAGATTTGGAACTTGGGATCGTAAGATATCCGCGGAGATCCAGTTTATGCCCATGTTTTGCCACGCCCACTCCTGCCACAAAATCAGAAATCTGGTGCTACCTCCATTACCGTTCGTTAATGTTTTTGAAAAATGTTATGATGCCAAACTGTTCCAATGGCTACAAATAAAAAAACAGCCAAATCGGATAGAGGAGTAATAGACTTTTTAGTTTGCTTCCCTACTGAATAGGTAGTATGGACGTATGTATGTATGTAGGTTTGTTGTTGTTATTTTGCCCAAGCAAAAATGTTTGCATTTGAAATTTGTTGCTGAAAATCTATACCGTTCAAATTTAAACTATAATGGTTAGTTAAATTGTGGGTGGAAGAGTACCGGGTATAATATATTCGGGAAACTCTACTAAAGCTGAGCGGAAAATGGTCGGAAATCGTATTTGGTATAAATACCATTTTTGGTATTTTTAAAGATATAAGCTTGGTTCTTTTTTTTAAATTTGGTATTTTAATAAATTGGTTTTATACCAAAAATTATATAAGAATCGGGCAACTATATCCTTGCAAGGGATATCCGATTTATATTCGGGCTTAACTGCAAGGGTGTATCGCTCCGCTCCGCCAGAAGTTAGTTTTCCTTTCTTGTTTTTTTCTAAAACAATTTAGTCACCGAATATTAATATGTAAAAACATATTATGGCCAAATCCTTCTGAAGTTTTCCTAAAACTTCTGTTTAGATTTTAAGGCACGCCAACCATTATTTTTTGCATTCATTCAAATTGCCCTGCACCAATGAACATAAGTAAATTCCTTTTTATACTTTTGCTGAGAGAATTATAATCTTTGTTTGAAGAAGACGTCTCATAGGGTCGTAAGGTACATTTAATACGCAAAAAGTATGAAGGTATTAATCAGAAACACCTTTTGAAATCGTCCTGCTGAGCATGAACGTCTGTCTGACTAAATCGAACTGTCTGTGAATGTGAACCTGGATTTTTCAGGGTCTACTCCTATAACACCCAAGCAGTTTAAGTCATAAACTGATATTTTGGTGGATTTTCTGGGTATACTCCTATAACACCCAAGCAGTTCAAGTCTTAAACTGACATTTCTGTAGGGTCTGTTCAGAGCGTTTTTATAAAAACAAAGTTTTTATGCCAAACGATTCCAAAGAAAAAAAAATATCCACAAAAAGAAAATAAACCTAATCGTTTTTAAAAAAAGGACATTTTATGTTTCTTATATATTTTTATTTCAGTTGATTGTCCCGAGACACTCTAGAATGCATTAAAACTACATATTTTATGTGAATGTGTTTCATTCTGTGAAATTATTTTTTCAAGGCTAAATGAAGATTACCCCTATACAAAGGATGGAAGAGAAGAGTAATGGGTATCATATGGTCGGGAAACTCGACAATGTCCGTATTATCTTGTTTTTTTTATCTTCTTTGACGCAGATTTGTATTCCCCCAACTATGTAACGCAATTATCCTGTATCGCTCCATTTTCCCGTCTTGGTATATGGTTACATATGAGATTCAACAAAAAATTGTTTTGCTGGCAGACATTAAATGCATGTTGAGCTTGGGGAAAGTGCCTGGGTTTCAGAAGCATCAAATCAGCGAGTGCCGCGCAAACGGCGAGTGATAGAGCCGCCAACAGCAGCAACAAGGTCAGCTCAACTTACACCGCCTGGGGCTTAAGGACGCCGGACCCAGGACGCCCTACTCGGAGTGGGAAACGCGGGCGGCTTTGGGCCAGTCTGCGAGTTTTAGTCATGCTGACAGCCAGCGGAAAGGACATTTGTAACGATAACGTTCGTTTCTATTTCAAAAACCCAGCGGCTTGTGTGTGCGTTTGCTCGTCGTATGTGTGACCATTAATTTTGAGCGCGTTTAACATGAAAACTACATGGCAAAACAGATTTGATGCAGAAGCCAGCGGATCGCACACACACACAGGACTGGCAGATAGTTCATGCCCGCGAGCCAACAATGAAACAGTTATGCTATAAATAAGTAACCAGGGGAATGGGAATAACGGAAAACCGAATGTAATGGGAAAAGCGCAAAGAGCGGGTCAGTGCGCACAAAATGTTCGCAATAATGATGATAGTGGACGCATCGCACAGTAGTCCCACGGATTGGAAATCCAGCAAATCATTTTTATATGTGATATGATAGACACGTGTATTTAAGGAACCGTTAAATACTTAAAAAGAGACAGGTACCAAACTACTAAAAAAATTTTAAAATTTTTGTTTATTTTAGAAAATCCGTTGTCTTTTTAAGAATAACTGTTGGGCAAGAATTTCTGTTAAGCTTGATATTTCTAAATACGTTTTTGAAATGAAAGTTTCAAGGTTTCCTCGGAGGTCCGAATAAATTTGGAATTCTTGTGAAAAATTTAAAATTGCAAAATGATTTTGTTCTTGGAATGTAACATCGCTTGGGTCAGTCTTGCCGCATTGTCCTCTGGTGTTTCCCCCCAGATGCAGCGTAAACTGACGAAAGCGCGCAATAAAAAGCTGATATTGCCCAAGCTGTACATCAACGGGCGGGCGCGAGCATCGTCACTGTGCACTATAGGAAATATGACCACTTTTTCTGGCCAAAAATAATATCTCAAGAACGAAACAAGATATTTAAGTTCTGATTTTTGATTTGAGTTTACATGGTGGATAGATTTAAGATTTTAAAAAAATGTGGGCGTGGCACCGCCTACTTTTTAAGAAACACATTCTAACTCAAAAACTATGCAAGATATTTAGATTTCGATTTTTGATTTGAGTTTATATGGTCAAAAGAACTCAGAAATGAAAAAATTGTGGGCGTGGCACCGCCCCCTATTTAAAAATAACATGCTAACTGTTCGGTTTTGCACTAGTCTCACAGCTAACAGATTCACATTCAAGGTGTTGAGGTTGCCTCCTAAAATTATGAATTTCTTCGAAAGTGCAAAAAAGTGCATATTCATATTTCACTCATTTGAAGAAAATTAAACAATCTACAACATGGACTAAATTTCATTGTCCGACTCGGCCAGAATTAGTTTAAATCTCTTTTTAAAAATGTGATTTAATTTTAAAAATTTATTTTGCTAGACTGCTTTCATTTTCACTTTATTAAAAAGACAACACAAGTTTTTTGGACACTTCACATACACAAACACATAATACAAGCCACATTGAAAAGTATACATTTCAAAACTTTTGATTTTGTCCATAAAATTTTCAGTATTTGCGTTTTTAAAATCGCACCAAAAAATCTTAAATTCTAAGCTCATGCAAATGTTAACATCAACAGCTGTTTTAAACAGATGATTTTTTCGCAGTGGCGCCATCTATGGAAATTTCTGGTACGCAACATTAAAAATTAATCTATTGTGAATGATATGCAGTTAAAATTATTTATATTCTTTAACTTTCAAAAAATGGTTTTTGGCCAGAAAAAGTGGTCAAATTTCCTATAGTGCTGTGTAGGGCGAGGGCCATTTTCAGGTCCTGTCCAAACCAAAAAAAATCATAACTCCTCTAATTGTCCAACTTTGGTGCATTTTAATATGCTATTGGAACAGTTTTTTGGGGAGATTGGGGGAAAGCATACAGGTCAAAGTGTCTGATTGCATTCAACTTGGTGAATGCCAGCATGATTCCTGTCACAGCTTTCTTCAAGCCGACGCACTACCTCCACGTGGTTCTCCCTGGATTGTCGCTCGACAGCCGTTTTGTGGCAAACTAAAGCGCGCGACTAGAGTCCTAACTCTACCAGGCTGCGGCGCCGAGTCTCTCACTTTCGGCCAACAAACGAGAGAAATGCAACGATCCGAATTACTGCCAAATTCTTTAACATCAGCCTGATATGCGCACATGCCCCAACGGAGGAAAAGGATGATGCCACCAAGGACGCTTTCCATGCGGAGCTCGACCGAGCTTATGGGCGCTGTCCTTCCCATGACATTAAAATTCTCCTCGGGGATTTTAATGCGAAGGTAGGACGAGAAGACATCTTTGGTGCCACCGTCGGGCGATTCAGTCTATATGAGACCACCTCGAGCAATGGTCTCAGATTAATAGGCTTTGCAGCTGCGCATAATATGGTAGTTCGTAGTACTGGATTCCGTCATTTGGACATCCATAAAGCATCTTGGCTCTCTCCCGATCGACTGACCAGAAATCAGATCGATCATGTTGTGATCGATGCAAGGCACGCATCTAATATACTCGATGTGCGATCCTGTCGGGGTCCCAACATCGACTCCGACCATTATCTTGTTGCAGCTAAGATTCGCACACGGCTATGTGTGGCAAAGATTGCACGTCGAAGTGCGTTAAGAAGGCTGGACATCGGAAAGCTGCAATCACAACAGGCGAAGAATGCATTCTCCACTCACGTCTCGGGGCTATTAAGCCGAGCACCTTCCATACCTGAAGACATAAGCGATACGTGGGCGCTCATATCTCACTCCCTGCGAGCTTCGGCAGAAGAAGTGCTTGGATTCCAGCGTCCTTTATCAAGGAATCCATGCTACGATCAGGAGTGTCATGACGTAACAGTTGCAAAGGATGCCGCCTACGGAAGAACACTGCAGGCTGGGGCGACACGAGCGATTGTGGATGTCTACAGGTCGAGAAGAAGAGACGAAAAACGCCTTTTCAGACGCAAGAAGAAAGAGCAGGAAAGGCGAGAGTGTGAGAGCACAGAGAGCAGCAGATGCAGAAATGAAGCACGTAACTTCTACCAGAGGGTCAAGCGTCTGACCCAAGGATTTAAGACTGGTACAGTGGCGTGCAGGGACAATGATGGAAATCTTGTCACAGAAACAGAGGTCGTGTTGAGGTTATGGAAGGTTCACTTCTCGAGTTTGTTATCTGGCTCAAGCACAGACTCTGAAGAAGGGTGATGCTACGGTGCGCACCAACTACCGCGGAATTAGTCTTCTTCCAGTTGCATACAAGGTCCTAACGAGCGTATTGTGTGAAAGACTGAAACCCCATGCTGAAGCACTGATTGGACCTTATCAGTGCGGGTTCAGGCCTGGCAAGTCCACAGTTGACCAGATTTTCACCTTGCGCCAAATCCTGGAGAAGTCTTACGAAAACCAGATCGACACATACCATCTCTTCGTCGACTACAAAGCCGCATTTGATAGCCCCCCGGCGAGATCGCCTATATGCCGCCATGTCTGAGCTTGGTATACCAGCAAAGCTGACTAGACTTTGCAGAATGACATTGAGCAACACCATCAGCTCTGTCAAGGTAGGAAGTGGCCAATCCGAAACCTTTATTACCAAGTGTGGCCTCAGACAAGGTGACTCGCTGTCTTGTATACTCTTCAATATTTTAATGGAGAGTATTAACTAGTATTAACTAACTACTAGAGTATTAAGAATGGAGATATTAACCAACAGATGTGTCCAGCTCCTTGGTTACGATGATGATATTGATATCATTGGCCGCACCAAGCGTGATGTCACAGGAGCCTTCGGGGCTATTGAAAAGGAATCAGCAAAAGTAGGAAAAGTAGCAGTGAATATGGAGAAAACAAAGTTTATGGTGTGCTCTAGCAGAGAATCGCGTCGTCTTGATTCTCATCTGACTGCAGAAAATTATAGCTTTGGGTCCGTCAAGGAGTTTATCTACCTAGGCACTGCTATAACAAGCACAAATGATGTCAGTCTGGAGATTAAGCGGAGAATAACACTTGCTAACAGGTGTTACTTTGGGCTCAGTAGGCAGTTTACTAGTAGAGCCCTCTCTCGACGCACAAAAATCACACTCTACAAGACGCTCATTCTTCCAGTACTCCTATATGGTGCGGAGTGCTGGACAGTGACGCAGTCAGATGGAGCCGCTCTTGGAGTGTTCGAGAGGAAAATTCTTCGTAAAATCTTTGGCCCAATCTGCGTGGACGATGTGTATCGCATCAGATACAACCACGAGCTGTATGAGGTGTACGGTGATGTTGACGTAGCCAGTCGAGTGAAATCTCAAAGACTTCGCTGGCTGGGCCATGTTGCCCGTATGGATGAAGACGCTCCGGCTCGTAAGGTGTTTGATGCGGTGATTGTTGGGACACGAAAGAGAGGACGACCCCGAACGCGTTGGCAAGTCCAGGTGATGGAAACCCTGTCCACACTTGGTGTTACCAACTGGCGAAGGCGCGCTCAGGACAGAGTCGCGTGGAGGCACATTGCGCTTCAGGCCGAGACCCGATAAAAGGGTTGTCATGGCCATATAATAATAATTGGAACAGTTTAACATAAAACAAATGTCTTAAAACATTAACAAACTGGCGTTACAATGAGAATTCTGCTTTGGCGGAGGGAGTGTGTGTGGTCTTATAGTCTCAAGATCCACGCCTTCAAAATTTTAGGCAGTTTGTATGGAAATTGTTTATATATGGGTATATCTCCCCTCAAAATCGACCGATTTGAGTGAAATTTGTTTGTCAGATATAAATTAAATAGAAATAGTTTGACATCAAAAGTTTTTCAAAAAAACCTTTCAGTACTGGCGCTACAGAAAATCGATTTATCGGGGAGGAAGGGTGCGTGGTAAAAGTTTTAAATAAACTTGAACTCCGTGGACATTATAGGTGTCTCCATGCCAAATCATATAGATGTATGTATCTCTTATTGTCTCTGAGATTCACGGTCAGAAGGGATTTGGGTGAATTTCTATTTGTAGTTGCAGATTAGTCATTGCAATAGTTCGGAAATAAATCATTTTTCAAAAACATCAATGACTTGGAACTTCATCAATGTTACTGGCGACTAAATGTTATCCCGGTTTAATGAGAAATGGTATATATGGGTATATCTCCTGTAAAAATCTGACGATATATATTAACTATATAAATAGTTTGACTCCAAAAGTTTTTCAATAACCTTCTTGTACTGGCGCTACAGATATTTGAAATTTATGGGGGCGTTGCCCCCTAACTTGATCTGTGTTGTGTGCATAGCTGTTTTTTTTCAGCTTATGAGTTTTTGCAGACAGACAAGAATATACACACATAGGTTTCTTCTGCCTGTACTGGAATAAATATTTTTATTTTTAAAGGCTGAGATAAATCAACGGCAGCATTGCTGCATCGATTTTTTTTACAACTTTATTTCTTATTGGATTGAAGAAGTTTGGCTTTCTGCATTTTGATACTGCCTTCCGCACCTAAAACATAACTGATTATAATTATAATCCTTTTCCGCTGGGGATGTGGCATATTATGGTATGCCACGCCTACCTTTAGCCCATTGCAGGCATCCTTTTTCTCGTTCATTTCTGGGCAGAATTTTAGTTTCTCCCTTTAGGCGATCCTTTCGATGCGCCGCTTGCTCATTTATAGACATTTAGATGCAAAGTTTCTGGCATAAAAATGGCGTGCCAAATAATCGTAATTTTCATCTGCATTTCATTGTTTGCAATTGTGAGGAGGCGTGGCAGGCCGTAGTTCTGAACTCAGTTGGCGCCCTTTCACCTCTCGGCCAGCTTTCAACGGGTCCGTTATTCTCTATTTTACTTTTAAGCGGTTATGTGAAGGAAAGCCAAAGGGTCCGAGGGGAATATTATCGGATTAGGAGACAAAGTCTGGGTTTCGTAAGAGCTGGGCATTGGGCATTCAATTGGGCATTTTTCCGTCTGCCACACTGTCGTCGCTTTCTGGCGTTGCCAGTGCATAATATTTTATTGGTCTTGCTCCACTATAATTTATGAACTAGAAAGAACTTCTCTGGATTGTTGAAGAGAGGTGAGGTCCTAAAATTATTATTCCCGAACCTTAGTTAAAATAAGCACGCACGAGTGTGGACATGGAATACACACTGTATCTTTATCAATTGGTAAAAAAAAATTTGTAAAAAAAAAATGGTAAAAAATTTTAAAAACCGATAAATAAAATCGATTTGGTTGAATTTGTTATGAATCAGTCATTTTAATAGTTTTGTACTAAAATTCGGTGGCATCTTTGCCATTTGTCTGCGCTTGGCAAAAATGGAAACGCAAAATCGTGTAGTTCTATTTTAAATATTCACGAGTTCCAGGATTTTCGACTCGGCTGACGCTGATCCATAGTATATATACTTGGTGCCGTCGGATATCGCAAATATGGGATATATTTTTCCGATTCTTCGGGCCATTTCAAACCTCAATTCGACAACCAAAATTTATTTACGGCTGCCAGACATACATACATACATGGTAGTTGTGGAATGTAGTCACCGGTTCGGTCCGTTGATGACTCCTTCAAAATTGTACAATCGGCTGCAAGGGTATTTCCCATCCATCATGAAGGTAGGTTCTTTAAGTTAAGTTAAGGTTATTTATATACCCCATCTTAAAAGTAAAGTATTCCCATTAGTTAGCTTGGCGTCTTAACTTGAAGATGACTTTTGTCTAATTAGCTAAATTTGTATTTCCTTAAGATGACCCGAAAGTCTCTAGCTTGTATGTGTTTTTAGGCTGACCAGAAAGTGACAAGCTGGTATGTTAATAATCTCAGGTTTTATTTTAAAACTATAATCTCATTTAAGTTTTCTGTTTTTCGACCCTAACTGTTTTCTTACAATTTGGCGCTGACATGAATGGCTAGGACACCATCGTCTTCAGAGCTGCCGATCGAGATGTTAGCCCGGCCGTCAGATCCAACAGTTACAGTTTTGCCGGTGCAGGAGGAACCGCTTTTGGTGCCAGAGATAACGTCACAGTAGGTGCCGGCGGGGAGACCAGTCTGAAGGGAGCTATTGAGGTCGTAGTTGTCGTTGTTGAAGGCTACAAAGCCCTTGGTACCACGGCTGAATGCGATTTGGTTGCTGCCATTGTCCCACCAGTTCTGGATTTCGTCAGAGCCAACTGTGTTTCGGAACGCAACCATGTTGAAGATCTGGCGCCAACGGTGCTCGCAAACCCAGCCACCGCTGCAAGAATTGTCGCTGTTGAAGACCGGAGACGCGATGTTGTGGCCATCGGTGGTGGGTGGACCCTGGTCAGTGTCGGAGAAGGAGAACGAGGACATGACACGGGGAGTGCCAAAGGGATGGGCCAACATAAACGCAGAGGCCATTTTGTACTGCTTGGCTACCTTATAAGTGAGCACATCGGCACCGCCGGCACCGTGGCCGCGTTGGTTGTCATGATTGTCAACGAAGACGAGCGACCTGTCGGAGGCAGCAAAGCCCCAGGCGGTGCCCCAGTTGGTTAGATACTTTAGCTGATCCTTGCCGCGAAAAACTTTACCGATGGAGTCAGAGTGGCGGAACTCGGTGATGGCTCCCAGGCCAGTGTATTCAGACTTGCTAATGGCCTCGCCACCCATATCGATCACCTCCTGGACAATATAGGCCTTAGCTCCAGAATCGAAGCCATGATCCGTATTCAGGTTCTTGAGGCGGCCGTAGATGGTGCCCAAATCTGCGGGCCACATGTGTTTGGCAGCATCCACACGGAATCCGGCCACACCAAGGTCGATAAGGTGGTTTAGGAACTCGGCCACCTTTTCTTGAACATAGGAGTTTCCTTGGTTCAAATCACGGAGACCGACGAGCTCGCAGTTGCGCACTTGGTTAGCGTCGTTATAGTTGGAGATGGCACAGGTCGGGTTGAAGTCTAGCGAAGAGTAGGGAACACCAGGGTAGCTTTTGCTGCTGGGACTGGCAGTGCTGCCACCAGTGCCATAGGTGCCACCATCAGCCGCCATGTGGTTAAATACGACATCCACGTAGATGCGCACTCCAGCGTTGTTGCAACGCCGGACCATGGATGCGAATTGTTCCTCATTGCCGGAACGAGTGACAAGCTTGTAAGAGATGGGTTGGTAACGTTCCCACCAGGGACGACTGTCTTTTACAGCATTTTCGTTCACGGGTGATACCTGGCAACCAAAACCAAAATTTGTCAACTTTTAAGGAACCTCTTTTAAGAATATATCTGACGCACCTGCACACCCGCAAATCCGTTCGGGCCCAAGAAATTTTCGCATTCAGCTCCAATATCATCCCACTTCCACTCGAAGAGGTGCACCATACCGCTGCGGCCTACCGCATAGTTGGTGTTGAATTGGGCGTTGGCCACCGCCAGGAGGGCGAGGCATACAAGGCTCTTCGTAAGACCATTCATAGCTCAAGTTTTACTCTGAATCAAGGCACCACTTGGCTGTGCTTTTTATACGCGGGAACTTGACGTCATCGTCAGCGGCTTGGCAAGAAGATTGATTTGTGATTCGAAATGGCAACGTATGCCATTGGACAGGTAGACGTTATGGGGGGGATCCGTCGGGGTCTATCATGGGCAAGATTAGATACGAGTTCACTGGTTACTATCTGGGGGGTTGCTTTGATTCCAGGCAAGTTTACGACGAGTGTCAGATAGATTGCATCTTTTAGATTGCGCTGGCTTTTGCTCCTATGGCTATTAATTAATTAACACGATTGAAGTTATTTTGAATGGCGGTCAGATTGAGGATCTTGTTATCTTTTACCAAAGTTCTACTCATCACATAGTAAACAAGTTGATTGTAGTGGCACGTTTGGTAATTTACAGCCCTCTCAGAACTGTGATTAAATTCCGTAGGTAAGCGAAAACGTTTCTGTTCGGGCCATATTTTTAGCTATGTTTTACGACGATTATCGGATCTTATCGGGCTGACTCAAACGAATTTCGGATTTTACACTTATTAATATTTTTTTGGTTTTCCCAAGCAGAATCTCGTTGAAGACTACTCCAGTCTGCCCATTCGTTATGTCGTTTCCGATTTATCGGAATCCATTTATCCTTAGGCAAGACGATGATTGACTGCTGAATTGCTGATTTGCCCCTAAATACAATCATTTTATATAAAATATTACATAAATTATTTAAGATGATACAATGATTAAATGATAATTTAAATTAATTATTTGAATATTTTTTTCACGCCCTACCGCACTCAAAAATTAAATATTTCTGTAGCGCCAGTGCAGGAAATTTTTTTGAACAAAAATAATTGCGAAACTAAAGTTTGTGTCAAAATTTTGCCACGCCCACTTTCGGCCCCAAACCAAAAATCTTCTTGTTGCGCTAATTCAAACAAGTTTTTGGATGTTCGTGTTTGGGAGTACTGTATTTTTAGCGATTCAGGATAGCTTCATATATTAAATTTATAGCATGTTCCTATATATGTACATATGTATATTTATACCTCATTTAGTAGATGATTACTTTAAGACTATGATATAATCTTTATTATGGATATCGCCCTCTTCCAATACCATTATGCAGGAGAGGATCCATTGATGCTGGCGCCCATGGCAAAAGCAAAAATGTGCGCCACCTTATGAACCCTCTGCCTTATGAACGTGACAGATAGTTTTTATACCCTTGCAGAGGGTATTATAATTTTGGTCAAAAGTGTGCAACGCAGTGAAGGAGACATCTCCGACCCTATAAAGTATATATATTCTTGATCAGGATCACCTCCTGAGTTGATATAAGCATGTCCGTCTGTCCGTCTGTCTGTCCGTCTGTCTGTCCGTCTGTCTGTTTCTACGCGAACTAGTCTCTCAGTTTTAGAGCTATCGTCTTGAAACTTTGCACACACCCTTCTGTCCTTTGCACGCAGTATATAAGTCGGAACGGCCGGGATCGGCCGACTATATCTTATAGCTGCCATATAACTGATTGATTGGAAATGCTATAACTTCGGTGTTTTTAAAGCTAGAGAATTCGGATTTGATACGATTGCTATTTTTGGCAAAATAATACAACACGCCAAATTTTATAAGGATCAGCCAATTATATCCTGTATCTGCGATATAACTGATTGATCGGAAATGGCATAACTTCAGTGTTTTTCGAGCTAGAAAGTTGGGATTTTCTATGAATTCTATTTTTCGAAAAATAATACGACTTATCAAGTTTCATATGGATCGGCCGACTATATCTTATAGCTGCCATATAACTGAACGATCGGAAATGGTATTTGGTAAAAATACCAACTTTGGGGTTCTTCAAGATAGAAGTTTGGGATTTTTTTTTAGATTTTGTCTTGTAATTTATTGATTATATTATGATATTCCCATAAAAATCGGTCAACTATATCCGATTTTAGAGATATATATCCTGTTTTAGCTGCAAGGGTATATCAACTTCGGCTCCGCCCGAAGTTAGCTTTCCTTTCTTGTTTAAATTAATAAATTAATAACTAAATAACTAAAATTAATTTTAGTTTACGGAATGATCGCTCACACAAAGCCACAGATAACGGTAGAGTCAGCAAAATGTTCAAAGCCGTTACAAGTGTTTTGTATAACTCTAATCTGATATCTAATCTACTCTAAACTTTAAAAGTAATATTCTTTTCTTATAGGTTTGATTCAGAATCGGTGTTTTCTTGCTCATAATTTTTAGAAGAAGAAAATAATATTTTTCAAATGATTCCATGATTTCATAACATTCAGCAAAAAACTATACCTTTATTAAAATGTTATAAGGTGTAATTAAAATTTACAGAGTTGTAGTCGTTTTGGCATAAGTGCATGAACTGAAATTCGATGTTAAATGTAAACAAACATTCCCATAACCTAGCGAATACAACTCGCAAAGTTTCTTAAGACAGTGTTTTTTATGCCGTTTCTAGCGTCATCTTCGCATATGATCACGCATATCCAAAAACACTTTTATTGTTTTCATTTTCGAGTTTTTTTTTTAATTTTTCTATTTTTAGCACATACTGTGTAGGTCAAAAACTATTTTGCGCCCATTAGATTTGGCGCCAGAGGCGCTTGCACTTTTCGCCACCATAGATCCACCTACTGGATTCACCTACAGTGATGGAAAAAATAATAGAAACGAATTTTCACGTTGGATTCAAATAAGTATTTTTAATAAGGAACGTGGTAATGAGTGGAAATTTGAATTTTTCTTTGATAAATATACATCTATCTTACATACTAAAAAACATAAATGCATTTAGCCTTATTCATTTAGCTAAATAATGATACTAAAGTTAAATTTTATGATTTTGACCTGGAAATAAAAATAGAAACGAAATGAATAACCTTTATTCAAATTGACTAGTTTAGCAAAATTGACCATGTTTCAGTTTTTCAGTTACACCTACTGCTGTGCATAACGATATATTTTCGCGCGGAAATATTTTGGGTAAACCGTCTTCTAGGAAATATTTTGGGTAAACCGTGTTCTAGGCGGAAAAAAATATAAAATTTTATCTATTTTTTATTTGAGTTTATTTGAAAAAGCTTTAATTTACGATTTGAAACATATATCACTGGGGACGGAAGTACACAGGTGACAAACCGCATGCGTTAGCGTGTGTGTGCAACATATCGATTTTTATTCAAAAATTTGTCAAAATTTTTAAGGTAGTCTTCCCAAATTAATTAAGTAACAGATTTAAAAATATACGTTTATGTATACCTTTTTTTTTTAAATAAATGTAATGTTTTAATTTTTCCAAGCCCCTAAAAATTAAAAAAAACTTTATTATAGTAACAATATTTAAGCTAGAGATTTTTTTGCTACAAAATGTTTACCATATTTTATATAGTTTAAAGTTATTCAAGAACGAGTTTTTACTAGCGCTAACAGGGGCGATTGCAGCTGACATTTTTCTACTCTGAAAACATCGAGATTTTCACACAAATATAAGCAGTAATACACAAAACACATAATAAAAAACTTTAGTATTGGAGTCCATCGTAAATAGTATCAAAAAATTATTTTTAATTTTGCACTTTCAAAGTCACACAATTAATTTTTGATATTCTCAAGCAAGTGCTGTATCGACAGGAATTACTTTGGGCTCCAAATTATTATTCTTCGTATTTAGATAGTTTTTCAAAGCCACATGTTTCAACATTTTTGCATAAAAAACAAGAAAGGACCGAAAAATATTCCCGACAATATTATACCCGGTACTCATCTCATTCACCCACAACTTAACTAACCTTCATAGCTCAAGCTTTAAAATTATACATTCTCAGCAATACATTTACAGTTAAAACATTACTTTAGATACGAACCGTCGCTACAACCAGACATAGTGTTTTGGACGGATGGACAGACGGACATGGCTATATCGACTCGGCTGTTGATGCTGTCAATATATATACTTTATGGAAAATCCTTGAAAACGTGATATAAAAATAGCCCCTGTTTGTGCGACACATTTCATTTTGTGATTTGATTTTAGTAGAGATGTAAAATTTGGTAATTTGGTCTACTCAGACTTTTACGAAAAGTAAACATACCAAGCAATGCGATGGAGCAAAATAAATTTTTTATTTACAATAAATGGGAAAATAATTTTTCGGCAAATATGAAACGGAAATCAATTTCAACTTTTATGCACGGTGTTGCCACCTGATTTGTACCTCTAACTCATGCTTTGAGGATAAAATCATAGTCAACTTTCGTGAGTTGCCGAATTCACGAAATGGCGTTTATGCACACGCGAATCGGAAATTAAGTTATACCTAAGAATTAGTCCAGGGGAGGTCTAGTGGGTGTGTCCTGCGCATCATTCTGATCTGCTCTTTGCTATCCAAGGGAGAGTGGCTAACTCGTTTGGATGGTTAAGCAGGCTCTGCATTGGGTAGGCTCTCTACCCAAGGAAAACCAAGAACCTGAGAGAACTGAGAGACTAGTTCGCGTAGAAAAAGACAGACGCACAGAAAGACATGCTTATATCAACTCAGAAGATTATCCTTATCAAAAATATACACAATTTATAGGGGCGGAGATGTAACCTTCACTGGGTTGCACACTTTTGACATAAATTATAATACCCTCTGCAAGGGCACAAAAAACACAAACCAAATCAAAAACTTTAACACAAACTTGATCTGCGCGGATACCAAACGAGTCCACGTTCCAAATTGGATAGTTCTCTCTCTTATAGTCTTTGGGATACACGCGTTCATAAGGACAGACGACTCGGCTGTTGATGTTGATCAATAATACAAATATGTATATACATTATGGGGTCAGAGGTGATTCATTCTCTATTTTACATACATTATCATTACTACAACATGATAGATACCCTTGTGCTCTACGAGTTAAAAAAAAGGTTTAAAAAAAAGTACAATTTTATCAATTACTAGTAAATACTTGTATTAACCCCATACAACTGGGGTTGATACAAGCAATATTTGTTCTGGACTTTGAGGACAGACTAAAGGTTATAGAACGGATAAAACTATCTAGAGTCAACCAAAAATTTTTTCGGCCAGTATTTAATGTATTCTCAATGAATACATTATTATTAACATATAAACTTTTGTTTTTTTTTTATGGCCGGTGGAAACATATTTGTTTGGCTAATAGCATTTAAAACAACCTAAAACGCCAACGAGGATACATCAGAAAGGCAATCATTTCCAAAAACAGAATGTGGGCTATAGAAAGGTAGGTTCTAGCATTTAATGAAAAAATCTGGCCTTGTGGCAACTATAATGAGCACACAAAAACATGCACCACTGACGGTATAGCATGGCGTACAACAAATACATATATGTATATATATACTAGCCAGCTCTATGCATTCGATTTTCAAAATACGTATTTCGAAATAGACCTGCCGGAACGTTGCTTATTTATGGCCTACAATTTGGGACAATGGCCTGGATCTAGTAGGATAAATTACTATTGACATATCTGCAACCTGAAACAGAGCCAGCCATATGAAATCAAATCAAATAAAGAGGCATAAATGTATTTGGATGGTTTGAATAGTGGCTTGCGATAAAGAAATAATGGATATACCTTATATGAGCAAACATTTTATATCTTGTAGCCATTACATTCAAAGACCCATCCATTAGCCATTTTTCTGTGGGTATGCATACTTTTCAGGAAAACTGCCGATATGAAAAATATTAAGTCATAGTAATAGGAAAATTAAGACACAGAAGGGTTCTTTAAAATGAAACTGAAACTAGAAGGGACTGAAACTTTTATACTGGAAACCCTTAAAAATTAAATTTTTTTGTTTGTCGTCTTTAAATACGTCTTGGATTTCTCCGATTCAACTTCCTTCCGTTTACTGAGTTGAGATCTTAGTCACGAAAAGGCCAACTGTCAAACTATTGAAAAATCTTCAAGCCAACTGTCATAAACGTTGACATCATTAAACCTTCTTACGACGACTATCCACCCGCGAGAGCACTCTACCCCCAAACTGTCAATTCACCCAACCATTCAGCAACCAGTCGCTCTTGCCTTCCAACCGCTCCTCCGCCAAATGTGCAGCTGGCTTAATAGCTCGACAGGGCGGGGGCAGGAGAGTCGTTGTTAAAATGTGCAAAAATTTCGCGCACTTCCGTTACATTTCGCATCCTTTCTGGCTGTTTATTTTTCGGTGGAGCTTCCTTTAGACAAACCGCAACGGAAGCACTGCCGTGCACTTTTCCGGTCCTACCTCCCAGTTCAAGCCACTTTTTTATTCCCATGCCGTAGCTGAACATTCCTCCCAAGTCCGAGTAAAAAGCGAATGTTAAAGTGAATGTCTAAAATCGACTGTCAGCGTTAAAGAAATATGTAGTTCATAAAAATTGTATTTTATTTGTTCCTTCAACAGTTTTTTGCTACTGGGATCAACTTGTAAAGGATCGTAGTTTCTGAGAATTGATTTTTTAGGAGGGCGAAGCTTTTGAAAGCTTTGTTGGATACCTTCTTGAAACCGTTTACGGGGTATCATTTATATGACATTGATTTAAAATTGATCCTATATTTTTGCTGGTCATTAAAAGAAATTATAACAATAATCATTAACGTGTTTAAGTTAATTTAAGTCTCTAATAATTTAGTTGTAAAAAAAAACCGGCATATGAAAAGTTATCTTTTAATGAAAGGATTTAATTAAAGGAAATAATATCAGATAATTGCCCATTAGGTCTCAGATGTGGAATGGATATCGAAATGAAATGAAAATGTCACATTTTGAAAAATTTTTAAAGGTCACGGCTTCTACTATTGAGTTAAAGCGGTAAGATTAAAGACGAGATAAACACTTTATTTACTGACTTTATTTACTTATGAAAGTTGTGGAACAATTTTAATGGTATTTAATGAAGTGTGTTTTTTAGGATTAGGAGTGAGTTATATAAATCCAGCTAAAGCTATAAAAGCATATTTAATTGTTCCTTACAAGACTGAAATCGAAGTCATTATGTATTATTTCATGGCATTTTCTTACCCTAAGTACGAATATAAGTGTAGCCAATGCATAGAGGATGGAGGATTCCGGGGTCGTTCTCGCATCCTAATTAATGGGCCACAACAAGTTAGCCGACAGTCCCACATATACAAGAATAAACAAGAGTTGGAAATAGGGGAATGGGGTCCATAATGAATTAAAGTTCAATTGACCAGAACAGGCAAAGGTCGTTACTTTGTCCAATAATCACTGTTACGGTCCGAAGGCTGTGAGGTCTCCTCCCCAAACAAAATATTCTTTTCCTCCTCAGTAGCTTCAGTAGTATCCACGGAATCATCCTCGAATGGGTCCTCGTTAAAATTGACATCATGAAAATGCATTAGCATGACGATCATGCCCAAAGCCAAAAATACTGACACGATGATGTTGTCGCGCGCCACATCCATCTCAATGGTCCATAGGTACTCCTCAACCTTGGGATTGCAACCGGGGCAATTCGGCTCGATGCAACAAGAGCCACCGTCCCAAGTGCGATTGGCAGACGGCGTCTGGTAGTCGATCACTCCCACCATGCCACAGCAACTGAATTCGGCCTCAATCTTTCCTAAGGTTCTCTTCAGCCACATTTGGTAGACGAGCAAATGGGCGAAGTATTCGAATCTGTCTCGGTACATGAAGCGGGTCACCGCAATGCTTACAGTGTAAAGGAGCACTACAAGACCGACCAGTATGTAGCTTCCGTACTTGATAAGGCTAGGTTGCTTGGCCATCCAAATGCCTAGGATGGCTTCCGATATGTAGGAGAGCATCGTCAGTCCACGAATCCAGAACAGCCAACCCCGTATCACCACCGGGTATAGACGAATGTCGGGGAACATGGTTGACCGCAGATAAAGGTGGCTAAACACGTCTAACATGAAAATCAGCCCTATCACAATTAACACCACATTGATGTGCAGGACACAGTCACGCGACACGCGGCACCAGCCACACCGCCGTGGCATCTTGCTAAAGGGAGCAGTGAAAAATTAGATTCCCAGATTGCTTGCTTTGAAATCAAACGACTCCGAGATGCTTTGGAAGTCGACTGAGGTCCCAGGCCAGACGGTTTGTTGATTTTGTTATGAGTGATTTGGCAAAGCTCAGGTGAATAATATCAACGAAACTGCCTTCTTCGGCCGCACAACGGCTGGTTGCCAGGCCTTCAAATGTAAATGAGTTTTCTTTCCATGGAAATGAAATTTGGCACCTACTGCGAGTAGAGCTTCCCTTCACGACTGGAGGGGGTCGATGCCAGCCGCGGTACTAATAATATTAAGAAAGGAAAGCAAGCTTTGGGTGCTGAGTTGTTAGGAAGGAGGAGGAGGAGTGATGAGATAAGCATATTGTAGGATATTGGATATAGTTTGAATTTTACAAATCCCATGAATTTACTGTACAGTCATAAGCTGTCTCCTTCACTGCGTTCCATGTTATAATGTTAATGTATGTAACATAAAGCCTTCTCTCATCATTTCAACCCCATAAGGTATACATATATATTCTTGATCAGCATCAACAGCCGATTCAATATAGCCATGTTCGTATGAACGCGTCGATCTCTGAGACTATTACTATGTTTATGGTATGGAAATACCGATTTCTTCAAAGCGCAATATAGAAATAACACCCGTTTTTGGGACTTATCATTTCGTGATTTGTAAAATTAGGTATTTTAGTCTGATCAAACTTTCACAAAAAGTAAACAAACCAATAATGATGTGGACAAAATTAAACTCTTCATTTCGAATCGGCAATTTAATTTAATTATTAATAATATTTTTGCATTATTATGCATATTCAAAATATGCTTTTACCAATTCACGCTTTTAGGCTGAAATCATAGTCAACTTTCGGGTGTTGCCGAGTTCACGAAATGACGTTTATACGCACACGAATCAGCTGAAATCGTGAAATTAAAGCGTAAATTCGAAATAAATACGCTTAGCCTTCGAACAGCGAGAATACTGTAGCGCTATTTTTTTCGACGTATATCAAGCTTTCGACCGAGTTTGGCTTAATGAACTCATGCACAAAATTAAAACGTATTTGCCAACATAGACACACAAGAAACTGGAATCATACCTCTACAATAGGGTGTTCTCAGTGAGATGCAACGCAGCTACTTTGGGCGACTACATCATCAAATCTGGAGTTCCACAAGGAAGAGCACTCGGGACTTGTCTATATTTTTTGTATACTGCGGATATTCCTACGATCGCAAAACTAAGAACGTCAACGTTCGCCGACGATACTGCTAACCTTAGTCGCTCCAGATGCCCAACGCAAGCAACAAACCAACTCGCTAATTATCTAATATTATCTAAATATTATATTATTTTTTAAAATATATTTTTAAAAATTTTAGCATACATTTTACATTTATTAAGGAATAAGATTAACTGTTGGCAGTACAATTTTTTGCATGTATACATATATTTTTACGAATCATTAAAAATCAATATACTGGGATAGGAACAGGGTATATTTCAGTTGACATCATTTAAAACGCCGATCGCTTTTAAGTTTTCGTTGTTTTTCATGTAAATTGTGCCTGCATACCCTACCGATGGATGATTTTTAGGGGAGTGACCAGACACCTTCTTTATGTCGGTTAGGAATATATCTCCAAGAAGAGAAAAAAACGCTCTCAATTCGTTCTGAGGATGTCAAACAAGCCTTCGACCGGGTCTGGCACTCTGGTCTCCTGCTTAAATTGAAGACTAACCTGACCAGACCTTACTACCTCTTTCTGAAGGACCGCAAATTTGCGGTCAGATGCGGAGAGGTTACTTCCGGACTCAGTGAGGTCCGCGCCGGAGTCGCCCAAGGCAGCGTGCTGGGCCCTATATTATACAATGTCTACACGGCCGATCTCTCAGTTTTGCGGAGCCACAACATATTGGAAGCGACCTATGCGGACGATACCGCCTTCCTGACAGCTTCACAGAGCTACAGAGGCAGCTATTGTCATGCAGGAGCAGCTAGATCTTCTCGGCGATTGGCAGAGAAGGTGGAATATTCAAGTGAATAAGGATAAATCCACCGCCACCACATTTTCTCTCCGTCGGGGAAATTGCCCACCAGTCCACCTCAACAGCACCCCCATCCCATAAGTAGAAAACCCAAGTTACCTGGGCTCCCGCTAGACAGGAGGCTTACTTGGAAGCCTCACCTAGTCAAAAAGCGAAAGTAAGCGTGAAGTAAGATTAAAGGCGTACTATTGGCTGATGGGTAGGAGGTCGAAGCTAGGGACCTCTTCGAAAATGCGAATCTACAATGCGATTATTCGGCCAATTTGGACATACGGGATCCAACTTTGGGGCACGGCCGTATCGCCACTGGGGCCCACGTCTACCACGACAACCAGATAAGCACGAGGTGCTTAGCTTCTCATGGGTGAAGGAGGAGATTCAGAGAAGCAGCAGCAAGTACATCCAGAGACTACACAACCACCCCAACGAGTTGGCGACCACTCTCCTCGACAACATCGAACAGATGTGGCGACTGCGCAGAACTCACCCGCTGGACCTCATCCGGAATAACTCTTAGACATTCTTATTTCTCTACCTCTAACTTAAGTTACACATAAGCCAAGTTTTCTGCCACAATATTTAATGGTTGTCCCTGTTGGACAGTTTTGAATAAAACCACACAAAAAAAAAAAAAAAAAAAAAAAACCGGCCTACAATAAAGTAAAAAAACAGTAGTTATTGTGATCGTGTTGGGGAATAAAATTATAAGGTGAGGCAGTGTTTAAATAGTTTAAATATCCAACATGACGTGTTCCTCGTCAGGTGGCACAGCCTTACTACGATTCTGTGCAGGTGCGGCCTGATAGGCTTTGCCATTTGGAATTCGGCCTCGGATCGGGCGTAGGAAAAGGTCGAATCAGGAGAACCACCATAGCAACCCCCTCATGGAATCAATTGGACACCCTTAACTTCGAGTGACCCAACTTGATCCTCGCATGGACCTCCGATAGAGTGACGTAACCAGCCGACAGAGAAGCCCCACAATAAATAAGAATTAGGGAGGATCAGGATGTAGAAAGGAAATAAGAACAATCACAACAACAAATAACTGTTGCCGCTGCAGTTAGGTTTCGTTTATTTTTGTTTCAGCGAGCAGACAGCCACTTATTAGAGTGAGAGTTTCGTATTTTGACTATTTTCTTTTGTGAGCCTGAGTAGGCCAAATATCACTACACCGTGAGAAAAACAATAACCCTTGCCTGCGAGCATGTGTGTGTGAACACTTTCGGCAATATTGAATTGCCCAATCTTCCAAGGCGATCCTCGATAGCTGCGCCAAATTCGTATCGACTCCCACCCTAATTAAAATCATGTATAATTTTCCTTTAGTTTAATATTATAAATTCTTAATTTTTTGAATATCACATTTAAGTAAAATCTAAGGAGTATGGAGTATTTAGCATAGGACCTTATCTTCAGTTTAGTTCATAGGCCCACCAAATCAGCCTTGAAAGAAAGATTGGTCAGGTATTTCCCGCATGTATTCCTTCTTTTTTTTATAAGGTACAGCGAAAATCACCTCATCCTCTTGGGCCCAACAATCGATGTAGCGTCGGAAAAGCTGAGTGAGTAAACCACCACAAGTAATTACTGAATTTTAATACAATGGGAAATCCGTGACTTTACTTTCATTTTCGAATATTATGTTTAAATAGAAAGGTGGAAAGGTGGCTGTCCGACTGACGCATTAAAATAAACGAACAAAAGTGTAAACATGTAACGTTTACTTTTAATAGACAAACATGCGCTTCGCTTTCACTAAACGGTATGCAGATCCCTCAAGCTAACGAAGTAACGGCGGAAGCACATCGATTGCCAGAAGATGCACTTAAAACTAAAAGCCAGTAACCTCCACTGTATCATAAACTCACGATCGCCACTGTGCCTGGACAAGTTACTACTCTACAATTCAGTCCTAAAGCCAATCTGAACGTATGGCTCCAGCTGTGGGGAAACCCGAGCAGCAGCAACATAGACACAATAAAAAACCTTGAGAACTATCACTAGGGCACCATGGTATGTTCGCAACGAAACATCCACCGGGATCTGGGCATCCTCGCAGTGAAAGCGGATCGCGCCTGTGGCGCAACTACCTCCCAACCCAGCAATTTATTTTGGGGCCGTCTAACTCTATATCAGTTTATATGGCTGTTAGTTAAGTTAAAAATATAAGTTTTGATTTTTTCATTAGCAATACGATATCATAAAAACTCAAAAATTAATATTACTACCAACATACTGTTAATATTAATTTTTCAATTTTTAAATATATATTTATTTATATATTTTATATATTTCATGTATATAGATATATATATTTTTATATAAATATTTTTAATCGTATTTAATATTAAAATTGCCCAGTAAAAGATATTGTAAAAGGCTCGGGGTAGCCAAACTTTTCTTCGATAGCTTGATGAGTTTCATTCCATTTCATTCCTATGGGTATTCCTATGGTATGGGGTGAGGACGACTCATGCCAAGTATGTGAACAGATTCCTTGTTGTGAGTTAAACATATAATTTTTATTTTTCTTTCCTTTTATTTAACCTTTTTTTTATATTGACGTTATATTCACGTTCAACAATCCGATACTTTACCCATTCAGACATTGCACTATGGTCCCAGTGCGGCATAAAATCGAAAAAATGATGAAACTATTTTTTGAATATGAACAAAATTTTAATTAATAGACATCCCAAATAAATATGAATATACAATTTTTTGAGCTTTATTGCAACCCTGTTAATTTAGCGCGGTCATTTAACCAGCTGATTTATTGCAACCCTGAAACTTGCAAATGGGCAGCAACTTTAAGGCAACTTTTAATTGTGTTTCAATTGGCTTAAATTGAGTAAAAATACTAGATTAAATATGGAAAACAAAGATCAAGGTATGAAAAATCAATAATTAAACTATTTCGTGTTATCATTATATTTGTATCTGTGTTGTCAAAGGTTTTGTAAGTGTCTATTTAGCAGGAATGTGTAACAAAAGTAGTTGTGTTTTATGGAGTGTTACTTTTTCAGCGCATATCGGCGCAAGCAACTAACCAGGTGAAGTTACTTATAAAAATATAGGAATTCAAATTAAATTGGTCTTCTTTGCTGGTTTTTGCTCGTTTTCGAAAAAACAATAGATGTTGCAAGTGTTTATTAGTTCTCTCATGCAGCGCTCCTCGAAGTTTCGGGGGAGAGCCACCGGAAAGACGACGCTGTTAGAGGTTTAAATTAAATATTATAAATAATAGAACCATATTTAATAAAAGTTTTAGTTCTTTTTATGAAAAACTTAAGTTTATGTAAAAATTAAGTAAAAATTCCAGTATAGCCAACTCTTAATGTAGGCGGCGGCCATAGGCGTGGTCAAATTTCCAAAACAATAAAATTCGAAATTCGACAAAAATAGTTCAAGCATATATGCAAAATTTGAGCCCAGTATATCTAAAATTGGAGTTTATGCAAAAAAAACGGCATTTCCGCCCGAAGTGGGCGTGGTCAAATTTAAAAAACAAAAAAATTCGAAATTTGACAAAAATAGTTTAAGCGTATGTACAAAATTTGAGGCCAGTAACTCTAAAACTGGAGTTTCTGCCAAAAAAAAGGCGTTTGGGCCCATTGTGCATTGTCAAAATTGAAAATGGAATGTCGAAATTACTTCTGGAATGACCAAAATCTCGCAAAACATCCGAAAACGAATACAAAAATGGGTGAAAATAGACATTTAAAGTAAAATATATAACTGGCACTAAATGGTTTTTGTCATTTTTGTCATATATTGCTGATTTATGTCATAAGTAAGTCCGTGAACAAGCATTGTACGATATTTTCGTATAACTATCGATATTTGGACCAATATGTAGAATCTAAATTTGGTAGTGTTGTGGCACATTTGGTAATTTAATAAATATTACATTAATTTTACTACATTTTACTTACATTTTTATACCCGGTACTATGTTTAATTAGTTTACGAGTGTACGAGTCTAAATCTAAATTATCTAAAAAATCTAAATACTAAATATAATCTAAATATTTTTTTAATATTACAAAAGACTTGTCAATTAAAAAATATATTCTATTTATGTTTTGAAAAATTACATTATTTTATGCGTAATTATGTAAAAACTAAATTAAAAATGTTGATAAAAGTCGCAGAAACAAAGCCTTTAATTTGAGCTGATGCTGAGAGACTTAAAGCGTTTAATTAAAAACTTATTTAAGTGTGGGTCACTAAGACTGCGTTTGAGACTGTTGGAGTTTGCTAATTAAAATGCCATGAGGCAGCTGAGACCTTTTTTGTTATAAACAGCCCAATCATATTTCCAATCGTATTTTCAATGAAAGACATCTTTATGATACCTTTGAAAAATAGTACAAAGTGTGTAGTTTAAAATGCGGAAAAATAATTTAATAAAATTCAAATACTTAATCATAAATTTGATAAGTTCTTGCGAAATACCTTTGATTGCTTAGCCAATCACTGCATTATTAATCGAGAAAATACATTTTTTACTTTCTGTGAACTGTTACAGACTGCTGGCCGATAAGTCATCAGTTATTTATATGGAAGTGTAAACTTTTACACTTTTGGGCAGCATTACGTGATGGCTGTTCCGTAAGGCGAATCGGGGTCGGCCTCGTGGCCGCACCAAGAACCCTGCACTGCTTTAACCCTAAACGGCAAAGAGAGTCGAAAAATCCTGGTGGCAGTCTGTGCCAGAGCTCAGGGGCCATGGTAAAGTCGCCCTAATTGATTGGTACCAACCTTGTTCTGTGGTTTATAAATTATCAAAGCTAAATTATCATTGATGAGTTTATAATCACGCTACGGTTTCCCCTATAAAAGGGACGATGGGTAATCAAGGATCCATAGTTGAAACATAGACCTGAACTATGCGAAGGCTACGCAGAATCTTTCCAGCGATGTACACTCGTTCGGAGGATGTTCCGGCCCGCTCCCGGGACGCGACCCTCTACTTACTGCGATGCATTTTTCTGATGGGCGTGCGGAAGCCTCCGGCCAAGTTCTTCCTGGCCTACGTGGCGTGGTCCTTCGCACTGAACCTTTGCTCCACCTTCTACCAGCCCATAGGCTTTCTAACAGGCTACATCAGCCATCTGTCGGAATTTTCGCCCGGAGAGTTCCTCACTTCCCTGCAAGTGGCCTTCAACGCTTGGTCCTGCTCCACCAAGGTGCTAATTGTGTGGGTGTTGGTCAAGAGGTTCGATGAGGCCAACATCATTCTCGATGCGATGGACAAGCGCCTGACGCATCCCTCCGAGCGACTGCAAGTTCATCGCGCCGTCTCAAACAGCAACCGGATATTCTTTTTTTTCATGACCGTGTACATGGTGTATGCAACGAACACATTTCTCTCGGCAATTGCGATCGGCAGGCCGCCCTATCAGAACTACTATCCCTACCTAGACTGGCGTTCTAGCAACTGGCATCTCGGAATGCAGGCCGGCCTGGAGTACTTTGCCATGGCAGGCGCCTGCTTTCAGGACGTCTGCGTGGATTGCTATCCTGTTAATTTCATTCTGGTTCTGCGGGCTCACATGTCCATCTTTGCCGAACGCTTGCGACATCTGGGAACGGATCCCGCCGAAAACCAGGAGCAGCGGTACCAAAAATTGGTTCAGTGCATTGAAGACCACAAGGTTATCCTGCGGTGAGTAAAGGGGCATCAAAGACGTTACACAAAGATCTAAAATTCGTGTGTGGTTTTTCAGCTTTGTTGACTGCCTGCGCCCCGTGATATCGGGCACCATCTTCGTTCAGTTCCTAGTAGTGGGTCTGGTGCTGGGCTTCACCCTGATCAACATCGTGCTGTTCGCCAATCTGGGCTCTGCCATTGCCGCACTCTCATTCATGGCCGCTGTGTTGCTGGAGACCACGCCGTTCTGCATCCTCTGCAACTACCTCACGGATGACTGCCACAACTTGGCGGATGCCCTGTTCCAATCTCAATGGATAGACGGCGAAAAGCGGTACAAGAAGACGCTTATGTATTTCCTGCAGAATCTCCAGCAGCCCATTACCTTCATGGCCATGAACGTGTTTCCGATATCTGTGGGAACAAACATCAGCGTAAGCTTTCGTCCTTCAAGGCTCCGTTAAATTTAATTGCGTGTCTTTGCAGGTCACTAAGTTTTCATTCTCCGTGTTTACGCTTGTAAAGCAGATGAATATTGCGGAGAAACTTGCCAAGTCAGAGGAAGATGAATAGAGAAACAGTATAATCATACAATCACTTGGTTACTGTGCTTGTCTTGTAAAATACATATTCTCATAAAATTGGCTAAGGTAGCGCACATAAATAGAAACAACAACAACGGAAACAAGATAGAATTCGAAAGGTTGCTGAATCTTTGCTGAAAAGAAAGCGGATGCATCTTTCTTTTCTATATCAAGAATAAATATTCAAGTATATATATTCTTGATCAGCTTCAACAGCAGAGCTTATATAGCTATTTCCGTCCGTCTGGCCGTATGAACGCCTGGACCTCAGAAACAACAAGAAAAAGAGCTATGAATGTATGTGACTCTGCAATGCAGAGTCTTCATATTTCTAATTTTTACCTTTCTCGTAATTATAATGGCATAAATACAGTATGAAACTGTAATAAACTGTGCACATCACTAAAAAACAAGAAAGGAAAGCTTTCTTCGGTCGGAGCCGAAGTTGATATACCCTTGCAGCTAAAACAGGATATATATCGCTAAAATCGGATATAGTTGACCGATTCATATGGGAATATAATAATATAACCAATAAATTACAAGACAAAATCTAAAAAAAAGCCCAAACTTCTATCTTGAAGAACCCCAAAGTTGGTATTTTTACCAAATACCATTTCCGATCGTTCAGTTATATGGCAGCTATAAGATATAGTCGGCCGATCCATATGAAACTTGATAAGTCATATTATTTTTCCAAAAAAAGAATTCATAGAAAATCCCAACTTTCTAGCTCGAAAAACATAGAATTCATAGAAAATCCCAACTTTCTAGCTCGAAAAACACTGAAGTTATGCCATTTCCGATCAATCAGTTATATGGCAGATATAGGATATAGTCGGCTGATCCTTATAAAATTTGGCATGTTGTAATATTTTGCCAAAAATAGCAATCGTACCAAATCCGAATTCTCTAGCTTTAAAAATACCGAAGTTATAGCATTTCCGATCAATCAGTTATATGGCAGCTATAGGATATAGTCGGCCGATCCTTATGAAATTTGGTAGATCGTATTATTTTGCCAAAAATAGCTTCCGTACAAAATCTGAACTCTGTAACTCTAAAAAAACCAAAGTTATACCATTTCCGATCAATCAGTTATATAGCAGCTATAAGATATAGTCGGCCGATCCCGGCCGTTCCGACTTATGTACTGCGTGCAAAGGAAAGAAGGGTGTGTGCAAAGTTTCAAGACGATAGCTTTAAAACTGAGAGACTAGTTTGCGTAGAAACAGACAGACGGACAGACGGACATGCTTATATCAACTCAGGAGGTGATCCTGATCAAGAATATATATACTTTATAGGGTCGGAGATGTCTCCTTCACTGCGTTGAACACTTTTGACCAAAATTATAATACCCTCTGCAAGGGTATAAAAAAAAGAAAGCTAACTTCGGGGTGATACTTTTTCTCACATGACTACTCTTGCAGTCAAGATCAAATATATCAGATCAGGATTTGTTTACCAAAAATTAAATCTGTAGGAAAAAACGAAAGTAGGGTCATTTCCAAACGTTCAGTTATATGAAATCTATAGAATATAGTCGGCCAAACCCGGCCGTTCCGACTTACATACTGCCTGCAAAGAAAAGAAGATCGTGTGCAAATTTTCAAGTCGATAGGTTTCGGCGTATTTCGCGTAGAAACAGGCTTATATCGATTCAATAGGTCATCCCGATCCAAATTATTTTTTTTTTAGCTTTTTAATATTAGCAAGGTAGCAAGCGCAGGTGGTAGTCTGGATTCCGGCGGTCGGTTTTGGGAAATGTTTCTGGGAGAGGCAACAAGATCAGCAAGTGAACTTTATTTAGGAAAATGGCCTCTGCATATAGGTTGAAATCCAGTGTCTCCTCCAGATCTTGACAAAATATTACCAAATCCACACCAGGGAAAATAAACCGGCGTTTCGGGGATCTCGTCTGCGGCGTTGAGTTATAATTGGCTATTAGAGGAAGATGATCCGAAGAAAGTTGGTATTCTGTACTGATGCTCAGCTCACTGGAATAGATACCATTGAAGAGAAAAAAGTCGATGGCACTTGGAGTGAGGTTTTGTGCATATGGGTAGTGTAATGAATAGCTGCCATATAATTGAACGATTGGAAATGGTATTTGGTAAAAATACTAACTTTGTTTTTTAAGATTGAAGTTTGGGATATAATTGAAGTTTGGGATAGGCAGAATATATCTTATAGCTGCCATATAATTGAACGATTGGAAATGGTATTTGGTAAAAATACTAACTTTGTTTTTTAAGATTGAAGTTTGGGATTTTTTTTATATTTTTTATTTTAATAAGTGTGCATTTATAAGTAAGCAGTTAGGGAGCAGACAAACAATATTCAGCAAATGTACTTTAATTCACGCTAATAACCGCAAATTTGTGAGTTATTATACACGAATTATTTATTCATTTCTAATTTATTATTTTATTCATTTTTATAAACAATTAATTATTCTTCCTTAAACTTGTCGGCTATGTTCATTTGCCTGGTGATAGTTATTACTGAAAAGGCGAACTTGGCGACCTGAAAAGGATGGAGTCAATAATTTTACGTAAAACGGATTCTGAATAAATGTTTAAGCCAATAAATATATTAAATAGATATTTTTGTGGCTTGTTAATATTTTTGAATCAAACAAAATGGTGCGAAATGGTGCTTATAATAATTAATTTTTGAGCCGGGATGCAAAAATTTGATTCAATAGTTATATCCTTGTGGACCGTTATATAATTGTGCTCAAAAGTGTAAAAGGATGTGAAGGAGTCATCTCTGATCCTATTAAGTATATATATTCTTGATCAGGATCACCTCCTGAGTTGATATGAGCATATTCGTCAAGGATCGGCTGACTATATCCTACAGCTGCCATATAACTGAACCATCGGAAATGACCAAACTTTCGTGTTTTTGAAGATAGAAAGTTGGAAATTCGTACAGAATCTATTTTTGGTCAGTTGATCCCACCTACCAAACGATCGGCTGACTATATCTTATAGGTGCGGTATAACTGAACGATCAGAAATGGTATTTGGTATTTCTTGCGCGTTTGCGATATATATCCGATTTTAACTGCAATATGTATCTGCAATTTATATCAACATCGGCTCCGCGCAAAGTAGTAGTTCCATGAATATTCTAATTTCTCTATTGTCTTAGAAATTCGGTCATACAGACATGCCAAAGCAATTATTTTTTTTTTTAAATGTTATAATGAATATAAAAATATACCCTTACTGGCTTGTTAATATTAAATGAAGTGAGGAAATTCACTTTTTATTGATTTACATATTTTTTCTCAGGATGACATCCCAGGCGATATGAGAACATCAGTCAGTCTGTCTGATTTGTGCAAACTAGTTCCTTGGGTTTGGGTCTATTGACTTTATATTTAGCATACTCTTTTTTTCATTGCACGCACTACCTTCAATTTTAAGTTGTAACGCATAGCTGCCCTATAACTATAAGATAGTCGCCCTATAAGAGCGAATAAAATTTCCTTATCCTTTGTGTTTTTGAAATACAAGCTAATTTAGTGAGAACTCAGTTCTACAAAAACCTCTATGTACAGGTGAATGTACCTCAAGCGGATCTATGTTCATGAGAGTTACATATTTCGTTTTTTTTTCAAACGAATTTTGTTGTTGTTTTTGATCATTTTGTTTTTAACAATTTCCTTGTCTCATAATTTTGGCATGGTAAGCTAGCTTGTTAGGTACAGTTAGGCATTCAAAAATTGCAGGTCTACTGCATTACTACCCAAAAAAGTTTTCTTGGAGCCTTATTACGACATATTTTTGAAGCGTTGGTAGCTTAAGTTTAAATTTTCGAAGTTTCTGATTGTGATCAGAAAAATATATGTGAAATTTTCGAATATAGAAGTTTCTGATTGTGATTAAAGGTTAGTGACTCTCAAATAAAAAGTCTTAAGTGCTTTCTTACGCTGATGTTGCTGCTCATTGATATCTGGAATATGCCTCCGGCTATAAAGACGATGGGTTGCTGAACATTCTGGAGGAAGTACAGGAGCGTTGTCTTATAGGGTCGGTTGGCGTCCACCCAATTCGACTGAAAGATGGCGTGGGTCAGGGCCTCACAGTCCTCCATTATCAGGTTGCAAGTGTAGCAAAAGGGAAATGTCTGCAAAAGAATGGTGATGACGAACATGAAGGAGGCAATGCCTGTCCAAATGTCCGAAAAGAAGAACACGTTGATCAGCGTGAGGCCCAGCACAAGTCCGATGAGCAGGAACTGCGTGAATATGGTGCCGGAAATGACGGGCTTGATGAGGGCACAGTACCTGTGAAGACACAAAGACGTTAGGAAGAAATGACCTTAAAGCCTCAAAGTGGGACAAGTCACTTCAGGATCAGCTTATGGTCCATGACACACTTGACCAGCTCCTCGTAGTTCTCACTCTCTGTGAGAGTCTCGTTGGAGCGGAGTCGGCGGATGCGCTCCTTCAGCATGTCCAGATGGGCTCGGAGGATAAGGGTGTAAATCAGTGGGTAGGTGTCCGAAAGCTGGTCCTGCAGCACAGCTCCTGACATCACGATGTACTCCAGGGTGGAAGCCATCCACAGCTTCGCCGTGCCGTCGCGCCAGTCGATGAACGGGTTGTAGAGCTGCCACGGCGGCCTTCCACTGAGGACCGAGCTGAGGTAGGTGGAACCAGCATACCCACAGTAAACAAAGGTGAAGATGAGGAAGGCGTGGTTGCTGCGCGCCACCACGCGATGGATCTTTTCACGCTCTTCCATGGAAGTGCAGCGCAAGTCTAGCTGGTCAAGGAGGGCCTTCGCTTTGACCAAGCGCCACAGCATGGAGTAAGTTATTGCCACCTTTACCGAGGATCCATATGCGTTTATGCACACCTGCAGCGAGGTGAGGAACTCGCCCGGCGAGAAGGACTTGATCTGCGTCATGTAGCTTCCCAAAAAGCCCAGAGGCAAGTAGGTTGTAGACCACACAAACGTCATCAGTGTCCAGAAGAGGTACAGGTATCGTAGCGCACCTTCCTTGGGCGGCCGCCAGCCGATGAACTTCATGGCCCTGTACAAGTAGATGCACCCGTCCCTGGATCGCATTTGCTCCGTGAGAGGAGCGGGATGAATAAGCTTAAAGACCATTCTGGACTGGATTCGCTGGTTTGGATGGTCTGATTTAGAATGCCTGCTCTGGTGTGTACCGCCGACTCCGTCGTGCTTATATAGGCCGGCGAGTAGTTTTTGTGACTTTTTCGTAGAGAAAGTTTCAACCAATTCTAAAAGTTTTTATTAAGTTTGAGGAACTTGCTATTGTTTAATTATTCACTTGAGAATTCCTCTGCTGCGCTCCGTTATGTTTAATTAACAAAGTCAAGGCACTTAGCGAGAGGGCCCAAGGCGAACAGACGATTTTAGAGGTCTTGGTCTCCAAATTATGATACACCGCTTCTGAATGCCAAACTGCACCGCGTGTCGGTTGTTCTTCCATATGATGGCTTTCCGGCTTGCATAAATGATGCCAAAAGTTTGCAAGATTGTCACACGGCTTTTGAATACAGTTCAGGATGTACATACATAGTATGAAGTGAACATCTTTAAAAATAGAGTGTGAGCTTGCAGGTGGCGCCAAGTCGTCCATAATCGGATACACATTTGTAACCTTTTATATAGACTTAACCAAATTTTCAATAAATTAGGTTTAGAAAACGACTCTATCATAAAACTATGTGGTAAAAAAGCTTGCAGAAACATTGGCTTAAAGTTTTAGTGGTCAATTCCATAGTGAAAATAGTGTCATATTGTTCGAAATTTTACTACAAAAATTTCCATAAGCATCGGAAATTTATATTTGATACTGCATTTGTAATATTTCCATTTAAACTTTAAATCCTGAGTCGTCTGCCTGCTTCTACACGAAGAACAGAGAATCGACTAATTTTCAAGCTATCGACTCAAGACTTTACAGACTCAGTTTAGAAGTCACGACGGAAATTTTATAACATTAAAGATAAATGGTTCGGATTTTCAAATGATTTAAATTTATGTCGAGTTCCTCGAATTTGAGATACCCGGCACTATTGTAGGGATAGTTCAACTCGATCCTATAGTGGCAATGTATATTAGGTCCTTCGGTTTTAATCTAACAATCCAAGACCGCCATTTAACTGCAAGGGTATAAGGCTTTATCTTTGACCAAAGTTAGCTTCGCTTTTTTGTTTAGTTCAGTTTGTTTTAGTTGTTTTTGCAAATGCTCATGTATACGGAGTTGTGTGAGACTGCTCACGCCATAAGGTTCGTTGCTCACGCCATAAGCTTCGTTGCTCCCAGCATAAGCAAAGGGCAATTACAATAACAATTTGTCGTGTTTTTTAATTGCTATAATAAAATGTATTTTTTATTAAATTGATTTTTTTTTAACCGCTTGTGAATGTTACTACAATTTTATTTTTCAGTGCCCCCACATGGATGGGAAAAAAAAATTCTCGCACCAATGTATTGGTGATTTTTTGCATTGGTATGGGAGTTTTCTCTGCAGTATGCAGAGCTTGGGCACCCCTGTCTTAGATTGTTTTTGCCTAAGCTGAACAAGCATTTACTCTCTTACTAGACTATAGGCCACACAAAAGATCGAGGTTCCCCACAAGGGAACCAAGCCCCAGGACAAAGAGAAGCCGGAATTGCCACTAATCGTTGTTAGGTTGATAAATTTTACTCCTGTCGGATGCCCAGGCGAGTGGACAGAAAGGTTTGCATAAATAGCCTTAAAGCCACCGGGGATGCCATATGGTGTATTGTGCGTTACATCGTCTCGTGACATCTACTTGCAGCTTTAATGAAAAATATGTTCGCAGAGTGTTATTAATATTGCTCAGAATGTCTGCCGTTTGACACATGTTTTGTTGCCGCTGTCGCTTTAGCTGTTCATACCTTTTGGTATTCCTTCAACTATGGCCTCAGTTTCAGATACAGCAATGGCTACGGAGTGTGAGTTGAAGTAGAATCTGGAGCTGAAACTCTGGCTACGTGTAAGTTGACATTTTTTCATTACAGAAACATTTCAATAGCAGGAGCATCCGCAACCTAACCCATGGCAGCGACATCAGGGCGCAACAAAGAGCCCTGCCAAGCAGCTGCTTTTGATGCTCCTGCTGCTGCTAAAAAGTACCGTTGTGTTGCAGGATGTGTGCGCTGTGTCCATGACGAGTTTGTGTAGCAGCGCAAGAGCAAGGGCAAGGATAATCTTTTGTTTGCTCCGACACGGCTCTCACACTTGAGAAGGTTGGCTCTCCGGGTCCGCCATTGTCGTCTCCTCGAAAGTCATTTGTACTTCGCCCTACCTATTTGTACAAAACACTCCGCCCCACTGGCCACTTCCCTCCTGTCCGTCAAGGTGAGATCTTACATACATCGTACGGCTGACATGGCCGGCTTATATGTATTCTGACACGTCGTAGAATTTGAATAGAATTTATGCGCTGCAATAAGCCACGAGGGAGCCACAGGACCTTCTGATGAATTTTTCTGAAGCCGTCAATCTGATGCTGTGTCGTGTCCGTGGCAGAAATTTATGCGTCCCAAGCCAGAGGTCCTGGCGAATCAATTATGCCATTAATTGCAATTCTCTTCTAGACTCGGCCCACGAAAATAGATGCAAATTTTGGTCGGGATCTCTAATTTGATGTGTGGTTTGCGACTTTTGGGTCATTTTTCAACCCAATCCTTCGTTTCGTGCTTAAATTACACGCCATGTCATTTATTATCGCTTGACGTATTTATTTTAATTAACGGAAATTAATGCCACGCTGCGCAGCTGTGCGAATATGTTTGCAGTTGCTTACACTCGTTTTCAGGCTTTTCGCTGCTAGCACAGCAAGCACCTGTCGAGTAGAGCCCCGAGTGGCATATCTCCGTACATCCCTGATGCCGACATCTCTTTTCCCGACTACACACGACGTACCTTTTCAGCCTGTCAGTCCTCTCGGAAGTAACGCACGTAGAAGTAGGCGGCTCACACATTTTGCAGCATCATTACCGAGGACCAATCTGTTTTTAATACACACCTAATTAATGGAAATAAAAAAAATGAATCATCCGGTATTTTAAATCCCCGTATCCGTATAAGTTTAAATTTTTAATTCATATTATGAAAAAATGATTTATGAAAAATAAATATTACAGTTAACAAATGTTATCCAACCCTTTCAATCAAAAATATTATTTTAAATGCAAAAAGATAATTTTAAAATTAAATAAAATGTAATTTAATGACAAAGTGGGCTATGCAGCAGACTCTTAAAGTATACCAATATATTAAATATCGGGATTTATATTGTATATATTTGGATATATATCTAAAATATATATTTCTGGATTATGTCATAAGCATTTAACAAGAAACGAAAGCTAACTTCGGGCGGAGCCGAAGTTGATATACCCTTGCAGTTAAGATCGTAAATATTGGATGTAGTTGGCCGATCCTTATGAGAATTTCATAAAAAAAACCAATTATTATAATAAAAATATATAACAAATAAACTATATTATACCCTGTAGTCATATTTTTATGACATTATTACCGATTCTGTAGGGAAGCAGACTTAAAAGTCTATAACTTCTCTAAAAATTATCCGATTTGAATTTTGATTTATAGGTGTATTTTAACCTTTGCAATGGTTAATGCATTGGAACAGTTTGGCATCACAACATTTTTTAAAACATTACCGAACTGGCGATACAACAAGACTTCTGTTTTGGGGGCGGGAGTGGGCGTGGTTTTTTACACAGACTTGAACTGTTCTCAACAGTGTGTCTACACAGACTTGTATAGTCTTTGAAATCCACGCGTTCAAAATTTTACCCCGTTATATGGAAAATGATATATACAATGTATATGGGTATATCTGATGATGAAAATAGGCCTATTTATATGAAATTTTTTTTTCAGATATATGTATATTAATGATAGAAATACATAGTTTGGCACCAAAAGCTTTTTTAAAAAACCTCCCTGTACTGAAGCTACATTAATTCGCGATTTATGGGGGCGATTCGGCTGTTAATTCTGATCAAGAATGTGTAGTTTTATGGGTCGGAGATGATTCATTCTCTCTTTAGAAGTAGGAATAAAAACTCTTTAACTCCAAAAACACCAAAGTTATGGCATTTCCGATCAATCAGTTATATGTATGTCAGCTTTAGGATGAGAGTCTCTCTAGAGACTAGTAAAACTGAAAGACTAGTTTGTGTAGAAACCGATGTACGGACAGACAGACAGACGGACATGCTTATATCAACTCAGGAGGTTATCATGATCAATAATATATTTTCTAAATAGGGTCGGAGATGTCTCCATCTCTACGTTGCACACTTTTGACCAAAATTATTAGATCCTCTGCATGTGTATAAAAAGCTAGCGCCAGTTTTAAAGCTAACATAATAAAACTTTGCACATATCTTTATTTTTTTCCATCTTTTTTTCGGAATAGTTCCCATAGCTGAACTAGCGGAAAAGTCAAAATTTCGTTTTTAAGATAGAAGGTTGGATTAGATGAACTTAAAATTCATTGGATATGAAATTAGTTCTTACTAAACTGTCATAAGGATTGTACAGCCGATTTTTTGCATGCATATGAGCCGCCCTTTAGAAGTTCAGAAGCCTGAAAGCTAGCTTTTCCTTCTTAATATCATTTTACTCTAAAATAAAGTTTAGATTTGTAATATATTTGTGGATGTTTTGTAATATCATCCTGGTAGAAAATGCTAGAGATTGTGATAAAATGCTGAGTTGCTTTCACTACATATCTTTCCTAAGTTTTCCTTTTTTTATAAAAACTGAAGCTTTTTTGAATGGATGAAGAATTAGGCCATGAACATAAGAATTATCATAAGCCATTTAGGATTAAATAAAATCCATCATTATTTTCTTCTATTCTGGGCCCTTAAAATGCATTTTGATGAGTAACTCCTGCTTGCAATGGAAAATTAAATTATAATGAGAAGAATTCCCGAAGCGTCGGCAGCAGAAACAAAGGACCATTCCCAGGTCGCACCGACATGAAGACAAACATATGCGGGAATCACTCACGGGACGAGGGTGGACCCGGGTCGTAAACGCCATTATTATTTTGTAAACATTGCGACTGAACGAGTGCTCCAAATTGTTCGCTGACAAGGTCGTGAAAATACATAAAAAATGGGAAAAAATTCGCGTATGAAAAAATAACAGGCAGCCCTAACGAAACGGCGGACTCTCACATACGGACAAAAACACAAATAAACAAGCTAGACACCCTGGTGCAGCAACACACAAACTTTTAATTAATTTCTGTCTGTGCGACCTGGGTGTGTATGGGCACATAGTAGTACATACATACATACGTCTAACTGATTGCCATGATACGGTTACAGGTCAGGGGGCGAGCGTTTTGTTTATTTGTATCTTGTGTGTTTATGAGGGAGGGGGGCGGCAAGGAGAATGGGGGAGCGGAAGTCCCTATCGGCGGACACACACAAACAAGAATAACACGAACATTTAGTGTCGCCTTGGTGCTAAAAATTGCTTGACCCAAATGTAATCAGGTAATTTGTTTTGTGATGTCAATATTTATACGGCTGCCACGCATATTTGAACTTAATAATGATTTGCTGAGTTATTGCCCTTAGACACTCTCCGCAGATCCCGTATCTGGGTCCATCAGGACGGAGCTCGGCTCCTGGCATGAATCAGGGATCCCCCGGAGTTGATGGCATTGATTTGCCATGGGACGCGGTCTGGTTGTTTGTTCTTTAAATATTGCATGCTCAGCCAGCCTAGACATTAGCTTGGCCCAGACATAGGGGCCGTGCCGCCCATCGCCCCTTCTGATGCCTGTCACTCAAATAGTCAGCTTACTTCGGCTGCTTGACTGGCTGACAGCAAGTGAGAGTAGTGCAAAGAGCAAAGACCTAAATTGATTTAATAGTCCTACATTTCGTATTTTAGTCGCATGGTCGCCCTCAATCCATATATCGTTCTTCACCGCTTAGTATTCCTAGTTGCTATGATTGGGATCTTTGATTTCTAAGAACTATGAGGTTACATCTATTAGCTTCCATTATGCCTAGTTCGAAATAAAGCCGTAAGTAACTTTTTAAATTATTCATATTAATTATTTAAATTATTCATATTCAATTATTCATGTTCCTTATACTTCAAGACAAATCGAAAACAATAAACATCCATGACATAACAGGATTCGGTTAAAGTATTTTTCTTATTTAAATTAATAAGAAACTATCCATAGTCGACTTCGTTTGATTTATCTCTGTCACTTAAATAATCGGATATTGTTTTAAACTTGTGTCTTTGTTTGCGAATGATTGACTCACAAGTTACCTTTGGCATTAAGAAAACGTTATGTATGTACATATATGCATTATTATTATTCGATAAAGGACAAACTAATGTTTGGGTATTACACTCTTACACTTTTAACTCTTGTGTAGAGTTGATAAAAGAATGTTCGTCGGGCGTTGGATGGAACGAGATTGGTCGAGTATATCGACTGCCATATGGTATAACTGAAGTATTCTGAAGGGACTTTATTAAAAATAATATTTCGATACCCTGCTGTATGGTATATCCGATCCAATTCTCTTTATACATATTTGTTGTTTATGATTTAAAGAATGAGAACGATTTAGTTAGCCAATTTAAGTTTCGAAGTATTCAAGTATTCAAGTATCGAACTGCGACATCCTTGCTATTTTGCTAGTTTGTCCATTTTTTTTATTTTTATTTGCCTCCAAAAACATAGGCAACATTTCTCATTTCGGACTGGAAATAATGAAAGAGGGTCGTTCGGCGAACCCATTACCCATTAAGCGTTTACCTGACCGAGGGTGACGACAACAGTGACGGGTTGACGACAACAGTTGAAAGGGTCAGAGGGTATAAATCTAGAGTTTTGGCCATTGACTAAATGGCTGGCAAACATGCGACCCAGAAAAAGGAGCAATGAAAATGTTTGCGATGTTCATAAAGAGCACGACTGACAATAATTCAATTTCGGCGGCATAATTATCTCCAAGGGATGGCCGCTACTAATTACGATCGCCAGTCGCCAGTTGGCACAATTGCTCTTTCAGTCGATTGGCAAAATTTTTTTTTGCAATCGGCGCAGCTTCCTTTTAGCGACCACGGCAAACGTCCGGTACTCTTCCGTTACCCACTCTGCCCACCCTTCACCTGGCTGTCCCCAATCCATGCAAAAGCAATTTCCTGAACTCTTAACCGACGGACGCAGATACAGATACATATACATGGACAGAGATACACGCACTCACACTCACTCACTCACAGATTAAGACGACGGGCTGGTCGACACGCGTTGGGTGACTCACGGCATCCTCAGCCGTCTAACACCAATACCAATTCGTTACCCCACACTGGCACATACCCTGACACATACCGCAAGGCCACATACACCATCGCCAGCGCTCCAATTGCGCGATGTAAGTAAGAAATCATTGAGGTTGGTCGGCACACTAATGGAAAGCGACAAGCGGCATGTGGGCAAACGTTCTGGGTCTATCTTCAGACACCCACCCCCCCACCCTGCCCCACTCCCCAAGGACGCCCCAACAACTCCTATCTACCCCCAGATGTTGACGAGCGATAGTTGTTGTCGCGTTGTCGTTGTAGTTGTCAGCTCTGTGGTCGGAGTTTGCTGCACGTTGGGGTTTGGATACCGCAAAAGTTTTGTTGCAAGTTGCGGCTCTGCCTGCGGCGGTTCGGCGGGCTGTCGACTGGTCCGTCTGCCTGCTCATCTGCCCACTGCTTCCGGTGACGATGCCGAGTCACTGATTTTTCTCACGCGCTCACCTGCGACTTGCAAGTGGCATTATGGAGGAATGGTCATTGCGGGCAAAAAAAACCGTGTCCCTCGAAGTCTTCCCTTTACTCACCATCCGCCAGCCGCCTCTTTTCCGGGGGCAGGATCCCTGGCACGTGACAGTATGAAAGCAAACTCCGTTTATCCAAAAATGTGTCACAACTCTGGAGTCTTGGAGCGAAGTCGGTGCGCCAGAAGAGCGCTATAAAGACAAAGAGCGACGTCCGTGGAAGAGAGCGCTCTTATGATGGCTGCGCGTTGGAAGCGGGAGCCGACCGCTGACGCGGCAATCGCCTTGGCGAACGAAGGCGGTCCCGGAGGCGGAGTCGAATGTCTGACCTGAAAGCTGGCGGGAGCTTTTGCTCAGGCGGGCACCGCGCAAGTGCGGGTGCTCTCTTCCAACGTGAGCCGCCGAGGACGACTGGGTCCTGGCCCACTGGAAAGGCGGCCACGTCGTCGTTACGGGTCGTCCTTTTGACAGTCCACTTCGTTTGCTTGTTGAAAGCTGTGCACGTTGCGGAAGCGACGGTATCGCTCCATGTCTCACGGAACTCTCCCAGCCCGTACTATAAAAAACAGGCCCGCTAAAACAAAAAAGGGAGACAGCCTGGCACAACAATAAATACCGAAGCCAAGGCCAAGTGAGTGCTAGGGCTCAGGCCAAGTCTGCCGGCGGCAAGTGCGTTTGAAATTTTTTAAGATATGCTCCGGGGTGCGCGCGAGTACCAAGTTCAAGACCGGCCAAAACGAGCGCCACGTTGAGGGTTCGTCCCTCCATTGGGGTAACGCAATTGTGCGCGTGAAAATCGTAGTGTGGACTGCGGAAAAACCGCCAGTGTCCGTGCAGCGCGTATATGTTAAGTTCTTAGCTCCTCTATCCCGTGGTGGGGCAAATGTGAACGCAACTAAAAAGTCAACAGTGATAAAAAGTGAAAGCGGAAACGGAAACAGAAAGGCAGAGCGCCACGGAACGAAGAACAGGCAGCGCCAGTGACAACTGTGAAATGTGCGACTGCATTGTCATTTTGTTAGCACTTTGACCCAGATCTCATCGCATCCGAGGTGTGCGGCTTATGTCTGGCCGTGGCCCATGCAACGGCGTGGCATGTATGACCGATAAGGCAGTTGTTGTCAGTGGCAAGTGAAAATCGCGGGTGCCGGCGGTCTGATGAATACATACGGCATAAGCCAACTCAGATCAACTTCGTCATCTGCTCTTTGGAGGTAATTCTCTTGGATCGTTTCTTGCATGTGAGTATAACACGTACTTAACTGGATTTCTTTCTACATTCCGCCGTCTTCTTCCACTCGTGAGCTGTTTCTAAGGGATTTCGAAGTCCGGACTTTGGTTTATGGCCTGCGGCAAACACAAACTTTGCTGCTGTCAAACACACAGTCAAGCTTTGCTTCAAAACACATCATTTACGTCAGCTAAATGAAAGTAGCACAGGTAGCCTAGCAGCCCGGGGCGGAGTGAAATTCGAGTTTATGCATTAAACTTAAATTAAAGTTAGTTCAGATTTCCAAGTGTGGTTTAGTTTGTCATTAATCCAGCCCCAATATTAATAAATTTTCAAATACGATTTATCTATGGTTTTCCTGTACTCAATTTACCTTAATAACAACCTTCAGTTATATTGATTTGATGTTAGTTAGTGCTTCAAACTAGTTGACAATGAACCACATTAACTCTCTGTGTGTATAAGAAAGGGCTTATTATAAACTCAGACTAAAGACAAATCAGAAAAGAGTATCCAAAGACAGAGCAGTGGGGTAGGGAACTAAAGAAGCACTGGTATCATATAACTAAGGATTTATTCTGATGAGAACTTGCACATCGCATTACACAGTCGCGCATTGTTACAGCCATGCAATACAGCAATATAAAAAACTTAAAAAATAATTCGCTGCGGTTCCTCAGTGTGTCAAGCTATAAAACTAGTCATTATTTTAGTTCATCGCAATTTGTTAAGTACACATAAAAAAACAAGAAAGGAATGATAACTTCGGGCGGAGCCGAAGTTGATATACTCTTGCAGCTAAAACGGGATATATATCGCAAACATCGGATATAGTTGGCCGATCCTTATAAGATTATCATAATACAACCAATTAATTACAATAAAGCATCTAAAAAAAAGGTCCAATCTTCTTTCTTCAAAATTACGAAAGTTGGTATATTTATCAAATACCATTTGCGATTGTTCAGTTATATTTCAGCTATAAGATATAGTCGGCCGATCAATCAGTATATGGCAGCTATAGGATATAGTCGGCCGATTCTTATGAAATTCAGCGTGTCGTATTATTTTTTCAAAAATAGCATTTGAATATAGCAATAGCAAATCCGAATTCTCTAGCTTTAAAAACACCAAAGTTATAGTATTTCCGATCAATCAGTTATATGGAAGCTATAGGATATAGTCGGCTGATCTCGGCCGTTCCGTCTTTTGTACTGCGTGCAAAAAAAAGAAGGTGTGTGCAAAGTTTCAAGACGATAGCTTTAAAACTGAGAGACTAGTTCGCGTAGAAACAGACAGACGGACATGCTTATATTAACTCAGGAGGTGATCCTGATCAAGAATATATATACTATATATATTTATATATATATATTTATATTTATATATATATGTATATTTATATTTATATATATTTATAGGGTCGGAGATGTCTCCTTCACTGCGTTGCACACTTTTGGACAAAATTATAATACCCTCTGCAAGGGTATAAAAAACTTGAACTGGATATGTTTATCATTATTAGAAGATATGCAATATGATGACTGTTTCAACGTCATCATCGCGTTACTTTTTTAGGAAAACATATATGTTTTATATATATGTAAACAATATATTGTTAAAAGGCTAAGGTAATTCCAGCCAGCATAAATAATTTTGGTGTTTAAGTTTGAAAATTCGGAGACTTTTCAATCCTCAAAGGAAATCTTTAAAATTTATGAGTATTCAAATTTTTACTCCAGCTTTATTTGTTCGATTTTTGTGTTTTGTTGTTAAAATAATTATGTTAAATATTACATTAAAATATTGTAAATATAGTTGTTTATATATTGGTTTATGACTTAATTACATGGAAACATGCGTTAAAATAATACTTAAAAAGAAATGACGGCCATAGCCAAGTTTTCCGACTATATTATACCCGGTGCTCATCCCTTTCACCCACACTTTAACTACGTATGTTAACTTTAAAGGGGGACCCCCCCATTCTCGGTTTCAAAAAATTGATTTTTTTTTTATTTTATTCGATCTATTAACTATTCAAGAATGTTCCATGAATTTCAAGTAAAAATTTCAAAAACTTATGAAGATATAGCCGATTTATGGTGGAAGTCTCAGGCGACGGCGAGAGCCGTCTCAAAACTTTAAACGCGTTTTTCTCAAAACAGTGTTTTTACGACTAGCGCATGAGGTTACTCAAAAAAATTAATCCAATCGCTTCCAAATTTTAACACGTTGTTCTATACTTTTCTTCTTTCTTCTGTTCTTCTTTACTTTTCAGCTTGATTTGTGGCTAAAAAAAATCAATTTTAAAAAAATAATTTTCAAAGGTCCGCCATTTTGTTAATTTTTGAGCAAAGTTAATAATCCTAGTTCATACGAGAGCCAAACATGTACTCTTTCTAGTCCCGTTGGAATTTGTGGTTTCAGATGTTCCAGTGAGCGGAAATCACATGCGCCGCCAAAAAGAAGGGCTTTTCTTTAATCGCAAAAAACAACAACAACCAAATAAAAAAAAAAAATTTTGTAAAATGGTTTTCTTCATTTTTATATATGTATGTAATATATGTATGCACAGTTACAACCCTAAAAAATAATTTATGTTCAATCGCCAGCCCATTGAAAATCGTCAAAATCGAGAATGGGGGGGCTCCCCTTAAAGTTAAAAGGTGTTGATTCTCAGCAAATAATTTTTGTTGCATTTTTTTATTGTAAAAAACATTCGATTAGTATAAAACAGTATTAGCTATTCAGTATAAAACGAAGAAAAAAGTATAAAGCTTCTCTAAAAATTTTCCTATTTGGCAGAATTTTTATTTTTAGGTGTAGATTAACCATTGTTAACGAATTAAAGTTCCAAATCGTTCATGAGGACAAACGTTCATACGGACAGACGGACATAGCTATATCGACTCGACTGTTAATGGTAATCAATAATAAATATACTTCATGGAGTCGGTGATGATTCCTTCTATACCGGGTATAACCATGAAAATAACATTTTTAATAGGAATCATATGTTTCAAAATATTTTTTATATTACTTATTTGTTTCAAATTTCTTAACGACGGAAATTTAAGTTCTCTTGGTGTTATTGGCGGGACCAATTTCTTAACGACGGAAATTTAAGTGCACTGTTGATATTGGAGAGACCATGGGTCAGAAATCAATTAAATTTATTTTCGCCTCGATGTTAAAATAATGTAAATTTGATATTCGAGTTTCAGCATGTTAGCAAGCATGTAAATAGGGACCAGAACACACTCGAGTTTAGGTGGCAAAACTTGGGGCGTGGCAATCCTAGCTCAATGTCGGTCTGTCACAAGGCCAAAAGGCGGAACCAGGTGCGGGGGATAGTATCAAGAGCGCTTCATCACCTTCGGACCTGAAATGCGGAATGGCGTGGGAGTATTGCCCCTCCCGTTGACTCCCATGAAACTCAGACCTCGAGCCGGCTGTTGACACTAACTGCGGCTGACATGTCATCCATTCCTGTTGCTTGGCCTCCACTTGGCAGCCCCGTGTGGCGGCTAATGAGCATTACAGTTGGAAAGAATGCGTAATGTGAGTTCCATACGCCCTTGCTCTTAACCCACGACCCTATACCATGTTGCCAAAAAGTCGAATCGACACAGCAAACAAGCCTTGGAAAATATTTAAATTGGTGCAGCACAGAACTGTGGTACTAAGAACAAGCCACCCTACTTGTAAGATTGTTGTTTTCTCCAGCTTGATTTGATTTTATTGTGCGCATGTGGGTATTTGTATCCGCACTTCCAAACAGCCGAACGACCTCCTGCTCGGCTTAGTTCGGTTTGGCTCTTAGTTATTTATACAAAATATCCTCAAGCATAATAGCAGTGGCAAATAAAAAACAAGCCTTATTTTAATAACGGATTACAAGTCAACTAGCACAATACGAGATGAGCTGAGGCTGATGCTGCCGTTTCTGCCGCAGCAAAAATGAAGACTGGAAACTTAAATTGGAGCATGCCCCGTTGGACATCATATAAGTTCGCCATTTAGTTGTGATTCTTGGCCGAGGGTTCCCCGATCCATTGGTTTAGGGCAGACTGGCTGGCAGCCTGCTCCAGCTCTGCGATGCTTTTCCTTTTCCGTTTGTTAAGTCGTACTAGCACCGTGTTCTGGGGCGATATGAATCTTGTTTTTGGCCAACATTTTACACAAATTATAATTTAAAAAAAAATTTTCACAAAATATTCACTTAAAGGCACCGACCCAACGGAAGAACGAGCACAATGACTGTAGTTGTAGTCTGACAATATTTTTCGAGGCAAACTTTAATTATAAATAGCATGAGTTCTTTCTACTAGCTCTCGTCCTACTCTCAAATCATTTGTATTCATTAGACCATGTTCATTGGCCACTGATGTCATTGTTAGTAAGTCAGCCTTGCACGTACACTCGCCCCAGTTGTCCTCCTTCGCAAAACCCAGATGCTCCTTCAACAGGCTCGTTTGGCATTTGCATGGGATCCCCGCTCAAAATTGAACGTGCGTCGTTTAATATTTTATTAAAGTATTATTGGTTGCTTGAAGCTCAATTGGGATGGAACGAACTTTTAGTTTCCATTTATTTTGTGACTGGCAAGGCGGCTTATCTGCCTTCCATTGTGTGCAGCCCGCATTGTGTAACATTTTGCAGATAAATATTGGATAGCATGTTAAGTATATTCTGTTTAATTGCGATTTGCAAGCCGAATTTGCGCCAGTGCACTGGCAGTGCAGTACACTGCAGTGTCCATTGGGTGCCAAATGCAAAGCATTAAATTGCGAATTACTCAAGCATGCCCGAGATCAAAAGTCAATTAAAAGGTGGCTTAGGAGATGGGATGCTTTGAATTAAGTGTCCCTTAAACATTGGGTTCCGTAATAATGGGCTTTCATTTCAATTATATTCCATTACGAGGTCCTAATAAAGTGGAGATAATGGGATCTGTTCTAGCCACTGATAACTGGAATATAAGTATTACATAAGCATTAACATATTATTGCTTGGGCGGAAAATTTTGATTGATGACCACCCATCCATGTTTCAGACCCACCGTTCCCGAAGTCTTTCTAAATTATTAAAGCTATAGGCTAATTATCAGAAGAGCTTGTGAGTCTTGTCGTGTTGCCAGTGATTTGGCCTTATGTCACTCGGTCAAGGATTGGGACGAGCTATGGGTATTCAATTTACTTCGAAATTAATTATTAATAACTGTGTAAGCTGGCCTGCTAATGAGATATTGCGTAGCCGCTCTTTTCGGGACGGGATGTACGAATGCCGATGACCGGGGCAACTCAGCTTGACACTTATATTCGCTTATGCCAGAACTGGCTCAGGCCCTGGAAAATCAATTGTTTAAATGCGCAAACATTTCTAACGTTTTTATTAGTCGAGCAGCAAGTAATTGCCCACAATTAGGCCTCTAATAGCAGGCTCGCCCTAAGCAGCTAGCACTGCCCCGGGTCCTAAGTACACATCCTAATGGTCCACGTACTGGCCACCACATACTTTAGCCCTAAGCAAAGAGAGTGAATCAGGATCCTATTCGTGGCACCTTGGGGATTCGGATGAGCCCGACCACTAGCTGGCTGCTCGTTAACTAAGAATTACCCTGTGTCCTCCGTGTCCTCGAATTCTCTGGAAGTGGTATGTGTATCGTCACTTGTTTTTGTGTTGGGCAGCCATTGCCCTCAAAATACTGGCGCTCTGCGACGGAAAAACAACCTAAAGAAAATTCGTTTGGGTAACTCCCGAATCTATTCGTTGATTCAATTTTTCCACAATGTTCTTCTGCCTGTTTGTTCGTTTGTTTATCCTTTCTGTTTTCCGTACATCCAATTGTTCTACTGGACGCCAGCACCATATCCATAAATAGATTTTGTGGAATTGTAGCAAACTTCGTGGAAACAATTTGCCTACAAAGCCGTGCTTCTTACTGCCAATATTTATTCCAATATTTTCGGAATAAATAATGCATGTTCAATAAATATATGTACATTATGTATTTAAAGGTATATTTAAATAAACTTTTTATACCCTTGCAGAGGGTATTATAATTTTGTCCAAAAGTGTGCAACGCAGTGAAGGAGACATCTCCGACCCTATAAAGTATATATATTCTTGATCAGGATCACCTCCTGAGTTGATATGAGCATGTCCGTCTGTCCGTCTGTCTGTCCGTCTGTCTGTCCGTTTCTACGCGAACTAGTCTCTCAGTTTTTAAGCTATCGTCTTGAAACTTTGCACACACCCTTCTTTCCTTTGCACGCAGTATATAAGTCGGAACGAACGGGATCGGCCGACTATATCCTATAGCTGCCATATTACTGATTGAATGGAAATGGTATAACATTGGTGTTTTTAGAGTTACAGAGTTCTGATTTTGTACGAATGATACTTTTGGCAAAATAATACGACCTACCAAATTTCATAAGGATCGGCCGACTATATCTTATAGCTGCCATATAACTGATTGATCGGAAATGCTATAACTTCGGTGTTTTTAAAGCTAGAGAATTCGGATTTGGCACGAATGCTATTTTTGGCAAAATAATACAACATTCCGAATTTCATAAGGATCAGCCGACTATATCCTATAGCTGACATATAACTGAACAATCGGAAATTACCCAACTTTCGTGTTTTTGAAGATAGAAAGTTGGAACTTCTTACAGATTCTATTTTTGGTCAGTTAATAAAACCTACCAAATTGCATAACGATCGGCCGACTATATCTTATAGCTGCCATATAACTGAACGATCGGAAATGGTATTTGGTTAAAATACAAACTTTGGTATTTTTGAAGATGGAAGCTGGGTACTTTGTCCAGTTTCCAGTTTAACTGCAAGGGTATATCAACTTCGGCTCCGCTCGAAGTTAGCTTTCCTTTCTTGTTTTGTCTTATAAATGGTCTCTGTGACTCTGGCGCTAACTATTTAGCCCACTCACTACAGGATTTAAAATTTTGAATATTAAAACCACTTTAGGGCTCTTTAGGTCGACTGGGCTCATGTCGTATCTTCTAAATGTGTCGAGTACTGGGGGATGGTGCAGATGCGCTGAATGAGTTGTGACTTTGGCCTACTGTAACTCCGAGCCCAAAATTTCAAAGTGGCAGCTGCGTAGACGGTTTAGCAGCGAAAGAGATCCTTAGTAATATTCCGGAAATAATAGAAGCGGAGCTTGTGAAAGTGTGTGAAAGGGAAAAGGGCAAGTGCCCCGAGCCATTCACGGTCATGTGATAAGCCCTGAGATGCGGCGGGTAGAAACGTGCGAAGCTCTGCTGCGCCTTCATCAAATGTGTACGTTGTGTCGAAACACTTTCGCAGCACTCCTTTTCGTCATTTGCCGCTTGCCCCTTGCCACTTGCCTCATGCCCCATGTAATGCGAGCTCATTACCATAAAAGCACTGCCATGTATACGCACACATAAGTGAGAGTTTATGCAAAAACATACTGTGCCTCGTATCCGTGTGTCTGCGAGCCGTCAATGGGAAAGCAACTTATAGATGTCTTCAATTTCAGTAATAGCACTTCGGGGCCTGGGGGAGTCCGTCGGTCCCGAAAGCGAATCCTTTGGTCAAAAGTTTAAACTGCTGCCTGGTGTAGATTTTAAAGTGAATTGTTGGTCTCACACGCATATCCGAGAAGAACCAGCCACTGGATGGCTTGAGAAAAAATGCATATGCGTGGCCGTAGGGGCTGTTGCCATTAAGACATCAACGCACAAGAATGTTAGAGTCAATACATGTTGAGTGCCCTTAGGCTGCTGCTGTGTACGGTGGTCGGTTGAGGCCGGGAGGTCTGGAGGGCTAAGGAATTTTTCCATGCAGAGTGTAGAGCTTCTAAGGACTCCCAGAAAATCCCAGCATTGAGGATGACCAAGACGCAACTGTGTGGAGAAAAGCGGAGAAACGAAATTTCTTATCCGAGGTATATCGACGCTTTCCGCGAAAGTATTGTATGCTAAAAAATCCAACTTTACAGGAGAAGCTTTTTTTTATTTAATCTCTTACAAACAGTTATTGTATTTCTTTATTTTTGTGGGTTTGAATTATTTCCATGCACAAAATTTTTACGGACATACGATAATTTCGCCCGCACATTGAAAAGCATTGTAACATACGATAAAATGGAAACTTAATTTTTATCGGAACTATGGGGTTTTCAGTTAAATTATTTCACAGGGTAGTGAGACATTAGGTTCCTAACAATTTTGCATTAAAATCTCAATTTCGAAAAAAGCGACTTACGATACTTTTGCGGAAATGCGTCGATATGTTCTAATCATTTTATTAATTCATGAATAAAAATTCATAATTTTTTTTAAAGAAATGAAAATTAAGTTACCTATAGTAGTAAACCTTTTATAAAAGGTATTTTTTTATAATAGTTTCCATAATTTGCAAAAGTCTCCTGGGGAATAAAACTTTGCCTATTCATATACCTTCTGGCTTGTTTTCTCTTATGTATGTATATTTACATGTATATGGGTATATGGGTGAGTATATATGTATACTCTAATATACTATATGTATATTTCCACACAAAATACATACATACCATATATGGGCAACTTGAAATTCCTGAGTAAAGAACCAGTCCTGCTGAATTTTTGTTTCTCCTGAAAGACTGAGAAAGAACTTCCCATTGATTTATCTTTTAACGTACAATGGTGCCTTAAAACAAAACTGAGTTAGAAATATCCGAGGCTTTTGGGGTAAATATGAATGATGCTACAAAGTCCACAAGCGGAACAGAAAGGATTGTGTTTGGGTTGGTCAAACAAGAATGCCGCCTCAGAAAAAAGTAAATTGAATTTGAATGCGGGGTAATCTTAAGTATGCAGCTTGGTCGCTGTGCGGGCCAAATGTCCTAGATCTGGATCCGGGTACTTCAGTCGTCGGCCGCTTTATTTGCTGCCTGTATCGCAGCCATAATTTTTATCACAAAAAGCCGGTCGTGTCTCCTGCCTCTCCGCCCATATTTTCAGGCCTGACAACTTTCGCATGTGGTTTTCTTATGCCATTTATCCTTTTATGCTGCGCTTTATTGGAAACGACTATCGGATCGCTGCGTTATGGCACTAACCATACAGCTGTATGCTCTATGCTGTATGGTTAGTGGTTATGGGCTGTAACACGACTTGGAGCCGGGCGTCTTGGGTTCTGCTAGGGGAATTGCCTTCGGCCACTACTAAATAAACAAAATTTTATTACAAATTTTTTCGCAATTCGTTAGATATATAGTATTTAATTTGTCATGAAAGTTTGGAAATAAAGGAATTGTGCGAGTCGAAAGTAAAGTTGGTACACACTTTTTTAAATATCAATTGTCTTTGTATATCAAATATTAGGTAAACAATTGGGTAGTAAATAATTTCAAGATAGAGCTTTTAGAGGTTGTCCTCCTATCTTCGTTAGAACTACTCTTTATTGGTCGCTTTTTAAAAATGTCTCCTTAAATTATTTTGTTCAAAGGCCCCATAAGATCTAGAAGAATTTCATGTATATACCGGATTCCTTATAAAACATCTAGCTTTAAGTGATTAAAGACTAGTGATACAACAAAATTAAATTTTAAAGTAACTTAAACACAACCAGGACTTTGGGTCAGGATATTTGGGTACGGCCAAACAACCTTCCCACTTCCTATTGGCGAATAATTCCACGTAAATCCGCGCCCAGCCCTGAAATAATATTTTGCGGCTTGGAGAGCGGAAATTAATTTCGTGCTTTATTGCAACTAATTCGATTATGAGTCGCACTCGCAAATCCCCCTGGCAGCCACCGTTTCGGGGGCCATCCTTGCATACCCCGCTTACTAGCCCCCCACTGGGCTAACATCGCCACACAAGGCACACGTACATCTGCGTCGGTATTTGCTGACATTGTTGATTTGCATGAATGTTTATGCATAATTTATGACGCGGGAATTGCTGCCATTGTTTGCTAGCATGCGCCGCACAACCGATTATTTGTTTTTAAATATTGCGCACTAATTTAATTTATTTCTGTATTATGTTTTTTCGCTCAATGACCCGAGGTGCCTAAATCCGGTACGGGCCAAGTCCTTTTTCTTTTGCTTTCGCCTCACTGCTTCTCACAGATTATTGGAACTATTCACTGAAGAAATTTTGTGTAGCATTTGAAATAAAAGGTCACAGCGGATAAAATGGTTTCTAGAGACTCTGTTGGATTAAAATCACGGAGGGTCAAGAGAGCCACTAATAACTAAATAGGAACACGTCTTGCCAAAACTGATAGAGGACTACTACTGAAATCTATGATTTATAATTTTGAACTATTTTTGCACATGTGCGCTTCGAGTAGTAAAGTAGTAAATGTGCGCTTCGAGTACTACTAGTCTACTAGACTGTAAAACCTAATGGAAATACTCGTAATTACATGGTAATCATCGTGAACAGAGTTTTGCAATAGATTCTTTCACGATCTCGATCGATTTTCCATCACGACTCAATCGCGACGCCTCTGGGAGTGGCCGTCGCCCATCCATTTATTCAGCAAACACACAAAGTGCCGAAAAGCCAGCGTTTGCTCTGAATTGGAAGCGGGGCGAGTTTGCAGTGCATGTCGGAGCTGCTCATTTAATGGTCTGGCTCCGGGGGCGGTGTGGCATTTGCACGCTTCATTTGCCTTAAAGACCGAAAATAACCGATGGCGCTGTGTCCTTGCCGCCGACTAATCGAGTATACGCCCAGTGTGTGCTTTTATTTATGGAAACTCGAAAGCAGAAGCGGCAATCGAATTTGTCTGCTGGTTGGTCAAATATAAGCAAAATAAAAAAGGTGGAATTTAAGTCGGGTAACCTGTGGCTGGTGCGGTTCGCAATATTTGCTTTGTTCCATGTTTTTTTGCGAAACCTGGATGTAAAAGTTTTGGCGGAAAAGTTGCTGCTAATTGGTCTGTGGGCCAGAGTTAGTTTCTGCATCTGCAGCTGAATTTAATTCGGAGAGTAAATGTTTGGGGGAGCTGAGATTGAAAAGTAAATAAGCTGGCTATCGCAATTAATATGAGCCGCGAAAAATGCAATGCCGATGGCGTCTTTTATTGATTTTTAATCAGCATAAACACACAATAATTGATGCAATGTGCAAAAATCATCAGAGTAGGCGCTATAATTACGTGGGGCTATCAGTTTCATCGCGCCGTCCGCGATGACAGAGCCCCACACAGACCGACGCAGACCGCCACACACGAGTCCTTAAAGCATTAAAAATTTATTAAATTTTCCGTCAGTTGCTCATTTGAAATTGCTTTACGTGCCGTGGAAAGCAATAGCTCTCAGCAAATTAAATTGACTTCGCGGATGTGGGAGAAATGACAACGGTTGAAGTGGCCTAGAGTGGAGTGGAGTGGAGTGACGCGGTCTTTTAGGTTATTATCGGATAAAAACTCCGTGAATTTAATTAATATTTGAAATATTTGCCACATTGGCTAATGGCAGTGACATTCGCATTTCTGTTTGCCACAGTCATCTCGGTGCGATAACCCCTGTCAAGCTCAAAGGATATCTGTGTAGGTAACTGATTTATCACTTGTCGAGAACATAGAGGACAATGGGCGAAAGCAACTCAAATAATTAGAAAAACAGAATTCCGCCAGCTGGAAAACAACGGCCCCTTCACATCCACCTCCACCTCCACCTCTATCTCCATCTCTAACTTCATCTCTAAACGCACACACAAAAGGTCCTGCAAAGTGAAAAGATTTTCCATATTTTCCTGCTCCTGCATTATTCTGCGCCAGTCATGTACGAAATGTATGTGGGGCCCGAGCAGAGAAGCTTGTAAAAGCCAACAGGAGACCGAGGGTAAGGCAGAGCAGCTTGCCTGAAGAAAATCCATAGATTAAATTAAATTGTACATGTCCCTGTTTAAAACTAAGCAGTCTAAGACGGAGCCCCGCCCTGGCAGCTGCTTGGCTCGTATGTCAAATGGATGGTGGATATGGACGTAGAAGTGAAAGTGGATGCGGTATGTGGGATGTGGATATGTGTGGCAATATCTCCAGAACTTGGCCAGGAGGAGCGCATGCAAGGCCAACCGGCTGTGGCGCAATAAATCACAACATTTTCAGATGCTTACACAAATGCTTTTTTGATCCTTCATTTTCTGATCAAATACGTGACATTAAATATGGCCGGATGAGGCTTAGGGGATGTCGGGTTACAAATCGCAGTCATGTTGAAAATTGAATGGGAACGCGACTGGCCGACAATTCGGCATTCTGGCTTTGGCCTGCTCATAATGAGACTTTCTCGGAGCATGGTTCATCACAGATCACAGTCTTTCAGCTAAGTTATCTAGGTCCTAGGTGGCACTAGGTATCCTTGCGACTTGTATTGAATTGCATTAGTGGTATTCATGGCGTAAGCAGGAACAGCAGCAGCTGGCACTGTAAACCTACTTTTATGACTGTCTGAAAATGGCCTGGCCAATGCCACACCCCAACTGTAGTCATTGCCTACAATGTTGCTTATGGCTTTGGCGCTCGCTGTGGAATTGGGTCTGCTACTGTGTCGGGGTCTGGGTTTGAGTCTGGGCATGTGTATGTTTCATATTCTTGCTTACTTTTCAATTTACTACGCAACATTAAAACCAGCTTTACAGACACAAGCACGCCGGCCAGGATGCGACTGTTGGCCGAGTCGCATGTGGTTCCAATGTCGATAATGTGGATGTGGAAATGTGGAAAATGGGAATCGCATTGTATTACTTTTCATTTGATAAAATGTCAATGGTAGCGTCAACCTACTGAGAACTACAATTTAAGCAAGGACGAATGCAATTGATGGTATTGTTGGAACGGCGGCCAAAGATAAGCTTGTCTTGGAATTTAATTTTCTGAATAAGATTAATTTGGATACAAAAATAATAAATATGAGTAAAGAAAAGGACAGACATGTAATAAATCTCTGCATCGAATACAAAAGAAGCAGCTAGATACATATTTAAATGGGCTTACATAACTTTAAAATATTTAAATGGCTAGATATTTATGTAAGCCTACATAACAGCTAGATATTTAAATGGGCTTACATAACTTTAAAATTGGCGCTGCTTATATGAGAATCTTTAAGTTTCAAAACTGTCTTCCATTAGATACCTTAAATAGGGTGAAAGATTGAAAGCCCACCTGAAAGCTGACTGTTTCGTTTATTTTTCTGAAACAAGTGTCCCTCTTTCACCCCCGATCAGTATTGACGCCTTTCTCATTTTATTGTTAAACAAACACGCTGTAAAAACCCACATGGTACCTGCTATGCAACATGCCAAAAATATCTAATTAAGCTGACAACTTCGCCGTATTAAATTGTTGGCCAAGATAAGCCACAGCTGCCAAATCCAGCAGCTACGCAAACCCGTTTCCACGAAACCCCTTCCACAATCCGGCACACCGAAAATGAGAAAACACACACAATTATAATTATTATGAAATTTGTGAAATGCCAGCCCGAAAACAACAAAGACCCTTGTCTGTCTGCTGGCGGGTTCTCCCATTGAGAACCCTTCGAAGTTGCCAAATTTTCACTTTGCCTTGGAAAACATAACCGCGAGATTCTCGTGAAGGCTCAGCTACACGGTAAAAGTTTTGAAGAAAAAAATTGCAGAAGCACAAGCCATCCCGAAAACAATTAAATAAAATTTCGATTCGCAGGAACCTGACTTAATTAGCCTACTGGGGAAGTCAAATGGTGATTAATAAGTTTGCTCTTAATTACGTGGCCGAGTGACAAAATTCGTCCCGGTCAAAGCCAATCAATGTAAAAATATCACGAGTTTCCGGAGGGGGGAAAGATTAAAGTGCCCCGCCAGCCAGCTGTCGTTTCCTCAGCCTTTTTTCGAGTCGGGGAAATTTGAATGAATTGGGTTTAGCGGGTGGCAGTTACCATTAGTGATTACCCCTCCTCATCTTATGCCAGGACCGTAGCATTGCAGTAATTTGTCTGTTCAAACTTTTTTGCGGCCACGACGCTTCGCATTCGCGTTCGCATTGCCTTTTTATTTGCATGTCATTTATTTTCTTAATGTTCGTAAATAAACAACAGCAATATGGGGAGGGCTAGCCGAAGGAGGGAACAGCCCGGCTGGCTGGTACAAGAAGCCAGTTCCAGTTCCTTACAGGCAACATTTAAGCAGCGACAAGTCAAAAGCTTCGCGCGAACAACTTCATCAATTTCAATTTCCACTTTATTCGGGGGGAGGCATCCGCACCCAATAAGCAGGCCCGATGTTTCCTGAAATGGGTCCTCGAAATATGGCCACAATTTATAAGTGATTCATCATTGTTTATTGGCTCCATCGATCCGCAAACAGCCAGCAGCCGAACCGTGGCCAAAAATTATGGTCGACAATTTTGGCAGGCCATTGCCCAACGGTGTCAGCCGCGCCTCGGGGTCTTCATTACCAGCCAGTTTATCGAGAAGATAGCTCTTTGATGGCGCCCGCCGACGTATATTCCTTCGAAGTCACTTAAGAATTATTTCGAGAGGTGTCTCTCGAAACGGCCTGATATGAGACCGGGCTGAGTTTTAACGGGGATAGATAATCTCCCTTTTTTTTGGAAGCACTTGCAGCCTCTTTAAAATAAATGTAATATTACCTTTATCTATATGTACCTATGTATGTAGTACCAAAGATTATGTAGTGCATAGATAGAGGGACATCTTATAGAAACAAAAGGTTTTCAGCTGAAACTTGCAGTTCCACAGAGAGAGTCATGTTTAGGCGAGTGGTAGAGTGCTCGGCAGGTGCGAGGAGTGCGAAAAATTCAAATCATGCTTCAATCAAAATCATCTTACTGTATGTACTCTTACTGTGTATGTACTCTATATTCATTTGTAGTATCATATTTGGCGCCTTATATATAAATTGCCATAGAAAACATTGGAGTACTTTTTCTACTGTTCGTCCCCCCCTAACAGTAATCTGCTTGCAGAGTTGTAGTCAAAACTACAAGAGATGCTCCAAAGGATACCCACATACATATGTATGTGTGTGTATATAGTAATCGGTAGTAGGACCAAAATCGCAATCGCTAGTACGACACCTTGGACTTGGCGAAGTTTGGAGCAGTGCAGAATGCAAATGCAAGCCGAACCAGCCGAAAATGCCAACTTGTGTTTATTAAGTCCCAAGAGTGCGTGTGCGAGCAAGTGTGTGCCAAATAAATTCCCCTCACAATATAAAGTGAAAATTGTTTTGGCGCAATTTTCTAGCTGCCTGGGGCTGGCTCCGGGTCCGTTAAGTATTTCATGCACTGCACAGCTGCAGCTTAGGACCCAAGAAACGATAACTGTTCTTGGCGAGGCTCCGTTCTATTAAAATTTTCATTTAATTCAAAGCAATTAGACGAAGGAGCGTTGGGTGCTGCGATGGGAGGGCAAGGATGCCTTCCAGGATGCCGTGGCCTCCCCTTGCTGTTGATGTTTTGATTATTGTCAAAACGATGGGCAACAGCTGCAATTTTCGGCACATAAACGAGCCCAACTGCTTAGCCTGTGGCTGTCCTGGCCTCAGCACCATTCCGTTTCCACCAGGCTCAAGTTGTGCGGACCGTAACTCCCACCGCCACGTCCAGAACATCAAGATGCCAGATTGCGGGCTCACGTTGCGAAGGGCGGGCCGCTTTAAATTAATTCTTTGCCGCCTGCAGCGCAAAATAAATTCGTACCTGGACTCGGAGGCTTCAGCTGCGCACTCCTCGAGCGCTATTTTTGCTTTTGTAAAGTAGAATAGAGGACATTTTCCCAATCGCGCTAAACATTTTCGCCTATCGCACAGCCCGCAGATCTCCCACTAGAAATTGATAGCGGCTGAGCACATCGCAATAACTTTTGATAGCCGACATTTTGTGGGGGCGTCACGAGGAAAAAGGAAAACCTCGTTTGAAAACCAAACCCAAAAACCAGAAAACGACAGTCTAAAGTCAATGGAAACTGAATGGATACCGAAACGTTGACAGCTGCGCTGCTTATTAAGCAGTTTTGCTGGCCTGCCCACCTCCAAGAGCACAGCACACGTAATACGGGCATGATGGCACTGGTTGGTACCAGGCATCCTCCACCCGACTGGCTGAATAGTCATTAGTGGAATGGATTTGCTTGGATTGTGCCGGGCAGGTGGCGCGGAATGTCGAGGACAACCAAAAATTGAACAAAAAAATATTATTTATGGGTTTCGTTTTCGATGACATTTTTTATTCCCAAGCAGAGCACTCTGTGGTCATAAAAAATTTAAATGGACTTGAATTAAATGCAGTCATTTCTGGATTTGTGGATTTCTGGCGAACGTGTGTCATCCAGGAACCGCTTACACAAAATCAGATTTTAATTCATAATGTAGCCATCGATACGGACAAACCACAGGCGTGACTGTCGCTTTCGGCCTGGACTCCGAAGTGTCTTACCTAAAGGCCTCTTCTTCTGTTGTTTTGTCTGCCCAATTCAACAGCTGAAATATAGGGAATATGGCACAGAACGCTCTTCAGAGGAAGCTGCGCGGGCACTGAAAATTTCGTAGAAATATTGCGGAGCTCAAATTAAATTCCTGTCCCCCTCCAGTTCTGTGGGTCGGATTCAAAACATACAATTTCCATAAAAATATCCCTGGGTATAAATAATAGTCAGTCAAGCCCCCTAAAATACGTGTTTGTTGTGATTTTAGATTTTTCGGTGGTGTTTTGCAGCTGGGCTGGAAGTTATTTGCGGCATTGATATGTGACATTGGACTGCGGCCGTAGTAATTTACCTTGCCAGACGTGGTGGTCCTAAGGCTGACGGGAATAACGAATAAGACATTGGGCGTTTTGATCGACTTTGTGGTCGCATGCTTCGCTGTGGTCCAAACAATCGAGGATTTGCGTATTATCGTAATTCTTGAAATTTTTTCTGGTGATGTTATGTAAAAATGAAGATTTTTGTTTATTCTCCCCAATAATTTGGAATTTCTAATAATTTCTGTGGAATTGCGATGCAAAAAATGTTGATATACTAAATCGGTTAATTTTTATAAAGAAAATCCTTTTAAACGAATGATTAAAATTTCGAGTAGTCAGGAATGGTTATATTTTTTTTTTATCTTGGTATTTCAAACGAATTTTTTACTACTTCCTTGCATATCCTTATTGAATCAACCTGAAATAAAATAATTAAATTGTGGCTATTTTTGAGTGAAACTTCTTGCTTCAAAAATATTAGAAGACTTGAAATATTATAATGACATTTATGAACCTTTAGCTCTTTTAGTTTCCTACTCCCTTGTCATTACTGGTGTGGACACTTTATTTATTAACCTTCGTGCCGCTTACAAAGATAAGGAAGGTTATTGAATTAGCCAAAGCAGTTAGTGGGTTAAAGTACGTCAAGCCTTCTGTAAATTAAGCTACAAATGTGCCAGGCTCGTGGACTGAGGGCTGACTTACCTCCTCTACTCCACATCAGGGCTTGGTGGCAAAGGCATAAATTATGCCGCCATGCGGCACAATATCCGATGCGACGCGGCACTAAACCGACGGATGAAACTCGGCGCCCCTCCTCCTTAGCGAAGATGCTTCGACGCAAATTTAAGGTCTGCGGTTTTCGGTGCCGCTTCCTTCAGGATGGATTTCCACCTACGGAAAATGTAGCTCCTCTTCAATTACGTACACTTGTGAATCAGACACCTTGGGGGGAGTCTTGAAAACACAATTAATTACACATAAATATTTGTTTCTGGCTGCGTTAAAGTCAGTCACATAAAAGAGTTTCTTTTTGTTCAGCAGATAAAGAAATAAATTTATTCATCACTTTCGAATGTGTTACTTCCGGCAAGGAACCTTCTAACATTGTCATATTTGACTGCCGCTCTGATTGTTGCAATAAAAACGCCAACCGAAGGAAGGACGAAAGATACGTACGTACTACGTAGAAGTCCCACCGTTCGGGCCATGAGGAGTTCCCCGTTTCCAAGATGTGTTCCCAACTAAGTTGGGACTAATGTGGCTTTTAGTACGTATACACTCAAAATAAAATTAACCCTAAGATTTAGAAATTCGCCCTATTTTTGTCTTCAACGGCACCGCACCATAAAATTTAGGGCACATTTTTCTAAAATTAATGACATTTCCTTTCTAAAATATAAGGAAAATTGCCCTAAAAATAAGAAAAAAATTTCTAAAAAATAAAAAAAAAATTCTTAAATTTAGTGTTTTAGTTTCTCGGTTTTAGAAAGAACTTTTCTAAAACTAAGGAAAAAAATGTTTTGATTTCATGGCGACTTTATTCTAAGCCCTAGGGAAAGGCGCCCTAAATTAAAAAAAAAACCCTTTCTACAATATAAACAATTGAGGGTAAACTGTTCTAAATACTAGAAATTTTATTTCTACATTTTACATTACTTATTACATCTTACACTTACATATTTTTACATTATTTTTACATTTATATTTATATTAAAAGTAAGATCCAATTTTTCGTTGACCTCTTCACAAGGCTAGGCTTCACCTCTTCACTATTGATCATCAGCCATACTACCTGAAAATGTATTTGGGAAATTATTTTCAACCTTTGAAGTGTGACGTTGATAACTTACCAGTTACCTGAATTTACCAGTTGATAACTTGTTCTCCTTAGCCTTCAAATTATAAATTTTGCCATATGAAACAGACCTTCTGGCTTTTTGCCGATGTTAAGATCTATCATGCACTTCTACAATTAGCTCTAGTTTAATTAAATTAGTAATTTAGTTAAATTACTTATTAAATTAGTAAACTTTTTAGTAACTTACCAGCGAAAAAAGAAGCAAACGCTTCTCAGTTTATCTTTTTAAACAAGGAATCCATTAGCACTTGTTAAATAAACTTTTTAATAATTTTGTAATGTCAACATCTTAGAAAAGGAAGACTCCGTTGTTTGTGTGATATTTGATAGTTCAAATATCGTTACATTACTTCTTAACATGATTTTTTGTATTTAACATGTTAAAACTTTATATATAAAATATAATATAGATCAGTCTGCATTCATCTGCCCGAGCTCTTCCACACACACAGTATAACTGTGTGAAACGTCATGACGCGTCATCCTCAGAGCCTACTTTCTGCTTTTTGCTATACTAATACTAATGCGTTAAAATCATATCAATGTATTGGGTGGCGACCACTGACAGGGATAAAATATAAAAAAATTATATATTAAACAAAATATTTCTATTTTCTAGGGTTACCTTAATTAAAGGGGAACACTGTGCATTTTTGGAGAGGAATTTCTATATTGTAGAAACCGTTTTCTATTTTTTAGGGTTAGTTTCTTTTATGGTGAGCCTTTCTATTATTAAGAAAATAGTTCCTGAAATTAAGTCATAATTTTACTTAATTACAGAAAAATTTTCTTGTTTTTAGGGCGATTTCAGTTTATGGCGACTATTTCTATATTTGAGAAAAACTTCTTTGATTTAAGAAATTTTTCTTGTTTTCAGAAAATTTTTTCTAGTAACTAGAAATCTTTTCTTGTATTTAGAAAAAATAAATCTTTATGGCGAATTTCTAAATTTTAGGGTAAATTTTATTTTGAGTGTACGCATACGTATTTCCGATAAATTGAATGTGGAGTTTGGCACGTGGGAAGGCATATATCATTAATCCACTCGCAAAACCACGAAAAAAAATCGGCTCTATGGCAAAAAATAGTGGTGCAAGTTTGCATTACATTTTCTGCTTATTCATCGCATAATTTTTACCTTTGTCCATTTAACAGGAGCCATCGCATTAGACGACTCTTTCTCCCCAACAGCCGGGTGTCAAAGATTATCGAATCTACCAAGTGGCTCGAAGGACGCACATATGCGAGCAACTGCAGTAGCTGCAACAATGAGGCCCCAGTATAAGTTCGAAATGTTGAAAAACAAAAAAAAAAATTTCTCTCGCAGTGCTCGTGAGGTGCCTGCATGTGGGTAGGAGCCTAGCCAAATGTACAGTGCGCATCGGGGTGTGGGCCTGGCTGTGTGTAGTGAAAATGTTGGAATTTTCGTTCAAGTGAACTGGCGAATGTGTGCATGTGTTCATGTGTGTCAATGCCGTAGCCGTCAAGTGAGCGTCAAACAAATGCATGCTATAAAATCTCGACAAAGCACAATTCCAAAGGGCGCCTCTGGATCGTCACCGGGGACGATGGTGGAGCTGCTTATTTATATTTACAGCATAAGCGGTGCAGCGAGTGTCAATGCCAAAGACACCAACCACGCCCACCCACGCAGGGGCTGCGTTGTCGTTAAGCTGTACAAACAATTTCGCGGAGCACGCCAGAGAACCTTTCCGCGAAAGCAGTAAAAGTGTAAAAGGGAAATTAGTAAGTGGAAATTGTGAAGCAAACTAAATGGATATTTCGATTGGGATATAGTGTTAAAAGAAGATTTCATTTGTGAACTTGAATGCTTCCGCTGATAGTCTTTTTCGGAAATTCAGACAAACTCAGCAAAGTAATTGCCAAAGGCTTTTACGGGGACTGTGTTTTGTATTCGAACATATTCGGAATCCCAGTATCTACATAATGCTGCCAGTCTGTGAATAGTGAATTTTGAAAGTTTTGATTAATTCCTGGCTTAGATGGAAAAACTAAGACGCTGCTCTTTTATATGTTTTCATACAATATATTTCACGATCGTTTCTATTACCGCTGAATAAGATGGTGTTGTATGATTTTTTGGAGTGTCCTTTAGGGAATAACCAAGAATATTGCCTGTCTGTTCTTTGTTGGTCTTATGCTTATCTTCCTTTTGTTGAACTCAGAAATGGGCTCCGCGCCAAACTAAACAAGTCGAGCTGAGCCCTACTGTCCTGGGAGCAATGGAAGCAGATAGTATGCCATTCCCGATTTCAGCGAAAGTTTCCGTAGAAACGACGTTGTTATGCTGTTTCCTATATGGTGGTTCCAGGTACCTAATACTCTAGCATCCAACGCCACGTCCACATCAACATCAGCGAAAAGAATAACAACAGCCCCGACCGGAGCCGTGTAATCACTTGTCAGACCCATTGCACACCCAGCCCACTTCATGGTTTGCTTATTTGTAAACATTCAGCTGTTTTTGCCATTACCATGTGCTGCTCACATACAACGAATGCTGGTCGCGTCCTTTGTTTAGTGGGGGGTGTTTGGGGCGGGCAGGCGGTCGGACCTTTTCCGAAAATATTTTGAGTCGCAGGATGCGCAATTTATCGAGCAGATAAAATCTCCCGCCCGGCCCGGGTCCTGGAATGTTGTCGCTCAAAATGTGAAATTTATATGAAAACTTATTTGCCCGCCACCCACTTCTGCAGGTTTGGCAGTGGCGGTGGTTCCTTAAGATCGAAGAACTGAAATAAATTAACATGAAATGTTAGAAGCGATAAAACACAGCCGATAAGAGGGTCAACGTCGGCCACTTCGGAGCAACTTTCATGCTTCCTTTGGGTAGCTTGCTGCTCGATACTCCCCGAGCTAGAACACTGATGTGGCATGGCGGTTTGCGTGGCGTGTATTATATTGAGCTGCATGAAAAAGCCACCCCCTTGGTAGAAGTTTTGCCTATCGACCTTGCAATTGAATTATTGCATGCAACCGCTAATTCCGCATGTTTGCGCGTCCTGCAATTAGCCGAGCGCTCATTAATTGAGGTGCCTGCGACTGTCACGGGTAGTCCTGACAGCGACAAAACAGCGCCGTTCAAAACTGACCCACAACCTGTGCAGTGTGCGATTCCGTTCAGAACTGCTTCCTGAATTATTCATTGTTTTCAAAGTGCCTGCAGAAACCAAAAGCCATGTGAGGCATGCGGCGGAGCAAGGCGAATTAATTCACACAAAGGATGTATAGATCTGATCCAAGCTCTGCCTATTCCATCTCAGCAGGTATTAAAATTCTATACTTACAGGTGCCTGAGGTGCCATTAAATTATTAAAATTATTAATTATTAAAACAGAGAACTTATTAAAAAAGTCTCTTTAGAGTGCCGCCCAGCTAAAGTGCTTAGCTATTGATGCTAACCACGTAGTAAGTATTTTTTAAAAAGCCAATAGACTTTGGAGAAAAATATATACTTATTAAAATGATAACTTATATTAAATGATACTTATATTAACTTACATACTTATATTAAAATGATACTTTGTTTAACTCAAAAATTGATTTGAACGACTGCTGGGTAGACATTGAAGGCAAAATCTTCGAAAAGGATATTTTCTCACCCTTGTCTGCAAACTGGCCACTCGATAGCATTACAATTTAGGTCAGGACCAAAAGCTGCGCATAATAAGCGTAAATATTTGCACATAATCATCCTTTGCCTTTGTTCGGCATACTCGTACTTGTGCATAATTTTGGGAGCCTTTCTGCAGCAGACACGAAAATGTTTAAATATTTATGAAATTATGATAAAGTTTCAACAAGTCATAAATCTGTGTTGATGTTTGACTTTTTATGCAAAATTTATTTCATTTGCATAAAAATGGCTGACAAAATATTTTCCCAGCCGACACACCCAGGGGGGTAGTGGTCAGGGTGGCGTCAAGGCTGGTGGTAACCTTATAGCCGGGCAGTCAGGCAACCAGGTAGCAGAGCAGGAAGTGCCAGCTGAACAAAGATACACGAAATTCAAACAATAAACACTAACAAATACCCCAAGCCCGCAGCACACACTTTTACACTTTTAAACAGGCCCTGGTCCTGTGCGGTACGGTCCTTGCGTCCTGCCATGGCCCCTTTCAGGCTGTCATAAATGTGAAGATTTTTCGAAAACTTTTCCCTATAATCAATCACGCTTCATTTATTGACACGCAAAAAGGGCGCGCCGTTTGGCAGCCGGGCCTTGGTCGGCTTCGGCCTAAAGTTTAGGCCCTAAACTTTTGTATTTGACGATTTCGCGAGAAGATCGGGTTCCTGAGCATTGGCGAAGGAATGTCCCATTTGAAATGATTTATGTAGCTAAGGTGCGGACTAAACAGGCGACATCAACACTCATCCGTCATGAGGGCCGGGGCTGCGATTGATAAATATTTACGATAAAAATTTCGGCCGCCGAAACCCGAAATGGTAAAGTCGGTATTGAGGGACTAATTTAGGCAGTTATAAAAAATAAAAAAAAAATGTATGTTTTTACAAATAGTTTTTTATCTGCCTTTATCGGGATTACCTGCAGCAGTGTTTTATTTCGATTGATTTGCAGGGGAGTGCGGGAAGCAACGTACTTTTGAAAACTCGCTTTTTAAAATTGTTAGAATTGTTAATAACAAGAAAGGAAAACTAACTTCGGGCGGTTTAAATACCCTTGCAGTTAAAACCGGCTTTATGTCGCAAACATTGGATATAGTTGGCCCATATAACTAAACGATCGGAAATGGTATTTGGTAAAAATACCAACTTGGGTATTGAAGATTCAGTGTATTACCATTCAGTATATTTACAATTCATTGCTTTATATTTATTTCTTTAACCATGCCAATATGATTTCCATTTTCGATCCAAGTAAAAAATAATTTTATGCTCCACTGAATCTATAATGTGTTGGACACTTGAAAAATGTGTTTGCAAAAATGCCAAGTCGGCAGATTTCCAACCGTAGTAGGAGTCTGTGCCAAAGGGTTGATAGAACCAAGCACGATGAAAGTAAAAATAAAAAGCCACATTTAATAAAAGGGATGTCGCACTGCCAACTGTCACATGGCGACAAAAGCAAAGGCGGCAAGCCGCAGGCAGATGCGGTCGCAAGCTCAGATGCAGCGATACAAAGGAGAGCTCCAATAGTTTGATTAATGGCTCTTATGGAGAGCAGGCGAACAGGCGCAGGTGTAGGTCATGGAATCAGAACCAGACATACTGGTAGCGGAACACTAGGCGTATTTAATCTGCGCCGGAATTCCAATTATGAGAGTCTTGGAGTTTTGCAGCCGCATAATAATGCGCCGTAAGCCACGTGGAGACCGTAACCGCGTCCATTCCAATACCGTCGACCAGCAGCATTCAGCCGCAGGCGACTGTCGAATATTTGTTTTAAGCAGATTACACAATGAGTGAAGTTAGTTTTGCCGGGCCTGACAACTGGCATCTGAACGCTGGCCCGCAGCCCGGGAATTAATTTTGATTTTGATGAGGCAATGTCGACTACTACTACAAATCTGTGAGCTGCCAGCAGACTGCACCTCGACGAAGCCACGACCTTGGCGTCCGATCCCAAGGATGCTTCGGTGTGTGGGCCCGTGAGCCCTTGGGTCCGGCGAACTGTAATGGGAAAATCGAGGAGAAGGAGGGGCCTTTTATCCTTTTCAGTAACACACGTAATTTCGCACACGCACTCGGATATCAGAAACAGGCTGGGTGATGACAGGGTGGGCGAAGCGAAGCGGAAATATGGTATAACACGGGTGGAGCCTGACACCCAAACAACGTGTCTTCTGCGAGCCATTCCGTTCTGCTCCTTCTGCGACCGGGGGGCTGAAATTGGCATATCAACTCATATTTTCTTTCGCATCAAATGAAATTGTTATGCAGCCCCAGGAAAGCGGCGAAAAGTATGTTCGATATTTTTCAATCAAATTTCCGTAAATGTCACGTATACTCAGCGCCGTACGACTTATTAATAATGCGAGAAGGCCCCAAGCACCTGAGAAGTGAGTGGAGAACGAAGAGCGGATCCAGAGTCGGAGGAGCGCCAGGAGGCAACTTGAGCAGGGAAAATATCGATGGCAGACACGCATCGCGTATACACACATAGTGGAATACTGTTTGCGCATTAAAGTTCATTCTTCAGTCGTTGCCAGTGTCTGTTGCCACATTTATGCCCATTAACCAACTTTGTCCCAAGAATTTTTGACATCTTTTTGCTGCCTCTGCGGCGGTCTCCTTCCGCAGAGCTGGTTCAGAGCGCCTGCTAAATTTTTGATGAACCCCAAATTGCCGATGACAGTGAACTGTGTGAATTTCCAGCAAGGATAAGTTCGTGTCGAAAAGTCATCGTGGCGGCGGCGACGGTCGACGGCGGCGACGGCAGTCAAAAATATTTGGACATATTTTGGAGAGTTGTTTATACACAGGAGCTAAATATTTAACAGCGCCGAGCAATTTTATTAATAAATATTTCAAAGGTCCGATGAATTATATATTCAAACGCCATTTTTAGGGCCGGGTTGATGGCAGGCGGGCGGGAATGATTTAGGTCTCCTGTCTTCGTCGTTGATGCATAAAATTAAAGTAAATTCTATCGGAATTAGGGAAATTTCTGATAAATTAGTCCTGCTCAGCTTTATTATGCGTGCTGTGAGAAATGAACAAAGCATATCAAGTACGCTCGGAGTCCCGGAGCCCCGTAGCTCAGAGCCCCAGCGGAAATAAATTCTTGGTTCGCCGGAATGAGAAATAAAACCAGGTTGTCGACTTTTTTACTTCCTTGAAGGACGTCGGCACCTTTACATTTATTTATAGTTCGGGGCGTCGCTTTGAGTGCCGGTGGGTCAGTGTGAGGGTTAGTGGCAGCAGGTCCTTTGTTGCGTCCCCTATATGTGTATGGCTCGTAAATAACGACGCCGAAGACACATGCCACTTTATGTCAATTATTTTGACAGCTAACAAGCGCAAATATGCGGCCAGGTCGACATTATTATCTCACATTTAACGCAGGGCTCAACGGACATGAGCAATGGGCACCGGGCGTCAAATAAAATCAAAGGAGCATTCATCGTTAAGGCAATAACACAAGGTTCTGGCCTTATTAATTTATTTGCCGTTTCGTACGAACTATGCCCCGAAGTTGGTCTCCCTTTCCGAAAAGATTGAGTTCGTTTATAACTTTGCCGATAACGATGGCCTTGGGGTTTTCGATGTTTGCAAAAATTAATGATTGCCTCACCGGCGAACTCATCCGCAGGTGTGGGCGTTCACTACTGGCAAACTGCAAGTCGGGTGGGACCCGTAATGAAGTTTTGCCACGGCCCACACTGGCAGTCTTGACCGAAAGCCGAGCAGAGAAGTTCAGGGCTGCATGGGTTCAGGGGCGGTATCAAAAGGCGATTTAATGAAATTACGGTCAGTATTAATCAATGTCAAGGCTAATTGAGTATGAAAACAGGCAGAGCGGCCCACATAAGGGGCCGGCGATTTCCCCTCAAATCAGTGTCAGTGCCGCGTCAGCATTCATTAGACGGCAGCGACCGGCGGACGGAACTGAAACGCAACCTGACATCTTAAAAGGGTTCACCTCCTGCCCGCGCTATACTCTCAACGTTTGCTAACGCCCCATCCGTGACACCTGGAGCTTTCAACGAGGCGGGGTCGAGTGCCATAATTTGTATTATTTTTGACGCGGACTGTTGCGTTTTTACTCAAACTCGGAAGCAAACTCAAGTCAAGACCATTTGTTTCCCTTGGCCCCTGGAAGCGGGTTATTTTTGCGTGCATCGTTTGTCAATCGTAAATTGCCAGTTGACAGGGACAAATGGCATTGGAAGTCGATTTTATTGGCTAGCGATTGTGGAAATGAAGTGAGACCATTTGCTTGTTTTTTTTTTTAGCTTGGCAGGATGCACGGTGGTGGCCGAAATTATTGCCGACAACAGTTGAGAACTGATCACCGACCACACACCCTTCTAATGCCAAATGCAACCATAGCTGATGGCAGCTGCCAAAATAAACATGTGCCCCATGCAAAATTAAATTGGGTGCAATGTACCAGCAGATAGCAGATGTCAGAGGTGTGGCACGAGCGGTTTTCCATTAACTTATTGAATTTAAGCCAATTCTGCAGCCAGATCTTAGTAGAGCTCACAGCCTAGGCACCAGAACAAAAGCTCACAATTGCCCGCAAGCTTGGTCCGACTGTCCGTTCGGGTCCCTGTCCACCTTCGAGAGACCGACTGGCTGCCACGTCAACTGGCTGACCAATTTAATATGCCAGCTTGCCGGACTCGACTAAATCAAGCTGTAGCTGCTGCTGCTCCTCCTGGCCACTGACTCTGGCCACCTGTCAAGTGCATGTAGATAAATTTCGAGACTAATGGTGCCGAGCGCCGTGGTCAGCCGCAAGGAACCGCGGAGGAGATTTAGCAGAGCAGGCAGTGGGCTAGGTCCGAGACTCCAGGGAAAAAGTGGGAATAGGGAAGAAAGTTCTACCGGCAGCTGTTTAAAGTGTTCCAAAAACAGAAGCCGTCAGGGCGAAGCGCAGTCGCTCCTCTCACCGTTAACTTAATTGAAAATCACAAAAATTGGTCATTCCGGCACAATGAGCAGGGCAACTTGGCAGCAGCAGCGCCCGGCAACTATAAATGCGGCCAAATGCACTTTGCAAGAAGGGCAAAAACAACAAGATTGGCAAATTCAATTCCGCTTCTTTAAGGCTGAGGCGGAAAGCCTTTTCGCAAGGCGATGGGTTAAGTTAAGCAAGAAAAGTCGGTCGTTGCTGGCCAAAGCCAAGTGGATTGAAGCACTGTGGGCGGAATCTCAATCGATACCATTGTATACGATCTAGCAACTCGGTAAAACTTTAGGTATTCTATATTAGTCTTAAATTTTCATAATATTTAAATACTAGATTATTGAAATCGCTAAAATCTTAAATTTGAAAAATATAAATTAAACATATGTATATTTCTATATCCTTAAAGATAATATATGTATGTATTTTTGGCTTAATAATCTTATAAATATATTTATATTAGAATCTTAATATTTAGATACTCAAAAACACTAAATACTAAAATACTAAATTTAAAAAAAATTTTCAATTAAGTACTTATATTTTATACGATCCTTTCAATTAATATATATATATATATTTATAATGGAACCTTAATAAACAGCCATGCCTTTCACATGGCTTTTGTAGAGTTTTCCGACTTAAATAAACAAACTGGTTTTAAGCTCTCCCAGGACGAAAATTCAGCCCAAAACCTGTGAAAAAAGGAACATTAAATCATTTAATGGCTGGAAACCTGAACAAACAACGTTTTTTTGTTGAGTTTTCGAATTTCCTTAACAGGATGGCGGAAAAGCAAAACCAACTCGAATAGTGGAAACCGATGTATGGACCATGATGCATCCAAGTGTGAATAATGCCATTAAAGGCAATTTTCAAAGCGACTCACAAATTATAAGGTGGTGGGAAAACAAGTTTATAAATAGACCTGGTTGGGTTGGGACTCGGGCTTCGTGATAAATTCCCTCATATTTGAATAAATCCTGGAAGGCCTAAGTCTTCGGCCAATAATTTAGGGCAGGTATTTTTGTCGAATAAGCCCCGGAACCTCGGAATGTGTGTTGTAATTCACCAGCACTTATTTTTAAATCCCCTATTTGAATACATTCGGGTGTGAAATAAAAAGGAAAACATAAACTTGTCAGTCAACCGTAGCTTCGTAAATCACAAGGGTCTGTCTTACTCCTATTTGAATCCCATATATCTGGTCCCGCTCGTATGGAATCCTCATAAAGTTCAATAAACTTTGGGAAAACAGGTAACGGGTCTGTCAAGCACGAAATGCACTAATTTATAGGACTCCTCCTATGAGGCCTTCACATCCACAGGGTCGAATAAATAGAAATAAAATAACCGGAGGCATTAAAAGGCGCTCGTTCACAATTCAAATGAAATTGCCCGTGTGGCCCGGCCCCTTTGAGGGGCCAAGTGTATCCTATTCCTTTTTAAATAACACTCCACTTCAAAGTGTGCTCATGCACGAACATTTCCACGGATACAGGCGGGTCGGGCAAAGGTCAGACTGGAATTGGGCTTGTACAAGGATGCCATTTGACCACTGTAAGTTTCGGCAAGGACATATGGCCTCGCCATGTGTCTCATTTTGAATAAATTTAATTTGTCTGTGCCCGGACGGGCTTTATAAATGGTCACTCCTGGGTACATATAGGGATTCTCGGATGCATGACATACATGCTCCAATAATTTCATTAGGATGGAAGGGTGATCTGCGAGAGGCGGATGGCTGGGGTCTAGAGGGGCAGGGTTCGCAGCTAATTAGCCGTTTTAAATGTCAGTCGAGGCGGCTTAAAAGGGATAAAACAAAATCATTTCACAACATTTTTAAAGGCGCCCGGGCTTCCAGTTCCAGGCACAATATGGCCAAAACAAAGCTCAATATGCTCATAATCAAATGAAGCCACCAAGCCGCCCATTAATTATGCATGTGTGTGCGGCTTGTCCTCGGCCGAAAGGTGGAGGGGCAGTACGGCTGGATAAAGGGGCGGGCCGATCGGCATACGGACTGCCTGAGCCCGCCAGCCTGAGGGGCCGGAGCTCAATGTAGCCGCCATTTAATGAGCCTAATTAAATAAACAAATGGCAGCGCTCGTTTTCCCGTGTCCGCATTATAAGTGTATGTAACGCGAGATAAGCGAAACGGGTCAAAGGATTTGTGGGCAGGATTGGGGGAAAGATGCTTGGCGAAATGAATACATCCAGAAAACCTGGGACGCATGCTTAGCGATGTCAAATTAATGGATTTTAATTTGTCAGTCGTGTCCGCTGTCCATCTTGGCCTTTCCGTTAATCGAATATTTAATTAGTTTGATGCCATCCCAAATCGGCTTTGAGATTAGCATAGGTCCGTGGGGCATTGTTTCCGTGGAACAAATGCGAAGGCGGGCTGAAAGCCAAAGTCAAAAGCATTTGCGAGATTTCTGATCGCCAAACAAACACACAGTTGGCGATGAATGTTAAAGGTCGCCACGACCCTAGGAGCGACCTCAAATACAAGGCTGAAAACAAGAACTCAATTTCTTGAGTGTTTTCACGGCCTAGGCTGGGTGCCCAGAATGGCGGCGACTACACCGAGGCGAGGGACCTAAGCGGACTCTTCGAACCCTTCAACTTTTCCCTGGGTTCTTCTTTGATTTGGTTGCTTTGCTTTATTACACTTAAATTGTTCAAGAGCCGGCATCGGTGTCCTGGGCCAACTGGAAAAGGGGTTAAAAACATTTTGAAAATTTATTTTCATTAATTTTAATTTGCTGTAAAAGTTTTCGGCTCCACTCCTTTAGAGGCGGAGAATGATAGCGAAAGAGCCCGAGTCAAATAATTACTTTTTCGGATTGGACCGTCGTGTCCTTTTTTAATTATTTGGCTAAAGCTTTGTTGCTTTAGGTTCCATCGTCCAGAAGAGCGGGGGATCCACTTAATTCATTTATTTTTCGCGAAAGTTTCCAATAATTAATTGGAGCAGCTTTCCAAGACGTATCTGTGCGACTCACAATTCAATGTAGTCACTTTGCCCTTTGCATGCAGATTTTCTAAAGTTGAGCCAGCGATTATGACCTTACGACGCATTGGTTGCACATCGCTCGACACGGGAAGGACACAGGACCTGACTCACTCTGGGGCCCCTGAGGCCGACGTGGATGTAGAGTCGGATTCGTGTGCTTTTGGCTCTGTTAGCGTCAATGGACTGCAAAGTGCTGACGTTGGAGCTGTCATGTCTGACTCATCAGTCGGCAATCAGCGCAACTCGACGGATATTGCTGGATGGGTGCGAGTTCCAGCATAGTTGTTCGAATAGCAAGAGTCTTTAACTCGAAGCGTATTTTAGACAGCCGCCTTGAGATCCATTACAGCAAGTTCTTCAAAACTTTATTGCCACCTCACAAATTTTCTAAATTCAAATCTAATTGTTTTCCTATTTCAGGTAACGACCCTTCCGGAATGATTTAAAGGTAAGTAAATGGGACCGAGCCTAAGGCATAATTATTATTTGATCGGTTTGTGGCCAAGTTGGCGTGTCGAGTAACCATCTAAAACTATCATGCGTAAGCCAGATACGGTGGCTTGACATATGGACATTAATTGTGATACTTTTAGGGTAAAAAAGTAATGAACAAGGAAAACTAAACCCAATAGCAAACCCATAACCCAACTGAGGTCACAGCAGGGCAAAGTCAGGCCATGAACACTACGACAGGACAACACGACGACACGGCGAAAAGGACAATTTGCAAAGTGACGTGAAAACAATTACGAGCAGAAAGAAATACGCTTGATAATAAAATGAAGTGACCTGGTGGGCGAGCACTACCGTCTTTCCTGAAATGCTGAAACGTGTTCAAGTGTTGACTTTTATAAATTGTGCTCTCATTTTGCACGTTCTTCCTTGAGCTCGTCCATGTGCGAATTTTTGAATGTGTGTTCCACCTGGCCAGCAATTAAGGACGCCACACAGTTTAAATTAAAGCTAGTTTGAATACTATTAAGCGGTATATGTGGTAATTGAACAAGAAGGGATGACGGAGCGGAATACTATTTACCCTCAAAGTTTTCATAAAACTCCAAAATTCGAAACAACTTACTTGCATTTGCAACCAAGAGAAGGTAACTTCAGGCCAGTTTCACACCTTTTTTTGTTTTTGGCAAAAGTTTTCCCAGAAAAGGGAAAGTTCACACTCGTACCCCTTTCATTCCCTTTTTGATTCTATATTCCACCTTAATTACCCCTTATAAACAGCTTTTTACTTAAATTTAAATAAATATTCGGCTTCCGTTAAACAATTTTAAATAAGTTCGTTAGAAAAAACATAATTTTATAGCCGCCTTAACCATTTTAAACATTTTATTACCCCACAAACTTTGGCATCAAAGTAACCTATTAATCTGTCAAACAAATACACAAACCCTAAAAACAAAATCTGAAGTAGCCAGGCTACATTTTTAAAATCCAAAATTAAAGTGTGTAAAAAAAAATTCTTTCATAATACCAAATAATCGGCAAACGAATTATGTATTTACTTTTACAGTCAAGATGATGTTGACAGTTAACCCATTAGATGTCGATTTAGGGGTGAACAAGTCGTGTATTTTTCAATTCACTTGAACGAGATCTGTCGTTCTGAAAAGCAAAGGGGTAATATTTTGTCACAGAAAAGTAATTCACTTTAAAAAGTAAACACTGGAGCCTGCCTGTATATTTTCTTTTAATGTAACCATATTAAAAAAATCCAAGCAGTTTTAGTTTTACAACTTTTAAAGTCCAATACATCCCACATCCGTGATTTGTTTGAATCTCTCATATAAATCAAATCGGACGGAATGGGATAAAAACTTAGAAAATTAAATAAAAACAAGAAAGGAAAGCTAACTTCGGGCGGAGCCGAAGTTGATATACCCTTGCAGTTAAAACCGGATATATATCGCAAACATCGGATTAAATTGGCCGATCCTTATGATAATATCATAATATAACCAATTTATTACAAATAAAAATCTAAAACAAAGTACCAATCTTCAAAAATACCAAAGTTGGTATTTTTACCAATACCATTTCCGATCGTTCAGTTATATGGCAGCTATAAGATATAGTCGGCCGATCGTTATGCAATTTGGTAGGTTGTATTAACTGACCAAAAATAGAATCTGTACGAAGTTCCAACTTTCTATCTTCAAAAACACGAAAGTTGGGTAATGTCCGATTGTTCAGTTATATGGCAGCTATAGGATATAGTCGGCTGATCCTTATGAAATTTAGTAGGTCGTATTATTAAGCTATAAAAAAAGCTTTCGTACAAAATCTGAACTCTGTAATTCTAAAAACACCAAAGTTATACCAATTCCGATCAATCAGTTCTATGGCAGCTATAAGATATAGTCGGCCGATCCGACTTATATACTGGGTGCAAAGGAAAGAAGGGTGTGTGCAAAGTTTCAAGACGATAGCTTTAAAACTGAGAGACGAGTTCGCGTAGAAACAGACAGACAGACGGACATGCTCATATCAACTCAGGAGGTGATCCTGATTAAGAATATAAATACTTTATAGGGTCGGAGAAATCCTTCACTGCGTTGCACACTTTTGACCGAATATTAAAGATGTGTAAATGTTCGCTTTTTAGACTTCAAAATAATGTTTAATTAATATTTCTGAAACTTTTCAGAAGCAACAACAAAATATTTCAAAACATAAAGACTTCATAAACCTATGTTTAAAACATTGCATACGTATCTTTTTGGAAATGTTTTATATGCAATCTTTCGTATAAATTCTATCAGTAATGTTTAAAACTTTGTTTTCATTTATATGTAATATAATATAATAGCTTTAATTTAATATGTACCCTTTTATATTTAATTTTATTTGATATGTGTTTAAAACTGAGTATAAACTGGGGAAAGAACTTGAATTATGTGGATGTCCAGAAAAAAGACTTTTACCGTGGGTACTTCAAGTCTACAAGTAGGTTTTTTTCCAACAAATAGGGCTTCCCTGGCTCTTTAAACGCTCAATTCCCGATCCCCCACTGGTAGGCAGCAGATTTATATTTGGCTTTCACGCTCGACTGCTTTCGAATGAGAAGTGCCTTCTTTAGTTTATCTCGCCGGGCTGAGCGTTAAAATAATTTCAGGATTTTCCAAGCCCCTCCTTGCTCCGCCCCTCTCTTTTACGGTACTTCCGCGGTTTTTTTTTATAGCTGGCAATGCGGTTCTTCACCCATTGCCGCAATTAATGCCAACAGATTAATTATACGCATGGTTGCACATCCTGCGATGGCGCGCTTGGATCTGCTCTGGCTTTGTATCTGTTTTAAAATTTATTTTTACACAAAAGCGGAAGACACTTAAAACTGGGAAAAAGAGAAGCTTGCTTCTAATGAGTTGACATTAGGCAATACCCTGGTCAGTGCAGGAACCCTAATTTGTCCCGCCTTGGCTGGGAGGGGGCTGCGCACAATCAAGCTGCAAAGTGCCTTCTAGCCCCTATCGCTGCCGCAACTTTGAGCATATTTTAAGCGACTGCAATTTCCCATTGATAGGTTCCGGGCAGCAGATGTGGCACGGATAACATTGGGGAGGGAGGTGGAAGGGCGGCCATAAATCTTGTAGCGCCGGGACACAACCGCCAGGCATGCCAGGGGCCCAAATGTCATCTTGGGCGTGGAGAACAAAGAAGTCAAACACTCGAACTACTTTTAAGGGATTCAATCAGGAGCACGGACTCCCTCTGTGATCCGAGACTCGTATGTTGGTGCATGGGGACACACCTATCCCGGAGAACTGACTATGATTTATTTGCATTGTCCGTGTGGTTAGATCGGCGAGCTTTTAATTTATGTGGCCCAAATTATTTATTAAAACAAATAAATAATTAGTATCATTAGAGACCGCCAGCACATTAATTGCATATTAAAGGCCCTAGGGAAACCACCGTACCCTTTCCCCCGCGTGCTTAAATTTAACGCGCTGCAGGACCTGGTTGGCAAGGCGACAATTCTCGCCTTGGCCGTATTAAGCAATAAAAATGTTGTCAAAGGCATAAAATAAAAGTAGAGCCCCGGCTGGCTGGAGCGGAGCAAGTGCTAGCGGCAACATGGCATATTAAATATTATAAAAGACAATTTGCAAATCTGGCATAAAAACCACACGGCGAAGACCCAAATCTCCTGCAAACACACTTGCCAACTGGCACGCACGTGGGTGGTTTATGTTTGAGGTCGGGTGTTTGCCGGCATTCATTAGCAGGAAGAGGTCATAAACAAACACTGCCGAAATAAAGGCCAGCACCAACCCGGAACCCCTTCCCTGCACGAATTTAGCCACAAAGAAAGCCCAAATGCCAGTCACAAGTGCCTGTATCCTAAGAAGGTGATTAAACATTCAATTGCATATGCCAGACGAGTTGACGATTAGGGGCGGCGCACAAAGATGTGCCCGCTTTCTGCCTCGGCTAGATTAGGTCGGGACACCACCTGGCCATTGTAATTAAAGAAGCTCCTTTGAGGCGCAGGAGGTAGTTTGCATATTTTTTTTTTATTGCGGGCTTCACTCCGGAGGCAATAGCACATGATTAAAGACTTATTTATATGGGAACAATTGGTAATAGGGTTCGCGTCAGATCATATTCCGTTTCAATTATTTGAATTATTTTTTGACTACTTGGCCTTATTGCCAAAAGACCCCATGTAAACAAAAAGTGGTTAAAAGTCTGTTGGCTAATTAAATAAATTGTAAATTTATAAGTACGACTAAATGAAGGGAGATATTTTTACAATCTTTTCTTTTCTTTAACTATTCAATTTTTTAAGATTCAATAACTTTTAAAAGTAAAGCTAATATATGACTTGTTTCTTGAAAAACAATATTCAATGAAGTGTCAACTCTACTTTTACGATCCAGGTTTGAGGTCATATGAACTATGAAAATTGACAAGTTCTAATCTAAAATATAAAGTGTTCGATGGTCCACTAAACTCCTTCAAAAATGAAACCCACTCAAAATAAAATGATTTTTGGTTCCTTTAACATAAATTGTTCAATGGTTGTTTGAATCAGAAAACCATTCCTTAACATCGCAAGTTTCCCACCGTGTCACATCAGAAACAAGAATGGCAATGGAACGCGAGAAGCCGAAGTAAATGTACCCTTGCAGGAAATTGACAGTTTAAATTATACGATATATATTTGATCGGTAATAAGTATTGACCGATACTTTCAAAAAAATTCTGATGGGTCATTTCCGATCTTTCGGATATCCACGTTACCGACGTTAAGCCTAAACTTAAAAAAATTGCCTTTAAGTGAAATAGTAACATTCGTTTCTATTATTCTTTCCATCACTGTAGTAGGCCGATCCTTATAAAATTTGGTAGGTCATATTATTTTGCTTAAAAATGGAATCCATAGGATATTAAAACTCTCTTACACTAAAAACACCAAAGTTATGGCATTTCCGACCAATCAGATATATGGCAGCTATAGGATATTGTCTACCGATCCCGGCCTACCAAGTATAAAAATTCCCAGAAAGTCAAATTGCAACAAAAATTGGTGACCATTTTTAAATTTGTTTTAAAAATTATTAATTGAGAGTGTACCCGAAATCCAATCCTGGAAGTTACGATTTGGGGCCCTAAAAGGAGGGAAATTGTTTTAAACCAAAGCTCAATTAAATTCAACATGATCAATCTCCCAGGATCCAGGCTATCATGGGATAGTGGGCGAAATGAATTTTTAATAGCATTTTTTTCGCGCGTGCTTATCATTTATTGATGGACTACAGTTGCGCGGGGTTCATTAATTTTTAAACACTTCAAAATTGTGCCTTATTGGCATGTGAATCTATGATTTATGGGTCCAGGGAGCCGACGTCAATCAGGCTGTGCATGTGTGTACCTACTCGGCCGACCGTCCTTCGAAATGAGGCAATCAGAGCCGCCGCAACGCCATCCGCATCCGCATCCTCAGCCTTGCCAATGAGCATCCCCTTAGCCGTGAGTATCCCAATCAAACTTTTCCAATAAAGTCTTTAGCCTAAAGACAGTGGATAAATCAAGCCATCAGGCGACCAAAGAGGAAAAGGGCTGTGCGTCTACAGTGCGCACTGAGCACGCAACCCGCGGCATTATATATGGAGTTTTTTACACTCGTTTTTAAAACGAGGCTCTGTGGAGGCATACGAAGCAGAGGGTGGCTGAAATGCGGTTGGGGATTTATCGAAAATTGGGCCTGGCACAAGAAGTTTTCAACCCAAGTGCAAAATTTAACTTTTTCGATAACACCTTGGAGACCCCGGTGCGTATACATAACGTACGAAATAAGGAAAGTACGACCGCCATGGTGTTGTGTGTGCGGCAGACAGTGGGTAAATAGTTTGCTTTGGAATATCTTCGGATGTGGCGTTGTTAATAAAAAGAGCATCAAGAAATGAAAAAAACTTCACCCAATCCCGCATTTACACACATTTAAACACGCGTGTGTTCTTGTGTGTGGATACGTTGTTGGGCAAATTGACTTAATCTAGAATAAAAGTTTAGTGCTGAGCTGGACGCACACAAAGGAGCATCCAGGCGAACGGACGGCCTTTTTTTACAGCTGTGTTGGGGAATGGGAGTGTAAACGAGCTAGTTGGGACTTCCAAGGAGGCAACCCACCGAGGTCTGGACGCATGTTAATTTCCCAGGAAAAGCACGATAAAATTGACTGCTTTTCGAAAACTATTTAAATTTCAGCAAAGGGTACACGACCCATGTCTGCTTTCCATTTCTGAAAATCCCACAAATGGGAGGCCGACCAGTCCTAGCATACATAACGTTTGTCGAGCTCACCTACCACTACTCAGAGTAGGTCATATTCAAGTTGTACGAAGAATCAGAAAAGTTTTAATAGGAAAAAAAATCTATGGAAATGTTTTAAAAGGTGGAAAAATTAGGATGCAGTAGAATTTATCTGCCAGACCAGAAGCAGTCAAACAGGCAGACCAGAAGTATAAGTAACTGAAAATTAAACGGCAATCCATTTATTATTCTGCAGTGTTTATGTTGGGAAAATAACTAAATCATACATAGGTACTCTGCATACATCTGCCTAATGTGCGGTAATTACATTCAAAATATCATAAAAATAAGTAAAGATAGGACCGGAAACTTATTCGCATTCAAATGTGGATATAAAATGGCATGGAATAGCTCAAGTAGAATAATAAGGGCTGACCCTGGCTTTAGAATCTATGCGCCTCTCCCTCCCATAAAGAGAAACAATTTCAGAAATACAAACAAATAAACTTTTATTGATAGTACTGAGTGGTTAGATTGAGCAGGGGTATGCCGTTTTCGTAGTAAATTTTATGTACTTTTCGCATTCTGGCCGGCATTGCACAAAGTAATTACTATTCAGAATGTTGCAATTAGGTAACGGGTATCTATAGTCGGGTGAGCATTTCTATTGACCCTCTAGAATCATCATTGGAGGCAGTGTTCAACCAACTGATATCATAGCATTAATTTTCTGTTTTTCATTCCAGAATTATGTATCTTACAGCCTGCCAGTTATTTACAGCCTGCTCTGGGCTAGGGAATTTAATATTTATCATAGCGTTCTTCAAGTACAGTAGTAATTTTTCGCTTTTCACTTTCATTTGCATTTGAATAATTAGGCACTTTAGGGCTAGGTCCGGAATTATATGTATTTCAGTGGTGGCGCCTGGTAATTAATTAAAATATTCAATGCCCAAGCAGTTGTTGTCGTTGACCTGGCCTTTGTACGTTGGATTTATCTGCGGAGGGGACTCCTGGGATGCGAAATCCCTTCAGCTATCTAAAATTCATCTCCCATTAGTTGGCTCGACTTGGTTCGGGATTTTTCTCGGATTTCCAGCTTTATAATTAGGAGAAAAGTTAATTTTTTGCTTTGGGAATGTTGGGCGACTTGACACCAGACCCATTTTGCTGCTTTTCTCAGCGAACTAGCCGGAAAACTCATTATTTTTAAATGGAACCCATCCTTTGTGTCGTTCCAACTTCTGAGTTATGCTCCCCTTTAAAAGTGTGCTTGTCTCCATGTTCAGACGCTGATCCCAGTCGCAATTAACTGAAGAGAATAATTTTGCCGACAAGCAGAAACAAAATAAATCGCCGCGTCCCGGCACCCCCAGGAACTCAAACAGGCCAGTGTTGCAAATGTAATGACGACGCAAAAAAACCAAATGCATCAGCGGCAGGATAAAACCGCGTATAAAAAAATATTTTTCTGGGGCTCGTTTCTCTCGTGTTGAGTAAAAACTGAAAAACATATTGTTTGTAAACAGCTCTCATAAAGTTATACAGTTTGGCTGCTCTAAGTGACTACTGATGGTTTATCGCTGGGCAAAGTCATCATATACATATGTATGTATGTACAAGTTCATTCTGCATATCAAGCTCCGCCGAGGTTTTAAAGTGTCATGTAAGGAATTGGTCGCACGGAGAGGGTAATAGAAAGGCATTTGGGGTAAAAGCAGCTCAGAATCTTGCCACTCCGTTTGCCGTTTGCCACTCCGCGTTTGGATAGGGTCCAATTTCGACTTTTTCCATGGTGCCTTTCTACGCCGTACTTATGACCGCCTAGGGAATTGCTTCCAATCTCTTTTCCTTGCTACAAATCGGCAAGGGCCTTGCATCCAATCAATATGATGTAAATATTTTGCACCTCTTTTTGACTTTAAGTTCAATGACAACTCCGGCGACAAATGCAACAGCTGCCGGGCTGATTGTTCTGACATAAGTACCGCGGCACCTATCCAACTAGCAACGAGAGTGCGGCAAATGTGTTTGATGTTCGTCCCCATATGGCGGCGATGTTCGATTCGCTCCCAATATCCTGGGTATCCTATATCACCGGGTCACCCCGCCGAGCTCACAGGTCACTTGACTTGCAGCACATAGACTAGGCTTGCATAATCCTCCTTTGTGCATAGGCAATTAACCTGCATGCGTCCCGATGGAGTGCAGAAGTAGATGTCACACATCTTTGGCAGGGCTTTGTCTTCGCTCGGAAAATGCCAAGAAACCACCCCGGATAATGCCTGTCATAAAATGGTAAAATTTGTTTCGCTTGGGGAGCATTTGGCTCTGGCATGCTAAATCCCTGACCCATTGGCCCGGATATTAGTTCAATAGTCATGACTGTCCGACTGAGCGCCAAATCCTCTGAGGTCAGCCAGAAGCTGACAAGGCAGACATACCAAACCTACAAAGGCCTGGCATACCGCTTCGGGGCCGCAGACCAGGCGGGGTCCGTTCCATTTCTATTACTCGACACATACTGGTAGGCGCGATTGGCCATTACCTTTGGGATTTGCCTACATAGGTATATTGGCTTCTACCGAGTCGACCTCCATATTTTATGCCAGCTCTACTCAGCATACCCCGTATATTCCATCCCTGATCGGTTTCCGCAAAACGTATGAGCACAAACACAATCTGAACGCGGCCGGGTATAAAAATCCGTTTGCTGTTTTGCGGTTTTTGGCTGGAAAGCGCCTTAGGAAAAATATTGGCGATGGCATTGGCAGCGGTAGCGGCTTTGGCTTGGCCGCACCCAGCCATACAAAACCCAAAACCAAACACGTTTGGGAATCATGTTTAACTGCACTTTTTGTTGCGAGTTTTATAGACGGCTCCGGGCCCGGGCTCTGGGATCTGGCCTCTGGGCTATGGTTGTCTGTGCCACAATGGGCATTATTTTTTGGTCGTTGTTGCTTAGCTGTAAAAATCATTTTATGAGTTTGCATAAAATTTTGTGGTTTTCACGCCCATGTTTATAGCGATGCAGCATATGCTGCCATTGTCGGGGATGTTTCTCGTCTATTGATTTTATTTCAGACACATCTCGGCTGAGTTGTTGGCCTGATGGTGGCGGTGCACGTCTTTCGGGGAGTTCGTTTTGTCAGAACCTAATCAAATTCCTACGTTGTAATCCACATTCCCGCATGCATAGATTTCGCATTCGACCAGAAACTTAGGCCGGACCTATAAGCTAAACGATTTGACCCCCGGACCAGAAGTCTTCTTTCGGCCAAGTCAGGTGCACAATTAGGCGAGCCACCTGCACGCAATGGCCTCCATCATTATTACCCCGCCTGGTCTAGCCACTTTTCGGCCGATTATAATGACACGAAATTTTAATAAGCATGCATTAAGAAGACCCAAAAGTTTGGTGTGTTTGTAATTACCGCTCCGCCAGCAGGAAGCCGGCCCAAGTTATCTAAACGGGCTGGGCCCGGATCGGCTTGTATCGGACCGGGTTAGGGATTTTAAGGAAAATCCCGGCACGTTCCCGACGCCTGCCTGCCCCAGTGGTGGCATAAAATGCCACTTAAATCGCAGTTAGAAGAGACCCCCCGTCCGAAGAAAACAATTAATACTGCGAATGCAACAATAACCTTTTGTTTTTAGTGGCACTCCAGGCCGGGTCGATCCTCTGCCTGTCCCATTACACAATCGAATTCAAATCCTCATGCATGGTCGGGGCGGAGCTAGTAGCCTGCAGGTAAAATAAATTATTATTTATTACGGTCATTAGAGCTTAATGGTGGCAATGATGTCCACCACGCAATGGCCGGAGAACAGCAAGCAGGGCTCCAGAGCCACGGACATCAGGCCACCGCCGCGGACTTCCGCCGCTTAATCGAAAGCGAAGGAGAACCATTTCCAGCCGGACAACCTTTGTTTGGCGCGTCCCCTGATCCCGTACCCGGGCCGGGACCCTTTTTAATGGCAACCGGTTCACATAATGCGGCTTGCCCTGCGTCCTGCGTCGTGTCCTTGAAAGTACTCTGCTTTTCCGACGTGGTACGGAACAGAAAGAAGCGGAGCGGACAACGAAAACAAAAAGGAGGCCCGGAATAAAGACAGAAGGAAAAGAAATCCGGCCTGGAAAGCGTTTATCGTAAATTCAAGTCGTTATTATCTGGCCGGGAGGTGTCAGCGTGTGGAAATATTTATGCATTGCCAAAGTTGCGGCCCGGCCATCATAAATATCACAGAGCCTCTGGGCTCATAAAGGCCCGAAATCGGGCTTCACTTGCCCTGCCCTGCCACAATCGCATGGGCTCAGAGAAAGGCATATTAATGGTGCTTTGGCTGACACATTGTAAATTCAAATGCATTTCTCAACCCCGGCAGAGTCCTGGCAGGAGCGGTCCCGAAACTTTTCCCAAAGCTTTCACCGCAAAGTGAGAGCAATCAATCAAAACCCATACACACTCACATCCGACTAGCCGTGTACGTGGCCAGGTTTGGGAGCGAAATTAATTGCATGAATTCATGAAATACACGGGACGACAATTTGCATTAAACGGCGTCTTATGCTGGTGTAAAAACGAAAAATGGATTGCGTAAAGCCTTAAGTTATGGACTCCAGGTCACCCAAAAAGGTTGCTCTCGCAACTTATGCAGTTCTAAGCCACCATAGAAATCTTAACCTATAAAAACTCTGGAGTTATTCAAAAAGTTGGAAACTATAGTTTATTTAGAAATACAATGTATTACCTATACACCCGTCTACAAAATTATCGTCTATTTATTCCCATTTGACCTGAGAGTGGCTAAGCAGTTGCTACTTCTATTTTTATTTTTGTTCTTTTGAAGATAATTTGATACTTTTTCCCTTAGTTTCGATACCATAACTCTTATACAATGCAGCTCCTTCGGAGCCCAAGTTAGAAGAACAAATTTTGTGATAAGAATAGCATTTTTTTCCTGGAAGCATTCAGGCGAAGATACAATAAGATAGCTTCGGGGAGTGGAAGTTTTTTTTTCTCCGCTTACCGTAGGAGCCCTACCTTCTCGAGATCTGGATGCATTTATGTTCCGCGTGTGTGTGCCGAGTTTATAATTTCTGACACAAAATTACATGCACTTTTTCCCACGCGCTACGGCGTATACGTAATTGCGCCTTTGGATGTGTGTGCTCGCGTCGACTTTGCACCGCTGCTTTGATAAATGCGCATAATTTCTGTAGTTTCTCCAGGAGCTGCGAGGAAACTTTTCGTTCTGGGTGTTCTGGGATTGGGTGTAAGGGGATTGGTGTTAGGGTTGTGTACTCGATGTGTTTGTGAATGTAATAGTCTCGCTGCTGCGCTTTATTGTTCACTGCGCAGCTCTGGATATTATGCCGGCTGGCTGGGTCTGGTTCTTGGCGTTCTCGGGCGGAATGGCGGTTCAGGTGGGCCGAGTCGAGTTGTCTTGGCGCAAATTATGAAGACGATTACACGACTTTATAGGTGTGTCTGTGGACTGTACGTGTGAGGCATGCACTCTCGGGACGCTGGGCGTATCTGCGGGGCACCTGCACATTCTTATTTATGAGCAGCGAGGTGCTGCGACGCTGACTTAATGAAATACCTGTCAGGATTTATGTGCCGGTTGACTGGCGCAGGGTACCCACAGCACACGTGAAAGCAGAAAGGGGAATTAATTTTGTTTGAAAATGGTGTAGTCACGTTTTGTTAGTTAAGCTACAGCAAGCTGTTTTAAACTGCATCCGAGCTGACTGCTAAAATTGCCGCGATGCATTGATTTCGGCGCAGCAGGATGGCTCCAAAAGTCCTCCGGTGGTCTGGTGACTCATGCGGAGATTATCCGTGATACTCTATCTATCCACTAGTTTTTCCATCTGGTTCTCATCCAGTTCCCATACAGGTGACATGCAAAGTTTTTGTTTTCCCGGTTGCCGCTTGCGAAAAACGCTGGCTGTTGTTTTTATTGACCCGTGCCTAGCCCTTTTCCTGCGATTCTCCTGTAAATATTTCAAGTGAAAAATTCATAAAGCACGCCACACACCCACGGCCCACTGCTATCTCTGCGCACGTTTTTCTCTGCATTTCGGTTTCGCCTTAATTGTTTAGAGAATAAATCACCGAACGTAGGAATAAGTTGACAACACCACATGAAATAAAAACGAGCGGATCGGCCCCGAAAATAGAGCTCTGCCGTGTCGGGAGGGTCCTGTGAGCTCTGTGTGTGTGCTGGTGGCGAGCGTGGAGCGGAAACGGAACTAACAAAGCACAAAACGAAACAAAAATGGCGCCGAAAAAAGCTACCCCACTAGTAAAAAAGAAATGCGGAAAATGAAAATGGAAAAGAAAAATAACGCACGAAGCGAACGGAAAGGCAAAATTGCCGAACTAAAAGTTTGCTGCAGTCACGGCACAGACTACAAAAGCTAAAAAATTTTTTTTAAAAAAAGAACAAAAAACAAATGCTACGTGGGGCACGGGAGGTGGACAGAACAACGGGGTGGAAAATGATGGGAAGAGTTTAATGTAGTGGCACATACATTCAAAGGTCCACGGCTGGGAAAAGTTTGGTCGCTTTCCTGTAACAAGCGTGCAAAGCACAAAACAATTTATGAAAATTTGCACGATTTCTAAACTTAAATAAACACCGAGAATAGTTTTGTTGTTTTTATGACTGCTAGCCGATTTCTTTACCAACATTTTTGGAGATGGTTGGGGACCCCTCCACATGATGATCGATTCCATTTCCGACCCGAATTGCTGGAAAAAGACATCTCGGATATTTGGCGTTTTACGAGTTTATCTCGGCTGGTGTAGCTTTAATTAAAGCCAAATGAGCGATGGACGGGCGAGACACGCCAGTCAGGTTGAAGCAACTGTCCTCGCAACACGCAACGGCACGTAATAATGCGAGTGTGGCCAATGCACTTTTCAACGGTAAATTAACAAGTACAAAACTTGCAGTTCTGCTCTCGCTGTGAGCTTAGTTGGGCGGTGGGCCTGGTGGAGGTGGGACAGTGGGCGCAGCGGGCTTAAATTGAAAAAGTTTGGAAGTTGCAAGTTTCTTTCGCTTTTAAATGTTGTGAACAAGTTCCAGGAAAGGATTCAGTGCACCCCCGGGTGGAGAACGAAGTTTTCCCGCAGACTGCAAGCGCTGCGATTGAGAGCTAAAACCGGCGCTACAAAAATATCACTCTTCGAGATTCCCTTAAGAGGACTGTCTTCCCCTTAACTTGTTTCTGGGCATATTACACTAGCACTCTCAAAGTCTTCGTTTCTGCGGGGCCTAAACCAATAACCCTTGGGCCTAGCTTGTGAGGACCCTAAATATGTTCCAATAAAAACCGGCATTCAACTTTTGAGCATTGAATTATTAAATTGTTAATAACCGGCAATAAATAATAACGTAAACTGACAGAGTCAGGAAGCAGCCAGCGAATAAATGAGCTTTTTTATGGTGAATTCACACACTTCCTTTGTCATAAAACATGAATTTCGAAAGTATGCAGATTTTCGGATTGGACCCGACAATTGGCCACTTGTGAAGAGCAGAGAATGTAAATAAAAATAGTGTAAATTAAGGCCATTGAAGTGCAGCGTAGCGGAAACGGAAATGTGCGCAAAACAATTACCAGTCCAAGGGAGGCGTGAGGAGCCTGCAACCCGAGCACCCACTAGTATGCGCACATACACGACCATAACAGCGAACCTACAATGTAGTCATCTAAAGAGCGAAATTTATATAATGCTTTTTTTATCCAGCCCCTCAAGTGCAATCAAAATGCGTAACGTGCATTTTCATTTGAATGTGCCGGCTAGGAGGAAGTGGTGAGCGCTGCAATGGGGACGAGTTTGTGGTTGTGTGGGACTGGGATGAGATTGGAATCGAGATAGAGATTGGTTGTTGTGCATTGATGTTGTTATGGATTTTAGTCGTTGTTGTATCGCAATACCATATAAATTCGCCAGTGCTTGTGGCAAATACTAATTTTAATTTTATTTAAAATACAAAAACTAATCGGCCTGGCAAATCGTAATAATTTTCCAATTTCCCCGCTTGCCGCACTTATCGCTTTAGTTTCAAATGCACTAATTATAATGCCGACCAGTGCGGGAGCACGCCATTTAGTGGAACCACAATAATTGTTTTACACAATAATTGTTACCACATTGTTTTTGTTGTTATGGGACAGAAATGATTAGCAGCCCTTTTGTGAGACTTTGGCGGGGGCAATATGGGAGAAGTCATTCGGTAAATCTTTAGTCTGAATAATTGATTTGTGCTTCCCAACGAGGTTTGAATGTGGTTTGAAACCGAATAATTTCGGTAAACGACGCTCTTGCCAAAAACTTTACTATCCTTTGTGATGAACCACTAATATTCTGGAATAAAGATTCATAAATTATTCATCTAGTTTATTATTCAGCACTTTGCGGGAAATTTGACTTTTTTCCAACCTTTCATGATAATGCAAGTAGGGAAACAGGTTGAATAATTTATGATTTTGATGCACATATACGGAAATAATTTATTTTGCTTATAAAAGATAATTTGGCCCTTTTTATTTATTCAACTCTTTATCGTCACCTTATAAAATTAACATACTATTTTAGAGAAGAACTTTGGTTAGGAGGAAGGCTACTAACATGCCCCAGAACCTAGAGTAAGTCAACAAAAATATGGTAGGGTTAGTTTGATGCATAAATATATCCGCATTTTTTAAAGAAAGAGACTTGACAAAGCCGTCGTATACATAAATCAATTAGCAGATGGCAACAAGCATACGCCATGGTAGCCTTCTAGAGGTCCCAGTGATGTCAGTGCCCCGCCAAATCGACGAATAAGAACATGAACTATTTAATGACGCCCGCACTCGCCTTCAATAATAATACAGGGTCCTTGGCAATACTTAATTATACATGCTCGGATGGCTCCTGCGGAGAGTGGCGGGGCAAGTGCCCGCATGTTGGCATGCAGTTACATTTCCGACAGCATAGCCAAGCGGCTGCAATAACAATACGGGCGGGATCATAGCGCCATCGCAGTGCATTATGCAGAAAGCACGGCATGAGGACTCGGGGATCCTGGGACTGTGGGGGTTGGAGCAGAGCGCCAGAGCTCAGAGCAAGTCGGATGACAAGCCAAACAAAAGCAACAAAATGAAGTATGAGGTCAGCAGAGGAGAGCCAAGCAGGAGCAAAGAAAAACAAAACAGAGCCGAGCCGAGCACAAAAGAAAGCACATGATTGTCGCTTGAAACTTGAGCCTCAGCAACTAACCTCATGACATCAGCTTTTTGGTTTCCAACTTATTACAATTTCCATATAACCTCCAGGGCGCCGGGGTAGGGGCGGCATAAGCACGACGCAGGACAGAACAGCTGGGTGGATGTGTATTTGTGTGCGCGGATTGCATACAAGTGCGCATATGTGTGTGCACTGTGTAAATGGGGAGCAATGGGCGGACAAAGGCAGTAGCAGAGGGTGAAACGAAATAGACACACAAACAGAAACAGAAACAGGGACAGAGGCAACGACGCGGGCAAGGCGGGAGGAGGCAAGGCAAGCGCCATGTCCTTCAGCACTTGCCCTCGCCAGAGCAAAGGCAAAGGCATTCGGAAAGGCAAAATGCTGTGGGGGTCTTTAAGTTTTATGGCACCATTGTGTCAAGATAATAATATGGACGTCTCTGTGTGAGTACGTGACTGCATTTAAGTGCATAGTTGTGTTGAACAGCACTCACACATACACTTACACTTGCTCTTACACTTGGGCCAGGACTCGCACTAGCAGTCGCACTCGCACCGAGAACACAGATGCATAAACAAGAATTCCTCTGGCATGACATTTACTCTGCGAATTACTCTAAACTGCTGCACTTGCGATGCGATATGCGAGTCCGAAAAAGGCAAAATGGGAGCAAATAACAAAATAGCAAATGGCAACTGGAAGCTGGAGCTGTGCCACCCTTATCAATTTAAATGTATTGTACACGAGTGTGTCATAAATTCAGGCCGCATGACATTTCCTAATGTTTGGCCATGAGAGCAAGCAGCGTACCAGCAGTGTTAATTAAAAAGCTCGCATTCTTGCGGGCCACACAGCGAAATCAAAACCAGAAAATCGCCATGCTCAGAAAACCACATAGTTTTGTAATTAAAATGAACGAACGCTTTGGCCATCCTGCGGCCGAATTTCAATTTTAATTTATGTGCACAACGCTTCGCCAAATTCGGATTCATTAGCGCTATTTGCACAGCGAGTTGAACAAACTCCCGGACACTCGCACCGCCAGTCCTCACGATACCATCCATTTGAAGAGCTGGCCCCGGCCCATGCCCCCAAATATCGACATAAATATAAAAACTTATAAAATGTAAAGTCACAATAAAAAGCAGACGTAGAACAAGAGCCGGGCTGCAGATAAAAATTATGACTGGCCACAAAACTTTGACCAAGTTGCCAGTGGCCATCGCTTTTTATGCATCTCAGCATAAAAATTTAAATAAACTCACTCACGCGTGCGGTCAAATAAATACAAATTTATGGAAAATACCGCTCTGAGGTTATGTTCCGAGGTCGTAAGGTTCTGGTGTCCAGTCCGTCCGGCCAATTGCTGAGCCATTACAGTGGCGTCCTCGGATTCCACTTTGCATAATCTTGAGCACGCCAATTGTCCTGCTGCCCCATTCGACTCTGACAGCACTTACCCACCCAGAAACACATAATGTGACGACGTTTCCTCGGCAATAAATAAATTTGTTAAAAATTTAAGCGATTGGGAGCAAGGGCATCATGCTGGGGCATTGCGCTAGAAAACGACCATAAAGTCACTTACACTTTTAATTAGCCCCTCAGTTAGTTTTTAAATTTATAACTCATTCCTAATTTCAGAAACTTGCTATTTTTTTCTACTCCGTAACTCATGCATTTTCATTTATTTTTCTTCTTTCAGCTCGCTGAGCAGCACCCGGAAAAAGTAAAGCTAGCCTAGGACCAGAAAAAAGAAAGCTGAGAGCGGAAAACGGGAAAACAAGAGTCCTCAATGGACGTTACGCTGGAAGCGATTCATCATTGCCTCAACGCTACACCATTGTTCATGGCAACGCCAACAGCCACTATAGCAAATTGAATGTAATTTCATAAAAAGCGGGTGTTAATTTTTTGCCAGCCACACAATACAAGATAGATACAGCCAGACGAGGCTTAATGTGCTAACACGCATTGACATGAAAAATGATGGAGACCTCGTGTGAAGCTCCCTAAAGAAGCAAAGCCTAAAGAAAGAGCGCTCGGCGCCCAACGCGTTGCATACAGCAGAGTAAGGCTCCCGTGAAGGGGGAGGGCGCATTGTGTTGCACAGGACAACAGGCGGGCAAAGGACATTAGACAGCAGACATCGCATTGACAGGCGACAGCGAAAAGGAAAAAAGTGCTCACATTGGACCAGCTTCATTTATCAGCGGCGCATCGCATCCAACAAAGAGCAAGCATCTGGCAACTGGCAACTAGGAACTAGCAACACAAAACAACAACAAAAACAGCAGATCTGCCTCGCTAGCCCAGTGAGGCGTGTGCGGGCCGGAGATGCCGGCATTGTTGCACGTTCATTCAAAAAGCCATTAACCCTAATAAGCAGCCACAACAACGAACAACAGCGAACCATTCTGCTGCCGCCCATCGATGTGCCCCATCAATTCTGGGATTTAGGATCTAGGCGGTAAAGCGGCCATAGGCATAAACAGAGTAGTCGCAGCGTCGGATCGGAAAGGACCATAAAGAAGCCGAAGGAACTGTCAATGGTGCTGCCACGACTGCTGCTGCCCTTGCGGCGACCCGTGCACCTCATGGAGCTGCGCATCCTGCTGCTGTGTCTGCCCACCCTACTTCTTGCCACGACTCTCGAGCCAGGTGTGTTGAAAATCTGTTTGCCCTTCCGATCCCCAGTCACACTTTCGCTTCCAATATTTAATTAGAGGGTTTCCTCGGGGTTCCCCCATTAGAGGTGGCTGGCTTATTCCTGGAAGTGCTATGTACATTAAGTCGAAATTTATGCCAAGTACTCAGCCAGTTTCTCAAAGTATGCAGCAGTTTATTTTAACATTAACACGGGGCCTACAAATCGTTGCAAAACAGCCCCTAAGTCCGCAGGCCAATAATTAAAGTCCCAAATCACACGGTCAAAGCGGCTCAAACTTGGCCAATTTACGGATTTATTTTGCCACGAAATTTAATCATCAGGTTTAGGTCAAGGCATTGAGTTCAATCCGGGACCTCCGAAGTCGTAGTAAAGAGCTTGCACCTGCGGACCGAACTTTGCGGCGGAATACTTTAAATACGCCCGCGGGACTTGCTGGCAAGAACAAGTAGCACATCTGACTGTTTGCCATTCATTTGAAAAATGGAATGCAGCCGAACGATGCCAAGTAAATACGGGGAGTAGGGCGGGTGGGCGGTCACTCGAATCCAGAGTGCAGCCAAGTAACTTTGGGCTTTCGGCGATTGCTTTGCAAACAGTTATTAATTTTTCATCCACACCGCATCACTTGACCTTTCGCTAATTTACTTTAAATGGGCGTCGCTGCCGAACTGCGAGGCGGGCTGCCAAGCCCAAAGCACTTGGAACGTCACGTATACGCATCGTTAGAGCTCCAAAGTTATGGCCAACACGTAACATTCACAAATAATAAGGATAATGAAAAATACACAGGGGAAAGATTAGCACCGAGGGCGACCCACCTTGTTGATGGGCAATGGGCGATGGGGCCGTCGTCGTAGTTGCTGCCCTTGCGGCTTTGGTTTCAACCTGGGTCGTCGACGGGGCAACACCCCTGGTCGCGGAGCTTGCCGCTTTCTGTTGCTTTTTTCGCAGCTCGCCAAACGCGTTGCGCATAAATTATCCGACACGGCAAAAGCGACACCTTATCGAAACGAGAGGTCCGCTCATTACGCAGCCTCCTGAGGAAAGTGGGTGGTTGCGGGAGCTTGGCGAGGGCCAGAAAGAGAACAAGGACGATGGAAGAGGGGCGCAGTCAAAACCGTAGTTAAAAACAAACAAAGCTCGCGTGACAGTGCAAAAATTGAAAATTTATTGCGACGCCTTGTGGCTTGAAAATCGTTGTCAGAAAAAACTTTGTAAATTGACTTTTAAAGTGCGAAAGGCGCTGGAGCGGAAAGAGTGTAAAGAGGGCGAGTGGATGTAAGCTCACCAGCTGGGAGGGACTGACATTGCCGGTTTCGGAAAAATTTAACTTTCAAGTTTCGGTGACGAAGCGCCTATTTTCATTCGCCACAACATTTCATGCTTACTTTGCTAGCGAATAATTATCCTGGGCTTCTACGAAATGTTTCAGAATACATTCACTTCCGTCAGAGTTGAGTGACACCGAATTTATTATTTTAGTGGCGGTTATTTAACATAACTAATCAATCTTAAAAACTTGTGCTGTCTGCTGACAGATAACGGATTCCCCTAGGCGTTTGCACCTGCAGTTTATTCGAAAGTTTGTCTATGGCACCATCTAAAAAGTTCCGCACCAACTGAAAACGATCTCCCCAAATTTTTAAGTTTCTTGTTGGGGAATAACAGTTCAAACTACACCCTTAATGCATTCATGAAGGCACGAACTCCAGTACCACCATTTCCAGAAACTTATCTTTTATTTTAGCTTATGTTTTCTATCCCACACATTGTATTATATTTCCCTCATCATACGACCAGGCCAAAAGTTTCCTCAGACACCTTTTCTGGCTTCTTCGCAGAGCTTCGTCGAAAAAATAATTTTCCATGTCGACCAAGGCTTAATCCTTCCGAGTGGCATACCGGGGCACATTGGCTGGGGCCCAAGGTCGCTGGAGCAGCAGGGCTGCCACTGCCATACACGTAGGGGGCGAGACGCACTCTACGCTCGGCAAACAAACAAGGGACAGAAGCTGGCGTTTTCCAGAGATTTTCCATTTTTCTCGTGCGTTTCACCTCATAACACGATTTCGCGTATCCTCGCACTCAAGTCTTAAGTGCAAATGAGTTGGAAGTGCTGAGTGGGTGGCTGTGTGGGTGGCGGAGTGGTTGTGTCTCAGTCAGCAGTATTGCAAATTTGCTTAGCGGTTTAAAAATTAAGCGAGTACGATGACGGAGGGGCGACCTCTGGCCTGCACACGGGAACCGGGAGCCGGCGTGGCTTTTGTGAACGCCAGGTCACGGAGCGCCTGGCAGGCAGCTTCATAAGTGCTAAGCGCTCCGTCGGCCTAAGCAGATTTGGGGCTTAGCGCAGACATATTGGCATGGCATTAAGTATTACGTATACGCCGAGGAAGCCTCAGTCAACGAAGACAGATAAATATTATTTTAAAACACGACAGGCCCAGGTAGATCCTTAGGGAAAAACAATAGAAACACTCACAACAACCAATCCTGGCGACAACAAGGACAATAACCAGTGTGCCGTGACTGCAGGCCATATAACTTAAGCGGTTGAGGGCGTGGGGCGAGAGATTGACAAGAAATATTTATTATTAATAATAAACATGCGAGCATGCCAGCCGCACTTGCTGACTTCATTATTTATCGCTTTTTAGCAGCGGGAGCTGGCAGACGGGGTAAATAAAATGAAAAATTCGGCAAACGAAAGGAAACTAAACGGAACGAAGGAAGTCGTATTGCCATGTATTTCCAGTTTTTGCTACTTTTGTTGCGGCATCCGGTTAGCCCGGAGTCGGCGAGCGAAGGGTGTGTCCTTTTCTATCGCTTTTTGCGCAAGTTTTATTACAGTTGCCTACTTTCAGGCATAATATAATTCACACGCCTAAGCCGAAGGCAGCTGACATGCGCACGTACCGCCGAGTACAGGATGCGTTGAAATACGCGGCTCTAGCCGTTTTATTAACAGTGCGTGTTCTTTCACTATTATCGTGTTTGGCCTTCACCATGGCCTGCCGCCCACCACCCCGCTCATTCTCCCCACACTTGACCTCAGCCAAAGTCTCTTCCCGAGCATTTACATTCCCTTAAACATGCGCAATATATTTCCACTAGCCCCTACCCCAGGACTCGGCTGTGTGTGTTCGACTGTCATGCATACAAATGCAAAGATAACGTGTGTGGGTATGTATAATAATTTATGTTTGATGCCAAAGCCGACCTGACCTGTCATAAAGCTGCCACGAGACGACTCGAGTCAAGTGGACTCGCCTTTGTGCTGCGGCTTCCATGCTACTCCCGTTTCTGCTGGCTTTGCCTGCCTCATTCCGCATAATTAATAGTTGGACATTAGCAGGACCTTCCCCGCCATGAAGCTGCGTGTGCACACCGTCAGCCAGGGTACTCGTAAACAGAACACTTCTGAGACGAACAGACCCATTTTAAAATTAATGCATCGTGGCCGAAAGTGTTTGACGTCAGTGCGGGCTCCACCGACTTAAATAACATTGGCGCTGGAAAAGAAACCGAAAATACATACATGTCCTTGTATGATCTCGATTGGAGTCCTGCAAACGCATGCCTAAAGTATGAACTATAAAAATTTACGAGGCAATAAAACTGCGAGTTCACTTCGCTGGGTTTTATAGCCGAATTGCAGAGGTGGGCGCACACCTTCATCTGCAGATCCTGCAGACAACATTATTACACATTTTTACTTGAACTGCGTTCCTTCTCCTCCAACAAAATTGGGGATTCTAAGACACAACTTTGTGCACCTGACTGATTTAATACACAAGCCATTGAAGGGAGCAGGAGAGGCGGCTGTTTATATTTCCAAAAACCTATTAAGGAGCTCCTCCAGCATTGTATTTAGGAGGAATAGATTGAGGTATATCCGCGTGGGTATAGATGGGGCAGTGCTTGTCTCGAAAAGCAGTCGGAAGTCAATAACCCGATTCAATTCGAGGTCCATCTTCGAGTATCTAATGTATCATTTCAAGGGGCTCAGATAAAAATCGTCCTGGGAAAGAGCCGAGTTCCATTTCACATTCACTTGCACCCCAGTCCCTCTGCTGCTTGCACTCGAATAAGAACAATCGGAACTTTAACACAATTTGACTAACGCTCGTGGCTTCTCTTTTCTGATTGCAGATCAAAAGTCAATACTAACAGATAACGACTGGAAGAAGCTATGGATGCGCGGCGGAGTGGGGGCCGACTCAAAATTGGATAATAATCTTGACTCGAGTGACAGTCCAATGTTCGAGGACAGCGAGGTAAGTCCCGATGACAGATTGACCCCTATCCCAAATGCAATCAACTCGTGCCGAATCCGGTAGCGTTGTAAACTTCAGTCAACTGCAGTCGCAGATGATGGGTAGAAGGGAGGAGGTAAGACGTCAGCCCGATCAATATGTTGATTAAGCTGAAGGAGACTGCACCCTGCGAGAAAGAATCCGGAGATAACACCCAAGCGGTTTGGGGCTAATTACGCCCCAGAGAGAGCGTAACGGACCAGCCTGGATCTAGACCGCGGCTAATTAATCTTTAGTGCTTATATATAATTCATTCGCACTGGCTTCGAATCTAATTATCCAAATAGCAAGCTCTCTAGACCCCCAGCCACTCGAATCGTCTTCGCTGGGCGAATGACTCGAATCCGACGCTGATGCGTCAGGAATTAGAGCGACGGCGCTGTTTTGCTGGATTTGGAGCCAGTGCCGTTTGGAGTTCCGTCAACCCACCGACCCACAACCCAACAATGAACTTTTAACTTTTTGTCTTGTGTGTTCTCTTTCCCGTTCCCTTCCCTCTTTTCTTCTTTTGCAACAGCTGATGGCGCACAACACAACCGTCCAGTTGGGTGGTACCGCCTTCCTGGTCTGCAAGGTTTCCGGCGTGGACAGAGTGGGTGTAAATTGGGTTTGTTTTTGTCTCTCTAATTGTGCCTCGTCGAAGCGCGAGGACACTCTCGCATTATACCAGTAGTTTAGTTCAGTGCAGGGTGAACGCCAGCACCTCCGCCTCCTGCAGCTCCGCCCCATTTGTTCCCACTAGCCGGCGGAGCTGGGAAATTGAATACGATTCGAGACCGCCAGGACTAGATAGGACGGTAGAGATCTGCTGGCGAGCACAACTGCTGCTGCAATGCAACATGCATATTTTATTTGATACTTGTTCTGGTTTTTCCCGCACCCCCACCAGCACCCGCTCCCACTCCAGCTACCACTACCACTCCCTCCCCTAATGCCATTTCCGTTTGCGTTTTCGTTTTCATTTCATTTTCCTGTCTAATTATATGGCATTTTCATTTCGCTTATTGTTTTCTCGAATGCGGCACGCAAAAGTCTAATTTGTTGAACAGCCAAGTACGAACAACAGCCGAACAAGAGCTTAATTTGTAGTTGAAAGCAAGCGTTCGGCAGAATGACAATTTCAGGACACACTGTTTGACATTCGGTTTGGCTAACAAGCAATTAAGCACCACAACTGGCACACAATGCTTGATGGGACTCTCAATACATGGGTCTAAAAAATATCAATTAATTAGAAGAATTCCCCCCAAAAATTTTTCTCAGTAAGGAATGAATCCTTATGAAGTGCCAATTAACAGCGTTGATAAATAAATGATTATATTATTAATACATATATGTACAATTTTGGATTTGTTTAGGATTATTATTTCCTATTTTTTGATTACGGATTTGATAGAAGCACCTGAAAGCTTTATTTGAAAGTCTTGGCAATCATAATCAATTCTTTGTTAGTTCCAAAATAATTTGTAAAAAAATCTTAGAAGTTAAAAGTTAATCGGAAATGTTATTCTCACACAACAACGTACGGGGTATCCTTCGTTGAGACTCACCGTTATCTCGAAATCCCTTGACCCACATTATCCCGCCGCAGCCTCATTCGTTTCAGGCTGCGCACCTGCTAGGGCATTAAAAATAGTTTATCCGCGTGTAAACCCAAGTTGTAATTCAATCCCCGCTGCATCCAGCCATCGCTTGGCGGCTTGGTGCTTGGCGACGGAGAATGCCGCATGTGAGCATTTTTTAATTACTTTTCGAGAAGCATTCGCATGTTTCGCTAATTGCATGAGCGGCTTTGTGTTGCCTACTTTGTAGTGATATTAATTATCTGTGCGCATAATACTCGATTTCCAATTTGTTCACTTTGTTAATAACGCGGCTGGGTATTGGCTCTCGTCAACAGAATCAAATTTCTTGGATCCGCCGCCGGGACTGGCACATCCTGTCGTCGGGGGCCCAGCTCTACACCAACGACGAGCGCTTCGCGATACTGCACACGCCCGGATCCAACATGTGGACCTTGCAGATAAAGTTTGTGCAGCGCCGGGATCATGGCATGTACGAGTGCCAGGTAAGTCACCGGGAAGAGGCACGACGGGGTTGGGCCCACTCCACCCAGTGGGCGTATGTGGTGGACGCCGGGAACTGGGGCCGGCGCAGATGGATGCGAGTCTCTACGATGATGGCTCCATATTTTATGCATGCAGCGCAGTTGAAATAAACTAAAGTGCATTTGCATACGCTCTCGTGCTCCGCTCCTCCCCCATAACGACCGTATGTGGACAAAGTATTGAGGTTTTCACGGGAAGCTCTGTGCTCCGCGCTGATTTCGGGTAACGTTACGTCACGTCGCGTCGGGTTGCGTACCTGCGCATGATTTAATTGTAATATGCAAATGGAGTTTTATATGCAGAGGTTCGATTTAAGGTAACTGCCCGCGACTATTTGGTCAGCTGCCACAATCAGGAACTGTCGCATCCGCGTCTGAGTTGGAGTCCAAGTCCGGGTCCGTATCAGAAATCGTCTGGCTGACTCTGACAAGCCCGGCCAGCCGAAAGAGTGTAGCATTGGATACAGGGCCACCCAGGAACACGGCTGACTGGCTCACTAGCTGACACACGGTTGCAGATAACAAATTCGAGCGACGTTCCTTCCATCCTGCCAACTAATGCACAAGAAGCCGAAAGTCATGAGGATGCAAATATGGAAGGGGCGTGTTCCCGGGACGGAATGAAAAGGAAAACAGCTTAAGAGGGACGGAGCAAGGGAAGGAATAGAAAGGGGAAAGAAGTGGGGAAGACAACTAACCGAACAGCAACAAAGTTAGACGCTGCAGAAACGGACACTTGACAGTAACTCTGTTTGTGCAGCAGCGCAAGTGCCACTCCGGCTGCTTTGACTGGATGGATAGGACAACGGGTGGGGATGTGCACAGGGCTTGGGGACGGAGCGGTGAACAGAGCGATTTCGGAAACGTAGCTTCAATTTCAAAATTGTTTGCATGCAATTTCAATATGAGAAGCCGCATGCCAGGGCAAACCAGTCAGTCATCGAGTCATGCTCAGAGTCAGTGGGTCGGGCATGTCCCCTCCGGACTCTGGTCTTCGGTCTCTGGACCCGGGAATACGTAGCAAACGAGAGCTGCATGCAAATATGCCGAAATGATTATTTCCTTCTCCATTGCTGCTATTGGCCAGCGGAACCGTAGAAGCTGCAGTAGCAACTGCTGCCTGCCTGCCAGGTCATTTTTGTGAGCAGGGGCTTCGTCTGCTCCTGCTCTTCCCCTACCGCTACCGCTTTAGATAGAAAGTATTCGGAACGTGTAGGAAGCGCTCCACTTATATAGAATCCGTTCGTTTTTGTTTCATTTTTGTGTGCCAAATTGAAATTGTTTGATTTGCATTTCAATGAGTGCAACATTTCTTGCACTCGCAACGATTTCCTAACACAGCCCGGCGGGGAGTGGTTTTTGCTTTGAGTTTACTGAACCATTAAGACTCGAGTTGATTACGTATACCAATCGCACTCAATTGCCGTACTTGCTCTTTCCACTCCATGGCTCCTCCCCTTTTCTCACCTTACACTCAAAATAAAACTTAACACCCAGGTCTCGACCCCAACTGGCATCATTTCGCACTTTGTGAATCTTCAAGTGGTTGTGCCGGAGGCCTTCATCCTGGGCTCTGGCGAGCTGCATGTCGACATGGGCTCAACAATCAATTTGGTTTGCATTATTGAAAAGGTAAGTTGTCCACGTGCCGCCTTTTTCGGCTCTCAGACGATTTCACGTTCACTTGCAGAGTCCGACACCGCCCCAGTACGTGTACTGGCAGAAGAACGACCGTCTGATCAACTACGTGGACTCCCGGAGAGACATCACCATAGAAACGACTCCCGGGCCCCGAACGCAGAGCCGGCTGATCATCCGAGAGCCACAGATCACCGATTCCGGCAACTACACGTGCTCGGCTAGCAATACGGAGCCTGCCAGCATTTACGTCTTTGTTTCGAAAGGTGAGATTGGAAATACCAAAATATCGTAATAGTTGCGTTTATACAGCTCCCGTGAGTTTAGCTTCAAACAGCGTGGGTCTCGCTTAAAGAGCTAAGCCCTATTGCACAGGATGCCTTTCTTAATATCCTTTTATTTTAAATTTAAAGAGCTTAAGTTCCTTGTTTTTAAAGCTTTATCATATTCCCAATTTAATCATATAGTAATCATATAGGTTAAAAAGTTGGACTTATTCTCCGTTTTCGCACCTTTAAGTTTCCATTTCTTTTTCTGTAAAAAGGGTGACACAAATTGAGTTTCTTGCTGTTTGCATTTAAATGGACATGGAGCGAATTTTGTAATGATGATGAAAATATGCAAATGAGACGACGCCTGCAGAAGCTGAAAATGAAAATGGGGAAACGGGAGGATAAAAATAGGAGGGAAAGTTGCACGGGATGGCGCACATAATTGCATTCGCACCCAACTAATTCTGGCACTAATTCGAATTCAAATTTACCCCCTGTCACTTTCAGGCGACAATATGGCGGCTATATCGCGACGCAAGACCTCCTCAGCCGATCGTCTGACGCACATATTTAGGTCAATGCTGGCGCCCTGCCTGCTGCTGAACACGGTTGTTGTGAGGTAAGACGAAAGACGCGCATTAATCCCAAGTGACAGAACTTGTATTTTTATCTATGTATCCGACAACAGACGAATCCTTCTGACCTAAGGGGCAAGGGAGGAGACGGCAACTGGCAAGCGACGAGCGAAAGTTGGCCTCAAAGAAGTCCTATTTAAGCTATTTCAGTGTTAGACCTAAACAAACCAGACACACAGTTAATAACTAAATAACCCGAGTCTAGGATAATTGCTAAGCTAAGCACTGGAGTGTAAAAATCAACGTAATCCAATCACAGTCGCATATGTGTGTAGCGTATGTATGCCAGGCATCCACTCGTACATCCAGACGTTTAGATAAGTCCAAGTTTAGTTATAACTCACTTTCCATTGATTGTGTACAGTGTGTTTGAGGTTAAAGATTGGAGACAAATATGTTAACTGTTTCTTTATTTGGTAATGCGTTGAATTAAGACTAAATTTAAGTTTAAGTTTACGCTTAAGTTTGGGTTTGACATGGGTAATGTCATGGGTAAGTGCAATGAAAATATCAAATATTGTGTGTATCCTTGTTTGAGCCAGTTGAATGCTTTGCGTCCCCGAAAATAGTTATATGCCAATCGAAGTTCATTAAACGAGTTATTTAACAAATCCGGCATTCATTAAAAAACCATTATAACTGTTTTTAGTTGCTAATTGAAAACTTATAGTATAAAGGACATCCTCAGTGCAAGCAAAGCAAGCAGCACGAATTTCACCCGCTGACGAGAGTAAGAAGGACGAAATAAACCCATTTTAATTAATTGTGTTATTAAGTTTGTAAATACATTTTATTGCAAACGGCAGCACAAGCATACGTGCACACAAGGACACACGCCGCATTCTGCAAAAATATAGTAATTCAAATTTTGTAAATAAAAAGGAAATCATTCAGCTACAACTACAACACCAGCAACCAAAAGACACACAACCGACTGAAAATGCGCAATAATATTAAACGGGATGAGAGGTAGCGGGCTTCGAGCTGCGGATGTTTTATGGACTTTCAACCTGTCAAAATCATTCAGTAATTAATTTCGAACACTGGGGGAAAAGAGTGCCTGACCATTACGGCAAAGTGGACCGCACCACCCCACGAGCTGTACTGACGCCACTTCACTCGGCCAGCAAAGTGCCCTCGTACCCTGAATGGAGTCTAAATCAACGAAATCCTTAAAGCGTCCGCATGTCGAGCTCCTATTCGGTACTTGATCATCCATGGCAGCGCAAGGCAGGCCGGGGCAGAGAGAAAGTTGAAAATTCAGCACTTTCTTTTTACATTCCTCTGTAATTCGCCATCCGCATTTCTTTCGTGCCACTGCCAGCGGCTGCAACACCTCAATCTAAAAACAAGCATCTACGTAAAGAATTATGTACAACTTTTCGACTGTTTACAGAACTTGACTCCAAGGCTGACACCCCGGGGGATGGCCAGGGTGGTCAGCACATACGATAGAATACAATACAACATAGGGGATCTCCTCCGCCTCTTATTGGATGGTCAGATTTAACCCAACATTCGTTTATAATCGGTACGTAATTACAAGCGACAAACTGTTAAACAATACCACTTGAAGTTCGACTAGATTCCTTAGTATAAACCGGAAATAAAACCAAAAATTAGGTAAATGTAGCTTACTGATTGTGAAACGTAATAAGAATATTGAAAAAATCAAAGTACTTACTGTGGATTCGTCTCCTTGATGTGTTGTATGTGTATGCGAATGCCCCAGGTCCTTTGATCTTTTGGAACAAGTAATTTATTGGATTGAACTAAATGCAATGTTCGGAGCATTTAATTGGTTCTCACTGTTAAGCATTTCCACTGTAAATATTTTGTATTACCATATTACCATATGTATATCGAATGGCCGGTAATGTCCGTTTGTTATTTATAAAGTCACATATGACAAATGAAATCTTATAATAGGTATTGTACTCTCTGTATGAACGAAGGCCATAGCGAAAACTAACGAACAAACGATTCAAAATGATTAAAGTGTTTTCAATGTAAATGCTCGTGCGCATTATTGTACAATTTCAACTTGCAAACATTTGACGAATATGAATTTAATAATAGTAAAATTACCAGTAAATCAGTAAATAAAACATTGTGCTTACACACACACCCACTCACTCCCGGAAGGGGGAATCAAGGCGACAGGAGACACAACCAAACCCGAAAAGTATGGAAACCAATACGAATGCATTCGAATAAATCAAGTGATTATCATGAAAAATAAATGTAATTTAAACAATAATCATGTTTTGTCCTGGCTTATTCTTTGTACTATATGTATAAGGCGGCAGGAGAGGGCGAAATGCAGTTATTGGTAAGTTATTGAGCCATTGCCAATCAAGAAGGCCGCTCCGTCCGGTAGCCAAAAACTTTTCTAAAAGTGCCAAATCCTTGCTATTGTAAAGGCTGCGCGTCAACACGCTTTAATTAGACCCCATTGTTGGCAAAACTCAGAATCCACACTCCACACCCACAGCACACACGCCAAAAGAATCGACTGCCTATTTGCCAAAGTTGCTAGTTTTTCCGAACGGCGCGCCAATTATTTTTCGACATTTTCCTTAAGCCCGGCAGTTTACTTTCTGTCAGCATTTCATTCATTGGCCTGTCGCCTCTCATTCCGCCAGCTAACATGTTGCACTTAAGTACACAGAAGCCCTCGCAGTCATGCTCGCCCTGCCTTAAATTCCACGCTAAGTGTGTTTGAGAAATCAAATGCATTGAATGCTGCCACCAGGCCCGGCCCGAGCAGCAAACTTTTGTGGCCACCAAAGTTTTGCCAAATGAAATGAACCCGAGTAAATTTGCCATGCACAAGTGCCAGGGCAGCCCATGGCCGATGGGTCGGTGGGTTGCCGGTCGGTGGCTCGATGCCTTGGTGGGTCGATTGGGTGGCTTAAAAGTAAAACATTGAACTGCAAAAGTAATGGAGAGTTTTCAACAAGAAATTATAGTGTACACACAAGCGAAAGGCCTTGCCGAGGGCCCTCAAGATGTACTGAGTCGCAGCCGGAACCTTTTTGCACACTTCGCCAGAGCGGCAGCCAAATGGACGAAATTGGCTGTTGACAGCCAAAGTTGAGTTACCGAAAGTCTTCGACGTTTGCTGAGTGAAAACTTTGCTATTTTTATTTTCGATTTGCCGTTTTGATTAAAAAGTTTCACGCGAAAACTCAAAGATCCAGGTCGCTCACAAAAACGCTGTATAATTCAGCCCTGAAATGTCACCTCTGCTCGAATCGAAATTGGCAAACACTCGTATCTCGCCTACCCACATCGCATATCCTTACCATAATCACACAGCGCCGCAGAATGACAGCTGTTAAGCCGGGTTCCCCATCAGGCCTGTTTGCTTAAAAGCTCAAATTCAATTTATAGGCGAGTTATAAACATTTAAATTATCGAATTTTTTAACGCATTAACTTTAATGTCCATGACAGGCAACCCAAATGGCTCCCAGATTTCCATTTTGTCACTGCAGCTGGCAGAAAAAACACAGAACAAAATTATTATCAAACAAATTTCAATCAAAAACAATTTGGAAAAGTGTAAGTTCAATTTAAATGTTGAGTTTTATTTCATGATTTCAGAGCAGAAAAATCCTTTACCTACACAATACCTATGTATGTACATACCTTTACTCCGTAACACAAATCGCCGCATATATTTAAATCGTCTAGAGATTTGAATGTTCGTCCCATTTGTATACCCTTGAAAAGGGTATTATAGTTTTGGTCAAAAGTGTGCAACGCACTGAAGGAGACTTCTCCAACCCTATAAAGTATATATATTCTTGAACACGATCATCTCCTGAGTTGATATGAGCTTGTCCGTCTGTCTGTTTTTACGCAAATTAGTCTCTCAGTTTTAAAGCTATCGTCTTGAAACTTTTCACACCCATTACTTTTTTTTGCACGCTGTATATATGTTACGTATATACATGTTACGTGTATATATGTTATGTATATATGTATATATATGCTATTTTTAGGTTATTTTGGTTGGATTTTCAGAGTTAGAGAGTTCGGATTTTGGCAACATAAAAGGCAAGATGAAAAAACATGAAAGTTGTGTTACTTCCGGTCGTTTAGTTATATGACAGCTATGGGATATAGTCTACCGATCCTTGTGAAATTTTGGTAAGTCGTTCTATGAATAGTATCCAAAAACTACAAAAACTACAAGAGATAGAGGTACAGGATTTGGCATGAAAGCTACTACAATGCCCTCGTAGTTTAAGTTTGTTCCCAAATATCAGATTTGGAATTTGGGACCGTATAATATTTGCGCAGATCAAGTTTGGGTCAAAATTTCAAAATAAACCAAAATAAAAAAAACTAGTGTTAAGATATTAAACTGTTCCAATAGCTAAAAAAAATGAACCTATGAAAAAAAAATCAGATATTCCGGTAATTTTTCACTTTAAGGGTGGCTTGGTAAAACTTAATACCAAAAATAATAATTATTAGCCCGCAGTAAGTGCTATCGATTGTTTAATAGAGCAAACAGCATGTGCTTAAGAATATCAAACATTAGTTGGGTGACTTTGAAAGCGCGTATTCAAATTAAAAATATTGTTTTGATACAATTTTTGTATCAGGTTTTTATTATTCGTTTTGTGTATTAATGCTTCCAAGGAGACATTTCCGACCCTATAAAGTATATATATTCTTGATCAGGATCTCCTCCTGAGTTGATATGAGCATGTCCATCTGTCTGTCAGTTTGTACGGGAACTATTCTCTCAGTTTTAAAGCTATCGACTTGAAACTTTGCACACACCCTTTTTTCCTTTGCACGCAGTATATAAGTCGGAACGGCCAGGATTTGCCGACTATATCCTATAGCTGCCATAAAACGGATTGATCGGAAATTCTATAACCAAAGATTATAAAGTAAATAGATGGGACATCTCATACAAAGAAAAATTTTCTATGGCGAGTTCCAGCGCTGGAACGATTGCGCGACAAGTTAATTTAGAGAAATTTTTTGCGTGACAACGATTGAGGGATAGCCTAGTGGTAGAGTGCTTGGCTGATGTGCATAGTAAAATGAGTTCAAATCAGCCTCGGAACGTCATTTTGTTTCAATTGTTGTTTCAATTTTTAAAAAGTTTCAGTTTCATCATTATTTTTATGATAAGAATTTCAAATTTGATAAGAATCGGCCGTCTATATTCTATAGCAGCCATATAACTGAACGATTGGTAATGCCCAAGCTTTCGTGTAGAAAGATAGTTAAAGATAGAAAGCTGCAACGTCGTACAGATTGTATTTTTGGTCAGTTAACCCGACCTACTAAATTTCATAACCATCTGCCGACTATATCTTATAGCTGCTATATAACTGGACGATGGGAAATCGTATTTGGTGAAAATACCAACTTTGGTTTGGGTTTTTTTTAGATTGTAAAAAAATTGTAATAAAAATTTTCATATTCTCAGAAAGATCAGCCAACTTTATACGATGTTTTCGGTGAAAAAATCACGGTACTAAATGTGGTCTTATGAGATAAAATACATAGCGCGAAATCATAAATTAAGTTATATTATTAAGCTGTGAAAATTTGTATTTTTTGCTCAGAGAATAATGATTATTTTGCAGGGACCGTGAATATAAGCTATATAAGCTATTTTTTACAGGGCTATTTTTTTACTATTTTTTTTTAATAATTAGAAGTTTTATTTTAAAAATCCTAAAATAACAGGGACTGTAATCCATAAAATTTTTAAAATCACAAAATAATGATTTTTCTCTGAGCGAAAAAATACACATCTGAAATAATCATTATTCTTTTGAGCAAAAAAAAAAATCACAAAAGAATCATTATTCTTCGAACGAAAAATAAAAATCGTGAATAATCATTGTTTTTGATTTTTATTTTTATTTTTTTTTGCTCAAAAATATCATTCAGATCATGATTTCGGGACGTTTATTAAATTTTCTGGACATACCTACATACATATCTCCTTAGACCACACATACATACAAGTACCATTTAGTACCCTGATTTTTTCACAATCAACCATTTGTACCACTAAAAGTTGGGAACATTTAATATGAAGCTTCTATAAATCATAGAAACCAATTTTTCCATGAAAGATTTTTTAGTTCTTATTGAAATTATAGAGCATGCCATAGTTTAATTTTAAATTAAAGGAAAAGTTCAAAAATCTTTTATTGAATTTATTATAGTTATTTACGCTATTTTTAATTAATTAGGAACTTCCATAATTTTCCCATATCGCATTGGCGGAGTTTCACTTAGCGGACTATTCCGATAGCTGATTTTCCTTAGATACATAGATGTATATGCGATATTTCGAAAGTTGCGTTATCTCAAGGGCTATCTCCAAAACTATAAAAAAGTTGCAACTTCGTACAGATTCTTTTTTTGGTCAGTCGTTCAGCCGACTATATCTTATAGCTGTAGTGTCTCACTCGCACAACATTCGGGGGATGAAAACCGAATTGAATGAGTTAGAGTTACAGATCGCATTCGAATTGTTCAAACACCATTTTGCCGCTAAAAATTTTTTGTAAAATAATTTAATTTGAAAAAACTAAACAAAAAAAATTAAGAAAATAATAATAACTATTAAAAACCATAAGTACAAAAGAATTATTCATAAATTCGCGAAAAAATACACTTTCATTATAATTTACCCTTCGGCCAACTCCCTCATTATCAAAGAAGCGTTTTGCTCAACAGAATAAAGTAAATGAATGCATAGAGTGTGTTAAAAACCATTCGAGACATTCGGCTGCATTCCTTATTCCAAAAGCACACTTCTTACTTCCTACCCCAACTCACTCGGTTTCAAAGCAAGAGAATGCCGATAAGTTATGTAGAATGCTCTCCTGTGCTCACTCCCTCTCATTCAATTCGTTATGTCTCTTGCACTCATTCATTCTATTCCATTCGGAATAGAATAAGAATGAGGCAAATAGAAGGCAATAAGAATGTATTCCTGCAGACCTCTATTTTAAAGCTATCATCTTAAAACTTTGCACACACCCTTCTTTCCTTTGCACCCAGTATATAAGTCTGAACGGCCAGGATCGGCCGACTATATCCTATAGCTGCCATATAACTGATTGATCGGAAGATTTGGATTTAGTTCGAATGTTATTTTTTGCAAAAAAATACGACATGCCAAATTTCATATGGATCGGCCGACTATATCCTATAGCTGCCATATAACAAAAATTGTTTTGTGTTTTTGAAGGTAGAAAGTTGGAACTTCGTACAGATTCTATTTTTGGTCAGATGATCCAACCTACCAAATTTTATAAATATCGACCGACTATATCTAATAGCTGCCATATAACTGAACGATCGTAAATGGTATTTGTTTAAAATTCCAACTTTGGTGTTCTTGAAGATAGAAGCTTGGGACTTTTTTTTTAGATTTCTTACTGTATTCTTACTGGTTATATTGTGATATTCTCATAAGGATCGACCAACTTTATCCGATTTCACCGATGTATATCCGGTATTAACTGCAAGGGTATATCAACTTCGGCTCCGCCCGAATCTAGCTTTCCTTTCTTGTTAATGATAAAAGCTTAGACTTATTTTTAGATTTTTATACCCTTGCAGAGGGTATCATAATTTTGTCCAAAAGTGCAGCCCAGCGCTAAAAGTTCAACGCAGCGAAGGAGACATCTGCGACCCCCTAAAGTAAATCTATTCTTGATCAGATAAATATATTGTCCTGAGTTGATATGAGCATGTCCGGACGAGCATGTCTGTACGTAGTTACAATTTTCTGCCTTCAAAAACACGAAAGTTGGGTCATTCAGTTTTATGGCAGCTATAGGATATAGTCGGCCGATTTTTATGAAATTTTGTACGTCGTATTCTTTTGTCAAAAATAGCATTCATACAACCGAACTCTAAACATACCGAAGTTTTAGCATTTCCCATCAATCAGTTATATGGCAGCTATAGGATATAGTCAGCCGATCCCGGCCGTTCCGCCTTATATACTGCGAGCAAGGAAAGAAGGGTGTGTGCAAAATTTCAAGCCGATAGCTTTAAAACTGAGAGACTAGTTTGTGTAGAAACAGGCAGACGGACAGGCTCATACCAACTCAGGAGGTGATCCTGATGAAAAAGATACATACTTTATAGGGCCGAAGATGTCTCCTTCACTGCGTTGCTTACTTTTAGAAATAATTATAATTATAATAAATAGATCATGATCATGCTTAAATTTATTTCAGTTTTCTCTGTTGAGAGAACAAACAGACAATTCCACAAACGGGTGGACAAACTAGACAAACATTTTTCAGCAGAAAAAAAAGAAGAATAATCAAGTTTCTTAAATAACTTTTGAACAGATTCTTGGATCGGGCTGATTGATGTGTCAATCGACGCGAATTCAAAATTAGAAACTGATAGACAATCGGCAAATGTTTCTGCAAAAATGGTCCTATTATAGCAATATCTTTCGATACCATCTGGTATATCTTGCATTCAAATCAATCGCCAATAGAAAATTACGCGCATTTGATTGTGTTTTGCTCCCGGGCTTGTTTTGCAAATTGCAAATGAAAATAATTGGTATAACTAAGGTGCCACTGCTCTTTTAAATTTTAACTGAAGGATATTAATGATAATATATCAAAACTAAGGCTTTGGCAAACCTTTCTCTATCCTTACAATACATTTTATTATTAATAACATTTTAGCATTTAGGGACTCTAGATGCAAGAACATAGAATCTTAAAGCTGGCAATGGACAAAAATAGAGGCCTTTTGGCAGTGACATGGGAATAATTTATAAAAGTGAAAAAATTTAGTGCTCTATGTTAATCGTCCTTGCACGACTACAACATACTCATACACTCTCTGTGAGTACCGCGTAACAGCTTGCAATAACTGTAATCAACACACGTTTCACTCTCCCATGGCAAGAACAAACAATCAAAGCGCAAAGGGACAAATAGGAAAATGGCGAAACAGAACGCAAAACAATCATTCAAATTGCGCATACGCCCCGTGTGCAGATACCTGGCGGAGCATTCCTCTGCCGTTGGCCCTCCGCCATTATGCATGGTTTCCGCTGATGTTAGAAATTATTGTGCATTTGTGTAAATCCAAGCCACCCAAGAGTGCTGTTCTCGCTGCGTTCCGCACTTACTCGTGCCGGTTGTAATTGATTGGAAAGCGACGGGGTGAGAGCAGTTCGATCTGCCCAGGCCCCCTTGGCCTGTGTCTTTGCCGTTGCCCTTGGCCTGCTAGCACTCTTAGCCAGCTCTTTGACGTCAACGGAATCCAAATTCGTATCCGCATCCGTATCCGCGACCTATTGGTACCTTTTGTGGCTCTGGGTCTGTCTGCGGCTCTAAATCAGTCCCGCCCGAGCCCTTTCCAATTGTTTAAAAGCTTTTGCAATATTGTTGGCCACAATGTGGCAAAAGTTTTACAAGCAGAAAAATGCGCATATCTCGTGCTTAGCACTTCATATTTATTACCTGTCGAGTGCACTCAAATCACATGCAGCCGTTGTAGTGGGGTCATCGGGTCGGACAGGGCAGATCGGAGTTGGGCAGGGCAAAGGGCGGTCGGAAGAGCTGAAGACGAGAGAGTGGATGGTCTAAAAGCGTATCGCCCAACAGGGGCATCAGTTGGTCAGCAAAAGTTTAGCCTTCACTGTTTTGATAAGCATAATTGATGATGCAACCGTGCGGAGCATTGGGGGAAGAAAGTGCACAACATAACGCCGTGGCAGGGAGCCCAAGGAGCAGGATAGTGGCACCGCCATCGGCAGGGAATGGGGGGAGAATATCAGGGTCTGCGCCCCACCTAAAGTACAACCAGAAGCCATTTATAGCACTGCCCATCCCCTTACAAAAAGATATATTTGTTCACATATTTTATAGCACATTTGTGTATTGAGTGCAAGTGCTGAAAAAATTATCATCAATGGCTTGCGCACCGTTCGAAGCAGACTGCATCATCACGTCCAAACGGTATTTCACCCAAGCCACGGTCAAGCTCTTACCCTTTATCGCTCCTTCGCATTCATGCCGAAGATGTTCGATAGCAAAATACTTGGAATTTCATCGTAAGAATATTGCAATTAACAATGGAAAGGAAAAATATAAAGGTTTAAGCTTTAAGGTTAAGGTTTAAGGTTTTAAGGCACAACATTGAAAATATACGAAAATTATTATTGTATTTTAGGCATTATGTTATTTTTATCTAAAGTCGATTTAAAGTTTGCCTAACGGAAATTGATTAAAAATTAAAAATTAATCGCGTTTTATTATCTATTCTATTAACATTGGTTAAAATGAAACATTTTTGAAGATAGAAGTTTGGGACTTTTTTTAGATTTTTTATTCTAATTTGTTATACCCTTGCAGATGGTATTATAATTTTGGTAAAAAGTGTGCTACGCAGTGAAGGAGACATCTCCGACCACATAAAGTATATATATTCTTGATCAGGATCACCTCCTGAGTTGATATGAGCATGTCCGTCTGTCTGTTTCTACGCGAACTAGTCTCTTAGTTTTAAACCTATCGACTTAAAACTTTGCCCACAGTATATAAATCGGAACGGCCGGAATCGCCCGACTATATCCTACAGCTGCCATATAACTGAATGATCGGAAATACTAGTAATACAAAGTAATAAAAATTTTGTATAAATGCTATTGTAAAATAATATGACATGCCGAATTTCATAAGGATCGGCCGACTATATCCTATAGCTTCCATATAACTGAACAATCGGAAATGACCCAACTTTCGTATTTCGTGGTGTCCGTCTGTCTGCTGCTACACAAACTAGTCTCTCAGTCTTAAAGCTATCGGCTTGATCGGCAGTTCTGTATATTCGCTTGCCGTACCCGGACGTGTTTCTTCGATCGCTCTTGCCAGTTTGCAATTATTTTCGATCTTGAACTCAAGCTTTCTCCTTCTGCGACAAGTTGAAATATAACAATTAATCCCTAAAAATAAATTCGACTTAATAAGTTCATTGAACTATTTATTCCAATTTATACATTTAATCGGTTATAGTTATCTCTGTTGCGCTTTAACTATACTCTCCAACATAAGTCTCTCCGAGCTGTACTCTCCGGACGTAACCCGTTACATCAAAGTTACTGGGAGTTTGTTGTTCTTCACGACGCCGAACCTTCGTTGCACATCTCTTTTGTAACGTCATCTCTTACATCCGATCTGATCACCCACTCTCGGCTACAGAGTGCTTCAGAGAGCCTAAATTCTTTACACGCTATTACAGTGGTCTGCATTCCGTCAAAAAAGAAGTCAAAAATGAGTCTTACTTGCACAGCAAAAAAATGTGAATTTGGTGGAACCATCACGGGTGACTCATACCTGTCTTGTTGGCTCTGCAATAACTGCTCACATTTTAAATGTGCTGGAGGAGGACACAATGGAAGGATAAGTGACCTTATCAACAAGAAAATTGGCCTGACATGGTCTTGCATCGCTTGTAGAGAAATTGAGTCAGAGATGCGGACTTTTATGAAACAGACGAGAAGTGGTTTCCTAGATGTCCGCAAGCAATTCTCGGCCCTTAATGAGCAATTCCTAGCTCTTGAAACTCAATTCCTTGGGCTAAAATTGTTAAGCGAATCCCCCAGACGAAAAATTCCGAATAACAACCTGCTGACTGCTAAATTACTGAATACCCCTACATCCCATTCTGTACAAGTCGATGAATTTTCAACACCAAACATTTTACCGTCGCCTACTTGTCTACCTACTTATGATGTTCCAGTACCAAGTGACTTGATAAGCCTTCCTTCAGGGCACTCTAATAGTATTTATCCCTTGAAAGAAGCGATCAGCGTACCAAGTACAAATCTCGAGCCACCTCTCGTATTGGAGCCTCCATTGTTGGACATCGTTGGACAACCCCCATCGTTGGACAACCTACCCTCTGCTCTAGCTGTGTTGTCTCCAAGGCCTCTGGTTGGTGTGGCGCCTGAAATTAGATCTTCTGGACTTACGCTGAGGGCGGTTGCTCCTCGTAAGGCCATTTTTGTCTCTCGGCTTATGCCGGATGCCACTGTTGATGATGTCAGGAGTCACCTGTCAAACCATCTTAAGGTAGCTCCTAATGAAATAGCTGTTTTTAAGTTTAACTTTAAGCATAAGCGTTCTATTTCTTCTTTTAAAATAGTTCTACCTGATTCCTATCTTGAAAAAGCACTTGATCCTGTAGCTTGGCCTGAGCACAGTATCATTTATGAATTCCTAGCAAAAGACGCTCAGAATCCTATCCCTGCAGAAACTGCTTCAAAAAACTGAATAAAATAGTATTTTCCTGCTGCTATCAAAACGTTAGAAGTATTCTGGGTAAGCTGAGCCAATTTTTTACAAAGAGTGCTTCTTTTGATTTTGATGCTATCGTGCTTACTGAAACTTGGCTTAACTCCTCTGTCTCTGATTATGAAATTTTTGTTTCCAAATTCATAGTGTTTCGATTGGATCGTCCAACTTTTGCAGGTGGTGTCCTCATTGCTGTTACTAATAAGTACCCTTCTGAAATTATTCCTTTCACGAATGAGTTCGGAATTGAGTTCATTGCGGTGAAAATTTTAACTGGCTCGTCTCATATTTTCCTGACCTGTTCATACATTCCTCCTATGGCTGAAGATATTGTGTACTTTCACCATCTTGATGCCATTAGGTCTGTTTCTTCGTTGGCCAAGGACCGTGATTTAATCCTAATCATGGGTGATCTCAACCTTCCCATTTACTCTCTTGGTAATAACGTCTTAGATCGTGTTTTCCTAATTAACGATCTTGGAGTAATTTTTGACAATAAGTTGTCCTTCAACGACCACATATCACTAATAGTTAATAAAGCCAGAGGTGTGCTAGCGTTTATCAAACGTTGGTCTAAAGAATTTGATGATCCTTTCACAACTAAAACTCTATACGTATCGTTGGTTCGACCTATCTTGGAATACTGTTCTAGCGTTTGGAGTCCGCAATACTTTGTTCACCAAAGGAGGATTGAATCAGTCCAAAAGCAGTTTCTGCTATTTGCGTTAAAAAGCTTAAACTGGGATACTGCCACTTCCCTCCCGTCGTATAATTGCCGGTTAAAACTACTAAACCTACCTCCTTTAAAAGAGCGCCGTACTTGTGCTGGGGTTATGCTACTTCATGTGCTTATTCTTGGACAGGTTGACTCACAAGTACTTCTTGAAAAATTAATGTTTTCTGTGCCTAATAGAGTAACTAGATCCTTCCGACCCCTTTGGTTACCGATTTCTAGGTCTAATTTTGCGGAACACGATCCATTCCGCGTTATTTGTAAAAACTATAACTCATTGTCCCACTTATTGTCCCCTGAACTATCCCTAGATGTAATTAAATCCAAAATTATGGAATATCTTTTCACTTAATTTATCCTTACTCTTATCCTTATCCTTACTCTTAGTTATAATAATATAGAAATAACAGATAATTGTTAATAATGAATAAAAAATAAAAAATAAATTTAATAAACTTTGCACACACCCTTCTTTCCTTGCCCGCATTATATAATGCGGAACGGCCGGGATTGGCTGACAATATCCTATAGCTGCCAAAAAAAATGATTGATCGGAAATGGTATAACTTTGGTGTTTTCAGAAATAGAGACTTCGGATTTTGCAAAGGTGCTATTTTTGGCCAAATAATACGACTTACCAAATTTCGATCGGCCGAGACCAATTTCATTATAAAATTATGAAAATTGTTGAATTTATAACGCATTTCTCAAAACAAGTCAGTGTTATTTTACCAGCGTTGGGAGTGAAAGTGTGTAAAAGAAAGAAACGCTAGCAAGATTGCACTGAGTTGTTTTGGGAAAGGCGTTATAACTTCAAAAATTTTCATAATTTCTTAATGAAATCAGTCTCTTTTTATTCAAGATTAATGAGACAATATTGATCTGTATCAAAAATGATACCATTTCTTGAAAGTTGAACCAAAAAAATGGCGTCAAAGTCCGAAAAACACGACAAAAATTCAAAAATGTCAGTTTCTTGTGTTGCGACTCAAAATCGTTTCAGTGTACAAATTTTATCGTTTTTGTTTCAATAAATTGAAGATATATTTTTTTATCAAAAGCTACAATATTTAACTATTGAAAAACGTCGAAATTTTTAAGAGCAAAAAAGTCACGAAAAACCGTTTTTTTCTAAATAAATCAAGATTTTGAGAGAGTTAGAAATATTTCAAACACGGTTTTGTACAATATTCGACCTAATAAACAATTCCTACTAGGTCTCTTTAAAAGTTCCTCCAATTTGTCTTTTTTTGTCGCACTGTATAATAGATAAAATTAAAATCACCCGTTAAATTAATAATTTCGTAAAGTTTTTGATACTCTCTGTGAGACTAGAATAAAGATATTTGCATAAAGTCTTTAAATTTGTTTACTTATATTTCGTTTATTTAAAGAGTATACAAAATCAAGTAAAAACCATACTTTATGGGGTCGAAAATGTCTCCCTCATTGCGTTACACACTTTTGACCAACATTATAATACCCTCTGCAAGGGTATGAAAATGACTAAGTAGGAGTTTTCATTTAACCTCTACTTTAACACTCACAAATATTTTTAAAACTTGAAAAATTTTGGTAGAACTATGACCTTTACTAGTAAAAGCAATTTGATTAATTTTAATCGCTTGAGACTGACCTCTTGACGTTAAATAGAAATACATAAATCGACTCAAAATCGTTTCAGACCTGACTCAGCTCTGAAAATAATGAGAGTTCGAATAATGAGCGATACATAAAATACATTACATACCCCTTCACCCCTATGATATTTTGTCTATCTTGTTGGCTAATTTGGTGAGCCAAAAATTTTAAAATTAGAGTAAAATAAATAAAAACAAGAAAGGAAAGCTAACTTCGGGTGGAGCCGAAGTTGATATACCGTTGCAGTTAAAACCGGATATACATCGCAAACATTGGATTCAATTGGCCGATCCTTATGAGAATATAATAATATAACCAATTTATTACAATAAAAAAATCTAAAACAAAGTATCAAGTTTCCATCTTCAAAAATACCAAAGTTGGTATTTTTACCAAATACCATTTCCGATCGTTCGGAAATATGGCAGTATATGCCATAGGGTATATGGCAGCTATAAGATGTAGTCGGCTGATCGTTATGCAATTTGGTAGGTTGTATTAACTGATCAAAAATAGAGTCTGTACGTAGTTCCAACTTTCTATCTTCAAAAACACGAAAGTTGGGTAATTTCCGATTGTTCAGTTATATGGCAGCTATAAGATATAGTCGGCCGATCCTTATGAAATTTGGTAGGTCGTATTATTTTGCCGAAAGTAGCATTCGTACAAAATATGTAACCCTAAAAAAACCAAAGTATTTCTACCAAAGACCATTTCCGAATGTTCAGTTGTATAGCTTTAACACTGAGAGACTAGTTTGCATTTTATTCATATATGCATTTAAATATAGTACATTGAAAATTTTTAATTCCGAATTTGATTAAAATTTAAAAATCATGTATGTATCTTTTGTTTACAGAACTTCTTTAATTCTTCCTTATTACCTATTATTCTACACGGTTTCAATTATCGTGCCTTGCCAATAAAGTACATTGGAGTACCAATTAAATATTAATAGCACACATGGAATCAAAGTGTACATAAGCTAAGAATTGGACAAAGTTCTAAAATCCTCTGACAACCCCGTAATCCTTGATCTGTCAGGTGCGGCAAGTCCTTTTCCCTGCACTCATTATATAAAGGCCTGGATTTCAGATTTTCTGCTACCCCAATCGGCCCTGTCCCCGGCCAACCCCTTTGTCCTGCCACGTGCTTGTTACGCCAACAAGCCAGCGTCAGTAAAGCACCCTCTCACCGGGAAGCCTTCACCGTTTTGTACTTATAATTTGTTGCGGAGGAAATAATCAATACCGCCGAAGGACTCGGAGGGGCAGCCTTATTAGAACTGAATTCTGGATGAGCACGGGACCTAGTCGTTCGTCTGGAGTCCCCGGGGTGTTTATTTTGGCATGCCTGTATGCACGTTTTATAAATACTTAGCGACATGCAAAGGTGCCCATACTGTTCTTCAGCAAAATCAAATATGAAAAAATATCAACACATGTGAAATAGTGGACGTGTACAGGCACAGTGTTCACCTACTCATACCCGAGAATGCAGGGGCGTTTTGAATTTCCGTTTCCGGCTATTTTAATATTACAAGCGAAGGCATTTTCCGCTGAGCTCAGCAAGAGAAGAAAAAGAATGTCCTCGGGCTGGAGCCACAGCTGACGATGAATTCAAGACGCAAGGATGTGGGAGAGCATAAAACAAATGCTTATGCAAGCAAAGCGACAAAGAATTATGAAAAAAAAATAAATTACCACTCGGAGCTCGAAACTCAAGAGTCGGAGCTCGGGACTCGGGAGTCGAAAATCGGGTCCCGGGAGCTTCGCTCCTGTCGTGGATTTAAATTAATAGCCCTCGAGCCGTTTGTGTTTCATTTTTGAAATCGCATAAAATATTTCCACACGTAATCAACTCCATCTTCATCATGGCAACCATCGTCACATTATTTCCCCTGTCCAATGAAAACTGCAGTTCCAAGTCCGCCTTTCGGGCTTCACTGCGTCCTGGTTATGCTTTAATATTCCTGCATAACTTATGTGTGTTTAACGGAAAATTCCACTTTGCCTTGATATCCGGGACCGAGACCGCGTCCGTAAAATTAAGCAAGTGCGGTCGGCAGCGCTGGTCTGCCGCAGCACTTGAAAAGTCCACCAGGAACAAAAAGTATTTTAAATTCATTGCCGGCCTGGTAACGTCGCGTTGCATTTTCTGCGCTTAAGATTTATGGGCGACGGCTCGTCGTCTCATCGACTAAGTGAGTCCCACCAACTAGGGCTCCCAGACCGACCCGCTCAAGCTGCATTCCCGTATATGCCACTTTTCTGAGGTGTTAAATTTGCTATTTGCATAATTGATAAAACCGATGGCTGGAGACGAGGGCTTTCTGAGACATCGGAGTCGGGCAAAGTGCTTAGCATGCTGATTTCTGACCTATGACGGATGTCCGCTTGTCATTCCTATTGCTGCCGCCCGCCCTTCTCTGCTCCTTGACTTCCGGTTTCTTGCCACACAATTCAGATTTGAGCCATTATGGGCCACTACTTCCGCTCGACCTGTGCACGTCAGCGCGCAAGGAGTCGTACTTCTGCGTCCTGTGCGCCTGGAGTGCATAAATTTTTAGGGCAACTACCTCACGTAATAACTTCGAAAAAATCCCTGCCTAGCATTGAGCAGACTTCTCTTTATATTTATTTAGCATCGTCCTGGCCCTACCGCAGCTGGCAGTGTCCGTGTGCAAGCCAAAGAAAAGTTAAATTAGCTTGAGCAAGCGACTGTTTGCTTGAGCACAGTTCAAGTCCCAAATTAAAATTAAAATTAAATAACAAAAAAAAGGAATTGTCATAAGCCATTAAGTTTAAGTTAATAAATGGTTTTGTTTATAAACTCTTAGTTATTAGGCCCGAGGAACATAAATACATACTTTAATATTCAGGAAAATGTATCCTTCGACATCTGCTTTGAGCATTTTAAACATAAAGTGATACGTGGAGACGAATTCTTTAAAAAACTCTTCGAAAGCGTCCCGTTAATGAGACTTATTAGCCAATCAACTAAGGGTGGTCAAGGAATTAAATGGAAGATAGGTCGACGAATTTATACACTCTTTAACTGAAGTCGGGAATCCATGTGCATGGCCGGAAAATGTGAGCTAATACTTTGTTGTAGCGAGACCCGGGGAAGGGTGCAATAAGCTAATTGGAATTAACATGAATCGAAGGCTTTTTCCGGTTCTTTTGAGAAACAAAAGTATGAGTCTGCGCCAATAAACACCACACACAGCTAAAAAAATTTAAAAAATACCCCCAGTAAGAATATAAGAGGTTTTGGGGTAAATTAGGTAGGGAAAACCATAATCCCTAAAGTGTCGTCAACACAATTCATCTTTTTGAGATTCTGGAAGTTTATTTATGAGCCCGAAGGCGTCAAAATAAACTGGTGCGCGCTGCGGAAGAAGGCAAATTTTGCTCCGCAGCGCCAGTGGGTCGCGAAACATAAACATGCTGCCCTAAATGGCACTATTCACTAGACGCCGAGATACCCAGTAATGGAGATGCCTTTAGCTATCGCTCTAGCCCCACATCGTCATTCATTGTAGCCTGTTTCATTGTAGCCGTAGGAGGCTGGGGGCGGTGTCAGGGCCCCATTTGTCAACGCGTGCCGACGCCATATAAACTTCACGCAGGCATCACAGGCCCGCGCTCTCTGCAAAAGTGAGAAATTACGCTGACGGCCCAAATGTATGCAATAAAAATTTTTCAACTCACGCACAGCAACTGGGGGAAGCGTGTCTCAATGGCGGCCATCATGACGACTTCTATGGCCAGGATGGAAAAATGACGGACAGCTGATGGTAAAGGCCATTGGCTCTTGTGGGAGTTATTAATTTGGAGCTGGATTTGGCAGCGGAATGTGAGGTATTGTTGATGGCGAATGGACGCCCTATTTGGAAGAACACTCTAAACTACAAAATATTTGTTTTTTTTTAATACTTTACGTTAAGTGGTATATAATTTAAAGTATTTATGGTTTCCGTTAGCGGCTTTTTAAGCGTATTTATTATTAAAAGATAAAAGATCAAGCATACTCATAGTTTTTATACCCTTTTAATGGGCAAGAAAATATAACTTCATGTGATTTTTCCTTTTGATTTATTTTTCATTGTACTGCGTTGCACATCAATGTTGCAATCAGATACTTTATTTTTTTGTTCCTTTTCATCCTGAAGCACTGCGTCACTCTTAATCGAAACTGGCGCTGGAGAATTTAATTTTCAACTGATTGATTACAAGCGATTTAGTAAAATTTCCCCAACGGACCCGCCAGAGAATGGAGGAGAGTAGAATGGTCGCGAAAGGAGCGGCGATGGCGACCATGGAAAGTGTATAGGGACTCGGAATTGGACTCGATGTGGGACTCAGAGCTGGATTCGGTCTTGGAGCCCGCCTTTGGCTTAATCGCCCATTCCATAGTTGCGGGCTCTGGACGTCCCATTTGACTTTTAATGCCCGCTGGTCCGCAACCAAGAGCTGATTGAATGCCGCTTTTTTGAGCAGGGCCAGTGCTCATTGAATATGCTCTCAATATCTCAGACGCAAGCGAGAAAGCCGAGGAACACTAGACATTATCCGATTCGTCCTCAGCATTCGCCCACACTCACATATGTCCCTAATGAAAAAAAAAATCCGCAATGCGCTTTTATCTTCCGTCGTTTCCTGTTTCTGGTGTCACCTTTTGTTCAGCTCGAAAGGCATTAATTTATTGTCTGGGGAGCAGCATCTATAAGCATATCCAAAGTTTGCCAAGTTCTTGTCAATTCATTCATTGAATACCCTTTATTGAGTTATTTCTTGGCGCGGCGCAACTTTATCTTAGCTCCTGCAGCCCGTTCTGGCCCTCGTTTTTCATTTGACCCCACAATTTTAACTTTTTCCCCGACTTCCCGACATTCCGACTAAGAAATTAGCTTGCAAATTTTTTGGTTGTTTATGCACCGTAATAAAAGCCAGAGAAATGAACAGAGAAAGTTTCGGAATTGCCATTCTTGGCAGATCCTTTATTTGCCAGGATTCTTGGCCATTATTAAAAATGCTTGACCAATGCCAAATTGAAATAATTGAGATACTGCCAAAGTACCAGCAGCTCGAAAGTATTCTGCGCAATGCCAAAATCTTTGTCCCTGACTTGGGCCTGTCTTGACGTTCGACTTAGAAGCGTTTTAATTACCGTCCTTCGAAATCCCAGGAAGAATCTAAATAACGATCATAAAACACAAATTAAATCCCGGTCCTCGTTTGTCTCTCATGTCCAATTTTATTGTCCTGATTGACTTAAGAATTATTCGGATGCCTGTAGAAAATTGTCTCCCGATGACATCAGGGCACTTCGCTCAAGATGTGTGTCATCCGAGTAGCTTAATTTGCTTCTCCATCAGATATTATTAATGTTTGCTTTATTGCTTTTCGCAGACAACTCTTTTACTCCGGCCAGCAGCTTCAATAAGGAGGAAAGATGAAAAATTAATGTAGTCCTTCGTAAATTATTAAAAGCAAAAATAGCATTGAGCAGTTTAATTTACTTTGAGCAAGGACACCGGCGAATAGAATGCAAACCTAGGTGTGCTCCGTCCCATTAAAAGTAACCAGTTGACTGCATCGAGTCCCCCATTTACATATGTAATCAAAAAGTTCAGAATTTTAAATTCCAAACTTCAGCATGCGTACCTGTATGCGATACAGGTGAGTGACGTATCGTCTGGGAATACATTTGGTTAAGGCACATAAAGCGAGCTTTGTGCTTGCAAACTGGGGCCAAATATTTCGAAGTGCTTTGAGCAGCAATATACTCGCATTTATGCTCCAGTTATTACACACATCATGTACACATGTATATATACGAGTGGAGTGTGCAGTTTCCTGTGCGGATTGTTCATCTCTGATGGTGCATTATAATACGAAATCCAGACTCTGCCAGAATTGGCTTTAAAGCCCAAAAAAAAATATGATTTCGTTGGCTCCGTAACGAAGCAAGGTTGCACGCAGCCGGATTATTTCTGGGAATTTTATGTGAGCACAAACAAAATTTGCCGTCAAACTAGAACCCTTGTAAACTGTGCGAAAAAGTCTTGCTCTATGCACCGTCTCTCATTTGCCATTTCCCATTTCTCGCATTTCCTCTGGGGAAAGTCTTCAGTACAACCCACAAGAAAATGACTCAGTTACGACCTCGAACTGCGAAGAGAAAGAAACACAAATCGATTCCCACAACGACTGTGATCTGCATTACAGGTACAAGTCGTCCCTAATTGAGAGGGAGCATTGCGTATTCGCCCCGTTTCCAGGATGCCTGGCTTGGAACCCCTCACGTATTACTCTGCGGTCTGGATAACTAAATAAAAAGGCAGCATGAATGGATGACCAGCAGCACAGCCGAGCACATCACAGCAAGTGCTTGTAGTAAGCATCAATCTGGGCAAACAAAGGATCTCGCTCACATCCTCCATTCAAAGACACGCCCCAGTAGGAGTGGGCGATTGGGTGGTGTGATAGGCGGGGGCTGGGGTGGGCCAATTAAGCTTCTGTTTACCCAGGTAAAGGTGCATATAAAAGCACTGCAGCTTTGCGGTGAGGTCCTTTGCATCTGGCAAATGAATAGAAGGACGGAATCAAAAAATTAAGCAGCTGCAGCTACCTTTCATGGCGCGGGCACTGTTTATTTGGCACAGAGCGATGCAATGCAATAAACATGGCACCGGGTCCTGTTACCATTTGTCATTACCCGAATCATGCACTTCCATTTTTCGAGGGCAAAGAATAAGACTGCGCAGCTGAGTGCCTGGCTTTGTTGTCAATTTACGTCAACAGTTCCATTCAAGCCGCACTCGGAGCCGAAGGCATGAAGGGAGAGGTGGCGAGGGCTTCCCCTTTCCGCTTCAGATAGATACATACGTACATAGATAAAATTGAACTGGGATTTGGGGATTGCACAAAAGTAACTGAGCAAATTTTCGCAGATAGTTGAGCTCGAGGTTCTGCTCTCGCCCCTGCTGCCTCTCGCTGCCCAATATGTCCAAAGCTGATACGTAGCTTCAATGGCGGATGCCGCCAAGAGTTGTCCAAGCTGAAGTGATGTGGGCGTCTTTTAAAATTTCGCCAGAAAGTCTCCGGTTCAAAGTTCACTCACCAGCCGGGACAACGCCATGTCAAAAATAGGCTTTATTAGTACTGCTACCAACTAACAGTATTAGTTCCAGCTTCAATTTTTAAAGCTCTCAAAATTCGTTTCCCCAGCGGTTGCAATTTGTTCAATGCAGAACAACGCTGAATAATGCAAAGTGGGTCAAATTTGTAGAGCATTCACTCAAAAAGAAAAATCCCAGCTTTTAGCTAGAAAGGTTGGGAGGAATGGGATTTAACCCAACTATAGCATTTTAACATTATGGCTCCATCACATGGCTTCTCCTTGTCCGGTTCTGATAATATATTATATAATGAGTATCATATAATATTATATATCATGTTATATGTATATATGTTTTACTGCATGACTTTGATTACATAATTTCTTTTAATTTCGAAAGGACCAGGGGCTGACACTATTTTCTTGGCATTTATTGGTGTTGTTTTTTTAAGCGCTCCTTTCAAGACTTTTTTAAGAAGCATACTTTGGACGAGTTTAAGATGATTTTTCCTATATGACCAGCTTAGCAAAAATTGATTAGGTAATTTTTTAAATAGGCCAAAGTTTTTATTCTTGTTAATATAAAATTATTCCAGCAAGATAACTTTACTGCAAAATAGTGGAAGTCGTCCCGAAATTCGGATTGATGATGGAATCTTGAATAATCTTATTGACTCACAATAATACAAAACCGTCTTTCACAAATGGGTATTTATATAGGTTTTAAAATTTCGCTTTTCGCAAAACGGACTGACAATTGTTTTGCTTTAATTTAGCGCTTTTATTGTTTATTTTCACTTGGCGCTTGACCGAATACAACCATTTATATCAGCGTTTATACTGAGAAATTAAGCACAGAGCGATACTAATCCTATTTTAGTTTGATTGTTTGCTGTGGAATATTTTCCCATTTCCGATGCGATTTATTTTCATGACAAACATAAGCTTCATTCACTCCCATCAATACGATATTTGAAGTCTTTCAAAGGGTATTATTATTTTGCAGCGCGATGGAGCCGAAGTCAACATTAGGATATAAACATTATTTAAAAAGCCATTTAGAGTAGTTCAATGATAGGGAAAGCGTATGATTCAGATCCCATATTCTTTGAAATGGTATTTAAGGGGTATCAAGAGGTTTACTCCTCCCAGGACCAGCTGTGTATCATATTGAAAAAGTCACTTGCATTTATATTAAAGCAAAAAACGGGTTAGCTTTCGTTTAAGTTTTTATTGGCGTCCGAACGTAGTACTTTTTATTTTGGTTTATGGTTTGCAAAGCGATGGTATTACTGACAATCTATTGAGCGATGCAAACAATCAAACTATAAGCCATGGAATCGAAACCGCATCGTAATTGGGCACCTTAACGGTCGCAGGTTTGGGTTGTAAATTCGAAGTGTCTGTAAATAAGAATGGGGCAAATAGTTCCTTCGACAGAATTTTTGAAAAGAATAAATTTAAAAAAAAAACTTTTTATTTACGAACTTACAATAGTTTCGAACCTGTTTAAAGGCACCGTCATTGAGGAAAGATAACTCAACCTTCGTGTGTTGACTATTGCGTCATTACCCGTCAACGCAGCACTAGTAAAATTCCATTGAATCAGAACCGTTTTTAAAGGAATTAAATATATATTCACGGAATGTCCGGCCATAGCTCAGCCGTGGACAATATTTTATTATAAAAGAAGTAACTTCCACTGGGAACACGACCACAAACAAGTGGTCTGGTCAGATACTCGGTTGGCATTTTTAATTTGTCTAAAACGAAAAGCGAAATTAATCACGCGCTCTCGGCTTTCCTTTCTAAGTTTCTGTATTATGCATTTTTTCAGGCACTTTTCATTTCTTGAACGTTTTAGTTTTGCTTCGCCGTATAATTTCTTTTTCAGTTTCTGCGAATCACGTGCACCTATTCATTATGTGCATTTGGGGGCTTCTGATTCCAGTCTTCGTTACGATTTTGGCCGCGTATTTTCATGAAAGTCCATAAAGGTGACAGCTCCCAACCAACAGAATGTGCAATATAGCCACAATGTATATTCGATATACATTCAATATAAAATATGCCAAGATGTGAAAGTCCAACTACTTTTCCGTTTTCCAGCATTTTGGATGATCGGAATTGACAAAACTTTCGACTTAAAAAAGGCAAACTATTTAGAATCCATTTGAAATTACAAACTAAGATTCCCTATATTACGATATAGAACTCAAGAAATTTTAATGACTTTCGAGTGTTCGGTAATAAAAGTTGTGAATTTTTAAACGGACCTTTTATCAAGTCGATTAAAATTATCAGCAAGAAGTATCAGATTACTCCAACAAGTTTTAAAACATTACGACTATCCAGCAAAGGCAATCAGCCATTTGTGAGCTGATGTAGAGACACGAGCTGGAAAATAGCTTGATACAAATGACTTTTCTGCTAATCTTGTCAGCAGTCTCTTAATATACTTTAACTAAAAACAAAACACGTACTATGGATATGAAAGCAAACTCACATGTTTTACGCGTACTTAACATTAATTTCACTTTCTTCTGCATTGGCGTACAGACACCGAGAGAATGAACTTTAATGGGAGCACAGGGGGAGGGAATAAGTTTAATATCAACATAATTAGTCACGTAGTTTGTTATGTTTGTTTTAATGTGACGACGGACGCGTTCATAATTTCCCATTATGAGTGTGTAGTACTCGCTGTTGCCGTTGCCGCAGCTGCAGATGTTATAAAATATGATAGAAAAAGCAAAGACAAGGAAGAAGTGACGGCTATTTCACACAACCATTTGACAATAAGTTCATATTAGCAGTATTGCTCCACCCGTGTTCATTAGGGTCGGTGCTTGTCAAATTGCATCGCCGAATCCAAATCGCACCCACGAAATGCTCTAGAACCCGCTAGCTTTTGGGGCAATTTGCATTTAAATTACAATCATAATTATAAGAAGAGGGCAAAGAGCGAAGCACCAGAAGAGGGAAAGAGTAGGCTCCACAGCCGCTAAATAGTTAGGGAACCAGTTATAGATGCAGATTCAGATACAACTTATCAGTCATCTGGACGATTTATCACTTTCAGAACCAAAGCAAAACTTTCACGAAAGTTCACAGACTGATGACCGCTGCCAGCTTACAAAGCACTCGGCACTCCAACGTGAGTGGGCTACGTGAGGCGCATGCGCAGCCGACCCAACATAATGGAACTACATGGTATACCCACCAAGTATACTGTATATACTGGTATACTATTTGAACACATTTTCTTTTTATGTATGTCGATAAGGTAGTTTGGGTTTTTAGCTTTTGAACTAAAAATAATATATGTATTACTGTTTTAAATATTCAAAATTACAAATGATCTTTATATTTTTTCGTCTTTTATTTCTTCTTTCTCTAGGACCCGCGAAGCTGTGGTAACTTCTTGGAAACCCCATTTTGAGCGTAATGAACTATAATTGTCATTTTCTCAAAAGTAACTTACAGTTATGCTGATACAACAAGAAATTAATCCGAGGGAATTAATCCAGTGGAAAAAGTGGCATTCGACTTAGCCGTGTCTAAATATGTGTTCGTCTTACAGAATGTACGAACACCTAAATCTTTTATACTGTAGAGATGAAAATACAGTATTGCATATACACTTTTGTCAGATAAAGAGCTTTCTAAGATTTTGTCTGCAGCTTCGAAAAGATAATATCGACGTATTTCCGCGAAAGTATCGTAAGTCGCTTTTTTTCGAAATTGAGATTTTAATGCAAAATTGTTAGGCACCTAATGTCTCACTACCCTGTGAAATATTATAACTGAAAACCCTATAATTCCGATCAAAATTAAGTTTCAATTTTATCGTATGTTACAGTGCTTACAGTGCTTTACAGTATGTTACAGTGCTTTGCAATGTGCGCGCGAAATTATCGTATGTCCATAAAAATTTTGTGCATGAAAATACTTCAAACGCACAAACATAAAGAAATACAATAACAAATGTTTCTAATCGCTTAAACATCTTATGATTTTCCTTATTGTTTGTAAGAGATTAAATAAAAAAAAAAAGATTCTCCTGTAAAATTGGATCATTCAACATACGATACTTTCGCGGAAATGCGTCGATATGTTCCAATGTATGTTACATATGGTAAATATTATTCTACCCTTGCAGAAGGTATTATTATTTTGGGAAAAAATGTCCAACTACAGCGAAGTAGTTACCAATTTTTAAGCTATAGATGTCAAACCTTCCAAACATCCTTCTTTGCAAGCAGATAGTTACCAGGTCATAATTTTGGTGTATAAGCTGTCACTTCACTAGTATGTAGGGCTATATCAACTGCGCCTCTGTCCGAAGTTAGCTTTCCTGTCTTATTTGATGGGACTAAAACTTAATTAGTGTAAACGAGGGAAGAGACAATTGGTATTGAATGCTGATCTGGGATGCATCTGATACTGGAACCTGCCTCGTCGCCGACCAAAGGTTGAAACGGACGTTATAAGTGTGAGTGGCACGTAATTTGTGTTGCTGATCCAGGCGCTTTGAATTATGCGACCTCCGTGAGGATTTCCAAAAAAATTTAGGCTGACCTTGCACCAGAAATTTTTTTTTGAGCCAAGCTAGAAACTCTTTGAATACAGGATATTTGAGAAGAGCGGTAGAGCCTTCTGGGGGTGGTTGCTTTGTGGCAATGCTTTCAAAAGGGCGAAAGCTAAATGCCATTCGGGCCATTTTCACCCACGGCAGCGCCGACTACATAAGTTCGAAAAATGAAGTTAAGCCAACGAAAGCCAACGCTTTACTGGCTGGGTATTTATCAAAAGGGTGCAATTGAAATGCCGGGCGCACATCTACCTTAGAAATCTGCTGGGAGCTCACAAAAGATGAAATGCTACCGTCTAACTTGGCCAATTGAGTCACTTGAGGATCACGCGCAAAGGGAAATTCAAAGCCTATCTGAAAAACTAAATCGCTCCAGTCATTTTTCACAGGCAGGGCAGTGTGAAGGTCCTTAGATAGGGCGAATTTTAAGGAGGGCAGCGTGTGGATAGACTCGCTTTTGGGCACTAAAGTAGTAAAATAATTTTCGTTAATCGAAAGTTGCGACGCACGTTTGACGGCATTGCCGGGCCAAGCCGTAACGGCCGCCGAAGCAACGAGGCAAGCAACAGAAAAAGCCAAACGACACGCTGCGCTCATAAAAAGACAATAAAAAAGTGACATTTTGGCCAAAAGCTATTGGCATAAACTGAGCCAGGGAAAAGTTAACAAGCGCCGGCGATAAACGGTAGTGCGGGGGTCACGCCAATGGAAGTGGTAGTGGCAGGGGGACTGGAGGTGGGAGTCAAAATCAAATCACGGCCAAAGTGGAAAACAACAATGCCGAAGCAGCATTATTGACAATTTACGTGGACTTTACTCTGCCACTCGGACATTCCGCTCATCTTGATTTTTTTCCGCTGTTTTTTTCATCTGGCTAGCCGCTGTTGCTTTTGGCTGTTGACTGTTGCCCTCGGTTGTTGGCTGGATTTTGGTTACTGGGTGGGTGTTGTGGGCTAGTGTCTCTGTCCTCACGCAAAGTGCAAATAAATTGGAGTGCGTGTGGAATGGGTGTCTGTGAGGCAGCTAGGTGACGGGGAAAGTGCTTTATAAGTGCCACTTCATCAAATCAAAACCAGCCGATTCAACAAAACGAGAGTAGTTTTTTTTATTTCTGACGCTACTAAATTTGATTTCCAAATAAAAACATAATTACACGGCCAAGTAAAAACTTAACGGCCTTTCTATTATGCCAAAAAGGAACCCCATCGTAAGGCAGGACACCATAATTTGGCTTGGTAAAATGTAATTATGTTGCGTTCTCTCGAAACTGGAAACTATAAACACCTACAACGCATTTATACCAAAACTCACAAACAAATTATTCTAACTTTATATCTTATAAGTTTTTGACTTTTGAAATATTTTTGTGTCTTGAAATTAGAGACCGGAAATAATAGGTCATACTTGATTGGACTTTCAAGACTAATTACTTAGAAATGGATTATACTTAGAAATTATTATAATTAATTTGTCCGACTCAATAAAGAATGCACATATGTACATATTTGAAAACACAAATGTGGGATTTTGTTTTAAAGAAAAATTAAATTTGATTATCCTTAGTAACTCCATTTATTAAACTCATATCTCCTAAAAAAATGTACAAGCCATTTAATCTAGAGATGTAATTAACTCTCGGGAAATGATATCCGATTTAGATAGTTTTTTAAGGACCGGTAATCAGGTTAAACTATTTTTAGATTTTTCCAAGCGTAACTGCTAGAGTATGTATGTATGTATATTCTGTCCGGCTCCGCTCGAGAGTTAGTTTTCCTTTCTCGTTTTTATTAATTTTGATTGTGTTTCTGGGTCAATTCCGCAGACGGAAGCCGCTTGACTAGAATAAACTTTTTCCGCTCTTGCGCTTGGCTTTGTAAACGCGAAGTCAGTCCCAGTGCCCGGACTCCGGACTGGCAAAAAGACAAGCCCGAAATACAAGCCCAACCGTATTTTATGGGCCTTTGTTAGCTGCTTAACACTTTATTTATTATGTTTTCGCTGACTTTCTTTGTCAAGATATGTATTTTTCATAGACTTGTCTTTCTGTAGCCCATTGAATAGAGCTGGCTGACATAAAGAAAATAGCCATGAAAGAGCCAGCCTTTAAAAATACCAGATACGGTTTTTGCAATAATTAACTTTTTACTCTTTGGACTCGGCTTTAGTTTCTGCGTTATGATAGAGTCCACATTGAATGGGAGCTACGAGTAGGCCGTGAAAATTAGAAACCTACGAGAGATACACCATTTATCATCTAAATGACTTGACACTTCCTGATAAGGCTTACATATATGTATGTATAACAACTCTAACAAAAACAATGTTCTTGTGCTCTACAATGTTGAGCATGGTTCATAGAATATCCTTTTTCGTTAGTTTTGTATTGATAATATCGTTTATTACTTCGATTATTTTTGGCATATTTTTCAACATACAATAAAATGATTTTTATGTCAAGATGATCGTTTTTGAATCAAAGCATAGATTCTTAAGGGGTTAGTAACACTGGGGTTATTAAATTCTTAAAGGGTTTTTTTCAAACTCCAGTTAGAGTTGGGCCCTTTAACTAGTAATAATTATCATTCAAAAGTGTAAGTTCGAAATATGATTCTTTTTTGGCACAAGAAACCGCGATAAGTCAGAAACGATAACTCAGATTAATTTTCTGCAGATACTTCAAAGGCCTTTACATCGATTGAAAATAAACTATAGTTTCCATAGAAATAAATCCATTTCTATTTTGTAAGAACTATTTTTGCCGCAAAAGGCAAAATTTTTTTTTTAATTTGTGTACAAAAACATCTTTCCCAACCTCTTTCACCAATATTAAAGGAAAAATATTTACAATTATTTGGGATTATTTAGTTGTTGGACTTTCTAGGAATAATTTAATCTATCGCAATAAGTAAGCGATGTCAAATAAACAAGAGCTCTGATACAGGGCTCGTCAAGGCTGTCCTTAGTCACTTCTCAAGAAGTAATTACGAAACGGAAATAGTATCATCCGACTAAGTCAGCGTATCCATAATCAAGACTCTCAGCCCAACTCAACTGACTAGTTTGCTGTCATATCCGACGCACCTCATTCCAGTTGTTATTGCTGTTTTTCCTGTTGATTTTGTCTGCCCAGGTCTTGCATAATGCGCATAATAAAACTTGAACGTTAGGTAAATTTAATTGACGTCTGGCTTGATTGATTCTCTAGAGTCTGGAGGCCACAACCAGGGCAACAGCGCTGAGAGCGGGCTGACTTTGTCTATTTTAGTTTATCATTCCCAAAGCAAACACAGAACAATAAACCGACACCGCCCCCGCCCGCTGGGCGACCTAATGACAGTGCACTTTTGACCGCCTAGCCACATAAATCAGTTGCAATTATGCTGAAAACCCAAAACTGAACTTAATTCTCAATTTTCAATGGTAATCAATTTTGTAATTGAAGATTCCTTCAGAGGTTTCTACCGTCGTCCCAGCAGACGCAGCCGACACTGCAGCCGCTGCAATCACCGGAGGCCGGTGACCGTTTCGAAAATTTTGGTTCGATAGACAAATGGAATACCTGAAACTTGAAACTGTAAAGCCCTTACTCTGCCTCGCCCAGCCTCCGACTCACAATCAGTCTTTTGTGTCGTTTTACAGTTTTATGCTTTTAATTCTTATTTAAAATTGCATGCTCATCTCTTAAGTGGGCAGCTGCATTTAATTTTATTTATTCATGTTTACCCAGCCTCGCTCCGTTCTTTCAATGTTCGCCGCTCAGCTGTCTTTTAAAAGCCAAGCGGTTGGACAGTTTTCCGTTTCGCTTTACTTTATCAAGAGAAAATTATGATTTTTATTAGTTCCACTGCACAACAGCGAGGCGACTTCTCTGCTTGGTTGCGCCTGGGCCACTCACTGCTTTGTTTGCTTTGCCTACTGCCTTAAGCCCCGTCCTTTTAGATCTTTTCCAAATAATTGCAGTTGACAGCAAAGAATTTTTGAGTGGTGCTTTCCGATCGATTTTCACACCTTTTCATTTTGATAAGACGGATCAAATGGTATTGCTTATTTAAAAGCATTGAATAGGTATTCTGTAACTATTTATAAAATATACATCCTTTATCGAAAAATTATAAGATATATTTTATTTTCACATCGACTATAGACTTTGTATAATGGTATGGTATGGTATAATTAACGTATTACCAATAATTTTCTGACAACAATTATACAACAATTAAATGTTACCTGTACATTTATATATATGTACATACATGGAACAAAGAAAAATAATTTTTTGGAACAGAAATTGTCTCATAAAAAATTTTTTGAAATTTTTAAATTGAAATGTTACAAGAAGCCCATATCAAATAAAACAAGAAAAGCCAGCTTGCTTCATTTATTCAAAATATGGGATATAAATAGTTGGCCGAATGTTATAAAAGTTCCATAATAAAACCAATTTATTGGAATACAAAATTTAAACAAGAAAGGACGGCTATGATCGAGTTTCCCGACTATATTATACACGGTACTCATCTCTTCCACCCACAATTTAACTAACCTTTAAAATTTAAGCTTTAACAGTAAGAATTCTAAGCAAAAAAATTTTGTTGCATAGTTTTGCGGTTGGGCTAAACAACAAACTTAGGGCCATACTACCGATTGATTTTTCATTTGTGGGTGTAGATTAGCCATTGGAACAGATTGGCATCAAAACCTTTACCAAAAAAATCGACGAACTGGCGCTACAACGAGATTTCGGTTTTGGCGAAAGTGGTCGGGGAAAAAATTTGACACAAACTTGATCTGCGCTTTATCTTTTATAGTCTTCGAGATCCACGTGTTTAAAATTTTAGCCCGTTCTCTTCTAAAAATCGGCCGATTTCGATTAAATTTGTTTTTCATATATATGAATATTAACTATAGGAATAGTTTGGCATCAAAAGTTTTTCAAAAACCTTCCAGTACTACGCTACAGAATTTCGCGAATTAGAGGGGCAAAATCTTGAAACAAACTTGAACTCCATAGGCATTGTAGGAGTCACCATGTCAAATCCTATTTGCAAGGGTATAAAAAACTCTTCACGAAGTAAAATAATGGTGACAAACTACACGAATGACGGTGACAAATATAAAACTACACATTAAAAACTATTTTTACGCGGCACGTTTTTATACGTTTTATAATGTGAAGTTTTATATACCTACATATATTGCATTTTTCGACACAAAAATGGATATCAGATATTTTGTGAATTTAATTTATTTATTATTTAATTTCTTTTTAGTGTATTTTTGTAGTTTAGTGTACCATTTAGACGTTTGGTCTTTCAAAAGTTCAAAAGCCTTTCAAAAAAATCTTGTCTTGAAATAAAGCATGTTTAGATTGGTTATAAGGGCTATGAATATATATGAATATATGGGCTATGAATATAAGGGCTCTATATATTATAGAGCTATGAATTGGTTTTAATTGGTTCAATTTTATTAAATTTAAATGTATTTTCTATTAATTTAAAAAGCTTACGTAATTTTAAGGTATTTTAAAAAATTTTATAACATTGGGTGGAAATATTTAAATAACTACAATCTCAAATTTTTGCAGGATTAGGGGAAACAAAATTGTAAAAACAGACAAACAGGACACACTGGGTTTCATTTTTGGAAGCAGAAGAAAAATCGGTTTGTCTTGAAAAACTTCTAAAGGAAAAGTAGGATTGGGATGGTTGAGGTGTCAATAAAGCCGTATTCAAAATTTGAATGTTATGAAAACAATAATTTGTCTGGAGACTTCGATTTAGTGAAGTCAGTTCAATTTCCTTTCTGAAAGGCTGTTAAGGGGCCCATATACAGGCGAGCATGTTGGCGAATGGGAAAAATTTCAGCGAGCACATGTTTGCCAACATTTGGGCCCCTTTAGGCAAATGTTTTGACAAAAATTGGTCTAGTTGGAGATCAATACCTTTCGTTTGATAACTCATTCAGTTCAAAAGCATACAGAAAATATTAAATTATACGGTTGTTATAGTGTTTTCACGTTCACGCTAGGGCATGCGGTTCGCCACCTTGTGCACTGCCGCGCACAGTGATAACGAATAATCTCAACTAATAATCTCGCTAATGCGGTCCTTTCTTTTTTCATTTGCAAAACGCAGAAAAAATAGTATTTTATGAATATCTTGTGAATTAATCAAATAATACCTTCTGATTAAATGATCGGGATCATTGAGGTATCAATCAAGTCACACTAGATCCAATTAACATTTTTTTACTTTCACCCAAAGTTGATACAAATTTTTCGACTCCTGGAAAATATTTTGAAATATGAAATGAATATGAAATGAATTTTTTCATAGCGCAAACATCCTAAAAATTAAATTTATTGTAAACTATTTGCCACTGTTTCAAAACTCTTAGTGTTTTAAATTCATATCTAACAAAGGGACTTTTACTGACTTGTTTGTTTCTACACCGTTACCGTCCTTTCTGTTTAAATATCATTACTTTGGTCAAACGTGGGTAACCCATGTTACTTTGGTGTTTTTTATACCCTTGCGCAGGGTATTATAATTTTGGTAAAAAGTATGCAACGCAGTGAAGGAGACATCTCCGACCACATAAAGTATATATTCTTGATCAGGATCACCTCCTGAGTTGATATGAGCATGTCCGTCTGTCTGTTTCTACGCGAACTAGCCTCTCAGTTTTAAAGCTATCGTCTTGAAACTTTGCACACACACTTCTTTCCTTTGCACGCAGTATATAAGTGGGAACGGCCGGGCCGACTATATCTTATAGCTGCCATATAACTGATTGATCGGAAATGCTATAACTTCGATGTTTTTAAAGCTAGAGAATTCGGATTTGGTACGAATGCTATTTTTGGAAAAATAATACAACATGCCAAATTTCATAAGGATCAGCCGACTATATCTTATAGCTGCCATATAACTGAACAATCGGAAATTACGCAACTTTCGTGTTTTTGAAGATAGAAAGTTGAAACTTTGTACATATTATATTTTTGGTCAGTTAATCAAACCTACCAAATTGCATAACGATCGGCCGACTATATCTTATAGCTGCCATATAACTGAACGATCGGAAATGGTATTTGTAAAAATACCAACTTTGGTATTTTTGATGATGGAAGGTTGGTACTTTGTTTATTTTTTATTGTAATAAATTGGTTATATTATGATATTCTCATAAGGATCGGCCAATTTAATCCGGTGTTTGCGATATATATCCGGTTTTAACTGCAAGGGTATATCAACTTCTCAACGTCTTTTATTCAAAATTCCATTTATTTTTTAATCTTTCTGATACTACACCAATATTTAACGAGTATCCTAAAGTATTAACCACTATTTACTATATATATATATATATATATACTATATATATATACTATATATATATATATATATATATACTATATATATATATATATATATATATACTATATATATATACATATATGTATATATGTATATATATATATATTAGTTGGCTAAGCCAGTCTCCGGACTTAAATCCGATAGAGAACCTATGGGAGCACTTAAAACGTCGTATCGGAACAAATACTTTTCGAAATGCCGAAGAATTGTGGACATTTGTCCTGGTATGACATTCCAGTGGATACTTGTCGCAAGCTTATTGCTAGTATGCCAAAACGAATCGCCAAAGTTGTACAAAATAAGGGTGGATATACTGGATACTAGTTATAGATTAAGGAAATCAAGAAAATGTTAAAAAATTTTTGTTATTTTTTGAGTTTTTAAGTTTGTAGAATTGGTGTACTTATTATTTTGACCAACCCTTTTTTATGTTTTTTAGATATAATCAACCACAAACTTTATAAATGAATTGAAAAATGCCTATTTTAACTATTTTTATAATCTAATATATATAAAAAAGCTATAAGTAAATTTGAGTTTTTCTTTATGATCATTAAAAAACTTTTACGAGAAGTTAAAGAAACCGTACACGAGTGTACTTATTATTTTGGCCAGTAGTGTATATGCCCGTTATTTAAGGGGATTTGACAACCGAAATAAAAGATTCTGTGATAAGTACAAGTAAATTATTCAAATTAAAATTTGAACGATTAACACAATTCGAAAGTATTAAAATAAGTATTTATTTAAAGCCATTCAATAATTATTTTTTTAAATGTGTCGCTATAAAAACAAACAGGGAAATTTTGCTCATTGGATTCGGTGAATAACCAATTTTATTGTCACTAGGGATTTACGAGCGATTATTTAGATGTTGCAGGCTTTTATTGACCAGCTTTGGTTGTGTCTGTCGCTGTGTTGGGCTTGTAGCATTTAATTTATAGATTAGGCAAACGCCAAATTTGATTTATTGGTTAAAAAGATATTGATCATTGTTGGCGTGGCCAGTGCTGCCTCCTGCCAGTGGCCATCATTACAATTATAGGCCCACCACCGACAACTGTTTTTGCATTTATGTATGTATGTAGGTTGTTATTGGCCAGGCCTAATAAATTTGAACGCTTAATTCATGAAAGGCAAACAAAGGCGGTCGGGAGGCGGGAGCCATAAATCATCTGCTAAGTTGCCACCAGCAACCCAACGAATCCGAGTTGAAACTCTTGAAAAAAGTACGTATTAATTTGAGCTGTAATCTGGCTCTAATTTCAAAAATATTCCAATTAAATATGAATGGCCCAATTCTACCTGCGTGCTACTGCCAAATGTTTGCCTCTATGTGTGCGATTCCACCAATCAGATGCAGCATGTCGCCCGACCACCCATTTCGCTACCGAAAGTTTTTCAATACCCCGAACTCCGAACTGGTCTGGACCTCAGCTCCTTTCTCTCTACGGCTTTTTCAGAATTCTGTTCTGCCACATTCAAAAGATTGCGGTTAAATTTGCAGCAAGAGTCTCCGCACAAAAACCGAAATCAGAAAGCGAAGCCAATGTGACGAAGTTCCAATGCCCTTAAGTTAGCATACCCTCGTATTTAATCCCTCCAGCATCTTGGTAAAGGCATGAGAACACAACACTGCACGCGGATCTACTGCTGCTGAGATGAGAATGTTCGAGAACCGAGGTCCGAACACGCTACGGGTCAATATCCAGCCGAAACGGTAAAATGCGTGCCAGCATCTGATTCTTTCCCCACTTCCCAGGTAGGCGGAGGTCCGGGGCCCAGGTGGGTTGTCTGCGAAATAAAGGCTCATGGCGGCGGGGTAGTGGGAAACTTTTGCTTATTTAACTGTTATTTCTTTATGGAGGCGAAAGAGTACATCCAGCAGCACTGTGGATCGCAGATGCACAGGAGAAAATAACCTTATACCTTGTATGTAAAGTGGATTTGATAAAAATTTTAGTAATAATAATATTAAACAATAATAAGCAAATTATTTGTCTGGTTTCAAATTTTTCGTGAAGAAATTGTACTCACTTTAATTTAATCTTTACTATCACTGTTGGCTTACATTTAGTTTTTCAAAAATAACACAGGTCGAGAAATCTTTGTTTATTTCCAGATCATTCCAGATTTTCCTGAAATCTAATTGGCGTTACTGCTATAAATAAAATGTATAATTATAATAATTACTATAAATCACATGCGTATAAGTATGTCCATATATTAGTAGAGAATAAAAAGTTCTGTTTATTTTAAATAAATACTGAGATTTAAAGAACTAAAAGAAATCGTTAGGCGTATATTTGTCAAAAATTTTATCCAGTGGGACTCGTTAAAACTTAAGGGACCTTTGCACTGTTTAAGTTTATTTTTAAGGAAATCCACATGAAAAAAATGTTCAATAATTAAAAAATGCAGTTTCGAAGTCTAGCTAATAATTAGTTTACTTGACTTGTTTCCGTGTCAGGAGGCTCTAGTGTTTCCCACAGCTTTTGTAGCAATTGAACAAAGTATTGAACACATCATCCGAGGCACTGGGCAGGGATCCAGCAACAATTGTTAGCTGATTATCAGCAGAAGCACTCCAGCCAAGCTCTTTACTCCACTTCAACTGTCTATCCCGGGTCTTGCTGTCAGTATCCCAGCATCTCCATTTGTCTGCAGCTCGAGTGGATTGGGTGTCGCCATGGGCATCGGGGTATTAAAGTGTGGCCCCGTCGATTCGAGTGCGTTTCATTGCTACTTCAGCGTATATTTTTGCAGGAAATTAAATCCATTCAACGCCACAGATGGAAAGGCGGTTGCCGCCGTTCATTGCTGTCGGTCGATGTTTAATCAGCATTTAACGTAAGCGGATTTATGTGGGAGCCACCACCAGTTGTAGCCAGGTGGTGCTCCCTTAACTTGGTTTTGGACTTTGGGTGGAAAATACATACAAGCATACGTAAACAGTACCTGTACGGAACATCGGCGTGCATTTCATTTGCACTTGGGTGGCACGCTTGCGATAAGCCCGTCTCCTGGTCACCTAGTGAACTGGTCACCTCGTCCGCACATCAGAAATGTGCCTTCAATATAATGCCTTCAATATCCGGCCCAACTGGACGGCTCCAGATGGGTAATTGACTCGTTATTTCGTGACGTAGTGAGAAGATTAAGGTTGCAATATCTGATAACCCAGGGCCAAATGGCTCGCCTGTGAACCAAAAGCAAATCAATAATGCATTTTAGATGAACAGCGCTTTTAGTTGACGCCTCTTTGGCCAGAAATCCAATTATCAGTCCATGCAAATGCGGCGGTGGGTCCGAGGGCAGCGGCTATGTCAACATGTTATTATTGACAAATAGAAATGTCAAAATGAAAAATTAAATGAAAATCGATAAGGGAGGGCGGCGGTGGACAAATCAGATGGCTGCAACCAGCGAACGACAATTGAAAATGTCAAAATTCACGAGCACAAAAAAGCGTTCATGTAAAAGCCATCTTCACTCCAATTTGCATACACAAGGAAAAAATGCAAATTCCAAATTGTGACATGGACTTTCATACCATAGACTGTAACTCAAATACTGATTTCAGAGTGATTGGAATGTTATCTTATAACTTATAAGATATATTCATATTAATTTAATATACATATTAATTTTTAATATTGAAAATGAAAAGCAGCAATAGCTCTTAAAAAATATTCAAATAAATCCATAGATTTCTTTATTATTCATTAAATTGTTACATTGGACAATATTCTTTTGATTTTCCTGATTAAATAAATGTACTCAATAAAACTGCATTTTGTTCCATTTGGAGTTACAGACCATTGTGGTCCTTTATCACCATAATAACAATAATAACTAATTTCCCCTCCCAATTATCTGGTGAATTATCTTTGGGTTGGGGTTGATCAAGGGGACTAGAATTAGTTTCCTTCACGCTTTTCCTTATTTCAATACTTTCAAAAGGAGTTTCTTCTCAAATCTTATATTCATTTTCATTACGAACCTTTTTTCATTATTATTATGATGAGGGAACTAACAAAAACCATGGTCCCCGAAAACATTTTGCCCACTGGGCCTTTTCCTTAAATCCGCCACTGGGAACCACTTACTCTTTTAATAAATATTTTAAAAATACTTTTTTTAAATTTATTAGCTAATTAACAAATTTAGCTAACTGGTTACAAAGTGATTTAATTTTTATTTAAATATTATTTAATATTTATTTTTATTCAAAATTTTATTATTTTTATTAAAATACAAAAATAAGTAATTCTTTTTTCGTAGAATTTTATGAAAATTGTTTTAAGTGAGCCTGGAGTGCCTTGGAATAGCGTACTGGGCGTTTGGGACGCCCCCCTCGCCAGACCGGACAGGTCCATACTGCATGTTGCACGAGTCGGGCAGGCGAAACGGTCAGCCGTATTGACACACCAACATCAACAGAAAAAGGCGCTCCAGCAGACACCAACAACGCAGCAACAACTACCACTTTGGTGGCACTGCTGTCATCGATGGCCACCGATTGCCGACACTCAGACATCGCGACATTTGAATGTGAATGCCGCTGGTTCGGTTGGCAATCTGCACGTTGGCGTTGTTGCAGTGACCACTTCATAAATGATAAATTAATTGAGTATTGCCAAATGGCATAGTTTATCCCATAGAATGGGCTGGTGTATGAATAAACAAAATAAAAGACAGAGTTCTGATATAAACAAGCCTTTTTGAAACACAGAGTATGGTACCAATTCCAAATATCGCGGAAACATGCAAACAAATATTTAAAATAGTGATTCAAATATTTAGTATTCAAAAATTTAATGATTCAAATCAAAGCAAAAACTAGACATAATATATACTAAGTGTTCATATAAAGGATAAAGGCCTTCTTTCAATAATTACCATTTCTATAGGTCAAACTTCCTTAAGGAGATGGATAATCAGTCCGGACTCGTTTTTCCACCCAAGACACGGAACACGGGTACGGGTACGGAACTAGTGCTTAATAAAACGAGTGTATTTACTATCTTGACTCTTTTGGTGGGACTTGGGACTAGACCTTCTGTGACAAACTAAATTTCAGGCATGGCCAGTAGAGTAAGCATCGAAAATAGTTGATGAATAAGTCGAGTATTAAGTACCGAAGGAGTTCGTTAGTACAAATGTGAAACCTAAACTGGAAATGAATTGGTCAGAAATGGAGAGTTGCTGAATAAAAACGTTGATAGACAAATATTGGCATAACACTTGATGTGTTAACAGTAATGCCAAAGAAACAAAATCTAAAGCACAAGCTGCATCATAGACTCTTCAAATTGTTAGATCCACACAGATACTCACTCACTTATGTATGTGTTTGGCCAAATGCTGAAAATCCAACCAGCAGAAGCTAAAACAGCAGCAACATCTACAGGAAGAACATCAGATGCTGGAATGGCATGAGTAACCTGCTAAGTGTTGCTTATTTTCACTGAGAAAATAAAATCAACAGAAATGGTAAATTGTTTAATTGAATTTACCGCAGATGCGCTTAAGTGGCTAGTAATTTAGCAACAGCATCCATTCGTTTTCCCATCTATACGTCTGACGATGTCTCTGTATCTGTCTCTGTAACATTGCTGCATGCTCATCTGTATTTGTCTCAGTATCTGATTCTAAACATGTATCTGTAAATCTGCCTGGGTCTGGGGTTGCGTCTGTGTATCTGTATCCGTATCCGTAACATATCTGCTAGAAGACGTGTCCGACGCTCCAGCGCATGGGCTTGATTGTTGTCGCAGTACAAATAGAGCAACAACGAGGTACAATGACAGCAGCTACTAAGATACATAAGCATACCAGAGTTGCGGTGAAATGAAATGTGGCTTCCAGCTCCAGCCTGGCCAGTTGTGTGCATCTTGGAGCTGGTGTGTCGTTGGCCGTGTGTTCTGTTCCTGTAACTATGCATTAAATTAAAAACGGCAAAGAAAGTGCTCCACAGATGCCAGTTGCTGGTCGCTTGAATGGCAGCTGTAAGCTGGTTCTAGATTTCTCCCAGGCCCAATTACGCTGCTGTGTGCTAGAGAGCTTTCTCAATTGGCCAGCTATATGGCCATTGGCCACATCGTTGCTCAATGCCCGATAATGCTGTTGATATTTAAGATGCCTGCAAGGAACATAACCTCTTGACTGGATGTCAGAGTTCGGTGCGATTTGCATGACAAGAGTTGCGCAATCTTGACTGCTTCGTAATTTTTACTAATTGGTTGGCAACACATAGTCTCTTTGGCATTATCACACCGAAAAAAAACTATGAAGCTAAATATATTTATTTATAACAAAACTTTTATAATAAACTTTTAACTTATATACAATATTCGTGTATATTCTAAAATAAAGGATTTTCTAGGATTTTTACAGTTACAGATACAGATCTGTAATCGTTACAGAAATATGTAAAATCTGTAAAATCGTTACAGATTTTTATACCCTTGCAAGGGTATTATAATTTACTCCGACCCTATAAATACATACATACATATATAATTTATCTCTTTTATATTGGAAAACGCCCCGCCAAACAGTAATCTTAAAAGCTTGTAAATTATTTTGAATATTAGGCGTAGAATGTTAAAAAATTCCTTTAAATTTGGGATGTATGTATATGCTTTTGCGAATGTTGCCCAAGGTTTCAACAGAACTACCTCCGGTTGGGCCCGTCTGTTTGACGCGGTTCGATCCAACTGCCAACTACCAGGCGCAACACCCATCACCGCCGTCCGTGAAACCCTCTCTTGGCTAAGAGCGAGGCGGCACAGGCGCGATCGGCAACCACTCTTTCCGATCGCCAGACAGTGCTCTCTTGCGTGCCCTCGCTCTCTCGCTCTTGCCGCTCTCGGCCCCGTCATCTTGACCATTTAAGTTACTGGCTGGGGAGAGCGGGGCTCCCCAGTTCGAACTCCGCAGCGTCTACTTTTCTTTCGTGGCCAACTTCTTGGACTTTCTTAGCTATATGCTTAAAAGTCTTTTGGAAGCGGCGACCCAGCAATCAGTTAGCTGCAAGCGCTTTTGGCGTCTGGTGTGGTGTAACGGAGAATCAAGTGCTAACATAGAAACTGAAAATCGACGACTGAAGGACTGAAGGAATCCGGTCGTATTTGCTTTGTGCGGCCATAAGTCGACTAACTTAAGTGACCAGCTCCGTTCAATAAAAGATTCCTTGAGAGAAAACACACAGACCGCATCGAAGTTGAATTGATTTGCGCGACCGAAAAGCCGTTATCATATGCAACGCGCGCCGTACGCCATTCGGTTCTTCCTCCCGGTTCCAGTGCCGTACTCGTCCTTGCCACTGCCGTCCTGCCGTATTGTTTATGGATTTGCTGTTTTTCGAAGCGGCGACTCTCCTCTAACACGTCAACAGGTAAGCCTGGATTCAGCCGGTATTAACTTTGCTTAAACTGTTGCAACAACTAAAGTGACAGATGACAACTGGGGAATCGGGAGACGGGTGGGGGCAAAATTCCGACAGATCCCAGCGCGTCCTGGCCCGCAGTCGCATCCTGATGCATTGGAGTGAAGACAAAGCGGATTACCATGGAATTGTTTAATGGCTTTAAAGCGCTTATCGCAGCGAAAGTGTCGTGTGTATATACCACTCCGCATATTCATATCCAAGGCATCGGCATTGGGATTGGTTGGCCAGCGTAATTGGCCAGTAGATCGCAGAAGCCGCCCGGGAAAAGAACACAGACCGGCAGGCGAAGAGTGCTGTGAAAACTTGTATTTAATTAAGAAATAGTGGTAGAGGCTATGGATTTGGCTGTAGCTGTGCCAGGCCAACTCAGAGAAACCACGCCATAGAACGAACAACAGCGGCAGCAACAACAAGTGCAGCAAAAACAAGTACCACACACACTGCCACCGCACGGGAGCAAGCACGACGGACTGGCAGCCACACACGTGTAACTGGAAACAAGTTGAATTTCCTCGACTACATTTGGTAAAGTTTACATGAGGCAACGGCCAGAGACTCGGCCAGAGGCCGGTCACAGACAACAGCTCTTTCCCGAGAACCCAGAATCCCAGCTTGGGCCGAAACGCTCCAAGACTTTATGGGCTGGCTGTTGGTGTGGTGGCGAGACGGCGCAGTTGGCCTAGAAGGTTGTTAGACTGTGAGGCTGCGGGGCAATGTGATTTTAATGAACTACTAAAACAGCATGCCAAAGCCAAAACAAACGTAAACAAACTTGACTCCCGACTTAGATTGCATTATGGCTGCCACATGCAGCAGCAACAGTTGGGAGATCCAGGTCCCTGGACCCAGAACCCAGATCCCAGCAATCTGTACAATATTAATGCAAGCATTAGCAGGCGCCGAGCCGGACGCCCCACACCCTGATCCCCCAACCATCCGTCTGAAGTCCGTTTGTTGCTGGGCATTTGGGCCGGAGTTCAGCCTCAGCCTGGTTAGTGGCAACTTAAGCTGACAGCAACGCAGAGCGGCGAGCAGTTTGAGTTACTTTCTACCAGCATTCTTTGGCTAAGCCCCCTCTGCCCACCCCTCATCACGCCCCTCACCACAGGCAGTGGATGGCTGAGATTAGTGCAGTTACTGCAGTTGCATCCACAGTTGCCGTTGTTCTTATTGCGGTTTCTGTTACTGTTGCGGTAAATAAATAAAGCAGCGTGACTTCACGGTTCAACCTCATCCAGAGTCTCAGTCTCAGCCTCGGAGATGCTGTTTCTTCAGCTCTGGCTTTGCTTTGCTTTTCGTTGGCTTTGGCTGTACCCGTGGCGGAGTGGCAGCCGGGAGATTGCGTTGCAACAACCGCATCGTTGTCGGCCGACTAGTACAAATGGATTCAAAATTATAGATGCGTTCCACGCCGCCATTCAGCCCACTTCCTTCGGGCCAAGCCCGGACCAGCTAGAAAGCGTGAATTAACAAAGCCCCAAATTAGAGACAGAATACATCTTCCCAGTTAGCAGATCGGGCCTGGACCGCACACGTAACTCGAAACGGGTGTGAGGTCGCTAACACTTAATAATGCCTATGTAACCAGTAGGTTACCAGTAGTAACATTCCGGGTTTTTGTTTTCAGTTAGTGGGTCCTGGATTCTGTTCAATAAGATAATTTTGGCGAGCTCATGAGACAAGGGGGGCGTTGCATAACCTCCTGATAAATCTGCACAAGAAACTTAAGACGAGCGAGCACGCCAACGCCATTAAAAGCTGCTGCATTTTAATTAATCAAGTTAACAAACAGAGCAGTTTCAGTTGCGGCAGATGCATCATCTGTCAACAACAATGTGCGCCGCAAACTAATTACACGGCTCTTCGCGGCCGAGCGCATGACGGCGCTGGGGGGGGCAAACTCAGGCGGTAAGCCCAAAAACCCTAATCCCAATTGAAGCCGCCACACATCATCATTGTTCAAAATTGCGGAGGTCTGGCTCTACATATGCGATATTGCAAATTAGATTTATGTTTAATTTTGACAGCCAAACTTTGAGGAAACAAAAGACGCTATGCTATTATTAGGCTCTACTGTGTACTGAATACTGGATAGTGGATGGTAAACATTTTTGTAAGAAAATTACTTGAGAGTATGTGCTTCTGTGCCAGGACGGGCTGCGTAGATTGATTAGGCTATCCGTGGTGTTACACACTTTCAGATAGAGGAGGCGCCCCCCCGAAGAGCTAGGCATGTCCCAATGAATTCAAAACTTCATCTAAATAGGCAAGGCGGCAGAATTTTCCTCTAGCAACGACAAACAAATGGAAGAAACAAAATTAAAGCTCCGGAGCCAAGACAAACCAGCGCAGTAGCATTCCCTCCGAAGACAAGTTTTGTGCCAGCCAAAGTTCCTCCAAAACGGACTGGAGTGTCCTCGTTAGGTCTGCCCGGCGAAAGCAGCACTTAATAATAATTAAATAATTTTCGCCATTTATAGAGCCAGCACACAGAGCCAGCTTTTGAATGGGCTTGGCTTAGTCCTGCACTTGTATTTTCAGCGAATCTATTTATCTTTCCCTTTCGTATTCCTTCTTCAGATTGTGTACATCTGCTAGAGTGTGCTGCACTAATAAATAAGATTGCTTTTAATTAACAAAAAAATTGTGGCTGCCATTGAGTTGCTGGCAGAAGTTGCTCAATTTGCTTGCCTGTCCCAGTCGGTCTTGGCTTCGAGCTCACAAGCCAGGATGTTTTTAGTTGCATTTATGTCTTTAAGTCAAATGGGTGGAGAAACCGTGTCGCTTAGAACACTCGTATTAGTTTCCTGATTTGATTGATACAAAAAAAAAACCATTAAGCCGGAGAAAATATAATCTCCCATAACCATAGTTAGTTAATCGCTTAAAGCATCGTTGTTGCGCCCCAAGTTCGCCATACATAGTCTTCAGTCTGTTCATATTCAAAATGCCTAAGTTATTAAACTCAGGACCCACTATTCCCTGCTATTTTCCACATAACCCGATCCAATGAAAGTCGGTTCTCAACTACCGAGGAAAAGGAAGACGTGCCGGGTAATTTGAAAGCATTTGAAAGTTTTTGACGCTGGTTGCCGTGTATTTGGCTTTGGCTTCGTCTTTTTACAATAAAGCTGCAGTTGGTTTCTGGGCTATGGAGGCAGGCGGAGTGGAGTGGGTATACTGGAGGTGCAAGCTGCCGTAACTGCAGAGGCTTCAACGTCATCACCTGACGTTGACTCGGGGACCCGGGCCGTTACGAACACACTCGGCGGCTTTCTGGCACATGTCATGGGAACTAGAAGTAAGGCGGCCAAAGTTGGGAAACCGTGGGAGTGAAATACTTTACTTTGTTTGGGCAAATTTATTAATAAGCTTTTTTGCATTCGCTCCTCCGCTTCTCCGCAGGTTTTCGAGCATTTTCCACACGACTTTTAATTTAGAAATACAAGCTCAAAGCTCGACTGCTCATATGCATGTGGATGATCGGACGCAGGCAGGGGTTCTGAGAATCGCGTGTGCCGCCAAGAGCTCCTTCTGATGGAAATGGAATCTGAGCCCAGACACGAGCACTTCTATTTGCCAACCAATAACAATTTCATTTGTCTAGCAGTGGAATGGCGTATAAATTATTCCATGCATATCTGTATTAATATTATTCCAGTCGCAGTTGTCGGTGAGCCTAACCCTTTTCGGGGACCACACAGGAAGGGTCGGATGACTTTGAACTTTTGACACATTTGGCAGTCGGCTGTCATAGTTTGCCAGGGGTAATAGGTCACTTGGGAATTTATGTTTGCTTGGCTAATTCCACCCTACGCTTTTCGGCTACATAAATTCTTTATGGTCGAATTTCGGGACTTGACCCTTGGCCATGTCATGGGAACTAGACAGAGAGCCATGCAAACAGACAGACAGATTGGGGCTGCATTTGGTAATGTTTACGGGCACTGTAGGGGTTGGGGACGACCTTCGATTGGGGACTATTTAAGTTGGCTGTGTTATTACGTCTAATTACGGGACTTATTCAGTGCCGCTGCCACAAGCCGCATCAAGCCAACTCTGAATCAATGCGCGGACTCACAATTGTTTGGCTGAATGCCGCAATTTATGTCGGATCACATTAGCGGGGAAAAAAGTGTAGCATATTTTTCCCATTATGATATTGCTTTACATTGACATTAAAAACAACAATTGTTCGTCCCAGTCCAGTGGCTTTTAACATTTTTTTTGCCATTTTTATCAAAGTTTACGCAATCACTTTCACGAAATACAAATTGAATTACCAATGAGTTGCCGTTGTCATTGGTAGGACCAATGCTTGACAAAAAAACAGCATTAACAAAAAAATATTAATTGTGAAATTTTCGTTCAACCTTGTAGCAATGCAGCCATGAAGCCGTGTTGCATTTAAGGCCACAATTGGGAAATTACCGGGCCGCGTCAGAGATAGCACTCAGCTTATCTGGCATGATTAATTTGCCGACCCTTTGAGCGATCGTTTAGAACTGGCCGTCCGACCATCCGCCCACCCGGCCATCCGACCATCTGACCATCGCATTCATGAGCTGGTCAATCAGCACTTAAGAGCTTTCCCCCGCGGATGCCAACAATATTCTCATATTCTCTTGCCGGCAGTACCCGGCACCGACCATAATCCATTAGAAAAAGTAGCAAATTATGATTTATTGCACTTGCTCCGAAGAAAGGAAAAATTCATGAAAGCCACAAAGTGGAGAAGCGCTGCAGAGAGTGCTCCGCAAAAGTAAGAGGTGCTTGGACTCGGGACTAGCTGGTCGCGGGGGACTGAAAAGGATGGAAGATTGGCCCATAAAAGCAAAAACTTCTAAGTAGTATACGAAAATTTAAAACTCTTGTAATAAGGGTGCACTCCTTCCACTCGGGGCACTTGCAGCCACTCCACTTCCATATTTCTGCGACCCAAAAGTTTGGTTTCGGTGTATTAGGTAGCCGCCTTGAAGTCGTCGCTGCAATCGGGTGTGTAGAGTACCAATTATTGGCCCATAGACCCCGAAAGAAGCCACGACACGACCTCAGAGGTCGTCATCCCAATTATACGCATGACTAATGTGCGTGTTTCCAGCTTGTGCAATACCACGTCTAATGAGCCACAATTGGGCCACCCCTCTTCGGCCGCATTTGATGAGTGGCATCTATATGACGAGTGGATGCAACCAGCCAAAGAGTCAAGTAGCCGTGCTTACCAAATTATGGCCCGGCTCACTCAGCCATGGATGCGTCAGCTGGGCCCCGGATTAGTTAATAACTCTGACCGAAATACCAGAGTCCAATATTCGAATCCGAAAAGTAAGTGTCATTAGCATATACTTAGCACAAGAACCAGTTTCCCTGGCTCTTTCCCCAGCTCCTTTCCTTGGCAAGGGAGAAAGGAGGGGGGGCATGTACAAAAGAAATGGAAAGAAAAGAGAGTAGTCTGACGGAAATGGGTCAAAAAGTTTCCCACTGATCGAGTTCGTTTTAATTAACACATCCGAACAGATGAGCAGATGCCAGCCACAGCAGCCGGAGCAGCCATATTTGCACATGCAATCATAGATTTTTATGGCCAAGAGCCGGGACTTACGTGTAGATTATAGTTGCCTCCGAGCCGTCAAGAATGCAGCTCGTAACGGGCACAAATTGAATGGCTCAGAAACGAAACCTAGTCTTACTCCTACTTCGACTTCGACGACTCCGACTCTGACTGTGACTGTAACTGTTGGCTTTGGAATATCGGTGGCTGCGACGATGAATGGCACCTGGCGAAAGGCGCATAATCAACCATAATGACAAAATTACTATATTTAGTATGCTAAAAATCGGTCAAAGTGTCAGTAGGTTGTCCCCCCGACAACGATGATTTTTCTACCGTTTCGGAGCTCGGCTGCTCTGGTACCTGGGTGCTTTGGTGCTGTAGTGCTTTGGCTTAATGTGCGCCAGCAAACATGATACTGCAATTTTTGGAATTAAAACCTTTTCACCACAGCATCTTGTCGAGCGATGAATCTGCGACTCTCGACCAAGTGAAGAGGAGTGGATGGGAGTGATAGCTCTGCGCCGGCTCGTCGTCTAGAGTGTAGGTCGCTACTGTATCGGTCTCCTAGCCCTGTAACTTTCATTTTTGACGTTGTAGAATATCAATACACAATGGCTATAAAAAGCGTATCGAACACATCAAAAGGTTATTGGCATATTTGTGTGCCTTGTCTTTTCGCAGCGCTTTGTTTGCTTCCCCATTCATCGCATCCATCCGACTGCCTTAAGTTGCCACACGCAGCTCAAGTTGATGGCTCGAGTCCCTCATCGCGCGCTTCGCGGTTGTTTATTGTGTGTGAGTGTAGTTTGTAGTGTATCTTTTGACGCGCGTCTAGAGAGTGGGCACTTGAGGTCCTAAGTGCCGTAATTAGCAACAGCTTAGACGGCCACAAGCTGCAAGCGAGTGCCAAACCGATCAACATCCTTACTCTCTAGGTGCCCAAAAATTTCGCTAATGCACAAGCAGATGCAGATGCTCTGATAGTCAGATCAAGATTCTGCAGGCGAGTGGAGGGCTGAGATAATTTTTGGTAACGTTATAAAAATTGAAAGCTACGCAACCAGGTGACCTACTTCTACAGCTTGCCAGACCCACTCCATTCACCAATTTGGATCCATGTCTGGAATGTAGCTGCCGTTTAGCTTTATTTCTTTTATTCTCGGTCTTGTTTTCGTTCTCGTTCCCTCTCTTGGCTATAAGATAAAAAATTATAGACCGCCGGATCTCCAAGAGCAACCTCTTTGGTCTGCTTTGATTTATTTTTCTCTTCATTTCGCACGGCCAAAATAAGCATTTCAACCCGCGTAATTTTGTCGTGATTTGTTGTTTTCCGTTGTTGTTGGTGTTGCTGGTATTCGAGCAGAATTTAAATAAAACACTCAACGCTTTCACTTTAGTCACTTTTTATTGCCTCCTACTCTGGTTGTCGGCTTCAGGTAATGGCTCTATCGCCTTTCGCCTCGCTTCTCATTGAACTTCAATTAGCAACGGCTCATCATTATCATCCCATTTGCAGAGACGCCTCCGCAAACGTTTTTTCTTTCCCTCCCAATTGTCAATTTGGATCGGGAAAGTGTAGCAATTAAAAATTAATTGCTTAGGCAGGCCACTGTCGAAAACGTCGAATGTGACACGTGCGAATCCAATTTATGAAGTCAACTGGTCCACTTGTCTGCCGGTATGCCAGTCTGCCGGTCTTCTGTGGCTTCTCAGAGCCAATATCTTTCATCTGTCCTTGTTTTGTGAAATTGCTTTTCGGTGTAAAGGAACAGCAAGGAGTTATCTGGACCAAGCACTTGCCTTTATTCACATTAGAATTATTATTTTCAAGCAATATGATTGTAGCTAGACGCCCAGATGAAAATAATGGAACCCAAAACGGCATGGCATCTGTGCGATGCCGATCCAATTTAGACCTGAATTCATCGAGGGCATGGGTTATGCCACAAATAGCTAATGCTTGTCCACCGGATTGACTAAAGCCCCTATCAGGCGCTTAAACATGCCTTTATGTATTTATTTTCATGTGAACACTGATGGTTGGACGCCCGGATGACTGCACTGCCCGGGAGACAGAATCGGAAATATTGAGATGCATTCCCCAGTGGGCTTGCTGGCCTCCTGGCAGGTTGGGCCTTTACAAATGCGAGTTTTAGTTGCCAAAATTTGAGGCATTTATTATTTCGAATGTCATCGACAAAAACAACATCCTGCCAGCTTATACTCACATCATATGCAAATAAATGAAATAAATTCTCCACATACATTTCACATACGTATATTTGTGTGTATCGATGGACTGCCAACAGCAGCAACATGCAGCCAAAACAATCAACAGGGCGCACTGCCAAATGAAATGTTCGAGAAAATCAAACAATTTTGCCCATTGAGCTTTTAAGCCGCTAAAGGAAATATAGCAGGGTCGGCGCATGTCATTTTTCAGATACTTTGATGTGCGACGGCCAAAATAATCGCGAAATGGTGGCTGTCATAGCTGCTGTCTCTCCCCAAACTTTGGTTTATTCAATCCACTCGTTGTTTGTACATAAATACCGACATTGTGTGCGGAATTCACAGGGAAATTGGCAAATACCCGTACATCGCCAGTCGTCTAGTTAGGTACCGATAGGGATACACTATTCGGATCTATTTTGGCCTGGAAAGGCTCATCATCTGTTCCCGATGGAATCACACCGATTGTGCTGAAATATTGCGGCAGCTCAACTCAAGAATAATATTGAATTTATTGAAAAAATATTGCATATGTATATGGTATGTATATTGGCTCATTACTGTAACTTTGAGCAAATCATAAATGAAACCTAATTGGATTTTCAGATATACTTTAAAACTAAAAGACAAATCCAATAATTGCAACACAATTACTATCCTTCACATATTTATCTATAGAATAACCATCAAATAGCTATTTTCTTTAAGCAAAATAAAACATTATATGTTAAATATCAATTCAATTCATTTTCAATACATGAGAAATTTATTTAAATTCGCAAGGGCATTGCGGCGGTACGCTCTGGCCTGTTCTTGGCGCCTGCTCCAGATCGAAAATAATGCAACGCGAAGTGACGGACAACATATTGACGTATGTATGTATATATGTACATACATATGTATGCGACACATCGTATGGAGGAATACAAATGTATTGGCTCGGCCAACAGCATGTATCGAAAATCGAGCTAACCAAACTGAGCCGGCCCTGTGGCCCACTTACTGGGCACGGGAAAAGCCCATTTTCCGGAGCTAACTACGAAAAAAACCTTTCTACTCGATTTGGCCGGAGCCAGCAGGCCAGAAAGCAGAAATAACAAAAGCTAAATGCGAGGGGAATGGTATGAGGAAAGCCCGTCGGGTCGAAAAGTTTATGCCAGTTGGTTGATTTCTGTAGCATTTCCGTTTTGTTTCATTTTAATTCTCGAGCTGCTCTTTGACCATTTTTGATGGCCATCCCACACAAACACACAATCAGACCCGCACAGGGAGTTGGGGGCTTACAGAACCAAATAAAATACTCGACTATTGGCGGAAGTGCACCATAAGTTTATTTCTTGTTCGCCATTTTGTTTACATATTTTCGGGCGTGCAGCAAGCTTTTGGGCGCTTGGCCATGTCGATTGCTTTCATTCCAGTTTGGGGCGACAAGTTTGTTTGTGCTTTTGTGTCTGTGTTTGTATGTGTGTGTGTGGCTTATTGGCCATGATGCGCCATAATGTAACGGAAATTGACCAAGTTTTTAAAGACATAAATATTTAATGGGAAAGCAGCCTCTTTCCACCCCTTCGACACAACGCTGTTGCTGCCGAAACTCCCGCTAAATGTTCAATTTGCCGCCTTTGTGGGCCTTCAATCCCTTCCAGCTTCCAGAAGCCATTAATATTTTTAAACTATTTGCATAAATTAATGTGCGCACACAAACTGTTGCCAAAATATTTCTCCGTACTCTTTGCGTTCTGGCAGATTGTGGAGCTCAGCCCCAACTAGGGGAGGCACGCCGCATGCGGCACACACCAGGCAGCATGTGGGTCAGCTCAGCCAGCTTAGCCGGCTCTGCTCCTGGCTGGGAGCGAGTTTAATAGCGATTAAACCGCCTTTATTTAAATTCGAGTTAAGCATGCGCCAAAGTTCCGCATATGAATGCTAAATGAAAGTGGATGTCGGCCTGAGGCGCATATAACTCCACCGAAAGTTTGTCTGCTCTGACGTAGATCGGGGCATGGTTGGCGCCCCTTCGTCCATCAAGCCTCCAAGGACCCTTGCTCGGAGATACCCAAGTGGCCGGCGGGGGCGGGATGGTGGCAAAGTGCAGCAGCTGCCCCGAATTTACAATATGTGGGAGCCAACTTATCCAAAGGGCGGAGATTGGGGCAAAGCACATAAATATGAAATTAGTTTAATCAGCTTTCGGTAAGCAGACTTTAATTGATATTCCTTGCAGGCAGCCGAGAAGAGTGATCTTCTCTGCTTTAATTCGATGCCAAAATAGGAGCAGTGGCTTTCGGGGCTGCCGGGGTGATGTGGCGCCCCAACTGGTAATTGAGTTTTAAGTAGCTGTTAGCGGTCCCGCACCCACTCCTTCCGCCACTTAATAGCAAAGATGCGCAGCCACCGCCACGCATTGTTGCGAAAATGCACCTTGTACGTCGCCTGGCTCTGCAGTTGGAAAACAGTTGGGGGCACTGAGGAAAACACAAAGAACTTTTTTAAAAACCAGCTTCAAAGCGCAGATGTTTGATGCAATTAGAAACTGTATCCATATTTAGAGACTTTAAATTACTCAAAAAACTAATAGTTTACTAAAAATAGTGGAACAAAAAAATAGTTAGTGGAAACACATATTTTCCGCTAGTGTAAAGTGCTTTAAAAGCACAGACACGAATAGAACGCTTCACGAAGTGCTGCGAGTTAAAGTTACTCCGAAAGGCAGCAACGCTGCTAATCAAATTTGCACGAAAACCAAAGGTACTTTTTGAACGCATCAGGCAGACCAACACCCGGGCTACACCCACACCTGCCCGCCGCAACCCCACACACACCCGGCAGGGCGGGAGGACAGCACACAAATACGGGGCCAGATTCGCACATCGCTTATTTGGTAATTTGCGTGAGTGCGAAAATGCGTTGCGTGTTTGCCTAACATGCCTGTATTAGTGCGTTGCCGCTTCAAAGTTCATAAACTCGAACACACACACCTGGGTCGCAGCCGAGACTGAGCCGGAGCAGAAGCCGGAGCCTGAGCCCGCAAGATAGGCAAGTCACACCCCCACCCATGTGGCACACATGGAACACTGGATGCAATGTGTTCGTAATTGAGTTAGCCAGAGATTTTGGTGAAACTTTAAGGCCCTGCGGTCATAATGCAAGTTTCGGCGTGGACGCCATAGCACCGGCCGTGGCACAATAAATTGCGATAATAAATGGGCCACCGTTTAACTGTGTCAACAGCCCCTCACCCTTGGCGCATCTCAAGCGCTGCAGCGCTGCAGAGCTGCTGCGCCGGTTGCAAGCTGCCAGCTCTGGGTAAACAAGAGGAAAACTTGACGGCTGTGGCACTTGCAGCCCTGCAGCGCCTCCAGTTTCGTCCACACTCGCTCTCGCACCTGCACCTGAACCATCTCTGGCAACAGACCTGCATATAAAACGCTAAATAGCGGCTAATGGCCAAAAAGATGCAACCGAGTAGGCAAAATGCACCCCGGGCCAAGGCTCCCTCTGGTTCTGCTGTTGACGTTGTCATTGTGACGACAAAACGGTGGCTAGAATAACGGAAATTATGCAAAATAGGTAAAGCAGCTTTGGCCAAACTAAGCATCAACTGCAGGCGCAAAATTATGCGCCCGGGGGGCGGGTGGGTGCTCCCTGTTCGCTAAAAAGCCTGCTCACTTCCTCCAGCTTAAAGCTCCAAATCGGTTTAAAGGACGGTTTCTGAGGCAAAGATACAAAGTGCTCGGTACCACCAGTAATTAAATAATTCAATAAAGTATTTCTGTCCTAAAGTGAGTGCGATTAGAGTATCGAAGAATAAGTGCGTGGTATAATACTTGAATTTATGTGACTTTCAAGGATATCGTACAAATGCAAATCGCGTGGCATTAAAATTACCTTTTTGGACTTGAGCCAAGGAGCACGGTTTGTTCCTTTAACGTTAAAATTTTCATTTATTTAAAAAAATAAATAGAAAAAATAAATTCGACAGTTTTATGCTTTTTTAAGGTGATATATTCTATGTGTCTATATTCAAAATGCGAATGTTGGGTTATTTAGCCAAAAATAACCTCTAAAAGCAAGCAGTTATTTGGCAGCTATATAGTCGGCCGATCATGGCGACTGACCGTTCCGACTGCGTGAAAAAGAAGGAAGGAAAGAAGGATGTAAAACTGCTAGACTAGTTGGAGAAAATGTTGGTACTTCTTACAGATTCTATTTTTGGTCAGTTGGTTCCACCTACCAAATTTCATAACGATCGTCCGACTATATATTATAGCTGCCACATAAGTGAACGATCGGAAATGGGTTTTGGTAAAAATGGTGTTCTTGAAGATAGAAGTTTGGGACTTTTTATACCCTTACAGAGGGTATTATAATTTTGGTCAAAAGTGTGCAACGCAGTGAAGGAGACATCTCCGACCCTATAAAGTATATATATTCTTGATCAGGATCACCTCCTGAGTTGATATGAGCATGTCCGTCTGTCCGTCTGTCTGTCTGTTTCTACGCGAACTAGTCTCTCAGTTTTAAAGCTATCGTCTTGAAACTTTGCACACACCCTTCTTTCCTTTGCACGCAGTACATAAGTCGGAACGGCCGGGATCGGCCGACTATATCCTATAGCTGCCATATAACTGATTGATCGGAAATGCTATAACTTCGGTGTTTTTAAAGCTAGAGAATTCGGATTTGGTACGATTGCTATTTTTGGCAAAATAATACAACATGCCAAATTTTATAAGGATCAGCTGACTATATCCTATATCTGCCATATAACTGATTGATCGGAAATGGCATAACTTCAGTGTTTTTCGAGCTAGAAAGTTGGGATTTTCTATGAATTCTATTTTTGGAAAAATAATACGACTTATCAAGTTTCATATGGATCGGCCTACTATATCTTATAGCTGCCATATAACTGAACGATCGGAAATGGTATTTGGTAAAAATACCAACTTTGGGGTTTTTCAAGATAGAAGTTTGCGATTTTTTTTTAGATTTTGTCTTGTAATTTATTGGTTATATCATGATATTTCCATAAGAATCGGTCAACTATATCCGATTTTAGCGATATATATCCTGTTTTAGCTGCAAGGGTATATCTTTCCTTTCTTGTTTAGATTTTTTATTGTAATAAATTGGTTATTTTATGATATTATTATGAGAATCGGCCAACTATATCCGATTTTGGCGATATATAGACGGTTTTAACTGCAAGGGTATATCAACTTCGGCTCCGAACGAAGTAAACTTTCCATTCTTGCTTATTTTTTTAAATTGCTGGTATTGTTCAAAAATGAAGTTGATAAAACACTCACCCTTTCCGTGGGGAGTTTTTAAATGACTAACACCTCGTGGTAATGAGAGATAATTGTCTAGGTAGGCTGGGAGCCCGTAAACCAATGCATCCAATTAGGCCAATACTTGGCTCGACTCACTGCTACGACTCACTGCTTGCCCCACAAATCTTCATAGCTGTCTCCATTTGGCAGCTCGGAATTGGGCGCTTCTCCCTCTCGTCCGTCGGTGCCACAGAGAAATGGTAAACAGGTCCCCTGGGTATTTGTCAAGGGAGTTTATCTCGGTCCGGGCCGAAGACCGAACGGACAGCACATAGGATCTTATCACAGGAGCCCGCTCCTAACTGCCGATGCCACCGTAGTTGAGGGACCCATTAAATCAGAGATTGGTCCGCAGCAAATTCGCATAAAAGCCACTATACCTCGTTGGTGCCTTTGGCTGCAAAACTCTGGCCGGCATAACCCTCTGCTCCGAGTTCCTTGCAGGTCTGACATTGCTGACACACCTGCTCTGGCCTGCGCAGGAATCCGCCTTGGATGAGGGTGCTGATGGGCAGAGAAAAACTATCAGAATCATGTTTTCCCGCTGGAGGGTACACCTACTACCAGTGCTGTGCTGGGCTCGTCGCTGAAGAATTTAAATTGCAATTGAATAATAGATTCAACTCGGTTTAGGCGAGACCTAATGTAATTTTTGCCACTGGCTTATGGAAGGCCTTCGGTCAGGTTAATTAACATGATTAATGCACTAGAAGTAGATGACTCACTGCGAGCCACTAATCAGTCCTAGAGCAGGGACCCGGGACCAGGCCCAGCTGTAAGGCCTGGCAATTACGACAAACTGATAATACAAGGCCAGTCATTGTGCGAGTTATGGCTAAAAAAGAAACGGCCGGGCCGGCCGCAATGCGGGTGTCGTGCCGCGTGTGTAGTCCATCAGCATTCAGAGAATGATGCAGCATGGCGGAAAAAAACGATATGGAGGAAGCTTGGGATCCACACGAGGATGGCCATAAACGGCCATGGGAGGCACACACCCTCGAACACCCGTCTAATCCATTCACATACGAGTAGGTACACACAGAGGCTGGTCACTGAAATTGACCAAAAGCAGAGCAGTTGAGCATAAAAGGATACGACGCCTTTTTGAAGGGAGCAGTGTAAAAGGATTTGGTGCACCTTTCAAAGTCCTTTTTTTACAGTTTGTTGGGTATGTTCTGTACGGTCCTGGAATGAATGAATGCATGAATGCCTGATGATTGAATGTGCCCAAGATACAGGGCTGAGAAATGTGAGGAAGCCGAGGACTGGGCGCCCGCTTTAAAGGGTCAGTCTAATCAGCCCCGACCAGACGACAGGCACGCCCATCCCTTCCGCCACTTCCTTGTTTTGATTATAAATTGAAAAATTTGCTGTTGTGCGAAATTTGTACGAAATCAAAGTGTTTGCCAGGACACTAGAATTTCCATATGTCACTGCCCGGGAGTGGCCAGGCGCAAAGGTCAGCCATGTGGAATTGAAAGGCGTAGGGCCGTAAAAGATACGCTTGTTAGTCGGATAGCCCCACTTCCAGATGCTGAAAGGTCGTAACAGTGATAGAGTGGGATTAATTACCGCTTGTACACTGAGCTATTTTTTATCTCTTCCAAGTTACTGAAGGACTGAGGAATACCTGAAGGAAAAGTGAGATTATTATTCACAAATGTGGGCCCTTTCTATTTGTAACAGCCCATTAGCATTCGGTTCATTCTGGACTGGACGCCTAGTAAATATTAAAAATGTGTTTCAGTCATTACATTGATACAAATTACTTCCATTTTAAGGTATAAATTACAGATCATGGACTGCGGATGCAATGTGCACCCGTAGACACTGTTGCAATATATTATAATCCAGGCAATTGCATAATGGATTAACAACGACCCGGTGTTGAAGCTCGCCCTCTTTAATCCTGTATCAATGTGAAGTCGAGTAAATATGCCACTGTGTTGCAGCGCCCGACGCATATCTGCATTGTTGTTTGCCGTACTGCTCATGTCCGAATTCGAATCGATTTATTACATTTTTAAACAGCATTGCAATTGCTGCTTTCAGGCCTGGGTGGTGTAATTAATAAATTTCCAGGCGCAGAAGCAAAAGGAGGAGCTAGAGCGGAGACAAATGCAAGTGCGCCGCAGCGGCAGTCTGCACTTCGCAAATCACGTATTCGGAGCGTGAAGACCAGCTAGGTTTTGCTAATTAATGCCTAAGAGTTATATATTAAGTGGCATTAGCCGGCCTTTGGCACATGCCACGTCTCCTAATCCCGCTCACGCCCTGGCCTCATAACTTTGGTAGTTTGGCGCAGCTGCAAAGAGGCAGGACAGGCGGACAAGCGAACGGAGGGACTAACGGACTCACGGGCAGCAGCAGCCTAAACGTGTCCGGACTGGAATCGAATCGCCGGCAGAGACATTCAATAGAGAAGGGCCAAGGCGATGACAATGGAGCGAAGATTTTTGGCTTCGATGAGCGACACGTGCAAAGTGAAATAATCTGATGCGAAGCATTTATTGTTACTTGGCACAAACTTGAAAACTATAAAGCCATCTTGGCAGCACCTCGTCCCGACTCTGGTTGGCTCGGGGATTTTTCTGTGTTGAAGTGGGGTGCCGGTGTCAGTGGCAAGCATCCCACCTCAGCCATTATGCCAGATATGTCGGGTGGAATTCATACCCAGCCCACCTACGCAGTGTGCTCGACTCCCGACCACATCCGCCCGAAATCCGAGCCAAACAATAACAGGCCGACGAAAGAATAATCAACCAGATAGGGGAGAGGAAACTAAAAAGTTTCATAGCCAAATGAAGATTGGCGTTGCGAGATACACACGTGACGGGAATGGAATATCGAAAATTATATTGAGCTCCTGCGGCGTGCAAAATCTTTACCAAAACAATATATGTCATGCACATGCCAGGACAGTAAATGGCCAATGAATCGACTAGCTCCGGCAGCCGCGGGATCGGAAAATAAAATGCACATTAGCCGGAGGCACACAGCCGTCAGTTCCAGGAACTAGAAACAATAGTCGATGATGTGCCCCGACTACGGGGTACCTGTTATACTGTCTGTCTTTTGTACGATAGGTCAACCGTATCTGCATAAGCTCTATGAAAGCCTCCGACTTTTCCTTAAAGTTTCAGAAACAGCAAAGAATGCGACACTTTAAGAGCTGACATCTAGGAAAAATGAAAAGATGGGTACGACAGGGTCTTAACGAACGCTTTAATCTGCACGTAATTGTGTTTTTGGGCAACACGGGCCATGAGAATCGAAAAAAGACTGACAGACTGACACACTTGATAGACCCTGATGCGGAAAGCTGGAAAAAATGGGAAAAATAATACTGAGCGCAAAAAATCCATCTGCAAAAAAGTATTTGCAATTTTGATGATTTCTGTTTTCCAACAGACCAAATAATAAAACAATAAACCTTCATGTACACAAACTCTTAAAATGACGAATGCCAGATCAAGTCGGGCGCTCGTGTTTATAAAAAGGGACTGTGCCTTTTTGTGTGTTCGAGGGTGTGCACGGAGTGGGCCAAGCCTTTTAGGCCCAAAGCTGCAGCTCCGGAGCTGGCGCGGAGGAAGGAATCGTTATGTCGGCCAGGACGCAAGTCGCAAAAAACAAAGAAAGTGCCGAGTGCCGAGTGCGGGAGGTCTTTGTGTGGGGCTTGAAAGCAAAAGAGCAAATCGAAATAAATAAATAAAATCAAACGCTGTTTGAGAAGGAAAGTTTCAAACTAGGAAAGCGCCAGACAGGAGCTCTGGAATTACATCTTATGAGTGCCTAGGGGCTGGGCCCACGGAGCGTATTCGTAACGTACGTAGTCCGTATACATAACGGAAGCGGAAGCAGGGCGATAAACTTTTGTTAGCGCAGCGCACACCAATCCGCGAAGAGCACTCGCGGGAGCGTAAAAGTGCGAAAGTGCGAGCTCTGGAGTCCTATCAGCCTGGGCCCCCGCTACCACCTCTTCCGTCCAGGCTTCTCAGAGTCCTAGAACAGATTAAGGAAAACAGCCGAACACTACCATGCGTAACGGAAGCAGCGTGTAAATGTTGGCTGACGCTTGACTGCGTCATCCTGCCAAGGGAGTGTCCAATGGAACAGAAATCAGGCTCAACAGATTGTTTGTCCGCAACTTGGCCCCTCCGAGTAAGTCAAAGTCCTCGCATGGCCTTGATTAAACACCCGGAGCCGAAACCCAATTTGCTTTAATTTCCGACGAGCTAATGACAACTGATTGGGCCAAAATCCTTAGTGTTCGGCGCGAGCGGAGCGCCGTAAATCCAATAAAAAATCAATAGCTAACAAGCCAAAAACAAACCGAAATAAGTTTGTCTTGCTGGAAAATCTTAATTTTTCACGATGCCACAAAACGTGACACATTTTCGTGGTGGTATCAAACTCTGGTAAACTTTCTGCACCCACACATAAACTGACCTTTGAAAATGTGTGAAGGGAAGGACTCATTTGCTGGCCGCCTGTCTACTTTATTGTACCCTTTTTTAAAGGATTCTTTAAAAAAGTTTAAACTTTTGCATTTTCCCCGAAGGAATTATTGTTCAGCATTTCCGTAGAATCAGACCTGGAAGACCAGTTTTTTAAACTTTTTTTTAAGGCCCTTAACCTTAGTTCCAGATCTAAACAAGAACCTGTTTAAAGCTAGAAGGTTGGTTCCTTTTTAAGAAATAGTATTAGACCCATCGAGGGAAGATAAAATTAATTTCAGTCCCAAAAGAGTATAAAAAGCTGGACTCCACACTTGAGAATCTTTCCTCACTCTTTTCTTGTATGTTCTGTGGCCTTAAAATCAATTTCGGTTTGTATTTTCGTCACACGCAACTTGGCAAACATGCATCTCAGTTTAGCCAAACAGACATATTGGTGGACTTATTGTATTTGGGGTCCCTCGAATCCCAGGCGCAAATATTTTGATTGCGGCCAGGGTCCCTTGACCAGTATTTAGAATAATTAATTAACCCCGGAGATGATTTTAGTAATTTTAATGCGATTGGTATTTAATTGGACATAAAAATAGCCAACTTGTTTCTAGAGATAAACAGCACAATAATACTAGGGAATCATTTATGTTGTGGGAGGTAATCGAGGCCTTTTCGAAAGAAACAAAATTGATGTGCAAATTTCCCCAGACTTAGCGTGTTGGTATTTCTGGACACACCAGGGCTTTGTATTCTGGTCGCTAGGTGTGTTGTCATTTATAATGAAGTTTGGCATCCATGGAATATTTACCTGGAAATATATTTCCATTGAGCCAGCTGGCGCAAGTGTCCCCTTTCCAGAGTTGGGGACGTGTTCTAAACGAAATCTGCCAGCCACATGCCTCAAAATGTCATTTTGGCTAATACACCTTTTGTCGTTTGATTTATTGTCCGGACCTCCCCGTCTTATTTGCATGTGTTACACTTTGACCGCCTCTCCAGGGGTGAGTGGAAGTCCTACTAATACTCCCACTGTCACTGCCTCTCACCCTCCCACTTGTATTGAAATGTCTGAGTGATTTGTTTAAACAAACGTCCAGTTGTGTGCGGTCTCATTTCTTCTCGTTTCGATTCGTTAGCACGTCTCTACAGCTGTCAGGTCCAATCTATGTCCCGGAGTTGAAGCTGGAATGGATCCTGAACGAGTGCCCTTCTTCTGCCTAGTGCCGCCTGCCTTCTTCTGCTGCGTCTTTTGTGACTTTGTGTGGATGTGTGTTTATGTTTGTCGTCCACTTGTCATGTCACTCAGCATCATTGTCGCCCAGACAATGGCAGTCCGACAATTTTCACTCGCACCTCACCGCAGTTAGCATCTCGGGACCAGGTCCACGATGGCAGGCTGCCAACTACTGGCTACGGCTCCCGGCCCCTGAAGAGTAAGCCCCCCTTCGAGGTCGGCATTTCATTTACATTTCAATGTCAGCTCTTGTCCCACGTCCCACATCCTTTCGCAGGGTCGCTGACAATCGAAATTTACCGTTGCAAATCAATTGCCATCTTACCGTCGGGACGAATCCTTTGCAGGACGCAAGGCAGTCGGGTTTACACATAAAAAAAATAGCCATACGAATGTCAAATGTGTCGCAGACCTTTTTCATGGTTTTCTATAAGTAAAGAATTTTGAGTCACTTCAGATTCCCTTTTGGTTTTGTGTCTTTGAAAGAAAACTTAAATATAGAAAAATGTTGAACAATTTTTACCTAGATTAGATTTCCTAGATTTTGACCATTTTACCTTTTACCTAGGGTTCAGGCTTAGTGGGCCCTATTATGCTAAAATACTTTATGCCCCATTTATGTTGATTTCGCCGTGTTCCTGTTTCTGCTTTATGGCCAGACAGTAGATGGTAGAAATCAAAAATTCAGACCCAAGTGTCAAGGCCGTCATCAACCAGGGAGGCAGTCGGGCACACAGGCAGAGAACATATTTTTATGGTTCGGAGTCGGTATTTATGCCCGATTTATACCACATTGGCCAGGAATCGTTTAGCTATTTGCTATGCCACTATATGGATTCACATTGATGCCTGAGCCAGTGTGCGTACGTGACGGGACACAACGGCCCGGGTTCAAAATGGGACGCCCGCGCCTTTTGGATTGCGGCCGGAGGCAAAGGACTGAGGGCTCCAGGGTTGCAGTCTGTTAGTCCTGCGAGTGTGGCATGTGTGTGCGTATCTGTTAGGCAACATTTTGACAGCTCCGGCTTTAAGTTGTCAGCGCATTCTTCGGCTTTGCCGCTGTGTGTTGGCCATTGTGCTTATTAACATACTATGTATGTATGTTGCTTGTTTGCTGTCTCCTCCGTGTCGTCCCATTGACAATTCATTTGTGTTATCAAGCTCCATACACCCACACACCCAGCAAAGTGTGTGCTCCACAGCAAGGGCTTTGTGGCAGAACGCAGAACAAGCAAAAGTGTCAAAATTGCTGGGAAAAGTATTTGCACAGATTTCTGACGATAATACGCAATGACAAGCAAAAAGACACGAGAAAACAAAAAGGAGTCTCAGCGAAGCGCCAACTTTATGTGGCGTCTTACCTCATGAACCCATAAGCGCGGGAAAATCAATACTTGCTATACACATGCCCTCCCGATCAAACTCTTTTCCCAGCAAGGGAGTATAGTGATAAGATAAAAGAAAATATCACTAAAAGGAAATGCATTTAGACCGGGATGTATCGAGATCTGAGCTATGGTGGATATCCACTTTCCTGCATTCAGGCAGCCATAATCCCCCAGAGCTCACTCAACTCGGCTTAGAGATGTCTGGTTGCATATCCCTACTTAGGGCCAAATTGCCAGGCATTTTGGCCAGGACTCTAAAAGCACGCTGCAACCAAAGTCGCCGACGCAATGGCATTACTGTCGACCGCCCCTGCCGTCCCTGGCGCCCCACAGTCACCGCTAGAACCCACATGTGGCCGCTCGTTATTATTAGCATAATTACAGGCGCATTAGCGAGCTGGGTCTCTGGCGCCTGGCACTTTGCCTGCCGCCTGATTATGACAGGGCCTGAAAGTACACAGCCTTCCCTGTCTTGCCTCGCACCAGTGCAGCACCTGCAGTGCGGCTTTAAGCTGTTGAAAGTCCCTTAAAGGAGCCTGCGCTCTTTTTTTAACTCTCGCATTTTTCGCCTTCATAAACATTGCGTTAATTAGATTTTTATTTCACTTTGCAGCCCTCGCTTGATGTTTACTCGACTTCCTTCGACGTAAAGTGCCGAACGGCCGCAGTGAGCCCAGGTCAAAGGAAGAGGAACAACGTTGCAGATTAGTCGGAGGCCCTGGAAAACAATCTACCCGAGTGGCACGACTCCCACGACTCACGCAGGGAAAAGCAAAGGCATCCCAGGGATGCGACTCCGCGCGCTGCCCGGGCTCTGGGCCTGGCTAGTCCTGACCGCCCCCCTTACTCTGGCCTATCCGAACAGCCCTCCGGCCCAGCCGGCCCTAGCCTCCTACGTGGACACCTCGAAGACGCCCAACCAGCCCAGCCTCCCAGCTCCTGTGCTTCTGCAGCCTGCTTTCGTCTATGACGCCCACCCCCCAGAGGACACTGTTGCTCCCGCAGCACCATCTCCCTCTGTAGATGGTGAGCTCTCAAAGGGAGTCATCGGTTCCAGGTGGGTACACTCAATTCTTTACCTTGATTACTGCTGCCCCGACTGACCCTGGAATGCTGCAAAAAAATGAATATAACCATAGTTAATTTGAAAGATTTGAAAAGTATATAATTTTACATCCTAAAAGTATATCATTATCAATCCTTATTTCAAATAACTTGATTACCTCACGGAGTACTTTTACATACAAGAATTAATTCAATTGAGGACTACCGATTTCCTTATATTGTATGATATTGTAATTAAATTTCTTATAGTTACTTTTCTATTTTGGGAACATGTTATATAAATAAATGAATTAGCCAAACCCCAACCTTCTGCTTCTGTGGCTTATACTACATACTCCTCCATGTCGGTTGAAAATCAAAGAAGAAATGACAGCGTTAGCCCACCTAATATGTTTTTTGTATCCTTGATGCAAAGGATTTAATTTTTTTTCATAATTAATATAACATAACTAAATTGAGCACTTTAGGAATGTTTGTTTTTAAAAAATGAATAGGTTCAAAGTCTACTAAAACTGTTAAGAGTATATTCTCCGTGTATCCGAAGGACTGACCGGCTGACGGGAAGGGTCTTTTTTTTCCAAGAACGCTTTACTTTTACTTTGTCTCCCCTTTACCGCTTCTCCATCCGCTCCCGCCGATGTTGTTGCTGGGGAAAATCTTTTGTTTGCACAGCTTTTTCGCAATTTTTGCCACTAATTGAAATAGAATTTCATGCTTAGCCGTAGCCGATTCCGTTCTTGAGTGGGGAGCGTGGGTGGTCGGTCTATTTTTAATTAATTTGCTCCGCGGCCGCAAAACGCGCGGAGTGGGTAGCGGAGCGCTGCATACTTTGTGGCACGAGTTCGCATCCCATTGAGGCGGTCGCCGTGGGGAAAGATGGTGGCATGTGCACCGGGCCTAGACAACAATGATTAAATTGAGTGCTCATTAACTTCAAATCAATGCTAATCAATTGAGTTTAAGTGCGGCGTTGGCCAAAACGGCGGTGCCACGTCATCCATCCCACTAATCCCCCCGAAGGGCAAAACACGTTGCAAACACAAGCAGCGTCCAAAAAAAGTTTTTATATTCCACGTTTTTTGCGACCCTTCTTCCCAGCACTTCATGCCCAGAGCCATCTGTTTGATATTGTTCCGGTGCAGTTTCGTATTAATTCTGCACATAAACAAATTCACAGCCAGAGGCCAATTGCGTCAGCTGCTTTTCACAGCCCAGCCGCCCATCCACCCACCATTCCGGGCCAAGGATGGCGGGATGTTGCCTCGAAGATGATGATCCCAATGATGCCGTATCGGCCTCTGACAACTGCAGTCACGCGAATCTGGGATATTTTAATGCAACGCTGAGCGATGCATCGGACTCTGAACAGCATTTATCGACAGATGGATTTTTTCGGGTGCTTTGTGGATTTTTACTTTAAAATTGACATATACCAGGTCTTAAAGCCTGTATTAAATTTAGGGAACTTTTAAGCAAGTAACTCAAAACCAAGATACCATATGCTGGCATTCTTATTTGGTTTGAATTTTATACGCAAACGATGGTCAATCGCTATTTTCTATTTTTCCTTTTTTTTTTAGTTGCTCTTAGCCTACTTTTCCTGCATTGATTAATGCCAGGAAACTCCTGTTCAATCACTGTGGCACAATTTTAATCCCCACCATGCTGCCTTTTTGGAAGCACATTAGAGTAAGGTTTGGAAACAATGACACATCCTTAGAAGGAGTCATTCAGTAACAAGGAACTAGGGTCCGTTAAAGGATTGTACTTTCAGGAAATGGCTTGAAGTGGCATAAGATCAGTGCTGCCAACTTAGCCTTTTACCGCCCAGATCTGGCATTTTTCAAATGCAGGGAATATTGTGAGCTAGCTGTTTATTTATATTCACAGTTACGCATTGCGACGGTCAAATAAAAGTTGCCACAACTTCGTAGTGCCTCAAAAGTACATCAATATGATTGGTGAATTTTGAAAGGACTCGATGAATTTGAATTTGATCTAGCCGATTTTAGCAGGTTTGGAAGGTTACTTTAGCATTTCATTGTCCGGAAAAGTTGGCAGCACTGCAACAGACTTAAACTTAAAATAGTTTCAGACGAATGGTCGCCCAAAGACCTTTAATGCAGAAATTTTTTAATTTTTTTTTTTATAAAATCCAATAGATATCATCCATATTAACTTCTGTTTCATTATTCAAATTAGGAACTTGTTTTTCCTTTTCATCATATTAACATTAATTTTTCATCTATCAGCTCAACTTCTTCAGTCTCTGTGATTCTGGATGGCAACAAGCCACTGTTCACGGACGCCCTCGGACATAAGGTGCCAAAACCGCCACCCTCGCTACAGGTGGCGAGCCCCATCGACCTGCTCAACCCCGACCGCTACGAGTTCTACACCTTTGACGAGCACGGCGAGCTGGTCAAGCGCCTAATGACCATGCAGGAGATCCAGAGCATCGTGGCCAACGGTGACGGTGATGGTCCGTCCATCATCCACCCGGCGCCGATGTCACCAAGCATTAACCCTGATAAGAACGTCCAGGACATAGTTAAGAGTGTTCAGAGCGTGCTGAACAAGGAGGTGGCCTCCAGCTCTACTAAAAACAGCTCTGGAGAATTGTTGCCACCACTGCTAGACACGCCGGACGTGTCTTCGACCTGGTCTCTGATCCTGCCCGCCATCTTCGGCAACACGGGTGGCGACATATTCCCGCAGCAACGTCCACAGCAGATTGTGATGACCCCCGAGTCGGAGCTTTTGGAAATCTCTACCAAAGCATCAACTACCAAAGCCACCAAGAAACCCAAACCGAAGCCTTCCAAGCGTAAACCTGGAAATATCCGCCGACCCACAACCACCACTGAAGTGATTCCTCAGGTGGTGCAGGAGGAGCTCGACCCCATGGAGTCCGTCTACACTGGCATGCAACAGTACCAGAATATGGCCACCAAGGTGGATTTTGAGCTGCCACACATCCAACCAATCTACCAGAAATTTCCCACCAATAGTCCCACCACAGGGCGGCCGGAAACCACTACACGACGGGTGTTCTTCAACAACCAAGAAATCATCCATACCCCGACATCCTCGAGCAGCGCGTCTGCCACCACAGAGAAGATCATCTTCAATCACCAGCTGGCAAAAAAACCTCCAAACGTGCAGCGCAAGCCCACCCAGTCCCACAGGACCAAGAAGCCGGGTGGTGCTGTGTTGGAATCGCCAACTCACACTGGAGGCACTGGTTCAAAGCAGAAAATCAAGAAGAAGACAACAGCCACGACCACAACAACATCCACGACCGCAGCTCCATATCCAGTTACAGAGCCAGCCTCCCAGCCCCCCTCTGAAGAAGTTGAGGATCCTCCTGCGCTGAGCACCACCACAACCACCCCAGCACCTCCTTCGACCACCCCCAAAAAGAAGAGACGCAAGCCTACACGGACCCCTGGCGGAGGATCCACGCAGAGTGGTAGTAAGCCAACAAAGCCTAAGCGAAAGCCAACCCCCAAGCCGAAGCCACAGAACCAATCCGTGAGTGAATCAGGTTCACCACAACATGTCGCAGGGGCTCAAAAGCGACCCCATAAAAAGCCAAAACCAACAACGACCACCACTACTGCAGCGCCCGATCCGGAACCTGTAACACCCACTGCAAATTCTAAGCCTGAAACACCTTTGCCTCCGGTATCGGAACCACAGCCAGAAGAAAGTACATCGACCACTACTACAGCTTCTGAGACAGAGCCCCAAACCACCACAACAGCTGCTCCCACAACAACCTCGACTGAGGCACCCACTACCACTCCTGCTCCAGCAAAGAACACCGCCATTCCTCCCGCTCTGCACCACCAAAAGCTGCATCAGAAACCTGCTGGCTCCACCAAGCGACCGACCACTCTGCACCACAATCGCATTCACGGAAAGCCGGTGCACAGCACTACCACAGAGGAAAGCAAGGTGGCAGGTGAGCCCCAAACCGAAAGCTACGGATTGGTGAACGTCCTTAGTTCTTCGACCAGTAGCACCACCCACCAACCTCTCTACCCCGTGCCCAGCTACGGGTCTGCACCTATATCGGATCCGCTTCCGGCTCATGCCGAACCCGCCACAGACGTTTCTCAGCTAAAGAAGACACCCTTGCCGCTTCCCACGCTCGCTCAGTTGCAGCAGCAGCTTCATCCCAGCTCGCCATCTCCCGCCCCTCAGCTATCGCCTGCACAAATACTATCGATGGACCAGATTGTCCAGTCGCTCACCCAAGACCTCTCCGTTGCGGACAAAGCGGAAGCGGACTCTGCATTGGAGCCTGTGAAGTACGACAGTGCCGAGAACAAGGAACAAATGGAGGCGTTGGCCAACAAGAAGATGTCAATCGCCACAAACACCAATACAGAAACAACAGCTGCCAGTTCTAGTTCGACAGGTCCCACTTCTACCCCCAAGCCCACAACTCACTTGACCAGCAACAAGCCCCTAATGTCCCACTACGGCGGAAGCACACTGGCCACCATGCTCTCAGAGGAAGATGACCACACTGAGTCCACTGAGTCGGCAATCGGCCCAAAGACGTCATCGGAGACTACGCTGAGCCTCCTTGAGGAGGAGGAACCAACACCCGTAGTGGTGATCACAGCAAGGCCTCAGTACGCTACGTTCCCACCCTTGCCGAGTGTCAATGTGGATTCCAACCAGAGTTTGCTTGAAACCGGAGCTGAAACTGGGTACCCACAACTAGTGGTAAGTTCCAGTGAAAAACAAGAAACGAAGCAAACTTCGGGCGGAGCCGTAGTTGATATTCCCTTTCAGTTTAGATCGGATATACATAAATCACACATATCGGATACGATTGGCCGATCTTTATGAACATTTTATTATAAAACCAATTTATTAGAATAGAAAATTTAAGAAACCCCAAGCTACTGACTTTAAAAATACCAAAATTGGTATTTTACCAAAGTCCGATAGTTCAGTTATATGGCTGCTATAGGATATAGACTACCGATCCCGGCAGCCGTTCCGATGTACTGCATGCAAAGGAAAGATGGGTGTGTGGAAAGTTTCAAGCTTTAAAACTGAGAGACTAGTTCGCGAAAAAACAGATAAGCAGACAGACAGACATGCTTATATCAACTCAGGGGGTGATCATGATCAAGTATATATTTACTTTATTGGGTCGGAGATATCTCCTTCACTGCGTTGCACACTTTTGACCAAAATTATATTACCCTCTGCAAGGGTAAAACAATTACAATTTCATAAGGGAACCGCATTGATTCTTTCACTGCATATTACCAAATATCCTTTGTACGATATCCTATCTGAACACCCCTTAACGGCTTCTATGCCTTTTTCGTGAAATAGCTTTAAAGTCAGAGCGGGTGCGTGACTTAGAATGTAGATAGTTTTATGTGTTTCTCCATGATTATAAATTAAAAAGTTTATGAAAATAGTTCATTCTATATTATTTCTTAAATTAAAAAGAAAAAATTATAATTTTTTTTTTCTGATAATTTTTTTTCTGACTGCAGGCCCAAGAAGAACCGGAGACCACAGAACTTCCCGGAGAAACGCATTTCCTAGGAACCACTCCAATGACGGCTTTGGACAAACAGGAATCTGGCACAAACAAGCCTAACGCAAACTCTGAGACCGGGGTGGACTATAATCTTAGTTCCACTAATGAACCAGTCATAGAGATCAAAGAGCCGGAGGAACCTGCAGTGACCGTTACTGAACAAGCGCTTCGGTTGCCCGTTTCGGAGAGCAGCACGGCAGTCGCCTTCGATGCCGACAGCACGGAAGTGACGCCAATGGTCGCCGACCTGGTGCAACAACTAAACCTGGAGGTGCTAAAGCCCATGGAGCAGATATCGATGTCTAACTTCCAGACGCAAGCAGCGACAGTAGCCTCTACTCTTGTGGACGGCACCGGATCCCTGGGCTCTAACATCCAGATGAACTCCAACGAGACCAAGGACGAACTGGAATTCCTCGTGTTGGACGTCATCCAACAAATTACTCAGGGAGACCAGTACCCACCTCCGCCGAACGTGGAACCAGTGGACAATGAACATCGACTAACCAATTTCGCTCAACTGAACTCTTCGTTCCTTCTGGAACCGATACCAGATAAAACGGAGGAACTAAACAAATTGACACATAAACCTGTCCAACAGTCGCCGGATGAAAGTTCAGCCACCAATGTCCCCGCAAAGCAGGAAGCTACTTATCTGGAAACCAGCACACAACCAATTCCCATTCTCTCGCTTTCGCAAATTTATGCGCAGCAACAGCAAGACGAGGATGAAGAACAGCAGATGTTTGCCAACGAAAGGCTGGAGGTTCAGCCAACTCAAGGGCCTGTAAGACAGGAGACCGTCCCTACCATCGAAGCGGCATCCACCGTCGCAGAGGCTACAACCGAGAGTCTGGAATCAAGCGGACACACCACAGTCATCGAGGAGGGTTCCGGCAGTGAGGAGTCCACAACAAGCTACGGGCCAATCCCCGACAGCTTCACGGAACGTGAAAGTGAAGAGGAAATGCCCGAGATGTTGACAAATGGTTACAGCGAGCAGCCGAAGTTAGAAAACAACGATGACGAAGAACCAACGACGGAGTCTGAGCTCATTGTCACCACGGAAAAGACTGCGGCGGAAGAACCTGGAACGAGCACTCTGCCTCTGGAGGGTGACACAGCGACGATGTCGACGCCGTCAAATGTTTACAAGGATGCACAGCAAGAGGAGCAAATATCAACAACGGAGCAGCCCAAGAAGACAGAGCAGCGTCAGGAAGAGCAAATAACAAGTGCGGAGGACAGCGCCACCAATGCTGCCGAACTGTTGCCACAGTATCAGTCGCTGTCCAGCACGGAGGAGACCGCGGGAGTCACGGAAATACCTGGCGATACATCCTTGGTATCTTCCGAATCGGACATGTCGTTCAGCTCAGAACAGGTGACTGAAAAAATTGAGGTGAGCACGGTAAGAACTCAAGACCTGGACGACGAGTCGGCGGAAGAAATATCAGATGAGCTGATGGCAACCATATCGGAAGAGCAAGACCCTGGAGACGTGACTGCGGAGTCGGCAACGGATGTACAGAAACTGCAGCCAGACGACGAAGATCCTTACGTCAAGCTAGGGGAGACAACGGCCACAGTGGTCCGTCCACTCAACCCGACCTCCAAGCATCCAGAAGTCAATGAAAAAAGTACGTCGGAGGAAGAGACGCCCGCAGCACCAATGGCCTCCTACGGCAACCCCTCGACTGAACAGGAAGACGAAGAGGACGAGGAGGACCAAAATGGCTATCAGATGGTGCTGACTACCACTAGCAGCTCAACGACTACTACGACCAAACCCACTACAACTACGATCACAACCCAGAAGCCCTCAACAACAACCAAGCGACTTCACACTTTGAAGCCCGTTTCGTACTACGTCCAGCCCTCGCTGTTGTCCGGATACAACCAGTTCGATGTGCAGCCACCTAAGGTGCTTCCTTACAATGCAAATAAAGTTTCACCAGCCCAGGCATTGGTGACACAGACCGCCCAGCGACCCACCCAACGGCCTGCTTCTCTAACCAACCTAATGGCAAGCTCCACTCAGTCGACCCGACCACCTGTCAAACTGGACCCCAGTCCGGAGTCCTCGCAGGGTCTTGAGGCCTCTACCGCCCTCATGGATGACGATCTGCAGTCGTTCGCCCGGCTTTGCAACGAACTCGCCTTTAGCTACTGGAAGGCTATCACCTCAGAAAAGATCAGCTCAGCACGGAGCCTGGTGCTTTCGCCCTTCGCACTTACCTCAATGCTTTCAATGGTATTTCTGGGAGCTAGAGGCACCACCTCCGGGGAGATGAACGAGATCCTCAAGCTCGACGATATGGTCGCCTTTAACCCACACCTGATCTTTAAGAACATAACCAGCTCGGTTGAGCATTCCTCGGATAGCGACATTGCCACGGCTGCATTCGTTAGGGAAATCTTCAGCGACCGGAGCAACGGTAAGATTTTGCCCTTCTTCAAGGAGAAGATCCAGCAGCTTTACGCCGGACATGTGGAGGAGGTCAACTTCCACGTGGTCAATGATATTGTGCGCCGCCGCACCAACCTGTTGGTTAAGCGTCACACTATGGGCAAGGTGCTGGAGTACCTACGCACCAACAGCGTCTGGGTCAATGGACCACTGGCCACTATATCGGCCAATTTATTCCAGACAGACTGCTCCCACGGCTCAACGACTGAACGCGACGGAGAGATGTTCTTCCAGGTGCAGCCCACAGTGCGGCAACGCCGTCTTGTTCCTATTCCCGCCGTTCTCTACCGATCCGGCTTCACTGCAGGCTACGAGCCGAAGCTTGACGCGACAGTAGTGGCATTCGGGCGAATTCAGGAAACTGTAAGCACCATCTACGTAATGCCAGGCCACCAGAGCTCCATATCGCCAATGGGCAATCTGGACCGCCTCGAGCGCAACCTGGTGGAGATGGCTTTTGGAGAGACGCAGGCTTGGAGCAGGCTTTTGACTTCCCTGATGGAACGGCCCGGCATGGAGGTGCATTTGCCGCGGTTCTCACACCGCTCCTTCGTGAACGCCTCGCTAGGTTTACAGAAAATGGGTCTGCGAGGGCTGTTCAAGTCGGAGTTTGCGGACCTACGGGGTCTGACCGGCGCCGGAAACAAGGACATCTATTTGTCGGACATGATTCAGATCAACACATTCAGCACCTGCGGCGAGGACAAGATCTCTGACCATCACCACGTGGAGATGTACCCGGCGCCACCGCTGCGAAAGCGCAATAAGGACGTGGACATCCGTGACGACGAGGAGCCGGATTCGTCGGAAACCGCGGTGGACTTTGGCTCTCTGGTGCAGGAGTCGGCTCTGGGGCGCGGCTTCTACGACGATCTTCTGGACCCCAAGTACCTGGAGCTGCCGCTGCCCCTACGGCCGCGTCAAGCACGAGTTCCCGACGCCCCACGGCTCCGGTTTGACAAGCCCTTCCTGTACTTCGTGCGCCACAACCCCACGGGCATGATCCTGTTCATGGGCAGGTACAACCCTCGCCTGCTGCCCTGAGGATCGGATGGACGCCGGCGGTCTTTGTTAAATCATGGAATGTGACTTAGTGAATTTATACCCTAACCCTAACTGCTAACTTAATTTGTAATGAATGCTTATTGCTGTGCCTTAATCCCGCGACCCTCGAAACGGATCCGGGATTGACGCGCAGCAAACGCGGGCATGTGCCAATGCCAGAGGTCACCTGTTTCGAGCGGAAAACTCCGCTTCGAGCATCTTGAATTTTTTAATTCAGTTAGCGTAAATTTGTTTCCAATGGTTCTGAGTTGCATTTAATTCGCCGCACAATACATTGCATGGTTTATGAAAATGCATTTTTTACTCTGCCCTGTGCCGGCTGAAAAATTGCCCACTCGCAAAAAAACGATGAATAAATACGGGGGAAACAAAAGCGAATGCAATGAAAAATTGAAAAATTAAATGCAAATGGAATCATGGAATGCGTCAATGTTTTGGCAACTGAACAAATGTAATTTAATAAAACAAACTTTACCAATACGCAAATGAAAAATTGTGTAAGCTTTTATGTAAGCTTAAACAAAAAGTCTAAATAAATATACATAGAAATTACAATAAGTGTTCTCTTTTCCGAGAGAAATGGAAGACTCGAAGCATCCAATGGACCCCCTTGGGAAAATAAGGTGTCACCTTGATATTCTCCCATCAAAAAATTACAGGTTAGGGCTTAGTAGGCAATGGTGCCCCCGTATAGTTTCTCAACTAGCGTAACTAGCCCGATCTTATAAAGTCACCTGTTAGTTTAAATTTTATTTAAAATTCAATTTTTGGGGTGTGTAAGCCGGAATGCAATCCCTGGGTAATATGCATACAACATGTTTTGAAACTTATTTAATAAAAAAGAATAAAACATAAGAAAATGATTCAGTAAACAATAAAAATATTTCATTTTTTTGAGCTCTTGCATTTGATTGACTATTATAAACCGTTGAATGAGCATTTTATTGTAGAAACACTTGCCCCACGCGCCCCGTTTAAACTGAGTTCATTTTCATATTTTACACGGTTTGGTGAGGGGGCATTCACTCATTCCCCTCCCCCCTCTCGTCCCCCATACGGCCATGGAACCATCAGCCATAAAGCCATCCCCCAGTCAACTGCCCCACATGGATAGCTGGGTGATGAATTCATAAATATAAATAAACCATTCATTCGAAATTCAGTCATGCGTTTGATGTGGCAGTTGCCTTTAATGCTGTTCCTTAGTTCCCGACTCGGATTCGAGCCCCGTCCCAGTCCCAGACCACATCGTGGCATGTGCTACGCTGGCCTCTCTGAAGGCTCTGACTGTGCAAACGCTAAGCAAACGAGCAATCAAAATAATGACTGCAAATGCATACAACGAAAATAATTGCGGGTAATCCTTGCCTGCTAATTTGTGCCTGCTGATTATGTACACTGCAATATTTCTGATGGTGGCTTTGTTTGTTCATAAGCTCGGGCTGTTTCGGGCAAATGACCCAAAACTAGGAACGATACCTGGCAGTAATGGCCTCATTAATTGTAAATTAGAGGTGCAAATTAATGGACGTCTGCACTCGTAATGTGTGGGTTTTGTAAGCTGAACCCCACAAATGTCGCCTGTAAGTTGGCCTTATCTCGCCCATAATCTATGCCTAATATAATCTCGCCAACTTTAAATTGTGGATTTCGTATTAATTACACATGGGAAAGGAGCTCGGAACTATACCAAATACTAAACAAATACGATTTCATGGGCCATTTACTTTTTACGATTCCTATATTGAATGTAAATAAGAATCCGTCTTTATAGAATCCATTTTGAAGAAAACGTTCTCCCCAGGTTATAGTTTTGCACTTGTAACCGGTTTTCTTGTATCATATATGTACATATATCATATATGAGATCCAATAAGAATCATATATCTGATCGATGGACAAGACCCAAACTCTTCTTAACTAACTATATTACAGATCTAGATATGTAGGGGCTGAAAAAAAAGATTTGTATCAGAAATGTTACTGTGTAAGATAAATTAGTACTCAGGAGCTCTAGGGAAGCTTGAATCCCTGCTAGAATAAATCATTGAATGGCAGCTGAACAGAACAATATTTTCCCAAAATTGTTTGATGTTGCTTGCGGTCTATTTGAGAGGAAAAGCTCGAATGGTGGCTAAATGACTCCGAATGGGCACATCCAATTATGAATTAGCATGATGGGGGACGTCCAGTCCTGCGTGTAAAATTAAATTACTCTAGTTGCTGGCTAGGTGAAAACTACCAGACTTTGTGGATGAAAGCAAAAACAGAAACGACATCAACAGGATGCTCACAATTTGAACCCCAGCAGCGGAATGACGACTATTTTAACACTAATTTTGAATGCAGGCACCGAACACAAAACAGAATTAAACATTTTATGATAATGAAAGATTAAAATAGGGGCTTGGGTGCTGGGGATAAGGTGCAGCGTCTACCACTTGGCCGTCCACTCCGCTCCAGCCACTAGCCACCATCCCACCTACAAAACATCCATATGAAGACATAAGTATCCAACGGGCATGGAAAACCGTTTGTGAACACTCGATACAAAAACGCAGAAATGCGGTGGGGCGAGGTCGGGGCAAGTGATTTTGAGGCGCAAATAACGAAAACTTGTTTAGCAACCATTTTTGGGGGGTGCGGTCGGGCATGTCCTTGTTCTTGTTGTTGAGCCTTCTGTTTTTACACCCGTCCCTTTTCCCCGCCAGGTCTCCTGCTAAAGAAGAAGTACACCGGAAAAAACAACTCACACTAGAGTCACTCCATCTTAGTTTTTTGCCCATGAAGTGTAGCACAGACATTGTGGCGCAACAAGGACTAATTCCACTGTGGTGGTTTACTATCAAGTCAATTTTAGTTTTAAGCATAAATTTGTGTTTCTCTACATGCACTGCCGAGGACATGGACTGTTGGTTGAGCCCGGATTCTGGCTACTGGCAACATACCGAGATGCCATTTTAAAACCATTTTATACATGTGTGTGTTTTTCTGTAAGCGAGCGGACGCCCCATGGACACACACGTTGTATGTTTGCCGGCTTGTTGTCCCTTCATCCTCCATACGGGCTTCAAACCGACTAGTCCCATTCCCAGCCGGAATCTGCGGCAATATTTATCACACGTTAACCGGACGACTCGTCCTGCTAATGATTTTGCGCTGAGGTAGATTCCTGCGCCCGCAATCCGGTCTGCAGCACAATTGCCCCGCTTTTCTCCCTCCGATTCACCGGGCCGCCAATGGGTGGTGTTCCAATTCCCGGCTCCCCCGGACCAAAAGCATAATTCTCAAAATGTGTTACATAAATTTCTTGTCTTTGAATGCCGTCATGCAGTGCTGCTGGCAAACAGAGACGGTGCTTTCATTTTTCCTGCTTAAATTAATCCCAGGATGACTGCCTTGGCTTTACCTATTGTCGATGCGGTTGTGGCTGCGGCTTCCTGCCTCAAATTATAGTTCCCAGTTGCACGAGATGGAAAATGTTTCTTGCCGCCTTCTCCTTATTTACTTAGGGATGTGGTGAGACGTTCGAGCATTGATTTCCGAGCAGAAATCAAAGCTGGTAGTAAATCCAGTTCAATAAAATCAGATACAGTATACGCTTATATATGCCACAATATATGTACATACATATGTATGATATAGACGATTTAAGTCGAGCTATTCGAGTACATGATACACGGTACTTGACTCACCCCGTGTGGATAATCCAAGCGCTTGCTCTTAGTCCAATTTTTAAAAAAATGTTACTTGCGAAGATGAACCTAAGATAAGCCAAAATACCCGTGAAGAAAGTGCTTAATGGTTGCGAGGGCTTTATTTTTAAACTTTTCTTAGACTTGTGGGAGAGTAATTCTATTTAGTAAAATGACAGCGCAAACTGACAAGCTGACGAGCAAGGTTACATTACCTCATAGCCTCATAGCCGAACAAAATTCGATAAATATTTTAAAGACAGATATGTACATATATTAACAAATCTCTATTGGCTCATACTGCTGGGATGGCTTTGAGCGGTTTCGGTGATACCCTTTCCATTCACTTACTTTTTTTTAATATTGTTATTTCATTATGGTGTGGAAAAGCTTTGGTTTACTTTTGCAGTTCTAAAATTGCAATTAATTCTGTAGAATTCGAAGCGTGTAATCCAGGAGACACCGCCATGTCGCAACATATTCGCCGAGCTAAAAACTTTTAGTATAATTTTTAGTCGACATTTGTTTGAAGCCCGCAAAAGTTGGATAACAGCGAATATATGGGAATTTAAACCAGAAAAAGTTTTCATCATATTGAAATGAGCTCTATTTGGCGGCTCACAAAAAAGCTCATTAGCTGCGGAGAACTTCATAAATTAAATGAATTAAAGGTACACTCGCATATGTAAATGAAGCTCCCTCGTAATGACACGATTTTGCCTTGAATGGCTAATGAAGACGAGAAGGAGCACGATAATGGAAACAGAAGCGAAATGTAATTTTAATAAGGTCATCCCAGTGTCAGCAAAAAAAGCGCGGAGAAAGGAGATTGACTGTCGTAGAAATAGTTCTTCCGTGATTGTTGTTTTCTTGTTGTACTAACTACCTTCCTCCACTTTAGTGACACTTTCGCAATTTCGGCAGATGATTTTGCGAAAGCAGCTAAACATACACCAGATAATGCACCGGAAAAAACAAAAAACGCAAGTGTCCTCAGACCCAACTGGTCTGATTTCAGCTAGGATTTCCTCCCAAGGGGACGCGAAAGCAAAAAGGATACACCAGGACGAAAGTCCGTTGAAAAAAATTTACAATGAGCTGGGATGTATAACAGCTGTTGACAAGTTGGCACAGCATTGGTCCTGCAAAGCTTTGCCCAACGAGTTCTGGACAAAGGGCACTCCATGCAATTGTGGATCGCCGCACGGTCGAAAACTACTTTTCTCATTGCATAATAAGCAATCATAATAACAATACAAATAATAAGAAGAAGGACATCTTGCACGGGGCCCCAATGACGACCATGGCGTCTATGAGAACCGTACTGGTCGCTACCAGGTCGATCTGCAATTGAACGTTCTTTCTTATAACTTTTGAAGTCATTAAAATAGTAAGTTGATTGTTATAATATGTATTCAATTCGTTTCTTTAAGTCATTGTGTTGTTTTTTGTGAGAGCTGGCAATAGAAACCTCGGCGGTACAACATCAACTACATTTATGGATACATCAACTAGGATGCCACAGGAAGCCGAAGTACAGACAAATAAGATATTGACGCCCACGAATAGCGGACTGATTAAGAGGTGAGTTCTGCACTGGACACAAACAAACCACCATTTGAAAAAAGTTTCGAAATTAAATTCATACATCTGAAAAAATTCGAAAAATTATGCCTCTCAATTTATTGATTAATTATTGCAATTTCGTAGTTTTGATAATGACCTTCTTGTGGATAGTTTTAATAAACATCCGACAGAGTCGCAGAACGGTACAGGTATTTCAATTTCGTTCAATATTGTGCAAAGTAGTAATGACTCACATTGGTACTTTGCACACAAGAAACTATTGTATAGTATATACATAACGACATATTTTGCCTAATGAATTGGCTAGGGCCAATGATTCAGAAACAACTGCGTTGTTTACTAGTTGCATCCTACAATTCACATTTTTTTTGCAATACAACAAAATACAAACAAGAAAGAAAGTTAACCTCGGGCGGAGCCGAAGTTTTACGAAGTTGGCAAAATAATACGACATACCAATTTTCACAAGGGGTTCAAGCATTGAACAATATTATATATACAAATTCTTAAGTAAGAGTTTCAAGGAATCGGACCCATGAAATAAGAGACAAACAGCATGGTCTAAAACCGATCCCCTGCAGCCTAACACAAACACATACATAAGTGATGCGCTTATCGCACTTGAGAAAGGGTCGTATAGCATGTCAGCGCGCAGTGCGTTGATAAGTAGTTTTAAATAGATTTAAGATTTTCATGTATTCTACTTATTAGAGAACTTTACCAAATAAAATCAGTTTCCAAAAGAAGCTCATTGGAGTAAGACCCGTATTTGGGGCTCCTCTTAACATTTGGTCCTTCGAGCCGGATCCTCTGTTGTTTCCCCCCAAGTGGTAAGGGACACAGAAAAACAGTTTCCAAAAGGAACTCATTGGAGTAAGACCCGTATTTGGGGCTCCTCTTAACACAAGGATCAGACGACTATTTATGTACATCCCATAGCTACATGCCCAAATGACCCAACTTTCGTGATTTTGAAGATAGAAAGATGGAACTTTCTACAAATTCTATTTTGGGACATATGATCTACCAAATTTCATATGGGTCGGTGGACTATATCCTATAGCTGTCATATAACTGAACGATCGAAAAATTTTTTGGATTTTGGTAAAAATACCAACTTTGGTATCTTTGAAGATAGAAGCTTGGTATTTTTTTTCATTTTGTATTCTATCAAATTGGTTATAATTATAATAAGGATCGGCCAATTATATGCGATATATGTATATACCCGCGATATATGCGATATATGTATATACCCGATTTTAGCTGCAAGGGTATATAAACCTAGCTTTCCTTTCTTGTTGTAGATTTTTGCAGCTGGCCTAGGCAAAATATGTAAGATACAATGGTCCCAAATAGAACCCTAAAATATATTTCCCTTATTTTAGGTTTTTCGTTTTCCGACAAAAAATTCTTTTATTGCTAGTTTTCATATTTAACTATATTGGACTTTATAAAGTAAAGAATACTTAAAGAAAATTTATATGTATGTCCTTTCGTTTAGACGACAATCGAGAATTTGTTCCAAATTTTGTTAAATTAAGGACGAAAGACAATCACGGATTTGAGAGGACTAACAGAGTGCCGTGGTTACTGTTTCAGCTGAAAATGGTCAAAAATAGAAACCGTCAAGTAAAACTAATTTCAGCAACTGAGGAAAACTTTCCGCAGCCAACTTTGACATGTGCCCGAAATACGATTCGACCAAGTCCTTTAGCCTCAAGCTAAGCGGTCGCTTGTTATCTGCCGCCAGGACCTTTGCTGGCACGGCGGCCAGGACAGTTCAGCTGATGGAAGGGGAAGGAACGGTCATAGGACATAGCGTCGATGGCACAACTAAAGCAGATTAAAAAAGTTTTAGATTTCAGCCGGGCGGTGTATTAATTTATTTAAGACCCTTAAATTATATCCTTTGATGTAAAGCATACATTTCTTTGGCCAGCCGCCCTCCCCTATCCAACTCGACTCTTTTTCGCCGGTTATGCTTAGCCATCCACGCCCCCAGTTTGCTACTTTTGGCGTATGTAATTACATTTTTACCCCATCCGCCCACTCGAGTACAGCTCCCATTTCGAGGGAAAAAATGTAGCTGTCTGCAGGTCGTATGCAAAAAACAGGCACACATATAAAAAAAACCTAGAAATTACACATGCAGCAGTTGCTGGCTTTTCGAGTGTGTATCCTGAAATTATGATCTCGCTGATTCCCAAATACCCTCATTTTGCTTTTATTCATGATGATAATTTGGATCAACGAACACACATTTAAAAGGATTTTAAAAACTTCTTGACTTTTTATCTATAATATATGTACATACAAATTTGAAATGTTTCCACTCCCTGTTATTAAATATTTTTGCTACTATAATAAAGACTTTCCAATATGAAAAATTATTAAGATTATTGTTGTTAAACACAAACACTGTTAGCAGTAATTACTTCCATATGTTGGGTCAGTTTTAAGGAGAGTGCCACTATAGAGCCACTATGTGAGTATGAGACGAAGGGCGTCCCCGTTAATAATCAATTATCTCCTGCCATTAAGTCGGACCCATTATAGTTCAAACACCCCGATCCGACCACAAAAACTCGTGGTAGGGTAGAGCGTACAGTGCCGGGCCAAGACGGACGGACGAGCAAGTCCGGCAGAGGCTGCCAGTCGCAGCGGTAATGTGCGCATATGTGTCCGGGTTCGGGTCCGTGGCGCTGTCAGCTAGTGTGTGTGTCCGCCTCTGTATGGGTATGCAGTGTTACGGAAATAATGAAATTATTAACACTTGAACGATTTCCGGCTAAAAAACAAAAGCTGTGCAGCAGCAGCCAGGAGCAGGAGCATCAGCCACGGCAACGGCAAGGCTGCAAGACAAAAAACAAAAACTTGCGAAATATATTTAATGGACGAAAGAAGGCATATAAGCAGCCACAAAGAAGGGTGCTCCACTGTCAGAGGGGTGGTGGAGAGGCAGGATGGGAGGAGGGGAGGCGGTGTGGCAGCCATCATAATTGCAGCCCAAACTTGGCCCACGAATTCTGGAGCCGAGAATAAAAAGGCAGTCGGCCAAGAACAGAGCCACCAAGAAAAAAGGGCAGAGCTCCAAAGAAGAGCCAGGAACAGGAGCCGAGAACAAACGCTCCTCCATTTCACGCCAAGCAACAGACTGTGAATTTTTGAAGAAGTCATAATAGAGCCGTTGGCATATTTTCTATAAACGAATTGTGGGACTCTATAAATAACACGGAGTACACGTAGCACGTCTGCTTGTGCAGACAAAACAACAGCGCTAGAAAAACGTTTCTCCATGAATAGGGTGTTGGACTACACGAAAGCACTGGTTGGAATCTGGGCTAGAGCAGGCGGAGCCTTTTCGGATACACCCACACGCCCAGTCTGTTTAACGCGCTGGCATGGATTTGAAGTTAAGTCGTGTAATTAAAAGACAGTTGCCTGGTTGGTTGGCTGCTCGAATGACTGGCTAGCATAACTTGTCTGATGAGCTGCCAGCCAGGACTCTCACCCGGATCTCTCCGGACCCACGCAACCAAGTGTGAGTGTTTAGGCCCCCATTTGGAGGCCCTTTGGCAGTAGTGCAACCGAGAGTTGGCTTAATCGGGACAACCCAGGAGGGTGCTCCAGCAATTCGTCTGACACCCAGTCCCGCTGTATTTCTCTGCCAGTTTTTTTTCCAGACGAAGCACATGCGATTCACATGATGTGCATGGGGTGTAGGTAGGAAGTACGTAATACGTACATGCACATGTAGATATATCCTTTGGCGAAACATCCGAAACGAACGAAGCTTAAAAGGCGTCCTAACATGTTAAGCCAAACGTGTTTGCGTTTATGCTGGGTTAGTCAAAGACAAATTCCTTTTCTATTGCTTCTGCACAAATCTGGGGTTTTGTTCTTGGATGGCAAGTGTGGATTGGATAGCGTGTGCGGCTGGCAGACCCGGCTCCGCAGACTCCGTGCGATGTCCGCTTCGAACTCAGCGGGCAATGAGTTCGCCAATTACTGGCTGAAACTCACATTACTTATTAGGGACAGCCAGCAATCCTGGCCCTAAAAAAGGGGAGTGCCCAAGGCCAACAACAAATTATTCGTAAATTATATTAACTGCATAGGAAGCCCTCCGGGGATGTCGACAACGACGAATTCGGATGGCAATACAAACAACGCAACTTTTCAAATTATTTGTGCACACTCATTTTGTGTGCATTTTCCATAAATTTTCTACAGTTTTCTTCATTGCTTTTTCGAGCTACAGCCCCGCCACCCGTCTTACCCATCCATCCTGCCAGCTCCCATTTCCATTTTAGTTTTCGACTGCGCTTTCCCATTGGACCAAACTTTCGGCTTCCGTTGGCAAGAGCATAAAAATGTTTCCTTGTTGTTTTGGGCTCCCTGCCGTCCCCCGGTTCCCACCATCGCACGACTCCGCCCCGATAAACTGCACTTGCATTTGTTTATCTTTTTATCCAGCGACAATTTCGTAATGAATTTATTACAGGGCCACTGCCACACTGCCATACTGCGATGCAGTCAGAGAGCCACACAGCAGCGAGCATGCAAAAACGAGCAGCCAGAACTTTAAGAAATAAACTTAAATTAACTCGCAATACCCTTGGAAGAAGGCACAACGAAAATGAATATATGTAATTATCCTCCGCTGCAGTCCGCTGCATAATCACATGAGTGAATATTCTTTAAACATGCATAAATAACCAAATGGCTTTTAACCAACGACTTTTATTCATATTCTAATTTTAACTGCAACATGATCATTTTTGAGTACATAAAGTGGGAATGGTTCCGTAATCTTTTTATTCAGTAATTCAACTCAATTGAGTTTATTAAATATATTTTCAATACTTTAAAGATTTTTTTTTTTAATCTAACAATGAAATTAAGTAGGCTTCTCGCGCTTACTACGGTGTAATAAAAAAGATCAACAAAGATAAAAAAAAAAAGTAAAACTTCACATGATCATCAATATTTTTATAAACTAATAATATTTAATAATATATTTATTATCTAATAAACGGGTTAAGAGAATTAAGGTTAAGGTTATTATCATTTATCCAAAAGTTTCTTTAAAAATTGTACATATGTATGTACCTATAAAAACTATCGTTTACTTAACATAGCAAAGAGCTTGTTTTCTTTGTATTTATAACCTATAGCATGGGGAAAAACTTAAGAAAAGTAAATTATTGTATACAACCCTCTTTGACTAATGGCATTTAAATGGAAATACATATATACATGCTTATTTAAACAAACCATCGAGCAATTGCCTCGCGCACCATTTGTTTCACGGCGACTAGGACCTTCTTCGATTGGCCATGTGCTTCTGCAAGGACGGGTGTGTCAGCGCTTTTACACTTAATTAATTAATTGCAAGTGAAAATCGAATAAAATGACATCCCAGCTGGGACAATAGACAATGTAATACAATACAATGTGCACAATACAATACAATAGCGGAAAATAGTCATTGATATTGTCATTAAAAGCTAAATGAAGTGCAGTCGAATGCACTGCCAGACACTGAGCGCCCATTGCCCTTAACCCCTTCGCCCCGTGGCCTTTGGGTATCCCTCCCCTCCCCTACCCTCCTCGCCAAATCGTCTTGTTTTCCGCCGAGCACCCACAAGTCGCTTATGTACATCTGGTGTAAGCTTTATGAACTTCCGCGACAATGGCAATAACGACTTTCGCCGTAAGTGCAACAACATTTGGGCCAACTGCTAGCCACTTTCTGTTTGCATCTCAGAATACAGTCAACCCTTTTGAAAACAACTTTTCTAGATTTAATAATGGAATAAACACACTCTCCTTCCTACGGCGTTTATTCGGATGTGTGCCGCCTACTGCATGGACCGTATTTAATATAATATTATAATAATATATCAATGGCAATCAAGATGATCAATCAGGTTTTCATGTGAGATACACCATTATTATTGTTTGGAAAAATTTCTTCATAATTGACACATTTTGCGAAAAATATTACTAACTTTTTAAAGACGAACGGAAAAATTCCGCTGTTTTCAAATTTTACTTTAAAACCCTTCTATTATAATACATAATTTAGAAAAAGTCCAAGCTTCTATTTTCAAAAATACCAAAATACCACTTCCGATCGTTCAGTTATATGGCAGCTACAAGATATAGTCGGCCCATCCTTATAAAATTTCAGGATTACTGTATTTATTACTATTATTTATTATTAAAACATCAAAATCTTAATAACTACCCAAAAACGGCTTCCCACATTTAAACAAACACAGCTTCCCTGATGGCATTGGATGCCTCGGACCGAAGTGCCACTGTACTAACCTCAGACACAGCCCAACAGAATGTCCTTGTTCCCATATATTCGGGCCCTACGCCGCTACGTCTGCTTTAATGACAGCAACTCCAATTGCTTAGCAGTCCCTTTTTGGGTGAGGCTTGTTATCTGGCTGTTTACAGACCAAAGTCGGCCAGCCAGCTGCATAATTAATGGGGTTGTGTGCAGAAGGGGTGCAGATGAGTGCCTGCTGATTGATTTACCTGCACCTGTAGCAACAGGTTACCATTAGAGGATAGGCAGCGCACACTTGATTAGCTTTAAGGACTCGCAGACCGACATTAAAAAGCAAACAGCCGTTTTGCAAATGACTTGCTCCAAGAGTCTAAACCCAGAAACTAGTTGGCAGAGAAAGTAGCCGGCACGGCAAAAAACGAAGGGACTGGAGAAATGCAAAATTAATTACCAGAATGCAAATTAATTGCTGTCCGTTTTCTTGCTTGTAGCTTGGCAAGCGCATAAATCTCCTGTCTGGGATCCAGCCAGCGAACATCGCTGACGATTGCCTTCGGGGGAGAATGTCGCAAGGCGCGGTGGCAAGGCAATGGCAACGGCAAAGGCAACGGAACGAAACGTATGAGCCAAAAGAAAGCTTTGTCACCCCCTCCCCCACCCACTAGAACATGTATGGGCACACTGAGCGAATTAAAGTGTGGTTAGCACTCGCGTCAGAATTTCTGTTTGGAATCGGGTGCACGTATGTATGTTTGTACATGTTTTCCTCCCAGGCAAATATTTACATTTTTCGCAAATGTGCATTCGAAATTTCATTCCCACCAAACCTTTTTCTATTCAGAACACTAAAAACAAAACATAAAATACAATGCATGGCATATATTAACCGCTTTCAATGTCATGGAAACATTAATAAGATTCTTATGAATATATTAGTATGTGTTAAAAACAAAAATTTGGAAAAACCATTTATGTAGCCTTTAGTTAATAACTAACGAAGGTAAAATGTGAACCAGTTTGTAGCAGTGTACCAGCACAGAACTCACACTTGCATCGCAATGACAAACAAATTGCCTAACGCCGCAGCAGCTGAAGCACCAACGAGGCAACCAAAAATCTAGTTGTGGCTGGCGCCCCAGTCTGGAATCGTGACGGGCTTGCATGGCTAACGGGTGGAATGGCTAACTGAGTGGGCTGTGCGGCAGTGTGGGACAAAGGAGGCCAAATGAATTGCGTTGCCGAATATGCTGCACCACCACAACTCCACTGCCGACCAGCGTGTAGACAAACCCGGACCCGGACTGCCAGTGGCAGTTCACATCCGCCGTCAACGCTAAAAGTGCCAGATGGGTGAGGTTATTTACCAAAAACTTGAAAGGAATTAGCCGAACAAGTGTGATTTTTAAAAGCCACGAAGACTCATAGGAAAGAGCAGATAAAGAAAACGAATGGGATGGGATAACCTGTGGGCCACCAATTCAGGGAGCACTTGAAAGAAAGCCTCTTCTGAAGAGAATCAATTGATTTAAAGCTTAACCCGTGAACAAACCTTTCGATTTCAAAAATTTCAAAAAAGCTTCACACCTGGTTTATAAGGGCACAAACTAATAATAAAACGGAGACGTGTCTAAATTGATTTTTTATCAACATAAAAGTTGGTAAAGACTTCTAGATCTGCTACTTACATTATTTTTAGTTTACATTTTCGTTACTACTTTTTATACCCGGTTCTTGTAGAGTACAAGGGTATATTGTATTCGTGTGAATGTATGTAAAATAGAGAAGGAATCATCTCCGACCTTATAAAGTATAATCGGAAAATTTTTGGAGGAGTTATAGACTTATTAGTCTTTTTTTTTAATTCGTTTATATTTATTCAAGCTTAACAAGTATACTGCTGCCCACGGGGAAGGTTGTAAATTAGGATTAGCATTTTAGGACTAACTGAACGATCGGAAATGACCCAACATTGGTGTTTTTGAAAATAGAAGTTTGGAACTTTTTTTAAATTTTGTATTGTTATAATTTGGTTTTGTTATGATATTCTCAAAAGGATCGACCAACTATATCCGATGTTTGCGATATTTATCAAGTTTTAACTGCAAGGGTATATAATAGGGCGGGTCAATTTGTTCCTGTCCAAAAAATCCTGAAAATCGTCCCCCATAATCGGAATCTACGAAGAATTCTAAGAATATTTCACCAAGAAACCATGTGTCTAAAATGAATTCCTAGCTCGCGCCGAGAAGCTTCAAGATTGCACTATGAGGTACATAAGATATTTCGAGGTATTTAAGACATTTTAATGTATTTAAAAAAAACGTACGCATTTTCCAATTATGTTGGAGTCAATTCTGATTCATCTTTTTACAACAAATTTTATAATGTTTTTTTAAAATTTATTTAACTTATAATTTATTTTTAATTTCTAAAGAAAGAGTCAAACTAGCCATGTACTTAGCCTCATATATGAAAGTTGGATTAATGAGTCTGTAACTTTTTAACGAAGTACGGTATCGATCTGAAAAATTAATTATATATTCAAAGGCATTTTAAGCAACTAAATAAAAGTAGGCGTGGCATGATAAAAGGCGGAATTTAATTTAATTTTTTATTATAAAGTTTATTTGCTTGCAAAGAAATATATTATTACATTAAGAAGCTTTCTAAAGATAAGGTTAAGAAATATAATAATATTAAAGATTTTGTGAAGCTTTTTAGCATTCCTCTTATAACAGTTTATTTAAATGATAATTAATTTTGCGGTAAAACTTGTCAACCAACGGCAGAGGCGTAGGTTTGGGTGCGTCAAAAGCATCAGTCCCTATTGGTAAGTTATCCCTCTTTCGAAAATAGCTATCTACGCCATTGAATACCATAGACTAGTAAATTAAGTTCAAGATTGTTATCAGTTCTCGTGTAATAAATTTGGTTTACTTAGTATTTGACTGTTAACAAAGAAACGTGTGCTAATAATATAAAATTATGGAATCATCAGCGATGTCTATTGACAATTCGGAAATTGACAGTATTATTATGATGTCTACATCAAGTTTCAATTCAAAGCAGATCACAAATATCATTGGTGTACCTAGTGAATTTTCCGAGCTAAATTTGCCAACTTTCCGGGATGTACCTAAATATTATTTTTACGTGAGTGATCGCAAAAAACAGCAAACAAAAAAACAACACTCTTATGCGAGCCTTACTCCGATGATTGCAGACAAAATAATTGAAATTTGGAGAAAGACGAATATTAAATTAATAAATATAAAAAGCATCATTAGAAAGCTTAATAAATTTATAAAAAAATATCAGCGAGAAATTAAAAACATTACTAGAACTAATTCAATTACTGAATTTGAGAAAAGCTTAAATGATTTGTTTTATGTCGCCAAATGCAGTTGTAAGAATACAATGCCATGCTCCTGCGGATTAATTCCTGACCACTTGAAAATGTTCATGATTAACCAACACACCAGCAGAAGAAATACCATTCCCGAAGTTGTGCTAAATATAGTCGATCAACAGTCAAGCCAATTGCCAGAAAGCTCTGATCCTTCTTATAGACCCGAATCCGCGCATATGAACATCGAAAGTGATTTTGAGTTTGCAATGCCAGCAGCAAAAGATCAGAGTTTTAACAAACGGGGACCATACGTTAAGAGATACGACGCATTTAATTTCGCAATGATGTGTGATAGATTCGGCATTTCCGACAGAGTTGCCTCCTGCTTGGCTACAGCCTTATTTAAAGACATTGGATTTACTGATGAAAATGGGGAGACAATTATTATGGATAAATCCAAAGTTGGACGAGAAAAATTGAAATGCAGGGAGACCGTTCGACGTATGCAGCAAAATGATTCAGCTTTACTAGCCTTTTCTTTTGATGGCAGGAAAAATGACGCTCTGACACGGAATGAAGTCAATGGAAAATACCATCCGAGAGTACAAAAGGAGTCTCATATTGTGATTCTTAAGGAACCGCAAGGCAAGCTGTTGGGGCACATAAAAGTTAATGCTGAGGATTCCAATACTAAGCAAATCCAATTATGTGAGTTCTTTAAGGAAAAAAAATTAACGCTTAGTAAATTGATTGGAGTTTGCTGTGATGGAGAACCAACCAATACTGGAATTGAAAATGGACATTGGTTTGTTTGTTTGTTGCATTTTAACGAACTACCATTTCGCCATTTGTTCAATGCCTTGGAAAATGCAACTACAAGTGGACCACGTACAGCTAGTGGGACTTTGATGAAGTTACTTGAGACCTGTGAACAACTTCCGGTAATAGCAAAGTTTTAATAGAGCATTTTCAAATTAAAACAAACATTTTGTTTTAGGTCATACCTGATTTTGAACCCATTTCATTGGGGAACATGCCTCCAGCAATGGATAATACAGATGAAAAAAGTCTTTCGACAGACGTTTTATATCTCTATCGAATAGCCAAAGCTGTATCGGAAGGTTTGTGTCCAGAAAATCTTGCCAGCATGAAACCCGGAAACATTCTCGTTGGTTAACAAAAGCCAGCAGAGTTTTACGTCTTTATGTCGCAAGTAGTTTACCTTCGAAAAATTTAAAAATGTTGGCTAATTTCATTATGAAAGTTTATATACCGATGTATTTTAATGTCAAATTTTTTAATTCGGTGGTATATGGCAGTAAACTTTTATTTAATTTTATTCAATCAACGCAATTTTTACCACAAAATCTGAGGGAAATTGTAAACAAAACAATCCAAAACAATGCATTCTTCGCCCATACGGAAAATATTTTGTTAACAATGCTTTTCGATGAAACGAAAACAGTTCGCGAAAGTGCAATAAATAAAATTATGTATTATCGCGAGAAATTATATGACCCAACTAAACTTAGAACTTATAAAAAGAATCGCATTAATTTCGATTGCACCGATTATATGCATTTAGTTGACATGGATAACGACGACATCGTATTTGAACCTCCATTTACTGCAAACATCCCACACGATCACTTGTTGGAATACATCAATTCTGCTGAAATACCACTGCCAGATCCAGCAATTCCAACGCACATACAGGGCACCGAACGATGTGTGCAGTTGTTAACACATGTCTCACGACGAGTTATGCCACAGAATCGAGATGCTGTTATGTCATTGACTTTAGAAAGTCGTTCCAAAGTTCCTCAAATGGAGTCAAAGAAAGACTTGAAATTCTAATAAGATGTCGTTATAGTCCAAGTCAACAAAATGCAAAAACTACCTACTTGTTGGAAAGCAAATAAACTTTATAATAAAAAATTAAATTAAATTCCGCCTTTTATCATGCCACGCCTACTTTTATTTAGTTGCTTAAAATGCCTTTGAATATATAATTAATTTTTCAGATCGATACCGCACTTCGTTAAAAAGTTACAGACTCATTGATCCAAATTTCATATATGAGGCTAAGTACATGGCTAGTTTGACTCTTTCTTTAGAAATTAAAAATAAATTATAAGTTAAATAAATTTTAAAAAAACATTATAAAATTTGTTGTAAAAAGATGAATCAGAATTGACTCCAACATAATTGGAAAATGCGTACGTTTTTTTTAAATACATTAAAATGTCTTAAATACCTCGAAATATCTTATGTACCTCATAGTGCAATCTTGAAGCTTCTCGGCGCGAGCTAGGAATTCATTTTAGACACATGGTTTCTTGGTGAAATTTTCTTAGAATTCTTCGTAGATTCCGATTATGGGGGACGATTTTTGCGAAAAAAAATTGACCCGCCCTAGTATATAAACTTCTGCTCCGCCCGAAGATAGCTTTCCTTTCTTGTTTATTATAATTCAAATTATGGAAAGAGTCCCCAGCTCCTATCTTCAAAAACACCAAAGGTGGGTCATAATCGGTCGTTCAGTTATATGGCAGCCGTAGGATATAGTCGGCCGATCCTAATGAAGTACGATAGGTCAGATATTCATTTTTCCTAATGAATATGATAGGTCCCGCGATTTGTGCGTTATGCGGCAGCGCCGTATGGGCTTTGCAGGATTGTTAGCCGCACTAATTGGTGTACCAGCCGTTCCCTCGATTTTGAAAGTAAGATTAGTTGGCCAAATGAGATTCTATAAAAAGTCAAACTTAAGAAACACATAAATCTATATACGCACATATGGCAGGACTAATTATATAGAACATAGTCGGCCGTTCCCGGCATTTTCTCTTATTTCAAATAAAAAAATACAAATTTCATAACAAAATAGTTATTAAACTACGTAAATATTCTTTATGGTATGGTTAATTTTTGTACGTTCTGGTTTTTAATGAAAACGTTACGTCAAAACCACCAGTTTCTTCAAGTCTTCAAAAAAGTTTATTTTTTTCAAGTCTTCAACTTGTGTAAATACATAGAGCTCTAAGCAAGAATTTAGAAGCACTCATTCACGCAGGAACACCGTCTACGGACTGAAGATTAAGGCATTATGAGCTCAAATACCCACATATCCGGGGCTTATTATCATAATTAAATGGTGTGTTTTGCTTGTTGGCGCTATCCCGCTGTAATAACAACAAAAATAACCGACGCAAAGACAAATAACACAAGCCGCAACAAATTTAAATACACATGTCGCTGGCATTGCAGTTGCTATTCCAGCCCAGTTTTTGTTACTCGGCACCGGCTCCCGGCTCTCGGCTATTTATGTGGCCTTATGCAGAACCAGCAGCAGCAGCGGAATTGGTGCTGTTCGGCGCAAATTGTATTGCGGCCAATATGGTAAATTGCCTTGAATCTACCTTAAAACCATATTTCAGCACTAGATTACAGGAGCAGGCAGCGGCAGTTGTGCTGTTCCGCCAGCTACAATGCGGTAAGCCATTACCCCAAAATACTATCATAAAATTTCGCGCAAGCGTGTGTCTCGGCATTTTAACCGAAACGGTGTTTTGGCTGATGCCACTGCCATGGAGTCCTTCTCCTCCGCATGCTGCTGCTGTGAAAAGCAGCAAAGCAGTGTGTGTTGCCACACAACACACACACTCGCGTCTACATCCCCAGCCATCGCCAGTACATAAAGTGCACACATGCAAGTCAGGATTGTTGCCGGTGATGTTGTTAAGGGCTGCGGTTGCGCTTAAATGCGCCATTAATGCTATGGTCAAAAAAAACATATTTTTGCTGGGGGTTGGGGATTCATGGAGCTTAGATTTAACAATAAAATAACCAGACAAAACAAAAGCAATGCAATGTGACGTTTAATACGCAACACAAGCGCAAATAAATATATAAATGTACATATATAGACTATAATTAGCTATTAGTATTTTTTATTTATCTAATCCTATTAAACTACGCTTAAAAATATGACAGAGTCATACAAGTTCCTCAAACTGTATAAATAGGAATAAAGCCATATAATTTTACTAAAAAAATATCATTAATTAATACTCCTTAGATCTAAAGGGCAGCTAGTTAGGCGTAAATTTCCACTATGATACATCAACAGAATAAGACAATCGCTTAAAAATTTAACTTTTATTTTGAATCTAGTCAAAATAGACTAATATTATATTCTATTTTATATATTGTATTATATGTATATGTATATTTATATTTTATAAATTCTATTATGTTTCATATATTATATTCTATATTTGTTCCAGCTTTACTGTTTTCCAAAACATATAAGGAGGAATAATATAAATAAGGAATCCTTATTAAGGATAACTAAAGGACTTGTGTAGTTGGAAAAATACATTCTTATTCATTTAAAGATATTAAATACTTTAATATAATAGCTATTAAAATTGTTAATATAATCTCATTTTAATAAAGATCATAACAATGGTACTTTCAAAACGGTGTCAATTAATAATAGTTTCATATGATCCATAAATCATAGCTGCAAGTTCCCTAATGCCACTCTCAATACATCAATTAAAACTGGAATGGTAACCATTTTACCACAATCTGTGTATTTTATGTTTCACTAGAGAGAATTAACATTAGTTTGCCTTTCGACAAGAGCATTGTGGCTTTGTCCGAGAGGAAAAACAGATTTTTTCGGAGGCATGCATCTTTGCAGTTGTTTGTTTGGATACTGGGATGGGGAGGTGTAGGGATTCTGGCATGGAGGACGCACATGCATACGAAAACCGCTTTCGTTTCCGTTTAAAACACAACTCGAAAATGGAGCACGATATTGTGAGTGCCAGACATTGTTGTTGCCGCTGCCGGTGCCGTTGTTGTTTCTTTTGCTGATTTGATGTTGCTGTTGTTTGTGCTGTTGCATGGTGCCACCAGGTAGACACACACATGTAAAGTGGTAAAATGGTGAAAGCCCCGTCAGGATCGAAGGGAGAGACGCCAAAAAAGATGACAATCAGGCCGGTGAGCAGACAGGCAAAAAATTCTATGAAAGTGAAATGGAGAATCGAGAATGGGAAATGCAAAATGCAGCAACACGGTCACAGAGGTTCCCGGCACCCGAGAGCTGAGAAATAAACGGCAGTCGAGGATTTTTATTTGGTTTGTGCGTCGATGTTGTCCATGTCGTTTGAAAAGGCGGTGGCGTTCCTGCTCTTCTTGCCGATGATTCCGCCCGTGGTTGTTGCAATGTGGCAGTGCCCCCCTTTGGCTGTCATCGTGCAGGTGAAGTAAATTATGCGACTTGCAAAATCAATAAATCAACACGTTTACTGCTGTTAACGAGCTTGGGTGTGCACGGGGAATCGGGGAGTGCCCTAAATAAAATTCAATCGTGTTGAGCCAACAGAAGAAGCTATGTGGCTAAGGCGTTTATAGCCACTATTTACATTTAAACAAATTTTATAAAGACGACCATTTCCACACACAACACACAGGCATGGGCAGACACTCTGGCAATATACATATGTATGTACACACGCCAATGAATTGCAAATCTGGGCCTGGCATTCCGGGCGTTTGTTGCCGATGCTGTAAGTGCTCCACTGTCTATGTCTATGCAACAGCTGAAATTCATTGCAAATGTGATTTTCCCTTTAGCGGCGAAAAGCGCGGAAAACTTGCTGCAATTTTCTGCACAATTTTCAAGCTCGTTGCCTTCGCCAAGCAATCCGGCGGCACTAACAAAACACACATCTACCAAGTTCATACACAGAAACAAAAACTGGAGTCTGGCACTTTCAAAACTTTGCTTAAACTATGGGAGTACTTAAACTATGTTTTCCAAATACTCCTAGGAAAGATACTTTCCAAATACTCCTAGGCAGGAAGAGATAGTAAGCTTATTATATGCACGAGTATTACAAAACTCCAGAATAGAACAGGCGCCTTCCATTGTGTCGAATCCAGGCTTTTATATTATAAACACCGTTTGGTTCGAAAATGTTATCTCATTTTTTGTTTGTGCACATTATATATATATTCTTCCATTTACATGAGCTGTAGTGTGTGCTCGGGATTCCTTTGGTTGCTTTGGCACATTGCACATCTTGAGTGCTTTATTGTTACGTTCTAAAATTCAATGAATTCTAAAAATTCCCCAGCCCCACCAGGTTGTAGGTTGCTGGTTGCTGGTTGCTGGATTCAGGTTGGCAACGATAGCGACAAGTCGACAATATTTGCAGCCAGACCATTAACAATAGCAAAGCATTTTCTTCCAACACGACTTCCCTCGGCTCCGATCTGCTGCACTCATCTGTGTAAGCCATATGGCCAAAGGTGACAACGGCTCCGGCCCAGAAACAAGGTCATATGCATCCCAAAGCCGAGGGTTTGGGTGGAGCAGGAGGCGTGGGCTGTTGAACCGAAACGGAGAAAAATGGATGCAGTGAGAGCTGAATTCAAATGTAAATGCAAATGAGAGTTCAAACAAAACGGTGTCAGAGACAACACTGATTAAAGCAGACAGACCATGAAGAATAATGTATTAAATACATACATATATTTTAAATATTTCAAAGCTGGCAAGCTTTGCTGAAAACCAGGTAAAGGACCTTTTCCGATTACAAATCTTTTCATTCATATCAATGCTTGCTTTGTGGATGTTTAATTTAAATTTTCATTGGTTTTGATTCGAATATTCTGTTTTGCTTTGTTCGATAGGCAAAAATTCGACTCAATTTAATTGCTTAATGAACAATGGTAATTATATTCCCTTTGGCTTCGGTTGTCAGTTTTCACACAAAAGCTTTCAACTAATTATTAAGAGTTTTTAAGCACGTCATAGATCAAGTTTGTCCTCTGGTGAATCATTCTATTCAAAAAGCTACTGAATTATATCGGCCCAGCCGTCATTTTGATAATTTTAAAGCAACAGACCTGATGCAATTTTATTTTACTGCCTAAGAAGCAATCAATGAAGGGCAGGAGCTATTGATATAACCAAGCAATGCTATGTACCCAATAAAACATATAATGTGCTTAACTTTTTAATTTAAAATAAAGCATGAGAAAACTCGTAGTGGAAACTTGCAAAAATTAAAGTTTTCGTCACCCCCTGAAAGGCTCCGATATTTGACCAATGTATGCTTTTTGTCCGCTGATGGACATTTTGCCCATTTTACGGGCCCCGAAAAAACATCACTTAATGCACTCGATAAACATGAAAGCGCCCCGGGATCCTGGTACAAAAGAAGGCGATGCATAAATTTCCGGTGCCTGTGGGGCAGAACAATAACATGCCAAGAGCAGAGGAGCAGGGCCAGGAGGGAGTGGAAAGTGAACAAGAGCAGAGCCTGGAAGATGGGCCATAATTACGGAGCCGCCAGTATGGCAGAAACAACTGCAAACGGATTGGATGGCGCCTGCGCTTATGCAATATTAATTAAGCGTGCACTTCGGAGAAGAATTCGGAAAGGCGAACGAACGAATTCCGGGTGTCACTGGCAGCTCTCAGCCGGAGAACACATGACATTGACTTATTGTGCCCCTAGGCGGACCGAGGACAGGCCGAATGGTCGACTGGCCGAAGTCTGAGCCGGACCCAAGCTCGCCAGAAAATGGAGTAGAAGCCAGGCCAGAACTGGAGCTGACCATATTGTGTAGGCCACAAGCCGAATGTCTCTTTTGTGGCTGTTAATTTGCCGCTTTTGTTATGCCAGCCGGGTGCTGCCTGCTGCTTGGGCCTGCCCGTGCGGCTCCCAATTGAAAGCATGGGGCATAAATTTAATTTTAAGCAATCGCTGTGCTTGATGGCCCTTGATGTCCACTATCCTGGCCGGACAATGTCCTGAGAGGCGTTCTTCACTTGGTCTATTGTTGCACAAGTTGTTGTGGTCGTTCCTATGCCTCTGCCAGATGGCTCGATTATAATTCTGTAACGTGCTTATGGAAACACAGTAGCATGTATATTATTAAATACATGGAAACCAGGAATTTGTGCATACTCCTGTTTAATTGGGAGGACCGGAACAAAATTACCCCCCTACGCAGCCGTCAGGAGCGGCATTAGTTTTCCATAGTAACTACCTGTGATGTGGCACTAATGATATTGATTTGCGGTCAATGAGATGTAAGTATTAAAGCACTCCCAGAAGCAACAATATCCATACTTATTAAGGCACTAGACAATATTACTCACTTCCCAACAAATTATCTAACAGACGGGGAAAGGTTATAACTGAAATTTCCAATATTGCTTTTACTTTTAAGATTAAGATTTAATGCCCCTAAGAATTTATTCAACAATCCAAAATATATGCTAAAACAGAGTACTTTGTTGTATTGTTGATTAAAATTTTGAAAAAGTACGATAAATGGAACCTACAATGATATTTGTAGATTGAATGTCATGATCCTGCTGATCTTAATCTTGTATTTAGAGTAAAGTTCCTATTTCGTGTATGACTTGTATAATAAACAATGTACTCACACACCCACAATAATGTATATGTAATGTAACCGCAATGTCCCAGAATTTAATTAGAGCGGATGAGCTTCTGTGTTTAGTTACTCGGAGACTCGAAGCCCCTCCTCGTGGCTTCCATGGAGAGGACATTTGTAACACACAACATATTGCCTTTATTACTGCAAAACGTAAAAGAGCCCAATGTCAGTCTAATTAGCTGACAACAGTTGCTTATGGAACTTGTTTACATGCGAGGGAGTACATGTACGAACACCCGAATCTATTAAAATCCTGCGTCCATTTATAACTTTTTATTGGCGCAGCTTTGGGTGTTGGGTGGGTCATGGAAGCGGAGAAGTAGGAAAGCCTGGACAAGGAAAGTGATTCGGCGATTCAAATGAATTTTTGTGCTCGCTCCGCAACGTTTTTAATTGAAAAACATTTTCGTTTTGGTTTCGGTTTTGGTTTTTGTCTGCGCCACAGAAACGCACCGCAGCCGCTTGCTGGCCAGGCCATAAGCCTCTTTTGGCTTCGAGCCTCCTCTCCCCACCCAGATGGTGGCAAACATTGCCACCGCAAGACCATTCCGAATATGGCCATGCGACGTACTGTGCGCACGCGTTCGTGCATAAATTCCACCAAGTGTCCATTTTTCTGATTTGTGTGCAAAGTTTTTTCCTTGCTGTGTGCCTGTCCTGCCGTTTGCCGCTACGCGTTGACTGACTGTCCCGCTTTCGACTGCCCAGGACGAGGTCGGGGACGGAGACGGTCAGAAGGATATGCATATAGATGGGGCGGGCCTGGCTGGGACTGGTGAGCGGGAGCCGAATCTTGTTGCTTGGCTGGAGGGTCGTGTGCCGTTCGCATGCAAATGCGAACAGAAATAGAAAATGAATTCATTCAAAGAAATAGTAAGAATTTTCTATTAAATTTCTGCGGCCAGAGAAGGAAATGCGTACAAACAAGAAATTAAAATACAAACGCGGGCGGAGGAACGCTTTGAGAATTTCTAATTAAAACGCAGAATTCCGGGCCCAAAATGCGTTTAATCAGCGTTGGGCAGCTTAACTTTTCTTTTCAATCCATACACCATGTCCTTGTCGTGTCTGTTGCTAATCAAGTTGTCGGGGAGTCCGAGCTTTCCTGCTTAGGCTTCAGGTCCATCTGGTGCTCGGACTTGGCTTCCTGGTCCCGGGGACTCAGGTAGTCCTCAGCGTCCCACGCCTGCTGGTCTGTCGTGCCCCAAATAAGATACACCAGATTTCCGAAAAAGAACACCACGGCGGTCATGCCGAACACGATCTGCCACTGACTACGAGAGCCCTAAAATTAAATAGAATTATTAAAAGAAAACAAGATTACTTAATACTTAATAATAATTAGTATTTTTTTTTTAATGTGAAAAATTTATTCTCTAGATTATCGCACTGCTACCCAATTGACAGCTTAATCTAATCGGTTTTAATATAATTAGTATAAGATGAAGATTACTATAATCACTTATTAAGATTATTATAAGCATATATTCTAAAAATAACTAATCGATATGAATAAAAACTATGATCTTCCCTAAGATTCCTCAAATTAAACCTCTTGACTGATCATTCGAATAGGTTGATCGTCTTTTTGTGTATAGCAGAGAGCATGTTGTGCCAAAATAGAATGATTTTAATTTCATGCGAGCATTTTGGCGAACAATTTGATGACGAATCCTACCATCTAACCTAACATTCATAATGTGCAAGATGGCAGTAAAGTGAAAGTGATAGTTAAATGATAAGTGATGGATAAGTTATTTACTCACCGGTTCTGTTACAATCACCCCCACCAAGAGGGGCGTCAGAAGGGGAAATATGTTTCCGATTCCATTCACAATAGCCATAAGCATGCCGGAGTGATTGGGAGACATGTCGATGATAGTCAGAATGCTCCCGATGCCGGAACCAGCGTTCAAGCCGGCGTTGATAGTCATCAAGGCGATCGCCAGGTTGGTCTGGCTCTTGTCAAGGAACCCGATGCCGATCAGCGCCGCTGCAGGTCCCCAGTAAGAGACCGTGTTGATGGATTTTCGCAGCGTAGTGAGGGACATCCATTTCCGAGACATGGCGAGATCAGCGAAGGCCAGATAGACGTACGCCATGCACCACATTGCCAGGAAGGGCAGCGCCGAGTAGAGCGCATTGCTTTTGATGTCCATTTCCAGAACACCATGCATGTACGAAGGTGTCTGCAGCTGCATCGTGGAATTGGCCCAGCCCTGGGCGCTTCGAACAACCAACAGGGCGTAGAAGGCAGCACAGGTCCAGATGGCTCGCCACGGAACCGGGATCTTCTGGGCGTGGAACCCGTCGGGCCGCTTCATCGACCGCTCAATGTAGTCCCGCTCCTGAGCGCCTATTAGTCGGGAGTTAGGCGCGTTATTGTAGCCAAGAAGCAGCCAAAGCACGCACCACAATCCGCACGTTCCCGCCGACATATAAAAGATTCCTGGCCAGCCCATGGAGCTGTTAGCGATTAAGCCACTACTAGCCATGGCCAAAACTGACCCGCAGTCGGCTCCCGAGTAGGCAAATACTCCCAGCCTGTTTCGTTCTTTAGGCGGTGACCACTTTGCCAGGTGCTCGTGGATACACGGGAAAATGAGGCCCTGGAACAGGCCCTCGACTACCCGGATGACGCTGAAGGCCTGCCATCCGCCCCAGGCGACGCAGGGAGGCGTGATCCCGCTCAACACCGCGGTGGCAAGAGTGGGCACGAGAAGCACCGCCTTAGCCCCGAAGCGGCGCACCAGAAAGCCGGCAGGAAACTGAGTTACGATGTAGCCCCAATAAAAACTGGACAGAACATATGATGTCTCCGCTCCGGTCCAGTTGTACTCCTAAATAATCAAAAAGGGCAGTTAAAAAATTAATTGTCATCTAAAAAATCACATAAACATTTATGGTATAATTATTATAATAAGTAATTATTCAATTAATTCAATATTATTCAATATTAATAAGTAATTATTCAATTAATTCAAAAATTTCCGATCGTTCGATTGAATGGCAGGTATAGGATATAGTTGGCCAAACCTCATGAAATTGATTAGGTCGTATTATTTTGAACGCCAAAAATAGCGTTCTTACGAAATTTGAACTCTCTAACTTAAAAAACACCAAGTCATTTCCGATCAATCAGTTATATGGTAGCTATAGGATATAGTCGGCCGATCCAAGTCGTTAGCTTTCCTAAGAGACTAGTTTGCGTAGAAACAGACAGACGTAGAGACGGACATACTCATATCAACTCAGGAGGTGATCCTGATCCAGAATATATATACTTTATAGGGTGAGATGTCTCCTTCACTGCATTGCACACTATTGGACAAAATTACAATACCCTCTGCAAGGGTATAAAAATTCAATTTAAAATTTAATTATATTAAAGGCCTAAAGGGGGAAGGCCTATGCTTTAATATTTATGCATCAATTATCGTATATTATCGAAATTATGTTCAATAATTTACAAATGTCCTAATAGAGTTTGAACCCAATTAATATATAAGAAAAAAATATTTTCAACATGAAGCCCCGCTTTATTAGTCGCTTTAGGCTCCACCGACTAATAACTACATAACTAAACTTTCACATGTCTTCAAGGGAATATACGCTCGCTCCTCCAAAAGGTACTTTACTTTTATTGCTGGCTTACTTTTCAAAACAATTTTATTTTTAATATAAATAACAAAAAGATACAACCACTTTCAACGCTACGTATTTATTTCATTCTTTATTATTTGTACTGGGCTCGACTTTCTGGACTCGATATATACATAAATTTACTTGATTAGTGTTACGCCAACTCGAACGCTTCCGAGATTGCTGATTATGATATCGGTAGAACGATCATATTGTTCTACCGTATAAATTGTACAACCTTTTATCTGTAATAGTGGGGTGACTTGCTTTTTCAGGCGTAGTTGATTAAAAGTTTTTCAGTGCATACAAAAGGCCCATTGCCTAGCAAAAACTCTAAAATATTCGAAAGAAATTACTTGCTTATTTACTTGCCAAATTACTTACAAAGTATTGAAGCTATTACACACTTCTAGAAAAATGGTCACTTACAGGAAAATCAGGATTGCTTGTGGCTGCGTCAGTCATGGCCACCACGGCCACGCTTACACTAAGCCTCGCCACGTAGTTCACGACTATGGCTAAAAAGAGCAGCAACGCCTGCAGATGCCGAATGCCGATGACCGGACCTGTGGGTGAAGGAGGCCAGTTAATACAATCACAGTTAATACAGTAATTGTTTATGAGTAGCCTATTTTTGATACTGGTTGTGGGTTGATTATTATGAGATTATATTTCTTCTTTTCTTAAATTGCTCCCAGATAATTTCGAGCGGGTAGTTGTGTTCCCGAGACTATGTACGTGGCTTCTAGAAACACTAAGTAGCTCCTTCCAATAGTAATTTTATAATGAAGTTGAAAGAAAATTCTTCCGAAACGACGGTTTTGAGGTTTAAACATCGCATGGTGCGGGAAACAGGGAAATAAAATAGAATATCGTGGATACTTCACTTATGCACTGACTAAAGTTTAATTTAGTTTATATTACATTGTTGACCTAACGTGTTAGGCGTTACCATACTCTTCCGAATCCATCTATATAATTTTATATTGTTTTGATTGAAATTTCAAATTTTACTTACAAAACGTAATGCCTAAAATGAAAAACTGAATACACGTGGGTAATAGTAACGAGGTTCTACAACAAAGAATCAAAGTCATGTTGGGAATCTTTCTTGATATACGGGTAGCCCGTAAGTCCTAGAACTTGACTCATTGATTCCGTTGGCGATGGCTTTTATGCAGTCAAGTGTCGCAGTCCAAGCCAAGGAAGAACCTGTTACAATTGAATGGATGACATGACGTCAGAAATATGGAATGCGAGTCGCGGAATATTAAGTGATCGATGCCGTGCATTGACCCCAAACTTTATTTTATCTAAGGTTTAGAACGGATTAGAAACCTGGTAATATAATTAATGAATTTAGATTTTTTTTGGTTCTTGAAAGATTTTGATGCATTGTCACAATAATTTCACATTTTATACTTATATTTAACACTCTATTCAAATCTGTGTATTTTAATAAAATAAAAAATACACTTATTAATATTCTTGACTAAAAAATGTTTTATTTGGGATAGCTCCAGATCTGCGTATTTTCACCTTTCTGTTCCGCAGACATTTTTTGGAAGAGTGCACAGTGTTTTAAACTTTAAACGATTTTTATGTTGGCGTATTTTTCTGGGCCAGTCGCAACTGGTTAGATTCGATGTCAACGAACACTGGCCGATCCACCCGTTCCAATACCTGAAATACGTCTGAGCGTGTAATCTAAAGCTTACCCATCATATAGCGATTATGACGGCAATTAGCCATCAAGATTGGGTCTCCCTTTTCTTTAGTAAGTTTTATCAAGCTTTGATTACACAACGCGCCAGTTAGATGCTACCTGCCGCTTCTTGCCTAGTAATTTTGACTTTTCTAGCTATTTGTTTGACAGCCACTACAAAGTAAACATTAGCCATATAATGCAGACTCGAGACTTGTCCCAATCATTTCGTGCTTGTCACTTCTCCGGTGCGAGATTTATGGGAAATTCCTTCCACAAGTCCCACGAGTCAAAACCCGAATACTCTGTAACAGAACAACGGGTTTTAAAAGCTTAAAAAGTTATGTCGATATAAGATCAAAATTGTCATTGCACGTAATTGCACCTGTAATCGCACGAAAGTGTTGTTTGTTTAAATAACTCACTGACAACAATTAGTAAAACTTACAGAGCTAAACTTTGGTATAATTTATTAATAATGACCTTTGATAACTTATAGTTAAAAGATAAACTTCATATATTTTTATAATTTGTATTCAAAACTTTAGTGAGGTTTATTTGTGGTTTTCGGTAATAGTATGATAACACTATATGAGTGGTAAAACTGCGCAGGTATAAAAGTATTTATATAGCTTAAATTCTTTATATATGTATCTAAAGTTATACACTGACGAGCAAAACTGTAACACGAATTTAACACTCGAACTTCATAAATCTGTATCTTCTGATATTATTTATGCATTTTGAAAAACTTAATCTTATTTTTTTGATTAGTCAATTTACTGTGTTTTGTACTTTTTGCTTTGTATTTTTAAATACAAAAAAATTGTATTTTAGGTTTTAGGCTTTTTATACCGTTAAGCTTTTATATTTTAAAGCCGCATATTTAATGTTATAGCAAAGATTGTAAAAAGTACAAGTACAAGAGTATCAAGTATTGTATAATCTTTGGTTTTAGTCACGGTTGACTATTTGGCTATTTTGAGCTAGAACTGGCTCTTTTTTATCGTTAGCCTTTTTTCCATTTTTATTGAAATCGACTCTTTTTTGCTAATAGCAATACAAAATATTTTCAATTTGAATAAATGAATTCATTTTTTTATTAATGCATTTTTTTTAAATACCAAGTAAGCCTTAGCTTTTTTATTGCAAAAAAATGTTTTATGTTTTAGTTTATTTTTTTGTATTACTTTTTTTGATTAATGTTTAAAAAATCAAAATTAATAATAAATAAAATTGTTTCTCTTTTTTATTCAATTGACTCATCTTTTTATGGTTCATTAAAAATTTTTGAAGTGAAGCTTTGGTTTTATTACAAAAAGAATGTTAGAACTTTCTATTTTGGAGTTTTTGACAATACTTCTAGCTTGATACTTTTTTCCAGGGACTAGATTTTTTCCATTTTTTGGGTCGATGCATCGATTCGGTTTTCATAATCGATGCATCGAATCCACCTTTTCAAAAAAGAAGAAAAAATCACGTGCAAAAAGGTAAATAAAAAAAAAATTATTCAAATGTTTATTTAAAACAGCTCATAGTTTCCGATAGACGCTCTGCTCTCAAACCTTTTGGCAGTAAGATTACATATGGATTAAAGAAATTTAATTTTTTTTGTTATTATTTTATGATTTTTTCGTTTTTATTTTGTTAAAACTTGTATTTTAGATTTCATAGAAAAGTATTTTTGTTTTGTTTTCTAAATAAATAAGATTAATTGGTCTCAATATTTATGAAAAAAAAAATATTTTTTTTTTTCGATTTAATCGATGTTTTGTTTATAAACATCGAAAATAATCGAATCTAAGAATCTTTTTTTCCCATCTCTACCAGGGACCGTAAATAATGATTACTGTTATGATTTTTATTTTAGCAAGAAGGGAAATATACCCTTGCAGTTAAAACCGGATATACATATGTATATCGCAAAAATTGATCATTATGAATATCATAATAATACCAATTTATTAAAATACAAAACCTAAAAAAAAAAGGTCTTAAGCTTCTATCTTCAAAAATACCAATTCAGTTTAAATCGTTCAGTTAAATGAAAATATGTACATATGTATATATAAAATAAATAAGAAAGGAAAGCTAACTTCGGGCGGAGCCGAAGTTGATATACCCTTGCAGTTAAAACCGGATATACATACATATATCGCAAACATTGGATTAAATTGGCCGATCCTTATGAGAATATCATAATCAAAGATTATAAAGTACATAGATGGGACATCAGGGCCCAAAACGGTCAACTTTTTTCGTCGAGCTTGTTGGTGAAGGGGGAACGCACATACATACATACGATTCTATTTTTAGAACTCGTTACTTGTATGCGTAAAAAAAAAGGGTGCGCCTTTGCATGTATGTATGTGTGACTGCTCGCAAGATGGCGTAAAAATTTGTTGGCTTCCAATTTTCATTTTCAATTTCTTGTTTCTGTTTTCAATGCGTCGATGTGGTAGTCAGTAGAACAAATAGTATTTTTAGTCGCTGCCGGTTAAGACGGGGTCGTAGCGTAATGCATAGAGTAGTTACTTTAGGTGGAATATTTTTGTGTTCAAATCCTAGTAAGGATTTCTAACTTTTTCTTTCTTTTATAATTTTTTTTTTATTTTTCTTTAATTGTAGTTTTAATGAAAATTTAATAGTATGTCCGGCTAATAAAATTTCAAGGGAGTCCCTCCGGAATTTTGTCATCCGACACGTCCGTCACTTATTTTTACAAAAATTGTAATAAAATGCCATTAAAAATAATAATAACAAAGTAAATATGAAAAGGAAAAAAAAATATTGTTAAGAAAATTAAAGTAAAAAAAATAAAAGAAAATATAAAAATAATCATAAAACTGAAACGTTTTAAAAATTTTAATCACCGCCCAGTAACAAAATCGAACCCAGGTCCCGAAGGATAAGGATCGCGCGCTTTCCATCTAGGCTACCCTCGAAGTTGATCTAACGGTAGTTAAAGTTGGTATTAAAAAAAACGCAAGGATCCATAGTAAAATCCGAGCTGAAGAGTAAAGATAGTAGAAGATATTTCTGATCTCTTTGCTCTCACACTATTTGATTTGAACGTTTCAAACTATCATTGTTCCAAAAATGTTACTTTCTAAAAAAAGAATTCTTTCTTTCTCTCTCTCATCTGCCAGCCGTTTGTCGTGGAACCCGCTCTCAAATATTTCCATTTTTCAGCGGGTTCCACGACTCGGCCTGCCTATATGCCGTAGAACCCGCACTTACAGTTGCGGCAAAAATAATAGCACTGCTTTACACAAATTTCTATAATGCCTTACAAATTATGTTTTTCTTTGAAATTTTATTGATTATTTTATTTTACAATGTAGGCTTACATGTTATCTCACTGAGAGAAGTGAATTAAAGCTCAATTAGCTAACGATTTGTTAAATATTAGCCATTTTAGCAAGAAAGATGGAAAAGAGAGCGGCAACAAAAATAGCACTAATAATGGTTTTGATCAAAGCTTCAATTTTTTTTAAACTTTTTGATGTTTTTACTTACTGAATACATTAGAGAGCATTGCAGTAACTAAGTTCTTACGAATTAGATCGGAAAAAAAATAAATATGGGTCGCGGAAGGCATTGTAGTGACGACCAAAGGATAATCATTGAAAAACTTATCGAGGAAGGCAACACCTCTGCTCAGGTGGCGAGAATTGTCGGTTTCTTAAATAAAATGATTTGCACCGCATTAAAATATGTTCCTAAGGCCGAAAGCCGCGGTAGAAAGCTCGCCATGTCGAAATTCCAGATCAACCGACTGGTTCGTGAGAGCAAGGAGTCGCCCTTTAAGCCGGCTACTGAGCCAAATATGGAGCCAAATATTTCGGAATCGATTAGAACTGTTCCAAATTGCTTTAAAAAATACGATTTGATTTCCCATAGCCCTAAAAAAGTTCCCCTTTTGAGTGCGAAGCATATGGCAAAGTGGATTTCGTTTGTCAAAGAACATCTGAATTGGCCTGCTGAAAAATGGAGAAATATTCTTTGGTCCAATGAAAGCAAAATCGTTCAATTTGGAGAAAAAGGATCTCGCTCATATGTAAGGCGACCCCAAAATTCGGAATACCGTCCCAGCTTTACGTGCAAGACCATTAAACATGGTGGAACCAGTATTATGGTTTGGGCATGCTTCTCGTACTACGGAGTTGGTCCAATTATGGTATAATGGATCGACTCGTGTACTGCGAAATCTTGGAAAACGTCATGCTGCCTTATGCTGAGGATAATATGACATTGTTATGGGTCTTTCAACAGGATAATGGCCCAAGGCATACCAGCAATAAACCTCGAAAGTGGTCTGATGACAGATCTCTCTATGTAATGGATTGGCCAGATCAGTCCCCAGACCAAAATCCTGTAGAAATTCTGTGGTTTGATGTGAACAAATTGGTTTCCAATACAATACCAAAAAATAATAATGAGCTTTGGGCTTTCTGTCAAGGAGTCTTGGAGCAATATCCCACTGGAAAGGTACCAAAGATTGGTAAATTCAATGCCGAGACATTGTGAAGCTGTCAATGCTGCCAAAGGCTATACAAAAAATTATTAATGCATTTTTTAGATAAAGATTACAATCTAAAATAATAATTTGAAAATTTTCCGGTTGTTTCCACGTTTTTTTTAAGTTTTTTATGTTTTCTTAAAAATAGTGCTATTTTTGTTGCCGCCTCAAATGTTTAAATTTATCCTTCTTACTTAAAAATTTTCTAAAGTTTCTTAAAATCGAGGTCGATTTCACTCTATATTGTTTTATTATAACCTAATGTTTATAAAAACTCCATTAACAAGCCAAAAAAACCAATAGTTTTCGAAAAATATTTCAAAAAAGAAAATTGTGTATCTTAGTGCTATTTTTTTTGCCGCAGCTGTATAAGGATTTTTACAGCGGGTTCCACTACGAACTAAGGCGATTTAAAGGTGATTTTAGGGTGATTTTAAAATTTTGTATTTTTCTTGAATGGATTATAAATTTTTTTAAAAAGTTTAAAACAATAAAAATATAATATTAATAGATTTGAAATAAAAAAAAAATTGGCTTCCCGTGCCTGATTTGAACTCATTTTACTCTGCACATCAGCCAAGCACTCTACCAATAGGTTATCCCTCAATCGTTGTCACGCGAAAAATTTCTCAAACTTAACTAGTCGCGCAATGGAACCCGCTCGTTCCAGCGGGTTCCAGCGCTGCAACCCGCCATAGAAAATTTTTCTTTGTATGAGATGTCCCATCTATGTACTTTATAATCTTTGATCATAATATAACCAATTTATTACAATAAAAAATCTAAAACAAAGTACAGGCAGCTATAAGATATAGTCGGCCGATCGTTATGGAATTTGGTAGGTTGTATTAACTGACCAAAAATAGAATCTGAACTTAGTTCCAGCTTTTTATCTTCAAAAACACCAAAGTTGGGTAATTTGCGATTGTTCAGTTATATGGCAGCTATAGGATATAGTCGGCTGATCCCGGCCGTTCCGACTTATATACTGCGTGCAAAGGAAAGAAGGGTGTTTTCAAAGTTTCAAGACGATAGCTTTAAAACTGAGAGACTAGTTCGCGTAGAAACGGACAGACAGACGGACAGACAGACGTACAGACGGACAGACGTACATGCTCATATCAACTCAGGAGGTGATCCTGATCAAGAATGTATATACTTTTTTAGGGTCGGAGATGTCTCCTTACAAAATTATAATACTCTCTGCAAGGGTATAAAAAAATAGCCGAATCAACTTACCAAAAGTAGAATCTGTACGAAGTTCCAACTTTTTATCTTCAAAAACACAAAAGTTGGGTCATTTCCGATTATTCATTTATATGGCAGCCATAAGATAAGTCGACTAAACCTTATAAAAAAATACCATTCATACAAAAATCGAACTCTAAGCACTTCAAAGTTATAGCATTTCCGATCAATCAGTTATACGGCAACTATAGGATATAGTCGGCCGATCGCGGCCCCTCCGACTTACATATTGTATGTATACTGCGTGCAAATGGAAGGACGGTTTTACTAAGGTACTTTATAGGGTCTGAGCGAAAAATAAAAATCAGAAATAATCATTATTCTCTAAGCGAAAAAATAAAAATCATGAACAATTATTATTTTTGATTTTTATTTTTTCACGCTCACAATTATTACTCAGATCATGATTGTCGAATATATATTGATCACTTTCCGCCCTTACCTAATACATATTAGTATAATAATTTTGTAGAATATCTTCTCATAACTTTTTAAATTTTGCAAATCTTTTTTTTTTGTTAGATTTTTTATACCCTCGCAGAGGGTATTATAATTTTGGTCAAAAGTCTGCACCGCAGTGAAGGAGACATTTCCGACCCTATAAAGTATATATATTCTTGATCAGGATCACCTCCTGAGTTGATATAAGCATGTCTGTCTGTCCGTCCGTTTCTACGCGAACTAGTCTCTCAGTTTTTAAGCTATCGTCTTAAAACTTTGCACACACCCTTCTTTCCTTTGCACGCAGTATATCGGAACGTCGGAACGGCCGGGATCGGCCGATTATATTCTATAGCTGCCATATAACTGATTGATCTGTTATAAATGCTATAATTTCGGTGTTTTGAAGATAGAAAGTTGGAACTTCGAACAGATTATATTTTTGGTCAGTTGATCCCACCTAACAACGATCATCCGACGATCATTCATAACGATCGGCCGACTATATCTTATAGCTGCCATATAACTGAACTGAACGGAAACGGTATTTGGTACAAATACCAACATTGGTATTTTTGAAGATAAAAGCTTAGTACTTTGTTTTAGAATTTTTATTGTAATTAATTGGTTTTATTATGATATTCTCATAAGGATAGGCCAACCATATCCGATGTTTGCGATATATATCCGGTTTTAACTGCAAGGATATATCAAGGGTATTAGCTTTTCTTTCTTGTTTGAATTTGCAAGCTTTGAAATAGAAATAACTTTCCCTTTAAGAGAAACATCGGGTGACCACCCGATGGGTGGCTCATCACACCTTCTAAACCTTCTAAACACCTTCTAAAAATGCTTTGAGCATTTATGAAGAAAGTCTTCTGCGTCCCAAGGCTGCGTGTCACTATAGCCCCAAATGATGGATACCCAATTACTCAGAAAGAAAACCACAGCCATTAGTCCAAAGACAATCCTCCATTGTGAGCGATCGGTCTAGAAAAAAAGGTGTAAGTACTTCCGACTAGCAGCTTCCACTCACCGGATCCGCAACAATAGCTCCAGGGAATAGGGGAGCTAGCGGTGTTGGCAACTCGGCCGCGGCACTGAAGATGCCCAACAGGACGGCTGCGTGGTTTGGAGACAAGTTGATGGTGTCCATGAAGCTGCCGATATCGGATCCTGCGTTCAAGCCCTTCTTGACGCACATATCCAATGCCGATAAACAGTGCTGCCGGGACACCGAGAGGACCAACTTCCGTAAGGGGGTCCTCCAAATTAAACTTCTCATGACAGCCACTTCGGCAAAAAACAGGTACAAATATGTAACCGCACACTGGACGATGTGGGATAGAGCAGAGCTTAGGCCATTATTTTCAATGGACACACACAACACACTGAACTGAACGGAATAAAAGGAATCTCCAACTCCATTGTGGAATCAACCGACTGTTGGGAAGTTTGGGAAGTTCACCAGAGTCCGGAAGAGAACCGATCCTAAGATGGCTATCCAGGGAACTGGAGGTGGACCCTGGGGACAGCGACGCTGCGGACAAAGAAAAACCGGACGAGAAACCACCAGACCAGACACCACAAGAACCCGACGGCAGCAGACAGGTATGTACATCATGCCAGGCCAACCGATGGGACTGCCCGCAATAATATCACTGGCCAAGGGGCCGAGTATACCACAGTATATTCCGAAATAGGCTACCACTCCTAGCAGCTTTCGATCCGGAGGCGGAGACCACTTGGCCAGGTGCTCATGGAGGCAGGGTATGTTAAGGCCCTGACACAGGCCCAGTGCCAGGCGAATGTCACAATATGTCTTCCAATCCCCAGCTTGGGTGCCTAAAGGCGTAAGCGCACTAAGCACGGCCCCAACGAATGTGGACAGGATCAAGGTGGTCCTTAGGTAAGGTACCTCACCGCGAAGCTGCCCGGTATCTGCACAAACATATGGCCCCAGTGGAAACTCGACCATATGTACGATTTCTCTGTCTCTGTCAAGGAAAAATGCTAGAAATAAATGACCAAAACAAATTTCCCATTTTATATTCTTTAAGCACAACCGCAGGCCGCAGTTATAAGGCGTAGTCTTACCTGAATACCGTTATTAAGTATATTAAAGCGTGTAACGTACCCGGCGGTCAGATTAATAAACAGCAATCGCCCGCACATATGTATCTGATCCCATTCCATTTTAAAATGTAGAAACGGCTACCAACATCGCAAAGTTATCGGGTCAACAAGCCAACTAAATAATACTTTTCTTTAACAAAGTCTGTAAAGGTATAACAAAAAAAATCATTGAAATGTAAAGATTAATATCTTTAAAATAGCAAAACGAGTAAAAATGCTTATGCAAAATTTCAAAAACACTTGTTCTTACATACATACATTAATATAAATTTAAGCATTACATTTGTTAAGTACTCTTTAATTTTATTCTGCCTCAAATCCTATATCATTGTTTTTAATAATGAAATCTAATTTTTGAGGCTGACTTTGAATCATTAGATTACATAGAACATATTCAAATCGGCTCTGAGATTAATTTGTTCTTTACTATTATTACTTTAAAAGTTAATTTTGTATTTTTCTTTATTTATGTTATTTATTTAAAAATAATTCGATCATTAGCAGTACCAATGAACAAGAATATTTTTGATTGCTTTTTACTATTTAATAACATATTTTGTTCAGTTTTTAATGTAATATTTAATGTTCTCTTAGATCTCTTCTCAGGACCTTCAGCCGTTTTAAGAGGACGATGTCTAGTTGATTTCTTCATGCGTCTAAACCTAATTCTGGAACACGTAACCATTTATACCTACAATCCGACTGTTATAGGCAAACAGTTGACTCATAAATGCACGGCTGGGATTCAGGTGTCGCATCTAGTATATTTATGTATATTCCGTGACGATTGACATTGTTCCTACTGGTATTATTGTGTCATAAATTAATTTTAAAAACATTTTGGTTTTCATTTCTGTTAACCCCCCACTTAATTTGTTTAAATACTCTGGAAAAAGAGTCTGATAATCACAGTGGTCGTTTTTTGCTCGGCTCCACCTGCTAACGATAAGTGAGGGATGTGTGTGCGGATGCACACATTGCTTATATCCACCATAAAAAATATTTACGAGTATTATGCTTTGAACAAGCTGCTATGGCAGCGACTAGGGAAAAGTTGCCGGGAAATGGGGCAGACAGCTTTTTGCTACGAGCAGCTGCAAAATAAATGTGAATTTCATGAAATAATGGCGCTAAAATACTTTGAGATGCAAAATGTAAAACGCCAACAACGATACCGACAAAAAGCATTACCACCGACCCGCCCCAGTGCAAATAAATATAGATAAGGACGAGCTCGAGGACATGAGCAGATGCCAGAGGGATATGCGAAGGAGTAAGCGTCGAGCGACGGCCACAATCAAGTCAAAATGGGGCGGCGAGTCCTTCCACACCCTTTCACATACAAAACTTTGTAAATGGACAGTGTCAGTGCGCTTGGCGGGGTCTAAGGTCATTTTCAATTTGCATAAATCATGCGGGACGGTGAGGCCAGTCCCAGGAACCATACTAGGGGTAACCTCCTTCCACAGAGGAACATTGCTTCTGGGTCGACCCGTGCTATATCGCTCTACCGAAAGATCGACGAACTTCAAAAGTTATCTCTATAAACGGTTATTATTGAATTTATTGGACTTGAAGCCTTTCTAAAATATGCAGAATTAAGGCACATACATAGACTTGGAAAAGTTAACCCAAGTCACTCAGCCAAGTCACTCTTTGCTATTTTCTTTTTTAATCCTTAAAGGAAATAACATTTTTTGTGTTTTTTGTCGGTCTTGTACCGTTAATTGGTAACAATATCTTAAGGAGTACCTAATCCAAGATTTCTTTGATTTTATTTTAAAGTATTTTTAAACGAAAAGTAGGCAAAAACAAACAGAAAAATTATAGTTTAGACTGAGCTGTATTTTTTCCTTCTGTAAACTAGGGAGGTGTAGTTGTTTCCACGAAATTCACCACACGAAAACAACGGCGGTCTCAGGTCTAAGGGGGAGCGAGACATCAGTTAACCGTGGACGTATAGTTAACTGCATGCAATTGCCAGGACTCGAGTCCTCGGGGCATCGATGCTCCCAGGATCCTAGTAACATAGCGTAGAGTCAAGCCGAATTGGAGCGAGTCGAGCACTTTGATTTATAAGACTTTCATATGGCGGCGGCGAAACGGCCGCCTGTTTGAATCATTTGTGAATCATGTCGAGCCATTTCTGACTTTGATTTATATGCGGTGCATATGCATGGGAATGGCAGTAGATGGAGTGCCCACCACGCACCACACGTCAACCCATTGTGTCGCGCATGAACGCGCTGAACGACATGGCTGGTCCGGGAAAACAGACAAATGCTGTGGAACGCAAAAAACCAGAATGCCGAATTCCAAATGGGGAATGAAAATGGCACGGCGCCTTCCACACCCCCCACAAATACGCTACCGAAATTATATGTGTTTCGCCGAAATTGCATTGTCCTCTCGTTTTCAACCGAATACCTCTCGAATAGCATTTTCCCGCAATGGGAGCCGCATTGTAGAATTTACGTAAAACCGCTTAATTGGGTCAAAATTATTTTGTTTATACGCGCTAAAGCGACCGCGGGCGTATTCGCAAAGCGTTTCCCATGCGGTTGGTTCAACAACCAGTAAAGTAAACTACATCAAGTAAGCGAAACGTACACTCTTCTAGTACACAATCGTACACATTCTGAAGATAGATAACTTTGAAGTTAATGTATATTTCACATTTTTATACTCGGTACTTATAGACCAGGGACCGTAAATAATGATTATAATGAGTTTAAAAAAATTGAAGCCCAAAACAGTCTCCAAAAAAATTGGAAAAAATTCTCATAAGTTAAATTTTCATGGCAAATTCAAAAACAAGAATTTTTTTTCAATTTTTATGAAAAAAATTGATTTTTAATTGTTTTTAAAATAAAAGTTATCGAATAATTTTTATTTTCCAATTTATATAATAAAAATTGAAAATAAAAGTTACTGCGTAATTTGTATATAAAAATTGATACTCAAGAATTAATAATAATTTTTATTATTAAAATTAATTTTATTAAAAATAAATTTTTTTCTTTAAAATTAAGAAATAACTTTTATTTTGTAATTTTTTGCTTTTTTAATTATAACCGTTACAGTCCCTGTTATAGACTACTCATTTTTTTTGGAACATGGAAACGGGATATCTGCTAACCCCATCAGGATGTTAATCATCCGAGCTATACGTTGTTGAATGTTGTCCATGGAATCTTTCGGTAGCGTTAGTTCGGAAATGTTTTTATTTCTGTAGCCATATAGGGGATTATTAGCTATGTTATACTTTTGAAAGGTTCGCAGTTCAAGTTTGTGTCAAAATTTTGCAATGCCAAATCGGATTAGCCAAATCGGATAAATATCATAGGAGTTAGAGACTTTTTAGTATGCTTCTCTACTGAATCGGATGTAGTGGCCGTAAGTTTTTTGTTTTTGCCTTTTTTTTTCCCCAAGCGCAAAAGTATGCAACATACATTTGTTGCTGAGAATCCATACCGTTAAAGTTGAAACTATAAAGGTTAGTTAAATTGTGGGTGGAAGAGACGAGTACCGGGTATAATCTAGTCGTGAAACTCGACTAAAGCCATCCTTTCTTGTTAAATATATATATATTTTGTTTTCTTTTATTTAATATTAAATCTATGTAATGTATCTAAGTTTGTAAAATGTTATTAAATAAAGTTATTGCCTCCTTCACATACTTCTCCTTCTCAAGTAATTCAGATTTAAGAAGCGTCTTCAATTCCTGTAAATTAGGCATCGTCCGGCAGTCACGAACGTTGAGTAGGGTTCGAAATATTGTGTCCCACACGTGACGCTGGACGTAGCGCGGAAGGGCACTTTTCGGCATCCAAACACCACTTGGATTTCGCTGCACCACCTCCATGTACCTGCCCAAGAGTAGCACATGCATAACGCCTACCAAGCCGAATAAATCAAGCTGATACGTCCACGGGCGCTGCGTACGCATCTCAACACACTTAAACAGCTCATCATGATGCACATAATTGAATGTTTGATTGGGGTGGAAGAGCCTGGTGTCGATGGCCACGCCGAAGTCAATCAGCTGCAGGCTGACCTCGTTGGGATTCAAACACAATCTGTAAAGCAGGGTTAGTGCTGCGATGGCAAGTTGTTGGGTGAAAATACTTACGGCCTCATCAGCAGGAAGTTATCCGGCTTGATGTCTGCGTGAATAATGTCCATGGCGTGCAGATGGTCGACAATGTCAAGCAGCTGGCAGCTCATGTGCATCACTACATATTCATCTAGATTCTTATTGGTGACATTCTTGACCTTGTTGCACACACCAATGAGTGATCCATAATCCGAGAAGTCTGAAACGTATACACTCGAATTGTTGCCGACTAAAGCGTAATCAATATGTGCATATGCTGACATCTAAAAACATAAACAATAATATTATTTGTATGCCTAATGGTCAAAGACGAATAAATGAGAGCATATTTTATCCTATTTAATTCTGCATAAGAGAGCAGTTTAGAAATTTGTTTATGATATAATCCGAAAACTTTTTCGTCGACTTACCATTTGCTCACTTGTTAAACGACTGTGCACCTCAAGGCTGATGTAGAACTCCCAATAATTTGGGGGGCGCTCCTGCTTTAGAGCCACCTTCTTGCCCGAGTTAGTGTGGCGACCTACATAAACGGACCCGTATGCGCCCTTGCCAATCATCTTCGAAACCTCGAACCGCTCGGCATGTATCTCAATCTGTGTGTTGGGTTGCAACCGCTTAACGTGACCCACCAACTGACAGTGTGGAAGCTCTTCGATATACATGTAGAAGTCAACTGATTTAAGAAGCGAGGCAATGAGGTCCACATTAAAAGGATTTACGTTAGTATCGGATATGGTTTCGTTAAGCGTGGTCGAGTCCATAGATCCTTGGGGGTGGACGAAATTGTCATTTTGTTGCGTCTCCAAGATGGGTCGCGGCCAGGAATGGTGAGATTGCTTGGGAGTTAATGGAGGTGTCTTGTAGTATATGCTCATTTCGTCTTTAGGAGATGACAGCGAATTCTTTGCTTCTGCAGTTGGTGGCGGTGGTAGAAGCGTAGAATTTTTAATCATGCTAATATTGGTAGCAAACATCTCGGTAGCGGCGTTCAGCTCGAAAAAATTGTCGATATTCCCACTGTCTGAATCACGCTTTGCTTTCAATTCTTCTCGAGATCCTGACATGGACTGATCGCTAAACTTGGAGCACTTATTGCTGAATGTGGAGGTAGAAACTGGAGGAGGCGGGCAGGTACTTAGTTCTATGCAATCCTTAATAAAAGACGAGGTAATGTGGGAAGGGCCTATGGCCTCGGCTTCCATACGTCTAGATAACTCCAAGCACGGCGACTTGCGCACTGACACTTGCGTTTCCGGTAGCGTGCAGTTTAGAGGCAGGCTGAGGTCTTTTGTATCTGGTAGCTCAGGCTGAGTCTCATCGAGAAAGATCTCAAACTTATTTTGCATGACTCCCACATTTGGTGTAGGTAGTGTCATTGGTTGTGTTTCAGGAATAAACGACAAATCAGCCTTAAAAGAATCTGTTAATCCTGCGATTTTAGCACTTTGATCTTTAGAGTTTCTAATGGATTTGCTGAAAATGTCGGGCGTGGCCTGGTCGCATGTTCGCTTGGCCGGAATCTGTAACATTGGAGAACCAAAAAGTTTCATCTTGGGCGGAGTTTTTCCGAAAAATCCGCAAAGGTCGCTCTCATCATCTAGTGAGGGAAGTTGGGGTGGAGGAACCTTTAGTTGGTGAAGGGAAATTTCCGGCAGGGCAGAGGGAAGCCGGGGTAACGTTTCTGTTTTATCCTCTTGAAAGCAAGAAAGCGGTCTGGGAATAGTTTCCGTTTTGTCCTCCTGAAAACGCAGAGATTTAAGCATAGGCACGCTAGGTGCATTCGGCTCCCACAGTTCGCGCCGTGAAAAGTTTCCACCAGTTGGAACGTCTTGCTCATTGACCGTGGAGAGTTCCGGAGCAGCTGGCCTCTGAAGACGGATAGGACCTGGTGTATATTCCTCACTTTTAGTGACCAAAGTCACTGCCCCCTGGGAACCAGGCGACGATGAAGTCGACGTTATCGTGGACTTGGTGGTGGCATTGGAGGTTGCCGAACTTTGGGTGCCGTGTTCGGAAGTCTCTAAGATAGTGGAAAGCTCTTTACGCAACTTGGGGGAGTGAGTCTCCAAAGGAGACTCGACGGAGGCAGCGAGTGCTCCGTCATCAGCAGCCGATATTTCTTTCAGCACTGTGCCAAACTGCCTCACTGGCGCCAGCTTTTGAGAACACTTTGGAGTGCTTACGGCCTGATTCTTCAGGAACATATTAAACATTTGAGTGGAGCATGTTTCATCCGCTTCGAAGAAGGGTCCCGAAGTAGTTGGCTTTGCGCTGGGTCCTGGCTCCTCCGCGTCCTCGTAAATCTCTATTTTTTGTGTGGGCGGGGCTGGCACAACAAAGTTGTCGTCCAGCGGTGCGACAGATTTTTCAGATGTCAATTCAGCATCTGGAGGGGAAACTAGAGTTGGCTGGCCAGGCTTTAATTCTGCGGCGGGGTCGTCACATTCTTGCGCTTCTTCTTCCATTACGTCAGACATATTACGCAGTGCAGTCGATTTTTTAACAGTGGGGAAAAAGCTTTTGCGACGGGGCATCTTGTTTCCAGGAAGGCATACTGTCTCCTCCATGTCGAGCTCTCCATGCACTGTGGTGTTGCGTTTTTGCTGCCATTTTTTTGCGAGAAGTTCCTCCGGCTGATACTCCATCTTCTCCTCGTCGTTGTACAGCCTATCAAACACAGTCTGCAGACCGGGCACTGGTGGTGGCTTCCAGTACTGATCCAATTCGTCCCGTGACTGCGGCTTAGAACTTTTAGCAAAGTTTGGATAGCAACGAACGCCTCTAAGTACGGGGCCAGAGCCCCAGTACTCATCATTTCTAATAACAAAGGGGTGCTTGCGATCGCGCCGCCTTAAATGAATGTAGGCGCAATACTCTTCGGGGGAAAATTCTAGGTTGGGTCTTGGATACAGAAAACACTTCTGGTAGGAGGGCACTCCAGTTGCGTTGGGCTCGTCCTCGATGGTGACTGGAGTCACCCAAGTTTCCTGAGGCAGGCTTTTATTAAAGAAGTTCGGTGGAAATCTAAAGGGTTTCTCCAGACGGCGTTCGTACTTTGTTATGGGCGGCAGCGATTGCTCATCTACATGTATGTCAAAGCCTAAATCTGGCGAAACGTTTCCTGCAAACATCTTACCGCTCTTATGCGTACTAGAATGCGCCATGTTCCAAGCCACCGGCTCTTTAACGTTCTCTTGACCACGGGCCGCATCGATTATGGAGCGCAATGTCGACTTAGTCTCAACTTCAGAAACGGGCGGCAGCACATTGGCATCAACATTCTCGTCGTTATATACCTCCACGTTGCGGCTAGCGTTACGCATGCGGCTTGTGCTCGGAGCGTCAACCTGAACAGAAGATAAAAGCAAATTTTTAAAATATTCCATATAACATCTAAAATTTATATTTTTCATATTTCATAAGCAATTTTGTAAACTCGTAATTTGTTATTGGTAGGTACTCGGTACTAGTAGAATACAATACACTACAATATTGTATTCGTTCAAATGCATGTAACAACAAGAAAGGAAAGCTAACTTCGGGCGGAGCCGATGTTGATATACCCTTGCAGTTAAAACCGGATGACATCGCTAAAGTCGGATATAGTTGGCCGATCCTTATGAAAATGTTATAATATAACCAATTTATTACAATAAAAAATCTAAAACAAAGTACCAAGCGTCTGTATTCAAAAATACCATAGTTGGTATTTTTACCAAATACCACTTCCGATCGTTCAATTATATGGCAGCTATAAGATATAGTCAGCCGATCCATATGAAACTTGATAGGTCGTATTATTTTGCCAAAAACAGAATTCTTAGAAAATCCCACTTTCCCGACTTTGTACCTGGAAAAACACCAAAGTTATGCCATTTCCGATCAATTAGTTAAATGGCAGCTATAGGATATAGTCGTCCGATCCCGGCCGTTCCGACGTTCCGATATACTGTGTGCAAAGGAAAGAGGGGTGTGTGCAAAGTTTCAAGACGATAGCTTAAAAACTGAGGGACTAGTTCGGGTAGAAACAGACAGACAGACGGACATGCTTATGCGGACTCAACTCAGGAGGTGATCCTGATCAAGAATATATATAATTTATAGGGTCGGAGATGTCTCCTTCACTTTTTATTTTGACCAAAATAATAATACCCTCTGCAAGGGTATAAAAATAAAGAGACAAGAAACTTCATTCTAAAGAGATAAAGACGTAAGAGATAAAGTCTTGCATTAGTACTCCTTTAATACAATCGCAGATTAAGTTTAATTAATTTTTATCTGCAAAAAATTTGTATCCCGAGTTGTATCATTTCAAGAGGATTTATAAAGTTTTATCCCTACAGGATTATTTCAGTATAAAACAAGAAAGAAAAGCTAACTTCTTATGGAACGGATTTTGATATACCCTTGCAGTTAAAACCAAATATAAATCTCTAAAAATCGGATATAGTTGGCCGATCATTATGAGAATATCATAATATAACCAATTTATTACAATACAAAATCCCAAAAGTCCCAAACTTTTATCTTTTATCTTCAAAAAAACCAAAGTTGGTATTTTTACCATATATCATATCCGATCGATAGCTTTAAGATATAGTCGGCCAATCGTTATGAAAATTGGTGGGTCGAATCAACTGACCAAAAATATAATCTGTACGAAGTTCCAACTTTCTATCCTTATGCAAATTTGGTACGTCATATTATTTTGCCAAAAATAGCATTCGTACCAAATTCGAATTCTCTATCTTTAAAAACACCAAAGTTATAGCATTTCCGATGAATCAGTTATATGGCAGCTGTTGGATATACTCGTGCGATCTCGGCCGTTCCCACTTACATATGTATATACTGCGTGCAAAGGAAAGAAGGGTGTGTGCAAAGTTTCAAAGTCGATAGCTTTAAAACTGAGAGACTAGTTCGCGTAGAAACAGACAGACAGAGAGGATCAGGAGACAGAAGGTGATCCTGATCAAGAATATATATACTTGATAGGGTCGGAGATGTCTCCTTCACTGCGTTGCACACTTTTGACCAAAATTATAATACCCTCCGCAAGGGTAAAATACAATGAATAACTTTTTAGCCCATTGACAAATCTAAACATTTTAACAATATGTATCCATTCACCTGCAACACACCCGGCATTCCGCTTTTTACAGCAGCACCAGTACGAACACTGCCCACAGTAATGGTGCTGGAGCTCCGCTTTTTGCGGCCATGTAAAGATTGCAATGCAAGGCGACGCTCATTTAGTTCCTGTGTGACTGCGCTGACCTCCTCGCCATCAGTATAAAACATTCGCTGAGCTACAGTAAAGCCAAAATGTTGGTGGGCCTCTCGCAAATCTTCTAATGGTTCCGCTCGACAGTCAATTCCGAGCCTGAAAATCTCGTCAGCTTTGCGCATGTTTCCAGTAAGATCGTAGCTATATGCCCAGGCAATGTAAAAGTCAGCCAGCATCGTTCCAATACCGTCATTGTACATTTGCTGATAGCACTGGATTTGGTCCTTTTCTTTTTCCATCTATATAAAAAATACTGATTCGGAAATCTGGTCTTTGCAATTCAATTTCGAGAGTCTTACAAACTTGATAAACAACTTTATGAAACGTCTGTCCTGTCGGTAGCGCTCGTCCTTCTCGAACTTGGTAAGGCATTGGTATAACGCTGCCTGTAAGCCAGAGCCACTGCCTCCTGCAGGATAGCTCTGTTCGATCCAGCAGATGTACGAGTACCAAGGGTCCAGAGGGTCGTCCCCCGAATAAGAGCGTACATCCTCCTCCCATTGCTTGCGCTGTGCCAATAGTTCCTGAGCCTGTCCTGAGTCCTGGCTGAGCGAGGCCTGCAATAGACTTACGTTGCGACCACTTGCCAGCGGCTGTATATTCTCCTTCGCATTATCGAAGTCCATAGCAGTGCCGAGAATTTGACGGAGCTAAACAAAATTACGCGCCGAAAGGAGACGCTAGGAATGGACTAAATAGATGGCGATGGCAGAAATACATTGCGACGGCCGATATTTCTCATAAAAAAATATCGGTATTTTTGACCATTTTATTTTGTGATTTGTATGTAAAATAATCGTAAAATAATCGGTTTATACATTTTTCCCAAATAAAATAATTTAATAATAAAAGCAAAATAAAAATTTGTTGACAATTTCCAACAGATCAACGACATTTAGTTTATTACGAGGACGGTATACTATAGACGGATAAATAATAGATGATTATATTGGATACATCAGGAATTAATATACCTTAATTAAATTTTTCGTAAAAAAATTGTACCTGACATGCCAGCAAAATGATACCCAAAGAAGCAGTGAGTGGGCGTGAGTGGCGCATATCGATATTTGATGGCTCTATATTCCGCCCTGGTATTGAATAACGGGTAATATAGCGCGCGGCGCGTAAAAGTTTACTCCCGAAGGATTCCAAAGTTTTGAGCAGCGAAATGGGCGGCGAAGACTCATCAATCATCTGCATCGATTCGGACAGCGATTCTGATGCCACGGTCGTATTCGTACCAAAAAAGCGGACTTCCAGAGCTAAGCGGGCAGCCGAAACCCAGCTTTTATTGACTCCAAAAACTGAAATAGACATCAATCCTTTCTTTAGTGGTAGAAAACTTAACCGTCTTCGGAAAATCATATTCGAAAAGTACAATGCCATTAAGCAAGCGTCGGGGAAAGTTCAGAATTTACTGCACTCTAACCCAAAGCTGTTGGATGGTGGCGTCGTGTCTTCCTTAACGAACACTTACATTAACGCGATATCCATGCGCTGGGAGCTTGAAATCCGCGACCTGAAGGCGGATCATGAGCGTGTAGCTAACGCCCTGCCGCCAAACAGCAGCTCACAGGCGGCAAATCCCGAGGAACTGCTAAACAAAGTTAAGCGCATGCGCTGGTGCGGCGTTTGCTTGAATCCCGCGGAGTTCAGCGACCAGTGCGGACTATTCTTCTGCAGTATTGATTGTCAGCTGGAAAAAATTGACGCGTGATGCGCAAGTCCGAGCATTTCTATTTACTGCCATTAAATTGTTAATTTATTAGGTCAACTTAATTCTTTTGTTTTATTCATAAAATCTTATTCATCTACCCGCTGTGGTTATAATGTGAATACGCCCAGAAACCGCCCATTCGGCTCCATGATTAATAACGTCCCCAGTTACCGTTTCCTCCAAAATTATTTCCGCCTCCGTTGCCATAACTACCTCCGCTGTAGTTTCCGTTGTTTCCATTGTTGCCTCCTCTATTGTCTCCATAGCCGCCGCCTCCTCCTCCACCTCCCATGTTACCAAATCCTCCTCCACCCATGTTACCGTAGCCGCCACCTCCTCCACCCCCTCCCATGTTACCATAGCCGTCTCCTCCACCACCGCCTATGTTACCATATCCTCCGTTATTGTTTCCATATCTTCCTCCAAAACTGTTACCGGGGCCGCCACCGTTTCCACCAGAACCAAAACTGCGTCCGCTGTTACTTCCTCTGTTTCCATAGCCGCCTGATCCTCTGTTCCCAAAACCTCCGGAATATCGTCCAGCACTACCACTTCCGTCGAAACGGCCGCGTTTTGGGGGTCCACCGCCACCAGCGCTTGACGGCCGCGATTGGTGCGGTAAAATACCCTCCTGGCGTTTTATGTTAAAGTCTCCCGCGCTTTTAGCACAAAGGTCCTTAACCACGTTTACTAATTGTGCGTAAGGTCCTTCCAGGTTAAGCACGTCAGCCGGATTGTCACAAGCGACCGTAATCAAGTCTTCTAATGCCGGTTTCAAGGCTCCAATTTTGGCAGCGTGTTCTGGATCCATATCGAAGTTTACCCAGTTGTCTACACGCACCACGTTGTTGGCCGTTAAATCGATCTTGCGCGATCCGAATAACATCACTTGAAGGGGAGATACCATCGAGAGCTGCTTGCAAGAGACGGCGCGAGTCCGTATTTTTTCACCAAAGACAAAGAACGGGTACGGAAATGTGATGGCCAGGTTGCTGCAGTTTACCGAAGTCTTGTGCAACAACGCAGCCTTGGATTCTGTTGTTAAAACTTTGCGTTTCTCCTTGTGCACACAGATGTTGGGGTAGAGCCCCAAGCAGAGTAACGCCAGAGCTATGTCAAGCTGTGGATCGTCTCCGGGAGTTTCTGCGTCCACGTGGTACGGCACCATGCACTCCTCCGGAAAGCCGGCCTGCTGCAGCAAATCCAGCAACTGCTGCTTCGCGTCCCACATAACATTCATTGTCGACATCTGCAGTCCCTTCCAGTCACAAAAGCGTGCTTCCTCCTGTTCACCACGGTGCTTGGCGCGCTGCCACATTTGCGAAGCGACGATCATGGCCACATGGTCGGAGCACTTCCTTCCACTCAAAGCCTTCTGGTGATTGGCCAGGCGTCGTTGACCGATGTCTAACGCAAACACCTCGGAGAACGTGCTTGAATAGGAAGCCATGCTCGCAACGAGGTCAGCGCATCCGAATACGGCTCCCAGAACCATCATTTTTCCCAGACGAGGCTCAATCGGTAGGCGGGCCAGAAGGCGGCCCAAAGGGGTTAACTCGTCGTTGGCATCCAAGCAACGCATTTCGCGCAACAATACTTCGGCTTCAATTACTGCGTCGACCGGTGGGGGTTCCAAAGCCTTGGATAAGAAGTGATGAATAGCCCCCAATCGCAGTAACTTCACAGTGAGAGCCATCTCATGCAGCGGCGTTCGGAACATCTCGGGAGTAAGATTTTCCTCAAGAGCTGCATAGCGAGCACGCGAGCAGAGTGTAAAACAGAAGCCTGGGCGGACACGACCTGCACGGCCTTTGCGCTGCTCCAGGTTGGTTTTGCTAGCCCACACAGTCGCGTAGCTTGTAAGATTGTTGTGGGAAGTGAACAGCTTCATGCGAGCTTTACAAATGTCCACCACGAAAACGATGTCGTCGATGGTGATCGAAGTCTCTGCAATATTGGTGGAGAGGATGATTTTGGTGACGCCGTCAGGCACGGGCTCGAACACTTTGCGCTGATCGTCACGAGGGATCTGGGAGTGACACGGCAGAATGCGGTATTGGGACGAATTACCGAATGTGTTGGAGCTTTGCAGAAACTTCATCAACGCAAAGATAAGGTTCCAGCCGGGAAGAAAGACTAAAATGGCTCCAGGTATGTTCTTTGATTTGATATGAACCAGCAGTGACTCTAAAAGCTCGAAGCTAACATCCGCTTCGGACAACATGGCCATGGCGTTGCGAGTCTGCTGCGAATATTTCTCCTCACAAATTTTATTGTAATTGGTCTCAGCCTCCTCTTTATTTTCGGAAAGCTGCATCTGCTCTTCATCCTCGGCTTCCTTGCGCTTCCGCCTCGACTCCGCGGAGGGTACGAAGTTGGTCATCTGAAGAATATCTTCCAAAAAGAACTGCTGTACAGGAAAAGCCCGGCCAGGCACTTCCAACACCGGGCAGTTGCCAAAATATTTGGAGAAAAGCGACGTGTCTATTGTGGCTGACATCAGGATAACTAAAACGACAAATATTTTTAATTGGTTGACGTTAAGCTTTCGCACCCTTGCAGAGATTATAATTTTCCTATAACGCCAAGATGGAGATGATCACCGGCAATCGCAACCGGAAGACATCCTCACTACGTTCTAGCAACATTTTAATACTCTCTGATAGGGTACAATATTAAAATTACCATGCAAATCTGGATACGTATCGACCATGTCACGGAGTATAACCAACAGAAAATCACTATTTACATCCCGTTCGTGAATTTCGTCCACAATGATGTGCGAGACACCTCGCAGGCCAGCTTCCAGCTTGCGCAGTAGCACTCCCACAGTACAGAAGAGTATTGCGCCATAAGGTCTGGGAAACACAGACTCAAAGCGCACCGAGTAGCCGACGGTGTCACCTAACTGCTCGCAACGCTCGCGGGCTACGCGCTCCGCCACAGATATGGCCGAGATTCGTCGCGGCTGTGTAACATAAATGTTTGCGTAGCCACCCTGCCCCGAAGAGATGTAGTCATCCAGGATGTACTGGGCTATCTGGGTTGTCTTGCCACACCCTGTATTGCCTCGAATAATTACAACAGGGTTTTCATTTATGGCACTGAGAATCTCAGAGCGCATAGCGGCGATGGGCAGCTTGTCACGGAATTCAAGAAACTGCCGATATTCAGCATCATTCTGACGGCGATCGCGCAACGAGCGCTCAAAGTCTGCTGATAGATCATCAATGCTAATTGTGGCTAATTCGCCTTCATCGATGTTGCAGGCGTGCCAGGCGTTCCAATTCGGCAACGGGGGCGCCCACGGAATAACCGAACTTTCCTGACGCTTCTCTCCCTGCTCTTGCCCCATGTCCATGCGATTCGTGTTAACCTAATTGGAAATGGTTTTATAAATTAGCTAAATATCCTAATCTCTTTAACATTGATGCCTTTCCGCAAAAGTATCGTCATCAAAAAGTCAAACTTTACATTAGAAGGTGTTCTTGATAATGCTTTTTTAGAATTAATGCGAATCTTAGATGTTAGCGATACTACACAGTTTTTAGTTAAAATATTTGGGTAGGTTGTATTTTATCAAAAATGTATAATCTTTTGCAGTCATCAGTAACATGTGATACTTGCGCAAAAATACGTCAAGGCATCAATGTTGATAATTTTGTGTGGGTTTTTAGTTATTTTAATTTAAAAAAATATATATTTTTCCACCAATTTGTGAAAACTAACAATACTTACAATTAGGGAAATTGGAGCTGCATCCGGTTCGATTTTAATGTTGCAAGGATTAACGACAGGCATGTCCAGCATCCTAATAACTTCGTCTACGCTTGCCACTAGGTCGGGGGACAGGCTAACTGGATAGGGCTTCAACTCCTCGTCCTTCTTTTTCTTGAGGGTGCCACTAAAGGCTTCAATTACCTTCAGGTGAAACAGCTGACGTACCAATGACAAAGCGCACGACTTGCTGGCCGCTTTCTTGTTAGAACCCGTCTCGCGAGCAGTGACCTTTCGCTTCAGAGCCGGAACAAATATAGACAGCTCTGCCATGAAGCTCCTGAATGAGGAAGAAATTGAAGCTTGGTTTCAAACGTGCTCAAATGGACTATGACTTACCTTAACGATTTATAAAAAAACCACTCATTGAGAGCAGCAGAGGACACATTTGGCGAGCCAGCCGCCAAAGCGATGTGGTGCTATTATAATAAATTGATATGTAGCCAGCATAGATGACGAGAATTTTTGCAGCCAAGGCCGCCTTGCATGCCGGTTCGTTTCTGTTACAAACTACATGCAAGGCTGCCGGGCGCCTTTTCGTTTAGTTTCGTACCACATCGCTCTGATGGCCCTTGGTTACTGCCGGCGTCCCCCTGCGAGCTGCGTTCCAGGCTTGGCTGGGTGTGAACATCGACAAATCTGGAACGCAGTCGCAAGCCCAAAAAAAAATAAACGGATCATAACATACCTAGCGTGATCCGGGCCTACCGGAGTATACTTGTAATCGTCGCGAATATTGTTTGCTTGCTTGTACATGTTCAAGCGGTCCTTGGCATTTTCTATGGTCCAGTTGCCATGAATTGCAGCATTAACGTCGATAGACTCGGCCTCATTCATATCTTTTTGCTCCTGCACGTGGTCGATTATATTGAAGCGATGACCACCATCGCCCTCGTGATTGAGTGGCCGGTAAGCTTCACCCAGGTCCTGTGGGCCCGACTTCCCGCCGAAAACGCGTCGCGACTGACCCCCATCTCCTTCCCCACTCGCTGACTGACCATCAGCTAGAGAACCAACTCTGGGGCCCGACGTCCCGAGGCCAGCATCTGGGGGTACATCGTTAGCATTTAGCTTACCTACGCGCACTAAGTAATTTACAAAGTCGCGGCACGCATTCTTTTCGGCGTCCTTTTTATTGGTGGAGTTGCCCACCCCAATGTAGTTGTTTTGATCTACACGCACTTCGCATAAAAACCGTTGTCTGTTTTTTGGTCCTATAATTGCAAATTGTCATTTTCGTTTGTATTCATACCGGCAGGAGGTTGGGTCCGAAAGCGATATTGCTAATCTTACCCGTTTGGCGCACGTCCAATTTTGGTTCCTGGCGTGACTTAGAACAGTACTCATACAAAAACGACTTAATATCCATATTATCCTGTTTTCTCTCAGTTAAATTTACGAATGGCAAGAATTTATATTCTGCTGTAGGGGTGAGTTTTTAGCATTGACGGTAAAAAACTTTGAAGTATATAAAATATCGATGAATCGATAACCAAGTTCATACCATGTGTTGGTAAACGTTATTTTCTAAAAATATGTATAAATTAATTTTATATAATAATTTGGTAATTTATTTAAATTTGGTAATTTATTGTGATAGGTAAAAAAATTTCATTTTCTAAGAGCATTACTGGTCAGGTAACTTTGGAGTACGATTGGAGTACGAAATATATATGTATATATGTATATGGCGGCCTTTTGTTAAAAACTTGAAAAATTACGAAATATTTCGTATGAACAAAATACTTTATAGGAACTAAATCCTTCCATAGTATTAATATAATTATATTAAGAACTGTATATGTAATTTAATCCATTTTCTACCTTTTACGGTTTAGCAAAGTAAAAGTAGCTCAGTGGCTCTGAGTAAACAATAATTAAAATAAAATATTAAAAAAATGTTGAATTTAATCTTCATCGACCGGAATCATAGTTTGCTGTGTGATAACGGCGGCGACAACATACATAAAGTGAAATTCTCCTAGGAATCCCTAAGTTAATTCAGTTTTGTGAACACTTCAAAATAAAAGATTTATTTAATCATGTTTTTCCCCCATATATATATATTTTTTCACATTTCGATAAGAAAAAAAATCGATGGAACAAACCGATATTTTAGTGGCAGCGCCTTCTCAGAGCGCTGTGGAATGGTGTTGCCATTTAAATACCAAAAAAACGGAATTTCGTCTTTTCAGTGGGGCCGTTGCTGATGTTAGTAGTAATACCAACGATACAAATAGCCAAAATCCAACAAATAATCATCGATGAGCCATTTTCGCAGGAAAAAAACTCTCTTCGCAATGAAAAAATAGGCCACAAGTTGAGTGAAAAATGTGAAAAAAGAAGTTTGGAGGCCAGGAATAAGAAGTGCACGCGCAGATATCCCTACTGACCACCGAATTATAGCAGTTTCCGCGAAGTCCGCAGCATCATAGTTGCGACCTGTGTTGTTTGCCAGCGCCTAGCATCACATACACACCCACACGACCCGTAGATACAAGTCAGCAGCACACACGCTCACGCGAACGCACACAGACGCAGGTCCGGTCGTGTGAAAGCATTTAATTTAGTTAGTGCCACAGAAATACGCGGAGTTGGGCGAATCCGCATCCAACTACACAAATTGGAAGCCAGCGAGTCACAACATTGCTCTGCACTTTGAAAGAGCGAAGGAAAAGAGAGAGTGGGTGGGGAGAGCGAGAGCGTCGATGGTGCCAACACCCAAGCACAGCACTGATCTCGCAGCGAACACATAAACAATAAACAAACGGCGCGTTGCACGGGCGCAGTGAAAGTAACAGCAACGTAATCGCCTCTGGCTGCAATTCGGCTTCCATTCATTGCATTTATCACGACAGTGCCCCAAGTCTTCGACAACATCACAGCAATAGTAGCAGCAACCAAGTGCACCGCCGACAGCCGAGATGGGCAATTGTCTGACCACACAAGCGGGGGATGTAGATAAGGGCGCCGCCGATCGTATAAAGCTGGATGAACCCCCATCCATTGGCGGGGTCGTAGGCGTGCCGCAGATAGCAATGCCCTCGCACGCGGGGCAGCCTACAGAGCAGATTCGGCCGGTGCCACAAATCCCAGAGAGTGATTCTGCCGGAGCTAACGCGAAGATATTCGTGGCCCTATACGACTATGACGCTCGCACCGACGAGGACCTGAGCTTCCGCAAGGGCGAGCACCTCGAGATATTGAATGACACACAGGTGAGTCAAGCGAAGAGGAGCGTTGATTGTAAATGTGTACGAGAACAGCCAATCAGTTGCGTATGAAGCTAATAGTTCCTTACCAACAATAGAAAGTGTAAAAAATACGAGTGCATTAGTTCCTTTTTGTCCGCCCATCACTATTTTATTTCACCAATAGTAAATCTTACTCTAACGATTCAAATCGGATTCCCATTCTATTGACTGATAACAATTCTGAGAAAGAATTACAAAATCGCGAAATTGTTTTCTGTACGCATATTTCAAACGTTTTACTAACACTTTTTACTTTTGGGAACTAATGCCTTGTTCCAATGTCCAGGTGTATAAATCAAGGTGGATGGACAAAGCTTATATTCTTTATCAGCATAACATCCGAGTCGATCTACATAGCCCCATCAGCCTGTCTGTGTGAGCGAGTGGATCTGAGACTATAAGTGCTAACCATAGAACGCGGCATAGACACTCTGTAGGCCAACTAAGCTTCAATTCCGTTCTCAAACTAATATCAACTTTCTGTTGTTTAGTTCACGTTTTCTACTATATATCCCAACAATATAAATTTCACGAAAATACCAAAAAACATCTAGCACGTTCTAAAGCTTCACCGGTGTGTTTGGTTCCCAGTTATTTAGAAATCTGCAATTTGCACAGTTTAATTGCTCAGACATGGATCTAATCACATATAAATTCAAAGTCACTTCAAGCTTTATTAAAATACAAGGGATGCTTAAAATATGGCTATTGTTCTGTTAATGCCATCCAGCATCAGGTGGGTTTTCGCTACTCACAAACTTTCGCTAACACAGCTCTGAAAACGGAAACCTATTTGAATAATAAATATAAATATAATTCATACAATACATACATAAAGGAGAGGTATCTGGCCCAACTAATAGTGCAATAAATACTCAGAAAAAGTAAATAAAACACTGATAAGACAGTCATCCAATACTCTCAATTTTATCATTTTGAAAGGATTCCCAATGCGAAGAATCTTCTTGGCCTTGGTGTGTTTGCTGGAATCTATGAAAATAACTCATGCTTATCGTTTATTGAAAATATTTTATGTGTCACATAATGGAGTCTATATTGTGAAGTCCATCACGTTCTGAAGATATCATTTCTCAGCTTCGCTACTCTCGGTAGCTCTCCACATCTACATGTTCGTTGATTTCTCTGGTTACCTACTTCAAAGAGGAAAATAAGCGGAACCCTTACGAAAATAATAGAATTTGCGATTGCAACATTTATGTTTGAGTGCGGAGGAAGTCACCTCTCACCCCGAAGCCGAAATATTTATCTTGTGCATATTTTAAGATTTTACGTCAACTTAGCCATGACCACCTCAGCATCGAGGGAATGTAGCCGCTAAAAGTGTGACGTCCGCCCCTGGCTGCTGGCCAAAAGTTGCGTATTCCCTCCGTAATGGAATCATATCGTGTTCAGATTCCGAGTGACAATGGGAATTCGCCTTGTAATGTCTTACACGATACTCAATGTTAGCAAGGGATATGTTGCAGTGCTTTTATAATGTTTAATGAGTACCTGAATGCACCGCAGAGTCTAGAAAAGCTATTATACTTCAAGCTTCAATATACTTTCGAATGATATACTTTGTAAATGGGAAACCCTTTCAACTAATGTATTGGATCTCACGAATAGCTACCTTAGATATTAGTCAGTTATGTTTTAATCGAGATATTTTTAGGGATGCATTTAGGTTAGCACCCACCTATGCCGGTTTTAGTGAAATGTTAAATGAAATGAAGAAAGGGCTGGTAAAACCCTAAATATAAATTTATAGATGCGTAGAATCGATACTGCCTTACCCAAATTGTTGAGCTTTTAAACCAGCTTCAACTCTCTGCTGTATCTACTGCATCAACTGCATCTAAATATATACAAGTGCATTGGTTTCTTAAGCTTTTACCGATCTTCCCCTAGTGCGGTGGCTAAACCAAAAACTTGAAAATCGAAAACCAAAAAGTAAGCCCATAATTACTGAACGGTTTATTTTCATTTTACTTTCCTATATTTATTTTTACTGTGCGTGCGGCACGATGCGTTATTAGGGACCATCTTGAAATTACACCAAACAGCTATTGAAGTATTTTTATCTGAAATATTAATAGGTAAATTCCTGCCAGATTAGAGTGTAAAGAGTTGTACCCGAATTCAATAAATTTAGTCAAGATCAATATCTGATTTCAAGGCAATTGTTAAACTGGTGTCTGGTAACTATATCTACGTATCCATACAGACTACACAGCAAATAAAATATAGATTAAATTTCAAATTATTTAACTTTTTCCTTTCATATTACCAACAGGGCGATTGGTGGCTGGCGCGCAGCAAGAAGACACGATCAGAGGGCTACATCCCATCTAACTACGTAGCTAAATTAAAATCCATCGAAGCAGAACCGTAAGTATATTTCATTATGCCTGGAAAACCATTTAAGAACTTTCAATAGGCCCCTAAATTATTTTACGCATAAATGTGACAAGTAGACTTTGCGATTATTTACATTTGCTTTCTACACGGTCGCAATATTGTTCTACACGGTTTACAAAGTGGATTGCATACTTTTGGGATTTATTGGAAAAAAAAATAACACTTTAAAGGCATTCTATGTTGAACCTGCTTCACTTCAGCTTAGATTAACTAAGCCTATTTGAAATTTTTTTTTTTAAGGAAACAAGTAAAAATTTTAGGTAAAATTAATTATTCCGTTAAATAGGAACAAATATTTCGATTATTGCAACTGTTTGTACTCTTACTTCTGTACATACATACATATTTATGTCTATGGGTTGCTTATGAAGTTCTTTGGTTCGGTGCTTTTATTATAGAAATGTTTGAGGTGTATAAATAAATAACAAATAACAGCACTAGGGAATAGTCATGGGAAGGTGAAAATATATTTTTATTCTTTGAAGAAAGCAATTGATAGTTATTAGACAAAAAGGTTAGTGTTCCTTGCGTTAATTTATCAATTTAATGTCCTCCTTTCCATGTTTCTTTGTTTTGAATTGAACAAATTTTGGAAAGTATTTGAAGCGAGACTATTTTTAATATTTATGTATCATTTAAAATATTTAAAAGGTCTTTTAAAATGCAACTGATTGTTAACTTGGTGTTGTAACAATTTAAATTTAATTTTGTAACAGTTTAAAATTGTTAGCTTTGTGTCGTTGCAATTTTTTATTGACCAATTATGCATCGAAGCTTCCTATTTCGTATTTAATTTGGCAGAATACTGCATCCGTTTAATAACCAATTTAGCTAAACATACGTTTGCATCACCTTTTTGCAGTTCTCATAGCCGATAGATGAGTATTTTTACTGGCTGGTAAGCGCCTAAAAGTAACGTGAGCCCTTGTCAAACCAATTAAAGTTTTAACGATGTTGTACTTCAGACATGAGTATTCACAGGGGTACCGCAGTTTCGAGTTCGATTGGAGCCAGCTTTGGTTTCATTTACAGTTGAGCTCAAACGAAGTCAGTTTTGGCTTTGGAGTGTTTATTTATTAGCTGAATTATTATTGGCTGTTTGGACAAATGTTCTGGCTTGTGTCTTGGGTTTAGTAGACAATTAAGCTCTGGCTTTGAAACGTGCGAGGGGCTGGGCCGAGCTCAGTTCGAGTAATTCGAGTGGCCGGCCCGGGCGGTGTCAGTGTCAAGTGCCCTAAACTTGACCCAATTCCGAGACAAGACTCTTAATTGCCTAGGAAGCTTCTTTGGCCGAGATTTCAGTGGCGCACATTCCGAACGAACGACCACTGTGTTTACCCAAATCAGGCAAATGCATTTCACATACTTGGAATGAAACTTTATTGAAATATTTGAAAGAGAAAAGAAACAGCTGCGTAAATTCAAGCTTCAAGAGACTCGTCTGATGCTGCGATGGAGCTGGGCCTGGGCGTAGGGAAAAGTTCAAAAACCGGTAAAGCGGTCGCCAACAAAAATAAATATCATTGATGCCATTAATTACATTTATCTTGCCCGGGTTGCCCTGTTGTTTGCTGCAGTCGGGCAGTGGGCTACTACATTCTGGGGGAGAGACCTCAGGTCCGTGGACTTGGCGTGGGCCAAGTGCATAAGCATGCACTTCATGTAGCGTTTCCTAACGCCGGGACTCTCGTCTCTCGGGTTTCAAGGCCATCCCAGCTCATGTTACACCCGAAAACCCCACCCCAAACGGTGATATTATTTTAACCTAATTGAGGGCAATTGTTATCCGATTGCCTTGGACTCTTACCCATATGCATAAATCAGCATTAAGTGGTAACCGGTAAGTAGCAAGCTGGGCCACGGAACCCCGAGCCAGCTACAATCAGCTCTCGTTCAATTCATTTTATTTAAGAGTATTTGCCATGCAGTAAATACTGCTGTCGTTCATTTAACTGTGCTTTCTTCTTTCTTCGCCTTAAGGACCGCCTCTTGAACAGTTTTATTTTTCCGAGAAGTCTTATTGTCGCGTTCCCCGATATGGTTTTCGATTTCTGTTGGTCATGCAAGATGCCTCTGCGCATTACATATTGTTTATACTCGTGCAGATGCAAATTAGTTACCCAAATCTGAACCAGAACTGCTAACATATGCTTATGTGTTCCATTCTGAGGGTCCTTCTAATTGAATCGGTAGGATTCGATTGCCTCCTGCTGGACAAATATAAGACTTGAGTACATCTTTAAACCCTACGTCTGGCAAGCGTAGACGGCTCCAATGCAGTGACGTCAACGCAGTCGAAGTTCGATGTTTTCCCAGAATTCGCCAGAGCCGAGGTTGAATCTCGATTTTGATTCAGGTGAAATTTTTTTGGGAAATACACGGGCTTGCGGCTGAAGTTGGTGATTTGTTTGTCTTGTTTAACTTGGTTTGCTTCCGTTGATTAAAAATATACTAGTAAGGAGAACCGATTGCAATGTGTGAAACGTTTTGGCAGTAAATTCCCAAGTGGTCATAAATAGCTAATAATATGCTTTGATGTCACACTGCCCCCTAGACTGCCAATGAGCAATATCATCAAGATGTTGTGCGGGGCTCCAGTATCCGATAGGAAGTTAACCAGCCTAGTTCGTTAACCCAAAACGTATACAACCACCCACAAACCCAAAAATCCATTAAACCTATTTTTATTCGAATCCAGTTTCTCTCATAAATCACCAGCGCAAAACATTTATTCGCAAATCAGCTCAATCGCCAAAATCCGAAGTTTTTGCGCGGTATTCGCGAAGTATAAGGGACCTCCTTTTGGGACCCTTTTGGGATTATTCAGGGTGTCTTGAAATAAAGATTGATATTTTTTGTGGCACTCAATAGTTTTTATAATTTATTAAATAACTAAGTTTAATACTAGGATTGCTGGGTATCATTGGTCGGTAAAGAACTTTCTGCCTCTGTCCAAGCACTTAAAACCCCAGAAGCGTAGAGCCATTGCAAGCTTAAGTCGAATTTTAGATTTATATTTGAGCAGTTGTACTTTTTGAAGAGTCACTCACTATCACTGCGACAGTTGGCTGTGATGTGCGCACTACATGTGTACACTTACCGACTTGTTTGTTTTCGTTTCCCTCGATTGTTTATATTGGATAATCCTCAATCTTCCGACACGGAAGACGACACCTGACGCAACGCTCAATTAAGATACGCCCGCCCGCCCCTCCCAGAGTGCTGTGTCGCCTGAGCTTTGTTCCGATTTGTGCGATTTTTGCTTTTGGCAGATTTCAATGTCAGTGGCACTAATTCATTGTATGCATATTGATTTGCCTCGTCTGATTATAAAAATGTATCGAAAAGCGATCAGATAGTTTGGCTGCGGATACCAATTTATGAATAATTGAAAAACGGTTGGGCCATCGCTTTGGAGCAGTGTAAGCTAAGCTATTGATGGTGAAAACATCGTTGTACTACAAGTGCCTTTTTTATCGAGCATGTCGCAAGAGAAGGTCGTTGAACTCCGCGAGGATTACTCCGCCAATTGCTGGCCTTACCAGCCCGTCCGAGCTCTTTACAAATCCCTGCATGCATGGAGACCCGATTTAATTCATCGCTTCTTTTTGAATCATGTGACGTGTATATTTCGATGGTGTGGCATATTAAACAATGTTTAATAGAAGGCAGTTGTTTAAATAATAACAAACAAAGAGTGAAAAAGAAAGCTTCTCTGGGAGTCGACTCATTCAACCGGGATATTCTCAAAAATATGCATTATGGGTTGTCCGTATTCGTGTTGATAAAACTGGAGTAGCTGTTGAAAGGAAACAGTTGAAGCCACGGGCAACGTTCGTTCATGAGGTCAAGCTGAATATGGTGACTAGATTTGCACGCATTTGCCAATTCGGTTGGCAGCTACCGCTGGTACTGAGTTTCCCACTGTGGAGAGCAACTTACTGAGAATATGCTGATTAGACCTGATTTTTCAATTACCGAAATTGTACAGGAAGCAGAATGCGAACCGTTAGCCGGACATTCGATCAGAAGTTGTAGTTGTTCACTAGCTCAAGCTTGGATGCGGTAGATTGAAGGATAAGTCGGATTCTGTAGGCGGCTGTTTAGTGACAGTTATTGGGGAGTTTAGAGGATGATACAGTAACTATGAGGTATTCTCGACCTAGACATTTCGTTCGGGTTTTAGTCCGTTGTTGTAAAGTTGTAAAGCGTAAAGGGATTTTACATAAAAATTTAAAAATATTTTAAACCCTTTCTGGTTTCAAAAAAATGATACATTTTTGTTGCAAGATTGAGGAATTAAATGTATGTATGAAAGTGAAGCAACAAAGACTGGCATTGATGCGCCATAGATTCAACATTTTCTGGATAATCCTCAAGTTTAAAAAAAAAACGAAAACTTTCTAATTCACAATAGTCCAAAATTAATCCTAAATGCGGGCCAATTGTAGAGAACATTGAGCCAATTATAGGAGCAAAAATGAAACCCTAGGGACCTTTAAAATGTTAAATAAACACTTATTTGTCGACGAGACTACCTTATGGTTATCATGGTATCATGACTTACAACTCCCTTAATTTTGACTCTTTTATTGGCGCTTGAACCTAGTTCCAAGCTTATAAGAACCTAAAATAGAAAGCCATTAAGCAGCTGCTTTTGCTTCAGCGTTCTATAAATAGCACTTACACAACAAGTTTCGCCTTAACTTCAAAAATATTTCATAAATATATAAGTTATGCCGCTATTTACCTGTTTGCTTATTAATTTTTGTAATTTTGTCTATTTTCAGGTAAGTCTACACATTTAAATATATCTTTCCATTGAGGAAGACTCCTTAAATGAAGTATTGAATCTATCGAGGTAACATCTAGTTCGTACGAGAGCCTAGGTATACTAGTAATAGGGAAGTACTCTTCCTAACTCTACTCTAACTCATGCAATTGTACATCACCGAGGGAATTAACTCCTGTGCCTACGTATTCCACACGAATCCGGACTACCAATCACATTTGGTTCCGATCGCTTAGCATTCCTTATCAATGACGGGTTCAATAGCGTTCACAGCACCACACACACGGCAGACACACCACGGCGCAGCAGTGGCATTTCGATCCGCATAATTTGACTTCCAGAAACGCTACAGCGCCGCGTTATTTTTGATTTGTAAACAAATTTATACGACCTGACATTTTGTCAGTGACAGCCCCGCCAGCGGCTAATTATTCTCAACTCGGCCTGATCTTTGCAATCAACGCACTTGTGACTAATTTCAGTCCCGTAATTGCTAAGTGGTGCGCCGGAATCATTCATCTTGAAGCGATGCGATCTAAGAGCGCGAAAGCTGCGGCCGAGCGCCGAAGAGCGCTCGCATGCTCGCGATCACCTGTTGGACTTCTTGGCCAGGTTATAAGAGAACGGCGGCCGCCAGCTCGCGAGAGCAATGGTGAGAGCGGCTCACCTACACCGCGGCAGCAAACTTGGCTCAAATTGCTTTTGTATGGCTGGCTGGCAAGCGGCTAAAACCTTTCTATAAAAATTTCATGAACGTATCAGTTGTCTGCGGAACGGTGCTCAAAACGGACGTGTTAAAGACACGGAACATCGGTGCTACTCGATTCGGTTTCTTCGGTCGACTCGACGCTATTAGATTCGATTCCGCTCGATCCGATTCGGAAATCACTCAAGTTCATAGGAAACCCCGAACAGAATCAATCGCCATAATCGCCTGCCGCGCATCGCGTCGGGTTTCCTTGTTCGCGATCCACTTACGCCAAGCGCTGCCAAAAAACTGGTTGCACGTCAACAACGCTCGTACGACGCTGAGCATTTGTGTTAGTGGCATACTTCTAACGGCCGCCAGTGTTTCCTTTGTTCGGCGTGCACTGGGCTCCCCGAGAAGAGCTCCGCAGCCCCGTAGGTGCACCGCAATATGGAGCAGTAGTGTTCCCAGCGACAGAGAAGGTACGCTCGAGGTCCGCGGTCGGAGATCCGAAAGAGACGGAACCTGCCTGGGAAGCGGGCGCAGAACTTTCTATTTTCTTTACTGTTTCGCCGTGCTTCGCTGGTTATGCGACTACATTTTCTTTGACCTGGCCTGGCCTGGTCTGTGCTGGCTGTCCGACACGCCCAGCTAAGCTAGATGGAGCCACATCGGTGTCGCCCCCGCCATTGGATTATGCAACGCTTTTAAAAGTCGTCCTCAGGTCTGGCGGGCACTATCGGTCGGTATGTGCTAAAATGCACAACTTCTCCGCCATATGAATGAATTTTGTGCGAATGTGGGTACGAAAGGGTGGCTTGTAGCACATGGCTTGCTCGTTTTCGTACAGAGTACACGACTGCAGTTGGATACTTGCTTTTTCTAGCCACCGTTCCAGCCGCAGAAACCATATCTATTTGCACTTACGTGACTTATAAACTGCACTATTCCGCGCTTATTCTCCAAGCACCAGCTACACCAGCTTATGCTTAAACCGGGGTAACTCGGAGCTCCACCTAGCAATTGGTTCGCCATTCGCCACTCGCTCGCCTTTATTTTCACGTTTTTCTTTTCGCATCAGGCTCCCCCGGAGCAGTACATTTCCTGTACTGCCAGAGTGAGTCATGCCAGAGTCAGTCAGTCAACAGAGGCAGAAACGATAAAAACGCAGATACAAAATATTCAGTTGAAAACCCAACAAAATCGCTTTCAAGAAGAGTGTGTGAGTGGCAGCGCCAGAAGAGCCATCGGCCCCAAGAGCCACAGAGCCGAAGAACCGAAGATAGGCAGACAAAGCTAATTGTTTGGGGTCTTTGCCGTTCGTCGGGCTGCAGCCGTTGCTACCAATTTTCAGTTGATTCACACTCTTTGGATATTGCTTCTTAAGGTTTATTATTTAAAGTTAAACCCAAAGAAAAGGGAAGCTTTTCAAATACACTTTATACTCCCAGACTTCCCTACAATCCTTCCTAACAATCATCAGAGTCCATCAGTCAACATTAATAATACATATATAGTTTCCTTTTTAGTTTAAATAAATATTTGATCTAGGGGATTTTCTATCCAAATATGCGTGGCGAGTTCCGGAAAAGGCTTCGCGCGGGATTAGAGTTTAATAGGCCGAGTGATGGCTGCCACTAATTTTAATCAGTGATCTTTTTTCATTGTGCAATGACCTAAATTGGGGGCACAAATCAAAAGCCACCGATTTTAGTCACCCGTGAGGTGTATTTTGTGTTTTGCTAGTGGATGTCGGTCTGTCGGTTGCTGGCCATGTTTTTGGTGGCCAAAAAGCTAACCAGTCATTTGCACATAAATAGGCAGCAGCACGCGGGCCATCAGTGTCTCAGTCGCGGACTGGCCCGGCCGTCTGCTGCCCCTGGCTAGGTGGTTGGGCTTGGACTTGGACTTGCGTTTGTTTTGGGAATGAAGTTAGTTTTCTTTTTGTCTCTGGGGAGAAAGTACCGGTCAAAACTTGAAATTAGTAGGCATCGATCTTCCTCGGCTTCAAATATCTCCCTCTCGCACTAATTAGCTGTGTGTTGTGTGGGGCGTCTCTCGCGTTTCAGGCGCTTCGGTTTCATAATTCTGGACGATGGATGCTGGGATGTGCCACAGTAGCAGCAGCGGCAACTGAAGTGGCGACGTGTTGCGGCAACAAAAGTTGCAGGATGCTATTAAACATTCCATGGTAACAGCCAAGAGAGCTCGGTTTTGATTGTGAGGTCTGCACAAAGGCAAACAAACGGCTATGAGAAACCACAAAACCGGTTCGAATTGGGTCGTAGCACTTTTGAGTGCAATTGTTACCTTTTAAACCACAGCCACAGCCACGGCGCAGCTATCGCACTCGACTTTACGACGCTCGCTTTGCAGCTCATTATGCTCGTTATTATGACGGTCTTGTTCGGTTTTCTTGGCACGCGCTGCCATAAAAACAAAGCCAGCCCCACCACCTCCCACACTGCAAACACAAACAAAGCGGGCGATATTTTGTAATGACCATGTTTCGCCCCTGTTAGCATAGGTCAGTCAGATGGTTGCGCTGAGGTTTGGGCTTCTGTTCGCGGACCCTTGCCCAGTGGCCTTACCCAGTGTAGCCTCGCCGGCCCTAATGCCGTGGAGCCAGCGCCACTATTTACCCAACTCCAGGGCGAAATACACAAACAAACCCGAACTATTGGTTCTCGGCAGATAGTTGGCGAAAAAAGCACCTCTAGACAAAACACTCGGCGGCGGGCAGGGCCAGAGACGCTTTCAGTCTCCTTTCGAGAATCCGATTCCGAGACGAGTTCAACAGGTTTTGTGGTCGGGCGTTGTTATTATGATTATTGTTGGCGTTAATCAGCGGAACAGCTGTTTCTCTTCAATAATACTTAACTTTTGTTGATATTAAATGCATACCCTATCGAAAGGGAAAGTTGGCAGCGTTTCGGGCTCGACTCCCGCGTCGCATATCAGGTTAACCATATAGGCTTTCCCACCAAAAGTATACTTTCCAGCTTTAAGAACCTTTACTTTTGTTTACAAGATTGATGCCGACAGCAATTGCATTTGAAGATTGCAAAGATGCTCTCATATTGGTAAAATATGAATGGAATGTTTCCGGAACAGAGTATCCGAAGTGGGGGTTACTTGGGGCTCTGTGGCATGAGTCAGCCCCCGAAAGATGTGAGTTAAACAGCCGATATTGGGAGGTCTCAGCAAAAAATACCCGAAGATTGCGAAGAAACAGTTATGCCTTTTACAGTCCATGATTTTTGAGTTTTGTTTTGTTGACATTGACATTTGCTGATGCTGGTGCTGACAGAGTTCCACGATGTTTCACGACGGCAGCGCAATCCGCCCGCATTCTTTGCGGCGGCCAGCTCATAGGTTGGGGCAATCCATTTGGCAAAGACTGGACCTGTTGGTTTTCTTCGCTTCCTCGGCCATCCTGTCTCAAGTACCCCTTTGTCGGCTCTTCAGCGAGCTACGAACTGCTACCTTGTGCCAGCGCAGATCGTATCTCACCCGATCTCGATTATTTTGGCTGCATGGGCAGATCGACGATCACCCAAGGAACCTTCAACTTGGCCGTTCGGCCAGTTTCTAAAAGCTCATCTTTTTGGTCTGATCTCTGGTCCGCTGGTTCGTTCGTTCAAAAGTCTGGGGTCATTGAGCAAGCTGCCGCGTGACATAATTGCTGCCAATCAATTCAGCCTCATACTACAACCCACAATAAATTAACAGCCAAATTTTCCATCGTCCGTTACGTATTCTGTGTGCATGAATCAGATGGCGTCCAAAACATGTTTGTTATGACTATGGCATCTGACATCTGGCAGGTAGCAGTTAGCAGTTGGCAGGTGGCACTTGCCTTTCAATCGATATTTCGGTGTCCAGTTATTTCTCCACTGAAGAATGAAATCGTTTGTCGTCTTCCCCTAGACGTCATCTGGTATACGCATCACGTCCACCTCTCCAGCAGTTAAGAGTGTTGGCGATGCGTTCCATCACATGCGATTCTCGTAAAGTATTCCTTAGTCTTTGCACACGCCAGTAACGCTCTTTAAAATATTTCAAGGCTATGGGTCACCTTTGTTTACTCCATCTGCGATTACCTTAATTTAGACTGTGTCTGCAAAGCATTTGAAACCAGAGTTTCTAGATCTAGATCGTCGTCAGCGAAGTTTCCGAAACAGTGAAGAAATCATCCAGTTGGGACCGTCTCGAGTCGTGTTCTCCGAGATTCTCAGCCTTCTCAGCTAAATGGTTTTCTTTCTCCAAACAGCCGCTAGCCACGCCACCGAAGCTCCATCATGACAGCTATGCCCGTAGTATGGTGCACCGATCCCAACTCGGTGAACAACAAGCCCACGGCCTTCGCCCTCCACGGCATCCAACTGCAGGGCAATGTCACGGAGAAGCAGGTCCACGCCCTTCGGGACCTGGTCAACGCCGCCGCCGAGGGCCGGCTCATCCTGCCCTCGGACGGCACCTTCACGCTGCTGGACAGCGGTCTGAGTATTGAAAGCTCCATTGTGCAGGAGCAGGATTCGCAGAGTAGTCCTGTCGAGGCGGTCCAAGCCAAAAGTGCCAAGAACACCTATATTCTGATGCCGGTGAGCAAGGCAGAGGGCTCTTCCGGCTATCGGCAGGAGGATGGAGCCGCGGGAGGAGCAGGAACGTCGTCTATCGCGGCCGCTGCCGCCCAGTTGGAGTTCCTGCTGGAATCGAAGTCCGAGGCGGACACGAATGCGGAAGCGGAGGCAGGGACAGCCGGCTCTGGCGGGGAGATTCTCTACGAGCTCCTGTGCTGCGCCAAATGCATGAACGAGCAGCGCACCGGAAATATCGGATCGTGTTCTGGTAGGCGCCAGACGCGCTGCCTGAAGGGAGTCCCCGGGAGGAGCAGCGAGTATGAGACGGTCAACGACTCGGCTACGTGGCAGCTCCAGCTGGATCCTGTGAGCATTGCCAGTAAGTACGCCCGCCGCCAGCAGCGCCACAAGCTGCACGGCACCGTCTCCATGGGCATCGCACGTAATCGGACCCATCGCCATCACAAATTACCCATGCACAGTGTTAAAATCTTTCATAATCGCAGCAGTTACACGCCAGCAGCAACAGCCCCAGCCACCGCATTAGCAACAGCAGCATGCAATGTGGGCGGAGGCCGAGAGGTGTCGACAGTTCCGATAGCGATTCCGATTCCGAGTCCGAATCCGAGTATGAGTGCGAATCCCCATTGCTCACCCAGCCCAGTCACTAGAGCGCACCGCACCAGTGAAGCGTTCAGTTTGTTATTGACAGCGGCGCGATCTACATCGCTGTCAGCAACGGGTACGGGAACGGGAACAGCAACTGCAGCGCCAGCGTTGCCCCTATACGCAGTGGTTAACAAAAGTCGCGACTTGGCTGGAAGCGCCCAGGGCGAAGCCTCTGAGGAAGTGCCCGCGTCCGCCATGCTGGCCGTGGTGCCCGAAGAGCCGCCGCAGCCAGTAGTAGAGGGGCGGGATTTGATTAGCTTTGACGACGATCAGGTACAGGCCGACGAATCTCTGGCAGGGGCGTCGCTCTCCGTGGACCTTTGCGCCCCCAACGAGGCGGACGCCTTGCTTGCCCTGCTGGACACCCCTCCGCCCACGCCACCGAAGCCCTGCCCATCCGCTAGCAACAGCTCCAGTCGCAAAACCAGCTTTGACTCCACCAGCACCCACAGCTCTATGGACTCGGGCTTCATGGAGATGCAGAACAAGTTGGACGCATTGGCTGCAGCTGCGGCGGCCGCGACGGCGGCTACTCCATCAGGAACAGCTTCTCAGGGCGAAGAAAAAGTTACGCAACGCAACTACAAGGAGTGCCTGACGCAGTCGCGGAACCGCCGCAAATCCTACGAGGAGTTCAAAGCCATGTTCGCTGAACTTACCGCCGCGGAAACCACTCAGTCAGAGTCTTTGCCACCGGCGGTGGCAGTGGATGACGCAACAGCGGCGGGCAGCAGCTCTTCGGCACCCCCAGCTGGACAACCACTTCCACTTGCTTCCATTTCAGAACAAGAAACCAAAACCAAAGCCAAAGGCACCCAGCTTGGGAGAGGCAAACCGGATTGCACAAACGAGTTTGCCGCCAGCGCCGATGAAATGGATACCGGCGACGTTGACAGCGATGGCGATGGTGCCAAAGGGGATCTAACAGCAGAAGCAACCGCAACATCAACAACAACAAAGTCTTATGTCTGTAGTACCACCACAGAGGCGATGCGAAAGAATTCCGATTTTCTATCGCAGATTCTCGATCACCAGTTTGCGGCCAAGGAGCGAGCCAAGGCGCACAAGCGTCGCACCTCGTACGAGGAATTCAAGCGTCTAGTTAGCGAAATCGAGCCCCCGGAATGCCTGGAGCTGCTGGCAGCACCCTCCTCCTCTCACAGCGCCCAGACCGCTACCGCGATCGCCCTGGCAGGGGCACCCACGACCACAGCGCCAGCAGCGTCGCCTCTGAAGCGACAGAACGCCCGTCAGCGCAAAAGCTTCGCCAGCTACTTCCTGCCCCGCCGGCACTCGACCAAAGAGCCAAATACTGACAAGGAGAACATACCGCTGCACCAGCCGCGCGAGAAGGAGCTGCAGCAGCTGACGGCCTACATGAAGCTGCCGGCCCACAGGAGCAGCAGCTCCAGCGAGAGCTCTCAGTACAGGCGAAACTTCAAGATCTACGACAAGCTGGTGTACGGCACCATCTACGACATAATCCAGCGCAAGAACGAAATCTACCAGAAGTACGACAAGTACATGACCTACGGAACCATCTACGAGATCCTGCACCGCAAGTCCTCGGCATGTGGCGAGCGATGGCAGCGCAAGAGCCTCAGCTCGATCCTGGAGGGCGGCCGGCCGTCGGGCGACGTCATATACGACATTGTCCAGAAGCGGGAGCGCGAAAAGCAGCTCCAGCAACGGGCCTTTGTGGCCCAACCGACCCCCAATGAACTGGCCCTCAGCCCAGGCCACAGATACGGAACGCTCTACGACATCCTGCAGGGCGAGAAGTTGGACGCCCCTGCGGAGGACACGAACACGTCAGCACCGGCTATGAAAGCAACTCGCTTCGTGGTCAGCCAGGTGGCTGAGTTCCCCGCACCCACATCACCAGGAGAACATAGCGCGGTGGCAGACACGAGCATGGTATCTGGCAAAACGAGCAAACCCACGAAGATGCGCCGGCTGTCCCACATCCTCAGCTACTCCAGGACCGCGAGTGAAGAACCACAGGAGAGCCCTGCCCAAGAGGGAGCCAAGCAGAAACCGAAGCGCAGCCAGGCCAAGCGTCGCATCGGCGTGACCAACCTCCTCCTGCCGCTAGACTCGGAGGAGCTCTACACTCGCATCATAGCCCAGCAGAAGAGCGGCTGCAAGTCGGAGAAGGAGGGCTGTGTGGATCCGGACGCAGCCGCCGAAGTGACCACGGGCAGCGACAGTGAGGCGGGGCCCTTCTCTCGCAGTGCTCTGACCAAGTCCAGCTCCCTGGACGCCATCTCTCTGTCGGTGGCCACATCGCCGGCCGCCTCGCCCTCACCCCCACGTATCCGCCGCAGTCTCAAGCAGCACCGATGCCTGCACCTTCGCCAGCAGCCGCCTCTGACCAAAAAGCACTCCTTGGACAACTGTCTCCAGTCGGGTGCAGTAGCTGCCAGAACGGGGCAGCCACTGCGGCGCTGGTCGAATCAGGCGCCGATCAAGTGCCACTGCCAGGACTCCATTGGTCAGGAGCTTCCGGTGTCCGCTCCTCCCGACTCTGGCTCTGCCGCCGACCGCCTGCATACGTGTACCAGCTGGAGCGCCGCGGGCAGTCCAAGCCCAGTTAACACAAAGTCCAACGGCCAACATGCCGCTGCGCCAACAACGGCGACCAAGAAAGGCAAATCGCGTCGACTTTCGGAATTTACGCGCGGTGAATTTTTAAATGAAAAATCGTAAGTGTAGCCTCCTAAGGCCCCTCCATGCTCCCCCTGTCCCTCGATGCGCCCCACCCTTTCCAATGCAATTTGCGTACTGTCTATTAGTTTATTTATGATTAAAGCATCGCCACGAATCGAACTGTTTGAATACTTTGTCATGTTGTTTTCATCGAAACGGAAATTTCATTGACAAGTATTCTCACCAGAGCGAGGATTGGCAAAGCTGCCCAACTTCTAGGCATACAAGTAGGAACCGATATGCTCTCTAATTGTGGGGTTAACCCGGCAGCGCCCACTCCCAGGGACAGCTAACAGCTACCACGCCTCGCCCCGGTGGTGAATGCCAAAATTTTCCTCTGCAACTCAAAACCGTAACGTATGCAGACAACTTCAAGGCCAAAGCGATTCAAATTGGTTCAGCGTGTGGAATTTGCATATTAAAGCGACAGAGCCGAATATTCGTACCAATGTACCAATGTCCAAACAACTCGCGAACCGACGTAGCGCCAGCGAATTCACCTGCCACCCACCTGCTCGCTCGCTGGAGAAGACGGAGGCATTGAAAGAGTGCGAACACTGTGTGCCTATCGTTAAATTGGGGAATAAACCAAAATGGTCAACACTTGGGGGCCCAGTGCACTTTTCCTTCTTTTATTCCGAAAATGAGAGCTAGAGGTCCCAGCTTTGGGGCGTAGAATACTTTCCTTGCTAGCCCTCACCGTTGGATTGGGACGTGCCCGAATGACGATTCCACTCCTGGGTTCTATCGTCGATTCATTCAATGGGGAATATCTGGGCTTACTTCTGTTGGCCGACAGCTTATTATCGTTAATGGCTTTGGCATTACTCACCGCTGCTTCTAATTGATTTTCCCACAACCAGACCAGATTCCGAGCTGCGGATTGCGACAAATGCTCGACGTAACTGCTTCACGTGTGTCAAGTCCAGTCCCTACATTTGAATTAAAAAGTTTAATGCGAAAACGCAGTCTTCCCTTTTGAGTTTTCTTATAATGATCCTAACCCACAATTCCTAAATTTTGCCTTCAGAGGCGTTGGCAATGCATTCTACCCGAAAGGTGCTCTCATGAGTTGTTATCGTACGCTTCGTAGACGGCTGACAATGACTGTCATTTGCGAAACTTTGCTTTTCATTTGATTATGCAGCTTGGGAGCGCAGCTGAGTTCCGCCATCCCCCAAATTAAATAACCATTAGAAGTGCACCAGAACCCGCCATTAGTTTCGTTGCAAAAAGTTGTCAAAAAGCGCCATCGACAATGGGAAGAGACTTATGTAAACGTGGCTATTATACTCGTGGATGGCGAGCCACAAAGCACACTGGGTGCGGTCAGTGTCGTCCAAGCGGTCGCCCGTCTCCCGGTCCCCAGCTGGGCTCGCCTCTCCAGGGTCTGTTCTATAAACACGGGTTTCGAATGACATGCGTCGGGGCAGAAGCTTCTCTAACGATGTGTTTCAGGTATGGACATTAAGTATTCGCGAGGCAAGCCCACGCCAGAGCACTATTCTCGGGGCCCTGAAGCGGAACGCAGCTTTGGACCGGCCCAAAAGATGACCAGGCTGACGTTTGTTTCGTATTTCGTTCGTCTTTTGTACCGTTGACACGATACGGTATACACAAATTCGAGCCGCCTCTGACAGCTTGTTGGGTCGTCGCCGATTTCAATCAATTGCCGGCCACAATTTCGCGAATATTCACGCAGATTGTTTCTCGCGTGATGAGACTAGCGTTTGGAGAAGAACAAAGTTGCGAGCCATACCCGGGAAGGCAAACGCCGCTGAAAAGGCAGCCGGAACTCTGTAATTTCCCAGCCCCCTATTTTCTATTTGCGCGTGTTCGATGTCTATCTTGCTCTGGTCGGGACCTGGACGGGTCGGGTGCATCGTTAAAAGCAGCGCAAGGCGGCGGTCGACGATCTGAACGATTCTGGCCAAGCAGCCTCTTCCACGGAAGACAGCACCACCACCTAGCATTAACAAATTACTTCTCCATGAAACCAAATCTATTGCCGGACCAAACCGAAACATTCCTAGCCGGTCTGGCTCTGGCCTGGCCATATTTATTTTTAGATGCACCGAACTGGTTACGTCCCAGCTGCTCGCAGTCCGTCTGTCCGTCACGATGTCTGCATTGATTTGGTGTTTGTTTCGCACGAAATGTGCAGCAAGTGCTGCGAAACATTTGCAGCTTGCTCCATCTTGGGCATCCTGTCCAGCCCGAAGTCTGGCTCAATTAAATGGATCCCTGCCCGTCGGAGTCGGAGCCCGCCTTTCGTATCATTGTTGCCGTGTTGCGATGTTGCCATGTTGCTAGTTGCCATGTTTCCATGTTGCGAGCCAACGAGAAAAACTGCATTTGAGCAGGCACATTGTTATTATTCCATCTACATCCATCCGTCTATGCATCGCAGCATGTGTTTACTTGCCCCGCACTCTGCTAACCCGTTGCTATCGGCGCCATCCAGCAATTATGCTTGCCTCCGATCGGTCAGACTTGAATTGGCTGGCTCTGCTTGGTCTGCTTTTAAAAATAGACGCACTCGGGCCAGTTGCTGTGGTCCACAACTGTCAATTGTCGAATACCTCTCTCCACGGCAGGCTCCGTACCCGTAGCTGGATGTCGGAAACGAATGAAAGCAGTAGATAGCCGGGGCTTAGTCCTATTTCAGTCGAAAGGCATCAATGAAAGTTCCTCTACGCGCCACATACCTTTGAATTATGGGGAATACAATTATCTCTCTAGGGAGTTAAAGATTCACTGGTAACTAATAACAATAACAATTCAACTAATCACAACAATTATTTATTGGAGTTTCCGCGTTACATAGACGAAAATAAAATATCGCTTGTCAATGTTTTGGTTATGGATTGCTACTACTATTGTTTTCAATCCCACATCACCAAGTTTAGAAAAGCTTAGGGGATAAAAAGGGGTTGTTTATTCGAAAAGGGTGCCCATTTCTTTGACACAAATGGATTTTTAAATGGTTACACAATTGCCACATGATTTACAATGTGACTAACTCCAACGGTTAGTAAGTAAAAAATTAAGGCAGAAAGATTTAAATATAAATACATCAGAAGTATAAAATTCACTCAAGCAGCCCACCAACCTAGTCCTCCAAAGTTTTATTGTACAAATCATTGTAACTATTGTTTGGCTATGGAAGCTATAGGGTTGGCCTGCAAAGACGCCTAACAGGCATATACCCTCAGTCCAGTAGCTGGAAGGGTCGGGATAGCCCCTTTCATCGAAACGGAAATTATACAAATCAGTGGCCTATAAACGGGAGCCTGCGCTGTCGGCGTTGTCCACCCAATTAGCTGCTTTTCTGCGTTATGTACCGACTGCGCGATGGTTGCTCAGGTGCTTCTAATTAAGTATGGAAAATAAATGTGTATGGCATGCGGCGGATGTTGGGGCTCTGCGGCCACCAGCCAATTATGGAGAAAGTGACAGTGCAGCAGCCAGACTGCAGCCTGTAACCAGATCCATTTTCTGTCGGTTGACCAACACATTGTGCGGAAGGGGATCTCTTGGAATGCAAACCCCAAATTCAAACTCACTCCACAGCTCATTTATTTATTTAGTTATTCATCCAATTAGCATAGCTAGATGGGCTGCAGTTTGGGGATGTATCCAGATGGGCTGGATAACCTCGTGTATAGGGTAGACTGCCTAATCCGTACCACCTAACCGACACTCAAGAGGCCAACTGCTTCATCCAGCCGATAGACTTGACCTACTCCATTAAATTGGCGATGACAACCGGGAGGAGAACCCCAGAGCCCCGACATATTGGCAGCGCCTAAAGTGGCTAAACCGTTGCACCAGCGGCCGTTGCCAAAGATATGCGGACTCCAGTCCAATTCTAGGCAGGCGAACGGACGGGGCAAGCCGACGGACAGGCGCTGCAAAGCCCCAGACTCTTTGGGCCCGCTAGCACATGTCACTCCAGTGGGCACGTTAAGTGGGCTGCCTGACTTTGGGGCCAGCGAATTGGGGGCTGGCACCATTCCTCCAACTGGGCCAGAACTGTGTGCGCTGCCGCTGCCGCTGCCAGGGGCCTTCGGAGGCCTCTGAGCCAGACTGCCACATGCCCGCTGGAATTGATTCGTCAATTAATCTAATTTTAACCCAAACGCGCATGTTCGCCCATGTTGGCTTGCTGCAATTAAGTTATCAGCCGAAACCAGCCAAACACGTTGCTCCCGAGATTAATCAAGCGCCTCGCCACCCATTGGCGACGGCGAAGAAAAATCCCTGACACGCCCAGCTCGCTGCAGCAGCTATTTTAAGCCAAAACCAAATTATATTGCTCTGCCATGTTTAAAAATAGCTTCAAGTCCACCACGTCTATCTCTAAGGGGTTGCACATGCGCTTTGGACAGCCGTGTTAGCAATGCGGGCTTTGGCCTGCAGCTGAAGCTGCCTAGTTTGGGCTGTTTGCCAACCACTGTCTGTCTAAAAATAAAGCCTTCTAGGCCAAAAAATGTATTCGGAGAAACAAAAGCGACTTAGCATTCTCTCGTGCAGCTTCATTGGAGGGCAGTCCTCTATTTACTACCATACCTGCCCCAGTTAGTTGAAGAATCGCTGCCGACATCACTTCTTAGATAATGCTGATCTCAATGGTGTCCACCTTTTGAATAACTGCCTGACTTCTAATAGAAGATCACACTTCTTACATCTGATCTCGGGAATATAAAGACACAGGGTCTTTATATGAAGAATACTTTAAAAACAGTTGTGATGATTTAAGGACTTTCTACTAATGCTACAGCATTGGAATGCCTGTAAAAGTTCATCCAGAATTCGTTGTAGCAAGTGCAGTTTGGGTATCATGTTTAGTTCGCTTTCAACCAGGCTGCTTCTATCGGAGATCCGATAGATGCCCATTCCGATTAAATCGTGATGTATATTTGAGGCATGCAGGACCAAAAATGGTCGGAAGAAGCTAAGCGAGAGTCTATAAATACGCCGACTGACTTCTCGCTTTTAAAAGAGCCAAGCTAGTGGGATCTACTAAGCAATCGTTGGGGCTGATCCGGGATTGCGAAACAAATGCTTCCTACTTGGGTAAGAAGCTACTAAACTTTAGTGAATCTTTTGCTGATTAGCTCTGCAACTACTTTCAACCGTCTCAAAGCCGTGTTTTCTTTCTACCCAACAACATAGCCAACCAACATGTACCCCCAATGCCCACAACTCTGGGCAGCACACACATGTCGTGGCTGGCAGACGTTGTAGATTCGGCCATGCTTCTGTCATCATCCGTTATCTGGTTTTCGTCACGATTTTGAAAATGTGAATTGGACTGTTATGTAAGAGAGCTGTCACTCAGACATTTTATTTCGCCGCCTCCTGCTGGGGACGGCTGCTCTTCAAAATGATAAAAAGAAAATAGACGAGGAGGGCCAGCGCGATCCCAGTTACTTTTTGTATTAAGGTCAATGTTAATGCTGTGGCAAATGGGATTGAAGTCGCTCAATATTGCCAATTCATGCTAGCCCGACGCTAGAAACGCTAGGAAGATGAAAGATAACCAAAATTAAATCGCTGTTAGTAAGTGTGACTCACACGTTTTGCTTCCGATGCTAAATTTTGAATGAAATCGCCATTCCGAACACGCCTCTAAGCCCATCACTTCCGAAATAAATCTCCCCAAGCGCAGTTGTGGCACTTGCGACTGTTAATTCTGATCGGAGTAACTATTAGCAGCGAGTGTAGGTACGGAGGCAGCCCCCCGGGTAATGACTAAATTATAACTGGGGGCTGAGAAAAAAGAACGTTCAAATTGACATTCACATTGGCAACACGTACCAGATGATGCAGCTCCACAGCGGCGGTCTGTGGGCCTCCCCCACACCCAGCCCAGTATCGCTTCCCATATGGAGAGTGAGAGTGGGAAGCAAACAGTGTAACCTCGATAGATCGTTTTCCTCAATAAACTGGCCGATTTATGGCAAACACTCGACTGGGGCAGATCGGAACACTTTCTGCCGTCTGGAGTGTGTTTACCTCACATTACAATAATTTCAATTTACAATTGCCTGTCTTACTAATTTGCTTTCGCCGTTTGGCGCTTTCGTTGCAGCTGGTACTTCCGCAAAATAAAACGCATTGAGGCTGAGAAAAAACTTCTACTGCCAGAGAACGAGCACGGTGCATTTTTAATTCGTGATTCCGAGAGCCGCCACAACGACTACTCGCTATCAGGTGCGTGCCATACAAGGCATGCGACTGCCCTGGCCATTAGCATTATTTCATTATTGTAATTTATTAATGTTTGAATCATTTGCAGTGCGGGATGGCGATACGGTTAAGCACTATCGCATCCGTCAGCTGGACGAGGGCGGCTTCTTCATTGCCAGACGCACGACATTCAGGTAAGAGCTGATCCGAGCCACCATCGCAAAACCTAACTGATGCATATTTCTTCCCCAAAACGCAGGACCCTGCAGGAACTGGTCGAGCACTACTCCAAGGACTCCGATGGCCTGTGCGTCAACCTCTGCAAGCCCTGTGTCCAGGTAAAGTTGCGAGCAGGTCTTCTCGAAGCACCTAACATTTGCCTTGGTTTAATCGCGCATTTTGCAAACTGCATCCGACCAGCCGCCCAATGAAGCGAGCTGCCGATGCCGACATTCGCATCTGACATCGTTCCTCATTACTGACTTTAATGCCCAGAATGTATATACTAAAGAGATTTTATATTTTCCTGTATTTCTCACATTTTTCTTTGGTCTACACGAAATTATGTTTGTGAAACGAAATCCTTACAAACCGATAACAAACGCGAAATACTTACAAAACCAATAGACAAATTCTTTTTCGGGTGTCTTTGAGGTAGGACTACTATCTTAAAACGTTATGATGTGCGTGTGTTTATTGCCCATTGACACAGCAGTTCCAACTAGATTCCACTCTCTCACCGCCAACCAACACCTTCACGATTTAAATTATCCGATCATGTTTCATTAGCCTGTAATTCCAAATCTGAACCCTCCCATCTGTACAGGCACACAGTCAGCGTTCAAAATTCAGTTGCGGCGATCCTTCGCCCCCCAGCCCTTCAATTTGAGCATTCGGCCCGACACTTCAGTAAAGGGAAACAGACCAATAGCCAATATTTTGCACTCTGACTGTCTAGCTTTGAACCCAAACTACTAACCAAGCCTACTGCTCACACTAAACATTATTCGAACAATTTGTAAATAAGGCCTAAGTGTACGCTACAACTCATTGCTCAATTGGCACGACCATTTCTTCAGCAGAGGCAGTCGGGCCTGAACGTATTCACGTCTTAGACGACATTGTCTAACAAACTTCTTGTCACACCACAGATCGAGAAGCCCGTCACTGAGGGGCTCTCGCACCGAACTCGCGACCAATGGGAGATCGACAGAACATCCCTCAAGTTCGTTCGCAAACTTGGCTCCGGACAGTTCGGTGACGTCTGGGAAGGACTGTGGAACAACACAACACCCGTGGCCATTAAGACTCTGAAATCGGGTAAGTGCGACAAGCATCCCAACAGCTCAAGTGAACTCATATCGAACATGCACCCATTCTAGGCACAATGGATCCCAAGGACTTCTTAGCCGAAGCCCAGATCATGAAGAAGCTGCGCCACACCAAGCTGATCCAACTGTACGCGGTGTGCACTGTGGAGGAGCCCATCTACATTATTACAGAGCTAATGAAGCACGGTTCACTGCTGGAGTATCTCCAAGGTATGCCGATCGGGTGTGACTGACCAGACATCTACTAACATTTTCAGCTCGCATTTCCGAAGGGGATCAGATCATTTCGCGCACTCTGCTCTCGGTCCGCAATTCAGCCAACAACCACTCGCTTATCATGTCATGACAACTGAGCTTATTTGTGTTTTTAATATCTTTTAGCCATTGCAGGCAAGGGTCGCAGCCTTAAAATGCAAACTCTGATTGACATGGCGGCGCAAATAGCAGCCGGTATGGCCTATTTGGAGTCCCAGAATTACATCCACAGAGACTTGGCGGCGCGTAACGTGCTCGTTGGCGACGGAAACATCGTCAAGATTGCTGACTTCGGCTTGGCCAGGTAAGTTTAATTCGAAACAAAAACTTGTATAGGATATTATTCATTTCTCCAAAAAGAGTAGCCTTTTTTAGCTTTAGGTAACCTTAAAGTACAAGGGAAGATAACATACTTCCTATGTTATATAATAAATATACTAATAAATATATATATCGAATTGTTCACTATTTTTTTTATATTAGTTTAAAAATTGTCAAAATTTAAAATCAATATTTTATTTTAAAATATAAAAGGTACCCTGGGAAAAATAATGTTTTACCACTTAATTTTAATGTTATTCCTCTACTTTAGGACTTAAAAACTAGACTGCAACTAGACTAGAAAGATATTCTAGAAGTAAAGAAAGTTGAGCAGCGTAAATTAGAATCCTTAGACAGGGATTTAATTGTTTATTTGTTTTAAAGTTCAATCATATTATTATTGAATATTAAAAACAAAACACATACAATTGGTTACTTACTTATACCAAAAGATATACCATATGGGTAATTTGAGCTTTTTTTTTTTAGATTATTCGGTTATTTCAAATGTTCGAGTTGGTCTTATTTCATTCAGGCGAATACGAATTAAAAAACAGATTTGTTTAGCCCAATTAAGATTTTCATTCGCTCAACGATTCTAAAATTGATAGAATATCTTGAAAAAATATCATTGATAATTTAAAAATTATGAACATTTACATGATTGTTTCTATGGGCAAAGTATATTTACAAAATACAAATCTTAATCACAAACAAACAATTTAAAGCCCTGGGATAGCTCCTATTTTAGCTGAAAGTCTAAATAGTAATACCACTAGTCAATGATGGATATTAAACGTTTGAACCCCTACGTTTCAGACTTATTAAGGAGGACGAGTACGAGGCTCGAGTTGGTGCACGCTTCCCCATCAAATGGACGGCTCCCGAAGCGGCCAATTATAGCAAATTCTCTATAAAATCGGATGTGTGGAGCTTTGGCATTCTGCTCACTGAACTGGTCACCTACGGACGCATACCATATCCCGGTGAGTCAGATCTTCATTTCCGGCAGTCGAGCAGCCTAATCAATGTTCTTATCTTTGCCAGGCATGACCAACGCAGAAGTCCTCACGCAAGTGGAGCACGGCTATCGCATGCCGCAACCTCCCAACTGCGAGCCACGCCTGTACGAAATCATGCTTGAGTGCTGGCACAAGGACCCGATGCGCAGACCAACGTTCGAGACGCTGCAGTGGAAGCTGGAAGACTTCTACACTTCCGACCAGAGCGACTACAAGGAAGCACAAGCCTACTGATAAATGCTTGACGGGAGCGCCATCCGTGAGGGTGGCATCCAGCTAGAAAGCTGCACATGATCACCGGGGATCCCAAAACGGACAATTCGTTCTAAGTTATATATACTTGAGTTCTGCACAGATTTTCAACGTCTGCCAAATCCGACCGTGGCTTCCGATGGGGGCGAGCGGATATCGGGTCTGCTGGTCTTGGTAACCCTATACGATATGATTCACGTTATTAGCGTTTAAGCTAACAAATATTTGCTTAACTGGAAAATGGACTCGATGTTTGACTGCAACTGCAAGTGCAAGTGTATTGGTTAATTGTATTATTGGTGGATAGTGATTTTGAAAATGTTAAATTCGTCTTTATTGTTTAGTATGAGTATGACACGCATACTGATATTTTCGAACTGATGCGTTCTGGTACACTTGTAATGTTTGCCGATTAATATATCACATGTATTATTATTCATATAACGCATATAGCATATACATACGTGCATACACACTTATATATACGAACACATATATATAAATATAATTAGGTTTATAACCGTATAGTCAGATGTATGCCTAGACCCTTTATTATTCAATATGCCTGAGCATAGTCCCCTGCCCTGCCCTACTTTTACTAGTTAATAAGCCGATCGGAGAACGATATTTGTAGTCTGCAAATATAAAGGAAATGTTTCACTTTTAGTAAATTCATTACGTACGTGTCTTACCCCAACACTCATTCAACATTATCAACGACTATATGCCTAATCACAAACAGAAACGGTTCAAAATCAACACAAACGCCACTCATCAAGTGCTACAAACGCGTTGTGCTGCAGGCGACCAATCCATATGATTAATGTTTTAGTTTAATAGTAATTTGTAATAATTTTATAATATTCTGCATATGATTATATAGGCGCATAACACATATGAAATCATGTACCCTAGAATAAACGCAAATAAAATTTTTCTTAATTTATACAAATTACACAAATTAATTAAAGACATGAAAGAGAAGAGGTGCAGAATCAGCATGCCATTAACCAATTTTGATTTTTTTAATTTGGTGAGTATTTTCCGAAGCAATGCTCTTCCGCAAAAATCGGCATGATTGTAACAAAGGTAAAAGCCGGTAACGCATTACTTGAAGGCTGATTTTTTAAGTGCACATTATCCTTATAGTATGAGTTCTTATACAAGCTGTACAAACTGTAATGCACAAAGTAATACATTTGTGAATGTTTATTTATATAGAAAGCCGTAACATGGCACTCCAGCAACTTAAATCAAAACATAACGAGTTCAGCGAACTGTTTGAATCGTTTATCCAATTTTGATAGCTACCATGCCCCGTAGCCACTTATCGCGAGTAACAAAAGCAGTCATATTTAATATGTATGTAAAGAAAGTTCATTAATCACAAAGTACTCTTTTTGATTAAAACCCCAATTCAAACTTCTAATTGGCTCAACTCTCATCCAGAGCGGGCTTTCAATCTAAGTAATCTAGCACCTAAGAAAATATACGAAATCTATCCGATTAATATATAAATATATATTATGTATATATATATATATATATATGTATTATATATATATGTACGTATGCTATATACATAAATAAAATAAAATAATTATTTTTAAACCAAGGCCTTTGATTCGGTGCAACCACCATGTATGGGAATTGTGTTTACACACTAAATCGGAATCGGTTTGATAGAAAGCTTCGATTTGGATGAATGCGTCCGGCCCTCCCCAACCCAGATTCAGATTCCTGAAATGAGCATGCCAAACAATGCCGGTTGATGACGATTCCAAAATGTTAGTGAGTCAACAATATAGCTTTGTTTTCGCCTCGAGTTTTAGTTTCCAGCGCGACTGCGCGTGCGATTCTCCTCCACTATTTCCTTATAAGGCAACGATGACTGGGGTTCCACTGGCTTCACTCGCAGCCAATCGACGCCCAATGATAAGCGGAGCGGGCTGAATCACACCCTCATATATAGAGTTACTTGAGGCAGCAGAAATCCCAGAAACGCAGCTGACCAAGCGTTTTGCTATCAAACCACTTCACCCAACGCGATATAACCCGTATCGTTATCTTTTGGTTACATCATTGGAGGCGCCCGATAGAGGTGTTAGGAAGCACTGCATTCTATGCGAATGATCGCAAAGCCAACCAGCCCACCGGTTAAGAATTACAATTCAATTAAATTTCAGTTCTTTGGCTTACGCCGGAATTTTATTAAGAAGCGGTTACAAGTATTTATGGTATTTTAATACATACGAGGAATGCATGAAATTAATGTGAATGCCAAATGGGAATCAATTTTATATGCCAATTGCAGATAACTTGAATTTCGAAATGCAACAATACTGGCTTGTTGATTAAATGCTTAAGATTAAATTTAGGTATCAAAATGTTATGGAATGCATTCTTCCAGAAGGAGCCGGTGAGTTTTGCGCCTGCTCCTAACATTAATGTACTCATGCCGAATACTCTTGCTCTCGTCTGCGTGGGTGTGTTCGGTGGGTGCTGGTGTGGAGTGGCACAGCTCAGACAAAGGCGCCGACATCCCCTCCATCCACCGAACCACGCCCCGCTCAGCAACAGGCTATGCTGCTGCTTAGAAGCACTTGCGGTGGACGATGGAGGGGCCGGACTCGTCGTACTCCTGCTTCGAAATCCACATCTGCTGGAAAGTAGATAGAGAAGCCAGGATGGAGCCGCCGATCCAGACAGAGTACTTGCGCTCGGGAGGAGCCACAATCTTAATCTTCATGGTGGACGGAGCCAGTGCTGTGATTTCCTTCTGCATACGGTCGGCAATGCCTGGGTACATGGTGGTGCCGCCAGACAACACAGTGTTGGCATACAGATCCTTACGGATGTCGACATCGCACTTCATGATCGAGTTGTATGTGGTCTCGTGGATGCCGCTGGCCTCCATACCCAAGAAAGAGGGCTGGAAGAGCGACTCTGGGCAGCGGAAACGCTCGTTTCCGATAGTGATGACTTGGCCGTCGGGAAGTTCGTAGGATTTCTCCAGCGAAGAGCTAGATGCAGCAGTGGCCATCTCCTGTTCGAAATCCAAAGCGACATAGCAGAGCTTTTCCTTAATATCACGGACGATTTCACGCTCAGCGGTAGTGGTGAAAGAGTATCCGCGCTCAGTCAGGATTTTCATGAGGTAATCGGTCAAGTCGCGGCCGGCCAAGTCAAGACGAAGAATGGCGTGTGGAAGGGCGTAGCCCTCGTAAATTGGAACAGTGTGAGAGACGCCGTCACCGGAATCCAAAACGATACCGGTAGTACGACCAGAGGCGTACAATGACAGCACAGCCTGGATAGCCACGTACATGGCTGGAGTGTTGAAAGTCTCAAACATGATCTGAGTCATCTTCTCGCGATTTGCCTTGGGGTTAAGGGGAGCTTCAGTGAGCAGGACTGGATGCTCCTCGGGGGCAACGCGCAGCTCGTTGTAGAAAGTGTGGTGCCAGATCTTCTCCATGTCATCCCAGTTGGTTACGATGCCATGCTCAATGGGATACTTCAGCGTAAGGATACCACGCTTGCTCTGGGCCTCATCGCCCACATAGGAGTCCTTCTGGCCCATGCCGACCATCACACCCTGGTGACGTGGACGGCCAACAATCGACGGAAAGACGGCGCGAGGAGCGTCGTCTCCGGCGAAACCAGCCTTGCACATGCCGGATCCATTGTCGACAACCAGAGCAGCAACTTCTTCGTCACACATTTTGCTTTAAATTAGTTGATATCTGCAGAAAAAAAGAACCGTCAGTTATGTACACTCGAATGCAGCTAGCGAAAAGCAACACTCGCCCAGTATATACACGGACTCGAACAACTCTAAATCCAAACCAGGCGAGGAATCAAGGATAACGCGTACGAAAAATCGAACAAAGAAATTATACACTTATTTTACCTTTTATGGAGTTTTTGAGACGAATTGTTGTTCTACTTTGCGCCGAGCAAACTAAGTCTTAGCACAACGAGAAACGCTTCACGATTGAATTGACCGACGCCTACTTTTTTGAGGTAAAGTGGTTGAAAAGCCCGCTGGGGCCGGCTGTTTATCGAAAATGTACCCGAGCAGGGTTGTCAAGTTTTTAAACAACAATTAATATTCATATTTTCATTTTGAATATTTTTATGTGAACTTTTTCTACGTGTTCTTTTTACTGCTGAAATTTAAATTTCAAAGATATTATTTTTCATAACGTTAACGAACAAGTCGAACTCAATGTATTGAGCAATTCGCTACAAATTAAAATATTTTGAAACCTTTACACTCTTAGAGAGGTAAATCTAGCTTGAAAAGTGCTAAAGGCCAAACTCTAGCCATAGTGCGGTTGTATGGTTAGTGCATGAGTTACCCTGTATTGTGCCTTTGTTTCAGAGGGAAAGAGAAGGAAATCGTGAGCAAGCAAGCCATATTAGTTACAGTCTTCTACTCAACTCTTTTCCTTAATAAACGTTTATTATGGGGATGCAATTTGAGAATTTATTCGTAAATGAGTATTTATGGCATAAATTTTATGCCATTCGCATAACCCCGAAGTAAACAATGTTTAACAACCCCTAAAGTTATCGACATCACTGATTCTAAGTACCTTTTCCAACACTTGCATACCTTTGTTTTCAACCTCCTTCTGCCCCCAAATATCCCAGACTGTATCCAACCTGATAGCGGAGGCCGAGTCATCAAACATGGTGGACATCAACCTGGAGTGTGTGCGCCTGATTGAGCCGGAGGCAACCAGAACCGAGGACCATAAGGGGTTAAAAGACGCCTATCTGGAAGCGGTGCGCATCCTCCTGGTGTTGTTGGAGAATGTTTTGTCCCAACCAGAAAACCCGAAGTATCGAACTATTCGGTTGGAGAACAAGGCTATAAAAGAGAAGCTTTTGTCTTTACCCGGATGTGAGCAATTACTGACCGCCATCGGCTTCACTCGAAGCCCGGGTTCAAGTGCCTTTACCCTTCCTAGCGAGGTGTCCCTGCAGCAGGTGCAGCAGTATCGAGATGCACTGCAAGAAAGGCGCTCGGCTTGGCTTAGCGGAGCCTTGCCCAAAGTGGAAAGTAAGAACATATTTCCCTTCATTAGCTTTTCATGAATTGAAACGTTTTTTAATATTGATAGGTCCTTCTCAGCCGAAAGCCCCATCTCATCCGCCTTCGCCGCTGTTTATTAAACCACTGGTGGAGTACCGACAACGAATCACCTTTCCGCGGGTGCTGGTAAAAAGGTTGTTCAAAGGCCACTTGCTCCCTTTTTTATTAGTTTCTTTTTCAGCGTACTTCCAATAACTTTCTTCAGTCGCTGGAGCTGTACTCCGACTCTGTTATGCAGTACGAAGACCAACTGCTGTTAGCTACTGGTCTCACGCTAATCCCTGTAGAGGATCTAACCTCGAAGGCATCTACGAAATTGGCGGAAATGCAGGAAGACATTGCTTCTGGTGGGACCCAACAGAAGGAGCCCTGCATTCGGGACCTCCTTCTGGTAGAACTGGTCAACTGGTTCAACACACAGTTTTTTGAGTGGGTCAACAACACGCCCTGTTGCGTGTGTGGCAGTGAGGAAAGCACGCTGCGGCGCACCCAACGTGAGGGCGACATCCGGGTGGAGGTCACTGTGTGTTGCGGCCAGGAAAGCAAATTCTACCGCTACAACGACATCTCGCAGCTATTGGTTACTCGAAGAGGCCGCTGCGGTGAATATGCTAACTGCTTTACATTTTTATGCCGATGCCTGGACTACGATGCTCGGATGGTGCACTCTCACTTTGACCATGTGTGGACTGAAGTTTACTCTGAAGCACAGAATCGCTGGCTACACGTGGATCCTTCTGAGAACGTTGTTGACTCACCACTAATGTACCAACATGGCTGGAAACGGAACATTGACTACGTGCTTGCCTACTCGCGTGACGACGTCCAAGACGTGACATGGCGCTATACCAACAACCATAAACAGATCTTGCAGCTTAGGCGGCTTTGTAGTGAAGATGAGTTGGTCCGAACTCTTTGCGAGATCAGAGCCAAGCGGCGCCAAAATTTTAGTGCCGAACGCCGGTTTTTACTCGGGCAGCGTAACATGAGTGAGGTTATTGAGTTCACCATCGAACGGTATGATTTATAATATTTCCCCCCGAACGACTATTTTCTAGCTGCCTTTTTCCATTTCGATTTAGCGTCCCAACGGAGAACGAGTTGAAAGGCAGGAGCTCAGGCAGTCTTTCTTGGCGGCAATCCCGTGGCGAACACACCTTTACTAATGTAGGTTATCTAAACTACCGCGCTGTAATATATATATATGTATAAAGAAAAAATTATTTTAGATTTTTGTCTTCTCCCCCAATGAACAAGAGCTCAAAAGACGCCAGCTTAATTTACGCTACAGCTGCGCTACCGATACATACGAACGTTACACCAAAGGTTTGAGGATACAGTAATAACCGCAAACTGTGATTACATATTTTCCATTCCACAGATGAGGCTCGTATTACTGTGATAGACACCTACAAAACGTGGCAGAGTGCTCAATTTTCGTCAAGGAATATTTTTCGTAAAGTAGAACGCGATTGGAAGATGGCGTATTTGGCCAGATTGGAAGACACCGAGTCCGCAGAAATAGTTTGGAAATTTGATTTCACCAAGTCTAATGTTAAGATTAGGTCCTACAACCTAGTCTTCGAAAAGAAAACTTTTGGGGAGGGAAAAATTACGGTTTCTGTAGAAGGAATCGATGGCAACGCTTCTGTGGAGAATTCCAATGGATTACAAATAGTAGCCAAGCTTTCAGGGGGCAAGGGTGACGTGGCGTGGCAACACACTCAGCTTTTTAGACAGAGCCTCAACTCCCGGGACTACCCATTTGAACTTCAGGTATATCTGTACTGAAATCAGGTGATTAATATAAATTCCAAAATGCGATTGTAAATAAGTTACCCCAACCTAGGCAAAAGAATGCCAGCAATTTATTGTATAACTACTGTATTTATGCTTTTTGTATGGTACATAGTACCGCAAAGTGGCTGACTATAGACATATGTATGTACATACATACATACATATATGTATGTACGAATAGGATGTGAAAATATTCTAGTGCGTCCCAGCCTCAGAGCCGAAAAATAAAACATATTCATCTATTTATACATGTGTGTATATTTTATCAGTTGAAAATATTTTGCGTGGTGGCGAATATAACCAGGACTCATGCCGACCTAGAACTTAAGAAGAACGGAGTGCCAACAATCCAAAATTTCGACTTACCGATTTTTCAGTTATGTGGCAGCTTTTCTAGATCCAAAAATGAAATCTATAGTAAGTTTCAGATTTCTTTTGAAAGTTTTGAGTTGATAGCTTGAAAACTGAGATACTAGTACGTTAAGCGAACGATGGACATGCTTTTACGACTCAAGCGGTAAACCTAACACGAATAGTATATACTTTTAATCGTGAGGCGAATGAGCAGTGAGGACCTCTTTATACTGTTCGCTTAAACTTTTTCCGGTCCAGCACGTAGTAACCGAAAAGGTGACCTTATTTGGACCTTTTGTTGTTTGGAATCTTGGTTGGGGTTGGGACGATCAATCAGCTTTCTGCATACGCGGGTCCTCCGACTTATTAGCTTTCTTAAGACTATTCTTGCAGTTTTAATGGTTACAATTTACCCGGTCTACGGATTCTCCCGAGGCCTTCTTCAGACCTAAGACTCTCAGACCTCTTATAATATCAAGTGCAGATAGGCTGCGGTTTCTTATATGGAGTCCATTATTTCTTCCCGCCACTGATTGTCTATCCAGATCAAGTCATTTTGTCTCTTAAGATTTCCTTGCCTTCCTCAATGACTCCAAGTGGTGGTGTATATTTTTCCTACTTGTATGCGGGACCTTTGGCGCATCACGAAACCATTCATTTCAATTAGAGTAAATACACCATTAAATTTTTTTTTTTAAATTAGAAATTTTTATATATACCTTTGATTTTGTTTGCTATCCTATCCATAAAATTTTATTTTCACTTCCGGTTCCTATCATGATAATATTTGGAATTACCGCACATCCCAGAAGTAAAATCACCAATCGATAACGGATATTGTAAAATAATTATTCTATTTGTGATTTACAGCGATAAAAGCTAGGCAACTAAAATATGTAGCTATTTGAATGACTCTTGCTTATGATACTGGTGGATGTCAACACCAAGAAGTCTCAAATAAAAGTCCGGTAAAAGTCTCAAATAAAATCTCCAAAAACGTACTTGTTGGTAAGAGTACTGGTGACTGATGGGATTTGGCCGTCCCTGAAAGAAAAACGGTTATTCCAAATTTTCTAGGAGAGCACCTTTTCACTCACTTGGTTTGTGTCTTGACCACCCGTCGCACACTCATCATTATGGAGTCGATGTCGGTATTCTTTCCCGACCTGTTCAGAGCTTCGCAAAGCGTCTGAATGAAGGGAGTTCCATCCTCAGTGCGGTAGGAGACGTAGCCCTCGTACGTGCTGTAACACTTAAGGATCTCGTTTGGCGACCCATTGGGCTGGGCTGAATCCGTCATGAACCCCCCCAGCTCGTTGGCTCCCTTGCAGGCTTGGACAAACAGAAGCTTGGGCTTGTCCTTGAGCGTCCGGTTGCGAAGGATCGGAAACAGCACGTCGTCGTCGAGAGAGTAATCATCGTCCTTAGCCGCGAGCCTGTCGTGGCGAGTCCCATGGCTGAGCATTACCAAAACTAGGGCGCTCTTGTCAGCAAAGTCCTTGGTTTCCACTAAACACCAGAAAGGGAACATTTTGGTTTAAAAAAACTAACGCTTGAAAGAATTCGTTCAAACTTACGCATGCGGACCGTCTTTTTGACCGTGGCCAGATTGGCGTCAGTGATGACCTCCACCTTACATTTCAGCTGTTCAAAGGAGTTCCGTAGGGCCTTCACGTCCTGGGCACTGCCCGCGCGGAACTCATTTTTGGTGTCAAATTTCTCGTTATTGAAGATATAAACACGGGCTGGCTTCAGCTTGGACTTTAATACCGTGGGCTTGGCAGTCGCCACCGCAGTCGGGATACTCGGCTTGTGGGAGCCCTGGGCGTCGAAAATGCTACCGCTTGCCTTGGGCTTAGTGCCGCCCAAGGAGGAGTTTGAGTTTCCCAGGCTTACAAAGGGCGGCACCTCGGTCGGCTTTGCAGTCGACTTGCTTGATGGCTTGAAGATGCTAGTAAAGGAGTTGGCAGCAGGCTTGTTACTGCTGGAAATGCTGGTAACAGAGCTGGAAGCTGAGGTTGTGGGAGTGACACTAGGGGCTTTGGAGTAGGGCGATGTGTAGGTGATGGCTCCCAGTCCTGGCTTCTTGGTATATGGCGAAACGTACGTGGGCGTCGATGTGCTAAATGAGGAAGAGAAAGGCGGCCAGGTGGGCTTTGTCTTGCCCTTCAGATCGACGCGTTGCGTCTCCAAGTGCTGAGTCACAGTCCGACCATTCTTTTTCGACACAGTGGTTTGCTCAGTCTTGACCAGTGTGCTGGATCGCTTTCCGGCGGTATTGGCTGAAGCCTTGAATGACGGCGTGGAGCGAATCGAGACCCCATTTAGGCTCGGAGGTCGAGACCGCGAAGTTGAGGTTGTGACGGTTGTGGTGCTGGTAGCGCCATCATTACCCATTCCCATCTGGGCGAAAAGAACTTCCAACTCGGCCTGGCTTGGGGTCCGCCGCGAGACAATTTCAGTAACTCTAGCTTGCTGCGTGTGCGTCACTGTCTGACGGGTGGACATAAACGTAACAGTCTGTTTGTTGCTATCCGTAATTGTGGAGTTTTGCACGGCGGTGTTCGTCGTTTTCGTGGCTGCACTGGTCGTCTTGACACGCGTCCGTGGATCCTGCAGCACCAACTCCTGGCCTGTCGGCTGGCTGCGGTCCGTCTCGTTTTTCTTGTTCCACCAACCCATTGTGGAGCGATCCGCGGAGTCCTCTGCCACCCTTTTTTCTCAAGTTTCTGGGAGAAGAGAGCGCGATCAGCACCGACGAACGATTTTCACTAAAATAAGTTTACTTTTTCTCGCGCGACTGAAAAAAGCCCCACAAAGCCTCTCGGGAGATAAGGCTCTTACTCATCAGAAGCTCTCGCAGGAACGGCAGGGAGGGCCGACTGCGAGGGGATCTTCTCTGCCGCATATGTATGTATGCGTTATCTGATTAAGGTGGCCATGCCTCTGATAAGAAACACTCTTACTCCCACATAATCAAGAGTTTTTGTGACACACATTCCCTTGTTTCTCTGTATATGGAGAGAAAACCCTCTTAGAGTTGCAAACGAATTTCAAAGATTGTGTATTGCTTTGATTTTGTTTTGGATCATGTAAAACCACCTTATAATTTCATTGGGGAGGTAACCACACAGTGTTTCTAATTTTCGGAAAGAACCTGTTGTATACTACCCATACATACATTTCAGATTTATAATTCTTTCGATGCGATACATTTAGCTTTTTGCTCTCAAGATCGTTCTCAAAGTAACCCACCTCTTTCTCTTTTCCGGTTTCTTTTATTATCAGACAACATATTTTTCCAAGAATCGCATTTAAGAAATAGCTTTATAAATCAGCTGATCAACTGAGATTCACAACAAACAAACCATTGAAGCTTTCATTGGGGCGAAGAGCGGTATTGCAAACTCTCTAAGCTTTTTATCGCAACTGAGAATGTACTATCACAGTTCATAGTTCTTGTCCCCTCCGAATCCGCCTTAACGCTACGAGCGGAATCCATCGGCACCACCATATCTGTACATAAAACGATCTAACGAAACGCAAAGATTTTTTATGTACATATGTATTTTAAAAGGGGTTTCATTGGAAAATACATTTGAAAACTAAAGATAAATATTTCATCTGAATATCAATTTGATTGATATGGAAAATTCTTTTTACCATTACTTGCTGGTATACAGCTGTGTTCATTAAAATAGCAGTGCGGTAGCAACGAAGTAAAAGAACGGTAATTTTTGCATTTCCCTTTTAGTTAGTTGATCGCTTCGTCATTATTTTTGTAAAATGGAATATAGAGATAGAAAAAGTGCAAAAATTTCGTTAGATTTACTATTTATTTGCGTTGTCTGGGCATTTTTGTTCAAAATCACAAGTTTTTGGCTGTTCATTAAAATAGCAGTTTTTCATTTTGATCCACAAAAAGTGCTGAAATTATTAAAAATTTGGCGATAATTGAGTTTGCTTAAGTTTATTAATATAATTTAAATGAAAATACACAATAACCATTCAAAAATTCGGCTTTTAGTGGGTAAAGGATGCCACTGTTCAAAGGAAGAGAGGAATGTCATAGTTCAGCTTAGAAAGCAGGGAAAACCCTATAATAAATCCAAGATATTGTACATTTTTCTGCCAAAATGGTATCCAATGCCATTAAATATGAGGGGAAGGCCGAAACACGTGCGTCCAAACGAAAAACCACCGATATTGAGGGCCGAAGAAAAGTGCGCTTCAGCAAAGCGAATCCTTTTGCATCTTCTAGGGATGTAAAAGAGGAACTGAAGTTGTGGATCAGCAACGTTACCATTCGCCGTCGATTAGTAAATGAAAATATAAATGCGAGAAGCCCCCGAAAGGTGCCATTACTTGGTACAAGGCATATCCAAGCTCGATTGGAGTTTGCCAAAAGCCATTTGAAGTGGCCAGTGACGAAATAGCACAATATTCTTTGGATAAATGAGTCCAAACTGGACTTGTTTGTACATATATGTAAGTTTTGTAAGCCCGTGTGTTTGTACATCGCCAAGAATTGCATACATTTGCAGTTTTCTTCATGTCCAGGCTAAAAGTAATTTAAATTAATACATAATGTAGTACTATGCAGTACTAATATTTTTTGCTTTTCTGTACTCAATCGACTCGGCAACACAGACGGGTTGTTGCCAAATAGAGGAATTTCTTCACAACTTACTTTTAAAAGTTACAGTGAGTAAATTATGACATATCATAATTTATGGTATGTTTTATAATTATCAGGGACTGTAAATATTAGATTTTTTTGTTCAAAAAATTCCAGGATAAAAATGATTATTGATTTCTATTTTAAAAATCAGATCAAATTTAAATATCTCTACTGAGGAGAAAGCTACTGTATAAATAAGAAATATATATTCGGACAAATACCTTTCATTTGTTGTATAAAACATGTTGATACTGCATATGACCTTCGCAAAGAAATAAAATATACTTTTACTTATTTACTTAGTTTTCATTCTAATTAATTACTTTTGATTAATTAAACTTTATAATGATGAATTGTATATGTATAATAAGAACTATTTAAAATGATTAAAATAAAATTAAATGATTAAAATAAAAATTAAAAATAATTTTTATTTATAATAAAAATTGATAATAAAAGTATTTTTCCTAATTTTTTCAATCTCATAATTATTATTTCCAATCCTTGATAATTATGGTCATAAATTATGACCATATATAATATCATATCATATCATATGTATTAATAGTATAGAAGTATATGGAAACTTTGTGGGTGGATTATTTCCAAATACATTTCATTGCAACCAGAAAAATAATAAATTGATTTTAAAATGAATATATGAAAGTCAATTTGATTAGCCTAATTTATTAGCATAACACAGTAAAGGGCTTCTTGGGCATTTCTTATGTATGAACTTAGCTTAAATTTTTTGTATTTTTGCGAAACCCCATTTTTATGAAAAACAAAAGTAGATTTAAATGCAACATAGTATGGTGCGCTTAAAAGCAGTGTAATAGCAAGGGGTACGAAGGGTAGTGCACATAGAAAAACAAATGGTAATTATTTTGTTTCAAGTTTTACTTTTCAAATTGAAAATTAAGCGTAGGTGCTCTAATAAATATAGTTTTTTAGTAAACGTTAAATCAGTTATCGTTATGCTAAGACGTTTAAGACACTGCGTGGCTAATACAGTTATGCAAAAATATATTATTATATACATATATTTTTCATTTCGTGTAGCTCATTGACCTTGTCGGCATGCAGCGATCATCTATAACGCTAGTGTCCGTAAATTCAAACTAATGGGTGACAAGTGTATGGACTTTCAAAGGCTAGGCCAAGGCAGACAGTGCAACAAATGTGGAATAACTAAATGTACTTATTCGCCGATCATGGCTTTGGTCCATACATATTATTTATTAAAACTTATCGAAGGCTACTGCCGCATCCACATGGCCAAGCCTTGGATACACATTGTCCCTACCTAATGTTACCCAAGATTATTGGAGTCCCAAACAAGGACTAAATGGGTGAATGCATCGAGCTAAAGTCTAGGCTCCAGCAAGCGTCGGTCCAAGATTCGCAGATTTGACTTAGTGACACTTGTCCGCGACGATGGGGAAGCGGACTACCCGGATTTCATTCCCGTAGTCGCAGATCACCGAGTCGCAGGCCAGCATCATGATTTTGGGGCAGAGTTGCAGGTTGGAAAAGTCCAACTTGACCTCACGGGCCGGCTGGCCTGTTCGCACGTCCCACACTATGAGCGATCCTATAAATGAATTATGTCATGAATTATGTCCTATAATGAATAATAATGTCAGCTGACAGCGATAGGACAAAAAGCACATACCCATTTTGCTGGTAACCAAGAGCGACGGCGTCAGCATAAGCAGGCTGGAGTACGCATTGGAAATATTGATAGTTGTCAGCAAATTGCCCTGGAATCGTTCCCACACGCAGATCCGCTCGTCCGTCCCCAGTGAGATCACGTAAGTGGGGGCACACGCCAGGCAGCTGACGGCGCCATCGTGGGCCTGGATGTTATACATACAAGCACCAGTGAACAGATCCCAGACGCACAGAAGGCCATCCTGCGAGCCTGATCCACCGGTGCCGGGCTGCCAGCGATCGACAAACAGGCAAGTGACGGGACCGCAGTGCCCATGCAACGTGTACTCCACGTCGGATTTGTTTAGGCTGTAAACCTGGATAAAGAAATGGCAGTGAGAATATGCTTACAGTAAACCTGAAAGGTGGCATTTGACAAACCTTAAGAGTGTGGTCCTGACTTCCTGTAAAGACCATGTCATTAACCACCTGCATACAGGTAATGGGCTGTTGGTGGGCCAGCCGCACACCCTCTAGAGTTATCTTCATCTCCTCTTTAGCGGTGTTCTGGCCGGCATCCTGCTGGTAGCGCTGTTGCTGCACCATCAGTCCTATGCTACCGGTGGATCCAGTCCGCACGTGAGCTGGAAAGGGAAATCGAACAGTAAACTTTCAGTTCAGTTTCAGTGTTTCAAAGACCTTACTGCGCCGATAAGCGGAGGTGAAGCCCCAGTCTATCTGTTTGCCCTTGTAGTAGGTCTCCAGGCGGTAGAAGTCGAGGCGCCCATTGAGCCGCGCAACAATTACTCTATCCCCGTTCAGGTGAATGTGGGTAATGCCTTGGTTGCGCTTGGCATCCTCCTGGTAGGCGCACTTAAGCACACCGGCAGGGGACTCCCAGAGCTCCACACGTCCGTTTGCGCATCCCACAGCGATGAGATTGTCAAAGAAATCCAAGCACCAAACCGGAGATACGGCAAGCCTTCTCACAAGCGTCTGCCCGTCGGACCGTTGTTGTGCGATCTGCATGTCCGAGCGTGAAATGCTTGCCAGTTTCTCACCACTGCGCGCATCCCAAACGCGGAGCTGTCCCTTAAGACAGCAGCTGATTATGTAAGCTCCATCGGAGGCCAGGCACTCGATGCGGTGCTTGTGACCGGCAATCTGCGTAGGCACGCCCTCGAGTATCTGTTCGGTCTGCTTATGTGGCGCCTCTGACTCGTGCCAGCTGGATCGCCATTCGGCATAGTTTCGGGTGCAGATGCATCGATAAAAGACGACCATTGTGTAGCAGAGCACGAAAATGCTGATGCAACACAACAGGATGGCAAAGAATATCTCCATTGGACTCTTCGGCACCAACGGCACTCCGCCAGGCATCACCATAGGTGACTCTCGTCGCACGTCGTCGTCGTTGAAGTCCAAAGGGTCTAGTGCGGCCGCTAGGGCTTTCCATTGGAAGTTTTGCTGAAGCTGCTCCTGTGGATTGCGCAGCAGCGTGGCCAGCTCCGGCGCAATGGCGTGGCTAAGACGAATAGTGGGCAGCAGAGTCACGTAGTGCCCAGACAAGGAGATGTTGTATTGCTTCATGATCGCGGCCCAGTGAAAATTGGAAAGGAAGTAGTTGAGATCGAAGTTGGGGTATCGGAGTCGCATCAGCTCCTCGGCTGTTTCATTGATCTCGTTCGCGCTAGGGTCCATTGGAGTTAGATACGCACTGCTAGTGAGCGGATTAGCCGATGTGCGCTGCTCCTCAGCCTTCCATCCCTGAAAGAAGCTACTGACAGCCCCACGGCCTGCTTGTAGGCGCCTCTGTAGTTCCAATGTGGCTGTCAGAGTTCCATTATTTTCCAAGCTAAAAAGCTGTTCCAGGCAGCCCGAGTTGTACACTATTGAACAGATCCACACGATCATCCAGATCATGAACGCGCGTTGGAAAAACCGAGTTCGGGCCCAAAAGTTCACTATCTTTATGCGCTTTGGGATGCGCTGCTCCTGCGCTGAGTGGCCGTTGCCTACACTCGTTCGTTCACTAGCGACTGCAGCATCTGCAAAGCAAAGCTTCGGGTGCGACTGTGAGCGCTGGAAAGTCCCAGGCATGTAAGAAGGTGTTGAGGAGGCGGCCCCGAAAAAGCGAAAATCCTGGCGACCTGCCCCCTGGGTACAGCTCAGCATCATCTTAGGCAGGTGTTTGGCTTCCGCCGTGTACTCGGCCCGCTTGATGTTCATGGCCAGAATTGTGGAGAAGAGCAGCATCTGCAACATGAAATCCGAGAGCAGGCCGACTATGGCAAAGATACAGAATTCCTGGATGACTGGCACAAAGGTGGCGAGGCCAATGGTCAGAATGGTGATCTCCGTGAGAAGCGTCTTCGAAATGTGCCATCCCTCTTTGCTCAAGGCCTGAGCTATACGGATTTTTACGTCAAAGGTTTCGTCCATGGACACTACGCTCTTGGTTATAACTAGACTGTTCTCCAAGCCCACCAATATGACCAGGTATGGGAAGATATCTTTTGACTGCAGCGAGATGGTCAGCCCAAAAAAAAAGCATAGTCCCAGTGACATGGCCAGGCTGCCTGCCGTGGTGAAAACACTGCACAACGCCAGTAGGAAGCGAGACCGGAAGACATCAATCTTGCGCACCGAGAAATACACATATGCGAACACCAGCACGAAGGCCACGGTGTAGGGCACCAGCTCCCACATTCTGTACTCGGCCGGGTAAAATATATAGGTTATCGTAGACTGCTCTTGCTCTTGCGACGCGGAGGCGGACGGAGGCACTGACAGAGGGGGATAGTGACTAAGCAGCTTCTCCTTCAAAGTGTTCAGGTACTCTACGTCGTTATGCTTAAGGACCAGCGTAAGGGCGTACTGGATGATACGAGAGCGAGCTCGGAGTGGGTAGCGTTTGAATCCAGTGTCCTGCATGGGCAGTCCAAACAGCATTTCCGCGGTGGAAACTTTAGATTTTTGTAGATTCTGCAAGAAGGGTTGAAAGGTTAATGAAAGTGTGTACTTTCCATTACGGCATAATTTACATAAGAATACTATCTATCTGTAAGAAGTCTATCATATATGGCTGTTTTATGTGTATTTGTCACTTATTATCCACCTCTTATCGTTATCTTTCAAGGAGTATTTCCCCGATTTACCGATTTCCTTGAACTTTGCCACTATCATGAGCATGAAATCGCTCTTTATCATTTTTCCGTTTAGAAAAATAGAGTGTTTGAAGAATAAGGCGGAGGGGATAAAGATCAGGCAGATTGGGTTCAGGTAACTTTTGACTAGATAACGAAGTTATTTTATGACGAAAAGTTAAACCTAATCTTTTTTGTGTGAATCATTTTCTTGGACGGAGCGATATAGCAAATGTAGTTAAATATTTAACGAAATCAGCATTATTCATACATATGCGTGCTTGTGCGTATAATAAAGGCCGAGCACTAGACACTAGATATTCTTGACTGAAATTGGTAAAATGTTAAGAAGTTCTAACAAGAACTTCAGTGAAATAGGTCCTATTTTAAGATGCCAATTGGGAAAAAATGTTTTTCGAAGGGATGTAACATATCGAGTTATTAGTACGACAAACCAGTTAGTTTATTTTCCCCACAGTCGAATACTTAAAACCTAAACTGGCAAATATGCAACCGCATAGACTATACATATGCAGCGCCCTAGTGCGCCCTGTTACGCAGCCTATTCATTAACTTAAAACCAATCTGGCTAGACAGCTCGGCCGCACACACAAGCTGCATACATACACAGTACCAAAGGTCTGGCTTATAGTCTTGGAGTGTCGCATAACAAAAAGCACTCAGCTTAATTGGCGGCCGTGAGTGCTCGGCAGAATGTGGGCAAAAGCCAAATAGTAAATAGTTTTCGAGGATTATGCTCGCGAGCCTCCACATCAATCAAATGCCGACGCGGCAAATATGCTTACATGATACTGAAACACAGTGTTCAGAATGTTCGTGTCCCGAGTGAAGTTCTGGGAATTCTGCGTCCACAGATTGGCGGGCGAGAGCAACAGGCAGCCGTATTCCGGAAAGATCTGATCCAGTTGCCCATGAGCCCCGCGTTTCACGTTCTCCACATGCAGGCAGTTGTGCTCCAGAGTGCGTTGGCTGTGTGGGTGAAAGGGAAGTATGTAAATTAGTCTCTGCTTGGGGCGGGAACTGCGTATACCTCCATACTCACTTCTCACTACTCTGGTGATTGCGGACGATTTCGAGCAATTTGAACACTTCGTAGAGTGGCGCTCGAAACGCATCCATCAGCTGCATCCCCTCTGTCCAGGGCAGCACACTGGCACGCAAAGTTATCTGTTGCACATAGAAGAAGGCGGGACTAGTCTGCGCCCATGGAAGAAGTGGAGGCAGGCCACGGTCAGAGGCGGTAACATTGATCGGTGGCGCGGTCCCGGGAGGTTCGCCTGCTTTGGCTGGGGGCGTTGTAGGGGTCACACTTGAGCCACTCAAGTTGTAAGTCGACAAGGTCTCCGGCTCATAGGGCAGCACTATTTTTGTTGGTATTGTCCCGGGCAGCGGTATGTTGATCAGTGGGTAACTGCGGGGGAGTAGGAGAGAGAGAGACATTATAAAGTGCTAGGGTAATTTTCTGATTTGCTATTTTTGGACTGGCGCGTGTTTTCTCGTCACCTAACGCGTGGCGGTAGCTCAGCCGCCTGCCCAATTGCTCATATTATATTTTATTTCGATCCATATTGTTTTGAATCCACAATCTATCTGCAGCTCGCGCTTTCATTATTCAAGGTCATCGGGCCATCGAGCATTTGCCAGCACACCAGCAACAGAACTGCCTCCGCCAGTGGCCGATAAGCGCGCTGATAGGTGGTACAAAGCCACTCCGGCTCCTGGCCAAACATAGCGCTTCTGATACGGCAGCCATCGGTTCTGCAGATCACGCTTATAGGCCCGCCGGTTGACAACGCAAATTGCCTGAGTAACCGGTGACCTATCTCAACTGCTATGTGTTTTTGTACGTGTACATTGAACACTCGGAGAAGGCGGGAGGCGTGTTCACACATGTATTTGAAAAGCAGACAGCCCATATTGTCGCCTGACCTCGATATTTTTTCCAAACATTTTCCAAACAAATAAATCGGCTTTCGCGCTATTGCTTAGATTTCTGAAGCCCTATTATCACTAACAGATTAAGTTTCCTAAAAACTACTAGCCTGATGAGGGGAAAGGTTGTTACCACAATGTAGAATGACACATTGACAAAGCGCCAAATATAAATTTATTCGTTTTAGTCAACGAAATTTTCTGATTGTGAACGATGTTATCTGTTCATGAATCTGAATCATTCGCCATAAAGTACGTATAATTATGAATATTAGGATTACATTTTGTGATTCGGTTAGCATTTCCCAAATCGACAATTACGATTCCCAACAACAAAATTGTTGAAAAGAATATAACATTGAGATTTTGAAATTGTTCTATTTAATCATTCCATATTAAATCTATGCATCTATTTTAGTCTGAGTAACAAGTCTACCCTCTAGACATTGTTTTTTCAAAATTGTAAATCATTTCCCATGAAAATAAAACAGATTTTATTGAAGCATTAAACATAAAAGATATTTTTTATATAAAAGAATAAACTCGAAAATGTTCTATATTGGATCAGAATTGTATGTAAATATGTACATATATAAACTGCTCATAGGTGAAAAATTGCTCTTGCAAGCCAAGTTAAAATAAAACTAAATATTGCTGATAAGACACCAGTCTATTTATGCAATTTTTTAAAATACACACATATGTACATACATACATATACCCACAGTATAAATGACGCATGTTAAGCGCCTGTGAGCGGGCTTAAAAAATTCGATTGATAATCACCGCTATTATCAAAGCGCAAGCACTCTTAGTCTGTCAGAACACGGAACTTGGAATACCCTTTTATAAAATATATCTGAATAACTTTTGTCGAATATTATTTCTACAGAAACCTTATATTAAATTGTATGCCTAAGACCTTGTAAGAAGATTGGCCACCTGATGCTTATTTTCGGTGTGATTGAGAAGAAAAATCAAAGAACTTTTATGGAAGTGTATGAAAGCTCCTTTGACTTCTTTTTCGAAAAGATTCTAGGATAGCAATCAGGGGATCTGCAGCACACGTAGCCGTGGGAACCATATCCTGACACATCCATTGATTGAGAATTGTTTCTTGCAACCCCTCTACTCCAACGAGCACCAAATTATTATATAACGCGGCCGGCGATCGCAGACCGCACACCGAGTTCGCAGACACTGACCACGAGAGCAAAATCGCCATGAAGGCAATACTGGAGGCGCACGTCGGGTAGCTGGACAGGAAGAGGCCATGTTTGTAGTAGAAGTGAGACACTGAGGCGGGCAGGCCGGCGGGGGAGGAGGAGGCTCCAGCCGCAGCCACCGCCGAGGGACCGGCAGGGGCATGCTTGGCCCCCAGCCCGCTGCCATTGGATGCTGCCGATGCTGAGGTCCGCGGGGACGTCGACGCTGCTGCTGCGGCCGCCCTTGCAGATCCATCTGTTGCCGCGGCCATTTTTGTTGTTGGCACGAAATTACACAAAAATAAACACAAACACGAGCACAGAGACGCGCATACACGCACTCGGCTAGAGATGAGACTCTGACCACGAACTTTGTTCTGGCGAAGCTATGTAGTTACTTTCAGCTGTTGCTGTTGTTGTCGCGGGGTTTCGGATTCGCGCACTGCGTTGCTAAGAGTTACGCAATTCCGCGTATGCAACGCGTTATTTGCGTGGACGTCGTCGAAGGGATATTATTTCGAAGTGGCGATATTTGTAGCGTTGAATTCGGGGCTCCTGCGGCGGGCGTTTGGGCTGTTCCTTGCTTGTGGGCTCCACTGTATTGATACATTTTACTTGGTTCCTCTCCGTCGATTCCCGGCGTTTTGCATTCTATTCCTATTGATTTTTTTTTCTTGCGCCTCATTCGCACCCTTTGGCCCCCAGTTGTCTGCGACCTGTGGTTGTTGTTGCTACAGTTAATTGACGTTTTCGCGCATCTTCAGCGTTCGCAAACCCACACACTCACGGCAACGGACTCACACCAGCACAGGGTTCATTCTGGCTAGAATTGGCGACGACAACTTCGCAGACACGGCGCTGCTTCAATTGAATTTGTATTCAGCACAGTTGCGCCTATTGTTATCAAATTAGATTAAAATTAAAATGAGGGCCAAAGAACTGCCCTTTTCATTTGATTGAGCACTTTTCCAGCTGCAGGTTTGGTATTTTTCTGCAACGCACATGGAAACCACTTGGTGGCTTTGTTTGTTTATCTTGTTTGGTTTTTCAAAAGTACTATTGTCAACTCTGCGCGGAGGCGGATCCTTTCATTAATTTAATGATCTGGTAGTTATTAAGCACGTTTTTCTCCAAAATCAGCGGAATTCAATGCGCGGTGCGGCGTCACTCACGTTGAGTCAACTTGTCGGAGCTGGAACTAGATCGCGACACCAAAACATTAAACAGCTGACTCTCGCCATACAACGGAGGTGCGCCTTTGAAGTTATCGCCGGAACTGTCGTTCTAGCCATAAAATGCTTACTAGCATTGTTCCAGAATGTATTCATAAAAAGTGTCTATACTTACATCCTATTGTGACAATATTTCTTTTTTTTAAATTAAATATCGATTCCAGGAGAATTGATGATGTTATGAGGAGTTCAAAACCCATCATATACCCCTATACTTAGATAATACTAGGACTAATTCTACTACTATCGATACTAACTAGATTCCTATAGGTTCAAAACTTGCACTCCAAAAAAGTGTAATTTTTAAATTTTGTGTACACTACTAATGTAGCAATCGTCTTAAAATTATACACAGTTCCTTTTCAACTAATTTATCAGATTATAAAGGTTGGTTTTACATATTTTCAAACTAACAAGAGTGTCTTTTGAATTTTTTATTGTTAAATGGAAATTCAATTTATAAAGTTACACTCTGATAGAATGGACCAATAATATAATCTGTTGGAAATATACCTAAATTCTGCTTCATAGGAAAGAAACACGTGTGTATAGTTAAAAGTGCGTATAGATTCAGTCACATTTTACTAAAACTAATCCGTTGATAATTTTGATACAAGAGACTTTTAGGATCAATGAAACGTAAATTGCATGGTTCATATTAAATGACTTTAATGTTAAGGATGTGGGGAATCGGTTATCTAAGTCGATGCTTAAAAACATTTCTTTAAAAAATATCCTACATTTGATAAACGTGAATTCTTGAGAATAAGGAACGAAATAAGACACTTGTTTCAAGAACAAAAAATATGTCCCATTAAGGAGGGCTTGTACCTTGTTGGTCCAATTTTCCACAATTTCCACAATTTTCACAAAATTTCATGATGGACTTCGACAAATTCGTTAAACATGGTTTCGAGAAGAACACGATTGAAAATATTTACGTGTTTAACGATAAACAAAGTTATGGCATTTCCGATCAATCAGTTATATGGCAGCTATAGGATATAGTCGTCAAATCACGCCCATTCCAACTAATATACTGCCAAATTACCAACTTACTACCAACTTATATACCTAATAAAGGTTACACCCTTTTGACCAAAATTATAATACCCTCTGCAAGGGTAGAAAATGTGAAATTAGTCAGTAAACACATGTTTGAATTCGAAATTTATTGTGTTTGCTATTTGGAGCTTACATTTAGAAATGTACACAATTATTGTTCACCTATTTATATGGTTTGCTTTTGATTTACCATTCAGAAATGGGTTTCTATTGCACAAATATGTAACTTTAAGAACTTTTTGTTTGGTTTTAGAAGTATAACCTCACTGAGCATAAATATTAGCCTTAATTGTTATTATCTACACGTCTTTTTCTACTCAATCATTGTTCAGTTCTCACATGAAAACCTAAATACTTCAGTGAAATCGATCTAGGAAGCTGGTTCCGAATCGTGGACCGAAAGGGCTGTTCGCAGTTCGTGAATTGACAGACATAATAGACGCAGTGGGCCCTCTTTCAAGCCGTGTACTAGTCGATCTTGGTCGTGGGCATGGTGTACTCAGCTCCAATGGCCAGTTCTGCCACGTCGTGTGAGAGTGGCACGCCCGTCGCCGTCGTTGCCTGGGCATTGTACCTGTGCCGTAACAGAGCCTCCGTCGCTTCCTCCTGGGTGGTGTATTCCGCTGCTGTCAACTGGTGGTACTGGTGCACGGTTCCAAGAGCAGGGTCTGTTAGACCTCCTGTCGCTGGAACCGTTTCACTGGGACACAGGTCTTTCTTGCCGGGCCGCCCGAAGAGCAGTACGGTCCCCTTGCTAAGCAACGGACAGAGCAGCATTTGGTGACAACAAGCAAACAACCTGTAGTTGGCACCTTGGAATGGATCCGACATTGCTGCACAAAGCATATGGTCCAGATTGATTCCGGTAAACTAAAAAAAAAAAAAACAAATATGTAGGGCACATCACTAATGGAAATATTTAGACGTAGGCCTACAATGGAAAGCGGGGAGAGTAGGATGAAATGGTAGAACAGCATGAAGGCTGTGCCTATGTGGGACCAGTTAAAGTCGCCAAGATCCTCAACGGTGTAGGCTCCTGAAAAAGTGAAATGGGTGAGAGGTAAGCCACGCCAAGTAGAGCTATAGTTACCGCTCCGAATTATGTAAATGGGAATAATGTACAGCAGGGCGTGCTGAATCCAATAAGTGGACTGCTCGAAAGGGTAAGTGCGACCCTCTACCTCAGGAAAGAGGAACGCCAAAAAGGGTCCATTCAAGTTACTCATTTGTATCCGGAACATCGCCGTCGTTGTCTTCGTGGGCTTTGCCGCCAGGAGATAGATCTGTAAGTTATTTATAATTAATATTTTTTTTTTGTATATTTTTGTGGATATTCACCTGCAGACATGTCTGCACGTGGCAGGGGTTGAGCGCGAATATCATCGAGCGGCCGGCCAGCTTAAAGCCCATCTCAATGCCGAAGATCATGGACAAGGCGATGAGGAGGAACAGTCTCGTTGGACTGTGTGGTTTCTGAGTCTCGTGCAGAGGCGGAAGCTTTATTGGCGCCAGACGCAGCCAGGAGCGGTGCATGATGAAAATAAACAGGACGGATAACAAAACCGTTTCCACCCAGCGCCTCCGGTCCGTCATATAATTGATGCACTCGGAACCCGTCGTACGCGGAATCTCATCTGTGATGCCCCCGACTGCCCAGTCCCAATTCATGGTGGCCTCTTGACCTTTGTGGTGGTCTTCAGCTCTTAAATATTTATCGGAAAATTGCTTATTGATCCGGGTCAACCCCTTTACTGAAAACAATGTTAAAAATTAACCTTTGGTTGGGTCGTGACATTTAAAAAAGGAGTTTTAAATTATTTATTTTCGGTTTTTGGGCTCTGGCCTCCGAAATTGCAACGTGTCAACCATTTAAAGTTTAAATGTTACATTTTAAACAGTAGCTTCGTTAAACAGTGTTTCGTTTAACAATGCAAATACATACATACATACATATGTAGTTCGGTTCCTTTTTTTAACATGCCATGATACTATTTTCCTATCGATTGGTTATGCCGGTTAATGCAAGTAGTGCTGCCCAGAAACCTTTGCAACCACCGTACCCTCAAGCCCTCTATCATCGACTGGCCCGCTGCCAAGGCTTCTTGTTTGTTGTTTTTCCCAGACTAAAATTATTATTTTTTAAAAATAGCCTAATTTATGCCGTCATACGGCATACAATTTAAGCACTTTTAAATTATTATTCACTAAAATGGGGTTCATGAAATTGATTTTAAATAATAGTGAAATTGTTAAAGACCGATTCTTTTTAAAGCGCCACAAGGATAATAAGTAGTCCTGTAATGAATACAGCTGTGTTCTGTGTTTGTCTGAATATGTATTTTTAGCTCGCAGTATTTAAAGCACACTTTTCAGCGCTTGTCCGCCAAGGCTTTGACAAATGTCGGATCAGGCCATAAACATCGCACCACGTAGACGCAATGCTACGAAAAACAACACCGGGGGTGGTAAGGGTAGCACTGTGCTTTTCATTGTCAAGAGCACGGGGGTCTACACAAGCGAGGAGAGCGGTAACACGATAGAGCTTTAAGCGGAAGGACACGCAGACAGACACAAATGGCTCAATAAAGAACCAATACTGCCCGTGCCTTAGACTTGCAAATGTTTTTCAATATTTTTTTTTTTTCAGCCGCCTACAGGCCGCCCCTTCCACATCGACGTTCGATTTTTCAACCCAGACTGCTGATACCTATAGGGGTCTGCTTGACACTGCCACGTGTTCCGGCGTAAAGCTCGGCTGCGTCCCGTAACTTGCGAGATAGGATTCCAATATCAGTCACTAATCAGCGACCCACTTTTGATGCTGCTGAGCGGAAGTACAGCTATCACGCATTTTTTCCCGGTATCATGCACAGCCTTAATCGCATTGCGCCTGCATATCTGCTTTGGGCATTAAAATTGCAGGAGGAAGCGATACCCGACGCGGGAAAACAAAACCCAAAAAAGCCGCGGACTGTGTTGTTTCGCTGGCGGATGATTCGTTTCTCATTTTCTCTCCCAGCATTTCTGAATGCGGACTGGCGAGTCCGCAGCCCCACGTTGTCCTTGGCTGAGCTTTTGCTCTCTTTTCGTTGCTTTGAGAAGCTTGCACTCTCTTCAACCGGGCGGCGGGTGGTCAGGCCGCCAAAATTGCATTCACCTGCTGTTATGTATGTGGGGTGCAACACCTGATGTTCATGTAGCCGTTTATGCAAATGTAGAGGCATTCAGCCTGTCTGCGATGGGGTCGCAAATTGTATTTTGCGTTAAAATTAAGGCAAGAGTGACTAGAACAGATAAACGGTGGAAATAAATACCCGCATTCTGCATACTGAGTTTTGGAAAATTTACGATTGTATTTTGTTCGCTATGATTTTATTTTAAGCATTGATTACCACAATATATTCAGATTTCTCTTTCGTTAACAAACGCCTGTTCTTACCGTTACCGCAGCGGGCAAGTGAACACATGTATGTAATTGTAATTAACCTTAGATTTCGAAGCAAAATAACGGTCGGAAAAGCTACGGAGAAGGAGCAAAGCGAGAAAGAAAAATAAAAACAGTTCACTAAACAAACGTGGCCATTCCTATTAGCTTTCGAGCTAAATGGAAATGTCAATTTTTTTACATAATACATCCATATATGAGAGTTTAATTTGTCACTAATGATTAGACTAATGCAGGAAACGTCTAATTGTATATACAGTTGGCTACGGCACTTGGAAAATTGCATATATAGTTTTCAATATGTGAACAATTGTTTTTATTTTTTAATTACAAAACAAAAGCACAAAATAAGAGATTTACTAGTACTACATTGTACTTAGTGCGAACACATTAAATGCTTAAAATACAAAACTAAAAAACAAATTACATATATGTATATGAAACATTTTCACATTTTTTGGGAAATAAACAAAATAATTTGAGTATGTCAGTTTAATTCGAGATCATGGGGAAAATTTGAAAACCTTATAATGTCTTATATAACGATATGAAGTACATTCAAATACTTATAAAGACGAACGGTGTGCTTACCTCATCTAAACTATTTAATTATTATATTATAAATACAATTTAACTAGCCCAAAAATTTAAAGTTAAAATAAAATTTAAAAAAAATATCGTTCTACTTATTTATTTAACAAATTAAGCTTTTGCTTAACTATTATGAAAAAATTAATGTTTTATATTGTTATAAATAATAAATAAAACTAGTTTTAACAGATAATTTAATGATAGCTAACAAATGGAGTAATCTTCTTGAGCTTATATGGCAACGCCGTCAGGTGGTGTCAGGTTGGCAGCGCGTCCCAGTCTTTAGTATTTTAAAAGTGACTTTGGTCACACAAATTCCATAAAAAAATAAGAGATTTGTCACTTGGGATTTGTTGTGCAGAACTAGATTATGCACAGTTGTTTACATTTTGGACGATGCTCATGTGAATAGTAAGGCAACTTGGTCGCAGATTAAACCAAATTTGCACTTTAAGGAATCTAAAAATAGCAAACAAAGGAGTTTGCTTCTTGTTTGTGTATTTGTGTGGGCAGCGCGACAATTAAGAAAACATCAATCAAAGCAATGGTGGGGATTATTGATGAAGCACAACTGTTTTATCCACTCGGTTCCCGAATAAAAATAGCAAATAACTATGGCACTGTTCGCTATGTAGGAGAGGTGAGAAATGAAAATATCCATTTCCAACTGAAATTATGGTGAAAACTGTATTATATGTATGTGATCTAGGTAAGCGGACACACGGGCACCTGGCTTGGCATTGAGTGGGACGACGGCATGCGAGGAAAGCACAACGGTATTGTAGATGGGAAGCGCTACTTTTGGACTCAGATGCCAATGGCGGGAAGCTTTATTCGTCCGGGGAAGCTAGGACCTTGCGCTACGCTCGAGGACGCTGCTCGAGAGCGGTACCTGAACTACGATTCCAGCAATGTGGACGCGTCGCTTATCCGGGAGGCTCAGGCTAATTTGCAAGCGTCGCTCTTTGAAGTCGTTGGCATGGACAAAATTGCTCGCAAACAAAGCAAGTTTGAACAGTTGTCGGAGGTGAGCGTCGACGAGACGCCAGTGAACGCTGCAGGGTATTTAAAGGGTTTCACGCAGCTGACCACGCTAAACGTCAGCCACACTCTCATTTGGAATTGGGACATAGTGGCGAGCATAGCCCGACAGCTACCGTCTCTGAGTAACCTGAATCTAAGGTAAGAAAAGAGAACCATAAAGAAGCTCAATGACGAATTGTTATATTTTTTTAGCTGCAATCGATTGGTAATACCGTCGTCCCCACAAATCGCAGATCTGGAGCCTTCCTTCAAGCACCTCAAACGCATAAATCTGAGGAGGTGCGGATTTTCTGACTGGAAGGACGTTATGCAGACGGCTCTTTTATGGCCGGATATTGTATCGTTGGGCCTACAGGAAAATTCCTTCAGTCAACTGGCTGTGGTTGATCGGCAAAAAATCTTTCGACAACTTCAAGAGCTTGATCTCCACCGCACGAATATTATGGACTTCGACCAAGTTGTGAAGTTAGGCAATATTGACACTCTGCGATCTCTGAATCTCATGGAAAACGGCATTGAAGAAATAAAGTTGCCGGACTGTGATCCTCTAACTAAACTCAATATCTTTATGTCATTGGAGCAGCTCAACTTGTCGCATAATCCCATTTGGAATGAGGTATGAAAATCTTTACTTTGCGACTTCATTAACTACATTTTTGGACCACTTTCAGGCTAATGCATTTAATGAGCTGGATAAACTTCCACAACTGAGACGTTTAAGCAAGACACCGCATTTGAAGTCAAATTTCGATGAGATGGTTTCAAAGGCAGTCGCCAGTATATCGGGCCTTCAGTTTATCAATAAGGCAGAAGTGACGGCAGAGGAGCGTCGTGGCGCAGAGTATGATATTTGGAAAAAATATGCTGTTGATTGGATGCAGGCGAACCTTCAGGGATCGGATGCCTTGCGGGACTTTTGCCGGAAGCATCGAACCTATTCTTTGCTTGTTAAGAGTAAGTAACCATTAGCAAGACATACATATTTGTCATTCAATAAAAACACTTATTCCTTAGAATACGGCTCTCCTGCAGATTTCGCGGCAATCGCTCCAGCCAAGAAATCGAATTTGATTAAGGTCCTTATAAATTATCAATTGACGGGAGAGACTTGGGAGAAAAAAGTACCGCGTATGATTACCGTACAGACGCTTCAGGGATTGGTTATGAAGCGTTTTCGGCTCAGCGGTAACGTTCCACAGCTATCTTATGTTGATGCCAAGCATCCAGATCTGGTAGTTCCGCTGGACAATAATGCTAAAACCCTCGACTTTTATTCCGTTCAAGAGCATGACACAGTTTTGGTCCAGTAAAAACAGGTCTGGAAAAGCGTGTCTGTCTTTCCCTGTTTCGTATTCCGTGGTATTTTAGTTTAAGGCAATGTAAATGAAAAATTTCCTGTTAAATTCGAAATCTGCCTATGCAAGATTAAATTATTATTGTTTTCTTTTAGCTATTGATAATTTGAATTTTTTCACAATAAATTAACACGACATATTTTGTTTTGCTTAAAAAATGGATTTAAAGGGCGAAATAAATTTTGAATTGATTGAGTTTTATGTACAAAATAGGTGTAAAATGTAAATATGTGAAACGGAACTGATCGACTGCAAGTTAAAAAAAAAGGACCAAGGACTAAGTTGTGAAACTAAGCCGTCCAAATGCATCGCACCCAATTTAAAGCACTTATTGTTCCTGTACAAACGCGTGATCTCTCAGCTTCTAAGAGATAGCGATGCAGATTCTTATAACACCTACATATGTAGATCTAACTTATTTAAAAATTTTCCATCACATTTTCCACCAAACCCTAATTCATTATATGTATGTATATATTAATAGATCTGTTGTTTAAACTTGTTTTTTTTTTATTATGGTATTGGTGACATAAAAACTGTTATTGCTTCCGGACTGAAACTTATGGTATTAATTTATATTTTTAGACTGATAGAAAAGGATATTATATTTCTGCTATTTCATTAAGTCTCCTAAGGATTTAGGTACTTTAAAAATTGTTGGAATATACCAGATATGCTACTTAATGGTGTCTGGTAACACTGACAAAATTATATTTCGCAAGATGCGGTGTAATTTGATTTCAACGGCCTTAAACGTTCTAAATATCACTAAAAATGGCAAGATATTCCTTATTAACTCACGAAATTTTTCCGGCGCTCCTGAAATATCTACCACAGTAGAACAGACATCACGTTCATTTCCAGCGGACACAGGTGGCAAGAGCAAAACTGAGCGGTCGCTCCACATCGCAGTGATTGGGGTCCCAAACGTTGGCAAGAGCACTTTTATTAACCATATAGTAAATCATAAGGTGTGCCCCACGTCCACTAAGGTCCACACAACCCGCCAATCGAATACTGCTATATGCACTCATGGCCAGACGCAGCTCGTCTTTTACGACACGCCCGGCCTGGTGACCCAGCGGGAAATCCGAAAACATCATCTGGAGCAGAGCTTTAAGAGTGCATATCGGCACGCAATCCAGCACGCCGATGTCATTGCGGTAATACACGACGCTTCCAATGGGTGGACCAGAAAGGAGCTACATCCTACGGTTCTAGATACGCTAAAGGCCTACGCGAACTTACCAAGCTTTCTTGTCTTAAACAAAATAGATGCTTTAAAGTCGAAAAGGGTGCTGCTGGATTTGATAAAGACGTTAACAAATAATACACTAACGGGAAAAGGGTCTGGTAAAGATGCAGTACGCAATACACCAGGAACCGTAGCCGAAGAAACGCGGCTTAACAAGCGGAACACCACCTGGAGCCATTTTAGTGACGTTTTTCTCGTTTCGGCCATGACAGGTAGTGGCTTGCACGAACTGCAAGATTACCTGGTGCGGCAGGCACTGCTAAGGAAGTGGAAATTCCCTTCTGACGTCTACACAGATTCTAACCCCGAAGCACTCATTGTGGAAAGCGTCCGAGCTCGGCTTTTGGACTACTTGCCCCAGGAAATTCCCTATCAGCTAAAGTGTCAACTTGAGTTCTATAACGTGGAAAAGAGTATGTTTTTTTTAACGTGTGTTCTACTTTGGGATCTAATTGATTTTTGTTGCAGATATTGTATACACCTCCGTTCAGGTGGAATGTCCGACATCCCGCATTGAGCGCCTGATTTGTGGCGAGTCTAACGGAAAGTTGCGTCAAATCACAGAGCGCGTTACCTCTGATTTGGTGGAAATGTTTGGTCAGGCGGTTTCACTTACAATTGCAACATTTTCCAAGGGGAAAAAATCGGCGTCCTTAAATCAAAAATAACCAGTTTGTTAATTATTTTTTTAATTGTTGTATAATATAAACTATGAATTCACAAAAGTTTTAAGTGGGCTACAAGCTTGTCTAGATCGTCATTTGAAGCTGGTCCCAGTCCCAGCACTGTGGCCGTCCCAGATTCTAATTGCGTGCGCCCTGCGTCCCGTACCAATGCCGACACGAGGTTGGCTTCTTGTGCCTTCCGTTCCAAGCCGCTGAGCTGCTCGAAATTGTCCACGCGGAGAACTATCTTTGGTTGTCCTAAACGGCACCAGCGCTGCAGAATAGCGTTTTGCTGTTTGGTGCCTTGGGAGGCACTTTGATAACACATGATCGCCGCATGAGCGCACTGGGCTGCTGTTTTGCCCTTGGACATTTTGAGGTCTCCTCGCACTACAAGAGCCAACTTGGTGGACTTTTCGAAAACGACGCTGTTGCTGAGGAACTTTTGCAGGATGCTATTTGACGTCGGCATACTTCTTACGTTGCTGGTCCACGTACTTCTGCATACAAGTCCGGAACTCCTTTACCTTATCTTGACACGCTCGCCAATCACCTGACTCTGCAATGCACTCTTGTACCTTGTAGTGGAGCTCAATGCAGCCGGTTTTTTTCAGCATTAATTCCACGGGGTCCTGATCTTGATTATGGACCGTGGGTGAAGGCATTTTCTAACGGGCCGGTTAAAGTTGCATCAGATATCAGCTGTGACGTACCGATGTGTACGGATGTACGGTGTGCCTGCAGCTTACCATTTAAAATATTTATCGATATTTATTTTATCGATTTCATGAAAGAATTTTTAATATAATATAACAGAGATCAGATTATAATTGTTGGTTTGGTTGGTTTATTTTTATGTTTGTTTTTTATTAAGTTTTTCTACAAATAATATGATTTTTTACAACATTTGCACTAAATAGTTTTTGGAATTCTATAAACCATATTAATCTATCATAATTTGTCTTAAATTCCATTCGGCCGTTCGGTATTTGGCATTCCTTTCCCCTTAATTTATATAGCATAACAATTATATGATGTTTTTGTTTAAACTTTAAAATGTAATTTACATATTTGTATCGTTTACTGTTAATTATTTTAATTTTTGTAAAAGGGGTTTATGTGTGTTTTGTTTTATAAAATAGCCGTAAAGTTTTGGTCTTGTTTATTTTGTCGCTATGAAATAGTTTGGCATCAAACAATTTTTCGAAAACTTGTTTGAACAGGTATCCGATTTGGAGCCGTGACAATATTTTGACCCAAACTTGACCAAAGTTAATAAATAATAATACAATTTTTTTGAAATTGTTCAAAGCTCTGGAAGGTATAAAAGTGTATATTTATTTAAGCAAAGAATATACATATATTGCACCAAATTACGGAGTATTTTTTAAATTATACTCAGAGCTGTCTCCTCGGTGATGACGGAATCATCTCCGACCCTATAAAGTTCAAATGGCTAACCTACACCTACAAAAATCAAAGCAGCCAAATCGGATAATTTTTAGAGGAGATATAGTCTGTTATAGACTTTATAGTCTGCTTCCCTACTGAATCAATAGTATGGACGTAAGGGGGCTAAAGTTCTTCTTTTGCCCAAGCGAAAAAGTATGCAACAAAAATTTGTTGATGAGAATCCATACCTTTAAAGTTTAAACTATAAACAATATAAAGGTTAGTTAAATTGTGGGCGGAAGAGATTAGTTACCGGCTATAATATATATATATATATAATATATATATTATATTATATATAATACATAGGCTATAAAAGCCGACTAAATAAAAATTTGCTTTTCTGAAAAAAAAGTTGTAGGTCTTAATTATATTTAATAAAACGCTTAATTTAAATATTATTGCATTAAAATATTATTATTTGTCGTTTGTAAACGAAACCATTCTTACCTCAGAAAAAAAGAGTTTTACCGTCAACAGAACCTGAATTTGCATAATTTGGCTGCAACAGAAACTGTCGCTTGGCATTAGCATTAGTGGTGAATATTTTGGGCTTAATTGCTGTTGGACTCAAAGTCGCTGTTGCTGTGAAGTCAGAAAAAAGCAGCACCCACAAAGCCGAGAAACCGGAGGCCAAGACCGGAATCCCAGACTAGAGCTTGTTTATTGCGCTTGGCGTACAGTCCATGCATTATTTATGAGTGTTTCTGGCGCGTGGCCAAAGCAAAAATATGCTCGCACGAAGAGTTAACAGGGTTGAAAGGAAGAATGAAGGAGTAATGAGACTCAACTACGCCACGAGTTAAATTTAAATTTATACCCATACGATGCATTGTCCAATATAAACAAATTTGCATGTAAATGTCTAAATAAACAACCAATGGAAATACTAATTCTTCGCTAGATTTTTTAACAAATCTAACCGTGCCCTCTGACCCTAATGACCCTAATTAGCATACAAAGTACAAGTCAAAATCCAGCCACTTAATTATGCATGGAGCCACATTTAAGTGGTCGCACCTCAATTAAACGTTGAATGACATTTATTTGATGCCATGCACAGTCGGGAAATTCAATTTGGACCATCGAGTTAATCGGAAACTTGAAATGACAGATCAAATTTGGAGCCTAATTTGAATTAAAACCATCCGCGCGCCTCTCCGCCCAGACCGACGGAAGTCAAAAGTAATTTCATTTGATTGGCTGCGAATGCGAAAATGTGCGAATGTGTGTTCGTAATTAAGTTTAGACAGCTTTTTGGAGAAGGGAAAACTGATACAGCGTTGCGCAGTGAATAATTTCAATTAAAATGATTTGCCTCTTCTATGGCTGTGGGACAATGAAGCCACCTATTCCTTTTCTAGACGATAGTGTTCCATTTGATGGAGGTCATTTGATATCCTTGCCGTCCAGCAAGCAAAGAAAGCCAAGTCCAATCTCATAAAATACATTTGCTGTAATTTAAACTTCCGTTTTAGGCGACATGTGAAAATGGAAGAATGCCTGCATTTTAAGACATAAATGAATTATTATTCATAACCTCTGAAAAATATTAAAACTTCATAATTATTTTGTATCAAGTTATCAAATTTTCAATTTAATAGCAGTTTTTCATTGATTATCAGGGGTTTCATTTTAATAAATGCACATTTGTATGTAAAATACACACGTTCTACATAAGCATTAACACTAATTAAATTATAATGCGCTCATGTGAAAAACAAATTAAAGATCAGTTGCCTAGTGGGTGCTTGCTTCGCACATTGAGCTGGGAAAATATTTACCACTTGGGATTCGGGTCAAAGACTACCGACCTGGTCACAACTGGTCAAACAGAAATAAGTATGTCGGAGTTGACTATAAATAAGCGTCGAATATAACAGATGCAACATAGCTGGGGCATAGTCCACAAAAGTTGGCCGCCATGGATATTTCATTGTTGCGGATTTACCTCCTTCTGGTCAGCGTCCTACTCTTGTATTTAGTGCCGACAGTGGAATCGACCTTCCTGTTGTGGGCCTGCATCTTTCGCCTAGATATATGCCCTTTTAGAACCACAACTACGAAATCCTAAAAATAGTATAAGTTTGTGACACTAGACTGCAAATTTTGTTTCATTTTCCCCTGACAAGCGAACTATAAATAAATGAAAACCATTCTGAGTCCACTTAATTGACATTGGGCCCCGGTATAAGCCATAACTCGATACATCACTGGTTGTAACATAAGTCCTTTTAGCTTTCTTGCTCTTTGCTCTGGTTTCCGCTTGGTCAACTGCTTAAGTAAGAGCCGAACTTCCTTCGGGAGTGGAAAGTTTCTCATTAGTCACTGGCGCTAATTAAGTGCAAAGCGCGTTCGCCGGCGGCTTTCACTTTCTGGGCTGGAACTACGTGTCTGGGTTACATAACCACGGAGACCAACATGGCCACCGAAAGGGATCGGATGCTATAATGGATTTGCCCAGCCGCTCAATGAGAGTAAATGGTTCAAATCGGGCTTCTTCGCATTGAATTACCTTAAACATGGCTCTAATTTGTAAAAGCTTAGTTCATTAAAAGCTCAAATATGGGCCTGGACTGCGTTTACAAAATGCCATCATCAGTGTAACCTTAAGATATAATTTGTTTGTTTTTTTGGCCGGAAGAAATACTTTGTTAAATTCCATAGACCATCCACCCAAAATCAGTTGTTATGTTCATTTCCTCACAAAAAAGTCGCCAGTAGACAGGGTTTTTTATGTAAATTACCATCTGCCAACGTAAGCCAACGTAACAAATTTATTCGCATTTGAACTTAGAATTAATAGTCCACGATGGGCAGCCCCGAAAATGTGTAAAACAGCCATGTGACTTAAATGGAACAAATGAATTTTTCGGTTGCACCCCGCCATTCAAGACAAACACAAGGCATTATGGTAAATGAAAATTTAATTTACAAAACACGAGACAACCCCAGGACTTTTACAAAACGGCAACGGAAAAAGCGAAAATCAATATGCGCAGCATCCTCTTTCTCATTTGTCCTTCGAGGAAGCTGGACGGGCCGCCAACGCGTGCCAATTGATTTTTAATTAGCATGGGGAGAGGAATATATTATTGGAACCAACAATAACAGGAAAACAATGGCCAAGGTGCCCAGAAAGAAATTCGTTCTTTTGAAAAGCTCAAAGGACAAAGGGCTTCCCACTCGTTGCCTCAACAGAAATAGAATTCAAACCTCAAACCACAAATGATTTAACTGTAGAAGGAAGCAAACTAAAAGAAGCAACAGGGGGAATAATAAAATTGAGCTTAACTTGCGTAATACAATATGAGGAAACGTTAGGCAATGATTATTTGGATGAATGACAAAGGATGCCCACCGCATAAATAGACAATGTTTATATCTTAAAGTCAAAAATAGGGCAGGTGGGCTACCTTATGCATTGTCTTGAGACATCGTTCGGCTTACAAACTTTGAAAACTTGGCAATACCTTTTACGCTGTAGGTTAAGAGAAGGTAAGAGTGTTCTGCATTGCCAAGTTGGGTGTAAAGTATATTTTTTTACCAATTAATTTTGCACATATTGCACCAAAATAAAAGTACATGGCGTATCTAGGAAGTAGTTCGCTCTTGCTGCAATATTTTACGTAAAAACCTTTTTCATTTTTATTAACAGAAATAACTCTAAAATGCTTTTTAAAATGCTTTTCGATCATAACGAGAAAGGAAAAAAAATGTTGCCAAAACCTAGTCTAATATAACCTAATTGTCATCTGACCGGATCTTCTTGCAACAACATTGATTAGTCGTAAAAACTTTAAATCTTAACCTTTGAAATAAAAAATCAATAAAGTATAGTCGAAAAAAGTCATGCTGCGAGACTATAGACAAGCGATTTAGGTCCAATCAAAAAAGTTACTTTTGATGTCGCACCTTATGACCTGACTTCTCGCCGGATACCCGGGAACGTGCTCGGTTTTCCAATTTTGGGGACAATGGTAGCAAATCGATGTTAAGTCAACTTTAAGTGCTTGAAGAGGTGTAAAAATCCAAGGCGTGCAATTGCTAAGAGGCGCCACAATGTTGCAAGCTGTCGTCGGCAAGCCGTGTCAAAGTTTCCGTTGCGTTCCCAAATGACTTTTTGCTTGTCTTGTCACTCCATTGGCAGACAGGAGTCTGCGGGTGGAGAGTTTGGCGCGTGTGTGCGCCCCCGACGAAGAGGTTGGGCAGCAGGGACGTAGCACCTTCTCATCGACACTGTTTGACTTGTCGGAATTGTAATTCAAATTTACGGAGCGCAAACAGCGGGAATATGGCAATTAATTAAATATCGTTCATACGTCAGGAAGGGCAGATTGAGCGTCTGAGAGCGTGGGTGCCTCGAGTTGGCCAAACGGTTGCGTGCAACACGTGGCATGTGGGTAATGGGATTTTAGCGTACCGAATTAAAGGCGGTCCTTGGTCGTTTGCCGGCGTGGAAAGAAATTGTAAATACTTTGTGCGTATTGAGTCCCAAAAACAAGTTAATGCGGAAAAGAGTATCTCTTGTTCCACAAGTTCGGGCCAGAATTTAGACTAAAGTTAAGAGCCGCAGCTATCGTCGGCTCAAGATTTCCTACGCCGCGAACCCAGTAGTTCATATGGGTACAAATGACTCGACAATTATCTGTTTAATTTTTGGAACCACAATATAGATCTGTTGGGCTACGCCACAAAAAGCCTTGACGGAATTTAGTTGAAACACTATTTTATTCGGTGTGGAAAGGGAGTTTAATTACGATTCATCGCTATTATTGAAAATCATCCTGATGAGGTGGTGTTGAAGGGGCACAGTGGGGACCTCAGAAGGCAGGCCAGCAGGAGGAAGCAACCATCGGCAGAGGGGGCCATGAACATCATGATTAGGGCCAGAAGCACCAGGTAGAAACACACTGTGGTGGCAATCATCTCCACTGATCTTCGTTTTGCTCTCCAAGGTCCGAAGAAGGTCTACCGGTTTTTATATTGTAAGCGCCGCCGCCAGTTAAGTGTAATGCCATTTTCCAGATGTCGAATGTCAACAGGCGCATTCCTTGCACAATGGTCCACAGAAAAAGCTGTACATATTTGTCAAGCTTAGGTAATAATTGATTGCAAAGTATATTAGCCCAGAGTGTTGACGTATCTAGGGAGCTTCTAGGGTTCGGGTTTTATTTAACTGCACGATTTGATGCACGATCTATTTAACTATTTAACTTTTAAGCCTCGGAGGGATACAGCTGTCAAAGTCAACTGTAACTTTGATATCCTGATCACCTATTGGAATGGGCAAAAGATTGTTAAAGTAAGACAGTAAAAAAGTTCATTGAAAGTATCAAGAATTCATTAACTTTCCAGTTTAGACCATAAAACTTAAGCCATCTGTAAAAGGAACAGGTTGTCAGTTCTAGGAACTCTCCAGGCAGCCTCAAATGCGTTCTTAACATTGACCAAAATAGACTCTATAAATAAAAGCTAAAAGCATTTTGAGCAGCCCGAAACGAATCCGAATTTCCATTCAGACCAAGAAATAAAATCGCCCATGAATGAAATACTCAGTGGTCTACATAAGTGGGTCTGCGCATGTCCCGGCTCGCGCACATGGTGGAAGCCATTGGCGAGTGTGGAACGCGCATTTGCCGCGCTTTTTGAAAGCCTTGTGTACGTGTGGACTCCGTGCGAGCGCCGATTAGGCCGTGAGCTTCGCCAGCTTGGCCAAATTAGTCCTGTGCACGGATTCCCCAGAACCGGTCGTGGTCGCTCGCTCAGTCTCCGCTGCCCGCCGGTCGGTAGTTCTGAAACGGAAATTCAAAAATACCACAATAGCTCGCATTCCAGATTCGCAAAGAAAACTTTCATAATTCAAATTAACATTAGTCATATTTTTTGGGGGCTGGGCCAAACCAAACAGCTTCCGCTGCTGCAAGTGTTTTTGAAGACGTCTGTGCGGGGCACTCAGCACTCGCCTTTTGATTTGTGGAAAAATAACAATTTGCGAACAATTGCTATTGTCTGGCAAATAGAGCCCTCTGTTCTCCGGGTCGCTACATTATTTTCAGCCCTCTGACTGGTGAGTAATTGGATTGCGAAAAGTTGGGTGTATTGTGCCAATTGTCAGTTTTAAAATACTCCACAATTATTTTAAGCTCACATTTTTTTCAAAATGGGACGAAAAATTGTAAGCCAAAAAAGTAAAAGTAAAATCATTGGATTTCCTTTTTTTTATTTTACATTCGCCAAAAAATTTTGTTTTTTTTTTAAGTTATTAAAATTTAAGTATCGCGGCTGGCCTTTCAATAGCATCCTAAAGAAAATGCCAAAACTTTAGTATTTTATTAGGTATTAAAATTAGAAGCCAAAACTTCTAGAGTGATGCAATAAGGATTAAATATATTTAAAAGGATTTATAGGCTTCAGTCAGCTTTTCTTTTTCTCTTAAGTTGCGCTGTTAATATAGAATTGTGTGAAAAGAGTGTGAAAAAAGTGAAACGTCTGCCGTGCACTGAAAATCTCCAACAAAAAATCTTTCAATTACAATCGTCTAATTACAAGGAAAGTTATTAAATTAAATTTTGCTATAGGCGCAATGTAGGCGCTTTCCTCTTTACCGTCACCCTCTCACTTTGTTTATAAGTTATAACAGGGTCAAAGTTCACTCCCTTCAGACCTACATGTAAACGCAATTTTCAATTATGGTATGTCGAGGGAAAAAGCAACAGAGATTCTTTTAATGTACAGAAAGTTTGACAAAATTAATTTGAAAATTCTTAAGGAAGGTCAGATTAGCATAATTATTTTATGGTATTGTTGTACATTCGTGATTAGTCCAAGGCAGCGTTTTTTCTCATTTAATTCTGCATAAATATTATTTTTCAGTTTAGATACCAGACATGGACTTTATATTTGTCCTTTGTACTATACTTTCTCGTTTTCAAGCTCAGTTCTGGTCAGAATTATAGCATAATTTACTTTAGGAGGTTTATGGCGCACGGGTCGCGTCTAGATCCTTCTAAAAATGAACTCAGGCGCGGTCCGTGGAAAGGACACCATGGAAATATTGAAACCTCTCTTCAGGCGTTCGTCCGTGCGTTAGAATTTCCGATATTAGGCCAGCGGGGCTTCGAATCTAATTAACGTCGTGTGGTCCGGGCCTGTGACATGGAGACAAAGAAACATTAAAGCTAATCCTCGGGAAGTTTCCATAACTTTGTGGCGGGCCCCCAGCTTCGAAAGCGAGAAAACACCCACCGAGAGGGCGGCTGCTAGGCTCAGACCCGCCTTCCCAGCTCGCCTCTATTCGCAACCTGTCAGTGTCACATCAGCGCAATGATTTTCCAAATGATCGGATGGTGATGGTGGCCCAAAAATTAGCATAAGTCAATCAAGTCAGTCCCATTCACCACGCAGCACGTAGCGGCTCCATCAGCGCAGATCAGATCAAATTTGTCACTCTCGAGATGGCCCATAAGGTGCGGCAGGGTTATCGCATGACTGAAAGGATGAATGGCTAATTAGCTTCGCCACAGCCCCCGTCTCAGCCACAGATATTTAAGACCGAAGCTGCAATAACAAATTTACCTCATTAGTGCCTGTACTCTGTGTTCCTGCAATGGCTCCTTTTGTCTCTTCAATTGTTTTTTTTAGAGTCACAGAGTGGCTTTTATTTTACGCGAAAAAGCTATACACGTGGGTGCAAATGCAGGAACGCAGAGATAATCGACTGGCTGGTACCTTCTAGCATCAGACATGGACAGACTCCTCCAAAGCCACGTATTACAAGCTAAGTGGTACGGTAACAGCCCTCAAACCGGTTATTACAACCCTTACAACCCTTACAATCCCCAAACCCATCACTTTCGGGAGCCAAAAAAGTTTTGCGGTTAATAAAATTGAAACGCGCGCCAGACGCATACACTGCGTATACGCAATGTGTCCGCAGGGCCCTATTTGCTATCCTCCTGCACTTGACTTTCATAGGATTCCATAGCCCGGGCAGTTGGGAGAACTGGGAAAACTTGCTCATGTTTGACAAAACACTGTGGTGGGTAGAAACTTTTAAAGCTGCCACTGGCAACTGTCATTTGCAGTCCATCGGCCGCAGTGGCTGTGGATTATTTGCATTCGCTCCGATGACAGACGGCACATAACGCAAGTCCTTTGACGATGAAGTGGTTAACTATAAAACGATCAGGGCTCTGGTGGTTGTGATGGATTACGAGATGCAGCGAAAAACTCAATCGAAAAAAATAGAGGCAGCTTAACGTAGGTGTTTGTTGTGTCATGTCATGAGCTGTAAACAGATCCACGTCACGTCATAATCCGACATCTCTGCGGCCGAGGTTTCTCTCATTTCCGAGACTAGTTTTAACGAATTCCATAGGCTTTTGCGCAAGCCATGTCAGCCATGACGACGGGCCTGTGGCTCCTTAATTCAACATTCGAAATTTATTTTTCCGTTTAATTGCCTGCAAATGAAAACACCAGTTCGCCAGGTATGTGTTTGACTTTTGACAATTTTCAATCTTTCATCAGGAGAGCAATAATAAATTGTGTTTCATTTCCGAGCATGTGCCAGCCCGTGCTCGAATTAATATTTATGTGTGTAATATCCATTTATTCGCTCCTCTATTGCCGGTTGGCTTAAAGATGCGGCCCTGCCATTATTCGTTCGACGACTGATTTATTGATGGGAACATTAAATGTTGGCAGCATTCCAATCTTCTTATTGGGTTTTTCCCGGACCCGCCGGCCAACAGTATCCGCGTACGGGACTTAAGTCGCTAAAACTGAATGACAAGTTGAAATTTAAGTAGCCCCCGGATTGTTGTCCCAAGTTCCAATTACAGTCTTCAATTATGAACAGCTTTAAAGCCCTTTGCTGGCCTCAGCTTTTCCGTTTTTCCAGATTCCCTGAAGGTGCGGGGGAATTAATTTGCCATATTAAGCTGATTTATGTCGGTGCTGGATATTTATGGCACTGAAGGACCGTGGCCACGTCCAGGCTCTAGAGCTCAGATTCCGAGTCGGGAATAATTACAGCGAGGTGTTGAGAGGCCTATTACCACATGAATATGCAACGGCCCGGCACCTGGCTCATCAATTTCGCAATGGCGGGTTTTCACCATTCCCGTCTCGAGTCCTCTACGCCAGCTGTCAAATCACACCATTAGGAGCGCCTTCGAAGTCTTTCGGCTCGGAGACAGATGCGTCAATCGCATGAGTCCGCTACGCTGCAGCGTGTTGCAGGGAAATGAAATTCGATTACGACTCCAGTCAGCCGTGCGGATGGTGAGCAATGCGTGACATAAATAGGAAATTAAATAAGGCAACGGATGATAAGCAGTCGGAGGAAAAGCTGGCGCTGGGGCCAACTTACTCAAGGCCAAATCCCTGTCTGACGAGCTATCAATTTCTGGCACTACGCATGGCAGGGATACCAGGATACGTGTCCTTCACCGTGTCAACGTCGTGGTGGTGCCTGATTCGTCTTGTGACAGGATGCCACTTTTCTATTGTCCTGCGACAGGATTCACCTGTCTGGGTAAAGGTTATTACGCATTTCCCCTTCGCTTCGACTTCAATATGGCGTTTAATGTGTTGAACAATCATCAATTCACCGTGGGATTCCAATACCAAACCAGGTTAAAAACCTTGAAAAAGACTCTTGACTTTGCAGGTAATGCTATCATGATTATATTTATGGGCCATACATTGGCTATACAATTTACAATTTTTGATAAAAATTAGATAGAAATTTAAATTTCTTAACAAAAGATGTGACAATATTCCTTAATTTAATATTTCTTTTAACGGGCAACAATGGGAATCTACTTTCTACGGAAATAAGAGCCAATATCCCACGGTGCAAGCTGGATTCTCTGAGATCATCGCTAATGCTTTTAACTTCACAAATCTCTGGGACTCAGTGGGAGAATGATTTATGGAAAACAGAGATTTATTCCGGAGGTCTTCAGTATTGTACGTTCTTTGTGTCATCGGCATCAACTAGTTAAAGATAGATGTTCAAGATTCCGGCCAGCCTGAGGCTGAATTAGGGAACTGGAAAATACTCTCTCAGGCCTTGCTTTTAGCTACGAAGCCTCGGAATAAAAGTGTAAACGAAAAGATAATTGTCAAAAATCGTTATCGACAGAAAATAATTCCGAAAAATATATGTAGATTTAAAAATACTTACTATATGTTTCTAGAAACATAACTTAAACCAGAAATATGGCCAAATTCCTTTATCGCTTTTGTGACCAAAGGGGATTTGCAAACAAGTTACCCCATCTTTCATACTCGAGGATGAACAGGAGTCATTTATCATGAAATCGTTCTCTGGGTGACCTGCCTGCTGAGGTTGACTGGACACGGACCACAAAGGGCCATAAATAATTTCAAGGAACTGTGTAAGAAAGGCATTGGTATATTGTGTTTTTTATATTGTGGGTGAACTCTCCTTGACAGGACAAAATCCAGGGAATCGCAAATGAAAATAAAAAGTCAAATAAAACGGAAAATGATTAACTTGTATAAAAAGACACATTCAATTCCAGGGGGGAGTGTTTTGAGAATTGGTTTTATATCCCCATGAGTTCGTTTTTTTCTGCAGCCTAATTTGATTTGGGTTAACCAAATTGGATTCTTTCGGGTGCTCCGAGCGCATGAGTGTAAGCCAAAAGCTATTTATAGACAATTAGTCAACAAGTTGTTCCGGTGCTATAGTCCTTTTCCAAACTAGAATAGAACCGTATCACATTAGGGGCCTCTGCACTCCTTAAAATAGTCTTTTAGATGTCTTAAAGCGCCAAGTACCAAGAGAATGGGTTTGACAAAATTTTCTTGCTCCTTTTTATTGCCTTTCTTGTTTACCCCCATGTCTCTGTCACTCGAACAAGTCTCCTTTTCAATAATTTCCCTGGAATTCCCCCTTCTGCCATGTCTTCGGCTTCTTTTGTGTATTTTTACTTTCTATTGTGGCGAATGAGACAGTATCGCGAAAATTCATTTCAGTGCCACCGGCTCAACCATGTGTGAGGCAGGCGCTGGAGAGGAATATCCCGATATGGTGTTCGATTCATCCTCCTTGCCCTCTCCGCGGCGAGTCCATTCGTAAACACATGGCACCCATGGGGCGTAGTTGTCACCGTTGCCCAAGTTGTAATGAATTTTTGAGTGCCCCAACCAGCGATCCTTTGAGGTTTGAAGGGCGAGTTAATTGGGGTTTTAAAGATATGCGTTGTGGCGAGGTGCCAAACAATTTTAGGGCTGGTTCGTAAGATTAGGATTACCAAGAGCTCTGCCATAAACAGCTTGGCGTAAACAATTCAGCTAGATTGTCTGCCGGAAATCCAAATATTTACACAACGCTTAGATGAGCCGGAGCAGCAGCCAAATTGCTAGCATCGACCACATGAAATCAATTAAAATATTTGGCCAACTGCTTGCAGCACATAAAACGCGCCGAGAGGGAAGTGTGGGCATGATAATAACCATAAAAAGTAATTGAAAGTACACTGCGAGATGCGACTATAAAAAATGTTAGTCGTCGCTCGAGCCGGGCACCAAGCAGGAAGTGGCCGGGTCCAGGGGTCTGGCCAAATGAACTACTGACTGTGGGAAATATTTGCGATAATTGAAAATTATTCAAATAATGGAAATATGGTACGGAGCAGAGCACAGTCCTATTTGTTTGGAGGCCAATCACGCGCCGCAAAGAGCGAAACAAAGCAATGCCCCATTCCCCCCGGGACCCAACACAGGTCCGAGTATCCGGGGAGTGCTTGGCCCAGCTGTCTGTCAGACGGCCGGCGGAATGTCCGCCAGTCGAACAAAAGTGAAAATTAATTAAAACACTCTGTGCTCGCAAATGTGCGAGTGCACCTCTCTTTTTCCGATTCATGTCAGATTATTTCCATAGCAGCCGCAGGGAGCGGGGAGGGGAAGCGGGAGCGGGATCATGAGGAATTTCAAATATTTGCCAAGTAATTAATCATGCTACATCGTGGCCGAAATCTCTGACATCTGAGTGAGTCGCCTACGTCAGCCCCTGTCAGGCCACTCAGTCCCAGTCATCTTCATTCCTCTTTTTCCTAACAAATCGCGCCTGGGGACGCCTGATAAAAACAGAAAGCTCCATCATCGCGAACCGCTTGGAAACGAACTGGAAACTGGCGCCTGCACAGATTACGATAAGTTTTTAAATAAAGACGACAGCTGAAGCCGTCTACATCCCCGGTTGACTGATGGCCGCCTTCCTGGACATCCCAGGAGTCCCTAGAACAGGAGGCAGAGCCAGGTGCCTTCCACGTCCTGAGAGCCGGGTGCTTGTTCGACAATTAGTCAGCACCACTCCAAACGAGATGTTATCAATTAATACCCACGCAGCTGTTGCACCAGTCATCCCTGATTTAATACATATAAGTAATAAGGCATAAATCGCACTTTAAATCTGCCCCTCACAACCTAGGTGGGCATGTAAAGGAACTCGCTGTCAGTCCAGAAGTCCACCAGCGAAGGCTGCGGCACCTGTGTGTCCAGGTGCTTCAGGCAGCGGGCGAAGAGCTTGCCCTGTGTCACGTTCCGCATGTGTCCCGCGATCACCTCCGACATGAGCTTGTCTACCGGCGTGGCTTGGGCGCCACTGCCCCGCACTGGAACGGCGCGCATGCGCAGCTTATGTATCTTCTTAGCGTCAACGTCTACAAGGACGGTGCACTTGGCCTGCAGGTTGTAGACGCTCCGGCTGGGAACGTCGTCAACGTAAAAGTCAAAATGGTCCACACTATTGAGGTCATGGGTGAACCAGTTCAGACTCAGTGAGCCTGCGTCCAGCCGGTTGGCCCCGCAGATGCACACGGGGTAGCTGACCCGGGCAGGCGGACATTTCCTGGTGCCGTACAGGTCGTCCTGGATTTGCGCGCGCACGATCGACATCGCGCAGATGTCCATGAAGAAGTTTTTGGCCAGTAGTTTGGCCTCCAGTTGCTTTTGGCCCTGGGGTGAGTTAAAGTACTCGACGCGTTTTACGGCCCGCCGCATGTCCTGGCAGTGATGGCAGTTGCAACCCTCCTTGTATGTCTCGCAACTGGAGCCATCTTCTATGCTTTTAGGATTGCTACTTCCTTCTGTTGGCTGACTGGGCTCCGCCTCCTCTGGACTAACCAAGGTGAAGGCAAACTCCGCCGCTCGAACAGGGTCCTCGCTTATTCTCACTGACTTTTTTTGCCTTTGAGCGGTATTTGAATTGGAATCGGATCTCGACGAATGGTTATTGATCAGAGAAGAACGCCTCGTCCCGTCTAGGCGGGATGAGGTGGATTGAGACTCCTTTATTACCTGGCTGACCGACATCTTGGGAGTTACATTTGGGGCTACTTTCAGATTCTGCCTTTCGGAGCTCAAGATGCTGCCGCTTCTGAACTTCCGGGCCTCGCTTTCCTCCAATTGTCTGGAGGCGCTAACTAATGAAAATGATGGTGGTACCGGGTTGACAGGGGACGTTTTCGATTGAACGCTTATTCGCGGCGTAGCCTGAGGGGAACTCTTTGGCGATTTCCTCAAGAGTTTCATTATATTTCTGCTACTTCGCTGCTTTGAACCAGAACGCTTAGGTCTCTCCGTGGAATTTACCGCCAGGGAGGGCTTTGAATGACCTCCACTCGTAGCTCTGAATAGCCCATCTGCATTTGAAGAACTGCGGGAACGATGTGTTCTTAAACTGAATGCAACGGACGATGACAATCCGACCCGCGGGGCAGTGCTGGTCTTCAGAGAGGTTTCGCTTCGATAGTCGGCATCTTCGGTGCTCCAAGCCTGCGCTGTATTTGGAGTGTACCCTGTCAGGGGGGTCACATCAGAGAGGAGGCTGGCAAAGTCGTATTTTGTGTGATTGAAGGAAAAGACGGAATGCGGCGGGCTGGAGGTCATCTGCGAAGTGCTGGGAACTGTAAAAGCAGTTGGTGCATCGGAAAAAAAGGTGTTCGTTGAATGTGTGTGGTTGGGAATCGGCAGCCTGGCGACTTGGGATCCTAGCATCCTACCTTCATCGGTGGGAGACTCGATTGATACTGTATTGGAGGTTGGGTCTTCATTCCTATTCACAAAGTTGTAAAAAAGTCGCTTTACTGAGGTGAAGGACTCTCCAGCCCTGACCAAGGCGACGGTGTTCTTTAGAAACTGCTTAATGGAGCTTAAGGAGGAATCCATACTTTTCGCGTGATCGGTGAGCAAGGGCCTGGGGCTAGCCAAAGTAGTACTTTTCGATGAAGGGTCTTGAGTAGCGACACTCTCCAACGAAAGCAAATGCGCCGATGTCTCATGAAAACTGGTGTTGCTGGAGGTCTTCTGGCTGGAAAGTAACGAGGAAGGGCTGCTCTCCTGGCTAACCGCCAGAAACACTATGGGCTCATCGCGGCTGTTGCTCTTTATGGAACTTCTGGATTGCATCGACGAGTCCTTTTTACGTGCAGACCTCGACGACATCTCGTCCGGCAGGACGATGCTTACTCTCTTCGACATACTGAAAATTTATAATGGGACTCTGGTAGATGATTTATCAATTCTCCTGGGGATTTAATGCAAGTAAATCAAAGGAAGTTTAAAGTGTATGTAAACAATTCCTAGACTCGCTTGGTCCATATAGCACTTTTTTCCAGGCCTGCTGAAGGCCGGATTGGAAATTTTCTCCAGGTCCAAAGGGTGCTGTGTTCAATCATCTTCAGTGATGACTAATGGCCAAAGCCCCAGGCCAGGCGACCAGGAAACTCTCTCACGTCCCGCCCACGCCACCATAGCTGACAGTGCAGCAGTTGGGGGCGATGGCGCATAATTTTGTCATGCTTAAGGGGAAAGGGATATTTGCATAGCTCGCGGGCCTTTCAGCGCACATTAAATATGGGCAGGGTCGGCGTCGAAGGGATGCGTCCCTTCTTGGGGCACATCAGATATTTTTGAGTCTAATTAGAGCGGCGTGAAGCATAATGAGTTGTCCTTAGGCGAACGGACCGCCCGTCGCCAGAGGTACATTTTTTTGTGGACTTTGATTCCTGAACCTTAAAGAGTCGCCTGGCAGGACTTTAAGTCAAAACCTTAGCTAGGCTTATTATTCGGCTTGACTGCGCAGAAAACACGGTGGATGATAAACCAGCATGCCGCGTTACGCATTCCGCATCACGCATTACACATACGCCACGTTGCCGCAGCTACTCAGGGCACGCAAGTGTATTAAATTATATTTGGTTGCATGATTTATCTGCCACGTAGGACCTCATCTGACTCCTCGGTAAGTCGCAGTGGGGGATCAAAGGACGGCAACGGGGTGCCGGCACTTCGCCACTTCCTTCGTACAAGGAAGGCCTCCGGAGCCAACTCGTATAACAGGACTAAATCATAAATAAATGTTTTCCGCAGACAAGCGATTAGAACACCTTTTACGGCCGCCACGGCTGCGTTTTACAGTCCTCCCCTGAGCATTCGCTCAAGGCGACACTTTAACAAAAACCGACTGAAATTAATGGATGCCAGCACACAAATAAAATTCCTTTCAATTCAATTGATTGGGGTCAAGGAGCGGTATTGTGCCCTCACGCCATCCCCTAGGTGTTGATGTTTAACCATTTCCTCTGGGCCGATTCCCTCGTCGATGGCCTATTGACTGCCACTGAGCCCCTGGGAATACTGTGGAAATATCCTGCTTCTTCTATTCCTGTAGTTTGTCATAGTGGGCGGCCTCTTTATCTGTGCCATCCCCCTCTAACGCAAAAATCAAAAAGTTTTCCGGCTAGTCATAAAAAGCGGCGAAATAAGTTTACTTTTTGAAGTGTTCGTTGGAGTTCGCTGACAGCTTTTTTACCGAAATAAATAATTGACTCCAAGAGATAAAAAGAAGCTGCAAAGTACAGTATTCGCTCGGAAAGAAGACCTAAAAATACGAAAGAAGCAATAATAACTATGTACCTTGATACCATTATTCTCGTAAAAAAGTATTGCTTGAATTATTGCTTGTTGAATTTCCAAACAAAATTGTGCAGGTTATTACAGAAATTGTCAAAACGTTGACGTAAAAGGTCACCTGTCTGGGGGTAAAGTGAGCCAAAGCGCTTTTTGTAATGACTTTAATGACCGACGTCAACCCCCTCAGGTGAAAAACACGAGATGTGATTCATTATACCACCTGTGGAGCGACAACAAAATTACTTATTTTTACGCGACTTTTCTATGAATTTGTTTTTGCAGAATTCTTCTTTTAATTATGCGCCATTGTTGGTCTCTATATTTTACGAGAGCGGCTGAACTTTACGATAATTAGTTTAAAAATATCTGCAAGTACGACGCGCCAGCCCCAAGTCCCCCTTCCGCTAAGCATGAGCGAGAGGTTGCCGATTTACTGAATTGTTCTTGGCATTTCGACCCAATGGCTCATTGGATTTGCAGGAGAGGCGTTCAACGATTTAAGGCGCTGCCTCACCGGTTCTGGGAGCAAACATTTTCAAGATGTTCTCCGATAAATATTTCATTTTATGTCAGCAGTGCATTGGCATCGGCGGGAGGCAGTGTGATCCAAACCAGTTGATTAGATTTCCCAGAAATAGTCTCCCGATACGGAACTCAATGGCATTTCAATCGGCGCATGAAAGCTCGCATCAGTCGCATTGCCCACAATAAAAATAAATAAATAAGAAAGCAAAATCAATGGGAACCAGCCAAATGGAGACGATGCCAGGGGCAATCTACTATCAAATTGAAATTGAAGCAGACTGGGGAGCGTCAGCAAGTGAGAAAGTAAAACTCAGCCATTCAAGTAGGGAGCCGAGATAAACTCACCGGGAAACCCGGAGCCGGGAGTCGGCAGCCAGGAGCCAAGAGCTCGGATCCCGGATCACAAAACCGTTCTGCGTGTCATCTTCCGGCTAAGCCTCTACTCCGGTTTGGGGATAAATGCGTTTGATTGCGATTTGAAAATATTTGCTTCTGCACGAATGATTTTGTATTAGTTTCCTGGTAGGGAATGCCTGGGAATGGCAGAGTGGCGGGCAGGAGGTGTTCGAAGGGACCAAGATTGAAAGTGCGGTCTGAGTGAGCGTGAAAGATAATCGAAGCCATTGGGGGTAATAGGGCGGGAAGGAATAATTGGACGCTGGATGGAGGGCTGTGCGAAATCTCTCGCAATTTATGTTTATGGGCGCTGTAAATTGTTGTGTAATGCCAGCACGGTCAACGATTGCATGTTAAGGATATTCTTTATTATGCAGATACATGCAGCCACGGACAGACACACTCGAACGGCAGTCGGCCTCAGCTGCTGAATCATAAATTCTATTCCCACTCCCGCGCCCGATGCACACGCAGAGTATGCGTAATTTTTACGACCTTCATAGGTAGTACATTCGCTTGTCTGCCAGCCCAGATAAGCCGTGGTATCTGACTAACATTTCGCATCCTATTAAAGTAGTTTAAACCGCTGTCTAACCCCTCTCTTGTGTCTGTTTCTCCCCGCAGCCTCCGGCAACAGCTGGCGAAAGTCAAACGGCAACCACCGAAACAAGCTCTGTGATTTGGATCCAACACAATGTGCAGAATAAAACACCAAGCTGTGGCAAACTCTTCGGCCTCCCCTTGCCAAACCTGCAAGTAGGCAGCAAAAGCACAAACCAGCCAACGCCACAACCGGAAGTGGCCACAGCGAGGCCATAAAAAGCTAAGCACCGCGCGAACAGAGACATCCAAACGAAACATGAGCGTCCTCATGGACATGAGCCAGACGCTGGCCCTCAGCCTGCTGTATGCCCCCCCTGACGCCACTGGCGGAGTATCCCCCAACACCATCGGAATCGGGAGCGGGAACGGTAGCGATGGCGGCGCCAATGACAGCGGTCTTGGCCTAGCAACAGCACAACAGGGGGTCGCCACGGCAGTGGGAGGGGTCCTGGGTCTGGGACAGCACAACGCCAGCGCCGACGGTGGAATCGGCCCATATGTGCCAGTCCTGGAGCGCCCGGAGACATACATCGTCACCGTTCTGTACACGCTCATCTTCATCGTGGGCGTGCTGGGCAACGGAACGCTGGTCATTATCTTCTTCCGCCACCGGTCGATGCGCAACATCCCCAACACGTAAGTGGATATGTCGCGGCTTCAGGATACATCCGAAGTCGGAGGGGGCCAAACCAAAGTCCTTGACAGCCTTAGGCTGGCCTCGTCCCATAAATAATAATGCCTTTATATGGCCCAGCATTACGGCCACAGACGGCTTAAACTGCCACTCAAAATTCATGAGCCGACTTATGAGCTGCATTTTATTTTATTATTGCCCCGACAACTCGTATCTCCCATCGCTTCGAAAGTAAATGAGAACTTTTAGGGATGGATACCACTGAGCATCTTAGAAACCTTCCAAAAGTGTGTCAAACAATCTGTCGCCGGCCATATCGGAACACCAATTCAGTTATTTAAATAGCTAGCTATCTTGAATCGGAGAGGGCGACTTGATCGCTGCTTGACCCACAGCTGCCAAGCTACAACTCACTTGTTCCGTGTTGGCCAAGTTACCAGATTTTGGCTTGTTGGGTTTTGTATAAACTTGGTAGTATGTTCCTGACAAGACGCCGCCGGACAAGGTAAATTCGATTTTGCACCCAGCTCCCAAAGCCCTGAGCCTCTTTAGGTCTCAGCCCTTTTTCAAAGCCACAACTGGGATCAGCCAGCAGCTGACGCCAAGGGCCGTCGGCATGCAAATGTTTATGAAGTTTCAGACTTGGGAAAACTTGTACAGAAACAGAAACACAAGCAACATTCGAGTAAATTCCAATATGATTCAATCAAAACTTTCAGGACGGCTTTGGCGGCAGGGGAGCTGGATGAGCGCCCTTTCTGTACAGTTCCCGAAAACGTTGCAAGTGTCGGATCCTGGGGGGCTCTGCAATTTATGAAGGCAGAGAACTGCAGGTGGTCGTAATTTGCTGCTGATTGCCCAAATTGCCGCTCTATGCACACTCGTCTTGACAAACTGCAATCAATGGGCAGTAATTTTTGTAGTAATTGTGATTACTGTAGCAATCGTGCTGTTGTCGGGGCAAAGTTTTCAGTTCGTTTGAGCCGCCTTTGTCGCCAACGGGTCTAGACAAGGAGGAGTGGAAGGTGTCAGGATTCGGGAACGAATCACAAAGCTAATGCTCCGGGATCGCTCCCGGCCCAGTGGCTCACTTGAGGCCGTTAATGTCAATGTCAAGCCGATTTGTCGCGAATTCATGGGAATGCCCTTTACACAAGCAACCCACGCAACTTGTGCAAGTGACCCAAAGAGCTCACCATTCTTACACACTTTATTTGAACATTGAACATCGAGGACATTGAACACAAATAATAGCTCGAAAAAGTCGGATAGCACATGGAATTCTCTTCATTTGTTCACTCTTGAACATGTTTTTACACCCTCCAGAGGCCATCTATGTTTTCCAAACACTTCATGTTTATTTCCAAAATATTGTTAATAAATGGGGAACAGGGCGGACGCTTATGTGGTGTGAGGGCATCCAGTGTCTATGATCTACAAGAGTAAGTATATGATGAGTATATATGAGTCTGCCCGGCACTCCTGCATTTCTGTCTACAAGCTCTCCAATAGAACCATCATTCATTTGGCTTGTGAAGCATTTTTTCCGAAAATTGTGCAGGCGTTGGAGCGAGGTGTGGGGGTGCTGGGAGTCTGGGACCCATGTCAAAGGGTCAACCGGACAAGCACAAAGACATTCTGTTTTCGCATGAGCTGCCAGAAAATCAGAGACGGGAGACTCTTGCCGGAGAAATATGTGTTGGAAACTAAATCTGACTGTATTCTGGTTGCAGCTACATACTGTCCCTGGCTCTGGCTGATCTGCTGGTGATTTTGGTTTGCGTGCCCGTAGCAACTATTGTGTACACGCAGGAGAGCTGGCCGTTTGAGAGGAACATGTGCCGCATCAGTGAGTTCTTCAAGGATATCTCAATCGGGGTGTCGGTCTTTACCCTCACTGCCCTGTCCGGCGAAAGGTACTGCGCCATCGTGAATCCGCTGCGCAAGCTCCAGGTGAGTGGCAGGTGCGTCGATATTTCGCGTGGTCACTTCTTACCAATCCCATCCCACAGACAAAGCCGCTCACCGTCTTCACCGCAGCGATGATTTGGGTCCTGGCCATCCTCCTGGGTATGCCCTCGTTCTTGGTCTCCAACATCAAGTCTTACACAGTGCTCACGCCCAACGGAAACATGAGCATCGAGGTGTGCGATCCCTTTCGCGACCCGGAGTACGCGAAGTAAGTTTTATGCTCCTTTTAGGCTCTCGCGAGCAATGCCGCAACTCATTTCAGCAAGATGCCGCCTCTTTAAGAGGTTTCGCATCGCATAAGATTACATTAATCATTGAAGCACTTGTATCTTGTGTCTTCTATATTTTATCTTGGGCCACATGATACAGCCATTTTCACCTGCTGTCGTGCTGCACCAGTACCGGCCAGTCGGACTTAATTTACTCCTCCTTTGGTTTGCCAAGCCTGGGCTGTGACGCAAGTTGTACATTAATCCTTTCGTGCGGCTGGCGTCAGCTGTTGCCACATAATCTGTCTGTAATGCGAGGGGGTGGACGTATCCTGGCTGCGGCAGGCGCCACTCAACTGGTTGCCAATTTTTCATTTATAGCATGCCAACATGCTTTATTTTTATGCCACTTGGTGGCATGTGTTTCGGTCCCATTAAGAGCCTCAATTTTGGGAGAAAATGGGCTTCAAGTTTGTAAGCCAAGAGCTTTTGCTTCTTCATTCCCATAACTTAATGTCCTCCACTCAGATGAACGAATAAAAATGGAATTTCAAAAAGATCGAGAAAGTGCTTCCTTTATTCCAATCCCTATTTGTGACTCCCTGCTATCTTCCAGATACATGGTGGCGGCCAAGGCCTCGATCTATTACCTGCTACCGCTGTCTATCATCGGAGCGCTCTACATAATGATGGCCAAGCGGCTCCACATCAGCGCCCGGGACATGCCAGGCGAGCAGCAGAGCATGCAGAGTCGCTCCCAGGCCCGGGCTCGCCGCCACGTGGCCCGCATGGTGGTGGCCTTTGTTGTGGGTAAGTTTCGGTTGTCGGATATTCTTCTCCCTCTCTAATTACACTGGTAACGACTTGCAGTATTCTTCATTTGCTTCTTCCCGTACCACGTGTTCGAGCTGTGGTACCACTTCTACCCCACGGCCGAGGAGGACTTCGATGAGTTTTGGAACGTGCTGCGCATCGTAGGATTCTGTACGAGGTGAGTCTCCCCGACCATTAACCCATTTTTCCAGTTGCCGTAAAAGTCAGCACTTTTGGCGACTCACTTCTTCGAGAGACATTTGTCTCGGCTGATCCCCTCGATGCAGTGGCAGTCCCAGCATTCCTCGAGGGGGTCACAATTTATGGCTAGACTCGCCTTTAGTCACACAAATGCCGGGGAATGCAAGAAAAATGGTGTAAGAGTCCCGGACGGCAGGGAATGCAGATGAAGTTTCCGAGGACTGTCTTTAAAGTTTTCCAGCAAACTATTTTACTACAGCGCCACAGGCACTGCATTTTACATAATTTTTAATTGAAACAAATTATGTCCACCCCACTTTAATAGTACATTTATTTTGGTTGACAGCCCCCATCTTTCAGCCTTATCCCCCATCCATTTTGTGCGGCACTTAACGAAGTAAAACTCTGAAAATAATGTGTCAGCAATTTGGTGACACAATTTTCTGCCCAGCATCAGGGCGCAAAAGCTATTTGCATATTCCCCCGAGTGGGGCGGAACTAGAGTCAGTTCTTCAACTCTCGATTTCAAACCCCGGTGTTTTATTTTTTGAAACCAAAATCAGGATAATAATCACTTTAAATTTTTAACATTTAATGGTGTTTAAATGTATTTTAAGCTATTAAAATAACTATAAACTTATGCCTATACACTAATTTTTTTTATTAATTCTTGTAGCACAAAGCTTATGGCACATCTTGTCGTAAAACGAGTTCAAAACAAATTACTTTGTTGAAATTGGAGTTCGCTTCTTTAAGTTTCATCCAACTTACCGTCTTTGATTGGTACTAACCCGCCTTTGGTCCTGTGTTTTCAATTTGCAGCTTTCTCAATTCGTGCGTCAACCCCGTGGCTCTCTACTGCGTATCTGGAGTGTTCCGGCAACACTTCAACCGCTACCTTTGCTGCTTTTGCGTTAAGCGTCAGCCTCACTTGCGGCAGCACTCCACGGCTACCGGAATTATGGACAATACTAGCGTAATGTCCATGCGCCGCTCCACCTACGTGGGCGGCGCAGGCGGCAATCTGCGGGCCTCAATGCATCGGAACAGCAATCACGCAGGTGGAGGGGCCTCAGTGCTTCCGGCTGGGCGGGGGGCCAGCTTCCACGGCGGGGACTCTATGCCATTGCAGCACAGCAACGGTCACGGGGCGGCAGGAGGGCCTCCGGGAGGAGCAGGAGTGGGTGCCACTGGAGGTCCTTCCTCGGGACGTGCGGCAGCCGTGGGCGAGAAGAGGTGAGGCACCCTGATTGTGGAGCTGTTGGAGGAGGAGGACGTTGAGGTTCCCTTTCAGGCGGATGAACAGCTCTGAGCGAAAACAATGGGCCATTGATCTCACTTTGTGTTGGCACTCACCCCGCTTCCTGCGCACCCATAGCACAGCCCTCGGCAATTGCCGGCTAATTTGAAATCGCTTCCCTCACCTGACCCTTTCCGTCCCCAGCCACCTCTATTCCCACCCATACCCTAGATAAGGAGGATGTGTGCATCCCATGTACGGCAGCCGCCGGAAGGATTAGCCGTATCAATAGCATTTTACTAACTCTAAGCCTATAAATTTGTATAAAGTTTGAAACAGAACCTATTGTGCATTAGTATATATTTTATGCAGTGTTATCGTTATCCTACTATATGCCCAACATTAGTCGTACTATATGTGATGTGTTAATTAGGTAAGTCACCCAGCACATTAAATGTAACTCGCAACTACCTGGCCTTCCAATAAAATAGTATTTAACGAGCTAGGCCTGCACTACACATACACAGACCCAGTCCCTGCTAATTATCGGATATACACTTTCCGTAAATATCAATAGGATTAACTTGTAGCATACAATTCTGTAAATAAATGGATTCCATAAGTGTTCATGGTCTGGATGTTGTAATCAAGGCAGCGCACTTTTAGAGTCACGTCTGGTAAGCGTGCTTTCACAGGCTGGAAACTAACTTTTAAAGTATCCGTGGGGATATCCAAAATTAAGAAATACAAGTAACATTATCTGTTCCCCGATTTCAGCATCAATCGCTTCGAAAGCCACCGCTTGCGTTACTAAGGGCAGCCCAGAAGTGTAAGATTCCAGGAGACATCCGAGCACATAATCAACTACTCATCGTCCTTAATTTTTTATAAGATTGCTATCAAAATTGTAAATTAAAAAGTGAACCCTAATAAATTGGAAGACCATTGTGTTGCAAAATTTGCGTAAACTGGTTTTGTGTTTATACATTTGGAAGGGTTATCCTTTGTCCTTCCAGACCTTTGTCCTGTTAAACAGCCCGAAAAGAATGGAAAGGTTGCATATCAGCTTAGTTTGTTGTTCCAACACACAATTCCTAATATTTGCGGTGAATAAATTAATACTGCAGAGATATAATCTATGGACTGGCAGGATGCTTGAATGCCAGGCGTGCTCAATATCACATTCTTCTGAAAGGCAAGGTAAATAAAAGGTATGAATTTGAAATTTGTAAAACAATTTCCACATTAGAGACATGTGTGTAAACCTCGCATAAATAGCGTCCAACAAAGTTGGCCAATATCACCAATTTATTTGGCAACATGACCTTTCTTATCTTGGCCAAATCGTAAAATGGCTTTGAAGTTTGGGTCGGAAAATACAACAAAGGCAACTCCCACAACATCGATTCACACAGCCCAAGTAATTTTGTTATGCAGACAAAGGAAATCGACAGGATGAGGCCAGAAAGACAATAAATACAATCTGGCCCCAAACACTCGCAAATTTTCATTATGGCATGCCAATCAGAAGGCCACAGGCCACATAGCCACAGGAGTTGGTGTATGCAAATTGGCCAAACACTGCACGCATTATCTGAGCAAACTTCCGTCCTGTGCCCCCAAGCCCACAATGTGCCCCACAACTGTCCCACGAGTCAATAGTTATTGGCATCCAATAAATGGGGGCCTCAAACGCAAAGCGATCCCATCTGACCCCCGGCTGGGGCCTGGGTTAGCAATTGCAGCTGTCCCTTCGCGAAACTGGCAGAACTGTCGACCTATAGACCCTCTATATCACCAAATCGCATCCAAGTAGATAATTGCGAGTCCGGACAAAGAAAAATGTTGGACCAACGGGGCGAACGCACCGAATTTGCCCAAAACCTCAGCAGAAGCCAAAGGGCATTCGACATATGACGTGTATCTTATTTGTCGTCGTCCAAAGGTATGTATGCCCTTCACCGAATATGGCGCTGATTCGGGGCTAATGGGTTTTGATTCAGCCACTGATGTTTCCCACAATTACCTAATTGAGGTCGGAACATCGTTGGGGCTTAAAGCTTGACCGACCCAACGGAATGGGTTATCCTGATATTTGAAAGTTTGGAATTGTAGTTACACAAGTTAACATGAGTACGTGGGAAGTGCTACCATAAAGCTTTGCATGAAAATTAATCTTAACATACCTAATATTTATGAAATTTCATTTGGTTCTAATTTGCAACATAACTTTTCCTTCCCAATTTTTCCCCTCGGCAACCCTTTAGGCTTTGATTCTGTAATGGGTGAAAACCCACCAGTTGAGGGGAAAAGAAAGCATAAAAGAATCTTGGGTGGAAAAAAGTGCCTGCTCACAAAATGCAAAAACAAACTGGAATCATCGAGGGATGCGAGGTCTTTGCAATAGGATTATCGAACAGGAAACCGTAAGAAAAAAGGCCCAAAAGTGCTACTAAGTGATTTATTGACAGGGTCGAATGAGCACATCCTTTATGTCATCGACAGTAAGGTAATAACTAACAATTAGTGGGAAAAATGCTCACGCACAAGCATCTTATATCTGGAGACACATCACCACCGTATTCTAGGTACTAATCTTTTCACGAAGTTCCCGTAATGCGAATTAATATTTGTGACGAATAAGTTTTCTGTCTGTTGTGTATAATAAATTAAAAAATTTGTTTAACAATTTTTATTGTCATCTATATTTAAGTTAAAAATATAATTAGAAAATAATATTAATCAGCCTATGAATTGTTAGAGACGTAATATAATATCAAATTACTTGACAGCATTTCTGGACCATGCAAAAACCGTAGACCCATTAGTATAATTTTAAAATTCTATTATTAAAAGTGTTTTTTAAATAACAAGGAACTTTTATTGAGAAAAGCAGTGAAAACTGGAAAAAAGAGATCTATTTCGTACCGTCAATAAAGAAGGGGGACTATATCCTATAGCCCTATATGTTATTATAGGACTATAGCCATATAATATTGATTCTTTAAAAATGAATATTAGATTACTTGCGATTGTTTTCGTCACCTATGTAGAAGGTCACCCCAGGCACTTGTTCACGCATTCATAAGTCCTCATTATGCTGAATGCCTCCGGAAAAACAAAAGGTTCTGCTTGTTGGCTGTTTTCTCTTTCATGTTGGCCAAACACGCTATTATTATTGTGTCGGCTGAGGGTAGTCTTTGGTGGTTTCCCTTTTCGTTTAGGCCCGGCTCTGGAGCACAAAAAATGCGTGAACATTATTTTTATCTCTTTGACCATTACTGCGGCCTATGAAATCTAAAAAACTAATGTGACTAATGCGGTTTCCTGCAAAGGTCTTTTTCTCCCCATAAAAGAGATTTGCTTGTTTCAACCATATTAGTCCATCATTAAACCATTTTGAGAAACTTTTTAAACAAGAGCTTTTAAATTCAATCAATCAGTTGTGGTTGTAAAAAAATACATTTTCTTCTTGGTTGACCCCCCGTCACTTACTATTGCTATCCTGAACATATAGTTTTTGGGCACAAAATTGTTTTTTTTTTTTATATGTATTTCAAGCAGCTGCCCCACAATTTTATGTTTTTATAACCGAAACTTTCGAAGAAAAAGTCAATGTACATGTATTGGACATGTATTGAACAAGCTGAAGACCCTCAACTTATCTTTATTGCAAGTGGTTTGAAAGATAATGTTTACATTGGCAATAATCAAATATGTCGACAATCATTGGTATAGAAAACAAGGACGACAGTTTTTGAGTTTCTGTATTGCACCCGATACTGCTTATACCCCTTCCTTTTCTCCAGAAAAGGGTACTTGGTCAGACAAAACTATAGGAAAGAGTTTGTTAACAGAGACACTGTAAGAATTTACAATTTCTTTCAGAAATGAATATGCAATGTCCTCTTATATTCTGCTAAAAAGCTTCGGGGAACCATTTTGACGCTAATCCTTTGTTAGCTGCTTTCATTTGTAACCCACACTGACCAAGTTGAAAAGTAAAGAAATTACTTGTTAAGCATACAATGGTCTACTGGTGCCTCGAGTTCCGCCCGCAGTTCTGACTGTTTCTTAATTTCAGCAGAAAACATTTTTCCGGCTCAAATTTATGTTTTCGGACGAGGGGCCTTACCTCTCCTGTTGTTTAAAATTACCTGTTCCGAGTTGTAGGTTAAGAAAACATAGAGCATGATTATTTGCTCCATTCGTGGAACCTCTCTCATCATGGCAATTATATTATCAATTTTTGATGAACGTCGGTGTAGTCTCAGTTGAGATCCCCTGTTTCAAACTCACTGCCGAATTTAATTTATTTGTGGGAAGCAGCAGCATCCATCGTTAAAATGAAATCAATAGAAATCTTTTGGCCAGGACTACCAGGAGGGGAGAGCATTCTTTGAAAGTCAGTGGAAATAGACGGCACTGCGGAATATTACAGACGCAATATTACGTGTAACGTAATGCTTGTAGGCCCAAAAAGCCAGCGTATACCGTACGTATTCTACACGAGTTGTGGGGTAAACTGAAACAAATTTGAGCAAACACACAAAGGCAATAGGGCAAAGGGATGAATTTAAATTGATGGAATTTTTCTTCTAACGAACGCAGGGCTAGTTCCCACATACACATAGGTACGTTTAAATCAAATCACCCATTCTCGCTCAAACGGCTTGTATATTGAATCTCATTTTAGAGGGCCGTCCTCATGTAACTTACAATATATCCGACTTTTGTTCAGTTGGAAAAATTGCCTTTTATGATATGAGTATATATATATATGAGTAATAAAGGTGTTGAAGCACCAGTTGCGTTATTGACAATCCAATAGGAAGAAATTATTCGAGGAAGACATTCTCCCTCTACGTTAGATTCACTCGTATTACTATAACTGTTAGTAACTGTTGCCTTATTAGGCTCGGTATTGCTGAAAGACTTTGTAGAAAAGCCCCAAATAACGAAGGACTGTGATAAAGCTGGGGTAAGAGGATTTTTTTAAGTCGCCCAAAAGTCATTTTAATATTTCGCGACCCTTTTGTCGGCAATGGCAGAACTTTGCATAGGGCTCTTGAATCCGCATCTGTTATTTTAACAGCAAAGCGGGAGCATAAAGCCATTAAAAATCAATTGGCCGAAAACACAAAGTGCCAGGCAGTCGGCGGTCCTCGATTGCCTTGCCCAGAGCACATGTGCACTTACACAAGTTTGGGGACGCTTTGAAATAACACAAATATTCAAAGTCCGCCCACGGCACACGGAATTGTAGCTCACAGATTTTGTCCTGGCTGAATTCCGCTAAATTGATTTCGAACTCGGAAAGTTGGCTCACAGCCCACCGTTTGCGAAAAGGCTTGCAAGTTCTGCCACTGGTGCCAAGTAAATCGTCTTTGAGAGGACCCAGAAGACGGGTTTAGGACCATATACATATATATATGTATTTGCTTATGGTACCCAATATGCTAACTATTTGATCGCCTCTTCTGACACGCATTGAGAGAGAATTGGGCCTCCAATTTAAATGTTGCCAGCAAACTGACCCCCAGAAGCCGCCTTCGCAGTCCCAGAATCCCTTTCAATGTCTTCTCGACGCAATTTCCGACATGCATGTTCCAGGGAGTCCTTTGTTTCTTACCCGCCAAAGGAATGGCCGGACAGTCGCCCAAATGATACAAATCTCTCCCCGGAACTCGGCGAAACTCTCAGCCGCAGCCAGAGTTCGCGCAAGGACCAGGCCACAAGCAGAATAAGAAATGGCTTACTGTCTTTACGGTTATGACCACTTTCCATTGTGTTCGGGGCGTAATGAGACTGGTCGTGCCTTTCACCATTCGATGTGAATGCAAATAAATGCGCAGCTTGATTTGTGTCCTCCGACAGCTGACACCACCAAGACGAAGGCTCCGGAGTCCGGACATGGCCAAGTGCTGGCCAAACAAGCAAATAGCCGCCTTCGGCCCTCTTTTTATAGAGTAAAGCCTTTTGCGTGGTTGATTTGATTGATTCGTTGTTGGCTTTTCATTACTTCTATACTCCGGTACCTCGACACCCGAACCCGTAGTTCAAGCCTTCTCAAGGACATAGTTTAGCAAATGCTGAATAAACAAATGCCATTTGGGTAATGACCATTTTAAATATTTGCACCACTCTAGCCCTTGGTCGTTACGCACTTCTGTAACTCCATTTAAAATGTTTTTGTTTAATTGCATTTTGCAGCAAAGCACAAACTTTCGTTTCACTTTAAAAATATCACTGCTTTGGAAAACATTTTCAAACACCGCCGGTTGTCAAAGAGTCAACTTTCGGAGTCGAATTATTTTTTGGCAAGGAAAAGTTTCGAGTCGCCTGGAAAAACTACCAGAAGCCGCGAAAACTCAAATGTGCAAACTCACGCCTGTCGGGCGAAATGCCAAAATTAAAATTTCATCCGGATTCCGGAGCCAGCGGAGCCACCTCTCTCCCGTGAGACAAGTTTGTGCCGCGTATTTTTCTCTGGCCTTCAGTTTTCAATCAACAGAAACTGAAGGCGGAGCCACGCCCCACAAATAGCCCACAATCGTAGCAGTTTATTCTGAGGTAATTCCGCATCACCATTCGTGACCGAGGGGCTCCGAGGGGGTTAAATATATGAAGGTACATATTTTAAGGAAAGTATGTATGTGGAGCTGTCTTATCTACTTGCCCCGAATATGGGAAGCGCGTGCTCCCGATAAAAGCCTTCGAGGCTGGCTGCTTCGTATCTGCTCTTTAAACAGTTCGACTCTAAGTTGGAAAGAGGAATTAAAAGTTTTCGTCTCAAAATTTAGAGACGGCTTCCCTTCCTAAATTAATGAAAGCTAATTTCAACCGTAGGACGAAGTTACCCCTCTCCAAACTTGACTGAACAAGAAAGCCAGAAAAATGTCCCTTGATCCAATAAGGAAAATGAATTACAAGGTCACTATTCATCAAGGAAAAATCGAATTAAGCCTCCTTAATAGTCGTTGCCTAGTATCTGTAAGTAGAACCAATTTTGGAGCGAGGTTTAAGCATTTATGGGGTTTAAATTACTCCGGAGGAAACCTAAGCTAATTTGCTTTTATCAATAACAGGAAACCTGATTTCGGCGATGACGAAGTTCTAATACCCTTGCAGTTAAAAAAACATTAAAAAAAATGATTTTTCAAAAATAATAAATTAATAAATAACAAAAATTGAAAATGCACCCAGAAACATTTTAAAATATCTAACAAACAGGCTTTCGTTTGTTTTTAATAAAAAACAAAACAATTTTGTTTTCCTAATTCTGTGAATTTTCTATGTCTTATTTTTATCCACGTTAAGCTGTAAGCCATTAAATAATTATACCATGTAAGTATATGGCTAAACAATATTAGTATTATTATTTTCTTGTTTTAAGTTTATCAAATTTAAGTCTTCGCTCCTCCAGAATATATGTATATTCCAACTTAAAGACGAAAGCTTTCAGAAAGTAAGAATCAAGAATTTTTTTCTAAAATTCAGATTCAGAAAATTTAAGCCCAAAAAACTTCGTCCCTGAGAAGCGGAGGACGTGACCAGCTTGGGACTCTGGGGAGTGCTGCAGTCAGATAGTTTTTCAGTAAAATTAAAGCACAGAAGTGTCCATCCTGTCGAAAGTGTGACATTTTTAAAGAATGCCTTTGTTCTTCAGAAAAACGTGCAATAGACCAAATGGAGTAAAATAATGGGTCATGATTTTGCTAAAATGGTGATGCTTTTCCTTATATACAATGTATATAATATGTATATTATACATACGATTAGAGATTTTCCTTGTGTGGAAAATAATAACCTTTCTTTCAAAAATAATTATATTTCGAATATTGCATTTTATATATACATACAAACATATATAAAGTCTGTATAGACAGACAAAAGAATATTCAAATATAGTTTTATGATTGGCTCGTCATTCCATCAGAGCCATCATTAATGCAAACAGTGCTTTAATGCGGACATATTAATGACCTTATTGCCCATAATTACCGCTGAAACTTATAACATTAAGGACACAGTCCTATAAAAGCCAGTCCTATAGGCTACCACTTCTCAAAGGTGTTAAATGATAGAAACCGAAAAGTGTCGTGGAAAGAAAACACCGTCCGGTGGAGGCCCTGGTAGGGCCCTCAAAATAGAGGCACCAGATCTGCTTAGGTCAGCTATCCTCTACACATTCTGGGAATACACGGAGCGGACCAAGGTGAGCGGTATGTGGCTTCTGCGACGGAACCGCACCCGTGGCTTGTCCAGATTCATCTGGTCATCGGTGCTACTGCAGCTTCTCTTGCTGAGTATCTACCTAACCCTGTTGCTGTGGCTGAAGTTCTACTCCTACCCCATACTGAACACCATTTCCAACGACCTTTCCATCACGGACGTGGCCTTTCCGGGCGTGACCATTTGCAGTCCTAAGGTTGTCAACACAGAGAGGGTGGAGCGGTACGTGAGAACGCTGTAAGTCACCACCCATGCCGCAAGGAAAACGCCACCAAACTCTTTCTTTCCAGCAATATACCCAAGGAGTACGATATATCAGAGGTGGCTGCCGGCTTTGAGTTCCTAAATGCATTCACGGATCAGAGCTTTGAGCCGCCTCCCCACGAGAGCTTTCGCGTGACAGACACCGTTTTGCGGCTGAACAACGTGTCCACCTGGGAGGCGGCCATGGCTGTCAGCCCGGGATGCTCTGACTACGTGAAGCGCTGCTTCTGGGGCCACTCCGAGTTCCAGTGCAACCAGAGCCATGAGTACCTCTCGTTCATTCCAACGACAGCCTACCTCGGGCCCTGCTGCTCCTTCAACTACAACCCGCGAAACGCCAGCTTCGTGCCCTTCTCCGCCAATATTTTTGGTATGGATGGGGGTCTAACTTTCGTGGGAGCTGAGGGTAGCGAGCGGAACCTCAATACTGGTCTCATTGTGCTGGTGCACCACCCAATGGACTATGTCACCGAATCGGCAGCTTCTGTAACGATCACCGCCAGGTCGGAGAGCTTTGTGGAGGTATCGCCAACGGTGCAGAGCTCCTCGGCGGAAGTGCTCGAGCTGTCGGAACGTAAGCGCGACTGTCTGATTTCGGACGATCTGCGGCTGCGTAACTACCGTCAAGCCGCCTGCCTGCTCTCGTGCCAGACAGACGCCATCGTGCAGAAGTGCGGCTGCCATCCCTACCTCCTACCTATTGTAGGCAACAAGTTTAAGGAGTGCAATCTTAATGACACCTTTTGCTACTCGGAGAACTATGGTGAGTGACGAAAGCACTTAAGGCTTCCTTGCGGCACATTGTCGCCCACGCAAAACATAATCAAGCCTGCCTCCCTCATGCACCAACCACAGAGTCGAACTTTCCCTGCTTTTCATAAGCCAGATGATGCGGTGGCTGCGGTTTTCTGAGTGGGCGGGTGGTCGTACGTATTTGGGGGAGCAAGAGTCATCGCCTGTTTTGCGCGCTCATGTTTTATAATTTATATTAAATATTCAGAATACTCACGTGCTCCGGACCGTGCTTCAATATTCCGTGGCTTGAATGCGCTCAACACCCGTTGTGGAGCTCTGTTGGTCATAAAATACAACCCTTTAAAGAGCTAAGCCGTTTATGAAAACATCATGCAAAAAATGGCTGCAGATGCAACGGCCACCAAGGGAAACTTGCCAAGGGAATCTTGCATATCCCTTATATAATGTCAACAGTACTATAGTCCCTTTTCATGTTCATTCATTGAGGCCAAGAACTCTTTTTTTTTACCTCATATTAAAATATATATATATATATATATATAAATTATATATTTAAAATAAATCTCATTCTTTAATTTCCAAAGACAATTTCAAGAGTGTTCGCTGCGACCAGTGTCTACCCAATTGCTACGACGTAACATATTCCACTCTCTCATATAGGACGGACCTTAACCAGCACCAGTTCTCCGTTAGCCGTTTTTAGTGAGTAAACTTCATTGAAAATTTATAGGTTAATCATCTCCGTATTAGCTCGCCGGAACTGCTAAACAATGACAGCTTCGTGCTCCGGGTCTACCTAGCGAAACAAGTCGTCCCGGTTATCCGAAAAGTCACAGTGATGTCTTGGGTCGGACTTCTATGTAAGTGACCTAATCTTCAGTCTCCGTGTCGATGTATTTTTTTTTCAAACGTTCTCAGCGGACCTGGGCGGCATTTTTAATCTCTGCTTGGGCCTGAGTATGATATCCGTGGTTGAGTTCTTCTACTACTGTACCTACCGGCTGTACACCAACTATCAGCATCAAAAGGCTCAGCTGCCAAGACAGGCTTGGCAATAGGTCACCTCATAAGCTCTGGATGTATGATTAACTTTTTTATTTATTACTAAGCTACTTAACAAAAATGATATTAAAGAAGCATAAACCATATTAAACCTTTTTCTTCTTCGTTTTGGAACTTTGTTTGGCAGCCTTCCGTTTTTGTTTTGTGTTCATTGTTGGTTCGTTGTCCACCTCCTCCTTATCAGAATCGTCATCACTATTTCTGAAAAGTAGTTTTTGCTAGACCAGATATTTATGTTTCATCTGAAGTACCTACCCTACAACTGGCATCTGTTCAAACATGTCCTCGTATTCGTCATCTACAGGTGTTGACTTAGTGACCTTTTTTTGCTTTAAACTTTCATTCACCACCTGCTCCGCGTCGTCTTCACCCCCAACGCATGCTTCTTCTTCATCCTCCAACCGACGAATAAGAACCTTGGTGGCCTTTGATTTAACATAGCACTGATAGAGAAGTACTGTGGAATCAGCGTCATGAATGCGCACATATCGATCCAAAGAGGCCGAGCTCAAGAACCGGCCTGTTTCGTCCAGATGAAGATCACTGATTCCGCCTGTAAATCCCTTGTACGTGTGAACGTGAGTCTTCATGCGACGCGTGTCGTACGCCTTTAAAGCGCCCATTGTGGTTCCAGTGTAAATGTAATTTCCCTGCGCCACTAATGCAGCGAAACTCATCCCATGTTCTTCGCTGGAAAAGCACGCCACGGGGCGGCGTTGTTTGCGCGTGTCATAAAGACGCACATATCCAGTCCGAGAGCAGGTTGCCAGAACACTGGGCCCGTTGACGAAGCCGATATCACTGTCCCAAACGGGCACCTCCAACTGCAGGTAGTCATTAGGCAAATTCTTTGAAGTAAATATTTGCTTGCCATCAGCACTCAAGTCGTAGACCTTTAGGTTATTCTGCCGTTCCTTGCCACCGGTGGCTACAATGCTTCTAGCCTGCTGGCACTGTCGCAGGTGATCGATCTGTGTTCCCACGGTTATGGTCACTGGTTCCGTTGCAGAGTCCGGTTCCAAGCTTTGGATCGTTCCGTTGCCGATCCCGGCAATAATTTTGTTATTATACCGAGCCAAGCCGACGATGGGACCACAGCTAAAATTAACTGAGCTAGAAGGGTTTTCTTCTGCCAAGGAATGCAGCTCTACTGCACCTTTAGCTCGGCCCAGCAGAATCTCCGTTTGAGCATCGTCCCCAAATGCCAGCGATGTGACGCGGGACTCTTTGTCCAGCGTACTCAGTTGGCAGAGGTTAGTCTGACCGTGGGGCGTCTTCTCCGACGCTGGCGTTAGATCTGAAACATAAATCTGATGATTGCTCAGCGGGAAAAAATCGAAGTCAAACTTACGCTTGAAGGATCCTGTGTGAGTGCCAACGTAAAGTTCATGTTTCGCCGTGTAATTTGGGTGCTTTACATTCGCAGTTGTCCACTTCATCTTCAGGATGCTCTTTTTTGTCTATTTTCTCTTTCTCAAACAATCAAACTAACATCCAGAAAAAAACAAATTTTACACGTGCAGCGCCAAAGAGTGACCGTATCGCAAAATGACAAAAAGAATAATCATACTAATCAGCCGACACCGAAGCATACCAGGGCTGGCGAGGCTCGCAACTCAGCTGAGTTTCAGTTAAAAACAAACTGTTCTATAATTAATAAATTTAGCCATATAAATGACCCTTACAAAGGTGTATGACGCCGCAACAGTGTTCAGGCACTTGAACGGAATATTGAATGTATATAAACCGGCTGGGATGAAAGTAAAACACGTTCGCAATGCCATTTTAAGCAACATTTGCAAAGGTACTACAAAGAATCCTATTATGTACGTAAACCTAATTAATTCAGAATATTGCAGGTCTAAACAGCTTGGAACAGCGGGGTCTCCGAGAACTGTCCAGCAAACCTCCCCTACTGGGCACAGGAACAGCAGGGGATGACGTACTCCACAAAATAGCCAGCAATCCGGATCTTTCCGATCACATCCTATCCGCTGGACCGCACTACACGCCGAGCGATGTGCGTATCTCCACGGTAGCACCTTTGGGAGACCACACCAGTGGCGTTCTGCGTGAGTGTACTTAACAAAAAATAAATGCATTTTTAACACAAGCCTTTTCAGTTTTTGGTATTAACAAGGGCACTGGTAAAGCCAGCTGCATTAAAGGAACCAGACCTGTACGTGTCTACCATATTACCGGTCGCATGGGCACCGCAACGGAGAACCACCTGCCAGACTCCCACGTTACGGTGCGTTCCAATTTCCGACATGTCTCTGCAGAAAGAATAAGTGGACTAGCCTCATCGATGCAGGCATCGCACCAAAGGAAAATGTACGAGCTCTGTGGTGTTGACTTGCAAACACAAGCAGCCTATGAGCTTGCATGTAAAGGGCTCATTCGCCCAGCGGATAAAAGTCATCCGGTGATATATGGCATCAATTTGATTCACTTTGAACGCCCGCATTTTACCCTTGAGGTACATGCCATCAACGAGACTGAAGAGTACCTTGCTGCCCTGGTCCACGATATGGCCCTAGAATTGCGAACAGTAGCACATTGTGCCCAAATCCGCTGCGTACGTCACTCCCACTTCGATATTAGGGACAGCCTTTTGAGACATGGTTGGCACCTGCCTGGAATCATGAAGAATCTGCGCCGACACCAAGATTTACTGCGAGAGCACCCACAGTTGATGGACACAAGACGAGTCAATCTACAAGCTTAATTTATTTATTTTTTCCTTATACTAATACTGTTTTTAAAAATAGTCCTAAAAGAAAGGTAGAAATATTTTTAAATAAATTAATTGAGCAGGACAATTTTTTTGTATCCAAAATTTATTTAATAAAATAATTTACATTTCAATTATTAATTTAAATATAGGTGATACATGCCCTGAGAAGAAATTATGGACCTATTTTTGTTGTATCATGTTTTAGCTCAATAAATTTAAAACTTTTATTTTAAATTAATGTTTTACCAGGGATTATAAAAGATATTTTGTCAATTTTGTTTCTGGCAGATATAACTTTTTCCAGGGAAGCATTTCGTAAATACAATACCAGAACAAGTTATTGAGGTGGTTGAGTGCAGTGGAAGTTGTTTTGAAGTGGTGAAGCCCATTTTTAATCGTTTCATTTAATTGAGAACGGCCGCCGATAAAAGCAATGAATTAAAAATTAACTGAGGGGTAATAACGAAATTAAAATGAGCATATACATATAATCCAAATATGCTCTTTTAAGGTTTCAAAGTGATCAGTTTAAAAACATTTATGAAGATTACCAAATGGCAATGTTTAAATAAAAATATTCTCTACCAAATTAAGTGCTGCTAAGTGGCTTAAACAGTAGTTATATACACGGTAGAATCATAGTGGTAATTGCGTATAACGAGGTATGAGAGTACTTCTATATACCATCAAAGAAAATTATTCCTAGAAATTTACTCCAAACTTCAAAATCTTTTAGATGCTTAGTGTGATTTTGACACAACATGTAGTACAAACCCCACTGATTGCTACTCATGGCAAAAGATTGAACAGATTGTTTGATTAATTTGTTGTTTTTTCCAGTACTATGAAGTTAAAAATGACTATTCGATTTTCACTTTTTAACTATGAATATTTTTGGTATGCAAAATGGTCAGTCTTTTCTTAATACAATGCGATCAAAATCACCTCGATATTTTAATTTGTAAAAATTGAATTTTTGCCAACAAAAGGGGTTATATAAACCATAGTGCATGGGTAACCCAAGCTACGGCATACGGCAGAGAATAGTCCCATACCAAACTTTCATCATTAATGTGCGTCACATATTTCCATATAGATTTATTCATGCCCTTCCCTAAATTAAAATGTTGTTTTTTTTGCAGTATCATTTCTACGTCATTTAATAAAATTTGTATTATACATAAATGGTATTATTATGCATGGTACCAAACCTAAATGGATTTAAGTAGATATCTTACCTTGCTTTTTTTCCTACGTAACATTGTTATTTTGACCAAAATCGTAGTTTCTGGGCATTGATAAATTTCGACGACGGCCTTAATACATTAAATATTTTTAAAAGTAATAAGTAACTAGACCTCATTTCAACGATTCGGCTCCATTCGAACTTTATTTCTCATTTTTCGGGAAATACAAAAGTTTACCGTACAAAACAGGCGTCAGTTATTAAAATTAGTGTGAGTGCTTTGATTATTTTGATAAATAAAATTTATTTAGTTTGTGATCTGCGCACGACTATTGCTAGTACGGTTCTTGCGGCGCATCCAAGTCCCGGTAGTGTGATCTGGGTCGATAATCAAAACCACCGGGTCTGTAAGCAACGAAAATGAATTTATATTTTGGAATTATTCACGCAAAGCTAGGCAGGATTTGTATACAAAATGTTACAGTTACAGTTTTTAGACTATAGATTCGCATTTATTTCAGGAAAATTAAAATTAGCAAAGTCACTTTGTCGGATTCCTAATACAGTGTAATATTGTACGAGAAAACGAATATCTCTTGTCGATTTAAAACCATTTTTTGAATTTGGTTATTCGGTTGGTACTTGAATTGCTTTTAAAACTGGGGTTCGCACAACGACGAAGGGGCATCGAGTGGGCCCGCCCCGTGTTTTTCACTTTTATTGTGCTAAAAAATTAATCAAACATATCGGAATTGGCGGGCGCATCCAAATCGTGGTAACCGATAAGCCGACGCTGGTGTTCCAAAGGCAATTCTCTGCAAAAAATTTGCGACACAAGAAAGTTGTGACAAATTTCGGTTTAGACGAACAGAAAAGAAACAAAGTAGAGATGAAAAAAGAGGGGCGCCTAAATGCAAATAGTTTGTGGACAAAGACATTGCTCAATGCGATCGATTGAGGGAAATGCGAATGAAAATCCTCTGTCAAATAAGTAAGATTCTACTCTAAATCAACTGTAATCTTTCAATGTACTAACCTGCGCACGGGCGGGAAGTTGCGTCCGCCGCGTCCACCACCCATCATGGACGGACCAAAGCCATAAGGCATGCCGGAGAACGGCGGATACATGGGCGGGCGGTAACTGAAACAAAAAGAAACAATTACAATCAACAATACTTTTTTAGTTTAAGCTTTACTAACCCTGAGCCACCTCCGCGTCCAGTTTCAGACTCCGTCCGCTTGGAACTGCCAGGATGCTCCGGTAGCTGCGGACGCTTGGGATCCCGAAGGTAGTTGTTGAAGTACTGCACCTCCTTGCGGACTTCGTCAACCTTCTCCTCGTGTTTGTTAAAGATGTGCTTGCGTATGAACTCAGGGCCCTTGAACTTCTTTCCGGACAGAGGGCACAGCCACTTATCCTTTGCCAATTCCTGGGTGTTGGCCTGCACAAACTTCTCCACCTCGGTTTCGGCGTCCTTCGCCCCCAGATCCTTGGTCTCCTCATCGCTGAGCAGCGCCGTCTTGGTAAGAAATTGCGTCAACTTGCTCTCGTATGTTTTCACATACTCGTGTATATCGTTGCTGGTCACCCGCGATGGAGCCGGGCCGCGTGCATGTATAATTCCGCAACGATTCGGCATCTCGTCCTCATATGGGTACTCGCAGTGATTGTAGTAGTCCACAGAATGAACGATTCTCAGGTAGAGGACCAGACGGTCCAGTACGGCCAGAAGATGCTCGTCCCGTTCAATGGGTTCGCCTTCGGCGTCCTTGTTTTCTCCGGTGAGGCCCAACAACTCTTCCTCCTCAGCGGAAGCTTCTTCGATAAGGTAGTCGGTAATGTTGTGCAGCACCGGGTTTTTGGAGTTTATACCATATGTTGAGGTGTTGCCATTCGCCGAGGACTCGCCCGCTCTATCGGACGGATTGGCATCGCCTGAAGGTGATTCTGCCCACAGCCTAAACCGTTCGTCCAAGTTTAGGATAATCTTAGCGCATAGTTTAATGTCCGACCGTACCACTTGCTTGTGGGCAGTAATACCATTAGCAGGACGCACCCGACGGCTTAGGTCGCGATTGACAATAGCCCCCATTTCGCAATCCCGTAGGCGCTGGTTGTTCAGACTCCAACAAATCTCTTTTATGTTTACGTCTCTGGCAAACGTAATCCAACCGCGGCGATACCAACGACGCTCCACTAAAGGATCAGCGATTGCAACCCTTAGGTACCCACTGAACCGGGTGCAGACGGCTTCAATTTCTGCCTTGGTTATGGAAGGAGCCAGGTTTCGAAGGAAAATGGAAGAGGTGCGATGTAGGGCCCTTGGCTGACCATCCTTAACCTTATCCAAGTCAATGGTCTCGGTCTGAGGTACTTTATTTTCCTCCGAATCGGACTTGGTCTCTCCATCCTCTGTTACGATTGTATCACCATTTTCTTTATCCGGCTTCGGCCTTACCCCTTCTTCTGCTATTTCGGGCTTTTCTTGCTCAGCCCCCTCGGTAGGCGTCTCAGGGGCTTCTGGGGCTTTGACTTCTTCGGCCGAGTTCTCACCGCCCTCTTTAGGACTCTGTGGCGCCTGGTTCTCTTTAGCATCTTGCGCTTCTTTTTCTTTTTCAGCTTCAGCCTTCTGCTCGCTCCTCAGGCCGTCCTCAACGTCATATTTCTTCTTCAGCTTCTCCTCGTCTTCATCTTCGGAACTAGAACTAGAATCAGACTCCGAGGAGGTATCGTCGCCGCTATTAGCACGCTTACGCTTCGCCGTCTTCTTTCTGCGTGACTTATCCCCGCTGATTGCCTCTGAGGCCTGTGGCTCTTGCTCCACGTCCTTCTTTGGCGCAGCTGCCTCTTCCTCATCCCAATTCTCCTCATCAGAGTTAATAGGCTTGACGGCTTTTCGCTGGGGGGACACAACCACTGGCGATGACTCCTTTTCATTTTCTTTCTTGGGACTTTTGATTTCATCCTCCGCCTTGACAGGAACGGGGTCCTGTTTTCGCTCATAAACCTGTATCTCCTTTGGCTTTTCGTCGAGGGCCTTGAGGTCTTCGTCCGTGCCCCCCTCGAGCTTTATTACACAGGTGTCCAGGACCCGGATCAGAGCATCGCCCTGCGCAGAGTCTACCTTGACGCTTCCAATGGTTCCGTTTTCAAGCAACTCCACGAAGACGTCAGTGCGTCGCTGCAAAATTTTGAAGCGATTGTTATCGAACTCAGGAGATGATGGCACTAGACGCTTACCTTAAGAAAGCCACGTTGCTCTTCGGCGCGCCTTACACTGTCCTCGGGATGGTATTTATTTTTGAACCTGAACATAAACAAAAAGGAAAAATAATGAACACAAGGGAGGACTAATGAAGTTACAATTTGTTTCGTATGGGTTTAATTAAATTTTCGGCTTGTGTTTGAATTTGGCAACTTCTTTTCACGGCTGTCGGCATAAAGTTTAATACGATATTTAATGGTTTAAAGAGAATTTGGTTGCTAAATAATCACCCAAAGTCTTACCTTGCCAGCTTAGCGCTTTCAATATTTATGGGCTTGTGTTTTAAGGTTTAGGGCATTTGCTCGACAATCGAATTTAAATAAATCGCGGTTTTAAAATATAAACACACCTCGGCATTGCTCGCCGGGTAATTTACAATTCAAATTTAGTGGATATCATTTAGCAGCTGTGCGAAATGGCGCAGACGCTCTCAGATAAGTCCCTGCTTCACAAACCCAATAAGCTGCAGAGAAAAACTTAATACACAGAAAGTTATGAGTTTTAAACTGGAGAGGCAACGGGAGATTCAACGCAGAAAGATGCACAGATGGCAGTAGTAGAGAACCCGTCGCATCGTAGAGGCGTGCTGGTGCCCTTGATACTAACCATTCCTCATCCTTGTGAGCCACAAAAAACTCGTTCAGCTGCTGCCTCTTGAAGTCAGTCTTGTATTCGGTGTACTTCCGCATGACCTCCGAGTCTGAAATGTTCTCGTCTTGCGTGTCCAGAAACTGCTTTAGAGTGAGCATTGCCGGCTGCGTAAGTGAGTCACCGCCGCTGCCCCCCGACTCCCGGGCTGGTGGCATGTGACCGCCGTGGGAGTACGCTGAGTGTATAGATTGGTAGTGGTCATTCCAGGCTTGCATTAAATAAGGATCATAACCTGCGAAGCAAAGAGATAAGTTTGTTAATCAGCATAGAACATTCTATCTATATAGTTCTACTTTATACGAACCTCCGAAACGGGGATTAGGGCGGCCGTCACCATCGCCCCAGTCAGGACGCATTCGCTTAGCCGGCGGCAAGTCGCGACCGGGCGAGCCATAGCGCGCTCTGGGTCCTGGCCCACGATAGTCGCTGTAGTCTGGCCTGTGGCGAGCCCCTCCTCCGCCGCCTCCCGCAGAAGCGCCGCCCCTGAAGGGATTGCTGCAACGTCAAGACCTTTACCATGGAATAACGTCAGACCTCTTTGTACTTACCGGTCGGACCATTCGTCCCGGGCACTGCCGGATCCGCCCAAAGGCCGACGATCATCTCGGCGCTCAGTGCGGTAACTATCGCTGCGCTCCCCTCTAAATTTGTCTCGCCGTTTCCGATCGTACTCATCATCCGAATCAGCCATTGGGTTGTTCGAGGTCTGCAATAAGCGGAAGTTTCAGAGAAAGTGGCTTGAACTTAACCTCACTTATCGTGGGCTGTGTCGACGAACCATTTGCAATTTGCAAAGGCGAGTTGCACAAGAAAACAGGTAACAATTAAATATTTGACGGTGTCTCGTTTTTCTCTAAAAGGCCGCCATCTTGCGGTTGCAGTGGAACCATAGTCGGAGACACTTTTCTGACGATGGGTTAGAATTGTCTGAACTTTATACGCAAACATTAAGTACATTCCCCACTCGAATCCTAGCTTAAATGTATATTAATTGTTCTCCAATATGTTATAACTTACCTTTAACTTCCTGATTAAAATTTTTTTGCAGAACGGCGCGTCAGGCAAACAGTGTGACCGTATAGAGCCTTTTTCAAAATGCCATTTTATTGACCAAACGTATGTTTTAAAAAATACCAGAAAAAATACTCTCTTTAAAATAAATATTTCGACCGTTTTAATTCTGGCAACTCCTTCTTAAAGTATTTGAAAATTATGTTTCGAATGAGACAGTTTCAATATATATATAATTTTTACTAAATATTTAGAACTAAAACCCAAACTCGGACTTAAAAAGTTAGCAAGTGCGGATGAAGATCCGCCGTGCTGTAGCACTTTCGGGGAATATCAATTTAGTTGTTCGGCACATTCGGCTGGGCATAGGGCACAATGGTCCTGTTTCTTTTGAGACACACCTTGAATATATGATGCGAACAAACTAAAAAAACAAACTGAAGGACATACAAAATATGTCTTACTGCCAGAAGGGTATCTTTCTCGCATGCATGATACTTTTTGTAAATTACACTTTTTACCAGGGACCGTAAATAATGATTATTGTCGCTATTTTTAAATGAATAAATTAATTAGTTCCAATGAACATAGAACAAGCATGACTAGCACGTTTTTATCTATTAAGGATACACTATAAATATCCTTGATGATTTTTAATTTTTAATTGTTATATTTTTTCTTCTATTAAAAATTATTTTTGAGAAAAAAAAAAAAAAATCACAAATAATTATTAAGCTTTTCGATTATTCGTGATTTTTATTTTTTTCGCTCAAAATAAAACTCACCAAGCAACAACTTTTGATCCTTTAAGGATATTGCCAATATTGTCCTATGTCCTTATAAAGTAAATCATGTAAAAAAGTTTTTTAATTCCAATTCTGTAGTCATTGGAAGAAACTTGTTCGAAAAAGTGGAGCTTTGCGGTGATCTCGTTTTTGCATTATCCAAAATCAAATAGCATACAATATGTTCGACTTTTTGAAAATCCAAACTGCATATAACCCTTCCCATTAGTAAGATCGGCAGTTACGTCTTAGGCTACCCTTTAATAGACAATAAAGATCGATCGACTACATTTTTTTAATTATGAAAATAAACGCTTTTTCGAGTAATTTTTTCAAAATTTATATAATGTCCCAAAATTTTCATTCGACTTGGTACGAACATATTCGAATATGCCAGATCCGCTTTTAAGCTTCGTTTCCGTCCAAAGAAAGCTTGCTTTTTAAAATTTTTAGTAATATAAAATATTTGTGTATGTAGTTAAATGTACACATTTTACAGTGTAGAGTAGCAGCAGTAAAACAGCAGTAGTATGGTAAATAGAATAGTAGCCTCTACCCTAAATTTTTGGTCCAATCCAATCCCTAATATGTTTTGATAATGAACAATAACCATTGAAAGAGTCAGTCCAGAAGTCTTTAACACATATTTCCACTTTTGAAGTAATATAATATAGAGAAATGCGCATTTTAAATATATCATTTTTCCTTTATTACACATTTTACATTTCGTATATAGATTCCGTTAGAGTTATGCGTATGTATATATTTACACCTTAGACTAGTGTGTAATAAATGTGTAAGAGTACGCTAGACCTAAATAATGTATATTATTATGAAATAAGATTAAAAAAATTGAATTTTTTCGCCTTAAGATACAGCATGTTCGGTTGGCATTTTGTCAGCCCTCTTCAAAGTTCTCAATCAATTGTTTATATTCGGTTATCTCTATTCGCTCTTTGAAGTATAAAAGTGTTATTTTTGTTTCTTTATTAAAAATATAATAATATATTAACGTTAAGTAAACAAGTTTCCAAATAAGATTATAGTTATTGGTAATAGCTAGACCCATATATGAATGTATAAATATTGACGCACCTTCTGTTTTGAAAACAACGAATTCTGACCATTTTTAATCATTAGATGTACAAGCGGCCAGATACAAGATGTCCTTGTTCCAACATCCTGATGTTTTCAATATCCAGCCGGTGAACATTCAAATTAATATGCTTTATTATGTAATCGTTTAACTGGATTAAATGCTAACAATCTCTACATCTCTCTCTTGATTTTACGGCATCGGCAAGGAATTTAAGCAATACTTATGTAAGCAGTTGATGAAATAATAAAACAAACGCAAAGGATGTGAGTGTCCCGGCATTCCTAGAAGTTGGCTGGCAGTGAAGCACCAAAATGATAATGCTAGTTGACAATCTTTTTTATATGCGATGATCCTACCATAAACAGATTTTTGTTGAAACGATTCGCTATTTCATTTAGCAATTTCATTTTACGTATTCTGATTGGATGTTTTCGGCTCTTATTTCGCATAACTCTAAAATGCCATCAATTCAGTTTTATGTTGCATACTTTTTTCTCCGGAAAATAATGTTACTGGCTAGTTCTTTGTCTTTTAATTATGTGCGTTGTGAATCGCCTTAAAGTTAGACTCAAAATTGTATCCTTGGAATTCGCTTCACCAATTGTATAACTACATTACGTAAATATTAATATTTCCACTTCGATTTGGATTACTGATTGCTACAACATGCAAATGAAATTTGACGTATGGCGTTCGCGTATATCTTAAGATCAAAAATTGGCTGGGCTCCCAAAACCTTCCTCTTCTGCTAAATCCATATAGATTTCAAGTTCGATTTGGCAGTGAGAAAACCTAAACTCTATAACTGAAATCAAAAAGCGTTTTCGCAATCGTCCGGCGAACTATACCATTCTTGGGCGTACATACAGTTATTATAAAGTACGACATACGTCTATGTCTAGAGTCTAGACCGTTTTAGAGGATCTTCTGCAAACCAGGTACCTTGAAAAAAGGCCTTTGCTTGTTCTTTGTTTTGTCATAACTTTGAAATAAAGTCTTCGGGGCTGAGAGTGCGATTAAAATGATTATCTCTATCGAAAATAATATGTCCCTTCAGTATACATATTTTATATTTGTTCATCTTTTCTGCTCACGCTTTGCTAAGGTCTCGCTTGTAGTTATAATTATTATTTGCTCAAAACCTTTCGATGATGCTTGTCCCACATCGCCTTCGCTTAATATTTTTGTTTTGCTTGAGGTAGTTTTTCAATTCAGGATTTTATCTACAAGTTAAACACAAAAGTACTTGTAGGTCGTGTGTGAATCAATTTCTCGTAGGGGTAAGGCTGTGTACTACAGTTGTGGGTTGTGGGTTCTACGAGAATCAGTTGTTGGGAGCAAAACAAGTTACGAGTTTACACATAACAAAAAACAGTGCATAAAAATTAAACATAGTTTAGTTATTTCTCTCGAATTTCAAAAATCTACATAACGATTTGGTTTCACGGTTTTGCTTCGTTTTGCATTAATTTTTATTTGAGTGGATCTGTCAACAAATTTTACTTTATTAGCGTACAATCTTGTATTTTCGATTTCATCAGGTTGCAGTTTTGTATTTTTGTCGCATTCTTTGTTGTCGTCTCACAAAGCGAGGGCTTTGTAATGGTAATAATTAAATGTATAGGTATATGTAATATATATTTACAACTCTTAAATTTATACTTTTGAAAGATATTGACACGATCTTTCAGTTTGCAAGGGTAGTTCAATTCTATTCTAATTCTTGTCTTATTCTACGTCGACCAGGATATCCGATGTGAATACTTTGAATAATGGCAAACGATGTATGCACATAGAGACTACAAAACGGGGCTAGCAAGGTCCAATTTCTATAGCTATTAAATAGCAATTTCCCCTCGTTTTCACCCATCGAACGGATTGTTAACTAATAATGAAATAAATTTTGCAAGATACAAACCGCTCTTACCTACAAACCTCCACATATTTTTGCTTTCGTTCTTAGCCAATTTCACAGCCATTTGCTTCGCAAGCAAACTTGTTCAAATTCTGAATTTCTAGCTCCTAAGTCTTTGCGCTCATCCCAATAGTTTGTCCTAGCAAGCAAAATTATAGATACAATAAATAAAAACACCGGGGATTACGTTTTTCTTTTTTCAACTTGTTGTTTTGCTTTGTTTCAACATATTCTCATGTATATTGTATATATCTTGGTTGGTTTCGCATCTACCACATACTTAGTTATGTAGACTGGTACAAGTATTCCGTATTACGATAGGGTTTAATATTTTACATTACATGAACTATAAAACAAGTTATGGATAAATGTATTAGGTTAGGTATTTTGTATAATAATAATTGAACGTGCGAGTGCATGCTAAAAATCATTGAACTTAAACCAATTGTAAAAACGAAACATAATGAGTTTGATGGATGATGTCGGTCATCGTGGTTTCGGGTCTTGGGTCTTTCGCTGCAGTTCCCCGCAGGCTTCCGGTAAGCCCGAACACGAGTACTACAATTAAATAATTCACTGAATTCTCTTTGTCCAAGTGCAGCCTATATTTAATTAGAATTCCCTTAGTTAAAGCAAGGTGCTCGTTTAATTGAGTTGCTTCCATTATATTCATGCTATTTGTAGTTGTAGTTCGGTTTATAAATTAAATTTACTTAAAGGTTTAATTATGTGGCTGTGGCTGTCTGTTTAGGCGTGTGTATGTGTGGGTACAAATATAGGATCTTAAATTAAATTAGTAGTAAAATAAAAAATTGCACAATTCATTTAGAAAGCTAAAATGGATGTATTATTTTCTACATTTCTAAACAATAAAAGAGTTTCACTTTTCAGCGTGTTACTATTTTACAACTTTTTCTTGTATCCGTTTGCAAACAAAAATTTTACTAAAATTAGAATAAATTTGATTTAAGTTAAAATAAGGCCAACAATTAAAAAATGTACAGTTCAAAACTAAAGAGTAGATCTTAAAAATGTTTGAAAATAAATTGCATAACATTTTACATTGCCAAAGTAAGCCGAGTTGCACGATTGTGTGGTTTCTATAAAATAAATTTTGATTTCGAATTTTGAAATACCAATGTAGTTCGTATAATAAATATTGAAGTCTTTTTGGTGAACTGTGGGTGTGCAGATTGCAAGAGTGATTGAACATAACCAGTAAAAGATTGAATTACAATTTTGTTTTGTTTAAGACTTAATACCTTTGATGCCTTTTGGTTTTGAGTAAAACTCCAATCACTTTAATTTCATTAATTTTTCAATATAAAAATTTTGTTAAAAAATGCCTAGAAAACGATGCCAATTTCTAAAGAATCTTGGATTTTGTTTGCAAACATTTTTTTGGGTGGAAATCATCAGAATCTTAGAATTTAAATTCTAATTCATTTTTAAAAATATAAGGAGGGCACAATAAAAATATGAATATATTCTCTTATTCGCTTTCTTTCACTTTTGCAATATTTTTACAGTTTGCCTTCGTTATTAATAAAAAATATTTATAAAATCAGTCCAAGTTTTGCGTGTTTTTTTTAGAGTTTGTTGTTTGAATTAACTTAAATGTGTTATAGTTATTATGCTTATTTAACAGATTTCCTCGTTTCTTTATGGTAAGAGTTAGGGGTTACGATTAAATATTATACAGTTGCTTTCATTAAGTTTATGTTTAGTAATTTAATGTAAATTTATATATTTTATATATAAACAATCTTTATTCTCTTCTCTCTGTTGTCGCTCTGCTTGTCCCCTGCGGAATCCCGAATCCCGAATCCGGAATACGGCATCCGGATCTGTTCTGCATGCACTTGGAGAATCAACTTGAAAAACCAAATTCGAGAACTGATTGTGCGCCGCACATCTCCGTGCACTGCCCACAAAAAATGGATTCTATTATTTCAATTGATTTTCATTTGTTCTCCATATACTTGTCTCACTCTCTCCATCTCTTTTTCTCCATCTCTCTCAATGCGTTTGTCAATTGTTTTTAAGCTTTCGAATAAGCTTCCTCCGTATAATAGTTATAGTACTTTTAAATGTTTAGTCAAATTAATAATGCCTAAACTCTAATATTTGCAGGCTTAAGACTAAATAACTGCATTTTACGCTTGTCCATCATCAATAATTCGCGTTCCTCCCCCTTCTCGAGCTGAATCGGGAGAGGAGGATGGGGAGTGTGTGGGTTTAGCTGCCTTTTCTAGTCAAGCAGGACTCCGAGGTTCTCCTGATGGTGGTGGTGCTGCTGCTGCTGCGTCTGCTATGCCGTCGTCGAGTGCTCCGACTTGACAGACACTCCCCCGATGAGCTGCTCCTGGTGAGGATGCAGAGCCACGCCCATCAGTGCCATCGCCGTCTGGGCGTTGGCGTACATGCTGACGTTCCCGCCCACCCCCATGCCCACTCCTACCCCGTTGCCCATGGCCACGCCTGGCGTGGTCGAGCTGGCGGGCACGGCGGCAGTAATGCTGGTAGAAGAGGTGGCGGCAGCAGTCGTCGGCCCCAAGGCCCCACCGCCCCCGATGTAGTCGCTGCTCGTACTAACCGCCGACACGGAACCGGATACGGATGCGGGCATTGGAACGGAAACGGAGACAGGAAGATGCTGCGGCTGGAGCTGAGGTGGGAGTTGCGGCTGCTGGTGCTGCTGCTGCTGCTGCGGTTGCGGCTGTGACTGGGACTGGGTCTGGGGCTGGTGCTGAGCCGCTGCCGCCGCCGAGGTGGAAGCGGACTCGGAGTCTATGCCCGAGGTAATAGCGCCGCCGACGGAGGCCCGCATGCGTTCGGCCCGCTCCAGGCGCTCGTTCTCCTCCTGGGTGACCTGCAGATGTGACTGGACCGAGGGCGGAATGGCGTGCACGTCCCAGATTTCCTCGAGGAACTTGGGAAGCTTGCGGTTCTTGAGCTTCAGCGAGAAGCACATCTCGGCGTTCTGGTTGCCCAGCGTGCGCAGCTCGGTGAGGATAGACAGCAGCTTGGCGTAGAAGACGAGGCTCATGGAGTCGCCGCAGTGGCGGTTGAGTATATAAATGCGTAGCGTGTCGATGTAGTAGCTTTGGATCTCTTCGACTAGTTTAGCCTTCTCCAAGCCCGGCCGGTCCGAAAAGATCACAATGGCAGTGAGTAGAGCGTACTCGACGTTGTCCACCTTCATCGAGAACATTTGTCGGCAGAAATGCAGAAGGTCTTCAATGTTGTCAGCCATTCCGGCCATTTTGTACGAGTCCCGTGTGTAGGATCGGTTGTTCGCGAAGAAAATGGAGTCTGAGTTGTGGTCGTATCTGCGGGCCATTCGCAACATCATTACCTCGGACGAGCAGGCCTGCGAATAAGCCACACAGTTATACTTATGATTCAGGCCAGAGTACTTCAAGCCAGGGGCCACTTACCTTCAGTAACGTTATCTGATCCTCCTGGGGTATTTTTGTAAACGCTGGTAAACCTTTTGCAAATTCCACAATCAACTGAACTGTGAGAATGGTTATCTCGGTGATGTGTCGAAAACTGACGTCCGTCTGGCTCTCGTTCTCATCGGGTTGACTCTGCAATGAAAACAAAGTTCCAGAACTCAGTGTTCCCAGCACACTACTCAGCACCTACCATTATACGCTTGAGATCCTCTTCGGACGGCTGCTCGTAGCCGTCCTGGTACCAAATTAGTTTGTATATAACAGCCAACTGATTGTACGTTAGCGGAGGTATATTGCGCGCTTGACACTTGGCCAAAATATCATCAGGTAGTAGCTGAAACGGGGCGAGAAAACAGGGTTAGACTTTACCCAGCACATTGGTTGCCAAGAGATGCGGCACTTACCGGAATCGTTGCGTGCTGCGGCGCCTCGCAGGTCATCAGATCGAGGATCTCCTTCTTCACAATATCGTGGGTGCCGCCCAAACCCAATCCACCGCCATTGCCGCCATGCTGCGAGCTGGGCGACGTGGTCATCTTGTCCTTCTCCTTTTGGGCTTTCTTCTCGCGCCGCTTCATGGCGCACTGGTTCTCCGGGACGACACACTCCGGCCTCATGCCCACGGCCAGGCACTTTTTAAGGCGGCACTCCTGGCACTTGCGCCGCATGTACATGTCCATTTCGCAGGCCCGTCCGAACTTGCAACAGTACACGGCGCTCTTGGTGACGCTCCGCCGGAAGAAGCCCTTGCAGCCCTCGCAGGTCAGTGCATTGTAGTGGTAGCCGGAGGCCCGGTCCCCGCAGACCAGGCACAGCTCCTCCTGCACCCGCGGCGCCGGGCCCTTCTTGATCTTCTTCGTATCGCAGCTCTCATTGGCGGAGTACCCGTTCAGGCTGCTCGAGGGCGAGAGATCGTCGCGACCTGTTGGGGCGAAAGGAGTGGGAGGCGGTTCGGATTAGTATGGATTATTTCAGCGGGCGATCCATAAAACATTAGACCCAAATAAATAAATTTCCTGCACAGTTCTATGTTCTCCGGCATTTGCATGTTTTGCAAGCTCCGAATACCAATTGAAGTGCTACTGGCTTCATAATCTGCAGCCCCTTGGTATATTTATACCTCGACGGGAAACGGGGTTTCGCTCTGTCCGTCCCCGAAGCTGTGGCTCAGTGTAATTTAAAATTCAATTAACTTTCCTGCTCAAAGTCAGCGGAATGGGACATGAAGTGCTGCTCTCAGAAGGAAATCAAGCAACGAAATGTTGGAATGCCACATGGAGAACTACAAGCTGTGGCTTTGGATATACGCTGTTCGTGGTTCTCCGGGGATAGCCCTAATCCCGGTTAAAACGTAATCTGAATGGTCTATATCGGTTCAGGTTCAGGGAGTTTCTTTCGGCTTCAATGTACAAAGTTCCCAACATGAAAGAAGTGGGTTTTCTAGTTTCGGCTACAAACCATCAAGTCATCAAGTCCCATTATCGATTGCGATTAATGGGGCTTGTGTCGAGGCGTCGGGAACTATGAATGGCGCTGGAGATACGTTATGTGAATAGTCACGTTCGCAGCACTCCCTCCGAGGGACGGGGAATACAAAGTGCAAGTTCTTTTGCAAAGACGCCAAAAGGCGGGGCGTGGAAGGACAGTTAGAAAGGGCGGCCATTGGTGGCACATAAGTAGATAAAAAGATACGACAAAAAGGCGTGCTATTGTTGCAACTGATGCAGCCAGAGGAATGACAATGACAGCCCCAACCAACGCAAGACACGGATCAGACACTTTGCCAAGACGCTGGCCCAGAGGCGGGGGCGGAGGCGGGTGTGCTCAAAGCCAAGGCGGCTAAGACGTCACTTGGCCACAAGTGGAGCTCCCCCTTCGCGTGCTTCAACTGCAGCCGAGTGCAACGCAGTGCATTGTCGGCCTAACACAGTTTTCCGCAACGAGTCCCCAGTCCATTCCCCCTCCCACAACACCACAAAATATTACCCATACGCCCGGTGGCTCTGGCTCTGGCTTGGCGCGGCTCTCCAATACTTTCCCTCCCTTGCGGCAGGCGCTGCGTTTCAATTTCACTGCCATCGGAGGGGGGAGAAAACGAATAAACGACGGCGTCATGCAAACTTTGTCTGCTCCAGCGGCTCATGGAAAATGCAGAGACGCCAGCATGACTGCATTTTCACTGCACTCCAGCGCTAGCGGCGTGTGCGAGTGTGAGTGTGGAGAGCAAAAATGTGGAAAATTGCTGATGCCTCCGCCGCTGCTCTGCGGCGGGGAAATCGTGTGGCGAAAAGTAAAAACCTGATGGCGAAACCCGCTTGTCTAAGCCGGCAGTGGCTGCTCCGCCCAACCCCCAGCCCAACTCAAAGGAAAGTTGGCGAGTATGAACCTGGCTCCAATGGGATAATCTTCGTCGCAACCAAGGCAGCCGCCAGGTGACTCCCTGAACATACATACACATCCAATAACATCAACCAGTTCTTTGCATAAAATCTCCAGTCAGCTGGTAATTACACTCTTGCCTACATACAGTGGAGCGTTCTTGCTTTTGAGCCCGTGAAACGCCATTTGGCCCATTGCACGCATCGCGAAAGAGCAGAACACTGAGCCGTCGTGCAAGAAACAAAGGCGCAAAGCAGTGGATGCATTAAAAAACAGACATCGAAACGGCAACAGCGGCGCACAAAAGACACCCCTGATTCCGCCCGGCCACCAGGTCCCCCCAGCACGCCGCTCCGACTGGGCTGCGCACATTTCGAGTTCATTGTGTTATTGTGTTTGGACATTCGGGCTCCACTCCGGTCGCTGGGCTGCACTACATACCTACATAGCCCGTGCAAGAGTAGCTGGGGAGCGGAACGAGGATGGAACCTGAATCTGAAACCTCTTGTACGAGGGTTCTGGAAAGCCAAGCTGTTTGAGTATTTTTAGACTAGTAAAGTAGAGGATTAAGAAAAACTGATATTATTGAGACTTTTGGTCTTGTCTTCACAAAAGATAGGCCCCATCATGTAGGCAATGGATTTGATCCAAGTACCGGGTAAATCTTTCAACTCTCTCTACTCGAATAAGAGACATGTAAAAGATATGTAAACAAAAAAGAAATGGCTTTTTTGTAAAAATAAACCTTCGTCCAAAAACTATGTCTATTCTGCACAAAATACAGGCCCCGAGAAGTAGGCAAGGGAAATTAGACTTTTGCCAAGTACCGGGTATGACGCTTAAATAAATCACCATCTTAAGCTGGCCTGTAATTGCTTACAAATATCCTAGGTTTTAATTGAAATACACATCTTCTAGATAAGAACTCCAGTAATATTTGATTTATGTAAAAACACTCAGTATGTATGTTAGTATGTAAGTGGATAGGCTAGATTTACGTCAGCCCTGTTTTCTCTGCAAATGCACTCTCCAAGCTATCCTCTCTTTCGGGCAAGCTCTCTCTGGCTCGCTCTCTGGTCCCTCATCTGTTTGCTTCCGCCTCCCTGGCGCTGCACGCCCTTGCTGCCGAAGCTGAAAAATGTTGATGTAGGCCTCGAAAAATAAGCAGTTTGCATTGCCACTGCCACTGCCGACGCCAGCCCCGTCCCCCCACGCCACTCTGCAGTGCAGCAAGAGTGCCTGTGTGTGCGGGAGAGCGAGTGCATGTCGCACAAGCTTCCGCCGTGGTGTAGGTAAGTTCTCCCTTCGGCTCGTTTGCGTGCATTTCACTCTGGCGTGCATTTGCATTTGCATTTATTTTTTCACACACTTTTTGTTCTAGGAGAAGAAATAAAACTTTTGTTGCTGCTCCCGTTGACGTTGTCGTACGGCTCTGTTCCTTCGGCAAACTCTTCTTTTGTGCGCCCTCCTGTGCGTCCGTGTGTGTGCGCCGTGAATGCAATATTTTTAAGCGGCTTGTTGTTTGTGTGTGCACTGCACAAAAAGAAGGCAGGCGGCGGGTGGAGGTGGAGGGGCGAGGGCCTATGCAAATAGCGTCTTCTGTGCGGATAGCTGGCAAGCGGAATAAAAAGCTCCCCCCATCTGCCCATTCTTCCGCCCTCGGATATTAGCAAGTTGCAGTCTAGTCGTGAAAAGCCAGGCGAGGTAAAGTTTGTTTGTCCGATTTCCCGTCTCTGTGTTTGTGTTTGTGGACGTGGATGGATATGGGGGAGAGAGAGAGGCGAAAATCGGGGAGCATGCGAGATAGGAATACAGGCAAGGGTTTCATTGAGATTGCAATTTATTTGGGATTCAGCTTTAAGTTCCCCCCAAAGGATCCCTAAAGTCAAGAGGAACTTATGGCTTTTTTTGGGTATTCATTCCAATAGATGGGGTAAAAATATGATTTATTTTTGAAAATTTAAACAACTGTACATTAACCAACACTGGATTAGTCATGTAAAGCCTGTCAAGACTTGTCCACTTTCTCAATCGATAAACGATCGCCGCTCCCCCAAGTCCACCATTGACACATTTCCTGTGTATACCGCCAATCACGGACTTTATTGACCAAGGACCTACCACTTTGCCTATGGCGACATTGCTGGCGATTACGTAAACGAAAGCCGACGACCCTAAATCAAAATACGTTGAGCGGGCCAACTAACCACCGAAACGGCTCGAAGGGATTGGGAGGTGGGCCCACCGGCTGTGGGCGAGGGAAGGTGGTCGCCTTGGCTTTGTCCGTAGCTAGGATGATTTGTGATGGCCAGCCGGGCGAGTAGCTAAGGCCAAAATCAACACGGCCTCACAGGGTTGCCCCATGCAGGGTTGCAGGTGGGGGGGCAGGTAGGGGTGCATGGTGTAGCGCCAAGCGAGAATCGGAGTCGAAAAACTGTACCGCATCCAGCGCATGTCCGATGCACTCTCTCGCTCTCAGCCGCATCCCGTCCCTGTCGCTGGGTTGTTTGGGGTTGCACACGTTTCGCCGTTTGAGGGGTTCTCTAGTGCAAGGCTGCAATTTATTTTGCACGAGTTTGTCAGTTGTTAGGCACGTTTCGCCACCCCCAGCCCCACGGGCCCCACGACCCCCAGAAACCCCCTCGGAGCGCCCACCGTATATGGCTGAAAAATTGATTTTTTCAGTTCGTTGGCATGTTGCCGCCTAGCCATGTACTTTCGTGCTTTTGACCAGGGGCAGGGACACGGACACGGACACCGGCACGGACAGGCATTTCGAGAAGGAGGGAATGCACTGTGTGCCCTGGGTGGCTGAAAATGCTTTTTAACCTACTTTGAGCTTGAGCACAGGTCGACATTTAGACGAGGGTCGTCGCATGACCTTTCGTGTGTTTCCAAACGCGTTCTTTGGCGCTGGGTCTTCTGGCTCCTTTGGCTTTTTGTTATGGTTTTCGATTCGGAATACGCAACCAATACCTGGGTAACCAAGCCACATTGCACTTCAAAGATATTGGCTCAACATATCCACATTTTTAATGAGTAAATTATTACATAAGTTATACAATTTTTTTAATGTTTTTTTTATCAAATGGAAAAACACTGTAACCGTCTACTACCATCCCCTTTCAATGAACCTCCCGCGCACCATCACGAGACCCACTTCCAAGCATTTACGAATTCGTACATCCAACACTACCACTCGAACCCCCCTATGTAACTCACGAGTCGGCGAAACCTGCCCCTTTGGCGCATTCCTGCCCCACCAACATGTGTGTGTGTGTGCTCCCTGCATTACATGCATCACACACACGAGGATACTCGCCCATTCTGTACCATTTCTTTTTATAGACAACATATGTTCGACATGCCCATGTGCGGGGTGTTCGACACATTCGCTTACCAACACTGGCTGCGATCTTCCAGGCTACACCTGCGGTCACACTTTTAGTGTAAACACCAGGCTTTATAACAAACTAAACTATACTACATATTTGAGGAATTTCATGGAATCATCCTCGCACATTTTAAAGAATTATACTCTGAAGGTCTTATCTATTCGTCCGCCCTCATTTGTATGTGTGAGTTGGGCGGGCAGGGAGAGAAACCGGAGGGGCAGTCATGTTACACTTCTGGACAAAACAATGGAGCGCAAAAAAATGGCGGCGGACTGAAGCCATTAAGAAGCACAATGCAAGGCGAGCAGGGAAAATAGAAAAACAAACTGGAGAATAAAAGATGAAATAGATGGGCGAAGAAGTGAAGAAGTTACTGTGCTGCTCACAAAAGCGTCACAGTCAGTCGCGTTCCAACATCTTGAGGTAGAGGCCCCTCATAGTACACACACACACATACATATATGTAGATGTATTTCCTAAAAGGTATCAGAGGAATGGAGTTTCCCAAATAGAAGTTCAAGCCATGAAACAATATTAATTATGTAATCTTCGGGCTGCTCGAGTGCAATAGGAGTAACAAGAAGCGGAAGTTTTAATTGAAAATTAAATGAAAGCTCTGCAGAAAGAACAGTGCGACCTTGTTGCCTTGAAGAAAAGTAACCCCGTCTGGACACCATCTCCCTCCCGCGAGATCCCTGCCCACAGGCACTTACTACTGATTGTTATTGTTATGAAAACATCAACATGAAAGTAGTTATGCAGCTCTGGAGGATTCCAGCATCTTTTCATCCACGGTGCTTTGTTGTCTTGGCGGCAGACTTGTCATTGTGCTCAAGTATAAGCTGCGTTGTTGCTGGTCAGTAATTTTTATTGGGCGACTCGGGCAGCGCCAGACGCTTCTGCCCCTGCATGCCACATCTCTGTACGCGGACCAGTTGCTATAGCTTTTATTTATTATTAAACCGTCTGACCAGCTCGGGTTGGTGTGCGTCCTTGAAGCCATTTACGTCACTCGCAGACAGGAGGGCTCAGGGCGAAAGGCAAAAGGCAACAGGCGGGGGATAATGCATTTAGAGCGGATTGATTCAATGGGAGTGTTGGGTGTCGTTTATTCAGTATGGATCTCAAAAGTTAAAAAAAAAAACAAAAGTGACCTTAGCCAAAAACAATTTTTAATTTTACTGGGAGAATAGCACTAGTATTACTAACTAGGTTAGTCTAGTTATGGAAATGAAAAGGCATCATTCCGCCAAATTCAGTATGGAACTCTAGAGCTAGATATCTTTGAAAAATTAAAGATTAAGGGATGAAACTATTGAAAGATTTATACTAGTTGGACTATAGGGTTACTCTAGGACGGGAAATTATAAGGCAGCGGTTATTTAAGTTTGGAATTTGAAAGTTTGAATCGAATTACAAATTCCAGTGTGACCTTAGCCAAAACAATTTTTTAATTTATTTGGAGGGTAATACATTTAGCTTTTGAACTATTGGGAGAAGAAGTAATATCGGTTGTTCAGTATAGAACCCAAACGTTAAAGACAATAATGATTTAGCTAAGCAAAAGTCTAACGGTATAAAATTCAGTGTGACCTTAGCCACAAGAAATAAAAAGAGTTTTTTTGTTAAATGCCCATTGGCGGAGTTACACTCTTGTTAGCTCTTGTGCACACCTACAAGGCAAGTTACTCCAACCGGAAAATAACGAATTTAATGCTTTACTTGCCAGGTAACAGGCAACACAAATTTTCCCCGTACTTCGCCGGTGGCCGTCAACTGTGCGTATGCGCGATTTCACCGGCTCTTGACATTGTGGGAAATTCTTTTGTCGAGGACAGCAAAAATATACATACTTCGCGTTAGTGGGTATGGGTATATGTACATGGCATATTGCATTACAACGTCGCCTCTGGTTGAAAAACGAGTCGAAAACCTTTTCGAGTGGAAGAGAAACTCAAACGGCAAAAGCCGAGTATTCGCTCGATATTGCAGAATTCACTTCCACGAATTCTGTGTTTTTAGCAAGCTAATTTTGAAGCTAAAGAATTCGATTGTCGGTTTGTGCATAGCCTGGAAAAATTCAATTGCAGAAGTTGAGACACCGATCGGTCGGGGGCCCTCGTATTATGTGACAGAATGGAAACCCGGCAATGGGACACCTTCCTTTGGCTGTAATATGCCCCTCAAAACCTGTCAGAACTAATAAAGGAATGGACTACCTGATCTAATAATCTATAAACTAGTTCCTATATAATGTGTCAATAATAAATCGAAAAAAACAGCGGTGGAAATAAATGTCCAACTTCCGCCTTTTAACTTTTTGATGAATGGGAGGAATCAGTCACCTTAGCCACCTTCCACTCAGACATGCGTGCCCCGTAGTCCTAATAGCCCCTATTAGCCACCTTTGTGGAGCTCCTAACTAATCGCAACAGCCTTCGCTGGCCGAATCGGCTGCAATTTGTCATTATTATATTGTTTTTTGGGAGCCGAGTTCTCCGGTTCGGACCAGCTTTGTCGAGCAGCAATTGCTGAGCACATTTCGCCGCCGTTGTATTTTTTATTGAAAACAAAAAACAACTTATTTATTTTATTTTTGGCGTTGCCATGATAAAATGTGTGTCAAGGGGCAACTTGTCAGTCATAGGATTTCTGCCTGCCGCCTGTCAAGCGCTTTTTTGCTCCCAAAAAGAAATTGCGCAAAGGCAGCTGCGGCTGCCTATTTTCGAATTCGAATGTGCTCGGCTAGCAGCTCAGCAGCGAGTGTGGGCGGCGATTGCCAAAGATAACTTCATGCAGAGGTGTGCAGATACGAGTATTTAGCGCAAGTACAGGTACCAGTCGAAAGTGCCCCCCGTGTGGGCCCACCTGAGGCAGTGGAAGGGGCAGTGAGGGGCTGGCGGGCAAAATCATTTGATATTTTCAGTCTGGCCGTTGTCATGTGTCATTACCTGCAAGAAGCAGGAACGGGCAAGGGTCTAGTGCGGACTGCGGCTGGGCTGGTGGGTCGACCTAGTGCATGCAGCTCCCATTACATTTCCGCACGGCACTCGGAAAAAACCAGCTGAACTTCACAGCTCGGCTCACTTCCGCTGGCCACTTTAATTACAGGCCAGGCCCACGGCAGGCTGGCCAAAGCCAAGCCATTTTCTGGGCCTGGTAAACGAACCCCAGCCCCAAGGTAAGACGGCATCGAGAGTTCTGAACTAGCTCTCAGCTCTGGCGCTTCCACACTATTTATAAACATGCGATCATCATCTCGTGAAGCGAAATGGGAGGCAGCAGAGGTTCTCGTTCGGAGGTTCTAGGTAAGGTAACTCCGAGAAGGTAGAAAAGGTTGCAATTCGGAGAGCCATGGAGCAGGAGCTTAGCCGAAGATCGGAAATTGGCAGCACTGCGTGTTAAAATCAAAATATCAAATAAATTAGCTCTCGACTTGGATTTCGCTTTCGCGCCGATGGTCAGCTAATTGCTATTACGCCAAGTTGCTGGCCCACCTGAAGGCAATTAAGCAAAATTTAATTAAATCCGGCGAATAGAGACCGAACATTTACAAATCAGTGTCCAAAGTACGTGGCACAGACAGCCCGAAAGGCCAATTCTGTTCGCGACTTTATATTTTGGATGGAAAATGCTAGCTATGCGTTGGAATTGTGTGAACTAGCCTGGAGAAGTGAGGCAAGCAATAACAGCTCTGGAGAATAAAAACGAAAACCCAGAGGAGAAACAAGCCAGTGGCAGTGGCAGCATTTCCCACAAGTGGAAACTACTTTCAGTCCGCGACGGCCATGGCCCGCAACTAGTTTTTGCGTCTAAGTAGGCTTGGCAAGTGCAACGAGTGCACTGGGCAAACGGATTGCGCAGCGATCTCGATACCGGGCCGGTTATCTGTATCTCGCAGATACACGCCGTCGAGCTGCACCGCCGCTTTCTAAACAACAGCTCCAGACTCGCAGTATCTGATCTTGGACGCGGCTTGTGGGCTGAAGCCTGGGGGCTGGGGGGTTGGGCTGGGATCTGGTTGGGGCTGCTTTGCTCTTGTCTACGTGCTTTCGTTTCGTTTCATTTCGGACCAGCTCGGATCGTTTCAAATGCTCGTTTGTGCCACAACATGGCCTTGAATTTTTAATCAAGTTTCGCGCTAGTCGCATGTTCCAAGTCTCGGGCCCGAGCCCGAGCCCGGGCCCCAAAGGCATGATCTTGGCTTTGCGCGCCACAGAAACAGCTTGGTCATGTTGGCCAAGTTGGTAGCGGGCTCTGTGTGTGAGTGTTTTAGGCACTAAATTCGAAACAAGTTCTATTGAACTTGGCTCGCCACTGCTCTTCAAAACACAAAAACAGACGCAGACACAGACAAGAAATTCGCCTCTTTTTGTTTATTATTTGTGCCTTTATTTTTTGCAAAATGATTAATGGAATTTATGAGTCTTCTCTCTCTTTTTTGGCAACAATACCCCTGAATTATAGTATATATACCAACGTATGTGTTAGACGTGTTAAAGGGTAAGGCAATATAGTATTCCCCCTCGAAAAGTGACGGCAAAAGAAACAAATTTAAGTTTAATGGTAAGTTAAAAACATAAAATACAGAAAGTTAATTTATTCAAATTTAATTATTAATTCCCCAAACAGGGAGTATGAATTTCCATGATGTTTTAAGCACTAAAGTGTAGAATTTTTAAGAGGTTCTTGGTCATATTTTGAAAAGGGCAAATTGCAAGAAGATAGTAGAGGAGGACTTATTTATTTATGAGTCAATTATTTATGAGTAGTCCAAACTATAATACTAAGCTTTTCATATAAAGTTACGTAAGGATGCATCCTTAGGTGCAGTGGCTTTCAGCTTCTTATAAATTCTCGTCAATGTCTGGCAGTATCTGTTGCTTCATTTCCTTGCTTCATAGTTAATGGATAAATAAAGAAGACCTTCCTTCTATCTATTAGAAGGTCTAGTAGTTCTTAAATTAAGTAAATTATTTCAATTCGGTAGTAGTGATATAAGGTCTGAAGATAAAGGTTAATGGAATTGGAAAGATACGCATTCTCCTAATACACGTGTAGTTGAAAAGTTGAGATTGGTAGATGAGATTTGATCTGTTTCCATGAGTCAGAGGTAGAGGTAGTCCAATAGGTAGTACCTTCTTCGCTGATAAAATTGTAACCTTAACCCAAAACACACACAGTCCTAAACCGACTTCCGGTTTGCTTTCCCTCCGATGCAAATTTTGTTTAATTTAAGCAGCAAACATTTGTCATGCCGCATTTCAAATAAGCGACAAATTCTTCTGGTCGTTGTTCGAGTGTTTCTCCCTTCCTTTTGTGTGCATTTTAATGGCATTAGGCTCTCGGGCTATATGCAAAGAAATCGGCCAGGAGGGCCGCTCGTATAACCACACAAGGGCATACATTAAGAACACATGCCAGTCGAGTTCTGGAGGGCCCGGAGGGCGGAGGACGAGTCCAATAACTGTCAAATGGGGCACAGATTTGATTTATTGGGGCAAGCAGATCTTGCCTCTTCTACGTTCAAGTTTACGCTTTCTGCGACTTTTTCGCAAAAATCGAGCGAACGCACGGGCTTTGAGTATCTTTGTCAAATAATTTAATTTCAGCCTCGACTGAAAATGCATTCTGAGACGACTCAGGCTGAGATTCAAGGCCCAACCCATTATTTCTGATAAACATTTTCGGCTGTTTGTGGCCTCTCTCGTTTCGGGTGTGTACTAATTTGGAATTACAGGCGAATCGGCTCTGACTGGGTATTTCGCCAGAATGCGTCGGGCACCAAAGTGCAAAGGCCCCCACCTCTCGCGCAGAGATCCACTGGCGACCCCCGTCGCTGCTTTTGTCATATTTGCCATGTGTTATCGGCTGGGAGTTCGTGTTTCCTTTCTTTTTAATTTCAAGTCTTTGGGAAGGGGCTTTTATTAGTCACGGGTTGCATGGCACTCGGCCATTCCTTGGCCGCGGCTGTCACGCCCAGACAATGTACGACAATTAATCAAATTTTAGCAAACATCTATCTCAGCAATGATTTCATCTTTATTTCAGAAGCTCATTGCTCCTCAGAGCATATACTCCTTTTCTTCCGTCTATGTTGTTAAAATATGGAACATTCCAGTTGCGTGAACTGACTTCCTTGGTTTGGGCGAGGCGTGTGCGTAGTCCCGAGTGGTAGGAGTAATTGAGCGATCCACTTTGACATTCGGTTGCGTGAGTCCCGGCGTAGTGTTATTAATGGACGGACACCCTCTAAGCCCTGAAGCCAATTATTAGCGAGATGCAGATAACGCAGACCGACAGGTCGACAGCCCGGCAGGCTAAATAAATTGCAGGAAAATGCTTTGCATTCATGCTCTCCCGCTCGGGCCTTTGTCTTGCCAATTAAATTTTCAAAATCGATAAAAATCGCAAACTGAAAGAGGATCAAAAGCATTTGCAAACTACTAAAATATAAATAAATGGTGGAGAGCCGCCACCATTTATTATAATGGGTCAACCTGACCCGAGTAGAAGTAGACACTGCGGCAGATGCTTCAACGGTAACCGCAACAGCTGCCAGTTCCGAGCCGGCATACCTTCAAGGGCTCGGACGAAGGACGACGCTGCGGAGACGGCAGCAATTGGAATCTAATTTAAAATTAGTGCTTAAAGGATTGAAATAAATTCAGTCGAGCGACTGCGACGGCTGCTGCTCTTGGCCGTTTGGGCCTTCTGGCCGAAGGCAACAGCAGCAAACTCATTGAAAATGCGTCTTGCGACTCCGGTTCCGGTGGATCAGGCGGCAGGTGGCTTGATGTTGATCGGGGCTTTGCAGTCGCAACAGATAGTATATGGCTGGCCCTAGTGGCAGTTACTCACAGATCGGCCAGAGCCACAAAACACAACTTTCCGAATAAAATAATTGGAATGGCGACTAACAGGGGGGCTAACTGCCAAAGACTAAAAGAAAACGAAGCTAAAAGACCTAAGTGTAAGTGTAGTATGACTATCATTTTCTAAATAATCTCTCCCAATTATAATTAAATTTCCAAAAAATAAATTCTAAGTAAATTTCAATAGAAATATAAAATATTATCAGATTTTCTCAATCTGCCTCTACCCCTAAGCTTTTCAGAATCAAAAGACTTAGGCTACAAACTTGCAATACTCAGATCGGGGGAAAAACACAAAGATCCGAGAGGAAAAAAGTATATTTTAAAAACAGCTCACCATAAAGGGAAATAGAAACAAAAATGCTCAAAAATTTAATAAATCACTTTTGATTGCGGCATTGTTATTTTAATAGAAAAGCACACACCGAAAATAATAATGTTTATTTAAAAAGGAAAAAGAACAAAAGCCCGGCTCACACATGGCTTAAAACAAACAAAGGTGGTTGGGATGGCAGAGGGGGAGGACCAAAGCACTCCAAGGTAAACAGAAATACAATTTCGCCATGACATTGAGCGGGAGTGATAATCACAATAAACATCGTAATTATTTCGATCACGTAATTACAAAGGAAAATAGTGAGAAAGGAGGGGGCAAGAACGGAGCGAAATATGGTAGAGTTAAGAATAGCCAAAAGAACGATACCAAGTCCAACACCGAAAGCCGCCACAAATCGCGTGTGCGCTGACGCAGCAGAAATGGAACGAAAATAATACATTCAAATATAAGTTCTACGATTCGGAGCACTCCCCGCGCCGGCCACCCCCAACGCCCCCAGCACCCCATCTGTTAAGAATATAGTAACATTTTCAAATAGTAAACTATAGTGGGAACACGATAGCCGGCCGGACAGAGGAGCACGCACATGGCGCGCATTATTATTATTTCGGTTCTTACTTGGCCGGCAGAACACACGTTTTCGGCCAAGAGTGTGAAACATCTTTTGTTGTTGGGTTTCTTTATTACGCATCAGCATTTAACCTTGAGCGGGGTCAACGACCGTTTTAGCCAGAAAAATTCTAACCATATTATTTTTACCAGTCCCAGCAACCAAAACAATCAGAATAACAATGAAACGAGTAATACAGCCAGCTTTTGGCGAAGCTTAAATACCCTAGTAGGTTTATATCGGAATTATCAATGGATTTTTTCAATACTTTTCCTTAAAACAACATGATTGGACAATTTTCGTAAAGTTTTTGAAGAGTTAACACAGTTTAATATTTCCTACATTTATTCATACATATGTACGTATGGATATAATCAAAAGTCAAAAAATTTAATAAAACTATCCTATAAGGTAGTCTGTATCAAAAAATTACAACTTTTGAGTGAAGCTGTGTCGACTGACAAGTGTGTTGTAAGCCTTAAACCGTGGGTTTAATTTCACCTTCTATAACCAAAACACATAATTTACTCTGTAATTGTTTTTCATAATGATAAAATATTTTGTTATTTTTTGTTTAAAGTATTCAGTCAAAAGTGTTGAAAGTATTCAGTCTAAATAAATGATATTTTTTAAGTTTTGGTTGGTGGTTGCAGTATCCGTTTCAATATTTTTAATACGATCAAAGTCAGGCTATGTTGCTCTATCTTGCAGTAAGGAATTAAGGTTAAGTACATTTTAATATTTATGTGTCAAATGTCAACGACGAAAATACTTAATAGTTATTGTATGAAGGACGAAACTAGAGTATCAGCTCGGAAGGTGATCCTATAATCTCGGTGATCCCGCAAACTATGATATCTACCCTGAGACTACTCTATGCCACTTTGTAACCTTTACGATGAGCAGTATTGTAAGTATTACGAGCTGGGGTAGGTTTCATCTCCTCCACGAATGTCTCCATTTAATGTACCCGTTCGTTCCAGCCCAGCGTCAAAGTCATCAACACGTGTCTTGATTAATACCCGCTGATTTTCTCGCAAAAAGTTTTTATGATTGTTATTTCCCAGCCAACATTCCCCTTCAAGCTCCCCTTCGTATTTCGGATCAAAAAAAATAATGAAAATAATGAAGGCAAAATCGTAATACAGCGAAAATACAAAACAATGGCAGTGTATTTAAAGCGGGTACCCCTGCCCGCCTTATATACCCCTCACATGTGCCATGTATCTGCAAAGGGCAATTTTATTTCATTTACTCCGCTCATGAGTGTGCTCGCTTGATTCAAGTACGATTGGCGCTTTTGTCAATGCAAACCAAAAATCGACAATATTTGGGGCCGTGAGTCCATTTGTATTCATCAGCCAGGCCTTTAACGAATACCGCAAGAAGCTGTCGAAACCCATCCAGAAAAAAGGCGAAAACCAAGCTGTTTCTGCAAATCTACAGGACACCTATTTTTAAAAAATGAATATGTTTTGGAAAGCGATGCGTGACAAACAGCTTCTCAGGGAGCAGCAATTAAATGCCTACGATCTGTGTCTTCATAACTTTTGATGCAAACAGCTTTCCACCTACGGCAGGGGCAGAAACACCTCTGAAACAATGCCCAAAACAATAGAAAAAGAAAGTGGCTACCGACTGGCTGGATGGATGGGCTGGTGTGTGGGAGACATGAAATCGCAATTACCAAGAAATTTATTAATTGCTCGCCCAAACGTCAATCGGGACGAGCCGAGCCGGCCTATAGGAGTACCACTGGGTGTACGAGTTTGTGGGTAAAAGTGCCCGAAACTGTGTCAGTTTGGACCGCAGGCACCCATGGCATATTCCAGCCAAGAGTCGAAGGCTGAGAGCAGCGCGTTACAAATTTCTTTGATTCCACTGATTGTTTTCTGTGGGTGTTTCTGTTTTTTTTGTTCGCTAAAGCGCTTGTTTCATGAAGGTTTTTGCAAAAAAAAATTATAAAAAATGACTCAAGCTAAACAAATAAACGTTAAGCCGCAAAATGTATAAACGTAAAAAATGAAATGTTAAATAAGCACGCACTTGTTGCTATTTGTTTAGAAAAAAACAAAAAATAAAATGTTACAAGGTTAGCCGCCGACAACGGCACGAATTTATTGTTTAAACTGCACAAATAAAACTTTCGGCACAGAAAAGTAATAAGCGAAACAAAATTATGCGAATAATTGGCAATTTTTATCGTTTTTTTTTTCAGTTCCAGCCATGGCTCAAAGTTAAGGTTAATACGTATTTGTGGGTGCACCTTAATGGCCCACATTGGGGCGATTGTGCGATAAATTCCCTCCTGGCTGCACTCCGTCAAGTGGACTTCCTGTCCGCATTCGAAAATTGGACAAAGAATTTCGCTTTCGTTTCGCTTCCAGAAATTCCAGTGTGCATTCTAGCGGAGGGGAGTTGTGTTGGCTCTACAGTGTATTTACTTTAGACCCGGGGCCTTATCTTATCGCCCCGATGGAGCCGTGGAAACACGGGGACAGTCGGGCCGAGGCAACAAAACATTGTTTATGTTAAGAAAAGAAAGAGAGCTGTTTTCATAGCAAAATAAATAGCACAAATGTGCATTATCAGCTAAATGCTGGTATCTACAATGTACGACAGTGAGCGCCCGGCCCACTCTCCGGCCACCAACACAGAGCCACTAACCCCAATTTGAACCGTACGGTTGTGGGGCACTGTGTTATCACGGAGGCGCCCGAAAATAAAAATAAATCGAGACGAAAGTTGACAGTCACTGCCCCTCCCTCCCCGCTACTGATTAGCTTTATTCGAAAAACAGGCAATGGAGTGGGCACTTTGGCTCTGAGGGACAGGAACACGGATTCAATCACGCAAAAAACGCATCATCCGTCAGCATTCCTGCTGGGCCTCTCCCGCCTCCGCCTCCAGGTTGAATGAACCGATCTAGCCCTCGGGCCATCTAACTAGTTAGCATTTATGTCTTGGCACTAATTAAAGTGATTATGAGTGGGACTTCCGCACTCCTCAGCCTGCATTTTAGTACACCCCGCCGACCCTGAACTTGAACTATGAGCAAAACAGTCGAAACTAAAATCGTTAAAAGTGAACACAAAACCCGTCACCAGTTCGTGAACTCTGCGGCCAAGTGTGAAGGCTAAATAGCTCCGAACAAAGGGAAGTAAACACGTTTGGCGAATAGGAAGTGTGTGCGGTGGCTTTTCATAGGCCCCCTCCACAGCATAGTGGCTTCTCTCGTATGCAAATGAAGGCATATCCACACCAGACAGAGGTGGAGAAAATACTTTTGGATGATCCAAGATCAACTTTATGTCATCTTTAGTCGCTTTAAGATTTATTTTTATAATTACGAGCTGCTCGGAATAGGTATTGCTACTGAGGAGAGGCTAACATCGAGTTACTTTTGCGGTGAAGTTGGGACCAAAAGATAGATATAATTGCTCTAAGATATACATAGGTGGAGATGTTGTTACTTTTACAAGTTACAATCAATCAAGTGGCCATAATTTAAGACATTTTTGTCGCCCACTCTTGTGTCTTGTTTACGTTCACTTGGCACGATATCTGACGCTCGAAGAGAAAGCCTAGCTCCCCCTCAATAGCCCCCCAACACCCGCCACACCTGAGAGTCGGGGCCCGCGAGCTGTTTGTTTTGGGAAGCGGAATTATTCTGATTACGAAAACGTAATTTCTTGGCATGTGTGCGTGCCCACGCGGCTTCGAAAGCGCCTTCTAGCCGGGCCAAGCCAAATCACCTATTATCCATTACGAAAGAGCCAGCAACAGTTGCCCTCTCGCTCGCCAGCACGCCAGCACGCCCGTCGTTCCGTCCCCGCCCACGCACAGCGGCGAGTGCCGGTGAGGAAATGCGTGTGCGTTTCGAATTTGGGTTACTCTCCGTGCGCCGAGTGCTGGCCTACTTTCGGCCTACTACTGCCGCAAGATACAGATACAGATACGGGGAGCAGGGCCGAGCGTTAGAATTTAGGTTGTTGTGGGTCTTGTGCCACAAGATGCGTCCCCAGCGATAGCCACCGATAGCTGACACCGATAAGCTTCCGCACCCGCACCCGCCCGCCTCAACCCAGAGGCCCATCACCACCGATTTTTGGAACAAGGCGCTTGGTGATCGGTAGTTCGCCTGCCTTTTGTTGATTCATTTGGGTTAATTGACAGAATCGGGTCAATGTTTTGTTCACATTTCATTCCGACGCCATCCAGCATTAAGTTTTGGGTCAGCACCTGGTGACCACACAGGTTAGGGTAGTTAGGGCTCAACCTAAAGTTTATTTGCGAGGCAGTTTTAGGAACACTTTGGCCAACAACCTTTAGTTTATTTAAGAATGAGAATCTCAAATTACCATCCCAATTAGCCCCATTTGGAACCTTTTTCGAGTGGAAACCGAATCCAATTTTTCTCGAACACAGCTTCCCATTTAGTTTATCTTTTCCTCTGGAAAAGCAGCCATTTCTTAGGTGCCGCGGATGCATCTCAGCATGCGTAGGCGGCTCCAGCTGAGCGAGAATTTACGGCTAATGGCTGTTGCCGTTTGTTGTGGTCGGGCGGGTGACCTACTTTCCGGCACGCACTATCACTACCAGGCGGCCGCCCCCACCGCCCTCTGGCTGGGCTTACCCGCTGGCGCTCGTCGTCGGCGAGCGTAATCAGAAAAGCTTTCATAAGTCGTTTGTTCTGTACACATACCTGCAAAGAGAGAATGAAAATATTCAATTAATCAAAGCTGTCGCTTGAATGGACTGTAGAATTAAACTTAAAACTATTACTGTAGGCTTATGGTATCTGACTAAGGATGTGCCTTTTTATTGGCCTTTGCGTGAGAACTGTGCAGGTGAACCCTGCCACAGGTGAGGACCTAAATATGGAAATTCATCAAGTTTTTCGCCGGACATGGCAAATTACGGTCGAAAATGATTTTAATGAGCTCATCATCGGGTGGCGTGTGATGCGAATGGGCACTATTTTCGAGTATATTTAATTGGCAAAGTGTTGGGGAAATTAGAAGCAAAAAAATAATTGCCAGCATTTGTTTGCATTCCGAGTGCGGATATGAATGGTGCTTGGATTGGTGTCAATGTCGAATGGGTGATTAATTACTTTTCATTAGGGCTTTGGATACTTTTTGATTTAAATCTATTTTAGAATCTATCCGCACTGGGTAGGTCTCCTTCCACTCGCCGCATGATCACAAGCGTTTCGCTGCAATTTGCACTTTCCAATGTCCACCCCTCCGATTTCGCCTCTTTCAAGTTCAAAATCGACAGACAAACGGCAAAATAGAGGAAATTTTATGCAAAAATGATTAAGATGCGGGGCTGAGGGGAGGGGGCAGCAATCAACGCGCATAAATCAAACTCTGCGTCTCCTTCGCAGCCAGCATCTTTTTACTTTGCTGCTGCGCTGCAGCTGAACACGAACGTAGAAAAAGCTGGCAAAGAAAAAGTGGAAAATCATGGTTCGGCGGCGAGTAACAACAACTTTCACTCGAAGAGAGCGACCGATGAGAGGCAGAAAGAAAGTGAGACAACTTGATTGCTTTTATAGAAGCCCGAAGTGAAGAAGAAAGTTAAGAAGCAGAATGCCCATTTGCGGCGGAAACTTGTTTGGCGACTCGTCTAGAAGAAAGTTGCCTCGGCCGCCCCAAGAATGATGCACTAATTGGACAGTTGGTGCGAAGGAGATGGCTGTACGCTAGTGCCTCTCTGTCCACTGATCAAATGACCATTTTGTAACAATTTTTGTGTCTTTTTTGCCAGGTTTGATGGCCAGATATTCGGGATCTTAGGAATATCTTAGATCCTTAGATACGTAGTCCATAATTTGATTGTTGTTTTCATTTTCTTCGCTCTCTTTCTTCTCTCTTTGCCTTTTCCACTTTTTCTATTTCTATTATCAAGAACAGAAATAGAGACTCGCACTCGCTCGGGCGTGTGTGTGTATCTTAGCACACGCATACATACATACACACCTACATAACTGTATATAAATATTTCACAATTTCTTTTCGCTTTTTATTTTGGACAACATTTGTGCATACACACTACTGACATAGTTTTTCCCGAATAATATTTATAATATTTGGGCGGCACAGTGGGGCAAATCGGAGAGCTTAAATTTCTGTTTCTGGCTGAACGAAATAGTGTTCTGCCCTGGCTGCCCCTTCGAATTTGAATTATTTATGAACACCTACTTAATACCTAAACAATTTTAATTGCGTTGACTTGTTTTAGTCACAGCTGCAAGCCGGTTGTGTCATTAACCTATAAAAACGTGTACGTCCATGGGGCAAGGGGTCTCCCCCTAGAAAACAGAACCAGAGAGAGCCAACAATTGCACCGAGTTCAATCGCAATTGAGCGTTTCTATTTTTGGGTTTTATTTTTTTATACAAACGCTCCCGTCTAGCCACAATTTAAGGGTAGTACACTTGCAATATGGTGATACACTTGCTACATCCGAAGGAGACAATTATGATATCTTAATAACAGTTTTGGGAAAAAACATAAACAAACACGCCCAAGAGTCAAAGTCAGGCAGCTGTCGGAGGCACTCGTCAATGTCAGGCGGAATCTCGCGCTGCAATTACAAACAAGCAGGGAATAAGCGAACATCTCGCTTACAACAAGTAGACATTGTACATTGTGTTGGGGGAAACGATGGACCCCAGCGGATAGGGGAAGGGGAGCGTGCGAGCCGACAAGAATACGAGAACAAAACTGCACTTTGATGAGCGAGCACCAGCAATGCGGGCGTCTTTCGTGCGAGAGCGAAGGAGAGCGCAAGAGCGCCCGGATAGTTTCGTGCTCATTTGTTGGGGCTCGGTTCTTGGGGCCCGCTGTCCCTCTCTTTTTCTCTCACTGCGCTCCGCTTCTGATCGCGATTGTCGATTGCTGACAGCTACTACACGGCTATAGCTACAGCAAAAACAACACGACTGTGAAATGGCGGCACAAAATCATTGACCTCAATTTTTTCGTCATGCGAGCACAGACACGCTTGCGGGTAATTGCATTTGTGTGAGCGAGTGCAAGCTGGCGGGCAGGGAGAACTGACAGGGGGAGGAAAGACACACACTCACACAGATAAAGCTTGCCATCAGGCGTTATCATTCTGGTTTTATCGTGCACAAATATGCGTATTTGGTTTGAATTGTTTGTCGTTGTATAACCGCTCTGCTCTGCTCTGCTCACCTTTATTCGCCGCCGTCCTTGAGCTTTGTGATCCGCTCTGAGTCCGGCCCAGAACGCCTAATTATGTCATAGAAAACATGTACAACTCCGAGCCACCCCAGAAAGTGGACAAAGAAAATGCAAATAAGCTCGACCGCCAGAGGGAAACAGGCTGAGGTGAGATTGAACGAGACGGCACAGTTGTGCAAACAAGCACGCACATGAGTTGTGGCTGCTCCTGCATCTGATGTGGCTGCTGCTGCGGCTGCAACGCGACGCAGCTATTTTAGGGGGTAAGGTCATGTACTTGAGCTTGCCATTCGCTGCTCTTCTGCAGCGCCACGTAAAACAAAACAGCGGAGGAACCTGTGTGCGCGAGTGGGATGGAGATGGAGGGCAGCCTGTTCTTGCGGTTTTTCGATTTCGCCTCGGGCTGGTCACACATGCAGTTGCGACCCACTTAGATTTTTTTTCGGCGAAGCACGTGCAGAGTCAAGTAAAGCCAAGCAGGACACCCTACACACCTTCAGATATGTGGGCCATTATAGGGTTAAGTGTTGTTTTCGTTCAAATTTTTGCCAAAAAATGCATTTGTAATTGATTCTTATGTAACTGGTGGCACTAGTGACCTGCTAAACAGTCGGATAACCCAGTTTCAAATCAAGTACATGGCCCAGCGAGACCCAGTGACCTTGACCCGACCCTTGTCAGTTGCAGTCCTGGACACGGCAGCGAAAAATCAATGACCCAGACGGCGACAAAGACGCATCGATTGCAGTCGGCGACCTTGAACTCTGCCACCCCTTCTCCAATTTGGGTCAGATGCAAATGCAGAGGGTTTGTGCTGCGCCAGCAACTGCTGCGGCTGCTGCTGCTCCTGACCCGACCCAACCTGACCTGGTTTCCCCATTTGGCACGAGGTCAGTCCCACAATTACGAGCGAAGGCGAGCACGAAACACCCGAAGTGACGTCACCGCAGCAATTGCAGATGCAGGAAGCGAGCGAGCAGGGCTCCTTCAGCTTCCCCCACACACTCCAGTTCCCCTGCCTGCTGCCGAGTGCTCGCTGAAAGGAAGGCCCTAAATATAGAAAGACTTGAGGTAGGTTCGAGTTCCAGAACGAGACCGATAAAGGGAACTGGCACGTTGGGGGGGATGGAGACGGGGACAGGGACGGGGACGGGAACGGAAGAGCCACTAAACCGCCCTTACGGCTGCACATGGCCCGCCGCAGATGTGTGAGTGAGTGCATGGCAGGCAGGGTTCCATGACGGCGCTGATAATGCCGAAACAACAATGCACTCTGCTCCGCGGCAGTGCTGTGTGCGTGTTGGCTGCACTTCCACTGCCGGCTCTCTCTCTCTCTCTCTCTCTCTGCCATCAACGTGGCCAGAAAGACCATAAAAAGTGCCCCATGAAATGCGTTCGGGCAATAAAATATAATTAGTGCGCTGTGCATTCCAGATACAGAGGATGGGCGTGGCCCCCGACAGGGAGAGAAGTGGAAGCCCCTCGGAATGTTTTCGGTCCAAGTGCGGCCACCATGCTTCCTGGCATTCAACAGATACAGATACACTAGCTAGAAAACTATTCAACGGTCCTTACCTGATGAAATGGAATTGACCGAGTCGCTGCGCGGCGTGTGCTGCATCCCCAGGCCCAGGCCGCCCACTCCGCCCCCTCCGACAGCCGCGCCTCCCATGAGGCCGTTCGAGCCGCCGTTCGCGGAGTGCAGGCCCATGGCCCCGACGCCGCCACCCAGCCCGTTCTGCTGCAGGTGGTGCTGGGCGGAGGGGGTGGTGGGCGTGGTGGAGTTGATGAGTCCGTGGCCGTTCTGCATCTGCTGCTGCATTGCACCGATCCCGTTGACCAGCCCGTGTCCGTTGGCCAGGGCACCGAGGCCAGTGGCTCCGGGCACGTAGTGTCCGTTTGAGCCGTTGGTGGCGCCTCCGACCCCGTTGCCCCCGATGCTGCCGTTGATGGGGATGATGGTGGTCTGGGCGGGCAGGGTGCTGGAGCAGCTGTGCATGGCCAGCGTGATGACGCTCTGCTGCTGCTGCTGCTGGTTGAGGCCTCCGCCGTTGGAGCTGCCGTACGGGCCGGAGTCGTTGCCGCAGAGCCAGAGCTCCTGGTCGCAGTAGTCGTGCGAGTCCAGGGAGGAGGGCGACATGTTCACCCCCGAGGGCAGGACGAGGCCGTTCGAGGAGGAAGTTACCTCCGAGGAGGACTCCTCCGGCAGGCGCATGAAACCGCCGTTGTTCGACCAGCGCCGCTTCATCCTCTGGTAGCCGATGGTCGCCGTTTTGGGGCCGTTTGTGGTTCCGGTGCGAGTCGGCTGGGGACAATCGCTCGTCCCTGGCAGTTGGTCTAAAGGTCAGTAAGCTGCTTCGTAGAGCTCGTGGAGAATCTGCTCCGAGATTCTTCTTGTGGTGTCTTGGTGTGGCTTAGTTCCCGTGGAACTGGGTGCTTGCTGCTCTCTTATTTTTTTCGCACTTGCTTGCGTTCAAAATGCATTTTCGCCCGGGCTCGATTTCCTCCTCATTCAGCACGCGGGGGACTCGGGAGCTGGAATAGAGAGTGGGTACAACCCGTAAGGATGAGCCTGCCTCGAAAGTGTCCTCGCTTCGAGGGCGCCCCGATCAACATTTTGTGGTCACACTGGAACGCCGAAGGTTCAATGCTCCCCGCCGCGGCGGGGACAACCTCATGAAATTTTCATTTCATTTAATTGCAAATTTCTTGCAAACCCCACCTTGAACGCGACACCGGGGGAGGAGCGCTAAGCCAAAGCGCATACGTAATTCCTGAATAGATCAACCCCGAGTCAGCCGACACATGTTGCTGCCTATCTGGGCGAGAACATCGCCCAGGCGGGCGAGTTTAGCGGGAACTTTGGCGAAGATTGCAAACTTTTGATAGCCCATCTCCGCCTCGGACGGCAGATTTATGGTCATATGGGAACGACAGCCACTTGGCGAATAGATTACCTTGCTTTTCGCAACAATTAATCTGCTTTTTGCCCCTACCTGCGATTTGCGGGCTTAGCCAAGCGACGACTTGGCTTAAATGTCGCCAGAATTGATAGTCAAAGATACTTTGCGAGTTCTCGGGTTTCTACAGAATCTAGATGTCGTTTGCCGCCCCGATCTATCATTTCGGATAGAGCTCTGTACACTTCCTCCTTCCAGCCAGCCAATAGCCAACTTCCCTATTTACACTGTCGGGCTTAGGGTCTGTTTGATCGCCAGTTATCAAACATTTGTCTTGACGTCGATTTGTTTGCCTTGTCTAACCTCGATTCGGGTGTGTTGTCGAGGCATGTTGGCAAGCGAAGAGACTATTCGTAAGGTATATTCAAGTGACTATAATTATGGGAGTACTTCATGAACAGCGAGCTTTAAACTGAGTTCAAAGAGAAGAAGAGTTACTGCGAGGCAGTGAATACTACCAGTCGACTACTATATTGGGTAAGAACGTACTCACAAGGGATAGATATTTCTCCAACAAATATACTTCCACTTCACTCTAAGTTTGAGCTTTAAAGAGCAGCCCAACTAGCTAATAACTAAACTGTTTAATCACGCACTAGTGTCCCCTGCGAGGCATTGACACATCGACTACTTGGGAAAGCAGCTAATTGCGGACTTTAATTAGTGAAAGTCGTGCACTCCCCATACACGTTAATGCAGGGGCCGCCATTGCACTGCCAATCGACTTGCGATTAGTCACGGTCTGGGTCAGTGGAGATGTGGCTCTAACCAGAATCAATCGCAGCAGGAATTTCGAGTGGGCTTGCAATGCAGGGCCAGCAGCCTTTTGACTCATCCGTCCCCTTACAGGTGAATCATTACTTGGAGCACTGTGTGTATCGGCGGCTCCGAGCTGAGCGGAGCGAGTAAGCAGGTTTCCCCCGATCCCCAATCCCCGACCCGCCGGTCGTTCTGCTTTTGGGCTTCCCACCATTAAGAGACCGGCACAGCGCCAACGAGAGGGAAAGAGCCAGCCAACAATAAAGCAAAAGTCTGTAACTTTTCGTCTCTTTTCCCTTCAAAGCGCCAAAAACTGGTTTCAAGCTGCGCCAGAGCGGGATGGAGCGAGGCTTAGAACGAAATCAAAAAGAATCGCAGCCGGGCCGACGAAGAAATCGAAGCCAGCAAAGAGCCAGAACAAAGGAAAACGTAAAAGCGAAAGAAAAGGGAAGACTGGTCTAAGCTTTCGGGGGGCGCGGTGCAGGAGAGGCCGAGGCCGAGGCAGAGCCGAGATTTTGGCCCGCATTAAGGAAAAAACCTGTCGCTGCCTCTGCCGCTGCCTCCGTCTCAGTCTCAGTCGCAGTCTCTGCTCTGCTCAGTTCTGCCGGCCGACTGAACTCGTCGAGCAGAAACACAAAAACAAACAGGTTGTTCTTTGGCGATTTCGCTTTGTTGTCTACAAAAATATTTCTGAAAACATCAGCAGAGCAGCGAGTGGAGCACGTATTGGGATAAAGCACACACTCGAGCACACCTATATGCCTTATGTATCTCAGAGGTATGTATCTGCGAGATGCGCCGCGATACATAAGCGACATTCACGCATTTTATAGCTTGCGTGTCTGTTGTTGTCGCTATCTGTTGCGCTGCCCGTTTATTTTGCCCATTTTACATTTGTGGTTTTCCCTGTTTTCCCTGTTTTTCAGCCTTCTTCTGGCCCGGTAGCCGAGCTTGGGCGAAGGGCTCAACACGCAGACTCAGATGGCTTTGTAGCGCTCTTGCCTCAGTAGCCTGCCTTTGAAGTGAGCTTAAGAAGTAAAGTCCATGGGGTAGATCACAAAGAGAATAAGAATTGGGCTCCTAATAATGGCTCATAATAGGGAATGAATCAATACCCCCAGTACTAGTGGGGGTACAAATTTGAACTGACCCAAAAAGGACCCGATTAACCCTTGGATACAGATACAGATACAGATATACATACCAACTATCGGAATATTACGAGTTGTACGGAAGTGTGTCGATGGCTAGCACGCGACCACCGATTATCGGCGTTCCGAATAGCCTCCACATCCTTATTTCCCTTCCCAGCCATTAGCTCCCGAGCCCACATTCCCAAATACAATAAACTTTATTAACAGTACTGCAAGTCAACAATGGTTGTACACGCCACTGGAAGCGGTGGAATCGGTGGGTGGCATGGGTGCTCTGGGCCAGTGGGCCACTCCCTCCAGCCCTTGTCGGGAAAAACAATTAAATATCCGCTGCCGGCTTGTCCAGTGGTTCTCATAATAGGCCCAAAGCACAAGCCCCCTACCAGCACCAGCCATCAGCCCTTCAGCCCCACAAAGCACACTCCTTTTGTACAGTTACTTCGGTGTGGGTGCAACGAGAGTGCGGATCCTCTTAATTTCCTGCTGTTATTTTCCTGCCCGTAGAGCCGACGCCGCGTGATTTTCATTTGGTGGGGAGTCCGAGGAGGGAAACATATGTGACACATTCCCATAAACCCTCTCTGGACAGCGCAGTGAGCCACAATGTCCACGGGGCACCCAAGGACTCGCCTATAGTGGTACTGATATGTGCACTGAAAAGTTGGATGTTTTAGTCGCGTGGAAGCACAGGGATGGAGTTAATTGTCGTCGGTGATGGATGAAATCACTCATATCTAAGCCTATTAACACCTCTTCATATGAAACCTGAAGCTGGCCTCGTTTTCCCGCTGATACCAAACTGCAGAGGCAAGAGTCAAGATTGCCCAAAGCAAAACCGACTCTCTATCAAAAGTATATCCGAGGTACACCCATACAAGCTCAGGGCGAACCAGCTGATAACTTAACGGGGCTTCTCTCTTGAGCTCCTCTCTCCTTCCACGAACGGTTTGAACCCAAAACTGGTTGGTTTACCTTTTCTGCGCATTCCACTTAATACAAGTATGGGCTTATACTTAATTTTGATCAGAAACTGGACAGCTACAAAGCTTATCGAGTCCTTGTCCAAGCTTCTCCGACAGGAATACCCAATTACCATAAACACATCCAGCTCCCAGCCAGTTGTTTTCTTTCTCAGGCGGATTCCGTTCCACATGCCGCAAAGCCCCAACATAATTCACTTTCCATTCGATTCCTAGCACAAAAATCAATTAGCAATAAAAGCAGGAAAAAGTTTTTAATGCCGCGGCCCGAGGAGATTTATGGGCCTGCGGTTGTCACTCTTCGGCTTTCTCAAGAACCAGGCCTCAAGTGGCTGATAGGCTATACTTTTCAATTAACGGCCTAGAAAATTAGTAAACAAAGATCCACCAGCCCAGACCACACTCACATCGACGTCTCTGTTAGACGCCAGCCGACGACGCCGGCAGCCTTGGCTATCAGAAGCATAAATAATAGAGGGCTAGAGGAAAAAACCCCGCGACAGCCTCACAGTTGGCCCAAAGCATCAGCCGACTGGCTCGGCTCAAAAATGCGCTTCAATCATTTCCTTTTCCGGTTAGGCGATGTCTCTCCTCCCATTCTTGTCCATCGACGATTTGCATTTATAATCAATATTATCATTTGCATATGAGGATCTGACTGATGGCCTGACCTTTCCGCCGAGCTAGACGAGTTAGCTCTAAACGCAGAGCTAGCATGGCCAACAAGTCACCGGAGAAGTGACTCAACAAATTTCAAGAAGCCCGGGGAAAAGCTATCTATCGCTTCACCCACTTAACCTTGACCCGTTTCTCCTTTTGTTAAGCAAATCTGGTCAAAATCTGCTATTGAGATGCTCGTCTCTGTGCCACTAATCACAAATTAAAATGTTTATATGGAAAAAGTTAAAACAAAGGTCGTTGCCATAAACGTACAGTCATAAACCACACTTTGCATTTTCAGAGATGAGTTTCGTATGAACAGGATTACGATTTTTGAATCGTAACAGGAGTTGCAATCGGGTCGATACGAATACTACATACCCTTGCAGGATCACCTAATTAGAGGTTCGAGTTTCCTCAAACAGTATCGAGTTTTTATTTTCAAAAGACTACCAACTTGGTAGGTGGTTTCTGAAAGCAATCTAAACTCAATTTTCATTTTTAATAGCGAAGACCATTATCCTTTTTCACTTATTTTTATCCATAAAATGGTCAATAATACTCTCTTGTATAATTATAATATTATTATACTAATGGCTTGTCCAAAAATACCTAAGTATATGAAATATCGAGGTATAAAGAGTGTAATAGGTTATAGATTATCCGTTTCAAGGAAAGGACTGAATACCTATAACTATTAAAATCAGTCCTATCAGCCATAGTCCATATTTAAAAAACAACCGAAGTTCCCTTCAGAAGTTCCCTTGATTAGTTATTGGTTACTTGACTATTTTCAGAGAATAAAAAAAACTTTAAGAAGTTATTATTTAGTACAACTCCGTTTGACTAAGCCCTAAAAAAGTAGACGTAACAAAGCCAGAGATAATGATATATAATGATGTGTCGCCCAGAACCCCCAGCGCCGACGAGAGCGACGACAGACGACGACCCGACTAGTATGTCGAAAAACAGTCGACCGCATGCACGGACGTACATGTGTCTATATATTTGCATAAAATCGCATTAAAATTTGCCATTTTGCCAACTTTAATGTTCCATAAAACACAAACAACAGCGGCGAAGACGTTAGCATGACGATGTCGCGCCATAGGAAGCTAGTAACTTTTTGTGCTGTTTGCTCAGTGTCCACCAAGTGTAGCAAAAGAGGAATGGCGAATAATTTAATGTGCAAAAACTGGGGGCAGGGGCGGGGGCTAGAACAGAGGAGAGAGCCAAGAAGTCGGAACTTTAACCAGTCCCGTCCAGGAAATTCTATTCGGGCCAGGGGCAGGGTTAGGGGCTGGGGCAGTGGAAATTAATTGTGGGAGAGTCTGACTAATGTGTGGTTCTGGCTCTGCTGCGAACCAAATCTGGGCGGTTACCTAATACTCCATTAGCCGCTCTAAATTGGCCAACAAAAAACGAGCACCCACAGGGGTACCTTTAGTAATAAAACCCAATACATTATATTCACCTTGGCCCTGGTTCATAGAAGCCAAGCCATGTTTCAAACAAGATCCAATTCAGAGACCACATTCCTGTCCAATTTTCAGGCCCAATTCACACACTCCCCCAGCCGAAGTTGTTTACAAATCTAATCTCGTCGATAGAATATTTTCGTAAATCAGGACCCACTTGAGCAGCATCCTGAGGGGGACATCCACCGGCGGTCTCCAGCCAATTACGCTCTCAAGTGACTGCCGAGCCTGAAAGCCCTCGCATAGTGCTTCCGAGCGATACATGTTATTGTTGGCAAATCTACATTCTGGCGCTCACTTTTTAATTGGCCGTCTGTCAGTTGTCATGGCAATAATTAATGCATTACCAATCGAACATGTGTATCTTCCTATCCATGTATCCATGTATCTACGCACTGGCGGGATGTGCGTATCTTGGCACTGAAAGGCCGCATGTTTTCCTTTCGAATGGCAGATGGAAAATGGGAAATGGAAATGAGGTGACAAGTGAGTAGAGGCAAGGGCAGCACATTAGAGGCGACCCACCGGGTTCGGAAAAGCCTCATTTGCGAAAAGACATTACGCTCCTAGTTGACCACAAAATGTTGTTATCATAAGGAATCAGATTCCTCGCCCAGGGCCCGACACTCACCATACGCGTCTATGTACTGCGCCAGTTCTGCTACTAATCCACAAGTATCCATGGGCTGACTGTCTTCGGACGGGGGCGACTATCCACGTGAACGAGACACTGTTACTTGTTAGTATATGCAACTAGTTAAGCACTGAACGGTCACTATGCAACTGCACTTTAGAGGTTTTTACTGAGATGCTCCCCAACAGGATGTGCGAGGGGCATGTCACAGACCACGGCTAGACAAATGTCTGATTGTCCGTCCGCGTCTGCCGTCTCTGTCGCTGATTACGTAGCTGCTTTGTTGATGTTTGCTCTCGTCCGTCTTCCCTTCCCGTCGCGAGTGTTCTGCTTTCGCCGTCCAGCGTCAGGCGTCGAGCGTCAAACGTGGAGCGAGTTGTTTAGAGACCCGCTTCTATTTTCACTGTTTTGCACTGTGCAGCGGCTATATAATTTCTGTACAAATATGAATATATGCTCTCGGTTCAGCTACAAGGCGTTTACACTTTATTTCATTTCTGCGATGAATTGCACTTGTTTTGTTGTCGATGTTGTCGGCGAGGGAACAGGGTATTATAATTGTGGGGCTTTCTAACAATTTCTTATAAATAGAGGCGTGTGTGTGTGTGTATACAGGCGGTTTAGACACTATTTAATTCGGATGCAACATTTTATACATTTTTTATTGGAAACCGTTCTGGCTGATTTATATCTTGTATCTTGTATCTTTTACTTAGCGGCTACCGAGCGAACGAACGCGATCCGGCGGCGAGCGTGCGTGCGGACAACCGTTAACAACAAAGTTCCAAACAAATTTGAGACAGCGAGAGCCACTGTGTTCGCGAAAGAGGAGGAGGAAAAACAAAAACAGCTCTCTCAAAACAGTCCAACTGCGCTCTCATTCTCTTTTCTGTGTCACCCTGTGACAAAAAAAACACTCTACACCCTGTAGTTCGTTCTTCCAATTTGTCTCTCCCTCCGCACTCTCACTACAGCCGAAAATATACTCAAAAGCGGAATCGGCGATAAAGATGAATGTGAGATGCAGAGCCGCACAGCACACATAGATACTATTCAAGCAACGCGAGCACACTGAGCGAACGCTTGAATGAAAATGCCGATGCAATCGCGGGGTTCTCTTTGTTCGCTCTCCGGCTCGCATCTGCGTCTGTGTGAGTGAGGCTTCGTATCTGTGAGTTGTCTGCGCCAGCAGCCCACATTCCCTGCGCTTTCCTCTACTCGCCTTCTTTATTTCTGTTTTCTACTTATTTGTTGTATATTTCGTTGATTTTTTTAGCTGCTGAGTCGTCGTCGCTACTTTCGGGTGCACAAGTGCAAATTCACACGTACATTCGAAATATGTCGGCACAGTGGGCCGAAAGAGCGGGGACGTGGAAACGAAATGGAAAGCGAGCGGGTTTGAGATGGGATGTTTGGGTTCTGCGTTCGTATTAGAAGATATTTTTGTACCTAGGGTCATGTTTGAGCCATTGCCAATATTACCTGCAAGTCATACAAAAAGAGTTTTTCGAGAAGTTTCCTAGACAGGGATCGTCTCAGAACTGACCATTATTTGGCTGAAACTTTGAGTTTTTCTTATTTCTTAGCGCAATATAACCTTCCGAACTGTATTATAATAGAAAATTATCAAAAATATAAGATGTTGAATCATTTAGTGAGCAGCTGATCGCATAGATTGACATCAACTGGGGATGGGATGCATTGCTTGTATGTATGTATCTATAACATTAAACAATTTATGTTTGAAAATAATCCACTGCGGAATCGGTGGAGACTATCGACACCGCTAGAACGTAATTGATGGAGTGACCAGAAGATCAGCAGTGCAAACAGTATACACACCGGGCAACAGCAAAAACCAATGTATCTATGAGCCAGCTTATACGTAACGATGACTGTGACTGTGGCCGTCAGTCGGGCGGCGTATAAATTGCACATTTCAAATACATTGTGGTTAAAAAGTAAGCACAGCGCGACAGCCAGGCGAGATACTCAGATACAGATACGCATACACGGACTGTAGATAATTGAGCCCCGCCGTCGCCGCCTGCTCTGCCCGCTCTGTCCGCTCTGGCACTCGCTCCCATCGCCACCCCCCGCAACCTGATTCACTCGCCCCGTCGATGTGGGCTTGTAGAAAGTGCCTGTGTGTGCGATGAGTAGACGCTGGGCAAGTTCAAGTGTAGAATGCAATAGAGAATGCGCTCTCTCCACGCATACGCATAGAAAAGCCGGCTAAGCTAGCGGCCCCCGGCGGGGTGGGGGGCGCTGGGGCTCTCCCCGCGGCCGTGGGGTGGGGTGGGCGGTGTGGTGTGGTGAGTTTTGCTCTGCTTGGGGTTGCTAGATACATTGAACCACAAAAGTTCAAGATGAAAACACAAAATATCAACAATGACAGCTGAGTAGTGCGACTCGGCTCGGGGGTGCGACGAGAAGGCGGGCGTGGGGTGCGGGTGTTTGTCTCTCCAACTAGTATTTCTTCGAGTGTGTGCGTTTGGGGGCGGATATATGGGGAGACCGATGCCAACTGAGCTCCTATGATTGCTTTTCTTCTCTTCCCGCGCCCCGGCCCCACTCTCTCTTCGTGGCAGCACCCACCCCCCTTGGCCGACTGCCAAACGGCTCTCAGTTCAGTAGTACACTGGAGCAGCGGCTCTGGGTCTGAGTCTCCGGTGGCACATCTACATATGTATGTATGTATCTAGATGTGGAGTGTGGCTGTGTGCGCTTTTCTGAGAGAGTTTGTCTAGCCAGGGCGGGGGTGCGGGGGAGTGCCAGGCCGCAGTCATGTGCATGCCGTTTGTTGGGGTAGTTCGCCGGCGAACACAACCACACACACACACATGTGTTGTTTGTAGAAGAAATGGAAATGTAGACGCTCGATTGTTAGTGAAAGCATGTTAGATTTTAGCTGGATTAGTGGTTCTCTTTGAGGGGAAACGGTAGTTATTCTACTCTTTCACCCACTCTCTAAGCCTTCGGTGACTTTCCTGTACTTAACATAATTAATCCCTAAGGATGCCTCGAAATTATGAACTAAGCCCGTCAGTTGGCACATCCCTAGGCCCGGCTCTCCAGTCTTTCCTTTTCTTTTTCACACACACAACACACACACCAACGCTCGCTTGCATGTGTATCTGTGCGCGTTTGGCAAGGGAGATAGCCGCCTAGAAAAGGCAGAAACCAACAAGAACAACTTGTCTACACGGCTGTCGTACAAGCTGCACAATTTATGCGAAGGCACACAAATCCACTGAACGAGAGACCGACAGCCCTGGCCATGCTTGGTGTTGCTCGTGCACTCTGGCCCATAGACAGGCTGCAACCACTCCGCTCCGGAGCCCTCCCCCGCACCACCTCGCACGGACATGGCTATTACTTTTCTGTGTTTTCCTTTGGCTGGTCTGGTTCGCCTTGTTTGGCTGGGCCTGGGCTCGGCTCGGGTCGGGTCGGTGCGAGTGGGATCGGATCCGATCCGAGCGACTTTTGGTATGATTTTGACTTTGAATCGGGCGCCACAGCAAGAGGCAGTTGGAGCGAGAAGGGCGGCCAGTGGGACAGGGACGGCGCGCCAGCAAAGTCAGGTTTAATGTCGTTCAGTGGCGCATTGCCGACTTGCACTTGAGGTAGTCAGTACTCGTCACTGGGAGGGTGGGGCTGGGCGGCAGCGGCAACGGCAGAAACGTGTTGTGGGGAACGACAACAAGAGCAGTGGAAACGAACAGTGCAAATAGAAGCCCAAGACACCGCCTGGCTGTGGGCAAATAGCAAATAGTCGAACATCGGTGGTGGTTCGCCGATAAGCGGGATGGCTTGAATGGGCGATGGGGAGCCTTTGGCTTCGGTAGTGAGGGGGGCCTGGGGGATTTTCCGGCCAGAGCGTATGTATTGCAACACGACTTTGCCGCAAATGGGCGGTAGAAGGTCGTGGCGAGGCACAGTGGAGCGAATTGGGCTAGTGCAGGGCAAAAATAGTTGAAAAGTTCGTTTGATAACTTTGTGGCCAGGACTTGCAGAGGAATCTAGTATCTCAACAAAAAAAAACGTTTGATTACACGATTTCAGAGGGGTACAGAGAGACAGACAGAAAAGCCTATACGGATTCCCTCCCAAAGATTGATATGGACATGTTCGTATTTCCGTCTGTCTGTTTAATTCATTTTTTTAATCAAATTAATAAATCTGTTTTAATCATGTCTGTTTTGGCCAATTAAATTTTGAGTTTTAATATCGCAATTATACGCACTTTCGTAGAGACTAGGCACAAACAAGGTGCACTTTAAAAATGGTTTATGTGAACTTACTATAAGTCAATTACACTTATTGGCATTAAAGTGAAGGCTATTTTTTAGAATATATGTAATCATGTAAATTTTTAACAAACATCCTTAGAAAAAGGAGCTGTGGTTTGGATTATAGAATAAGAAAAATTTGATAAATTCTTCTAAAAGATTGCTTTGAATATTGACGAAATGAAGTAACTTAGATTACAAGCTAATATACTCAATAAGAATGTATAGATTAGATTCCGATCGGCTTTCAGATCTCTGATATTAATATAAAAAAAGTAAATAGCAAAATAATTAACGGTTCAAATTTTGGAGAAATTAGTTTGTGATGTATATTATAGCCGAAAATTATTCGATTTCCGATTTTTATGTTTGATTCTTTGAAAATTCTAATCGTAGCATTTGCCCGTGCATATATTATATAGTACTATTTAAGAAATTATTTGCATGTTATATAATATTTACCCAAGTCAGAACAAGACGTACAAACTCACCTGCAAAGATAGAGAAAACAGTTAATTAGTACAAGTCGATTGGAAGCGGATTTCATTGATAAACTCGATTCATTGACAACAAATTAGCGATTGATTATTCCCACTAAGTTTTCTGCTTAGCACGTTATGAGTTTTTATCTATTTTTAGTGTCTTTTTTATATTATAGGGGGTATTTTTCCTCATTTTCGTGGTGAGCGGAAAAGCCTTGACGGGCCCGATCGCTTCACGCCTGTCAGGCGTGCAGCCCAGACCCCACTAACCCAGACAGAGTCTGAGCAATTTGCATTTCGCGATGCAGGAAGCATTAGAAGTGTAAGTCGTTTTTTACCGACAGAGTGTGAGCGATTTTCAGGCCTTTTTCATGGGCGATGGGACGTTTTGAACAAAGCTTCCCAAGCTTATCACATTATATGTGGGCGACGCCTATGCAGGCCGCAGTAAACTCATCCATAGGCACCTGAATGCGGAATTCAAAATGAAATTAGGAACCGCGACTGGCACATGACAGGCTGTCTGTGGGAGCAAAAAGTTAAGTAAATGAAAACTCATCACAAAATGTGTATTCTGAAGGCTTAGAAAAGCCTCAAACCCAATCAAAACGTCACATAACTCTCATTGTCAGATACACGTCGGCCCTCCTTCGGTTTGAAAACAAAACCAAGATCATAATCCAATTTTGAATAAAAATATATTTCAAATATAACCCAAAAACCTTCGTGATTTGTGAATTCATACCAGAATATGCTTTGTAATGAAATGTGTCCGGAATCTGGACATGCGAGACAGCCTTAACTTTATTTGACAATTGGGGCTGGCCCTGGAACAACCAGAATATATGTTGGTCTAAGCTGTATGTAAATGCGGGGCATCCTCAAGAGCGCCTGCCATTTTGAGCGTAATGCCAGTCGACGGGCAGCCCCATTGATTGCATACTAATCAGGGGGAGGGAGTGCCCTTGTCGCGCCAGTTATCGATAACAAGTCCATCTCCAGTTTGAATAAAACGCAAAAGCCCGAGGCAGACGCCTACGCAGATGCGTAGCATGTATTCGAGACCCAAGAACTGGCAGCCTTGAGGACAAATGGGAGGGCAGTCAGCAGGAAGTGTAATATTTTTGAGGGACTAATTTCTCCAAGTGTATAGTTCATCGCCAGCACTTGTTGCTGCCACCGAATCCCACTCATCTTTGTCGCCAGTTACAGGGCTTAGTTCAAAATAGCGAGGGGCGTCCTGCGTGGGGGTGGAGTGGAGCGTAAGTGCGAGTGCTAGTGCGAGAGAGGTGGAAGTGCAACACGCGCCGTTCTCGGGGCTCAACAACTGACACTCCACTAATCAGCTGGCAGTAGTGACCGATGGAAAGCTTCTGGGTGCAAAAATAGCAACGCACTTGCCCCACCCCAGAGCCATTGTAGCACCATCCACATAGAAGCCCTTCCGCCCCTGCCAAGGCTCCCCCTGAACTAAAGCAAACTGTATGGAATTATTTTTAAAATGCATATTTAATCAAGTGTGAGGTCTGCTTCTGTCCCAGCTTTTTGTATGCACGGCAAACAATTAATTAGTGCAGCATTTAATCGGTATTTAGTTATAGCCTTTAAGTGGGTTTTCTTTCCAAAACAGAATATGGATCTAGTCCTCTCCATGCCCGTGCTCTTCTAAACTATAGCCTCAACCTTGAACTTGGAGGGTGATTGGAAAACAAGATCATTAATTACAATTATAACTCAGACTGCTGCTAGACAAAACATTCCATCAAGATGGATTAAAAGCCACTAGAATGCGCCGAACAAGAACACAGGTCTTGCATAGATTTTAATTTTATTTCGTGAATAGAATTAAGGAATTAGCATGCCTCTGAACCTTTATGGGAACAATAATTTGCCACCGGCAGTTCAATGAACGAGTTATGGCGCAGAGTCTGCGGTCCCCCCATTTTGGGGTTTCGCCTGGTGATGAGTTTTATTTAATTTAGTCGGCAATATGGCCAATAAACACTTGCCCTCGATGACTCCACCCCATCTAGACTGGACACTGGACCGCCATAAACTGAATAAACTTTTATTCTAAATATTTTAATACGCTCAGACTGACGAACCTGGGATCTATTGACACTTGATTTTAAGGCTTTGAAGCTAGTGTCAGTTTTTAAAATTATACAGTACAGGGACACCTTGGACTATGCTGATCGAGTTCTGAAAAGTCTTCAGCGGCCAATATGGATGACACACTTGTGAACAAGGTGGTGGACGGAGCTATAGCCGGGTCTCTGGCACTATTCACCTGTCTGAGCCTTCACGTAATAGGTCTACTCCGCCCTCGGGATGAAACCAATCGTAAGTAATTCATCGAGGATGTTGGTGATAGTTTTTCGAATGAAAAACTCTCTAGGGGGTAGGGTCTTCAAGGTTCATCTATGAATCTGGTTTGCTAACTTAACTGTAGGGTTAGCAGGCTGTGGAGAAATTCTCTGAATCTATGAGTAGTAGTAGGCTACGACAACACTTTCATGGGTAGCCCTCGAGTCGTTAAAATTCAAACGTGATCCCACCACCCTAACAAACAAACAAAACATAAAAAGACGAGAACTTCAAGCATGGAAAACTTCACCCTTACAGGACTCATGGCGGGAAGAAGCTTCGAGGAGGGCGGGAGCGATCGCCAGGGCCAGGGATGCAGCGCTGGCAGCCCCTACGACGGGTACGTGAACTTCCTCTGGGTCTTCGCCGTCATCTACGCGCTCTCCAAGCTGACCCAGCTCTCGGAGCGCTTCCTGGGCCAGCGGCTGCTCGGCCAGAAGCAGAGCTGCGACGTCCGCTCGATCAACCTCGAGTGGGATCACACCCTCCAGCTGTACGAGGAGGAGAAGCGCCAGCTGCACGAGCAGGTGCGAAAGCTGCGCGAGAAGAACCGCAACCTGGAGCGCACGATGAACGACCTGCGCGACTGCAACATCCACCTGATCAGCGAGAACTTCATGCGCTCGGTGCTCCACGAGCAGACTCGGAACGAGAATCCGCCGCCGCCGCCCCAGTCGAACATCTATATCACCAACAGCCACTTCCACCTCACCCGCCAGGTGTTCGTCAACGAGGGCCACATCGACCTCAAGGTGCGCAACTCTGGCGGCGAGGACCTCCGCCCCGTGGACGCCCCCAAAGAGGGCCTCAACGTCTGGATGCAGTACTTGAGAATGCGCAAGTGCTACATGGGTCCGATCGCCGACCCCAACTTGATAGCGCCCAGCAGCCCCGATCATTCCCTACCCATTGTTATGACCACCGAGCAGTTGGCCAAGTTGCAGGGTGAGTCAGAGTCCTTTTTTATATTTTCCTATCTTATATTCCTCTCCTTTCAGGCATGATCTAATTGGTTTTGATTTTAATGCATTAAAAAAAGCGTTGAAGACTTTGTTTAATTCTAAAAAAAAATCCATAAAAATACATAAAAACTTGTCTAAAATTACACTTTACGACCTATTTTATTTGACTTTCTTGGATTCAACTGTAATCTTTTTCAATATGCGTTTCATAAGTTTTTATACATTTTATAGCTTATTAGAACTCTAGATTTCAGCTTGGGTAATTTTTCTATAAGCATACACTCTATTTTTGCATCTTCATGGATCCTAGGGTCACCAGAATTCTTAATTGAAAGGAACATATGTCTAAGCCTATTGATTTATTTATGTAAGGAGTCGGAAGTTTAAGATTTAATTAGGAATATTTCAGTGGATAATATGTGGGACAGTAGGTTGTCATTTTTACATATAATACGGAAAGGATCAAGTTCCGCATGGTTGAATCTATGATATAACAGCCAAAGCGGGTGGAGTGCTTAGTTACCCCATTGGTTATTTAATAGCTGCTCTTTTAGTAACCTCGAACCATCCAAACCATGAATGAGTGTATGGTAGCTTGACATAAGTTTGTTTTATCCTCGAGTCCCAGTTCAATACTATGTTGTCAAACTGAGACTCCAAACGAGAGATCATCAAACTCTTTGCCCTATATGTATGTTTGGTGTATATTATAGACTATTAAAGACTCTCCTTTTGTCTTTTTCTTGAGTCTTTTTATTTGAGAAAATAAATTTTTTGATTCCGGAAATTCCAGACTTTTGACAAACATCTGTACAAATCGTATAAAATAACATTTGGCTTTTGGACACATTTCTATTTTGTTTTTACTGAGAGTTGCTATTTCCGTGCTGGTTTTAAAATGTGTTGGATGGATTTAGTTGCAAAGTCACGTAGTTTTCCCATTTCATTTTTGAAAATCTAACAATTTCAAAATTTTTCACATATAGTACAATTTTATATGTTTTGAAAAATGCGGTTTTGTATGAAATGGAAAATATTCAATATATTTCATCATCACTGGGAGCGCTTTACTTGTGTTTCAAATTCAGTTTCCGTTTAGGGCTTCGGGCTAAAGTCAAATCGCTGCCAGCGCACTCCCCCGCATACAGAACAGCCCCTCCCCCTACCGTCCGCGCCGCCATCTGGCGGAAAGGAAACAAAACAAATGCAAAAATATGCTTCGGCCGCTGCCTGTTTGTCCCAACTGCTTCGCCAAAGACGATGACTTATCAGGGCGAAATGAAGCGATTGCTTTCACCGCAGCTCCCTCCCCTTCACCATCCTTCCCCCGCCCCTCCACCGCTCCACAATTCGCTTCTCTGCCGCGGGGTCAGTGGCAGTTATCATTGCAATTTTGTAATCAGTTGCGGCTCAAGGTTAAATTCTCGCAGGCACAGTGGGGCAAGTAGCCCGTGCCCGGCCAAAATGCCACACCCTGCATTATTAAGCAAGTTGGTCCCAATGGCTTTATAAAAAGAAATTAAGTAAAATACTAAAAATACTTAAATTATTAAAATTAATCCTGAATTAAATTCCTAAATAAATGCAAGCAACCTCTATCATGACACATGAAAAGAAAACAAAGCCAAAATAATTTCAAACGCAATCGAATGAAAATATACGGAGAGGTACTTTTGGCATTGTGTAGACCTCATCCTTCCAGCCCTCCCCCATTCCTCCAGAATTTATTTGCTTATATTGAGAGTCTCCATATTTGATTTGCATTTGTGGGAGTGTTGGTGTTTTGGTGAAATATTTTGGGTCATTTGCCCGTCTGGCTCATGAATTCTGTATAATATACACACTTTCCGAATTTTATTCGCCTGCAAATGCACATTAGAGTGAACCTTGGGTATACAAAAGTGGGTAGGCCTTATCAGTAAAGCTTAAAAAATGTATACAAGGTATATTTTGTTAAATTTGATAGCTGAGTCTATTAAACATATATTTTATAGCTTATTTAATAGACAACATCTTTTAAATGCCTCAGTAGTATTTGATAATTTTGACATTCACGACCTCTAACCCTAATGGAAGTTCCTCCGCGAGGATGTTTCTACTTCGACTTTGGCGAATGCAAGCACTCCACACTGGTTTTTGTTTTCGAATGTCGCACTCTTGATTTAGATTTATTATGGACAACGATACAATTTCTCAGCATTCACTGGATTGGTATTGTGCTCTAAATTGGGCCGCCTCCACCCCACTCGCCTGCAGCTCCGTCTGGTGTGACAATGCCTGGGCGGAGGAACGAGTCGATCGATTAGCGTCAATTGTTGCTGGAAGTACCCGAGTTCGGCGGAGATGTCGGTGAACTAATTAAGCAATTCAATCGATGTGGTTTTTCGAATTTTATATTCAGATTTTTCGAAACTCTGTCAAGGCAATAAGTTTGTAAGAATTCACTGGCGAAGTGCATCTCAGTCCCTCAGTGCTTGCTCAGGATCTCCCTTAAAGTTGTAATACTCCGTGGGGCTAACTTCATGGGACCTGGTCTGACAAGATATTGGAATGTACGAACATAGTAATAGCTTAGTATTTTTGGGAATTCCGTTATGAGATTTGTAGAGGGACTCTATAATTGTCTCTACTTTGTTTATACGCCAACCCATAATGTTACGACTGTGGGTAATGGGGTCTGGGTTTCGTAACGCAACTAACGTCATTGGGGCACCCTCATCTTCCGACTCGTGCCGACCTTACTTACCGGCTAGGGCTATTGTCTGTGCACTGGCCATCAGCTTGAGCCAAATAGGCCATCAGTTGGAGCCGCGCCCATGAGGACCCTGGAGGGGCGGTAATGACGCATTGTCGAGGAATATATCAGTGGATGCGTCTTACGGAAGACCACCTACGCAAGTGGGAGAGTCGCAGGACAGGAAACGGCTTATATTAGTTTTCTATTTTTAGACCGGCCCAGTGCGAATCACTTTATACTTGACCAGCATCGAATGGCATTTGCATAGGTAATTTGTTGCCACTCGGATGAGAGCTAGAACTCCCCAACCGCAAATTATTTCGCACATTAACCCACCAGCGGTGGCGGCACAATCTAATCGTTAATTGGCACACTAACCCCGAACAGAAACAGAAATGGGGCTGCCATTGGCCCCATTCCACTCTCACTGATAAAAATAGTTTGCGAAGGTTGTTTGCCAAAAAATAGTAAATAGAAAAAATCAAACAAAAGCGAAAATAAACCGAAACCGAAAATGAAAGTGGAAGTGGAAGTGGCGGAGACCAGAGCGAGGGTGGGCGAGCAGATAGGCGCAGCCGAGCACAATTGGAAGCGACCTTGAGATAGTGCCCTCATTTGTGCACTTGGTGTTTGTTTATTTACCGTCCTAACAATGGGAATTTGAAAAGCGCAGAAAGATAACTTTCATCGAACTCTCTATACCCTATGAGCTTAGTCAGAGGAGCTGCCTGCAAAGGCGGTTCCTAACTGAAACCTGTTCCGTTTTTGAGAGTTTTCAAGTAAAAAACTGAAGCAAACAAATCAATATTGACGCATGCCATCGTAAAGCTAAATACATAATAAATAAATCATCAAACTAAACTGCACAAGCTTTCTAAGAGGTTCAGTAACCCGACTAATGACAACCTTTTGGGGTTTTTTAGAAACAATAACCAGGATTGGCTCGATTACTTTTAAGAAATAATTTTAATTTCTTTTTAAAGATTAATAAAAGCTCTCGTGGGTTGTTTCATTAGTTGGCAGTGTATTGAACCTGTTAGGAGCATTGACACCTTGGCGATCGCTTCTCGGGAGGTGTCTGAATCATAGGACCCTGAATTAGATACGATTAGATTTAGGTCTATAGATCCAGAACTTTTCCAAAAATTAGGCAAGCCTCTAAGGGGCTGCGAGTGAAATACGAGTGTACCAAAGAATTAAGGTCAGGGCTGTCTATCAGAGAGGTGGGGATATCTAAAGTGCTCCCGAATTATCAAGTGTCGTCTGCGGGTGCTGTGTATCTTTGAATCCGTATCTGTGTCATGCGAAAACGAAATCGACCAGCACACGCACCTACACAGCTGCGCGGCCAGTAAGTGTTCATGACTTCCATTCTAATTCATTTAAATGGCTCGAACACTCCGGCCCACTTCTCCCGCTCCCTGGTCACGGCCTTTGTCTGAAAGCCAGACGAAATTTCTATACGGAGTGCAGCCGATGGCGGCCATTTTGGTTTTACTTTCGTCGTTTTTTTCTTTTTTTGTTTTGGTTATATTTTTCTCTTTTTTGCGTTTTGTTTTTTGGCAAAATTTCATTTTGCCTTTGTATTGCCGAATCGCTGTTATTGCTGCCGTGGCCGTGTCTGTGGCTGCTTTGCGCCCGCCACTCCCCCTCCCTGTAAGCGAGTGCTGAGTACGGCAGCTGCCACGCCCCGCCCGGGCCAACTCACACACGCCTCCGTATAATCATCGTCATTGTGTCTTGTTTTGTGAAGCGCAAAAACGTGTTCTCATCGCCTGGCTTTTTCGATTTATATTTTGGAATTTTTTTTTTAATACGAGCTAGTCACTCGCGTCTACTCTTCTCCCATGCTTCCATTTTTGGCCAATAAAATATTCGAGTTCTGCCGAGCCGGCTAGAACTGATTCCGAATATGTTAGGGCCCTGCTCTATAGACAGAACGAAGAGTTGTTTATCATCCGGTCCTGTGGCGCAATGGATAACGCGTCTGACTACGGATCAGAAGATTCCAGGTTCGACTCCTGGCAGGATCGCATGAAATACCTTTTTTTTCTCTTTTTTTTATTAAGAAAACAAAACAAATAGAAAAGTTGGGGAAAGCACCTTAACTGTTAAAAAAAAAAAAAGTATAAAAAAAAGTTTATCTTCGCCCAACGTGGGGCTCGAACCCACGACCCTGAGATTAAGAGTCTCATGCTCTACCGACTGAGCTAGCCGGGCACTTGGTGTTCCGTTCTCAAAAAGCCTTCTTCCGAAGCACCAGGTACTATTTCTCAGATACTAGACAAGATAACTAAACAAAATCCAAGCGCTATGTTTAGATCCCCCGCCTATAATTCTAGTTTTTTAGAAAAAGAGAAATTCAGGTCAAACTAATTAGCTCGATCCAGCGAATTAAATCAGTGATTTAATGCGATCTGCGACCCTGAAAAGCATAATCAGAATGCACGTTGCCAATGAACAACCCGCTTATCCACGTAGCCCCGCCATTAAAGTTCATTTGCTGCAAACTATTTGCTTAATCACTCGAAGCGGCGAGAAGGAAATTTTATTCAGCGTTTAATATCGCGGCTCCCGCTCCCGATCCCGCGGCCGCTCTCGGCGGCTCTCTGCACCGCTCGCCACTATTCATAGATTTCTATTTCGTTTTCACCCTGACCCACCGCAATAGTTTTCGTATTGCTCGCCTACCCCTTTTCTCCGCCGATAGCTGCAGCCGCAACAACAATGCCAACTATTTATGGCAAAACCAATTGCTCCACTGTTGCCTGGCTTTCTATCACAGTTTGTGGCGCTGCTCCTCTTCATTGGGTTTGTTTTTGTTTGTCGCTTCCCGTGTTTACTTCTTAATTCTCTGTTGGCCTGTACATACATTCGTACATACATATATACATCATGTACATATGTTTGCCGTCTGCGGTTCATTGAGTTCCCAAGCGATAACTAATGCCCGTCACACGCACATTTTACGCATAGAACTCGCAGAGTGAATGGCTGTGGCGCGTAGACACGGCGTATGATTCATATTTCGCATACGCCATGTAGTCTGCCACAAACCAAGCTGTTATAGCATAGGATCTGCATTCGAACCGTGCGAGAGTGGTTTTGAATAATATTATCAAGAATTAAAGGTCATTTTCACCTATATTTTGCATTTATATTTATTTAAATTTCGTCTTTTAAATTTAAAAAATTAAAAGCAGTCCGCATTATAATCTTTTAAGTAAAACTTTTTTTAAATTTTGTGTGGCCTATCTTAGCCTTTGTTTTTATTTTCAGTCGACAGTGATTTGAAAAGCTTTGTTCTCATTTACACGAATTGTATGTATGTATGTATATATGTACATAAGTATAAGTATAAACATTTTTTGAACAAATTTTGCAGGTATTATCAGAATTTATTGCGTTTTAGGTTCATTGTTTCCCCAATTGAACAATGCTGTTTCCCGCAAAATATAATCGAAATTCTGAGGTCATGTGTATGTGCTTCGCATGTATCTGCCTGGGTACTGACGTTCAAAACAGGTAAGCTAACTTAATTAATTTTTTTTGGCAGTATAAAGGGAGTTATTTTTTTGACTCTTACTAAGCCCACGAGTGCAATTTATGTATGTATACATTACTCGGCACTCGGTCCTACAATGGAAATAGAATTCTGACATGACATACACTTTCGCTTTCGAGTGGAAATTAACGGCGATGAGCGGCGCAACAGGCGCTTATCTCGCCAACTGGCGAGTCGACGAGTGCAACGAATACATATTTAAGTACATACCTATTTACATAAATGTGTACAAAGTTTTCATTGTACAATGAAAAATGATCAAATTACTTAAGCCGGTAATATTGTGCCCTAAATAAAGATCTATTTGGCTGCTTCATAGAAGGTTATCCAAATGGGTCAAGAAAAGCCAAAAACAAAGGCTGAAAATGCCAATTATTTCTGAAAAGGGCTGGTGTCGAATGGGAGGCTTTAGTAACCTTTAGTTTACATCACTGATCGCGGTAGTTCTTAAAAATAAATCACATTTAAACTCTTTTTGCAGATAATATTATGGGATGTGTATGCCTCAAACTTGACACATCTTGAGACATGTATTTAGTATTCGTCACGACATCTATACACCCCATTCCGAGAGCATGACACTCGGGGTATTTATCTTCTGGCTGAGATACAAAAGTTCGCGAATAACGCAAATAGAAAAGAAAATAAGAGTGCGAGGAATCGAGAGCAGAGCGGGCGAGCTGCCATTAATTAAAAGAAAAGAGGGAAAACTGCAGAGAAGGGGAGACCCGTCTTGTTTGTGCTTTCATCTCAGTATTGATTGATGTCTTCAGTGCTCCCCCCACCCACACACCCAAGCGGAGATAGCTCAGATACAGGTGTGCGTCTATGATTAATAGCTAAATAATGTGGGTACAATGCACCCGAAACCCCAGATACTGTATGTACATATCTGAAACAGCGATATGATGCGATATTGAAGGACGCAGATCTCTCAGAACTATGTACCACAATCAGGCATCCTTTGTATTGCCTCATCTATTGCCGCTCGGCGTCTGAATGGATCTGCTTTAAATGCGAGATTCGGAGAAATGAGTCTACGTGCACCGTAATGAAGTTTATTTTTAGCGACCTGGCATTTAAACTTGTTTTTGCTCAGCGGCCATCTTGATGACGTTGCTGACTGACGGGCTGTCTGGCTGACTGGCGAATTGACCGCCCGACTGTCGGAGAGCGACCCCCAACAAAACGCATTCAGATAATTGTCTCGGCAGAGAGAAAAAAGCACCATATACGATGACGACTGATGGAATATACAAAGACCACGGCCCTCCCGGCGCCCGCCCGCCCCTCAGGGTGTATATGTGTTAATGGGTCTCTGACCTGATTTAATAATAATAAATAAACGGGCATGGCTGTGTGCGGGGTCTAGAGAACTTGAGACTGCTAGGAGGGGTACAGATACGAGCTCCAAGATACTAAGCAATAATAGTATTCTCTTTAATTGACAATTTGCAGATACACAGTTACTGCATTTGAAAATACCTATTGAGTATTTTTGGCTCAAAATCTTATAAAAATAAATTTTATACTGAACTGCTAACAATTGTTTTCCAATCAAAATTATTAACAATAATCTACATAAGATTCTATAGCCATATACATACATACATATTATTGAATAGTTTCTACAACTCTGAAACGCACTGTATCATAACGCCGAAAAATAATAAAGCGAAAATTATCTCGACCGTGTGTTTATTGTTATTTATTTATTTTTATTTTTATTTTTTGCAAACTCTATCGGTGTGAGTGCTTTTGCGTCTGGACGTGTGACTGTGTGTGTGACCTTGAAATGGGTTTCTCTTTGTTGTTGGCACATTTTTGGAAATTATCGCTCGTGTTTGTATATTCGCTTTTTATACATACGTACATACATGTGTACATATGTACATACAAACATACATGAATGTTGTACATACATCTCTCTCCGAATTCGCGTGAAACGAAAGTCACTCGTCGCTTTCATTTTGATTTTGTGACAAAATGCAACCAGCTAAAACGATACATATATGTACATACATACATACATACTGATGTACAGATGTACCTATATGTATGTATGCAGGGGAATGTGTGCAAAAATAATAAAATAAAAAGAAACCAATCGAGGAGGAGAAAAATGAAATGCGCTCGGTAATTATCAGAGCCGATGCCATGAAATTAATTATCTTTTTACAGAGATGTACGATAAACTGTCGCGACTCGCCAAAAGCCAAAGTTCGCTGTATTAATTCAAGGCCAGCCGCGATATGCGAAAAAGTGCAAACAGCAGTCCGCCCGCCAACAACAAAAGCCCCAACCCCGTCCCAGTTCCTGCCCCCGCCCCAGCCACAGCGCCAGCCCCAGCCCCAGCCGCGGCAATAGCAGTGAGTGTGCACATGGAACACATGCTATATTTTAATACTCATACGCGAACCAACCTCCGTGCCATCACAAATGTATCAGAGAAGCCAGACGCGAGAATCGCGATTTGCCTGCCAATAGCATCTCTTGCGGAGAAAGATTGCAATACATGAGAAAGGACTATCCCCAAAGCAATAAAAAGATATGAATTACAAATAGGTTCCATAAGTAATGGCCCTACATAACTAGCAATTAAAAATTGGCCCCAATACTACCTCCCAATTCCAAACTATTCATGGAGAAGGTCGCGGTGGCATCTGTTGCTCTCAACTGCAATTGAAGGTCCTCCAGCCAGGACACCCTTCTCTATTTACCTTTCTGTTTGTATATTTTCTAAACAACTCGTAACACCTTCTACAGCGCGTACCTCACGTTCAGGGGGCATTCTAACTGGATGGGAATTATGAAATAATATTGGTAGCAAAAGCAAAAATAGTGTTTCATAAGATAATCTGGATCCAACAGAAGGAGCTTCTAGGGAGTAGATGTATATGCCAGGATAACAACGCCAGAATAACAAAAGTCGATTGACTTTTCTAAAACTTCTTAGGGAGTTTAGTCAAATCTCAGCTATATAAGTCACAATCTGAGATAGACTTTCTGACTCATTTACACATATGTATGTATATATTCTATAACCATATGCGCTGTCCTTATGTCAAATATTTTAGATAATATTCCTATTTTGAAGATTGACAAACAATCCTTTAGTATAATAGTGATTTTACTCATATATACTATGCTTATATATCGGGAATTTTAGATCCATTTTCGAAAGAAACAGGATAACTAACTTCGTTATGATTTCAGCTCGTCATTATTGTGCCAAAAAATTTCACATGAGTTTCAAGGACAACTTGATTCGCAAATGCACAGCCACATGCGAGTGTGTGAGTTGGGATGTGTTTGTGTGCCAGGAGAATTTGTTATTTTTTTCGAATCTTCTTTGATTCCTGTTTGTGTTTGTGCGAATTAATTGTGAGGGTTCTGCATGAAGCCCGGCCACACACCGACACACCGCCATACTAATGGCATTTGGCCTATTTATGCTTCCACGTATTGGAAACGCACACAGGCGCAGTGGCAGTGGCAGTCGTATGTGCACCCGGGTCGTAGCGGGAACGGCAGGGAGGTAGCTCGCCATCCAGGGTTTCAAATTTGTTTTAACCCTTCGCCAGCTCCTCATGTGCTGGGCCCTGTGCTTGGGGTAACTTTTCGTTTTTCGAGCTCTGAACCGAAGCCGGCGGGCGAAATGGAAGTTAATTGGGTTACAAGCTCACTGGGTTAGCCCGGGGTGCTGCGGAAAGCGTGTAAGAGCGCTCCATGCACTGAAAACAATCTTCAGTCCTCCGCCTCTCAGAAGTCTTATTAGTATCCGACTGTTCCGAAAGCTCTATATCGTTCAGCTAAAGTGTACTTGGGTAATGTATTCCCCTATGTACAACCACTGTATGTACATACTTACGTATATGCTTTCAAGATCAAGGTCAAGCCATATACACACTTTTCGGTACAGGGACGCCTCCATGGAGGAAGAACGAAAAAAGAGAGAATCGCAAACATGTGCCAGCTAACTTATAAACAATGGCTCTGCCTTTGCACCGATACTGAAGTCCGTCCGCTGGTCCGTCAGGGTGTCCGTCTGTCCGTCCGCCAGCTCTGCGCTCGTTTGCAGTAGTTAAGCAACCCCTGCAGACCATTTGACACACTAAGGCAAAAGTTTTGCTTTTTTCTCCTGTATTTTTGGAACAAAGGCAGACAAGTGTACCTGCTGGTTGCAAAAAAAGCAGCTGTCCTTAAGCTCCGACGCAGACGCGAAGACCTTGAACAAAAGACGAGAAGGACGAGACAAACAAGAACCGCAGCGACAAATTCGAGAGGACGGAAGATCGCATTTGGTCAAGCCCAAAATTCTAAGACATAATCAGGAAATGCAAGCGAGAGGAGACGAGGCGGCGAAACCAGTTCTCCGGCCAGAGATTCGGCCGAATCGCTTCTTGGGCAGAGTCCAGACACAAAGCCAGACTGGCAACGGTTATCATGTTTCGGGCACATGATTGAAAAACCTTTGTTGGAAGCCTTGAAGAGCTCTCCCCTGGCTGCTCCTCGCCTCCTTTCTTTCCTTTCTGCCGTTGCGTGTCCTGCGCAGATTAAGCCGAGTATAAGCTTGGGCCTGGCCGTCTAGACATCGGCGAACCTAATTGCATACATTGTTCAATCGATGCGATCGATTCGATTTGGCAGGGCTAAGGTTTCTCTGGAAAGTGCCTGAAGCCAGCTCCTTTATGCTAATTTATGGGTTAGAGACACTCTAGTTTCCCGAAACTTAAGAAGGTACTGCGCCTTGAATTTAAGAGGGATGTGTGACGGTTACCTTTCTCGATTTAATGGGCATTCCTTGAAGTGAATCACAATTGGAAGTAAGTGGGTCTACGGATGCAAGCCATCCGATAGTGTCCTTGGCCACGTCAGTAGCGCATTAAATAACCAGAAATCGGTAGCATGGGAGTCACCAAGCAAACGACCATGAAAACATTGCAAAGTAGTTCAGAAATCCCCAATCGGCGTGGAAAAAGAAAAATTTTCTAAGGCTGCCTTTGAGAGTTTCTTCTCGAATTGCGCATACGCCCCATTGCACGCTCCCCCGAAGAGAGCCAACCCAATTGTCGGTGAAATGGCAACGCATAAAAAACAACAACGGTGGCTAACTCACCACACAGACTCAGCTGGGGGAGGGACTCCGCCGAAGGATTCTGTCTGGCTGGCCCGGCCTTCCAGCCGCATCAGCCTTGGCATGATTTCATTACGCACGCTCCCACCCAGCCTCCCCACCCCCACCCCACGCACACTGCTCGATTTTTGGGTCGCCGCAGCCCGCGCCCCGCCAGACACCTCCCCAAGCTAGCGAGTGAAAGCCAAACAGGTTGGGTCGCACGCACAAACCGGGAGAAGTCAGCAGGAGGGGTGGCACAGGATCGATTATTTTCGGGCCGACTGCGGCCATTTATTTTAGGAGTCGTAAAAGCAACCCAAGCAACCAAGGACCGGCAGGAAAGGGAAACCCCCAGGACCCTAAACGAGATCTGAAGCCGTGCCCAGGGCGTTGGCTTGTGCGTGTGTCTGGCGGGTTGGGCGGCTTGCGGGTTTGCCAGATTGCGAGTTTGCTGGTGGTGGGCGGTGGGTGATGGTGCCGCCTCAGAGTTTGTTGCCTCTCCTGTGCCTCCACCTCCCCCTCCGACCCCCAGTACATGTACAGCCCAAGTTTTGACGATGCCGAGAGTATTTAGAGTCGAAAAACGACGTCGACATCGCATTTGTGTGTTTGTGCCGTCTCGTCTGGTGACCTTGAACTTTCAACTTTATTGCCATTGTCAGTCAGACGCCTACCGTAGCCCCGCCCACCAACACCGCATTTATTTGACTCTATGCCTGCCTGCCCTGTCTGTCTGTCCGCTTCCCTCGTCCGACATTGGCGCGTTTTGGCAATTTCGAGGCTTACACGAGGGGGTGGATTGGAATGGGTGGCCCGGGTTCTTGGCCTTTTATTTGCGTTGTCTGCAGCGCCTGCGACCTTGAAGCTGGTCGCGCTTTCACGTGAAAGGTGAAAGGCACGTTCTCGGCTTATTTCCACAATGACTGTCTGCGTGGGAGTATGAACCCAAGTGTTTGATTCCGTCTATGCCGTTCTTTACTGAAATAGCCCTTTTCCGGATTAGAGTCGAGATTTTAAATCAAAGCTCTGCTATATAATCATGCAAATAATTTAACGAGGCTAGAAAGCATTTTATCGAAAAGGGGAAGAAATAAGAGTTACAGCAGCCTGAGGGCAACGTAGCGGCCGTGGTAGGTGCCTGCCGTAGAACAGCTGCACTTTGTGACCAGGATACGCATAAATCTCCCGAATGACCTGATGGACTTGGGAAATAAAATTCATTTTGTCGTAAAAATAACAAAAGTCTTTTCTAAAAAGTAAAAAATTTTCCGCCATAAAATTTTACGGAAATTTTTTTTTTTCAATTAAAAATACTGTCCACAGATGGAGTGGCTAATTTTTAATAAAATTAAGTCCATAAATTAACACGACACGCGCCATCTGTCGAAAACACCATAACCTATGACAATATGGTACGCAATACAATTTTAGCGCCACCTAGTCATGCATTCGAAACTGTATGAAAACTTTTTTAGACAGATGGCGTTTGTTTGTAATTTGCAAGTTTCCAACTTTAGCGCCATCTGACGAAATTCCAAAGAAACCAATACCTTCGGAATCTAAGCTAGCCCCCGTAAAAGCGCCATCTGCTAGTTTCTTTTAAAAAGGATGCATACGACAATAATTTCCAAAATCCAATAGATGGCTTTTTACAATACCCCTTACATTGCGCGCCATCTACCGGTAAAACAAAGAAAAAATGCCATAAAATTTTATGGAAATTTCTGTTAAAAATTTAAATTTAAATCAAAGATTATAAAGAATATAGATGGGACATCAGGGCTAAAAACGGTCAACTTTTTTCGTCGAGCTTGTTGGTGAGGGGGGAACGAACATACATACGATTCTATTTTTAGAACTCTTTACATGTATGCGTAAAAAAAGGGTGCGTCTTTGTATGTATGTGTGACTGCTCGCAAGACAGCGTAAAAATTTTTGGGCTTCCAATTTTCATTTTCAATTTCTTGTTTCTGTTTTCAATGGGCCGATGTGGTAGTCAGTAGAACAAATGGTATTTTTAGTCGCTTCAGTTAAAGACGGGGTGGTAGCGGAATGCATGGAGTAGTTATTCAATGCACAATATTTTTGTGTTCAAATCCTATTAAGGACTTCTAACTTTTTCTTTCTTTTATAATTATTTTTTTTATTTTTCTTTAATTGTAGTTTTATTGAAAATTTAATACTATGTCCGGCTAATAAAATTTCAAGGGAGTCCCTCCGGAATTTTGTCATCCGACACATCCGTCACTTATTTGTACAAAAATTGTAATAGAATGCAATTAAAAATAATAATAATAAAGTAAATATGAAAAGGAAAAAAAATATTATTAAAAAAATTAAAGTAAAAAAAAATAATAAAAAAAAAAATATAAAAAAATAATAAAAAAAAAAAAAAAATATAATAATAATCATAAAACTGAAACTTTTTAAAAATTTAAACTACTGCCCAGTAACAAAATCGAACCCAGGACCCGAAGGATAAGGATCGCGCGCGATCCATCTAGGCTACCATTAGAGTTGATCTAACGGTACTTAAAGTTGGTATTAAAGAAAACGCAAGGATCCATAGTAAAATCCGAGCTGATGAGTGAAGATAGTAGAAGATATTTCTGATCTCTTTGCTCTCACACTATTCGATATGAACGTTTCAAACTCTCATTGTTCCAAAAATGTTACTTTCTAAAAATAGAATTCTCTCTTTCTCTCTCTCATCTACCAGCCGTTTGTCGTGGAACCCGCTCTCAAATATTTTCATTTTACAGCGGGTTCCACGACTCGGCCTGCCAATATGCCGTAGAACCCGCACTTGTTAAGATTTTTACAGCGGGTTCCACTACGAACTGAGGCGATTTTAGGGTGATTTTAAAATTTTGTATTTTTCTTGATTGGATTATAAATTTTGACAAAAAGTTTAAAACAATAAAAATATAATATAAATAGATTTAAAATAAAAAAAAAATTGGCTTCCCGTCCCTGATTTGAACTCATTTTACTCTGCACATCAGCCAAGCACTCTACCACTAGGCTATCCCTCAATCGTTGTCGCGCGAAAAATTTCTCAAACTTAACTAGTCGCGCAATGGAACCCGCTCGTTCCAGCGGGTTCCAGCGCTGGAACCCGCCATAGAAAATTTTTCTTTGTATGAGATGTCCCATCTATGTACTTTATAATCTTTGTTTAAATTTAAAACTTAACAGAAATTTTAATCAACAGACTTTGAGCGGGCAAAATAATCAAATATTAAAAATGGTTTATTATCTATCAATGATGGAGATTGAGAAAATTCTATATTTCAACCTGAATCTCGGGATATATCAAAAGTACTATTTGTTCTACTACCACATCGGTTATTTGTTCTACTACTTAATGGATAAACTTACCTGTTTTGCCATTTGGACTGTAGGCGTCGTAGCTTCCTGCTGATGTGGGCGAGGCGTATCCGTTAGACATGTAACTGTGGTTCTGTGAACCCGGGGAGAGCGGCGGCGCCGAACTAGGAACGCTACTCGGACTGGCGGACATCCAGTCGTCGGAGCTGCAAAGAATGCGACGAAAATATTAATCAGAAAACATACGAAATTACTGAGATTCAAAATGCTTACACTTCCAGGCGGGCCCGCTTATTCGGAACCAGGACCAAGTGCCCATTGGCTGCTCCCGACGCAGCTGCTGCCGCCGACGTTGATGCTGCTGGCTTGCTGGAAGTTGCTGTTATGGAGGCGGCAGTGCTGGCATTGGCGGGTGCTCCAGTGGGGGCGGCTGCCAGGGATACAACGTCTGCCATGGGTTCGATTTTAATTGCCGTGGGAATTGGCTTCTGTTTATCCTCGATTACCGTTGTTGTTGTTGCGCCTGTTGCGTCGCCATTCGCCACAAGCAAGGTCAGGGCGGCATGGTTTTGGGTGGCGGACGATGTGGGTGCAGAAAGGGGGCTGATAGCAGGACCACCGGTGGCGGATGGAGCGGGGGAGGATGCAGCAGCCGCCGAAAGTTGTTGTTGCAGCAAGACGTGGCTGGGAATCGATCGCCTTATCTTTGTTTGAGTCTGCCCGCTAGTTGCAGCTGCGTTCTGTGGTTGCTGTTCCTGCTGCTGAATCGCATTCAGACGGTACATTGTGAGAGATTCATGAGATTCTTTTTATGACCTGTTGATTGTTTCATTAAAAGGATGTGCACGCATGGCCACGCCTTCATGATGTCCATTTGCAGCAATTTTCACATAATGCTTCACAGTCTAAAATCTGGTAAAAAATTTTATAAGTCGTTATTATCTTTTTATTTTACAGATTTGACGTGAAAATTGTTTGTACTGTTTCCTCATGAAGCGGAATATTAAAAATTACAAGTTAGTTCATCTCATTTTGGAAATTACATATGCATACATGTACATATGTATGTATGTACTTTTTCAAGTAAAATTCGAATTTAACTTGGTTGGAAGGAATTATTGATAAAAAGAAAAAAAAATCACCAACTATTAAAAATAAATTATCCAAATGTTTCCCAACAATTATTGCAAAAAAGTATCGCCGCCCCCGGGTGGACTCGAACCACCAACCTTTCGGTTAACAGCCGAACGCGCTAACCGATTGCGCCACGGAGGCACATGTAGGAAGCTTGCCAAAATGTTTATGCATCCTAAGTCATTTCATAAAGCCTAAAAGCTTTTCCATGCACCTTTTCTTTTTAGTGTTAAAAATTTTTAATGCCGGTTTTTCATGGTATTTATTAAATGTTCCAACTGCACAAACAAATATTTGAAAATCTGTCGTAAATCTATGTTCAGTAGCATAGAACATTTGAACTGATGTATAATTTCCGGAGAATTACAAGGCCTCCGTGGCGCAATCGGTTAGCGCGTTCGGCTGTTAACCGAAAGGTTGGTGGTTCGAGTCCACCCGGGGGCGGCCTTTATTTTTTTTAAACAACATTTTTTTTCGCATTTCGTAATGTAAATTACATTTAAATTTTACAATTTAAATTTTGTATATAACATACATTATAAAAAAAAAAAGTTTGTTACAAATAAATAAATATTACAAATTAAATAAAACTGCAAAAAGTTATTTTCGCCCCCGGGTGGACTCGAACCACCAACCTTTCGGTTAACAGCCGAACGCGCTAACCGATTGCGCCACGGAGGCACATAACGTATATTGAACGAATTGCACACATCAATATACGACAATCAAATTACAAGGAGGGCCAGAAACTTTTCTAGATTGTTGGAAATTGTTTGTTCGTTAAGGCGTCCTTTAGCCAGAGTTGTTTCAAAAATAACATACTACACAACTGAACTAATACTTTTTCGAGTATCTTTAGCGTTCGGCCTTATAATTTTTATCAATTTTCTTGAAGGAAACTGAATTGCATGACTAGATGTCAATTACCTGAAGCCAAACGGGGTCAATGCAGTAGTTTAATGCACTTTCGGGTCGTGTGGCATGCAACCGTCAAAGCGTAAATAAAGCAGAGCTTGCCACCCCGTCCCTTTCGAAGCGATGCCCTTGCTCAAACACAGAATTCAATTCTCAAGTGTGCCACCCGCAAGCGATGCACCCTAAACACATCCCCACCCCCACCGCCCATCCCACTACCACAAGAACAGGCAAGTCACTTACGAGAGCGCAGCCAAGCGGGGCGCCGACAAAATGGCGTAAGCATATTGACCCAGAATCCTTGATAAGGTCGTTTCACGTTGGGCCGAGCCGCCCACCAAACGACCGACCGAATCCGAGTGCTGTGACCCAATTTCGATAAATTATTATATAACACACCCGATGCATGCCTACAGCCCTAGACCGACCATCAACTTTTAATTAACCCAGCAGTGGAATAGATAGAATACTCAATCAATTGGCGAAGCTTTTCGCAAAATCCTCATACTTTCGCCGAGTGGCGAATACAAATTTGTCACTTGGTTCGATTAAAATCTATTTCTGGTTCTAAAAAAAATATATAAACAACAGTCTACTTTCTAAGAGTTTATTAGCCTTTCGGCTCGCTTCGATTCGCGTTTGGCATGTTGCACTTGCACTAATTTTGGGGACCGACGTTCCTAGGTTGGCACTCGGGTGTGCGGACGGACACAATTGAACGACCGATGATAAGGGGAGAACTAGATGGACAGACACTGAAAATGATGCATTTCCGCTGTAGATACATATGTGTATAAAAAAGATCATTTCTTTTCGTTTGGGTAGTGTGTTTTTTTAAGAACGGGGAAACTCGATGTGGCGACGAGAACTCATCTGCATTTCCAATAGCTGACGTCGCCGGCCGTAGAGCAGCTGCAATTCATGCGCATACTAATTAGCAGAACCAAATCAATTTTTCAATTATCAAGTTGGGTTGCGAGCCCGCAGTTTGGGAAAAGAGTTCGGGAAACTAAATCTTTTACAATTAAAAAAATAATTACAATTCGAAAGCCGAAATAAATTTATTGCGGAAGCTTGTTAGGCATTTTTTCCCAATAAGCTGCACTTACCAGTAGTTTTCAATTGATTTAATCCAAAAATATTACACATTAGGGTAAGTTTAGTTTACACCACAATTTTTATTGTTTTCACTCGTTAAATTGCTTTATAATTTTTTGTTTTTATTTTTTTTACTATGTGCTCAAATCTGAAGTTGACAAAATGGTTTTTTTAAATAAAATATTTATTTATTTAAATATTTTTCTTTTTGTTTTGTATTGTTTTTTTTTTTTTTATATTTTTTTCAATTATTTTATTATTTATAAAAGGGGCACCAGAGTCGTGTCTTTATTATACCCATTTTCACGAACTTTTCCCACATTAAAGTGGGAAATTAAGCCTTCTACAATGCCATTTTATATTCGAAACAGGCATTGAACCCGTGGCAACTCAAATTCGCCATTAAACAACTTAATAAGTGTACAAACTTGGACTATTTTATTTTTGATTTTCAGATTGAAATTAACATTTTATATATTGAAGCCAATTGAATTGCAATATTGCAATAATTGTTATTGAATTGTTATATATTTTTAATTAAGAAGTCTTCTGCTGACTATATGTCGGGATATAATACAATCGGGATTTTTAATATAAAAAAAAATATTTAATTACTTAAAAAACAAAAATGACAAAAGCCCCAATGTGGCTAAAAAATATCCGTAAGACCACTGTTCAGATGCATATTCTGTATTGGAGAGAGTGGGAGTATATTTCTCTCCCTGCTGAACCCCACGACACGTGCATTTCCCGTTGCATTTTCTGCTGTCGCAATAAACTGAAATGCAAATCAAATAATACCTAGCTCAGCAAAAAGGTTGAATGAAACTATTATTGGGACACCGCTCTGTGGAAATTATTAACTTTAAGCATTGTTTTTCATCTGGTTTGATAAACGTTGCACAGAGAGCAACCAGCACTCGCGTTTTTCCTTCTCCGGTTCGTTTTCTCGCGGAGCGAGTAAACAAGCGCCAACTGCATGGAATGTTGTCAATGGGCGGGGGACGGCATTGGGGGGACGTGTCACTCGCCAACGGCAGCAACAACAACAGTATCTAGCTCGGCCCAGTTTTTATTGCTTAAATAACTTTTAGTTTTTAAATAAACTCATTTTTCACACACTTCACGTACAACCAACAAGGTTTTCCAGTTCTTTGGTTTGTTTTCTTCCGCTGGCCACAAGAAATGAGAATTTGTTTCTTAACATGAAACACAAGCATACCACGAAAACGGCTTTGTTCAAGCCGACTGTTGATGCACTCTGCGAGTTTACGAGTGTTCTTCGAGAGTATTTACGGCCCAGTTCCCGACCCTAATTTAATTTTTTCTTTATTTTAACACCGCGATGTAATTCTGTTACCCGAGAGACCGCGACGCTTACAACACTGGCATCGGGCAACATTGTCTAGGAACATCTGTTTCTTATTGGGAGGTGCTAATTTATCCGTTCGGTCAGATTTTTCTTATCCGTTAAACAGGGTGTACATGGTGTTTTTTCGGCACAGGGTGACACAGTAAATGTAAATTTCACAACACTTTTCAAGTTTTTAACGTTTTATAACGATTTTATAACGATTTTAACGCATGTTCTTCTATTTTTGAAAAGGAATTCATAGAGAGATTAATTTTTTTTCTCTTTTTGTTTTCATAATGAATTGATCTCTGTTTTTTTGAAATGTTATATTAATTTTTTAATTTTTAGTTGCACTTATAGAATTAAGCACAAAATATATGATATGAAATAAACATTCGAAATTTGTTATAATTTAAAGAGCCCCCAAAAAACGGTACTATCGATTTTATCGATATATTTGATACTATCGAAAGAAAAATTTTAAAAACGTTCAAATTTCCCGTAAACGCTTATTGCTAGAATACGCAAAATTTATTTTAAAAGAAGCTAGATTTCAGGCTATAAGCTATTTGCAAATTTTATAAACTGTATCGTTTTCAAATATGCTAGATCTAGCCTGAAATAAGCTAAAATGGTAACACTGCTTCTGTCGGGCTCTCGTGAGAGTGGCGCAGGCGCCCTGCTGCTTTTCGTTTCTATTTTTTTATTTGATTTTTTGCTTCGTTTCTGCTCGATTCTTTGATTCCTTTTGCCCGACTTTCGCGACAGCTCCAACACAAGAACAACAACTGTGCAGTTAAAGCATTCAGCGGTTGAAGTGGGCCCGAAAAACATCATGGTATTCAATGGCATCCAATATATGTACATACATACTTGTACATCACCGTGGTATTTGCTTATTTTATGAAAAATTTTGCCAATAAAATTTCCAAAACTTTATTTGATAAAATATTAGGTCAAAATAAAATATATGTAATTTTAAAGGATATGCCAATACCTTTCCAGCATTGCCAGATACGATTATATTTGACTTCACAAGCGAAGCGCGAAATTTGAATGTAAAAGCCGGTATGCCATTACCAAACAACCTAATGAATGTATGAAATTTTAGATTTAAAAAACATTTTCGCACCACCTAACATTTTGAAAAACTCTAGTTCTCTAGTTTATGGCTGATGCCATGTAGGGTAATAATAGGTTATGCCACATATGCAAAAGATAACACGGAATAAGGGTCAAAGTTTAAAAAAAAAAAAGCCAGGAAGCTTTAAAATTTATTATTTATTTTTCGTAAAATGCAGAAGTCATCATTTTATTTTATTTTCCATTTTACTATTCTGGAATTTCGAGTTTGACTTCAGAGTGCGCGTACTTGGTCACACAAACTTGTTGTTGCTCTTGGCCAGTGTGCGGAACTTTTGAGACTACGAAAACTGGTTTTCGTGCTGGGCTTATTTGTGGACTTGGAGTTGTTGCTTTTTGGTTTCTTCTTCACCGTGGCGTTGCTGTTTTTGCGCTTGTGACTTTGTAACACACTTTTTGTGCTGATTTCGCTGAGACTTTTGATTTTAATGTTTTGTTTTCAAGGGAATCTTCACTCTTCGTAGGTATTTGTATGTATGTATGTCTGATTGATGTATTGATTTTCTGGCAAAAAACTAAAAAAAAACAGTTAAATTACTTACTAAAATATTTATGAAATACTTACACCAAACTTTATTATTTTAATCATGTTGATTTTTTAATTCACTTTTTAATTTTATTTAATTTAATTACTTACTCGATACTCGATACGATACTTGCAATCGATGATTTTTTTTTAAAAAGAATGATTGCTACGTTGGAAACTTTTTTGACGTATTTAATTTTGTTTTGATTTCGATTCGAGCACAACTTTTTTTGCAATTTATTTTTTATTTTGTATTACAAAACAAAAAAATGAATTATTTAAGAAATTTGTCGCTAAACTTTGAATTAAAAGAAAGTTTCGAACAGTGGATGGAAAGGAGGGAAGGCACTCTTCGTCAAGGATTCACCATGATGGAGAGCAATCTCCAATTTCTCATGGTGGACGAGCCCTTCTTTCTGCTGTTCGACGAATTTCACTTGAAGAACGTATGTAAATGTAAGTTAACACCACCCACCCACCTTAATACACCCACCTATATTTTATTTTATTTGAATAGGGACGATGTACACAGGGACAATATTTATAAAAACTGGAACTAGAGGATTTTTTTTTAAATTTTACATCGTCTCTGACTGGATGAACTTCAGAAACGTAAACGAGTACTGTTGTACGGTCGCTTTCCTAAGCTAATTTGCTATAATCGTGTATTGAACCTATTACCCAGGAAATCCAATAAAGCGCACTCGGCCCTGGGGCCCAGGGCAAGGGAGATGCACCGCCTTCGTTCGTCTTGCCCCCTAGCAGCTGCATAAAAAGACGACTAGCCCGCAATAGGGGGCGCAACTCACGCCCCATCTGAGTGACACGCGAGCTGCAAGCATGTGAACAGCAACAACACAAAATGCTGGCGCAGCAATGACGAAAATGCTAGGGCGAAAACTACGAACCAACGACGGCAGCAGGTTGAATGACATAAAGCATCAACTGACCTTCAACTCTGGGACTGAACCTTAGAAAAAATGAATAATTTTACACTCGCGGCGGACGCACACGTACATAGTATGTATGTATGTACCAACACACATAAACAGGCCGCCGTATGCAAATGCGAGTGGGAGAGTGGCGCATGCAACTTTACAGGTTTATAGTTCGGACGACGTGGGAATGGGAGCCAAATAGAGCAGGGAAAACGAATTCGCTATGAGCACTGAGCCATGGCGAAAACTACTGTTGCAACGAGGCACCCGCTTTCCCAGACATACACTCCTCGCCTGCCCCCTTCACATCCTTTCACAAAAGTCCATCACCTGGCTTGCTCGGAGCACGGTTCGTTCTAGAGTTGAATAAGCGCCACATGAACCACCATTAAGAATTCAAACATAGTCTTTCGAATAGTTAGCAGACATACTGAAAGTTCAAACAACTTAATATCGGACTTCAGTAAGTGACTGATTATGAATTGGTTATTTAAATGGAGATAGGCAAAATGTTTAATTTTTTAAACTAAAAAAAGGGGTAAATGATGATCTATTATGGATAGGGCTCCGGCAGAGAGATTCAGATGTGCCAGTTCATAGTTTCAAGTCTCCGAGTTCCCAGCAATGACGTAAATTGGCGAGAATGCCGATGCCAATTTTTACTCTTGCTCTTGCACTTGCGCGATTCAGTGTCGGAGAGTGCATTGCCAAATATGTAGAAATAAAAACTAAAGAAAATTTGTGTGAGAGAAGAGCGGCCTATTTATCGTTGCACATAGCGTTTATTTTGGGCAGCGGTGGCAGCCATCCCCATTCACTCTCGATTCTTAGCTTTTAGTTATATTTTTGTTAGGACCTTTTTTGTTTTGTTTTGGGCGTTGTACAACCAAGTGGGTGGCGGGGTTTCTTTGCATTTCTACCTTAAGAAAAGGTGCAAAGGATGGCATCGGTTCAATATTTACTCTTTATTCATTTTGCACGCATTTGTTTTGCATATTTTTTTTACTCTCATACATTTATTTTTGGCTTTTTAAAACTAATTTATCTTTAAATTGGCATTTTCATTAAGAAGCTGAAGATGGAATCCAAAACAATAAAAATAACCTTATTCAACCAAAACTAATGTTGGTCTCGATTTTCAACTGTCGATAGGGTTTGAGCATCAAAGGTAAAGAAAAAAGTTCTTATGAGATTTTATGCCAACATTCCGTAGGATCAACTGAAAAATTTTGAGATTTAAGTAGCCTCCGTGGCGCAACCGGTTAGCGCGTTCGGCTGTTAACCGAAAGGTTGGTGGTTCGAGTCCACCCGGGGGCGTAACAAAATTTTTGGATCTGTTGAAATATTTTATATCTAAGGGATAAATAATATATATTTTTTATAATTTTTAAGATTTTAGGCATTGATTCAACGAATTGCAAGCATCATTATGCAAGGTCATGCAGGTGCCTCCGTGGCGCAATCGGTTAGCGCGTTCGGCTGTTAACCGAAAGGTTGGTGGTTCGAGTCCACCCGGGGGCGGGATCTTTTTTTCAAAATCCGGCCAAAAGTTATTATCAAAAACGCTATAATTCTTATATACGCTAAAATTTACAATTTAATTCAATTTATGACATTACTTTTCTAAAAATAATTCTGTCAATAATAGCTTCTAGTGTAAACTTTGATTTTTCGACATTTGTATGATACCATTAGCGAAAATTCATCGATATACATTTAATAAAAATGTATAATTATTAACAATTAATTTAAATTATAATTTAAATTAATTTTGATGGAAAATTTACTTCAACGGGGAGTTAAACAATCATTGGGGATTATAATAAAATTCTAAACGATAATCTTAATCATTCACAGAATTTTAACATTGGGTAATATTCTTAAATTATCAGTTTTTGTATTTGTAACTTGAAAATTTTCGAATTAAATTTGAATTTAAAAACTGATATCTGATTTATTCTCCCGTTGAAATCCTAAAAAATATCCGTAAAAATTTAAAGTTAAAACACCGTTGCTCTTTTATAACCAAAAGTGTGCAACGCAGTGAAGGAGACAGTTCCGACCCTTTAAAGTATGTATGTATATTCTTTATCACGATCGGTCGACTATATCTTATAGAAGACATATACATAGCTGAACGATCGGAAATGGTATTTGGTAAAAAATACCAACTTTGGTGTTCTTAAAAATAGAAGCTTGAGATTTTTTTTTTTAGATTTTCTATTGTAATAAATTGGTTTAATTATGATATTCCCATTAAGATCGGCCAACTATATCCGATTTTTGAGATACATATGTATGTATATATTCGGTTTTAGCTGCAAGGGTATAGCTCTACCCGAAGCTAGCTTTCCTTTCTTGTTTTTTTAGATTTTGTATTGTAATAAATTGGTTTAATTATGATATTCTCATAAAGATCGGCCAACTATATCCGATTTTTCAGATACATATCCGGTTTTAGCTGCAAGGCTATATCCACTTGCTCCGCCCGAAGTTAGCTTTCCTTTCTTCTTTCGCTGTAATGTTTTACCGAACGTCGCGTCGTCAGGAGCCAATACGTAAGAACATTTCTATAACAATGCGTTTTTGGCCTCACATCCTTTAGGCGAGGTACATATGTATGTAGGTGCATCATTTTATACATGACGTCCCTTAGACAAAACAATAATTGTTCTGACCCTGGAACTGCGGGAAAGAGCGGCACACCAAAACAATTTATTTCCAACCACAAATGGCAAGAAAGTATTTTTCTTTGGAAAGAATGTTTAAAAAAGGATTTTTTTAAGGCAACATACATAATGGCGAATATTCGCACAGTCCCTTTGCGCTGAAATCCATGTAGTTATTTGGACATAAACATGCACAACGCCCGGCTAGCTCAGTCGGTAGAGCATGAGACTCTTAATCTCAGGGTCGTGGGTTCGAGCCCCACGTTGGGCGAGTTTTTTTTCTCTTTTTTAATTCATATTTTTGTTTTATTAAAACAATTTTAAAACACAAATAAGATTTGATTCATTTTTTTAAATTATTTTATTAACTAGTTTATTAATTTTATTTGCACATAGTTCATATATATCTTTACCTGTCACTCATTTTGAGAGATTCTCAAATCCGGCACATTTTTATACCGTTTTTAAAAGTTTAAGATTTGAAACAGTATTTTTCTTCTAGTTCCATCGCTTTTTAATTTTTTAGAACCCGATTTTTTCTAGAATTTTATTAAAGAACACTAGGAGCACACGAAGTTAGATAAAAAATTGGACATGTCTGGTAAGTTATTTGTTTATTCTTTCCATATTATACGTACTTTTGGTGGTCTTCACCAAAAAATTTAGCCATGGCCCATGAGGGGATCGAACCCGCGACCTTCGCGTTATTAGCACGACGCTCTAACCAACTGAGCTAATGGGCCCTGTGTGTCCTTAAACCATTTGTTACGGAACTTGAGAAATACGGTAGTTTATATGTTAAAGTTGAAAAACAAAAAAAAAAACCGAACAAAAAAAACTTATTTTGGCCCATGAGGGGATCGAACCCGCGACCTTCGCGTTATTAGCACGACGCTCTAACCAACTGAGCTAATGGGCCTCGATGAGTGTTTCCGACAATATATATTAACCCGATCGGCAATAGGCCCTCGCACTTGGCATACATATCAGATATACTACATTTTCATCAATCACCTCTGTCTGGAGGAAGAGATCCCTGCCACAAATGTAATTCGAACCAAGTATGGAGGTGCTGCTTGATGGAAATGCATCAATGAAACTCCTCCTCGCCAAGCAACATGCCCAGTCGTAGAAGAGATACTAATAAAGAAATAAAACAAGAAAGACGGAGAACGTAAAAGAGAGAATGTGTTGTACACAGGCCGCGTTGAAACAAAATGAAGAGGCACGGGGACTAAGCGACCCAAAGGAAGGAACCGACGCAATACGTTTTAAGTGGTGCAGGTTAGGGCAAGCTCCCCCACTTACTAACACAGACGAGGCGCAAAATGGCGTAAGGGGGAGGGGGCGGACGCCAACTTCAATAGGCAGTCCGCAGAACGAGCGTGGAAACTGGCAAGCGGCGCAAAGAGCTGCAAGAGACGAAATCAAAATGTTGCAGAATTGCAACGCAGCACACTGACGCCAACAACGACTGCGACTGCAGCGGAGGCAGAGACGGAAGCAGGAGGCAAGGGGGCGGACAGACAGGCATTCTGCCCGATGTCAGGGGCATGGAGTTGCAATGAAAATGAAATTGCAAGCGGCCCAAAGACTGGCGGGATATTTATACGAGCCTGCAGTTGTGTGAGTGGTGCTTTATATTTAGTTGCTTATGGCTGGTTCTACTGCATTCTATGTGTCTGTTTTTAGATATGTACCAATGTATCTGCGCGATGCATTTCAGACGGGACTGAGCGTACCCCAAGAACTCTGCCGCAACACCCCTCAATGTTCGCTATTTTCGCTTTCAACGAAAAGCCCTTCTAGAGGCCAAAGGGGAAGTTTCAGTGAGCATTTTTTCGAAACTGTTGCCCTTTTCGAGCCGTATTCAATTGCACGGGTTGATGGAGTTAGATTTTTCTAAAATACCCAACTTAATTTCGAAATATAAATGACATTTTCAAGGTGTCTTTCGTTGTTTTTTCAAATTTTAATCTTAGGTCCGTGTTGCATTCTTAAATAGGATGTCTACCAACTTAATTAAAGAGAATTCTTTAATTCTTAATTAAAGAAAATATATTATTGTTTAAACATTTTCATAAAGAAAATAATTGAAAAAGTTGGGTATGTATTTTAAAAATATGTAACTAAAATAATGAGGCATACATAGATATCCCTCCTTAATTATTCCTAATAATTTTCAATATTAACATTTTTTTATTGCAAAGATTCTTTTTGTGGAACCAATTTTGTGGAAAAAGGTATGCCCACATTTGGGTTTCTACAGACATGATCATTAATGCCGCATGGGAATCTTCCCCAGTAGAAAGTCTACAATGCACTACCCCCTTTTCTTCAATTTCTTACCCGCCTGAGAGTTCCGGCGGATACTTGCACTAGCGTTTCATGGCGGTGGGCTCGGATTCTTCGCCCCAACGCCGGCGGATATAGAAAAGAGCTATATACATATACTTATGTACGTACATACGTATGTATGTTTATTCGCAATAGCGATTCTGTGAGGCCTACAAACACACACAGAGAAGCGCGAGAGAATCGCAACAGTGTACCAACACACACTCGGGCGTATGTAAATCGGGGGAGAAACAGCAGCTAAACAAACAGCAAAAACAAGAACTACACCGACAAGTACGACCACTAAAATAACAACAATAAAAATAAGGCGTCTGCCCCAATCTTCGGGCTTTCGCTTCTACGCTGTTTCGGGGCTCCAGCCGAAGCAGACGATGAAAACAAAAAAGAATGTTGAAAACAGAATAGACAAACGGAGGGGAGAACGCGAGGCAGACGGGGCCGTTTACGTTGTCTTACGGCTTTTTCAGTTGGAACTCACCGATGCTGAACACAAACACTGTTTACATTTACCACCTTATGATTTCTATTTTACATTGCACTCTGTAACGCGGTTCAGACGCACAAAACATTCGACTGGAATTTTCGCAAACACTTCTATGGTACTCGGACCGCAGGTCTGGTGGCTCTTTCAGGTGGCTGAAACATCCCAGCCAGCCCTCAGTGCTTGGCGGTGTCGAAAACAATTTTTTGCAGTAACAGATTGGTTTTTTAATTGATATTTCCACCTTGCCACTGCGAATTGGTTTGCGTTTGCCGCGCACGTAGTTCCCGAACCGAACACTCTGAAAGCCCAAGACGGACTGTCGTCGGAGTCGACGTTGCCACCGACGGCTTCTGCTGGCGTCGCTGTTGGCGTTGCGATGCCCTCACAGTTGTCGGGGGAGGAGGTAAAGTTTCATGCTTGAAAATGCATTTTTTTTCAATGCTTGGGGCCATTCCCCAGTGGTTTTATTTTGTGTGGTTGAGAACTTTGTTTGAACATCTGCTTTTACACCACATATTATAATTGGAGTGATAACAAAAAACACTTATCCGAAAAATTCAAACCGTGAATTGGCGAGCTTTAGCCAGTGACTTGGCAACGGGTCCTGTGGCGCAATGGATAACGCGTCTGACTACGGATCAGAAGATTCCAGGTTCGACTCCTGGCAGGATCGAATTTTTTTTTTGTCTTTATTTTTTGAATTTATTACCTACCGATTAAAAAATTATTATAGTAACAATATAGAATATATGTAAAAAAAAACATTTTTTTATACATAAAAATAAAATAAAAAAGCTATGAATAACAATTTCTTAATAAATATTTTAGTTCATATATTCATACTTTTAAATTTAATTATATAAAATTTTTCATATGTATGTATGTATTTATTAAAAGAAGGGAAAACTGCCCATTCAACAGGTGATCGTCATCCGGTCCTGTGGCGCAATGGATAACGCGTCTGACTACGGATCAGAAGATTCCAGGTTCGACTCCTGGCAGGATCGAAGTCTTTTTTTTTGTCTTTATTTTCCGAATTTATCAAATTTCCGAATACCGATTAAAAATTATTATGTAAATTATTATGATATGTAAAAACAAAACATTTTCGTATTTTTTTTATACATAAAAATAAAATAAAACAGCTGTGAATAACAATTTTTTAATAAAAATGTTATTTGATATATTAAAAAATAATCAGAGTTATTAATAATACATTAGCTTACTTTTGAATTTAATAATATAAAATTGTATTATATGTATGTATGTATGTATTAAAAGGAGGGAAAACTGCTCAATCAACAAGTGATCCTCATCCGGTCCTGTGGCGCAATGGATAACGCGTCTGACTACGGATCAGAAGATTCCAGGTTCGACTCCTGGCAGGATCGAATTTTTTTTCTCCTGTTAAATATACCAAAAAAAAATAATAGAAAGAAATCATTTTTCAAAATAAGAGTTTAACTATTTTTGATGAGCTAGACCCATATTATCAGATAGGCAAAACTCTGTTTTAGCCGAGTAATCAATATATGGTCCTGTGGCGCAATGGATAACGCGTCTGACTACGGATCAGAAGATTCCAGGTTCGACTCCTGGCAGGATCGGTTGAAATTTTTTTTCCAAAAATTATTTTAGAATAAAGAAAACAAAACGATGAACGAAACGAATCGTATTTTAAAAACTATGAAACTTGTTTATAATGATATTTAAAAACAATAATATGTTCCTTTTAATTTTTTTTACTGATTCTGAAAGCTTGATTTAATACAACTACAGAAAGTTGTAGTGTTTATTTTTAACAAATTTTGAAATATATTAATTATGTGTATATATGTATCTGGACAGAAATCTGTACAAAAAATTGTACAATTTTATCATATTATAAAAAAGAGAAAATATATGTATGTAGTAGAAATACATGAACGACATTGTTACTTTTATCGCATCGTGCTACACAACCTATTGTCAATGAAAATGAGTATGAAAAATGCCCAAGAATTACTTTCATTTACCGTAATTAAAGTAAATAGGATTTATATGGGACAAGTAATCTAAGCAAAATATCGCAAAAAAAAAAATTCGATCCTGCCAGGAGTCGAACCTGGAATCTTCTGATCCGTAGTCAGACGCGTTATCCATTGCGCCACAGGACCATTTGTTTTGGCGCTGACTACCAGGTTATGAAATGATTAAGCGTTCATAAAATAAGCTTTTAGAACCTAGAAAATTCTATGATTCTTTAAGAAAGCTCATACTTTAATGGTGGTACGGCTTATTACCGTTTTGACGCCTGTGGCGCAAGTGCCCGGCTAGCTCAGTCGGTAGAGCATGAGACTCTTAATCTCAGGGTCGTGGGTTCGAGCCCCACGTTGGGCGAAATCTATTTTTGGAAAAAATAAATACAAACAAGTATATTTTTAGTGGAATGAAAATTAGAAGAAATATCCGAATTTTACCAATTAATTTTATATTTAACTACAACTAAATTATTAATTTAAAAAAATTAGAAAAAAAATCGATCCTGCCAGGAGTCGAACCTGGAATCTTCTGATCCGTAGTCAGACGCGTTATCCATTGCGCCACAGGACCGTGTCTAACCACGAATGCTGTGACCTTTTTAACGTACCATTACTACCTGTAAGCTTTTGAGGCTCTCAGCATAAAGCAATAAAAATAAAAATTGGCATAAAAGTTTCGTGCTAAATTGCGGTGGAGTGCAGTCTATGATGTGATGAAAAGGAAAATCTTTCAATTATGCAGTTGAGAAGGTGAATTTTTAAATAAAAAAGTCAATATTATTTTTTTTTAGGAAAAGTTTAGTTTTAGTTTTTTATTTTTTTAGTTTTCTACAATTTAGGTTTTTTTTTTATACATATTGGAACTTTTATTACTAAACAAACAAAAAAGAAAAGCATGCTTTTTGAGCTTACTTTTGAACCCTCTGATATTCTATCTCCTCCAAATGGCCACTAAAGAGACTGCTTAAAACATAGTTATTGATGCAAATGGCATCAAAGTACATTGCATGTATTTATTAGCAGTTATTTGGGACTCCTTTTGACAAATTTACAATACTCCCTTAAAACCCAAAATTGCCAAGAAATTGGGTTCCGAGCAATAAAGTCAATCTTTCTGTCTCTTAGCCCAAAATAGTGGTTGAGGCGAATATCTATGTATGGAATGGACTTATGTAGCATGGCTCTGATCTTTTTTGGCCAGGCTCCAAAGACCATGTTAGCTACAAACACTTCCGACCTGGCCTTTCAGCTAAAAGTGGTTGAAATTTTATACGCTCGATGGGGCTGATTTATCATTTAAATGGAATTGCATATTTAAAATAATGTTTCATAATAATACTGCACACAAATGACATAACATGAGGACCATTTACAAACTGGATTAACCTTCACACCGCAGCAATTATCCTTGGAGAACAATATTACGATGGCCGAGTGGCAACTCGATGTCAGTTGGCAACTTGCAGCAGAACGGGTGGGATAAAAAGTTGAGCTTACCAGGGGGAGAACAGGATGAGTTGGGGTCGTGCTTTGCAAGGACTTGTCGTGACTGTTGTTGCCACTTGAACTGGTTGCACACTTGCAAATACATTTGTTCCTCAACACACTCCCATTTACGCAGAAGCACTTAATGTGCTTAATGCAATTGTCAACTTGCTCCGAGAGACTTGTGGCACAACCCGGGAAGTGTGGTTGCGAAGGGATTTGCCTCGTAATGGGCTGTTGGGGCAGATCGGACTAATTAGGTGCCCGTAATGAACCAATTATATTTATTCCAACTATTGCACACTTATAAATTGGTAAATAGTAATTAAAACTTGTACCTTAAAAAATTACCAAAAAATAGGATATATTTTTAATACATCATGACCATTAAACATCATGTTTTTAGGCTAATTGGGGTATTGGAACGGGTTCTTTTCATGTGTCGTTTCCAAATTGAATTCTTAAATGAGATTTTTTTTAATTTTTCACATTTCGGTAATCCTTTAGAAAGGTCAACCATAATTTAAAAATTAAAAGTCAATGAATTCAAGGTATTTTTTATTCTTATTTTATTATGGTATTATTGCTATATTATTCAATTATTTCTAGGAATCTTTTAAACTTAACTAATCAAAAGAAAAACTTCACAATAAATATACAAATAAATAATATTTACTTTTAATTTCTTCAAAAAACAATAATAATATAAACAGCATGATGTATGAAAATGTGCGAGGAACAGTGATTAAAACTAAGTCTAAATAAACGACTAAATATTTGTAAATAAAACCAAATATTTAATGCACAAAATAATCAAATATTGAAAAATATTAATTTTGAACAATCAATACATAGCCTTTTTGAATTGCAGATAAACACTTTCCTGAAATCCATCACATATAGCTGAAATCGGTGTTTGGCTTTTGAAAAAGTAATTTCTGTTGTGGTTTTGGTTGCGAACACATCAGTTTTTTGTGAATGTTTAGAAAAAAAAAGTTTGGCAAATTCAACCTTAGCACCATTTATGTATATTGCTTTTGGAGGACTATAAGTTTAACTTTTTGCACAGATACAATACAGTCTCAGTTAAAGTCCTGTTTGTTTCAGTTGAAAGGCTTACGAATATTGCGCATTAGAGAACCGCATTTCGAAATTATTTGGACTGCCTTTTGGTTGTGTGTTGCACTCCTCAGGAGAAACGGAGCATATGTACAATGCTGCAACTGCACACCACGTACAGTTTGTTCGTAAAAAAATATCAAAATTCACGTGCAACACAACGTGAAATAAACTGACATCAAATTTAATGATAAACTGCAGCTAAGCCAATTCACAGTTGACTTGTTCTAAGGGTGCAACTGCAACGGCCATTACTGGGGGCCCTGGCAAATGCGTGGCACGCAACTGAATGACTTTGGAATGACCTTCGTGGCGGATTTGCAAGTTACTCCGCACTCCGGCGTATCGGAAAATCGCGTGCCACGCTTTATTCGACTATTGCGTAACTTTTCCCATCTTGGCAGGAGTGGCTTTCCTGCGATTGAATTGCAGCCAGGACAAGCAGGAGCAGGAATCGAACAGGAAAATCCACTCAGCTGGGGCGATTCACCTGCTGTCCCTGACAGCTGCCAGCTACTGTCCCGGCCATTAGTTTTAATTAACCAGTGGCAGTCGTTAAGCAAATGGCTTCTTTCATATTACGATCGTATCCGAGTACCAAGCTCCATGGCCCGCCAAATCTCGCCTTCAGCCGGAAATTGCATGCAAATCGACATAAAATTAATAATCTCGCAAATTACTACGTAGTTCCCCTTTGTTGGTGGCTTCCTAATTAGCTGGAAACTTTCCCCTCTAAGTTCTGCGTTTGGAGCATCAGGAATTTGTTAATTATGCCACTGGCCACCCAGTCGCCCTTCCAAGTCTTTAGCTTGATGAGGACATTTTGAAAGGATAAAATCTTGATGAAGCGGTTGGTGGCACAGATTTCCACCGGATTCTATGCAAAGGTCACCACTGTGTGAAGGTTAAATAATTTTGAAGACGATCGAAGCGTTCAAAAACTACATATAATCGGGAACTATATATATATTAAAAATACCTAAAAACGAGGGTATAAATATTGAATTTGAAACATAAAAAATGTGTATGATTAAGTTTTCAAAAAGTTAAGATTTTCTGGACAAGAGATTCGCTCTTTTCCATCTAAAATATAATTTTAGAATTCTTGTAATTATTTTTTTTTTTTTTCAATTTATTTTTGAGTCTTTAGAACGTATCTTCCAATTTCTGAGGTTTATTGGCTTGGCGTATTGTGTTTCCTAAACTTTTTCTGTTTCTCTGGCATTAATGACGTAAAACTTAGCGTGAAAGATTACTCCTGGAGAGGACACGTTGAGGGTCTTAAGATGTATTTCCACGCCGTAAAACAAAGCTAAGCACTTCACGACCAGCGTTTTACGTTGTGACAAAATGTCCAACAACGGAAATCCAAGGGCACACAGACCCCAACTTGGCCCTCCCTAAAAGCATAAATTAAGTTGAAGGAACGGATGCAGGAGCCATGGCATTCATTGTTCCTCAAGGGACCTTTGGTGCATTTATCCTGCGTGACTCTCCATGGCAGGGCCATGGCAGCGCCCTTTGCTCTGTTGCAGCTACCGCAAACCAATTTAATTGCCATTTTTTCCCTCCAACCGACCAAAGACAAATAACCAAAGCTAATAGATCAAGTCATCTTGTCAACAAGCTTTACAATTAAATGGCGCACATCCAGTTTCAGATAACAGGCAACGAATCAATGTAGCTCAAACCGAAGCTTTATTTTAACGATATTTAATAAAAACGCTAAATTGCCAGAAGCAAAATTTGTTCCTTTTGTATTTTAAAGGTTCATTAAAAATTTATATACTCAAGAGCCTAGGGATGTGCTTCGAAATTTTTTATGTTGATCGTGTCTGCCTAGAACTTCCAGTGGATAATTGGACTATGGTTCCGCAAGTGCCCGGCTAGCTCAGTCGGTAGAGCATGAGACTCTTAATCTCAGGGTCGTGGGTTCGAGCCCCACGTTGGGCGAAGTCAATTTTTTTTGAATTTTTTTTTATTTATTCAAAATAGTGTCTTTTGTTTTTATATTATTAAGTAAAATAAATAATTGAGATCAATTTTAAATTACTTCAAAATGAGGAACAAAAAAAAAATAAAAGTTTATCGAATCCTCAAATTTAGGACTATTTATGTTAAACCTTAAAACATACTTATATTTTTTTCAAAAGAGAATACATATATACAGGAATATAATACATATGCTTTACTTACTTACCAATAAAGGGTGTTAAAAATGTTATTTTTATCCCTTTTCTTTTAAATTGATAAGCATTGTCCTTTATCTAATTTAAAAGTATATATATATTTAGCTTTTATTGGGGACCTCTTATAACTATTCGTATTTTTTACGGTTCTAAAAAAAAATACCTAAGTGACTTCCTGTTTACATTAACCAAATGCCAGGGGCGGCATTAATAGTTATGTTTGAGTTCAAAAAAAGTAATGATCAAAAAATTAAAATGCACCTTGTTTATTTTTGGAAAATAAAAAATGGTGATAAGCTGTTAAAACAAATGTTTATAAAATAATATTGAATTAAGTCTATCAAATATAATAGAAACCAAACCTATTTTAAATTCTTTTGCAAAAAGTAACGCAATTTAAAAACGCTGTTTCTTAAATAAAAGACTCCGTGCTTTTTTCGGGACCTTGCAGTGACAATGAATGACCTTGCCATCAGGGTGGACCTTTTGTGCCATGTTCACATTCTGTTCAAATGCAAATGGGAACAGGAATGGGACGGGACGACATTCCTTGCACTCATATAACGCATACGCCCCAGCAGCTCGACACTTGCCCCAGTGCTGCAGAAATTTTTGATTCGGCGTCATTTTTCCCCTCGCCAGGATACTTGCATACAAACGGCATCCTGCGATCTGTGTTTGCCCATTTCGTTGGTGTTCAATCCCAGCGGGACTCGTAAACACTTGGCCAATACACGCACACTCGCCGCGCCACCGAAGGAAGTGCGGAATGCGATTGAGTGGGGAAAGTTGGACGAGGGTTTGGCTTGGCAATTGGCAATCCTTGACCCGTCATAACGTCTTCCCCTCCCCCTCCTCCTCTACCCTTGGCCACCCCACTCAATTCCCCCAGCTGACAGCAGAGTTAAATGAGATATGCTTTTTACATTTTTTCGATAAATTTTCTGCTCTTGCCTCGGTCCGACAGTTTTGGGCGAGGGCGTAGGGCTCTGGAATGGGTGCTGGGTGGTCGAGTTGGATAACATTATTAGTGAACGAAAAGTTTGCCATAAAAATGGCAAACGGATTTGCGCAGCGCTTAAAATTGAGATTTACTGGGGAGCGATATTTATGGCGAGAGCCATGGAGCGAGCGAAGCCAATTTAAGGAAAGTGCTTAGTTATGCCCGGATTCTGCTGCTTATCTGGGTGACATTGATGAATGCCCCGGGCAATTAGTGCTTCGATATATAATGCCAGTGGAACTCCACCAGCTGTACACACAACCAAGATGCATTCTCTGTTCCTGGTCTCTTTCCTCCTGAGCTTGGCCTGGGTTCTGGCCCTCCCGGACTCGGATTCGGACGTGGACTTGTCTGCGACCACGCCGTCTGGAAATGCAACCTCTGAGGAGCCGGAAATTCCCACCAACTTCTCGCCGTTCGCCTTCCGCGACGGACGGTTTGCCGTGAGCGCCTTCGCCAAGGTGAACTGGTTCCAAGCCCAGGCCACCTGCGCCTCCTACGGCTACACCCTGGTCAGCCTTAACATGGAGCAGGACCAACGCGCACTCCGCACCTTCCTCTTCACCTTTGCCCGTAACCAGCAGGACCTGCTCTACGACCCACTTTGGACGTCCGGCACCGACCTGCCCAACGCCAACAGCTGGGTGTGGTTCAGCAATGGGCGCGCCCTGAACTACCGCAACTTCCAGAACGGACTCCCGGGATACTCCAGCGATAATCGAAACTGTTTGGCTATTGATGGCATCTCCGGAACGTGGATCAACGCTAACTGCAGGGACCAGAGGTACTTCATCTGCGAGAAGCGTTGCCTTTTCGACGACGACGTTAATTAATTTAGGACTCGAAGGGCCCTCGAAATTTTCAAAATAAAATATTTTAAATGAGCAAGCTTATACAGAATGGTTTTTATTTAAAAACGAACTTTTAATATTTAAGGGGTTAAGTCTTTAACTCAGTAATATAACAAACTAAAGCGATAAACATTTTCGATGAATATCGGCATTATTTTTGTGGCTGCTAGGCTCTGATTATTGTTGGTGTTACCTTTACCTCGTCTGATCAAGAAAATCTTTAAAAGATCAGCTAACCATGTGGATATATTCCAACTCAACAACATAATAATTGATTTTTTTTTTTAGGAATAGACCTGGTCTGATCGAGTATTTATCTTTTTTAAAGTGGCGAACTATGTGGTCCTTCTTGATTGTTCCTTTCGAAAGAGTATCTGAAGGGTGCAAGCTTAGAAATGGCTGCAGCTAGCTTTCCATTTCTTTTTATTAAAAATAAACAAAAATAATACAAAATATTTAATGCGCCAAAGTAAATATATTTATGTTTAGTTTATTTTGTCATATAAACACGCTTTTGTCTAGCGAAGTGTCGTTTAGAAGACAGACATTTTCGCAAATGAAAAAGTGTTTCTCGTCGCAGGACACACTGTGCCAGAATTTGTCGCCTTTCAGGATGAGGCAAGCATCCTGTTCAGTTTTATCCGACAAGGGTTCCCCCTCCGCCCATTCCGCATAAGTCATAGGCAGACCAGTGCTCAGCCAGGTCCATGTGTAGGTGCGCTGCACCAGGTTTGTGGCTCCCAGCCAAAAGTTCTTGTCGCCAAACTCCTTGCCTGGGGGGAGAGTTTATTTAAGAAATCCATTGACATTATCGAACCAATATTACCATGCAAATAGACTTTGTTAAGCATGAACTGGTGCTGATCATAGTTCCTGACTGTAGCCAGAACAGAGCCCACGCTGTTGCAGATGAAGTTGGCCTCAAACCATGTCACCTAGGGAAGACGAACTGTTGGCGACCGGAGAGGAGGCTTCCGCACTACTTACTTTTGCAAACCCAGCCACGGAGTAGTACTCGTCGCAATCAACGAGGGGATTGCATCTCGGACCGAAGATCTGCTCCAGGTTAGAGCCGTCAACAAAGGCACTTCCCCACAAGGGCAGGGTGCAGGCAACTAGAAATATTCGAATCATACTGAACAGAGCTCGTCCACCCGTCGCTCCATTTATCATCCGGAAAAAACTAAAAATCCATCAATTTTCACTCAAAAATCCATTAGCCCTCCCGAACCATTTTATCAATCCAAACAAAGGGCGCTTTTTCTAGGAAAATATAAAATATTTATTCAATAGTACAAATGTAAACATTTTACAAACTTATTCCCAACGTCTTACAACTCTTGGAAGCTAAGCCTATGATCGGTCCGATTGTCACTCTCTAAAGTTAATAGTTACTACAGTGGTTCTGCGTTGGCCAACGCGTCTAAATTAATTTAAATAACGCCTATTGGGGACACCCTTAGTCCGACAAGATCTATCTAACAATAGTGTACTAAAAGCATGTGTGTAATGGTACCTTAAGTTGCCTGACTCGAGGTCTTCTCGAGGACGCAATGTTCTGGATAAATAATAGAACCAATTATTACGAATTAGCCATTTGGGGCGCATCCCGAGAAGAGTTCGCGGCCTTGTGTGATGAGTTACCTAAGCTAAGCATTTTGAAGTTAAAGTCTAAGTGGGCTAATTCTCTCAAGGCGTGGGCAAGTTCTCGATGGTGTATCAGTTGACAAGACAGTTTGCTCTCGCTCTAGCCCGGTTTTTTGTTCTATTCTAGAATCGGAACGTGGGCAGGTCTTAGACTATGGACGACTCTAAGGAATATCGTTCACCCAACCATACGTCCAATAAATCATCAGTCATATCGATTTGTTAATGCAGATTAATAGGAGTAATACCCTCTCCCAGAATGTAGAAAAAAGTCAACATCTAATAACTAAGTTTTCGCGTTTTTAGACTTGGGGGCATTCATTATTTTCTGCATCATATTTCAGAGAACGATGAGATTGACAGGACGTATTCGTGGTCTCGGAAGCGGATTTAGTCGAAAGTGTATCCCTTGGAATTTTGACCCACCCAACTCGTTTGAAGTATTCTGAATGTTTTCGACAGGAGTAGGGCTCCGCCCTCAGTGGTAGTAGTCGCCGTACTGGTAAGTGGGAGGCTGCTTTGCTCCTTTGCCATTCGGCTGGTAGAGGTTGTGGTGTGATGAGGAGCGGTAGGCGAAGCTGGGCGTGGCAGTCTCTGGTCGGTGGTTCGCGGGGGACTGGGTGCGGCGAGCTCTTCGCTCCTCAATGTTCGCCGGCCAGCGCTGGTGGTGGTCCTCCGAGGACCGTCGCCGGTGGTACCGCTTCGAGGGCGGGCCGGAAGATGTCGCCGGCGCTGGCATGGCCTTATGTTGGCGGTAGCTGCTGTCGTCACCACTACCAGCGCTGAACTGCTCTGCCTGGCGGCGGAGACGCTCGTCCACAGAGGAGTTCGGAGTGCCGTGGAGGTCGATGATGTCACCATGAGAGTTACGGCGCGCGCGCTGCATCTCAATCTCCATGTCTAAGGGGTAACCGTCGTAGGGGCTGTGTCGCTGCCGCTGACGCTGATGTTGCTCGTGGGCATCCAGCCGCTGGCGCCACTCGGCTGCCGACACCTGCTGACCGTAGAGATCGGGCTGGGCCTGGAACTGGGCTCCGCCTTGGCCGTAGATGTTCTGGTAAGAGGAGCGGCGCCATCCGTCCTCGTACCGATGGCGCGGGGAGTCCCGGGCCACAACCTCCTCCTCTGCAGCGGCGGCTTGCTGCTGGCGCCGCTGCGAGCGACTGGAGCTGCTCTCCGAGGAGTCTTCGCCAGAGGTCCCTAATCCCAGGTCCTTCTCGTCGACGCCGTACGCCTTGTAGGGAGCACCAAGGAAGCCCTTGGAGCCGTAGGGCCCGTTGATGCCCATAGTGGGATACTGCATGTAGTACGACTGAGAGAAGGGCTTCTCCAGCTGTTTCTCGTCCAGGCTGTCGTCTACTTCGATGTCGCTGCCGTCATCCTTGCCCGTCCAGGTGAGGCACGACCCAGGTCCGAAGAGGGAGAGCAGCACGGGCAACAGGAAGAGTCCGTGCATGGCTCCAAAGAAGATTACGAGGAAGACCATCTTAAAGAACACCAAAAAGATGTAGCTCTGGGCCAGCAGAAGGGCTACAATACCCAGGATCGTGGAGCTTGATCCCTGGACAATCGGCAGACCCAAGGAGTGCAGAGCCTCGCGGACCCGAGCCTTGGGGTTTCGCTTCTTCGAGGACATATACGTGTAGCAGATGTGGGCGGTGAAGTCCACCGAGAAGCCAATGCACATTATCAGGTTGATCATCGATATGGAGTCCAGGTTAACGTCCCACAGGGCCATGTAGCCAGCGACGCCCAGTTCGATGGAGATGACCGAGAACGCCACCCACAAAGAGCAGAGGATGTTCGGGATAAAGATGAAGGATATGACCATCATAATCAGGGCTCCGATCACCATGGCCTGCACCGAGACGGGACGCACCAGCTCGAACTGGTCGAAGAACACAAAGTATGGATGGAAGATTGAGGCGTTCAGGGGTGAGTCCTTGCAGATCTTTCGCAGATCCCGCACCATCTCCTTCTCGTGGTTGGTGTCTGTGATGTTCACGGCCTGGATGAGAAATCGGGAGGCGATGATTTGGGTCTCGTCCTCGTTGAAGCGAACGTCCAGTGAGAAAGGGTTGCCCGGGAACAACCAGTGCTCCTTCACGGCGTCGATGAAGGACTGCTCGTCGTCCAAGGTCACGTTCAGCAGCTCGTTGTTCCGCTCAAGGAAGGAGAGGAAAGAGCGCAGCCAAGACTCCGTGTACCTTCGAGAGGTCACGTAGGAGGTGTGTTCCAAAGTGCTGGTCAAGTTCTCCACTTGCTCCTGCACCAAAGGATCCGAGTAGTTAAGGGGTCCGGCAATGATAACCTGAAATTTTGAGGTGAGTTAGTCTAATTTGTCTTTAAATATCCTGTTTGAGTGCAAACCTGCATCCTGTAGGGAAACTCGCGGTAGTAGTCATCCTCGCGGTCGAAGAATTCCACCGAGTAGGAGTCTTCCCGAGAGAGCTTGCGGCGCTCTAGGCCTTCCTTGATCTGGGTGATTCCATAGCAGGCGCCCACAAGGTAGCTGGCAAACGCCAGGATGATGATCACCTTGCACCACTTGTTGTTGATCACCGCGGCCAGCTTGTCCTTGAAGAACGCCATCAGCATGTGGTCCTTGTTGTCGATGGGATTGTCGGGGTCATTGGGATCGATGCCTCCTGCCATGATCGCCTTGTAGAGGAAGTTGCGCTTCTCTGTGCCGGCGAAATAGAATTGGAAACAGAAATAAGTAAGTGTGCTAAGACAAGTTCCCATTGACCTCAATTGTGGCCCACTTGCTGTCTGCGAGAGTGACTAGTCTCGTTGCTCGAGCATCATGATCAAGTTCATGCGGCAGCTGGTGGTGCTAAGCCATCGCAACTCCAGCTACTTCAATCCGGTTACGATGCAGTCTACATTTCAAATGTCTTAAAAAGACCTTGTGGCATGAACACTTACTAATTGTAAACAAAGCTTTATTAGAGGCTTAGTTATAGTAACTAATATTGGTATACGCTTGGCGTTTAATTTGTTTTGAAAATTGAAAGTTTTTTTGTTTCTAAGAAGGGGAATGTTTTGCTGAGTGTACGCTGGTCGAACCAGCTTTTTCGTCGGCAATACTCAATAGCCGCTCTCCCAAACTGGAAGTTCACTCACCTTTGATGGCCACCGACATCGGCTGGACCCGGCACCCGAAAATGGAATGCAAATTGCGGCGCTCCCTGTAGCCGGAGATAGCCATGCAGGCGGCGAAGAAGGTGATGTGCCACAGGAACGTGAAGCAGACGGCGAAGACCGAGTACGTGCAGAAGATCCTCACCGATCGGAAGGGGCTGATGATGCCGATCAGGAACGATATGAAGTCGGTGACCGAGGTGATGGTGATGGAGACCGCCGCCTCGGACATCATGTGACCCATTCGCTCCTGCACCGGCATCTTGGCTTTGGTGCGCCTCCATCCTGCCAACATCACAAACGTGTCATCGATGCCAATACCTTAAAGTTGAAGAAAAGGGCATGATAAGTCTGGAATAGGTCCAGAAGATGTTATAATTCCCTCACCGATCATTAGGAAGGGAGCTGCCAAGTTTATGCCAATAAACTCGATGCCGCAGTACATGGCCAGGCCAAAGGCTGCCAGAGTGGCCATAATGGCAGATACGTTTCCCATGAGACCCAAGAAAGGCTTCGACCGCACGGCGTCACCCATCATGCAGGTTATAACACTAAAAATATTCGGTATACTGTGTTATTCAAAGTAACATTAGGAACTTAGGAGCTAACTTACCTGAAAAGTCCCATGAGCAGGAATGTAGAGCTGAAGTAGGGCACGACTGTCTTGGTGTTCTTCTCCAGTTCGTGGTCCAGAGTTCGAGATGCAAAGTAAGAGACCGATATGTGCTTGAACTGGCCAGAGTTCTCCGCATGGCCAACCACCTTGAGGAAAGTTTCCTCCCACTCGGCGCCCCTAAGAAAGCCGTATCATTAGTTCATATTATTTTGATAAGCCTATGGGTAATTACTTGGCATCCTGGCGCTTCGTATCAGCGGTCACGAAATAAACTAGCTGGATGGCAGGCACACTGATCACATGGTTGTCCTCAGTCAACTTGGTGCCGCCGAAGAACACGGGGAACAGGTGGGCATCCCAGGTGACCGGATTGAACATGAAGGGGAACGTAAGGTTAAGCTGCCCTGCCTCTATCTGGAAACGTAATGGATGAGTTGATACATTGAAATGAGAACACGCAAGTGGGTTTGCAAACTTACATCATCCATTAGAGCGTCCAGATTGAGGATGTCGTTCTCGAAGCACTCGTTCTCCCACCGTGCACAGTTGTCCTTGTAAGTGTAGGTGTCGCCATCGTAGGTGGTGGATGCGTTCTGGATGAGGTTGTCCAGCTGGCGCAGCTCCTGGAACACCTCACGCCGAATCATGTTTTCGTCGCCGTCTTTGGCGATCACAATCACTCGCCCGAAGCGACCTGAAAAAGTCAGACATGTCTTGGATTAGCCATGGTACGGGGGCCAGCAATCGGTTTCTAAACAATCAGTGACTTGGGACTTAGGCTCGAGGCTGCCGTTGGTGAGACGTGACAATAATTTTAATTGAAGTTCAATTGAGTTTGGTTCCATACATTATATTTCATTTGTGCTCTGCCTGCTCATTTGTCGCACTTCCACTTGATATAAGTCGATTGTTCCAAAGGCTATTCGATTTTAATGCGCCATAACAAATGCAGCCTCGTGTACGAACTTACGTCAGAGGTTTGGTGCGGCTTTTGTTTGGAATACACCTTTAAATGAGCCTACACATGTCTGCAATGTGTTTATCGATGGCGTCCAAAAGAAATGATGTCCTAATAAGGGATTCTGGGACCTGACCCAAACAAAATCCACAAAATCTCGTTTCCTTAAGTACAGAAACTTTTAATTATTTGATTAAATACAGAATTAAATACAAGCCATTAAATTACATTTTATTTGTTTATTATTTTATTATTCGCTAGACAATTTATCATTTGTGTCGTCCGTATTTCTTAGTTGTGAATGAACTTAAGACTGGCTGAAATATTCGTTTTCATTAGAAAACTTTGCACGTTTCAAAAGCGCTTCTGAATTGAATGCTATTTTTAAGCCAGTGCTCTGAATAAGTGAGCAGTCTCTAAGACAGTTCTAATAGTTAGTTTCGATTGGAAAGAAACTTAAATACTGTATGATGATTATTTTGGCTTCGCTTCAAAGATGATTTTGCTTTTGCCAGTTTTATGGCCGTCACAGTTTGGCAGTTCGATCTGCATGCTTCTTGAATCTGGATCCAAGAAATGCTCAGTGCACATCCAGTGCAGTTCCCCAGAATGGGGGCTTTTCGAAACAACCCGTCTGCTAGATGGCAAACATTCACGATGAAGCAGTGCATTTTTATGAGTTTTTCAAAGAAGATGTTTATTGTTTTCAGCCCATTTTGCTTAAAGCACACGTTTCTCCCATCTTTCCTCGTGCGGTATTGCTAAACTTTCGTTAAATCGTTAAACAGTCGGCTTTAAGTTGCTGATTTCTTGGATATGAAATGAACGTTTTTTGACATATAAGACATAATATTGTATCAAGTTAATTACCCTGCCGTATTTACTGACTTTTAAATATTAGAAAAGCTTCTAGGAATACATTCGTAAACTAGTAGTTTTTGTTTTTCTCTAGTTTTTGTCGACTTTCTAATAAATTAATGCGGCTTTATTTTTAATGATGTATGTATATATTTCATATTTAATGATGTAACAATATTTATTTTCTATATTTTTAATTAGAAACAAGGGGTAGTGTAAACCGCTAAGGGTATTAAAAGGTCGGCTACGACCCCACACAATTGTTGAATATTTTAATAGTAAAATTTCTGCAACTGTTCAAATTTTGATGGCACAATGTCATTTGGCAATTATACGGTACTTTGCTCAAGTTAGCTTTTGCCTTTGTTGTTGCTGCATTTTTAATAAATGTTTCACGTTTGTTGTAGTTATTGTTGCGGCGGAGGTTGTGGTGGCTTTGCCTAATAAACCATTTAGCCAAGTTAATAGCCTGTGAAACCTAGTCGAGTTCAAGACCCCAATAAAGATAAGATATTGTGTCTCCATCTGAGATGAGCACTGAAATTATTTATTGCACATTCGAGCTAAAAGTCAGAAAGGAGATCACAGTTCAGAGGAATGAGCCGGGTTTGGGGCAGAAAGCATTGCTATGACAACCACCCAGATGCAGAAAGTGTTGCAACTTTGGGTGTAAGGTTTAGGGCCACAGCCAATTTCCCGCGTTCAATGATTGTATTTGCCGACACTTACCCGGCCTCGTAATGCGTCCGACATTAAAGCGGTGCGTATAATTCACTTTGAAGTACTGCTCGACGATGGCCCGCTCCGTCTTGCCCTCGCCCGCGATCGGCGAAAACAGGTACTCCGGATCGATTTGGTACTTCAGCTGCTGGTAGCTGTCAAAAGAAATCAGGCATAGTTGGTTATTTTCCCAGAGCTGGGCTAGGGTGTTTACTCACCCCGTCATGCAGAGCAGCGTCAGCAGCACCGGGACGATGATGAAGTACCCGGGGTGCTTGGCTATGCAGATCCCCAGGTGGTAGAATGATTTGTTCAGTGTCCGGTCGACACATGATATGCCGCAAGTCATCTGCAAAGAAAACATGTATTAAATGATATATTAAATGCCTTTTTTGTAATAAAATATTAACCATCTAATGCTTTTTTCTCTTCGAAATTATCTCCCAGCACTAGAATGTCGTGCTCTATGAGCACCGATTTGTACGGTGAAGGTGAAAATAAAACATTAAGCAACGGCAAGATTAAGGTTTTTATTATATGTATATATTAGTATCGCCTAATGTATCTGCGCCCGAGTACGCGTTGCCGTGTCTGTTTGGCTTTGTTCATAGACACCTTCAACTTAAACTTTAGACACGCATTGTTTTTGCTCGCCTAACTCGTGCTGCTGTTTGCCTAAATGAATCTCAACAAGTGCCCTTGTTTGTGTCTCACAACAAAACGAGATGGAGAACAAAATCGCTTAAAAACATTTACAAGGAAACCCCTAATAATGGTCATTAAAACGATTAAAGAAGTCAAGTACATACCAATAACATTTAATGGCAATTAAGTCGTTGTTAAAACAGAAAATAATAATCACCAACAAGAGTAGCTGGGGAATCGGTAGCAAAAATATAAAGCCGCCCCCGGGTGGACTCGAACCACCAACCTTTCGGTTAACAGCCGAACGCGCTAACCGATTGCGCCACGGAGGCGATGTCTTCTGACGCGTCGCTTGCCGTACTAGAACTTAGATGGCGCGTCCGCCGCCTTGCCAAATGACTTGTGAATTTTTTTTCTGCAGGAGCGTCTCCGTGGCCTCCGTGGCGCAATCGGTTAGCGCGTTCGGCTGTTAACCGAAAGGTTGGTGGTTCGAGTCCACCCGGGGGCGTGAATACTTTTTTGTAACATAACTTTTTGAAATTTATACCATTTTCTATATTAGTTTGCTATTAATTAAATCTTTTAAAATTAAAATAACAAAATAAAAATAACATTTTTTCAAGAAGAGATCAGAGAAACCATCTTATGCTGTGATTTTTAAACAGTTTGTTATCTACAATATAAAGGGGGAAAAGTACTTTTCATAGCAGGAATGTGTGTTACAGAAAATAACAAGCAAACCTTAATGAGCATAAATTAGGTTTTCATAAATTAAATTAGGTTTTCGAGATTCCATTCGGGCGGACATACATAACGTACTTAGGACTGGCTCCCCAAATCTATTAGCTGTCAACTGATATTTCCTTCCCTTAAACAAAGATAACTTTAGAAAAGCACTTTATGTTTTTTGCACTTCCCAAGCTGCGCAATAAGTTACGGCCATTTGTCATGCCAAACACAGTTTGTCAAGCCAATTCGGGCGCATAGGCATTATGAATATCTGAGCACCGAGGATATCTGACTTAACATGAATAGAACATTAGCATTGGCATTCGTTTCCATTTAATAGCCGCCGCCGACAGCCGGTGTATGGAAAAGCATACCTGCCCATAAGGAAGACATTTGGAATATGTCCATAATTAGGCAGCAATTACTAGCGTGGCGGGTGTCATCGCGCTTCTATATATTGGACCACTTCGATTGCGCCACGTCCGAGTACTGAACTTTAACTCATTCCAAATTCTTCGGTGCATGCCAGGCTGAATGCCAAATAATTAGATTTTGCGAGCAACCAGACACCTGAAGACTAAACAAGTTTACTTTCCATTTTTTCCGGACATGTGTCCAGTCAAACTGACGTTGCACTTTTACAAAATTTTGGCAATCTTGTTTTGCTTTTCGTACGGTAATCGCTGCTATTACCACACGGCTAAGGTGGGCACTGCGGCCCGAGCCTAGGCCGAGCTCGCAAAATTGAGTCATGCCGCCGTCTCAAGGTTACAGCTCTGACTTCCACTCCAACTGTAACTCCGACTCTAACACCTACTTGGCTCCGGCAGTGTGTTGACATAACGGTTCATTGTGTCAAAGTGATTTAATAAACAAAATGGTCACTCTCGCACCCTCCCACCCTCTTCACAAGCAAACACAGTTTGGGAGGCGCGCTTGCGCCCAGATAACTGTTTGTTTATCAGCCCACCTTTTTTTGGTGTTTGGTTTTTATATGGGAAGGTAACCTTTTACCTCTTGGGACAACATATGATTTTTGGCATAATTTTTTAAAACCAGCGTAGTTTCTTCCTAACCATATTTCATCTCCACCTTAGTTTTTGTACTAGCGTGGATGCAATAACGATTTACCGTTCAAAGTTCCAATAAACAAACATTTAAATGGCTGAAACACAAAAACAGCTCTTAGCTCAACAACCAGCCCACAAAACAGTTTTGTTAACATTTTTTCAAACTGGATGATGCACAAGTATTTGCGCAGAGTCGTAATGGAACAGATTTGAACCCTGTCTCGTGTGGAGTGGTCTTGCGGACCCAACACCTGTCGCCCTGACTCTGACAGCACTAATCTGCAATCAAGTCCCCACCGCTGAATGAATAACGCCACGTAGTTATGCAAAATGAAGAGAGTTTAAAATAGATATTGTACAACATATCCGGCGTCCGATGCGGTCCAAAATCGCCTAATGAACTTTAAATATTTGTGTCGCAAGTTCGATGGGGTCCAGGCCCCGAAAGCCGACTCATCAACGCTTCAGTTTTTATAATAAACTTGGCTCACTTCTTCGCCGAGCCGATGACGTCGTTTGAGCGACGTTGAATGACTCAAAACCCCCCGTCGATACAAAGTGCAACATCATCTCTTTACCCGTGTAGTTGCTCCGATTAAAGCACATTATGAAACTGCAGTCACAATATTTTCGATTGCCACCTGCCCCAGAGCACCTTCGGCAGGTCGACATTGCGTGCCTCGAAAACCGATTCGCGACGGGCAATACCCTCCCCGAAAGCTGTCAGCTCGTGTGATGGAAGCGAAGAATTTTGAGAGGGTTCCGATTTTTTACATAATTTGTAGGTCACCTAATGTCGGTTCGCCGTGAATTCTTCGCTTTTGGCAACCCAATTTTGTCATGAATATATATGAGTGTTTTTTGTGAATGTTTAATGTTCAGCATGGGCTTGGAATGCGAGTCAAAAGCTTTTACATTTTGGCTCGTGAAAGTTGCTGACCAAAATAAGTTCGTCGCTTCGATCTTTCGATTGTTGTCTTTAGTTTCTGTGCCGAGCAATTTCGCGTTTTATTGTTTAGATTTCTGTTGTTTAGCTTTTTTTTCGAATTGATTTTTCTATTTGGAAGCTGTATTCGCATATTAATTCTCCGCCCATCTTAGCGTCAAAGTAAAAGTAGAACTCCTGGACCCACTCGCCTGTGAATTTCACCCGATTTGGCCCAAATGGAGGCCAGTTCTGAGAAATTAAAAAGATGGAGAGGCCGCAGTAGTTCGTTGACGCGTTTTCGTCACTGCAATAATCCGAGTCGGCGGGACCGGGCTTACATAACTCCCTGCTTGGTCCAGCCCCGTTTAGATGTTTGTTGTTGTCGACATTGCCTGGCTTAAACAATTTATATAATGCATATTTACAGGCAGAAAAAAGAAGAAACAGGAGGCGAAAAAGAGCTAAACAAAAATTGATTGCGAAGCGGGCAAAACCAATGCAAACTTTTGGCGAGTTTTTCTTTTCGATCCAGTCAACAACTTTCACTTTTGTGCGTCGCGGGGCACAAAGCAAAACTGCCGAGAAATTACAAAATTAATATTAATTAATATTTAAATATATTTTGCCAATGGAATCTCGTTTTATGTTTTTCCTTCCATTTTAGCCGTCTGGTTTTCTGTTTGATGGGTTTAGCCCCAAAATAATTTGGGTCAAGTCATTGAAGTAGAACTCAAGATTCGATTTGTGACCTTTGCACGTGGGCGTAACATATTGGCAGAAACATTTTCAAATCACTTTTGTCAACATGGCTTAAGCCTATTTGTGTTTTTGAGTATGAATTTGGATATGGCGACTTTTTTCTTCGAACAGCACTCGGCCAGCTGAAAAAGGTCTCTTTCAATTGAAGCCGATTGCCAACAATTGTTTGCAATGAATGTTAATTAGTTGGCTTCGAGGCTATCGAATTAACATTGATCGCACTAACTGTTTTTGACTGCTGACTGTTTTGGGCGAGGGACTGAAAGCCAGGCAGGTTCTGGCTGGCAGCTGGCAGTAGCCAAGCCGAAATTCACTTTCTACTCTCAAGCGCCTTATGACCGATCCGAGCATAGTCACTGAGCTGGCCGGGATACTTAAGACGCATGCGCTCAGCCCGGAACTGGGTCACTCTCACACACACAAGCATTGGCAACACACACACACACACGCGCGGTCGCTTTCAATTTGAATTCAGCTTTTTGATTTGTTTGCATTGCATTAATTAACCATTTACCTGGCGAGCTGCTGAAGAAAACGCTTTGGTTTCGGGCTTATCTCGCTTTGTTTAGTCACTGATCTGTGGGTCAGTGGAACAGGCTCCGAAAGTATTTCAATCTGATTTCATTCATCGAAATTGGCTCGAGATACAATCGAACGGAAATGAATTAACTGTTTATTAGCCACAAAATGAATCTGTGTGAATACAGTAATTACTCTTCAATCGAAGTCAAAACCTTCCCAAAGCTTAAGCATTCCTTCCATCACTGGCCGATATCATCGGAGCCATCTTAGAACTCATTTAAGCTAAACTATGCAGTAATTTTGTTTAAGCGCTTTGGTTAGAATTAATTGAGCGGGTAATGCCGTCGTTTGTTTAGCGCATACTTTCTCGCTCACTTTTACTAGCTCGGCTCGGATTCACTTTCCTTGGAAATTAGTTAATTATGACAGAGTTTTCCTGCCATCAGCCCCGGGTTAATAAATCAACCAATTGACATACTGGCGACGGCAAAAACACTCGTAAGCCGAACGACAAAAAGTCTAAAACAAACGCTTCGGGAAGAAATGGCGGCGAAGTAACAAAGAGAAAGAAGCGACGAAGAAAGAAAAAGAAAGTGCAAGGCTGATCGCATATCATATGTACCGCACACTTACATACATACATACATGTGTTTCTGATCTATGTATTAGTGGGTACACTTTTTGTAACGGCATTTCTGAACTCAAACCAGCTGTGAGCTTCTCAAGAGAGAGAGCGAGAGCTTGAGAGAGCCCACTTTTCCTTTCAAGCTGCCCCGCCCCCCAACGGTTAACTGTAATTAGTTTGCCCGATCAGTTAGCAAAATGCCCAGTACCCACTGCCTAATTCAGGCAATAGGCTTCGCATTTTCACAACCTCTGTCGCTAATCATTTATGCAAACACTGATTTATAGCTTGAGCTGGAAATTAGCAAATGATGGGCTGCTTGAGGTGTTGCTAATTAAAAGCTGTGAATGATTAATAGAGCGATAAAAGTGATTCCTGGGTAATTGGCCGATCAGGAGCAGCCATTCCCGCAGGTCGAAGGTGGCAGGCTACCTGCAGGGCTTGTGTGTTTGTCGGCCCAGGCGACCTGATCCGATTCGAGCCTACCTGTGCCCAAACGGCATTAGTGGTGAAACTGTACGCTCTGTATCTGTAACCTTGAGCATAATTGAAGCCGCCTTTTGAAAATCGATTGCCATCGATTGGTCCATCTTGACCGTTCAACCGGTTTCGTTTAGCCGCGATTTTCACTTGAATTTTCATTAACTGGGCCGAGAAATCCCTCGGTTATGTCCGCGGCCCAGTGTCAGGCCCAATCCGGCAACCGGATCACCAGAGTTCAGTTTATGTAATCACTAGTGCCTCTGGGTCGGATCCACGATTTCTTTCGAGGGGCGCTGTTGGCCAATGTTTGCTTTTGGATGCTTTCCTTGGCCATTTTCCTCACACACGTCATCGGGGAATGGGTGTCTGATCCATGACCTGTTTTGTACTGCTCAGGTGTTTGACACTTTAATTGTAATTGTAGCTGCTCTCGATTCGAGTTACATGCCTTTGGTTGTCAAAATTTGTGAGTTTCTTTGTCGACTGCTGAGCTGCTCGGCGGTCCGAACTCGAGTTGGACTTGGCACCGGGTCGGAGTTGCAGATAATTGTTGCAATTGCAATCGGAGTGAGGAAAAAACGTCAATTAGCTTTTACTGCTGATGCAAATGGAGCCACACTTGGCCACCAACTCGATCCGCTTTTTCGGATAAGTTTTTCGGATGAATTGCCCCTAAAGTTAAAAATGTTCTGTATGCTCGATTTTGTCATTAGTTAAATGTCTTCCCTCCAACAAAGCCCGACTAATGCGGCGACTTACCGAATCCATTTAACGTCTATTGTCGTAAGTACTGAGTACACCGCAGTTTTTAGGAGAAACACTTAGAAATAAATTATTTTTGAACAGTACAAGGTACAATGTACCATCTCCAGTTTAAGAAGAAGTCCTCGCTTAGGTCAACAACACAGCAGAGGATTTTCAACAACGCACTTTCCAGCAATCATTCGAAAACGCAATTGCCTCCTGAAAATTTCCTATGTCAAGACTAAATCAACCCCCTGAGTGACAGCCCCGGGTGGAAAATTGCGCATTTATCTTTCAGGAAGCTTCGAGGCAATGAGCGTTTTTGCTTACCGTTATGCTTTTTTCGTTTCTCGTTGAACGCAATATCCGAGATGTCGCTTCCTTCACAGTATTATTTTGAATTCGTATCCAAAACCAATTTTTGATTGTTAGGCTTTCAGTAGCACTTGGTTAGCTTCGAAATTCGAAAGTGAATTTCTTAATATTTAAAAAATTGCACACTATTTGCACTAGGTTGGGCCATATTTTTTTCTCGTGTTACACCTGGCGGCGGGACCGAATCGAAGCGAAGATATTATGTCGAAGGTGGTGAAGGAAAATCGAACGGAAGCGGAGCGACGCGATGACCGCTGTCTTTGGGACCGTCTCTCAGACTGAATCGGATGCCGCGATTTGGGTTGAGGCAGAGACTGCGAGTGCGGATCACGGATTACCGATTGCGGATTACGGCATTCCCCTTACGGCTTACGTTGCCGCTTACGCACGGCTACGAAATTTCGAATTCAGTGACCGTTAAGACGCCGATCGCCGTCGTCCATCCGCTTTAAATTGGCTTTGTTCGGCGATTTTTCTGGGTGCTGTTGCTCTCTTATGGGGCGCCACCGAAGGAAAGACGGAAAGAAAGTTGCGCGCACACAACCGCCGCGCTCGACGTAGCGAAATCAAGTGAGGTTTACGTCGCAGCCGCTCGACACTCGACGCTCTTGCTGCGCTCAGCTTTGAGGCGGCTGCGCTCTCACCTGCCGCTCACCTGGCTCTCGCTCCGTCTCGGAATGCACCGCTTTGAAGCGGTTCGCACGATTTTCGGGAAAAATCGCCTCCCCGCCGGTCCATCGAATACCTGTTTCCATCCACAGGTGTGTTCGCGTTGTTGGTGCAGTCTGAAGGTCGCATTTTCGCTCATTAATCGCTACTTTCTTCTGCGCCTGCGCAAAAGATTTTATGGGAATTACCGTCGCGGCTTCAGGTGAATTTCGACAGGGATTTTATGAGTATACTCGCGGCCCTACGTTATACGATTTCGTCTGAATTGCGACTATCCTCATTTCTAACCAACGAGTAAGCCATGCAGAAATGAGATTTGAGATCGCTGCCAAGATGGAGAATGTTGGTAGAAATGGTGGTCCACTTTCAACCAAATACATATTTCATTCTGAGTCGTTCTTCAAATCAGTTTACGATTCTTACATTGTTTTCTAACTAGAATTTTCTCGTTTGCATATTTCTCTGTGAAACTTCCACCGCTATTCAAAGCTAAACGTATTCATAGTCAAAACTCCTATTTTTAGTTAAACTTTTAAACTTTAAGCTGTAACTTAATATGTAAACTTTAACTCAAACTCATAAAAAGTGGCTCATAGTAACTTGAAAAGGTGGAACATCTAAAAAGTATGTTTTTAGTGCTGCAAAAAAATTCCGCACATATGTATTTAAAACTTGTGTTTTTAAATGTTTTGTTACTTTATAAAATTTGATTCAGAATGTAAGAATACATTTTCAGTCAAATAGTGATTTCTAAGCTTATTCTTAAACGCTTTATTACTTGGTGTGTAGCATGTCCACCTCAACATTTAGAATATCACTGGGGTAGTATTTTTGAAATATTTCTAGTGAATGTAGTTTAACCTATTAGGGTTAAAATTCTTAAAATGTATACAAAATCAATCTATTCTTAGTTTATATTTATTTTTTTAATTAATTATAGACACAAAGATCCATTGTGATCTTTTGTTTGTGCGGAATATCTGAAATCAAATAATTTTATTTATTTTATTTTATATTATATTAGGCTCATATATGTATATGGTTTTGCATAAAAAGAAAGTGCCTAATGAGTAATGACTTAAATTTGATAAAATCTACTGGAAAATGCCACAGAAGATTTGAGCTGTAGAAAGCATCTCCAGCAAAGCGTCCGCATTCTAGAAAATTGTATCCCGTGCGTCATTTGCTGAAATAAATTAAAATCTCAAAACTATGCGCCATAAAATGAATTATAATACAGGCGACTAATTTTCCCTGAAAAAAACGTCTAATTCACAAAAAACGGCGTGGAAAATACTGAGCGTCTGATAGAGCCCGGGTGAAGTGCGAAGAGGACAGGTACACAAATATTACGGCTGAGAATTTAAGCGGAAATTTTAATAAAAATCATTTACAATTTATTTCAAACAGAGAAAAGTGAACACAAACAGCGCCAGAAGCAGAAGCAGAGAACTACAGAGGCGCGATAAAAATATCTCTGGACACACACACCAATGCGGAATATATATGGATATATAGAAATATAGATGGGCAGGCGCAACAATGAACTATTGGAAGTATCACGGGAACGGGAGTGGATACGGCGATTCTCCATTCTCCCGTCCGTATACTTACTATAGTCGTATGTGTAGTAATGTCAGCCGAGCACGTTCAACTCGGCCGAGGAGGATCGGGTCGGGTAATTGAGCAGAGTAGGTGGGCAAGTGTTGAATTCAATTCTGGGCAATCAAGCTCTGAGATCTACATGTACATCATCACACACTAAGTCCAGCATTAACACGGTCCTCTGTTCACTGTCCGTTGGCCGTTGTCCACTGTCCGGAGTCCGTTGTTCAAGGCGGCAACGGCAACATTAACGAGTCTTATGATTGGCTTCTGAATTACGATTATACACTGCCCGAACCGGGGATGCCTTTCGAGGGTCCTGGAACACTATCCCATGGGTGCGGAGCTGATCTAGGAGCTCGGTCTCCTGGCTGAACAGGGCCACGTGTTCGCGCTGCTGATCCAATTGAGACAGGTTCTGAATCCTCCCGTATTGCCGCAAGCGGTAGACCGCGTAGACGATGACCACATTGGCCGCCATCAGGACGATGAACAGCCACTCGCGGGGTTCGACAAGGTTTCTCTTGCTAAGATGCTCCATGTAGCGCGTGTACGTGTCCTGGAAAAATTTGTCGAGACCAATGCCCGCCTTGCTGACCGCCAGGAACATTAAGAGTAATAACCCTGTCAGCAAAAGGTCCAGCCTGAGAAACATTGTCACAAGATTCTTTATGTATCCCCCTGGAATTCGATTATGCTCGTTGCTCTGACAGATTTCTCCCAGTGTAACCCGGTCTGCTAATTCAATTTAAAGCTCATTTGATGCCAGTCTTAGAAAAGGCAATGCGATGCTAATTGTGCTTTTTATGCCCTAAAGCGGGAAATTTAAAGAACTTGTATTTGTATCATGGATATAAAAATGAGCATTTAATAATAAAAATAAGCTTGATAGGAATGTTTCAACCTTCCACCCACTCAACTGATGTTGAGATTTAACTGAGATTCTGATACTAAGATTTGAACAGATGTTGGACTTTATGGATTTTAAAATCCTTAAAAAAGTATGTTATATTTTGTATAAAAAAATTATTATAAATGTACATTTTTGGCAACATAGGCTATAATATATGTACATATTTATGTACATATGTACATTAGTGACCTTCGGTGAGCTTCGAATTCATGCATTTGGTTACATTCCTTTTTATGCTAAAGTCATACTTTTCGAAAAATGTTTGATTAAAATTACGAATTGCATCCCGAATCCCGAGAATCCCGTTTTAAATTATAAACAAAAATACCTTATAAATTATTATCTTTCACAAGTTAAGCAATTTTTAGAGAAAATCTTTCGAGGCGTATTTCAAAGTTGAAATATAAGCAAAGAACTAGTAAGCAAAGTAATCATTTTGTAGATAAAATCTTTGGAACATAATTACATCCTTTCAGAGGGTATTATCATTTTGGTCAAAAGTGTGCAACCTAGTGAAGGACATATCTCCGCCCCTAAATTATATATATTCTTAATCAGGATCACCTCCTGAGTTAATATAAGCATGTCCGTCGTCCGCCTGTCCGTCTGACTGAATGTTTCTACTCGCAGGCTCGGCGACTATTATCGGCTATTATATAGGGGCCCGTGAGTTGTACCCCCCGGGCCCGAAATTACCTCTCGACGGGCCTGTCTACGCGAACTAGTCTCCATGTTTTAAAGCTATCAACTTGAAACTTTGCCCACACCCTTCTTGCCTTTGCACGCAGTATATACATACATACATATGGTATGTATGTAAGTTGGAACGGACGGGATTCGCCGACTATATCCTATATATAACTGCTATATAACTGATTGATGGGATATGCTGTAACTTTGGTTTTTTTAGAGTTAGTTACTTTGAATTTTGTACGAGTGCTATTTTTGACAAAATAATACGACATATTAACTTTCAAAAGGATCGCCCGACTATATCTTATAGCTGCATTATAACTAAACGGTCGGAAATGACCAAACTTTCGAGTTTTTGAAGATAGAAAGATGGAATTTCTATTTTTTGTACAGATTCTATTTTCGGTCAGTTAATCCGACGTACCTAATTTCATAACGATCGGCCGAGTATATCTTATAGCTGCAATATGACTGAACGATTGGAAATGGTATTTGGTAAGAATACCAACTTTGGTATTTTTGAAGATAAAAGCTTGTGGTTCTTTTTTTAATTTTTTTTTTATTGTAGTAAATTGGTTATATTATGATGCTGTCATAAGGGTCGACCAACTATATCCGATGGTTGCGATATATATCCGTTAGAAAGGAAGTTAGCTTTCCTTGTTTAGGTATTATGCAGTTATTGCCCTTAAATCTTTGTATTTAAAATATTGTTATCATTACACTATCTGCAAGTCTTAGGATTTGCTTATCTTTGGGGCCTTTCCCCAAAGAGAGGATAATAGAGATAATAGAGGTATACGAATTTTGCGAGTTATGTAACATGAGATATGACATATGACTTAGAGCTACTCAGATCGAAAGCTGTTGAGCGATAAATCTTATATTAATATCTATGTATGATCTTAAAACAAATCTGAAAATGTCTCAATAATAATCGATTTTAATCTATATCATAAAATAACTGTCATCAATTTTCATACCCTGTATTGAATGAATTTTAGTTTGTGAGAAACAGTGGTGTCATTTTTTTCTGAGCAAAAAAAGCTGGATCAACGAAAAAAAAAAAGCTAAAAAAAGCGGAATACCAGAAAAAAAAGTTCAGAAAAAAACTGATTTTTATAAGGCAATGTACTGCATGTTATTCACTAATAAACACTCAGTTCCACTTAACATAAAATATATGGGTAATTCTCTAACGGATATCATTACAAAGAAACAAAAAAAACCAATAATGTACAAAAATTAAGATCTATATTATATTTAAGATGTCGTCAATATTATCATCATCATCAGTAGGATAAAATTTCTTGTTTTCAATTGTAGATAGGCAGCTGGGTGGTATATTATAGTTAAAACAGCACATATTGTGTCGACGCAGCCCGTACCTAAAATTTTAAGTAAATTAATTTATAATTTGAAGATACAAATAAATTAAAATATGGACCTTATACTCAGTATAGAGTTTAACGTTTCAACGCTCATGCTATTTCGAATTTTCGTTTTTATTAAATTTACTTAGCTGAACACCCGGCAGTTTCCGCCAGAATCCCGATATTTAAGAACTTCAGCCCAGAACTTAACAGTATCATCGACATTTTCCCACTCTACCAGGGTTATGTCGTTGTACAGTCGTTCAATTTTATCTATATTAGGAGTACCAAAATACTCAAGGATTGGAGAGATTTGTTTCTTTTTGATTTTTAAAATATTTTCAACAGAGAATGCATCAAAAAGTAAACTAAAAAAAAAGCTGCGTAATTTTGCTCAAAAAGCCAGAATTCCCGCTGCCCGCTGTTTTCATATTTTTCCCGCAATCACGCTTCAAAAAAACCCAGATCTGACGCGAAAAAAGCGGAAATGACACCACTGGTGAGAAACAATATCACATTTTAATTTTAAGTTTTAGTTGTAAGCGGTTCATACGCTTTTCAACACTAAAAGTTAACACATGTGACACACAGTTGACACGGTAATTGCAGCCAAGTTTACTTTGGAAATCACCTTCGTTTTCAGATTCGAAACCTTGCAACCGATTAATTATTCCAAGAAAACAATTTAAAAGTAATTTTTTAAGTGAAACTAAATTATTTTTCAAATCGTGTCTTATTTACTCATATTTTATTATATAAAGTTAACATAGATTAAGGCTAACACTTTTAAATTTTTCTTATCTCAATTTTTAGTTTTTTTTTTAACTAGTTCTTTGTCATTTGAATGGGCTGCTATTATCAAACTCATTTTAAATAAACAATATAAAACCAATTACTATACAAGCTTAAAGCGCTTCACAACACTATAATCTTTGGCGCTTTGGCACTTGATAGCAGCCAACTTCACTTTGTCTAACACACTTCCTTTTTATTTCGTGATTTGAAAATTTCCCTTACCAATTTTTAGAATGTTGTGCAACTTCAATCTGCAGGCCAAGGTCGTGTTGCATCCCCTGGTTCTGTTCCAGATCATCGACTCCTACGAACGACGCCCAAAGGATGCTACAGAGGTTTGTACCAAAAACTGTGCTTCTGCAGCTCTTAGACTCCAATCTCCACCAGATCATCGGTACCCTGCTTGGTCGCTCTTATGGCAGGGAGGGTCATCGGAACTATGAGATCACGATCACCAACTGTTTCACGGTGCTGCACAAGGAGCACCCGGAAAGCACACGCATCGACCTGGACTTGGGCTACGCCAACGACATGCTGGAGCTTAACCAACTGACCTATCCTCAAGAAAAAGTGCTGGGATGGTTCTCCACAGGCAAGTCTGTGTCGCGGTCGGCACTTCTGCTCCACGACTACTACTCCAGGGAGTGCAGCGATGGGCAGCCACTGCACCTGCTGGTGGATGCCACCCTCAAGGGACAGAGGCTGTCGACGCGCCTTTACTGCGGCGTGGAGATGGGCGTTCCCGGTGGCACAAAGGGCCTCATGTTCTCCTTACTCCCACTTGAGATGGCCAGCGACAGCCCCGAGATGGTGGCCCTGCGCCTGATGCAGAAACAAAACCTGCAGCCTGGTCCTAAGCAGGTGGGTCGCATTCTGCCCGAACTGGTACAGGTGGTTGAGGCGACGCGGGAGCTGCAAGTGCGCCTGGACTTGGTGCTGCGCTACATCAACGATGTGCTGGCCAGAAAGCGGAGGCCGGACAACGTGGTGGGCCGGGCGCTGCACGACACGCTTACCTCCGTGCCCTTGGTGGATGCGGACAACTTCAAGATTATGTTTAGCGCCAGCGTGCGCGACATGCTGATGGCCATCACTCTTTCCACGATGATCAAGACCGAGTTGCAGATTAGCGAGAAGCTCTTTGGCATGCCCGAGCCTTAGAACTCTTCAGACACACACTATATGCAACCTTTGATCAATAAGATTAGCATTCCCGGTCATTCCTGGACCTGGTTACCCGCCTTATCAACTGTTTCCGAGGGCAAGTAAATAATCCACCGATGTCTAGCGTAGAAGCGGGCTTATCAGCTCCAGGTGATCACTTTCTTTTCTAAATAGGCTGCATTTTCTAGACTCTTCCATGTAGCCTATATAAAATATAATTAGAAATACGAGCTACCCTCATTCCTCTAAGCTAATTTATATATATTATAGATTATACACTATTATTACAATATAATCTATACTAACAGAGGAGTTTTCTAATGCAGCACTTGGTGTATTATTTCAATAAGAAATTTAATTCAAGAAAGGATATAATAACACCTTTTGGGAACTTAAAAAGACATAGCATATCATTGTCTGGATAGAATAGCATCATTTTTTTTTCCTCATGGAGGTTTTATTCGTTTTTTTTTTGGCGCTAATGAGTAAATAAATTAAAACATTTAATGTATCAAAGCTCATTATTTATAAAGCTTATATAAAATGTTTATGTACGGCAAAAACATAATCTCAAATTCTATATTTTGATTAACAATTCGGGGAAAAATTACCAGAATGGCTAGTCATGGATGAATGGACTTTGGAAACTTCCAGCCACCATCTTGAAAAGTCTTGATAATGCGATTGATTCAAAAAAAAGCGATGTGATAGAGGCGAGGCTTCCCCCATTGAAGTCAGGGTGACGTAATAGGAAGCCCTTTAAAAATTATCCAATTTGAATGCGGATTTCGCGTTATCCGAATTTCGGGGTCCTGCAAAGGAGATGGCCAGAAGTGTTTCGCCGGTATTCCGACTCCTTAAGCCACTTTTTGGCACCGAAAGCTCGCCGTGAATACAACAACTGAAAAGGAACTGGGAAACCCTCTGGGATTAAGAAGATCGCGACAAAACGGCGATAAGGGAGCAATCTACTCTGCCCCGATTTATATTGGGCAGGAGGGGTTCAAGGGGATCATCTGGACCACCCAAATAACAAGAAGATAAAGCCTTATCGCGGTTCAGGGACAATCGACGGTTGTCCGCCAGGGTAATCAATTAGCAGGCACCAACTGCAAATTAGCAAACGTTGACGCTGATAGTCGATAGTGACCCCCACCCTCGGACTCGCAGTGCTCTCAGAGTCCCCCGTCCCCTTCGCAGATGCTGCTCCGCTGCTGCCCCCGCCCCGCAGCCAAACCGACGCCGCCGGCACTTATCGCCCAACCCAAGCCAAGGGCTATCGGAGCGCTATGTGCGCCCCTTCTGATAGCCATCGCCATTAGAAGCGGCTCTGTTCCAAATCGGATCCGCTCGGCCCGGACGGAATGGGCAACGGAACGGAGCCCTCAGACGTCCAGCGACCGGCGAGCTGATCAGACGCCACTCGAAAAGTATTATGTTGTCGTTGCTGAAGCTACACCACCCTCTGGTCTGCCGCTGCTGCCTGCTGGAGCAGCCGCCGCTCTACCACACCATCCACGATGCATCCAGCAGCCTGGCCGCGGAGTTGCGGGCCCTGGCCCCCGCCCTGCGCCTAGAGCAGGGCGACGGCCTCACCGACGTCATTTGCGACCTCTGCCTGCGACGCCTCCACGACGCCAGGGACTTCCAGCGTCGCTGCGAGCAGTCGGAGCAAGTCCTTCGCCAGCGACACGACCAGTGGAAGCGCTCGGTGGCTGCCGGAGACGCCCTTGCTCTGGACGACGTGCTCGAGTGCCTTGAAAGGGAAGTGGGCTGTCTGGAAACCGCGTCTCAAACTGTGCAACCGCTCAAGCCCGTTGCATACGTGGCTCCTCTTACGGAGGCCGTGGATTTTGGTAAGCTTTCGTTATTTTTGTTCAGTGTATTATTGAGACCTATTCGTCCATCTCCAGGCCTCAAGTACTGGTGGTGGCTTTGAAAGACTAGGGAGACTGGGGAGGTCAGCCTTATCAAGAATGTACTTATTTTGGGAAAACACAAAGTATTCTTGATAAACATATTTCGGACTTGGAAGTCTAATGTTAATAGAGATCTTTTATTATTAATTATTGATTCTACATTATTCGAAAAAGTATTCAATAATTGAATATTTTATTAAATCTAGGCATAATTCAGTGGAAATCATAGGGTATTAAAGTGGATTCTAGTTTTTACAAACAAATGGAAGAAGGATTATTTTTTTATATTATTTGTATATATTGTACTTAGAGCGACTAAGATAATGTTTAAAATCCATAATATAAAGAAAATAGTACTCGAACCTAGAGTTTGGATCGCCAAATCCCATCTTAATTTTTTTACTTTTATTTCATTCTTTATTTAATATTATTATTTCTTTATTGATACACCTAATGAAAATCATTATTTTTAGATAACTTAGACTTTCATGAGAGTCCACCAAGCCTATATGAGCTTCCATCAGCTCCTTGGGTGAGCACATTGGATGCCGGCAGTCTGAACACCCCTATGCACCAGCCGGAGACCCCCGACGCCATTTTAGGGGCTGGCAACGAGCACACGGGGAATGAGTCCTCCAAGGATCCCACCCTGGAGGAAGCAAAGAAACCAAAGATGCGACGGACTCGATCCCGTCCGGAGGCCCCGAAGGCGAAGGCCGAAAGGGAGCAGAAACCCAAGTCGCCGCGATCGCTGCACCCGTGTGGCGAGTGCGAGAAGAAGTTCACCAGGAACTTTCAATTGAAGCTGCACATGATCGCGGTGCACGGAATGGGTGAGATGCGGTACCAGTGCGAGGACTGCCGCAAGACCTTTGCCTCCCGGCACAGCCTGCGGTACCACGTGAAGTCGGTGCATTCCACGGAACGGCCCATTGGCTGCCCGCACTGCGACCGGCGTTTCGTGCTCCGCACCCAGCTAATGTCCCACCTGCGCACCCACACCGGCGAGGCCAAGCCGCGCATCTTCTCCTGCCCGCGGTGCACCAAGTTCTGGCCCACCAAGTCCGACCTGCGAACCCACATGCGGAGCCACAACCCCACTCAGGACCGGCCCTTCAAGTGCGACAGCTGCCCCAAGTCCTTTTTCACCCGCGGCCACCTCACCTCCCACCTCCTGGTGCACACGGGGGAGAAGCCATTCGGGTGCGAATACTGCGACAAGCGGTACCAGAGCGTGGGAAACCTGAACAACCACATGGTGCGCCAGCACGGAGACATCATCGAGGCCCAGCTGGGGATGGAGCCCATCGAGAGCTGATGAATAGGTTGACTCTCCGCTTGGGGCTAGGGTTGGGATTCAGCTACCGCATCCGCATCCGGAGGACTGGCTGAACAAAGTATTAGGGACTTTCGCGTAACAACAACACGCGGACTGCAAAGTGCAAAATATTTATTATTCAATACTCTATTTGCCTAACAAGCTTACTAGCTTTATAGAGTTATAGCCGAGTTTCAAAATATTGGTTTTAATGAAGAATAGTTTCTTCCATTATAATTTAAGAACCTTTTCAATAATTCATGAAAATGAAATAAACGTTTGTTTTCAAAATGAGTTAAGTGATGATTAAATCTCGAACTGGGAAATTGGACTTTTGCTTTGAATTATTCGAATTTTCCATTTTTATAATACGATAATACCAGGAAACCAGACAAGTATTTAAAAGAAGTCCCTGGGATTGCGAGCAAATCACTTGAAAATGAGAATGGCTTCAGAATTCCTACAAGTATTTAAAATAATTATGAAAATAAAGAGCTCGAAGGTAACATATAATTTAAGGGGCAACCTTAGGCTTGACATTGTTGCGCAATTAAATATTTGGCAAACATTTCCAGGTCCCTCCATCCAACCACCTTATCAGCCGCCTCAATATCGCAGCCGCAAACGCGATCTTGGGCCGCTTGTGCCGCTCGTGGCGATTGCCAAACGGAGCTCCGACTACCGGAGCGGGAGAAAGCCGTCGAAAAAATAAAAATAAAAACAAGCCTGAAGAAAAAGAAACAAAAAATTTGAAATAGAAATCGTGCAGAAATGCGGTATCAAAATCAAAACAAAGCTAAAAATATTCAATGACAAAACATACTCAAAAGTTAATCTAAAAGAAATTATTTGCACCTTTAACATTTTTTTAGTTTATTTATAATTAGGAGATTAAAAATATTTCTAATGGCCTGTTTGTAGAATAATTATTCTTCAATACGATTTTTATAATTATTTTTAAAACTAAAGCTGGTAAAAATATAGGATATGGTTATTGGAGTTTTACAAATTTTGAAATGTGTGGCTATATGGTCATCAATCAAATAAATACTTGAATAAAGCCACAAAGGATCGAGTACCGGGTTATAACTCACATCGGAGCTTATCGCCAAACGTCCCGCTTCCGTCCGCCTGAGAACGAGTACGTGCACACTTGATGGGATCGCCAATTAAATGTGAACACAAATATATTAATGTTAAGAAAACGCGATTGATAGAGAGGGGCCAGCGAAGGGTCGACTCGCGGCAAGATTGTATAAAAAGCGCAAGTAAAACTTTCCAGTATATTATACAATGATGGATTGTTACATTCTTTTGAACTTTGATGTACTTAATACACTGTATTCGGAATTACTTTTATTGGTTTATGGTTGTTTTGATTTTCAAAAACACCAATTTTTTATCAGAAATCAAATTTTAAATGTGTTTTGTTTTAATTTATTTACTTTGGAGTGTTTACACTACTTTTAGGAGGGACTTATACAATATATAGGAGGAAACAATAAATAAAATAACTTGGGGAACACCAGAAAATGGTATAATTTAACTAGAAAGAAACATAATAAATGTGGGCTTAGAAAAATTGAATTTTTTCCAAATCAGAATGAAAGAGGCTTGCAAATGAAGATGGATAGGTCGCTGAAACATTCACATCATACATCATATAAGAGTTTCAGACCGACTCATACTTTTCAATGAATAGCACCAACACTTCCTGGGTTTTTCGTCGCGATTAGTCACCCGGCATTCTCAGCCAACGGGAACGTGATGCCATGAGGCTGGCCAGACATTGACCTAATCAAGGATTTTGTGCCAGGCTACGTGCCCGGGGCTTCTGTGCGTACTGGGTGTGGAGCTTCTCAGTAAATAACGGATACACCGTCGAGCCAAGATCTGTTTACAATAACTTCCTCGAGCGATTTCTGTGTGTTTAAGGCTGGCACGCATTGTTATCATCTCGGTTTGGGATGAAGATCGACAAACAATGACACTCATATCTCTGGGGTCAGTGGTCATCGGCTTCTGTGACACAAAATTGAAAATAATTCTTAAATGGATGCGATTAGGGAGACCCATCCATTTATTTCTAGTAGATTTGATTTTCCGATATGCATATGTACATACATACTTTTAGTAGTCAGTAGGTCAGAAACCCAAAAGATCGTTCATCAATCCATAATATTCGAGACTCCTCACCACCTCCGTTGAAAATAAATGTTGATATTTCAATCCATTTTATTTACATAAAACCAACAACAATGAATATATACAGAGACACTTTTGGGACTCAACAACCGCCTCCACCTAGTCCGTCCCGGGGCGACCGGTCGAAGAGCAGACGTCCCAACTGCACCTGCTGCTGGGCGTACGAGTTGAGGACGGGAGGGTCCTGGCCTGCGGTGCCCCCAAACGCGCCTTCGGGAGTGACTGACTGGCGGACGAGCTCACGCAGACTGGCCGAGATCTTGGCAGTGCGGAAGCGCTCCTCGTGCCTCCGCTGACGGCACTCGACGAAGCGCTGGGATTGATGCCGTTTCCGCTGGATGTCCACCTGGAGCTGCTCGCGCCGCAAGCGCTCCTCCTGCTGCCGCTCGCGCCAGTGCTCCTCGTGCTGGGCTTGCTCCACGAAGTTGTCGTGCTGGACTCTCTTTAGGTACGCCTCCAGCAGCTGACTGCGCAATTCGTCTGCCCGACGCAAGCGCTGCGTCAGCCGCATGCAGATGTCCTGCTTGCGGATGGTCTCGTCCAGGTGCTGCTCCTCCTGCTGAACGGTCACCGCCTCGCTGCGCCGCAACTCCTCGCAACGCCTCTGGCAGAGATTCAGGTCCCGCTCCACCCGCCGGGCCTCCAGTCTCTGTTTGGCAGCCGCATCCTTGGCGTCCAGAGCCCCGCGCAGACGCCGCAGCTCCGCCAGGTCTCGTTCTGCCAGTGCCTGGAGGCGAGCCTTGGTCATCAGGTAGTCCTGGAACTGCTTGTCGTGCACCGCCTGCTTGTAGGCCTCCACCTGCTCCACCTTTAAGAGCTGCCTCTCCAGGCGCTCGTTCTCCCAGTACTTGCGCGCCAGCCAAGCGGTCTCCTTGTCCGCGGCCTGCTGGCTTCTCTTGCCCGCCATCCGGTTGATGATCCTTTGGTCGTGGCTGGGCACTAGCTGGAAGGCAGCGCGCACCGTAGGAGCCAAACACAGATTGGCCATTGAGGTGCAGAGTGAGTTCTTCTTGGAAGCCTGCTGGTTAAACGGCACCATTGCCATGTTTTCATGTGACTTGGACTTGGCTCGTCCTGTCACCGATAGAGCTGGTGCATCATTAAGTGGACCTAGGATTTGCTGTAAGAGATTGTGATCCGTTAATAATTTGTTGAAAGTCTTATTTTAAAAGAGTGTCTTGGGCCTAACGATAAACGATATAAAGATACCTCAGTTGAAATATACAGTGCATTGAGTGCGGATCAGTTGACAAAACTATATAATCCACATATAGAACCCATAGAAAGTCCTAACATTCCACATTCAAAAACAGAAAAGGTTTTTTAGTTAATCTGGAATGCCAACTATAGTTTCAGTTTCGTTGGCTAGGATATAGTCAACCGATTCCGACTTGTAAAATGCGTGAGTATCATCTTCACAATAATAGGAATCAGGCTAAGGAGGACCATGAAACGTATAGTGCACCGGGTATGTTTAAAGAGGAAACAGAATAGTTTATAATCCTTATGGCGGTTTTAAATTTTTTCGGATATATCACCTGAAGCATCTTACAATCCCTTTGAGCACCACGGCGTTTCGAATGCTTCTGAGGCTTTGCTTCCTGGGGCTGGTTGGGGCTCTCCTTTTCCTGTGACACACTCCTACAACTGCCCGCGCTCTTGGAGCGACGACTCCTGCTGGAGGCGGACTCCCTCCTATGGCTATCAGCTGAGCGACGCCTGCTTTGGCTAGACTTCCTCTCGGTTGGAGACCTGGAAGCGCTTCTCTGACTGTGGCTGCTGGCACTCCTCCGGCATTTGGCGCTCTCCCTCCGATGCAGCTCCTCCAGCGCTCTTATATCCTTGTCCAGCTGAACCAGCTCCTTGCGGCTCTCCTTGGCCTGGTCAAGGCGACTGCCAGACGAGCTGCCGCTGTGCGAGCTGTAGCAGTCGCAGTGACAGATTTCGCAGCAGCTGTCCACCAGCTCCAGCTCGCCGAGCAGCTTAAGGTGCTCTGCTGCAGTTTTGCTCCTCGCCCGCGACTCGCTGCGGCCGCGGCGCTTTCGCTTCGGGGTCATTTCGGGGCTGCGGCTGGTCGCTCACGCGTCCATCTAGGGGTGGCAGACCTAATCCAACGGGGTCAAACTGCGAACTGGCATCCAAAGTAGATCGCTCGAGATTTATTTTGATGCCTGGCGTAACCAACCCAAATTCGTGCGCCCGCCTTGCAGCGACATTCCAGACTGGGTTGTTTACTTTTTCATTGATTGGCCATATGTCGGTTGTCCCTAGCAACGCCCCCAAAAGGGAACAAGGGAACACCCGCCCCAAGGAGCTCCGAAGCCTTCCGGAAACAACCCTTGACAGTTTTAGAGGTTTTACCGAAGGTATTTCGGTGTTGGCACAGAATGCGCAAATTATCGGCATCAATTAGCTAATGTGGAAAGTGAAGGGGCTGGCCGTCAAGGAGAACAACCAAAATAGAAAGGAGAACTTAGTCTGGTTCGCCCTAGCAGTCGTCTCTAATGTCCTACAGGTTCGGGACAATGAACAAAGGCCCACAAACGCAGCTGCGGCGTACCTTCCCACACAAAGATAGTTCAGAGTATAGTTACATATTTCACATATAGGTTTCGTGTATATTTAACTTTAAATTCTTTCACACAGTAGATATATCTAAACATAGGTTAAATCAAATGCTAGCATTAAATAACAATCCAAAGTTAACGAAAAGTCATCCAATCCCGCTCTCCAATTCCTCTGCGACGGGGAAGAACTTCATTTCTCACTATCTTTTCAGGATTCGCACACTTCGTCTCGAGTGCCGAGTTGGGACGTTTCACATTAGCTATTTATACATTAACTTGAACAATTCTAGCTAATAATTTACAAAGACGGGCACGCACATACAATATTTAAGCCCTTGTAGTCGTAATACTGCGCGACAACTAATAACCAAAATAATATATTATTTAGGATGTGGACTTTTAAAGTGTTGGGAGTCTAGTATACATGTAGTAAGTAATATTGCTGTTCACTTTGAGGTTAGTTAAGGTTGAATCTTCCAAAAACAAAGGTTAAATGACCTGTAGCCCGAATCAGAAAGCTCCTATTCAAAGACCAGCGGTATCGAGGTGAACGGAAGAACTGGACACGACGGCTCCAGCTGCAGAGATGTGGCGAAGCAATCCGCCGAAGCATGGAAGTCGCCTAGGGTCTCCAACACCTTTCCTAAGGCAAACCTAGTGGAGAAACAATACTGTTAGCTGAACGGCATAATTAAGGTAGTTGAATCCTACCATATCTTGGGGCAACTCGGATCCAACTTGGCCGCATCCTTAAGCATCTTCTCGGCCAATCTGGGCTCACCGAGTATTAGATGAGTCTCGCCCAGGGCCCGCAGAGCGTCTGTGTGATGCGGGTTGGCGGCCACGGCGTTCAAGAAGCACTGCTTGGCATCCAGCCATTGCTCCAGATAGACGTGCACCTGACCTCGCTGAAACATAATGAAGTTATAAGCGCATTTCCATTATGTATGTCACGCGTGCGACAACATACCATAAACATAATCTGATGAGAGAGCGGATATATTTGGGAAGCCTCGTGGATGCAGTTGAGCGCCTCGTTTGGCTGATCGATGCGTAGATAGACATCAGCCAAAAGAAGCCAGATCTAAATGGGAAATAGGTGAATGTTAAGTGTCCAACAATCGCAAAGAAAATATAAAGCACACCTCGATTTGGAGCATCCAGGGTCGCCGGGGTCCTGGGCGCTGCGTAAACGAGCTCAGCGAGCTGGCCGCCTCACTCAGTGCCTGCTCCACTCGAGACACTGCAGCCAGGGAAGCGGCGTATACCGAATCTTGGAGAGGCGAAATGCTTATGAGTACGTTGGGTCAAAACTCGACTTTAATTAAGAGAGCTGAACTCTTAGCTCATCAACTTGTTTAGAATTAATAAACTTGCAAAGCAGATATATAAGATATATACAGTACAATATACATATATACATAAACTAAGATAAATCACCGAATGTCAAGGTAAAAATTAGAGAGCAGGCATTTTATACAAAGATTTTATAGCACAAGTAAAGGAATGGGAAACATTTCTAAAGTTGAAATAATTATACAAATAAATTATAACTTAAATTGATCAAAGTCATTACAGAAGATTCATTTTTTCTATTATCTATTATAATTTATTATTATTATTTTAGATTATTATTTTATTTTAGTTTTAAAGAACAAAGTTCTTACGACAGCTAAGCAGGCATGCAACTAGCAAACAAATAATCTTGAAAAGAAACTCATGTGGAAGCGAACGCAGCTCAATAGCATGCTTCGAAATCCAAGCTGGTCAAAGGCAATATCGTCCTTAGCACACTTACTAGGTATGAGATTTAGATTTGATTGTTATGTACAGTACAGACATTCCGCAGAAGTTGGGACACAGCAATAAATATTCACGAGTGTTTATACACAGAACATACACGTTAATATTGGAAAGTTGGTCAAGTTGCCAGTTGTAGCCACTATGTACTTACTGGAGTCCTTGTCGGACATCTGCGAAGAGTGCGCCAAGTGCACACCGCTCTTGGTGTCCGAGTGCTTCTCCTCCTCTCCCGCCAGCTGCGCCTCATAGACGTCCCGCCACACGGCCAGCATGTGCTGCACAGTGGACAAGGCCGTCTCCGCATCTTCCAGGTGGAGTTGCAGGTGCGCCTTCACGTGCAGCAGTTGCAAGTTGTCGGGAAACTCGTGCAAGGCGTCCTCAACCACTCCGAGAGCTTCACGGGGCCGGCGAGAAGCCGTCAGCAGGAGCGCGAACAGATGAAGACAAGGTGCGTGTTCCATGCGAAGGGCCAGCGCGAAGCGGATGTGAACTAGGGCCTCTGCGAGCTGGCCCAGGAGAGCGTACTGAAAAGAGAGATAGTACTCGGCCAGGTGGTCGTTCCCGTCTTGCTGTACGGCCCGCTCCAGAGCTTCCAAAGCCAACTTGTTGCACGCGTCCCGTTCGCTCTTCAGATTCGACTGAATGGCCAGCTGCTGATGTCCAATTCCGACAAATAGCTGGCAGCGCGACGGTCGCAGTCCTGCAATATAAAGCAATAAGTAATGACTTCCAATGGCAAAGCCTACAATTTCGCATACCCTTGACTTCCCGCTTCAGAGCCTGCTGGGCGTAGTCCAGTCCCTGCTTCACCGTTTCCAGGCTTTCGTAGCAAAGCCGCGAGGCCAGCATGCAGGGCAGTGGGTCGCTTGGCGTCAACTTTATCGACTCCTGCAGGACGCGCAAGGCGTGGGCGTGCTTCTCGGCGGCCATCAAACTCAAGCCGTACTGCCGCCACACATGCTGCTCTCCGAAGCTGAACTTCAGCGCCTTCTCAAAGGACTCGTTCAGGAGTTGGACCAGACCCCAGCGCACCGTGGCGAGAGTGAGCAGATCATAGACGGCTGTGACGTTGCCCATTGCGTGCTGCCGAGCAATCCGAAACTCGGGGCTCTGCGAAAGAACAGTGTCCCTCACGGCGAGGGCCTCTGCTATTAGAAGCAGCAGAATAACTTCCTCCTGCTGATTCCGTGGCGAGAACTGTTGCCGTACGGCGTACTTGCGAGGTTTCCATAACTTTTTTGAGGAGCCCCCACGCAGTGTTCCACCGCCCCCCTTCGCAACGAAAGGCGGCGCGTAGATAGTTCCGGAAACTCCGCGCAGCAGAACCTCCGCCAGTTGGCGCGCCAAGGTCAGACGCAGAGATTGGGTGGCCTTTGTCTCAATGGCGTTCAGCATAATGCGATAGCGCTCGACGGCCTCCTGCAACTTTCCCGTCTTAATGAGCACAATCGGCGCACGTTGCAGTGCAGTTTCCAGGATGGCGCCCATCCGACGATTGGCCTCCAGACCGGTTGGGCCGCTGGCCGGAATGGTGCTACTGATTGCAAAGCTGCTGCTCGAAGGCTGCACACTCGAAGCATTCACGTTGAGCGTTGAACCAGCCGTGGAGTTGTTTGAGGAGCCGCTGCCACTCACGATGTCATATTCCTGCAGGTACAGCAGGCCCAGATCGGAGGCGCGTTCAAAGCAGCTGATCTGCAGTATTCATTTGTGAATAAATATGAACCGGGAATAACTCCTAGTTTGACATACCATTTCAGTGTCCTTTTCGGCCTTTTTGAACTTGGACGAAGGCTTCGAAGTCTGCTGCTCCAAACATAGGCCCTTGATGGCGTAAGACTCGGCCAAGATTTTAAGGCTGCGCCTACAAACAAGAATAATAATCAAAGACCATTTTAAAAATCGAGGAAATGCCGTTTACAGAGTCAGTTCTTTCTCCGCCAGAGTATTCAGCTCTGCCTTGACAAAGTTGTCCAAGCTTTGCTCATATTCGCCACAAGCAAAGCACAGCTTGGCCAGCAGCAAATAGGCGTCCAGTGCGATCCCCGCTTTCTGCCCACTCTCTCCCAAGGCTAAATGAAGGAAACGCCTTGCCTCTGCCAGCCCGGACTTGGCCCGCCCAAAGGTCGAGTCAGCGGCTGCAAGGGCATTCTCCTCCAGGTAGTTCTCCAGTCGTGCTTCGCCCACTAGGAAGTTGGCCAGACACTCTGCCAGAAGATAACATCCATTAAATATTGGTCGAAAGTAACCCCTCCAATCACTCACCATTGTGCGGCGATCCGGTCTTTAGCTCATCAGTCAGCTCAATGACGCGCTGCCACTTTCCCTCGCTCCGGCAGCTCTCAATCAGCGCCTCCACCTGCAGCAATAAAAAAACGTTAGTTGTTAGTCACAATATAACCCACTGGATATCCTGACCTTGGTGGTGTTACGCATATTCCTGTTGGCCATCCGTCCGTTTGACAGCTGGGGGAAGAGTCCTCGATGCTCTGCTGTCTCAGTTTGGTGGAGTCGATGTGTCTACCCAGTCCAGCCTCAGCTTACAGCATTTTTCTTCAGCTAATCAAATTATTTCTCAAACATTGGACTTTTCGTGTTGATTCCGTCTTCTTCTTTGACAGGCAAATAGTATGACCGAATCGGTCAACGTAAGACAACGTAATTGCAATGACGTAAGATCCAACTTTAGTGGTACCGTTTCTGCTTTGCGGAATGTTTCTCCATCCCTGTTTTCCGTTCGTATTTTCGGTTGCGCTTTCTCCGAATTAGTTTAAGTTTTTATTATTATTAATTTTGATTTTTTGTTTACTTTTATCATAAGAAAGTAATATAAAAACATAACAAAACATTTTTCTACAATGAAACAGCTTAATAGCTAAGGCTTTTTTGGTAATTTAAGTCATTCTGAGACCAAAGATACCAGCTGAACAATATTTAAAATATTTATATTTATATTTAAATATAAAATATTTAAATTTAAAATATTTCGTATCGCTAACAAAGAAGAGGCAAATTTAATAAAAATAGGCCAAAGAAAATAAAAAGATCCCGTTTTCTGGCAACCGTCTTTGTAATAGTATCATAGCTATAGTAGTATAGTATCATAGCTATAATAGTATCATAAGAGTATCCTAGAAAAGGCAAAGTTTAGGTCCAAGCCCTAACAATTTAATAAAGAATAGATTCCAGTAAAGTTTTATCAAAATTTTGTAGTTTTTCTATCAGAATAGTTATTAAAGAATTTTGAAATCTTTTTTATATTAAAAAATATAAAATAATCATAATTTTCTGGGGGCTAGCAATGACAAATTTAGGCAAAAATAATAATTATATGTATACAATTCATACAATACCGTCTTCACTTACCACCACCACCAACACCTGTTGAATAGAAATAGAAATATGTACCTACAGTAAATAACTAACATCAATAATATATTTTCTGCATTCATACCATCCTCAGCGTTTCCCTTAAATTAGGGAGGTGACAAAAACATCGATAGTGGACATAAGATATCGATGTTGCTAAATATTTATAAAACGTCGATGTATCGATGCTTCCACCTATGTTTCACCACCTCTAGATCATATTCGTTTGATACATTATCAACAACCCTCTTACGCGTCTCCGCAAATAGTTGCGCCGTTTGTGTCGTAAACCGTTCAAAACAACCGAAATTGCGGCTCGTGTGAGGAAAAAGAGAGTACTCGGCTGTGTGAAACAACTGGGAATTTGTACATGAGCAACTTCTATTGACCCCAGCAAGCCGACTCACCAAGCGGTAAGTTGCCTTCTAGCCAATTTGTGCAAAAACGTAGGGGGGCTACGGGCGCTCAGCTGTTTTGTGGTTTCTGTGTTTTCGTCGCACCAACACACACGCCCCCGCCAACAGGGCCCGAAAGGGACGGAGATACTCATGCTAGATAATGCAAAAGTGAGAGTGATTTTAGCGCTTTTTTTTTGTCGTGTGCATTCTCTCTGGCCTGCCGTCAATCTTCTAATTGGAAAGTTACACACACTACCAAGGGCGATACGCCCACCTCTTTTATTTTCTTTCAAGTTTAAATTCTGGGTTTCACGCGTCACTCGAGCAATCAGAACTTATTGACTCACCTTGTCACCCCACGCCCCCTGCACCAGACCGACGCGACTTTTATCGCGTGCTTGTCAGATGTCCAAGTTAATTGCCAGGCTTCTATTTCATTCATTTTTATTTATTTGTTGCTTGGCAAAACTCTGTGAAATCGGCTTCCCACTAGCGATTCGTGGCATGTACCGCCAATAAAATAACAGATCATTACGTAAAACAAACATTTAAAAGCACATTAAACTGGACGCGTTCGCAGTTCGATCTTATTGCGCTTTTCGTTCCTGTCCCCCGGTTGGTCTCCGCCGGGGTTTGTTTGGATTTGCTTGGGGGATTTAATCTGGCGCGGATAGGGAAAACTCCTTCGCTGCCCCCTATCGCCGACTGCGATTCTACGGCTGGTGGTACAGTGGGAATAGGGAAAGAAAGAGCCGAGCCAAGCAAGTGCTTTCCGCGAGTCGACGTCGTGGTTCCGCTGGTTATGACGTAATGACAATAATTACAAGGCGACTGGCTGGCAAATAGTGGAAGTGGTAACAGAATGGAGAGGGCGAGGGGTGGGAAAGTATGGATACGCGGGTTAAAAGCTTTAAGGATGCAGGACAAAAGCAGTAATATGTGCGCACAGTGGTTCGAATATAACTTAAAAGGTAGTGTCACTAAATTAATTAAATAATTTATTTAATTTAAGACACTTTGACTTATTTGTTTCTTATTTGTATTTGAACCTGCTTCATTTAAGCCAGGAAGTTATAAGGGTGGGCTCTTCAGAGGCGCAAAGCATCAGAAGGGATAGGGAATTCGTGTGTATATGTATGTATGTACATACATATGTACATAGATATGTGGCACTTGCTAGTTTTGTAGATACTTTCGTACATGTCTCAGCCGGTTTTTTAACCGGCTATCTAGCTAGACCCGTGCGTGGAGTGCAGAGAAAATTTGAAAAACGACTAAAAATTTAACGAGTCTATTTATCGCAGTTGCTACTTTTCTGTGTCTTTCTTTTCTGGATCTCTCTTTGGCAGACCACTTACCAAACTAAACGTCTTTACGTTGCTGATTTTGAAGAAAAATGCAATTATTATTTTGAACTTTAATGGTGACTTTGTATTTTAGAAACATTAGGAATATTGATAAACAAATGTTTAATTCTTGTCGTAATTTTAATTTAAAAACAATGATTAAAAAAATCCACTTTTCATTGGTAATTAGTGGTGTTCAGGGTTTCCTATAGATTACATTTTAAACTTTTCAATATAACTACATTGCACAAATACCTTCAATAGTTTTACTTTTTACACACGAGTATGCTAGAGTACGATTTTTTGCATACCCTTATGTATATGTATGTATGTATGTACATATAATACCGCCCACACATATCAATGTGGTTTCCAATTTTTGCCACGCCAACGCAGGCACAAAATCCACTTTTATAAGATTACTTCAATTAAAAAACCCTTGTAAAAAGAAAGGTAGTGAAATGGGTGTTTCATATAGAAGATAAACATACATACATACATATGTACATACATAGACCTTTTTTCTATTTTTGTAACAGCATGTCCTTATACGGAGTGGATAGTCTATCTCAAAGTCTCATTAGGATTAACTTTGAAATACGGAACATCATTTCGTTTAAAAGAAAACTATTCAAACTCGAGTTTATTGAGTTTCCCTGGCAGTTGTTTACCTTTTTTTTATTCTTGCTGGCTATCGTTATTTCTAGGCTACTCTTTTTGTGCGCACTCTTTGGGCACCTTTCCTTCCCTCCCCTGTCTCTGGCCGTGCTCCCCAAGCTTTGTTTACCTTTTTTGCCTTGTTCCGAGTTGATTTAATTCAAACATGCTGTTTTTAGGTATTTTAAGCTGCTCCAGTTGCTTTGTTGGCTTGCCACGCTTCGCTTTGCGTTTTAGCCGGATTATTTTCTGGCTGCTTTTTGGCAAAAGGAACGCGCTTCAGTCTTACCTTCCACCACGGATATTGCCACCTGATACATAGGTCTTCTCATTAGAAGCAGCTTTTTCATCATTTTCCTCATCATTTCCATTGGTGTTCTTCTTAGAGTGAAAAATGTTCACCTCCCTGAGCATTGGATTCCCCAACCCTCCCAAGACCCTATAAAGATTTTTTAACAAAATTAACTTAACTACGCTATGACTAAAAAATATGATTAAGTTTTTATTGTCTCTTGAATCGTTTCTCTAAATGACGTACGTAAGTATAAGTGTTCTTATCGCCCAGATGTTTGCTATCTTTTATTTAATCTTTCACTTTGTGGCCGCTTATCGGGCAGTGGTCTGTACATTGGCATTAGTTCCATTGGGATTCAAACTACAATCGGCATAAACTATAATAGAATATATTAAGAAGAAATGTATCGAAAATTGTTGGGAAAATTTAACTTTAATTTAGTCTAAAACTAGACTCCAACTAGAGGCCCGACTCTGCATTTACCAACAAGCCCTACTTAGGCTGGAACCTTTTTCTATTCCCAATCAAATAGGTTTTTTAATAATTGCGTCACTGATCTGGAACCAAAAAAACCTTATGAATATTTTAAAGTTTAACGTAAAAAAACCCTCCCGCCTCGACTAAACTTTGTATCATACATTTGTATCTTAAAAGTTATTATGATAACTAAGTATTTATGCTGAGGTTTCGTATTATTTTTATATCCGGTCCTTTAATGTAAAAATGGATAGGAAGGAGGAAATACTTTGTTTTGGCAATCCTATTCTTGGCTAGCTTTCGTTTCATAAGGAAGAGATACAAATAGTCCCGATAATATTTATCAATAATCTAATTTGAGATCAGTTAGTGCAAATATCTTCATTCAATTGAATCTGAACACTTTCCAAGGACAAACTTCTATCCGCAAAACTAATCTAAAAGCGTCAGTGAGAACACTCTTTCCGTCATAAACATGTCCTATGCGTAAGCATGGCGAGGCGTGTTATTATGTCGCTCCTTTCACATTGCAAAAAATGCTCCCTTGATTCATAAATACTTACACACAATCATACCATAAATACATACTGTATGTACAAACATGTATGTACATATGTATATACAGTACCCCACAAAAATAATGGCTTACCAGAAATTCTGAACTTAAAATGTAATTTCTAGGTGGTGTTCCATTTTTGTATAATTATTTCCTCTTGTTTTCCAAAGCGTTGGTTTTACAGACTGACGTCCTTTTCTTAAAGCTTAAATAGTTTGTTATAAAAAATAAAAAATATAAAAAAGAAAAATCTAAAATGTTGCACAAGTCAGAAAATACATAGTATTTGTAGTTGATATTTGCAAGCGTGCCAACGCATTATTGTGCGACTTTATCGCCTCTATGAGCGACCCTCTGTCAGCATCTTGCGTTGCCACGCCCCCCCACGCCCTGCCCCCTTTTTGTTGCATAAACGCGAGTATCAATAAAGTTTGATTTCGTCCTGTGGGTGAGTGTGTGTTATTGTCTAGTTCGGATGTGTGTAGGTGCGACGTGCTAGTGTGCGGGCATTTGTTCTAGTCATAAATCAAGCAAAAGCTAAGCAGAAAAAAGATGAACGGAGCGAAATAAATTTATGTTTGGCCTCGTTTACTTCTTCACTTTTTCTGCCAATATCTCTGATATCCCCCGCGCCCACCTCAGTCGCCCGTATTTCTTGTTTTTTGCCTCCCACCTTCTAGGAATGACTGACTCGCATAAAGGGAAAGGAGGAAAAGCGGTAGATTCTGTTTAGCCTTAAGGATTCTATCATTTCACCTTTCTCTTTAATAGAAAGTACTTGCACACAGTCCTTCGCCCCTCCACCCTCCAATATGCCTTTCTGTATAATATTTCAAGCTGAAAAGTTTTCGGCTTTTTAAGTAAAATATTAAGTAATATATTTAACGTGCCCCTGATGTCAATAATGGAAGAAGTAAGGACTCTCCTTCATTTGGTCGATTTACCTTGTGCTTTTGCCTTTTTATTACGTTTTCTACGAAAAATTTAGAGAAATAAATAAATTCACCCGCTCTTTCTTACTTTGGACTTGAATAGTTAAAGCAGCAGTATGTTATATTTCTCATTCATTGATGAGTCCACACAAAAAAACGACTTTTATTCCTTGGGCAATTAGAATATGCTTTCCAAATACGTAACGAAAATCAAACATTTTTTATAAAAATATAAAAACATCCTTTCCGCTTTTAATTTAATGTTTACAAGGGCATCCTACTGATACTAACAGCTTTGCGGAGTCTTCACAGCGAGACTACCAAGTTATGCATCGTCGTATGTATGTAAATGGTTCAAACTCCTTCCATTACTTGTCAAAAATTATTCTCTTTCCTTATAGGTGAAAAATCTTCCCTCATAGGAATAGTTCCTAATAGTTCCCTTATCCCATGTATTTTGTTCCCTATTTAATAAGAAAAGTACCCGCTGTACGTCTCATGATTATTTATTGGGGTAGTCATGGTAATATAATGATTCTTACACCCGAAAAAGAACCAACTCATCTGACCAAAAAACTTGCCTCAATTCTAGTTTGCATCTTTTTTGGCAACCGAATATGTCATCAATAAAATAGGGTTGTTGATAATATATCAAAATATCAATATATCGATATTTTTTTAATAATGATATATATATATCGTAATATTTGTTTGCCTAAGTATCGAAATATAGATGTTTGTTTTTGATATTTTTGGATATTTTTTCTTGATCACTCTAAATCTTACGTGAAATGTTAAAATAACTCAATATGAAACTCAAATTCACATCGGATATCAAATGTGTTGAGTGCGACGCTAGGAGCAGAATGACGGTCACACACATCAAGCAAAGGGTATTTTTCAAAATCCCTGAATTCCAAACGTTTGGTTTAATTTTGTATATTATAAAATATAAGTTAAGTTTATAATATATATAAATATATAATTATTAATCATCTAGGAAACTTGTCTTTTTAGTTAGAGATTCAACAGTGAAGGAAATCTCTTAATTGTGCAGGAAAACAATTTATTCAAAAATATCAAATATATCGATATTTTCCAGAAATATTTTAAATATTATCATCATATATTTTGATAAAAAAAATATCATCGATACGATATTTTTATAAATATTCGACAACCCTACAATAAAACTTTAGGATTGACAATAGGATTTTAGATACTCCCTTAAATAAAGCGCTCTTGGGGTTTGGTTGGGAAAACTCTTTTTTGATTCAGAGTAATTGTATTGCTTTTTTCTGGCTGTGAGACGTAATATCCACATCCACATCCATTTTGTCATTTTGCTCTGCGTCATGAACTTATTGACTGAAAGATGGTCTGAAAGAGGAAGAAGCATAGCTAAGCTATGCTTTGAATTGAAATTAAATTATTAATTCGGTTTAAGATAAACTGAAGTTTTTCAAAATTCGATTCACAAATAAGTAAACACCGGTTTTCGACCGTTCCCTTAAGAGGAAGAGAGAGAAGTGAGAATTATCATTATCAATCTTTGGATAATGGTGAATCCCCGGTGAAGTGCGGTTTACATTAAAGTAAAATTAAAAATTGCAAAAATTCTTCATAGAATTTTAATTAGTATTTTTACTAATTTTTTAATATTTTAAAATTAGAATTTTAGAACTTAATAAAATCACATTAATGAGATGGTATTTTTCTAAGATCCCTCGACTGGATTTAATTATTGAAGCTAACGAAAATGTTAAGATTTTGTTTGTACAGCCCTTAGATCGGTGTACTAAAATTTAAAATAATGTTGAACGTTTTCTTTTTGTCAAGCTTATTGCTGATATAGATACAGACGACATGTTGCACACAATGCATTGATAGGAAAAACAAATAATGAGATGACAACAGTCATGCTGTACCGCCGCTTTTGGCACAGAAATCTCAATTTAAAACAATCAAACGCAATGAAAAGCGGAGAACTAACGAAAACCCAGAGACCGTAGACGTTGATTCTCTATCGAATATTTCATACCGTACAGTTCTTTAGTATTTTAAAATAAAAAATTAAATGGTTTATTACCCTTCTTACTTAAGTCATATTACATATTTTTTATGGAATTTATTTAAATATAGTTATAAATTTATGCTGAAAGAGAATTCCCACATTCGAATATGCCCGCTACCTTGCAAATTCCGTACAGAAAAACGAAAAACTGTAAACAAACGAAATATGGTCATACAGATGAGATACACACACACACGTTTGTATGTCGCCCAACAACAAATCAACTCGGTGATGGCGCAATACACACCATCCACAAAGTCCACAAAATCCAATGGAACAAACCCCAGAATGGATGACCGAAATTAACATTTTTATAAAATATCATGTTTATGGAATATACTTTGTTTACAAATTGAAATTATCAACAATAATAAGAAAAATGGTGTCTTATAGTTTCTGCGGTTCCAAACGCCAACATTCGTTCCAAAAATAATTCAAGAAATTCAAAAAATTCAAATAAAAGAATATCTTATTTTTCTTTACTCTTTACTTTGTTGATAAATATCAATGATAGCAATATATAAATAAATTTAAATACATACATACATATATAAGTAGCTATAAACAAGCTAAGCTGGTCGGGCGCAATGCCTTGGCAGTGAAACAAGAAGAGCTAACAGACGTTAACAGTTAACAGCGAGCTATAACCGGTTCACCCCTATAGTTGTGCTCTTTTATCGCATTTATTACAGCTACATACATACGTAGGACCCATTCGCTTTGCCTACTTCTGCTTCTTTTTCACCTCAAGGGGAAAAGGACTGCGTATGGGGCCAAACAACTAAAATTAGCATGGGGCCATTGGAAAGCAGTGATAGGGAAAGTCAAAGGGACGCAGAATCCAAGGCAAAAAGAACATAGTTTTGATTTTAAAGCACATTACCTTCTTTCTGAACCGGTAAACCGATTACTCAGCTGACTTTCAAAGTGGGACCGTTGGTATTTTGTCGGAACAATACCATGCTCGCGCTCTCTTTCTTCTCTCTTTTTCCGGGCGCCGAGTGGACACAAATGCACGGTGTGGAATGGTAGGGTATCAAAAGAAATATTTGAGTCGGTGAGTTCGGACGTTTCCGCGGTCAAACGAAACCCTTGAATCGGAGGTGGTAAAGTGCCGAGTTTGATATCAATTAATTGTTGCAAGACCCTCCCTGCGGCTGTTTTGAGCAACCGTGTTGTGGGTGGCGATATTTTTCAGCCCGGGCTGCAGAGACGCCGCCAAAACCGTATGTAATGAAAACAATTCGGTGCGTCAGCTAGAGGCTGTTTTTTTTTTGTAGAAATAATATCTCATAAATAAAAAGTTTCGGGCGCGAAGAGTGAAAAGGATGCAAGATCGCCGAATTTGGAATAGTCAAGTGAGCTGGTACGTGTTTTAATTAGTGCTGTTGTTGAGGCGAGAAATCTCAAAACCAGGCTGGATTTTCTTAAATTATTGAATTTAATTAGTGTGATGTTAGAGGGTGAAATAACTGCTGACCGAATTTCAATACAAGCTGAAACGAACGGCGTATCGCGCTGCGGGGCTGTTGGCTGGGAAAACGTGAAAAGGCCGTCGGCAAAACGGCTGCCATTGGAACGGGTTCATGTGTAGTGAAGTGACCAAAGCGGAGGCAGAGCAATACAAGTAAACAAATGATTTAATTTGTACTAAAATTAGAAAGTTTGAGTGTTGATGGAAAATCAGATCCCTCCCGTGCGGATTTTCCTCCCGTGCAAGCTGTCGAGTTTCTGTGCTCTTCGTGTGCCTGTGTGCGAGCTTAAATAGAGGCCAGCAACAACTATTAAATGTATTTAGCGGGTGCTCCTCTTCTTCTGATTCGCTTTTGCAACCACTATGGCAATTGCAGCAACAACACATCGACATCGACAGCGACAGCGGCGACATTTGCAAACAGAGAGCGCACAGTGGGCCGAGAGCGGCTTGTAACGCTTCAAAGCGGTGTCTCTCCTTGCACGTTCGGGACTGGTATGATTTGCGCCACTGTGCGATAAAAAAATAACGAAACGGGCGCAACGGGCAACAACAAGCAAGAACAACTAAAATAAAAGGAAATCCTATAAATAACAGCAGAAATATTTATCAATGGCGGATAAGGTGCGGTAAAATAATTAAGGCGGTGAAATGAAAACATTTAAAACAGAAATTTGTGGGCCTGGCCGACCTCCACTGGTGGCGAATTTTTCAAAAGTGCCTAGTTTTCCTAGTGCCTAGTGCCTACTGCCACCCGCCCGTACGCTCCATTCCGATGGGCTTTTTCTTAATTTCATTTAAAATGTCTGGCTGCAATTAATTTGCATAAATTAGACATAAGCGCTTTGTGCGTGTGGTATATGAGTGTGTGGTGGTGCAACAATTCACAACTCATTTTGGAGAGTGACGAATGCCTTGGAAGCTCTTTGGAACAGAGCGAAAAAATCACAACACTGCCATAATTAAACGAAACAAAAGGGGCATATCCGAGCGTATATCTATGTGTTACATCTGGCAGCTGTGCTCCCAACTGCTCTATGAGGTTTAAGACTTCTTGCTTTCAGAACAACACCATTTAATGACGATTCCAGGGTAACGGCTTTCAAGATTCCTAAAAATAAATAATATTTCTGGTGTTGAAATCTTCAAAATCTGCCAAGTTAGGTCAGCTCCCGATGTAGAAGGCTTAGCATTAACAGACCAAGACGAGAAATGAGGCATCGCAAGAAAGAAAGATGGAAGGAGAGGCTGCAGAGACAGAAGGAAGCTTAGAGAAGATGGCAAAACGGGTTTAAAGCTCCGCTAGCTTTGAGCCTCCCCGCACACACACTCACACTCGTAATACGTATGTATGTGCAATGGAGGTACACTGACGCTCTCACACATGGATGCTACGGCGTTTAAGTTCTATACTTTTACGCTTTTATTTTTATACTCGCCGGGCAGTCCGAAAATAATCGCATTATGATAAGAAAAAAAAGGGCACGAGCGTCTCTCCTCTCTCGTGCCTAGCCATACTTATGGATGTCTGTGTTTTCTATTTCTTTTTTTTGCACGAATAAAAGAGGTAACTGAAATGAAAAAGAAAAAGGGTATCGACGGATTTTTACCCTCTAGTAAGAGACTAGTACGACTAGTTAGTAAGAGACTGCTGTCCAAGATGAGCGACTATTTAAGGGGACTTTCAGGTGTATACCATTTCTGCGAGGGTATTGCTAAGGCTACGCGATGTCAAGAGCCAAGTTGGTCAGCACACAATATTTATATTTGCTTTCAAAGTTTGTTGCTGTTGCGCAGCCTTTTTTGCTTTTGGCTGTCATCAAACAAATAAAACTGGTTTTCAAGTCAATTAAACAAACAAAAAATGTCTATGTGTCTATGGAGGAGCATGGGAAATGCAAAAATAGGCATGGATGAACATTGAAATCAAGAGTTATGTTTTAAAGAGGGACTTCGGTAAACTATCAGCAAGGGTATCGCTCCTAAGTCGGTCCTTATTACTTGTTTAATTGTGTATCTCTTTAATGCGTCAAGGCTTTTGGACGTTTTTTGTACTTTTATCCGAAATTCGTGTGAATCAGCCGGATTATCACCGAAACAGTTAACCTTTGACTCAATTGCATCATTTCGCCTGTGTTTTCTGCAATTAGGACTTTATTCAACCCTAAAACAATTAAAAGAAGTTTAAGGTGGGGACTCACTAGTTTGCACTCAAAAAAAAGCTCTCTGACGGATATTTCATCTTTGCAGAACATTAGATCACCTTAACAGAACGCTATGAGAAGCATTTACTTTCCATAAAATGAATAATCTAGAAAAGACTGAGATAGGCGGCTTTTCAACAGCCAGAGAATTTGGCACAGTCAGTGGCCCAGACGTTCTGTCCTCGTTCGTTTCGACCGGCTGTAGTTTCAGCCTGGCCCGAAGTCCTTTGGTTTTTTGTCTCTTTTGTGAGCCTCCTCCAATGTGCATTACTAGCGAGGTTGCTGGCAGCACAGCCATTGTTTATAGCAGCCCCCCTACTCGCAGTATTGTGCAACAGAAACAGTAGAGAGAGATGCCCATGCCCCTTTCGAAAAGGGAGCATTGAAGTCCTGCCAGTTTATGAGGAAAATTTTCCCTCCATACATTTTTAAAGTCTTCATTTTAGGTGTCTATTAATTTAGCTTTAAAGCTAAATGCCCAGAAAAACTGTTCGACTTGTAGATTCAACCTGATTGTAAATCACAACCATAAAATTCCACATTAAATAGCAATTCATAGGCAGCCGTTCAAGGATCGCAATAAGTAGGTAACTCGATTCCATTCCCATGAACAGGGGCGCCCTCATAAACGTGCAATTAACTGAACATGGGGGAAAACAATGAGCGGTAGGTGGGTGCGGGTGGGTGGCGCTATACATTCATTCACCCATGGGATGAGGTTGGAACAAAATTGTCTGCCGTAGTTTGGATTTGCGCCATTTGCATTTTATGTGGCGCTCACAAATAAGACAACAAATTTGCTGGAAAACATATAGACATCTGGCGAAGGGGAATTTCCTAAATAACAAGAGGTGTAACCTAAAATAAGGCTACAAACTAATTTTTGTGGAATATTTACTAAAAACATACAAACTGGTCAGCTCTTGGACTAATTTATTATTGGACTCATCTTTCGATTCACGAATCTCAAGTTTGTCAAGGAGGTCTAGGCCTGTTTTCTTAGTTTTCTTTTAGTACTCCCCCCAAACGTTAAAAGTCGAACCAAAGTTGTCTTGTTATATTGTCAAGTCAATGAGCTTTTTCATAGCTGGGCAGGGCAGGGCGTGGGGCGGCGAAGTTGGTTTGCTGTGTTTGCGAGAAAATAAAGTTGGTTGACTTTTGCCTCCCCGATTCCGGCCAAAGTGTATTAAGTCTGTGGTATATGAGTGGGCCAAATGGAGATGTCCTGGGCGTCGCACCCATATGGTGTACACACAGGCACTGCCTACTACTTGCTGCTCCAGCAACTTTAAGCGGATTTCGCCATAAGTAACTGAAAGTTATGTTAACGTTTCTGCGAGTGGGTGGGTGCCGGGCGGTGCTCGGCAAACCTATCAAAGTTTCTGGGACGAACGTCTCCGACTGAAAAAAGTCGGGTCCTTTTAATTAGGCAAAAAATTTAATGTTTTAACCTTCGGCCACTTGAACTTAAGGACGCCTTGAATAAAATTGCGTTTAAATTAGTTTTTTGAAGCAATTTTAGTAAACTTTTCATTGCCCTTTGCATGTATTGGCTTTTCCATTAAAGATTAGTTCCTTTTTAAATCGCCAGGAAGCGACGGAAAGGAAAGCCAGTCGGCAGTCGGATGGCGTGCCGGTAATGAGTCGCTCGCTTCAACCACCACCCACGCACGTCAGCCGCCTTGCGAGAGGTTGGCTTCCCGGGACGTACAAGGGCGTGCATTTAATCTGTTTCGGTAGCTACATAAATGAGTAAAATTAATACCCCACGTGTGGTGAAGAAAAGGGGAAAAAGCAAGGCAGGTCAGAGGTTTTTGTTTGTCTTCTGGGGTGTACCGATAACTACTAACTTTTGGCACTTAGTTTTCTGAATTCAAGCTTAAGTATAGGCTGATACTCAATAACAATACAATTTAATATAATTAAATATAGAGGTTTTGAAAGAATAATTTTAGCAGGTGTAACTCTCCATTTAAGCAACTATTATACAGCTGCGGTCAAAATAATAGTAGTGCCCATTTAGGCTATCGAAAAACTCGAAAAAAATAGCTTTGTAAGAGACTTAGGAAAATTATTAAAATTTTCTTCGAAACCTAACTAATAATAGATGTTTATAATACATTAACGTTTGGGATAAAACAAGAAACTTTTCAGAAAAAATTAAAAATGTTGAATTTGACAAAGAATTAATCGGTCAAAATAATAGTAGTGCAAATTTGCAAAATATACCACAGCATAAATAAATTTTGTAAAAATGTTTAAACGATTGATTACTATAAAGTAAGATTGAAAGAGTTTTTTAGTATTTATTTGAACCGCCTTTGTTAACTATAGCAACTTCATAGCGTTTTACCAAATGGTTCACAAAATTTTTGAATCTTTCGCCAGTAATTAAGGCTCAGGACCTTTAAAAATTTTCCGAAAGTTGAATGTTAATGGGTGGTTTAATTTGTAGAACTAATCTATTCACTTCACACCATAAGATCACAACTGGGCTGAGATTCAATGACTATAACAGCGATACCATAACTTTGATTCGGTTGTTGGTAATCCACTCTTTGGTCAAAAAACTGGTATTCTTCAGTTCTTTATCCTTTTAAAACGTCCAAAAAAGTATCATGTCCTCTAATATATACGGAAGTATCAGTTCGCCTAAAATTTTGGAGTAATGGTGACGATCAGTGATGATTTTGAACCAATAAATGGTCAAACCTTATAGTATGCAAAACTGAGTCAAATCAATTTGGGTGAAAAAATTTTTAAATGTATGTTTTTGGCGAAAATTATACTTGTAATATACTGCCAGGACCCCCAGCCACACAAAAATCAATTTTGGACTCATACTACCTCAGGATGTCCTTCATATTTTCAAGGGCTTTTTCAAATGCCCGTTGCCGAATGTGAAGCGCTTGAGCTAGTGTTTAATTTTGTTAGAGAAGCAATTTTCCAGGACTTTTATCTATGAAATTGTTTTCTCTATGTCGTTTTCTTGATGTTCTCAAACTTGAATTAATTTTACAGTTGACTTTAAAGCGATAGGAGACATAATATACTAATATTTCGCCTGCCCCACTAGACGGTTCATTGTCCTTTTCGTCATATCTTAAGTGGAGCTCGCATTTTTTATGCTGGCTCATATTTGTTATTCATTTGTAATTACTGTAGGAGATCAACCAATAATATTTTGCACTTAGGCATACGTTCTCCCTTCCTGTATTTACTTTTAAAACACATTACGCCTCTCGGCAGGAAAGTTTTTGGCACGTAATATATTGCCATGACCAAATGATAAAGAAGAACCGATAAAGTGAAAAGGCTGTTGGAGAACATCCTTATATATTATTTAAACTAAAAAACATTACGAAAATTAGAACAAATTTCATTTATTTAAAATTTTTCTTTGGCACTACTATTATTTTGACCGCGTCGGCCAGGTAGTTATTAGCAAATAATGGCGAAAAAAAATAGAAAGGCATGGAATAAGACGATGACAATGCATATTCTAGTAGTAAAGATATTAATAGCTAATAATATAAAAACAGTGATTCGATTTCTTCAAGCATATAGAAATTATAGTCGAAAAACTTTTTCCTCGATCAGCACTACTATTATTTTGACCGCAACTGTATATGTCGGGTAGTTATATTTTTTTGAAAATTCCTAAAGATTTATAAAAAATATACACAATTATGGAAACTATGTTCGCCATAACTATAAGGTGGTCTCGTGTACATTATGTAGCCTGTTGTTAACAGAAATGACAGATTGTGAGTGAAACAGTGTTGACTAACAAGTGTTATTAACCTTTAGACGGTGACAAGGGTTTCATTTCGCTAATGTTCTCTAAAACTACTCTATAGATTTTGTGGTATAATTTGTAATTTTGAATTCGATTTTGCACAGATACTACTTGCATCTAAAATTAATTTTATTGGTATCTTATATTCATTTTTAATATTGTATTGTCAATATTTATTGGAAAGATTGGCATCTTCTGAAATTTTTTTTTATCTTAATCTAAAATATAGATAGATTCTATATCAAAGTGGGGTACACTTTGATATGCTCTTCTTTTAACTACACATTCTTTTCCTGGCATAAACTTATAACAAAAATTTAAATAGTTTTTTTTTAAACACAGTAAAGGGTTAAAGCTTATGTAATAATTTGTACGTCAAAAAAACGTCCTAGAACAGTATGGCAACGACTAGTCCTATTTCCTAAGACTAGCTTGCTCTGATTTTCAAATCAGTTCATCAAATCCCCCGGACACATGACACTTGAAGGTTCGGTTCTATTTTTTTTTTCAAATTTTCTAAAATTCCCTACACACGAAGTCGGGCAGCTCAAATTTCCGACTCTACTGTTTCGCAACCAGGCCTTGCACATTGCGTTTGAAGAGTTCCAGACCAGGAGTGCAGGCAAACCCACTCGAAAATGGGCAACGTGATGGCGACAACGGGAGGCGGTGACTCGCACGGGCGTGGCAAGGTGGCGGCCGGCCTGGCATTGCCGGAGGCGCCGCTTACCGCCGGCGTGCCGTCCCAGCTGGTGCAAGCGCTGGAGTCCGAGGCGCGGAAGCTGGAGAACCCGGGGACTGTCGAGGAGCTCCACAGCCGCTGCCGCGACATCCAGGCCAACACCTTCGAGGGCGCCAAGATCATGCTGAACAAGGGCCTCAGCAACCACTTCCAGGTGACCCACACCATCAACATGAACTCCTCGGTGCCCAGTGGCTACCGCTTCGGAGCCACCTACGTGGGCACCAAGCAGTACGGGCCACACGAGGCCTTCCCGGTGCTGCTGGGAGAGATCGACCCGATGGGCAACCTCAATGCGAACGTGATCCACCAGCTGACCTCGCGGCTGCGCTGCAAGTTCGCCTCCCAGTTCCAGGACTCCAAGCTGGTCGCCACCCAGCTGAGCGCCGACTATCGTGGCAGTGACTACACCCTCTCGCTGACCATGGGCAACCCGGGTTTCCTCACCGGATCGGGGGTGATTGTGGGACAGTACCTGCAGTCCATTACCCAGCAGCTGGCCCTGGGCACGGAGCTGGCTTACCAGTACGGGCCGAATGTGCCCGGACGCCAAGTGGCCGTGCTGTCGGCTGTGGGGCGCTACGCCTCCGGGGACTCGGTGTGGTCCTGCACTCTTGGGCCCGGCGGCTTCCACCTGAGCTACTACCAGAAGGCCAGCGAGCAGCTGCAGATCGGCGTCGAGGTGGAGACCAACCTGCGCATGCAGGAGTCCACGGCCACGGTGGCCTACCAGGTGGACCTGCCCAAGGCGGACCTCGTCTTCCGCGGCAGCCTCGACTCCAACTGGCACATCTCCGGCGTCCTCGAGAAGCGCCTGCAGCCCCTCCCCTTCTCCCTGGCCATCAGCGGGCGGATGAATCATATGAAGAACAGCTTCCGGCTGGGATGTGGCCTGATGATTGGATGAATGCCCTCCACCCCAGCTCTAGTTTAGTTTCTTAAGTTGTTTTATTCCGAAATTGAAAATTTGAAGGTGCAGCCACATGGGGGAAGCGGAACCAATCGATATCAATGGATGATCGAGAATCCTTCTAGTTGCATTCATGTTTTTCCTCGTAATCTGTAGCGCTGACTATCGAATATAGATTCCCAAATTCCAATGCAGTCTCATTCCCTTGGGCAGGATCGACCGACCTTTTTGTTTCATTAAATTGGGTGTCACAATGGTGTAGCTTTGCTTTTATAATTTAAGACTTCAAACGAGTCAAATCTAAATTGTGTTTCATTTAAAATCTGCAGTAAAGTACTGCATTTGTTTATAAAATAATTCATAAAACTTGAAACAACTAAATGTTGTTAAAATATGTTTTTGTTTCCATTTTAAAAGTTTGCATTTTCCTGATTCAAACTATATTTAACAATTCGTTCATTAGAATATCAGATTTTTCGAACATGAGACTATGATATATGAATAATCTGATATATGATATATGAATAATATATTAAAATAATCTCGAATGACGTTGTTCTAGAAAAGAGCGGAAAAAGCTAGAATTTTTTTTAATGTGACACAGCTCTCAAAATAATGGGTTATCAAACGGATATATATAATTATCGATTATTATTTATTATTATGTTGTATAATATATGGTATATATTATAATAAACAACCTTTTCCCAAAAAAGAAGTACAAAGTTTAATTTGGCAGGACATACCTTGGTGGCGAAATTCCCCCACTTACCCGTTAAAACCTAGTTGGTTTCAGTTCGGAATGTCCCATACACATTCATGGGAATTTTAATTAAATGGAATCAGCTCGATAATTAGTTGGGGATTGCTACGCTATGACTGTTGCCTTTGATAAGTACTTGAAGTAGTTGGCCTGCCTTCCTACAGATCTATTCAAGAAGAATGATTTGAATTAATTTACATTTTCCGTCAATGAATTAGTTCCATAGAAGCAGGCTTGAATCCAGGCTTAAATATTTTTGAAGCGTTAGTCACATAATATTTATACTTAAAGATAATAAAAATACAATATTTCTATATTTGTGTGGATAATTCTATGAGGATGTATCAATATTTAGACGTCCATCTGTTGGGTTTTGATATTTCTAAGCTGAATAAAAAAGAGTTAAGAATAAAGATAGTTATCCTATCCATCAAACTACCCAACATAAATATAACCATTTCTTCCTTCAGTGTAGAACTGTAAACTAAACCAAACTAATTTCAAATATAAATGCTGTGGGTTCTGTAGGTTGACAGGAATAAAGTGCCCAACTGCATAATTCCCCGATTGTCTCTGCCGCAGTGGAGTCCTCCGGCAGATCGTTTTTCAGGCAACTTGAGAGCTAAGGGTATGCACTCTCCAACCAGAACATGAAACTGTCCGACTAGGTAGGTGGGTGTCCTGCTCGCTTTTATTAATTTGCTATTGTAATTTTATTCGCCGCCTGGCTGCCTCCGCCTCCTCCGCCCAGAATTGTGTATAAATCAGCGTCCAGTGGGTCGGTCATAATCAGTCAATGTACCGTGCAAAATTATTCAGTGCTGGCCTGGCCTGGCCCCTTGCTCCCCCTGGCTGGCCGGGTCTTCTAAATATTCCTCTCGGCAGTGCATTTAATTTATTTTTATTGCTGTGACAAGCGACTCAGCGCTTTTCTTTATTCCCTTTCATTTTTTACATAATTGATGAGTGTTTTGAATAAAGCCAAGTTCGAAGATCTCTCCCTCCGGAAATGCCCAAGATAACAATTATCGGCAATCGACCAAGCCAACGCTAGTTTTTGTCATTACTTTCCTCAAGTCACTTTGAACTTTTAGAGATCTAGTCCAGGCACAAGTCCACGCCAGACCAGACCGGAGAAAACAAGTTGGAGTTGGAAGCACACCATCAACGAACCAGAGAACACTTTTGTAGTCAACCCGACCAAGCGACAGAACTGACAAAGTGCAGTCGGAAAAACATAATAGTTTCGGAAAAGTTTCCTCCCACTGCAATTGGTGCTCCGGCCTCGCACTGCCCCCTGTCTTGTTATTACTTTTAGTTTTCCCCTAATTCGATTCCGTTATGAGGGGACGGTTCTGGGCCGATGTGCGAATTTGCGGAAAATGAAGGGCGCAGTGAACGGGAAAGGGTTTCTGGGGAGTGGGCTGCATCACCGACCACTTATTAATGCACCTGCTCCCATGGACAGGTGTCTTTGACAGTCGTGCAGATGAAGCGCCGGCTTCTGAGAATTATGCTGGCACCTCCGGGTGGCAAGGCCGGAATCGATACCCGATGTGCCCGGGAAGAGTGGATAAGCAGTGAGTGGTGCTGACACGTTGACAGCCGAGCAAGAATGTAAGGGAGGCCGGATACAGCAGGGAGGTCTCGAAAAATCCGACGCCTTGCCGGAGTCCTATAGGGCTGTGGGGGATATTAGTTTTTGTTTCTATTGGAGACAAGGTTCGGGTCTGCAAAGAAAAAAAGTAAACAAGATATTCGCCCGATTCTGTGAGTCTCCATTGGAACCTGGAGTGTTATCAACGCCGTGCCTAATGACGACACACATTACATATGCGAGACGGGAATGGCATCTGCGCGCCTCCCAGTGCCGCTGCCTGGGGCGACAAATGTGGTACTATTTGTTTTCACTCTTGTTCCACCCACGCAGCTGTGCACGGAGAGAAAATACCCATATGTTTTCAAGAATTACTGAGTGGTCTGAGCTCGAATAGACTCTAACATTCATAACCTTGAAACAACAACAATATTTTAGTGTTTTACGATTTGTTTGTGAAGGGGAGTATGTTCTGTGGGGAGACTCGATCCCTCAAGACCCAACCTGCCATCCAAAACACCTGTGCCAGTGCCGTTTCTGACAAAATATATGGCAGGCGAAAATTAAGAACTTTCTTTCGCAAAACAAATCCTTGCAAATGAACTAATTTTATTTACACGCAAATTACATTTTCAAACAACTAAAACATTCGTGACAACAACTTTTCTCCATTAAAATGTTTACGGACTTGAGAAAATTGACAAATTCCGGCAAGGACGAGAAGCCACTCAGGACACAAGAAATAAATAAATTGAATAGAAAAGAGACCTCCCCACCCGTCCGACTCACCTTCGAGACTCCTTCAATTGTTTCTCTTTGTCGCACAATGTCCCAGTTTTCCGACAATCCTCCCCAGGGGCGGCGGGCCTCGGCTTCGAAGGCGCAACCTTTTGGCACGGCAACAACGAGCCGCATATTTAAATTTTAATTAAAATTTTCTCCGGCCCGCCCGCCTGCCGCTCTTTTCGCGCTTCTGGAACGCCACGCGTTGTGTTCTCATTTCGCATTCGCGCGCCTAAAAATATGCAAATAAAAATTGCCTCCGTGCGCCCAAAGGAGGCAGATGCGGAGGCCGAACAGGCAGGCATTTCGTCCTCTATGGCCTCAATGGTGGCGGTTTCGTCGCGACCTTAGGGGCAGTGGGTCGCTGCTGCTCGGGGGGCAGGCATTCTTTGAGAAACTCAGTGATAGGTATCGTTTCGAATAACAAAGAACAACTAATCACGGTCCAAAAGGGGTGTCTGGCTGTAGACACCCGGTACTAGACTAAGCTTATATGAGAGAGGGGGCCTCCAATATGTTGTAAAGCAAAGCACTCTTTAGGGCAGTTTAAGGTCTGATCATTAAACAGTATAATTCCTAACTAACTCATGGACATGTTACACGAATTCTAGTCAGGAAGAAGTTCATACTTTGATTTGAAAGACATTCTAGTTATGGGGGAGCATGGTCTGCTTCTCCGATTGTCGCCACAGCCCGGAGCCGTTACAGCGACAACCTTTCTCGCTGAACCGAAAAAATCCGACAGCAGCCAACCCCCCAAGCAATTTCACTCCAAGCTTGTCAGATAATTGAAGTGCAGCTTGCGCGGCAGCGACTACTCTTTTCTTCTCCACAGACCTCTAGTATTTCCACAAGTCCTTTTCAACTTTGACTCTGGTTTGCAACTGTGCTTGTTTCATGGATTCTACACTCTTTTAGAACTGAAACTATCTGTTTCTTGCGAGGAAGAGTATTCTGAACTTCGGACCAAAGGAGGAGCGTTCTTAGTGGGTTGTTTTGCCCACGGAAATCTGTTTTCGACGGGCGGAATTTTGTGGTTAACTTTGTATGTCGGTGGCGACGGCTCTGTGCCCCAGTTGTTTTTTTGCAATTCACAAAACCGCCGAAACGAACGAGGTGGCGGCCGGGGCGGGGAGTGGGTCTGGGTAGGAGAGCCTCGAGAGAAACCTCTCAATTCGAGCCACAATTTGCCATGTAAATATTAATGCCGAGCTAGACACGGAACCAGGGGCCCGGGCCGGGGAGGAGTACAACTTGGTCTGTGCTCAATTTTTCAAAGCTCGTTTGTCGTTAGTTGGTTGGTTGGGTTTTCGGTTGGGGCCTGGGCATGGGTTTGGGTTTGGGTTTGGGCTTCGGTTGGGGTGCTTTGACTCGCCGAGTCTGAGTTCTCTGGTCCTTTTCGGGAAAAAGCAAATAATGAATGCAAAATGTTGCCAAGTGCTGAAAAATCACAAACAAGCTTCGAGAACCTTTTAAACTATATGCTGCGAATATATTTTAATGAGCTCTTCCCTTCTCCCCGTTTCTTGCAGTTTCCGACCAGAAAGTTAACAACATTGGCTGTCACCCTTTGCCTCAAAATGGATAATTTGAACAACATATTCAACAGTGAAAGTGAAAACGGTTAAAGCTAGAACGGATATGAATTTTAAAATGAAATATTGACGATTTATTACAAAGCCAAGACTTCGCAAAAGTAACTATTCTCGCGGGTATTTTAAAGTGAAAAGTAAAGCAAAAGTTGACCCACAAAAATATCAACACTTGAAACTGGAGAAACTGTAAACTAGTACTTGATTCGCGTCGTCTCCCAGCAACCATGGACAAGCGGCTCAGCGACCGTCCCGGAGACTGTCGCGTCACCAGGTCCAGCGTGACCTCCGCCCTGCGCTTGGAGCGCAGTCCCAAGCAACAGGCCGAGCAGGAAACCCCTCCCAAGCCACTGCTAGACACTGCTTCTGCCGCCACAGCAAAGTCCAAGTCCCCCACTCCGGTCTCCGGAAAGTCCCAGGCGGCGCAGCACCACCAGTTCCGCGCCCCGCAGCAGCAGCAGGGACCCAAGAACAGGAACAAGGCCTGGGGCAAGCGCCAGAACAAGGCTGCGGGCAAGCACAACACCAGCGCTTGCGGCGGCAGCAGCTCGCAGGCCCAACCGGCTGGCTCCACTGCCCCTGGCACGCCCCTGCTGCCCACTTCGACGGCAGCCGCCCACAAGGCCGACCTCGAGAATATCCAGAACATCCAGAACAAGAACCAAACGGCGTCGGGCGGTGGCAACCACCATGGTGGCTCGGGCTCGACCCACCACGGCGGCGGTGGCGGCGCCCATCATGGCGGAGCTGGAGGCGGCGGAGGAGGCCATCATCACCACCACAATACACGGCTGGCGCAGAACTCTGCGGCCGGTGGAGCTGGCGGGGGAGGTGCCATGCTCTACAAGAAGATGCTGTCCCACAGGTAACAACTTTTGTCCCTTATATTCGGTTATATAAACATAACGAGAGATACGGTGGAGCAACTCGCCCTACTCTCTCGGTTTTGACTTCCTGGCCGAGGGTATTATAATTATAATGAAGATCACCATCACCTGCTGAGCCGATATAAGCAAACCGTCTGTCTGTCCCAATAAATACGATATTCTTAGGCCTATAGGGTAGACATTTTTTTGTACTCTTGACCCACCATTTAAGTTATACCCCTCCAGGAGGTAAAGATCAGTAAAGAGGATTTTCCATAAAAGACTCTAGAGTCTAGACTCTATAAAATAATACATAAGTAATAACATATCGGACCATATTCGCGAGAATAATGCGTAAGTAATTACGCAGAAAATATACGTAAGTAATTAAAGGAACATACTCACCAACCGCATTTTCCCCAAAATTATCCAACACTATTTGCCTATAAAACACCTATATTAGTGGCCGCGAATACAACGTGACTTTGATGTAAAACTTGCTTTTTGGCGCTTACGTTATTTTCGCTGATCAGATCACAACTCAAAATATCTATGTACATATCTGCCTGTTTGGTTAAAAATAAGATTATCGCAGTATATTATTATTATTATTATTAAAGGTAGAGCGGTTTACAAAACTAAACTAACTTAGTGGGTATAGCATTGGCAGCGGGGCCTTTGGCTTTAAAGTCTAGTTGTTATTGAGATTTAATACATGTTTTAAGTCTTAGGTTATGAATAGCTTAGGTCTTAAAGGAGGTTCGTGGGTTACCTATTTACATAATTACATTTGAGTTACAATTTTCTGATTTTTGTGTTGGGATGGATTTCATATTTTTTTTATCGCAGTATATACTGAATAGTATATGAGTAATAGTAGTATATGAGTAACTGAGTATAGTATCGGTCGGGTGTATCCTACTGCAGCTATATAACTGAACAGTCGAATGTCAAATCTTTGGTTATTTTAGTACATTTTTGTTAAATTTAAAGAGAGTCTGAATGGAAATTGGAAAAACTTGATGACCCAATCCATTCTGGGTTTATGTATTGTTCTTAGGACGATTGTGGAACATTTTACTTGAAATTATTGTTAATAGTAAGCATAAAATCCAGTTCCATGCCAGACGTTGATAAGAGCCATTATCACCATTCAGACACACTCTACCAAGAAGTCAATCATTTTACTGAACGAGTTCAAGATTTTATAATTTTAGTTTTAAATTTCCGTGTGAGACCTCTGACCTTTACGCGTCCACTTATCTTCTTTTCCAGGAGTCACCACCACCACGTGCTCTGCGCGGGAAACAATGCGAACCACACATGCTGCTTGGTCACAGGATGCAACGGCAGCTCCGCCGGCGGAGTGGGCGTGTCCGGGGGCGCCGTAGCTGGAGGTGTGGGAACGGGCGGGGGTGCATCCTGCAAGGACGCCGTGAGCGCCAAGGACACCAGCTCGCTGAGCGGCAGCAGCAGTATCGCCGGCAGCGCCGCGGCGGCGGCGGCAGCCAACGCAGTACACTACTGCTGCGGAAGGTCGAAGTTTTTCCTGCCGGAGAAACGGCTGCGCAAGGAGGTGATCGTGCCGCCCACCAAGTTCCTCCTGGGCGGCAACATCTCCGACCCGTTGAACCTCAACTCGCTGCAGCACGAGAACACGTCGAACGCCTCCAGCAGCAACAACACGCCGGCCACCACGCCCCGGCAGTCGCCCATCACCACGCCGCCGAAGGTGGAGGTGATCATCCCGCCTAACATCCACGACCCGCTCCACCTTCTGGACCCCGTCGACTCCATGGAGTACGAGAAGCAGCTGACCTCGCCGATGAAGCGCGGCGGGGGAATGGCGAAGCTGCCCCAGCAGCTGCAGCTGCCGCTGCACCACCGGCAACACCACCACCGCGCTCGCAAGAACCGCAAGCGAAGGCGGTTCGACTCCAACAACACCTCGCACGCGGGCGACGAGGCCGGAGTGGGCGGCGGTGGGGAGTACCCCGAGGAAACGCTGCCCACCACAACGAGCACGTCCTCGCTGGCGGCGTCGCCGGTGGCTGCCCTTTCGCACGGCGGCAGCGGCGCTAGCGGCGGCAGTCTGCTCCTCAGCGAAGCCGCCGCTCCGGCTGCCGGCGAGACGGCGGAATCGGGCCAGCAGCAGGCGCATGTGCGCTCTCCGCAGGCAGCGACCACGACTACAGCAGAGATGCCCACGTCAACAACAACGCCGACGCCGGCAGAAGTGGTGAAGGAAATCAACTCCGTGGAGACGGTCGAGGCGCCAGCTGCGACGTCGTCGCCGCAGCACCCGCAACATGTGGCTCCAGAGTCGAAGGACACGGGCTCCACAGCGGCAGAGCCGCCTACCGAGCTGCAGGTGAGCTACTCGACGCCGTCGGCGACGCTGGCAGTGGCATCGACGCTAGCCGAGCGCCGGGCGCAGGCCAGTCGTGATTTGCGCCTGGACTTGTCCAGCACGTGCTACGGAGTCGGCGGCACGGGGCTGAGCTTCGCCAGCAGCACCGTCGCCAGCGTCGGCAGCGCAGGAGGTGGGAACAGAAAGAGAAAAATCAGTGAGAGCAACAATTCGCAAAAGAGCAAGGTAAGTAATGCAGAGAGAGGGGTAGTATTGTGGATAGCTGGGCAGTGGGGACACATTATTGAGGTGATTGTTGTTGTGCAGGAGGTGGGAACAAAAAGAGAAAAATCAGTGAGTGCAACAACTCGCTAAAGAGCAAGGTGACTGTAACGGAAGCGAAATGGAACGCCTGGACTAAAACAGAGAGAGGCGGGAGTATTGTGGTTAGGAGGGGAGTGGGGAGCACATGCCGTTTCCTTGTTGTGGTTATTGTTGTTGTGCAGGCAGCAAGTCAATTTCTGGTTTTGTTTTGATTGCTTTTGGCAGTTTTCCGTTTTCCGATTTTAGTGTTTTCTGTTGCCAATTTGTTGTTGCACTTGGGCCGCCCGATTGGGTTGAACTTGGGGCATGTCGTGCTCGCGGAAATTTCCGCCAAATGGACGACTCGGGGAAGCCACTTAAGAGTAATCCCAAAAAGCGCTTAAATTTTACTTAAAATCGATTTTAAAATAATGTCATGCCCTTGCTGACAAGAGGACCATCAGGTGTCATCCCTTGACACTTGATGTAAAGCATCACTTTTCCAAAGAAATTAGTGGCTTTATTTCGGGTTTCCCTTAGGGAGAAGGATATACCTGGATACTATATCGATAGGATAGATCTGTACATAACAGTCTATGTAACTGTAGGGTCTCCAGGGACTGTACCAACTATGAAAAGTCTTAAATACTAACTCGAGTTTGTTTCTCTTAGAAATTTCATCGCCACGATGCTATGGACAAAATCGTCAGCCCAGTGGTTCCGCAACCAGGAGCTTGGAAACGGCCGCCGCGGATCCTACAACCAAGTGGGGCCAGGAAGCCCAACACACGGCGCTCTACCTCGTTCAGCGAGACGGAACTCCTCAGCCCCGTGGAGGAACTGCCGCCCAAGCCGTTGCCTCTCATTGAAGGTGAGTTATTCCTCCTTGAGTTACACACATTTTTATAGCAGATCTGTTTCTTTCAGTTGAAATACCCCGTGATGATACGCCAGACTTGCCAGAGCAAAGTCTGGGAAGTCCCATGAGCACAACCTCGGCTGCCACCTCGCACACGGCCGGCGAACAGGATTCCCTGGCCGGGGCTGAGACCACCCTGGCGGCCGATGTCTCAGCAGGAGGATCTGCCCAAAAGCCTGTGACCAGCAGCAGCTTGATGCTGAAGCCAGTTCTGATTCCCCCACTCAATCATCCGCCCAAGTTCCGAGCCGATGGACTGAAGTACCGATATGGCAACTTTGACCGCTACGTAGACTTCCGGCAGATGAACGAGTTCCGGGATGTCAGGCTGCAGGTCTTCCAGAGGCACGTGGAGCTGTTCCAGAACAAGGACATCCTGGATATCGGCTGCAACGTCGGGCACATGACCATTACGGTGGCAAGACACCTGGCGCCGAAAACGATAATGGGAATAGACATCGATCGGGAGCTGGTAGCGCGGGCCAGACGGAATCTCTCGATCTTTGTGCGAATTCCCAAAGAGGAGAAACCACCTGAGGTGAAGGTGGAGGCATCAACGCAAGAAAAACCGGATGAAGGGGCAGCGTCGTCGAAAGCGGCCCACAAGAAAACCCGACGCGGCAAAAAGCGACGAACCGCACAGCAGCCCCTCCACCCGCACCCTCATTCGCATCATCCCCACCACCATCATCACAGCCATCACCACCACCAGCAGCATGTGGAGCAGTTGCAGCAGCAGGAGAGGCTGGACGCCCTGCTTGTCAAGCCACACGAATTTTTCCCGATCTCCTTCCCACTGACCTACGGTGGGATTCCGCACTTGCCTTCCTCGGGAAAGTCGCCCAACACCGCCAGCAAGAATCAGTTCCCGGCGAATGTCTTCTTCAGACACACCAACTATGTGCTCAAGGACGAGTCGTTGATGGCCAATGACTCGCAACAGTATGATCTCATTCTGTGTCTGTCGGTGACCAAGTGGATTCACCTCAACTTCGGAGATGCTGGCTTGAAGACGGCTTTCAAGCGAATGTTTAATCAGCTGCGTCCCGGGGGAAAGCTGATACTGGAGGCACAGAACTGGGCCAGTTATAAGAAAAAGAAGAACCTCACGGTGAGTGACATTCATCACCTAATGCCATTCGAAATTTAAACATTTTTCACCTTCCACAGCCCGAGATCTACAACAACTACAAGCAGATCGAGTTCTTTCCCAACAAGTTCCACGAGTACTTGCTGAGCTCGGAGGTGGGATTCAGCCACAGCTACACGCTCGGAGTGCCCAGGCACATGAACAAGGGCTTCTGCCGTCCCATCCAGGTAAGTGAAATTTTTAACCTTTCCTCCACATGGTGAGCTCATCCGTTTATATTCTTTCGAAATAGCTCTACGCCAAAGGGGACTATACGCCAAACCACGTGCGGTGGAGCGATGCCTACTATCCGCAGACTCCTTATGAGGCGTACCGCGGAATCTACGCCACCCATCCCGCCAACCGGATGGGCGGCGGCGGCAGCAGCGTCGGGGGCAGCCACAGCGGGCACGCCCAGCTGCTGCATATGAGCAGCTCCAGCCGGTCACAGAACTACGACACACCCCACTACGCCGGCAGCGCATCGGGATCCGCCAGCTGCCGCCAAACACCGATGTACCAGCCCACCTACAACCCGCTGGAGACGGACTCCTACCAGCCCAGCTACGACATGGAGTATCTAAACCACATGTATGTCTTTGCTTCGCCGCTCTACCAGACCGTGTGGTCGCCGCCGGCCTCCCTGCGAAAGAGCAGTTCGCACACTCCCGTTTTCGGAAGTGTTCGGGACGCGGAGCTGGACGGCGACGGCAGCATAGGGGGCGGAGGCAGTGGTGGGGGCAGCTACCACCGGCATGTTTACCCGCCCAACGACGACACCTGCTCGCCGAACGCGAATGCGTGCAACGCTTTCAACTCGATTCGCGACGCAGACACCGACGATTCCAACCAGCTCCCAGGAGGAAGCAGACGCCACGTGTACGCCACCAACTGCGGGGAGAGCTCGTCGTCGCCGCAAGTGAACCACCACGAGGCCGCCGGCGAGTTTGTGGACGCTCTGATGGACGACGAGCAGAAGTCCTCGACTGGCGGTGGGTCGGGCGGTGCCTACTGTGATCTACCAGATGCCTAGAAGGAATGCGCGGTGGAGGTTAAAATAAAAATGTGTCAAAATGAAGAACAGAAAAAAAAACAGAAAAATCCATAAAAAAGGAAAAACTTAGAAAGATGCAAGGTTTGCGAATAGAAAAAAATGAAATGTAACTGTAAACGAGGCGCTTATGATTTTCTATAGTATAATGTGCGTATATATTTTTATATATTGTAGTTTAATGGAATAATCATATATACAAGTATATAGTAGAGATAAATATATATGCAATATGAACAGAAGTACGTGTATTGTAACCTTTACATATGTAGCCTAGGCTAAGCCCTTTTGCTAGAACGCTTTGTGGCGAGTGTTTGATTTGTCACTGTCGGCAGTTAATCGTAACCCTAGTTTAAAACCCACTTTAAGCAATACATGCCACACACCACACGAACATACACGGCACACACACGCACACCCACCAACACACAACTCACTCATGCAACAAGAGCGGTAGCTTTAATGAATTAATTAAATAGTGCTATAGAAATATTTAGGAGACATGAACGGATTCCCATGGAAATTCAAATATTTTTGATTAACCTTTTGGCAAGCGAATAAGATTAAAAATAAGCACTGCGAGCGAGTGTGAGAACAAAATGAAATAAAATTTATGGCAGAGCAAGGATGTTGTAGGGTTATTTAAGTTTGCTAAACAAAACTTGTATCAGTTAAAAGAGTAGGGTGCGAAATGTAAGAGTAGTACGCTTGTCCTCTGGCCATAAGCAGAAGCGATTTATCCCCTCCCTACCCACCTTTGAGAGGCAAGCCGGAGGCGCGTGTTTATCTCCAATATGTTTTTGAAACATTTGTATGGAATATTTAATTTTTTCTGAGAAAATGAAAAGTAATATAGAAAAATAAAAGATATACCTATTGCTAATAAAGAAACTTAATACAACAAAAACATATTCATTGTGTATCAATGGTCTAAAATTAATGTAAAATCTATATAAAAGCTAAACTACCTGTTACCCGGCTCGAAAACTTACCGAAAACAAATTAAATTAAAGGTGCTAGAATTAAAGTTTGGCAGTGATGGCAAGTTTGAATCCAAACTGACAGCTCAAACAATAAGCTCGTGATCGATCAGCTGTCCAACTTTCTATCTCAAACTCGTAAGCCAAAGCTTTCCAGCCAAAAGCTCGTACTCGCGGATAGTCTTTTTACTCAGATGTGTGGGGAGTGAGAAACGCAACGAACGCCAAACATCAGTTAAAATTAAGTGCAACCGTCAAAATAAAATCGCCAAATCTTTTTAAATAATTATTACTTCGGGTATTCATCGAAATTCACCTTTAAGTGAAAGGCTCGTGGAAAGCATTGACATCCCAACGTGATTCTCTGCGACTGTCTCTCTGTTGTCTGCGTTCTCTCTTGCGAGTGGCGAGCGAGAAATCTGTTCGATCGATAGGATTTGAGGTTGCTGGCGATTTGCTCAGTTTTTAATTTCAATTTAAGTTTTTACTCGGCTTGCTGGCGGTGCAAAGTGGGCTCTTCGCGCAAACAATTCACAAAAGAAAGCAATCCAACTAAAGTGTTCAGGTTTTTTGAGAGGATCGCCTTCACAACCAATAACAAGAAAGTGTGCCAGTGTGTGTGTGTGTGCTAACATCTTAATATTTTTAAATTAATTCCATACGTTCGTATGTGTGGCTGCGACACGCGTGGCGCCTCCGTCTTGAAATCAACTCAATAGCAATTATCGCAGCGTTAAATCTTCCCATATGTCCATATACACACAAATAATTTAACCCAGTGTCCGAGTTTCTTGAAGAGAGTGAGTGCCAAGTGAATCATAAGATATAACTGTAAAGCTGGGACTACAAGTAGGAGAACACCAAGCCTTGGACAGAGCCGTGTCTCACCGGTTTCATCAGCTCGCACCAAGCCAAATGTAAGTGCCAAAAAACCAACAGAAATATATGTATCTGAAGTGGAACTTGATATAATGGGTGTGAAAACGTTGTGACTTAAACTTTCGAGTTAAACTCGAGTAAACTTATTCAGTGTTTGCATGTGACTCGGATATCTGTCGAATCGATAAGAAAACAATAAACATGAAAGCAAACAACGAGATTATATTTCGAATACAATCTATTTTATAGGCTTCGACCTCCTATACTTGGTGCGAATTTTGCATATAAAGTAAGCATTTTCTTTTAGCATAATCTTGGAAATGACACAATTATAAGAACTTAGAAATATATATTTAATATCGAACAATAACTCCCTGGGCTCCATCATATCACTCGGGAATGCCTCATAAGTACATTCCTCTCACAAACTTCTTATAAAATTCAATCAAAATTTCTATAAATGGGATTTTTTTAGTTGATAGGAACACTTACTTTATTAATTTGTAGATTATTTTTGTGACGTATGTTGGTGATTTGCTTCAAGAAATAATTAATCAATGGATACGCTTACCAGAACAATTATAAAAAGCTCTTGTGAACATGCCTAATCAGCGATGAGAACAAAAAAGGGGACTAAGAAAAGTATTCCATAAGACAAATAGCAACTAGCGGTAAAGATTCTGCCTCGACTATCTGATACCCGGTACTTCAGTTACTAGGGAATATATTCTCATTTTTAATACAATGGCTTCTTTCAGATTTTTAAGGACTTGGTTATAAAAATTCCTCTATATATAGGAATTAAAATACAAGTCCATAAATTAGTTGTGTCGAAAAATAGGCAATCTTCAGGAATTTTGTTATGGACAAAGAAAAAAACATAGTCACTCCTCTGGCAACTCTTCTACAAGTGTACAAGTCTACAGGTATCTATGAAATTATAGTAAATTTTTATTTCAAATAAAAACAAGAAAGGAAAGCTAACTTCGGGCGGAGCCGAAGTTGATATACCCTTGCAGCTAAAACAGGATATATATCGCTAAAATCGGATATAGTTGACCAATTCTTATGGGAATATCATAATATAACCAATAAATTACAAGACAAAATCTAAAAAAAATTCCAAACTTCTATCTTGAAGAACCCCAAAGTTGGTATTTTTACCAAATACCATTTCCGATCGTTCAGTTATATGACAGCTATAAGATATAGTCGGCCGATCCATATGAAACTTGATAAGTCATATTATTTTTCCAAAAAAAGAATTCATAGAAAATCCCAACTTTCTAGCTCGAAAAACACTGAAGTTATGCCATTTCCGATCAATCAGTTATATGGCAGCTATAGGATATAGTCGGCCGATCCCGGCCGTTCCGACTTATATACTGCGTGCAAAGGAAAGAAGGGTGTGTGCAAAGTTTCAAGACGATAGCTTAAAAACTGAGAGACTAGTTCGCGTAGAAACGGACAGACAGACAGACGGACAGACAGACGGACAGACAGACGGACAGACGGACAGACGGACATGCTCATATCAACTCAGGAGGTGATCCTGATCAAGAATATATATACTTTATAGGGTCGGAGATGTCTCCTTCACTGCGTTGCACACTTTTGGACAAAATTATAATACCCTCTGCAAGGGTATAAAAACATTAGGATTCTTTAAAAATTTACTGAGGTATGACAGTTGCCAGCTCGAAAAAATGTTTTCAGAAAATGCGTTCAAAGTTATCTGGCTCCCTTTGAGGCACTCTGACACGACTATACAAATTAATGTATAGCTCGGAAAGTATTTATCGTATTATGTTCAAATTTTGAGAGGAAATGTTCATATATACATATGTAGATATAATAATTAATTTTATAATAATAATTATCAATAATAAATACTTTTAATAAAGAAATATAATATATTATATAATATATCCAAAATGGACTCTTTAGGAATCTTCGAAAGCATGCTTATTTTTGAGTCTATTGATGTAGTAACCCCTTTGAGGGTGTGTCCATCAATTATTCTGACAGAGTCTAGTTTTCCACCTGACTAATCTAATCGGAAGCATAATTACTTTTCCCTCATTCGCCCTGCGCCATTACTGCGTGCTAACTTAGACAACAAGTGGGTGCTGATTGCAGCGATTACGGCTGATTTCCAAACTGCCGCATCAGTGTCGGAGGATGATAAGATAGGCGATCTATTGTTAAGCAAAGGCTTGCCAAAGCGCGGAAAGCGGTTCTGATTCATCAGACGTGTCCCAAGGGTTCTCGGCTAACTGTGCGGTTCATCGAGAGGTTTCTGAACCCCGCAGAAAGCTTTCCAAAGCTGCATTCCGCCACGAAACTCGTTTCCCGGGGCTGGATGACCTTGTGACCGGCCAGAGCCGCTTTGCATAATATCATAATAGAATCTCGAAAATACTTTTCTGTCAAGCTACAGCTTTTCCAGGGTTTGGGGTTTCAAAACACAACGAAAGCTCCGCCAGCTGTTTCGAACATCGCAGCTGTGGCCGCCAAGCTCGGTCCCCGCTCGCGCTCCAAGCTCACGGCAGTTGCGCTCTCCCACCTTAACCGTTTACCGTTTGGCGCAGATCGAGCTTTGGCCGTTGGTGCGGAGTTACCTTAACACTGCCATTATACCACGACCGGAGTGCCTTCGACGTAGTCGCAACGTATCTGACGGATTGCGGATCGCTTTTCGGCGCGGCCTCGAGGGTGTTGGAGTGAGTACGGGGAGCTGGTACCTCGCCTCTGGTTCTAGTTCTTGTTCTGCCGCGAATCCGGGGCAGCGTGGCACTTCTCTCTTTCGCTCCGGAGTGTTGTTTTTTGCGTTTAATGCTACGTCGCGCTAATTTCGGGTCTCCAACTTCCGTTAGTCGGGGGGCGGCTGCTAAACGTAAACAAAGCCGCGACCCAGCTCCGCGAATGGTCGCCGCAAACGTGTCATTGCCTCGGTGGGAAGATCGGAGAGAGTGCATCTGTGATGTGTAAACAGCATGGTCAAGGCAACCCATTCGGATGCCACATGGTGCAGTCCATTTTACGGGCCGCTTTGATGAGGCACGAGCCTATGGAACCCACGACAGCCGAATATCCGAAATAGTTTGTGCGTGCGAGTGTTTGTGAGCTTGTGAGTGTGCCATTGTGCAAAACATTTATGAGATTGAAGCGCCAAAAGGCAAAAGGCCAAAACCCCAAATACCAAAAAACAAAAACCAAAAACCAAAAGCGAAATGCGAATGCGAATGAAATAGCAGGGCCTGTTGAATTTGCCAAACTCGGGCTGTGTGTTTACGCAAAGATAACGAAACGCTGTGATAAAAATTTAATTAATTATTTTCGAGTCGAGTGGAAGTGTTGATGTGGTTCCTGGTCTAAGCCGTCAAAAGAGAGCAGGAGTTCTATCAGAAGGGTCTCTCCAGCTCTCTTTTTTGACCATCAGCCCCCTGATTAAAACCAAAATTCAAACATTTCTGGTTAATTAGCCAACTCACCCCCTAGAACTGCTAAGGGAGATTCTGAAATGAGAAGACCGAACAAGAGCAACAACACAGAGGAATAAAACCAAAAACCGCATGCCAAAAATAAAATAACGCAATTTTAATTGGAACATCAACATTGGCACATCCCGCAGAATGATGGCCAAGTCCAGCGACGTCCGCGCCGGCAGCTCCGCCGACCACAATGGGCCCACCAAGGGGGAGGCCCTGCAACTGCACCTGCCCTCGGAGGTGGCGGCGGCGACCAGTCTGCAGCACTTGCAGGTGCGACGTCATCGCCGCAGCATCTCGCAGCTGATGGCCAGCATGGGTAATGTCGGCTAGGAAGACATACTGACTATCTTAGATCACTGGGCCCCTGCGCGGCTGTGTATTTTTAAGAATCTGCGTCATCAGTGCTGAGCACACTCGCATAATAGTGAACCAGTTTGGACAGAATCTTCGACCTTTAAAACTGGTATGGTTGGGAGTTTGTTGGGGTTAGATTGCAGGCGGTTACAACCAGCGCATAAAGGACTGATAAGACGTCAATTAGGGAATTACAAAGGCACAAGGGTCCCTTTCCACCGCAGCACTCACTGTTGCGTGTTGGCCTGCGCCTATCGGTGCGATTAGAGCTGACTCATAACCGATTTTTAAATGCGAGACACGCCAAGGCGGCTACAGATATTGAACACGGCATAAATTATTGTTATTGATTTACATTTCTGCCCCACTCGGACAATGCAACAGGAAGTTTCGATTTCTTCGCCGTTATGTGTAGGTCAGGTTGGGTTGAAAGACCTCTCCAGGGGGCTCTTTGCTGGTAACTGCCACTTACATATATAACTATAACTAGCACTTTATTCTTCAAATTTGGCATTAAACTACGAATAATAATTAGCCAACCAATGATGTGGGATAAGTTGATCCAAAAGAGCTTAAGAATCGTGCCAAAAAGCCCAAATATTCAAGCTTTTTCTCTATTTTTTGTAAAATTAAAATTTACCAAAAATGAATATGAATCACCTCTTATCGTTTGGAACTCGCGGAAACTTTACAAACACTTTTTTCCTCTTCACTTCTAGCCCGAGCGAGCTACACCCAAATTAATTTGTTAATTGTGCTTCAAGACAATAAAATGTTTTACTTTGTACTTGTACTCCTCAGAGCCAGAAAAAGTGTAAAGTTTACGTTGATAAATCAGCCAAATTAGAGCCTTAGAAACGAGCCAAAAGTGCTAACTTATTTGGCAAAGATTGTGCTCCGAAAGTGAAAACTGTTAGGTATCGCAGATATTTTATTGGCAAGGGTGTAAATTTTATACACTTTGAGTTTGTTGGCCCAGAGCTATGAGGATCGTTATTATATCCACAATTCACACATTCCGGGCGGCACTTAATTGGAGAAATATTTATTTGGTCTTGAAGTTCGCTTTGGATTTCAAGCTTATCGCGCATCGGAGAATGTCGGGGCTTACTTAACGCTTTATTTCTGGCGGTCTGTTCAAGAGTTCTTTTGTTTGGCTATTTCTAGCTGATAACCAAAGCGCTCTGTGATAAGCTACGTGCCCACATTCGGTCTTTTTGCCACTGCCAAGATAACATGTCGACTTCCAAGAACGTCTGGGCTGGAGAACGCTTGCCCTCCCAGCCAGCAGGAGCATTGTTTTATTTTCCCAATAAGCCCTGTTTGCTGCTCGATCGAAGACAATGTCCGGGGGATACCCGCAACGCCCAGGCACAAGAGTTAATTTCAGCTATCAGGTGTGATAAGCAAAATCGCAGGTGATGGCAAATCATATTCGTCTGTCGATAGTGGCTCCCGAGTCCTGCGGACATGGATATCGTGTGGGTGCGCCGGGGACACCTGTTATTGGCTGCTAATCAAAGCACTTGACTTAATACTGATTTATGTGGTTTATGGCCGCCTCGATAAGGCCCTATTCTGCCGTTTCTTCGGGAGGCGATTCCACATTCATAAAGCCACTTAGTCGTCCATTTCCGGATGATATATGGCTAACCTACTGTGCGGAATAGCCTTATCTGTCGGTTGCGTTGCGTTTTTTGGGCTTCGCTATCTGAATGTCAGTGTGATAGTGGGTCGGTGCGGAATGTGTACTCATACAGCGTAGAGGCAAACAGGCTGTCCTATAAAAGGTGGCGGGCTTGTTCCGGTTCTCCAGCTATATAGTTCTTATTCAGCCACAAAGTGTTTCCAAATAGAATGGTCCCCGCGAGTTCTTGGTCGTAAACCCCAGAGTGTTATCTGTGGTCATGTGTCCCAAGGGAATCCGACAACCAAACAAGCTCCTTATCAGTCTGCAAGGGCCTCTCACCTGCCCTTACCGTAGCGAGCTACATATCTGTTTTACGGCCGGGGGGACAAAGCGCCGTGTTTGCCCAGCTCGAAATAGCTCAAGGTTCCGGCGGGCAGGGTTCCTATGTCAAGTTCAGAATTACAGAAATAAAGCCAACATTTAACTACCACACCTGTAGCGGGCTCCGGCCTTGAGCGGCTCATTGCTTCGAATGCGATATTATGCCTTAATAGTTGCCTTTTAATTGACGCGACTTACACAGGTTAACAGAGTCCACGGCGCTACAGCCAACTCCCTTGTCCCCAATATGCCAGAATTCCAGCTCCAAGTCGGCGAAATGAAGTGAAGTGACTAGGTGGCAACTGAAACAGCAAATGTAATTTAAACTAATTGAAATTCACGAGTGCCGGCAAAATAGTGGAAGCCCCGGCACTTTACAAAGTCAACAAACAGAGATGATAAGAACTGTGCAAGATTGAAGTTCCAAATAATGTCTTGTTTCCTTTCAAAGAGTTGCTTTGACTTTATTTTTTACTAGAAGCCCTTATACTTATGTATGTACATATATTCAATAAGAGAAAATAAAAAATGTATTTTTTTGGCATATTAAATATGAAAGAATTAACAATAAATGCCTATAGGAGCTTGTGTCCAAATTTTCGTCCATATCTGAGTAGTTTTCTAGAAAAAACAAGAAAGGACCTACATATATAACCAAGTTTCCCAACTATGTTATATGTTACCCAGTTCTCATCTCTTCCATCGACACTTTAATAACTCACATTTATAATTTAGGAAAATAGGAAAATGTTTTAGGAAAATATGCTTATCGAATTGATAAATGAGGTCTTTTTGGGAAAGTTTATTTTGTTTAGTTGTTTTTCAAGTGTCGAGTTATAGATTACCTAGACAAGAGGTGCAATATAAAAAGAAATACATTCTATATATTACTTAGACGTACCCATACCCATACCTTCCATACCCATACTTCAATATAAGATAAAGAATGTCTATTAATGATTTGATTTCTGCCCAGAGAGCCTTATTTTTAACTTGTTATGTTTTAAAAATAAAGATAAATGTGAACTAAAAATTTCAAATCTTTTGTCTGACTACTCCTCCCTGCAGCGGAATATCCCACTGACGATGTATACCGCCCCACCCACTTCAATGGCTACGTAAACCGGGGATACGATGATCTAGACAGTTCCTACTACTTCACACAGTTTGAGGCCATGGCGGCGGCACGCGGTGGCGATGGAGCAGTGCTGCCTCCATATACCACCGACTCGGAGGTTGAGAACGGCAGTCCGGGCGCGTTTGCATCGGCGGAGGACTCCAACAACGAGGAGGGAGTGTTCCGGGACTGCACGGACGACGCGGCGGCCGAACACCACAGTCGCTGCCTCCCCGAGTTCCAGTTCTCTCTGGTGGACTCCGAGTACGACGAGACGCTGGGCTTCCCCGATTCCGTGACCATCCTCTCGAACGTGGGCGACAAGCCGGTCCTGGTGGAGCGCAAGGAGACGGACGACGACGATGAGGAGTTCGACGACGACGAGAACAACAGCGTGGTGCTGCGCCACGAGATTCCCTTCACGAGCATTTACGGTCCCAGTGTAAAGTTCAACTCCTTCCAGCGAAAGGTGTTCATTCCGGGCCGCGAGATCCACGTGCGGATCGTGGACACGGAGCGTAGTGTCACCACGCACCTCCTCAACCCAAATCTGTGAGTAACATCGTTCAGTTATATCCTTGGAAACTAACCTGTCTCATTACCCCCTCAGGTACACCATCGAGCTGACCCATGGCCCTTTCAAATGGACCATCAAACGGCGCTACAAGCACTTCAACTCGCTGCACCAGCAGCTCAGCTTCTTCCGCACGTCGCTCAACATTCCCTTTCCCAGTAGGAGTCACAAGGAGAAGCGGACCACGCTCAAGGCCACCGCCAGAGAGATGGCGGACGAGTCCACCCTCAAGGACCTGCCCGCCCACACCAAGGTCAAGCAGTCGGCGGGAGGCGGCGGCCAGGGAAACATCAACAACAACAGCTTGAACGGCATTGCAGGCAACGCCGTCGCGGTTGTCAGTCCCGGTCACAGTTCGATTCTGGCGGGATTCACGCCGCGGCGCATCCAGAAGAAGCGGAAAAAGAAAAAAAAGCGGAAGCTACCGCGCTTCCCCAATCGCCCGGAGAGTCTGGTGACCGTGGAGAACCTTACTGTGAGGATAAAGCAGCTCGAGGACTACCTGTACAACCTGCTGAACATCAGTCTGTATCGATCCCACCACGAAACGGTAAGAGCTTCTCTATGAAGACTATAAATTGTGAAGGTTGCCAAGTTGGGTGGACGATCAGGTCCCTAAGATCCGAAACGTGTTTTTGGAAATCACGGGAATAACAAATCAAAAGGGATTTGCTTGTCACCTTGGGCTACTTACAGTGGATACTTGGCAGACAACCTGACTTATAATTGATTCCAGGAGTGATTGATTCCTGATATCTTATCTGCATGATAATTACATTATTTTTAAAAAAGACGTATCTCCCTCCACCCACAGCTGAACTTCGTTGAAGCCTCTAATGTGTCCTTCGTGCCCGGGCTGGGAATCAAGGGCAAAGAGGGCCTGATCCTCAAGAGGACGGGCTCCACGCGCCCGGGACAGGCGGGCTGCAACTTCTTTGGCTGCTTCCAGAAGAACTGCTGCGTACGTTGCAACTACTTCTGCTCGGACGTGGTCTGCGGGACGTGGCGCAGTCGGTGGTTCTTCGTGAAGGAGACCTGCTTCGGGTACATCCGACCCACGGACGGCAGCATCCGGGCGGTGATCCTGTTCGACCAGGGCTTCGACGTCTCCACGGGCATCTACCAGACAGGCATGCGGAAGGGCCTCCAGGTGCTGACGAACAACCGGCACATCGTGCTCAAGTGCTGGACGCGGCGCAAGTGCAAGGAGTGGATGCAGTACCTCAAGCACACGGCCAACTCCTACGCCCGTGACTTCACACTGCCCAACCCGCACATGTCGTACGCCCCCATGCGTGCCAATACCCAGGCCACGTGGTACGTTGACGGCGCCCAGTACATGTCCGCCGTGGCCGACGGCCTGGAGGCAGCCACCGAGGAGATCTACATCGCCGACTGGTGGCTCAGCCCGGAGATCTACATGAAGCGGCCAGCGCTCGACGGCGACTACTGGCGCCTGGACAAAATCCTCCTGCGCAAGGCTGAGCAAGGTGTGCGCGTCTTCGTGCTGCTCTACAAGGAGGTGGAGATGGCTCTGGGCATCAACAGCTACTACAGCAAGTCGACGCTGGCGAAGCACGAGAACATAAAGGTAAGTCCTCCCTTCCTGTAACCCTGAAACGTATCTGATGTTTCTACATTTTCCAGGTGATGCGACACCCGGACCACGCCAGAGGCGGTATACTCCTGTGGGCCCACCACGAGAAGATCGTGGTCATCGACCAGACCTATGCCTATATGGGGGGCATAGACTTGTGCTACGGTCGGTGGGACGACCACCACCATCGCCTCACAGACCTGGGCAGTATATCCACGGCCTCGGTTTCGGGCAGTACGCGCAGGACGCCCAGCCTGTACTTCAACAAGGACGACACAGACTCCGCCTTCGGGTCTCGGAAATCCTCCCGGAACGCCCACTACGAGACGTCAACCAAGGAGCGGTCGCCTTCGCCGCCACCGCCGGAGGAACCAAGTACCAGTATCGAGATGCGGCAGTTGAAGCCCGGCGATCGCCTGCTGATTCCATCAATGCTCGTGTCGAGTCCAGTGGACACGCCAACAGAGTCAATGGCTGCCCTGGAGGGAATGAAGCTCAATACTCCGGAGATGGAGCGCAAGAACGTACTGGACAGGCTGAAGAACAACGCGATGAAGGGGGCCAAGATGGGCAAGGACTTTATGAACCGCCTGACAGCCACGGAGGCGGCGGAGGAGAAGGCCGACGAAGTGTTCACCGTCGAGGCCCAGACCTTGTCGGTCCACGAGACCACCATCACCTCGGTCGCTGGCGGCCAGGAGGTGACCATCACCGCCCACAGTACGCAAATACTCAGCGAGTTTTACGGCCAGGCCAAGTACTGGTTCGGCAAGGACTACTCCAACTTCATACTCAAGGACTGGATGAACCTGAACTCGCCATTCGTGGACATCATTGACCGCACCACCACTCCGCGGATGCCCTGGCACGACGTGGGGCTCTGCGTCGCCGGCGCGTCCGCTCGGGACGTGGCCCGCCACTTCATCCAGCGCTGGAACGCCATGAAGCTGGAGAAGCTGCGTGACAACACGCGCTTCCCCTACCTGATCCCCAAGAGCTACCACCAAATAAGGGTCAACTCGCACCTGCAGCAACTGCAGGCTCGCCGCCAGCAGCGGGTCACCTGCCAGCTGCTGCGCAGTGTCTCCGCCTGGAGTTGCGGCTTCATCGAGGCCGATCTGGTGGAGCAGAGCATCCACGACGCCTACATTCAGACCATCACCAAGGCGCAGCACTACGTGTACATCGAAAACCAGTTCTTCATCACCATGCAGCTTGGCGTGGGTGTTCCGGGAGCGCACAACAATGTCCGCAACCAGATCGGCGAGAGTCTCTTCAAGCGCATCGTTCGAGCGCACAAGTGAGTTACCTTCCCTGCTTTCCAGTTATCTGACTCTGATCATTATTATATTGACCATGAATATTATATATGTTTTAGGGAACGGAAGCCATTCCGGGTTTATGTGATAATGCCGCTTCTGCCGGGCTTCGAGGGCGATGTGGGCGGCAGTACGGGAATTGCCGTGAGGGCCATCACCCACTGGAACTACGCGTCCATATCTAGGTAAGACCAAAAACGATCTAACCATCCTTCTCTCAAATCCTTGAAATAATCCAAATATATACTAAATATTAGTTAAATTATATTGAATGATTGTGAAAAATTTTTTGAAAAAGTTTGGTTTCTAAGATTTGGTTTATACTGATATATGAATGGTTATGTAGTGGTTGAAATAGTTTCTTAAAAATTAAGTAGGTTTACTCGGAATTAAGCTTATTTAAAGATTATTTTTCGTCACCCCCGTCTACTAAAAAGGGAGAAACTGAAAAAATTACAGTTTGGGAGAAACTCAACAAGGTTAAGCAAGATTATTTAATAAAATCTAAAAAAAAAATAATCTTAAAATTTTGAGATTTAAAAAAATCCATTTTAGTTACTGTTAGCAGTTCTGAGGAAAAAACTTATCGTGCTGAGTTTGAATTTATTTCTAAGGCATTTTTCCTAAGTTCTCTAAAGTTGGGAAACCATTATTTTTTTTTTATTTTCTTTTATTGCTAAAAGTATTTAAATATTTTGTTTGGTCTTTGGTCTTTATACCTCCAAAAGTCTTCTAACTCTAACCTCTAGCCAAATTCCTTTAACTATCTAGGAGTTAAGAAGAATAAAATATCTATGAACTCTTAAGCTAGAACTATGGCTAGAAAATGGCGAGGTCTTAAGTTAGTTATTATTTAGAAGAATCTATAGCCAAGTTGCTTTCCATGTATTCCATGTACTATAATATTATCACTATCTGGAAAATTCCTGGCCTCACCTGGTTCACCTGGTTCGTATATTCGTTTGGAAGAGTTTGTATATCTTAGTAACGTCATCCACAATAGGGTAATGGTTCGTTTTGAAAGATTAATTTATGAATAAATGGCGAGTGAACGCGAGAATTACATTTTTTCTTATGACAAAATATACAAATACAAAATATTTAACAACACTATATATTAGATAATATAAAAACTTTTTTATTAAGTATAAAAAATAAAATAAATGAATATCAATTGATAACTAAAATATACGTACTTTCTTCCAGGGGTCGCACCGCAATCCTGAACCGTCTCCAGGAGGCGGGCATCGCCGAGCCCCAGAACTACATCTCGTTCCACAGTCTGCGCAACCACTCCTTCCTGAACAACACCCCGATTACGGAGCTGATCTACGTGCACTCCAAGCTGCTGATTGCCGACGATCGGGTGGTGATCTGCGGCTCGGCGAACATCAACGATCGCTCCATGATCGGGAAGCGGGACTCCGAAATTGCGGCCATAATCATGGACGAGGAGTTCGAGGATGGTCGCATGAACGGGAGAAGGAATCCGAGCGGAGTGTTTGCCGGTCGCCTCCGCAAATATCTTTTTAAAGAGCATCTAGGTGACTTGTTATTTATTTCGACTTTTTATAAAATTTTTGGCTCAACGTTTGGTATTTACGCGCTTCGCAGGTCTATTGGAAGGAGAAGGATCCAGCCGATCCGACTTGGACATCAGTGACCCAGTATGCGATGACTTCTGGCACGGCACCTGGCGTCGGATCTCCTCCCGGAACACGGAGATCTATGACGAGGTGTTCAAGTGCATTCCCACGGACTTCGTGAAAACATTCGCCAGTCTTCGCAAATACCAGGAGGAGCCTCCTCTGTCAAAATCCGACCCAGAGATGGCCGCGAATCGCGCCAACGAAATTCAGGTAATATATTTTTAAATAATTTATCTTAATTAATCTTTAAATAAAATACCATACTTTTCAGGGCCACCTGGTAAACCTGCCATTGGAGTTTCTAAACAAGGAGGTGCTAACTCCGCCCGGAACCAGCAAAGAAGGCCTCATTCCTACCTCTGTATGGACATAGTCTGCCAAAAGTCTCCAAGACGCTAGCTCTAAGATTTCCCAGAAGATTTTCACGCCTACCTTTGCCAGGATCCCACCAAACGCGCTTAACTTTAACGCCTTGTCATTGCCGAGTCATAAATTTGTATATAGTACATACAAAGAATAGGTCCTTGGGGGACCTACTACTTTTATCCAATACCTGTAACTCTGCCTTACTACTAGTTAATTTATTTTACGCTGTATGTCTTGTCCCCTATTAGTTTTTACCTAGAACTAAATTGTTATTCTTTATTATGTTAAAACAGTATTTTAGACTGGTTAACGAAAGTTTATTAAAGTGATACGGAGTGCAAATATGTAGAAACCAAAACGGCTGCAGAAATCTTTTTTTGGGTTCCTTAAATTCGGATTCATTTAATTTTTGAATTAGCAGTTTTAGTTTCATTTCTTGGACTTTTCTACTTCAAAAGGATAACCAAAAAGTGCGTCCAGGGTGGGATGAGGGAAATTGGTTGTGAACCTGACTGAGGTGTGATCCCTTGCAATCAGCTGCTTGCGTTGTTTCACAAAGTTTCCATCATTCCGCCATCAGTGGCGCCACTTGAACACAATTTTGAGTTCAAAGATCTCACTTCATTTGATAGTTTGGCATTTGCCCTACAGATGGCGCGTTCAACCGGTAAAACTAAACTAAGAGGGATGGGAAATTGTTGCTGGGAAAATGTTGCCAACTTGGGTTAAAACTGAACTCACTGCGGACGATCGATACTCATTAACTTTACACTTCGTATTGGTTATAGCAAAGATTATAAAGTACATAGATGGGACATCAGGGCCAAAAACGGTCAACTTTTTTCGTCGAGCTTGTTGGTGAGGGGGGAACGAACATACCCAGCATGCAATATGAGCGTTTTTGGAGCGTTTTTTGAACCTTTCTTTTGGGTAAAAACACCCATAAAGTGTTCCGAAAAGATACCGGAAAGAGCGTTTTTCCCCTTGAAAATGGTCCGTCATAAGGATGGTAATTTGAGAGTCCCATAAGTGCTCTTTTTTGACTCCTAAATAGGTGCTTTCACCCTCCCAAAACGCACCGAAATCGCTCTAAAATATGTGTTAACTCAAAAAACGATCCTAAATCGCTCTGAAATATGTGTTTACTCCAAAAACGCTCCGAAGCAGGGCTCTTTTCAGACCTTATTCGGAGCGCTCCTAACTTTGCATGCTGGGTATATACGATTCTATTTTTAGAACTCTTTACATGTATGCGTAAAAAAAAGGGTGCGTCTTTGTATGTATGTGGGACTGCTCGCAAGACGGCGTAAAAATTTTTGGGCTTCCAATTTTTATTTTCAATTTCTTGTTTCTGTTTCCAATGGGCCGATGTGGTAGTCAGTAGAACCAAAGATTATAAAGTACATAGATGGGACATCTCATACAAAGAAAAATTTTCTATGGCGGGTTCCATTGCGCGACTAGTTAAGTTTGAGAAATTTTTCGCGCGACAACGAATGAGGGATAGCCTAGTGGTAGAGTGCTTGGCTGATGTGCCAATTTTTTTTTTATTTTAAATATATTTATATTATATTTTTATTGTTTTAAACTTTTTGTCAAAATTTATAATCCAATCAAGAAAAATACAAAATTGTAAAATTACCCTAAAATCACCTTAAAATCGCCTCAGTTCGTAGTGGAACCCAAGGGCGTAGCCAGAATTTTTCACAGGGGGGGCGAAAAAATTTTTATTTTTATTATTAAAAAATTGTATTAAAAAATAATATATATAAAAAGAGTCAACATTGTCTTGGTTGACGTAAAGTAATTCAACCTTTCAAATTTCCCACTTTCAAATATATTTTGATTCATTTTTATCGATTTTCATCAATTTCCTCGGTTGATCAGGGGGGGGGCAAGTGCCCCCCCCTGCACCCCCCTGCCTACGCCCTTGGTGGAACCAAAGATTATAAAGTACATAGATGGGACATCAGGGCCCAAAACGGTCAACTTTTTTCGTCGAGCTTGTTGGTGAGGGGGGAACGCACATACATACGATTCTATTTTTAGAACTAGTTACTTGTATGCGTAAAAAAAATGGGTGCGTCTTTGTATGTATGTGTGACTGCTCGCAAGACGGCGTAAAAATTTTTTGGCTTCCAATTTTCATTTTCATTTTAAATTTCTTGTTTCTGTTTTCAATGGGCCGATGTGGTAGTCAGTAGAACAAATGGTATTTTTAGTCGATGCAGTTTAAAACGGGGTGGTAGCGTAATGCATAGAGTAGTTACTTTATGTACAATATTTTTGTGTTCAAATCCTAGTAAGGACTTTTAACTTTTTCTTTCTTTAATAATTGTTTTTTTATTTTTTTTCTTTAATTGTAGTTTTAATAAAAATTTAATACTATGTCCGGCTAATAAAATTTCAAGGGAGTCCCTACGGAATTTTGTCATCCGACACGTCCGTCACTTATTTTTACAAAAATGGTATTAGAATACAATTAAAAATAATAATAATCAAGTAAATATGAAAAGGAAAAAAAAAATATTAATAAGAAAATTAAAGTAAAAAAAAAAAAAGAAAATATAAAAATAATCATAAAACTGAAACGTTTTAAAAATTTTAATCATCGCCCAGTAACAAAATCGAACCCAGGACCAGAAGGATAAGGATCGCGCGCTTTCCATCTAGGCTACCCTCGAAGTTGACCTAACGGTAGTTAAAGTTGGTATTAAAGAAAACGCAAGGATCCATAGTAAAATCCGAGCTGTTGAGTGAAATAGTAGAAGATATTTGTGATCTCTTTGCTCTCACACTGGTTCGATTGGAACGTTTCAAACTTTCATTGTTCCAAAAATGTTACTTTCTAAAAATAGAATTCTCTCTTTCTCTCTCTCATCTGCCAGCCGTTTGTCGTGGAACCCGCTCTCAAATATTTTCATTTTACAGCGGGTTCCACGACTCGGCCTGCCTATATGCCGTAGAACCCGCACTTATAAGGATTTTTACAGCGGGTTCCACTACGAACTGAGGCGATTTTAAGGTGATTTTAGGGTGATTTTAAAATTTTGTATTTTTCTTGATTGGATTATAAATTTTGACAAAAAGTTTAAAACAATAAAAATATAATATAAATAGATTTAAAATAAAAAAAAAATTGGCTTCCCGTGCCTGATTTGAACTCATTTTACTCTGCACATCAGCCAAGCACTCTACCACTAGGCTATCCCTCAATCGTTGTCGCGCGAAAAATTTCTAGCCTAGATGGAAAGCGCGCGATCCTTATCCTTCGGAACCTGGGTTCGATTTTGTTACTGGGCGGTCGTTAAAATTTTTAAAACGTTTCAGTTTTATGATTATTTTTATATTTTCTTTTTTTTTTTTTACTGTAATTTTCTTTACTTTAATTTAATTTATTATTATTATTATACCCTTGCAGAGGGTATTATAATTTTGTCCAAAAGTGTGCAACGCAGTGAAGGAGACATCTCCGACCCTATAAAGTATATATATTCTTGATCAGGATCACCTCCTGAGTTGATATAAGCATGTCCGTCTGTCCGTCTGTCTGTCCGTCTGTCTGTCCGTCTGTCTGTTTCTACGCAAACTAGTCTCTCAGTTTTAAAGCTATCGTCTTGAAACTTTGCACACACCCTTCTTTCCTTTGCACGCAGTATATAAGTCGGAACGGCTGGGATCGGCCGACTATATCTTATAGCTGCCATATAACTGATTGATCGGAAATGGTATAACTTTGGTGTTTTTGGAGTTACAGAGTTCAGATTTTGTACGAATGCTATTTTTGGCTATTTTATTTTTGCTATTTTAATACGACCTACCAAATTTCATAAGGATCGGCCGACTATATCTTATAGCTGCCATATAACTGATTGATCGGAAATGCTATAACTTCGGTATTTTTAAAGCTAGAGAATTCGGATTTGGTACGATTTTTGGCAAAATAATACAACATGCCAAATTTTATAAGGTTCAGCCGACTATATCCTATATCTGCCATATAACTGATTGATCGGAAATGGCATAACTTCAGTGTTTTTCGAGCTAGAAAGTTGGGATTTTCTATGAATTCTATTTTTGGAAAAATAATACGACTTATCAAGTTTCATATGGATCGGCCGACTATATCTTATAGCTGCCATATAACTGAACGATCGGAAATGGTATTTGGTAAAAATACCAACTTTGGGGTTCTTCAAGATAGAAGATTGGGATTTTTTTTAGATTTTGTCTTGTAATTTATTGGTTATATTATGATATTCCCATAAGAATCGGTCAACTATATCCGATTTTAGCGATATATATCCTGTTTTAGCTGCAAGGGTATATCAACTTCGGCTCCGCCCGATTACAATTTTTGTAAAAATAAGTGACGGACGTTTCGGATGACAAAATTCCGGAAGGACTCCCTTGAAATTTTTTTTTTTGCTTTTTCAACGTGTTCCTATTGCTTATTCCGATGCACCAGAAGTATGAAAAACATTTTTGTTTGAGGAACCTATTTTCTTTAAAGGATGGCTACAAATTTTTATTTTTTTTTTATTTTTATATATTATTTTTTATATTACATATATATTTTTATTTTTTTTTTTTCATTATAGACGGCAAAATTAAGTTTTAGGTTTAATATCACACCATCCGAGTCAATCTTTCAATCGCATAGAGCAAGTCGTAGCTTGGTAAAGCTCGAGGGAGAAAATGACATACAGTTGCGGTCAAAATAATAGTAGTGCTGATTGAGGAAAAAGTTTTTCGACTATAATTTCTATATGCTTTAAGAAATCGAATCATTCTTTTTATATTATTAGCTATTAATATCTGTACTACTAGAATATGCATTTTCATCGTCTTATTCCATGCCTTTCTATTTTTTTTCGCCATTATTCGCTAATAACTACCTGTCCCACGCGGTCAAAATAATAGTAGTGCCAAAGAAAAATTTTAAATATATGAAATTTGTTCTAATTTTCGTAATGTTTTTTAGTTTAAATAATATATAAGGATGTTCTCCAACAGCCTTTTCACTTTATCGGTTCTTCTTTATCATTTGGTCCTGGCAATATATTACGTGCCAAATACTTTCCTGCCGAGAGGCGTAATGTGTTTTAAAAGTAAATACAGGAAGGGAGAACGTAAGCCTTAGTGCAAAATATTATTGGTTGATCTCCTACAGTAATTACAAATGAATAACAAATATGAGCCAGCATAATAAATGCGAGCTCCGCTTAAGATATGTCGAAAAGGACAATGAACCGTCTAGTGGGGCAGGCGAAATATCAGTATATTATGTCTAATATCGCTTTAAAGTCAACTGTAAAATTGATTCAAGTTTGAGAACATCAAGAAAACGACTTAGAGAAAACAATTTCATAGATAAAAGTCCTGGAAAATTGCTTCTCTAACAAAACTAAACACTAGGTCAAGCGCTTCACGTTCGGCAACGGGCATTTGAAATAGCCCTTGAAAATATGAAGGACATCCTGAGGTAGTATGAGTCCAAAATTGATTTTTGTGTGGCTGGGGGTCCTGGCAGTATATTACAAGTATAATTTTCGCCAAAACATACATTTAAAAATTTTTTCACCCAAATTTATTTGACTCAGTTTTGCATACTATAAGGTTTGACCCCTTATTGGTTCAAAATCATCACTGATCGTCACCATTACTCCAAAATTTTAAGCGAACTGATACTTCCGTATATATTAGAGGACATGATACTTTTTTGGACGTTTTAAAAGGATAAAGAACTGAAGAATACCAGTTTTTTGACCAAAGAGTGGATTACCGACAACCGAATCAAAGTTATGTTATCGCTGTTATAGTCATTTAATCTCAACCCAGTTGTGATCTTTTGGTGTGAAGTGAAGAGATTAGTTCTACAAATTAAACCACCCATTAACATTCAACTTTCGGAAAATTTTTAAAGGTCCTGAGCCTTAATTACTGGCGAAAGATTCAAAAATTTTGTGAACCATTTGGTAAAACGCTATGAAGTTGCTATAGTTAACAAAGGCGGTTCAAATAAATACTAAAAAACTCTTTCAATCTTACTTTATAGTAATCAATCGTTTAAAAATTTGTACAAAATTTATTTATGCTGTGGTATATTTTGCAAATTTTCACTACTATTATTTTGACCGATTAATTCTTTGTCAAATTCAACATTTTTTCTGAAAAGTTTCTTGTTTTATCCCAAACGTTAATGTATTATAAACATCTATTATTAGTTAGGTTTCGAAGAAAATTTTAATAATTTTCCTAAGTCTCTTACAAAGCTATTTTTTTCGAGTTTTTCGATAGCCTAAATGGGCACTACTATTATTTTGACCGCAGCTGTATGTACATAAGTTTACATTCATAAAGTTTGAAGTCATTACCAGAAATTTAATTTAATTATAATTAAATATAGGAATTGTTATAAAGAGATGGCCTCATCTTCTCAGCCCGAGTTTCCAGGTCCTGTATGATCTTTGCCATTTAATCGGTCAGAATTAACATATGATATATAATATTCCAAAGTAAAAATGTAAGTAAAATGTATGTAGACATCTGGGAATGGTGGTGGGCTGGTGGTAAAGCTGGTGGTTATTTAATTGAATATTTATTTGTATCTATATTTGGAAATTATTTTTATTTACATTACTATGTACCAAGTACTTTAACCATGAAGTATGGTTACTTCTGAAAATAGGAAATCTTCCCCTAAACAAGGTGAATTCATATTTTCTTGAACTTTGGTGAAAGCAATGCAACTGCGTCTCGCCTTGGGGCTCATAATTTAATCTCTCGGGTAGTCTTGAAAAATTCTCGCTGCTGTTTGGACAGTTGGCTTTGCGAGGCGGTATATGAAAACCAATCAGCTGTTGTTTCTGGGATTGACTTTCGTTTAAATGTGGCAAATTGTATGTAAATCCGACAGAACCAAAGTATTCTCCGCTGGAAAAAAAACAAAAAGCGCAAAAACGAGTTATGTGACTTGCATACTCTCGCACGAATACTCGCTCTCCCGTGGCACCCGTTTTTGCATTCTCCCACAGTTGCATCACACACACACAGGGGTCCTCCGTGTGCACACACTTGCCTTGTAACGTAATAAAAGCACGTGTTGGCTTTGATTTCCCACTCCCACCGGCGGCCTCTCCGTCTCCCTGCCCCACAGGTGGACCCAGTTGCCTCTGCTTGTGTGTGTGAGCGCTCTCTATTTTTGCTTTGTTATTGTTTGGTTTTTGGCGATTTGCTTTGACTTTTCTTTGTTTACTTTTGCGTTTTTTCTTTTGCTTTTTCTTTAGCGAGCCGCGTGTTTCTTTTGCAGATAGAGTGGGTTGTATGGGGCTAGGGAGCTTTGAGTATTGGTGCAAGAGCATGTTCTGCGACGCAAACACAACCCAAGTTCGAAGATCGGCACTGCGCTGGGGAGAGAAAACCGGTTTTGGGTTTCCCTACCACCGTTTTCCGATTAGTTCCCACACATATCAACAGGTAGCTGTAGGCTGCAGCAGGGCCGGTGCGTTAGTGTGTGCAGGCCGACATGCCACCTACTCGCACACCCGCGGACACACCAAGAGATCCTGCCCCGGCACCGGAACGCTGAACTTCCCAGAAGTTCAAAAAGTGCACATTGTGGCGCAACAACCCGCCTCTTTTCGCCCCTATCCCTCCTTCCTTGAATCGAAAACCTGCTGCCGCTGCACAGAAATCAAAAGTAAACCGCGCCTTGGCCTGCACACGCCTCCCCCGGACCCACCCTCGGCCCCGCCAGCCCCCAGCCCCAGCGTCGGGCCCCAAGAGCCGAACCGCAGTTCGTTGCCTCGTTCTTGCCTCGCGTGCTTCGTATCTTGATTTTTGCGCGGTTCTAGTTGGCCAAGTGGCTCGGCCCCCAGTCAGCAGTCGCTCGGTGGTCGCTCGGGCCGCGTCGGCTCCCCAATGCGCGACCGGCCCCTGCCCGGCCCCACTCCCACTCCACTGCGCGGTCGGAGCTCGGCGCTCGGCTCCACTCCACTCAGTCAATCGGCAGGCAGCGTTTGGCTTGGTGGGGAGCGCTGTTTCTCGTTCGCCAATCGAGGCATCTGAATTCGCATTTGCGGACCTAGTGCAGTGCAGGGCTCCTCCGTCCGAGTTTCTTGTTTTGGTTGCACGGCAATTGGCGACAATTAAGGCAGCCAAAGCAGCCAGGGACCCAGGGACACCAGGGACCACAGGGACAGACCGTGGTATTAATTATTAATAGCTCGCCAGACAAGCTGGCCCCGCGATAAGCGAAGCACAAGCTCGCGTGTGTTTTCGTCAGTGAGTGCCCGCGCCACAGTGGAGTGCATTTGATTGGATTTGTTTGCTGGCTGGCCCGGCCTGGCCAGTCGTCGGAGACGTCGGTGGAGACGGTTGTCACTGAACACTGAACACTGAACAAAGCGACCAGGCAAATGTACTTCTAGAACCGGTTAGCCCGCCGCCCGTTTCGGTTTCTGTCATTGTTGCTTGTTGCCTGTTGGTTGTTGCTTTCTTGAATTCAGTTTTCCTCGAATTTGCAGAACTTGCAGATCGAATGTCGCGTGTGTGCCGGAAACGGTGGACCCAGCCACGAAACAATAATCAGCCCGCCCAGCCATTCACAAAGCCATAAAGCTCTCCAAACACTCGATAACGAGACTGAAAAGTCGAAGTGCACCCAAAGCGAAACCCCAACCATCAACCATCAACCATCAACCATCAACCCCGAAATCAATGCCGCGTCGTTGTTCAATTAAGTGCTGATCCAGTGATTCCTCGCCAGAAATACCATTCGAGGCGCGGCGAATGTGTGTCATAAGTGCAGAAGTGATGTGCGGCAAAGTGCGAAGCGGTCCAAAACGCCAGTGAGTCGAACGCGTTTCTGTTAATTTCCATAAATATTTCCCTGGCTCGAAACCCGAGCTGGCAGCCCACAAAAGCCGGAAAAGTGCAAGTTCGGTGCGAACGTGAACCAGAAGATATGTGAAAACCGAAGGAGGAATACCCATTCTACGGTGCTCATTCAATTGCTGACTAAGGGCGCAATTAACTTGCCTTCTCCAGTCTGTGCCCCGAGGAGGAGTTGGCTTTCGGTTCTTGAACACACTCCGGTTGAGTCCCACACCATGTGCCGTAAACTCTTGCAGCGTGTTGCACAAGCGCAGCGAAAAATGGCGACAGCCGACAACAATTAAGCTACACACTGCCACAAACCACTCTTTGAGCCGCAAAACAAGCAAATAGTTCCAAAAACAAGCCACTAAGCAGGGGAAAATGTCAGCCACTCAGCCGAAGGACTCGGCAGCCAAGACCGACGAGCTGGCGGCTGAAGCTGAGGCAGCCCCCCTGGCCCCACCCCCCGCCAAGGCAGCGACAGCGACAGCAACTGCTCCGGCGAAGAAAACTTTAACCTCTGGCGCGGCTTTGTCATTGTTTGATCAGCTGAAAAACAGCGTCAACCTAAACAGTCTAACAATTGGCGCCGCCGGCGGCAGCAACACAAGCCACATCTCGCCAACAGCTTCGACGACGGCTCCCACACCAGCCTCCGCAGCGGACACACCCACCGCCGCACTGTTGCCAGTGCCCGTCCCATCTGACGGCTCCTCTTACTCCGCCCCCGCCCCTGCCTCCGCCACGGCCAATATTGAACTGAAGCCGCCGGCAAAGCCCCCGCGGCCCTTCAGCACGCCCAGCAGCATCGGCATTGTGATGGGCACTAAGCGGGGGGCAGGGGGCGGTGCAGGAGGCTCCGCGGAGCAGGACATAAACGCGTTGCGATCTCAGTTGTATCAGGGCGCCCGGAAGGCGGCCGCACCAAGCAAGGCGGGAGCTGCCAAGGCGCCGCCACAGAAAGCCGCAAGAACGGGAGGAGCAGCGGCAGGAGCACCCGGAGCAGGAGGACAGCGAAGTGCCAAGGGCTCTAAGAAGCGGTGCTTGGATCGATGCGATTCGTCAGAGTCATCAGACAGGTGAGTGTTAGTTTGTCGGAAGGGACCTAGACACATTGTCTCTCATTGGGGCACGATAGGATCAGTGGCATTGGTCACAGACATTCCTCAGAGTGTGTACATTTTATTGGCAATTAAATGGATGGTTAAAAGAGGAAACTCGAATGGAATTTTGTGCTGTATTGTGTCACTAAGAAGACCATCAAAGTATGTATATCCGGTAGTCTTTTAAGAGAAGTCTGCATAGAATAGGGGTATTAGTAGGGCAATAGGTCAATTACAATTACAATGCAAATCACAGGGTAGCTTTGCGGAACAGATAACATTATAATAGATACTTTCCACTCTGCTCTTTCCAATAGAATGATGATAGAATGATATATTCGAAAATCGATATTCTCGGCTGGGTTAGCATCCTAAAGCCCAAAGCATAGCCCTTTGAAACAGTGCTGCCAAATGCTTCTCCCAAAGATACAGACACGCCAACGGAAATGCATCTGTATCTGCGGACTGGCTGGCTCTGCCAAGACTGAGCTAAATGCGGATACTCTAAATATATCCGTGAGTTGCATTGCCAAAAAACGAACCTAAAGTGGCAATGCAACCCAAACGGCACTCGCCCAAAATAGCCCGAACAGGCGGCTAGGCCCCGGACCCGTGTCCGTCCACTTCCAATATCGGAATATGTCAGCAGAATCGGTGGAGAACTAATAACCGCCGCGGGGGAATTTATCTGACAGGTTATCGGTGCGATTATTGTACCTGCGAGTGGCCAGCGCTGTAAACAATCGCCGAGCACGGCCGGCACGCGCCTCGTAGATCGTGTATTTACGACCACAGATACATTTGTGTCTACTTAGGCGGGCGGCCACAAAAACATCTTGCTGCAATGCCAACTAATTTCCGCTCATTAAAAATGCGCAGCGCAGTCAACTGTGGCAGCGACGGCAGCAGAGGCTGCAATTGGAAACAAAGCTAAGGCTGCGGACTGCTAGCATTTGTATCTGGCAGATACGCACAACATGCGTTCATTTATCAGCCACAAATGGCCGTTGATGAGCCGCAGTAGCTGATGATTTTGGATGTGCGCGGCGCGTGTGGGCGGAGAGCGACCGTCGGCGGCTTCCTGGCTGCATTCAAATACTGAACCAGATACAGATACAGATACAGACATGGCCGCAGATAGATCTCCTTGGCGGGGCAGATGCAACTTCAAACTCGGATGCGCACGCTCGTCCGCATCTGTATCTGTATCTGTGTCTGTGTCGGTGCCGAGCTGTGTGCGCAGCATAGCAATCTCCCGACTCCGCCGGCTCTTTGCATTTCAATTAAACGGCTGTAGTTGCTCTCGGCTTGCTATCGCTGTTGCATGCAAATCATGCATAAATTTAGTTGGCCATCGATATGCCTGGTTTCTGTTTCTGTTTCTGATTCGGCTTCAGGTTTCTGTTTCTGTTTCGGCTTCGGTTCTGGCTTCCATCCCTCCTATCCCATCCCGTCCACACGCAACTCGCGCACATCAAATGCCGCATATCTGCTATCGCCGCTATTGTATCTCTTAGTACGTTTAACACGCCGCGAATGTTTTGTCAATTGGCCCCATCAGCCTCCCCCCGGTCTCCGCCCAAGTACGCATCCCCAAGTCCCTCGCCGCCGGCTGTCGGAAATCATTTCAACTTTTGGTCGTTGAACTCTTTTTGATTTATTTTCTTACTTGTTTGCTTTTGATTCGAAGTTTGTTGTTGGATTTGCATGCTTTTGTTGACTCCTCGTTGCGCCAGTTTTTGTTTTGGCTGGAAACTTTGGTTGCATCTTCGGCGAGATGCCTCCCTGCGAGCGACGACACTGAGAGGAATTTCGAGACCCCCGGCTAACCTCTGACTTGCCCAGAGGCGCTTCGGCCTCAATTCCCCAGCACATCAGAAACCAAAAACAAGAACACAAAGAAGCTGAACCGCCGAGGGAGCCTAGCGCGGGGTCGTTAAAGTTTTATTTTTCCGTAAAAACAAAACAAATTGCAGCTTTTCCGGGGTGAGGGAGCAGGGAGCACAGGGGGGAGGGGCTCAAAAATGTGTGCACTGGCTGGCAAGTAACATCCGCAGCTCCGCAGCAGAGCCATTTAACTTTAATTATCGCTCATAAAGCTGAAAACACAACAACTGCAAGAGTCGCTGCCTACTCGACTTTGTCGACTTTTGTCTTACAGGTTTTCCACGTTTTTCCACATATTTCCACAAGACCCAAGAGCGACCCACTGCTCCAATGGCGCGGGCCTTTTGCCACGGCTTTCCGCGCTTTTGCCGACTCATGCCACAACTCCGGAGCTGCTGCCTCAGCTTCTCTCGGCTGCGGGGCAGGTGCGGCGGGGGAGGCGACAATCACCCTGAGAAATTGTGTAATCGCCCACGTTGATTTATCTCGTTTAAGTGACTCCGAAACGGCAGCAGCAACGGCTACAGCTCCAGCAACGGCTGCAGCGGCCACATCGGGCGATGACGTTGAAAGTGCAATGTAATATGTTGCAATTGTTGCTGCTGCGAGTCGTGCATGTTTAGCGGTCGGGCTTTAGCGATGGCGCTATTTGCCATTTCTTGGCATTGCCATTTGGACGTTGCTTGTGGCTCCTTTCGGCAGTGTTGCTGGCCAACTTTTGGGGCCGGGGCAGCTCACTCTCGCTGGTGTTGGCCGACCTAAATCCGGCCACGCCCAACGCCCACTGTCGATTGCCGGCAACCAGGGCACTGCAGCTGCAACAACGAGTTAATAACTCGGTAATCAGTGATAGTCGCTGCTCTCAACGCCCCCAGTATCTACATAATGGTTTCTTTCGGAGAGAGTCTGTTCTTCTTGGGTTTTAATCAGGAAACTACGTCTTAGAGTTTGTGATTTTGGGGGATTCTTGAATGAGTTTCCATTTTCTGAAGCTCTTATCGTATCTTGGGGTTGCTTATAATGTTTCCTCTCCTGATTTATAAGAAAAACCTCTCCAGTTTTACAAGATTATCTTTTAAGAGATAAGATTGTATTAAACATTATATTGTTTTGGAGGGTATTTTGGGGAGAGCCGGTCCATTATCACAATATCGCTTTAAAAACATTATTTCCATTATTTTCGTTTTGTAAACTTTATTACATGTTATGTAGAATTGGCCCAATTTAAAGAGCTGCACATAGTCTGTTTTCGCCAGAAGAGCTGCCGGGCATTGTCGAGACTCCCAGCCTGCTGCAGGTGCACTGCCTTGCTGCCTCCTGGAAGCCTTCTTTTGGCCTCTTTGCTTTTGGTTTTTTCCACTTGTTCGAGGCATTCTCTGCCCGCGGCGCTGCTTCTTGTGGGATACCCTGTCCTCCCAGAGGAGGCTCGCCTGCCGGACGCCGCTGGGCTCCCTCGGAAAGAAAGGGAGTTCGCCGTTCGGCTTGGATATGAGAATTCCTCCCATGTTTTCGCTTTGTACCAACACATTTTTGTGAATTGCAAACCAGCTGCTCTCCCATGTGAGCCCGTTCGAGTGGTTGTGTGAAAAGCAGTTTAAACACGAAATTAGAGCTCCGGCCCCCTTTTCGCCCCTTCGCCAGCCCAGGCCCCCCTGTGGCCCACCGAGGCCCCGCGCCCTCAGGGAGCGCATTAAGTCGTAATAAATGCTGCCTGGCTGCATTGTACATGATTTGTACATTGACCTCAAAACGGGGCAAAGCCGCTCTCGCTGTGCCACCACCCCTCCCCACTTGCCACTCGCCGTGCGCCCTTCGCACCCCCCTCCCAGCCCCTGTATCTGTATCTGGATCTTTTTTAGCTCGGATGCTGGTTTGTGTTGTTGTTGTTTTTCGTGCACATTTTGCTAAATAGCTTCTATTTACGTTCCATGGAAAATGCAATTCGCAGTTGTAGAATGCAGACATTTTTCAGTTGTTTTTCTTGCTCGCACGCTACTTTGTCTCTACAAACAATGGCCATAGGGAGCGAGGGGGGAGGAGGTGAGTGGGGGGTGGTGGCAGGGGCGGTGCGGAGGCCGGGCGGGTTGCAATACGTGCGCGACTTTTCGGGGCCATAAATCAAAAAGGCGAACCCCATAGCCCGTCGTTCCCGGGCAGAGTCTTTGTGGATTATTTCTAGACGAGAGGTAGGATAATTCGCTATTAGCGGAAAATATGGCAGGAAAAGTGTGGAAAACCGGGCCAGGCCAAGACAATTGCTGAGCCCCTGCCAGTAATAGGTACAAAGTGTGAGTTGTGTAACTTGTAGGAGCTTGTCATGACAAAATGGAAATTAGATCAGCTGGAAGCGGGTTAAGTGGGAAGAATCTTATAAATGTTTTAGTACCTCCGCTAGGATGCGCAGTCAAAAAAGAGAAATTTAAGATACATAAAAGAGTTAGTTAACAACCAAGGAACTTGAGGTACTCCGATAATAATACGACTTAGAACGTTTTCACAGGCCCTGATAGCTACCTTTTAGAGAAAGTTAAGCACATTAACGCAAAATGAAAAATGTAGCTATTCATTTGGCACATTTTTTTCCTTCTAAAATAAAATTATTTTGTCCTTTTACAATAGCAAAATACAATACAAAATATCTGATCAAAAGCGTAAATGTTTCTAAGTTCTGTTGCTGAAAGAAAAGTATAATAACTTCTTTGTATTGTTGCGCTTTATGTAAAAGATCCTTCTGAGGATATATGGGTTTTAGAAAGTTTGTAGATTAGATTAAAGGAGAGTAGATTAAGAGTTCCCGCAAAGCTCGGTTGATAAAGCCTCTCCATAGTTTTAAACGTATAAGGCATACAAGGTAACTTCCTGCTGCTTTGTCGTATTTAATGCAAATTACGACTTCACTTGTTAATATGAAGGCTTGATTGCAGACTTAAATTTGCTTTTAATGCCTTTTAGTAAACAATATGAAATCAGAAAAAATCGCACACGGCAATCAATTTAAAAAATTTTATTTTATCTTGGATTTAAGAGGAAAGCCTTTTCCGCTTTTTCCAAATGGACTTCCAGGTCAATCCCCGCATGCGCACGTTTGTGCAACACATCCATAATTTATGCGCCGCTTACACGTTTCGTATGCAAATCGACCGAGGGCAAGTCCCGCTGGAAAGAAACCGGCAACCCACGGACTAATGGCATTCTAATTCCGGCGACCAAAATTAAAATCATATTAGCCAAATTCCTGGGTTGTGAGTGGCTCGATGTTGCGTCAGATTTTGCGTTTATGTTCGGAGTACACTTTGAAGCGCGCCGGTGGCAACACCAACGGAATCGTTGCGATTTTTCATTAATTATAATGTCGAGCGGAGCACGTATGCGTGTCCACCGCTGTTCCCCATCTGCATAGTCCTTTGGACAACACTGGGAAAACTTTTCCTTCATTTGAAAGCTGAAGAGTGAAATCCTCGAGCGGCTTTGTAGAAATGGACAGACATGGTCCACAGACCATACTAAAGCTTACTGACATAATCGACCTGAACGATAGTTGATTAGCTCTTAGATCCATAAAAGGATCCCAAGCTCTCCTCAGTGTACGCATAAAACTTATGCATATAGCCAAATTATTTCGGGCGCCTTTATTTTTGAGTGTAGTGTCTACTGGCTGGCAGGTTCGTTTCCGTCTGGCAGCAGAAATAACAGCAATTCGGACAATACAACAGTAAAGCCAAAAAGCCGTCCTCCTGCCTGCCCCTCCCGGCCCCGCCGGTGCGCAGCCATCATCTGACATCCCCGGCCAGACAGACATCCCGAAAGCCAACTGACGGCCAGGCCGTTTCTGGCCAGGCTTTTTTCGCGATGCGAGCCAGCGAAAATTAGTCATTAACTTTTTAAGCATCGACTGGGCAAACATGGCGTATGAGTGATAGGCACGGCGGTCATGCGGTGATAAGCGCCACATCTGAACTCAATCCTGCGGCGTATGTGGCAATTGTACAGCCTCCTCCCAGCCTGATGCTGCTGGTGCAGCAAGTGCAACTGCCACAGTAAGTGCCACGGCCTGCGAGTGGGCACTGCACGTTAGAGATGCACTTGATGCAATGACAACGCGTTCGCCATGAGCCGTCATTAAGTTTGCTGAATGAGGCAACTGAGTGGAATGTCTGGATGCAAAGTAATGATTGCGGAACACCCATACATATGTAGGTTTGATGGTCTTTGTTTCATTCGGTCTCTGTAAAAGAGGGTCTTTAAAAACGAGTTTAAACTTTGTGAGCGCAAGTATCTCAGGATACTTATTTTATCAAAATTACTCTATCGGATACCATTTTGTGTTACATTGCTCTTAACAGGCTCTGATGTTTGAGAGTAGAAAGCCCAAAAGAAAAGCCAATTTTAAATTCAATAACTGAAGAAATCCCCAAGATGCTGGAGACATACGCTTGGCGGAAAGGCACGACTTGAAAACATCAATAAAGGCGAATTGGTTCAACGTTCGTTGAAAATAAAAAAAAAACACAATAACAATAAGATTCCTACACATTCGGAAGACTTTAAAAAGAACTCAGCTGCCTCTATATGGAGAGGAATGGGAATGGGACGGGGGGTGTCTGGCCACAAATATGTATAATCGGTTTAAAAAGTACGTCAGTCCTGACATTTGATTAAAGTGTATCGAATTGTCAATTGGAACTGGAATTATTGACGCATCGACATATGCTAAAATTTATTGGAATTGTTTATTGTTGTTAGTGTTATTGTTTGGAAATAAAATACTATGTTCATGTTCAATTATTTAAAAACACAGTATTGATTTTCAAATATGATTTTGCGTATAATTGTCGCTAGTTGCTGGGGAAATTACCATTCTAATTAGCTAAACAAAGCCCAATTTATAGCCTAAATACATATCTCTTTTTGTATTTTGTTCAAATTGAAGAAATAGCAGTCTAAGCGGGATTCCAAACCAATGGTCATTAAAAGTTAATTAGTCGGAATGGGTAGAGGTGAGAGGAGTTTAGAATTTAAACAGCAGAATTAAACGCTGTTTCTTGTTTGTAGCTATTTTTTGTTATATATTTTTGGTAAATTGTACAACATACATAAGTATACAAGAATATACGTGGACTGTTTCTATTTTTCGAATGTAAAAAAAATAATCAGTTAGTATGAGAGATCCTAAGATCTGCATCTATTCATCCATTCTGACTTTATTACAGAGTCTAATGAAAAGTTAAAGCCTACCAACTAAGCCTTTAGTTTTCTTTAAAAGACTAGTTCAAATAAAATAACTGCAACGGGCAAAAGAATACAAGCTGGTTCCTATCTTTAAAGCTTAAAAAATTAATTACTCATCAAAGTTTACTACTTCCTAGGTCTTTGAGCTTTAAACTACAAACCATATTTAAAAACATGCCGTGTCTAATGCATTTGCATTCGTTCCTGCATATTTCTTTTGCCACTTCCGGCTTAAATAAGGAGCACTTATTGCAGTTTTCATCCCAACAGCTAACGGGAATCGGACTAAGAGCGAATTAATTAAATTTTCATGTTTGCTAAATTAGCAATTCAATTCGCTTTGCTGCCACAGCGGGCAGCGGAAAAACTACAATAAAAGTTGCATCATTGGCAGCGAAGCGTTGCCATTACCGCACTCGCAACTAGAAGCGATAAAAGTTTGTAATTGCAACCAATGCTTCTCATTTTATTTTATTTGTTTTTATTCAGATGAGTAAAAAATCGAGTATTACAGCCACTTCATACTTCAAGGTCTTTGGCAATTAAGTAAGAACAATGGGAGAAAATAAATAGTTAAATTACTATTTAAAGAGCTATAAGTTGGAAAATAACAATGGGAAAGTAAAGAGTTGTTTCTAGAGCCGAGTAGATAGAGACTAGTCCGTCTGTCAGCCAGTTTTCCGAAAGAAAGCTTAGTTCCGCACACTATTTGGGGAAGATTCACATGTCGCTTATTTTGTTTGCTTTTAATAACGTCATTATCGTGTAATCCCCGGTTCAAAGCCGAAATATTCAGGACGGCCGCCACCCATCGCCCCATTACCCGCGTTGTTATCAACACGCGATTTTTGTCACTTTTTTGCATTTTTATTTCATGAAGATGTCGCCATCGAAGCGAATCGTCAGGGACGGCGACTATCGTGCTGAGCTGCCTTGTCCTGTCGTTGTTTTTCCTGCCGGGTCCCTGATGTTGTTGCTGCGGCTGTCTGATGTACATACATACACACATATAATATATACTCTTGTCTCATTTTCATGGGCCATTTACGTAGACAAAGACGTGCAGCAGTTTGTGTATCCGTAAGATACATTTAGGTTTGGTTTTGTCTGCCTTCGGCTCGAGCCCCGGTCCCTGGCTTCGAGTCAGGTCCGCCGCCGCCGTTCTGCAGTTGGCCATGTATACATAGTGGTATGTACAACTCCAGCATGTACTAGGCCGGGGCACTGGGCTGAGGGGCTTAGAGGCTGGGGCTGCAAAATACCGGTTCCGTTCCGAAGTTTTCAAAGTTCCTGACGGGGTGTAAAAAAGAAGTTTATGAATAAAAAACGAAAGCGAAAAGTGTGTTTTTTATGTCCCTTGTGTTTATCAGCGGGAATTCTGCTTTGCTGTCTTCGCTTATTGCGAAATGCCTTTCGATTATCAAAGAGAACGCGAAAAATGCCTGATAACTGTCCGCTGCCGGGCCGAAAAACTCTAAAAATTCTCCAGATTCCTTCAGTTTCTACGAACTCCTCCGAACCATACATGTCGTCATATTGTTTTTTTTTTCATTTAATTGAAAACTTGATCGATTTGGGGGCAGGGGCGCCAAGGAATTCGCCGTCTTTCTCGAGGGCGGCGGTCGTAAGTGTCCGCCGTAAATCGAGCCGTGAAAGTCTGGAAAAATAGAGAAAACTCGCGGTACTAGGTGAGGTACAAGGTACTGGACTGTCAAGTGCGAGGCACGCCCCTGGGCAAGCACGGCCGCCCCAAATGTTAACTGCGCTCATTAAAATTGACACACAAACGCCGGAAAGTTCAACGACAGGAACACTCACTTGCGGATATGGACTGACGACACACACTCGCACTGGCACACTCACACGCTGAGAAAAGCCGGCGACAGAAATAATAAACAAATATTTATTATTTGCTTAACTTTTACTCGCCTGTTATTTGCTGTCGGATTTTCTTTTTATTTTTCCTCTTTTTGCTTTATCAAATGTTTGCCAAGACATAAAACAAACCAAACAGCCTCGTCCAGGGCCGGCGGATGGGATGGAGGGTGTATGTTGTCACTCGGCGGTACGCAGGAAGCCGCCCTAGGGGCACCCCTACCCACCCACCGACCCTCCCCGGGATTACTTATCAGGGAGTTGCATAAGTCGGGGGGCACAGGGTGGGGAATGGCGTCAAACCGCTTATCAGCCTAGGGCCCAACATTGGACCCTGAGCGGGCAGAACGGGAAATTAAAATACACTCGCTTTAAGTAATAACTGCTCCACTCATTTCCCAGAGTCGCCCCATATCGAACCGTCATCCATCCCAGCTATGACACAACAATCCATGACGCATTAAATGGCAAAGCCCGCACTCGCGGCGACCCGATAACCCAAATTTTGATAATAGCCTAGGTTTATTTATTGACTGTTGACATGCATAACGTCGGGCAGTGCAACAAGTCGGTTCTGGAAACTGATTTTTGTGGTTTATTTCGTTTTAGGGGATTCTTTCCTGTATTCCTGTAGCTTTCGATAAAATTTAAAGAGGATTCTGTTGACTAACTGTGGGTTCTTAAAGGTTTCTACGACAATTTTGGATGTTTAAATGCCTAAAAATAGTAAAAAGCAATATTTTCGTTTGATTTTTGAAATTTCTATTTAAGAAGCAAACATTTGCATCAGAGTCTTTTGAATATTAAATTGATATATCTACATAAATATGTTTTATGCTTATATATTCATATGTTCATGTCTGTATAAACATCCATAATGAAATATAATGTATTCATTATTGTATTTCGATAGTAATTCAATGTTTTATTTTGATAATAATACAATGCTCCGCAGTCTGTCTCGCTTCTTGACTGTCTGTTTTTACAAAAACTAGTTTATTTAACATAAAACTAATATATACATATATAAAGTAGTGTTATATATGATACATCAATGGCTGAAATCGGTTGCAAAAACGTAAATCTTAAAAAAATAAAAGTTTCACGCGGGACCCTGGTACTTTACTGCCCATAAGGAACTGACATGATCCTTTACATACATTTTTTAAAAGAATCTTAAGATCTATTTAGACATTTATTGCTTAAGGAACTAAATAAATATAAAACGGTATATAAATCTTCTTCGAAGGAAGATTTTGGAGTACGATTGGTGTTACTATTGTTGGAATTTATATCTTCAAAAAAATTGGGCCAAGTTGATTACTCAATCACATTACCAAACTCATTGCCCTAAAGTTTGGTATAAATTCTGTAAACAGAGCGATTACCTCTTTAGAAGTCATAAATCCTCAAAGGGATGATAAAACACAATAATTAAGCCCAAACATTGTTGAAAAAGGATTACAATCCTTTGCTGGAAAGGCGAGTAGAAAAACGATTAAAGTTCGAATAGGGGAAAACAAAAAGTATAGCCTTTTGTGGAGTGTCCTGTGCTCCGCCACATGTCTCGTATCCGCTTCCTATCCTTCGAGGGCCCAAGTGTGAGTGTGTGCGACAATTGCTTTTGACACGAAATGATTTTAATCATAATGTCATTAAACACGCAGGCAGAAGCAGAAAAGGGCCACCGCTCCGGCAAGGGCTAACTAGACCTTAACCCTGCGCGGCCGGACTCAGACACATGTGAAGATCCCAGGGAGTTGATAATTTCTGTCACTTAATTGCCGGGGCTTGAACATAACAAAACTTTTGTGTGACCATTGTTAACATAATAAATTAATTTCCTCTGCCCCCGAACCTTCCGCCCTCGGCTGAGGAGTAAAGCTTGAAATTATGAGATATTAACGAAAAACAGAAAAAGGTAACGCGGGACTTCCGTTCGGGGCTGGAGGTCCACTTTAAATGGAGTCGTAAAGGTAATTGAAGATACTTTGGCGGCCATTGAGGGCGTTACTACGGGAGTTGCTTTCTTGTCCCTGTCTCCGGCTATTCATCTATCTCTTTCTGAAGGGTCACGCGATGTGCCACAGGCAACATCCTGGGGGGGGTCCTCGAGGGCGTTGACCAACTGCAATTGATGAGCAGCGGCAGTGACTCCGCAGAAAGGCGCAAAGGATCTATTCCGGTCATCCCTGGCAACGCCCACGCTGCGCTTGATTAAAAATCTCTGAATGGCAGCCCGGGGGCTGGGACGCACTCGCTCGAACGGCCATTAACAAACATTGGAGTTGGCCTGCCGAGGGCATCAGTTTAGCAAACAGATGAGCGATAGACATCAAATGCCAGATATCGGAAGAAATATATCTGGACTCGCTAAATGTCCCTTTTATCTCGTGGAGTCTCTGAGCCTCTGAGCATCGTCATCGGGCACTTGTAATCGTCATAATCAAGCGAGCCAAAAAGTGTGAAATTCCGGGAACCGACGAAGGCCTTCCCCCACCGCCTCTGGTACTTCTTGAACTCTGCCAATGTCACGGGAGCAGCAGCATCAGGGCCAGGAGCTGGCCAGGGACAGAGCCGCTACATGTGGTCCGGCTGCGGCGACTGGTACTGCGACTGCGATACATTTGTATCTGTATCTTTTTACCTGTATCTTTGGCACGTCACCGCCGCCGACATGTGTTTGCCGTTGTATTTTGTATATTTCATGGCGTTTTTATGTAGCTACCCCCCCGCCGTTCCCTGCCCCGCTTTCTGTGTGGTTTTGGGTTTTAGGTCCGCCGTCTGCAACGCCCTTCTGCCTTCTACCTGCCCGACTGAGGTCGCTGGAGAATCGCAGGGGTCTCTCCGTGAAGATTGGCTATGTGCCTTTTAAACTTGTTTCAAATAATTTCAGACTAGACGTGCATAAATCTACTTAACAACAAAACGGAGAAAAGATGGAAGGCGAACCTGCCCGAACCCAAAACCAAAGCCCAACCCCAATCCCAAGACCAAAACGAGAACGTAAACGAAATCGAAAACTTCAACTTAAACTTCGCGACGTTGCTGTTGCTTCGGCAGAGATTTTGGCTTTTGTTGGAGCAGGGTGGGGGAAGGGGGAGTGGTTCTAGCGGGCTTTCTTTGTTGCCAAGTTTCGAGTTGCTCTTATTCCTTTGTTGCCGCTGTTCCTGTTCGCATGCTAAATAATTAAGTTACCACTTGGGTAGCTGTGTGTGGATTTACAACTGGCAGATACACGGCCGGCGAGATCCCTGCCCCGGGCCGATGACAGTTTTCTTGGTAACACTCTGCTTTGCATTTGGCCCCCATCTCAGGCCCAGCCGCTTCTATGAATAAGGTTATGCCGGAGACACAGCACTTACCAGCAGACAAGACAATATTTGTTGTTACTTTTGTGTTCTTTATTGGAAGTTCCCTGGAAGTTCTGAGCGCGCGTTACAGATTCGCGGGAAGCCAATCCATCGTGGCCAAGAGCAGGGGTCGAGATCCCCCGGCGACTCCGAGCGCGTTATCTACGGCTATCAAGCCGCGCTTCGTACTCCGTCCGGAGGGTCGGGCCGGGAGTGGGCTCCGTCTTAATAAATTTATCCAGAATGCGCAGGCTAAATGCTGTTAAGCGAATCCCATGCCTGCGAGGCCTCGAACACCTTTCCCTATAGCAATCGCAGGCCCAACCCAGCTCTCTGCCGGTGACTCAACCTCGGCTTGGAGCATACCCGTAAATTCCATCTTCTTTGTCCGGCCCCTCGGGATTCTGTGGAAGATCCTCCGCATGACACTGATTCGTAAATTGCAACGAACGAATTCATATCCATTTGGTCGGAAACATGGTACCTCTCTCTGATTTCATCGAACTCTAACCGGGAATATGCAAATGTGTTTTAATTAAAGTCAAGTCATGGCCCGAGAGGCCGATAATTTTTCCAGCAGACTGGAGGATGAGAAACCGATTATGGGAAACCAATCGACTGACAAATCGTCCTGCCTAGGAACCTGCCGTCAATCACTTCTAATTTTTTACACTTTTCAGTATTTTTGGAAGATTATCTGTTTGTTTTATGGTTTTGTGTATATTCCCAGTTTTACTGTTGCGCTCCGAAGAAGTTTTCCGGCAAATGGCGTACTGTAATTAAGCAGAAGGCAGTCCGCAGGGTCCGGGGCTGGCGTTGAGACCGATAAAGTATCTGCCAGATACTCGGTATCTCGGCTGTGCGTGTGTGCCGGCCCCGGGCGCACAAAAACCTATTAAAAGAGCCGAGCATTAGGCTGGGATTGGAGCTGGGCCTAAGACAGGGGTCGGGCCTCCGCCTCTGAGTTTGCGGATGCACAGATACACGTACTTGCGAATACACACATGCACTCGCAGCGGAGCGACGACACTTAAATGCACGCTGTGCGGTAGTTGGCGAGGCGAAATGAAAAAATTACTAAAACTAACGTAAAATATGGCACAGAAAATGGCCAGGCCAATACTGAGGCAAGCCAAGGCTAGAGACAAGGGGGCGGGGGATGGGCGGTGAGGACTAGCGGACTAGGGGCGGCAGTGGGTTAAAGTTGGCAAACCTGTTGAACGCATGAAATTAACATGAGTAACAGCTGTGGCGGCTGGGGCTGGCTTGGATTTCTGTGGGCATGTTTTATGTTTTTTGGTCAAACTTCCTGGTTTGGGGCTGACTTTTCCAGAAGCCCCCTCCGCCCGTACGCGGGTTCTCCCTCGAGATCATTAACATGAATAATTAATTGTGCTTCACAGGAACACTTCAAACTCTGGGCCTTTCTTGCGGGCAGACCCGAAATTCGTAATAACCATGGCTCTAATCTGGCTTTGGCGGCTGTAAATCGTACAAACTTTACAGCGTTTGCCACTGGCCGCCGGATCATTAGCAGTTGGCACCGAATGATACACAATTTGTGAGTGACCCGGGGCCCAGAATGGAATTCAATTAATTCGAATTTGTTTGCGTGGAAACTTACTGCCAGGCATGTGCCACAAATGTAAATCGCCAATTAAATATAATTAATAATGATTGTTGGGGCATCCTTGGGGTGTCACACAAATGCATTAAATTCATGGATGTGTACTATACATACATGTTGCATTTCCAACTGTCCTTCAGCTTCTGTTTCGCATATATTCCGACAACCTGACGGATACGCTGCTTCGCCCACAATAAATCTTTATTTTTCACCCGTGCCCGTGACACACCAAATAAGATGTAGATAACATCGCGAATAAAGAGCTCAAGTGCGAAAAATTAGCAGGCGATTCAATAAAATGTACATTTTTGTTTTTGTTCCGATTCATGTGGGGCGGGTGTGTCTGGGGCAGTGTTATTCACCTTTCAGCGAAGAGATTGGCGAGGACGCGTCTGGTTTTCATTTCCTTGTATGGGGCGAGGAGAGTCGCTTCGATCTTGAAACAAGAAATTCGATTAGATCGGTAGGAATTTCGCTAGGGAAGTGATAATTTATGTGGAAAGGGGCTTCAACCTGAATTATTAGTGGCGATTATGCTCCTCTCCGTGTGATTAGAAACCCGATTCGGAATTAAGATTCGCAAAACCACTGCCAAGACCCATTTGATTCCCCCTTAGTTTCGATTCGAACGCCTATTTGAATCATTTCGCAAGCTTCCCACATTAATTAAACGCTGAAAATTAACTGGGTTAATTATAAATTCACTTTCGAAGCCAAAGAACTCGCCACAATGGAGCGAAGAGAGGAACCACAATGAACACAAATCTTTCAATGAGGTGGTGGTGCTTTGAGGCAATTGAGCCGTTGTATTTAGGAGCGCGGGAGGGTCTGGGCGGAGGGACTAGAGCGGCCAGATACCTGTCACCGACAAGTGCTAATGAACTACAAACACCGGACAACAACAACTACAACTACAGCAACAGCCAGCATTTCGTAATAATTGAGTGCGACAGAGACAGGTGTGGCTGCTGGCTGACTCTCTCCCTGGGCTCTCGAACATGCTAAAATATGCAAAACGATTCTGCTCTTTTTTATTATTTCTACACGCTTGTTATTCTGGCTCTGCCCCCGCCACACGGCGCCCTCGGAGCACCAAACTCATTTGGGCAAACGAAACTCGTATTGAGGTAGTCTTGCCCACCAACCCATGGGAGAAAGACTCCGATAGATAGCAGAACCAGATAGCAGATACTTCCCAGCCCAGTGCTGCAAATGTATCTCAGCTTAGATTTATTGATAGACAGCTCAGCGAATTTCAGTAAGCGATTGAGTCTGTCTCTTGTCCGCTGGAGCTGTCTCTGAAATTGTTTTTATTTGCACGTGCTGGTGGGCCCGGGACAGCGGTTGGGGCAAGAGAGCTTGCCAACTAACTGCTACACATGCGAAATTCGCCAGCAAGCTGTTTGCCGAGGTTATGAGGGCACGGGTATAATGTGGGGGTTCGGAGATGAGCCAGAGTAGTCGGATTCAGGGGGGAGTCTCGACAATATCTATACCCGGTACCTTAAACATATCAACCCAGAGAACTAGTGAAATGGACTATCTATACCCGGTAGTTGCAAAAAGTTCACAGTAAATATATTTATTCGGAATCTGTCTTAGTATTGACAATTTGTACTGTTTCAATTTACTATATTCCTTTTTTCCTAACATTGTGGGGTAAGGTGTCCTCATGTAATATGGAGGTGGAGAAACAACATATACAAATATTTCAATCCTTTTTAGCAAATTGATGTATTTAAACTGTTAGCAATCAGCAACATAATTGATAAAATAGGCGAAACTTCTTAAAGCAGAAGGAGAATATGCCTTGAATAGTAATACCGGGTACTGAGGGGTATTATAATCCCAGGCATATTCTCTTTCTTTTAGGAATTAATCTTTGAAAAAGGTTAGATAATACAAAAATATTAGGGCAACATTAAGATTTAAGAGAGGTCATGGAAGAAAAGAATACCTTGTTTTACATAGACCGAATAATTTTTATTTATTTTCCTTTATGAAATATATTCATTTTACAAATATAAAAATACGTTATTTTTGGAATAGGTCTAATGTTGTCATTGTATTTGTATTTATGTGGAAATCATCTTGAATTCCATGTGCCCTCAATGCCAGTCATTGGCACTTAGTTTTATAAAACATTGCGCGACGATCAAAGTGAATTATTATCAAGATGACTGACGTTTGTTTGAAAGGAAGTCATATTTTTTGGTTCAGCCCGCGAATAATTTGAATAATTTTCATAAAATTATATAAAAATATTTTCTTGGGCAATTAACGCAACCATTTCCTACCCCTTTCCCAAATGTCCAAGCGAGGCTCCCCAGAGATAGCAGAGTGTAGATAAGCGGAAAAGTGGCATAAATTAGATGGCAAGGAAGCCATCTATATTAAATGAGATTGGAGCAAAGTATGTGCTGGCCAACTGGTTTGGAGGCCGGCTTGCTGTTTATCAACCTGTTAACCGTTCTTAAGGCCCCGGCTGCCATGCCCATTGCCAAACCCGCCCATTCCCATTCCGTGGTTCTGCGTTTCCCTGCGTGCAATGAAAATGCACATAAATAAAAGATAAGTCGAGCAAAGAGCATAACAAACGTTTGCATTTCCGGCTAATAAAACGAACGAGTTCAGGGGCGGGCGGCGGCCTGGGGCGCGGGTGGGGAGTGCCCCTGTTTGGGGCATTAGCGGATGGGCCTTATAAATATGCATGAGCCAAGCACAATAAAAATATATATTTTCGAAAAATAATACAAATCAAAACGAAGTTAGACGGCCGGGAACGCGAATTTATTAGCCATCTCGGAGCTGAGAACTGAGCCAGCGACATCCAAAGCGAACTCACAATAAACTCACTCACAGCCCAAATTAATTAAAGCGGCGCAGTGTGTGGAAACATTTACGTGTTGCCATGTGCGGGGATAGATGCATTTGGCTTCCTAGTTGCCGCCCGCCTGCCCCGCAGAGGTGGCCCTGCCTTGGCTAATTATTCATTCATGACATGTTGAATGCACACAGCCTGGCTGGGATAGCGGAGCGGGTAAGGGGTCCGGGGCGAGTCCCGGGCCCCAGGCCTCAGCCCCCAGCCCCAGTCAGGCATTATTTACAAAGTTTTGCAGCACTTGTGCTAAAGTATCTGACAGATACGCCGGTCCAGGCACACACGTACGTAGCTGCAGTAGCTGGCGGGGCGGTGGCTCGGCGGAGCTCCGCAGGGGAAGGCCTGGAAAGAGCATTAATGCGTCAACGTGCTGCTCACGTTCATCAGCGCCCATGGCTGGCCGAACGGGTGGAAAAAACGGGTTGTGGCCAGAACAAGAAACATGCAAGCAGCAGGCAGAAGAACAACGACCCCGCCCCCAGCCATATTCTCCATTCACCCTCCCGGTCTTCGCTCCCTGGAAGGTGTCCCCCTGTCCCGGCCTGCTTGCAACCTGCTAATAGCTTGTTTCGCAGTCGCTACAAATTAACTTTGGCTCTGTTCGCCCCGGACTGCATTTTTGAGCCGCACTCCTCTGTTCTGCGCCGCAAATTACGCTATTTTTCACTTGGCCAGATCACCAAAATGCGCACAGTGGCCAAGTGTCTTCTATATGTATATTCCAATAAAATAAAATTATCAATTTAACTGGAAATTGAAGACTCATTAGAAATGTTTGTTTACGTAGGTGACGAAAACCTTCGAGGAGATTTTAAAGAGATTGAAGAAGATTTACAAATAAAAATTATTAAGTTGTCTTTTCAAACTCGAATCGAAATTATCTGTATGGTTTCTTTCTCAACTAATTTAAAATAAATTTTTTATTTTTCAGACTCTTAGATAAATCTCTCTCGTCACAAATGATTCCGAATCATAATTATAGTTACTTTCTTAACTATTTTAAAAGAGATTCTTAATTTTTCAGAAGCATACCCATATCTCGTCACAAATTTTAAAACTAATTCGCCAATTCAGTTGAAGAATTTCTAACAGGGAATTATTAACTTTCACTTTCTAAAGGTTTGTAATATAAAAATAAAATCTAGGTAGATTTTATTCTAAAGTACCTACAAGATTTTAATTAAACTAGAAATAAAATTTAAAAGTGAAGATTCTGATATTCCATCTGTGTTTTAAATAAGATAGATTTGCTTCGTTTTGTATCTGATATATGATTTTGTATCTGGCCCCTATCTCTCAAAATTGGCCGAACATCCTATAATCCTATAATCTTCAGGTACCGGGAATTAAACTTGTTTTGTGCGTGAAAGTGACTTCCTACCTTCCTTTATGTTTTTTCCCACTGTACAAACTGGGCCCACTGTGCCTCTATGCAGTCGTGTGAAATATTCAAAGAGCTGGCTGCAGAGACAAAAACAACAAGCGCGCCGGCAAAAAAGCAAAACGGATGTGGATGATGGGTCTGGCTTTGGTTTTCGGGATGGGAAACACTCTCTCGCACACATTCGGGCTGTCGGAATCGCGCCCAGGAAATATTGCAACAGGAACCGGCGGACGGGCGGCGGGATGGGGTGTGCAAAAGGGGGGCCTGCGTTCCGGCGACAAAAAACGCAGTTGTTTCTGCCAGCTCCTGCCGGTCGCGATGCTTCAGTCGAGCAGGATAAGAGCGCTTAAAGTCGCACATTTAGTGACAGTTTGTTGGATTTGCATGGTGACGACGTTGACATGGCGGAGTTGTCATGATTAATGCGTGGCAAGAGCTCCTCCAGAGCTGAGACCGAGACTGCGGGATGGCCAAAGCTCTGGCTTCTGGCTGCGGGCTGACGGCAGATTTGGCCTGGCCTGGCCTGGCAAAAAGTGGCGGAAGTCGCAAAAACTAGGTCAGTCCTGGCGAGGTAGGGGCGTGCTCTGGAGGAGATGAGTTCTTAATAGACGGAAGCTGGCCCGTCCATGGGCACCAGAGCTTAAAGCCATGAATTCATGGGAATAAATTAAAATCAAGTCGAATAAAGCCGAATAGATGTTGCCAGAATGAAGCTAGTTGGGAAGAGGGATCTCGCCATATAAATTAATTATTTCTGAAATTAAAATTCCAGAGCATTGGAAGCGTAGGCTTAAAGCCTTCGTGTGCGGATCCATTACGTGGAGAGCCCTTTATCTGGTGCTGATTGAAAACGCATCTGTCAGATACACTTGGTCCTGGCCGCTTAATGAGCTGCATTCGATGCTTTGCAAACCTTTGGCTTCGCCAAGGACCCGGAAAAAACTACGGCAACTAAAGCGAGTAAATTAAATGTAATGCCATGTAAAGGGCCGGGGCTGCGTGAGTCGGGCTCCGGATAGAAGGGACTCGGGGAGCTCGTCGAGTGGTTCGTGCTAGCTGCGGGGCAACACCGATGCTGAAATTGCATGCAACTGCCACTTTCCGCACCACATGCCCAGCGTCCGTTCACCATTCGCCATGTGTGCCCAAGGTTTTATTTTATTTTTTCGAACGATGCTAAAAGGCAGCGCATTAAAATTTAAATTGCATTTCGCCTGACGCGAGCAGAAATTCTTTTTATTAATACAAAGCGACGGTGAGACGGACGGAGGGCGGCGGCCGAGGCGGCTGCAGCAGCAAAAATGCTAATCAGATGAGTGTAACTTTATTCAGGCTCTCCGGTTCTGTTTCATTAATCAAAAGCAAAGTTCAATGGACGCGCCGGCGGGCTTGTTTTTTGTGATTTAAAGCACAATTCAAAAATATAAAAATCAGCACTCCACAAGGTGTTACGCAACAGAGCTCCCGTGTACACTCGTGTTTGGCTTGTGATAAGAGTTTGCCGTAATCTTGAAATTGTATCAGTATATAACAACTCTGTAGAGATTCCAAATCTAGGCACTGTAATTACCAATAAACAGTCAGATATCCTCCTGTTTATTGGTGATTTTTCCGCCGTAAGTTCATTACCAAACTTGGCTACTCTGGCCAAGACTGCCGAAAAAAGGATTTCCGGCAGATGATTTGCCAGACTAAACGGCAGTGTCCACACTTAGGAACAACTTTCGACTGGGCTGTCCCTTGGGACGAGCGGGAGGACCGGCCAGGACCAGACAAATTTTAATCACATTCTAATTAGCCAAACTACGTCAAAGTGCACTTTCCTTCCGCTCCGAGGCTGTCTCGCCGGCCAGCCTTAATAAGGAAATCAATTAATAACAAGCGAAGCAGCAAGCTTAGAAGCTGCGGCAGAGACAGATTTGAAGTTAAAGTCGCGCCGCCCGGAGACAGCGAATCAGTTTCGAGCTGCAGATAGCCAGATACTCAGATGCAAAGGCACCAAATTAAAGACGCCCCAGACGAGCTCTGGCTGTGGCAACAAGGAAGACGACAATAATGCGAAGTTGGTCGCTCGTCCATAGAACATGGCAATGCACTTTGCCTGGCCAGGGGAGCACAGCAGGGGGGTCCGAAGGGCCTGAAGAAGTAGAAGCCAGAAAAAAACTTCCGTAAACAACACGCCCCAGCCCGGGCCAGCAGCAACGAAGATTTTAAAATTAGAAACAAGAGAAATAAATACACAGAAATAAAAAGAAGAACTTGCTAAGAAAACGAGACGAGTCCGTGGAATACCGAATGGAAACTGAAAATAAAATGTCTACGAGTATCTCCTACCAGCCAAGTGCAGTCGTCTCCAGCCTGAGAGGGCGGGGAACCAGGCAGCATTGCACTGGGGAATACTCCGCCATACAGTGGTGGTCATAGCCATAAAGCCATGTCTTTGGGCGCGAATCGCAGAAGTCTCAAATAAAGATTTCTTTGTACAATTAGTTTAAACAGCTGTTTACGAATTATTCACAGACTATTAATAGCTCTGGGTCTGGTTCTCAAAGTGTCCGAGTTCCGCGTATAGAGTTCTTATACACATTATAATCTTTCCATTAATTGAGCAATAAAACTACCCAGCTATTAGTTTGTGCTTGTAAAGTAAAAACGTAATGCTAAGAGCCTGAATCTTTCCCGTATTTTCACAAAAGCCAGGCATCTGAACATAGTTGTGACTGACAGGGGAAGGGAATTCTATCTGGTCGTGTTCTATCTGCCTTGGGGGCCGAACCACCAGCCATACAGCCATCCAGCCAGTCAGCCAGCAGAGGCAATCAAGCAACTGAGGCATGACAACTTTATGCCAGGAGCAGGCCATAGAAGTGATGATGCTTCTGGGGGCAGAGCCCGGGCCGGGGAGGGCTGGGCCGGCTGGGACGGGGGGCTAGCTAGAGCACGCTTCAGCTTCAACAGTCGGCGTCGCGTTCGCCAGCTTCTCCGCCTCCTGGTCTCCGGCGTTTTATTTGACGAACGAGCCGAGACCGACAACCGACAAGCGACCGAGCAGCACATGACATAAAAATTAAATAAACAAAATTATGGACCAAGCCGTATGTGGCCCGAAGTTTTCACTTCACTCGGACCCGGGACCCGGGCCCCGGGTCGAGGTCCCCTTGTTGCGTCCCCTCCTCCACTGGCAGACGTAGATAAGCGGAAGATAGATCCCAAATCAGAGGCGGAGGCAAACCAAAACGTATCGTGGGGGAGTGAGAACAAATCAAAATAAACATTCGTTCCCATAGACAAAAGTTGTTTCCCGAATTGGGTTGTTTGTTGGATAAACAATCGAGGGAGTTTTATATTTTTTTAAGCGCCGGGGGAGCCGTAGTGCCCGGAGGTTGGATCGCGTCTGGAGAGGGGTCTGGAGATGAACATTGAACTAATTTAAAGTCGTCCTGAGTGAGACAAGTGAGCCGAGGCAGGAATCCAAAAAATGAAAATTCTTCAGCGAGTCAAGAATTCTTTTATATTCCCCGGAGTCCATCTATTTGATTAGGCTTGTGGGAAAAATAAAAACTCATTTGTAAAAGTGATATATTTTCATAGTTTACATAATAACTGCCAGCGTATGATGTACCAGGTATCACACAGTCTAGTAACCCAACAACCAAAATCCTTTTAAGAATTTAAAGCCGTTCTTTGGACATCCAAGTTGAACCAATCTTCGGTTAGAAATGCCCATCTGAGGGAGAATGGGGGTCGGGGAACTATCTGAAATGCGAGGAAATTATCGGGAGTCTCGCCGAGTCGACTTTTATTCCATTTGAAGTTCTTGTGGCAAACGAAGCGTGCCCAAGCATCCCACATTCCCCACAATCCACATCCAAGCTCCAGCTCCTCCCCGACGAAAACAAGCTAACTGGCAGTATTCACAAAACAATTTCCATTACTGCAACTTTTTAATGCCCCAACACGACTACGGGCCCCGCCGGGGCAACCTATGTGTGTGTTGCCACTCAATAAAAATATGTTTTATGAATTAATGAAAAGAAAATGTTTGCACCACCAGCAGGGTCGGGGTCTCTGGCGGTGGGGAGGGATAGAAAAAGTTACATTTTTTCAACTGTTGCTGGTGGTGATGGAGAAACAGGTTTGATATTCAGAGGAGAACAATAAAAAACTACTAAATTAACTTTAAAGTTTAAACGGATGAAGCTGGGCTTCCAAATGATAACCCCGGCTTATGGAGATCTGATAGCCGACTAATGAGCGAGTAATATGATACCAAAGTTTGTTTTCATGGTTCTATAAACGGGTGTGCTTATTATATTAGACACAAATTGATTGTCGTGGTATATTTATACGAATACTTTTGAAAAGTACGCTTTTTCTTTCTTCAAAATCTTAGTTTGTGACATCTTGACACCCAAAGTAGATATTTTATTCCAATATTTTTCCATTTACTATGCTGTGCGAGCTCATTCCCGCTGGTAGCTCCATGAGGAACTGGGAGCTGCCTAGCTGGCAGCGGCGAACCGGAAATTGATTTCTGGCCGGGCTTTGGCAATCTGCAGCCTGGCGAGAACGGAAATGATTGCATCACCTAGCACAACCACGTGCCGCTCTCCAAAGCAGCCACTCCACTGCAGTGGCAGTGGCAAGTGGTAAGTGGCAAGAAGTCGCAGTTCGCTGTCTGCAGAGTGCAGTTTGCGGAGTTTGCATGCAAATTGCGTCAAATTGCATATTTCCGGTGCCTGGCCCAGTCAGTGCGTAAATATTTTATGGTTCATTTTGTCTTGGGTCTAGGCAAGTGAATTATGGCTAATTACAAGCTCGGTCGCCGGGCGGGGCTGTGGGGAAATGGGGAAAAGTGGGCAGCCTGGAGCCGGAGAAGGCAAAAAAGCCAAAGAGCCATAGCCAAGAGCCAAGAACTGAAGACCGAACGGAGTGCAGCCAAGCACATCGGCATCGACCATGGCAATCATCCCCCCAGGGCGCTATAATGCGGTCGCCGACGTCGTTGTGGGCCACACTTCTAGGGTTACAAGCTGAATTTCCATTCGGCTTTGCCGCATGCCGCATGCCGCTGCCGCTTGCCGCTTGTTTAATTTATACCTTTGACCACTATTGTTGCCGCTGCGGTCGCTCTTGGGTTTCCCTTTCAGGCTGTCCGAGTTGCAAGTTCCCACCGTCTCCCGCCTCCAGGCATTTGATTTAGTGCACGGTCGAGGTAATTTAGATTTGTGGTCGCCATTCGAGCTGTACACGTATTTACATTCCTCTGGAATTTTCCGCTTTATCGGATCCCCGAAGAAAATCTTTTTAATTTCCGCTTCGCAGTCCATTGTCGCCGATATCATTAGAAACTCCGGCAAGGTCCTGATAAGGGCCCCCAAGAGGAACTAGCAGCTTCCTGGGGTTCATCGACCGGCCGGGACCGGCCATCCGCAGAACTTGTCTTGCCGGTGCGACTTCAATTAGTCGGCACTCGGTGCCGTCTGGGCCGGGCTAACATCTTGGGCAAACACCAACTTCCTCCAACTAATCCTTAATGCATTCTCTCGTTCTCTCGTTGCAGGTAAACACCGACTTCTCCCTGGAAGCGTTAATTTGGTCTAATTTGCAAGGCATGTCGTGGAATCCAGGTTGTCCCCGGGTTGCTCTCGGTGGCTTCTGTTTAATGGCCAACGGCAGCCGTTGCCGCACAGACCCAGCTGGTCTCGGCCATTGTCAACATCAACAGGTAGTGCCACAAAAAAGCACCAGGGTATTTGCATTTCACATTATTATTGTTACTGCCGCAGTTGAGGCAAATGCAGTTGAGCTGCTGCTGGTGCCGTTGCACTGGGACTGCCCAAGGTTCCTTGGACCAAGCTCCTCGCATTCAAGTGCTAATGGCCATAAGGCCGAACTGGCCAGAATTTTCGCCTCCGAGCGTGTGAAAATATCTGTTTCATGTTTCGGTTTCCTAGCTCCCTGTAGGTCTGCGTCTGCGGAGCAATTTGTATCTCGCCACGTAAAACATGCTCTGGACAAAAGGGTGTTTTCGGATGCAAATACAAATGCAATGGCTGGGAAAATTGTTAATTGAGTTGTCTGCCACAAGGGGCAACTTCCCAGTGCAACTCCACTTTGTGTAATGTTTCTTCTGTCAAAGGAGGGTACTTCCGTTTACCAAACAGTTGAAAATGCTATTCAAAGGTGTGCCTTAAAGTTTAAACACAAGGATTTGAACTCCATTGTCCGTTTGTCCCTTTATTGACCCTTGTCCGTCAGTTTTTTGATTACCAGATTTGAAGGTGTGTGTTAGTTGCTGAGAAGGCTTTTTTAAACTTCTCTTCGTTTAACTTCATCTTCCTCCAAGAGTCAATCTTGTCTGAGAACTTTACTTATTGATTTTCACAGCTCCTTGGGCTCTGGCCGTCCTCATCCCAAAGCATTGGCGAATCCATTAAAAATATTTCGCTTCATTTAGCCGAGGCGACTGGGCTGGGCCGGCAAGGGCTTGGGCTTAATGCCAATCAAATGAATCCGGATCTTGTTTATTGTTGACTTACTCCTTCCCAAATACGAGCCCCTGGGACCTCGGGGCCTGCGAAGTGGCGGAAGATTGCTTTTGGGATATGTTATGGGCGCACATCCTGCGTACAAGCCACTCCTCCCCAGCCTAGTCACTCCACTGCGCCCAAACTAGCCCAGGATCCAAGCCTCTCCGTGGCACATTACAAATTCATATTCAATTACGCGTGATGCCAGGGGCGGGGGCGGCCAAAGGGGCGGTCAAAGGTCGTGTGCAACACACGCCAAAATTTGTTTGCTCTGTGGTGGCGAGCAGCCATTGTTGTTCTTTGGATGCCACTGCCCGATGTGCATGGTCTGGGTAGAATTAGCCAGCCGCCCATGCGGAGGGGTCAAAGGGTGAGAGGTGCCTCGGGGGCGGGGTAAATGCAGGGGACGGCCGCCCGGCCGACTGCAGGCAAGCATGATAAATGAAATATTTATATAGCTAAAATTTGTAATTAACTCGATTTATAATGGTGCTACTCGGTTGCACCATGCGTAGTGCCGCTCGCTCCCCACTTTCCCCCATCACACCACTGCCCATTAAAGCAAGAGCTCGACAATCCCCAGCAACGGTTTTAATTGGACTCTGGCACTTTGAATACTCTATTGCATTATTTATTATAGATTCATAAACGCACTTGAGAACTTGTAGTCATTAAAATGCATACCCGGTACTGCACTCGGGGAATAAAAGCCTACAACTATGCAACAAAATATTGCTTTGTTACAAAGTGGCTCTTGTTAAGAGAGAGATAAGTACCGGGTATAATATAGTAAAATAAACAAGGAAGTAATGTTTAAGGAAATTAAAGTATTGACAATTAAATGGTATGAAGTATATTGGCTTACAATTGATGTTGCGGCACATGTTTTCTAAAATGGGAATCAAATATTAAGCTGAAAACAGCATAAATGCAAAAACAGCATGCTGCAAGGCATTTGCCATTGTTCAACTAATTTGTAACAGAAATCAACTTGCTTTGTTAAAATATCAGATTAAAAGTAAAATAATAATCATTTAAAAGTCAATTCGTATTTTTGGACCAATATATTAGTTATACGGCATTGGCAGAGTGTAACCCTTCTTTGTCTAAATGAATAGAATGCATCCCAATTATCACCCATGGTTTTCTGAATCATCAGCACCCCGTTCCTTTTTCTGGGGCAACAATAAGAAACCTCAAAATGTGCCAAGTGGGGGAAGTGGAATGAGTTCTGGGGAGTGGAGCCAAGGGCCGGTGGGGAAGGGTCATGTTGAAATTCATGCTGAGTGTGATTGCAACAACAACGTGCACTACGCCAAAAACACCAATGGGGGCTGCCGCACAGCAGGCACCCCTGCCACACCCTTCTCCCAACCCGCTCCCGCCCCTCGGGTCGCCCCCGTTGGGCTGCTCTGCGTTGGTCAAAGTCATTATTTACTCATCGATTGCCGAGGAATGCAGTGCATCATACCAGGAGCGGGTATCTCTGGCTCTCCTCCAGAGAACTTTCCGTCTCTACCGCGCCCTCCTTTCGTCCCCATTGGAGTACCTCTCGGTCCGTCCGTCCATGCTTCGTCTGCCATGGACTCCGGACTCCGGACTGTGGACTGTCTGTTAATAAATTCAGCAGAGCCAGCAGGTTGCTAGGCTTAAGGTTCTGTCTGCCCAGGTTGGTGGACACAGTCACAGGAGGAGGTGGTACGACGGTGGGGGGAGGTCCGAGGGACTCGGGGCTGCAACAATAACAAATCGTGTTGTTAACTGGTAGCGTCGTCATTGGCATACGCACGAGTGCATTCTGGCCAGGGTCTGGGTCTTGGTCTGGGTCTGGGTCTGGGTACGCGATACCACTGAACAGAAATCCACCTGAAATCGCAATGAAACCTAAATGCAGAATAAGCGTGTTGTTTTATACCCAATCTAAAAATACTCTTTTTAAATTCCAGAGGATGAGTCATTTAATTATGACTGAGTGGGTTTTAACTAAAAGACTTGTCATTCGTTTTAAGCGAAGATTGGAAGTCAGAAACGGAATTCTACAGAAACGTTAGAAGAAAGTGACTAAGAACAAGATAATGGAATTATCTTGGTTAATATTAGTAGTAGTATTATTCTGAAAATTATACAATACATGAAGTTAATATATTGTACTTGTCGTTAAAGACACACATCTGTAATTTATCACTATGTTATAAAATTATGTTACGTATTTGTTCAAAACATCATTAACCAACTATTCCCAGAATCAGTTCCTATATAATAAATTTGGGTCTAAATAGTACTTAAAATTCCATGAATCCACTTAGTAGTTATGGTAGTAGCCGAAATTATAAATAATGTAAGATGTTAATCCACAGAGTTCTATGAGAAAATCATTATAAAACTAAAGTTCAAGAATATCCTATAAAACCTTCAAAACTCAAAAAGAGAGAGTATTCGATCTTCGATTCCCGGAATTCTTTTCTTTTTTGTGAGTCTCCTCTTCCCCGAAAGACTTGCTTAGTATGCATGCATCGTTGGCCTGCGTCTTGGTCTTGGGCCTGCTTTTGCTTTTGGGCCTGGACTTTGGGCTTGGTCTTGGGCCTTCGGTCTTCGTTCCTCGGTCCCTTGGTCTCCACTCTTCGGTCTCCGGTCTCCGGTCTGCGAGGCCTCGGCGCTTTGTCATTGACCTCGGCGCACTTGGCCAAGAGTAACTGCAACTCTTGTGTGTGCCGAGGAAACAGCTACATAGACAATGTCTGTGAGCTTTAATGTTGGCAGAACGCTTGCTGGAGTTGTTCTGGCCATACGAGGGGCCAGGCGACGGGCCTTGGACAGGGGATAGCCTATGCGTGTTGCTGCAGCTTTAAGCCAATTGCAAGCCGATTAAAAGCGGCTCAGCCGAGCCATATGGGCTCAGTTGGCTTATCTCCTCCGGAGTTTATGACATCCTCTCTTTTGTGCCCCTAGAACCGGATGTGGAAGCAAATTATTTTTGTTGTTATTTTGCCTAAACAGTAAAGCGACCCCTTTGGCACTATTCCCAAAAAAGTTGGTAGGAACTTTCGCCTTCCTCCTCTGCTTGCCCGGGTCAAAGTTTAACTTATGTTTTGCTTCATTATGTAATTATTAGTTTGTGCAATGAACCGTTATTTTGTTGACTCCCCTAGCTCGAGTGTGAATTATTTAGCAGCCAGCTCCCCGTCCCGCCCCCTCCCGACTAGTGTCTTTGTTGTTTCTCTTCGGGTCATTACGAATTCTGACCAGCACTCGGCCATTCCCTCCGAGCGTGTGTGTGGTTGTGTGCCATGAATCCCATGTATGCCGTGTGTGTGCATTTGATTATACACTTGCCGCAGGGCCTTCTACCGAACAGGTTATTATTGCAGTGGCCATTAAATATTTGATTTGCATTTATTAAGTCGATCACATATCGGTTGCGTTAGCAGCTCTGCACCGGCAAATAAAGCCAATTATCGGAGCTAATTGGAGCGGGTCCCACATCTGGGATCAAGTGATAAGAGGTGCACTGAAAAAACAGAGCTCCCCATTGTTAGCCCGCTGTGGTGTTGTGTGCCTAAGCACACACAGCCCTTAAAATTAAAGTGACTGAGCCACCTGCTCGCTCTGTAGACCCTATTAGGCCATTTACCAAGAATTGGCTTTATTTTGGGCTTGTAACGTGGTTTAAATTAGTTTTGATGTAACATGAAGTGAGAAATTGTTACAAAACTGGAACAAAAATAGCACTTTGGTTAAAAAGTAAAAATCTGAATTTTTGATAGATATTATGGTGTTATCCAGTTAGGTTCAACTCCATAGTCGATTTTAGTTTGGCATGCAAAACAGTTTTTCCCGTCTTTTAAGCTAAAACTTGGATTATTAGGTTATATTCCTTTATAAATCATAGTACCTAAATCCTACAGATAACTAGCTTAGAATCTTAATTTAATTTCAAGATTCTTGGCATCTAAATAAGTTTTTCTGGTTGATGTTTTGTAAATGGTTACAGTCTTGAGAAAATAATATTCTTGAGATATGTTTCTAACAAAAAATCGAGTTTCTTTGTAAGTTATAAAAAAGGGTGGCTGGCTCGTAAATGGCGATAATATCCCGTATTTAAAGGCTCATCGGACAGTCAGTCGCCAGTGATTATAGACCCACTTCAGCGAACATCGGTGGCCAGGCGACGGCTTTAAAACCCATTAACGTTGGAGTAGGGAGGGGATCAGACCTTTCTTTTTCCCACAATCTTTCAGAGACGGGGCGACACAGCTTTCTTGAGTCGAGCTGGTGCACAATTCTTGCTCCATTGCCCTGCCAAAAGCTCAGTGAAGCATGAAAGCGCTTTCACACTTGCACTTACAAAGAGCTTCGGTGAGGGCCACCCACTGCCGCCCACCACCCGCCTCCAACCTGACACTCCCTCCCGACCGACTGGGCAAATGGCACGTTGACATTAGCCTTACAAGCTCATGAGCTGCTGTCATAAACTTTTATTATCATTACACTGACGGCGTCCCCGCCTCTGCCTCCGCCCGGCTGTCATATTTGTTTTATTGACTCCGCCACATGGTCCCTGTTATGAGCTCCACTCCACCCTCACGCCGCCCCTTCCCCGGCCACACCCATCCCCCTCGGGTTATGCTCCAGAAGTTGCAGTCAATGTCCTCTTTGTTTCCTCACAAACTTTATCGGCCGGCAATGCACTTCTAACATTTGTCAGCTCCGAGGGCCTGCGGTCGCTGATAAGATTACCGGCCCCCGATAACCGCCCGAGACATTTCCTGGAGTCCCTGCAACCCGATAGCCGAGCTCCCAGTATTACTCCGCCTCCAGTGCCGCCTCAGACCAGCACCTGTCTTTCTTCATGAGCCGTGGAGTGCGGGGGTCTGATTGCTGCGATTGATCGACAGGCGATAATTGGGGTTCAAGAAAAGTTTGTTTGGTCAGAACTTCAGAGATACATCTGACGTAGTACAGAAGAAGTTACTATAATACTTACCTACTTTTCTTTTGGAAATATATTCGTGTGGGAAATAAGAGAGGAAAACGGTAAAGAAATTTTGATTCGGGGAAACATACGAATGATTTTAGAAATTATTTGGTCCGTTTTAGGTTTTTATTAAGTTATAAAGTCCAATACTTTTTCGAGTAAGCTCGTCAAATTTAAAATCGTATGGAAACTATCAACATTTCGTAAGCTCCTCTAAGTCTTTGCTTCACATATATCAAATGTACAAAAAGAAAATACTTCAGTTCTAAATTTCCAATAATAATAATTATTCAAACTACAGAAAACACATATTTAGGTCTATATTACGTCTAGATCTTAGAACTTTGAACTTATAGTCCATACTATGCAACAACAAGGACAATGTGAAGTTCCATAGCTGAAAAGTTTTAAGATAAAACTCAAAGACGAACTTTCACAACAACAGACAGTGGCTTTATAGAGTCGGGAAGTTATCCTGATCTGGGACAAATAAATAGCCCTTAAAAGTAGGGCTTATAATGTAGCAGCTGTTAAAGTATAAAATATCAAACATTTCGAGCCACATTCGGCTCCAAAGAAGGGCAAACTAATTTAGTCAAATAGAGACCTCATTTAAATTTTTTGGAAAGTAATCTGGGGGTTCCATCACAAGTATTTTCTTTTGATCCATTTCGTTAGTGGGAGCTAAGCTCGCCATCGGCAAGACGGGCTTTCATTTTACACAAGAGGCACTCCAAATCGGATGCCATATCGATCCCAATGGCTCACATGCTTATCCTTTTCTTTGAGTCTGTGAGCAGTTTCCATTTCAATGTGCCCCCTTTGCTGCTGTTTTTGTTCCGGCGCTCGTGTCCTCTGCTTGTAATCATGGAAATGCCTCCGAGCGGTGCCCGCTTGGCACCATTTGAAAGGAGTGGGCGGGGCTGGGGGTAGGATGGGGTGGGGCTATAAGGGGCGGAAAACTTGGCTCGACATTTGAGCTGGTGCTTGAGCTCGAGCTAGACTAAACTTTCCATGTTGCTTTTGCCTTTTATATCCTAATTCTTTCTGTTCTGCTCTGCGGAATGCTTTGCCGCTTTTATTGTTGGAAGAGGGCGATGCGGCACACATATCCTTTCGGCTTATCCGGCTGAAAGCACGCGTCCTCCTCGGGGCTATACATTTCCCTCTCTCGTATTTCACAAAAACCAAGCACTTTGCCTGGGATTAGGTTCTCCTCTGAGGAATCAGGGGAGGGCGCTTCGAGAAAAGGGTTAATGGATTAACGAAAGCGAGAAGCCCACTTTCCAGCCGATCTCATTACTCCGATCTCTCCGAGGCGAAATCAAATCCCACTACCAATCAATAGTCCTTTGCCAGGCTCTTGTCCCGCTCAGTTTGGCGTTCTCTTCGAATCCCCGACATGTCTTTAATACCCTTAATATTTCACTTTGTTTGCAGGCCCCTCCATTCCCAGCCCCACTCCCGGTCCCATTCCCAGTCCCTCGCTGTCAACAAAAGCCGCAGAAAGCTGCCGAGTGCCGACAAATAACTAGGTGGATGGATATCCTCGTTGGCTTCTCTAGCGCAGCCGGCTAAGGCTGCTCAGCCAGGCGGGACGGAGGCGGGACGCTTCGTGCTTAACCCGCAGCCGCCCTGCACCCCATGGGTGTCATTGCTGCGTTTAATATTGCAAAAAGGATGCCCGGCTGGCGGGAGGGGAGTTGCTTGGGGAGGCGCCGGGGAAGGCGTCACGGTGCCGCCCACATTTGTCTTGCGCCGACTTTTCTTGGGTCTGATGTTTGCACGGGTCCTTGCATTTGCTTTATGCGCTCTGTAACGAAACGAGAAGAAAGGAGAGTCAGGAGGAGATGCGACTTTAAAATATTCCCTAAATAGTGTGACCAGTGCGCCATTATTTAATCTTTAAATGAGGCGAATTATTTAAAAAATATTTCCACTCCCCAACTGTAATTTTCGCCATTTTAAAGCACCGTTGTGGGATAAAAATACAGCATACCCTTCTGCTCTACAAGTACCGGGTATACACATTTCTTTGTAGTTTAAATTGTTTACTCCACTCCCCTTGCTCCCCAAAAAGCTGGCTGCCTGGGGGCAGCTTTTCTGTGCTTCTTTCACAGATTTTCCCTTTTATTTTTCCACGTTTTATATTTTTGCGGCCTCGTAGCTCCCTCCACTTTCGTTGGGTGTAATGTTTGATTTAGTGTTTGTTTTTCAGCTCTCTGCTTTCGCTTCGCCTTCTCCCACCCCTTCTCAGATGCCTCCTGGTGCCAACCCTTCTCTCTCTCGCGTTCGCTCTCTGTTTGTGCATCCCTTTGAAACTCCATTTCGTGTTCGCTTTAATAAGCTTTTATTTCCGTTTTCAGCATGTTTTATTGTGTGCTTTTCGTGCGATTTTTTTCAGATTTTGCAGCTTCTCCTGGCTCTTCTCCAAGGCTCCTCCTTCGCCTTGTCGCGCTCCTCCGACTCCCCGCCCCTCCGACTCTTCGCTATTCCCCGTCCCTTTTCGTGCTCCACTTGGCGCTTTTATTCATAGCTTTTAATTTGCGGTCGAAATGAAATAACAATAAATAAAATAGCCACTTCCCGTCTTCCCCCGTCCCCCGCCCAGGTCGTTTTATGTAAAAATGTTGAAAACGGACGCGGACGCGGCCCGCTATTTGTTTATATTTGTTCTTATCTAGATGGCGTTGATTGCTGGTATTTGTCTGTGGGCGTGCTGGCCGGGAGATGCGGAGCGGCTCTGGATTACCCACCAGTCGGGGGACCTGCCGGTCACTTGCCTGTGATTAAGATGTATCGTTGCCACAAAAATAACCCCAAACCGGGGGCGGATAGTTAAGCTCCACGGCCCAGAGATGCGGAAAAAGGTTGACGGTTGCCGGGCCAGCATTCCTCAGATAGCACCGCACTCTCCACAGTTTCTTTTTATTAGTTTTCGGTGGAAAGTCACCCTTTCGTGGTCAGTGCGCCGTCCAGTCCGGAGCACTTGCGACGGCTTGAGCCAGGACCTCCCCTCCCCCTCCTTGGCAAAATTGGCAATGAAACTTTTGCGGAAGCAATAAATTTCGGGTTTGGCACAGTTCGGGTGCATTCGGGGGCAGAGTCTCAGGCAAGTCATAATCATCGACTGATGTTGCAACATATTGGCAGCTGGGAGCGCGGCGGCGGCCAAAAGTTTCACAATTTTGCATATGCTGCCACCCCTCTCCACCACTCCACTCCGACTCGAACTCCCTTTGCCATTTGCTGGCAACATGTCGGGCTGCATGCAGCACTTGGCATTGCAATTACGTAAACGCACACACAGATTGTATCTTGCAGATTGTGCAGCGCGGCGGCAGTGAGTCAGCACTCCCAGCTCCCGCCACCCGCCTCTGGAGTGGAACATCTCGAGTTTTATGTTCCACTGCGAGGAATAAGATAAATCAATCTATAAATACCGCGTGTTCACAGTGTCCCATGCTGCGCCGCATAAAATGTTCATTAAACTTAATTTTCTAGCTCGGAGGCTGAGGGCCCCATGCCTCTCCGCTTTATGGCTCCAAGCTGACCGCGGCGGGCTCTACGCCGCTTTTACGACACATATTTCGGGTCTGTCTAATGTTTTATGGCCATTTTAGGACTCTATTGTGGGGCGGGCGCGAAATAATGCAAATGAAACCCATTCGAAGTCGATTCATTCGACCAATTTGTGTTTCTAATTAAGGAGGGGTCCGAAACTGGGACGTAGAGTCGTAAAGTTGTGGGCGAAAGCATTATGGGACGCTGAACACCAAGTGATCGAGGTCTGCCCCAAAGCCCTAATACCCCACACCCGCTGGGCATTCGATCAGATTTATTATTAAGCCGTAAGCCTAGGGATTCCAGAAGACTTCAGATGCACCCAAGCTTCAGATTCTCTCCGCTCATGGAGCACCAAAATATACATACCTGATTGGAATCATATTTGACCGCCTTATTAATGGTGCCCTGGGAAGTAAGACTCGACCTTTTTCGACACTCCCCGACTCGCCGACCCGTGGCAGCACTAAAGCGTTGTATTCGCCAGCTCCGATCTCCCGCAGACCAAGACACATTCTGGTTTTTGGCTCGTTAGTTGCATTGGGCTGGCTCAATAAAAAACACTTCCTCAAGGTTAGCCACATAATCGCTTAAGGTTGAAACTTTTTGCTGATTGCGACTGGATTTTTTCTGCGAATTCGAATACTTTTTGCGAAGAAATAGAAACGAGCAAAATTAATGCAAAGGCGGGCTCGCCGCGCTGCAGCTCATTGTTAATGGTCCCATTGTGCTCCGAGTACTACCTCTGCCGCTGGGGCCGTCATTATCTAATCATCGGGTACTCACTCGGATGCAAAAGTCAAGGCAACTGCACGATTATTCATTCTTGATTCTGCGCCGAGGAAGCAATCACAAATCGCAATCCAACAAACGAACGAAAAGTTTTGAAACATTAATAATGGGAACCGAAAAATAACAATTTCAATTAATTGATTGCGATGATAAACGAGCACTATTGCTTATTACTTTTATTATTATTATTAGAGAAGACCCCCGGCGGGCGCTGAGGGGCGGATCAGTGTGAGTTAAAGCCTCTTGGGCATCCGAGTATCCGAGTGCCGCATGAGGGTCGGGTCACTAAATTCAGCTCTGCCCGGCTGGAACAAGAGTCTCAACTCGCAAGTTCCAAGGCCCAGGAACAAGACCAAGGAGGCGGCCTGCATCGAGTTTATGAGCGGCATTTAGCCGCGATAAATGGCATAATGTGCCCTCATAAATGGCAATGGGACTGGCGGTGGGGTGGCACTTGCGCCGGGAATGGATATGCGAATTGGAGTAGCCCGGGACAGGGACCGCGGGGCGACATGGGAATGGGCATGGGAGGCACTTCGCTCCAATTGAAGCGTCGCGTCCACGTCCGCGTCATAATCGGCGCAAAAAACTGCACGACAGTCGAAACGAAAAGTATGAGTGCAACTCGAAGAACAACTTCTGGCCTCTGGGCTGGTGTATGCCAAGGGATACCCTACGAAGATTCGAATCTGGAACAGTATTGCCAATTTTCGGGACTTGGGCAAATGGTTCTATTATTTGGTTAGAGACCGGAATGGGTTCCACCCAATTGCACACTTTGACTCCATGACCCCCCATGGGCTTCAATCAATACTGACAACAGATCTACCCTTAACCCTTGCCTGCCGCAATGGGTATGTGTGTGCTCCGAATGGGAACAAGTACGGGCTGCGCGACTGTGTGAGTGGCGAGTCCGTGAGAGCTGCAAGTGCGCCGATGAGCTTATGAAAAATGTGCGGATTTGTCAACAAGCTGCAGTAGCGTGAGCAACAACAATAAGAACAACGACTACGACAATTACTTAATGCCCATTGTATTGCATTTCAAGTTGGCAAATGGAGGAAATGGAAAACGAGAACCGCGCAAGGGGATCTCCTGAAGAAGCAAAAGAAACAGAGGCACAAACAGGAGAAACAGGCAGAGGCGGAGGCAACAGTATAAGTTACAAAGAGCCACAAATTTCCGCACTGTTGGCCATTAAAGTGTTAGAAGCGATTTTCGAATAATAGGGGATTAGGGGCTAGGACTTCCACCACAGCCAGGGTTAAAGCTCCATAACGATACAAAGGTAAAGGTTCTTAAATATTCGTATATCCGTATTGGAAATCGAATTAGGCCTAATTATGTCTCAATAAAATGCAAGAACCCAAGTACCGTCAAGGGCCTCTTAATTAGCTTCATTCCGTTAGAAGGTTATGACTAACCTCCAGCAAAGTGAGCCCCACACATATTTCCCATTTGGGAATTTTTAAAGTTCTCGCTCGTGTCAACCGGGTATCGGGAACTCTGTCCTGCCACCAGTTGACTGGCTTTAAACACTCGTCCTCGTGCCCGCCGCCTTTCACAGTCGCAACCCCAAGGGCCAATCCCATCCAAACACACACTCGCCCAGCTTTTGGCTTACTCGATTATTTTGCTGATTGCTTTCCGGTGACAGGCATCAGGCCCTCGCCCAGGCCCCGTCCTGCCCCGTTCGATTCCCCATTGGGCACCTCAACAGGCGGCAGAGGACGCCGCACGCTCCTTTGAATACGCGCGCGCTCCTGACGCAGCTCATGCGGAAAAATGCGGGACTCGGAAAATCCCCCGGGGCTCCAGGCCCCATCCCTTCCCCCAAACAACGAGGCTGCTACAGTGGGAGCCCCAGAATAAACACAAACATGCCACAAGAAACTTAGTTTCCACAAGTATTATCTTTGCTTCTTGTGTGAATCAGTGGATGAACTTATAGAACATGTTTATAACAAGACTCTATTTTCATCCCATTTGAATTCAGGAGCATGTGAGGGTGTGTCATAGTTGGGGATAACAACATAAGACATTTGCGGATATGTTTATTACTATTACTCCTATTTCAGACCATAACTGTCATTAGGGAAATCTAAAGTATCTAACGCTTTCCTTACAAATATCTTAATGCTTTAGATGAAATTTAGACTTTTGGACAAGGTTCATCGAATAAAATATAAAAATGCACAAAATTCATTGGATGAAGTTGATGTACAGGTTCTTGGTTTCTACAGACTCATAAAGAACTTGTGTATTCATGTTGTATTTTATTTTTGTAATTATTTAGATATTCAAGAAGTCGTTTTACAATCTTATCAAACAATGATCTTGGCCCCATCTCGGGGGAAACTGTTCCAATGTGCACCTCGTACTCACGTAAGCCTTGCAATCTAGAATGAAAATTGCTCCGCAGCCCCTCGTGGATGCAATTACCATAAACACGAAAGCTTAGCAGCTGCAGCTGCATTCAAATTAAAAAGTTTTATCCAAAGCGCCAAATGGTCAAAACTATCAACTGCCCAGCAAAACCAGAAGGAGTTTGTGGGGGACTGTGGGCAGCGTGGAACTCTGCAGAGATTGCCGTTTATTAAGGCCACTATTACTATTAAGCTTTATTAATTATACCAATTCCGAGGCCCAACAAATGGATTTGTTGATTAATAGGGTGAATTATAAGCTCGCTAATGAAACTCTAGTGGAATTGTTCAAAGTGTAGCCAAGACTTCAATTTCCTTATGCTTTTTTCTGTTTTCTATGCAGTTTGTAGCTGGTTTTCGACCAGTTGGTGGTTGCTGTTGCCGGTTTTGGTTGAAGGTCGCTGTGCGAATTTCGGAAAGTACATTTAAAAGTTGTTGCCAAACTTAATTGTTGCAAAATGCGGTTCTGGCGGCTGTGATTGCGGGGATTAGTCATGAGTTTAAAACGGAAAACATTGGAGAAACAACCCATAGCTGCAGAAATTGTTCGCAAACTAACTTCCAAGTTCCTGGATCGATTCTCTTGAAAGAAAAATCAATTCACAACTCACTGCCAGAGCTCCGGATGACATGGAAAGCAACTGGGAGAAACTGCAATAAATCTGGAGCTGGGGAGGGAAAATAGCCATTAAGAGCTGGGAGGACCGTTGACATATTTGGTATTTGGTAGCGTCCTGCCGGGCGGAAGGCAACAGCCCTGCCAGAGACAAGGGCCACTGCTCGACCAACAGAATCGAAACTGCAGCAATAAGATTATCGGGCTGGCACTTGGCCAGAAAAATTTATAAATCAGTTGAGCAATTTGTGCTGATTTAGTGACATGATACCACATTCGAAGCCAGTGGACACAGTCTCGCAGTATCTGGGGCTGGTGCTTGGCCGGCGACTCCACCCAGAGCAGTGAGGAGAAAAACCTTATAAATAAGGAGAGTTTCACCCAAATTAAAAGTGGCTAGGGGCCGGGAGTGGGTCTTAGCCCAGCAAGATAAATGAGCCAAAGAGCGGCCAATTAAACGCAAAATAGGGTGAGAACGTGCCTTGGAAAAAAGTGGAGTGGCAGAAAGGACAAAAAACTTGGCTTAGGTCCAGGCGAGAAATTGCTTGTGAACGGAACAGTAGAAGAATATGGAAAAATGAAAAAGTGGCAGTTGTTGGCTTCCAAAGAATTTTCAAAATAAAAGGAAGAACTTCAAAAATTGTTTGGGAATGGGGCGAAATCAAGTATGAGAATTATAATAGACACGAAAACAGTCACGTATTGTAAGCATTGATATAGCCAGGATAAATAAGTTGAATCAAAACATGGTTTTGTAAATATGATTTGTGGATAAGTAAGCATATTAATAGGTATTGGTAGGTACACAGATTCACATAGGTCTGTTTTTCTTAAAATTAATTTAAAAAAGTACCTTTTAATGGCATGTGAACCGATTGCCCGACAAATGCCATGTACAATAGCAATTTATTAATGAAGCTTTGTGGCCCGGACTCCCTCCGATGATGGCTTTAATGGTGCAGGGTTGCATCTCGGCCGGAAGCATTGGCGCAGCTTGATGAACCGGTCCCCGGATGTTGTCCGGACAGCAGAAGAATGAAAATGCAAGCTGCATTAGCCGGGCCGCCGAATCATTGAAATTTTGCACCAGAATCCACACATAGCAGGGGAGGGTGCCTGGATTCCGGGCGTTTCTATGCAAATGCAGGGTGATGAGGAGAAGTCCATCAATAGAATAACATTTTTCTCATTGAGGCGGGAATTTCAATGAAATTACCTCATTCCCGAGCGCCTGCAGCATAATTTATGCAAATTAAAAAAGAGACACGGAAGGTAATCGCAGAACGCGGGATGGCTTCGGGCTTGGGGATCCAGGCGCATAAGGTATACGCCCTGTTGGCCAGGTGAGCCGAGGAGGAGGTGTGGAGACCTGGCGTGGGTTAGACACTTGAATGTTGCGGTCATTGTGGCTGAATGACTTGGGGAGCCGGAAATCGGAAGGAGGGCCCTGCTGTTGGGTAATTAATTGGCCATGTTGCATTCAAGTGGTTCGAAGAGGCGTGGGTGGCAGCAGCGAGGCAGCAGGGGACGCTGGAGCGGGGCAGACATCAGAAGCAGCAGTGGTTTGCATCACAATGGCAGCCACAATTGAATTGTGCAGCTGTAAGGACAAATACTTGCCCAATGTACAGTGTTTCAGGACCTGAGACGTGAATCAGTGATTTGTTGACGCAGCAGAAACAATTGCCGGCCTTTGTTTGGGCCGGCAGATAACTTATTCAAAATCCTATTAGCCGGCGCGGCAAGGAGCAGCCTAAGCCGATTTCCACAATTATTCCTGACCATCGCCGAATGCGCATTGTTAATGGAAATCCCGTATTTGTTCAGGTGGCAGGCACTCCTGGGAGGAGGTCCTTCCTTCCGAAAGTTGTTGTGGTGCAGGCCTCAAAAGAATCCTTACAGAGCCTTACTAAAGTCTGAGCTAAACAAATGCCGTCTTAGTCAGCCAGAAACTTTTCAAACGGGGTTTGCAACTACTCTCCGCCGCAAAGCCCTCCTCAAATGTTTGCGCAGACGAAAGCATTTAAATCTTATTTTGACATAATTAATGACAGTTAAAAGCAGTTGGCGGCTTTTCGGGCCAGGTCGGGCTTTGGCTGGCGGGGTCCTGCCCCACCCGCTGCCACCCCCACATCTCCACGGCGACAGCCAACGTCTCCAGGCTGTTGCACATTTACATGACACTTGGCGGGGCACGGTCTGGTGCCTGGGGCCTGGAGGAGTGCAGGGGTGGCTGCTGCCAAAAAGTTTGCAACTCCATGTCGACTGCGTTAAATTTATGACAATCTACGCACATGTCTGGAGAAAGAAGTAGCCGGCCAACGGGTTTGCTTCTAATTTGCGAACTGCACCCCGAGGGGAGGGGGCTGGCTTGGGGCAGCTGCGTTGTGGAGCGGCCACGCCCTCGTTCTTGACAAGCGAAACAGATGGCAGGCGCCTTTTTATCTTTGCAGCCAAGTCAGAGCGATGATTAATGCAATTGACTCTTGTAATTGACACGTAATTTATTGTGGACTCCTTATAATAAGCATACAACATGTTGGCCAGCTCTTGTTGGCTCCAAGAGCTCCCAGAGCTCCACCAGCTGCAGCTGAAGGTGCTGACGAAGGCTCAACAAGCCGAAAACAGCTGCCGGAGTGGTTGTCCTCATTTCGGCATCAGTAGCACACCTAGAGAAAAACTCGACTAGCATTTGAATAGAAGTAATTCCTGGAAAACTGCATTGAGTGACTTTCATCCCCGCTACTCGTAGAGTTCAAGGGTAAATTGAATTAGTGTGAATGTTTTTAGGCGAAAGATGTATAATCCTTTTGGAGCTTCAGTTCAGAAAAGTTTTAAAAACAAGCTTTGATGCCAATCTGTTTATAAGTCTATGTCATATCTAAAACTCTAAATGCATCAAAATTGGATAATTTTAAGAAATGTTTTAGAAAAAGTACAAAATATTCTGATTGCCAATGAATTGTTGCAATGGATTGTTCCAAATATTTACCAAACCTGTAAGTAACACTTACCTTTATAAAAAGAAACCACGTAGAGTGGTACCGATTATCGTGAAGTCTAGAAACTTTGTTATCATTACCTGAAACCCAAAACCTGTTCTGTATTGATTATTCCGCGGTAAATAAATACAACTTGACAGGTACCAGGTCTTGAAATTGACAGAAATCATAAATATTTAAATGAATATGGATGAAATATTTTGGAAACTCAAATGAAGAGGCAATACAATTCGTAAAGTTGCTGTCGAAATAAAGACGTCAAGAATCGAATTTTAAGGACCAAGACACCTCCAAATGTAAAATCGTCGATTACCGAAGTAAATATTCATTTAACATCTTTATCAGATGCCATTTGGCATTGAGAGACATCTTTGAAAGAAACCACTTGTAATCCTTGGATCCTTCAAAGTGTCAAAGTTTCTGGGGAACATAATTATACCCATGGCAAGTCCTTTTCGCAGAAAATCGCATAATCACTCTAAGGAAATGAAGTGTTTCTCAGACGAGGAATCAAGTTGAAATACAAGACTCGTATTTAAAAATTGTTTCCAGTGCATGTGCTGTTATTGCAGTTCTTGTCTTGTGGATTGCTGGCTACTTGAAGTTCGCCTGTCAGGCCAAGTGTGTCTGCCAGAATTTTCCTGTTTCTCCGGCCAACTGGCTGCGAGTTCGAGTGGCTGAGAGCCCTGGCCCGGCTCTTGATAAACTTATGCAAATTTCTGCATTCTGTATTCTGCTGCTGATGGACTGCACATCCTCCTTGGCAGGAGTGGCTGGGGGGTGGAAGGCGTCATCCGCAGAACGCACTTGCAGCTTCGGTTTCCTTCAGCCCTCGGCCCACAACCCACAAGGTGCTGCCTTCGTTCCGCTCAAATCTGTTACTTAATTTCAATTGACTTGACGTGTTCGATTTCTTCTCGGAACAAATCAGTTTAGTAAAGCCGAACCCCGCCCCGGGCAGAGCGAAACACAACCACCCACCTCAGCCCACTCAGCGCCCAGCCAGCCCAGCCACCTCAGCGGCGATGCTTATCAATTCGGAATTACTTTAGCCCCCGAACACAAAGGACAAGCCACGCACAGGATAAAGAAGAGGAGCGACTGCTTCCCATGAATGAAGTCGGCGCGGGGGACTCCGGAAGGGTGGCCAAGACAATCGCGCCAACATCGACAATGCTGACACCCCATAAAATATTTAAGTTAACAGCGGTGGCCCGAATAGGGGGAGGAGTGGGAGGGCTGCGACCCCCGAGGCCAGACAGGCAGACGGCCTTAAAGGGCGTAGCTCACTGAGCAGGATCAGAACTCGGATGAGGAGGGGGTGGTTGGTGGGAGAAGGCAGCGCCCAAGCAGAGAGCACATTAAAGCGCTCAATGTGTTGCCTTTTCCCGTTACCACACGCCACTCCCCGCCAACCCCCCGGGCTGCCAGGCTGCCTGGCTGCCACAAGAGCTTGCCTCATATTTGTCGACCCTTGTAAAAGTCGCTTGGCACTTTACTGTCGCTATGTGCGCCTGTGTGTGTGCGTGTGTATCCTGCCTTCGTGTGGGTGGGTATCCTTCTCGTCCTCCGGCTCACTGACTGACTGTGTGTGTGCTTGTGTGTGCTCCTTCCTTCCGGTTTCGTGCTCACTTTTTTGCTGATTTTTTATGCCACTCACAATACCTATTATATGTTTATTAAAGAAGTGTTGTTTGGGCTGAAGGTAAAATGTTTAAATCATAGTTACAGATTTTTACATACTTATATAGGAAGGAATCGAATATTCCCAAAAACGGACGATAACGAAAAGGCAGGGTGAACAAGGGTATAATACAGGATAATAGGCCCAACAGGGACAAATAAGATCAGAATATAAAAAAAGGATTTAATGAAGCAATAAATAATGATAATGAGATTTAAATTAAATTATTTTTAGGTTATGAGGATTAGTTCCATTTTCAAGAGTATCCCGTGTTCTGACAAAGTTACAACTTGTGTTTAATCATGAGTTCTAGAAGACGAGGTATCTAATAGTCGATTTCCTGAGAAAGTCGTGTGAGTTTTCCAATTCATATCATTTCGGGTTTTGCTGATAAGGTAGTTTCCACCACCGCTCTGCCCCTTCCCAGCCCTTCGCCCGTGCCTTTTCCGGGGACTCTTCCGAGGAAAGGCGCTGCCAGATGTTTGCACTTCGAGGCAGTGTGGCCACCCTGCCGGAGGTTCATTCATGCACTTTAAGCGGGGCGGGCCGAAGCACCCAATCAAGAATTCATTTCTGGAACAGAATTGAAAACTTTTGCACCGCACAGGGGCGGAGGCGGAACGGCCTCCCAGCTCAAGGTTGGAAAAGCTGGCTTGGCGAAAACTGGCTCGCAGGATATAATGTTTCATAAGCTAAAGAGGCGTTAAGTTTCCTCCCAAGCCAGAAAGCCAGGAAGCTCTGGGGTGTGTATATACATACTTGTATTTATATAAAAATATAGCTATTTATGTACTGGTCGTGCTTCCGCTTCTCTCTCGACGTTTCCTTCGTTTTATGTTTGTTTTGTGTGTCTAGACGCCGGCAACGACTGCTCCGAGTCCTTGGCCCGACTTGGCTTATTCATTACCGACATCATCATCATCATCAGGAGCAGCAGAGCCCTCGTTGGCTGCAACTGTAAATACAACTATAAATATGGAGTATAATAACAACGATAAAGTGAACCCCGACCTCAGAAAGTCGGGAACCGCCTGTTGCCCGTCGTGTCACGAATGATTTCCTCATTGCGTGCCGAGCACTTAATTTAATTTTCCCCTTTCCTTGTGCTTCCTTGCTGGTTGTCCCGAACACATGTCCTGCGGCGGAGACACCGCGAGAAAAATACATGTGCTTCCCACCCGTTCCGAGTCCCATTCCCCGGCTTATGGGGTCCCATTTGGCGAGGCATTAACAAACAATTACGAGGCACATGAAGCAGGATTAAGCTGTGATGTGCCAGTGAAGAATGGAAGCCGGAAAGTCCCGGCAAGCTCACATAAATAGTTTGGGTTTTTGGGGGAAATTTTAACGAGGCTGGCACAAAACTTACGCGCTTTTAATTAGAAAACTTTGGCATTTGCTTTGCTTTTTTCCTTCTCTCCAAGCTGGGTTGTTGGCTTGCCCCTTTCGCCGCCAGGAGCGGTGGTAAGTGTATCCCTCTGGAAGGCTTCCCATGGTTCTGGTCCAGAGTGCTTTCATCCCCTAGATCTTTTTCGCTTATCCGGTTCATTGGAGCGGCTTCCCTTTCGGTCCAGACATGATTTGTGCTTCTTGGCAATAAACTTGCTAATTGTTAATTGTTGGACCATTACTTTCCGCATCCCCAGCCCACCACATCAAACACAAAGTTTTTAATTAACATGTTTTCCGTCCACTTTCCTTTTCTTTGCAGGTAAGCCCCGCCCTCGTAATCGCAAATCCGTTTCCAGGCAACAATCCGCTCGGTGGCGATATCAATAATCAGTTGTCAATGCAATCCTCTTAGCCGGCTGTTTGGGAGAGGAAGTGCAAGCAGAGCCGGCCCCCGGGTAAAGGTCAATAACACTGCCCCGACCTGATAACGAGCTGACTGGCCCGAAGATAACGACTCACTCCCGCTCCGTGGGTTAGTCACCCAGTTGGCAGTCGATAGTGGACAGTCGACGGTCGGCAGTCAATGTGTCAATCATAATTTAATATACCGTCAATCGCAGTCGCTGTTGTCGTTTGTCAGCCGTGACCAACTAGAGCTCCGACCGGCTAAAATAGTTGTCAACATGAATTATTTACAAGCGACGTGCCGCACATGACGCCGTACCTCCGATCGACAGGTGCAAGCGACACGAGTGCGGTAGCGAGTGCCATCCACTGTCCGTTGTCCACTGTCCGCTGTCCTCTGTTCGTTGTTCGTTGTCCGCTGTCCGGCATATGCGTAACCCTTGGCTCATTACGCATGCGAGCGCACGCGCACCAGCTGCCCAAAAACGGATTGCAGGAGGCCCCGTCCGACGTCCGGGGGGCGGGGGCACCAAGTATTGAAATTAATACGCACCGACGGCAAAAATATGCGACGAGTTATGTGCGAAACAAAAGGCCGGGGGAAACCAGTTTAAAATTCGCAAAACTGCCAGGGAACCAGGAGCAGACGGCGAACGGCAGTCAACGCATTTAATGCAACTAAGTGGCCTGCCACAGGGTAGAGGGGGGGCGGGCGACTGAGGCACATACGATCTCCAGCGCGCTGGTCCATTTTGAAAACGGTAGCAAGCAATTACAACAACAGCAACAATTCAATTACAAGATGAGAGGGCAGGGATCCAAAAAGGAATCGATGCAGACGGGCAGATAACGTGGCAAGGGGCAGCCTCCATCCCTAGATGGAGGGACGTTGATTTGAGGCATTCAGAGCTGCAGAAGCTTGTGGCATGCTGAACTTCGAGTGTCCTACTTAGAAGAGGAGCTCGGCACAGACCGCAATCTACTTACTTAGGTGAATGAATGACAGAAGGGTTGCTATCGAGGGGCAAGTGCTAGAGTGCCAGAATGAAAGGAACTGTGTGGGTTGGTAGGGACGCAGATAACATTCATCATTTGAAGACACCAGGCTTCCTGGAAAGGACCTCTACTGTGATTAAAAATCCAGCAAACATTGATTATAATATAACCTATATTGGTTCAACCACTGACTTTAGTCTGAATGGGTTCTAGCAGGAAAGGCTTGAAAACTAAGAGTGTATTATCCAAAAAGGGTTGGGCCATTATTGATATTATAGATATTAAATAGATGAGCCTACTATTATCAAGAACTGCCATTATCAGGTAATGGAGAGATCTAATTACTAAGTCCCACGCCAAACGATTGTTCCACAAGGCAATCATGTAAGTGACTGCATCGACACTCGACCACTCCTTGGGTGAAGCACCCACCAAAAATAGCCCCATAGCCGATGGAGCAATCGAACCGGGTATGCCCACACACTTTTTGTGTAGCGCACTCTTTGTGGAACCATTGGAACAGCAGGCGGACACCGCCCCACCCTGGTGCCCAGGCTCACCTTTATGAAGCGTGCTCTCATAATGCATCAAGCGGCAGGCAGCGCGTTGCAAGTCGCGCTTTATCAGGAGATAAAAGCGAAAGGCTGGGTGCCGGGGGAGTAGTGGCGAGGCTCACCTGCAAGCCACAGGCTCCCGGGTGGGGGGAGCCCTTTTAACCAGTCAAGTCAGCCAAACAGCCACAGACACGGCCCTACCTGCCCTGTGCCCCAATCAACTGGTTGCAAGACGGGTCTTCGAACCGTTGCTGATGTTTTTGGGTGCCGCCTGCCACATGCTTCCTCCTGCCTTCCACCTCCCGCCTGCCGTCACCCTGGACCCGCCTCCTGTTAAACCAACGTGCCACGCCCCCGCATTTTGCGTTTCCGTTGCATTTTTCAATGTCCGTTCGTGGCAACGTTGTTGCTATTGCTGTTGCGATTTATATGCGGTTGAATGAACACGCCCGCCAGGCAGTGAGGCAGTCAGTCAGCCAGCCGGCCGGCCAGCCAGCCATCCATCCAGACAACAACAATAACCGACCCAACCGTCATCATCGTCATTGCCGCAGTCATCATCATCAACAACACTGTCAGGATGCAACAGCCAGCCCAACTTGCCGCTGCACACTTTGCACGTTTTTTAATAAATACAAATTTTTCGCAAACTCCGCCGTGCAACCGCCACGGGTTGGGGCGAAACAAAACAAAACGCAACAAAACCGACAACCGAAAACCAAAAAAGCGAAATGCCCGCAAAAAACGACAGAAAAGCGATGTCGGGCCAAGTGGAGTCAGGAAAGCGAGAGCCAGAGCCACAATGGATAAAGTGTGCAGAAAAATTTCGCATAATTATTTTCCATGTTCCCCGTTCAGGATCCATCCGTTGGCTGGTCGGAGTGACGGAGTGCCGAAGTGTTGGCGGGTCGGCGGCGATGCATTTAAAAGAGCATAAGTGAAAAAATTTGTTAAAGTGTCAACATTGACAGCGATTTAAGTCATTTTACTGTCATCATTAAGCCGCTACCAGAGTCACCGCGGGTTTCGCTACGAGGTTTATCTTTTTATTTATTCCTCGGGTTTTTGTCGCAGTTTTTACAGTTCGATTTCGGGGGTGATTCGGAAACTAAGGGGATTGGATGGTTCATGGATCGATTGCAATCGTAATCTGAGCCAGAGTGGCTTCTAATGGCTGGTTGTATCTTTTCTGCAGACTCTTCATTAATGCCTACAATTTAAAAAAACCTATTTTTTCATGGAAATACTTGCCGGACTAACCCAACCCATCCGAGTAACCGAGAGGCGATGAAGCGTGCCAAGAAAAGAGGAAAATTTCTGGCATTTCAAAATGAAAAGCGAAAGGAAGAGACCAATTTGGTGTTGAGTTAGTGAAATCAATTAAAAAGTTTAAACCGACGGGCAGGGATTAGGGATTAAGTGTCTAGATAATGAGCTCCTAAATGGGAACAATTCATTCTCCCCGAAAGGATCCATTTTGGGTTATATGGAAAGGCATTAATTACATTTCGATGCACTTCCAAGAGAAATAAAACAGCAAAGCAAACTTTAACCCGAGCCGGCAAACAAAACTTGATTCCAATAGATTTTACATTTTTTTCCATTGGGGTTCGAAGTCAGACAAAAGAGGCAGACAAATTTGACTTGGCCATTTCCATATCCTTCACAACCAGGACTGTCTTGAGCGTTATTTGTGCCTTGGTAAAAAAAAAGTATACGCATTTGTTCACTTGTGTGTTCGTTAAAATATACATAGTTCTTTACCAAAGTAGGCGAATAATATCTTCCCTTTCCTAATAAATACAGGAATATACACTGTTTTGATTTTTGAATAATATTTTTTTTTAAGTGAATAATTAATATTTGTATACTATTGACTATTTAAAGAAGGGCATTTCAAAGTTCGTCGTGGGCTGCTCCCCCATGAACTTTCTGTCCTTCTGCTCACGAGTCTTCCAAAACTTTTTTTGGCGCAGACATTAATCTTGAAAAGAAAATTTGCATGAAATTAAAAAAGTAGAAATACTTAAGCTTCCAACGAGCACGGCGGCAACTTGAAATCCACAGATACATGGGGCGGGGAGGCTGCTGGGCACGGAAAAGTGAAATTTGTAAGCACTTAAAGGAGGCACGGCCTGGCCCGACCCCATTTTGTGGGGGGAGTCCTTTAAGAGCCAGCCCATTTCAGGCCGTAATAAAATAAACTTTAAAGCCAACTCGATGGCTTTTGAAAGAGATTAAATCTGTGGTATATACTTGGATAATTTAGAAAGAATTAATAATTTAATCCATGTGTTTTGGTCTCTTTCGAACTCTAGAAAGTAATATTTACAATACATGGTTGAAATTGAGTTTCTCTCTGAACTTACATTTATAAATAGACATGGTGTCAGTCCTGTTTGGAGTTTGGGATTGAAGAAGCCCGTTGAATGTTTACCTGAATGTTCAATGAAACACCTTCTTCTATATTATTTTCGCCTTATTTTTTAAATTTAAAAATATTAGTCTGAAGGTGATTAATTTAAAGGACTTTTACAGTTTTCTTGTGGGTTAAATAAACCAACACTATTGGATGTGTAAAGTTTTTAAAGATTCATTTAAAAAATATTTAAAGAATCCAGAGCTGCAAGTTCTACTCTCAGAGTCATTCCAGTCCAGACACCGTTTGATTTTTCTTTAAATATTTAATTGCATAATGCCATGATTTTCCGGTAGGTCGTGTTTCCTTTATTTTGGCTTGTTTTAGTTGCCGTTGAATGGAAAATTGTTGGGCGCTTAAAAACAAAGAAATCCGGCTAAGAATGCGTTCCTTCGGTGGCGGCTCGTTGCAGGACCTCAGATGGCTGCGCTGGCTCTGGCCAAAGGACGAGGATGAAGCGCTTTCGCGATTCCTCTCTTGGAAGGGCGCTTGCAGTACGTTTGTTTACGGATCCCAGCACAATGGGCCGCATTTGCGTTTGACGCACTTTGCTGTGGCATGCCCCCTACTCGCAGCCTTGACTTATTACTTTAGTCCGCTTTCAGGCGCAAAAATTTCACTCATTCATTCCGACTGCGCCTTCCCCAAGCATTCCCCATTTGCGTTAAAATGTGATTTTTCACTTGACTTTTTAATTATGCGGCACGGCTACAACGCCAGCAACAACCTCACAAAATACACCTACTTGAGAATTGCCTATTGTGCCTTACGTATTGTGCTTCCGGGGAAGAGTCCGCCGTGGACTGAGGCGACCGGTCCGGTGGCAGGGCCTCGAACTGAAGCCGAGCAGAGGGAAAAGTTGAGCCGTAAATCTAATCCCGTGAAGGGTTCGGATTCGGGGCAGGCTGACGGCTACAGGGAGATGCTGTTGGTGTTCCGTGGGTTTTGGCAAATTGAGGCTGCGGAATTGATATATTACTCATTGGGGGTCTGGTCGGCCATTATGTGTGAAGCCTTTAATACTGACAATGACTGAGAAATATTCATGACGATGGGAGACTACTTAAATGTCTTTAAACCAGGCCTTTATTAAATTAGGCTTTAAGAACATTTTAGGAATCTTATATACTTTTAGTTGACCGTAAAAATATCACAGGACATATTAAAAATAATTCAGAAAAGAAACGTAATCACATCCCCTTTCCTAGACATTTAGACATACATACATCTATTGTACACACTTTTAAATTGTTGGAAAAGAGCGTGCAGACGTCATTACATCTATTCGGTTTCACGCCATTGAACGCCACTAAAAGCATCTGGACGTGATGCTTGTTTCTTCGGTGGCCACGTGGTGTGGTACTATGCAAATTATGTAACTTAAAAAATTACATTGCCACCCTCGGACCTTTTTTGTGGATATGGAAAGGGAAAACGTTTGTAGACATTTGAAATCATTGTTATTCCATTCGAAACTCGCAGTGACCAAATCGTACCCCCCCGTAGTATAAACTTTCATCAACATCAACATAATCATCATTATATCCGCGTCGTGTTTATGAAGTGTGGAATTGTACGCCTATAAAGTCTCAGCGTAGTCCCAAACCAAGAACACCCTCAAAGCTTTAACCCCCAATTACCAAGAGATTTTACTCTAACAATGAGATTCATATGCAAAGTCATAAAGTTTAGTCCAATAAAATAATAAGATTCTGTATTTACTCATTTTTTTTTTAAATTTTTGTTTAAATTAAATTAACTAAAGATTAACAATCAGTGGCATACAGTGGGTTAAAGCACAACCCTTTTGGCTGCGAGCGAGAGACAATCGAGTCGGTCAGACACTCATTCACCCACTCACTCACTCGCTTACTTACTCACCCTCGCTGCTCTTCTGAGTCTCTCCACAGCGTATTCTTTTTATGCATTTTTCTCTGCCACTCGTCCTTCTCTCTTAATCCCTCTCTTTTTCAGAATTTCCCTCGCTTCAACATGGGAGTATTTTCCTCGTCTTGCTGTGTGACTTTAAGGCTTAAATTCCTGGCATGTGTACACGGCGTATGCTTAATCCCAGCATAATTCGATTTAATTATAATTTACTGCTCGAGACAAGGATGAGCTCTCCTCCCGGCTACGAATTTCTAATCGGCGGCTCATTCCCTATGGAAACACACTCATCGGGCTTTGTCGAACCAAAATCACTCGCACTTATCCGAGCGCGAGCAATCCTCCATCGTCCACCTATCCGGCTGGTCAACTTCTCAGACATTTTTATGGTTTCATTGACATTTTTCCCCACCCTCCCGTGTCACTCCGCCACCACTCTGTACCCCTCCTCGCCTTTCGGCGTTTTTCTCATTTTTGTTCGGTTTCCACAGCTTTTCCTGGCACATAAATTCTCTTTTAATTTAGCGGAGCTGCTGAATGGCAAAAGCGTGCTCCGGGCTCATGCAAATTAATCATTTTGATTAACCAATTAATTGCCAAACATGTTTCGCTTTGCGTCCACATTTTCAATCGCAAATTAAAGCGGAATCTAGGGGATGCCGATAGAGTGAATACTGAATGCCCTAACTTTTAAATTATACATCTTAAACATGACTAGACTTTTAGATAGAATTGCTTCGGTACTCCTTATTATTCTATTACTATACTAAAATAATATTTATAGCATATGAGAATAGATCATATCTATCTTCTATCAGAAGATCAGTGTCTATCTTAGGAATCTGTTAGATTGTCTGGCTCCCAAGGTATAATATCTCCCAAGTACCCTACTTGCCTCAGAGTGTATTCAAAGCCAAGTCGTGTCGCTTCGACAGTTTGAACTGGAATTGATTTATGTGCTCCGACCAACCGAAAACTGACCATTCGATGTAGCCCCTGTCCATGACTGTCAATATCACACTCGTTCCTCTCCAGGCGCTGTTTCCCGAAATCTCGTTCCGGCCGACTATCGAGCATCGGCTTGGAGCTTGGCAGCCCCAGGGAGATCGAGGAGACGCGACTCAGGGGCCATCGACGGGAATTTGAAGGGTTATTGGGAAATGAATTGTAAAATGTGCTCCAAATGGGGGTCTAATTAGGCGGGGGCCCGATGGGGGTGGCCAGTGACCACTGGCCAGGGAGTGTTCCGATGAAAGGCGATACTCTGGATGTTGTGGTGCCTAATGATAATGTGTACTTTCTGCGACTGGTCGTTAGCCAGGACAGCCTGTTAAAGGGTGAGGGTGAGTCGACGAAATTCCGCCAAGGCAATTAATGATTAACCATCAATCAACTCCTGGCCATGGCCAGCTCCATAGGCCATTGTCGGAAGGGAACAAAGCGATGAAGTCCCACGAATAGGACGGGGATCTGTTTAAACAACCCTCGCCATAATCAGTCAGTCCGCGGCCTTTAATTACGGACAGGGGCATGTCCTGCACGGTATTGCGGCCAAGTTTCAATTATAACTGAAATGGCCTCGATGTCAATGGTATCGCTGATCCCGATGATGAGGATGATGGTGTCCGCGGTGGGTTAGTGGGCTTAGGAGAGCGTAATAAGCCCGCTTAAAGCTGCAATAATTATTCCATTGGAAGCGGGATGCCAAATAATTTGTGAATTTATGCAGAAATCGCTGACCGGCGGGGGAGGGGCGCGGCTCAAACGGCCCTGATATAATCCGGCTCACCGGTGGTTTTTGCACTCTGCTCCCAGTGCCCTGCACTCATCATCAATTTATGGACGTGTAGGTATTACCAAAAGCCACAGCCCGCCCGCCGCCTCCGGCCATCTGTCTGCCCTCATCACTCGCATTGTCATGCCCCAGTGGCCAAATCTCGCTTCTGATTCTCCCTGACTGGCCCGACCCGACCCCGACCCTAATCGCATTTCAATCATCATCGGCGGCGGCCAAAAGACCATAGCCAGGCCCCTCCCGTCGCCGTTGTTATCCCTCCCTGGTCTGTTTTTCGCTCCACTCTCTGGCCTTCTGGCTGCCCCATGGAATCCTGCGGCCGTCAGTTGCAGACCCAGTCCGCCTGCCACAGTTGACGGCAACTGCTCGAATTAACGCTGCTGCGGGGACTCATCTTGTCTTCAAACGGCCAGGACCCACTCGCCTGCCGACTTCCTTAATGATAACATGCAGTTTTCCCTTCGTCTTCTTGAAAAAATGTTTCCAGAGAAGAAAAAGTGCCAGTGCAGCCTCTTTGGAGTGTTTAAGACAATGACTTTGTCAGATACTATACTTTCATTTTTCTATTTTGTTTCTGAGGTTATCAAAAGGAATCTTAAGACAATAGATATTTTTATGCTTAATTTCCAAGGCTCTAGATTATATATACCAATGCAAAGTAACCCTACAGTACTATACCAACAGAGGCCTCTATTTTCTAGCCAAGATTCTGGGCAACACTGGCCGGGTTTTGGCAACAAACACAGCCTGGCCATATGTCCTGGTCCAGGCTCTGAGTTTGTCAAGGACATAATGAACAGAACTTCCGCCGAGTTCCTTCCGAAAAGGACAAATGACGGATGGAGGAACGGCGCAAAGAATTGTGCAAGTAACTCCTTTGAAGTCGAATGCTGATGAGACAGCGTTTTGTTGTGCAGGTACCATGAAAATAGGATGTGCGCACGAGAGGCTGGCCGTCTCTCAGATTGCGATCGGGCAGCAGAAGTGGCAGAAGCGGCAAGGGCGGCGAACCTAAACCTTTGCACTGGTGGCAGAGGATATCTGTCATCTTTGGTATTGAAATGATCCGATTTGCTATTCATGGCCGGCCGGGCGGCCGAGAGGACCGCCCAGATCCGGCAAGCAGCGATCGGGCCTGGCGGGGAAAGGCAGGAAAGCAGCTGATGCGCACCGAATCGCACACCGTTAAGGTCCTTGCCTATCAATTTCGCTAATTAGGATTCGCCAGATGAGCCAGGCAGGCCCGACACCCCGCCGCTCCATTTTATAATCCAGACGAGGGCGGATGGAAAAGCTCGGTAGTTCCTCTCAGAAAACGCGTCCGCAAGCTATTAGGTTCTTAGTTCGCAGAATGAAATTTCAAACTAAGAGCACTCGAGCCCGGCGGCGATGGGTAGCGTTAATGGGTGTGGGTATAGCTCTACCGTTAGCAATAGCGACACAGCTACAGTGACATCGGCGTCGCCAGTCTGCACCGGCAAGCAATTAACAGCTTATTAGAATGCGCCGGCGAGTAATCCTCGTCGGCAACAATTTGTGGACTTAAAATATTAAATTGCTGAAACTTGAAAACAGATTTCTCGGCAAAATAACTAAAAAGCAGAGGAGCCTCAGCTGGGGAGCACAACTTCGTCTAAGCAAACAGAAACTGAGCGCAGGGTCGGGAGGATGGGGCAGACAGGTTGCAGGTACACCCGGGAAAAAGCCATTAGGATTATGCGTCAGGATATGTATCGATGTGATTAGAGGAGGATCTGTTAGTCTCACCAATTAGACTTCGGAAATTAGTCGCTTTGATCCTTCGCTTTGGGTTTCGCCCTGAAAATTTCAGAAGGTAATCTTATTTTTTCGAGTGCTCGGCAAGCAAACCTATTTGCTGGAGAGCACAAAGGTACGACGTCCAGGGGCCAGGCCTGTAGTTTGGTTTGGGGCCTGGCCAACGGACTGGGCCCTGGTCGAGGACCCGAGACCAGCCCAGACCGGAGCGTAGCGAAAGGCGCTTCAAGCGTAAAAAGTTTAACTCGAACTTGGCCAGAGCAGCCTTCTTGGAAATCGGCAGGGCCGGCCAGAGCAGTTGTTCCCAAGGATAGTGCCTCGGGGAGTGTGGGGGCGGGCAGAAGAGACACCCCTCCCCCGCCCCTTTTCGAGAGCAAATTATAAACGCAAGGCACTCTGTGACTATAATAATGTTGTCTTCAATGGCCCGACGACCAGACTGGCTGGATGCTTGGCGCTCCGAAAGTTTCTGGGATTGTCTTGCACCAGGGACCTGCGACCCCCGACCTCCGACCACCGACCAACGAAAGCGAAACCCTTTAACAAACGTGTCTGGCATGGATATTCCGTATCTGCCATATGCCCTTCAGACTCTCTAAATTATGCAGAGCAGTGAGACGAGGTGCGAAGCTTAAGAGCAGTGGCTCTAAGAAGTGCAGCAGTGGGAGGGGCGACAACCTTCTAAGCCACTCAGGAGGTGCAACCCTTTCGTACGCACTCTCTAATCCCCCTCCATTGATCCCCTCACGACGGTGGCCCCCTGTCGATCGCTCGCATTGGATTTGCCAGATGAGTGACCCTGTTGTCACGTCCCCCAACTCCCTTCCAGCCGGAGTCCCAAAAAGCGACTTAATTACAGGCGCTTATAGGCAGGAATTTCCCAGGGTGAGTGTGTGGAGGCTGGTGGGGATGCCAGTGGCTGGGGCACACATCCACAAAGGATAAACCAATTAAACTTAGTTTGAGGCAGCAAATGCCAAATGCCAAGCGCCATCAACCGTCTGACAATTCAAATAGCAAAACTCAACTAGCCAACAATGAAAACCTCAGAAATGTGCAGCCCTGCTGGGGGATAGTGGCCATGGCTACTGGGTTCCCAGCTGCCAGTTCCTATCTCAGCAGCCCACCAGCCCGGTGCCCTCTGCAACTCCCCCGGCCCTCGGCTGCCCAAGTCCCCTGCCAATGGCTGACTGCATATTTCGACATTTATGTGGTCGTCAATGGGTGTCGTTGTGTCGTTGATTTCTTGCTTAAGCGCGATGCGATTCAATTTCAAATCCTGAACACATTTCCACGAGTGGCTGAGCAGGCGAAGGACTCGGGCCGGGGCCCAGGATCAGGCGACGAGGGCGAGGACGAGCTGGGCTACAAAGGCGCAGAGTTGCTGGGACATCGCTGCCGGGACAGCTAACAATGTTATCTCGTAATTTTACACGTCGATGATTTCGGGCGAATGAGTTTGATTCGATTGTCTCAAGTTTTTGCGATTGTGTGCAGTGTGGCAAGGGGAGTGAGGAGTGGGGAGGGGTAAGTGGTTAGTAGCAGTGGTGGGGGGATGCACCACCGACAAGCGGCGACGACGCCTTTGACATGCCTCTGACAGCGGAGTCTGAGCTCCTGCTGGGTCCCAGGACAACTGCTCCTGCCCCTGCTTCGCTCGAATCCAGGGAATGCCACCCCTTTCGTGTGGTGCTGCAATAAATTCAAACGTTGCACCCATCCCAGCACCAAGGACGTTACAAAGGGTCCACATAGCCGGACTTGTTTTCCGATAAAACCCGGAAGCCTTTTTTAAAATTGATCAGACTACAAAGTACCCGGTAGGCAACCTTTAAAATGCTACAAATGACCTCGCCATTTGCACTAAATAAAAACTAAGACCAGTCATTGCTGTATTGTAGAATTTCTCGGTAAGGCTGCCTTTTGAGGCGTCGAAGCCGAGTTTGTATTCTTGCAACATCTCCTGGCAGCTCGAAGGCCAAAAACGGCGACAGCATTTGAATGACATGCAAAGTCGACACCCCCAGTGGCAAAACTTTTTCCGAAATCATTCCGGTGTCGGCCCTTTTGGCCACCCCCCCGCTCCGGGGCTGCAACTGTCCCGGCCTGGCCAAAAGAGTTTACCGCGCCCGTCGCTTCATTGTCGTGGTAATCAAATAAAAATCAATGGCTTGTGAAATTCAAATTGTGACTCGGAACAGACAGAACCAGACCGAAGGTAGCAAGTGGGTGGTTGGCCATCCTCAAGCCTTAACCAGCAGCTTCTTGGAGCTACGCAATCACGTTCCAGCTCCCATCTGCAGTTAGCATTCGGAATCGCTGGAGTTAATGATCTGATGCCGTCTAGCACACAACTATCTGGGGGAGAGCCCCCCGACCGAAGCAACTAAATCAACTGTCATTAGGACGAGCTGACGGGGCGCAGATGTTGAGGACTCCGTCCGGGGCCAGCACTGAATAAATTAAGTTTTAAACAGCGCATGTACTTCGCTGTCTGGGGCACTTAATTATAGGGTTTACTTTACCTTGCCGACCCGCCCAGGGGAAGGTGGCGAAATGCAAAGTGATCTTTCGGGAGAAGAGGCCGGTGAGCAGGATGTGGCCACTGGTCGGTCATCTTTTGACGGCAAGCTTCCTGAAGCCTGGGAAAAAGCCCAATTTAAATCGGCCCATCCTCCCGCCTCTTAAGTCAATCTGAACAAGCTTCCTCTGGCAAACCCATTTCCTTAGAAACAACAAAGAAATTAACATCATATGTCAGGGCAGTGGAGCGAGAACTTCATAAGCCCGGAGCCCGCCTCAGGGGAGAGTCTTCTCCCCAGGGGGAGAAGGTAGTAAGGTGGGAAGGCTCAGGCAAGGGATGGGCCGGGTGACAACCAGGACGTGGGTGTTGACATCCACGGGACCGCCGTGGGGATTAGCCGGCACCCTCACGGCATCGAATTCAACTAAGCCCTGTGTAATAATTATGCTAACGATTGTCAATTGTATCGGCCGCGAGGGCTGTGAATTGAAAAGGCATGAAGAGATACATCGCCGGGGCGGCAAGGACCGGGAGGTAACCGCAGCCCACAAGATAAAGACGAAGGACCACGCTTCTTGCTGCAAAGGGTTGCTGCCCGCCGTCGTCTCGAGACGGGTGCTAATAGTTCGTGGTGGTCCCTGAACACTCAACCCCTTAGCTGCCGGTCGGGGGAAATCAGTGCCCTTTTATTTGGAAATTAAACTCGCTTGGCTTTTCACACTCAATTGACTTCCTTGCCGGTGGGGTCGGGTGGCAGTCGCTTCCTTGTTGTCAACTTTTCGCACACATGGAAAAAAGCTGCCAGGCGAGGAGGCGGAGCAACCCGTTGCCGAATCGAATCGGCTGGCATCCATTATCCATTATGTGCAGGCACTTGGGCCCTGCCATTCCTTAAGAAGGGTATTGGAATCGGACATCAATCGAGCAGGGGCTCTGGCCCAAGACGGTCCACTCGAGGCGCTGAAGGCGGTAGCCGGCACTTGGAGTGTTTGTCGTTCTGGCCTGTCTTCTTCGGGCCGTTGACGCTTCGCTGTCTGCGCCTCCTCCCCGCCATCCAGTCCAGCAAGCACCACCCTCCTGCCTCGTACATTAGGATTATGCAAATTTCCCCCGACAAAGAAGCAAAAACACTTGGAAATGCGCGTGTTTCTGTCAGTTTGCAGGGCGGGCGAGCGGGAAAACAAACTTAAAAGGCCCTCGACTTGAAGAAGCGACTTTAAGTGGGGAAACGGCTTTAAATTAATGCCAGTGGCCCGTGCCCCAAGGCCCATGTAAATCATAAAATCGTTTTCCTATTTTAATTAAAATTGCAAAGGAAAGGTGCAGACCCTTTTTCTCTTCAGGACTCCAGGACTTCTTTTCAGTCTCGGGCATCACTCAGTTGCTTTCAAGTTCTGTGCGTTTAATTTGCTGCCATTTTCACTTTTGCTTTCCCCTCGCTTCAGTCAGGCTATCAGGGAGGGGATGTCCTGCCATCCTTTGTTGGCCTTTGTCAACACGGAGCTGACCCGACACTCCTCCTGCCAAGACCGTGTGAGTCGGAAAAGTTTCCGCCCGGCCAAGGAAAAACTTTCCTACCTTTGGCAACTGTAAGTAACAGTTAGTCCGTATCTGGGCCCGGCTACAGAAAGAAACTTATTTGCCGTCCTGGCTGGGTGGACACATAGCGCTGTCCTGCTCGACATGTTTTAAAATTCCTGCCACATTCGAGCAATTATGTTGCCGCAGCTAGTTTGTCGAGCGCCGAGAAGAGGCTTAGCCACCTTCCTGGTGTCTGCCACAAGCTGCAGGCTAAAGCTCCGCGAGTCCTTCCCCTCTCCCAGCAAGTAGGTTGAGTGGGACACTCAAAAGATTTCTCGAAGCTCATCACTTTCGCTGGCAAATACTTGGCATCTGTAAACATGCCACCACAATGTTCCGATCTTATCGCCCGCTCTGAGGCCCCGGCAACGCTAGCCATGCCACGCCACGCCACCAATTCCTCCTACAACGCCTGCAAAGCCACTTACTTGCAACTGACAGGGAGTGACAGCCCAGCCAAAACTACCTTGCTACATGTGGCAGGGCGCAGAGGAGGCAGGGACGCCAAGGAAGGAATATGTCTGCCCGAACTGTTACTTAACACTCCTTTTTTTGTAAGCTCAAAAATGCTAAAGAAGAAAAAGCTTAAAACCGCAGACAGAATCCTGGAGCTCGAAGGGCTGGGAACGCCGAAACTCGCCGTCTGCTGCGGGAGCCAGCATAACAAAGGAGCAGGATCCGAGAGTTCAAAATCAGATTCCAAGCCCAATTCAGCGGAGCTCCGTGGTTAGTGGCTTATTCCACGGCAGTTGGCTGTGTGCACTAACATGCGATCCCCTCATTCGAACACACATTTCACAACAGAATCATGGTTTCGTTTCTTGGAGATACCTTAGCCTGGGAACTGAATTCTCAAGTTGAACCAGATATTTATTGGTATCTGTTATGGGAATGGACGATATGATTACATCATAGTTTTGTATCAAAAATCATGAAATTATCTTTATTTTATTGGCTTAAGGTTCTGTTCATAAAAAAATGTAATTGTATAAAATATAAATTGTATTAGACATATTTTTCAATTGGAAATAAACAAATAATTATTATTTGAAGTCCCTAATTAAAGGCAGTTTTGAGAATTTCATTTATTCTTTTTGATTTTGTATTGTTTATAAGTAGTAGTATATAACTTAGGACTTAAATCTAAACATTCAGAAGAACCTATTTTATTATTCCTTAAAACATAATCATAAGAAGGAAACATGATACCCCTTGGAATGTGATTAGATCTGTCATTCAAAATCGGTGTTATACGTTATCAAAGTTCGTAGTCTCAAGAAAATAAATATCACATTCGCATCCACATTTACATTTAAAGCATAAAAAATAAAACATTTAGAGCTTCCCATTTCTTGACATCCTTAAACCAATTACCTTTTAGATCAAGCTATTTATATTATATATTTGTAGCTAAAATGCCTCTTACAAGTCCCACTAAGTCGAGTCGAAATTTATTTATAAGCAAGGGTATTTGGCTTTCGATCCCCGGGGACTGTGAGAGTCGCCTTCTTATTCGTATTCATGTTGTCGCTAGTGTCCCGAAATGCCATTTAGCATTTGACTTAAATGTGGCTGCTGCTTCTGCCGTTGAAGGGAGAGCTAGTGGGTCGAGGGGCTCTGGGGTCGAAGCTGGGCAGGAGGAGCTGTGGTGGCGACAACCTGCTGGGGCCCTGAGCCGCAACTACCAGGCACATATGTTTGTGTGCTAAGAACGTCTGATACCTTGGTTCCTGCCCGCCGCTCCTTCCTTGTCCCAATGCTTCGGGTTTGCTGAGTTCCGCAGACGGCATCTCCTCCTGCGCCCTCGCCCGGCCGCCAGTCCTTCTCAGTTGCAGTTTCCAGTCCCCCGGCCCAGTCCCCAGTCCTCGTCTGAGGCAACCATTAAGTCACATGTTTGTCTGTCTGTCTGTCTGGCGGGCGTGCGCCACAGCTCTTGCCTCCGCGTCCCGGCCCCTGCCTCCTGCAAGACTTTTGAGTTATGACTTTGCATCCTTAGAGGCAGCAGAGTTCTTTCAAGAGCAAGCCAGCAAAAAAGGGGCAAGGAGCGAAGCCAGTTTAACCTGAATTTCCACATTAGTTTCTCGTCGCTCGGGTTTATTTGTCTTTGTTTTTATGGCCCTTTTCTGGCAGGTAAACACACCGGACAAGACGCTGCTCCAAGCAGCTCCAGGCCAAGCCCAACGGCATCATATGGTCAGCACGGAGTGGCGGGGTAGCTGGCAAACCTGACTCATCCACGCCAGGCAGCTTCATTACGCCGACTCCATTCTGTTTGTTTCCCCGGCCGCTGACTTATTACTTTAGCCTGCGGGCAGGCCATCAAAAGGATCACAAGCCCAACAGAAGGAACTCCTCTCCTGGCCGGGCGGGGCTCGGGAAAGCTGACTCGCTGTGTGACATAATATGACACAAGCCTGCCAAGGACTCCCATCGGCTCCCCGGCTGCTGCACTTGCATCCGAGCTGCAACTGCAAACTTTCTTCTTCCACTTTGACAGGCATCCCCGGGTGGAGGGGCGGGACCACTCGTACTTCTGTTTGGCTTCCATTAGTCGCTGGTCTAGACAGCCTCCTGTGCGCAGGACTTCCTTCTGGCTGGCTTTATCTATTAAACATAATTTACACGATTTTGCTAACTTCATGCGCCCGTAAAACGGGAAAACTAAACTTTTGCTTAAGCAAGCCGACTAGAATCGCTCTACACTGAAGAATATAAGGATAAGGATGCACCTTACTGCCTTAGATCATAGCGCCTCATGCTCATTTTAATTATAAGCTCTTTTGTGTCAGTGTATTCTATACGTATTCTCTTTCTCTATTTGCAGGTGAGTCCGCATCCTGCGCGAAGGCGTCGTCTGGCTGTGTCTTCAATTAGTCGTAAGTGCCGGGGCCAGAGCATAAAGCCGAAACCCGAAAGCCGCAGAAAGGATGTTCTGGGCCCGCGTCCTTTCGCGTCTCCTGGCTCTACTCGTGTGTGAGCCTAACGCGCCAGGCTTGGCGTCTTTGGCGTTGGAAATTGTGTAGAAAGTCTCCAGTTTCCAGCCTCCACCCCGGGCATAATTATGTGCCGTCACATCGTGGCCAACTGACTTGACTGCGGATTATGCGGCCGGGAGTTACGGCAGGAGAGTTGGGTGGCGGACCAAAACATTCATTACGAATATCTATTACTCCGGCAGATATGTCGGCCAAATGGGCCAAAACCCAGGGCCGGCGAAAAACGAAAGGAAAGAATGCTGTTTGACAGAACTGTGGCACTTGAGAACTTTTTCCCATATTCATGTGAAAATTAGAACCCGTCTGCTGGCAGTAAACCCCTGCCCCTTTTCCAGCCCGCTTCCTCGGAGGTAACCCAAACAGATTCATTAGATAAAATAATAAGCACTCGAGGGGAGGCGGGGCGTCGAGTCAATGTGGCGTATGAGCGATTTTTCTTGTTGCCAAATGCCGGCAAAGTTTTTCTATTCCGGCGAGTGTCTGTGTGTCAGGACCGACGCCCCCGGAGTCCGCTGCGCCTCGGCCCGGCCCGGCAGGCACTCCAAGAGCAAACTTCAACACTTTAGCTGAAAAGCGAGCTGGAAAAAAAGTAAAACAAGGCGAGAGTAAAAACTTTGCTACTTAAAAGCGCAAAACGCAACGCAATGCTCGAGTGGTGCCAGCTCCCGGCTGCCGAGTGGGGTCTTCCATGGGGTGGGTGGTGGTGGTGATAATGCCGGAGAGTCTTCGTCTGAGCGAGCACAAGTAACTGCGAACAAACCAATTAAGTTTATTACTTTTGCGTTTTTCAAGTGATTCTCCTTCGCCCTGTCCTTGTTCCGCCCATCCCTCGGCGTATGTCTCTCTCTTTTCACCCGTGCCTCTTATGTTGTGTGTGGGGGAGTGGGTGGTAGCTGGGCATTTAGCAGTGCTGCGACTCTCCCCGTGGTGTGCCACAAAAGTTGTTGCAGAAGTTTGACAAAGTGTTTCAAAACAAGACCAGGACACGGGGGACCACGACCGTGGCTTGCCAGCAGAAAGTAAAAGCGCGATGAGGACGCCACTCAGCACAACAGATTTGTCAAAGAAATTAATAAATACCGCGTCATGCGGCGCGGCCAGTCTTCCCAGCCCCACCCCCTGAGCGGGGGTTGCTTGTTAGGAGAAGGGGGTGTGCCAGAAACAGAGCTTCCAACTTCTACCTGAATTATAATACCCGGTACTAGTGGAACACAAGGATATGTACTTGTGCGCAGAGTACATAATCGTAGATTAAATGGAAATATTGAGAGTACAGGGCATATCCTAAGTCTAAAAACAGATATTTCCGACTTCTTAAAGTGTTTAAGAAGTTTATATGTATAGTATATGTTTATAGTATATGTTTACTATAGGAGTATTTATTTTTTATCAGCATCTCTGATGTCAACTTAAGGTAAAGTTTCAATGAAAAATAGAACCTAAGAGAGTAAAGATTTTTAATTTACAATAATGACTTACGTTTTTTCTTCAAAAAATTAAAAAGTATAAAGCCAACGAAAAAAGGTAGTATTTCAAATAATCCTAAACCGTTTCTTTAGTGCTGAGTATAAAAGACAAGTACCGGGTATCTCACAGTCGAGAAACCCGACCTTAAGCTCCCTTCCTTGCCTCGCTTGGCAAGCCTACATTACTGTCTTGAAAATGTGGAAAAGCTGAAGCGATATCATCTCTCACTGGTTGGCTGGGAAGGGCAACAAGCATTTGGCAATTTTTCTCGCCGTGGGAGTGGAAACTGGGTATTTGCAGTGTAAATCAAGAGCACGCTTCGCTGTGGCGCATTTGGCGGCAATTAAAGCAAATTAAGAAAGCCGACATTAATTATAATGGCAAGCATTTCCATTTCGCATCCCAGGGTCCTGCGCTTCCCTTCTCCTTAAATACGGCTCCTTCTTGTTGACTTCTTTGCCCATTCCCCGAGGACGTCCTCCTGGTCCATTCCTTCGGGTCCCCCCGGTTTCTGGCAAGGTGATTTATCACCTCTAAGCGCCTGGCACTCATTAATTTTTGATTGGGCCCGAAAAGGCAACCAGTAGATGGCCAGGAGATGTTCTCTTGCTGTTTGTTGTCGCTGCTTTCATCGAAACTTTAACGAACAAGGACAGCAGGAGCGGCTCGGTCTTAATAACAAACTGAACTTTCCATCAGGGTTCATTCTCGTTAATTGACTTTTTTAAAAACAGTTGTTAGCGGCGATATTAGAAGTGAAAATACCCAGAATACTACTCCATCCAAGGGTCGAGCCGGGCCATCCTGGGGAGACATTTTTCCCGGTTGTTGGTAGTCACAGTTGACCGCAAAAGTTACACAATTAATTATGATGCCGCCGCCGCTGCCGAGGACGCAAATGGGGAAAAAATTGGCTGCCAAATGGCGGCGACAACAATGACATCGGCAGCGGCGGCGGAATGGTGGCAACCCTGGTCTGGGCTCCCGGGTTCCTGCTGCACACCGGATCTGGATTTTTCCCGGACAGGAACGTGAACCATGGACATGGTCGCGGTCTTCCTGTTTTGCGGGCAGCTCCTGCCCTGCTCTTGGAATAGACCTGGCCGGGGACGAGCCCTGGCCTAGTCCCTTCCCCTCTTCCACATTCGATTCGATTCCATTTCGTTCCGGTACGGGTCCGAAAAACTATGGACGCCGCATCCGTTGACAGTTATTTTGATTTATACGGAATTGTAGCGAGGGCTCTGGCCCCAAGCCTGGCTGGGGGAGTGGTTCATGCGTGCGAGGGGCCCGCAGCAAAACGGCAGTAAATGGCGCCCAAACGTGGCACAAAAGAAGTGCTAGTTGGCGGACCCCAAAAAGCACTCAAAGCTCTAAAAACAAATTGCGAGATTCAGGCTGGGAGTATCTGTGAGTGCGTGGAAATAAAAGGTGTTGGATAACAAAGTCCTGGGGATTGCTGCTAAGTGTCCTAACGGGCGAGAAGGGGCAGAAATCGATTCCTTGTGGAATCTCGGGTGCTGACCAGATCACGGACCTCTTTCTCTGCTTGGAATACCTGTATGAAATCAATATTTTACTTTGGGGGACCCTTCAGGATTGGTAGTGTTATCCCACATCTGGACATCTTTTGAAATAATACACTCGTACTGACGAGCCCATTGTTCGAGCGGCCTTATCCCCCTCGACCTGTCAACTGGCGTCCATTAACAGTCTCGTCACAACCCTTTGAGCCCCTCAGGAACTCTTATCTCAGGCAACCACTTAGCAAACTGCAATAACAAGTACGGCCACTACCAGATCTCGGTCTAATAACTCTAATGGCAGCAATAAAATATCCATATACATTTAAAATTAGCACTTGATTGTGAGCTTCGGCCAGGCCCTGATCCCGATCCCTGACGTGTGATGGGATGGGAGGGTGAGTGGAAACTTGTGCCAGGCCGCAGGGCCGCCCAGACCCATATTGCTGGCCAAATGTGACCGCAAACTACATAAACTATAATGACAAATGTGGGTGCGTGTGTTTGCGGGGATCCAAATTGAATGAGAATGCTGGAAAAAGGTTCGCTCCCGGCCAAGCGCCAGGCTCCAGACCCCAGGCCCTAGGGCGGGAGATGACCAAACAACCGCATCGACTGTGGGTGCCGGCCATGGGTCAACGGCGACAACAACAGCAGCACTAACAACAACAGCCACCCAATAAAGACCACTAAGTGTCCCTGTGTGTGTGCGCCTGTGTGTACAAATGTGATTCTATTTGAAATAAACCAAATAGTCGCACATAAATGCGGGTGTTGGCAGTCCGGAGCACGAGTCCCCTGCCCCCGACAGCTTGCATACATCATAAATTGTGGACAGTCTGCTGGACTGACTGGCCTGCCAGCTCCTAGCTGTAAATGGCCTAACCACAGGACGAAACAACCGGACCACTCCCTGCCCTGCCCAAGCCCCCAGTCCCCAGCTCCGTACGCTGCATCGGCGCTACAACCCGCCGGGCTAAACATCCGGCCAGTCTGCCTTGTCCTGCCTGCCTGCCCCTGGTTCCCGGACCCTGGTCTGGGGATGCTGATAAAAAAGTTGGCAAACGAGCAGGGAAGCAAGGCGTAAAGTTTGCCTTTGAAAATGTCTATTTGAAAAGTTTCCTGGCCCGGACTGCGACTCTCCGGCTCACAATGGCGGCCATAGTTTGTCGCTTCCGCCGTTCACTAAACGAAAGTCATTTATTTCGGCCATTTTTTCGAGCAGCTTCATTGCACGGAGCTGCCAATTGGCGGCCCTGAATGCATTCGCCGCTCAAGTGCCAAGGGCAAGTCCGGCACATGAAGGGCTTCGGCTTTTGCTTCCAACTCCCTACCAAGTTTCAAGTGCAGTCCGGCTTTGATTAGCGTTCTATGTAAAGAAGCCATTGAGACCAGATAGTTGGGACTAAGACAGCCAATCAGCTTTGAAGAGCCCGGAATTGCATGCTATCTTTGAATACGATCCACGAGGGCTTCCTTCAAAAACAATGCTGAATGGATTCTATAGATGCCGTTAACAGCCAAAATTAAAGTTAAAAATATTCGACAAGATCTATTTGGATTTTGAAAAAATATTTGAGGTCTAGAACCATCTGGAGTGAAGAAACAAGTAATACAAGTATGTTGTCGTGAACTCCTAGAATCTTTAAAACATAAAACCATGTCAGGAACATAAGGACGAACAGATGTCCACGGATCGAAAATGAATGCACGTTTTTGGTTTTCCCTTACTTGTGCATAGATTTCCATAACTAAAATCTACCCCTGTGTAGGGTCTTCTCGGTTAGTTTTCCGATTTCTCGGATAATAGCATTCTGAGTAAACCAGATTGGAACGAATTCTTCGATTCATGTAACTGGTTTTAGGTGTTTTATGACAGGAAAGAGAAATAGGATCTAATTCTTCAAAAGTGAACAAAGGTCTCAAAAAATCCCAAAACTTGACCATCGCAGTTTGAGTGAAAACTATGAATTCATGTTTCTGCATCTAACAAATTAAAATTTGAAGAACCCACAACTCCTCTCGAAAAAATCCCAAAACCTTTATGTATTTTCACGGTCTATTAGATTAGAATTTTTCGAATTGTCGTAGTATGTTCGCAGTGTCAACCACCCATTCCACTCTATTGCTGAACTCATCCATGATGAGTTCATCTCATGATTTTTCCAGCTCCCAGCCACTTACCACGCCTAACAGCGTTTAAGTCTATATCACACATGCGATTAGCCGAGGAGGCAGAGTCGGAGGCGGATATCTGTGGAGGGCAGAGTGCATAGACATCTATTCCGGGGCATACATATTTAAAACTTATTCAGGCATCAAATAAATGTTTACACGACGGCCTGGGCGAGGAAATCGGTGCTTAGCCCCAACTACAAGTACTCGGTGTCGTTGGATGCAATATTCAGCGGATGATTCGATATCATTTTGTGATTCGTCCTGGCCCTGGTGCTGCGCCCAAAACTATGCAAATAATTCATTTGACAGACAGGCGAGCAAACAAACAAAGGAGCTGGGGGAGGCAGGATAGGCGAGAGAACGGAAGGAGGCGATAAAGTGTGAAAATGTGTAGCGGCCAAATGGCAAAAGAAATTAAAACGATCAAGTCGTATCGGGCGGAAAAAATGTTCGCTTTCCTGTGCTCCTGTCGGAGGTATAGACAGCCTGACACTTCAAAAAACAAACTCCATTTTGAATATTCATGAGTGCTTTTAGTGACATCAGTATTTATTAATATTGAATGTTTGTTTTGCGTTTAAACTTTAAGCCAAAAAACATAAATAAACGCGGTCTCCTTTTATATTTTTTGTGAGTGCAGTATTGTTTTGAGTGCATTCGAACAAGGACCTGGAAAAGGGGAGAACATTTTCGTGCGTCTCGTTTCCGTTTACAGTGAAGGCCAAAAGTCAGCAGCCGCCTTCTCCTGGCTTATCTTCCGTGGGATGCCCGGCATTCATAGCATGTCTGCCAGCAGCTTTAAAAGGCCAAAGCCCTTCACACCAAGTCCTGGCTCCCACAACACACCTTCGGTCTCGGCTACAAACAATTTTGGGCTAGCTGTTCTAGCCATTCCGTTTGAAGACTGTTTTCGTGACGAGCCACTGAATCCACTGACGCTGGAAAGTATGCTTTAAAATATTTTCCAGCATCCGGATGAAAAAATATTTTCCCAAAAATCCACATTAAAAATTCAACATGTTGTGTCGCATGCAGAAAAAGCAAAAAGTGGGTGGCGGTGACCAGGGGAGGCCCACCTTCCGCCCACCCCTCCAGTCGAGTTCCTTTAAATATTTCATGACCCCAACATTATTCGGCAATTGCCGTCAGACACAGATATCTATACAGAGAGCGGAACACTTCACGGAAGACAAGGACAGCTGCCGCATTAGTTGTGGCCAGCGCCGGCGGAGGGAGGAGCGCTTTTCTATTTCCGCTCCATCCATCTCGTTCACGCGCCCTCCCCCCGTGTCTTCGACATCTGTCAATGCAAGAAAAGCCCGATTTTCCGTGCACATTTCACTGACACTTCCGCAGCATATGTGGCCTGTAGCGCCGGGCCTGTAAAAAAACTTTTATAGAAATGATGAACTGCCCGAATCAAACAAAGGCTCGGCGGCACGAGGGCAGGGGTCCGAGGACCATAGGACTCTGGGAGTGGGGGCATCTCATGCGTATTCATCGATGCGGAAATGCGTTGTCAACTCAGATTTGTGAGCTGGTCGGTGCCTGGGAGTCTCCACTGTTTCCATTGAACACTGAAGCGCTCTCAAAGCAGTTCCATCTCTACTGGACTGTGTGAGCCAGCTTTCCGGCTGCTGCTCTTCTCGTCACGCACGGGAATGCCCTACTCCAGTCCCCAAAATTCCACCACTTCTAACTCTTCTTGCAAACGTTCTTCAATCGCCTTTGGGTTTTATCTCTGCAGCAATTTGGCCAATTTTAGTTTTTTGACTCGAAAGTAAAGGGAATATAGAAATGTAAAGGTATTTCAGTGTTTACTGAATCGATGTATCGACAAGCACTTGAAAGTTTATTCAACAATTACCAAAGAAATCCGTATTGTTAATCCGAACCCAATTCTCTTTGTAATGAAAGTCAGGCCACGCTGTACAAATTATTGCCTATTATTTATTATTTTTTTCAAAAAAAGGAACAATACAAATTATTTCAAAAGGGCCCCTTCTGCTCTTTTCAGCCGAAAATCGAAAAATTAAAAAGCGATACGATCTTCTACATTTGATCATTTATTGGTATTTTATTAATGACTACACAAACAATTAGAAAAAAGACCAAAATGGCTCTATTTTAATCCAAGGGAAATGTCCTAGTAAGCCGAATTAAAAATAGAATACCTTTTTATTAAAAATAAATAATATTTTGTGTGACTTGAACCTAAATTCATTAGGTTGATTAAGTTAAAATTTTTAAAAGATCAATGTTCACTTTTTTTTATGGATCGCTGTCCAAAGTAATTTTTTATTACCATTAGGTTTCATTCACCATTAGGTCTTTAAAAAAAAAACATAAAGTGGTCCTTTTTTGTCTCTTTTTGATTCCAGACATAAATAATGTTATTTATTTTAAATAAATAGGTATTCTTTTTTTGAAAAATGGGTACTTTTCAAATGCTCTAACTCGAAATATGTGTTCATTTAAAATTATTTTTTACCACAAAAAGTTCTTAAGAAACAAACGAAAAATGTTTTTTTTATTAAAGGACTCTTCAATAATTTACAATTTGATTATTTTTGTTTAGAAATAAATCCAAGTTAAAATAAAATGAGCTTTTTCCTTTTTTAGCCAATAGTCTTAATAGTCAATCACTGCGCTTTTTACAATTTCACCGCATAGATTTAAGTTGTTGTGGTTTTCATTCATAATTAAATAATGTAAAGACCACTTCTGGGCAACTTTAAGTTAAACCGCAACTGACAAACCCATACATACTTATGTACATGTGTACGGTGCATATGTGATGTATTTAAAAGCTGTTAACTGTAAACTCTGAGAAAACTTGAACGACAATCAACTTTCAGAGCAGCAACAACGTCGTCTAATGAATTTTATAGCCAGGAAATTATTACGGCATCGATGGGCCCCGACACTCACAGACAACACACACACAAGGAAGCAAAGGACTCGACTAACCTACACCCACACCCACATGCAACCCGCCCGAATACAGACGGGAACAGTGACTGCGAAAAGTTTGGTCCTGGTGGAAGGAGTTGAAATTGGCAATTAACAAACCATTGAATCCAATAAACAGGATTTTAACATTTTGAACAAACAGAGAGCCCTGCGGAGAGCCGCCGAGAGCGCCCAGGAGCGCCAGGGAGAGGAGCAGAGAAAGGTAGCAGAAAGCAGAGCCCCAGCGCAGGGGGTGGAGGTCATGGGTGGCGGCCAGGAGGGAGACTTTCGTTCGATGTCGTCCTCGTCCTCGTCCTCGTGTTTGTTTATATGCCATTTTTGATTATTTTTATGCCGGTGTCGGTGTCTGTGTGAGTGGGCGTGTGCGTGCCGTGCGGCTGTGTTTGTGTGTGTGGCCCAGCCCCCCTGCCCACCGGGCACGCCGCCCCTGGCTGCTGAAATCGAAACCTTTGAAGTGTTGCTGAAACGTTGTTAGTGCGAAATGGGAATGAAAACGAGAAATTCATTTAAATTATTTGGCCATCGAAGCCACTGAAAACGGCAATCAAAGGAATGCGAGGCCGAGGACCCCAGGTGGGACCGAGAACTGAGAATTAGGCGGGTCGGCGAAGTATTTTAATTGCATGCCGCCAGAGTGATTAGGAAATGATGTTTGCGACAGGCAGTAGTTGATCCGAAAAATTGATCCAAAGTTCATTAAGTCCTCTGGGGAACATGGCACGTAGAGAGGGATCCTTTTGTGGCTACGCTTTCATTGCAATTTAAATCCCCACCGGACCACTTGAGCCTCCATCTTGGGTTGGTTAATGCACGAGTGCTGAGATACCTTGATGGACGACCAGGACACGGCCGTAATCCTTGGGCATATTTTAATGAGCAGCCCGACTGGCAAACAAAGAGCCATTCCCCTACAGCGGAGCGCACAATAGATCAAATTTGGAGTCGGAGTTGGATTCGGGCCTGGACTACTCGCCGCAACAACACGAACCACTTAGACGTACTTAGCGCCCACAAGAGCCGTCGGGGGCTGAGGCGGGGACGGCACATGCCGGGGAGTAATATTAAATCAAATTAAATTAAATTAACGCTGCTGATTAAAACTCGCGGCGGCGGGGACATAAACAAAAGACGGCCCTCAGCAGCCAGCGGCTGGAACAAAAGCCGGCCAAAAACCAGTTGAAGTTGAAGGGCGCATTAAAAGCCGGCAAGAGAACCAGGACCAAGCAGGGCCCGAGCCTAGCGCGATGAGCAAACATCATAATCGGGGCATTACGGCCAGGCCGAAAGCACGCACGCGGGTCCCCGTTAATTCCCTGACAAAGAGTCGAACTCCCGCCCGGAAATGTGGAAATTCGCAATCAGCATAAAAATTACATTAACATACAGCTCAGACCCAGACCCAGACCCAGAACCAGACCCGGACCCGAGGCGAACTTTATGTGTGGATATTTAAATGAAATTATTTTCGCACGGAGAGCAGCAAACAGGCAAAGTCAAAGACAAGGCTTGGCAGTGCAAAGACAGGACACTTGGCACTCGGGGCCTGGAAGTGGGTCGGCGGTTGGGGCAGCGTGGAGTGTCAGTCACACTCCAGTGAAACACGGAGCGGAAAGTGATTAAAATCGCATTTTATGCGCAAGCGACGCGCTCGTCCTCCAAGGGAGTGGAGATCAGCAATGGGGGAGGAGGTGTCGGCTGTGGGGATGGGCTGTCCGGGGGTGTGTGTTTAAACAGTTTTCGCGATGGTGGGTGCTGGCAGGGGTGGTTAGCCCCCGGGCAATGTGAGCCAAAAAACGCTAATCAAAGGATAATTGACCAAATAACTGTAAAATTGTTTTTCAATAAAAACGACAACATATTCAAGTCAATCGTGGCTAATTTTGATTTCCTTGCAGGGGATATTATTGGAAATGGTTCCTATTAACTTTGTAGAGGGAATATATGTATATAATATAACATTAACCCAATGAATACACTTTACTTCTTTCAATTGCTCGCCCTTTTTCTACAGGGTTTAATAACCTGTGGTTCCATTATAATTTTAGCCTTCCCTCCAGGATCTCTGATCGGTATTCTTTTTTATGTAAAACGTATTTAAAATAGTAACTCACCTTTAATATATTGGCTAATATGTATTTTCTTCAAAGGATGTTATTGTTATTGGCTAATATTATTCTAAAATGGATGCACCTCAAAGAGAACACTTCTGCGATCTTTTCCCTTATACTCACATTTTTCCAATGCATACCCCTAATTCTCTTAATTAATAATCTTTTTTCTAAGCATACTTAATACATATATCTTCAAAGTTTCATACCCTCTGGTTCCATTATAATTATCCCTTTCCATCAGCAGCGACTTCCGGATCCCCAATTATCCATCCAAACTTTAATTTTTCTATTAAAGATAATATCTCCACTCCTAATATATGTAATTATGTTTCGAAATCAATCAGCAAGAAAACTAGATGCTTATAGAAAGTAAAAACGTATATCATGACCGCGCTGTCAATACAAACGATATCACTGATCAAATAACACATGTATGTATCATCGACAGCTACAATCCTACTTGGACCGCAATCTTATGACGGGATGGCTACCTGCTGGCCCTGAAAACCTGCGGTAACGACTCGCTTTAACTCACATTCACAGGCGACCCTTATTTATCTGCCAGATCAGTCGAGGAATAATGCAAACGAAATCGTTTGTTTGACAAATAGAATTTTTCACAGACCGCCTAAAGGAGATTCGGGCCCCTGGCTGGAAAAGTTTTAAATCGAGCTGAACGAACCGTCAATAAAGATTAGACGCGCTGTGAGCGGAGATTGCATTTGCTCTTTAAACAGTTATGGAACAATGTAGGTCCCAGAGCCTTCTAGGAGCCGAGCGGATCATTAACGACAGCTGCTCAACAGGCGGACGGACGGATCCTCGGACGGACCGGCGCAGGTTGAACTACCTGATCGAGACCCTCTAGGGAGCGACCGTTTTCGGGGCCCGACCCTTGGCGGACTAATCATCGGGTGGGACCGACCACTCGAACCACTCGATGCAGGCGACTCATTACGGCTGCTTCTGTTTAATGTTCCATTTCTGGTTTTGCACCTTGCACTTTCCAGTTCCGATCGGCCTCGCTTCTTCGGGGCTGCTGCCTCCTGCCGTCGTGCCCTTCTGCCTGCTGCTTCCAATCATCTCGACAGCTGGTTCTCGGGGCAGTGTCTCGACCTGCTTTTGTTTTGGTTTCAGACAATCATCTGTTCGGAGGACAACTCTTTATGGCCCTTTGCACAGTTATTTAAATTTGTCCTGCGGTCTGTGACCGAATGTCAATCATATGTTCCTGTCTCGGAACAGAAGTAAGATGCTTCCTCAAGATCCTGGCCCGGGGTTGTGCGGTTAGGCGAATCTTTAATTGGAGAGAGCCATTGTTCGAGGTAAATCAGCTGGAAGACGAGGCCTGGGATGCCTTTTATGAAAACCCTGTGGACTGAATAAGCCGAACAGACAGATTTCTTCTTGTATTCTTGTATATTCGGTTGGAACAACATATCATATTTCAGTATACCCGAAATAGATCCTTCTTAGGTACATACAAGATACACAATATTAAAATACATTAGATGTGGTTAAACTTAGAGTTTGTTGTAGAAATAATATGTAAATTATATTGCGAATCCCCCCCTCACTGCACGTTGGGCGCCAAATCTAGCTAAGCCTAACCTCTCTCTTCGCTTTCTTTGCACACGGCCGCATTTCGTCACACTAAAAATCAATTTCCCTCTGAAATATTCCTCAGCCGCTCTTGCAGCAGGGGGCGCGCGAGGGGCAGGCGAATCTTCTCTTGTTGGCATTACCTCACGTTTGTAAACAAAAACGCCCCGCCCACAACCCGTGCTTTCCCTCTCTCTTTAGAGAAGCGTGGGGCTGGGGTTGGGGCCTGGTGCACGGTCGTCGGCGCCCCGTCTGAAATGCCAAACGAATTTGACTAAACACTTGTAAAAAATACATAGCACCCCCCACCACACAGGCCAGCCACGGCTTAGGGGAAACTCCTGGGCCGAGGGGATTCGGGCGGGGAGAAGCGCTCAACCCAAAAAAAGTAAAATAACAGAGGGAAGAAGCAGAGAAGAGCTGTACATATTTACCCAGCCAGTGAAGTGCACTTCACCAATGTTGTGGTGGAAGAGAGGGAGCTGGCAACGAGATCCCAGTATTTTATGCTGGTCTCTTTAACTCGTTCTGGCTCGGGGAGAGCACGCATGCGCGGGTCTGCGGGAGAGAAGGAAGTGCGAGAGCAACGCGGAAGTGTTGGGAATACTGGGATATTTCAAAGGCAGTCCGTTCCACAGCTGTAGATGTACGAGTGTGTGAGTGTGTCAGTGCGATGGGGTAGCAACTTCCCACCAGGGTGTGTTCCACACTTGATGAGCAGCCACCGCAGCGAACTGAAAAAATATCCTGCATGAAAATGTTCTCACGCTGCCCGGCCATGTCCTCTGCACCCCGCAACCCGCACTTCGCACCCCGAACCACTGCCTTTCATCACAGCCCCGCCTCTCCCCAGCCCCTTCTTTGGGCCCCTTCAGCGTTCGCCCGGCAAAGGACGAGCTGCGCTCCCGATTCCTTGGCTCGTAGCACTTAATTCCCTGCCAGCCCAACTTCCTTTTTTCTCATGCGCGTCTCGAGCGTCCCTCCGCCTGCTGCGCGCGCATCCCTGCGAGCTTGAGTTCACGGAGGAGCCACGCGGTCCCGCATCGGGCCAGGACATGTGTGCGGCTCCCCGTCCCAGCTCCCACCGCCCTCCCGCTGCCAGCCCTCTGCTGGCGTGCCTTCCATCTGTCTGTGTGTATCACAGTTTGTACTTAGCGCCAGATGTTGCACGTTGTTGTTGGTTCTGTCTGTCATCTTCCGCAAAATCAAGTTTCCAAGTTCACACAGATAGACAGGCGGACAGGACTGCCAGGCGGAACGGGGACGAGGAGGACCTGCCGGAGGACACACGACAATTACCACGAACAAACACACTCACAGAACTCGCACAGAGGCGACACGACTCCGCGCATCCTTTGCCTTATTTTAGTAAAGTTCATTTTCATAAAAATTATTTTAATGCCTCGTCCATTAATGCTAAGTGGCCGGGACATGGGAGCGCCTCCGTTCCTTACGCATTGTTGACTCGGCGCTAATCCTTTTCTGTTTTTCTGTTATTTAATTCTGTGTCCTCCGAGCCGCGCCATCCATTGAGGTAGGACCAGGGACCAGGCGCTTTCAGCATCCTCGTTTAGCGTCGCCAAAGAAAGGACTGGTAATGAGCAGCTCTTAGCTGCTGCTGCGGTTAATTCTGGTCCAGGTCTTAAAAGATGAATGCCAGATGCCGTCGGAGGTGGGGATCCGAGGGTCAAGGATCAACGGGTGTTTTTGACGGGTCTGTCCCCCAGATGAATCTCATTTGTTGACATTACATCTAATTAAAATTGTTGCACCAAGTGCCACGAATGTAACTTGGCTTCAGTCCCAGCTAAGCCCGGCTGAGTGGATTAGCTCTTCCAGATTGGGATAACACTATAGCCGGGGAAGTGTCTCCAGGAAGGAGGGTCAGCTGCCAAACTTTCTTGGACCTTAATGCGGGCAGCTCCTTGCGCAATCCTTCCACCTTTAAACCTTTAAAATAGTTAAAGGTTTCTCTTAAAGGCTTTATGGTGTCTCCCCATGCCCCGCCAATTGCCTTTAGAGCCGGCTTATGGAAACCCAGCCTGCATATTTCAATATTTCCTTTTCCTCTCGTCCTCTTTGGATTTTTTGTGTTTTTTGCAAACCAACAAATAATTTCATAAGCGCACCGTGTGTCCTTTCATCCTGCGTCTGTGGCCGGGTACCTACACAACCCCACTCTGCGAATCCCGCTTTATTATTCGTGCAGTCCGACCCGTTCCGATCGGGCCTGGCAGCTGCTGCCTCCTGTTTGGGCTTTGGGGTCGACTCGGTTCGTGTGCGCCGTGGAATTCGTGGATGGGCTTCTGCTGGTATCTGAGTTCGCCATGTATTTGTGTGTAATATCCTCTTTATTGCATGTATGGTGGCCTTAGCAGGCAGCCAGAGCAGAATGTCAAGTTCAGTTCAATAGCACTGCTCACGAGGGGCACTGGCGGATGCCAAGGCATTCCCAATAATTCCGGGGCCTGGTTTAAAATTTAATCAAACTGCAGGCGCCCCTTCTGAACGAATAACACAGTCCTGGCTCGTTCCAAATTACAGACCTTATCGAATGGGTCTTTCACCTTCCGAGAAATCCCTCACGTAGCCGCGGCCATAAATATAAACACAAGTAATTGCCTGAGAAGTGGATTACTCGCTGTGGGACAACTTGGTTGTCTCTGCCACGCCCTGCGCTTATCTGCCTTGGCTAATTTGACAAATGCTGCGAATTCGTTACACCCCAGGTCCCCGCCCCTGAACCAACAGCGAACTGAAACCGAATTCGGAATGGCTCGGCATTACAATTGCCGAAACCAAACACAAAAGAGTGAAAATCGTTGCCATTACACACGACGAGCCATCATGCAAACAGACACTCCGAGTGCCGCGGGATGAGTGCCAGACTTCGAGGTGGGTTGGGCCCCCATTCTCCACCGTGCTCCATTCAGAGCCTCTCACCCCGCTTTCTTGCAGCCCGGCAACAAATGAGTTATGAATTGCGCTTTACACCGGGGATTTTGTGGCATTTGCCCGCCAATGTTTTATGAGCGTGCCACCTGCAGTACCTGGCAGACTTACAGATTCCGCTCTGACAAAGTATTGTCGAGCTCCTTGGCAGTACTGGGGGTATGGGATAGAGCTTAGCTGATCCAGAAGCAGCTTAGAGGGCGTCTGAACTCTACTAGAGTCCGAAGTCCTTTGGGTCAATGGGTCGTTATCGAACTCTCCAGCTCTTTCCTGCCAAGCGAAAGCTACCCCTGTACGAGCAAGGAACCCTGAATTGGGAAAATTAGATTATATCAGTGAGGCATTGCGAACTTCATTGAACAATGGCATAATTATGCAATGAGCAACCCTCGCTGCTCAATCGCAACACCGCCGCAGATGTTATCGTGAAATCGTTTACTGTTCGCCCCACTCCCCGGGAACCATCAAGGCCCGGAGCTCGGAAATATGACGGAACACGCGACTCTCTGGCCTCTTTTTTTCGTCCTCGTTGAGATTCCTGCCCCTAATCGGAGAGTGGACAGTGGCCAGAAACCCTTGAGAACAAGTTCCGATCAAACAGGTTTCACGAAACTGCCGGCATCCCCGGGCGAGTCAAAGGCTTACACATCTCATTGATGTTGATGAAGCGTGCACCATGGGAGGAGTCCTCCAGCCGCGTGACAATTTTTAAATTAAACATGCAGCCTGGGCAACCCAGCTGTAGCAGTTGGCCGAAGCCTGAGAACACGGCACGAGATGTGGAAGTAATCCTCGATGGGGTTGCAGCATGCATTGCATTTGATTAAAGGCCAGGGATGGCCTCCCGGCACGAGCTGGTCACTCAGGTTCAGGAGAGCTTTCGACCGCAAGCAAACGAAGGACTCTCCTCGACCGGAGCTGCTGTTTGCATAGACTACTCCAGTTTGTTTGCCAGAGGTCAGCTCAGCACACAGCCTCCTTGAAATGAGAAGCAACTCTTAACTGGTGCCAGGTTCCCATTTCAGATCCTGTCTCGGCCTCTGTTTCTTTTCAGCTTAGAACTCTTCCAAATGACCTTTAATCAAGTCGTTCAGATTGACTTTGTCCCCCCACCCTGCTCCCCTGCTGCTAAACGAAAACACGCTTCTCCCCGGTCCATGAATACACAATGTTATTCAATAACTGGCCATAAAGATTCGAACTGAAACTTCCAGCCGTTCCTTTCCGAGGGCTGTTTGGAACATATCAGCGCACAAAACATGCACCTTAACTCGGCTGGCCCCTGGCACGCTACCAAAGAGGGTTAAAGGGGTGCCGAGCCCTGCCAAATCTGTTCCGGATCCTGCTCCTGGAAAATAAAACCCCCCGCGAAGCCACCCCTCACAGACACTAAAGGACATGGGTAGCTGGAGGGCCAGCCACTGCCCTAATATCTACATAAATACATGCAACACGCTGCTTCCGGTGTTGAAAGTTCCATTTCACAAAAGTCCGCGACTTGATGTTGATACGATGGCGACGTCCATGGCCGCGGGGCAGGATGGATGTGCTGGGGGAGGCCGTAGGAGGGGTATGTCAGTGTGTGAGGGGAATAAAACAATAAAAAAAGCTAAACAACGATTTGCCACATTGGAACTGCCACTGATATAAACTTAATGAAGAACCGCTCCTAATGGGTTACAGGGGATACACTTTGTTAATTAAAGTAGTTTATGCATTATTTCCCTTTAGACATTAAATTAAATGTTCCCCCCTCATAGATGAACGCAAAATATAATAAAATTTAACAAATTTATGGATGCAGAAATATATTCCAAGTAAAATTACGTCATAATAATTATCTAACGTTGAAGTACCTAATTGATTGAGTTAAATGTTTGCTTCCAACTATTAGATGATTGGAGGTTCGGCAAAAATATACCTTGAAAAACTAAAAAGCTTTTTATCCAAACTTTTAAATACCCTTCTTTTATTTCTAAAAACTCCATGGAATAAATTTAAGAGGTTGCATTCTGGATAGCGTAATCGCAAAATCCTAAAAAAATGTAAAAAGCGGTTAGAAAGAGATTTTAGTAGAAGAAGTCTATTGTGCCTATGACCTTTTATTAGTAAGGATCTTGACAATTGGTTGTTAAGATTCCTGGGACATATTCCCTACAGCTAGTCGCAGCTATAGAAATTTTAAAGCTTATTCGGTGAAAGTCAACAATGGTGAGCCAAAAATATAACCAAATTTCAAGTTTGCCAGACTCTTATTTTATTTCCAGTCCTCCACCACTCTATTCCCTGAACTTAACTCGCTGTGAAAGCATTAAAGCCCGAAGGTCCTGCGGCGGGAATCGGCTTCATCCTCGGAGAAGCGTTTAGCCCCACATTAGCGATTCGTCCGACTCCGGCCGAGTCCGTCCGAGGCAGTCCGAGTCCTTTCGAGTGGCAAACGACGGCGACGGGGGACGGTGGGTGGGTGGTGGCAGGAGCAGTATGTTGGTGCCGGGAGATTGCCATCTCCCCTCGCTGTCTGACTGACTGTTTTTCTTGCCGTTCCTGTTCGCGGCGGTCGGGTGGTGTGGCCGGGGTGGGAGTCTCGACTCTGACCGCGGCATTTCGGGCATGTTTGTTCGGTTGTTTGCCTGAATTTCGGACCGGGCTGGGCTGGGCAGGATTTGGTCATGGCTGAACGCATATTGACGCTTATTAATATTTACATTTTTATTTGTTCGCCGCTTTTTGCTTATTTTGCTGACAAATTCGAGCCATTCCGATCCCCGTTTATTAAGAGTTCAGTCCGGTGTTATAAATTTTTATATACACATTCGGATTCGGATGTATCGCTCCGAAGGACGGGGACGGCTTTGTCCTGGCTGTCCAAAAAGTTGATTGCTCCTTTTTTAATTGTCAAACAATTTGAGTCCTTGTTTTGGGAAATATCCAAACCAGAAATGGTTTTTATGTCCTACGTTTCCTGCAATTAGGTGGCTGCAAAAAGTTGGGCCTCGGATTTATGATTCCTAATTGGCCAGAGGGTGGGAAGGCGCCTGCGGGTGGCGGGCACTGTCATTGGTCCATGGTCCTGGGCGCATATGTGCCGGCGATTAAAGTAATCGCGCCGTACATTTTATGTTTTAATGCCGGGGATTTAATTAAAAATCGCTGGACTCGCGTTCCAGGTAACCTTTCCCAGCTGATACCGCTCTAAGCTACGACCTTGGACCGAGATCCCTGCCGAGAGCTGTGCGCCTTTCGCCCTAATTTCGGGATTAGGAGATGCACGTGTCCTCATTGCCGCCAGTCCCAAGTCACTTCCATTGTTTACCCAAATTATTTTAAGTTATGGTGCACGCGGCTGTCGGCTTACTTCCACGCGACTCTCCTTGGATAGATGTGTGGCAGTGACCAGAGCCACCACCAACCCATGTGCACCGCCACCACCACCAGCACCGCTCGAAACAAATGTTCTCTGCGGCCTTGGACACAAATGTTGCATTTTCTATCCACGGCATGTGGCACTTGAAAAGGATTAGCCGTTTCCGCTCCTTGGAATATCCAGTATTCAACTCTACATCCTGGGTGGTGGCTTCTCATATATTTCGGGCGATTTCAATCGCCATTCGGCTGCCAAGTCGGACATAGTAATGGAGGGATCAACAACCAATGTTAATGCACCACCATTCCACATGAGCAGACCAGATTAGTCCGAAGAATGAACTTTTATCCAGTCTTTATTGCCAGAGAAGCTGGAGATGGTCGAAGATAAGCCCAAATTGTACACACAATGTGACGGATTGTTTAATTAGACTGAACTGTTTAAATGAATTATCTTTAAAAATAATAGTCTGTGTCACTCTAAAATATATGTATTCAATGAATCCTCTTCATAGTCTCAGAATTTTCGTGACAAAATGTGTATTAGAAATTTTTCGGACGAAGATTTCTTGTTCACTGGACGCACTCGTATTTATATTATTTACATATAAAGAATTTAAAATTTAACATTTTATTACCTTATTTTCTTAAGATATTGGAATGAAGCCTAAAAAGTCTACAACTCTTTTAAAAACTATCCGATTTACTCTACGAGTACCGGGTATAAGAAGTGTTAGGTTGAAACGTCTGTCCATTCGTCACTGGAAAAATTGGTAATCAGATTTTTATACAATAAAAATTTTTTATAAAAGTAATAAATTGTGAAAAAAGTCGACATCGAATATCAAGTTTTATATAAAGATTATATTATATTATGCTGAAAATTATGAGCGTTCGTCACTGGAACAATATGACTTTTATACTATTCTCAACAAATGTAAATTTATGTCACTTATTTTAAAGAAAAGCCTAAGGGCTTGAAATTTGTTTCTCCGATAGTTTGGTTTTGGATTTCCCTTATAAACATCATAAATGATATGATTTCTGGTCTGTAAATTAATATTTGGAATGTTACCTGGATGCAGCAGATCAAAGAGAAATCGATATATCACAATATTTATACTTTTGTCTCACCGTTTGGGGAAATGAAGACATTTGTATTCATTAATCCGCACAACGACCCATATTTCTTCCCGGACAGAGTCCTGGAACTTAACAAGGCAATGACTAAAGTAGCAACAAATTGTCATTAACTTAATTTATGGCGACACACTCAAGTATCTACCTGTATGGATATCGGCAGGCTTTGATTGGGCTCCGAGGCAGAGCTCGACATGCTAATCGGCCGTCTGCCAAGGAGGCGACAGTCGAGAGCCCGAAAGAAATGCGGTAACTGTGCGAAATCGAGAAGCATCCTCCAGGACACACGGCTGCCGGGAGGGGGAATAATTCGGTCACGTGCAGTCGTATCGGAGCGAGCTACAAGGGTCCCGTCTAGATGGTCTTCTTATGTTTCGCTGCCATCCGGAGTACGGGACGTGGGTCCTTGCCAGAAGGTGGGCCGGCGGCTTATCTGCCGCAAGTCGGCAAGTGAAATGAAAGCCATTTGTTAGTTGGCACAACCTCGCGAGTGGATAAAACGGCAAAATAGATTTGTTTTCCCTTTTCGGGCTCGTTGGCTCGCGTGGGGGTTGCCGGGCAACAGCCACAGGGCCGATAAGCATCAGAATTGAATTGAAATGCAATTTTTGTTTGCCTTCCACCGACAACCGGCCTAGCTGAACTGAGGCACTGAGCGAAACGGGGGCGAGCTTCGGAAAGTGTTGAAGCGCCGGCTCTTATCTGTTGACACTTTGGGCCTCCAGTCCTCCAGGACTCGCTGGCATCCTGTTCCGAGAACGCCGTTAATGAGCACTGGAATAGCGGCTATTCTGGGCTCTCCATACCTGAAGCATAATTGCGGTCAGTCTCGATTACAAAGTGCCTGTAACGGTCGGCTGGCGACCCCAAGCCAGACGGACTGGCCCAGGACCGGGCCCAGGGCCAAATCCGATCCGGGGATCCGTTTAATAACAAATAAAGAACACACGCACACACGAGGGTAGTTCCTTGGCTTTTGCTTTTTTCTATATCGAAAATAATGAGCAAAAAACAACAAACCAGCAGAGGCCAGACAGCAAGTCGAGCGGAGACGGCAACCATAGGACGGAGGGCTCCGCATGCAACTCACGTCTGCGCGAAATTTTTTGTTTATAACGCCCCAGCCCTGAATGGCCAGAGGAGGCCCCAAACCTTACCCGTTATCAGCCCAATACGAGTGTCACTTGGGGCACAAAAAGTGGTGTTCGTTGTACACGGGTTTTCATTTAATTTTTTTCCAATTGGTTTTTCGCAAATGAAATGTGAAAGTCGAAAGTCCGACGGGCCGACAGGCCGAGAGTGGCGGCTTATAAGCCGAGGCCTGTGTCGAGTCTTTGGCACGTCCTTTTCTTCTATTTTTGGGCACAATTTTTTGCAGACCTCGGCCATCCTCCGGAGAGTCGGAATTATATCCGATTACAACACCGCATCTGGCTAGACCAGCGAAGATTGGGGTTGAACTTCCCATGGAAACTGGCGAGATCTCTGACTAAGTAATATGCGTTTTTTAGGGCTTCTATGCCTCTGCTTCTGCCCTTCACGGATTGGCTAATGGATCTAATGTAAACAGGCGAGCGCCAGCGTCTAACATCATTATTGAAGTTTTAACTAAACCTGATAATGCAAAGGGGAAAACAAATTGAGACGCGTCCCAAAGGGTTTTCGCCTTTCTGTTGATTAAGGCTTAACATTGTTATTTTTCAATACGCCCTGCCGAGCATTACTTTTGCAATTACAAATTATAATCGGGATTATTCAGTCCTAAGTCTTGAGCAAAACCCATTTGCTTAAAATATCCAAGTCGCCCCATCCACTGTCTACAAACTGAAAAATACTCAGCTCCTTTCTCCGAAGGTTCCATGAAGGATGGGTCCCACGATTACTAAACTGAGGAATGCCGAAAACTATAATTACACAACAGCCCAAAAACCACAGGCAGCAGACGGTGACGACCACGAATGTGGATACCCTGGAAGACGATGGTTGCCGAGATGCCGATTACAAGACTGATGGAGTGTGGGGAGGGACCACTACCAGCTGGCGAGGGACCGGTACAAGAACGAAGAAATTAATATTTTAATTACAACACATTTAACATGCGATTATGCGCTTCAATGAGTTTCTTGCGGCCAAAACAAAGGGGTGGCTCAGACACACTGCCACAATCCCTCCCGGCCCACGGACGTGGAAAGCTACCAACGAGGAACAGTGGGCGCTAAAAGTGTCATAACTTGTTACAGTACGACCCAGAGCGACACTTCCGTGAAGCGCCAACGGAAGTCGCCGGGAGCTATCTGAGGACTGGGGGTGGTGCGCGGCTTAATAAAGTGCCAGTCGATGCCACACGAACGGGCCAAAAGCACGAAGTGCACTTTAATTACCACCAAGCGACAGCTACACTGCCAAAAATATCAATCACATTTATGCATCTTCGACAAGATAAGGTTGGATTTTTAGCTGAGTACTCTATAATAATATTTAGCTTGATTCGAATTTATTTGGAAAATCGATTAAAAACGTCAATGAGGTTTCTTTTGAAATTGATTCTTGTACTAATTGTTAAGGTAATACAATTACGACAATAGATGGGTGGTAACTTATGTATATTTATTCTATTTCATATTTCATTCATACATGCAGTTGATTGAATATACATACATAAGATACACAATATAACTGAAATATGAGTTTAGTATGCTCTGTATCAGATTATTCATAACAACTAAAATGTCCTACGATGTGAGCCTAAAAGTTCAATTTAAGCATAAATGGGTAATATTCAATTACAGTTTAGATTCAGTTAACAATCGAATATAACATAAAAATTCAAAATTCTTCTGAAGTCTATTTTGTGTACATAAAATTAAATTGGGATTCCGAGGATTAATCTTTAAGGGTGCAGAAAAATAAAACATATGGCTCTGTACTCTGTACATTGCAATACTGTATCTCTAGCGATTGTATCTCTAGGTGTACCCTGTCACTTGGCTTGCGACACTCGGGCTCGTCCTGAAAGGGCGATTCGGACTTTTCAGGTCCGGCAGGACGAAGAGCAAAGCGCCGACGGCAAAGCACTGCCCCACTGCGCGCCTAACAGAGCCTAAGCCGGCGAGGCTGCAATTGACAGCTGTTAGCTAACAGAGGGCGCTAAGCGCCGTTTGCTGTCACAGCTCCTTCTCCAGATGGGGGTGGCGATGGGTGGTCAGGTCGGCAGGGTTCTGTGGGGGGCACCTGTCGTCGGCGTTGTCAACGGGCGCCAGCAGCGAGCGGCTGTGCGGAGTGTTAATCAAAGCGTAGTTAATTGCTCCGCCGAAGGAGTGGCCGGAAAAGAAGCAGCTCTGATTGGGATTTAGGCCGGTGGGCGGGGGGCTGGGCAGCCTCAGTTGGAAGGACTTGGCATGTGGGGATCCCATGCCGTTTGGGCGCACTCGGACCGTGTGTGGTGCCCTTTGATTAACTTAACCCCTGTTGCTGCTCCTGACATTATTGTTGCATGTCTAATTTGGCAAGTGCTCGATGCAAGGCTGGAGGGTTGGCGGTTTCCGCAGCGGCACAAAGTCTGCAAAAACAATAATACTAATTAAAATGTATTTAATCACAAATAGCTCGCAGAACCCCTCGTTTTCCCATTAGCCCCCATGCCCTTTAACTGCGTCTGCGCCTAAAATGGAAACTTTCATACATGCGAGCTTGACGTTCTTTTGGGGGAGAAGTTCGTGTTTGTTCTTCAGGCTTTGTAATTATTTACTTTCAGAGAAATATTGCTTCACTTCAGAAGTTCTTAATTCAATAAGAGTTCACTGATGCCAATATAATTGCAGTTGAAACAGGATATACAAGATTATAGTCTATTTTGTCCACCATAAGATACCCGGAACAACTGCCGCTCTATTTTCCAATAAAGGTTACTTACTGGCGATAGTATGATCTATGGAACATAGGGTTCGACTTTTCTTAATCTTCTCTCTTTTTGGAACAAACCTAGACTAGGCTAGATCAACTCCGCTGTCGACTTTGATCCAGAAACTTCTCCGAGTGTCCTGTAGGAGTGGTTCGATTGAATTTGTAGAAACAATAATTGGATTTGTTGTATATGCGAGATGGACTCGTCTGTGCAGATTATTTTCCAGATCTACATAAGAACAGCAAATTGCGGACCATCTTTGTAATCAGCAAAGGTCTATAGTACAAAGGACTCTGTATGTTACCTTGTCTCCGTCGTTTGGCAGAAGATTGCTGTGTCTGAGAAACCTTACTGTGACGTGAATCAGAAGGAAGGAGACGTCATAGACGACATCATCCATTCTCATCAGTCGCATTCGGATTCAGATTCGCTTCCCGTGACAAAAAGATTGTCAGTCACAAAGGAAAATAGATTGAATTGCGTGCGAAATGCGTTTGTGCGTTCGCTGCACCAACCCTCGTCCTCCAGCCATAAAAAAAACACACACAACTTTCCCCCGGCTACCGTGTCTGCCCCCGTTTCCGGCCCTGCTTCTGCCCCTGGCGCTGCTCCTGGCCATCCTGATGCCTCTGATGTCAAAGCCTAAATGTTGTACGTGTAAAGCATTTAAAGTAATGAAACGGTCGCCGGAGATTGGCGGCGGGGAGGGGGAAATCAGGTTGTCCGGGTAGCGCTCGACATTAGTAAGGTCTCGGGCGCTGACATGGCCGGGAACCACCGGCGGACACTCATTCAGTGCACGCAGCCAATACATCAATATGTCGTCCAGTCAGTCACTCAAACGATCCGTGCAATGAGGCGGCAAACGGATGCAGGACTCTGTGAAAGGCTGGACCGCAATCAGGAATTAGAAGTCGGAGGAGATGGACATAGTTGACTGACTGCCGACATATGTGAGATATAGGCGGGCCGTGCGTTAATTTATGTACGGAATTTAAATGGATCAGCATCCGGCTGGAGACCCGCCTCCTCCGGCCGGACACCCACAAATTGTTTGAGCAAACATTTCCAAACGCGGCCCAGACACAGTCTATGTTTGTATTCCACTCGTTGGCCTTGATAAATGTTTGGCTTCCAGAGTCCAGCTCCAACCGCCAGCGGGTCTCCCCAGCTATTTACGTCCTTCCGCGAGACGGGCTGCGGCGATTATGAGCAAAGTTTGGTTATTTATCAATTTAATGTCTTGGGACTCGCTGGGGGCTGTCGGAGTTTAAGGCTTCTAGATTGCATTTACACGGCCAAATTAAGTTTCGCTGGAAAGCAACATTTTCCAACTTTTGCAGCTGCCGGTGCTCCTTGTATCCCTCTGTAAATCACTCAACCGCGCTGAGCTCTCCTCCTCAGCCATCTGGAACCCCATCCTCCGGCTTATTGATTTGTTTCACTCATCCAGTCATCCACTTGTCACCTTGCTGTCACCTGGTTATTGATGGCCCCATTGGCAGTCTCTGCTCCACCTGTTGGGCCAAGAACAGGCACTCCTTGATGCCCTGGCAGGGTGCTGAGGAGCACCGACCCACTCGTAAGCCAGTTCAACGCTCCGCTGCACTTTTCCTTTTGGCAACTGCTCGGTTATCGTCCATCTTGTTTTCCAAGCAGCATCCTCCAGACGGCCCCGCCTCCTGCCCACCGGAAGCCTTACAAATGTCAGCATCATAAACCAATTTTGTAAAAATTCCAATTTGTTTAGGTGAATTAAAGTGGCAACTGCGGGGTAAGAGTGCCAGGGTGGCAGCCGTAAGCCGGCCAGCCGGGGGTTGGCCCTGAAGACGAGGCAGGGCTCAGGCGCGTGCTGTCATTTCCTCAATTCGCTCATGACATGATTCCGATTCTGATTCCTCACAATCCCTCGTCCCGTCCCGGGCTGCAGCGTGGGCCTGATAAATTGTCCAATCAACTTGTTTCGCAACTGAGATGACTGGCAGAGCTGTGCCAATTCCCGAAAGTTCAGCGCAAGTTTTTCCGAGTGCCGGGGGAGGGGGCAGTCAGCAACGAAAAGTTTATTAAAGTTTATTAAATAGTCCGAGTGACCTGAAGCTGCCAGCCCTGGCTCAAGCAATGATTCTTTTTGAGTGACACTGCCTCGTGGAGACGGATCGGCTGCCCCTCCCACTCCGATCCTGGAATTCCATTAACGCATATCGGGTAATGCATTTTGCACACCCTTCACCCCGTCCATGGCGAGCTGTTTAAATTCAAATTAGGGTGGCATTTTCGTGCCATGTGCCCGAGGTTAAGAGGCCAACCCTGGCTCGGGGGGAGCGGCCGTGTTTGTGATTTTCATTAATGGCATTTGGCACAATTGCAGGAGCCCGGCAACCCGAGCCGCCAGAGCCGCCCGAGCAACCCTTCGACGGACAAACTGCAATTATGGGCCCTAACTTTGACTCTGCCTTGGCTGACTGTCAGGGGGCGGGGGAACTGAAACCGAAAGCCAGGCCCGGCTTGCTACTTGCTAAACCAACATGGAGTCGGCCAGGAGGGAGCTCCCCGGGTCTGCATCCGCATCTTTGTCGGCGGCCCCCACTTCAAGTCAATCTTTAGTATTTGCAATCAATTTAATTTCAATGAGAGAGCTCCTGGGCGGGGATGGGCCGGCCGGCTGGGCCCGACGATAGGCCGGATTTTGTGTAAATATGCAAATCGAAAATGCAAATTAGTTGAATTTTGATTTTGTCTCGAGTGAGACGAACGAATGAAAGCAGAAGCGCTTCTTGCATTTCTCCGCCCATCTTTGCCGTATTTGTGATGTGGACCCGGTGATGTGGAAGAAAAGGCTGAGAGTGGGGGCTGGGCAGACTGGAATAGGATTAGGACGCCACACGTTTAAGCTCTTCAAGAGGATTTCTCCTACAAATCCCTTTGGTTATTTTGGCTTTAAAGTGCCAGTCAGCTCGATAGGATATTTGATCGCAGTTTCCGTTGATTAGAGGGGCAGACGATTACCTGACCTGTCAAGGAATGTGTCCAGAACAGGACTTGCTGGTATTGAATTCCATGTTAATCAGACAGCCTCTATATTTATACCTATTATCCCAAAACCTGTTATCCTTCTTCCAACCATACAAAGGATCATCCTTACATTTATTGATGCTCGCGGTTCTGGCATTTGAAAATAATTAAAATATTCCATTTTGATCGGGAAATTTTCTTATTTGGTGTTGTGGTTTTTCTCGTTTTTAATGGAAAAGAACTGAAAAATTGTTGAGCATCATTTTCGTCACTGAAAAGCGCATCAATACTGCACCGTGTGGTATTCTTTTCATTCTAATATTGTTATTTTATTAAAAAATAATGAAAAAACCGTGCTATTGTTAATTGAATCTTTTTTTTTTAATCTTTATGAAACACTAACAACTGGGAGTAAAATAATTACATTTTTCGGTTGACTACAGTCCTCCAATTGTGATTGTACCCTCGTTCCCACTCAGCATTCCGCACACACACGCCGGAGAATAGATCCGAACCACTTGGTGCCTTTGGGTCTTTGTTGTTCCCAGTGAAGGGCCCTAAGCATCCATCACAGAAAACAAAAAATGATAAATACCAAACACAGCCGAGTGCATTCCTCAAATGCCTCAAAAATTAAAAAAAAAGTTAAACAAAAACACACGCTCCGCTTGGATGTGCCGCAGCAACCCTTCGTTGTAGCTTCCTAGCAACCCCGGGACGATGAACCCCGCGACGGACCCTGGGACGAACCCTGGCAAAACAGTTGGCACACTATTATTATCATAATGCGCGCTTCTACTCGCTCCCATTATGCTGATTATGCCCTCGCCGGCTTTTCAGCGACGTGGTGCACGCCACGTGTGGCAGGAGGTACAGAGTGCACGGGGGGTTGCAGTGCGCGGAGGGTGGTGAAGTCACTTGCCACCAAATCAGTTTAGCAAACATGCACTCAAGGCCACATTACGGCAAGCTATCGACTTCGATCTCAGCACTCTTCAGAATCACTTGCTAATTTCCATTTTATCAAAGGGATTCCTCTGAAGTATGAAGGATACATAGATAAGACTCTAATGGACTAGACTGGTGAACTTGACTACAAAAATAAACATTTGTTGATGTTTATTTCATGCAATCATATTGAAATAGAAATAAGATCAACTTAGAAATAACCCTATAGGAAACGTAAAGCATATTCTTTATAAACACCCGGTTGTAACGATATAATGGGTTAAATATATGTACATATAATTAGCCTCATCTTTAAGACCTCAGAAAACATAACTTGTAACGACCCTATTTCTGAGATTATGCTTTCAATTCATAACAAATAGCAAGATGTACTAGGTAACTTGTAGTATTTGGTCCAGACCCTTGTTTTTACTGAAGTTTTTTATTCGCTTTGGCTTGCTTTCTTTTAATTTTCTAATAAAATCTTTCGGAATTCGCTTCCATTCCTCTCCTCTCGTTATAGCGATAACGATCTAATGTTTTGCCAATTAAATTCTAGCTTATGTTATGTAATCTAACTCTGATGACTTAATATTTAAAAACAACTATACATCCTTTAAAGTCAACCTTCGAACGCTGTAAGTCCGTAAAGCTATTATAAGCATACAGCCGTATATCTTCAAACCGCATTGCCAAATCTATTAATCTTTCAGAATGCGTGTTTCTCGAATTTTCAAAATGAGTTTTCCAGCGATCCTCGAGCCTCCCCGAGTGAAAAGCGGCAACAGTGCGTGCTCAGCGCTGCGTGAGGGAAATGCCTGGGAAATGGACATGAATCGGAACGCAAAGCAGTAAATTAAGTGCCCGCTGGGAATTTTCTTTATCGAATTGTGCGACTGTGTGCGTGCCTGTCTGCCCGTCTCAGAGACTGCCTTTCCCTCTCTATCGCGCTGCCCGTCTCTTCTCCTCGCAGGCTGTTTGCCCCATTACTTTTGCTTGTATGCCTACACTGGGGGTAAAATTAAGTAACTACATGGTTCATAGAAAAACCTTCACATGTTATCCCCAAACATCCCATCATTATAAGTACCTGGTACTTTTGGAGTAAAGTCTTTGTCAACAATGGCTGCTATCAGTCCAAGAATGCGGAGTTTGTAGATCTCATGGGTTAGTATCCATTGTAAGTGTCTTCCAATAATGGTCGAATCGGGCAATATCCAGATATTTGACATGTTTTTTTAAAAGGGTAATGGAACAACATGAAACCTGTTTCCAAACGTTTAAGCCAAAAAAGTTCTATCCATTCCATTGTATATTTTTCTCCGTGGAACGGCGGCTATGAAGAGCGTTTCTGTGGCATTCATGCCGCCCGCCGATTTCAAAGGTCCCTGACGTTGGCTTGGGTGCCACATCCCCTGTCCACTCAGCGCGCCCCGACCCTGACTTTTCGCCAAAACCCCGTTCCCCGTTCGCCGTCCCACGACCCAGAGCCAAACCCTTTCCCAACCGTCTGTGCTTACCCTTTCATTACGGACTCAGTCTCTCCGAGCAGCTTTAAGTTCGCACTGCGGCCCATCCTCGTGTGTTTTTAAGGCCCGGCCCGGCAGCACTCCGCCTCTCCTGGCCCCCGAGCTGGTGTGGTGGTTCTCCTTGTTCAGCCAGTGTATTGTTATGTTAATTTTTGATTATACGCAATCCCATTGTTGTTGTAGCCGACACTGCGAGATGCCGAGCGAGTGAGTGAGCGAGTGGCACGAGCCCAGCTTTTCATATCTGCGCTGCTCACTAATTTGTGCGCGTGCCGACGGCTCAGGGTGCCCCTGCCCCTGTCCCTTCCCCAGATTCCGCTCCCCCTCCCCGCTCCTGCCGACTTGATCTATCCCTGTCACTTACTCGCACCGAATAGTGCGGAATACCCAATCCGATCCCAATTTTCTCTGCCGGAACGTCTGCCTTTTGTGTCTGCTCGCTGAGGGCGTCGTGTTCTCCTCATGTCCACGTGCCGGGCATCAGTTTCAAGTTCGCCCCAACTAACCCGCCAAAGGGGTGTGAAGCCCCGCCACCCTCCGTCCACCACCCATGGTCCTGCCTAACTGTAAAATTAAAAGTGTTGCGCTTAAGTGTTTTGTTGTGTTTCCAGTCGCTTGTTGTTTGTTTGTTGCTGTTGCCGTAGCCGCAAGCTTTAACTAATGTGTAAGACAAAACGAGCAGATTGTCCTAACCCAATGAGGAGGAGTTGGTGGGCCCCGGGCAGGGCCGGATCTGCGGCACGTCTTGGATGGCCTTCGCACATTCCGGGGGTTTCTGGCCCGCCCCTGGACCCGGGGATGCGCACCAATTACAATAGTCAATCAAGTTTGACTTGGGGCTAGGGTTACCCAAAGTTTAATGAATGAGGACATTCTGCGGCGGCTGAAGAGCTTAGCTTCTGGTTGGCCGGGCTCGGGGGTGAGTACTGCTTGAAAGTGTGTATCCGTTTCAGCCACCAGACTCAGACTCCACCTCCAGATACAAGATACCCGATACCAGATACAGAAAACTTAAAGAGTCCGAGACTCCAGGAGGGGGGTAATTATGCCCAGCGTCCAGGGGTTGGGGCCACTCTGGCAGGGGCGTGCAGAGGCCGCATAAATGAATAGGTATTATGAGCATTGAGGTGCTAATGGACACGACACGCCACACGGTTTGGGGGCAGTGTGGCGGGAACAAAGCGCTGCGGCCGCAAATTGCATTAGAAATGCAAACAAGTGGGTGGCAGCAGGGCCCACCCGGCCACTGCGACACCCTGCCACCCAGCAGCGCCCAGGCTGGAGCCGCAACTAGCGGAAATGTTCGACATGGAAGCGGCCGCTAATTGAATATACAAAATGCCCAGAGCAGGAGCATTTAACCCTCGCATGGAAGCGAGTGCGCAGATGAGTAAGGACCGCGTGCTGCCTAACCCCGGTTGCAATCTGATTGGTAACTCCGCCCCCGGGTTACCTGGGGTTCATCGCTCCGACCCTCAAGAATGCCCCTTTCGCTCAGTGTAGCTTTCGTGGGAGTTGTGCCAGTTGGTGGGTTCCTCGCCTCGCTTTGTTGCATTACCGCCGCTGATTTCACGCTCATTGGACATACCCTTCCTGGAGAGAGGGTTCCCGTTGGCCAGGAAGTCGGAATGTTGGATGAAAATGCCCGAATCCTAAATTAGAAACCCTCCCAGTATTCAACAATATGCAAATAGAATATGATTCTCCCAGGAGCAAATGTCGAAATGGAATTCATTTCCATGTTCTTTTGCCTTCTAGGGTATATGGATTTCGATTCTTCCCAAAGCTTTCTTCCAGCTATTTTTGTTTGTTAACCTTTGTAAATTTTAATCCCATCTATATGCTTATTTAGTTTGGATATCTGCAATTGGATTTCCCATCGCCCGGCCCTTAATGGGATGACTTTCCGGCTGCCCGCCTCCTGGACTTCCTGTTACCCTTGTCGACCCTTGCCCTTTGGCCTTAACCCTTTCTGAAGGCGATGGCGTTTATTCAAGCACTGAGAAGAGAATCTAAATCAACACATTGAAACATGGTTTTTGTTTGGTATTAAGATGGGATTATTTATCAAATGAATATTATTTTTTAAAATACACAAAGTGGATGCAAAAAAGAATCTGGTTGTGAAAAGCTTATTTTCACAAACAAAGGTTTGTGACATAACACTGGAAAAAAAGGATAATATTTATAAATAAAGTGTGTTTCGAATTCTTACATTTGTAACACGATAGTAATATGTATATCTGTAAAGGAAACAATCAACCCTATATTCTGGAAATTGTGTTAAGAGCTCTATTTATATTTTATTTTAAATTTTGATAGAATTGCCATCAAAATTTGTGCAGTGCACTTTACCTCTATCGCCTTAATTGGAATTTCTTTACTTTTTACTTGCATTTGGTGCCCGCAGCCAGTCGAGCTTTGAAAGCCCGAATGTTATTCTGTCCGGGACTGTGACTGTTACTGGCTCCCTTGCTGTCACTGTTTCTGCGGGAGTCCCTGGCAGCCTTCCTGCGGCTCCTGCCCCCGGATATCTGCAGTTGTTATCTCAACTTCTCTTCGGGTGCAATTTCCATTGCGGCTCAGATCGGCAGGGCTCGACTCGGAATTGGCATTGGGAGCGGGCTGGGAACTGGAACTGCGACTGGGTTGGGGGTTCACCTCTGCGTTTGGGTTCGGTTTTGTCTAGCTTCGTTAATCGCCGAGGCTTGTGTGGGATTAACCAGTTTTGGGGTAGCAGCCTGGGCCTCGGGGGAGGGATCGGGCCCGTGTAGGCCGTCCTATTGTTCTTGTTTTGATTGTTGCGAGCAGATGTCTGGGCAGCTAACGGTGGGAACCGGGGAGTGCACCGGGGAGCAATACCCAGTTATTCTAATACAAAAATTATTAAGCATCGTGATTGGCCGAAACCAACTAACTTTAATATTTCTTATCTCTTTCAGGTATGAACACATCCCACTGACTGATACGAATGCCATTTGATTACGATAAGTATGCCATCAATAATGTAAGACCCACTATGTATGATTTCCGGCTCTGTCTGGAGTTCTAGTCTTGTGGCAGTCATGGAGTATGAAAACGAAAGTGGCGGCGATGGAGTGCCTGCCCCTTGGGTCTGTGTTCCTAGGAGGGAGGAAAAGGAGGAAGGGAATTTGTTTCCCCCTCCCTAGTTCAGAGTCTGGCATTCGCAGACGGCGGTCTTGTTGTTATGATTGGTTCTGGCTCTGAGGCCTGTTAATGAAATGTTTATTGGCCTGATTATTGTTCGCAGCCGTTCCTCCTTCCGCTTCCTGCTTCCCCAAAACATCAATTGATTTTTGCAGTTCGTAAGTCGGCAGAGGCACGCACTTCCTGGCCACGCCTCCCATTGCACTCAAATTAGCAATTGTCACAGTGGAACAATTGCATCGACATTCCCGCCAGTGGTGAAAAGTCGTCACAGGACACGCAGCCCGGAGACCTAACATTTTCCTCCCCACTCCCCTGACGCCCATTCACAGCCAGCTGAAAACACCCCATGTTCATGGGGATGAACTCGTAACAATTAGCACTCCCGTTTGAGAGCCAAGAGATGGAGGATGCCTTGATTAGGACCCCAGAAGAAGGGGTAGTGCAATGGTCAATTATTACAAATGATTCACCTCTTATCTGTAAACTATTCCGTACAAGAGCTAAAGAGCTGGAGAACTAAGAGCCGTGTCAATGCCTGATGCTCTGCCACAACCGAACGCCCCCGCCTCCGCCGAAATGCTCCATTAGCGTCACACAATTTGTACCTCCGAAAAAAGAAATCCATCAGAGGGCCCACAATAAAAACCAATTCCAATGAAATTTTTCATCCCACCAAATTGAAAAAGCGCAAAGGCCGGGGGAAGTCGAGGAGGAGCAGCCAAGGAACAACAAGAAGACAACAGAATGGTCGACCGTCGACGAGAAAACAAATAGCCACAGACGCGGCTCCGAGACTGGCAGCTTCCCTGCCTCCTGCCCTGCGCCGGGCACAATAGCCAAGGGAGTCTGGGAGTGGGGGCAGCCCTGGTTCGAGGGGGAGTAGTCTCGAGAAGCCCTTTTTATGGTGCAACAAATCCCGAGCTGAATGAAAGCGGAGGGAGAGAATCGACCAACGCAAAGTGGGAAGCTGAACAAACAACGCGAACTCGTCCGAGAGCTCCCCGCCTTCCTTGGGTCGCGTTGGGTGGAGATGACTTCGCCATGACGACCACGATAGCGACGGCGATGACGCTGTGCCTATGTGGCACCGTATTATTAAGTGTAGCCAGAAGCAATTAGGTGTAGATAAGCAAACAATAATGTTCCCAGTCACGTACCGTCCGGACCTCGTCCCATTTGTCCGCCAAAAGCGACTTCGGAACGGACAGGAGATGGCCAGTCGCCTGGTTCAATCACTCAAGTGTTTTGGCCAATGGACAACATTGTTTGCTGACCAATTTTTGTGATATGATTTTCCTTTCATCTACTCGACAAAAGTACGCTCCTTGGTTTCAATAGGGGAACACGTAGATACCAGGTACTCGGCTTTAATAAGGTGCTCCGTTATCAATTTCTTTACACCACGCCTATACTACACTAACATTTTTGGATGAATCGTTGGCTGCGTGACCAGGCATGGACATCCTTCAGTAAATCCTTCCAAATGTCCTTTACGTCGGTTTATCCAACGTCGTTTTCGAGACAGTCGGCTCTGTCTCAGTAACTCAGTACCATCGTCTGTTTGGAAGGAAAAGATATAAGCAACTTATGGGGCAGAGACCAGGCGAACATACCGGTTCCAGCAACGAGGACACAAAGGTGCTCAGCAGAGCGACTATCCCAAAAAGACGAACCGCCGCCCAGGACCCGAGTCGAGGTGCCGCTCCGAATTCATCACAAATGCAGTGCTGCTTGCACTCGTCGCAATAGATACCCGGGTGCTTTTCATATTTGTAAACATGTGGGTGCAAGGCAACGTGGCACCCCAGATTGGGCGAGTACATGCAGCAGTAGGTCTCGGCATAGTCTGGGGAGTACATGGGAAAACAAGAGACCTTAAACCAAGTCAGTAAGCCAGGAACCGGCTGATCATACGTAGCACGTAGGGGTAAGGGGTGCACACGTCGAACGGTAGTATAGGATCCGAGGTACTGGTCGCATATGCACTGTTAGTGAGATATTCTTTGCTGACGATGCTCCTGTTTCCAGCGCAATAGTATCCTGTGAACTTAGTTCGGCAGTGATGGTGCCACCTCTGGTTGCAATCGACGCACCTGGCCAGTATGCCTGCAAAGAGAATTTATTTAGAGGCCCGAAAAGCAGGGGCAGTTGAGCTAGTGTCCTTGCCTGGTCCTAACACCCAGAAAAGAATTAGGTATATCCACATTTCAATTTAAATTTTTGTTTGTCTCGGGTTGTGTAAATATCTAAGCGACTGTGATTATGAAAGTTCAGGATTCCCAGGAGTAAAGCATATTGTTATCACTCTTAAGAATCCTGGGCGTTACATTTACGAATGACTTTCCAAACTAACTAAAACCAATGCATCGTTGCGTTCCTTTCTTCTTGATCCATCTTATATATTAAGAGCGAGGAATATCCAGGAATAAGATTCCTTTTCATATTTGGCACAATAGGTGACGAATATGCCATAGATCTTAGATAAATTTATTTGATCCACTTATCCTTCAAATCAAACCCCTCTCGAGATGCCTCGAGATCTTCACTTGAATAAATAATCAAAGTAGCTTTTTCCATGGCTGTTTTACATTTAATCCTCTCATTGTAGGTAAACAAATGTTTAAATCAGAATTTTTTAATCTAGCAATCATCAAAATCTAGTTCGATAAAGAATATCCACGCATATGTTTTTTCCATATTTGGCACGATAGAGGACGAATAAGTTTATAGTTTCCAAGGGAAAGAATATTTTTTTTTTATATATTTATCCTTTAAAGCCAATCTTCCTTGTTTGGTCTACAACTAAAAGTTTTTATACTGGCCTGATGAATCAAAAGAAAATGAAAAGGTGAACGTTACTATTTAAAATCCTTGTTGGAATAAAATCGTTGTTACTATTAAATCTTCCCATTGAAAGCAAATAAATGTTTACATGAAACTTTACTACAGATTATGCGATCGGACCCCCATCATTTAGGGCATCGGAATGACTGCTGCATCTTTGTGGGACCACGAGGAAGACCGGCTGTTTTTAATGAATTCTTCCTCCCTGGCGAATTCCCCAGAATTCTGTGCTCATTATGCTACGTGGGCCGCCATCGACCTGACTGGGCTCGGCTCAGCGGTTCCTGGAAATCGCCTTTATTATATGCAGAGGCAAAGTAACCGGGCTGCGGAGGTGCTAAGAACTGTGAAATCGAGTGTTCTAAATCTGCAAATCGACCTGTGATTCATACGATTAGGCTGGGCTTTACGCTTAATTCGATCAAGGCCTCAAAGGCCAATATAAACCTTCGTGAGATCCTTCCAAACGGGCTTTAGTGGGATAAGAAGTGCCCTTCATTGGGACTTGTCCGACTGTGTCTCCGAGGAAGTCTGGCAGAAAGATGTAATTGCTAGAGATGCTTGAGGCTGAGTGGGGCTATATGGAATCCGTTTGAATTCCATTGGCAAGCCCTGCCCTCTGCCGTTGTATTGTTATTCAAATGTCGTCATTAATACCTCACTGGCAATTGAAAGTGCTCCTCGACTAGGACGGATGCACGGATGCACCTGGGAGTGGGTGAATGGTGTCTGCAGTCACACGTCATGTGCGAGTGCTCCTGGAAGCCCCCATTGATTCAGTTTCGGGCATTCATATGCAAATTCTTGCGACGTATCCGTGTGGCTGGGTGCCAATTTTTACAAGGCAATGGCACACTGCATTGTAGTCCTGTGTAGTCCTCCTCCTCCTACTGGCAGCCCTGTGCCTCTGGAAATTTAATATGAGAAAATGAAGTTTCAAGTGTTTTGAATTTATTACCTTCGCATTGAAGTCGGTCCACGGGGAGCTCAGTGCTCGAAAGTCTGCCCACATCTCGGTCTTGAAGCTGTGGCATTAATGGAACATTGTAACAATAAAACATTTCCCTCGCAGTCATCAAATATTTCCTGATTGTATCTTTCTTTGAGGGGAGGGGAGTTATAGTTGGTGGCAAACAAAAGGGGAAAAAATTGAAATCAAAATCATTTGTCCGTCTGCAAGGCCCGAGGAGAAACCCCGCATGACAGCCGCCTCATCAAAGCAGCAACAGCAACAATGACACCAGGCAACATCAATAATAGCAACAGCAACACCAACAGCCACAGCAACAACTATCGGGCACACATCGACAGCAACATAGTCATCCCCCGAATTGGTATTAAATTTCAGTCGCCATGGCCTACCCCAGAGCTCTTGTGGGTCGTCTTCCGAGTCCCCGGAGCATTTAATAAATTTATCAGCTGTGACCCATCGCAGCCTGATCTTGGACTGGTTCCATTTACCGATTCGAAGAACCGGGCTGTTGAAATCTTCGAGTTCTCCGTCGTTTATTACCATTTAATGTTAATGGATTCGGCCGCGAAGACGCCATTTCAGATGGAATTCCAAAAGCCGACGAGATTCACCCAAATTGTTTTCGACTTACTGTCCTAGAGCGACCCACTCTCATTCTGTTGATAAAAACTCACCTTCTCCCGTCAAGCTTTAATTAATCCCTAAAACTGAAAGTAAACACAGAAATTGTGGTCACTGTCTGTTTGCCCGGACGGCAAAATCCCCAATCTGCCCCCCTGAAGGCACCTGACCTCTGAGCATTTATTTTGCGAAAGTCGTCTGTGGACTTAAGACAACCGACATGGAGTGGCATGTTGAGCTGGCAGCTTCAAGCGGCAAGTATCCTGTTGCGACAAAACATTCAACTGGCACGCGGTTAGAGGCAGAAAACGCTTCTTTTAAGTTCAAACACCAAGATCATAATATTCTTTAAAAATCATAATATTCTACGTACATCAACACCCTGCGGCTACAAAGTCAAACCAAAATGGTATTAATTTTATAGAATCATGTTCGCAATTTTAATTCGAATTATATTTGTTATGTGGGAGCTGTGAAACAGTAACATTTAAAGAAAAGCTGCTGAACTGAAGATAAAAATGCAAAAAACAAACATACCACCACAGAAAATTGCAATTAAACTATACAGAATTTTTACAATACCTTACTTGAGACCGGAATCTGGTTCTCCGTTAAGGATATCCTCAGCTCTGTCTACAATACAAAACTTAATTCTAACCAGGAAATATATTTTGAATAAATAACTTGCTCAAATATTGATCAAAATATTCCAAAAACCAATATCTTTGTCCGGGTACATTCAAGATCTAAAATAAACCAGTCTTTCCAACAATGCACAGTTGAAAATAATTAAATGAGAAAATGTACAAGAAATTAATAAGGTGACACCCATTAGAAATCGTTCTGATAGAAAACTTCTTTTATTCCTTTGAAGAGGGTATTATAATTTTGGTCAAAAGTGTCAAACCTAGTGAAGGACAATTTTTTCCGACCGTATGAAGGGTATATATTCTTGGTTAGCATCCTGTCTTGATTCAATACAGGCATGAAGGAACTAGCCCTATGGTGTTGACGATATCGACTCTAAACTTTAAGCGCCCCCTGAAGTTAGCTTTAGCTATGGGATACTATAAATATTAAGTTTAATGTACTCCATAAATAAATATAAAATATTTTAAAACTTACTTTACTCTTTTCATCTCACATTCCTGGATGGGAATGATATTCTTATGTTCTCCGAATGAGATACACCTATTTTTTGGAAGGTTTTTATTACTCTGCGAGAACGTTACTCCAATTTTGTATAGGAATAGATCTAAAGCCTTTATTTTCATACCACTTTTGAAGCCTATTCATTTCAATAAAGACGTATGTACTTCTTCTAGCACAGCTAATTTCTTCGAGCCCTTGGCAACCGAATATGCATGTAATTCCCCCGATTCATCCGGCAGCCTCCCTCTTGTAATGATAAATCATCTTTTGAATTCTGGCTTTGTTTTTCTTTTCATTTTCTGATTCGGTAACAGTTCAGGTCTTTCATCGGATGCCTCTCAAGGGGTTCGGATTCACTCTCCAGCCTCCGAGCTGCCAAGATTCGATTTCAAGAAGAGGCATCTCCTCACCTTGGCCGAGCAGCGGTGGAATTCAACGAAACTCCATGACGGTTGGACGAAGCACGCACTTTGATTGATACTTTAGCACTACTTAGAGGCCATCGGCCTCCGGCTGCCGCAACTCCTTGTCCCCGCCTCCCAGTTCCATCGAAATTCAATTTTCGGGCGAAATGCATTTCTGTGGATTCATCAATCTTTATCCCCCCGGCCCTCGCCGGGGCCTTAGTCATCCAAAAAGCTTATTTCCTGCGGCGATTCGGAGTTTTCAAGCCTGCGGCGCTCATTACGCGACAGCAGGAGAGTTTCTCCTGGAGGGGGGCCGCGGCTGGGCTGATGTCCGGCCGGCAGACGGCCCTCCACTTGACGCGGCCTAGACTTGACTCCGGCCCGAATGGAACCCGGCATTGGGCTGATTTCGTATGCCGTTAGGCGACCCAATGTAATTATTCAATACATTTTACGTGCCCCGCATGCCAAGCACCACGCCCACTCCCGCCCCCAACAGCAACAACGTGTGTGAGTGGGCCTGTGTGTGTGTGCGAGCCTTCGCAGAGCTTTCCACTTGCGCTTCATTAGAATATGTTTGTATCTGCCGTGAGTCCGTCTGAGTCGTCTTCCTCCTCACTCTGTTGTTGCCCGCTTTGGACGCACTTTTGCAATTTATTAAGCATTTTATGGCGCCCCAAGGCGTACTTGCCGCCAACCAACTGCTCCTGACAAAGGGCCCCCGAAAGCTCTCAGAACTTTGGAATCCTGAGGCTGGAGGCCGCGGCAGGGGTAACAACCGCATTGCTAAAGAGCAGGACAATTAAAGGTGGCATAGGTGGATTGGGGTTTGAACAGCCAACCACCGAGAAGTCACTTGGAATTTCCCTGAAATAGTTATTTAATTCGAAATGGAACTGTTTTTCAAGGACACATGTATGTAGGGTGGACTTTGATCCACTCGTGCGTGCAAGAGCTAGCTTCTAGATTTGTGAGGGAAGTGCAGGGCATATACTTATGTATGTACATACATACATATATGTATATTGGATAGTTCACTAATAGCTTTTGTGGATTCGGGGAATTCTATCACAGACAGTTTTGTTTCAAAAAGTTTCAATCGCACGTATTTAAAGGACAATCTACATATATGTATGTAACCTTAAAAAACTAGTCTCTGGTTGCACATTTTCCACACTTTACAGAACTAATTCCAAACTTTTCCCTGGAAGAGGCCTGTAAAAAGCGCAGCAAGTGTGCATTAACACCATCGACAAAGCAGGCCAAACACCAGCAAACACTCGCACAACATGTTTGCCGAGAAAAAGACGGAATTGACAGAGCAAACGGGACAGCAGATGGCCGGGAACACCAACAATGTCAAATCAAACGTGAGTGGGGGAGTGCCAGCCAGAAAAGATGGAATTGTGGATGCCCAGCAGGCGGTGCGTTTTTATGTCGACGCTGGGTCGGCAGCGCAGTGCTGCCCGCAGCTGTGATTTCGTGTTGTTGTATTTGTATTTGTTCCCGGCAAACAAAGCGGTCCCTCCCCGACCGGCTCACTCGCTTCCCGAAACTAGTCTGCTCCGGAGGATTTTGGAATAGTTAATGGAATATATTCCAAATAGACACACCATATAGCCGCGCCAAGCATCTACAGCAAACATCAATTACAACTATCCCGGAAGAGGTGTCGAGTGTTTGGCCTTCCAAAGCGACTTTCGATGTATCCACTGCAGTTGAGAGGGCTAAGCGGTCCAACCCGAAATCACCCAACCCGAAATCTAGCATGGTTATTTTCGATTTCTATCTTTAAAGTAAAATCCGACAGATCCAGGGATTTCCAATTTCTTGGTTCAAGTTCCCTCAAAATTGTAGTATTAGCTACTTAGAAACAAACAAAACCACACACGGGCCAAAGATAAATGGAAGCGTCTTTTGATTGCATTGACTCATAATATTACCCATACATATGCTACAGGTACTAAAAAATACTGAGCTAAAAAAGGTATTAGCATAAAAAAGCATAATGTGTTCTAATACCTAAAATTATACCTCAATAAGGATCCCCTCAACATTGCACATGTATACACCTTTTATACATATACATAAACATTATATACATATGTTAGACATAATATATAAACATAGTACAAATTCTCCTTAATAGTTGTATCAAGTGATCTTTCAAAATAAGAACCGGTAGTTCTAGGAATTTTCCATGAGAAAATCGTTAAAAATCTCGATTCAATATCTCTATTCAATAAAACGATTCCTAAATATATAATAGTATTAATTCTATTAAATAAAACAATGTTTATTTAATCCATAATTACATATATCCTACATATAACATATATCATATGTACATATATCTACATATATCCCAAGCTGGTCTTTATTTCCCCGAAGAACAAATATCTCATATGATATCTTTTATTATTTACGAGTTTTTGGCATTTGTTTTGTATTTTCCATTTTTTAAAAAAATTCCTGATCCAAATTCTCGTTATTCCTTTTTTTACCCATACCAATTTTAAAGATTCCAAACTACAGATAACTACAGATCCTACAGAACTTATAAATATCCAAAGAATATCGTTTTTTGGAATATCCTGTAATCTCCAGTTTGTAACACTTCTGACTTCTAAAGGTCTTAAAACTGAAAATTTGTAACATCTCTTAGCTTGCACATACCCTTAAATATCATTGTATACGACGATGGTCCACGTACATACATACATATGTACACATATATGTACATATGTACATAGGTGTTGAACCGCATGCCTTAGATTCTAAGGCTTAGAATCAATTTTATAAGCGAGGCGGCCTCGCGAGGGGGTACTATGTACACAACGTCGAGAAAAAGAACATGTTCTGTGTGCTTGTTGTAAGACTAAGTAGAATAAAACCTATTGTCTAATTATAAATGGCATATGGCTACTGGGATTACATCCATTATTCTAGTATTCATAACTTTTCTCTACACATCGAGTTTTTAATACTTCTTTGGTAACTCAACTCAACTCTGTATCAATTATGCGGCTGTTGCAGCCTTCCTGCTTACTCTTTTTTTCTGTAAGCCCTGGGCCCTAAGCCCAAGCTCAGACCCAGTTCCAGATCCAGTTCCCGGTCCAGGTCCAGCTCCTGGTCCGCGTTCTCATCCGATACCATGTCCGGGTCTTCCCAAAGCAAGAAGTAAGCAGAATCCAAATTGCGTGTGCAAACAGGGCTGAGCTGCAGCTTCATTAGCGAGGGTTGTTCAGGACAAACACACCACACTCACATACATATGTACACACGAGGGTACACACAAGCACACACATGTGTGTTATTATTATTTTCTTTATTGTTTAGCGCGTTATAATTGGGGTGCCACGAGGGGGGGTCCAGTCAGGCGGGATATTCATATGTGAGCACAAGCACCATACATGCACACGTACCACTGAAGCGGAGCACAATGTTTTCATTCGCCCGGAAGACCTATTTTCTGTTTACCCAGTTCCACGCTCAGGCTGCAGGTTGAGTCTGCAGTCCAGTGTTTGTCTTGAGAATTTGGCTATACGGTAACCTACGGAGATCCGTGATGGTAAATTAAGTCATTTGGACCAGGTCTGATTGTACCCTTAACTCTATTTATTTACCTTTAAGTCTTTAAAATATCGCACCTAATACCATGCATGGACGTTTAAGAAGGTGACGAATTACACTGATACGGTCGAGGCAGACCAGATTATACAACTTGTTCCTAATATTTACAAATATTTGAGTTAAGTGGTTAAGATCACATTTACCCAAGAAGAGTTTTTAAAATACGAAGATTAATATAAGAAGTTAAAAATATTTCCCTATTTATTACCATACTCTGACTTGTTCGCTAGGAGTACCGGGTATGAGAATCACCAACAAATTCCATTATTATATTCGCAAAGTTTAAAAGCAGTAATATCTGAATACTCGATACATTAATAATATCCACGACTAATGAAACAAATGTTATAGCATCAATTTCAATTGTCAATTCTAGTGTAAAATAATCCTCCAGAAAGAACCAAATTAGCAGACTGAAACCCAAATCAAATAATAGACACACGTCCTGGCCATAACTTATAATGGATGGGCACACACTGGTCCTCAAATCCGCCACCCTCTCTGCCACGAAACATCTTGGCTGTCAAAAACAGTTTGTAATATATGAAAATATGCCCCAGCCAATACATATATCAAAACTGACATTAAAACATACATTGTGTAAGCCGAGGGTGGGGCTGAACCCAAAACCCTTTTCTCGGTTCCTATTTCTGGTGTATTGAGTGGCTAAAAGCGTATAAAATTTATGCAGATTATAGAATTTCCCTGAAAGTGTTGAAGGTAAAACCTGGAATATTAATGGGGGTTTTTTCGGGATGGTGCTCAGAGAATAAGAGCCATGTGGTAGTATCTTGATGATACGAAACTAATATTGTATTCCCATCAAACTTTTCATAACTTTTTCAATGCTACTGACTAGTTTAGTTCATGGTTCTGACAATTTTAAATAGACATGACCTGGGACTTATGCGGCAAATTAAATATTTTTACACGCCACTCAGAATGGGAGAAAACGTCTAAATAATTAGATAAACATTTAAGCTCGGCGAGGCAAGCCAGCGAGAAGGAAAGAAAGTAAAACCCCTCCAAGCGACAAGGGGAGCAAGATGCCGTTCTCACGCCCAGAGGGAGGAGTACGTGACCATAACATGAACTGCTGCCACCGACCTCCAGCATCCTTCATCCCCCAGCCATCCCTAGTGGCCCGCCTCCTCCACTGACTTCACTCTGCTCCCATTTGCGGGTTCAACACCGAGAGACGACGACAAACAGGAAATATTTAACTTGCCAACAACAACAGCAAAATAACGAGAAAAAAATCTAATTTCTGCCGAAGACGAAGTTCTAGCAACCTGGCTCTCTTAAATATTAATAAAAATAGTAAATGATATGTGACAATATCACAGGCCACTAGTTAAAATAAAGATGCAGATAAAATGCCATTTACCTGGAAGAAAACTCATTGTTGGCTTATATCACAATTCAAAATCGATCTCAAAATTTAAAAAAAAAAAAAAAAAAAAAAAAAAATTAAATAACGTTTTAAGCAAAGTTAGCATATTTGCACAGCATACCAATAATAGATCTAAAAATATTACGATCGAACGACTTTTCGCCGAAGGATTCTCTGATGTACATACATATATTCAATGTGTACTCGTCTGAAAGCGTATAATATATAAAACAGATTATAATTGAAAGATTAAAATTTCTGTTTACATCTATCTTAATTATTATTAATTGTTTTCATAATAAAACCCACCATCACTAAACTCAAATTAAAAAAAAAAACAAATACGGGCACAAAAAAGGACCAACATTTTCGTCTCTTTTTTGTGTTCTTTCTGAGTCGCGAGTGGAAATACAGCAGAGGAGCGATAAGAGAGTTTGAGGTCTGCAGGAGAGTTTAACAGCAAAATACTTTTTCTCAACAGAAACATAACAGCCATCGTGTCGACTCGCCCTTCCGTTCAATCCTTACAGTTCGTGGTTCGTGCTTAGCCGCCGGACTCGTAAAAGAGCATACCAGAGAGAATATCCCATTATGAGAGCCAACAGCTGTTTGTTCTTCCCTACTTTGATGTTTTTCCCTTCAACTTTCGTGTCCAATTTCTCCCAAGGTCATTTTCTCTTCAACTTTCCAACGTGACGGACGTTGCAGCGCGGACCGCAGAATCGGAGTTGAAAAAAAGGCACGGTTCAGGTCGCTGATGGTGTATAGTGCCCGTCGGACGTCGGAGTGTTTGTGCAAGCGTGTGTGCCAGTGTTTGTGTGGATAATTAAAGCAACAAAAACAACGCCAGAGCCGAGGTTCTTGGTTTAACAGATAGCCGAAAACGAAATGCTTTAAGACCGAGATTAAAGTTGAAGGCCAGCTCTGCGGCTAGCGGTCATAGTTTGAGTTGAAGATTGAGTTTGAGTGAGTGAAAAAGTGGAAAAGCGGAAAACGGAAGACGGAGCGGAGCACTGCCTTTGGATATACGAATTGGATAGCTGGTTTTCGATAAATGTTAGTATACCGACGAAAAGGCCTCAGATCGCCACCGCCATCGCCTCACAAAAGGCATACGCTAGGGACATGGACAGCATGTACATAAAATATCATGCCGGCGCTCCGCTTGCATTTTTAGTTTCGCGAACTATTACAGCATGCTTTACATTCCGTTTACATCACGTGTTAAGTAACTGCTGGCTGTCACTGTTTGCGGCCGTGTTGTTGTTTGCCCAAGCAAATATGCAATGGTTTTTTGCCCACCGCCCCCACAGTGTTTTCATTCATGCCTTGCAGAGGAGCGTGTGCGGCCGTGTGGGAGGGGGCGGTGCTGGATACACACACCCCAACCACTCTCTCGCACGCACACACTCGCCTCGGCCAACAAAGGCAACTTCTGGCGGAAGTGGAAGTTGCCTCCGTGCTGCGGGAGTGTGCGTGTGTATCTAATGGGATTTTCTAATAAAATTTAAATTGTTGTCGTTTTTGCTGGGCGCCTTTCTATGAATTTAAAATGTCCCGTGTGTGCTCGAGTAGAGTCCACAAAGCCTTGCTTACGGCTGCCAAATTAAATAGAGTGCATAATTTAACAATCCACTGTGCCTCGGCATTAGTTTAAAACTAATACTGATTTAAAAAAAAAGACAGAGTCTGAAAGTGACTTTTGATACAGTTTAATAAACCCCTCCTGAAATGGTCCCAACTACCAGGCCTCTCTTGAAAAGTACCGTCGGTGAAACACTTTTTATCAAAAGCTACTAAAATGATGTGAATATAAATTCGTATTGTACTTTAATAGTCTTATAATAAATTGAAAGTCAACTGATTGCTAGAGGATGTGGAAAACTAAGTCGCCCGTGGGATAGGATACATTTTTATCGAGAATAGTAGGACTTTCCAAAATAAAACGCACAATAATTACAAAACATTAATTTTCTTTAATATCTTATGTGATTTCTTATAAAATACTTGATAAAATCATTATTTTACGATTAATGGGATGAAACGGGATATTCTTTGAAGCCTTTACCGTGAATACATCTTTAAATTGTGAATGAACTCTTGGTTTATCTTCAATTTATTAACTAAATGCTACATTTGGGAAATATAACTAACAAATATAACTAAAAAAGTTTCGGATTTGGAATAATAATTTCGATAGCTAAAATAGACATGAATAGATCTGTCGTTAAATAGGATTGTAGGTACATATGTACATATATCTCCATTTGCTTCTCTATATTATTATTATTATTATTATTATTATTAATATTATTATTAAAGATGGAACAGTTTACAAAACTAGACTAGACTTCTTTCTCTATATATTTTGAATATAAGTGGCCTTGTGGCTAACTTAGTATTAAGTTACGTAGTAGAGCTTAAAATTGATCAAATTTAAAATGAAATTAAACAAAAATGCTGATTTCCAAACAACGGAAATCAGCAACAAAGCACAGGGTCGTGAAAACCCATAAGTGTTTCTCAAACGCTTGCTTCCTTAAAAAGGAATTTGAAAGTAGGCCTGCGAATAAAGCGAAAAGGTAATTTATTTTTGGTCAGTTCGTTTACCCCGAGAGCAGCGAGAATACGGGCAGGGCAGGCAGACGGAGGCTGTTAACATCAATCTGCCGTAATAAGCTTATCACACAAGAACAACAGCCGCCGTAATCTGTGAGATCTCCGAGGGTAGTCAAATATACATAAAGTATAAAATATTTTCATTCCATGTGTTTTACTCGGTTTTATGTTCGCCTTGCGGGGCAGTGAGTCGGGTCTTCAGCGGCAGTAGGTAGACGACGCTGATTACGCGGCAAACCCTCCGCTCGACCAGCTTCGAATTCGGGACCCTGCCCTAGCTTGACCGTAATCTCCTATTTAATGATGCGTTCAACAAGCGCGGGCAGGTGGACGCGGCTTCCCACCGATACGACACTAGAGTAAAAGTTTTCCAAATTCCAGGAACTAACACTGCATTTTCCAAACATCGGATAGTTGTTGTGGTTCCACCTCTAGTATTTAGGAACAAGGGTGAAGGAAAACACGTTTTTAGTTCTAGAGCTGATTAGTTTGCCCCGGGGACGGTCAGTAGAGCAATCCCTACACCATGGAATATCTCTCGTGCACTCGGATCGTTTTTGGCGGTTGAGTGAGTTTGTGTGTGTATACACACACACTTGAGCTAGCTACCTGAAACAGAAGTTTTCCTGCATTAGGTTGCACGCGGACCGACAATCAGAAAGAAAGATACAGAAAGAAGAATAGAAGGGTCTTGCTTATTTCAGCATTTGCCTTTCTCGCTTCGGGGAATTTTATGCATTATATCTAGTATTTTAACGGCATTGTTTCATTTAGATAAAGTTCTCCAACTTATAATCACTGAATTGAAGAAAAAATGCTCAAATGTTTTTTCTCGCTCATCGTAATCCCCTGCATTTTTTGTTTACTTTATGCTTTCGTTTATCGACCCGTTCTGTGTGTTTGTGGGCTACATATGTACATATGTTTGTAGCTGGCTCTCCCTCTCGCTGTTTCTCTTTCTCAGCGCTTCTGAACGTTCTCTCGCAGCATAACTTCCCAGTTTATGGGAAAACATTTCGTGGATAGAAATGTCCGTTTGAGTCTGGTGCTTTTTCGTGTCTTAGGTCCCTAGAGTCTGTAAAAGGACAGTAACTACTTCCCTCTTGCATTCTGTATTATGATTATTCTTTTAGCATTTTTTCGGCTCGCGCCCATTAATTAAATTCTGTCTGTGAGTGATGACACTTTGCTGAGGTGAATTTGCCAGCTGCCAACGGCTCTGTTAGAGTTAACAGTTGGGCCCCTCAAGTATCGATATATATATACAAATGTACGTGGTGCGCTCTCCAACACTGCCAAGCAAATAAACAACCGAAGAAAAAAGAGAGAGAAAAAAAAACAACTGAAGAGTATAAAAAAAAGACTAAAAGCATAAACACAAACAAATTGGAGGTGCGGAAACAATGTAATGGTCGGTGTTGATGAATTAAAAGTGTCGAGGAAGCACTTTTCGGAGAGTCGACCCCTTAGACACTGATTTCCGCTGGCTCTGATCCAAGGTGTGGCTGCATCCAAGTGTCTCACACGCAAGCGATGTAACCAATGTGCAGGAGTCCTTCACAGGGCCTAATCCCATAAGCTAGATACTTATATATTGCTCCCCTGGTTGATAACACCTGTACTTATCTCCCTTTCCGTCTCCTTCCCTTTCAGCGGCGTTGCCACCTCGCTGAGCTGCGCCGATTCTAGCACGGGCTCCAGTGAGGATGCGTCCGAACCAGGCTCCCCGTACAGTGCGCACTCGCAACTGAGCGATCCTGATCCGCTGACCAAGATGCCACCCCAAATCCTCGGCAACTCCAGCGGCAACAGCACCGCCAGCGGCGCAGCAGCGGCCTCCACGACCTCCCCCAGCAGCACTACACAGGTCTCAGGATCTTCCCTCCATCAGAATCCCGGCCAGAGCCACACCAGCGTCAAACTGGCGACCCCAACGACACCCCAGCGGAGCGTTAACCCCAGCATCCTGCCCACGCTTCAGTGGCCGTGGAACACCAGTCTGGGTAGCACCTCCACCGCCGTTCCCGCCTCCACGGCAAACAAAAACAAGCGTGCGGCGGGCGGCTCTGGAGCGTCAGTGGGAAGCGTTGGGGGAGATGGAGGCATTGGAAATGCCGGAGTTGGGGCAGCGTCAGCCAAGAAGGCCCGCAACGACTTGCCTGGCGCCTCCGATGCAAGCAAAAGACTGAAGGCGGCCGCTCTGGAGGAGTCGCAGACCAAGATCACAGGCTTCTTCAAGTCACAGATGAAGCCCACGCCGGGCGGCGGAAAGCTGTCTCCTCAGCCGGGCCAGCAGAGCAATCCAGCCAACACGCTCACGATGAGCACGCCCGAGACCACTGCCTCGCTGAACAAGTACTTTAACATCCTTTCGCAGCTCAAGGAGCAAAAGCAGCAGCAGCAGCAACAACAACAACAGCAGCAGAAGCAACAGCAGCCTCCGCAACCAGCAAGTAAGCCATTGGTAGCAGCCACACCAGTGACGCCAACGCCGCCAGCGCCTGCTGTCACTGCCAGCCCAAACCTGCCGGTGCCAGCGCTCAAGAAGATTGAACGGAGTACTAAGCAGCCAGCCAAGATTGCCCAGGTGGCGCCCAATCTGCGCAAGACGCCAAGCAGCAGCTCGTCGGCCAGCTCTTCCTCGTCCTCGGGAAGCTCGTCAAATGGCTCCAACACGGGCAAGTCGCCGGCCAAGAAACACGTGGCCATCGCCCCCCGGACGCCTGAGATGAAGCAGCAGCAGCAGCAGGGCAAGGCGGCCATGGTCTACCGGCCACCAGGCTCGATGTCCAACCTGAAGCAGAAGCAGATCTCGCAGCCAGCTTCTGTGACTGCCGCTGTGCCGGCTCCTGTCCCTGCTCCGCCCACTACCACCGCCCCGCCCAACCCGACGCTCTACCAGCTGCCCATGCAACTGCCCAATCTAGTCCAGCTGCCGCCCCAGTTGGCGGCCGCTGCAAACATCATGCAGCTCAACAACGTGGCCAAGGCGGCGGTGGCAGCGGCGGCCAACAACAACGCCGCCGCCCAGGCAGCCCAGGCCGCCCAGGCTGCCGCAGCCCAGTACTTCCTGAACGGGACCGTTTTCAAGCTGCAGCAGGTGACAACTGCCACCACGACGACTGCCACCACAGCCACGGCGGCGGCCTCGACAGGCAATCCCTTTGGCCTGCTGAGCGCCACCGAGCTGCAGGACCTGATCATGAAGCAGCAACAGATGCAGCTGCAACAGCAACAGGCGGCGGTGGCCGCGGCCGCCAAGGCTCCGGGCAACACTACAAACTTCCAGGAGCTCTTCCAGCAGCAGATTGCAGCTATTGCCGCCCAACAACAGCAGCAACAGCAGCAGCAGCAGGTCGTCACTCAGCAACAGCAGCTGCAGCGCCTGGTCCAGAGCGGAGCAGGTGCAGCTGCCGCCCAACCCGTGTTCATGGCGACCCCGGCCGGGCTCCTGCTCAACGCCGCCAGCCTACCCGCGATGCTAGCCGCCGCCATTGCCGCCAACAACCAGCAGCAACAGCAGAAGGTGGCTGCTTCCCTGGCGCTGCAGCAGCACCCACAGCAGCAGCAAGCGTTGCCCGCCCTACAGCCGATCCCAGCCCTGAGCTCCATCTTCGAGCCGTCGGCCGAGCAGCAGCAGCAGCTACAGATGCAGCAGCAACAACTGGCCCAGCTGCTGTTGTCGAACCAGCAGCACCAGCAGCATCAGCAACTCATCACTGCCACCCAGCCACCCCCTCTGGCTGCCACGAACAACACTGCCAACAATACCACTGCCAACAACAGCAACAACCTCACTGCCTCGAATAACTTAAGCAACATACAGCCCCAGCAGCCGCAGCGCGCTATCATCAAGCCGCCGCTGCACAGCTCCACGCAGCCACCTCCCCTGGTGACCATATCCTCGGTGCCAGCTCCCGCCCAGACTGCTACGGTCTCATCCGCGCCAGCGGGCAAGAGGGCCGTGCCGGCGGCTAAGCCGTACCAGAAGCGGATGACCGCCAAGGGCACCGGCAAGTTCCCATCCGGAGTGGGCGCTGCTCCCATCATTGCCACGCCGACCACGCCACCGCCTTTGGTGCCCACGTCGGCCACCAAGGAGCTGGGTCAGCTGCGCAAGAGCACGGAGCGCCTGCAGGCAGCAGCCCCAGGGGCCACTGTAACTGCGGCAACTGCCCTTATTTCGGTGACAGGTTGGTATTGGATTTAACCTTCGATTCATCCTGTGATTCTTATTGAAACCCCTCCCCCTCTGTATGTCTTTCAGGATGCTCAGGAACCACTGCATCAGCCACATCCACGCCCACGCCTCCGCTGGTGAGCATCGCTCCTTCGAAGCTGACGCCCACACTGAGCATGGCGAAGCAGGGCCAGGCCATGAAGCTGGCCAGCAGCTCGCCCGATCTCTTTGACCTAGTCAAGAACTCGAACAGTGCCATCTGCCAGGCGGCCAAGGCTATGCAGCCGCTGACCCCGCTGCCCTTCAGTTCGCCGAGCAGCTGCAGCAACAGCAACAGCGCCAGTGGCAACTGCCTGCGCTCCTCGCCAGCGTTGTCCGCCTCCAACTCGTGCACCCTGTCGGCCTTCAGCAAGATCAAGACTGAGCCGGTGGAGACACTGTCCCAATCCTGCTCAAGAGTATCCTCCTCTGCCCCGTCAAGCTCGCCGAAGCCACATAGCTTTGCCGGGCAGCTGCCCAGAACGAATCTCGACCGGGATCAGGAGGCGGAGGCAGAGTCCGTCAAGCAGGAAATGCTGCCCGACTGCAGCAACAGCAACTCCAACTCAAACTCGTGCAGCAGCAGCTCCAGCTACTCGCACTCCGTCAGCTCGGCGGCAGATCTCTCCCTGGAGGCTTCCACGCCTGCCCCATCGCCCTCGCCCTCCTTGTCGCCCTCAGCATCTCCGTCTGCCGTGGGTTCCCCCTCGCCGGCTGCAAGCAATATCAGCGACTGCAGTCGGCGGGCGGCCAGTCAGACGGACATGCTTAGCGAGTTGGTCACCTCGTCGTGCATCTCCAGTGGCGGCGAAGACTGCTCCCAGACCACGAACTCGCCTCCTCCGCCGCCCCTGCCACTTCAGCTGGTCAAAGGCACGAGCATTTCCGCGCCCACGACTGTTGCCAGTGGCACCAGTAGCAGCAGCAGTAGCGGCAGCAGCAACTACGACGAAGAGGACGACAAGTCGGTGGTCTCCCTGGAGACGCAGCGGACCCACAAGCGGCTGAGGAACCTGCCCACTCCTGAATCGGGGATCGGAGGAAGCCTGAGCAACAGCGAAAGCAGCAACTCGATAGTGGATGCAATGTAAGTATTCAACAGGGCTCATCATCTCTAGATTACTAATCGGAACTCCCTTTCGCTCGCAGCTCCTCGAAGTCGGTGGGCCCTCCCACTACGGCTGCCAGCAGCAGTAGCGCTGCCTCCGACAGCAATTCCCTGGCCAGCAATGCACCCTCGCCCGCGTCGCCAGACGAAAACTCCTGCATGGCCACTGCCAGCTGCGCGCCCCACACCGTGGTGGACATAGCTCTGGCCGAGGCCTCCAGCAGCGGTCTGCCAAAGAGCGCCATCTCGCCGATCCTGTCGCAACCAAAGACCATTCGATTTCCGGCAGGAGCGGGGGCTGGTGGCAAGGGCGGCAAGCGGCACGACGGCGTCTGCTATTGGGACAAGTGCAACAAGAAACACGAGAGCAACTCCAAGCTGCTGGACCACATGCAGACGCACCACGTGAACACCCAGACGGGTCCCTTCTCCTGCCTCTGGGTGGGTTGCAAGGTGTACAACAAGGAGTCCTGCTCGCGGCGTTGGCTCGAGCGCCACGTACTCTCCCACGGCGGTTCCAAGCAGTTCAAGTGCATCGTCGATGGCTGCGGCTTGCGGTTCGGCTCCCAGGTAGGTGTCTCTTCAACTCGAGTCCTCTGCCTCTCGACTTGCCTTTAGAGCCTTGCTAATTGTCTTCTTTCCTCCCACAGCTGGCTCTGCAGAAACACGTGAACAACCACTTCAATGCCGCGGACAACGCGAAGGAGAGCACCAGCAAGCGCACCTCAGATCCCCCCGTGCCCAAGCAGCTGCGAAAGAATGGCAAGAAGTTGCGCTACCGCCGCCAGCCCTTCTCAGGTATGTTCAAGCCTCTAGGCTTAGTTTTCGACCATCCTGACAGTCTCCTCTATTGCAGCTCGCATGTTCGACTTTATCGACACGGGCATCATGGAGGGTCTCCAGCACCGACTGCGCCAGATCAGCACGCTCACCAACGGGACCCAGGCCATCGAGTTCCAGGGCCAGTGCCTGATGCGTCGGCGCAACAGCCAGGGCAACTACGAGTGCTTCGTGCGCTGGTCGCCCCGAGAAATGTAAGAACCAGAAGTCAGTGTTTGCTCATCAGTTTCTAAGCGAAAGCCTCTATCCGACAGTATTTCCGACGAGTGGCTGCCAGAGTGTGCGAACCGGACGTGCCAGCACACCAAGGTGCTGCACATCAAGCAGATGCGCCCGGCGGAGAAGACGCGCGTGGACAGCTTGCTCACCACAGCCTTCCGGCTGCGCTATGACGCCCAGCTCTTCGCCGACGACTACAATGTGGACGAACAGCAAGGCGAGGGCAGCGGCAGCGAGTGTGAGGAGGACGAGGACGAAGAGGAGTGCGACGGAGGCAGTTCGCGCAGCGCCAGCTGCGAAACTGTGTCCAGCTACCAGCAGGTGCTCAGCATCGCCAAGCTGCACATGCAGCAGCGCCGAAAGCACCCCCGCAAGCCCCCCAAAGCGGCGCCAGCCGCGAGGGCGGACCTGGTTGCGACGGACGCCCTCGTGCCCATCTAGGTGCCAGGTCGAAAGTATTTTTAAGTAATTAAGCCCAAGCCGAAGCGATAAACGAGTAAACAGTGACAAGTAGGCTAGTTAGAGTAGCAACTAAGTAAGTTAGCACTTATTCATAGAGACACATGTACGCCCCGCTTTGTTCATTTTTGTTTGTTGAACCGCCGTTTAGTTTAGTGAATTCCTCAACACCACGGGTCGGCCCCGGCTCGTCCACCGGTCGTTGTATATATGTGTGATCCGGTGGAAGTGTTAGTCAGAGTCGGGGCCAGCGACCCTCATCGCAGCCCACCCGAGCGCTCTAGCAAACATCCTGATTTAAAGAGTTCTAGCTATAATTTACCCTACATACTTACACTTCGTACAAACACCACTGCCCGAGTGGACAAGACTTGTTCGAGAGGATGATGTAGATCTACTTTAAGTTTAGCTCAGCGTGTAAGCCCCCACTTTGTTTTCGTTTCATTGCCCTCATATTATCCTCATTGTACACCTAGAACTGGCCAAACCTTCCCCGGGGAAGAGCGGAGAACTACGCGCACAACCGAGCAGTTAAAAGTAAACTTAATAGTAAGGTGAGGCGCCGTGGCGCGAAGAACACAAGACTTAAAGCATTTACCGCTACAAGATACAACCACTATTGTAACCGTTTTGTACTCAACTTGAACAGCAATGCAAGCAGTTATAAGTCTAAGCTAGGTCCCAGAGTACGCGACTATCCGTTTAGAGTAACTGAGTGCGAACTGCGCCTCTTGACTATCGGCTGCCCAATTTCAAGGGCTCTAGGGTCCAGAACCCTAGGGAGCTCCGAGCTGTGTAGATACTGTGGAAGGACGCAGTCTAGTTTCGCCCTAAAGTAAATTTAACTATTCATTTATAACTTAGCCAAGGCAACTAAGCAAAATAAAGTTATCGAAGAGAATTGGAAATGAACCGCAAACACTTGTTCTTCCCTTTATTTGTATCTGCCGTCAGCAACCCGCTTATGATTTGCATACATATCCGAATTCGAATCAGAATCTGAATCCGAACGCATATAAGCAAAATTCGCCTTAAACCTAACCATATTTCACAATTTCCCACGCCAATGAATTTATACATAAGTGTTTAAAGTAAGTAACCCAAGCCAGAGCCGAGATACGACTAATATAAATACAGACAAGATGAAATGAACTCAACACTGCCAAATGTAATGGAACAACCGAACACAGTTGTTAAGAACGACTGATAGTTTAGTGCAGACCGGAAGGCGATTCACTCCCACACTAGCCACTAGACTCCCCCACTTTTGCGAATAGGTTCCCTGTGTTGCAACAGTAGTAGCTCGCTAAGAAGTGTTTATATCAAGTATATCTGAGTGTTGTCTAATTAGAAGCCCGATTAGTTTAGCTGGTAAGGCAGAATCAATATGTGTATGTATCTACCGAAAGTATTTTGAAGAGACTTTTGTAAATCTCGATCGCAGCTTGATGCATAATCTGAAGCAATATCTTTTACGAAAACCGCTGAATAGTCTCAGCTGAATCTTCCATTCGGTTCGTCGTCTGATGCCTTCGATTAAGAACGACTAAAATGAAAAATCGAAAACTAAGCAAGATAAATATCAAAGAACAAAAGAATATAACGAGAAGGGAAAGAAATTCAAATAAAATGAAACTACCTCAAATTTTTGCAAGCATAGAACACAATGAATTTTTCGAGACAAGTTTTCTAAAATGAACAAATACAAATAAACCAAAGGGATCCGAGGAATCGGAACCGAACCACACAAGGGAAGTACATATATACGCGTAGTACACAGATTAAAAGATACAAGGGGAAAGATACAAGATACAAGAACCGTAGGCTAACACACACATATTTTGCTAAATTTGGATACAGTCTGTTTAGAATAAGCACAGCTCCGGGAATCGAGTTCGAGTTTCAATTCATTTACCTTCGAGTTCCATTTCGAGGTCGATCCTTAGGAGCGACCCCAACTCTCCCCATCAGATTATCCAGACATGCGTTTGTAAATAGAGGAGTTTACCAGCAAGATACATATATATTCGATATCATAACCATAATTCGTAATGTTAATACTGCAACCGCTTTAATTAATTACAGAGAGTATGGCATTTACCAGGCGTACGTACATAACCATGCAAACCATACATATACATACATACACGTGTATACCCCAAAATGTATTGCTAAACCTAAACTTATTTCAAAGAATGGCCAGATTGGTTTTAGATTCAGTTCTGGCCAGGGTCCCGAAGGGATATCCGACCCCACACACCAGCAGAGACATGAACACAGCCGAACAGCAGCCATGTGGCTTCAGGTGTAACTAATGTAATCAAAAGAATTATATACATATATTATTGAACTCTATATACACAACTTAGTAGAAGAAGACGAACACGAAGAACTTGTAATGCGCTGAGAAATGAAAAATATATGGAAAACAAATACTACTCCGCCTTGGCAGTTTTATTTTAAAGCCATGGCTGGGCATTTTTACTTTTCAGATGGAGCAGCTCTTCTCTGGGGTCTCTGGGGCGAACCCAATCTGGATCCCTCTTAGAAGGAATACAGTTACACAGCCATGGAGATGGCTTCAAATTATATCCTTATACTGAATCCCCTTGCCTATCTCCAGCGGGAAATCTTAGTAGACGTGACTAACTAAAAGAACTCGTAATACGTAGAGAAATGAAAAATATATGGAATATAACCTTACCTGGTCTTATAACCAGCGTCATTTAATTCAATAGGAAGAAGAATTACACACCATCTATATTCATACCGGATTGTGGGAACTACAACAAGAAAGGAAAGCTAACTTCGGGCGGAGCCGAAGTTTATATACCCTTGCAGTTCAAACCGGATATATATCGCAAACATCGGATTAAATTTGCAGATCCTTATGAGAGTATGAAAATATAACCAATTTATCACAATAAAAAATCTAAAACAAAGTACCAAGATACCATCATCAAAAATACCAAAGTTGGTATTTTTACCTAATACCATTTCCGATCGTTCAGTTATATGGCAGCTATAATATATAGTCGGCCGATCGTTATTAAATTTAGTAGGATCAACTGGCCAAAAATGGAATCTGTACTAAGTTCCAGCTTTCTATCTTCAAAAACACGAAAGTTGGGTAATTTTCGATTGTTCAGTTATATGGCAGCTATAGGATATAGTCGGCTGATCCTTATGAAATTTGGCATGTTGTATTATTTTGCATTTTGCAAAAATAGCATTCGTACAAAATTTGAACTCCCTAACTCTTAAAAAACCGAAGTTATAGCATTTCCGATCAATCAGTTATATGGCAGCTATAGGATATAGTTCCGACTTATATACTGCGTGCAAAGGAAAGAAGGGTGTGTGCGATGTTTCAAGACGATAGCTTTAAAACTGAGAGACTAGTTCGCGTAGAAACAGACAGACAGACAGACGGACAGACGGACATGCTCATATCAACTCAGGAGGTGATCCTGATCAAGAATATATATACTTTATAGGGTCGGAGATGTCTCCTTCACTGCGTTGCACACTTTTGGATAAAATTATAATACCCTCTGCAAGGGTATAAAAACCTCTTCTCCGGGTCGAAGTTAACCTGGATCCCTCTTATACAGCCTTCTTTTAACTGAACTTTACAATTATTAAATAGCAACAATATTTACGCACCTCCTCCTTAGAAACACCTTAGAAGAAGAAGGAAATTGGAATCTTATACTTTATCTTAAATTGGAATACTTGGGCTTGGTAGTTTTATTATGAAGCCAAGCCATGGCGTTTTTGAGATCTTAAGATCGACTTTGAAGTTCAAACACCTCCTCTCTGAAGGGCTGAAGGTATTTTTGCATCTTTTTATTGAATATCAACAATATTTACACTGCATTTATGTTAATCTTGGATTATATATACTTACACCTTTCTGGCTTTAACTGGAAACCTTTTCTAGCCGCAAGGCGATTTCGTTTTTCGAGGCGATGACCGGACTAGTGGCAGCCCACTCGATCGTCTTCGGGGTCTGGTCGCTCATATGGACCCGGTGGTTGCGCAACAGATGCACCAATCCCAGTTTCGACTGCAGGAGGCCCAGACGCATTCCGATGCAGTTGCGCGGACCCACTCCGAAGGGCATGTAGGCGTCCATGTTCAGGTTGCTGCGATTGGCGGGGTCGAAGCGCTCCGGGTCGAACTTTTCCGGCTCCGGCCAGTACTGCGGGTCGTGGTGGATGGCCAAGGTGGACACGTATACGGGCATGCCGTGCGGCAGCGCCATGGAGTGGTGCGGTTCCAGGGTAAACTTCTCGCCCTCCTCCGGCTGGGCGCATTGCCGCTCAGCGTAGCCGACGATAGGGTACTTTCGCAAGGTTTCATTCACCACCTGGGTAAGGTAGGGCATCTCCTGGATGCGCTCGTAGCTGATGTGGTCCTCGTCTCCGAAGTAGTCGGTAATCTCCTGGCGCAAGCGGTCTTGAATGGACTCGTTCTGGACCAGCTCGTACAGCGTCAGAGTCATGGTTGAGGAGCTCGTCTCGAACCCGGCCGTTTGAAAAATGGCGGCTTGGGCGACCAGGTAGTCCAGGTCCTTGTACTTGTGCAGCTGGTCGGGGTTGCCTTCCGCTTCCCGCTTCAGAGCCAGCAGAATGTCCACAAGGTCGTTTCTCTTAACGCCCGTCCGTTCGCGTTCGGCCAGGACGTAGTTGATGGTGTTCCTGATAAACTTGGTGGTCTCCTTTGAGAAGAGCTTCACGCGGGCAATGGACACCAGGGCCGGCAGCATGAAGATAATGGTAAAGTCGATCGCCCTGCTCCAGGTCACGGCGAAGATGGCCTGGTTGTGGTGGAAGAACTCGCTCTCGGCATTCTTCAACGCGTTGGCCTCCACCCCGAAGGCAATGGTGGCGATCAGGTCGGTGGTGAAGCGGGCGCACAGATTCTTTATCGGAACCGACCCTCCGGCCAGTCTGTCAGCACTGTTCTCCAGGTCCTTGCCGATCTGAAAAAAATAATGACAGAGTTTTAGAAACCATTTCAATGAATCAAATCAGGAAGATATATTTTCTTTTTTATATCGAGATACTTTTAACATTCTTAAAGATAAAAAATCTTTGATACTGCACATCTTCTATTTTTTATATATGATTGAAGAAAAATATGGTATGGTATAATATTATGTGCTATTAAAAGGTAGGTATAATACCATCAAGGTATTTTGCAAAATGTCATAATAAATAATAGGTTGAAAGCTTTTTATACCCTTGCAGAGGGTATTATAATTTTGGTCAAAAGTGTGCAACGCAGTGAAGGAGACATCTCCGACCCTATAAAGTATATATATTCTTGATCAGGATCACCTCCTGAGTTGATATGAGCATGTCCGTCTGTCCGTCTGTCTGTCTGTCTGTTTCTACGCGAACTAGTCTCTCAGTTTTAAAGCTATCGTCTTGAAACATCGCACACACCCTTCTTTCCTTTGCACGCAGTATATAAGTCGGAACGGGATCGGCCGACTATATCATATAGCTGCCATATAACTGATTGATCGGAAATGGTATAACTTTGGTGTTTTTAGAGTTACCGAGATTTTTTCAGATTTTGTACGAATGCTACTTTTGGCAAAATAATACAACATGCCGAATTTCATAAGGATCAGCCGACTATATCCTATAGCTGCCATATAACTGAACAATCGAAAATTACCCAACTTTCGTGTTTTTGAAGATAGAAAGCTGGAACTTAGTACAGATTCCATTTTTGGCCAGTTGATCCTACTAAATTTAATAACGATCGGCCGACTATATATTATAGCTGCCATATAACTGAACGATCGGAAATGGTATTAGGTAAAAATCCCAACTTTGGTATTTTCGAAGATGGAAGCTTGGTACTTTGTTTTAGATTTTTTATTGTAATAAATTGGTTATATTATGATATTCTCATAAGGATCGGCCAATTTAATCCTATGTTTGCGATATGTATCCGGTTTTAACTGCAAGGGTATATCAACTTCGGCTCCGCCCGAAGTTAGCTTTCCTTTCTTGTTTTATTTATATATTATCGAAGAAATACATAGATATAGAAATACGATAGTAAAAAACTATGAAGATAAACCTATTAGGGTCTCAAATTTTTAAAATCTACTCAATGTTTGCTAAGTACTATAGGCAGTTTTAATTTGCATGCATTGTATATATACATATGTACATATGTACATATACATATGTAATGAATAGGGGTGGTTTGAAAACCTGAAATTGTTTGGAGTAAACCTGAGATACTTGTTTGCGTGAAACGAACGGACACGCGTCTGTGATTTAATAATATAATATTATATTAATCTGGGAGGGGGACCAAACCGAAAATATATGCATTTACTTTGTACAGTTCTACGTATACTTTTGTATATTATTTGTGTAACTACCCTATGTAGGGATGTGAAAATAATAAGATCATTAAATATAACCATTTTTACCTTGACCATTAGAGGATACATCTGCTTAATCTTGCCAGAAGTGAATACGGGAGAGATCTTGTTGCGCAGCTCCTTCCACTCCGGGCTGCGGGCGAAGAAGAGATTATTGAAGCCAAGGGCATCGTTGTGCGGATCCGTTTGAAGAACGCGGTTGTGGAAGTACTGGAACTTCTTGATCATCACCGTCTTGATCAGGTCTAGATCGCGAACGACCAGGGCCGGCTTGTAGGCCAGGAAGACGCCCACAAAGGGCTCCTTTTCGAAGCCGGGGGCCTCGTGGAACTTCTTGAGTTGCTCGAAAAAAGGAACTCGGGCCGTCAGGAACTCTCGGGTGCAGCCCAGGACAGGCAGAGGTTGAATGAACTTGACACCATGGCGCTGCCAGAAGCTGAAGGCTCGCCTCTGCCAAATATAGAAAACGATCGCCAAAGTGGCGATCAACAGAAGAAACTCAGTCGACATAGTGGCAGCTTGAAACGCAAAAAGCTACTAGTTTGGTATCACAAACAGGCTGCTTTTAAATGTTTGCCAAAGCTTTTCCAAAAGCAAGCAAAACATCTATTATAGAGGTTCGACCGAAGCGTAGGTTCTCTGCCAATATACATATTTGCGCACTTATCAGATGGCAGACGATCCCCACACTCGAAAAAATGATCCGTTTTAAATTTATAATAGATTTTAATAATAATAGTAGATAAAACTAGTGCGGCAATATTTACAAGTGGAATAAAAGGGGTCAAACGCTATTTCCATCCATGGAATAATTTAATCTTAGACAGTTCTGTGTTTCCAGTATCACAGTTGAAGATTGCTTTTCCAAGTGTGCACAAGCTTTTGATAAAGTATTTTAAATGCCATTTCATACTCGCCAGGCCGAACGTATTTCGCTTAGACTTCGTGACTTTGCAAAAAAAGTATAAACAGTTTTTTCAGCTATTGATCAAGTCAGCATTAGTCTCCCAAGCAAGCCGCGAGGAAACCCGCCCGACAAGACTCTCTCTCATTTAAGCTCATTTAATTTAAGTTCGCTGGTCTGCGTTATCAACCCCAAGGGTCTGGGTGGCCCCGAAGTCTGCAACATGCGCAGCTAGTGACTGCTGTAGATACGCTGACTTACTTTAAGAACATAACCAGACCAACCTCCATCGAACGTCAATTGGTAGAACGATTTGTTGTCAAATTACAGGGCTCCATTTTAAAGAGGACCTTCTTAAGCTTTGGAGACTGCTCTTGGCTTTAATATAGTATACTTACCAAAACGTTCCCAAATAGTCAGACCCCTAAAGGACTTCACAAAAATCAAAATCCCGTAGCCACCACACCAACAAAGTCCTAACCAGATATATTAGGCGAGTCAAATCGGCAATAGTTTAGTTTCTTTCTAATATAATTCTATTATTTATCCGGACTTGTAGAGTACAAGGGTATATTGCCAGTACAGGAAGGTTTTTGGAAAAATGTTTCATTTCAAATTATTTTTATAGTTAATAGGTTTATAGTTAAGTATAGTTATTTAGTTATATTATATTATATTATTTTTTGAGGAGTAATATACTTTTTAATCTGATTCCTTACTGAATACGTCTTCGGTTGTTTTTTTCCAGCGGAAAAGTATGCAACAAAAAAAAAGGTTAGTTAAAGTTTAGGTGGAAGAGACGAGTACAGGGTATAATTTAGTCGAGAAACTCGGCTATAGCCGTCCATTCTTGTTTTTTTCTTACAAGTTTTCAACGCAGTGTAGATCCATTGACCCTAGACTTGATCAAGAGCCACCCTCAAGTCGACAAGCATTTCTGCCCATTAAAAGCTAAAAACATCCAACTTTTATATAATCACTGTGGACGGTAGTCCACGAGTGACGAAGCGTGCGTGCTCTGGCCTAAATATAGACTTCATAGAGTCGGAAAAAATTTCGCTGTTATGTGCATCAGTAGAATCAGTACTCCACTAGTACCGGGTAAAGAAGACTAGAGGTTGATCTCTATTTCTGCTCCAAGCTAATATATAATTTTCGTGCCATGCGACGCATATTAGGAATATTGTTTCTATTTGGATGTGTGATCTTTATCGCAGTGGAATATAATCATAGTCCAGTGAAATTATACGATCGGTTATTTGGGCTTTAAAGACCTGTTTTTTACTGAAAAACCCCGTTCTTAAATCTTCGGACCAGAGCCTCCGCCCATTTAAAGAAATTGTCTTTGGAAATTAGAAATTACAATTTATTTCATACAATGTCTGTTGTTGATGGTTGTTTACTTTGATGTTGTTTCGAATACACAGTTACAGTTACTAAAACCTCGCCATCGATTGCGTATATGTATAGGTAGGGGTGCAACTTAAACAAATAACAATAAGAACTCGTGGTACAATTGGAACGCATTACATCTAGCAATTACCAACGAAGTCCACACAAGGATGCTCTTAGAACAGTTGGGATGCGAGTTCTTCGAATTGTCAACTGATGGATCGTGCTGCTCTTCCCGTTTCCAGAGGTCCCACTCCCCAACGCAATGTGGACGCAACACTGGCGCCACACCACTGCGTCGAGGTGGGAGGGACGAACACCGGATAGGGGTCGAGCGGCAACGGCACATATTTATATACAAATGCTAATTGTGTGGGTCGTGTACAGGTTGTTGTTGTGGTCTTAGATGTGTGTGTGCCTTATTGTAGGGGCGGGAGGCAGGGAAGCGGAACGGGAAGTCCCGGGGAGTTGACGCCCCCGCCAGGTTGAGCTCCTCCGCAGTCTCAGCATCATGAATGCATCGGGGTCCAACGGGCAGGGGTGGTGTCCGCTCCTCGGGGCGTCGTCGGTCCGCTTGCCTCGCCTCCCTCACCAGTTCGTGTTGTTGTCCGTCCAGTCCCGCCACACAAATAGGCCTGATGTGGTGTCGGTTGGGCTTCAGTGTTCCTGCTTATAACTTCTAATTTGTTGGGATTTTACAATTTTTTTTGTTGGATTTTGTAGCGGACTCGTGCTGCTGATTTGTTGGTATGAGTTTGCAGCACTCGCCCGCTCTTTTTGGGTTCTGCTTGCACGACTTTAGATGTTGGTATTCTGGTTTGTTTATAATTTTGCTACTACCATTTCTTGTTAATATTTTATACATAATATATATTTTATATATAATATTTTACTATACAATAACAGCGGAAAAATTGTGTGTTGGGGTAGTTGTTGCAGTATTTTTCGGTTTCTCAGCTTTGCATTTCATACGTTTTTATAACAACTTTCTCATGTTAATATGTATAATTGTTTATGATTTCTTGTTTAATATATATATTTTGTATATATTATGTATATCAATACCGTAATTGTTGTATTACCATCTTCTTATCACAAAAAATCATAATTATATATATATAATTTATTATTATTAATTTTTAATGTATTATTCTTAGAATTGAACAATAATTAAAAATAAACATAGGACTTAGTTACATTTTGTATGTGTGTGTGTGTTGGTTGTGTGTGTGTGTATGTGAATGATTGCATGTAGTTGGTTTTCGCAGTAGACGTTGAAGTATTGCCAAGCCCGGCCCCCGCCCGCACTAACAGGCTTCCGGCGCCAGCTGTGCTGGCCTTCCACCCTGGGAGGGTGCGCCCAAACAGCCGAGTCGACACCAGCCCGGGGGCCGGTGCATTCGGAAAGCCGTTTAGGTGGCTGGGTGCGGGTGCGGGTGGGGGCGATGGTGGTATGTGGCTTGGGTTGTTCTTATGTTTTGGCCCTTTCGCTAAATTTGTTGATCTCTTGCTGCAGCCGCGACAGGCTCAATACAAATTTACAAAGTTTCTCTGACAATTGTTGTTTGTTGATTTCTTTACAGTTTTCTTTTTGTTTAACGAACTTTACATATACACTAAACATTATTTAATAATAATAATGGAAAAAACAAATAACAAAGAGCACACAAATTTGTGGAGCGAAAAATAATAAGTAAAAGAGAAGGATTTCTTGATATAGCAAAAATCATAATTATTACAACTTTACGAACTTAACTGCAAAAATTGTTTTCCAAGTTTAAGACTGATTTTGAACGGAAAATAACTAAGCTAAACCACGCGCCAGCGAGTCTAGGTGACAGTGGAAAGAGCAGCAGGCACAAGGGCCACAATAGGGCAGTGCGCGGCGGATCTCTGGCAGCCCGCCAGGTCGAACTACTGGTTGTGGTCGTTCGCCTGGTGGTTGCCCCTAGTGTGGTTGTTGCTGTTGCTATGTACAAACGGCCGCCGCCAGGGCTGCCACCGCACGCGCACTGCTGCTGCTGTTGGCTTTGATTGTTTGTGGACACATTGTTACCTGCTCCTGCGCCGGATGGGGCTGCTGATGGTGTTGCTTCGGCTGCTGGTGACTGCTGGGCGCTGTTTGTCTATTTGTTGTTGTGTTTTTGCATTGATTGATTTATTTCGTGTACAGGTAAATGGCCACAATCAAACCGTAGAGACCCAACACTTCGGCGAAAATGAGAATCAGGATCATTCCGACGAACAGTCTGGGCTGCTGGGCTGTGCCGCGGACACCAGCGTCTCCCACGATGCCGATCGCAAAACCAGCTGCCAGGCCGGAGAAGCCCACCGCCAGACCGGCTCCCAAGTGTATGAAGCCCCTAATGGGATGAATGTAAAGGTTAGAAACTCGATATGCACTCCGGTGTGGTTCGATTTAAATATTTACTTGAACAGGGTGTACTTGGAGGGCTCTTCTAGCGCGCCGGCGATCAGCACAGCCACGACCAGGCCGTAGATGGCAATGATACCCGCCATGACCACAGGAATGATGGATTTCATGATCAGTTCGGGACGCATCACTGACATGGCAGCAATACCGGTACCAGACTTAGCAGTGCCATAGGCAGCGCCCAGAGCTGTTGGAGAAAGACAGTGGGAGGTTCATTAGTTTTAGTTCCAGTGCATCCAGTATTCTACTATATAACATAGGTTCTTCAGCTAAGACATTCTGAACCAAATTTGATATCGGTAGCGTTACGCAACTTACACAATTTCTACCCATTCTGCCACTGCCCGTAAAATGCCAATGCCATGAGTTGGGCCAGCCACCACTTTGTGTGGATCGGCGATTGCAGCAGTAAGCAGTCACATGATCGTCTATAACTGACGTGTTCGATGAAAAAGCCCCCTATGCTTCCTGTCCGCCCTCCACTCCACTTGGGCAGCCCCAAAAGTGCCACTCATCGCCGAGCTGAGTTCGCTGGCAATCGACTGACTGCTCCTCTCAAATTCCACTGTTGGTCGAATCAGCAGTTTGGCTGCTCTCTCTGCCTCTGGGAGTCATAATTGAAACCCGCAGCTGAAATTCTGATAAGGCCAAAGACAATGTGTACATGTGTACAGGGCCCAGCTGGTCTTCGGGGGAGGCGACTGGCCAGGAAGGGAGCTGGGTAACAGATCAGTGTCATTGGAACAGGTAGCCCAGTCCCAGGGGGAGCTGTTTTGCTGGTGGCCAGGCCATGGAAGCGCAAAACCTGTTTCAAATGACGGTCAGCAGTTCGATCGCAAGTCGCCAGTGCGAGTGTGTTTGTGGGAGAGTGGGAGAGGAAACTGATAAATCGAATTAAGTATCACTCGCAACACCCAACTCACACAACAAGCTGATATACGCAAATACACACTCAAATGGGTGTATTCGAGGAGAGCGCCAGAGTTAACGGAGCGGGAGAGGCCCCCGCTCGGTCATGTGACTTAACGTTATTAACGTGTTTTAAAGCCCAAAAAGCTTTAATTACTGCCATTAAGTTAGATTGGGCTACCGAGGGATAAAGTGGGCTCAGGGAAGCAAAGTATACTACATAAGGCAGAAGATCCATTGAGAAACAATATTGATGCATTGTAAAAGTAATATGCGTGCGGCCCGCATTGCTCCCAATTGTGATTAATTAATAAGGGTCAGGCATGGAAGAAGCCACTCAGGCTTGTAGAACTCGTAGTCTATAAGGCTGTTGCTGGTTCGGATCCCCCATATCCGATGAGACTCCAACACAATTCCGACTAATTGCAGCTACTTGGTAGTCATAACAAAAGGCTGAAGTGGCATTGATGTGTTTTTAACCGCAACTGTTGAGAATTCCAAACACATTCGCGCTGTTTGTGGGTATTGCCTCTATCGAGCGACAGACGGCATCGCAGACGAGTGAGTGGGCGTCGAAAACAAAGTATCGGGAGGGAAAACGGGGAGAATCCCCGCCGGATTGGCAACTAAGAGTCAACAGCAAGTGCCAGCGCATTCAAATGGGATTATAATTAAAATTAGGAGATAGCAAGAGCTGAGAGAGCCCCGAAATCTGAAAACTACAAGCGTCACAGCTGAGTAAGCACCATCTCGGCGACTAAGAGAAGCCACAGAACGATAATAAATGGAATATCCGAGAGATCAGAGGCCAATTGGCTTCATCTGAAGGTGGGCTTTGATTCCTCCTTGCGGTGGAGAGGAGGGACACCCTCGCTGCTGGTTATCAGGTGCGGTGCGCGGTACGTGATAGCCACCGCGTTCATTGATTAAAGTGCAATCTAGGCCGCTGGTGAGACGGACATGCGCCTGCTCACCCAACACACGGTGAATGGACTGCCGCCCACCCACACCATCAAGCTCAAGCAGGAAATTATAAAAGCGGAGCCTGGCAAACTCTGGCGATGTGGCAAAGCCACGTGCATCCTTCAATTAAATGCCAGCCCGTGCCTTTACATAATTTACTAGCCAGCGACTACGCTACCATTCTCTGTATATCTACTATGTTTCGGCCACTGCGGTTGCGCAGGCAATCGTGGGTGGGAGTGTACGTGCGGGTAGCTGGATGTCACTGTGTGAAGGACTTCCAAGTCACTTCGGGTATTTTTAGCCCTGGCGGAGGCGGATGCTGGACTTGTGTCGCACCCAGTGCCAGAGGGCCAGGACTGATAAGAACCCAGCATTCGAGCAACGCCCATTATTCGCTGGCCAGTGAGTCAGTGCGTCCGGCAGCGGAAAAGCCAACCGCTTTGGAGAGATTGGAGATCACTCATGTGATCGTGCGGGAACGGCATTGCCAGATCCACCGGATCCCATCCCCACTATCAAAAACCTTAAATTGATTTATGCTGTTGACTTTAATTGCATAAGCAGTTGACTGGCTTTGTAGTCGTCGGGCATTGATAATGGGCCAGGTAAACACATGGGGAACCTGGCCCTGTGCTATCAGAACGGGGGGCGAGGGCTAGGTGCAAATCACAAGACGGGTTCCAGAGCGTGATATAAGGATTGCGTCACGAACGAGTTGGCTTAGAGGAAAGCGTTTGGAGAGGAGAATCAGAGCAACCTGCTTCTACCTATTGTTTTTTGATACCCTGTTGCCCATTTGTTGCGACAGTTACTGAAGCTTTCCTATCTTATCGCGCCAAGTCAATTGGTAAATAAGCTACTTATCAAGCAGGTTGAATACAGAATGAGTGGGCCTGGTAATATGTGAAAAAACGATCGTTCCCTAGCCATGTGACGCGGCCCAGGCACCTATTGATCATTAAGAAGACGGTTTTGGCATGTGATTAGTACCTAGAAATATTTCCAATTACAGGGGTTTCATGACAAACAATTATCAGCTGATCGGGGGTGTTTGTAAGCAGGGAAATGCGATCAGGGCACGCGCCGTTGGAAAAATAAACTCTCCGCGCTGCAAGGGATTTCTCGAGTTTATTTTTCCAAATTACATTTTAATCGAGAAACAAAAAGGAAAACTTTAATATGGCAACACTGCCAGCTGGTCTTGTGACTGTTGTGGGAAAGGGAAAGCGAGTTTCATAAACTTCACCAAAAACAGTAACTCTCTCATTCTCACTCACACAAACGAACTCAATGCCACCGAGGGCGAGAGAGTCGCACAGTTCCAAGAGAGATGAAAAGAGAACTGAAGTCGTTAGTGTGAGTGTATGAGTAATGCTGTATTTAGCAAAAGTCAAATTTTATTTTATAATGCGGCCACAGCGGAATAACCTTTGAAAATTTTTAAAACTTCTACAGGTGGGAATGGGCTGGCACTATTTTGCTCCAAAGGGCAGTCCCCTAATCGGGAATATGTCAAATTTATTGCTAGTCACGCGCACACACGCGAGAGGTGGAGCTCCATTGTGTGCGTGAATTTGTCTACACTTGCCGCTATTTGGCATTACTACCACCTACGAAGGCGCTCACCTACACAGCCACTACTGGCTTCTGTAATCTTCCTCTTCCACCCTTTACGCCACACAATGTTCGATTTTTCACAGCATGGCATTGCAGGCATCTGAATCTAATTCTAGCTCACGATTCGGTTCCAACTTACCCGAGAAGATGATGGCGGAGGCGGCGCCCATAACACCGAAGAAGGGGCCATAGATTGGGTTGTCGCTGCTCACTTCAGAAGACATTTTGCTTTGTTTGTTGTGTTTGTTTTAGGCTAAAAAAAAGAAGAATAGGTTGGGAATTGTAGTACGCTTCAACTGGCAACAACTAGTTAGACTTCAACAAAAGTTCATGTGTATGCGTTTCCCCGAGTCGAAACAAAGTATTTTTATTATATGTACAATATATGTGGATATATGTAAAATTATTTACGCTGCTCTGCGAACACACTGCTGCTGCGTCGACGAATTTTTTGCGAATGAGCGAGTGAGCGCGCAAAATGAAACGAGACTGAGACTGAAACTGGACGAGTGTCGGAGTATCGGTGAGAGATTATTGAATTTTGTCATGTGTATGTGTCGTCATGTGCCTGTGTGCGTTGAAGAGCGAGCGCATGACAGAACGGCAATCAGCGATTGGCAATGACAACGGCAACGGCCTGGAAAAATCACACCCACATTGTCACATGCGAGCTGTTTAAAACTTCACTTGAATAGCCGTTTAAAACTTGTACTTTCCGACATATTTCACATATTCCATCATGGTTTTTCGTACTTTTCACTGTCTCTCCGCTCTCTGCGCAGGCGCTCTCTTTGCGAGATGGCTTTTTGTGTGTGTACGTGCGTACATGTGTCGTGGCAGAAAATTTGGTAAAAATTTTCTTTCTCGTTCAACTTGACTCGAATTCAAGTGGTCGCAGCAGGAGTGTGTTATCAGCGTAGATTAGGACTTTTCGAGGAACTTTTTCTCACATGACCGCTTATTTACTTTGTTTTTTTCCACTCACGTGATTAGAAATCTAATTAAAGCAATTGCTGCTCTGTGGCTGGCTTCCTCGGGTTGCTGCTGGCTGCTGCTGCTCGGAGCTTGAAGCTTTGCTTGGCTTTTATAAACTTTAGTCACGGGGCTGACGTCTAGAGGTGGTACACGACCAGAAGCATCGAATAAATTCATTCGACTTTCGTCCCAATTATCGATTTTTAGTTGCATCACTCTTTTTCAGTGTTTTTAAACGCTGGGTATAATTAAATCGATGTATCGATAGCACTATTTGATAGTACCATCGATAAGTGTCTGTGAAATTGTCTACTGCGATTACCAGAAGGAAAAGTTCTGCAAAATGGAAATAAACAAAGTTTTTTTTTGTCTATTTGATAATATAAAAATTTCATAAATAAATTTTGAAATATATATTTCTTAAAATTTATATATTAATAAAATTTATTTATTAATATTAATAAATAAATAAATTTCAATATTTGGTGATGGTCATAAAAAATTATATTAAAAATATTGACGAAAATATTTAAATATAATTATAACAAATTCAATAAAATGTCTTCGTAAATAGAAAATTAAACATCTTTCATAGAAAATTTTTTTTCTGTTATAACTATGCACGGCAAAGTACATGGTGACGAACCGCATGCCTTTGCGGGCACGTGAAAACATATACATATAGCCGCAGCATTAAAAATTTTCTGTGTGCGTCGTATTTAATGAGTCATGTTCCAACAAAATGTATTACTCTAATCAGATAATTTTTATAAAACATTTGCCAAGAGTCTATAAGTTTGGGAGAAATTTGAGTAAATTGGGAAATTTGGCATTGGAGTCTCCAGACAAAATATTTCTTCCTAATAACATTGACGAATCAATCATTCCAATCATTTTTTAGAAGCTATTAAAGAAAACCCGATTTTTTTTTTAGAAAATGTTATTTTGTTTTTCCCAATATAGTTAGTTAGTTACTTAAGTTAGGTACGTTAGTTACTTAAATACAAACCACATTTGTTCTACACTTTTTTAAAATACCTAAAAATTACATAAAAATGTTTAACTTTTTAAAGTAAATAAACGAAAAAAACCTTTTTAAATGAAAATATTCATAACTTTATAACCAATAAATATTCTAACCAATAATAAAATAATAACCAATAGATCTAAACATGCTTTATTTTGCTGGAATGGTTTATTTTTTAATTTATTAAACTTTCTTTAAGACCAAACGTCTAAATAGTCAAAAATCTGAAGTTACGGCTTTAGCCGAGTTTTCCGACGTATAATACCCTGAACTCATCTCTTCAATACAATTTAACTATCCTTTAAAGTTTAAATTTTACCGGTATGGATTCTCAGCAATAGATTTTTGTTGCATACTTTTGCGCTTGGGAAAAACAACAGCTTTAGGCCCCCCACCAGCCATACTACCGATTCAGTAGGAAAGCAGACTCAATAGTCTTCAATCTTTAAAAATTCTTTAACTCCGTATATATTTGGCTGGTTCTTAAACCCTTCAAGAGGGAATTATAATTTTGGTCAAAAGTGCAACGCCATGAATGAGTATAAAGTATATATACTCTTGATCGGGATCACCTCCTAAGTTGATAAGCATGTCCGTCGGTCTGTTTCTACGCAAACTAGTCTCTCAGTTTTAAAGCTATTGTCTTGAAACTTTGCACACACCTTTCTTTCCTTTAGTTCTTTCCTTTCCAGTATATAATCCTATAGCTGCCATAAAACTGATTGATCGGAAATATTATATTGGTGTTTTTAGAGTTTGAGAGTTCAAATTTTACAAGGGATCTATTTTTGGCAAAATAATACAACTCTCGTGTTTAAGCTGGAACTAAGTACACATTCTATTTTTGGTCAGTTAATCCGACCTACTAAATTTCATAAGGATCGGCCGACTATGACTTATAGCTGCCATATAACTGAACGATCGGAAATGGTGTTTGGTAAAAATACAAACTTTGGTGTTCTTGATGATAGAGCAATTTGGAATTTTTTGAATATTTTGTATTCTAATAAATTGGCCAACTATATCCGGTTTTTGCGATATATATCCGGTTTTAACTGCCAGGGTATATTAACTTTTGCCCCGACCTAGCTTTCCTTTTTTGTTTCCAATTATTAATGGTACGGAAGGCTGTTAGTTAAAAAATCATGGTACTAAATGGTACCTGTATATACAAACATATGTATGTTGTATAATGAGATATGCAGTCAAATATCAGGAAAATAAAATGCAATTCGCGAAATCATGAATTGAGTGATATTTATGAGCGAAATGCACGAGCTAAAAAATTTAAAATAGTTCAAAATTAATAAAGAAAAACGCCATTTTAAGTTTACACCTATTTAAACAATTTTATTAACTAATTACACGAATTATCGGTAGATAACAAAGGAGCATCGCCCAGCCGTATTTTAGTACTTTTCTAATGCACGTGTCAGAAGGTTGTTCATGTTGGTCAGGAGCATTCGGGGATCCTCCGCCAATCCAGCACCCACCATCGCGTTTGCAAAGAGCTGTTTGGCTATGAGCTGGGCCAGCTCCTGGTCGCTTTCACGAAGCTTATTGAGCTTCTTGATGATAGGATGCCTACAACACATATTTGTGAAAAAACTGATTTAAAATAATATTAAAAATAAACTCACTTTGGGTTAATTTCAAATTCGGGCTGCAGCAGAGCAAATCGATTCTGCTCTGGAACCTGGTGGCTTTGAGTGCGAATGAAGTGACGCGCCGCTGCCATTTCCTCAACGGTAATTACACACGGATGAGTGTCCAAGCGGGAAGTGGCCTTTACCTTGGCGACTTGGCCCTTTAGTTCTCCTTCCAGCCAGGGAAGTAGAGAGTCCAGTTCAGAGCGCAGCAAACTGCCTTCGCCAAAGTCGGTGGCAGCATTAACATCCTTAGACTCCTCGCGCATCTCTTTTTCTACAGACACCAGCTTTTTGCTTTTGAATTTGCCCAGTTGCATCAGGACCAGCTCGTCATATGGCTCGTAACAGAATAGAACCAGTTCGTTACGCTTCTTTAGACTCTCGTAGTAGGGCGACGACTCGGCCAGGACTCGGTTGGGCGCTGCCAAGTAGTAAATGTTCTGCTGCTCAGCTGGAACAGTCTTGTAGTATTCCTCCAGAGACATACGACCACTTGGCGTATCTGACTTGGAAGAATCAAAACGCAGGAGCTTGGCAACCTCTTCCTTCTCGGCAGGGTCATTGGAAGTGACGATCCCCTCCTTTAAGAAAAGTCCGTAGTCCTGATAGAAGGCCTCGTACTCTTCTGGTTGCTTTTTGGCGCGTTCCTGCAGGAAGCGGATAACTCTGGTGGAGATCACACTCGAAAGCTTGCGGATTAAGCTGCTGTTCTGGAGCAGTTCACGGCTGAGATTCAGTGGAATGTCCTCGGAGTCGACTACGCCCTTTACGAAACGCAGCCATTTTGGCAGTAAGTGCTCGGTTTTAGATTGGATGAGCACTTTGCGAGTATAGAGGGCAACGCCAGTGTTTCCGTCGCGAGACATCTCAAACAGACCGGGCTTGCCCTCCGGGAAGTACAGTAGCGCATGAATGCTTAGCGGCACATCGGCGTTGTAATGGAGTGTGAAGCGGGGGATATCAAAGCTGTTGCTAATGAAACGGTAGAAGTCGTGGTGTTGTTCCTTGCTGATACTCTGAGGATCTAATAGCCACAACGGTTTGATCTCGTTAGCCTGTTTACCGTTAAGAAGGATCGGTGAGCCCACGAAGTTGCTGTACTTCTTTATTACAGCCTTGATGCGGTCTTCGTCAGCGTATTCCCTGCAATCCGTCTTCAGATGCAACACGATCTTTGTTCCCAGCTCGGCTTCCGACGTTTCCTCGATCTCATAAGAACCGCTACCATCCGTGGACCAGCGCAATCCAGGTGCATTTGGCACGGCCGCCCGAGTATAGACCTCAACCTTGTTGGCCACAATGAAGGCCGAGTAAAAGCCAACGCCGAACTGTCCAATAATGTTGGACGAAGCCTCAGACGAAGCACCTTTTTGGCTGCCCTTCATTTGCTCAAGGAACTGTTTGGAGCCGCTGCGAGCAATTGTACCAAGGTTGCTGATCAACTCCTCCTTTGTCATTCCTATTCCCGTGTCTTGGATAGTCAGTTGCATTAGCGGCTTGTCCGTGGTGATGCGGATCTCCAGAGGCCGATCCTTGCCCGCCAAGTCCGCTTCTCCACTGCTAAGAAGTGTATAACGGAACTTTTCAAGTGCATCGCTGGCATTAGAAATGAGTTCTCGGACGAAAACCTCATGGTCGGAGTACAGCGAGCGGGCCACAATGTCTAGCAGCTGCCGTGTTTCCGCCTGGAACTCGTGCTTGTCTACAACTGTTCCAGACTTAGCCTCTGTTTCAGTGGCAAAGCACCGCATCTGCAAGCCTGGAAAGGAGTAGACTGCTGTTACATAAAGATTTCGCCTGGATATCAAAAGATAGGTCTTACCAGCCGGCAATCGCTGCGAATCCACCGCACGACTGAGAGCACCCAAAGCAGGGCGACGGCATTGGCGCATTGACCCTGAAAGGCGGCATAGGTGACGTGCCTGGCCCAGCACTCCAATTGCTCGGACTGACATCTTGCGTAGCTGCCGGGAATTTCACTGCTTAAAAAAAATATGTTACTCAATTGAGGTTTGTTTCAGCGCACATGTGAAGTGTGACAGTGGTCCACTAAGCCACATAAAGCAAACTCTACGATAGTATCGTCTGATTATCTTTACAAGGTGACGATAATAATAATTATATGTTGATGGTTATTACAATTATAAATATATTCAATAAAAAAAAGTTTTTCGTCATAAATTATATATTTAAAATAATTTTTCAAATAATTTACAAACAAAACAAAACAAGGGGCGTAAAATTCATTGCTCACGCCTAAGAAGAGCATATGTATCTATCTATGACAGAATGCACACCACTATTCGATGTATCGATATGGAATTATGTATGCCACCCTGTGTACTGCTGTCCACTGTAACCATAATTCTCATTTTGTAATTGTTTCTCTTCAAATTCAAAATAACGGTTTTTTTTTTTTTTATCATGTTCGAGTTCGATTTTTGATAAAACACATTGTAATTTTACAGCACTGGTTCCTTGGGTTCCATTCCAGCACTGCCTCTGAGGAGGCCAAAATGCAACTCCGAAGAGCGTTTTCCAACACCATGCCATAAAAACGCGTCCGCGTCGTAATTTTTGTGGAGTTTTTAATTAGTTAATTTTATTATTGCGTGTCTTACCTATTCAAAATAATGTGTTAAGAAGTTACTGCTGACAAAAAACGCGAATTTTAGTGGAAATGAGCACCTCCACCATAGACAGTGTGCGGGTGCTGCTTCAGTCGCTACCCGCAGCTGCCAACAACGTTGGCGCCTTGCCGGGAGAAATGCAGACGCCGGGAAAGGCCATGGCGATGATGGCACCGGTAGGCACTCCACTGCGAGCCAGAAATCTAATACCGCCAGTGCCAGAGAGGGTCGAGGAAATACCGGTCTCAGCCCCTGAGGAGTTTTGGCGTGACCTGCAGCAGTTTCATGAGCGACGGGGGTAAAAGAAGAGCACTGCCTTTGTGGAACTCTACTTATAATTTTTTTGCCCTTCAGCACACCCATGACCCAAACGGCCAAGATTAATGGAAAACAGGTGGACTTGTACAAGCTATACCAAGAGGTGACCGATCGTGGTGGATTCAACAAAGTAAACCTGCGGGACGAGTGGGATGAGGTGTACAGTGCGTTAGAAACCCTTCGGGAGCGATGTGTCAATGGTACCGCTGGCATTAAGCATATCTACCGGCGTTATCTGGACAAGTACGAGCGCCTCAATTTCTTTGGTGAGGATCCGGACAAGATGGAGGCCCTGGAGGCGGCCATTGAGAATGCTGAGCTGGGCGGAGGTCGCGCTCGTTCAAGGGCTCTGGCCGGAGGAGGTGGAGGCGGTAGCTTAAGTAGCATCTTTGGTCTAGCACACTCAACGCTTCCTGCAGTACCAATGTCATACAACCAGCGGCAACACTCGGTGAATACAGAGCGACGGAGACAGTACAAGCTATCTACCCAGCTGCACCGGCACAGCAGCTACGAAAAGCTGTTGCTATCTTTGCTTTCGCCTTTGCCCAACGAGCAGGACTTTGCCATCAACGTGTGCACACTAATGGCCAACGAGGTGCGACACACTCTGCAGCTCTCAGAGTGCCCCAAGCTGCTGGACGTGCTTCTGGCCCACTTGGGTGTGTATGCAGATTTTACCATACGTCAGCTTTTCCAGCACAGCTATGCTGAGGTACGGCAGCATTCGCAGCTCAGTTTTTGGAGAGATCTATTGTACGACAGGCCGCAGATCCTTGAGCTCTACACAGATGAGCAGGCGTGGCTAGACAACGGTCTCATCACCAAGGAGGACAGCGAAGACTTCGCCGGTCGCAGTGATCTGCTGGCGGCCTGTGACGAGCTGGACTTCCTAAACCTGCGGCGCAGCCATGGCACAGACGAACGAATGGGCCAGCGAGTGCTTCAGATTGTCCAGCTCATTCGAACCCTTAGTTTCCATCAAGAAAATCACGCAATCCTTTCGTCTAACCGCACTCTTTGGCGATATCTGGTCATGGGTGCCAATGTACGATGGAGTAAGTATAAACAATAATATTTAAAATTTAATTCCATAGTTTGCTAAGGAATATTTAATTAAAATACCTTGTTCTTCAGGCAATGTTCACATTCAGGCTTTGGAAACGGCAGGTAACCTGGCCCATCAATTCGAGCTCCAGGACCCAACGACGGATGAGCTTTCGCGAAATCTATTGGCCACACTCTGCGAGGGCGTTGACTCGAATGACCGGGCTGTGGTCATCTGTTGCCTCGAGATCCTTTACAAGCTTTGTGGCCGGGAGGGAAATTCTCAGCATATCAACCGATGCCTGGGCCTGGACTTCTACCAGCGCGCTATGCTCTTGCTTTCGTTGACGGATGTGATGCTGTTGATATTTACCCTCGAGGCGGTCTATGCACTCAGCTCCCTTGGAGCTCGTCCCTGTTCGATGCTTATGCAGGTGCGCGGATTAGTGGACCAATTGGTGGCGCTTATAACGGTGGAAGCTCAGACATACGGCGCCGATGGATGCATCCTCATGCGCGTAGTAGAGGTGGTGCCGGGCAATATGATCGCTTCCATGTCCCAAAACGTCCCCGCCCTGCAGACGTCAGCTACGGGGGCAGCGGCTGCTGTTCTAAAATCGCTGCCCCCTTCTCTTCAGGTTGCTGTTAAGCCACCCGTGGCGCTTCCCACTCCCTCGCCTGCCCAGACCCAGGTACTATTGCCATTCGCGGAGCAGCCGGCCACATCCAGTTCTGTGCCGGCTCAGACAGTGACTGTAGTTCCAACTCTTCCGACTGTGCCCAGCCTACCGGTGCCTAGTTTGCCCCAGGTGCATCTACCAGTGCCCAGCCTGCCACAGGTGCAGTTGCCTCCAATTACCACGACGGTTGCGCTACCGACTCCGCCTTCCGCCCCTCAGAGCTTCACGCACGAGGACGAGCAGTACGCCCTGTCCTGGCTGGGAGCTACTTACGAGAGGGCAGGTTCTGGGAACGAGCTACGCGTAGAGCAAGCGGAGATGTACCGGATTTATCTATCCCACTGTCAGAAGTCTGGAAAGCTGTCAGTGGTTAACCACAAGCAGTTTCCGCGTCTGGTGCGGTTGATATTTAACCAAACTGTAGGCCCGGTAATTGTGCGGCAGTTGGATGGCACAGAGCTGCCAGGAACGTACTATGTCGGGATTCGGATGCGCGCCCAACCCCTGACAGTGCAACAGAAACCTGTCCCCAGCATGGTGCCTGTCAAGAAGGAGGCTCTGATTCTGCCGAAGCCTTCGACAGGCGAACCTGCAGACGGTTCTACTGAAGAAACGACTGCGAATCCCACCGCCTCAACGCCGCCACCGAGCTCCTCTCTGATCAAAAGCCTCCTGGCCAACAAGGTTACTGAGCGGCAGCAGAAGCAAAAGGCACAGGGACAGTCGCAGGCCCAGACGCCGCAACCGCCTGCTTTGGTGGCCACCACCGCTTCGGTCACCGCCGGAACACAGCCAATTAAGGTCACCTCCACAGCCATCAGCGCGTTTGTGAACAACCCGCTGATGCAGCACACGCCGGTGAAGGTGGGGCAAACCACAATTAAGCCACTGCATCCACAGTTGACAATCGAGAAGAAGCCGATCACGGATTCTGCGCCCCCGCCGCTCGCACCGCTCAGTGGTGCAAATGTTGTGACCAAGGACACCACAGGGCGCAACCTGATAATTGCAGCAGCCGCTGCCAAACGGAAACTTACGATAGACGATGAGCAAAATAAGAGAATTGCTCTGGATGCCGTGGGATCTTTAGCCTCCGCCGCAGGCTCCAAGGATGAGCCACACGTAACGCCCTCAAAAAATGCGGCCAACCTCTACGCAGACTTGGCGGCTTCGATCTTGGAGGACGAGGATCTGGATGACGTTCCACCGCTAGCAAAGACCAGTCAGGAGCAACCCCAGCAGCCGTCGCAGCAACAGCAGCTCCAGCTCATTCCAGCCAAAGTGCAGCCGACCCCGCGCCAGTTGCTGTTTCCCGCTAGCAGCGTGTCCTCCCCAGCGCCGCCCCCGCAACTCAAGCTGGCCACGACAGCTACAATCAAAACAGACCAAGGACTGCAGACTGTGCCGGTTATCATACAGTCGAAGACATCCATGGACGCTGCTCCTGCGCCGCAGACCCAGTATGTCCTGGCTACCAACCAGCAGGGCCAGACGTACTTGGTTGCCCAACAAACTCAGCCGGCTGTTCAAGCACCAACTCAGTCAGCTCCGCCGACGCTGCTGGTGACCCAGGCCCCGCAGCAACAAACGAAGACCATTATTATTCTCCAGCAGCCAGGTGGAGCGACGGCTGCTAACGTGCCGGGAACGCAAAAGGTGTTTATGACCACGCCGCAGGGCCAGCAGGTTCTGGTCACCACCACTACAGGTCCGACGGCACAGACTCGCACCGGTGCTCCCCAGCAGCAAATATTCCTGGCTCCCCAGCGTCCTGTGCCAGCACTGGGAGCTGGCCAAATGTCGCCCTCCCTGCTTTCACAACTTAACCAGATACCGGCTACCATTAAGCTCCACCAGCCGCAACCACAGCCGCAACTAGTTTCGCCGCAGGTGTTGCCGCAACAACGCCTTGTGGCCACAAAAACGGGCGCATCCCTGCCCATTCCTCAGTTGCAGCAGCACCAGTCCATCATCCAGCAGCACATCATCTCAGGCCCTGCGACGGCATCTACCACCGCTGCTGGAAGCGTGGCGGTTGTGCCCGAGAAAAGGCAGATTCTCCTTGGGGGCATCAAGGAGACGACGCTTATCACTCAGACCCCGGCCACCACGGCACCGGTGCAGCAAAGCCAGCTGAATTCGCAGACAATTATAACTTCCCAGCCGGCGCCCACAGCTTCCGGCACCGTAGCTCTTCAGCAACAGCAGCAGCAGCATATCCGCACCGTTTTGGAGCAGCAGACGCATCATCCTTCCATTATTCAGCAGAAGATTTCAATGCCAGCGGTAAGTACTTATGAACAAAGTAATCTTCAATTAATGTCAACACATAATTTTCTTGCAGATTTCAGAACCAGCTAAACCCAAGATGGCGACCGTATCAGTTCCAGCAACTCCGCCAGGAACCTCTATTGTAGCAAAGAAGGCCCTACAGCCCCATCCTGCTTCCCAAAAGGTTGCAACCACCCAGGCAGTTGTTGTATCGCAAGCGACTATAAGCGAACCCGCGGCGGGTGTCGGGGCTAAGGCGGTTGTGGCGGGAACCAGCGAAACCAAACCAGCCGACCAGCCTGCCAATGCAACAGCAACAGTCGTCACCAGCAGTAGTAGCAGTGCGGTGGTGGTCAGCCAAAGCGTGTATGCCGCACCCCCCACCAGTAACAGTCCCACGCCGGCTCCCTCCGCTGTGCCGGTGGATGCCAACTGGTTGTATATTTGTGACTGGCGCAACTGCCCTCGCCGAAAGTTCAAGTCGCTGAACGACCTCAAGTATCACGTGTGCAACGTCCACTGTCCCGATCACTTGGATTCGGACGCGGACATCTACTGTCAGTGGGGTAGTGGACCAACCTTTTGCGACAACAGGGCCCGCAAACGATACTCGCTGATGACTCACCTGATAGATCGCCATTTGACAACGGAGAATCTCCGAGCTGCAATGCAGCGTCGCCTGGCCACTGGCATCCATAACGTGGCACCCACCCAGCCCTCCGTGACCATAGTCCGCAACGAGAGTCATGGTCAACGACTGGCAGGAAGCGGGACCGGTACGTCTTCGGTGTCCTCCCCAGCTCCGACAGCGGCAATTGTTGGCAGTGCTGCGATGCAGGCCATGAATAGACACACCACGGACTACACAAACTCCAAGGAGCTGATGGACGAGAACGAGGGCCCCGTCACTAAGAGTATTCGCCTAACGGCGGCGCTCATCCTTCGGAACCTGGTCACGTACTCCTCGACGGCCAAGCGCTGCTTAAAGCGGTACGAGCCCCACTTGGCCAACGTGGCCCTGAGTAATGTGGAAGCCAGCGGAGTACTCTCTCACATCATGTACGAGCTAAGCCAGTAGCTTCATAGTAATTTTATAATCCTAACAAATTGTTTAATAAATTGACTTTTACCCTGTAAAAACAGAAAAGTAGATGTACGAAGAACATCTGAAAATCATAGTGGGGGGACCAACATTGAGAAGACTAATAAGTCCAATAAGTATCCATATAACTTAAAGGTTGTGAATGCTTTTCCCATTGAGATGAAAAAATATCCCTTTTTTTTTTTTAAATGTCTAGATTTCTAGATTAGACTTCAGGAAGCGTGTACATATATATTTAGAGCTTTTTTTTAAATTTATTGAGTTAGTTTTAGAGCACAAAGATTCCAGACATTAAAATCAAGCACCAGCTTTTCCGTTCTTCAAAAAATTCTCATCGTCGACGATTGTGTAGCGGTTGCTTCTGTAGGTGTCCAGTTCGAATATGTACTTCTTGCCACAGTCCTTCATCAGCTTGTGAATTACCGGCTTGATGTTTTCGATGCCAGCGATCCGAGCCAGCTCGTTGTAATAGACAAACTAGAATAAATCGTGAATCATGAATCATGTTTTGTTTGGACAGCTGGACACTTACCTGTCGCTCCCCCATCTGGTGAGCCTTCTTCCGGTTGTGCACTCCGCAGCCCCACCGCTCCCCTATTTCCTTCTCAAGCTCGGCAAGCATCTCCTCTCGCGAGGGAAACTCCCGTTGTCCAGTGAAGAACTTGAGTGTGAAGCGCACCTGCATGTCGAAGATGTGGGTCGGGATCACGTTGAAGGGCAGTCCCACGAAGGCCATCGTAGGATGGTTGATGTTGATGCAGTGCTTCCACAGAGGCTGCACGAAGTTATCGATCACCTGGATGCCCACGTCGGTGCTGAGGCAAGGGAATGTGTACTTGTACCCGGTGCAGAACATGACGTGGTCGAAGCTCTCACTGCTCCCGTCCGTGAAGACGGCACCTTCCTTTGTGAAGCGCTCCACGTCCGGTTTCTGAGTGACATTGCCCATGAAGGCTGTGTTCGGGGTGGTTTGCAAGTGGTGGCTCAAGTAGACGTGCTTTGCCGCGACTCGGACGTGATTCGTAATGTCCATGCCACTGGGACCTGCCCCGACGATCAACACCTTTTCATCTGCGAAAGGAATCATGATCTCCAACATTATACGAGCTAATTAAAAATTCGAATCCCTCGAGTTGTATATATTCGACGGGAAATATCGCAAATGTCACATATAGTTTCGATCGTTATAGGATTTTAATGAATTTTTTTTAATAAATTTAATATAAATAATCAATTATTTATATGGCCGCTGAAGGATACAAGTGATGGATAGTGAAGGATACATGCTTATATCGACTTAATAGGTGATGCTGATCGCGACTTTGGCAAGAGAATACAAATTCTTATTAGATGAACATCTGTATGAGTACTATGATAAGAAGGTAGGTTGAGCCCAGACATAAAGTCGGAAATAATTATAGTTTTTCATTTTTAGGTTCACATTTAAAAGTATGTATATTCTATGAATAAAGATGAAACAGTTTCTGGCTGTCAGTCTGTGGCTTAATATGAAAGCTTTATACATACATACATATGTACTATGTATACGCATTGCATACATACGCATGAAGCAGGAAAAAATCTGTAACTCTTATCAATTGACCCTCTTGGGTCATTTTGATTCTTTAAAAAAAAAAACGAAAATCCTCTTGACAAGGTAAGATTTCAGTGCCGAACATGTCTATAGATTCACTTTAACCGATCTCTTATGTATATGTACAAATAAAAACTTAGGCATTTTGTTATATTTTTCGTTAACGATTCAATGATACGTGATGGAACATAATTTTCCCAAACTGAGGACTTTTGCACAAAAAACAACAGAAAATGCAGCAGAAACAGCTCGGCAGAAGATCCTATTTTATTGTCATTTTTTACCCAAGGACCTACTCCCAACCAATTTTATCCCAACCAATGGGTTCTGAATTCCGACGTTGGTTTTTTAATGCGTTTGTAGGTTTGAACCTTTGGGTTATCCGCCTGTCTTTTTTTTCTTTATGTTACATTTTAAAATTAATGCAAGCTACAAGAAAATTTAATTCTTTAACACAATTCTGCCAATTATTAAATTTTTTTTTCATGGGTGTTCTAATTTTTGACAGTCGTACTTCTCGTTTGAAAGATACAGAAAGATAAATTTTTTTCTGATTCTCGCTTTTATTATCGATTTTAATTTTTATTTTGTTTAAATTTTTTATTAGACATTTTTTGTTTTTCAAATTTATGTTTAACCAAAGTCTACCCATATACATAATTATACCCGGTACCTATACCTCGCCTCGTAGAGTACAATGGTATATTTCATTTGTCTAAATGTGTGTGACGTAGAAAAGAAATCATCTCCAATATAATCTTGATTTAAGAGACTATAAAAGATAGAGCCAAAGCATGTGGCTCCTTTAATACCCATACGACTTAAGTTTATTTTAAATTTTTGCCCCATTTCCAAAAATTACGCAGTTTGTTTTTTAATTTTTTCACACGCACTCCCGCCCCAAATTTAAAATATTTCTGTAGCTCCATTTAAGATAAGTTTGTTGAACTTGTTTTTAAACTATTATAAAGGCTAATACATAAATTAAACAAACTTCTTCCAAATCGGAACGATTTTAGATGAGATCGGCTTTTCTAATAGATTCTTTCACTTACAAAACAAACAAAGATTCCCAACAGTTTCTTTTTTGAGAATCTGTGTATACTATAAGGTTACTTTAATTAAAATAAAAGAAATAAAAGGACTTTTAAAGAACGAAAGCGTGCGTGTGAAAGAGATCCAGGTATCCGAGTACCGGGTATCACATAGTCGCGAAACTCGACAATAGCCTTCCTTCCTTATTTATTTAAATTATCAAACCAATAAAATGGCTATCCCCACAATCACTAATCACTATAGAAGCACGTGTATCTAGTGTTTAAAATTTGCACTGACCAAGAGCACTTGTTATTATTATGTCACTTGCGCGTAAACAGTATTATCAGAGGTCTTGAGTGCTGATTGTTTATGAGGTAAAGCCAGTGGGGACTCTGGCCAGACGACCAGACGGTTGTCTAATTTTAATTTTTTGCCTTGGCTGGCAACTTGCGAACCGGAAAGCGCGAACTTACCTGTGAATTTTTCCGCTTTTCGGTACAAGTGGCTGTGCATGGTTTGGCCGCCGAAGAGCTCCATCCCGGGGATTTCCGGCAAATCCGGCTCTGTGTAGTGACCGTTGCAGACATATACAAAGTCAAAGTATACCGGATCGCAGGTGTTGGTACTGTGATCCCAAACGTAGACCTGGAAGGTAACGAGGTCTTAATGGTATACATGAGTCGCTCTGTTGCACAATGCAAGCTGTGAAATCGGCGAAAGCACAAACAACAGGTTCGGAACTTAGTGACGTCGCTACCAACCTCCCAGTCGTCCAACCGAGGACGCACTCTTATCACCTCGTGCTGCAGCTTGATGTGGGGACGCAACTTGAAGTGATCCGCGTACGAGCGGAGGAAGTCCAGAACCTGTTGGGAGGTGATGAAGGAATCCGCTATGTCTTCGGAGTACGAGTAGTCCGGATAGCCCATGACCTCCTTGGGGAGGTTGGTGCTGAAATGTAAGCCTTTCCTTGTGATTTTCATATGATCCACCTGCAGTGCATCTCCACCTACCGCAACCCCTCGTACATGCTGCTGTGCACTTCGTCATAGTCGTCCTTGGGCATTTCCTCCGAAAAGATCCAGGTTCCCCCAATCTGGCTTCCACGTTCGTAGGCCACCGCATCCAGGCCCTCCTCCAGGGAGTTCTTCAGGGCGCACAAGCCGGCGGTACCAGCTGGAAATCAGTGTTATGATATAAGAAACTCCTCTCCTCGAAAGATTGCGATTGTCGATTACCTCCAATTACGCAAACGCGACGCTTCTGGTCCATTGGTAATTTCATCACACACGGCTCTCCAATGACAAAACGCTTCTGACTCGGACGGGTTTGTTTAATGAGCAGCACGTCGTTCCGCCTCCACGACTGACCAACGAATAAGCCAAGGGCCGGAGCTCTCACAGATATAGACGCGGGATGACGCCTCCGCGTGCGCTGCAGTTGAGTCGAATCGGTACGCTCGGTTTGTTTGCTCAGGCCTCCCGGGCTGATAATCGTCTCCCGGATACTCGTCGGCGCCAAAGGAACACGAGCGCGTTTTCGAAGAAGGGGCTTTCGCAAGTCGCGTTCAATGGGCCTCCCATACGATCTTATCAGCGGTTATCGGTGACATAACTATGACGCTGTTGCGTTTACTTCCACGTCGGCTGTCATATGTTCCTCAAACGTCCGGAAAATCAGGAAATTTCCTTTGAGTACAAGCAATAGATCTCATCCAGTTCGAAGCAAACTTTTAATACAAATCATAATCTCTGTTTTATTTGTCTTGGGTCATACTACTATAACTTCTTGACACATCGTGGCTTAAATATATACACACTATGTTCTTAATCGGAGCAACTGGAACATCTGGCCGTTGCGCGACGTCCGTGGAAACAATCCCAATCCGAAATATAAGAAAGCTGCGAGGAAATAGAGCTCTCCTCTTGGAGACGCTGATAACACAATCAGATGCGATCCGGCAAAGATTTATGTTTGTATACGCTACCCCCTTTGCCGGAGTCACTGTGTCAACCCAGTTTATCAGCCTATTTGTGCTTTAAATTAATAATTATCAGCTGTGCTCACCAATTCCTAGGCGATCCGCTGTGGATGTGTTATTTTGTTTGTATCTATGGCATTACAAGGGGCGATAGGGAAATACACAATTAATTTTAATCAATAACAATACCATTTTTAGAGCTACAATGTAGCAAGAACAGCCTATGCGAAGCCTATGCAAAATCCGCGCGGGGGATGAGTCCTCTGTGGGTCGTGGGGTGTGAGGAAGCCAAGTAATACAAGTATGCTGAGATAATGGAAATTAATACCCGACACTCGATTCGAAAGCTAATCAAGAACATACGCGGTTTGACAGCTGCCTTTGGTTAATTTAGATTATGCTTTAGGGGCCGGCATTTGTTTACAGTTGACACCTACAAAGTGGCCCGATTTTGATCATGTTTAATGATACTCGTTGTAGGCTCTAAGAAAACACTCAAATTGAAGCACCTTACAAAGATTTTTCATTTGGAAACTCCAATCAAATATATGTATATGTACAGCTCCCTTAAAAATATACTGTTAGTTCTCTCTTTTCATTCCATATTATTCTAATTACAGAAACGTGTCTGTGTGTAAGCTCCACAAGAGTTTGTTGGCATTAATTTTCTCTGTATTAAAATGTAATTTCTGATCCTATATACTTCCTGTTTTTAATACCACCTTTTTTTAATCATATTCAAGTTTTATAGTCAACACGTTTAAAGGATCTTTCGGGGTGACAGTCGATCACTGGCCCTTGCGACTTGCTACTTTGGAAAAGTTCGAACAAGTATATTGTTTTATAGAAACAAAAATTTGGCTTACAACGAAGTCTTGGAAAAATTTACAGAACGCTTCTGGAGGTAATACAGTATTACTAATAGTATTACTTCAAGCGTATTAATAAAGTATTACTAATACTTCAAAACGCTTGAAAACCAAAGAGAAGGGTTCAAATTGTGTATTTCTGCGCGCCTATCGCTTTAAAGATCACTTTCGGGAGGAACTAGTTCACGCGCAAGGAAACTAGTTCAGACTTGAACCGGGAAGAACAGACCGACAAAGAGCAAAGAAAAAACAGCTGTTGGTAGTCAGCTTGGCCACACTAACTCGAATCGCGGAAGATCCGCACTATGGGCACAATTGCCATGCCAAGCTTAAAATATCGTCGCGCACAGACACAACAAAGCAATCTGAGAACGGAGCTCGCCAGGCGAGCAGTCGGATGGGTCGCAATCGATCGGTTTCCCCACTTGCTAAACACTTCGCAGATCTCTCGGTTAAAGGTTCAAAGTGATGTGAGGCGAAAAAACAAAAAATACAAAACGAAAACAGAGCGAAAAGAAAGCAAGGCGGTGGAAATGAAATGAGTCTGGGATCAGACCGCGGTAGCAGCAACAAGTTTTAGTGTTTCTCCCTTGTGCGCCTCGTTCGTGTTTTCGGCCCTGCGCTTTGCTCTCCCATTCGGCGACTTTTATTTTGTTTTGTTTTCCCCCTCGCAAGTTTTATCAGAACACGATCCGATCCCGACCACCTCCAAAACGGGCCAAGCGTGCTCCGTGCTCCGCGGAGGTGATCTGATCCGGGTGTTAGTGCATGGCAAGGCCAAGGCTGAGAGGCGCCAATTACACAACTTACATGCGGGAGAGCGCGCGGGGACGACGCCAACGTCAACACCATCAAAAAGAGAAGCACCAACCAGAGCCAGGCAGGCGGGCAGTTGAGCGCAGCCACCTATGCCGTCGGCCATGGCCCCCACCACCAGCCACCCCGGCCCGTCACCAGCCCCCAAGCTGGCCAAATTCAAATCCTCGTCGCTGGATCACGAGATCTACAAGGCAAACCGTCGGGGAACCATTGCAACGGCGTCCAGCGACTGGAAGGCTCTCCGTGGCGGAGTACCCGTATCCGGATCTGGCCCCTCTAATGGACGCTCGCTTCATGCGGGTGGCGGCACCCTAGGGCTCCCCGCCATGACGCGGGCCGCCTCTACGTCCTCCCTAGCCAGTAGCACGCGCACCATGACCAACTACCAGGAATATAAGATGGAGATTATAAATCAGGTGAGGCATGGGATTGTAGGATTGTAGAAGATGATCGAGTCTTGAGGCAGACTTTATGGTTTCAATAGGTTACCGAATGAAGATTCCATATATAGAAATATAGATTCATTCAGCTTTGTAAGTTATTAATTTAAAATAGAGTGTTTTGGTGGTCAGAGTGTTTTTAAAATAGACAGAAAATCATATTCTGAGTTAGACCAATTCTAAAATAATAAAATACATGCCTTTTTTCCAATATTGGTATTCTTATCCAACAAATATTTCTTTTTAAATAGAGGCCCATCTCACTCGCTTGAATCGAAATCGAGCCTCTCTAAGCAAACTCTCCGAACACCAAATTAATATATTTTAATGTTCTTAAAACGATCATCATCTCCAGTAACAAAAACCAGCACAATGAGGGACTCGGGGGCTGAAAAGCTGTTCAAATAAGTTGCCCCGTTTCATGAACAAACTTTTCAATTACAAAGCCGCTACCATAGGAAGCCTCCTACTGCTGTTAGCCAGAAATACAGAAGTATAAGTTTGCAAAAATGATCAAACTTCGAGTCGTACTCGATCGGGGCGCATCGGCTCTTCCCCGGGTAGCGCCAAGCCCCGTCTCCCAAATTAATTGATAAGATGGATATTTTGTTAAAGAGAGAAATTTCATTATCTCAGCCTGATAAAAAGCTTGAGTGAACGCACGATTTTTCCGTTTTTGTTTTGTAAAATATTTACTGGATCCCCTGGGAGGGCGAGTGTACATAGTGTTATTAAATAAATTTGCCCTCGGTGCTCGCCAGAGTCTGATAAGTGGTTGCGGAATTTTTGAAAAAGCGCATTGCGGAAGTTTGCCCAGAAACCCGAAACCTGGGCTTATCAGATCCCAATTTCTGTAGAAAATTTGCAAAGGACCAGCCAAATGGCCCCATCTTCTGGGGAATGGGGGATCCTCCGAAACATGGGGGCATGTGTTTAGCATTTGTAAACAATACGCCTTCCCCAAAATCCGCCAGAGCACTAAACAAGTATTCCAAAAATAGACTAAAAAGAAAATAACCGAAAGCCCGGCGGTGAATTCATCGAACTCGACCTGGGTGAAGTGAATTTAATGATGTTTGGACCACGAGCTAGCCACGAAATGGTTTATGGTAAATGGTAACGGTGAAGCCCATAGCCAGATCACGTAAACAAACTGACGGATTTATTGGTGTGGCTGGGGGGCAGGTGATTAAGCCGCCGACCGCCGGGCCGCTGGAGCGGGGGGCTTCAATAGACTTGTCAAGCCGTGAGCGCCAAGGTCGGCGATTTGGCATGGGTTGGATCTTGTCGTTGGCCATGTCAAAAGTCAAGTTGGCGCCAAAGACGGCAATTGGTTGGCTATTCACTCGATTCCGAGCTGTTGGCGTGACCAACGGTAATTGTGCGACATAAATCGCCATTGTGCACCCGCTAAATTGGTCGAACTGCGTTGGTGCAGCGTTCGTCTAATTGCGGCAAACATTTCAGCATGCCACAAATCAGATCATTCCAGGTTCTAGTCGATTTGTTTTCATGGCGCAATTTTACAAAAATCCGGCTGCAGTTGAGAGACTCTGCCTGAGGTGCCAATGATATTGACCAGGTGACAAGAGCATCACATTGCCGGGCTGTAAATACACGTTCGTTCCCTGCTGCTCCCCGGAAATAAGTCAGCACCCAATTGACCGCCGACGGGCGAATATTGACCATCAGTGACCAAAGCAACCATTTGACTTAATTTAGCTTGATCTTTCGACACTTAAGCATGGATGTTTGTGTTTCAGGGAAAGTGCCTCTGTGGTCAGTATATCCGAGCGCGTCTGCGCCGGGCCGGAGTTCTCAACCGGAAGGTGACGCAACGGCTGCGGAATATTCTGGATCCCGGTTCCTCGCACGTGGTGTTCGAGGTGTTTCCAGCACTAAATAGCGTAAGTAATGCAATGAAAATTGTACATCTTATAAGTGGATATAAAATACCTTCATACTTTGCAGATGGGCGAGGAACTGGAGCGCATGCACCCGCGAGTCTACACAAATATTTCAAGGCAGCTGTCCAGGGCCCCGTTCGGAGAGCTCGAGGATGGGGACATGGCCCCCATGCTGCTCAATTTGGTGGCCAAGGACCTGTTCCGCTCAAACATCACCTGGGGGAAGATAATCTCGTTGTTTGCCGTTTGCGGCGGCTTTGCCATAGATTGCGTCCGCCAAGGTCACTACGACTACCTGCAAACACTGGTCGATGGCCTGGCCGAGATCATAGAGGACGACCTTGTCTACTGGCTAATCGACAATGGAGGGTGGCTAGGCCTGCAGCAGCACATCCGGCCTCGGGTTGGGGAGTTTACGTTCCTGGGCTGGCTCACCCTGTTTGTGACCATTTCGGCGGGCGCCTATATGGTGTCCAACGTCTGCCGGCGCATCGGCTGTCAGCTGTATTCGCTGATATTCTAGTGGCACCTTCGCACCATAGCGGCAGTGACACCTTCGAATCATTCCTGCTTTCTTGGCACCCTGAATAGTTGTTTAGTAGCAGCAATGCATTTTGTTTACTCCTAATATTGTTATATTATTCTTGTAAATACAAAACTAACATAGTTTCAACGCAATACCGTTGTTATGGAATTAAATTTGAATTTTCCGCCAAACACCCGATTTTCGTGACTATCGATAGAAGATTGGCAGGGTTGGAAAACTCTAGTTGGCTACAGTTTTGCAGCACTGAATGCAACTGACGAAGTTCATATTATTTGTTGCACATTTGGATCCTGCTGAAAATAATGCCATGTCATGTAGGTATTCCTATCGGCGGTTACAGGGGATTTTCGGTAAATATTTTAATTTTTAGCCCCCCTCGGGATTGAGGACGCTACGATGGGTTCATCCATGCACGTGGAGCAGGCCGTCTCCCCGGAGTGCACCTCCCAAGAACTCTTTTTCTATTGCGAAAGCTGCGGAAAGGTCTACGAGGACAGTGAGTCCTTCAACAGGGATCATGCTCAGCAGTCTAGCTGCTGTGGTGTCGTCAAAGAAGAGGTGCAGTTTATAGAGGAAGCAACAGTGGAAGATGGGGGCGAGGAAATCGTGGAAGCTGATGCGCCTCTTTGGGAAGTGGTAGATACGCCTACAACTAGCGGTATGACGGAGCAGGACGAGACTGACCCCAGCCAATCGGAGCGCTATTTCTGCTACGACTGCCATAGCATTTTTGAAAACAGGGCCAGTGCCGAGGACCATGTCTGTCCGCGAGCCGAGCTGAGCAATTCGTCAGGCCCACAGGTAAGTGCAGCCGGTGCCCCCAGTCCAGTCCGCCGAAAGGTATCCAGCACAAGTGCCAAATCAGGTACAACGGGAACTTCTTCCATCAGCTGTGATATTTGCAACACTGTGTTTAGCTCGACAAAGTTTCTCAAATTCCACATGCGGATCCACGAAAAACGCGGTTCTAAGAGTATTCAAGATGCTTTACCCGTAGGCGCCCACCAACAATACAGCGAGCTGGATCAGTTCTACTGCGAGATTTGCAACAAGAGGTTAGTTTTTCAAGAGATGTTTATTTCACCAAAGTAATTTTTGTTCTCCGCCAGCTTCGAAGAGAACCTACTGGCGGTGCACAAGCAGATGCACCAGAAGGCGCACGAGGCAATCAGTTGCAATATTTGTAACCGAAAGTTTGATGATTTAGTCACCTACCAAATGCATCTCAAGATTCACGAGAAACCCCGAACCGTCGATGCTGTGAAAAAACCCTCTCCTCGCTCTAATGGCAGCGTCGAAAAGGAAAAGGGCTTTGCGTGCCAGTTCTGCGAAAGGGTGTTTGGCCGTCCATATGAGAAAGTCAAGCACGAACGGGTTCATACTGGTGAGAAACCATACTCCTGCGAGGTGTGTGGGAAAAATTTTAGGGTGTCCTATTCGTTAACTCTGCACCTGCGAACTCATACGGATATTCGCCCATATGTGTGCACTATTTGCAACAAACGGTACGTATCTGCCATGATCTGTTGCACCCCAGCCTGCCTCGTTATTAAAAGCCATTCATTGCAGGTTCAAGTCGCACCAAGTCTACTCACATCACCTAAAAATACACAGTTCGGAGCGCGAATTTTCCTGCGAAGTGTGCTCAAAGACCTTTCGCACCTCTGTTCAGCTCTACGCGCACAAAAACACCCATACCAAGCCATACCAATGCGCTGTGTGCAACCGACCGTTTTCCTCCATGTATGCCGTCAAGTGCCACATGCAAACTCACCACGTGGAGAAGGGAAACAAGTCTTCAGGAGCCAAGAGTTCGACCACCTCCAAGTCCACGCCGACAGGAAAGTTCTGGTGCAAGATCTGCGGAGCTGAATATGCGCGAGTCTTTGCATTGCGCCTGCACATGAAGTCGGCCCACGGGATAGCAGAGGATGCAGATCTGCCGCAGGAAGAAGTCCCAGCGAACGATGCACCAGGCATGACTGAGACTGAGGATTCGGAGACGGCGGTGCTGATAGCAGCTGCGGAGGCAGATGCCGCTTATATAAATGCTGTGGTAAACGATGTCGGCCTAGATGGTTCAGTGCCATCCTACCAGGAGGGCGATGAGGTGGGTAAATTAACCATTTATTATTATTAAATAAATTTTAGAATTATTTTAGTAAAATTAAAAAAAAAAAAAAAAAAAAAAAAAACAATCAAAAATGACTCAACTTTGGTGTTTTTCACGATGGCAGCTTGGGTCCTTTTCTAAATTTGTGTTATTAGAAATTCCTTTGATAATAATTCTTACGATATTATACATATCAGATCTGATATACATATGACTTATAATATAAACAGTCACTTGATTGCAAGGCTGTGTTAACATTGACCCTGCTAAAAGTTTCTTTCCTATTTTTTTAATATACATATGTACATATGCTTTCTACATTTCATTCTACATTCATTCTGTTTGTTTTGGAAGTTGTAATCAGAGTTTAAACTTTATACTTCATATATAAGAATTAAAAAACTAATGACTAATGAAAAACTAAAGAACTAATGCTTCACGACCTCTTCTCTCTAAAAATACTTTATTCAAAATGGCCGGAAAAATAACGTAAATATGTACATATCTCAAATAAATCTTAACCGATCTGTTTTTTTAAAAGAACCCAGAAATTCCTTTAAGAACCTTAAACAGAAATTTTTAACCAATTTTGAAACTATTTTCCAGCCTGTCACTGTGCAATTAGCATAATTTTATACATAACCACTAACTCTTCCTTTCTTTCCACGATTTCAGTTTGTTGTGGACAACTTTCACAGCGAGGAAATCATAACGGATTGGCTAAAGTAGCTTTGATTAATAAATGAAAATTAGCCACGAAAGCGTCCAACACGCATCTTATTTCCAAACTGCCGAATGAGACTAGTTTCACCTAGGTTAGTAATTTAACTTTATTCGGAAATATAACTGGCGGGTAACAAGTAAATATATTGCTGGCGTTTATTGAGACCAGACCGTTGTAATGATTGATAAATTATAAAATGTTTGTTTTTACTACTAAATGTATATTTTTAGACTAATAAAACATGTGCCTGAAGTGCAGCCTTTATTCTTGGTTGTCAGCAGCCTCGTCCTCCTCGGGGTCGCTGTTGTCCTCGTCACAGATCTCCTTTAGCACCTCCACCAGATTCTTAGCCTCGTCTAGCTCCTTTCGCATTGTGTCCATTTCTTCCTCCAAACCTTCGATGCGCTCGTGCAGATGCCTATTTTCCGTCAGCGAATCTTCTAGTGCCAGTCGTCGCTGCTCCGCGAGGAGCTTGTAGTAGTTCTCGCCAGGCTCACTTTCACTGGTAAGATCCTCAGCCGTTATGGGCTTGTCAGCATCGCGTTGTGGCGTCGCCAAAGCCACGTCCTCGGTCTGTGTGTCTGCGTCCTTCGAGGTCGATGTTGCTGAACTCGAGTCCACACACTTGCGCTTCCCGTACTTGGGCGTAACTTGGACGCCAGCCTTCAGGCGACTCAACTGATCCACGATGGAGGCTCGGCCTGGACCCGTTAGATTCTCCTTATCGTTGAGGTTCACGTTGCCCTGAAGGGGCTTCAGGGTCTTGCGTTGTTGCTTCAGATGCTCCTGCTGCTCGGCCTCGCTCTCAACTTGGATGTAGACTCTGGCAGCGCCCGTAGACATTTTAAGTCCTGTTTTTGGTTTTCTCTCTTTGGGTTCTTAGACGACGCGTCCGCGCTTCTTGTTTACCGTTTGTTTACACCAGTTTTTTTACACAACTTCACGCTTCCTCTCGTAATGGCCGCCAAAAATGCCGATTAGTGATGGTCGATATAAAATGTGGTCGAAATATCGACATTCAGCTGGAATTCGGACCGGGTGGCCGCATCGGGCCTTGGCGTTGCCAGAATTTTTGCATCTGTTGTAAATACTTAATTTGAAAATTGGTTTGAATATTTCTTAAAAACACAGCTCTCAAATTGTGGCTTTAAATAGCGCAAATATAAATTGTTGTTTATGGTCCCAACCTGAGATAAGAATTAAAAAACTTTTTTAAGGACTCGGTCAAACATAACTTATTTCAAAGACACATGCTGCCAATCTGAATCTTGGTATTTCCGTGTCACGAAAGGACGATGAGAAGGGGCGATTGGCAAAAAAAGACGATAAGAGCTCCACCCATTCGAAGGAAAAAGGAAACATGTAATTCGATCAGAAGCGCATATAAATAGTTCATATTTTTGTTTCTCACTTGTCGCCTACTCACCCACACCCTGCATCCTGTCCGCTTTGCTGGAATATCCGACGTCGAAGATGGAGCACAACGAAATTTCCATGTGCATGGACGTAAAACTGGATACACATGACAAGCGCCCAGTGGCGATGCGTTACAAAACGTGGACCCGCTGTGAGGTAAAGATAGAGGCCATTAAGTGCGTTCCTTGCTTTCTGCGGCTGAGTTTCCAGCCTATGTCGGATACGGAGGGGCCTGCGAAGACGCTAAGCATCTCGGTAAACGTGCCCGGAGTCAGTCTCAGCTTGGCCACCTCTAGAACGAAGCAGTACTCTTATGGCCTCTTCTGGACCCAAAACCGACGCGACTGTTTCATCTACTTTGCCCTTGAGACGGAGACTGCATGTCGGAAGCACATGAAATGGGTCCGAAAGTCGGTCAAGAATCTGGAGTTGTACAGACAGGTTTTCCTGGAACAGCGACGCCTCAGCAGAGGACCTCAGGGTGTACTAGGGCCTCTGCCTAACCTGCCGGAGATCCTAGATGCTAGCAGCATGTCGGCTCGTGTGTCGCAGATCTACGAGGAGATTTTCGATGGTAGTCGTATTTCGCGGGTCTCCATAGCCTCGGGCATATATGAGGAAATGAAACCCGCCATCCTTGAGGCTCCTTCTCCGCCCCCTCTGCCAGCGCAGCCACATCGGAATCGAATCAACACCTTTGAGTCGCAGGCGAGGGAAATTCCACGGGCTAACACCAATCCAGAGTCTGAGTTGGCTAAAAGAAAAAAGTACAAGAACATGCTGGACACCCTGTTCGGAGGAGTACGCCAGAAGCGATCTGGTAGCGTCAGTGAGACTGTCCAGGGAAAACCTGAGGAAAACCAACTTCCACTTTACGAGAACGCACCCACCCCAGACCCAGTTCTCCCACTCAAACGTTCTGCCCAGCTAAGCAAATCCCAGCGCAATAGCTTTTCAAGCCCCGACCTCTCCAAACTGAACATTCTGGATGCGCTAGATGTAGACTCGGATGGGCAAAACTTTGGATCGAGCGTTGAATTAAACATCAGTCTAGACGAGTCGGTGATTGAACCTTCGACTTCACGAATGCATTTGGTAGGCCAGATAGCGCGGCATTTGGCCAAAGCAGACTCCCTGGAAAGCTTAAATGTGTCAGAGCAGCTGCCACACAACTTTAATTTCTCTGCCTGCAACACATCCACCATCAACCTGATTGGTTCCCACGGAGCTGTTATGCACAACACCATCTTAAAAAAGAACAAAATAATTGTCGATGACCTTACCGGATACTGTGTGATGGCCCCGATTCTCAAGAGCGTGGAAAAGGGAGCGCAGCCACAGCCAGGAGGCAGCACGGCATCTACTTCTTCTGGGTATTCTACGGGATCCTATTGTTCTTCGACCAGCAGCTGCAACACGGAGGACCACCCCACTCGAACGCTGGTGGCGCCAGGTGCCAACGAGAGCGGCATTTATGAGGCCATGCATGGGCATTCCTTAAACAGCACTGTGGGAGCCGCAACCAATGGCTTCGCGGAGCACTTGTACGAAAACCTTCTGGCGGTTAAGGCAGCCCAAGAACTAGAGGCACAGCCCATTGGCTTCGGATTGAGCACCAGCACCCCCACCGAATCGCCCTTGGCGCCAGCGTTGCCCCAGAAGGGAACACCTAAAGAAAAATCTGTGCAGCAGCCTGAGGAAGAAGACTACTACCAAACTCCCCGAAAATCAATCATAAGTGTGGATGACAAGATACCCTCTTATTACCCCAACAGCTGTGACACTATTAAGTCAAAGCGACGCAGTCCCACCGATTACGGGCCAAGCCTGAGGCACTTGGCCAGTTCAAAGTTGCGACGCGAGCGCAAGGAGAATCTTTACATTTCTTCGCCGCAGCAGATCCTCGACCAGCGCCATAAAGCATATCATCCACCATCGACATCTACTGCACCCACGAAGACTAAAATCTCAACGAAAAAGACTGCCGCTCACAAGATATCCGATGGTGTGTATGCTGTGACCCATCCCGTCAAGCGTCCTAATAGCGTCAACAGCACTGCCAGTAACAACAACAATAATCTGGATGGCGCCGAAGAGGAGCTCCTGCACCTGACAATGCTAAAGAATATTGATTTCAAGTTCGACGACGGCCATGCAACCACGGACGATCAAGCTGAAAAACGACAACCCACCGTGAACGGAGGCATAATGCAGCCAGAGGTAGAGGAGGAATACGAAGACCGGTACCAAGCAGCGGAACAGGCTACGCGGCTGCTGCAGAAGTACGCCACCCTGGCCAAGCTCGTCCAATCGCCAAAGAAGACAAAAACAGCGGTGGTAAATACAGAGCCGATGGCTCAGTCGGTGGCTGCCACATCCAACGAGCTGCAATCGACCGGCAGCGGCATGAAGAAGTTTGCCTCGCTGCCCCGATTCAAGAAAATAGATTTTTCGCCTTTGAAGATGAGGCTGAACAATGTCCTGCAGAGGAACTCTCCATCGCCGCAACAGTAGTTAACTTGCAGTTATTTTATCGCGAATATTTCAAGAAACACATGCTCTCTATGACTGTCGCTTGTTTCAATGTTATCCGTTTGTTCTGATTGTGATCTTGTTACTTTGACAATTTGATATCATCTAATTTTATGTTAAACCTGTATGTAATACGCTTTTCATGATGCACGTAGACGTAAGCCGCTTAAGTTATTTCTGCTATGTCAAAATGAACCATATCTGGCTCCGTTCGAGGAGTTATACTAGTATTATTGTTGTGAATGTACGATGAGTGTCTAAGATTTATACGTACATATGGATACGCTCAATTATGGAAATTTACAAATCGCTTTTATATAAATTATACAAACTACATTGTTGACTCATTTAGGCTCATATTTGCTAGAGAGGAACTAAGTTTAATTAAGGAAGTTTTAAACCTACGTACATAGAAAAACTCAACCATACCAAAAAAGGCTCCCGCCACCATTTGTTATGGCGAGCGGGGGCCTTGGACTACGCTTTTTGGCTTTGCATAACATATCAGAATCTAGCTATCGAATGAAAAGTGCTTTTCTATAGCCTAACCAAAGCTCAATTGTACCGTGACTAAGATGTAAGCTTTATACTGAATTTTTGCAACGCTCGAATAAACTATACAGCAAACACCGTTGTTTTTTTAACAGTCATTTATTTTCAGCACCCTTAACTGTAAACCATTGGTCTTCTCTGTTGATTTATAAACTCCTGCTCTATGCGAGTGTCCTTGGGAACCACGTAGAACAGCAAAGCGCCGCCGGATACAAAAAATCCCTTTTCGGCAATCGTCTCGGCGATTGTCTTCTCGGGTGCCACCTTGTGAACGAGGCCAGCCTTTCGGTTTTCGTAATAGACATGCACATTTCCCAGTCTGTAATTAAGGGCCTTGTCGCAGGGCATGGGCTCGGCAAACAGGGTCGCCAGACAGTCGCTCATTGTGGCCGTCTCGGGCAGCTGTTGCTGGAAGTCGCTGAACAGAAACTCGGGGTAAGAGAAAGCGGCGGGCCAAACCAATGTACTATTATCATTGTCCAGGTGCACAGGATGGTCCTCCAAGGGCAAGAATTTGGGCCGCAGCAGCTCCTCGGTAACCTCCACCCTCTTTCCAACCCTTTGATCATCGAACTTAATGGCTCTTTGCTCGATTGCATCTTTCAGCCTGTGGAAGCGTGTCAAACGTCGCTTGGCCTCGGCCGCTTCCTTGCGTTGATTCCGCTCTGTTTCAAGCTAAGATCGATGTATTAAGTTAGCAATGGCAACTCTGCTATTCAGTGTCACTTACCTTCTTCATTTTGGTTCTGTGGAGCAATGTCTTGGCCTCTTTGTGGTCAACATCCACCTCCAGCAGCTCCTCGCACAGCTGAGTGCAAACGTCGAACTTGTCCAACTCGTGGGCACACTGAGCCGCTCGCCAACGAGCCTTCGTGTAGTCGGGCTTGTAAAACAGAGCTCGCTGGGCATCACTCAGAGCGGATCTGTGGTTCTTGATAAAATAGTGAGCGGCCGAACGGTTGTTGTAAAGCACGGCCAGCACGTCAGGATTCTCAGTTTTGGATTTAATGCCTTCGCTGAAACTGTAGACAGCCATGCGAAATTTCTTGTGCTTCATGTAGAAATTTCCGTCCTCCTTGTAGTTGAGCGCCAGCTCATCGCGAGTGTTTTCCTCCGGGTCGTACTTAAGCTTCTGCAGGCCCTCAAACATGGGGTGCACCTCGTCACCAGGCTGCGGGGCCTTTTTCATAAAGAATGGGTGTTTGTCCATTTCCTCCTGCCATCGGTCCTCTGGCCAGCCCTCCTCGTACCGCTTCTTTTCCAAGCCGTCGATGAAGGCATCCAGCTCGGCATCTAGCCGAGCGGCCAGCTCCAAGCGCTCCTCATCCGTCCAGTTTTTTTGGGCAGCCAGTTCCTCCATCACATTCAATCTCAAAAACAAAGAAATCGCACATGTTATTGAGTGTGGCCGTCAGCTACAAAAATACCTTAGTAACTCATTTATTTTAATTTACACAATCTTTTTACATTTGACATAGTTCTACATTTTACTAACGTACCGGTCCCTCATGTTTGATGATCCACCAATTTTATATGGAATTTCATTTTATATATGTATATGAAAGTTATAGAATATAGTCGGTGGATCCTTATGGATGTGTGCCAAGTTTGAAGTCAATATATTTAAAACTAGAAACAAACAGATAGATAGACATGCTCACTTCGACTCGAGAAATGTTCCTGATCAAGAATATATTTATATATTTTATAGGGCCGAAGATGTCTACTGCGTTGCCCACTTTTTGCCAAAATTATAATACTCTCTATAAGGGTATACAAATCCAGACACTTTTTTCTTTAAGGAAGCTGATAGAAACTGGGTTAGTCAGTGTTCTGGTGAGCTCATAGTGTAATCATCGTAAAACATATATTTTTTTTAATGAAACAATTAAGTATTTAATATTTTAATCGATTTTATAAATATCTTTGCATAAAGTCTAGTTTATTTCTTAGATCGAAAAACATGATTGACGAGCAAAAACGTTTTTTTCCAATGTAAACGAATATTTTCAAGTTATGCACTTCGGTCTTTCCGTAAAATTAATTTGAATTTGTATCTTAAAATTTACAATGTTGGAAACAACTAATTTAAATAGATAAGGTGAATGTATCAATTATATCTAAGGGATGTCTTTATTCCAAACTCTCTTAGGTACATAAATGCGATTAAATGTCGCATGAGATTTTTTTTCGGAGCTATTAATTTGGTAAGAAAGTCATGGCGGATCCTTTTCAAACGGCTGTTCAATGGACTTGGAAGATGAGACTATAGAGGATATTTATCAATTGTTGATAACACGACCACGAACGTTATATAGGGGATATATAACAAAGGAGTGGCGAAAAAAGGCTTAATAAATGTTTTTAGTTTTTTTCGCGATATTTGAAAACCTTTGAAAGGAAATAGCATAATTTTTCTAATTTATTTGTTTTTTCCTTGCGTGGGTTATTATAATTTTGGTCAAATGTGTGCATCAAGTTGAAGGAGACATCTCCGAACCAATAAAGTATATTTATTCTTGATCTGGATCACTTTCTGAGTCGATATAAGCTATAAGTTGAACCGGCCTGCATTTCAATCGGATCAGCCGACTATACCAATGGCAAATATATGTGTACCTACAAAACAAAATTTAACCAAATCGAACAATTTTTCAAAGAGTAATTTTTCAAACTCGTCTATGCCATCCTCACTTGGTAGAGTTAGAGAGTTGGGATTTTCGTTCAACCAGATGTTATAAGGATCGCCCGACTATATCCTATAGCGCCATATAAGTGAACGATCTGAAATGGCCCAATTTTGGTATTTGGAAAGAAATGAAAATTGGTATTGGAATTTCAAAATGGTAACTCTTAAAACACCGAAGTTATGGCATTTCAGTTATATGGTGAAACGATGAATCAGTTATATGGTAGCTATAGGATATAGTCGGCCGATGCCTGCCGTGCCTTATATGTACATACACATATGTACATACTATGTATACTGCGTGCAAAGGAAAGAAGGGTGCGGGTGTGCGCAAAGTTTCAACTCGATAGATTTAAGAGACTAGTAGTTCGGTCTAGAAACAGACAGACCGATATTCTTGTATCAGCTCAAGAATATATATTCTGTTAGATGTTATTGACACTATCTCACTAAGATAAATATTGCACTTATATATATTGCAATATTGCAAGATATACATATATTGCACTTTTTTAATTTCATTAGCAGGATTTCTGGACATAATCGTGGAGAGTATTCTAAATAAATGTTCTATCAATCCCTTCTATTTCTATAGATTTCTATAGATACATATGTATTTCGGAGATGTATCCTTCTACAATTTTATCATTCACAAACTATCATTCAGAACATACGAACACAGAAAGTTTTCACTTATTCGTCAATATTAACATACAACTTCATTGAAAACCACAATTTTTTTTCTTTTAAGCTTAATAATTATTAAACCTATTGTTAATTTAATCTAATTTAAGCACTTAATTTTTGCTATAACATAAATTGTGTGTTTTTTGTGTTTTGGTTTTTCGATATCTTTTTTTAGTCATAAATTTATACTCACATATTTGTAAAAATATAAAGTGTATCAAGTAAATTGTGAGCCACTTCCACCGCACGCTAAGGCATCTGGTTCGTCACCTATGTAGATTGCCTCCATATATTGTGATATATTCCTGCTCAGTATTAACAGCCGAGTTCATTTAGCCATCTTCGTCATAACCCGTGGTACTGCGAAAGCTGTGTAGTACATATACCAGATGATACTGGGTCTACGTAGGGCCCTATTTCAGGGGCATAGAAAATTTCTTTGCCGCAGCTCACACCGCAGCCGCACACACACAGTATTCATATAATATGCTACGCAAACGTCACTCTGAAACCAGTGTTGGCAGTTTAGCTAGCGATTTCAAAAACGGAAAAACTATATAATTTTGTAACTACCCTAAAGCCCTTAATCAAGCTTTTTTCTGTTTTATTTTCAGTGTTACATAAATGTTTTATTTTATTTCGTTCGGATAAAAGATATGCAGCAAACTTTAATTAAATATATTTTTAATTTTTAAAAATATAAATAAAACTGAATGTGACTAGGCTTAGTTAGTTGTTGCCTTTTTTTGAATTTATAGCTTTCTTATTTAAAGAAAGCTTATTTTTACAACCAAAACCTGAGGGAACTGGCGCTTTTGGCTATTCATCACTCATACTAATGGCATTAAAAATATGTCATGTCGTTGTGTGCCTGACCACTAATATAAAGAAAAGAAATGTCGAAAAAAAAGAATGCAACATTAAGACTGACAGATTGTATTGAAAAGCTGACAGTTAAGATGAGAAAGTATTTTAAAATAGATTTAATTTTAAAAAAATCAAAGGGACGACTATAGTAGTTTCCCGACTATATTGTACCCGGTACTCTTCTCTTTTAACCACTTATCTTTTCAAGTAAGGATTCTCAACAACAATTTTCCAAAAACATTAATGAACTGCCGCTATAGCGACATTTCCGTTTTCGGACAGGAGGGGCGGGGAAAAAAATTCCAATAGCTGTGTTTCTTATAGTATTTGAGATCCACGCGTTCGCACGGTTGGATGGACATGGCTATATTGACTCGGCTGATGCTAATCAAAAATATATATATATATTATGTACATATACTGTATGTACATATACTTATGGAGTCGAATTTGATTTCTTCTCTAGATTACATAAAGAAAGGTGTGTGCAAAGTTGAAAGTTGATAGACTAGTTCGAGTAGAAAAAGACTTATAGACAGTCTTATACAAACTCAGAAGGTGATCCTGGTCAAAAATATATTTATGTATAGATAGAATATTATGTAGAATAAATATTACATATTTTTGTAAACAATGTCTCAAATTTTTCAAATTCCCAAATGTCTCAAATTCAGGATTGCAGTAAACCAAATAGTACAAACAGAGGGATATACTAGGTTTCATTTTTTAATAAGAAAATCGAATTTTCTTCAATAACTTCTAAACCTAAAGTCGAGTTGGGATGGTTGAGGTGTCAATAGGTATAGGTATAGCAATGAGGTATAGAAAACAAATTTATTTGCAGCCTCCAATGCTCCAATCAAAATCATTTTACATTAACGAAAATTTCTCAGATTCAGATCAGACGCACACAGAAAATGTTTATTTTTTGCGGCTATACATATATTGGGGATTTACGCGCACGCACGATTGACTGTATTGAAATTGTATCGCTTTGACTCTGGGAATGTACACACATATACTACATACACATATTCAACAATAAAATCAATTGTTTAAATCAGTGATGCAAGCAGTTATCACCAATTTCTCCGATCACGGCTCTGCAACAAACTGTAAGCCATGTGTCGGCCCACAATACAATGACATGTTGCCATACATTAGAACGATTAACGAATAGTCCCATAATCCCGGGGGATTTAAAGCTTATGTGTGTGGGTGTGTCTTTTGGTACGGTAACTACCATAATAGTGTTATGACGCCCTAAATTAGAGCTGGCTATGTACAATACAAAAATTTGCAAAATTTGGGGCACCCGAATATTGCCGAACGGCCGATGCCAGATCGATGTGGAGCTCAGTTGCTCTCTCCGTTCCAAACGAATCAGGTCTGTGTCGCACTGTTCAGCGTGTGCACTGAAACTAACGTTTTAGTTAGGTTTTATTAGTTTCATTAGACACATTAATTATAAATTTATTTTATGTCGACTATTCAGGAAACATCTGTTCGTTGAGCTTGCAGATAGGCCCACAATCCCATCAACATGGCGTCCACGTCATGCCTCAAAGTAGTGGCCTTCGGAATGGACCTTCTATGTACGGTTAGTAATTGTTAAGTACACTTATTCACTGACATATACCCATAAAGCCCAGGACCGCTTCTAGACATTTTAATTTTTTCATATTTGGGGAGGTTTGGATCATAATAAGGAATAAGATTATAATAAGAATCATTATAATAATTAAACCCAAATACTGATTTTGATAAAGACCCCCGACAAATTTTTATACGCAGTTTATTTTTATCATCCCATTTTTGATAAATTTACTATCCATGATTATCTCCTATTTATATAACATTTATCTCGCCTGTTATAACATTTCATTCATTTTTCAGTTGTTGGCCTTGGTACTGATATCCTTTGGGATTTACGTGGTGGTAACCTACGATCATAATGCAGTCGGTTCTTTATCCGCCTATGCATACGTGGGCCTGGGAGTGTCCGCCCTGGTCATCGTGCTTTGGGGACATCTGTCCACTAGGTGCGCAAATGGGTGCTGCACAGTCACAGTAAGTTTTTAGCTTTGACCATTCTGGATATTTATTTCAAAAGACACATTTTTTTATTTGAAGTTTACTGTATTTCTTTGCCTAGTCATCGTTGCTCAGATGACTGTCGTCATTTTTTTGTCTTCACATGACCTCAGTGTGGCATCCAACTTGTCCAATCCCGTGGAAACGACTTGGGAGGAGGAGCTGAATAGTCCAGGGGCCATGTCGCTCTACCAAAATTGGGTAACTCTCGAGCATGCGTAAAAGTCAAGTTTAAATCTGGATTTAAAGTTAATCCAATACCTAGTTACAATGTTGTGGCCGTAGCAGTCCTCAGGACTATATCATAAACGATAGATTGCCTCCAAACTCCTGTTTCCGCAACCACGACAACGCCAAAAACGAGAATCTGATTCTCGCTGGATGTCGGGCAGCATTCGAGAGCTACTGGCTGAACTTGCTGTGCATTTTCAATATTCTGGCTTGTGTCCTTGTTGGTGTCGAGGTGAGATATTGTAAGCAGTGTTAAAAGCCGAATCCTTTAAAAATTGTTTGTTTTCAGCTTCTGTTGGCTGTGATTTATTGCTGCCTGAGTAATAAGATTCGACGCGATGCACGTCGCACCTTATACTATTAATTGGAATAGTTCGCATTTATAACAACCTCGGCTTGTTTTATTTGGGAAAATAACTTGTTACATTTAACAAAAAGAAAGAAAATAGCGGTTTCGATTGTATAAATATGTGTACTAAGAACAACTGATTACCTCAACGGTTCGCCATGAGCTGTACTTCATTTGTTTTTCGATAACATGCTTTTATAAAGATTTTATAAGAGCTAGCAAAACAAAGCATTTAAAAGTTACGTCATACGTCAAAGTAACACTTTAAGAATCGGGTCTGATCCAAGTAGTGAGAAGTTTTCCACAAAAAATATTCAGTTGAGAGCAACACAATTTGTATACCCTTGGAGGGTATTATAATTTTGGTCAAAAGTGTGCAACGCAGTGAAGGAGACATCTCCGAACCTATACTATATATATGTTCTTGATCAGCATCACCTCCTGAGTTGATATGACCATGTCCGTCTGTCCGTCTATCGGTCTGTTTCTACGCGAACTAGGTCTCTCAGTTTTAAAGCCATCGTCTTGAAACATTGCACACAGTCTTTTTTCCTTTGCACGACTATATCCTATAGCTGCCATATAACTGATTAATCGGAAATGACCCAACTTTCGTGTTTTTGAAGACAGAAAGTTTGAAACCAATCAACAAAACCAGAAGCAGCTATGTTTTCTTTAAAACGTAAAAAGCTCGTTAAATGTTATACCACTTATATGTGTTAATTGAATTATGTGGTTTCTTTATTTAAGTAAATTAATTTTCATAATAGAAACATCAGTCTCACAAAAAAAATTGTTCCAGACTTTGAATATAACTTATAGATTTTCTTCTCATATGAATTTGGATATTTTTTACCGTCAATGGGAATCCAAAAGTTTTCCCCCGACTCCAATTAAATTTCTAAGTCCCCTCTTAAAGTAACAAAAGTGTTATTAATATTTTTAAATATTCTTCAATCTTTCCAAAAGAATTTGTTGTAATCTCTAAAAATAGTATCTTTTTTTCTAAGTTACTTATATTATTATTCCCTAATTGAGTGATAAATATTGATAATGTTTTCTTAAAATATTGTATTGAAATGACAGTTACAGTTTTAAGTCATTTATTAGATTCATGATTTTCAATTTACAATTTCTTATGAGTAAAACTAGTAACAAATTCGATAGTTTACAAAAGGGGATTTATTATATTAACATTATGCCTGATAACTTCCATAAGGTATTGGATGACTTTGGTTACTGGACTCTGTCCGAGGTATTTTTGGTTTTTGGCGAGGCTGTAAAAGAAATTGAATACAAATGTTGGGATCGTTAAATTTGCGGAAAAGGAGTATATACAAAAAAACCGCATGATAGTTGTTGATTTTTGCGAACCTAAAGAGAGTAAACTTAAAACTATGGGCGGAAATATATACAGGGGAGGGGGGAAATATTACATATTATTTATAAAGAAATATTGAATTACTGGTAGAGATAGTAAATATTATTAATTAATTTATAGAATAAATATCACAACTAATTTGTGTATCCCAGAATATTTTGTTTTTTTACAGAAAATGTTAGAAAATAATTGATTGTATAAAAAGAAAATGTTACAAATTATGCTTTTATAAACGCTCACTGTCTTTCTATGAAATGTGTAGTCTATATGTTGTACGGTTAGTGGTTTTAGGCACCACTGTTTTAAATTAACATTTACCGTCATTCGAGTTCCTAACGTTACTCAGCACTTGCTGAAAAAAAGTGTTGCTCAATACAAAAATTGGTCGACTATCGATGTAAAATTTCAATATAATCGGTACTGGTTGTCATTCTGTCATTCAAACCGAACTGATATACCATTCACAAACTGAAAATATGCCATTCACAGCGGCATCGATACCATTCGCCCGTGGGCAGAGCTTCCAATTCACAGTTGGCAGAGACGCGACAGCGAAGTATCATCGGACGTTGGCAGCGGCGCGGCAGAGAAATAATAAAACGTCGACGTTCCTTCCTCGCAGAAGAAACCAACCAAAATAAAAACAAACACTCAGCGTGCGTTCGCGCCAAACACTAAATAACAATTAGCAAACGCAAGAAACAGAGTGAGTGTCGGTCCGGAGGCCAGTTCCGTGCCAAGTTTTCCGTTCCCGTTCCCGTGCCCGTACTAATTCTTTCCTCCTTGCCCGTCTGCTCCCAGTGCATACCCTAACGGCGGCCATCGAGATGGACAAACTGGATGCCAATATGGAACAGCAGTTTGATCTCAACCTGATCGAGGCTGTCAAGTTAAATCCGGTGATTTACGACAGGTCGCACTACAACTACAAGCACTTCGTGCGCAAGGCACAGACCTGGAAGCAGATTGCCGAAACGCTCGGTGTACCTGGTAAGTGAAATTCGGCTGACTCTGGCTCGCGAGTCCAACAACAAGCAATTGATTGCTTGTAAAAGGGGCCACAGTAGAGTGGAGCCATAGGAGAGTGCCGTCGACGACGACAGTGGCTGAGACAGAGGCTGAGGCGGCGGCTGAGACGGAGGCGGTGGCAGAGACGGAGGCGGTGGCAGAGATATTTTTGAAGTACTGTACTTTGCGTCGCGGCGCAGTAGTTGTCTCGCTCGCACCCCAGCTTTTGTTGTTGTTTTATTAGCCAGAGTGTGTGTATGTGTGCTTGCGCTGACGTTTATTTTCGTACTGCACAATGGGATTTTTTTTAAATTTTACTGCAAAAACAATTTTTGAAAATAAAGTTTCAGATGAACAGTTTTTTAAATTCCTAAAACAACTTTTTGTTTTGAACATTTGAACTTTTGAACATGTGTTCTTGTTAATTCAGAAGATTTGTTAATTATTTAGCTTGCCGTGAAAAGAACGTTTTAAAAAATATATAATTGAATAAAGCAATATTCTTATTATTCCTAATACTCGTATATAAAAAATGTAAAAACTTTACTTAAGTATATAAAAAAATTTCTTAATAGTAATTACTATTCAAGTATAAAAAAAAGAAATTTCTTTTTTTTTTTTTATATAAAAAAAGAAATTGTAAAATGAACACCAAAACAGATCAAACATTCAACATCAAAACATTTATTTATTTGCAAAAAAATGACAAAATTTCCCATTGTGTACTGCGACTGCGGAGAGTTCTGCTTCGGCCGACAGTTGGTATACACACGTGCATACATACATAGATACGGATACATACATATGTACATATGTGAAAACACAAGAGACCAACCAGACAGCTTTCGTTTAGTTTTCATGAGTATACCAACAAAATATTCCACCCACCCCACCCCTTGATGAAGGCCTTTGATCAAACCCTATGTTTTCGCCTACTGCGCGCTGCACCTTATTCTTCAGCTGCTTCGATTATGCAAGACAGAGGCAGAGCTCGAGGCAAGAGTTGCTTCCCAAACGCGCAGCCATGCCACAGGTTTCCATGCCTAGATTTTGTCTTCAGGCAGCCGAAGTCGGCAGTAACCAGCGCCGTCACCGTCACGTCAACGTCTCTGCTGACGCAGAGACATGTTGGGAAGCTGCCACCGCTCTGCCTTTCCAACGGTGGCAAACAGCTGCTTGCCGTGTGGGTTAGGTTTGTTTTGGTTTATATAGCGACTTTTTGGTTTAATAGCGACTTGATGCGCCCACCGAAGGCGCGGCAAGGACTTCTTACAGGATGTCCTCTAAAAATGTTTATCTGTCGAGATTATGGCTCGTTATATTTGTAGTTTTTCCCAGAAATCCTATTTTCTTGACGTTGGTTCCTTAAAAAAATTGTATTTAATCAGTAAATTAAACAATATTTAACCCACAATTCCAAATATTCTGTTGATGTGTACTTTTTTTACTTTTCCGCGTGATAATTAAAATCTTGATTTTGCTCGCACTTTTTATAGAATGTGGCCACTATGACACCAAACTTTCTCAGCCACTCGACTTAAGCGACAGATATTTTTCAACGCCCCAGTCCTTGAATGTTCACCATCTTACGTCCAATCTTCCCAATTTCTTTATCCCCCAGAACAAAAATGCACCAAGCGCTGGAAGAGCCTGCGGGACAAGTTTGCTCGCGAGATGAAGCTGTGCCAGGAATCGCGTTGGCGCTACTTCAAACAGATGCAGTTCTTGGTGGACTCTATTCGGCAATACCGCGAGTCACTGCTGGGCAAGTGCGCTAATGGGAGCCAAAATGCCAACCAGGTGGCGGATCCTTCACAGCAACAGCAGGCACAGCAACAAACCGTTGTGGACATCTTTGCACAGCCTTTCAACGGCAGCGCTACTACTTCTGCCCAGGCACTAACCCATCCGCATGGTAAGGAAAGCCCTCATAACCAAGAAACATATATGTCATTGATTTTTATCCCCCTTAGAAATTACTGTTACTGGGGACGCACAGCTGGCCACCGCCGTGGGCAAGGACCAGAAGCCGTACTTTTATGAGCCGCCGTTGAAGCGGGAACGCAGCGAGGAAGAGCACAGTGACAACATGCTCAACACCATCAAGATTTTCCAAAACAACGTCTCACAGGCCGTGAGTGCCGAGGATCAGTCGTTTGGCATGGTCGTTACGGACATGCTGAACACCTTGGGAGTGCGACAGAAGGCGGAGGCGAAGGTACACATCATCAAGTATCTAACAGACATGCAGCTGCTGGCCCAGCACAACAAATACTAACTGTCGGGCGGTTGCCACCGGCAGCTGCTGCAGCTGCTCCAGTTGGAAAGCGTCCTGCCCTGATCTGGAACGCTGATAGGCCAGCGGCCCACGCCCACACCCGCTCGTGCAGCGGCTTTTTCATTAGATTGTAGCTCTTAAAGTCAAACTAAAGTTTAATATTAGCAATTAAGCCACAGGGCGCTTACACGTAAACCTTAACTATACTTCCCCAAGCCGAACGAAGGCAAACATAAGGACACACATATGTATATGTGCCGGTTGGCCCCGAGACCGGCAGATAAAATTTGCGCCCAGTTCTCTGCTCTGTATAAATGTAATGCGATCGATGAAAGGCAATTTGGGATTTTGCGAAGAGTTGTTAAACAATCTGGAAATATTTCATATTCAGCAATAGTGTACATTTTTGACTACGATTTAGTTGTAACTTGCCATCGGGTCTTAATACATTAGTTAAGCCCTTGCGCCTAAACGTTATTTTTATTTTTAAGTAATAAGGTAATATGCTGAAAACTCTTGAAGGATTCTTTGAATAAGTTCGGCAGAAGAACAATTGAGCCTATTTTTACCTACTTGGTTAAAACATTCATATTGATAAAGTCGAAATACATAGTTGCCGCAACGTCAGTTGCTAACAATTTTCATAATTGTGCAATTATTTGGTATTAAAGGATATATTTGAAAAGTATATACAACTTGTTTTATTACCAGGCGAATACCTTCTTTCATGTGTTTATATTTAAATTATATCTTGGGTTCGGAGCTCCGTTGCATTGTACCTGCTCAATGAACTTAATTGGTGACATTAAGCAACTCAATCTAGAACGAGCTCTCCATTCTTATATTTTGAATACCTTTCAAATCTTGAACGTTGAAATCTTTCCATCGGAGTGGCATCACTGTCGTTCAATTTATAAACAAAATCAGCTGTGGCTGCCGTCAACTCAAAAGAAATTTTTATGTAATTAACATGGCCAAAGAATCGGAAAAAGCTGACTTAAAATCGAATAACTCGCATACCACACTGGAAGATGCGTGGGCGGTAAGTGACCTTTGGCTAAACTATACATGGGTCTCATTAATCGCCTTTTTAGATACGGCCCTGCCACTTGTACAAGGATGAGTACGACGATTGCACGAGCTTCAAGGCCCGTTTTCACCAGTACTTCATCTTTGGCAAGGATACGGACTGCTCCCAGTGGCTGACGGATTACAGAAATTGCGAACGCTTTCAACAGTCAAACGGGAACGACGTAGCGGCTGGAGCTGCCGTTGTTAAAAGCGAGGAACAACGTCGCCTGACTCGGCTGCGCGCTCACTTTGCCAACGACACCTGGCAAAAACGCAAAGTGCCTCCGCCGGACTGGGCTGCACCTCTGCCCGATTGGATGGAAAAACGCAATGAGAACACATATCTCGAAGTAAAGCAAAAAGAGCTCTCCGGACAAGTCCCGCCGCAGGAAGAGGATCGAAGCTTATGTACTATTATGTGAAAATATACGATTAAGAAAATGACCATTTTTTTTATTGTGGTCCAAGGATTTCGGGCAAGGACTTATAAAATGTAAAATTTTTATCGTTTGCTGGTGCTGTCATACTCTTCATATCTCCATAGAGTCCGGCATAATACTCATCCGGCTGCTCTGAGCGGGGTCAGTAGGCGTATGATGCAGTGGTACTATTGTTGGACTTAGAATAATAAAAAAAAAAATAGAATAATGGGGAAAATAGCATATTCGGCGACCAATCCCAAAATGATCATTTTTAAAAGAGCTACGAATATTGATGTCAGGGTCCATTTGTTTTCGGTATGTTTTACCTTGTTGAGCTCCATGGTTGTGAACGGGATGGTGACAATCCAGTTGCCGAGACGTACAGTCTTGCGCTGGACAAAGTTAATGCTGTCGTTGTATCGCATAACGGCCTGCATGTCCCATTTAACGACTTTGTCGATTGTGGCGTAGTGCATTTGTAGTGCATCTTTGACAATAGCCCATTCGTCCATAACACACAATCGTTTCCATTTAGTCAGGTATTCACGTAGGATATCAACACAGTGGGAGCGATATGTGTCATTCATGTGCATGCCGAAAACTCTTATGTACAAATACGCAACGGCCTCATCTACGCTGGGGAAGGTATCTTTTCTTTTTTTTCAGCTTCCTTGCTTACGAAAGTGGCTTCTGTGGAATACTTCATTATAGGCCTGGTGTGTGATTCTGTAATGGTCTTTCCTAAGAGTTGTTTATTCTGGACTGTGTAACGTGATACCTTTGTGATGGATTCGCCTGGCGGGACAGCTCCAGCCATGTAAAAAAAGTCGTTTATTATACTATTGGAGGTACCCAGCATTAGCATGGACATTAGCTTATGTTGTTATTAGCATTTATGAAAGTCTGGTAGCACTGCAATCAGCTGTTGCACATCTGCTTTCGAGGAAGCGTCGTGGATCGGCAAGACCTAATTATTTATTAGTTTCTTTTATACCGACTCAGCATCATTGCCGAAAATGCTAAAGGGAAGCACACTGAAAGCCCTAGATGTCAGAATTCTGAAGCCCTTTATTGAAATAAGGTCAGCAGGTAAACGAGAATTACATAACTCTAGACGGGCGGCACGCCTGGCATTTTCATCGTATCAAAATTGACCGAGTTGCTTTGGGCTTCTTTGGCTGCTTCTTTCGTTGCAGAGGTTTCCAGCAGCATTTCGGCAGCATCGCACACAGGTCCTACATAACTTTCAATGACCTCCGTAACAAGAACCGTCGGTATACCAAGAAGGAGCTCGTGGGGTATGTATTCGGTGCAGAACCCTAGAAGTCACCTTACACCCGTTTATTTGTTTTAGATACTCGATGCAGGATATGTACGACGTGGTCTCCGATGTCAGCAACTATTTTCGGTTTGTGCCATATGTTAAGCGGTCGGATGTACACAGTCAGGATAACTCAGGGTTCAAGGCGGACTTAATTGTTGGCTTTCCGCCACTTAACGAAGCTTATACGTCGCGGGTTTCTTTGAACCCACCACAATTGGTCAGATCGGAGTGCCATGATGGACGACTTTTTAACTATCTGCTGAACGAGTGGCGCTTCAGCCCCGGCCTAAAGGATATCCCCGATTCCTGCGTATTGGACTTTAAAGTAACTTTCGAGTTTAAATCACTGTTGCACAGCAATGTTGCCAACATCTTCTTTGACCTTATCTGTGACCAAATGGAGAACGCGTTTATCCAGGAGGTTCGCCGGCGGAACGGTCCGCCCTCGATTCGGTCTCATGTGCTCACCTCAAGGCGATCCTGATAGCTTCTAAAACACAAGCCCATGGATATACCCTAGAATTGTAGACGTTTTAGAGTTTTAAGTTGAACGTGTATTTGTACATTTCTTTGACGACAAAGAAGTTAAATCCCTTGTTAGTACGATGAGCCAAAATTGTAAATAAATTGCCTACCGAGTCTACTTCTGCGTTTTACCGCTTTGGCGAATGAATTTACACGTAACAAAGTCGTACAATGAACATAAATTAAGTACTTTAATGTGATTCACTTAAGACAACATTAAAATCAAACATTTTATCAACAGTCTCGTTAAGGGATAATTGGAGTGCAACAATAACGGATCCGTAGATTAAATTCAAAAGTGTGTTACTTCGTAATTGACAGCATCGCTCGATGGTGATAAGAACTTATAGGTTAAACTAAGATTATGGTTGGAATGGCATCGTTTAAGTTAGAGAAATACAGTCCTACGCTACAATACATTACATTACATGCTTACCATACAGAAATCGTTATTATCGTGCATCTCTAGCTTAGATTCTTCGGGGTAGGCCTACATGTTTGTGAAAATGCTACAAGGTGAGTATGCATTTAACAGATGTCGCTTACTTTGCGGCTCCATCTACAACTATAACGCTAAGCTCTACATTACTTTATACAGGGGATGTAACGAACACTACTTAGTTTGCGCAGTTAAAAGACTGACTACAACAGTGTTAGTTTAGATATTTGTTTGTTGGTAGGTTATTCATATTGTCCAGTGAGTGCAACTACTTTCGCGAAAACAATTGGGCTGCGGGAAATCAACACACTTTTGGGTCGAGTCCAACAGCAATTTAAGTCAAAGGTACTTTAGCTTAATAGTAAGTTTCTAGTAAGAGCGGCCAAATGAATATAAACGATTACGAGGCGGAAATAGTACAACAAAATTAGTAAAACTTAATTTCCTGGTTCGGGAGTATGGGGTGTGGGAAGGGCATGGCACCTTTTGCCACCATTTAGAATGGTGAAGCCCATGCTTAAGCCTTATAAAATATCACTTTTCCGGCGGCGGTAGGCCGCCAGCTTCCTTAGTTCTCAGTTGTGTTTTGCCCTTCTGCCGAACATGTAACCCTTCCAGCGCTCCGCTGTCTGAGCGATCAGTGGATCACTGTCAATGGTGGCCAGAAGCAAGAGCTGATTTACGTGTGTCGCATGGTAGTCCCAACGTGCTAGATTTGGGGCCACCCCCAGGCTGAGGTGGCGCAGGTCGTAACTTGTGCCGGAGCCGGTGTCGTACAGCAGCAACATTTTCTTCAGGGAATGCATGCCCTGGGCGAACAACTTGCCGGCTTCTCGGGCGATTTTAGCTGGTGCCGTGCTATTGAGATCATAAAGGCCCAATAGTGAATAGATAAATCCGTTTAGCACAAAAGAAGGTGGCGTCGTGGGATATTCCTCGTACCTGTTAAAAATTGTAATTAGTTAGTGTTCATTTAACTTAATAACAAATTAGATATACTTTCTTCCTTGGAATTTAAAGATTAATTCGACAATTTGAGATTATTTTTGCATTCTTATAATTTTAGTTAGTGTGAGTAAGTTTTCAACTCACCAGTAAAACTTGTCCATAAACTGTGCCAAGACTCCACCGTCCCGCGAAAAAATCCTATAGGGCTGCAGTCCGGCTGCAGCCGCTCGGAGATAGCGTTCATCTCCACCGGAGTGCCAGTAGGCGCGGGCTAGAACTGAGATGGCGTGGCCTTGTCCCATGGCCGATATCCATCCCGGTCGCAGTTCGGCAAAGCCATTGAGGCTTCGCCGCACCGGGTTGGCCCAGCCGCCCGACTTTGCGTCTTGGTTATGAACAAACCACTCCGCTGCGTCATAAAAGTGCGCCAGGTGGTCGCTGGTGGAGAGAGTGACATTGTCATAGAATCCCAGGCCCAGAAATCCGATCGACAGCACTTCCAGATCGGAGCGTCGCACCTTTAAGGGTGAGCGTCTGTCTCCAAGCACAATTCCCTTCTGGACATCGATGTGTAGGTCTCGGGTTATGTGACGCCACTTGTTAAGCGCCGAGCCGCCCAGGCCGTAATAAATGTTTGAGTCTTGTACGCTGAGCAGCAGGTCAGCGGGTATATAGTGGAGGTTGTAGCTGTGATGCGTATCGCGGTTTCGTACAGTAACCATAAGGCTGCTTCCGTTGGTCACCAGGAGCAGATCCACGCTAAGCAACAGGTCCAGGGTCTGGTTGAGGGTAGTGCTAATGGCACCCTCATACCCGGGCGCCGTTTCAAACTGGACGACGCTGGTATTAAAGCGGTGGTGCCAGATGCGTGTCATATTGCTGGTTCGTGGAGTGTTCCAATCGACCTGGTTACCGTCGGCGTCCTCGAGTATCCGGACACGGGGTTCCGGCTCAGTCAGGTTCTTACTGTAGTGGGAGAGCGCGAATTGGGCGATCTGGGTTGGGTAGAAGTAGCCTCGTTTCTCCCACTGAGTGCTTACGGGTACGCCCTCGGCAGCGCTGATGCATTTTACACGATCGCGGACTTCTACATTGTAGTTCTCGAAGTACATAAAAACGCCACGTGCGTCGTACTTGCCTTTGGGCAGGTTCACCTTTGACGTGCTGTGCATCCAATTAAACTTGGCCACTTCGGAACCGCTAGTCGAGACAGCGCCGCTGACGTCGAAGTAGTTCCGAAGGAAGGAGAAGGGAACGTATACTTCGTTGGCATTCTCTTCCCGTTTGCAGTGGACGCTGTACTCCTGGTTGATCACGCATTCAATGTCCTGCAATACCACATCTTCTCCGACATGTCCACCGCTGGTTGACAGCTTTGAGGACCGGTCCAGGGGTCGCATGAGATCCGGTGAGAATGAAAAGGCGGCACATCGCATGTAGACACCAAGCGTGATGACCACCACGGCCGCGGTCAGAAGAAGCAACAAGGCCTTAAGATTTAACCGCATGATGAAGAAGACCAGTGGCTCGCGAGGCTGCATGTACGTGAATAGTGGCATAAATGGGTTCAAGGACGTGGTAATTGCAATACCTTGATGGCTGGTGACTTCAGTGAGTCCCGGATATCCCCGGTTACTGGAAAAGCGGTCGCGGCGGGGACATTTTTTTGGGCGCTCAAGTACCGGGACATCCGTATCAACAGCGTTTCCAATGCCCTTGCAATGCTAGCTTGGTAACAGTCATGGACAGGCTAATCATAATCCAATTCCACGAGTGGGCGGATCATACACATCTGATGAAAGTGGTGCTCCAAAAGGTTCTTCCTGACACTTCACTGCTAACTAAATTCCGTTTGCAGAGGTAAAGTAATGTCGATGTAGAAGTGAAAAACCTCACGATGGTAAATTTACTATTTCCACCGGTCCTCCAACATGTTAGCCACGATTTTTCACAATTTTTCTAAATCCTTGTTCCGAAAAACAGCACATACAGATGAGCAAATGTTTTGGTGTACGAACAGTGTAGCCGGTCTAGCTCGTTTATGGCTATTGGCTTGTTTATCTAGCCTTATCCAAGTCTAGACAGGTATTTTCACAATTTTAATTTTCGAAATAAAAGATGATGGTTTTTTTTTAATATCACCAAAGTCAAGTCAGTTGAATTCGTAATAATTTACATCGTTATGATTTCTATACAATAAAGATCTATATAATATAGTAATACAATCTATATATGGTAAGAATAGTAAAAAGAACATTTCTTTTTTCGATACCAATTTCTAGATAAGCAGGGTTCTTTGTTTATTTAGTTAAAAATTCAGAAGAATATATCTGCAACGTACATATGTATGTTAAGCAGGTTATCTATAAAATTACGATATGCTTCGTGACTGTGGCTCCGCCTATATCGATATTTTGAGAGCACGGCAGCCCTAATCAGCAACTGTCCGAATCAACGACAAATCAATAGTCAAATGTTTACAAAATTTCCAGTTCGCTGAAATGAGACTCGTGTAGACCCATTATGTTCGGTCCCAGTCTAAGTGCAAATCTCCTGCTCCTGGCGGCCTTGGTTGCGGGTTGTAACGCTTCCAACGGCGACCGCACGCAGTTTTTCCACAATTGCCGGCAGAACTGCGAACGGACCAATTGTTCCGCGGGTGAGTTCGCACTTGTTAGTTTGTGGCCCATCTGACGGTTTTCCTTGCTTCCAGATGGCCTGGAAATACAGGAGCAGGCGGTCAAGTTTTACAGACAGTCGGTTTTTGACCGGCTTTTCCAGTGGAGCTGCGCTGATGAGTGCCAGTACGGCTGCATGTGGCGCACTGTTTTTGCCTTCTTTGAGCGGGGCTGGCCCATCCCGCAGTTTTATGGAAAATGGCCATTTCTTCGTCTGATGGGAATGCAGGAACCAGCTTCGGTGTTGTTTTCAGCACTTAATTTCGCGGTACACGTACGCATGTTGCGCAAGTTCCGCCGAGAAGTGCGTCCAGACAGCCCTTGCTACATGCTGGCACATATTTTCGGAGTGGTAAGGAATAGAGCGTTTGCCCATCTTGGTCTCTACATGTTTTTGTTCCTCAGACAAACCTCAATGGTTGGATATGGTCGGCTACCTTTCATACGCGAGATTATCCACTGACGGAGTTACTAGACTATGCCTTCGCCTATTCTATTATTCTGTGCTCGCTGTATGTTCTGGTGATGCGAATGCTTCACCGGCACTCTCTGTTCCTGCGTGGAGTCATCACATTGGCCTTTATCTCCTACTACATTAATTACTTCGCCTACCTGAGCGTGGGGAAGTTCAACTACTCATTCAACATGATGGTCAATATAGCTACCGGTTCAGTGGGAGCACTCGGCTGGTTCGTCTGGTGTCATTTCGTACGTAATCGAAGACCGTATTTCCGGCGGATTCTACGTTTCTACGTGCTTTTCGCCATGGCCATGTGTCTGGAACTGTTGGACTTCCCGCCCATACTGTGGACGCTTGACGCGCACGCACTTTGGCACCTGGCGACGGTGCCCCTGATTCCTCTTTACTATGAGTGGGTTTTAACTAATGTTTTTTGGCGAAACTTTGTAAACAGACATATCATTTTAGGTTCATGATTGAGGACTGCCGGACTCTGCGAAAGGAAAAGGCCGTTGCTGGCGGGTATTCTTTCTACAACTAGTATTTGCAATGATGTAGCTTTGTTTACAAATAGTAAAGTAACTTTATTACAAATTTCAATACTCTGAATCCTCACGCTACATTTGTCCACATTGGGATATCGTTACCGGCAACTTTGGTTTGTTATTGGGTCCAGTGGGAACGTTCTCAATCTTCCTCATGATAAGAAGTCCGTCGAGGACACGGCCGAACACAACGTGCTTTCCGTCCAAAAAGTTGCACTTCGCGCAGGTTATAAAAAATTGACAGCCGTTAGTGTCCTTCCCGCTGTTGGCCATGGACAAGAGCCCTGGAGAGTCGTGTTTGAGGGTAAAGTTCTCGTCGGAATACGTGTTGCCGTAAATGCTGGTCACGCCCGTCCCATCGCCCTGTACAAAATCACCGCCTTGGATCATAAAATCCTTAATTACTCGGTGGAAGCTGGCACCTTTGTATCCGATGGGCACGCCATCTGGGCGGTACTCTCCGGTACAAAACTGACGAAAGTTCTCCGCCGTGCGCGGCACTGTGTCTGCAAACAGCTCAAATATCATCCTGCCGATTTCCTACGGGGAAGAGTGTGTTAAACCATGTTCTATTGCTTTGTGGGAGTTTACTTACGGTTGTGCCCACTGCAATATCGAAAAAGACTACCGGATTATTTGAGCTACGCAGCTGCGATTGTATTTGATTCCAGTTGGGCATTTTAATTCTTGTCAACAATCTTTTTAGAGACACAAGCGGATTGGCGCAACCGGTCCGGCACTTTTTGTTTACATTTAGACGATGAATCGATAACCAACCGAAAGAAATCGATAGGCCGCCAACGGTCGCACGTGTGTGTGATATTTCCGTAAGACTAGTTATTTATTTTGTTTTGTGCAAGTTTAAAGGTGAGTTTCTATTGGTTGTTCTGTTCATAATTGAAAAGGTTCTCTAAAACTGTCGGGAATAGCAAAGCCATCCATCTCTTCTACAAAATTTAGGTTTTTAGAATACTTGCTGCATCCGAACGGAAAGTTGTTTACATTTTTTCGTACGCATACCCTGGCATAGAGGTTGATTGTTTTAACATACAACTTGCAACGGGGTAATTATTTAACCCATGGCAGAGCGCCAATATAATTAATTATTTTATTCATATAAAATTTTATTACTTCGAACCGTAATTTTTCGAATTCTTAAAGTAAAATATTTGCAGACTACATACTCTAATATTTAATTTGTTTTGTACTAAAATTTTTCTAGAGGTAGAAATTTTAGAATCATTTTTATATTTTGCAAAAAGTGTAATACAAAGAAATTTAAAGAGTTCAAAAAATTGGCTGACAAGTGTCTATATTTAAAGCCTTAGACATATTTAAAGAAACAAATTTTGTTTCGATCGCCTTTTTTTTTAAACCTTCAAGTACTAGCTCTGGAGAAATTCGCAATTTGTGGGGCTGAAAGGGCCTGGCAATAATTTGAAATAAACTTGAACTGCGTGGGCTTTGTAGGTTCCAAATTCTATAGCTCTATCCCTTAGTCTCGGACAGACGGACATGGCTATATCGACTCGGCTGTTGATGCTGATCAAGAATATATATGTACATACGTATATACTTTATGGGGCGGAGATGTTTCCTTCTTAATATTATATTCATTCACACGTAGGTAAAAAATACAATTGCACCCTGGCAATGCACGCACCACTAGTCAGTAAAGTGAATGGCGAAATCATCAGATTTCAGAAATATCAGATAGTTTAAATATCAACAATTAAGGAATTACAAATCGGCCACTTGTATTCTTCCGTCTTGCGACATAAACGGTAGCCTAGAAGTATGCAACAAAATATTGTGTTAAAGTTTTGCGAGAAACCAAAAAAATTGATTTTTATCATTTTCTTGCCAAGAGAACTTAAATGGTTTTTTGACAATTATATTTTATTTAAGTGAAAGCTAATTTTAAGATCATGCAAAATATTTCTTAATTCCACTTCTGTAGCCGTTGTAAGAAACGTTTGAAAAAATATGTATTGCTGTGATCCATGGATTACTAGGTGATAGGTGAGATCCGGTGATAGGATTACTAGGAATTTTTATAAATTTTCATTTCTGACAAAATGTCTAACTTTAAAAACAAAACTGCAACGATATTTTAACAACCTTTTTTAAATCAATACAAGTTACAAGTTATTGGATAGCTTGAAACTATTTATCGGATTGAGTTTAAATTTTTAAAGAGCTTTTGCAATGCTTTTATAAATAAGATAATAGGAATAAATTATTTATTTGCCCGTTTAAAAATCCTAACTGAGAATAACGCCCTAAAAGTACTATTTTTAAAAGGTTTCAGTTCAAAAGAAACCTTTATTCGAAAAAGGACTTGGGAGTGCTATATCTGGGTATCATAGCTCTGGGTGAAACCAAATATTATTTGCGTACTCGTCAAGGAGTGACTTGGCTGCGAACTCACCTCCATTGCACAACCTTAAACATCACCCAAAAATGGAAAAAGGTTCAGGTTTCATTGTGTTTTTTAATGTTCAAAGTAAATGCCAAGTAAATGATTATAAATAAGTGCTTGTGTTCATGACTGTCAACTTAAGGTAAATACAGTTGTGGTTAGGCTTATGGTTGGGCAACCCAGATGAGTTGTGGCAACAGCTTATGTCCTAAATACATAAATAGGAGTACTTAAATTCAGGTTGAGCAACGTTAATCGGTAGACTTTTGGTACAGGCCTCATTTCAGCTCCACAATTAATACTAGCTAGTGGTGGACGCGGGCGCGTCCTCCGCCCTCCGACGCGCTCAATTGCTCGCCTCGTCCGTGTCTACGTCGGATATATCCTTGAGCTTGGTGGGGCCGGTGCTGCCGTTTTTGTTGCTACTGCCGTTGTTGTTGTTGCGCTCGTTGTCCGCCGCCGCCTGCTGGAAGTTCTCCTGCAGCGCCTTGGGGTCCACGACCAGGATGGGCGTGCATCCGTCCATAAGGTGTTCGCTCTGGCTCTGGTACTGCTCCCGGGAGATGCTTCGCGTGAAGGAGAATCGCAGGGACTTGGTGCGGGTCAGCTTCTTCTTGATGGGCGGTTTGCCGGCCACCGGAGCCGCGGGCTCGGAGCTGGTTCGCTCCGTGCCGTCGGGCGTGGTGGGGGCCGAGCTGATCTCCAGCTGGTGGTCGCGCAGGATTTCCTCTGCCATGCTCTTTATTTGACTCCACGCGTCCAGAATGTCCTTTTCCGTGGCGTGCTCGTAAGTGACACAGAAGCGGATGACGTAGCGCCCGTTGAACTTGGCCGGCGTCATGTGCATCTTGCCGGAGTGGTTGATCTGGGCCAGCAACATGTGGTTGGGCTCGTCGCCGGTTCTGAAAATGATTCCAAATAAAATGGCAATTAAGTCGCGATCTTGTAAAGAATCAAGACTTTGACTTACCGCATTCGGAAGCAGACGAGTCCCAGGTGGACGTCGTTACGCACCTCGAACCGCTCGTCCTTGCGCACCAGCATCTCGAATTTCTTGGCCAGAGCCATGTGGTTGCGGATGTACTCCTGCAGGCCCTTCACCCCGTAGGTGCGGAATACGAACCAGAGCTTGAGGGCTCGGAATCGGCGGCTTAGCGGAATGCCGTAGTGCCGGTAGTCCACTCCGTTCAGGTGCTCGTGGCGGAGGTAGAGGGGATTCACGTTCAGGGCGCTCTTCAGGGTCATCACGTCGCGAACCCACAGGGCGGAGGCGTCAAAGTTGGTGAGCAGCAGCTTGTTGGGGTTCGTGTTGAAGGAGTCGGCGTACTCGAGGCCGGCGGAGAAGACCCGCATCTCGGGCAGAATGAATGAGTTGCCGGCGTAGGCCCCGTCTACGTGCAGCCAGATGCTGGACACCTGGCGGCACACTTTACCGATCTCTGTTATGTCGTCGAAGGCACAGCCGCCGGTGGTGCCGACGGTGGCCACCACGAAGAAGGGCGTCAGGCCGGCGTTGACGTCGTTCTGGATCGCTTGGCGGAGCAGGTCCACGCGCATGCGTCCCCGCTCGTCGGCGTCGATGATGCGCAGTTTGACCAGGGCCATCTTGGTGGCCTTCTCCACGGAGGAGTGCGCCTCCCGGCTGGCGTAGGCAATCAGGCTGGGCAGGAAGACACTGTCGTGCACGCTGGTCTGGCCTTTCAGCTCACTGATGGCTCGGGCGCGGGCGGTGATGAGGGAAACCAGGACGCACTCGGAGGCGGAACCCTGGAGGGCTCCGCCGCCCGTGCTGCCCGGCGCATCCGAGACGAAGGCCTTGGGCAGGCCGAGGGCTTTGGCGTACCAGTTCATCACAATCGTCTCCAGCTCGGCGGCGGCCGGGCAGCTGGCCCAGCTGAAGCCGATGGACCCGATGGCGCTGCTCAGCATGTCCCCGAGCACCGAGGGGAACGAGTTGCCCGAGGGGAAGTAGGCGAAGAACTTGGGGTGGTTCCAGTGCACCACGCCGGGCATGATCTTCTGCTCGAAGTCCTCGAGCACGTCCTTGAACGACTCGGGCGACTGGGGGGCGTCGGCTGGAAGATGGGAAAAGCACACACGGCGGTCGGTTAGTGGGCTGCGCCTTAGGCGTTTCTTTTATCACCTATTAACAGGGGGTTCGGGGAGGCGGGTGGCAGCCGGAGGCGGGGGCGGGGACGGGGGTCAGTATTTATGGCCCGTCTGTTGTTTTTGGCAGTGAGTAGAAAGATCAACAAGTAAGTCTATACGCAAGGTGTGTGTTTGCGTATGCATAATTAATTGATTTGTTTAGTTGAACTCTGGATTGCGGCGTCCATTCCGGCGTAAATATTTAAGTTAGCCAACTGCGCGGAATTCGACTAAAATTCGCCAGCAAAATCTTCTTTCCAGCCTGCCAACATTGTCAGAGGTCGAAGAGGAGAGCGAGGGCTGCTGAGTGTGCCCCAATTATGCCAGTACGTGCCCCTGCCCCAGCCCCTACCACTGCCACCCACGCACAACAGTGCGGGGTACTCGAATCCGTGGGCTGGGTATTTTCGAATAGTTTACACTCGCACATTATTCACATGATCCCCGAGCGGGCACAGCAATTAGTCAACATGATTTAACAATATTTTCGAGGGGCTCCGAGTTGCTCATGCTCGGCGGTTTCTAATTATTTTGTGCGAAGCGAAATATTTTCGGATTCATTGCTAATTTGTTTGGCCAAATTAGTGTATAACATTTATCACTTGGGCTATAATTAAAGTTGTTCCCCCAAACTTGATAGAATCTGAGCAAAAGTCTGGGAGCGATTGGATATCAGAAGGCCCCCTAGGTGGATGGGCTTGTACCCCTTGAGTACCCCAGTACTTGATTGAAGCCCCCCTTTAAGCACTTGGCTTGCTCACCTGGAAGCAGCTTCTTGAGGTAACCCGGATCCAAGGTGGGGGCAACGTCGCGCTCCTCGATGTTTGTGCCATACTCGCATATGTAGTCGATCACTTCCTTGCCGTACTTGCGAAACTCTTCGACATTCATCTTGTCCAATTGGCACCTCTTGTTTGTGTTCTCGCTAACAGGGCTTGCACTTTGTTTGAGGCGTTCCTCTTCAGGGTCTCTAGACTTTGGCACTGTCTCACTCACAATCTGGCACTATTTGGCTCACTGTCCACTCCCGCATTAACGTTCGGATGGCTTGCTGCAGGTTCAGCTTCCTTGACGCGAATGACTTGGCCAGTGCGCCCCGTTGGCTTTTATATGGACCGCTCCAGCACCGCCGCGACTGGCCCGGTCTCTGGCTCTCTCTCTCCCGATCGCGGGCTCTCGCCTCCTCTGTCCCGCACCTGCGAGGTGTTCGGTGCTCGGTGCTCATTGACGTGTTGTATTGTCTCGTGATGGCACTCGAATTACTGGCCCGGAGACTTGGACTTCGCGTCCAACAGTAGCTGCGCTGTCGGCGTCGGCGATCGGGTGTCTGGGAAACCCGCTTCGATCATTATGGCCCCTTGGCTCAGTCCGTTGCCGAATCCGGAGGCAGTGATTGTGAAGTCCCTGGTGGGAAAGGGTTTGTAGTTTTTTCTCATAATTACATAGTGTGTACGAAAGACTGAAATTATTTTAATTAAATGATCATTAGGAGTGTATTAGCAGGTAGTTTGAAAGCCAATCTTCCGGTTGGTAATCAAAAATAAGCTCTGCACATATTGCTTCCAAAAAAGCCCTCCGAACTATGCAACAAACCTTTTCTAATTTGTGTTTTTCCCGGGATTTAAATATTCCACCTTTAGGATTTGCGATCACTGCTTCTCAACTAGTTTTGTTCTTCAGCGTATTATCTTTTTTTTATCAATTATCTCTTCTGCGCCGAGGCAGCCTTTCATTTAACGATATTTAAATAAGCTTGGAGCGTTTCCGAACCAGAAACATACTTTTCGATGGGGTTTCGGGGAATTTTTAGACAATTGCCGACTCTCGCAAATCAGGCACGTGGAACGAGTGTGCAAAGAGAATACCTCGTTGCCAGTAATCCCTTGTTTGAAAACTTTCCAGTGGGCACTTTGAGGGGAAATACACGGGACTCCGAAAAGGTGATAGGCAATTGTCCAAATATTGGGCCAACCCGCTAACTATGACAGGGTCGGGCGAACGACGAGTCCCTGGTACCAGAGGGAACTATGACGTAGTTGCGATGAACGCCAGTGCTTTCATGGAATCTCCTGCTACGCTATGTGCTAGGAGGAACACGAAAACAAAAGTATCAAAATAAACAAACTCGCCCCCTGGGTCTCGCCCATCTGTTCGGCTGGCCAGCGAGTGGGTGTTGCTGGGGGCGGCTGGAGGTGGCAGGGCAGGATCCAATGAATGGGGTTTGTTGCGGGGTCAGCTGGGAGATAATTGTCCCCTAGCGGTTATCTAACGACGCTCTATAGTGACTAACTATTAAGCACACATTCCAGCCTCCCAATCCATCAGACACCTCGGTTCCCACAGTCTCCCCATTAATCTTTACTCAACCGAATGGCACAGTGGAATCCCTCAGATGATGTTTTATATTAAGTGTCGGTTTTAACAGTTGGTTCATGAAATGGGCGTGGCACTGCCGTAACAAATAAGATTGAAATTTTTTGAATTCCCAGGCATTTATCTCTAAAATACTCTCATACGCTACTAATCTTTAATTAAAGTAGTCTAGCTCGGTTTAAAGTCTACACTTTAGGCTATCAATTAATGAACAATAATACCAGATACAATAACTATAATACTAAAACATACAATAAATACAGTGAATTAACTGAATAGTTACCTGCTACTTACAATCATAGATCTACTCTTATTCCCTGCCACTTTCATTCAAATGAATAAACTGTGAAATTTTATGGCAACACCATTAAAAGCGATACTTCAGGCCCATCCTTGCTTTTGTGTGCTTATGCACTTCTAGCTTTCACACCCACCTTAGAGGCTATTTTAGCACATCATTTTAGACTACATGAATAGTCTAGAATATATGTATGTATTCTTAGTAAGACTGAAGAATCAAGTACTTTTTTTAAACAAAAATGTCAAACGGGACTTTCTGAAGTTTTTAAATAGATTAATTTGGAAAAGGTTTGGACTCACAGTCGTATGGTTGTGATTCTCTTCTAAGGGTGACTACTGGGTTTATAAAATATCGTTGAAACTCCAGTTAATTATAGTTAAGTGCATCAACAAGGGTACCCCCTGTAGCGAACATCGGTGATTCATCCGAAGCACGCGCCGCCTTCGAGCCACTCTCGGAAGAGCAGAGTCCGCCTCGAGAGATCCACAGCTTCGCAGATTGCAAGACAGAGAACGTGCTCGGGCACCGTGACTCGACGTGTTTCTGTGCTCCTCTTTCGGGGCTCGAGGTCCGCCTAAACTTTCATTCACAGTACCAGCCACCGCCGATGACGTCGTGCGTCTAAATATAAAATCATATTCAGTTTACGCGGCCACACTTCAAAACGCCGAGGGCCGTTGCCATCATCCGTCGAACCCATCCGTCCATCCGCCTTCGGGGCGGCGAGCGGCATCTTCCACTGGGTCTTGGTCTGGGTCTGGGGTACGTGAGTCCGGGGAAGTGTGACTGGAGCGGGGCTAACACGTTTCTTGTCTACCCATTAATTGCCGAAACTCCCATGACAGCTGTCTACAGTGAAGCTCCTCTGGCATGACCTGCCTGGTGGGATTATGGTGGAATACCAACTTGGTTTAAGGACCTACGGAGTACCTGGCTGGGACCTATTTCGCAATCTGTGATGTTTGAAAAGTCTAGAAGCGCCATCGAACGCGACAGACATTTGAGTGAAAAAAGCCGTTTCGGATGTTACCTTTCGACTAATTTTATGTCGCAAAGGCAGCTGAAGCTCAAGTGGCCAAGCAGTTTGGACATAAAACACATCAACTGTGGCTCCTCTGCCCAAAATTTGCATGTTCGCCGTTCGATTTGGCGTAGCACGCGCTTGACAACAGCTGACGGATATGGAATATGAATTTTTCATGGGCCGGCAGCTTCTATATTTATTTTCGTTTATTTTGGCAATTTCGTGTGTTTTGGTTTTCGCCGAATCATACCTCAGGCATCCCATTCATTCTGAATCGGCGAAGCATGCTAATTTTGCTCTGATTGATTTGCTTACGAGAGTGCCAAAGGTAGGGTTTTTATACCCTTGCAGAGGGTATTATAATTTTGGTCAAAAGTGTGCAACGCAGTGAAGGAGACATCTCCGACCCTATAAAGTATATATATTCTTGATCAGGATCACCTCCTGAGTTGATATGAGCATGTCCGTCTGTCCGTCTGTCCGTCTGTCTGTTTCTACGCGAACTAGTCTCTCAGTTTTAAAGCTATCGTCTTGAAACTTTGCACACACCCTTCTTTCCTTTGCACGCAGTATATAAGTCGGAACGGCCCGGATCGGCCGACTATATCCTATAGCTGCCATATAACTGATTGATCGGAAATGGTATAACTTTGGTGTTTTTAGAGTTAGAGAGTTCAAATTTGACATGTGAGCTATTTTTGGCAAAACATTACGTCATGCCAAATTTCATAAGGATTAGCCGACTATATCCTATAGCTGCCATATAACTGAACGATCGGAAATGACCCAACTTTCGTGTTTTTGAAGATAGAAAGCTGGAACTTAGTACAGATTTAATTCTTGGTCAGTTGATCCAACCTACCAAATTTCATTAGGATCGGCCGACTATATCCCATAGCTGCCATATAACTGAACGATCGGAAATGGTATTTGGTAGAAATATCAACTTTCGTATTTTTGAAGATAGAAGTTTGGGACTTTTTTTAGATTTTGTATTGTAATAAATTGGATTATATATTCCTATTCCCATAAGAATCGGCCAACTATATCCGATGTTTGCGATATATATCCGGTTTTAACTGCAAGGGTATATAAACTTCGGCTCCGCCCGAAGTTAGCTTTCCTTTCTTGTTTTGTTTTATTTCGGCCGCTACTGGCGCTATCTTGATGGATCCGGATTGCCATTAGGAATGCGGGCCATTATAACAAGAATTCCCCGAACTAATCAGATAAAATATAACGATTATGGCCATTCACACCTCATGAACTAATTCACAAAACGAGGCATTGGAATCCTCATCTAATGTGTTGAGCCTCACAGTTCAGATCGAATGCTCTCCCTTATATTTGCTAAACCTAATCCGACTGCGATGCGCACTTTCTTCTGGTAATTCCGCCTAAACTTGAGGTTGCTGTCCCTAAACTGACTCCCCCCAGGTACGTCCTCTGTTGCAGTGCCTGGGGCACTGCTCTGAAGATCACACCGGCGACCGGGGCTTCCCATGGCCCGGTGCTGCAAGAGGCCTACAACGAGGTCGTGCGCAATCTGATCAAGAACTGGGAGTCGCCGGTGGTCTACCTCAGGGACCGGGGCTTCCTGCCCAGGGACTACGAAGACACGTCCAAGATCAAGCCGAACCTGGACGCTCTGATGCAGCGCATGGAGCGAGGCACGCGAAGCCAGCCCTCTGCCCAAGGGATCAGCATCGGGATACGGCCCAAGGAGATGCGAAACGGGCCGTCGAGAAACGAAAGAGGCCTCAAGAGGGGCTATGCGCTCCCCAATGCGGACAAGAACACGGCTCCGGACGGCAAGCCCCCCAAGGTCGATGACCAGGAGACGCAGCTTCTGGCGATGAAGAGCCGCCTGGAGCAGATGCAGCCCCTGAACTCCAAGCACGACCAGTCAGAGCCCAAGAGACAGAGCCCGGCCGCCAAGTCCATGAAGCCAGTGTTCACCGGCCGAACCTACGACGAGATGCTGCAGCAGATGATCGACCGGACGAACCCCGTCGCCAAGCACGCCAATCGGACCAGCAGTCTGGCGCAGGTGATGCGATCTTTGCACGGAAGTGCCAAGGTGCCGGACACGCTTCTAGGGGTGGACTCTGTGGGCCTGAACGTCTACACCGGGGTCAGTCCGCTGGAAAGGGAAATCCCGTACCTGGCCAGTGCAGCGAAGTCCAAGGCGGGCAAAGAGAAAGAGCCAAGGGATAAGTGGGAATCGGGGCTGGCGGCGCCCAACTACCTGAACTGGGACATGAAGAACGGGCGCCTCGACCATTACTCATCGATCGAGAAGGATGCCTATCTGAATCAGTTGGTCCGAACGTTTGGCCAGAAGCTGATATCCAAGGAGATCCAGTCGAAGGGGGACCCCCAACTGCCTGTTTCCTAGAACTGCTCCCTTTTCTTTGTTGAAAGATCGACCCCAACTGAGACCCAAGTTGCCATTCCTTTCTGGCTTTGCTGTTTCCACGAAATTTTCTACGTCATACCCGCGAAGTCCGAGGGTGTAATGTGTTTCTGGTTGTTTACCTTTCGCAGAGAAATCCCAGGATTTCTGTTTACCGCACACATCTTTTATTGGCTAATTGTCGTGACTTAGATTTAGAACCCGACTGATTCACTGGCCGACCATATGCTGTATCTAAGAAAACAGCATTAAACGCTTCCGGATTCCCATTTCGGATGGAGAAAATATGGCACACCGTTTCCGATGGTATTGAAATAATATTTATTGCATTTCATTAACAAGAAGGTTATTCATCGATATTGCTGCCACGAACTGGGGTAATGTCGCGCGTTGCGTCGTAAATTGGTCTAGAATTCAACTAGGCACCCGGATAAGGAGGCGCTAATACTGTGCTATACATGTGAGTATGGCCATATCTGCCGGCTGGGTCTAGTTGGGGGTGTCCCGCGAGCTGGACGCCTTGCGCACCACCATCGGCGACCGCCGGGGCGACTTCTGCTCCTGCTGCTGTTGCTGGACATTCACGTAGTCCTGCTCGTTCTCCGGCGAGGGAGAGGAGCCAGCTCCGGAGTTCCGTCGCGAAGACGAAGTCCGCACGTTGGTGTCCAAGTGACGAAAGCTAGAAAGTTGCAAAGTAGTTTCAGGTTAGAGGTGTGCTTGTGTCAACTCGGATGAGGTGTCATAGAGATTTGTGAAACCCCAAACCCATCAGGGTTTGCGAAAACATGATTAATGCTTAAGGCATGGCTTGGGTTGACACTTGCTTCTCAATCTCGCCTAATACCCACCGTAGGGACACGTTGCTGCCCTTGTCCTCGTTGTTGCCGTAAAAGAGGAAAGCCAGCGGCCAAGATATCCACGAGTTGTGGTCCACGGAACTCTGAGTACGGATGATCGGAGCACTGCCGCGACTCACCACCGGCGACGGTAGCTCCATGGACAGCTTCGGGGTGCCGGCCTTGTTGATGGCCGGGTTGTAGATCTTCGGGTCACTGACCATGCGAACGAAGAAGGACCTCTTCTGGGCCAGCGTGTCCTGCTTCTTGCGGTTCATGATCTCGGACAGCTCGTCGTGCTGCTCCTTCTCCAAGAGCTCGTTGGCAAAGTCCACGATGGTGTCCCAGGCGTAGTCGATGTCCTCGGCAGTCGCATTCTGGGCCACGGCGCAGAACCGGATTATGTACCGATCGTTCACACTGGCCGGAACCATGTGCAGCTTCCCCGACTCATTGATGATGCTCAGAAGTTTTTCGTTGAGCTTGTCGCTGCCCACTAGTCTGAAGCACACCAGGCCGAGCTAGGAGTTTGGGAAAGTAGGTGTTATTATAGGGGGAAGTAGTGGTAGACGGTCTTTTCGACATACTATCTAAACTGGCAAATCTTCTGGGTCGAATAGTTATAAGACTGGGTTTGAGGTGAATGCTCCAAGACATTATAGATCACACTTCGAGTTATGAACTAGTCTCGATATGCGGCTGATCTATACCCATTCAAAGGGTATTCAAAAGGAGGCGTATTTGACTCCCTAACATTCTGCACATGCATACTTTGTCAAGATCCCCTCTTGAATCGGGATAAAAATGTTCATCTGCCTCTTTCTACAAGAACTAGTTTGTCAGTTCAGCTATTGACCCCGGCACCTTCCTCGCTCCTTTTCTTCCAATATCTACATTTAATATATACTTTACATAGAAATGGCCACTTAAGTGAAGGGTTTACTCCTTCGACGCCTTCCCTTCTAGTTACTTCAGTTGGCTTTCATCTCTGGTTAATGATTTTTACCAAATAACTTGGATATTAGCAAAAGTCTTTGTTAATCATCTTGAAATTTTCAGACTATATGACGCATTTTCTCCGAAAGGGAAATAGTCCATGATATGAACATGAATTTGAGTTTTTAAACCCCTTATTTGATAGTAAAAGAGGCACTTAGGATTTTTTGTATCTTAATAAAATAAGCACTGAAACATATGATCAATTTGATTCGCAAATTGCATCCATATGGTACATGGAACTGTAAACTGTAGCTCTTAAGGTGAAAGTGCTATACTTCACTTTACTTGTGATTGTAATGAAATCGTAATGAAAGACTGGCTCTTTAAGAGATATACTTTAATTACCAAAAATTATTTGAGAATGAATGTTTCTATGAATAGCTGCTGCGCTGCTACGAATATTAAGTTAACTAATAATACTTTTTAATAAAAGATGATTATATCATGAATAGAATTTCCCGAAATCGGCCACCGAAGCGCAGCGATCGCCCAATTGAGTCGGGCACGCTTACGTCCGTCGAGCTAGCCACATCTGTCAGCCGCCGACGCAGTGAATCACTGCTCGACTCGAACTCGGACTCTGAGCAGTTTTCTATGGCAATTATGCCAAAACACTTCAAGTGCCGGAGCAGAAAGAAATCAATTTTTTGCGCCAGTTTCGCTGAGGAATTTGGCGTGTAGTTGCGCACGTTTGCTTCGGCTGTGAACAAGTTCACGTCTTAGTGGCCAAGGCCGCTCGGGGTTCGGGGCTGGGGGCTGGGGGCTCGGGGCTCGGACAGTGTTTGGGCCAGATATTTGCGTCACTCGCCAATAGGTTTTCAATTTATGGATTGCCCTATAATGGGCACGCCCACAGTGCCCACCACTCGCCTCAATGAAAATCCCACAAAGAGCTTTGAACTCCGAGCATGATTAATTGCTGGAATCAATCGAGTCCGACTCAATGGAGTCCAGCGGACAACAAAGGCGGCCAAATCGGAGAAATGAAACCCAGTGTAACTCACCTTGACTTGGTTACAGATCTCGAACCGTTTGTCTTTGAGCACCAGCTCCTCGAACCGCTTGGCCAGCTTGATATGGTGACGTATGTAGTGCTGTAGTCCGGAAATCCCATAAGATCGCAGCACAAACCTGCAAAGACACCAAAAATATTCAAAAATATTCGCGTTGGTTCTTGCGAGGCGTTTTGTAATACAATTAGCAACGAGTGTTTGTTTACTCCGATGTGGACCCATCTCATTTGGGACTCGGGAGTGGACTCGGAGCACGGAATGTTTTTACAACTAAATCGCAAGCAAACACTTCGGGCAGACAAACAAGCAACCTGCGTCGTCCTCCTCGCCACTCCAGGGCAATCCAAAATCAATTCAAAATTTGACAATAGTCAACACACTCGTTCACACTTGGCTGTCGAGGGTCTTGAGGTCTTCGGGTCTTCGGATCTGCGGGTCTCTGGGGCCCGCAACTGTCATTAGCTACATACCACAGTTTCAGCGATCGGAACCGGCGGCTGAGTGGAACTCCCCAATGACGATAGTCGATGGCCGCATCCGAGTAGCCGTGCTTGAGGTACAGCGGATCCACCACCAGGGCTGATGTCAGGCGGATGCGGTCCCGCACCCACAGGGTCGAGCAGTCGAAGTTGGTCAGCAGCCATTTGTTGGGGTTCGTGTTGAATGAGTCGGCGTATTCGATGCCCTGATAGCACGGGATGAGATGAAAACATGTCACTTTAGACTTTGGGGATTTAAAGTAAAAGACCTCTTAAGGTACTACGCTGTAAGAATACCTTGTGTACAAACTCAATTATGACCGATTCGGGGCATTCCCGATTTTATTTTCTCACTCTTGGAACGTGGGGAGAAGTGAGCGACAGAATCAGACCACAAGCTCGTTAGGTCGTTCTTTATAATCTGATTCTGTAGATCTTTCGACGTGACTGGACTATAATAGCTATAAACTATATATTTTTAGCTCAAAAAAGTACATGTTATTTATGATGATTCTATTCAATAAATGTTTTAATAAAAGCCAAATAAATAGAACAATCACCTTCAAGAGCGGCTTCAGCTCCGGGCAGATGAAGCTGTTGCCCGCGTAGGCGGCATCCACGTGAAGCCAGACTCCGGGGAAGCGCTGCAGCTGTTTGCCAATCTCCGGCAGGTTGTCGAACGCACAGGAGCCGGTGGTGCCCAGCGTGGTGGAGACGAAGAACGGCACCAGGCCCTGCAGCTCATCCTCCTCCATGGCCTCGTTGATGGTCTGGCCGCGCAGACTGGCGTTTTCGTCCGGCTCCAGGATGCGCAGCTTGACGAAGCAGATCATGGCCGCCTTCTCCACGCAGCTATGCGCCTCCTTGGAGCAGTAGGCCATCAGCTTGGACAGCAGGTGGCCCTCCTCCACAAACGGATGCTGCGCCTTGAGGCGCTTCAGGGCCTGTGCCCTGGCGGCTAGCATCGTGACCAGGACGCACTCCGAGGCGGAAGTCTGGTTCCCGCAAATCCCAGAATCGTAGGTGGTGAAGATTTCCAAAATTTAAGGGAGTAATGTTAAGCAAATTAGACAAAAGCAACATTTTATTTCCATTTAATGCGTTTGTATTTAATTTAATAGGAAATAAAATTCCAAATTTTAGAAGTTAATTCAAGTTCTTTTTCAAATAGCCGACAATTTCTACAAAAAATTTGTACATATTTCTATAAAAAGTTCAAATGGCATGGCTTGATTTAAGAACAATTATATAATATATTCCAACGAGAACAGTAGCTTTAAATGCTACTTTTTAAAATTTGTTTAAATTATTTTATATTTATGAAATGGGGTTTCTTTTAGAAGTATCACTGTGCGACGGATAGAATCATAAATATTTTAAAAAATTTTGGGTTTTTTATTTATTCACTTTTTTTTCATGGACCGTAAATAATGATTATGTTTTGATACTTATTTTAATAATAATAAAATACAGATTATTCACTGAGCTATAAAGAAATAAAGAAACGCTGAGCTATTACCAAAGATTATAAAGTACATAGATAGGACATCTCATACAAAGAAAAATTTTCTATGGCGGGTTCCAGCGCTGGAACCCGCTGGAACGAGCGGGTTCCATTGCGCGACAAGTTAAGTTCGAGAAATTTTTCGCGCGACAACGAATGAGGGATAGCCTAGTGGTAGAGTGCTTGGCTGATGTGCAGAGTAAAATGAGTTCAAATCAGGCATGGGAAGTTCACTTTTTTTTTATTTTAAATCTATTTATATTATATTTTTATTGTTTTAAACTTTTTAACAAAATTTATAATCCATTCAAGAAAAATACAAAATTTTAAAATCACCCTAAAATCACCTTAAAATCGCCTCAGTTCGTAGTGGAACCCGCTGTAAAAATCTTTATAAGTGCGGGTTCTACGGCATATAGGCAGGCCGAGTCGTGGAACCCGCTCTAAACTAAAAATATTTGAGAGCGGGTTCCACGACAAACGGCTGGCAGATGAGAGAGAGAGAGAGCGAATTCTATTTTTAGAAAGTAACATTTTTGGAACAATGAAAGTTTGAAACGTTCCAATCTAACCAGTGTGAGAGCAAAGAGATCAGAAATATCTTCCACTATCTTCACTCTTCAGCTCGGATTTTACTATGGATCCTTGCGTTTTCTTTAATACCAACTTTAACTACCGTTAGATCAACTTCGAGGGTAGCCTAGATGTAAAGCGCGCGATCCTTATCCTTCTGGTCCTGGGTTCGATTTTGTTACTGGGCGATGATTAAAATTTTTAACTTCAATTATCTTAATAATATTTTTTTTCCTTTTCATATTTACTTTATTATTATTATTTTTAATTGCATTCTATTACAATTTTTGTAAAAATAAGTGACGGACGTGACGAATGACAAAATTACGGAGCGACTCCATTGAAATTTTATAAGCCGGACATAGTATTAAATTTTCATTAAAACTACAATTAAAGAAAAATAAAAAAAATAATTATAAAAGAAAGAAAAAGTCCTTACTAGGATTTGAACACAAAAATATTATGCATTGAATAACTACTCTATGCATTACGCTACCACCCCGTCTTAAACTGCAGCGACTAAAAATACCATTTGTTCTACTGACTACCACATCGGCCCATTGAAAACAGAAACAAGAAACTGAAAATGAAAATTGGAAGCCAAAAATGTTTTACGCCGTCTTGCGACTCGCAAGTTGCGAGCAGTCACACATACATACAAAGACGCACCCTTTTTTTTAACGCATACATGTAACGAGTTCTAAAAATAGAATCGTATGTATGTTCGTTCCCCCCTCACCAACAAGCTCGACGAAAAAAGTTGACCGTTTTGGGCCCTGATGTCCCATCTATGTACTTTATAATCTTTGCTATTACTAAACTAATGCTATCCTAATTACTAATGCTAAATCTCCTTAGACCACGTATACGATACTCTTATACGTACTTAATACCATGATTTTTTCACTATCACCCCTCCGTACCACTTTAAATTGGGAAAATCCAATATGAAGCTTCCCTATAATATATATAGTACTATATATCATAGGAACACATTTTTCTACGGAAGAGTTTTTAGTTCTTATTAAAATTAGTAGAGAGTACCATGTTTTAATTTTGGATTTTAGGAAAAGCACGAAAATATTTTATTTTAATAATAAACATTATATTTTCGTTAATCAATTAGGAGCTTTTAATATCATTTTTTCAAAAAAAAACTTTGCGGATTTACTGAACCAAGCTTTCTAAGAGATTTTTTTTAACGTGAGAAATCACCAAATGTAATCCTTCAATGGAATCCTTCCCGATTTGCTATTATAATTGAAAAACCAAAGTCTACAGCTTTAGCATCAATTGGCTTTCGATATAAAATGTATTCTTATTTATATTTATTTTTTAATGTTTGTGAAGGGTGGTAGATAAATAATAATGGTACTAAATGGTACCTGTGTACGTGTTCCAACGAGATCTGCATTAAAATATCCAGAAAATTGTATTAACTTCGCGCCAGCAAATAAACAATAAAAATCAAAAATAATGATTGTTTCTGGTTTACTTACTGTTTTTTATTTCTGTTTTATTTCTGTTATTAAAAAACAATTAGTTCGTTGTTTTCGACCCTTAAAACTTTGCCACTTTTAATATTTTTATGCAAACAAATTTGTAAGCTTAAGTTAAATAACTAAAATTAACTAAACTAAAAAGTTTATACCTAAAAATTTAAAAAATCTTACATTTTCCCTGTTTAGTTCTTTTTATACCCTTGCAGAGGGTATTATAATTTTGTCCAAAAGTGTGCAACGCAGTGAAGGAGACATCTCCGACCCTATAAAGTATATATATTCTTGATCAGGATCACCTCCTGAGTTGATATGAGCATGTCCGTCTGTCTGTCCGTTTCTACGCGAACTAGTCTCTCAGTTTTTAAGCTATCGTCTTGAAACTTTGCACCCACCCTTCTTTCCTTTGCACGCAGTATATAAGTCGGAACGGGCGGGATCGGCCGACTATATCCTATAGCTGCCATATAACTGATTGATCGGAAATGGTATAACTTTGGTTTTTAGAGTTACAGAGTTCAGATTTTGTACGAATGCTACTTTTGGCAAAATAATACGACCTACCAATTTTCATAACGATCGGCCGACTATATCTTATAGCTGCCATATAACTGAACGATCGGAAATGGTATTTGGTAAAAATACAAACTTTGGTATTTTTGAAGATGGAAGCTTGGTACTTTGTCCAGTTTCCAGTTTAACTGCAAGGGTATATCAACTTCGGCTCCGCCCGAAGTTAGCTTTCCTTTCTTGTTTTATTAGGATATTTCCGATAAGGCATTTTCTAAGTGGTGAAGCTTCGAGTCTCCCAAATTAAAAGTATTCATAATTTTGGTCGGTGCTTGTGAAATTTTTAAAGGAAAGAACTCTCGAGATCATTTGGCTCGGAAGTAATCGCGGAGCGCGGAAATAATTACGTTTACATAAAATAAGTACTCTGATAAGGTTATTAGAGTAGTGGTGAAAAGGCAACAAAGAAACTATTTTTGCACTAGAAGCTGAGAGAATACAGTGCTACTGGGTCTGTATAATCCTTATCAGCATCGGAGGTTGGTTTTCCACGGCTGACAGTCAAGTCACTCTCCAGCCTTTTAGGATTATTTTATGGGGAATCGGGAATGGGTAATTTACCTGGATGACCCCTCCGCCAGTGCTGCCCTCCTTAAGGGCCAGAAAGTGGTCCGGCAGCCCGATGGCCTTGCCGAGCCAGTCGAGGACGATAGTCTCCAGCTCGGTGCAGGCGGGACTGGCCGCCCAGGAGAAGCCGATGCAGCCGATGCCGTCGCCCAGCATGTCGCCCAGGATCGAGGGAAAGGAGTTGCCCGCCGGGAAGTAGGCGTGGAAACGGGGGTGCTGCCAGTGGGTCACCCCGGGCATGATTTTGTCCTCGACGTCGGCCATGATCCGGTCCCAGTCCTCGGGCTCCTGAGGCGCCTCAGCTGCGGAAGATGGAGAGTGAGATGGGAGTGAGTGGGCTCCACAGCAGAGCAGCCTGGGGGGCAACCAGCTTACTTGGCAACAGATGCCGCAGATAGCCCGGCTCCACGCTGGGCGTGACCCGACGCTCGTTCAGCGTCTCCAGATAGTTGCAGATGTACTCGACCATTTCCATGCCACGTTTCCGAAACTCGGTGCTATCCATCTCTGATCGCTTTTCCAATCGCTCTCCTGCCGGGATTTGTTTTCTTTTTCTGGCTGCGAGTTGGTGGGGAGATTCAGATTTGGAAAATTTATCAATGAATCAGCCAAGTGGGCGATGCCGTTGCGATTCGGCCAAATAAGTTCAAAAATAAACTCGGTGAACCGTTGGCGATCGCAGCAGTGTCTGCGGAAACTTTCCATTTTCGATAATTGGCACAAAAATCATAAATAGTTTGTGTTTCAGAGCTCTGTGTCTTCATGCACTGCCCTGAACAATAAACTAAATGAACTTTTATCCCTTTTGCACTTGCACATTCGACACAGTGGCCTTAGTAGACCCATTACATAAGATTCGGCGGAAGGGCTGCTGCTAAAAAATGGACTAATTGTTTATGAGCTCCCGCTGCGGTCCAGATCCATTTGTTTTCTTTTATAGATTGGTCTGATTAACACGCTTCGCATTGAACTTGATGTATTTCATTTTGAAATCCTAAATGGGGGCTATTTGCGCTCGGATTTACGCGATTTCTCGCCTTTGATTTCAACTTGTAAACAAAGTCGTTCCGCCTTTGTTTATGGTGCGGTGGCGTTAACTTTTTTATGGCCTTGTAAAGCCCATCTGATGTCCCACACAAATGTTCACTAATTGCGGATGAACAGTGGACTGTGGCCACCGGGCACTTACTTGCGACTTGGCTTGCACTCCGAACCGCGACTGAGAACCGTTGGCCACGGCCTGCGAAACCTGAATGATCCTGGCTCTGCGGCCCGGCCACAAGCTAAGCTCGGTCGCCAGCTCCCTCGGCTCGGGCTGCCTTGGCACTTCTAATGAATGCATACTTGAACGGCTGGGTTGGGGGTGGGGCTGGGTTGGGGGCTGGGGCGCATAAATGGAATTTTTGCGACCCTCATTCATGGCTCGGAGCCGGGGAGGGGCGCTGAGAACCCTTCGAGGTGGTGCGTGCGGAAATGCTGCCGCACAAGGCGGAGCCAGAAATTAAGCAATGCCAACTCTGCGTATACTTAATATTGCGAATACGCACAAAAAATTGAGTTTCGAACTGTTAAGATCTAATTTTCGCTGGAAATTAAACTGGGTCTGAGAGCTGCTGCCTCTGGCTTGTTAGCTGCAGTTAACTCGAAGTACGTGGTGTCATAAACACTCGACACATTACAGTGACAGGACCTCCTCCCTCTAGTACGGGCATCGAAGCGTTTTATTAATAACTTCCGCACCAAATTGAATTATTGTTCGGAACGTACTTGATAGGAATGGCGGCGATGCCAGATGATAATGATGACGATGACGGTGCTGGGCGATGACGTTGTCAATGGGCCCGGACTCCGGAGTCGGGGCTCGAAGTCATGGGCCAAGGCACGGGCACAAATAGAAGGAATTTCAACGCATTCCTTTCGGAACATTCCGACCCGTTTCCCTTTTCCCGCCTCTCCATCTCGTGTTCTTTTCTCTGCTGCTGCATCCGGGCCTGTATAGGACACGTGGCTCCATGTTCTTGCCTCGCCACTATCCCACCATGACACCATGCCATTCCGCAGTCGGCAAAGTCTGATTTGCCCCTTGGCTTTATTGTTGCTGGAGGAAAGTTCATTAATAAACTTTCGTTGCTGCTGTCGAATTCAGCAGCTGCAGATGGGGGCCCCCACCGCCGGCCTCTAAAGTGTTGTTCGGCCCCAGCTTCAACAAGTGGCATCATGCCCTGCGGTTATCATCCCTGCTCCGGTGCCCGATGCCCAGCGCCCTCCTTTCGCCGACACTGCCAGGGTTCTATTTAATGGGAAAACGCTGGGACAAGCGCCACTGCAGCCCCGTTCACTTAATTGCTGTAGAACTGCTTTTTTATTGACTTTTACTTGAACTCCTCGGGAAGAGCATTTCGAAGGCAAGGGTCCCTTTGTTTGCCGTACTTATTAGCCAAAGTCAAAGTCTAAATGGAAATTATGTCAGCCGGGGATGTGGGTCACAGGCAGGTCTAATGAACAATTTGAAACCCCTCACTCTATGAAGGTAATCCCCCCAAGCTAAGAAATCCATAACCGAAAGGTAAATAGATCCCGTAGTTATCTTGGATTTCAAGGACTTCTATCTTGAACTGAGAAGGTAGTTCGGAAGTCGGGGTAGCCGGCTCGCAAGTGGTCTGTTCTAAGCGTTTTTTCCCTGCCCTTGGTCTCTCGCCTCATAAACCAAGCAATTATTCAATTTGCACGGACTGTGCCCGGGCAATAACTGCTCCGGACAGTTTACGAGAAGTGCTCGGATGTTAAGTTGGTTGTCGAGATTCTGGGGCAACCAGATGGGGCCCTATCTGGTCCCATCATTGGTTCAAGGTTATTGCTGGAGGACCTCGCCAAGATTATATTTCTGATGGAGCCCCGCAATCCTACAAATATTTGCAGATTCCGTCACCAAGGCACAAGATGATGAACTACCGCAAGGCCGAGAACGTGGAGCAGGAGCTGAGCAAAAGCGACCTGCCCTTCGAGGACTGCTTGCCGAACTCCCAGAAGGATTTCCTGTGGATGCATGTACGATTCCCGATAGGATTATGTCGAATTCTCCTGACCACTTTTCCGATTCAAGGTGAAAGGCGGCACTGACGTGAGCAATGTAATTGGCTTCGCCCAGGCGGCGCTCAACAAAGGCGAGCACCGGGTCGTGGTGTGGAGTGGCTCCGGGGGCGGAGTCGGCAAAACGATATCCTGCGCCGAGATCCTCAAGCGGAGCCACCCCCTCTTCCAGGTGACGCGAATGGCCTACACCAGGTGAGCGGCTCGTAAGCAGGCGTCGAGGTCTAATTACATTCTTAGCGAAATCCATACAGCGTGGAGGAGCACTGGAAGCCGCTGCTGGACGGGCTCGAGGAGATCGTTGTTAACCGACAGATACCCACCCTGCACATCCTTATGAGCCTGGACGAGCTGCCGGACAGTATAGACGGGTGAGAGCAACAATCCTGTGCCCCAAAGCGTATTATCTCTTTTTCAACACATTTTCCCACAGACTGCAGAAGCCCAACACACAGACTGATTTTTGGGAGGACGACTCATCGCGGCCTCAGCAGCAGCGCCCCCAGCCGGAACAGAAGCCGCAGGGTCCTGGCGGACGTCAGAACAAGCGACCCAGGCCCGGGCGCAATAAGCCCGCCCAGCCGGGAAAGCCTGTTCCGGAGGGGAATCAGGCCACCAGCTAATGCCAAGGTTGATTTGTAAGGATATGCAAATAAAGGCGAGTTTATCAAAAGCACGTTCGGTGTTGGAGTAATTGAGGCAATTAAAGATTAGCTCTATCAAGATAGGCGGTTGCTCTGTACACATATGTATGTACACATTCTCTGAACAAACACAATGCCTTAATCTAGGTACAGGGGGCTCTGTCCTTTGACGATAACCCTTTGGAATTCAAGGGTGTTCTATCATGATTGGGTTTAAAAAGTTAATCTTGAAATAGTCAGAACATGAATTAATAAACTGCTATCCAAACACATTTTAATTTTATGCATATTGTTTTATATTTCTTTGAATCGGTTATTTTTTTAATATTCTAAGTGATTTTATGACAAAATTGGAATTTGTTTCTTCATTCCTAGGAATAAAATTAGTTTTTTGGCTTAAAGCTAGCAAGAAACAGACTATAATAAACTAGTTCCTTAACCTAGTTTAAGGATACCCGCATAAAATAGTCTTCCTAAAATAATAATTTGCTTACAAATTGTATTATTTTTGCTTTAAGTCTTTGTGTTTTGTAATCTATTAGTTGTCCCTCAGTCGGGGTCCTACTGTAACTTTATTTGTGTTTGCCTGGAACACAAAACACTTACAGAGGCTCCACAAATCTAATCTCCGGGATTTCAGTGTCGCCTATAGCCGCCAATGAGTCTTGATATTGAGTCGCCCATGGGGCAGTCTAAAAAATGCTGCGCCTGGGACGAGTTCTGCGATCGGAGGCACTGCGTCAACTGCGCCATCTGAGCAGCAAGCCTGGAGGCGATGTACTGCCCCAGAGCTGCGATGTGCTGATCATCGGTGGGGGTGGCATGGGCGCCTCCTCGGCCTTTTGGCTCAAGTCCCGAGCACAGCAGCTGGGCAGGAATCTCAAGGTTCTGGTGGTGGAACGAGATTCTGGGGTAAGTGGTTGGATAATGCAAATATTTCCTGCATACGAAGCTATATATTCTCTTAGTACACCAGTGCCTCTACGGTGCTCTCGGTGGGCGGAGTAAGGCAGCAGTTCTCCCTGGCGGAGAACATCCAGATGTCGCTGTACGGATACGATTTCATAGTCAATAGCCAGAAGCACTTGGGGGACGTGGACGTCTGCTACCAGCCGAACGGATACCTTATCCTGGCCTCCGCCAAGGGAGCAGACATCCTGGCCCAGAACTCGAAGCTACAGAACGAGTTGGGGGCACGCAACGAACTGCTCGGCCAGGAGGCGCTGCGAAGACGGTTTCCCTGGCTGTCCACGACGGACGTTGAGCTCGGATGCCATGGACTGGATAAGGAGGGATGGTTCGACCCGTGGGCGCTGCTCATGGGCTATAAGCGACAAGCCCGTACCCTCGGAGCAAACTTTGCCAACGGCGAGGTGGTGAGCTTCGAGTGGAACAGTTCTGGAGCCCTGTCCGGAGCCGTGGTAGACTCTGGTGACGGAGTGCAGCGCACTGTGAAATTCGACACCTGTGTCCTGGCTGCGGGAGCCCATTCGGGTCAGGTGGCTCGTCTGGCGAACATTGGCAACCCTGAAGCCAAGGATGATACCTTGCGAGTGGCTCTCCCTGTCGAGCCCCGGAAGCGGTATGTGTATGTGTTCAGCACGCAAGGACGAAACTGTCCGGGAATGGCCACGCCACTGACCGTCGATCCGGACGGCACCTATTTCCGACGTGACGGCCTCTGCGGCAATTTCCTCGCCGGTCGCAGTCCCAATGACGACGAGGAGCCGGACTGCTCTACCTTGGACGTGGACCACGGCTACTTCGAGACGGATGTGTGGCCAACGCTGGCCAACCGCGTGCCCGCATTCGAGTCCGTTAAGGTGCAGAGCAGCTGGGCTGGATACTACGACCACAACGCCTTCGACGCCAACGGCGTCATCGGCAGGCACCCGCACTACTCGAATCTCTTCATAGCGGCGGGTTTCAGCGGACACGGAATCCAGCAGACTCCGGCCGTGGGGCGAGCCATCTCCGAACTGATCCTGGACGGAAGGTTCTCCACCATCGACCTGTCCCGCCTGGGCTTCGAGCGGCTGGTGAAAAACCAGCCCATGTTTGAGGTCAACATCGTGTAGGCGCGAGTTTGTTTGGAGTGTCGTATCCTGCACTTATATATAAGAACCCGATTCAGTGTGTATGTACTTGTTTTATTGCGATTTAGGTTGTATGTATATATAGTAATATTGTAAAGTTCACACACGTGTTAGTCGTTACAGCTGGTTGGAGTCTTTGCTGCCTGGCTAGGGTTCAGTGGTCCTGGTATGCTTCAGCCACACAAAAAGTCAAGTGTCTACATATAATTTATTTAAAATAAGACGTTAAACATAATCGTAATATAACTGCGGAATAATTGCTGACTCGTGGTCAGATAAGGGCTGGGGGACGAAGTGGCCTGCTTATCTGGGTCAACTGTCTAACTATGCGGCCCAGGAGCTGCTTCGGAGCCGAGTTGCTTTGTCTGTTGACCGATCTGCGAGCTACAGTTAAAATAAATAAATGTTCGGCGAATGAGTGCGGCTCCGCGTATTCCGTGTTCTATGAGGTTTTGCACAGATGCGGGATAACTTGGGCCTAGGCCTCGCTCTCTCCGGGGGCAGCGTTTTCGCCCACGTTGATGGGAACGATCAGGTTCTCCTTCGACATCAGATTGTATTTTGTGACGAAATGCGTAAATCGGTGGCATAGATACGTCTCGGCCTCGAATTCGTCGAAGATGCGCCGGTGGTGGAAATAGGCATGCGAGAAGATGCGATACACGCGCCGGCAAACGGAGCCCAGCTTGGTCACCGACGACTCCTTGATGGACACCCTATCGATTAAAAAGGCAAATTGAAACGCGTCCCGAAGGGCAATAGGGGATTCCATGACCGGCTTACCTGCTTGGAAAGTATTTGTTGCTGTTCAGCAGACAGGCGGCTCCGTCCAGCGTGTGACGCGTGTAGTCTATAGCCGGACACTCCTTGGGAGTCTTGTGTGCCGCACACAAGAAGATCCACTGGTCAGTGGCTGTCATCTGCGTACATGTCGCCGGAGAGCACTCCTTTTGCAGTCGCACGGCCAGCCCGTTCAGTTCCATGCAGAACTGACGCAGATGCTCGTACTTCCACACCCCCTCGTCCTGGGCCTCGGGCATAGTCAGGATGAGCTCCACATTGCTCGGGTCCCGCTTGATTAGCTGCTGGATGTACTGTTGCACCGCCAGCGTGCTGTCCATCTCCTCCAGGGGTTCATCGGGCCAGCGACAGAAGTCCTAAGACCAAACAAAGAAGTCTCAAAAAATGGAGTCCGAATGACTGCCTGTCAGATGCTCACCTTGGCTTTCGTGCCGGGTCGGTTCCTACGCAATATGGTCGAGCCGTCAGCCATCTTCATGTTTCCCTGCTGCTTCCCGCTGAGATCCACTACGCCAGTGCCCACGCCTTAGTCGAGAAATCAGAAAATCGCTAGCAGGCTGCGATGAGATTTAATTTAGCCGAAACACAAATTCCTGCAGAACCACAATGCCCTGTATGGGGCTACTGAATTCTGGATTTCGCTTTCTGCTCGCTGAAGGCTCTATTTCTTCTTACACATAGCTCGGCTGAGCAACTTAAATCAAAAAAACACTCGCTTTGAGAAAATTTCTGACAAAATTCTGCATACATACATATGCGTATCGATTTAGAGGTGAAGAAACATCGATGCACCGATAATTAATAAAATTTTGATAACACCGAGGCTCGATGGCGATAGTCGTTTTTTTTTGGAACCTAATTTATCCAAATTAAGCCCTGTAGGATAGAAAAAAAATGGCGTCAACAAAATGTTTTCGTTTTTTAAAAACCATTATTTTGTCTTCACAAACGTCGAGTCGCTGTATCCGCCCGATACACCATTCCCAACCGGTTCGCGAAGTGAGCCCAAACGTCTTCGAATTCGGAGGTGGCCATTCGGAGTTTCGGATTAGGTACTCCAAATCAGCAAAACAAAAGAGATAAACAAACTTGCGTTGCCACCCTGGTAATTATCTGGCTTATTAACGTACTCAAAACGGCTAGATTTTGGAAGTACCAGCAAAGTAGAAAAGTTGAGGTTAAAGTCAGCAATTTTTTAAAATTAATTGAATAATGAGGTTTTAAAAATTTTATTGGACACAGATCCTTAGTCTGGGTCTGTTTTTTTTTGTAACAATCTGTATAATCTACTTGTTTTGAAGGCAATAATCAAAGTATCTTTATATATAACATATAATTTAAAAAAAAACTAAAAATAGTAAATTAATTTATGTGATATAGCCGGAAAACTGGCTCCGGCTAAATCAGATAGTTTTCAGTTGTCACCTCTAAATGTAGCTAAATTTAACTGAAAAATAGCCAAGTTGGCAACACTGCGAAAGAGCCAGTCATCGAACAGATTGAAAAACTTACAAGAATTGCGTATTAGTTACAAATTACAAGAAAAAAGTTGTTTCAACCAAAGACTTGCCACAACCAACTGACTGTAAACATGTCCTACGCTTACTTGTTCAAATACATCATCATCGGAGACACTGGTGAGTGCTGGGCCGCGAATTTCCAAGGAGCTTAGAAAAGTGTGCCACAGAGCACAGAAATTGGCGAAATTAGACAACAAACAAAGACGAAGGCTATGGCTAGACCCCTTTGTGTTCAAAGCGCCCCAGCAGAAATACCCTATGGCCTGGCTACGATCAGTCACACGCCCCAGTCGGTGGCTCCGTGTATCCCTGTACTTCGTTGTTCAAAGGAAAAATCAATAAAACAACAACGTATACAGGCGGGCGAGCGGTCGGGTGGTTACTGCGCTGCGAGATAACAGGGAGTTTGGGGGCGTGCGGGCAGCCCACTCAGTTGAACCCTCGCCTGACTGAGTCAGCCACCCCCTGTGTGTCTGCGGTGGGGGGACTCTGCCACAAGTCAACCCCCCATCCTGGTAGTTATCAGTCGCCAGTTTTTCGGGATGCCAACAGCTGTTGGCTGTTTACCCCTTTTTTAAAGTGATTTCTTAGAGCGTGACCGCCTCTGCGGCTGTTTTGTGATTTTGCTTTAATTCGTTTCGGGTAAACTTTCCCTTTTGCAATTAAATTTCGGCTTCTTCCTGACAGGCGTGGGCAAGTCATGTCTGCTGCTGCAGTTCACGGACAAGCGCTTCCAGCCAGTGCACGATCTGACCATTGGCGTGGAGTTTGGAGCCCGCATGATTACAATAGACGGCAAACAGATAAAGCTACAGATTTGGGACACGGCAGGCCAGGAGGCTTTCAGGTGCGCAAATACTTTCTAATTTTAGCTTTAATTACGCAAACTGACACGTAATATGTCTGTTGACAGGTCCATCACACGATCCTACTACCGCGGGGCTGCTGGCGCACTGCTGGTCTACGACATCACGCGGCGGGAGACCTTCAACCACCTGACCACCTGGCTGGAGGACGCGCGCCAGCATTCCAACTCGAATATGGTTATCATGTTGATCGGCAACAAGAGCGACCTGGACTCGAGGCGTGAAGTAAAGAAAGAGGAGGGCGAGGCCTTCGCCCGTGAGCACGGCCTGGTCTTCATGGAAACCTCTGCGCGTACGGCGGCAAACGTGGAGGAGGCGTTTATTAACACGGCTAAAGAGATTTACGAGAAGATTCAGGAGGGTGTCTTCGACATTAACAATGAAGTAAGTCCCCGAATAGGTGTAAACTGTTGAATTGCCTTCTAAATCGCACTTCCCTAGGCAAACGGTATCAAGATCGGCCAGCAGCACTCGCCCACAAACCCGTCGCTGCCAGGAGCTGGAGGAGCAGCCGGCGCAGCAAACAGCGGATGCTGCTAGGAGTAAACGGCAGGTGCCCGGCCACATCCCTGGGTTTAATGTAGCCGCTTCTGTAAAAGCTACTTTAGTGACTAACTAGTAGACGGTAGTGGGAGAGTCGGATTTCTTGATTTATATTTCAACAGTAACTAACCACGTAAACATAGCAACCACTAAACTAGCAAACGAACACTAAGCGTAATGTTAAACTCATTAAGATCAGACAACTACAGCATCTCCAACACAAAAATTGTTCAGCTACGTTTTTATTAACTAAAAGATCCCGAGAGGATTGAGAACAGAAATAAACCAAAACCTTAACTTGTATATGTGAATGTGTCGTGCGTGATTTCTAAATTTTGTAAACTCCACCAGGACATATGTAAGCGTTTTATGTATGTATTTTGTGTATATTGCGATTAGGTTGCTAGTTACTTTGTTCAAAGACCGATAGTTTTACACTAGGATCTTGACGGAATAATGATTAATATAAAAACCAAACTTAACCATGTGAATTTTCAATGTGATGCGTTTTCAGTGAGGCCTCAGCCGAACAGGCAAGCAGCAGCTCAGCGCCACGCCCCGTTTTTCACTGGGCATCTGCTCCTCCTCCTCCTCCATATACATACATAGCTGCATATATGCATATTATTGTAACTTTTCCTCTGAACGCATTTGCCTTGTCCCTGTTTTGTTGTGCAACCGGCTTATGTCTTTATATATAAATTTATTACGAAGAGTTCGCAAAATATACAAACGTGAGCTGAAACGCGATTATATAATTTACACATACAACAAGCATCAACAATGGAACACGTAAATGCTGCGATTCTATGATCAATTTAGTATTTTACGAAGATTATATATTAAAATAAATGGGAAAGCTAAGACAAACGAAGATACAATTGTAAACGTAAATCAAATTATTTATAATATTTGTATTTGCCCAAAAACAATGCAAAATAATAATATACATAATAAATATTTGAAACCAACTGACGATGTTACTTACCAAGCTCCTGCAGGGTGTTTAGAGTAAAAAGGGTTTATTGTGTGAATAAATAAATATAGTACTTGAATATGCTTTAATTTCAAAAAATTTATTATTTCATTATATATTTCAGAAGATAATTGTTCAATAGATGTTTTGTAAATAATATAGTATTGTGTTTCCGATTCTTATATCGCTAATGTACATATTCCTAACGTGTTAAGAACCAACAGCTACTCTATGTGTAAATCTGGCTACGTGTGGGGCTTCACAAATAACTCCCAAAAGTGAAATGTGCTTACGATTTAAAGGCTTTTGTGGCTAACCATACTCTAATATGATGTCTGTGTGCTTCTTGGCGAGTTTCATTTCGGTATACATAAAGGGTTATGTATTTTCTGTGATAATACTTGAACTTGATACACTTCATATCTATTGAATATTTGAGAACCTTCTCTTCGGTTTAGAGTTTCGGTTTTCGGTGATTTATTTGAAAAAATTTGTGCCAAATTGCAAGAACGGGTTATTTTCAAAACACTTGTTATCTATGCATATCTATGTAGTGGATCAATTGATTGCGAAATTTGGAAACTATTCGGATGCGATATTATCCTGATCCTTTAAAAAGAAATGCGCCAAAGACTTTATTGTAAGGGCGATTGAAAATTGTCGCTTGTTATTGCATACGTTGCTTAGATTGTTGTTTATTGTATTACTTTAGTCAATATTCGTACGAAATATGTAAGGCAATTAAACTATTCTTCTAAGTTCTCGATTTGTAAAGAAGACAATTGAGGGGACCCGTTTGCACCTGGCAGTGATGCACTGCATTGATATTGATTGAAATTGAACAGTTGGCTACGTGTGACTACAAGATGCGATTAGTAATTGGCCTAGTGCGGTAAGTATTCACTATACTAGTATGTATATGTGTAGAAACTTAGCTACAAGTCTACGAATAGCTCGTAGAATATAAGTATAGGCTTAGGTCTAGGCGGTCTTAGGAGATAGGCTTAGTATCAGTTACGATTCTGCTCTGATTTTATGGCTGCAACACCATTTGACATAAGAAACTCGGTAACATTTAATGCTAGTCCACTATTAAGCTACAAGTCAAGTGTGTGGTGCCCGGCCTCCAGGCCTCCGGCAACCATATAGAGTACTAAGTAACTATGTAACCTAGTGTAAAAGTTGAGCTTTTTTAGTCTCTGAGACATCACTATCACTCTCCCTAGGTGCTTTCTTCTCGCAGAACTCGATCATGTACGAGCACAAGCCGGAGAGGGCTATAAATATGCCCGCATAGTAGAAGACGTCGTCCCACCTGCAAGTAGACGGGGGATTAATGGTCAGGTTCCAGCCCGAGCTCGGAGCCACTCACCTGTTTATGGTCTCGTAAATGAGGCCCGCAATGGGCGGGCCCGCGATCATGCCCACTCCCTGCACCAGGAGCACCAGGCCGTAGGCACACGTGAAGTCGTCCAGGTCGACGATGCTGACCAGGATGCTGGGGGTGAACGAAAAGGAGCTGGCGAACGTGAAGCCGAAGATGACGCACATGCACATCAGCCCGTTGTAGCTCTGAATCAGCATGGGCATGAAGAACACCGAGGCTCCGCCAACTGGGGGAAGAACTGGGTTAGTAATGGTTCGCTTACACAGCCCCATGCCGGCCCCTACTCACCCAACATGCAGAGGGAGTAGCATATGTTGATGTTCATCCAGGGGAGGTCGCCCAGATAGCCCAGTCCGATCATGCCCACCGTCTGGGCAATGCCCACGGCCGATATCAGGACGGCACTCACGCTCACATCGTAGTTGTACTGCCTCATAAACTCGGGAAGGTACAGATAGGGTATGATGAACCTGCGGAGGGGCAGGGGCAGATTAGCACACTTGTCTGAAATCGCTTTGAACCAGTTCCCTTATCGAGCCAATAAACCACTTAAGTCCTGGGTACACACCCAGATAAACCATGATCTCGGCCGTGAATCGACTTCCAATTAGTATTTCCTCAGTGTATATTTCACGCGATAGGGCAAGCACTTGGTTTGTAATTTTGGAAACAGCTGCCAGCTGCAGTCGGCGAAACTTTCTGGCAAAAGTTCAACTTGCAGTTGACAGCTCGTCACTTTCATCGATTTGGTTTAAATGGCCAATGGTTTCCAGTCATTTCTGGCTCTATTTGGTGTTACTTAATCTACAGTAGGCCTATTATTCACTTACCAAATGAAGAGAAACAGCGTGGAGAGATTGAAGAGCGCGAACTTGGCGTCCAGGAAAAGGGAAAAGTCAAAGATGGACTTCATGGTGTCTACGAAGTTGTCATACCATGTCTGCAGGAAAGTGAGGTTCAAGTTAAAGTTTCCGTTAGTTTAATCTTTCTATTAAGATAGTCAGTGTTGCTATTTAATATATTATTTAAAGAAACTAAATAAGCTAAAGCCGAGATTATTGTTTTTCAAAGCTTCCGTTGTGATGTTGAATGTTGAATAGAATTATAGTAGCTTTTAATGGGCAAAAAAATGAGTACTGATTATGATAGTTAAAAAAATAAACTTTGTATGATTGTGTCAGAAATAATAACAATTAGATTAACTAATCCAAAAGTGTTGAAAATTCTCCATATTTCCAATTTATTTAAGTATATACATAGTTTCTGGTTATGGGCTGTTTGGAAAAATACCAATCATCTCTCCAGGTCCCCCTACGGGGAAACTACGTTAACATCCAGGGTTTTAAGCTCGTTCTTATTTGGGGATTGATCTTGTCTTGAAGTATATGTATGTATATAGTTTAGAAACTACAAAATTTTAGTTTTTTTCAACTGAATATTTTAATTTTCTTGAAATCTAAACAGAAATGAAATAGGTAAATAATAATAAGAATTACAAGAAATAAATTCTTCAACACTTCTTCAGAACTTCTTTAACAATCTGTACTTTTGTTAAATTTAAATGAAATAAATGAATTGGAAAAGCTACAAAGCACAGAATCCAAATACTGAATACAAATAATTCAGTATTTACAGTCCAATTAAGTAATAGATATGAATCCAACCATGACAAAATAGCATCATGAATCAAACAATAGAAAGTCATGTGGAAGACAAAATTCAATGAAAAGTAAAATCCGGAATCGAATTTGGCTTCGGGATCGCCCTTGTTCGGACACAGTATGGAAGAGGTTGGCCTCTTATCGGACGAGAAGCCATGGCCGGGTGGTCCTACGGCGAGGCAGCTGATAACCGGACTGGCAGACGTAATATTAACCAGCTGGGGCTGTCGCTAAGTCGAGCCACCAGCTGATAAGGGCGGGGCAAGGGGCATGAGGGGACTGGTACTCACATCTTCCTCCTCCTTGGCGATGGTGGTCATGGAGTTGCGGTAGATGTTGGGGCAGGAGGAGGCCCGCAGCCGGTAGCGGTGCGTGTTCAGCATGGCCCCGCGGTAGTGGATCGAGTTGCGGTGGATGCGCATGTCCTTTAGGAAGTTCGAGTTGCGGATCGAAATGTTGCGCCGCAGATTCGAGCGGTGGTGGCTGGGCTTCTTGGAGCGCGACAGGCGCCGGATGCCGGTGATGCTGTCCAGCCGAGCACGTCGCAGGGCCAGCTCACTGTTGACCGGCGGCTCCAGCTCCTGCTCCGGGATGGCGATGACAGTGGGTCCGGTCCGCCTGCCCTCCGGGTCCAGCAGGGCGAACGTCTCGTCCTTAGAGTAGTAGCAGTGCATGTCCTCGCTGAGGATGTCCACCGAGTTGTGGCGCAGACCGTTCACCTTCAGGTTGCAGATCGAGGGCGTGGCGTGCTTGGCCATGAAGAGATTTTCGTTCAGCGAGAAGCGGGAGCTGGCGTGCTTCTGGGTGAGGTAGCCCTCGTCCGAGGAGCGCAGTGATCCAAGAGGAGTGCCTGCACCGCCGGAACGCTTCTCCGAGGGCGACAGCGTCTCAATGGAAGCCAGGTAGGACTTTTTGGCGGCGTCGGCGGCTTCCTGGGCTATTCCGCCCATCAGGGTGTCGTCTGGCGAGCCGATAACGGCACTGGACGCGGGATAGGCGCCCGCGCCCGAGGACATGGACAGGAGGTTCTCGCGCGAGGGTGCCTCGGCGCCGTCCTTGTGCCGCAGGGAGCGCCGGCTCAGGCTCTTCACCTCGCAGATGCTGTCCAGTTCGTGGATGCTCAGGAAGGTGGGCAGGAAGATTTCGCTGCGGTAGCGCTTGAGGCCCGTGTCCAGGGGGTCGTCGATCTGCTGGTTGGCCTCGGTGTTGTTCTTCGTCACCAGCGAGTCCAGCACGGCCTCCTTGGTGATGCCAGTGTCCAACAGCTTCTTGATCTCCTCCAGGCAGACGCTCGAGTTGGAGAAGGTGGTGACGCTCTGCGATCGGCTCTCCAGACGGTTCTCCTCGATTAGCCAGTCGGGGTCGCGCATCAGGGCGCCACACACGCAGGCGTTTAGCATGGTGCCGCCCAGGATGAGAGTGGCTCCTCGCCAGCCGTAGGAATCCATTAGGTAGGAGGTCAGCCGGGCGTACACGAAGGTGCCGATGCCCGTACCCGAGGCTCCGATGCCGGTGGCGAAGGTGCGCTTCTTGTCGAACCAGAAGGCGATGGATACCACGGCGGTCACGTAGCCGATGCCCAGACCCAGGCCGGAGATGATTCCGAACGTCACCATGAGCATCTCGATGGAGTTGCAGACGGAGGAAAGGGCGAACCCGAAGGCGGAGACAACCCCGCCGATGATGGTCATTTTCCGGCAGCCGTACTTGTCCACCAGGTTTGACCAGATGGGGCCCATCAGGAGGGGCACGGAGAAGAACAGCGACGAGATCCAGGCGGTCTTCGTGGTGGACTCCCCGAAGTACTCCAGCAGCTGGACGTTGATCAGGCCAAACGAGAAGCTCAGACCGTCGGCGATGAGCGACACCACCAGCGAGGCGAACACCACCACCCACCCGTAGCCCCCGTCGGGCATCTTGGGCGCCTTCTTCTCCGTGGAGCTGGAGTCGATGGAGTCCCCGGACTCGTTCGAGATGAGCCGCTTGCGCTTCTTCACCTGCCCGCTGCCGTTCATCAGGCAGGTGAGCGTTCCGTCGCCGTCCATGGCGATGATGCTGCTCCGCACCACCCGGCTGTGCCCGGCCCCGTCGGCCAGCTCCTCCACGGACAGATTGCAGAAGGTGACCTCCGGGAAGAGGTCGTGCTTGATGGCCTTGTTGAGGGGTGTGTTGGCGGGCGCCGGGGTCAGGGCCAGCGGCTGGTAGGCGCTACCGCCATTCTGTGAGCACCCGTCACCATGGTTGTGGGCTTGGGTGTGGTTGTGGTTGTTGTTGACCGCCTCGCAACTGTTGTTGTTGGAGGCGTGGGCACTCGAGGCAGGCTTGGCCATGGTGGCCCTGCTACGGGATGTGGGTTGGAGGGTATATAGGGGATATGCTCTATAAAAACTTTTATAAAATTTGCACTCTAGTCCAAGCGATTATTGGAAATGAACACAGTTTGCATTAGATCTCGTAGGGGTTACTAATTGGGCGCCAAGTCCTCGCGGTCCTTGGGGCTGCAGTGCGAACCTGGGAACCTGCTGGAGGAGAGAGAAGGCCCGAGCGGGTGTTAGACATTTTTCACTTTCCCCTCGACACCATTTCCCAATCCTAATGGGAAAAGTTAGTCCCAACTTCCAAGTCTACAGCTACTGATGCGTTGCATCCACCACCACCCCACCCACCCAGTTGTCCGATTGGTCACTTCAGTGCCAACAACAAGAACTGTTGGTAAACATTCCGTTTATAAAATCGCGCAGAAACTGTCTTGGTCGGTTGGCGCTTCCCCCATTTGACTCTCGAATCGCCTTCAACTTGACCTCGGGAATCCGCCTGAGGTCCCAAATCTCTGAGAGCACTCTGGGAGCGCGAGACTTGTTTTCATTTTGGTGGCAAGCAAAGTGCGTCAAACGAGCGCCGTGCAAACGAGCACTCGGGCAGCTAGGCAGCTGACCAGCTGATGTCCTAATAATACTGGGAATCGACAAAATAATAATATTTGTGTGCACTCGAAAGTCTGTGGTTAAAATTAGAAAGCCATATATGCTGTATTGGGGCGTACATGGTCGTCCGAGCGGTAATTTTCCATCAGTCGCTTCAAAGCCAACTACCCACTGACGCAAAACGAAATGTCCCCCTGGGAAATGGGTCATCTTGGGGCTTGTGGAAGTTAAGGCTCCACCATCCCTCGCCCAGTTGGAACTTACCTTTCCGTCTACCATCCAGTCGGGGTCACCCGCCCGTCCGACAACAGATTGGAAAAAAAACCGAACCGACCTGCTACCGCTTAGGATTTCACTTGCACACTTTTCACAATTTGAGCACTGCCGCCGCCAATTAATTCACCATAATTGCACAGATCTTCAGTTATATTTAGCTCGCTCAGAGTGCGATTCAAGGGTTTATTCAGCGTGGCGGTCTTGTTGAGAATTCTTAGGCGGGGGTCGCGGGGCGTGTAGTGCAGGAACACCTTGTCGGACTTGCCGCTGTTGTTGTAAGTACGGGGATTGTTGTTCTGGCTGTTGTCGAACGAGGCGGTCGGTTTGCTGGCACGGTAGGATGACTTGCACCGAGAGTCATTCATTAAGAACGCTAGGGGGAGTATCACAGGCCAACGGAGAATGTGTTGAGCGATGGTTGTTGACAACTGGAGGCAGTTGCAGTTGCAGTTGCAGTCGCTGTTGCTGTAGCTGTTCCTAATGCAGTTGGTGTTGTAGCAGTAGATGCTGCCGGAGAGGGGTTTAAACCTTGGCAGCCACATGCGGTAGTCTGTCGTCGCGGTGACTGATCACTTTTGATGCCAATGAGTCGCGGCGGCTTCTCGCTTGCCACGCAGCGTCCCACGAACGCGACTTTCAACGAAAAATAACGAAAACAAACCGGAGCGGACACCCTAGACGCGACGGTCGTCGGATTCCAAGAGGAGCTAGCTCTTCCGGGAGACGCTCAGCTGCTTCTCCCTGACCACTGACTCGCTTCAACGCGTGTCAAGTGCGCGGCGCGTGGTGCGGCGGCGGACGGGCAAACATATCGACGGAGGAAACGGGCCGGCCAACGTGGCGTATGATTGATTCGGGGCTCTCCGGTGGTGCAACTCAATCGCTGCTCGTCGCTCCCGGCTGGATAATGATTTATGGTCTCTGTCCTCGCTTAGGGGGCGTCGGTGCGAGCTCTGCAATGGAGACAGAAATAGAGATTCGCTTGATAAATGACATAAACTGGCCAGTAAGCAGGGCAGGGGGCTAGTCTAAACATGGCATGGAATTCGAGGCACAATTTCGCTCTGAAAAGCCCCACAAAGCGCAGCATCGAATACCTTTCGGCCGCTTGATTGTCAAACAATGCAAAGCACACACGGGCCCAGTGTGCGGAATGTTCGAGTGATTTATTTTGAGAGACCGGTTCCAACCGCCCGCAGAGGCCGCCGGAGTCTGTGAATAAACAAGCCTCAATGACCCGAGTTAAATGCCTTCCTTATCAAATACTGCCGATGCTCAAAGTATCACTTCCAAGCCAATAAAATGTAACTACCCATAGTTAAACCATTGCTAATCTTAAGCCCCTGAACGTGTTTTTCAGACAGGCGCTGAGATATTTCGAATCCATTTGGCCTGGTTTTAAGCTAATTATTATGGGTCTTCTTTGCTTCACGGCTGAACGTGGATTCACATTTAAAAACAAGTGTGTTTGGGACACGTGTGTAGCTTGTGTTTCGGTTTAAAAGTTTTGCAAGAGCCCTAAGTCGAGACGTTTATTCGGAATGGAAGGGGAGTCTGCAGGTGAAATAGTACCGGGCACCGTACCAGGTACTGTTCCTGAGCTTCCATTGCATTGTTCTGCCCAAATGGCCAAGTTCATTGCTCGATAGGCCGACCACGCGATTAGAAACCTCGTGCACTGCAGCTCTCCGGCGGAGAGCCAAGTAAACAAGGCGCCGAGATTCCACTTCCACCTCGGCACTGTCTGGTCTCCGCCAGAGCTAGGGCTAGACAACGAAACTGTCGCTTATCAGAAATCAAATTCGGATCGCGATTATCTGGCACGGCGAGTATATGGAAGGCGATTTTCGACTTATCTTTACAGTATAATTGGCAGAAAATGCTTTTATTTCCGCGATAAGCCCGCAATAAAGTTTACATTGTTGAGATGCCCTAAACGCCCCGCTCACGTGATCCGCTCGCCCTTCACATCACTCACTTGGGTCTGCCCTCGACCTCCCTGGGGCCACAGGTTGGCGTGACAGTGCTCCACTCTTCAGTGGGTGCCGGCCGAGAATCGGGTGGTCTTCAGAATTAAGTAAATCAGAAACATAGACACGCTTATTCAAAGTCCCGGCCCGCACTCTGCGCCTGTTCGTAGGCACTTGTTCTTGTACTTCCGCACTTTCACTTTCTTGAACAAATCTGACTGCAAACTTTGGGCTACATCTCGTCAGTCCGTGTTTACCCAACAGGCCCGAAAGACAAAGAAACTCGCGGACCCCGACTTGTAAACATCTCGTCTCGAGGGTTCACGATTTCCGGACTGCGATGCGGAACGAGGACGGGACTCGGATTCGGACTCGGTCGCGGACTCGAACTCGGACTCGGATGTGAAGAACAATCCCGCGGGCCGTCGAAAGCCCGACTAAGCCTCGCACGCTGCCTCTGGGGAACGGAATGGAACGGAGCCGAGCAGAGTGGGTCGCGGTGGGATGGAACACGACAAGGCTGCTCGGCGTGGCGTCTGTAATCGCGGCAATCGCTGCCTTAATCTAATAAATTTCTTATCAAAGAGCGTCGTTGCCCACAGTACTCATTACTGCATCTGTGTGGGGAGGGGCCCTCACGCACGCTCCCCACGCGCTGGCGGCTGTCAGCGTGCCAATGTTTTGTGACGCCATCTACCCTGCTCGCCCTCCTGGCGCTACTGGCAGTGGTCAGATTTAAATTCGGACACTCTTACACCAACATATGCCCAACATACTGCCACTCTTGGCCGGCAGTATAATTGGATTAGAGCCCAGTATTGGTAAAGACGTGTGCTTCAAACTTTCTGTACTGCCGACGGTTGATACGCCCATGAGCAGTACCCTCCGAAAGCCCTTTCCAAGGCCCCTCCTAGGGCGCACTATTTTGTTTCCATAAAAGCCCTCAGTTTTACGACATCTAGATGATATTGTCGCACAATATCGAGCCATAAAGCTTTATAGATTAGTTTGCGTGGAAACGGACGGCCGGTCATGGCTCTATAGACTCGAGGAACTGATCCCAAACATGGTTAGTACGCTAAGTGCCCATAGTTATCTAGACCACAAGGCCGGGGAGATAGTAGCAAATTAACTTACATATGTTATTCCAGATCAGACCAAGATCGGTTTAGGAATGGCTCCTTATACTCAGAAGATACTATACTCAGAAGAACTCCTTATTAGCCACAATGTTACTGATGTTACTTTTAGTAAGTTTTAGGTATATTCAAGTTATAATTTTACTTAAATTTAAATGGCAAAGTAAGTATGTTTAATAGTAAACTTTAAACCAACCACACCTTAAATAGTCAAGAGCCCCTCGAGTGCTGATAACGCATCTAAAAAAAGACTACTGACCATATTTCAACCCGATTGGCAATGGAAATGTTCTATCGTTATCAGTCATGGTTAGCTTTGATTTAACTTCGATTTCAGTCAGAAAGTCTTTAATAGCAAGGAGCAGAGAAAAAGGAAAAATATTAATAAGAATTGAGATGGTCTTCAATTAATTTGGTATTCAACCTATTAATTTTTCATAATTCTATAGTTTTGATTTTCAAGAATATCTCTATGTTTAAGAAGAATTTAAATTAATTTTAAAGTTATGGACGAACGGAACTTTGAACGCGTTTTTCCTGAAATTACTTTTTTGCGATGCGGTTTGCACGATAATTGAAGTTCTAACTAGACTACTCGAAGAAGCTTGCCATGAATATTCCTTAAATTTCTCTTTAAAACAATAAACTCAAAACAATAAAACTGAAATTACTAACTATTTCTAATATTTAAAAAAAAATTTTAAAAAGCCAAAATCAATTTTTGAATTAATGAATCAATTGATTTTTGTTTCTAATAGCCATTATTTAAGGGAAACGCATTTTTTCGGGTTTTATGGTATGTGCCATAGCGACATTCCTTAAGATTGAGAATTCATGTTAGTTTGATTTTTCAGATAACCACAGGAATCTGGATCGTGGCAACCAGGACCAGACCTTTTTTCCCCTCTATTTAGGAATTGCATATCTTAACTAAAAATTAATATATTTATATAAATACGCTAATTGTTTATTAAAATTTGGGCCTCTAGACTACATAGAAGATCTCCTAATAGAGCTCCGAAGTACAGTGAAAATAAACCAAATTAATCGCAAGACACAAAAGCCAATGGGTGAGTCGTGTACCGGATACTATACTATAATCTATAAAATATAGTATCTAAGATAATCGTATAAAAACCCTGTTGTCACTTTATGGTTGCTCGAAATAATCTGTGAATAATTAGCACTTTCTAAGCCGATACCTCTATGGCCAATCATGCAGATAAGTGAATACTTTCCACCTCGTTCCTGGGGCCCATAAATTCCTGCACCTAATTGTGAGGTAATTGTTTTGTGGGCTCTGGAGTTGCGCGATAACTTTTACGGCCGTCTTCTACTACGAGTGCGAGGGGTTTCGTTTGATGCTGACCTAGGCTAGACACTTGGGGGTTTTAGTCTGATTGCTATATGGCCGGTTCTAAAACCCAAATAGAACCGGGAAAACCTTGGGGGAAGTGCGCATTGGCTGGGGGCCAAGGTCGTCATAGACGGATTGTCAAAAAGTTAAAGCCAACCCGGGGATTGACGTAGTGCAGCCCCGCCTGCGGCTATAATGTTTTAATTGAAAGAGTTGAGCAAATCAATAATGCCATATGGAGGGGAGGAGGCAAGGACAAAACGCTCACCTTGAACCGAATTGGTTCTGAGCGTCCCCAATATCCCCCATTGTTCTGGCGCTTCAGAAGGGGTCTGTCAGAGGCTTTTATCTTTAAAAATATTATATTAATAAAGGGAGAAATCTGCCAGAGCAGAGATGGCTTAATTTAGTTCAAAATATAAGCTTTATTTCTCGTATTTCAATTGATGTCACTGCCTAGGGCCATCGCCATCAATTACTTTATTACTTTTTGAAATAATAGTGGGCGCTCTAGGCCCCCATTGAGGCAAGGGATTTATGTCAGTGGTTAATTGATATGTGGTTTTTACGTTTTGTAAAGCCATAATGCTCTAAAGGTAGCGTAATACTGTAGTTTATATTAAATTCTTGCTAAGAAATGATTTTTAACAAGATTTTAAAGGCCTTCCTGCCCAGTCTTTCTACAAGCACTACATATTATCAAAAAAACCTTCAACTCTTTCAAGAAAAGTGTTACAAAGAGGTCCTTCCTCGCTGCACTTCCAAGTGCACAAACACAAAGAGGTGTCACTCTAGTTGTCGCCACATTCGGGCTTCTTTCATGTTTTATATTTACCTTTCCGCCGGACCTGAGCCCACGGCAGAGAGCCAACAAAAAACGGTCCGGATCTCAAAAGTTATGAGGTGCATTTGCACAAAAACTAAATGGCGGTTGCACTTTCCCCATAAACTATATGCCAAATGGTCGTTTCTTTTGGTGGAGGTTTTTGTGCATTAAACCTGGCTGGCTTTGGGGTATCATATCGATTTTTTGTACCACGGTTTTATGATTTCTTGCTCCCCGGCAAGTTATCAGGTAGTTTTATTACAATTTTTTAATAAAAAGAAAGGAGTTTTTATTCCTTATAAGTAGGGTTACAAGAAGCCCCAAGGTATAGTGATTTTTTTGAGTTATAGGACAGCAAAGCTATATCTTACATGTCCCAGGACCTTATAAAAAGGATCCAACACATAATGAAAGTGTAAAACTATTCTGATAATATTCTTAATAATAATTTTATGCCCTTTCATTTTTTAATAAAAAAAAATTTTTATAAAAAAAAACAAATTTTAAAACGCCATTTCTGGATCGCATTCCTTGGCACATTAGTTGTGGCTTCGAGTGGAAAGAAAAACACAAACCGGATGAAGACAAAAGCTTTGTTTACTCCCCTTGGCGAGGGGCTACCCCTCCCTTTTCGGGGGCTTTGAAAAGGGCAATTTGGCTCAGGACGGACATGCGGCTGTGCGTGTAAACAACTTCAAGGCTGAGCCTTCTTGCTTTCATAATTCGTGCTCCTAGCTCTCCGAACGGACTCCCACAGTGGCCCCAAATGGTTGGATGTGAAATGCAATATTCGAAAATGCAAATTAGGAAGTCCGGGAGTAATGCATTCAGAATGGAAATTGAAGAGCTGATTCTACTTAGCATCGCAGTTGCACTGCCCATTAGTTGGAGAATAATTAAAGCTACCTGGATGATTGACACTATTCCCACAGTACTTTGGAGCAACTTGAATTATAGTCTGGAGTGCGGCTAAAGGTCACCTCTGACAAGGACTTGACTGCCTTTCATGTAGCACGAGGGCGAGGAAAATTTGGCATTTAGCAGCTCGGCACGCAGTCTGCGACCTCGAGGGAGGGCCGATCATGTGACAGTTGGACTTTGGCTGCCCGTAATTGCTCCACTTACGCGCCAATGTATCCGCCGACGATAACTCGGGTTGGTGGGCTCTTTGTTTAGTTGTTTACGCTTCGAAAGGCGTCCTATTCGCTCACTCGCTGCCCAATATTCGACTTGGCACAATTCTGCCAACACTTGCACTTCCTGGAGCTGGACGGCTGCTTCTCCTTTTGCGTCTCAAAATAAACTGCCTCAAGACGGGCCTCGAAAGAGTGATGCAACCCTCCCAGCTATATCCCCCGTCTCCCTCGCACACTCCCTCTCCCTCTCGCTCTTGTGGCTGTTGGTGCAGCACGACTTGAAATTTCAGAGCGAGTGGAGTTCCCACCACTCTGCTGCTTAGAATGGAAAATTTCCAGTTGACATAATAGATTCCGTCGCATGTTGCAGAGGGCATCGGAGGGAAGTGGTGATTCATCACTCCGATCAAGAAGATCCGTGAATAAAGAGCTCTGTGGAGAGTACCCTGCCTAGAATAAACAATTCGACTTATGGTTTTTGATTACTCGAAAAAAGAAACATAACCATTTTTCAATAAAAAGTGGTGCCTGGATGGACTCTACAAAGTCTGACGGATATATTTTGAAGTCTAAAAACTGGAAGTTAACCAATAACTGAAATAGGTCTGTAATGATTCATTCATGTATGAATACACTTCTGAAATGCTATAGAAACAATGTTTAGAGTTGTAAGAAGCGGACATTTAAAGGTCAGGTTCCGGAAACTGAAAGATTTTATTAAAAGATTTCGGAAAGATTTTGTAATAAATTTCGCGACAGGTGGTAAGTTTTATCTCAATTCCCAATATCCTACATATTTCCCAATACTTCTCCTATTAATTAAATAAAACAAAAACTTTGTTTGGATAATCCAAAATGGATAATTTTGGATAAGCACTAGAAATGAACCAAATTCGTAATTCTATCTGTTAAAATACACTTCATATCGATGACATTTATTAAGTATTTATCCAAAACAATCTGTTCATGTGTAACACAGTTTTTACTAAAAACTTTTTAGGTTTTTTTTCCATTATTTCCTCTCTACTTATGAAGCCAAACTGATTAAAGGTGGACCACATTATAACTATAGTTTGAAAAGTGCAGTGAATAAACTAAAGAAAACAATAAAATAATTGAATAAAAGAAAAGAGTAATACCTTGAATGTGATTGAATATCACCAGATTATAACTATCAAGACGATCTTAGAGTGTAGGTTCCTAGTTTCTGTTTATTTTTTGGTCCATTGCAAAGGTTTTACGTTCATTTCAACAACTTTGAATCAACAAAAAAGGATTACACACCGACTTATTTATGAATAATCGTCTAGTCACTACATGGAATCATCAAAGGTATTTAAAAAAAAATTCATTTTTTAAAGTAGAAATATTTGACATTAGAAAGGGAATAATTAGTGCCAAGTTGAAGATTTAACCAACTTTTATTAATTCCGTTTTTGCATGTTGAATGTGAATGGGTGGCACCTCAACGGTATGCAAATGTGTTTCTAATCAGTTCTGTGAAATATTGCTTTTTTTGCAACTGAGCTATAATATTTCAAGCTTCACTTTTGCATGTCTGAACCTTATTAATGGTGATATTTAAAAGCCACAATTCAGACTATTTCCAGACTAAATTATACCACTTGATGTGAGGTATTATAAGTTAATATTTGCATTTCTTTCCGCGTCAAGAGACGGTTTGGCTTCAGATAAGATAAGAATCTCGGAATCTCTAGAGTTCACGTGACTGCAGATTTATTCTGGCGAGGAACAGGGCGCTTGACGTGCTGCGACCCTTCTCCCTAAACCAATTTATAAATTTAATTAAGTCGTTCCGTGCTAATGTGGAAGACCCGATAATGAAGCGTCTTTATAGCAATTACCATTATTAGCACAATTGTGCGAGCAAACATGCGCTGAGATGTGAAAACCTGTTCCCGGAACGCAGCCATCAGCTGTTGGAGCGGCGGAGCTCGCTGCTGACACACATTATCCGCCGGATCGGATAAATGGAATAACAATAAAAGAGCAAGGGTCTTACCGGTTCCATCAGCTGCTCGGCACAGTTGTTTTCGATTGCACCGTCAATTGCGAACTTTTCGAGCAGTTTGAGGTCAATGGCTTGCCGCCGAGTGTCTAAGCACTTTGCGGCTTGGGGGCCGTAATATGTAGCCAGTTTGGGCCCAAGGACGACGTTCAAGAGAACGGTTCTCGGTTACAGCAAATCAAATTTGCACAGCCATTCAAGAGCCGAGGCCCAAAGCCAAAAATCATTGAAATAACATTCAAACATACGTACACAGTGGAAAATATTATGCGACAGAGTTCGAATATGAAACACGACTGTGTGTGTACGCGGGTCTTTAGAAAGTTTCGCCGATGGGATGGGCAACAGGCGTTTATTTTCGAGTTGGGTTTCACTCATAAGGGTTTGGCGGGCTCGGTTCGGCCATGGAATTTCCCCCCCAAACGGAGGAGAGGTTTCTCCCCGTGCAGCCGCCACTACTGGGTCGCCAGGACCTGCCAGGACAAAGGCAATAAAACCGAAATGACTCGCACAGCAAAATGGCGGCGCGTGTGTGGCAAGCGAAAATGGCCGAAACTGTGCCACCTTCTCTGCGGCATCTCATCTCGCTTCAGTTTCAGGCTCAGCTTGAGCTCCAGTGTCCTTCAGCTCCACCCTGCCCCCTTTGCGACCCAATTACGTAAATGGAGCAGTCGCTTGAACTTGAGGGCGCCTCGCCCGAATGCCCGCTCCAACCCATTCAGTATTCCAGTGTAGACTCTGCATAATGCCGCGATATGGTCTTTGTCTGACTTATCACTCCCCCGTTGAGTCACTCACACGTAATGCCAACTGCCTGAACAAATAATTCGAACAATAAAAAGACTATTGGCCAGCATAAATCGCAACATTCGATTCGGCGATCACGTCAATGGGCAGAGCTTCGATCTATAAATAGCAGCCATTCTTCATAGGAGAGGACAGGAGAGGACAGTTCGAGAAATATGTTAACTCATTGCAGCCTAAAATAAATGGCAAAACAAACAATATATGTACTTATAGCGTTTGTTTCGACTGTGTGGGAACTACGCATTTCTCGTGGGCCAGGCCAGGCCATGCCAGACCAGGCCGGTTTATAAATAATTTTCATAAACCCAACAAGGCCAACAAAGACGATCAATTTTGGTGGTCAGCTCTCACCTGAAATTTCAGAACTTCGAATTCGTGGTCGAGTTACAACTCCCGCTGTAACTGTGCTCTTGGTCCCTTGGCGTGTTAGCAGCTTACATCGTAAGCTCGGCAGATGATACCAAACTAGCTATCTTCCAGTCTTCGGGGCAGCGCTCTGCCTTAATTTGTTTGCCGCTGTTTCACGAATTCGAACATTCGCACAGTGGAACAAGCGTACGGCTCTGAATTTCAATGCACTGCTGGTTAAAGCTCAAATGGGGCAGTCCGATGGCTGGGGGGTGGGCTGGGCTGGCACGGCGATTGCACAACTGCGGGTCTCCGGCGGAAAGTTATTATCTTCTCTTCTCAAAATTATTCCTCGGTAGCGCCCACTGTGCGCGAGTTTCGATTTTTTCCGCACCAAACTTTCGGGGGGAGCGGGGCAATGACAACACCACCCAACGGCACAAGTTCAGATGAAAATGTGGGGCGGCCGGAGGTCGGAGTAAACAAATGGGGAGCGTTCCACACACGGTCAGATAAATCCAATCCGGAAGCAAAGAGTTTCCAAAACAGTGCTTGTTCAGGAAACGGAGGAGCTCTCTAGATGCGCCCGCTTTGGGTTTTATTGACGCGAATGAACAACGACTCGGCTACTAAGAAGGGTTAAATATTCAGAAAAATCGAATTTTCCACCACGCACACCGCTAACACTGCACTACCATCCGCACTCCAATCGGAACATCAATTGGAACCGAATTGGAACGTCGCTACAGCAGCGCTGTTAGGTTAACGGCTGTCGGCAGTGCTGCCACACTTTGTTAGTTCAGTTCTGTTACAGTTTTGAAACTAAAAAAAAGAACATAATTATTAATATGTTTGCAGGGTCTATAAAGAATAGATTCAGAAAATTTTTTCAACAATCTCTCTAAATATTGTTCAATATTTTCTCAAAAACTCTGGTAGCGCTATATGATGAACTGTTATATAGTGCTGTTGGCGCAGCAATGTTAAGCTTCGTTAAGGTATTTGAAATTTCAAACTTTTCGTTAAAAATATCGTTATTTGCTTTTTTCAATTTCATTTTACATATTTCCATTGCCGTTCAATATTTTTGAAATTCCAACTCTTAAACTGGGACGCTTGTTTTTTGTAAACATAATAATTTATTTTTATTTAAATTTATTTATATATTATTTATATTTACATAATAAATTTATATTTTTTAAACATAATAAATTTGAACTATTGGTAATAAAATTTTTTAATTTACTTATTCTTATTAATACCATGATATATATGTATAGCCCAGCCATACATATACATATAAGTACATACTAGTTTGATGAATCAGTCCACCAATTTCCACTGATGCTTGTGGTTGTTGCGGTAGCGCTTAATCACTCTCGGCTGCACCTCCTTTGCCACCGTTGGCTCCACCTTTGGCGTCGTGGGCTTAAACACCACCTTCGAAACCACCGGCTGCACAGTTGGCTTTGGCACAGTTGGCTCCACCACCGTTTGGTCCACCTTGTTATAAACATTGACATTCTGGGAAAAAAGAAAAAAACAGTTAAATTACTTAACAGTTAATTACTTATGAAATACTTACACCAAAGTTGATTATGGTAATCATGTTGATTTTTTAATTAAATTTGGAATATTGATAATTTTTTAGGTTACGCTTTCAAGAAGTTTTGTTTTTAATTTCAGCTTTGAATGTTTTGAATATCGATACTCAATACTCGATACATCGATACTTGCAATCGATGAATTTGTTTGATTTTCTTTTCATTTGGTTAATACTAAGTTGACAAAACCATATATGTACTGTTGTGTTGTGGTTTGTTGTTAAAAAACGCCGTCGGCACTTTTTTCCCTTTTGCAGGGAGTGTACGATAGGTTGTGTGAGTTACTGATTGAAGTTTGTTTTTGATGTATGTATGATGTGTTAAAGTTTAAGTCGGATGAAATTTCTGAAAAATGTTTGCAAAATAAGTCTGCGATTTCTAATTTTTGGGTGGTGTTTTGATTTGTGGTTGGGTTAAATATGCAGTGTATGTGTTTTTGTGGGTTGAGTCCACAAAAGCGTCGGATGTTACTCCAGATTGTTTTTGGCGGTGTTTCGGGGGAGATTTGTGCAGTAAAATTGTTAATTGTTTAATGTTAGTCTAAATAGGGCGTTAGCTTTTTTGTACTTTAGAATGTTTTCTGTAGATATGTTTCTTTTTAATTCGTTCCATTTCTTCATTTTATCGTCTCTCAATTGGTTAAGTTTGCTTTTCCACCATTGTACATTTTGGGGCTTTTTTGTAGGGTGTGTCTGGGGTATAGCCTTATGAGCGCTGGAGATGATGATTGTGTGAATTGTTGCGGCTTCCTTGTTTATGTTTGTGCTTGGTTTTCTCTGTGCGGAGTATACTTCAGTGAGCTTGCAGAATTTTGGCCAGTTTGCTTTGTCGGTTAAAAAAGATGGTTTGCGTGAAGTGACTTGGAGGCTCGTTGTGTTGGAGGTGAAAAGGTTGATTAATATGGGGAAGTGATCGCTGCCAAAAAAATTATCTTCGGTGTGCCAAGAGCTGTCGATTTGGAGAATTGGGCTGCTGAAGGTTAGGTCGACGTTTGTTAGTGTGTGGTGAGTGCTAAAGTGAGTAGGTGACATGTCGTTTAGTAGTATGTAGTTTGATTGAGTTATGAATTTATCTAATGTTTTTCCTCTTGTGTTGTTTTGATTTGAGCCCCAGTTTTTGTGCCAACCGTTAAAGTACGGCCTGAAGGTTTTGCAGTGAGAATGATTTGTTAGGAGCTATGTATGCTGAGATAATTCTGAATTTAAGTTTGGAGTTCAGTTCTATGCATACTGCATCAAAATCGTCTCTAAGGATTATCTCTCGAGCTTGTACTGACTTGTGGGCTAGGAGACCTACGCCACCGTGGGAAGATGAGGTGTTTTTTGAAATAAGTGAGTCATTTATGGGTATGGGAATGTTATTAGTGAATTTTATATGTGTTTCTTGTAAAGATATTATAAGTGGTGCATGTTTTTTAATGATTGTTTGAAGTTCGCAGTAGTTGTTTAGATAGCCGTTAATGTTCCATTGTATAATTTTCATGGTCGATTTTAAAAATTAGTTGTTTGTCGTTGATGAGGAGTTAGTTGGTTGCTATGGGTACTCTGTTCTTTTTATAACTGCTGCTACGAGTGTTAAGTGCTTTCAGAATCGCTTATGTTATTAGTGCGTTTGTTTTTTTTTTGACTTTTTGGTTGGTTAGTTTTGGTATGTTTTAGGTTGGTCGCTAGTGTCTTATTTTTGTCCTTTTGAAAAATTCGTAGTTTTAGGTCTTGGGTTCTTTCGCATGCTATGTTGTTTTTTGAAGTGCTGGGGAGGTCGATATCCATGCTGGAGGTATCAGTATTTTGATGAGCGGGTGAAGTTAGTGGTGTTGTGATGTTTGCAAATGGGGTAGGTGTGTGATGGTCATTAGGGAGGTCATGATATGATGTTTGTTTTCTTTGATGTTGTTTCTGTGATGTCGGCGTGTCTTTATTTTGGTTTGTGGGTGTTGTTATTTTGTTTGTTATTGTTTTGTCGGTGTTCGGTTTGGATACAATAGATGCAAAGCTGGTGCTGAGCTGTTGGTTGCGACGAGAGTAGTAAATTTCTAGTGCTGTTTTGTGGTTTTACTTTTTGAATAGTTTTTATTGTTATCAGTTCTTTTTGATTTATAAAAGATGGGCAATTGCGGTCTAGTGGGCTATGTTTTGAGTCTGCATCGAAAAGGTTTTTGCAGTTAATGCAGTTTTTTTCGTTGTTGCATGACTCGTTTTCTTCTGTGTGGGTTGTCTCGGAGCAGTTCTTGCAAAGCTCTGTGGGGCTTTTGCAGGTTGGGGTCGGGTGTCCAAATCGTAGGCATTTTTTGCATCTTAGTGGACGTGGAATATATTGGCGTAGACGAACTTTTTCGTATCCAACGTTTAGGGATTCTGGGAGTGTTTGGGTTTGAAAAGTTATTATAATTAAACCAGTTTCTACCAATGATTGATTTTGTTTTTTTAGAATTTTACGAACTTCAGTAACTTTTTGTGTTTTTAATTCGTTGAGTATTTCTGTTTCGTCTATGTTTCGTAATACATTACAGTATATAACGCCCTTAGAGGAGTTTAGAGATTTGCTTTTACTTCTATGTCTGTGATGTTTTTTAGTCTAAGTAACTTGTTTGCCTGTAATGTGTTCTTAGTTTTAACCAGCAAATAACCGGCTCGAGTGTTTTTGCATGACTCCACTTCTCCTCCTCTTTTTTAATAATGAAGGGTGAAACATGTTCGAGAGATTTATTGTCAGTTCTGTTTATGACTATACATATATTTTGGTTCGCCTAGATGTTTGTGGTATATGGATGTATTACCTATGTCAGGTGGTTTATCCATTGTTGTTGGTTTTTATTGGGCTGGCGCCCGGCACTTGAACACGCGTGTTATGTGTTTGTTTTTGTTCTTTCGAATTCTGTTTAATACACTTATTTGCTTTTTTTTGTCCTGAGGTTAGTTGTTGGTGTTGTTGGGGATTTGTGCTAGTGGAGCTCAAAGAATACACGTCTTATCTCAAAGAGGTTTGAAGTGAAACTGAAAGAAAAATTAATATTTCCACTCATTACCACGTTCTTTATTAAAACTACGTATTTGAACACAACGTGAAAATTCGTTTCTATTATTTTTCGCATCACTGTATGTACATACGTAGCGTTGTAGAACTGTAGTATTGTGGCGTAACAATAAATATATGGCGTAACAATATAACAATAAATTCTTGAATAAAGTAGTTGCGCAGCCAAATGTAGAGCCTTAATTTAAAATTTAAAATTAAAAAAAAAAAAAAAAAAATTTTAATTTGATTATAATTTTTATTTAAATTAAAAATTTAAATTTTCATTACATGTATTATCATTACAACCAAATTTTAAACTTAGGAGGAAACTTTATACATACGTTGTTGGAATAAGCCTTTTTAAACATCAAACGATATTTAAACATTGTTATCATTTTATTCAGTCGTACAACTAATAAATTTATCAAGGTATCAACAAGTAATAACAGATAATACTGGTGCTGGCAGGTGTCTAGGGGTGGAGCCAATGCAAGGTGCTAGGAACAAGTCAGACTGTCATCGCCCTCTGCCTCATCAGCTGCGAAAGGCAAAACAAGAGTAAGAGTCAGAGTCAAAGGATAAGGTGCAGCAGGAGTTCGTCTTTGTACTTACACAGTATTTGCAGGCCGAACATCAGAGCGAATCCCGCCACAGTGGCAAGCAGCGACAGCCACCTGGTGTGGTTTTCCGTGAGTATCTCGAAGAAGACCACGTACAAAAGGGTCCCACAGGCGATTCCCTGCAGGATGCCCGAGGGCAGACTGGGGTGGCCGGGTGCCACTTGGTGACTGATGCCCAGACCCACGCCGATGCCGATGGGCGTCACTATTGAAAAGGTCAGCAGGTAGACGATGGCCAGGGAGCCTCGGGTGCGGGCCACCAGGAGCTCCATTCCCACGCAGAAGGCCAGCACTAATTTGTGGGCTGCCACAGCCCCGAACATGAACCAGACTGTGCTCACGGAGCCCTCTAGTCCAATGGCCATGCCCTCAAAGAGCTCGTGCAGGGAGAGGGCCAGGATGATGCCCAGACCCCGTGCCGAAGATCCCTCTTCCGCCAGCGGCGGCATATGAGAGTGGCCGTGATGGTCCTCCGCCTTATGCTCTGGGATTGCTTCAGTCGGAGTCTCGCTTTTGGCTCTGAGCAGGATGCTTTGCCGCGGGCTGCGTCCCCTCTCGAAGGCAACGCTGACCAGGGACTCCTTTCGGCTGAGCTTCTGCTGCTGGCGATGCACAAAGCCGGACATCGTCACGTCGAGAGCGTACATCAAAAAGAATCCTGTGCAGAGCAGCATCTCGGGCAGGGCAAAGGGCGTCTGGGCGAGAGACTTGCATTGCTGCAACTGTTCAACCACTTCGATCACCTCGGGCAGCATGTGGACGAACGTGGTGCAGATGAGTACCCCGCCGCCAAAGAAGAGCAGGCAGCGCACTGCCGTCGAGGCACGGGTCTTCTCCGGACTCTTCTTGGTCCACTCGAAGCAGCGGTTCAGAACGTAGGGCAGGCTTCCGCAGAGCACTGTGATCACAAGGAGCACCACCATGGCCACAACTTTGGCCACGAGAAGCGCTTGGTGCTCGGATCCCGAAGACTGTTCTCTAGCGAAATTGTGTACGACGTCCATGCTTCCCTCCAGACCTACGACCGGCGACTGAGCTACCCAACGACTGGCCCATCGCCTCGACATTGCAGGCTATATATCAAAGGGGTCTGATTGAAATCGGATCGCTGATTGATACACCGGTAGACGGGCAGGAGAGCCCCAGGCCGCCGGTTGTCGAGCTCCGTCAAAAAATAGATTCAGTTATCTCCGGTGGACAGGTGGCTGTCACCGTGCCTGATAACGGAACCATAATAAAGGGTCCCCGCGAATTATTCATTGATTGAAAAGACTTATGTGGGATGGCGATTTCGGAAGTAATTTTGTGGAGCTTGGAATCGGACCATTCAATATCTCAATTTTTAAAAAGGCTCCCAAGAGGTTAATTTTTGAAAATTATTATATTTAAGATTATTAAAGTATTTTCATTAACAAACAACAACGAGGGCTTGTATCCTAAGAAGCTTATTTAGCGGACTCCTAAAACCTAGCAGACTTTTTCAGGAAAAACAGGAATATAAATTCTCTTTATTGATCTACTGGGGACACACAAAGTGGCTCTTTCCCTTGGCTTCTCCAACTGAAATTGAGATATCGAGAGATTACAGAACTGAAGTGTTTGACATTTAAAGGTCTTACTTGCTATTTGAAGGCCAAACATAAGGACAAATCCAGCCAGTGAGGAGAAAAGGACACGCAAGCCGGCGTGTCCCTTGGCCACAATCTCGAAGAAGACCACGTAGATCAAGGTGCCGCAGGCCAGACCCTGGAGGATTCCAGAAACAGTGCTCGGTTGATCCGCCGCCGAGGACTCGCTGACGGCGATCCCGATTCCCACCCCAATCGGAGTGACTATGGAAAAAACCAACAGGTAGACGACTGCCAGGATCCATTGGGTGTGGGCCATCATGATCTCCATGCCAATGCAGAAGGCCAGGACGAGCTTGTGCACCGAAATGGCGCCTGTCATGAACCAGACTGTGCTCACGGTCATCTCCAGGCCGATAGCCATGCCGCCGAACAGTTCATGTAGCGACAGGGCGACTATAATGCCCAAGCCTCTCAGCCAGTTCGGATCCTCCGGCTCCTCGACATCCTCCTCCCCGCTCTCCAAGGCCTCCTCCCGCTTCCTCTGCTGCCGTCGTCGAATCACAAAGTGCATCGTCTCCTCAATGCAGTACATCAGGTAGAAGCCGGTGCAGAGCAGCACCTCGGGGAGCCCGAAAGGAGTGGGGGCCAGCATGCGGCAGGCCTGCAGGGCACTCACTACCGACACCACCTCCGGCAGCATGTGGATGAAGGTGGTGGCTATCAGCACACCACCGCCGAAGTTGAGCAGGCACAGCACCACCTTGAACTCGCGGGCGTTGCTGCTGGGGCGCTGCGTCCACTTGTAGAAGCGGTCCAGGAAGTAGGGGATAAAGCAAAAGATCAGGGTTACCAGCAGCAGCACCACGATGGCCACTATTTTGGCCACCATTAGCGGGTGGTCTTCCATGGCGAGCAAACTAGTTGCCCCTCGTTTATTTTTGACCTTTTATAGTAGGTTGGTTCGTCTACTACCCCATATCTGGTAGTAGATATCAGCTACTTAGCAAATACGAACTCGTATTAACTCGTATTAGGGGCTCCTCCGTTGTTTACAGTAAAGTTTTAGGGCCAAATTTCAGGGCGATATCTCCCCCAGGTCTGGACAACATTCCTGCTGGCCAAATAGGCCAGCCTTATCGCATTCCTGTCCCAAGCAACACTTTGTTTTCGCGAATTAGGCTGTCAGTGGAAGTTTTCGGCCTGAAAATTCAGCGCCAATCAATTTTGTTGCCAGGCCCGTTTCTGGCTAATTAAAGCGCTATCTGTGAGCGGTCGTATTTCTCCCTGATAACTCTGGAATTGAGTTGTCATTGGCAAATGTTTTGCACCGCGAACGGTTGGAGCCTACGCACTTTAGTGGAGGATTCGCAGGGTGTCCTAATAATCCCCACAAGAAGCCAACCAACATGTACTGTAAAAATTATTATTGGCATTTATTACACAATATTATGGCATTTAAATGTAACGTTAAAGTAATTACTATGACTTGAGAGTTTTTGTTTTATTTGATTTTTCACGGAGTACGGGTGCGAAGACAAATGAATTCAGTGGTGATGTGGATATGAACACGAGTATGGATATATATGGAAGTATAGAGTTCAGAAGATCTTTCAAAACAACGGGTCGTCATTGACTTGGGGCAGCCGGGAGTCCGAGGACTTCGGAGCCACCTCGGAGGCCCAAGCGCAGTCGTTTGTGTCGGCGTCTAATTTAGACGATTGCGAGATTGGTCGATGTACATTGTGATGCGTATGAGGTGGTGATTTCGATGATCGGTTCTAGTTCGGGTCGCTCGGTTGCCTTGCTCTCTCCACAAAACCCCTCCATGGTAGTTGATGGCAGTTCACCACATTGGCAACTGGCTTCCAGCATCCTTCTCAGTGCTCTCAGGGCTGGCCCGTTCACGACTGCTTCGGGTGCTGGACGGGCGGCGGAGGCGCCGGCTTGAAGCACTGCAGCAGAAACGCCGTGTAGACGACAAAGGCCACCGCCAGGGCGATCAGGGCGTACATGAAGATGTTCAGCTCCGGCTGCCGGAATCGGTTCTTGCGCAGCCACTCGAGCACCTCGTCCTCGGAGAGGAGATCACCTGAGAACGTGAAATTGAAAAGTGTGAGTAGAGTTAGCAACTCCAGTGATCGTCGACCTACCTCTGTATATGCTCGGGAAGCGACGTCGGAAGTAGACCATTGCTGGCAGCTTGGTGACTCCCCATTTCTTGGCGTAGCGGGAGTCGGCCATCTTCACGAAGGTTATGTCCAGATTGTCAGTCTCGCTGTCAATGTTCTCAAGCTTCTCCAGGGCTGCAGTGCTGTCGGGCTGGTTGTGTTCATCTGGCGAAAGGTAAGTACTTCGAATAATAGACTTTCAGTAGGAAGGGTACCCGACTTACAGAAAAACACGGAAAGGAACTCGTTCTCTTCGAGCAGTTTGTCAAGCATTTTACGGTTGACTTCTTCGATTTCGTTTTTGATCTCGAAAACGTCCTGGGAGGTCAGCCATGTGATTACCTTGTCGTGTTGATGCATGTCTCCGTCATACAGGACGGGAACTTGTTTTCTGAAAAACACCAACATGTTAAAAACTGTTTAGGAACTCTTACGTGAACCCATTACCGGAAGTATACCAGGGACGGTATATTGACAATTTCATATTTCTTGGCCGCCTCGATGCTGGCTATCTTCACAAAGTCTATGCCAAACATGTCGGCCTCGCCATCGATCTCCTCCAGCTCCTCCAAAATCTCCTCGCATTCCGCGCAGTCATCGTCGTCTGAAAGATGTCATTTACCTAGTCATAAAGGTCTTCGCGCCAAGTGATGATTTAAGACTCACAGAAGAACACCACCAACAGGGTGGACTCGGCCATCAGCCTGTCCAGCATGCGCTCGTTGACCTCCTCGATTTCATCGGCCAGCTCCCGGTTGTCGTCATCGATGAGCCACTCCAGGACGGACTGTTCATTCTGGAGGTCGCCCTCAAAGAGCAAAGGATTGCCATTGCTGCGGAAGGGAATAGTTTATGAAAGGCACTACTTTCCAGAGCTCCATACCCACCGGAAATAAACCAGAGCTGGGAAGGTCTTGATGGAGTATCGCTTCGCCAGCTGCGGGTCCTGGATTTTGACCATGTGGATGCCGAACACATCGCATTCGTCGTCGATCAGCTCGAGGCCCTCGAGGATCTGGTCGCAGATGTTGCAGTTGATTTTGTCTGCCGGGAACAAGAACTTGGTTAGCCAGAGCGCCAGTGGAGGTCTACGGATTTAGTGGTAAGCTAGACAACTGGATAGCGGTTTTGTGAGATGCCAAGAAAACGCCGTAAAATAAGGTATTCGCGTCCAAACTAAATTTAACTGCATAGCAAGGTTTAAACGGCGAAGAACAGAGCCCAAGTGGCCAAATTTAGTTTGGTCGTAATACGGTGTAAGCCTGGTTTAGTGCAGTTCTGGTTAGAGCTCAGTCGATCATGCGCAGCCTGAGCCTGGAGCTGGTAAGTTTGCGCACACGGAATACGGAAGGAATACCTTGTTTTTCGATACGTTTTCTTTTACGTGAGATGTAGCTTTGAACGAATTGGCTGGATGGGTGTTTTGTGGTGGCGGTCAGGTTGCTTTCTTTGAGACTGGAGGGGGAGCAGAAACTGCGGCAGAAAGCTGGCTGGATGGCTGGCTTTCCCTTCCGCTCAGGCGGCACTGAGGGCGGTTCAGTGGGGATTGCGGAGTCGGATTCGGATTCGGTTCGAGTCACGTATGAGTGGATTGTGTTCAATGCAGTTTTGGGGCGGGGAAACAATGTGATTATGTGAGGGAAACAGTGGTAAGGTCGATCTTCGACTGGCATGAGGCTACTCACAGAAGTACACGGCCAGGTACTGGGTCTCCTCTACCATGGTCTCCAGCATTTGACGCGTGATGAGCTCGATGCGGTCCTCGGTCTTTTGGGTGATCAGCCACTGCAGCACCTCCTCCTCCTCGCTGAGCTCGCCTGAAAGAGACAACCTGCGTGAACACCTGGATAGAAGGGTTTAAGGACCTTGTCGTACCCTCGAATACGTTGGGTATTCCTCCCTCAAAGTAAACCAGCGCCGGGTACTCGTGGACGCCGTAGCCGTCGGCCACCGAGAAGTCCCTGGTCTTCACGAAGGTTATGCCGTGCTTGTCGCAGTCGTCGTCTATGTTCTCCAGCTCCTCCAGGACCTTGGTGCACTGCTCGCAGCCGTCCGCATCTGGATGTCGAGATCGGGGTGGGGGAGAGCACACTTTACTGAATGGGCACTGTTCAGGGGGGCATGTCGGGGAACTACGGCAAGCACTATCCAAGAACTAAACTTACGCAATACACATACAAAGCATACTAAACAAACACTGGGCTTATGCGGTGTCCAATTCATGAATTCGCGGCCTATCATAGGTTGTCTGTAGAGACAAGGAATAATGCTGCCAATTCATAAATCCCATCGCATAACATAATTAAAATGAGTAAAGGGGGTAATATCTAGGGGATCAGAGCTTAATTTGAAATCACAAAGGGGGATTCGGGGTTTCGGTGCGAGACAGATAGAAGATAGAAAGAGCCAGAGCGACAGTGAGAAAGAGACAGATAGAGAGTTTCGGTTCTGATTCAAGATGGCGCTACAGTGGGTACGAAATGTATATTCGGTAGAGTTTTGGTGGGGTGGTGATGCGTGTGCTTGTGGATTCTGGTGGTGCTGGGTTACATGGTTAAACATTCTCGGACTCATTCCAGGTTGACGAGCTCAATGCAGAAAGGTGCGCTACCATCTTCTTGTTTGCCAGCCGATGCCTCCGGTGGTGCAGCTGCGTCTGCACCCGCTGGCGCCTCCCCAGCGCCCGGCGACCCGTCCAGCGCCCCGCCAGCGGCCGCCTCGGAAGGATCTACCTCGCTGCCGAAGGCGGCAGCCGCACCGGCGGCTCCGCCCTCCTGCTGGTGCTGCTCCCGCTCCTTTTTCAGACGCGCCTTGCGCGCCGCTTTCGAATTGCAAATGTCGCACTTAGTCTTGTTCCCTATGTTTGGGTTTCGATTTGTGTGTCGGTTCGGTTTCGTATTTCAGAGAGCAGAGTCGCAGATAGAAATATAAATAAAGTCTTGATTGGTTAGATACACAGAGCGCTAATTAGGCTTAGACTAGAGTGACGTCTCACTGGTTAACTACAGTTACACACAGACTGCTGCAAACTTTTTGCGCAAAAGCGTGACCTTCAATACCATACAGTACCTCCTCGACAAACGGGACACAGGGTTAGACGATGAATTTCAGTGAAGTACTAACATGAAAAACATACTATTTTATAATTTATATATGGATACACTTTTTGCGGACACACGGAACAACGGACAAGGTGAGATAGACAAAGCTATCCATACTGAAAAGTTTATCTCGGCGATGGTTCCTTAGTATCTTCCCAAAGAACAAATATAAAATCGTCCATATTCTTATAGAAATATATGTATGGTGATACTTGGAAAATGCATGTTAAAAAAAACCTTTAAGATATTTCAACGTGGACATGGTACTTTGCATGGATTGATGTCACCAAACCGATTGCAGCATTGAATACCTTAAACCTCGCATAATTTATATAGAATATCGTCGGTTAGGTTAGTTATCGTCGGAAACCTCGCCTCGCTGGAAACTTACAGAAGTACACGGCTATGGAGCCAGACTCTTCAATCAATTGAACGAGCCTCTCGCCTTCGAGATCTTCGATGACATCTCCACTTGGGTCCTTTTGCGTGATCAACCAAGTGAGGATCTGTTCTTCTTCGTAAAGATCACCTGGAATTGGAGCCTCAATTAGGAACCGAACACTTCAGGATGCCTTGGCAGCCATACCGGCGTAGATAACTGGCTCTTTGGATGTGGGCTTGAAGAAGACAATGGCCGGCAGGGCGAAGACGCCGTACTCCTTGGCCATTTGCTTGTCGTCGATCTTCACAAAGTCAATGCCAGCCTTGTCGGCCTCGTCGTCAATGTGCTCCACCTCGGCCAGGACCCGAGGACACTGTTTGCACTCGTCGCTGTCTGGGGGGTAGAGATGCGACACAAGGATTAGGATAAATCTGAGTAGTCCACCAAGCAGAACCTACAGAATATCACCGCCACGTAGTCAGAGTTCTTGCGAATCTTCTCGAACATCTTGCGGTTGACCTGCTCGATGTGGTCGGTCATCTCCATGTTGGCAGGACTGGTCAGCCAGTCGAGGACCTCCTCCTCGTCGTCTATGTCCCCGTCGTAGTTAATGTACTTGCCCTTGCGGAAGTAGGTCAGGCCGGGCGGGTTCCTGAATCCGTACTTCTTGGCCATCAGCTTGTCGTGCATCTTCACAATATAAATGCCATATTCGGCAGCCTCATCGTCGATTAGTTCGATGTGCCGCAGCACTCGTGGCGAGTCGGGGTCGTCCTCCTTGTCTGAAAGTAAATTGGAGGTCTCCTCCGCATTAATACTCTGCAGTTATGTAGGCTTTAGCTCATTTGGCTGGAGTTGTTTGGGCAGTTACAGTTTTTAGTGGGCGCGAATTATAGATATAGATAAATGTATAGCTCCTAGATTCCTTAGCCTTTACCTACTAAGTGTGTGGCGGCCAATATACTTACAAAATACAACCGCTAAAAAGTCTTTGGTGCCTATATACTCGAAGAGTTGATCCCGATCGATAAGCTGTATGCTTTGGTCGGCCTTTTGTTCCAGGATCCAGTTGAAGACGTCCTCGTTGCTGGCAATGTTTCCTGGTTTTAAATGAAAAGCATGAAAGCCCATTAAAAAAAGTTTGACCTTTCCAATCTTAAGACTTCATCCATTCTCTGGCACATACCTGGTGGCTGCAGTTTGTCAATCAATCAAGTTGAATGCTAGAGTAAAAGAGGACTTTTTATTGAGACCCAAGTACCCAAAATCTACAATTGTCATTGGGGATCCCTGTGTATTTTCTTAGAAACTATCAAGTTTTTTAGTTTTATTTGTTTGAAATTATTGAAGCATATATGGCTTTGCTTTGACTATATTTTGAATAATAGAACCTATTTTGTTTGATTTTTCCGGTTTTATTGCATTTTTACATATTATTGTCGGGTTTTAGTTTTACAAAAGTTGATTGGTTTATAATGAGTTTGTTGCTTAAATTCTGACAATATTCAGGTTGAAAATCGTTTGACAAAAATACATTCGATGATCTTGACTTAACAGCTGCTGTTCAACAAAAAATTGTTACATAAATGTTGGATTTAGTTACAGTTGAGTGCGGAGTAATAGTTTTAGCTTAGGAAACATAGGCGATAAAGATATATATTCGATAAATTCGATACTTTGAAAATACCGATAACAAAAACAACGGCGAGCGACGCCGGATGCCGCTCCCAAAAGAAAACAAATGAAACAACATGGCGAGATACATTGTATGCGAGGCCATTGTTCAGCGAGAAATCTATAGTTTGAGTTTTCTTAAACTTACAACAAATTGCCAGGGTGCGTGGCATGGCACCCTGGCGGCGTATTGACAAAAGGCTCTTTTTACAAAATATATTGGCTATGGGCTCCTTGTTGCTAGTGGTGGTGGTGGCAAGAAAACAGTTCAAAGCTCTCATCGTTTAATCGATAACGATAACGATCTCGTTAAAATAGTTAACAGTTATTGCACTGCCAAGTGTAAATTGTTTCAAAAAATATTTTATCCGTTGGTTCGTGTCGGTCGGCTTCCTTGGCTCTCGTGTAAATTAGACTAACTACATAATATAATTGTATATTTCGACAAAAAGAAGTAGTATCAAAAAGTGTACGCTCTCGTTATTGACAACAGACAGTGGCTGATCGACTTGTTAATAACAAAATGGCTAACAGCTGGCTAACAGTAAATATACAAGTGAAAGTTCTCAGAAGTTGATAGTTTGTTGTTGAAGTAATTGCTTTTAGTTTGAACAAAGTTTGTTGAAATCCGTTGGCAAATGCAACTAAGAATTAGTTTAGTTTAGTTATAGATCCCTCTCGAAAATCGTAATAGTTTAGGCGAAAATATCAACAATTTAAGTTAGTATAGTATGCTTTTCTCTCTTGGCTTGATTAATTATAAATTATAAATTATTTAGATGTTTTTGTGATTTTTTTTTATGTTATTGAGTTGCGTGTGATTCTTCTGCTATCGGTTGATCTTCTCAACGTGGAACAACGAGCTGGTCTAGTTTTGTGGCTAAGAAAGGGTGGACAATGATCGGGCACCGAGGATGTATAAGTACAAGTATCGGGTATTGCAACAGGGCTCAGGCCCCCCTGCCAGACTTTTCGAGGTTAGTGAGGGAGGACGGACCTCATACTTATATACACACAGCCATACAAGTTCGGTTATTCAGTTGGTTCTTGTCATAGATGTTGTCTTTTGCAGTCACACAGAGATGTTGTACATCTATTATAGAGACCTGTCATTGAAGGTTCTTTTAAGATGGTTTTACATGGGTTGGCTTTGGTTGGTTTTGGTTTGTTTCGTTTGGTATTTTGGTAGTTTATCGGTTGACAACAGTGCGTATGCGTGCTACGAGTACTTAGTATGGCATATCATTCAATCATACAATCACTATCTAACTGGCTGTGGCTTGGCGCCACACTCAGTTAAACTGTTGCCTTACTCCCACAGAGAGATATCCTGAAAAACGAGGTCATACAAATTTTTTAGTCGATTTTGGAAAAAATTAATGCCTGCAAGACACAAAGAGAAAGAAAAGAGAAGAGAAATGAACAAACAAAGTATCGACCAAATTGTGAGAGTGTCGTTTAGTGTCTGATTATGGGCACGACATTAGCAATTAGGACAATGAGCGTGGGACAGGACAATGAATTGGGCTGGCGTTCGGATGTGTCGGATCTGTGTCTTGGCTTGTTTCTACGGATACTTGGCTGAGTGACTTGGCTGGAACACCAACTACGTACCGGTTTTGACATTCAGCTTGCCGGACTTCTTCGACGACTTCTGCTTGACCTCTCCCTCGTCGTCGTTGTCCTGGACCTTGTTGAGGGGCTTCTTGCCAGCCTGGGGCTTGTTGCTTCCTCCGCGCTTGTTGGCGTACGAGACCTTCACCAGGGGCTTGTCCTCGCCCTCCTCGTCGTCGTCGTCATCGTCGTCGTTGTCCTGGGAGCGCTTTGCCTGCTTCTTGCCGACCACCGGCTTGGTGCTGCTGGCCTTGCCCGCCGACGAGGAGGAGCTGGAGGCCGAGGCAAACTGGAAGTTACCGCCCTGTGGGCGCTTGCCCTGCTCGCCGTCGCTGTGTCCGATGCGCTGGGCGGTCATCTTAGGAACTTTCGTTGACTTCTCCAATTTGGTTGGACAGCATTGGAATGGTTTGTAATCGTTGGGCACATAATTGTTACCGCGCTTAGCCGAATGGCCGTCATGACCCAATCCAACATAGAAACATTCGTCATCTGTGTGAGCAAACAAACAAAAACATTTTGTCAGATTGTTTAGTTTTATAAGAATTGATGTTTTATTTTTGGTTCAATAACAACAGAAGGTTCATTACGATAAGTATCAAAAACAAAAAACTAAAAAAAAACTAAACAAGAGTGCATCGTAGAAGGCGAGAAGAAGGATTAAAAGTCCCTAGGAGGCTTTTAATACTTGGCTTCAAGGCCCCTCTGGCAAAGACCATAAAGAAAGATAAAGAGCAGTTAGTACGATTTTCGGATTCGATTCGATTCGGTTTTCATTATTTCAGACTTGAAAGATTCTTTGTTCTAAAGTAAAAGCGTGCTTTATGAATGGAAGATTTTGTAACATTACTTCGTATTTAATTTAGGTTGTATATCAAAACTAATAACTGACAAAATGCTTTTGATGCTGACTGTACAAGTTTCAGATTTTGATATTCTTGACGTTCACGATTCACGTTCACTGTTTTTTCACATTTCTAAGTTTAAGTTTTGGTTGTTGTTCGTATACTTAAATATTTTCTAGGGCACAGCGGGATCGATATTAATTATTATAATTAAACAAACATAACGATTACTTAAAGTATTATGAGAAAATAATAATAAATCAAACAAAATAGGTATTAACACATTTTTCGAATCAATATCGAAATAATTATAACTTCCGGAATATAAAAAAAATCGCAATTTTTTTATTAAATAATTTCAAACATTGTGTCAGCTATGATTTGAATTTTAATTCTTCGATTCTGTCTTTTTAGGTACCATAGACTTTGAAACTAAGAACTGATTCGGTGAAAGCTTCGGGTTCGGGGTATTAACATAGACGAGGATTGGATGGGTTTTTCGGGCGACTGTCTTCCCAATTGCGTGTGTTCCTGACATGAGAACGGCTTTAACACAGAAGCTATGCGAAAGCACCGACTACGACATAGAGTACTAGGGAAAATGGAGTGGTTACCTTGGTTAAATGCATTTCTGTCTGAACTCCTTCTCCCCAAGTCTGTAGATAGACAATGAGATTACTATAATCGAATGTATCGAGTGTTGCGCGCTTTGGAAAGTGTGCGTGAGGGGAGGAGGAACGCTCGGGAGGGATTCAAGTTGGGTGGACACAACAATCAACTGTTTCAGTTAGTGCGTCAATGGCAACTCACATTCAGGATTTACCTATTTCATCTATAAGCCGACCCGAGCAAAGGTCAGCCAAGCGATGTATCGTTCGACCTTTGGCTGTGTGCCTATATTTTGGTTTGCTTTTTGGATCTTCTTCGTCATCCTCATCGTCGTCGTTATCATTCTCGTCGTCGTTGTCGTCGTCATTGTTATCATAGTTGTCATTGTCGTCGTTATCGTCATCGTCATCGTCATTGTCATCCCTAGCATTATTATCGTCATCTTCTTCATCATCTTCAATGCCCTCGTCCTCGTCCTCATCCTCATCATCTTTACCGTTATCCCCATCGTTTTCATCATTTTCATCTTCGTCATCGTCCCCATTTTCTTCTTCGTCCTCCTCATCCTTTCCATTACCTTCATCTTCATCTTCGTCTTCATCTTCATCTTCATCTTCGTCTTCATTGTCATCTTCATTATCCTCATCATCATCTTCATTTTCGTTCTCCTCGTCATCATCATCGTCATTACCGTTATCCTCATCTTCATCCTCATCCCCATCTTCATCTTCATCTTCATCATCCTCATCTTCATTATCCTTATCATTATCATCTTCATCTTCATTATCTTCATCTTCGTCGCCTTCATCTTCCTCATCCCCATCTTCATCGTTCTCATCGTCATTATTATTATCGTCGTCATCCTCGTTATCTTCGTCCCCATCGTTATCATCATCGTCTTCGTCATCATTGCCATTATCTTCTACATCATCGTCTTCATTATCCTCATCTTCCTCGTCATCATTATCCCCATCCCCATCCCCATCCTCATCTTCCTCATCATCTTCATCTTCCTCATTTACAATGTCCTCATCATCATCTTCATTGTCCTCATCCTCATCCCCATCTTCATCCCCATCCCCATCCCCGTCATCATCATTATCTTCGTCCTCGTCATCTTCGATGTCTCGTCTTCTCTTCTGCAGTCTCTCTCTTCGTATCGAGCTCTGCAGACGCTTTAATCTGTCCCTCTTATCTTCATCGCTCTCTTTGGGATACCGCAATTTAACAATTTTTTCATCATCATCGTCATCATTGCCTACATTGGAAAGTTGCATTATGTTTTGAATTTTAACGATTCGCAATAAACGAGAAGATGGAATCGGGTGCATCCACGTTTTGGGAGTAATGAAACCACATTATCTATTTGTTTTTTTTTTTTGGCTCAACTTATTGGTAGCGAGAGTTTGGCTAATGAGCGTGAGTTAGAAAGCAGAAACACATTGGAAACAAGAACGCTTACTCTTTTGATTGATCAACCACTGCAGCACACGGTTTTCGTTTTTGAGATTACCTAGAGGACCAGAAAAGTAATACATGGGTGCTTTCAACCAGGAATTTCAGGTCCAACTCACCGTCATACATGATCGGGACGCCAGTCTCGTAGTAGACCAAAGCTGGGAATGCGAAAATACCAATTTCGTGGGCTAGTTTCACATCATTCGACTTCACGAACTGGATTCCATGCTTGTCGGTGTCGTCGTCGATGTTCTCCAGTTCCTCCAAAATGTCGGAGCAAGATTCGCACTCGTCATCGTCTGTGGGAGGGTAAAAGCCATTAGTTGGGGCCCTTTAATCAACCAGAGCTGACGATTCTCTTACAGAAGAAGACGGCCAGGTGTTCCACGTCGTTGATCAGGACCTGGAGGGTCTTCCTGTCGACCGACTCAATAACATCAGCAGTGGACTCGTGCAAGTCAATAACCCACTCCAGGATTTCCTCTTCCTTCATCAGGTCACCTGGAGAAGCAGGAGAGATCGGTTAGTACGCACATTGGAAGCTAATCCTTTCCAGCATTACCGGTGTAAATTGTCCTAAACTTATGTCTATAAAATGCAAGCGCCGGCAGGCCGGGCAGGTCGTATTCCTTATCAATATCGTCGTCGGATGTCTTTACGAAGTCAATGTCTTTTTCCTCGCACTCGTCGTCGATGTTCTCCAGCTCGTTGAGGATCTTCTGGGCTTTCTTGTCGCCCTCGGCATCTGTGCGGATGCGAAGATGTTCAAATATTATTAATTGCATTTAGGATATTTTTCCAATCTTACAGAAGAACACGACAACGTGATCGTTTTCGGCCAAAATCTTGTCCAGCATCTTAACGTTGACCTCCTCGATCTTGCCGGGAATTTCGAGGGTTTCGTCATCGGTGATCCAGGCCAGCACTTCGTCCTCGTCGTCGAGATCTCCGGTGAAGTGCAGGGGGTCTCGGTTCCTAAAGAACACCAGGCGAGGATAGGTCTTGACGTTGTACTTCTTGGCGACGCCAGTGTCCTCAGTGGTGACGAAAATGATGCCAGCCTCGTCCAACTCGTCGTCGATGCTTTCCAGGGCGTTCAGGGTGTGATCGCAGGTCTCACCGGGCTCGCACGGGCCAGTGAAAAAGACAACAACATACTCGTGCTCATTGATCAGGTTGACCAGGATTTCATCGGTGACCTCCTCGATGGTAGCCGTCTTCTTCTGGACCAGCAGCCACTCGAGCACCTCGTCCTCGTTCATCAAATCACCTTCGTAAAGGGCTGGGATCTTGTTCTCGAAGTAGATAAGGGCGGGCAAGTGGTCCAGACCGTACTCCTTGGCCTCGGCGGCGTTATCGATGCGCACAATGACAATACCTTCCTTCTCCAACTCATCGTCAATGTTCTCCAGCTCGTTGAGAATGCGCATGTCCTGCTTATCGTCCTTGTCGTCTGTGGTCGAAAGGAACCCATTATTTCGGTCAGTAATCAGAATCTTAGGGCACTAATAACTCACAGAAGATAACCGCCAAGTGCTCGGTGTTCTCAACCAACTTGTCCTTCATCTCATCGGTCACCTCGGGAATCTCGGAGTAGCGCTTCTGATGCACCAGCCAGCCGAGCAGCTCGTCCTCTTTCATCAGATCACCCTCGTAGATGTGTGGAATGCCACGTTCAAAGAGTACAATCGACGGTATCTCATCGATACCCCATTCTTTGGCCTCTTTGTCATCATCGATCTTGACAAAGGCAATATCGTTCTGATCGCACTCGTCGTCAATGTTTTCCAATTCTGCGAGGATTTTCTGTGATTTCTTTTGGTCTTTGTCGTCTGTGGAGAGTTTTTTGGATATTATTATACAGTTTGAAATAATTAGTTTTAAACTATTCAGAACTCAGACTAAAGGTACTATCGCTCTACTGGAACTTCAAACCTAAGGACTATATTTCAAGAACTACTCTATCTTCACCGGGATCTACTTCTTCTGGGTTTAGTTTAGGTTGGTTAGTTTATAAAGCGCATTTGAAAATTAATTCTTGAAAGCATATAGAGCAGCCGGCGGATTGTTACAACTTTAGACACTCAAACACATCCCAGAGATACAACAGAAAATCGATTATACAATATCTACAGAAACTGAGAAAAATGTGCCCACGGGTCCCGGCACAGGGCTCCAGATGAGGGGCCTGAAATCACTTACAGAAAAGAACAGCAACGTGGGGCATTTTTTCAATGATCAAATCCAACATTTCGTCGGTAATGTCCTCGATCTGATCGGAACTGGTTTGGTCTGTGAGCCACTTGAGAAGCTTCTCCTCGTCCTCCAGATTGCCCTCGTATATAGTTGGAATGCCTTTTTCAAAGTATATCAGTTTAGGAACTTTATTGATGCCGTATTCGACGGCCTCCTCGGGATTATCGATTTTCACGAAGGTGATGCCCAGGGCATCGCACTCGTCGTCAATGTTCTCGAGCTCTTCGAGCACTTTCTGAGACTTCTTGTCGTTGTTGTCGTCTGGAAAACAGCGGGTGAGCAAAATGGAGGCGACTGCTTAGGCTCTACGGGTAACAAGTTAATATTTACAGAACAACACCGCAATAACGCGTCCCTCTTTGATCATTGTGTCGAGCATTTCGTCGGTGACATCCTCGATCTCATCGCGTTCCAACTGTCCCAACAGCCACTTGAGAATCTGCTCCTCGTCCATGAGATCGCCGTCGTAGACGTTTGGAATTTCTTTTTCAAAGTAAACAATGGCCGGAATCTGCAGATCGAATAATATGCGTGAATGACGTTTCGCTTCGTTTTGTTTTTGGGGATTCGAGATCGCGCCCTAGTCGTACCGAGTCGATTCCGTAATCAGCTGCCGCCTTGGCATCATCGATCTTCACGAACTGAATGCCATGCTTGTCGCAGTCGTCGTCTATCTGCTCCAGCTCCTCCAGCACGGTCATCGAGTCGTCGTTGCCATGATCATCTGCAGATGAATTGCCCCGTTACCACCATTACACCACAGCCCTGCCGCAGCAAAGGTCACATCTACATACAAAAGAGCACCACCAGGTTGTCGATATTGCTAATCAGAGTCGAAAGCGTCTTGGAGGTGACGTCCTCAATCACGTCGTCCTCGTCCCCCGTCGACTTGTTCTGCACCAACCACTCCAAAACGTCCTCCTCCCGCTGCAGTTCACCTGGAGACACAGTTTCGATATTAGCCACTGAAGAATCGCGTGGTGCAAGGGATTATGTCTACATATGTCGATATGAATGTGGTGTGGGTGTGGGAGTGGAATGGGTGTGGTCTACTGGGTCTACGGCAGTACCTTCGTATATGATCGGAGTCTGGTGGCGGTAGTAGACCAGGGCTGGCAGATTGCCCAGATTGTACTCGTCGGCCAGCGCCTCGTCGTGTATCTTCACGAATCCGATGCCCAGCTGGTCGGCCTCGTCGTCGATGTTCTCCAGTTCCTGCAAGGCCTTGGCGCACTTGCGGCATTGCTGCTTGTCTAGCGGTCGCGGCAAGTCGGCGGCATAGAATCAGGCAAACAATATATCATTAGGCTCGACTGGCTCTGGGAGGCTCTACGTATCGAGACCTCTTGGATAGCGAGGGGAGACAACAACTGTACAGTTAGGGGTAAACACGGGACTAGGACACGGACGGTAGTACGGTCACGGCGGATGCTGCATGCTGCAGGGGGTTAGCTGATGTAGAGACATCTTAGTCGGGGTCAGGGGGAGGCAGAGTGCATGCAAGAGCCATGGAGTGCTTGCGACAGCAGTGTTACCCAATCATTCCCCAGGCGATTCGTCTATTTACACGATTTGTTTACGGCATCCCGATCGGCCTGCTTCCAACCTGTTGCAAGGTGCTTGTCTTGGTGAGAGCCCCCTCGGTCGACGAATGAAAAAAAAATTACTGATCGAAAGCTCTCTCCTTCCGACCTCCCATTTCTTCTTCTAGCTTTCTCCTCTCTGGGCGAGCTTTCGCCTGGCTCTCCGCCGTGGCGTATACGTAATATTTCGACGTGTGATACCGTTAGGTAGAGGGTAAGAAAAGGGAGTATGTTCGTGAGTATGTACGTAAGGTGTTACGTTCTATAATTTGGCGACACCTTTGAAAGCTCTTCACTCTTTCTAAGGGGGTGTCGCCCCGGCGACAAGGCCAATGCCCACATTTGCCCATAATTTACCGCCCACTGTGCCAATCGAACGACTTTTGGGATTGGCACAGGCTGGGATCCCGACTCTTGCGGCTTGAAGACCGTTCTCTCCGCCGCAGGCACGGCGATGCTGCACTTAACTAAAAATAGTGCAAGTCAGTCGGGGAAGAGCCGCACACACGCACACATGCCATTACGCCGCTACGGTGCCATCGGAATGGGTCGGACATCGGGCACTCGTATATTATATAAAAGTGCATTTGGCCGCGGCATCGGAGGAGCTGCCCATAACCATGTCTTGCCGGCTCGCGCTAGAGTGTGCAGCGTTGATGCATTGCTGTATGCAAAAGCAATTAAAAGTGCTGTCTGTCTGCGGCCCCCGCCCGTCGCCACGCCCCCGCCCGCCCCTTGATGGACAGGAACTCGATTGGCGGGGGCGCGGGCAGCGGGGGCCAACAATGGGCCAAAATCTCTTGTTTTGTCTCACCTACATGCTGTTTTGCGTGCCTGCAATAAAAAACCTTTTCGCATGCCGTCTGCCTTTGATAAAAATACGAACGGATAGTGCGGCAGAACCACAGATACTACAGATACACATATGATAGATACACACATCTACGATCCCCGATCTATGGTACATGGGCTGCGTTGCCCACTCTATAGTTAGTTGTTTCAGAATTAAGCAAAAATAACAGCGGCGAGAGAAGCGAAAAGCGAAGAAAATCATTTTCTTGGCCGACCAACTGCTTGAGTTTCCTATTTTTAGCCCAAAAATTGTAGGTGGCTGTGTGGGAAGGAGATGGCCAACGGCTAACGGCTAACGGCAAATAAATAAATAAATAAAATCTCTATACTTTGTTGTTGGCCACGATATTATCGTGTGTAGTCGCCAGATCGTATATGTACATATATCGTGAGCGTTATAATACGGCATTAAATTTATGATTTTGAATAGGTAGGCTCCCTCCTTTGTTCCATAACTCGTCCAAGGCCAGATTCAGTATTTTGATCTTGGGCATGCTTCTCCGAGCTGTAGATGGCTCACAGATGGACCCATCCGAGGAAAGATTAACCTCTGCTTGTCCAAGATTGGGCCCGTGCCTTGGGGGGAGGATGACAAACATGGGATGGGACAAAACATATTCTGGCGCCGAGCCCAGACATTTGCTGGCTTCGCCCTGTTGTTGTAATGTTTATTATTATACGTATACGTAATATGTGCGCCCGCCTTAGTAAATAGTGACAGCGAAAATGTGGAATCTTGTTTGTTACCAAAAGATTACTAAGAATTACTGCGTCCGGCTAATTGCATTCCTCGCTCCTAGACATTCGCAGACCCCTTTCTGGTGAAGATCCCCCTATGTACACCCAAGCACCAGAGCAACTTTTTTAGTTTTATGGGTTATATATACACACACGCACACACTTGATAGATATTTCGAACCATGGGCAGGGGGGCGGAATCTTTCGAGTGCATTTATGGATTACTGGAATTAGGAAGATTATGCTGGAGTAGGTATTATTGTTGAAGAATTGATTATTGTGGAGAAACAGGGTTCCAAACTGGACAAAGGGCGGGAGGCAAGGCGGAGGGTCCGAAAAAGAACTTACCCATTACCCTGGGCGGGCATGTTTCATGATCTGGACCTGTAGTCGTTTGATAAAATATACAATGCTTTGATAAATTTCGCGTATACAGATATTGGTCTCAGACAGGGGACGAGATACCGCCGGAAGATATCGGTAGAGAGATAAATAAGTTAGGTTCTCCATAGTTCGCTTGGGTTAGTCACAAGAAATAGACATACTTAAATAGTGAGAGATATAGACGTACGAGTATAAGCACTAGATTGGCAGATTATACAGTAAAGATAGATATCACTGGTGGCTATACCTAGATCGTATGATTTTAGTCACAAGAGAGCTAAACTGTTTGTGTTCGCTAAAAACTGCAACTGCTTGAAATAGAACATCGTCAAGACATCCTCCGCCAATAGAACCGGGCGGAGTGTGGTTTAAACGTTAGAAGGAGTTAGAGTGGGGCCAGCTGACTTACAGAATAGCACGGCTACGAAGTCGGTGTCCTCGATGATCTTCTGGAGGATCTTGGCGTTCACCTCCTCGATGCGGTCGGGCAGGTCCATGGCCTCCAGCGACGTGAGGAAGTCGAGCACGCCCTCCTCGTCCATGAGGTCTCCGTCGTAGATGATGGGCTCCTTCTCCCTGCAGTCGAGCACAGCATCAGTTGGGCTCTTTAGAAGGGGGAGTGACTTACCTGAAATAGGTGAGCGCGGGGAAGTTCTTGATGCCATACTGCTTGGCCAGTCGTTTGTCGTTGATTTTCACAAAGTCCACTCCGAAGGAGTCTGTGTCATCGTCGATTTTTTCGAGTTCCGCTAAAACCTTATCACAGGTCACACAGCTGCGCGCATCTAGAGTGGTAGGAGACAGGAGAGGAGGGATAAGTACGTACTATATCGTGGATGGGCAACCAGATCTTATAGAGATACCGACATCAATTGACAACCAGCAACTGCTGCGAGTGACGCCAGAGCGGAACCACATTCACATCCAAATCGCAGCCGCGGCAGAACCAAATGCCACAAAGATTATTCATTCCTATATTAGACGCAGGATGCATCATCGTCTGCCCAGAGCCCAGAGCGAATTATGGCTGAATGAATGAATGAAATGACAGCAAAGGCAGGCCAATTCGGCGCTATTAATGCAGCAGCAACTGCCAACAAATTTGCTAAAACTGCTGAATTAATTCATAAAATTCGCCTGCGGCCACTATTAGGGAAACGAGCGATTTACCATACCAGACAAAAGACCTGCCTTGGCCAACGCTTCCTCTGGCTCTCTGGGCCATTAGTCCCCGCGAAGAAGCCTCCGTGAAAAATTCAGTGGAATCCCCTGGGCATTGCACAATGCCCCCGAATAAACACAATTATTTGTAATCAATGCTCGAGAATAAATCGAAAACTCTTGAGGTCTTTATTTATCTTTCCCGAATAGGCAGCCAAATACACGGAACAGATATAGGCATTACGCAAAATAATGAATCGCTCGATTCGATGTGTAACTTCGGCAGGAAACTCGGTAATTTTGGCAAGTATTTTCGCAATACATTGCAATAACATAAATAGCCATTTCTTGAAACAACAAACAATCGCCCCAATCACCTGCTGAGCGATAAAAATCAATTAGAATGCTGCATTATCTTTCATTTGATTACCTTGGGAATAAAACGAGCTGACATTTGCGTAGACGTTCCATGATTATTCTAGGCTATTTTCCGAGCATTGGGTCTGAGGCCTTTGGATTTAAAATATTTTCATTGTCAACAATTATTTTTGGATTTGCCGCCACAGAGCAGGCTGTACATATAGCCCACCACGAGTGTATGGGTCGGTTTTCGTGTAGAGAAGACTTGGAAGATATTTGTCAATATTTTTGTCTTGTTTATTAACTTTGGCATTGGGGCCTCAATTAACATTGCATCGGAGTCACAAAAAATTCATGGCAATTGCCAAAATTGTTAATTGTACCATTAGCAGCCAATTTACGAGATTTTCTACATTTTTTGGGCTAAATATTTTAATTAGATTAAATATTTCTCAAGAAAACGTCTATAAAAGACAGGTCACATGATTCGCAAATAATTATAAGGCTGAAATGGGTAGAAATCTGTCACATATTACCATCTGGAGTTGAAGGCAGGGGCCTAACGGCGAAAGTTTGGTGCCAAAAAAGTGGCGACACGGCGAAAACCATAGAAAGTCAGCGCTGCCACCAAATATACGACGAAAATTTCTCAATGTCAAGAGAGATTTCTCGATTCATATTGAACAAAAATAGATATAGTCATGTATCTCGACTACACATACCCGGCACTTGAAGTAAAAGGTACTTCAGCGATTTGAAGGTACTAGTTTGTAGCCTACTTTTTGGGGCTCAACAAATCCAAATATAAAAAAACTATAATTTTTAAACATATAAATCGAATCAGCCCAATACGCCCCCGAATACCCATAGTGCCGGGTATTAAAAGAACACAAAGATAGGACACCAACCAAAAATACACGGGGAAAGAGGAAGGCAACGCAGACTACTGGCAGCATGGCGAGGAAATTAAAAAAGAAAAGAGAAAAAATTAACCCAATGAAAATCTCGGACATTTCGAGCAACGAATTTTTCACATATTTTCATTTGTATGTGAATTTTTAGAATTTTCACTAGCGAAAATTTATATAATATGGCTTCTGTTACTATTTCGAGTCCGGTCCGTCGTCCGCATTAAAGGCTTGATGCCCGGACCGAACCGGACCGGACCGTTACTAGCTCCGGCTAGCCCTAGCACCGCTCCCAGAACCCATACCCATTCGCACACACTCTCGGGCGCTGCCGAGCACTGACTACTTACACCAGAAGACGGCAACGTAATCCTTGTCAGCCAGGAGCTTTTCCAACTGCTTGGCATTGACCTCCTCGATGACGGCCTCCGGCTCCGGCGGGGCAGCAGGCTGCGATCCTTTCTTGTTGTTAGCGCCATTTACATATCCGGGAAAACTCAGTGCCAGCAGAGCACACACGAGCAGCGTCAGAGTCTTGAGGCGAGTGAAAGTCATCTTTCGATTTCGTCCCACTCAGTTACGGTTCTCTGCCTTCGGTACGGTTCTTCACTACGGTTCCTAAACCCTTAACTCGAACATGCGGGCGTGTGTCTGCTATTTGGTTAGCTATATACTTTATAAGTCGTTCTCGTCGTTTGGTACTTTCGTTATTAAAAATTATATTCCTTTCAGAATCGGGCACTATTTTTAGTTGATAATGGTATTTCTTCTTTCGCAATTTATTTTATGTATAACAACTTTTGGTACACTGATACATATATGCGTTGTTCGTATTTATACGGGCGAAAAATATATATAGGATATATATGAGAAAATTAGAATATATGTATATATTTATTCTTGCTTTCTGTGAATTGAACGTTTTCCGCGGACTGTACTCTAGGTTTTCAGATTTTGTTCCACTCCGTGCAGAGGTCCGCTCGCAACTGACGGTATTCCGTGGAAATCCGCTGCCATTCGAGAGGCCTTACCCGAGCTTTAGGGATCTTGAGTTTCGAGCTTTTTCCAATCCGTCCATTCCCCCCCAAAAAGCTTCGAAAACCGACAGACGCATGATTATGTGAAGAGTGTGGTGAAAAGTGTGTTGGCAGGAGAGATTTTCCGAAGTTTTCTTTACGTTCTCCGTTGCATTTCTCTCTGTTTATGCATTTTTACGATTGTGTTCTTACGTATACAATGGTGTATATGCAATGGCCAGAGCTACGGTCGGTGGTATTACGAATTGCCCTATAAAAACAAAGAAGATTGAAAACCATTTTAAAACAAAATGTTTTGTTTGAAATCACTCGACAATGGGACGGCGGAGGTTGAATACAGTTTTAATTGTACCCTGTAATCTCAGAGATGTGGATGTATGTTCTTTGTTGAGTTTTCCAGAGAGATGTCTTCTTAACATTAGCGTTGCGAATTCCGAATCTTAAAAGAGATGTAGCAATTTCAGGATATCAGGAAAACTTGAAAAAACAAGCTAGCTTTACTTCAGGGATTGTCAATGCTGTTTGGATACAGGAAGTCGCCTAAAGTCCGACAGGCCGATAAATTGGTAGACTTCTTTTTGCTGTTGTCCGGCAGTGTTCCCTAAGACTCTCGAACATGCCTTTTACCTGATGCTTCTTCCCTCCACTATAATTTGATAATTTAACCACTTTGTGTGTTCATTGCAGCCAGAAAAAAATCCAAGCTTACGATCAGTGTTTCGAACGTAACCTCCACTTCATATCTTATTATGGGGGTCGTTTCTAACACTTTTTCGTGATAGTGATGGTGCTATCGTATACTTATCGATTACAACCGATTCGCGCGAAATTTAAATTATTACAGCTGGTTTTCTTACAGTAAACAGTATCATTATTTGACGACACTGCGAATAATAATCGTTCTCAGCCAATTCTCTACACATATTTATAAGCAGATTCTCTAGTAAAAGTGACCGACATTTTTCGGTTTTTCGAACTCGGCGCTCGAAAAACGGCGAAAATGTTAGCATAGAGTTTTGTGACAATTTCATCGATATGGTCCAGTCCGGCAAAAAAAATTACTTTAATTTTATTTACACTATGGGTTTTTATTTTACTTATTATTCGCAAATACACAATTTGCAAATTTCTTTAAAATTGTATTCTAAACAAAATTCTTCTAATTAATAATAATAAATAAATCGCCATTGCTCAACATTATTGCTAGCTCATAATTTTAATTATCTGTTAGCTCTTTATAAATAAATAAAGAAATTGTATGGTATATAAAAAATATAATTTCATAATTTATAATTTAAATTTTCATAATAATATTAAACCTTTAAAAGTTGACGTTTTTCATTTGAAATTTAAATATTAAAAAAAATGGTTCCACAAACAATAATATATTTATATTACTCACAAGAATTGTACATGATTTTCTTTGAGTTTCCTTTCTGGTCTGCATCCACAGAACTAACTGGTCAAACAATTTTTCATTTTTTTTGCTCACATGCAGGTTCCCAGGATGGGCACTTCTTTATGTCATCAATAAAGGCGTATTCCTACAATAGGCTGGCTAGGCGCCTATAAGTGAATATTACATAAACGGTTATGCTTATAACTATAATTATTAAGCTTATAAATACAATCCAATTGTAGACTATATCTTGTTTTAGTTGATTATTTAGTGATTTCTTAAGTTTTACAATTGATATTGGTTCGTCGGAACGGCCGGAATCGGCCGACTGTCATATGACTGAACATTCGGAAATGACCCAACTATTGGTTTTTTGAAGAACGAAAGTTGGAACTTCGGACAGATTCTATTTTTGATCATTTGATCCCACCTACCAAATCGGCCAAATAACGAACGGATGACTATATCTTGAACGATCGGAAAATTTAATGCATTTTATGGAACCTATGTTTGTTTTGCTTTGTTTTGGTTCAGTGGGGCCTGAAGCTTATGGAGCAGTAGATACGTGGAATTATACGTGGAGGAAAAAAGATATTGGAAAAATATAATGGAGAAAATGGTTCGGTTGGAATTTCATACAGGTACAATTTTAAATTCGGCGGGAAAAAAGTATTTTTTAGGGGATTTTCAGGAATAGCCAATTGGTTTTGGGGGAAAATCCTAATCGGGATCTGGCAACACTGATCAACAAACTTTTTCCTTCTCGTTAGGTGCTTCGCATCAAATCTTTTTTGGACCCCATGCAAGTGCAAATCGCTCCGCGGTTCGTGTAGTGCATTCTAAATTACCTGTGAAAAGCCGGGAAATCCGGAAAAAGTCATCCTAGCCACCCACCCAGCCCGCTCAATGTAAAAGGGAGTCGGCCGGCCAGCAAGAAACTTCCTTCAAAAATCAATAGCGGACGTGATTTAACTCAAGGTAACCGCCATGAATGAGACCAACCTGAGTGACTGCAGATGTTGGCGGTTCACCTTGAACCCCAAGAACTGCAGAAGGTCAGAATATCCGCCCGCACCCAAAATTTGCCGAAAGCCCCGTGTGTGAGTGCGCTTGGGCCCGTCTGCATGTGTATGTGTGGGAGCATATAAACATTTTGCCGCCCCCTTGATAACAGCTGTTCAGCCCGCCTGCTCTGCATGCTTCAAACCGACCAAAGAGCTCCATTCCCAATGTGGCGCATCGTGTTTCACTGCGCAGTTCCTATTCGCTTATCGCGAATTCATGGTTTTATGCAGCTGGGGCAAGCCAGATGCGGGTGGGAGCCACCAACGGGGCAAGGCGAAGGTGAAAGTCATCCGCTGCAACCGGACACCGCCGTTGGCTGGCTAGTGTAAAACCCGTTATGCAGAGCAGCTGTTTTAAGTCTTTCCCACTAAGTGGGCCAGAAGCGCCAAGTGCTCCGACACAGCTTTGTCCACATTTGGTGTTCGGGTACTTAAGGCTGTCTGGGCTCGTGCCAATTCTGCAGTTACATCCGGATAGTCACACCCAGCTGAAGTGGCTTTCGTAATTTAGAAGCTCGTCAACTCTAATTGAAGATTTCTTTGTTCGTTCGCAGGGTGCACGGCAAATTGGGGGCTTTTATGTGATTATTACTATGAAATTGGATGAAATTGTTGGATGGTAAGTACGTACATTGGTTGGCTGACACCACGCTTACCTAATATTTGCTTTGTAGGTACCAGAAGAAAATCGGCACTTATGACAAGCAAGAATGGGAAAAGACCGTCGAACAGCGGATCTTAGATGGCTTCAATAACGTCAACTTGAAGAACACAAAGCTGAAAACGGAGTTAATCGATGTTGATCTGGTGCGCGGTGAGTATGTCAGGCTAATACTGTTGGAACTATTGATGGAAAACGATGCAATTTCAGGTTCCACTTTTCCAAAGGCGAAGCCCAAGCAGTCTCTGCTCACTGTGATCCGTTTGGCCATACTACGTTATGTGTTGCTGCCGCTTTACGCCCAGTGGTGGGTCAAGCAGACCACGCCAAATGCCTTTGGCTTCATCCTGGTTCTCTATCTCACCCAGCTTCTTAACTGGGCCATCTTCGTGTTACACACCAGTCGCCTTGTGCCGCTGGGTTACGACAACGCGTCGAACGGGTCCATTTTTGCAAGCCGGCCAGCTAGGGATGGTGAAGGACTAGATGGTGACAGGACTGCGGACAAGCACGCGGAAGAACATGCCGACCTGCTCAGTGCATTGCTAATCCCGTGCGCCTTAAGCCTGCTAATTAGTCTGATCCACTCTCAGATCGTGGCTACCAACACGGCGACGGGAAGCGCGAGTACAAATAGCAAAAACAAGCTACGACGAATTTCAATGACCAATGTTAGCGACAAGAACTCAACCCGCGAGCACAGAGTTCGTCGCCGAAAGAAGTTCTTCCGGTAGGTACCTTTTAGGCATTTGTTTTGTAACTTTATTTATGAAATATTTGTTCAGCATTCGCCAACCGGAAGTGGAGTTATCGCAGCCCAGCAGTAATACCTCCCTACCAGGCCGCCGCAACGTAGCCAATGTAATCGATGTGATCCCCCGGCCTGTCACCCCAACGCCAAAAACTTCTATTACAACAACCTGTGCCATAGTACCCGATCCCATCCTTCCTGCAACGCCACCGCCTGTCGTCATCAAGCGGACGCCCGCAGAGGAGACCTACCTGACTACCACTGCCATAAGCTCCCTTCCTCAGGCCGACGAAGCGGACATTGATCTCAACAGACAGGAAGGGGGAGCTGCTCCAGAAAGTCCAAAGAAACGAAACGTGAATTGGCACACCCCTATCCAGATCTGCGCCACATATGAGCCCGGCGATCAGCCTTCGTCGAGCCATATAATAGTGGATGAACCTGCGGATCTCGAGATTGGTAATCGAATAGAAACACCTAAACCTGTGTATCAGACGCGGCGCAGCATTGGCGAGGACGATGGGTTCGAGAGCCTGAATGGAAAGAGCTCCAGCGGCGAGGACAACAACCATTCGCCGCTGCCTAATGCGCCTGCGGCTGTGCCACCAGTGACTACTCAAAGCAGTCAGCTTCGACTGCGCCTGAACGCTACCACTGGCGAAGACAAGAAGGTTCCGACGCGTGGCAATGAGTCAACCACCAGCTGTGCAGAATCAGACGAATGCGACGATGCAGATCACGCGTCCGGCACGCCCTCCACCTGCAATCAGGATTGCACCACATCGGCAACCGACTGGCTGGGAGTTACCACCAACAGCGAGGACTGCAGCTACACCTCGGATATGGATCACTCGGACGGAACTTTTAAGCACGCCGCCTGCAGCGATGAGGATCCTTGCGAACTGGACATCACGCCCACCACCATACTGAATCCCCACAGCAGCTTGGATCGAAGTGAGTTTAATAGGATCTGAATTCTAAGATGATCATCAATGTAATTCAATAATCTCCCCCCAGTTAGTTGTACCATTTGGGACCAACGAGATGCCAAGAAGGCGCAACTGTCAGTGCTGGAAATCGCTTCGTGCATCATTGAGCGTGTCGACTCAATGGGGGAAACTAACGATTACATCTACATAGGCGTGGTATTCTCCTTTCTTCTCTCGCTGATCCCAGTTTTCTGCCGGCTCTGCGAAATGACTCTGGGAAGCGACTCGGAGAAGGCCGGTGAGATTAGCTACTTTTACGTGCCGCAACTTTTGTGGGAAAAGTCCTTGGCTTCGCCCAGCACCCTATTGGGCTTTGCCTTCGGTGAAGCTCGCTGGGAACGAACTGTGTTGGCCCTGGGATTCGTGCAGCGCCTCTGCCTGACCCTTATCCTATTCGTTATATTCGCCGTTGCTGAGCGCACCTTCAAACAGCGATTCCTTTATGCCAAACTCTTTTCCCACCTGACATCGTCACGGCGAGCCCGCAAATCAAACTTGCCACACTTCCGCCTCAATAAGGTGCGCAACATCAAGACCTGGCTAAGCGTTCGATCATATCTCAAGGTAAGTCATGCCAATGGCACTTCGAAGTAATCCACAACAGTACTAATCTTGAAATTGCTAACAGAAACGAGGGCCACAGAGGTCTGTGGATATCATTGTTTCCGCCGCATTCATAGTCACGTTGCTCCTACTGGCCTTTCTTAGTGTCGAGTGGCTAAAGGATTCCGTACACTTGCACACTCACCTCACTCTGGAGGCTCTGATGTGGTCGATCACTATCGGAATCTATTTGCTGCGCTTCATGACCCTTGGACAAAAAATCCAGCACAAGTACCGCAGCGTTTCAGTGCTAATTACCGAACAGATTAATCTATATCTGCAGATCGAACAAAAACCCAAGAAGAAAGAGGAGCTGATGGTGTCCAACAGCGTGCTTAAGTTGGCGGCCGATCTGCTGAAGGAGCTCGAAACACCGTTCAAGATCTCTGGCCTCAGCGCCAACCCATATCTATTCACAACCATTAAGGTGGTCATTCTGTCAGCCCTTTCGGGAGTGCTTAGCGAGGTTTTGGGCTTCAAGCTGAAGCTGCACAAAATCAAGATCAAGTGAATCTTGCTGGGCTCCGACCCAACACATTTTGTAGTACAATTTTTCGAAACGCTTTAAGAGAAATCTACAATTAGACCTATCTTTAATTAGTTAATGAATAAATTTAAGCAAGCCAATGTTTATTTTTGTCAAGTGATTGTTCAGCAGTGTAAACAAGCCTACTAATGACTACGTAAATCAATATTATTAGTATTTACCACTTACCTTCTAGAGCGACCTGCACAATCACAGATCATGTTAACTATAATTGTGTAACGAATCGTATTAAAGTTCATAGAACTTTTAGCATAATGAAGTGCACCCTTCGTAGTTGCCTAATTATTTTGTTAAAAGGTCTAAAGTTTAATTCCTAAATGGTCAAAGCTAGTGAGTTGCAATTAATAAATAATATCAACCCATGAAAATGTGTTTTTGAACAAGTTATTGTTTTTAACAGGTGAAGTCAGGAGGTTACAAAAAAATAAAGGATAAGTATGGGACGAAATTACACAAGTCTTCAAAGATTATACATAGGTATGTATGCTTAGTTATTATATTTTTCTTCATAAGCTATCCAAATGGTTGTATGTATGACAGTAAGTACTTAAATAAAAATTCATATTTGATGCTTTGGTTCTCCAAGCCTATTCTATTTAATTCGCTCTTTTAAGGCCCATTATAATCATAATTGACATTAATAATTATTATTTATATATTCCCTTTTGTATTTATTTATTAAAGTATACATTTTTATGTATTGTTGTCCCTGTATCCTTGAATAAGGTTTGTATGCAACAAGTGATTTTTGTATTTTCAAAATTTGAAAAGCAATCGATTGATCGATAGATTACAGCACGATCGATCAGCTGTTGAGTTGCGGTTATCGGTATCAACCACCAGCCACCCAAACAGAAAATTGACGTAACACCCCCACTCGCGTGGTTAATTCGGCTTCTAACTCCAAAATTCCCCCACCAAAATGATCAGGCTAAGTGCGCTGCTGCGGTTCCCGGTGGCCTCTAACCTGCTTCGCAGCCAGACCAGGTTGCTTCACGTGGGCGAGGCCAATATCTTGCCCAGTGAGGTGGACAAGCAGTCTGCCGAGTACAAGGTATAGCACCTGTATACATATATGTATACTGGCACCAAAGATCAAACATACTGATTTCCCCCTCCCCTTCAGGAAAATGCCACTGAAATGGGAAAATTAGTATCAGAGCTGCGAAACTTCACCAGCCAGGTGTTGACGGGAGGTGGCCAGAAGGCCATAGATCGGCACACGGCGAGGGGAAAGCTACTGGCCAGAGATCGCATTAACCTTTTGCTGGACAAAGGCTCTCCATTCTTGGAATTATCTGCTCTAGCCGGACATGAGCTATATGGAGAGGAAGTCGTCAACTCGGGTGGAATCGTAACCGGAATAGGACGCGTATGTGGGTAGGTACCCACCTGTTGCTTTACGAATTGTGATATTTTTAGTAGGAATTAGTATTTAAGTATACACTAAACACTTTTATAATTATTAATAACTTTAACAAACTTTTATTTTAGGACAGAGTGCGTCGTGGTTGCCAATGATGCTACTGTGAAGGGAGGCAGTTACTATCCCATTACTGTAAAGAAACATTTGCGTGCCCAGGAAATCGCTCAGGAAAACCGACTGCCCTGCATTTACCTTGTGGATTCCGGCGGAGCCAACTTGCCGCGGCAGGCGGATGTCTTTCCGGACAAACTGCACTTTGGACGCATCTTCTACAACCAAGCAAACCTGTCAGCTCAAGGTATCCCGCAAATCGCCGTGGTTATGGGCAGTTGCACAGCTGGAGGAGCCTATGTTCCGGCAATGGCCGATGAGAGCGTCATTGTGAAGAAGCAGGGAACCATTTTCCTGGCTGGTCCACCGCTCGTGAAGGCAGCTACCGGAGAGGAGGTGTCCGCCGAGGACTTGGGCGGAGCCGACCTGCACTGCAAGACTTCAGGAGTAACGGATCACTACGCGGTGGATGACGAGCACGCCTTACACCTAGCCCGGCAGATCGTCAGTAATCTGAACTTGCCGTCGACTAACCGGTACAACGACATGTTGCTGCACTCTAGCCAGCTGAATTTCCAAGATACTAGTGCCCAGAACGTAGTGGAGGAGCCTCGATATGACCCCCGAGAGTTGTACGGTATTGTAGGTCCCAATCTTACCAAGAGTTTTGATGTGCGGGAGGTTATTGCTCGCATCGTGGACGGCAGCCGATTCACCGAGTTCAAAAAGCTATACGGAGAAACTCTAGTGTGCGGATTCGCGAAGCTATATGGAACCAGCGTAGGCATTGTCGGAAACAACGGAGTCCTATTCTCCGAGAGCGCCCTTAAGGGAGCGCACTTCATCCAACTGTGTGCCCAGCGTAAAATACCCCTAGTGTTCCTGCAAAACATTACAGGTAAGAGCAAGGACGATATTTTAAAATAGCATTTTTAAGTCCAACTGCCGGTCGCTTTAGGTTTCATGGTGGGACGTGACGCTGAAGCCAACGGAATTGCCAAAAACGGAGCCAAAATGGTCACTGCCGTGGCTTGTGCAAATGTGCCAAAGTTCACGGTTATCATCGGAGGCTCCTACGGCGCAGGCAACTACGGAATGTGTGGACGAGCCTACTCGCCCAGATTCCTCTATATGTGGCCAAACTCACGTATTTCCGTAATGGGCGGAACCCAGGCCGCCAATGTCCTGGCCCAGATTACTCAGGATCAGCGAAAACGCGCAGGCAAAGAGTTCACTGAGGAAGAGGCCCAGAAGCTAAAGGCGCCCATCGTGGAAATGTTTGAGGCAGAGGGCTCTCCATACTACAGCACGGCTCGCTTGTGGGACGACGGCATCATCGATCCAGCCAATACACGCCAGGTCCTGGGACTAAGTCTGAAGGCAGCCTTGAACAACTCCGGTCACGAAACCAAGTTTGGAGTTTTCCGCATGTGATAGATACACAGCGTGACGAAAGCTCGGGGAGCAAGTGCATTTACGGGCATTTAATGCCAACCTTTAAATTGAAACGATTGCATTTATTAGCTTTAAGTAAATGGTTGATTTTATATTTTATTGTGTTTTTTTGACTCTAAAAGTGCCAAAATGTGTTGTGTTGAATGGCAAAGAACGGCAATTTATGTAAACTAAGCACAATATTATTTTTCTTGTAAGTTACCAACAAGGAAAATTTTGTTTTAAAAATGTATACATTGAGATTTCAAAAATGAATCAATCTATGCGTGGTCTAAATTATTGGTGGTTTATTTAGTTGTCAAACCAAAAATGAGTAACACACTCTAAAACTAAAACTATAACCTCATCTAAAATTAAAACTTGAGCACTATCTAATAAAATGATAATACTTATTGAAAACATAGAAACATAAAATTTGTTAGGCAATTCTAAAAGTGATTTAACCTATTATTAATGAAATATAACTCATATGCGTTCTTTATTACTTTATCCGTTAGAAAGTTCAAAATTAAACGCGCCTTCTAAATGTTTGAATACGCTAGTGATGCTAGTATTGCGCTATAAATATCGAAATCTGCTATAAAACGTTTCAACAATCATACATCTCTTTTACCCGATTCGTGCACTGATAGAAATGTATATTTTTGACAAATATATGGTTTCTCCTATTCCAGTTGGAATAGAGGCTATATGAAGGGAACGAACCAAAAAGTTATCACCCAAATTATTTTTAAGTGTTATGAATGTTAACGATTAAACAAGATTTTTGTAGATATCATAATATATTGAACAGGCCAGAACAATTATGATTATATAACAAATTTCACCCAAAGAATTTTTTGTTTTTTAAAGTCAAATTTAAATAAAAGTTGATAATCAGTGTAGGTTCTTGAATGACTTTAGTTGTACAAGTTTAATTCTTGGTGTTTTTTTCTAAGTGTATATTTATTTCCGATTCGCACATGCACTTGCACAGAAAGCGAATTCCTTAACCGAGCGTCAGAGAGACGCTTCAGAGATGTGTTTTCAATTTATAAATATCGATACATCGGTTCCCCATAACATTCTCCACCTCTAGGTCGCCTCGTTCGCCAGAAAAAACGCTCGTCGCAGAATCCGCATTTCTTTGTTTTACACTTTATATATACAGGAGAGATCCAATCAACTAAACTGACTTAAACAGGAGCTAAACAATTCAACAGCCGACCAGGTGAGTTGGAACTACGCCGGGGCGGCATTCCCTATCCAGGAAAGCGTTTGTGGTATCAGCGTCCGTGCGGTTGCGACTGTAGTGTGCGTGTGTGTGGCGGCTTTTTCGCAAAAAAAGAAAAAAAAAGAGCAAGAGAAGAAATGGCAAAGTCTAGAAGTAGCGTCAGCAGAAAAGAAAGTTCACTGGGAGCCGAGTGGAGTGGATGTGGCGATTTTAAAATAACCTGCCGAAAACTTCAAGTGCGCACTTGATCCGTCGCAGGCGGAGCGGGAGCGTGCAGGAAGAGGTTGGGGAAATAGCTGTACTCGGCGGAGTCCGACGGCTATGCGGATGCATCTGTGTGCGTTAAATGTCGCCTGCTGCTGTTCCCTCCTCCAAAAATAAAATTTAGAGAGTGCGTCCTGCCGCGACTGTGTTTGTGTGGTGCGTGTGTGTTCGCTTGTCAGTCCCGGTGCGCTGGTGTGGGTAAGTGCCACAGCCGCAGCAGAGGCCGCAAAAATTCCACTGCAGAGGCTAATCTTCCCTGCCCCGCCCTCGAGTCGGCTACCCGCTGGCTCTTACCAGCCAAGGAAACCATATTTCCTAGGCCCATTCCGTTCAGGTGCGGTTTGTTTTGAGCTCTGGCTTCCAATCCGATGACGTCACTGAATGTGTCAACTCTTTTATGGGTTATCCGTCTAGCCCCCGCGCTTGGTTCTTAAATACCCACAGCGCGGCACGTAGGTGTAGGTGTATGTGTTGTCTGTGTGTGTCCAGCTACCAACAATTGGTGGACTTGTTTTGTTTGTTTCTGGTTAGATCGAGTTACTATTTTTATTGGCTTCAATAAAATCGGCGACGCCGACGCAGCCTTCTTGGTTTGTTTGTGTTGTTCCGACGACTTGCCGGTGTCGCTTAGCCTTCCTATTCGAGCGCCCCAGCCGTCACTGAGATGATGGGGATTTGGTCGCTAATATTGGCATATTTACTCTTCACTCAACCCAAGCGGCTTACTGCCGTGGCTGTTGACACACTTCCAGCGGGGCAGGAAGCTTTCAAATATGGCTAGAGGACGCGGAATGTTCCGCCAGCGAAGTGGGTTAAATGGACGCCCATTTGGGGAACTGGTCCCCCTTTCCAGCCTCGGTCTTCCTGGTTCTGCCTAATTAGTTTGCTGGCAACTTCCGCTCTCCCTCCCACACACTTCGAAATCGACGAGTTCAACTTGTTGTATTTGGGGCAGGGCTATTGTGCCTCCTGCTGGCGGAGGGAGCTCTTAAATCGATAAACTAGCACCGGCCCGCTCGCAATTGAGTTGGAGTTCCGCCCTTTCGGGTCAATGCACTCGCACACTCGCCCAAACACACAGAACACAAGGCAATCGCACTGGCAAAAGGTAGCATGGCAGAACTACGGGAACACTCAAACTCGGGAACACACGTCGGAGCCGGTCGGGGTATTTATAGGCTGACTCTCAAATACCGGCCAATTCTTTATCTCGGAGGCCCACGATGCACTGTCGTCTTTGATTCTGCTGGCCAGGCCGAAACTGATAATGCCAGTGACGCAGCCCCAATCCCAATGACTAATCTCGGTGGGTTTCTTCGAGAAAGATGCGGCGACGGCGACGACGACGACAGCGACGCGGGCAGCGAAGCGGCGCAATGAAAACGCGTAGCCGTCGCCCCACAGTCCAAGTTCATTGTTCGCGCGCTCCAGTCTCCGGATCGAGCTCTTCGCGCCTCCCATTTCTCCGGGCTCTTCTTGCTTACGTTCTTGTAAGTTTCCAAGATTGTTTGCGGGCAACAATCCAATCCGGTTTATCGAATAGAAAGGGACTTAGTTTTTTATTCGGGTGCTTTAAATAGGCAAGACTGCTTTCATGCCAAATATAGACTTTTTAAAATGTGTGGCGTGAAATTTTTGGAGAAATTCTAAAATGAATTAAACCTTTATCACAGAAATTAAAGAATTATCTCAACCAGAATTTGAATTAAACAATTCCTTAAAAAATTACTAATGTAATGAACTAATATGCAAATTTAAATGTATTTATTGGAAGAAGCCCCTAGTTACAAATTACAAAAAAGCTGTGTTTTGTTGAAAACTAAGTATTTCGAAAAAAAAAATTCAATTAACAAAAATATATTAGGCTTAGTAAGCAATATTAGTCACGATGAGTCAATCCAACTATTTGTTTATTCAGCTGGTCGTTGACGGAATTTAAATCGCTATTAGAATCGGGTGATTATTGTGCTAAACAAGAAAATCAACAATACCTTTTCTAAAAGAAAACACACTGAGAGGGTTGTGCAGCTGGGAAACTCGATATTGAGGATATCCAGCCGCTTGTTGAGCCCTAAGTGATTATTTTTATATTTCAATGTGTGTAGTCCAAATGTAGCCCAACTATGAATGCTCCAAAGCCACACTTTTGTACTTAGATTCAGACTAGAGCTATGTTCTGTAGTTTCTAATGAACCACAGCCCTTTTAAAAAGCTAGAGAGTAGGCAGGCAAGCTGCCGAACTTCATAGTTGTACATGAACAACTTGGTTGAAGTCTATACAGTTGAAGTATTTCAGATCAGAGCATTCCTCGGAGCTTCCATTAGGGGTTAGACGAGCATATAACCAAGCGAAGCCCACAGAAAAACTAAAGCATTGAGAGAATTTAAGTTTAAGGCTAGAAGGAAGGCAGAAGGGATAATCACAGAGAAGGAGCAAGGACCTGGTAAGTGGACAGCTGAGAGCCCCAAATGGATCTAGGTTCGGGGAAAATGCATAGAGTTATGTCGGATTCGAAAGGCGTTCGTGGTGTTCTCTAGTCCAATCCAACAATCGAACATCTTCGCGACAGCGCAACCGGCCAAACAACTTTCATTCGACTAGCAACCACAGATTCGTACTCTGCAACGGCAACAATAATGACTACGGTGGCCGCTTGCCTTTTGGCGATGATTATCATGATCTTGATATTGAGCACGCACATGGCACACGCTTGAATGCACTCGGAGCCACAGCAATTACATACTCGGACAATTAAATGCTGTTCGTGCCGGTGGCCCTCCCCCAGAGACGCGGTAATGGATTGACCACTGCAGCGGTACTACAGGTTTCCCAATTTTCCTTTCAGCGCCGCACAAGAGACCAGAGGACACCCAGATCATGGCTGTTAACGTTTACTCTACAAACGTGACGTCGGAGAATCTTTCCCGCCACGACATGCTGGCTTGGGTCAACGATTGCCTCCAGTCGCAGTTCTCCAAAATCGAGGAACTGTGCACGGGTAAGTGAGCGTGCGATGATGGAGTCATCAGGGAAGTGCCCATTTATATCCACCCTCTCCCCGTTTTAGGCGCCGCATACTGTCAGTTTATGGACATGCTGTTCCCCAATTCAGTGCCCGTGAAGCGTGTCAAATTCCGTACGAATCTGGAACACGAGTACATACAGAACTTTAAGATTCTTCAGGCGGGCTTCAAAAAGATGTCTGTGGATAAGGTAACGTCAGCTTGCTGCTCTTAGACTCTTCTTATTTGACTCGCACACAACCAACTGATCCAAGAATGATTTAATGTAAAGGGGCCGGTGGTGCAGTGGAAACTCTTGCTGCGGGTGGCAGTAAGAGGGTTTCGACTGCACCGCTCGAATCTTATGTGTAGTAACTAACTGGAATTTCCGTTACAAATCATCATCGCGACCGCCACACCCCAACCGAAACAGATCATTCCAGTTGACAAACTGATTAAGGGCCGTTTCCAAGACAACTTCGAGTTCCTCCAGTGGTTCAAGAAGTTCTTCGACGCAAACTATGACGGCCGAGAGTACGATCCCGTGGCGCAGAGGGGCGGACTTAAGCTGGGCAACGGCAATGGGCATGGAAGCAACGGAGGCAGCGGCGTGGGCAGCAGCAGCAACGATCTCCACATAGCACACCGCCGACCTCTGCAGGCACCCACCACCAGTAGCCGCATGGCACCACGCGTCACCACGAACACGGGTATGGGAAAGGACGGGATTTGTTGCATCGAATTCCATTGTCCCTCGGTATTGGGAGCGCGCCATCTCATTGGGTTCCTGAATCGAACGAACGTGAAGCACGCAGTGGGGCTATGCCGAGTCGAGACGACACACCATGCACACCACTGTACCCACCACTCCATCACCGCACACTGTACTGTTCCAGAGCACCACTTGCCGCACACGCATTCAGTTGCATCCCAGCACAAAGCACGCGATTGGGGCTCCATCCACCCACTAATCTGTGCTCCGGAGCCGGCAGGAACTTGTTGCTCTGACAATTGGGGTGGAAAAAGGGTGTTGTTTGCGTTTATGTTGATTGTTCACCTTTAGTTTGTTCCCATTGCATTTGGTTTCACCCCACACTCTCTCACCTATCTCTTCATATTTCTCAACCATTTTCTTTTAGATTATACCCATTGACAAGTTGATCAAGGGGCGGTTCCAAGATAATTTCGAGTTCTTGCAATGGTTCAAAAAGTTCTTCGACGCCAACTACGACGGCAGGGACTACGACGCGAGCGCTGTGCGCGAGGGCGCCCCCATGGGCTTTGGATCGGGTGCCGCGAAGCCCCTGCCCGGCGCGGGCACCAGCGGCGTGGCCGGCAGCTACCGACGGGCTGCACCGACGACGACACGCCCGGCAACGACGTCTGCAGTGAAGCCCAGTATGTCGTATTGGTTTGGTTTTCCCCGATCTCTCCTTCAGCTTATCTGATCTATCGCTCTATCGCTCCTCCCTAACCGCTCATCATACACTCAGTCCTCCTGGTCAGACAATGTACACATACTCACGCTCCTTTCTGTTATGTAGCTTAATGCATGTCCAAAAACTAGAATACAGACACTGAACACGAACAGCTGCACTGGCTGCTCGAGCGTGCTTCACGTTTGTCTAGTCTCCGAGCTTGCGGATCCTAACGGTGCCCGTCAAATACTAACATCGCTATCTTCTCGCCCATTCAAGCAGTCTCCAAGGTGGTGCCTCGCACGAACAATGTGGCGCCCCCGAGCAGAATGGCGGCCGGCGCGAACAGCACGGGCACGGTGAAGAAGAACGACGCAGGCAACTCGGTCAGCAACCAACAGATCGAAGAAATGTCTAACCAGGTGGGTCAAGATCAAGAAAGAATCAAGAGTTCAAATATTAATATTACGCGTCAGGTTATGGACATGCGCATAAATCTGGAGGGACTAGAAAAGGAGCGCGATTTCTACTTCTCAAAGTTACGCGACATAGAAATACTGTGAGTTGCACACGCCTTGTTAACCCGTTTGCTTAGTCTGACCCACCATTATTTTTTAGTTGCCAAGAAGCTGATGATGGCGAAGCACATCCTCTCATTCAGAAGATACTAGACATCCTGTATGCAACCGAGGTAAGGTACTTCTTAATCTGACAAGACAGCAGTTCTAAAATCCTCGTTTACTTTTAGGATGGATTTGCACCGCCCGACGATGCACCACCAGAGGATGAAGAGTATTAATTAAAACAGCAAAAAAAAACAGCCCACGAAATTAATTTGCTACATACATATTCAAAACATAAGTCAAAAGCAAGAGATGGGAGTAAACAAGTTATAGTTAGTTAGTGTGGAACGAAGATGTAAAGTATATGAGACAATGTGCAACCGCGTATAGAGTATGATTCCCGAATATCTAGAAATGAGCTTTAGCGCCAGTCGATCAGATATATGACGAACTATATTTTGATTCGAAGCGGCCGCTGCCACGATCGCTCCTATACGGGTACTACTTTAATATCATGTAGAACTTTGGATTCAAAATTTTCACCATCGCTGCTGATGTCGAGAAAAGCGAACGGGCATCAATATTTCATATTTAAATTGTTTGTATTTTAGCGGAATAAAATAATTTGTACACACCTTATGAAATGCTGAGTCCCCGTTGCTCGAACCGGAGGCATTCTTACAAATCCTCTGAAAAATTGTTTAAAATGCCTATAATTAAAAATAAAGTTTCATTTTCTTTTTTCTGTATTATACGCTATACACAGTTAAAACCAATTAATTAGTAATCGTCATTTAGGATGCTGGCTTTAATCGTTTTGAGTGTATGTAGTGGATCAAATGCCCCGAATTTTTGTAATGTGAAAATATTTAGCAATGAGATGACATTCGACTAACGTATATTTTTACTTTCGATTCTTGAACAATTGGCTGCATAACATTATACACACATATGATAAGTGACTTTGCTCTCAACTCGATTAAGTTCTGTATTTATATGTAAAATCAGGTAGAACACGTTAAAAGTTTAAATAAAAACGAACATCTCTTTTATTTATAAACACCCCAACACTTTTATTTTGGATTTATTCACCCCCATCCCCGCTTTTGATCGCTGTAAATATTTTGTTAAAGCTTGTATATTCATTCAAAAGTATAAGCAAAACACTATGCACAGACTTACATTAGATGTACGTTCATGGCTCATTCAATAATCGAGATTATAATTAACGTTCTATAATCTAGAATAAAAACCACGTGTTGCTTGATTCAAAATTAATGCATTTATCATATTCACATAATTTGCCGAAGCATAAAACTATTTAACGGCCGCCTGGATGTGCGGTTGTTTGTGGGTCCCGTCGCAGAACGGCCGGTGGGTGGTTTGTTTGCAGTTACACAGCCAGTAGTCGCCCGACTTCTCCACTTTGAACCGGATAGGCCTGAACGAAACTCGAAACATTCAACTTTGAATATAAGTACATTTTGTCAACTGAACATACCTCTGTTTTATTTTAAGGAATTCGTTCTTGTGCATTCCGTCGCAAAGTGGCTGCGATTTGGACTTGCCGCACAGGCACCAGCTGTAGGTCTTATCTGTGTGAAGCAAGTTGTGGTTATGTAAACAATTGCCGGTTGCCTCTGCCTGGATTAGAATGGGAGACTTACCTTTGTCCAGATGAATTTTGAATGGACGCTTGTCGAAGATGGCTCCGTTCTCCTTTTGCAAAACGGCGGTTTGCTTATCTTCTAATAGATTCTTGGGAATTGTCTTCGCGGCAGGGTCTCCGGACTGAGCACTGGAGCTGTAGGCTAAGCTGGGGCATGCTTGCTTGAATGTTACTTAGATTTCAGTAAATGCTCGAATTGTTCGTTATCCAGTTTCGTATTTACCTTGATGAGCCAGGACGACCGTAAGTTTTGTCTCAATATTATTGACATGTTTTAGATGTTTTTCTATTTGGACCTCCTGCAGCTGTTTCTTGCTTCTTCTATCGGTACATCGATATATATTTCTAAAGCTTTAAGTTGATAGTTCGATAGGCAATGATCGGCGCTACCGCTTTGCTTCAACTATCGCAGTCCAAGGTCGTCTTATTTGAAATGCTATTTCGCCATTCCGAAATCTGCTCCTCCGATAAGGAAAGAGATAAGACTCGGATGCGCCTGGAAGCTTCATTCGTGCCCGCAGGTAGCCACATACCTTCGGCAATCGCCTCCCCTGATCTGAGTGAGAACTCTGAATTCTGAACCTTAATGACTGGCAGACACCCGCAAGATACTCCAGATAAGACGATTTATCAAGCGGCCCCGTTAGACAAGCTGATTAGTCCCACCGCCAAAAGATTTCTCTACGTAATACGCTTTATTTTACAAATACTAGGGGTTTGGGTGCGGAGAACTAGAACTCGTCGTTGAAGGGATAGTACTTGTGTCCCGACATTCCAGAAAATGGTACCGTGCGCTGTCCCGTGTGGTACTGCTCTATGCTCTGGAAGTCCTCTGGCTCCAGCTCGAAGTCGAAGACCCGGAAGTTCTCCTCGATGCGTGCCTTGTTGGAGGACTTGGGCAGTGGAATGACGCCCAGTTGAACAAGATATCGAAGGCAAATCTGGGCTGTTGTGCGTCCGTACTTCTTGGCCAGCTTCTGGGCGTGATCATCGTAGAGGAAAGGAGGCCATTGGCGGGCGGGTTGAGGGCGGGCCAGCGGGCAGTAGGCGCAGATGACCAGGCCGTGCTTCTTTGCGTGCTCGCGCAACTGCTTCTGCTGGAAGCCAGGATGGCACTCCACTTGGTTAACGACTGGGCGAATACGGCAGTTGGCCAGCACCCGCTCCGTCTGCGCGGCGTTAAAGTTGGATAGGCCGATACTGCGAGCCAGGCCCAGGTCCACCAGCTTCTCCATCTCCCGCCATGTATCCAGGTAGTCGACGTCTGTCAGCTCGAGAGTGCCGTGGACATTGCTGTCGTTGTGGAACTTCTGTCCGACGGGCATGTGCATCAGGTAGAGATCGACGTAGTCCAGGCCCAGGTTGCTCAGGCTGAGACGACAGGCGCGCTCCACCAGCGTGGGGTCGTGGTGGATTCCTCCCAGCTTGGTGGTCACAAAGACGTCGCCGCGAGATACAACACCCTCCTGGATTTTCTCGGCGATGGCCTGGCCGACCTCCGCCTCGTTCTCGTAGACGAAGGCGGTGTCAAGGTGCCGGTAGCCCACGTCGAGGGCATGGCGCGTGGAGTGGTAGGCGTCCGACTCAAACGACTTCCAGGTGCCCAGGCCGAAGATCGGCATCTCGCGGCCGTTGCTCAGCTTGATAGTGGGAGCTAAATTTGTCATCTCGGTTCGTTGGAACTGATAATTAGTGCAGTGTAAATTAAACGCTATGTTTCTATTGTTTTCGAGTGTTCGGAGCGGTCTGATCCGGCAGTTCGAAGTCTTCGCGAGCAACTGGTGTTGATTTTCAACAGACTAGCAGCTGCTGTGTCATCCGATGACGGCATGGTTAGATTCAGGTTATTCCCAGTGGTTGAGAAAGCTCTTTATAAAATCGAAGCTTTTGCGCGCACAATTCAAACGAAAAGGAAAGACATGATGGTTTGTAATCAATTTTAAAGGTAAAAACTATAATTGTTTCATAAACGTTCATTTTTAAATTAAAAAAAAAAATATATGTTTTAGCATAGAACTCGGTTGAATTTTGTAAAGCTTTGCTATTTATCAAAATCGATATGATTATAACCGATATGGTAACATACCAACCGGATAAAATGGCTGCTCCAAAACCTGCGGTTCCGACTAATGTTATGAATCATAACTTTTGATTGAATTCAGTATATCAATTAAACTCAGATTAGTCAAAAGTGACTAATTTCTTGGTAAAAAAAGGTTTTCCAAAATTGGAGTTACTCCCATAAAATTTGGGAAATACTCCCCACAAATATAAACTATAAAAATTAAATTCTCGCAAAAAAAAAAAAAACGCCTGAATTTTACCTTCAATTAAAAAACATTAAGACATCTACCACATGATGTGGTAAACGTGCTGGGCTAAGGGGTGAGATCTGTGGGAAGAGTCTTGAACGATGAGAGCTTTTCACTGTGGGATACCCAGGATTCATTGGAAGCAAAGGTGGCGTTAGCAGGGGTCACCAAGGGCGTTGGAAATTTCGCAACCTGCATTTCATCGCCAGATTCATATCTTAATAAATAATATAAATAAATTATACACAAGGCCCTCTTAAAAAAGTTTGGTTAGTATTCATTCCCGTTTAAAAATAAAATGGTCGGATATAAAGAGATTCTTTCTAACATAACCTATTGTCTAATTATAATTATAAAAGCTCGAAATAAATTCATTGAATTTATTATAAGCCATGACACTTCAAAAAAAAAAAAATTTAAAAATAAAATATTAAAATAAAATATTACAATTGCAAAACGAAAATATTTTTTAACTAACTATAATAAATTTCCCTTAATCCAAAATTAAAACGTCGTGTGATCTAGTGATTTCAATAAGAAAAAATAAGATTTAAATAGGAAAAATCATAGAAGTACAAAAATAAATGTATAAAATCGGATATTTCAACTTTGGATAAGTATTCTAAAGATATGGTAGCTGATAGATGCCATTTTTTAAATTGAGATACAATTTTTGAGTGATGGAACTTATGTTTGTAGTGAACTTTCGTTTAGGAGAGCTTATAGGTTATTGGGAAGGTAAAGTTATGCGTGGGGAGCTTTTGCTACCGACCTGTGTAATTAGAAAACTCTCCTGTCCTGGGAAACGGGATACCAACCCTTGAGTTGATGCTGGGGAACAGCAGTCACATAAGAAACAGACCCAACTGGGGACCCTGAGCGACCTTTTCGATGATCATGGAAAGCTGCATAACAATGAATCACATGGAATCATTTTTTATCAGGGGCTTTATGTAATTTAGAAAAAATCGACTGCCAGCGGATTTAGCCAGCAGCTTTAGAAAAGCCAATCAGAAACCTTGGTGGTCACGGGATCGCAGTCGTAGTAGCTAGCATAAAGCAAAAGTCCGTCTGCAGATCACCATTAAAACATCCAATTCAATGATCAAAAGGGCTGGGACAGATAGCGCTGAGTTATTATGTGGTTGCAGCCCAAATTGTAAGATCTGTGGGCCAGATTTCCAACAGAATGGGAAGAATAGACAGACGGGACAAGGGGTTGGCGTTATTAGGTGTGTTGGGGTTGGCGTTATTATGCCAGTAACTGAAAACGGTTAGAGGTACAGGTTACAGGATGAACACATCATGAATTTGGTAATAGAAAACTATGATTGGAATTAGCTCAGGAATCAAAATTTACATAAGTTTATTGCACAAAATTTTAATATAATTTATAATTTTAATTTTTAAATTTGTCCATCTCATCCATCTCTTTTCTGGTATATTTCTGTTTCTGGAATCGGCGAATGCACGGCGACAGCAACTCTAAGTCCACTTCGCCGGCTTTGTTTCGGCCAAAGAAAAATCCACTTATATGTATAGCCGGCTGCCACGGCCACTGCGCCACCCATGACGGTGTACCACAGGAAGGATATGTGATAAAGCTGCTCGGCAAAACTGAGGGACCTGTGGGGTTGAGAATACGAGATGAGTTGAGACGCATTGTGGTGTTTTCCGGAAACTTACGCTGGCCCTGCCTCCAGAAGTGATGATGACACAGCAGCTGCTCGGATGACACTTGGTCCGGCTTGGTCTCGTGATTTATTTCCCCCGAGTTTATGGCCAGTTGAGCCGAAAAACTTAGCCAGGCCTGTAATGGCGCTCTTAAAAAAAAGCAAGTCAGCTTAAATTTAAATTCGATATCATCAATTGAGGTTACTAACTTTTGAGTTGATGCTGGGACATAGTAGGCCCATAACGAATAACCCCAGTAGGGCCCCTTGGACCATTAAGCCCAAGGTGATGCCCAACTGCATCATATGGGAGTCCATTCTTTCCACGACAAAGACCAAAGCCACACTCAATACTCCACTGATGACTGTACAGAGTCTCATGGTAATGGCGATCTGGTGCTCCGTGAGGGGCTTCTTTGCCAGTGGCCTAATGTAGTCCTCCAGAAACACGGCGGCGAGGGAATTCAGTCCAGTGGAGAGGGAACTGAGGGCGGCACTGAACACGCCGGCCACAAACATTCCTGGGATTCCGGGGAAGGAGCTGAGGGACTGCACCACCAGAAGGGGTACCAATTGATCCTTGGCCACAGCCAACAGAAAAAATTTGTCTGAACCACTCACATTTTAATAAATTTTAAATTTTTTAGCCGTACCTTTGTGGTCAGAGGATCGCAGTCATAGTAAGTGGCGAAGAGTATAAGCCCATTGTAGATACATAGAGAATACACGGTAATTAGGCCCGCGATTAAAATTAGGGAAGTGTGGCCCATTTTTTTGACACTTGGCAATGAGAGGTAGCGCTGTGTCATCAACTGTTACAGCCAAATTGGTAGGTATTGTGACCCACAGAGCCCACCAGCAAGGCCAACACGGACATCCGCACTTTGGGGTCAAAGGTAAATATGTTATAGAAATGAAAAAAATTATAAATTAATTTTATAAGGGTTCCTGTGTCACCACTTACTTCGTCCACTCGAGGCGCCCGCTGTCCAGGTTGCGCTGGATAACGACATCCACCCCACCCACATCGATGGTGCCTTTGATGATGACTAATAAAATGGCTCCCACCATGACCATGGTTTGGATAAGATCAGTCCAGACAACGGCCTTTATGCCGCCGGCAGTGGTGTAGAAAATGCAGACGAGGCAGACAATCGGGGTGATAACATGAACGTTAATGCCAGTAACTGAAAGATTTCATTATATTTATAAGAAATATTAGATTTATGCACTTAGTTTGGCGACTTCCGACCTCTCACCTTGATTGAAGGCCAACGCCGGCACATAGGTAACGATAGACAGCCAGATAAGCTATCAAAAAATTAAGCAATCTATTATTAACTGTCTTTACCTAAACATTTCCAGATGAACTTCGACAGTAGTTCTATGTATATCTTTATATGGAATTGTACTTACGTTTTGCTGGTGAAAAAGGCGGACCCCAGCAGGCGAACCGATTTGTTGAAGCGCAACTCGAAGTAATGTAAGTATATCTTGTCAATGGATTTGCCATATATATAATCGAACATTACTCATAGGACATGTTTCCTGCAGTTTTGAACTACAACTATCCGTGTACCAACTTCAAGCTGTTCAAGCTGGGACTGTGTGCCTAAACCTAGGGGGGGTTTATGCTCGGACACACAAGCACCGGCAATCACCGGCATGTTATTTCTGTGGCATGCAAATAAAGTGGCAGCAAAAAACACTCTAACTTTTTGCTGAATGCCCTTCGGCATATCCCCATGTATCCCATATATTTTGCATTCATTTTCAGAGGAATATTGAGTCCAATAAGTTATGATGTACCACGTAATGGCTCCCGATAATGCTAGGGTCACCAGAAAGAGGGCGTACTGGGTGCCGTAGACGTAAATCTCCGTCGAAGTTCCCAGAAGCGAGATAGCCGACACGTAGCTGCAAGATCCCAAAGGTTATTAGGGTGAAAAAATTGGTTGAAGCTGATTATGTCAAAGTCCAAAAGATATGCACAGTCGCATTTGACGGGACGTGTATAGTATGCCTAAATAATAAAAGTTTACGAACAATTACAATTGTCAGCGGTCAAGGCAAATGACCCAGTCTGGACTCTAGAATTCTAGGATTGCATCAAACAGGACTGCTCCTGGGTCCTGTCGTGTGGTCATTAATCGCCCTATAGACTAAGATGAAGTAGAAAGACTAAGAAGGGAGATTATTTTTTGTTTAGATTACATATACGCACATTGGGCTGAGAGCACAACCTTAAATTAAATGAAATTACTCAAAAATTTTGATTGATTCGCAGATGGGACTCGAGGGCATTGCATTAAAGGCTTAAAGGGATCAATCCTGGCTCAAAGGGACTCGAGCTTTTAATTTAAAGGTGTAACGCCCTCTGCCCTTAGAATACCTTAAAAACAATAAAGAAAAGTTAGCTTCAGGCGGAGCAGAAGTTTATATACCCTTGCCTATACCAGATAAGATGGGATATATAACGCAAATTTCGAATATGGTTGATCGATCCTCATGACCGATCCTTACCGATCCTTTCACAATACAAACAAATTATTAGAATAAAAAATTTTAAAAAAGAAGTCCCAAACTTCTTAAAAAATACCAAAGTTGGTATTTTTAACAAATTCCATTTCCGATCGTTCCGATCCTTATGAAACTTGGAAGGACGAATCAATTGGCAAAAAATAGAATCTGTAGAATGTCAAAACCTTCGATCTTCCAAAACCCGAAAATTCGGTCATTTCCGGACTTTTAGTTATATGGCAGTAAAAAGTTTAAAGTCGTTAGCTTACAAACTTAGAGATTAATTCGCGTAGAAACAGACAAACAGAAGGTGAAAAAAGGTAATAAAGGTCTTGCCACAAGTGACATCGCCACCGGAAACACTTTCATTTGGCGACCGCCCACCAAGTAGTCCAGCGCCTCGGAGCCAAGTCGCTCCTCGATGCCCGCCGCTCCAGCCCCATCCTTTCCGGCCAGCATATGCTTCTTCTGCTTCTTTTCGATGAAACCGAAATAGACGCCAATAACGGCGCATACCGCCAACATAACCACGAAGACCAAGTAATCCACAGTGCCGAAATGTTGCAGGGCCTGGCTTAAATCCTTTACACTAATTTTCCCATCCTCATTTCCCTCAGGGGGCCTAAAAGATTGTTTGGGAGTGAACGTGGGAATGGGCCCAGACAAGGACGAGGACGTTGTAGTTTTAGATGTGCAGGAGAGGCGCCAATTGTTGAGCTTGGAGAGATGGTGCTGCTAATTACGGCCGCTGTCTTCACAATGGCATCGGCCACGATAGATGGAACGGGACGGGATGCCGGGACGGAGGCAACTTCCCCCAATCCCTCTCCAATAGACTCGGGAGCAGGGGACATTACTTATGGGAGCGCAAGTTGCTTTTATGTAGTTTACTTATATTGCGTTTAACTTTGATTACTTTGGAATTGGTTTGGTACAAGCATTTGGCCCTACGAACTGAATTCGATCAAAGCTCAATTCCTTGTAGGAGAGAAAGGAAGAGTAAACTAAAGAATGAACTTTTCAAACATGAAAAAAAAATTACTTACTTTTGAACTTATTTTTTCGAGACTAAAAGAAATAAAGAGGCTCTGAATATATTATCTTATAGTATAAAATAAAAAACCCTTTGCGACGATCCTGCAAGCCAAGCCCAATTATAAGTGACTTTGGAAGTATAAAAAATTAGTCATCACTGTGGACGGCAGTACACAAGGTAGCGAACATTCTTATTTTAAATTCGCGTCGAATGACATCTAAACCATTCCAATCCGACTTCCGACTCTAAAACTTAACATTAAAAAGTATTCCGCCACATGTAAGAAAAACGAAATAAAACGTGACACGTGACGTGTTTGAATAGTTTTTAATGAGTAGCTTTGTACCTATATTTATTGCATTTGTCCGTTAAAAAATGGTTAAGGAAGAACAATACCTTTCATTTGATTTATCACTCATTCAGATCAAACGCACACGGAAAATTTTAAATTCTTCGGTTATATACTAGTCACTAGTAACTAGTGTCTACGCGCACGCTGGAAGACTGCCGTCCACAGTGGACTGCTGTCCACAGTGATAAATCTTGTATAAAAATTATTTATATCTTTAATGGTTTCTATATAGTTATTTCCTTAGGTTATAAATAAATACAACAGTTTTAGTTCCATTTTAAACTATTCATAACACAGGCACAGTTGATCGTAGAGATTCGGATTTAGGATAACTATGAGAGTTTAATTATTTAATTTAATATATTAATGAGAGCTCACACAAGTGGCTGATCCAAACCTCCGTCCCAAAGATATAATATGTATGAAGCGATAGGACTGTGCGACCTTTTCCTTTGTCGCTGCGCCGACAGTGAACGTGGCAGAAGCTCTTATGTTTACACATATGTATATGTACATACATTTAAGTAGAGGATCGCGCATGACAAACATGCCGACTCAGCACTGTGCAGGTCCCTTGCACTCAACTGGGGAACTGCTTGGGTTTTGGATTTAAATTTAATAGACAAGTGGTGCAATGTGTTTGTAATATATTTTCAAGTATCTTAGTTAAGTGTGCATTCGATATGTAAACATATGTACATATCCCTCCTTTAACTTTCCTTTAATAATTTTTTTTTTTATAAAATAAAAATATGAAGTTATTTTCTTGGTATAGTTACTACTAAGATACTAACACTTTTGTTAAAAATAGTAATGATATTTAAAAAAAATTATTTATAATATTTTATAAATAAAATTTATATAAATTAAATAAATCCAAATTTTATATATATACATACATATACATAAAACAAAAAAATATATATATTTATATACATATATGTACATATTTGAAATGTATTTTTTTTTTTTTCATATATTTTATTTATTATTTTTTTGACTATAAAATATTTATATATTAGTTTGTTGTATAAAATTTATATTTTCAATTGTAAATTTGTGAATATTTCACTGTGGATATTAGTGAACGAAGTGACGAACCGCAGATATAGCGCTTCTCTGAAAACTACCGGGTAATCTGAATAAGTTTATTTTAATTTTAAAACCACTTTTCGGCCTTGTGAACTTTTAAGTTAATTGTTGATAAGAATCGATAAATTTTACTCATGAGACGATACAGTTGGCAACTCTAAATAAAAGACCTATAAGCTGAATTGGCAGCACTTTTCGAAGCTTTTAAGCGCACAATTTAAAAATATATTCAAGTTTACAGGCGCTGTTTGCGTTTTGTAAATCGCAAATTTTTCAATCAACTTCCACTTTATGAAGTAATTTTATTTAGGAAGTAATAAATTCACAGCTCTTGACATTGAAAACCTTAAAATTCGTTATTTTAAAACTTATCTGATATAAATAAGTTCATAAGTAAGACAAAGTTCACAAACAACCATGTCGAAATTAGCCATCCAATGAGATTTTCTCAATGCATCCAAATGCAAACATCCTGCTAGGAATTAAAAATACCAAGTGTTTCGCTAACACATAAATCTTTATTTGAATATTAGTAGAGTTCAAAATGTTAGACATTCAAAGATACATGCTGGCTTACACCTATGTAGTTGCAACGTTAAAATATGTGGTTTGCTTTGCATAAATCTCACTTGGTTCGTATCATGGGGGTATACAAGTGACTATTATAATCGGTAGTACGGTTAAAAGATGTGTGTATTGTTTACGTTACGGGTCTGGTTACTTCTAAGGTTGGTGTTGTCTTCTTGCTGTGAGCTCCGCGGAGCCGTCTCCGATCCCTCCGACTACGATCTATGTGGTACTTTATTGTAGTTCTCTATGTGGTAGGTACGTTACTTTGAGATTGCTTCCTTTAGACATGTAAAAACATTGATTTGAACGTTTATTTGAAATATCGGCTTGTTTACTGACTATTTATGATTGGTTTTAGCTATATATTCTCTTAACGGAGGTATATACGTACAGTGTAGCATGGCTATATTTGGGAGTGCATACGAGTCGCACCCTGTCGTTAAATTTATGCAAAGTGCCTAGGTGTACATATATGGTATGTAAGAGATTAAGGACTTGTAGAGTTTGGAGATTGTCAAATCGAATCACAAGTAAAATTTGTAATTTTCGCAGTAAGGAATACTTGAATATTTATATATTGGTAGTATTATAATCGGTACTATAGAATGAGCGTAACAATCAATTCTAGCAGTACTCGAAAATACAGACACATCTGGGTTTTGACACCGAAGAAGTGCCTTCTCCTATATAGGTAGGTCTACAAACTAGTCTAGATATTCAAATTGTGGCTCCCTTTGGCAAATATATTTCGTGTATAATTCTAGTCTTCGCTTCACATCTAGAAAAGAGCTGTGCTACCAGTGTTCTCGAAGGACTCCTCGGGTATTTTGCCTCTTAAGGTCTAATCTCTCCCACTCTGCAGAGCTCTGGGAGGATGATTGAGATAGGTTCTACCCGTAATCGTAGCAATTTGTGTAGATAAAGTATTTAAAGGCGCTATAACTCGACTCGCATCGGTTCGGTACTAAAATTGGTGTTTCATTACATGTGAATCAATTATAGTCAACTAAACAATATAGTTCGTTTGAATCGGTTCTTTATATCTATCAAAAGTTGCATTGAAAATTCGTTTGCCTTTGTTTTGTTTATTTTGCTGCAGTAGAAACCACTGGATACTTGTCTTGGATTATGACTGATTGTTAAGGATGGTTAATCTAAACGATCAAAACCGCAATCACTGGACGGTTCTAAGCAGTATCCTCAAGGAATGTTGGACTATTTTGATTGCGTCTGCAGAGGTATTTGAATATTTTAGGATAGATACATCTTGGAATGGAAATACTGATTGGAACCGTCCAAGGATTGTGTCGGGAGTCCATAAAACTCGACCAACATTGGGCATTCTGATTATTACTTGACGTGGTCACGCAAGGAAATCATAGTATTTAAAACGACGTTTACATTCTAAGTTTTGGTTGCTGAGAGTTTTGGTTACATCTACGGTTTTCGGTTTTAGTGATACATCGTTGTTTGAGAGACCTTTACTTGGGAGAGGAGTTGGTTTAGTTCGGTAACTACAATCCTAGGGTATCTACGATGGCCAAGTTAGCCAAATATTAATATTAAGGTACATAATTACACCAAATATATACATGTGATCTAACTTGTTTGCACATATGTATACAGAACTACAACTAATAAGGTCCCTCTCCAGTTTTAATGCTTAGATGCACTAGCATATGCATATTATTGGAAACCAAAACAGAAATAACACCTGAATTTTGTACAAAATGAAACGAAAAAGTGTTCAAATAAATATTAATAGGTGTGTTTATTAGCGTTGCTTAAGATAACTCAATAACTGAATGGATACCCATATTTGAAATAAAATATGCATTAAATAACTTACTCTAGGTAGTTTACAAGGTATAACTAGTGTCAACTAGACTGATTAGTAGTTGCTTCTAATTTAGGGGCTTTAAAAAAATAGACGCTCTCGGCTACGTTGTACGATATTCCAAACTATCAACTAGGCTGCGAAGGGTATTTTAATGTGTGTTTGTATATAGATAGTAAGTTTTTGGGAAATTGTACAGATTAGGGGGTTTGTTTTGATGTTGCCTCCTCTAAATGTTTAGTATCACACTCGTCCAAGTTTCGTCAAGTCAAGTTGGTTTTCCATCTTTCGTTTTTGTACTAAAGCAAAAGTTTCTCGTTCGCATCGAAACGCGATTGGGTTTCAGTTCATTAGAAGGTTGGGATACCGCTGGTTGGGTCATCTGTTGGAACGTAGTAGCCTTAGTCTAATGCGGATGCCGATGCGGATGCGGATGAATGTTGGCTCGGGTTGAGGGCCGCCAAGTGGCATCCCGTCGGGACCAGCCAACCAGCCAAGACAACCCGGCTAAGCTCATAACTGTGCAGCTAATTGCAGTTTGATTAACACACAAACACACACACGGGGCTAGACACTTGGTAAGCTACGGGCTAATCCGATAATGGGCGCTTAGAGTTTCCGGGTGGGCTCCACCTTCTGCGACATGGCGGTGAGCACCCGCTGGTTGTCGATGACCCGGAAGCTGCTGATGTACGACCGCACCTCGCCCTCGCTCTTCGGCGACGGTGGCTCCAGGCCTGTCCGAAACGGGATTCAATTAGCAGCAGTTCAGGGCCATGAATTCGGGACAAGCCCAACTACTCACCCAGACTCCTGGAGCGGCAGAAGCGAATGGTGCGCATCGTCTGGGCCATCATGTGCATCTTCTCGAAGTTCACCAGGCCGTCCAGGCTGGTCTTGTTGCCCTCGTGGGCGAAGGTCATGTCTTTGAGCAGCAGCGGCATGAACGGGATCAGTGGCGGCTGCAGCTTGCCCACGAAGACCCTGTAGGCGCGGTGGTTGCGGCTGGGGTCGATCAGGGCCTCGAACTCCTGGAAGATCTTCCTGAACTTTGATGGAATCTTCTCCCAGGTCTGCTGGAGGCGGGACACTGCCATGTTCGACAGACCCATTACCACGGCAAAGAAGGCGTTCAGGTTCTGGTACTCCTTGCAGCTAGAAAAGGTTTAAACAGGGTTGTTTTTAGGAAAATTTAAGGTTGAAAAGAAGGGACTCTTTGGGGCTTGTTGAAAGCGTTTATGAAGAATCTATTTGGAGTTTATCTATAAAGTAAACTTACTAGGCCGCCAGCTTGATAAACTTCCGGACGAGACCCACCCGCTTGCTCAGGCTGGGCGTGGAGACCAGCTCGGTGACAATCCAGTACTGCACCTCGTTGAATCGACGCAGGAAGACGTCCAGGTTCGCCGTGATCTGTATGAGGGGTAGTAAGAAGTGAAATTTGATCAATTCGAGGCCCAAGCGGCAGAAGTTAGCCCAAATAGTTTCGGGCCTTCTTTAATTACTTCGAGTGGCGAAACTTGGGACTAACTCGATTTGCAAGCAGATGACAAATGGCAACAGTTTGCGGCCAGTGTCTGGCAGGCTAATTGGCCAAACGAGACTTCTAAGACTTTGGGCCAACTTGGCAGAGCCTTACCTTGCCAAAGTGGTGTCGTCCGAAGGTGTGGTAGAGCAATTCGTACTCGTGAACGGCCCAGAAGAGGTCCCACTCGAACAGAGTGATGTGGTAGGCCAGCTCCTTGGTGCTCAGGATCTCAAGGTCGATGTCCACGCCCTCGGTGGGCCCTTCTTGCTCCTGCAAGGGGGTCTAGACGGGCGGAACAGGTGACAGGTGAGAGGGGTCAGTGTCAGCTATTAGATGACTTACCAGGGCGTCCAGGTGATCCTTGACAGATACAAACAGCCGCCCGTTGAGCGTCAGACCCGTGGGTATGCTCACGTCGTTGTCTTTGAACACGGACCGCTCTCCGTTCGACTTGACTTCCACGAGGACGAGGTCCTCCGGGCCGCGGTTCAGCTGCAGCTTGTCGGCGGCACAGGCCTTGATTAGCTCCGCCGTGGTGTGCATGGGGAATCGCAGGGTGCAGTAGGTGTGGTCGGCGCAGTAGACCCGGAAGATGACTGGACGTGAAAAATGGTTATCATTGCTGTTTATTACATCCTGAATGTATCCATGTACTTACTGTCATCGTCCGGTCGAATTACTGTCTTCGAGGGCGTCGCATTGCCGCTGAAAAGGCAGATGGGCTGTCCTGTGGGCGGCAGCTTCCACTTCTGGCCAGCGTTCTGGTTGCGGTCCTCCTGGTAGCGCGCCATCTGGGTGAGCACGTTGTGCACAATGCTGGTTTCCTCGTTAAGGTCCGGGTCGGCCTCCACCTCTGCGGCCAGGTCCTCGATGAAGTCGCAGACGCTGGGCTCCTCGAAGGCGGCGTGGCGCACGGCCATGACCCACTTCTGCATGAACAGGATGACGCGCTTCTTGAAGTTGATTATGTACTCCCGATCCTCGGGTGTCTGGGCCTCCTCGTGGGCATCGCAATGGAAGGTGCACGGCGGTTAAGGGGAAACCAATTTCGTTCCGGATTTCAAATCGGATTTGTAGTGTGATTTGGGGTCTGCCTGGCCAAACTCTGCCTACACTTCCTAACAGGATTGGGCAGCTGTAGCTGGCTGACTATTGATTTGTGGGCCGCTCAGCGCCCGACCCTGTTGCTCAGTGTAGCCCGCTTATTAAACACGTCACGTACTGGGATGCAGATTGTGAGATTAGTTTCAGGCATCATTGGACGGCCCCCCGCCACCCAGTTCCCTTTCCCCTCGAAACGGAGTCTTTCCAAAATGCTGACCCAACTAGCCCCAGTCATCATTGTGGCTTTTGTTTCCACTGAAGTTAAGTCGAACGAAAGTTCCGCTTGTTAGAGTCCCCCAGCCCAAAAACCAACCCCCAACCGGATCGGGGTCATGTGTGGCGACCTGCGTGCTGGCGGCACTTGAGCTGGAGCTGTGAGTCCGCCCGAAGAAACGTGACTGGGGCGCGAGATGGACGAGTCAAGAGGCGTTTTTGCATTTCGAAAGTGCAACCTGGAAAGCCTGGCAACCTAAATCCTAAAACCTAATACCTCAGAACAGCTAGGAACCCTCGAAGACTTTAAAGGGTACTGCACCTAAGCTGCGGAACGTGGCTGAAATCGAAAGGGTTTATGACTAGAACTCATACGGTTTTTCTTGTGTGTTTGAAAAGGATATTAATTGGCCAGTTCATCAACGAGCTGGACGACGGGCATGAAGACAATGTGCGTGAGCAGAAAGTCGTCCAGGAAGGGGTCCATTCCGCCGACCGATTGGCCCAGTCGCGTCTCCAGCAGGTGCTCCAGCATCTTGGCCGGCGTGCCCGACATGACGGTGTATCTGGAAGCAACGGATAAGCTCAGTCACGGAACAGCATGGCCATAAAACCCCAGACAGGACCAAGCCATCAAATCAGAAGTCAGACTTTTAATTTCATTTGCAGGCCCGATAAAAAGTGAGGGACTCACTTGAATGCCGAATGCTGTCCTCGCTGCTTTGCCACGCGCTCCAGCACTAAAACATCCTTGCCGTGCTCCTGCAGTCTCAGAGTGTTGGCCTCGACATCACGCAGGATCCGGTTGAAGTGCTCCTTGTCCACGCGCAGCAAGTGGCAATTGTTCTCCTTCAGGACAATGGTGGCCGCTCTGCCGGAAAATTGGAAAAATTATTAGTTGAGTCCCGGTCCTGGCCAGCTTTCGATTGGCGGTTCAAGGCAGCCCGGCCCATAAAAGTCCGGTTGTTAACAAATTGCAGGCTCCGCCCAGAGCGGCATTATATGTGTTGCCGCATAAATAGCCATAAATATGGTAAGTGGCTGGGCTGGTAGGCCCGGAGCGCTTTCGGTCTTCCACCACAGAAGCTAAAAGTATTTTAAATTGGATTTCAACTGCAGCCGTCGAAACTGCACCTGCCTCGCCCGGCAACCCGATCGATATCCGGAATAATTCAGTAGGACTCTGATGTAGCGCCATTCACGGCTTTTCGATTTATTGTATTTGTCAAAGGCAAACAAGCTCTCTGTTTTAACGATTTTAATTAACCAATAGCCTGGACACTACCATTTAAAATTTAATAAATCCCCTGCTATTTGTACGGACACACGGACCTGGCCTTATTGGCCGCCATTTAAACACCTGATCCTCCCCTGGAGCTCGACAAAGCAATCACTGTCTATTCTTCGACAAGCCTTTGAGGTTCTCCATTCAGATTGCTCGGCAAATGGCTTACAAATTGGACATGTCGGCTAATATTTAGTTTCAATTTTCAATTGTTTGCTGTAAACGCCACACAATGGCCTTGTTATCTGCGAGGCTGCTGTCCGTTATCTCGTCGTCTGGCCAAGTGGCCCTCCGACTGGCTGGCCCATTGTGGGCCGGGGTCATTGTCGAGTCCATTGTATAGTCGAGTAATAACAATAATAGAAGGAAAGGACTCTGGCAAAGGCCTGTAAGCTACTATTTCCTAGGAGTTTACCAATAATCGTTAAGTATTTAACTTTCCGACTGGCTTTTAAGTGGAAACCCTTGCCCAATTAGCACTTACCTGGGGGCGTCGTTTATCAGGGCCAATTTGCCGAAATCGTCGCCGGTCTTGAGGGTGGCCACCGTCCCCTTGCCGTGTATCACAACGTCCACTGATCCCTTGAGTAAGATGTACCAGGAACGACCTTCGTCCCCTTGATTGAATACTGCCGTGGAGGAGGTGGTCGTTTTTTAGGATTTTTAATAGACGCAATGGGTTAGGCGTGGAAGGGGATAAAAGTCTTTATTAGTACTTATAGCTCCAGCCGCCACTGGCCCGGGTAATCTTCACTGGCAGCCCCGTTTATTGAGACATAATTAGTTCGGGCTTAATTAAAAAGTTTTCCGAACACAAACTTTTCTTCGCCGGCTGAAATCTTCATATCCCAATCCGAGGCGCCTGTGGCAGGATACTTACATATTGTGCCCGCCTGGGCGTGAGCCTCGAACACAAATATCGAGGACAACTCCCTCTTGATACTGGTCGAGAGGTGCGAGAGGGCGGCGATGTGGACCAGCTCTTCGAAGACCAGTTCCAGCTCCTCAGAAGTTCGTTCGTGTGACCTACGGGATTATATAAAATACATTAATATTAAGTCATTATTTATCACTTTCCTTTGTGTCAGTAAAAGTATATATATAGTCATGACACATAAAATTCGTTGAATTTGTAAGCTCTTTCATCATCCACATACATATACTTTTGTCTAGTAATTAATGCATAAAAAAATGACTTATTTGGAAATAAAACTTTTGAATACATTTTAAAATTAACTGGACATGTTTTCGTTTTATCAAGGAAATAAAAACAATAGGAAAAATAAGAGGCGATAAGCTTTCCTTCAAAAACCCCGTCAAGCTTTCCTTTATTATTATTTAATAAAACATTAATCTCTTTGAAGACTATTAATATTCAAAATTTGTCTATATATATAGGATTCTAATTGGATTTCTATGGAGCTTTATATTTAAGAAGTCCTTAAGGAAAACACTGTTATAGGTGGCATAAGACCCGATAATATAGATCAGTTTTTCAAATTGGTTCTATAACAAAAGAAAGTAAAGCTGCCGAAAAATCCATGACAACTAATGCAAAATCCTATGTTAGATACACTACCGCAAGCTCCAGCTCAAACCCCTGGATTCCCTGGATTTTGAATGGTACTCACGGCTTTCGCAATATCATGCGCAGCGTGGCATCCGGGCCGCGCTGGAATAGAGCGCTCAACGCCTCGCGGATGTGCTCGTTGGCTGCTCCAATGTCCTCCGACTGGGGGGCGCCTGCGGCTGCTGCTCCGCCCTCCTCGTCTAGACGGAAGCGGTACAGAAAGCACTTGTCCTTGAAAGGCTGCTCCTTGTTGACTGAAAAATCCCATTTAAGGCAAGTTAGTATGTGGAAAGCGGAAGGAGCAGTCAGCTTACCGTGTGAGAGTACTCCCTCCTCGACGAGGGCCTGCCACATGCCCGCCGCCTGGGCGCGGGTGTGAACGATGGGCGAGAGGTTGACCAGCCAGTCGACGAGCTCGGTGCCGGGGGCGCACTTCCGTATTAGCTTTCCAGAGACCTGTGGCGCGAGTAGCGAGTAATTAGCATCGTAAAGGACATGTATTTGGCTGGCACTCACCTTGCGATCCTTCAGACAGCTGGAGTTGTCGGCGACGAGTAGGGTGCGGAGGGCCCAGCCCATGCGGCTCATAGCAGGACTCGGCGTCTGGAAGGTGACGGATATTTTAGATTCGTGAATTAAAAACTTGCCCAAGCGCCAAAGCCAGAACCCACAAAGCGTAAGGACGAAGAACAAAGTCCTCCGCCTGGACGCACTCATGAATAACACATAAATATTTTGTAATTCCCTTGACGGCTCCTGGAGCAGCAAATTAACTCATTTGTCGTCGTCAATGTCAGGACATTACATTTATAATATTTATGTGAGTTTCATGGCGAGTTTTTGCAAACAAGCTTACCTCTGTGATGGGCAGTGCCGGGTTTGGGTGGTCCGGGCTGAGGGGGCGCTTGGTGGGCGATGTGGCTGCGGCAGCTGTTTGCACGCCAGGACCAAAACCTGCAAGGACACCCGGACGCCCCAAAGCAGTTGTTTTTTAATTAATATTATTCCGAGCGATTGCATTTCATATTCAATCAATGGGCGTCTTTGGCAGCATATTCCGACATTAAATTGCTTAAATACCATTCGTGATTGATGGTGCACGGAATGTGTGCTTCAGTGCCGGGGAATGTTCAAAGGATATTGTGGCTTCTTCTTAAGAATACATACATATTTGTTCATGTGCGGTCGTTTGTGGAACTATTCATATTGATTTTGTTACATATTACAAATCCCTATTCAGGCTTTTATTTGAAAATCGTTCTACAAGATCTAGTTTTGCTTCCTGTTGCCGTTTTTGCAATTTAACCAATAATATTTTTTAGATATCTAGCAATTTCTTCTGGGCTTACAAAATAAAAAAAAATTAAAAGACCTATTGCAAATTTTTTACCCAAAAGGTAATAAAATTTTTATAGTTTTCTTATTTAATGACTCTGTCTAAAAAAGATGGGTGTTCATGTGTTCCAATGCAAAAACTCTTTTTAATTATTGGCTTTTGTACAACTTTCAGTATGTTTAAGGATAATTTTATAGAAAAACTTTGATAGAAAAAACCATTAGAATAAATAAATGTGTTTGCAAAAAAATTACTGAAAAGTCATGTCATTCACAGGAATTTATTTAAACAAAGAAATTGAAAAAAAAATTAAATAAATAAATGAATAAATAAATTGACAAGAAAAAACACATTGTTGACATATGTTTTTATAACATTTGGAAAAAAATAACGATTGATGATAAATAGTTACTCCAAACAGACACCAATGCGGAATAATAATGGGGAATTATTTTTGTCTCAGTTCAAAATTGGATCACAAAATCGTATAATATTTATGAACTCGTATAACATGATCAACCATAAAATTACATTTTCAGAAGCAATAAATAAAATAAAATTTAAGTTAGCGTAAATAATGTTTTTTAAATGAAAAGTAAAATAATAAAAGTTATGTGAGACTTGAATCAGAACATATATACATATGTGAACCTATTAGTTTGGCCTGTAGTGTATCATGTGTATATTAAAATTGCATAAATCTAAGGTCTTGTGATAAAAAATACAATATTTGCTGATGTTTGTGCAATATTGAGTCACTTTATGGCGAAACGATCATTTAAGCAACATAGTCGACCTCTTTATAGCAATTGTTTTAACTTTTTAAATGCTTTAGCAACGCAAAACTATATAATTTAGTTCATTCAACTAAATAATTAAGAGGGGGCTACCTCCGGTTGGACACTTACCGTTCTTTAGCTTGCAATTGGTGAAAATGTCATTCATCAACTCCTTGTTTTTCTGCAATTAAAAGGGTTAATGGTCGTTAGTCAGGTTCAGGGTCTGGTTCTGGTTTGGCTTTGTTTTGTTTTCTTTGTGCGCCCGTGTGCGTGTGATGAGTGCAATGGTGCAATGGATGGTGGATTCCAATTACGTTGCTCATTTCAAAGGCCGTCGACTGCGGACGCACTCGCCCCCGCTCCAGCTGACGTCGCAGCTTGACGGCGGCGGAAGTGGCTCCGGCTCCGCCTGTGGCCACTGCGGCTCCCATCCCAGTGGCTTCCTGTGGCTGCCTCTGCTCCAGCCTCTCCCCCTCTAGTCTCGGTGGCAGCTTGCCAAGGTCGGTGCTGCGGCGCCGGTAGCGGAGCAGGAGGACGTGGGGCGTGAGGTCATCGCTGGCCACAAACTGGGCGGACCAGCGCTGCCGGCCAGCGGACATGGGTTGCTCTCGCCCGACCCGAGTTCCCGACACGTTACTGGAGTCTTTTGGAGTAATTACTGTCAGGCGTTTCTCGCAAACTGATAAAAACAGTTCGGCGTTGACAAATGCTCGAATGCCTCTGTCGCCTTTAGCTTTTTGCCATTTCTTATCAGCCTCGAGGGTTGTCGAAGCCCTCAATTCTGTTTGTAGTTCATAGCCAAACAGTTAACCCGTTGAAGCCACAAGGTTTGTTCAAGAATGGGTTAAAAAGCGTTAAGTCTTGGGCTTGAGTAAAGGAAAATTTTTTAATAGTATTGAGCTTACTTGAAAAGGTAAATAATACAATTGTAGTGATTTTGTTCGTCACCAAAATTGACTTATTTAAATATTTTCAGAAACTCTTTCTGGAAAATTTTTAAATATATATCCTTTAACTACTTTGTTACATTTAAAACTTGGCCACAAAGCTTTGTTATTTGAAAAAAGAGGACACGCATAAAATGACTTTTGATCGTCACCAAAATTCATGTCAGGCTAGATTAACTCTCTATGTGCGTTCGTCACTAGAAGTTATCCTCTTCAAGGGATTTTTAATCTTCTAATGTTCAGGAAAATTAACATTTCTGACTATTCTTAGCTAACTTTACTAACTATTTGTTCATATAAAATAACTAAAACTTATATTATTTGATACCACATACTTAATTTAACCCCTTAAGTTATGTGTTTGAAAGTAAGTGGCCGAGATGGGTTAAGTGCCACCAAAAAGAGCCTGACAACTCTCGAAACTCTGCTGGCTGATAAGCGACAATCGTCGAGTTGGCGTCGTCTTCGAGGCTAATTAAACTCACTTTGCTTATCAAACGCACAGCGGGTCGAATCGAGAGCCACCCACTGGGCGAGTTCGTGGGTGGAGCAGGTGGGGGGGGAGCTCGGAAAGACCTTCGCCTTGGAGGCGAGGCACAGTAATTGAACCGTGATGTTTGTTCCCATGCCAAGCCAGTTTGCATTGGTTTTCAATGTTTAATGATGCGAGTCCCTCAGAGGCACTTTGATCAAGACGGCATGCGAATAAAACCAACACTGTTTCCGAGAATTAATTTAAATCTCTTCAATTTCAAGGCCTTCCCGAGAGCTTCTTTATGAGTCTGACACCTGGGAACTGAAGCTATTCGTTGTTATATTTGCTTAAATGCTTGGAAGAAAATAAGTTCTCCTCGAAAAGGAAATACAAATCAAAGTGAAATTGTCTTGTGGAAAGTATTAAGTTTCCTTCCATTTCTTGCCAACTCAGCCAAAGGGAAATCGTTTCAATCAAAAGGAGGAACTGGGTCGGAGGTGCTCGCAAGAAATTGAGAAGTAAATCCCATGTTTTTAGAAGTGGGCTCAATGAAATTCAAGTTGATCAATGCACAGTTGATGATGCACTTTGATGAGTCGGCTAAACCCAAGCCAAAGCTGGGGCCTTAGGAGCCTCACATGCCCCACCTATGTTCAGTACCTATTGGTAGTATCAACCTATTGGAGTGTGGGGCCCCTCCTGGGTTCACATGTGCAACTTGCGTTTGTGCATAAATAAATAAAGCCACGACCCTGAACATGCAACTGTGCATGCCACAGGGCTCTCCGCAGAGCTGGCTGGAGAATTTATTGCGGATACCACATGTTTAGCAACGATTTTGTTGCATCGGCGGCCAAAAATTAAATGCAAATGTTGGCCATCAGTTCGCATTGAGAGGCAGTCGAGGCAGTGAAGGCATTCGGGGCATAATGCCACCTAAGTGAGTGGTCCCCTGGAATAAACTCGCAATTTAGAATTCTTGCCGGGTAATTGGCAGCGATTCAATTGCAACATAAGTGGCTGCCAGTTACCAGCTACCAGTTGCAGGCTAGTTTGCAACTCACTCTTGTGCCACATCCAATATCGGGGAAATGAAACCGGCAATTAGCCCCGAATGCCCTATCTCCTTTGGGCCAAAAATGCTTCCTCTGACATTTTCAATTTGCCCCATCAGAGTAAATATTTTCGCACAAATCAAACCCTGTCGAGGGCCACCTCCTGAACTCCAGCATGGAGTGTCTTCTTTACTCCTTTTTTCAATTTTCTTTCCTGATTTTATCGCATTTACGCAGTGCCACTGCTGACAATATTCCCCAGTTCGCATTTTTATGGCATGCCTGCTGCTGGAGCTCCGGTGGCTGCAGCAGTGGCAGCATCCACTTCCCTCCATTGTTGCACAGTGCGTATACGTGACATGTGGTGCCCCGCTGTCGCAGCTACTTTGTTATCGTTCACTTCTCAGCTCCCCCTTTCTGGTGCTGCCTTTCGGGTTAGCCAATGTTGGCATAATGTTGCAAAATAGTATATGCCCCAATTTGTGGCTTGGCTTGACATCCTCCCTCCCTCCCGGCCGACAAGGTAAGCACACATCCATTCCATCCATCCATTCATTCCTGCCCGCTCCTGTTTGTGCGTGTGGGTTTTTCGGGGCAGGGGCCCGGGGCTTATACCTTTTGTGGCTGCCGCAGGGACGACTTTGCCCCGGCCCCGGTCCCGGTCCCGGCTGAATGCTACATGCTGAATGGCATTGTTAGTGGGGTCTCCGAATTTAACACATAAATTCCTCGTTTGCTTTCGTATTCGTTTCCCACTGACAGAAATAAAGTGCGGGCTGAACCTCTAAACGAATTGCGATGGCTGACTGATTGGAGATGATTTAATTCCGGGACTACTATTCCCCGAGTGCACTCTCGGTCGATTGTGTGCGGGGCTCAAATATTTACTGTGTGGCATATGTAAGCCAAGTTGGGGTTTTCTGCTGCCAAGGACCTGCCTTGCGGCCTGCCAAGCAAATACTTTCCCGCCCGGGGCTCTTCCTGGGCTGTTTTCAATCAAAATTAATCATATTGTAGGCAGCTGCACAAACTAATCGAAGTATCTGCTGGAGGATCCAATTACTTACCCCCTCCCCGGGACATGCGCCTGGAACTGGCTGAAATCATGCAACCCGGACATAAATGATGCACTGCCATAAGCCCGCCGTTACCCTCTAATGCCGATTTCCGGCCATAAACATAGACAAAGGGCCGCCTACTTAGCCCATCGTAAGACCTGGCCTAATTCCCCACTCCCCGGCAAAGCCAGAGCACTTAACGCAGAGGGCCCGAAGAGGCATGTGCTCGGGCTCATTCCGGGAACTTCATTAGCGAAAAGCCCTCTGCCGGGCAGGGGGACATCCTCGCATATCCTGGCTAGCATCATTAAAGGTTAATTGAAATTTTAATTAAATATTTTCGACAATGATGCGAGCATTCCGCGAGTACCCCACATTTCTGCATGTCATTTTCGTCATTCAAGCGGTCAGAGGGCGGAGATGCTCTCCTTCGGAGTCCTTGGAGTGCGATTGATCTGAAGTGGAGCTGAAAACCTTGAGTCATCGCACTTACCTCCCATATGAGTCGAAAGTCCTGCTGCTCCACCCGCAGCAGCTCGCAGGTCGTCTTCGTCACCACGGTGCTGTCGCGTGGCAAGTCGTGAAGTACGGACTCCCCGAATGTGGCACCCACTCCCAGGTTGCACAAGGTGACTGAGCTCTGTAAATAGTATAGAAATTATATCAAATTAGATAATTGTTTACTAGCCATTTGCAGTAGTTTTGGAAGTTAAAGTTTAAGTTTCAAATTAAATGTCAAGTTTCCTAGTCTTGTATGAAGCCCGTAAATGTCTGTTTATCCTTCAAATCAACCGAAACTTTCTTAAAAACTCTATATGATTTGCCAGAAAAAGTTTTGAAAACCTGGCCGGATTTAAAATCTGATTCCTCAAACTTATCCTTGTTTCGACCCCTCAGAAAAACCCTGAGTATACCAATTTAATTAGCAAATGAATCTTTGCTTCGTATGGGAAACCTGACTAAGCTTGGAGCTGATTCGTTTGTGCAACTTCCTCATCTTTGTGGCATCTTTAGCTGTGGTGGCTGTTGCCACAGTTGACGCAAATCGCTGCAATTTGTTTGGGGCGGAAGATGCAGCCCGTTACCCACAAAACCGCCGACCGGGAAACATGAGTGCAAGCCAGAAGAAAACAGAATACCAGGGAAACCCTTCCTTAAAATGGAAATCGTACTTAATATACCCTTAACATAAGATATTTTCATAATTCTGTGGTATTGAATTCCTCTACTATTGTCTTCGAACACAGTAAGAGGAACATCTACTCAGACGAAGTATTGCTGCAGCATTACTAGAATTTTTCGAATAATGACCTATAACGTGCTCGAAAACCAGCCAGCTTTGAAGAAATTCAGATACCCCCTTTCTGAGTATATAGTTCGAGAAAGTCGGAAACGAAGCTCCAACCACTGTCCCCGATTGCAATAAGCGAGGCCCTGGGCCAAAGTGTCCCAACTGCAACATCGCAGTGACATTTCCAATTGCAAAGACCGTCCGGCGCCTCATCTGCCGCCGCCTCTTGTTTGTAGTTCAGTGTTTATTGTTTGTTGTTTGGTGTTTGTTTTCCCACCCAGAGTTCTGGGTTCTTGGCCCTAGGGGGCTCCCAGCCTCATTCCAGTGGGCCGCAAGAAGCGAGCCCTGCCGTGTAATTGGCTTAACGAGAAATGCCGGCGACCGCAGAAATTGTTAAACTCGTATTAGCCGTGACGGCTTTCTCGTACTTGTACTTGGGCATGTGTGTGCATTCACAGTTATTACACTTCACAAAGACCGTAAAATATACTTTAATTAATTCCCGCTTTGTAATTACGATGGCTGTTTGGCCAGCAACAGTTTTCGGCCAAGTCGGAAGCTTCATCGCTTTCCTCTCCGCTGATTTATTGCGACTGTTGTTTCTTGACAAGCGTCAAAAAGAGTCCCCCCCTCGGCCCGGGCCACATTAAATTTGATTGCTTTCTAATTTATTGCAGCATTAACAGTTGACCCACAGACCCAGAAAGTGGGACGAGAATGGTGAGGAAGTGGAGTCGGCCGGAGGGCTCAGATTTGTCCACGAGCACTTCCCTTTTGTGATTTCCTTAAGCGGCCCAGAATTGAATTCAATTTGCCGAAAGAATAATATTTTGGTGGCTCTGGCCAGTCGTGGGAGTCTGCCAGTTGGCCAAACAAATGCTTCGGGGCGGAATGGGGCTGTAAATTCGAAATTAGTAGGAAGTGCAAAGAACTTGGTGGAAGAATCTTCCATCGGGTCTGGATGATAGGCCATGCCATCTTTATGGGAGATATGAACGGAGTTTGTTTGAAACCAAGAAGCTTAGTGGCTTTAGATTTTGCAGACTTGAGTCTATTGTACTTATAAAGTTAATTACAGCCTCAGATATGATTAGATAAAAGACGGAGACTAATATGAAGTCTTTCCAATGTTTATACCAATCCAAAATCTTAGAAACCCTCGTGGGCAAAAGTTGTTATGTCATATGAATAAATTGTATCGTAAATTGGGCATTCATCCCTTTGATCCGGGCTCTGATTGTTCTCCGGATGGTCGTCTCCAAGAGGCGGCAGTGAAAGCGATTGCCTGGAGCTATTGTCGCACTATTTTATGACCAACTTGTTTCCCCGGATGGGTTTCGGAATTCATAACCGTCACGTACACCTCGCCTGCCACCGGATCTTTTACATAAACGCGGGGAGGGGCAGTGCAGTGCAATGCTTTACCTTTGCATAATGTCGCGTTGATTGCTCCACGTTGTACGTACAACTGCGACGAAATAGCATTTTCCCTCTTTGTCCTCCACTCACTCACTCACTCACTGCTTGCCGCACTTGAATGGGTTTGTTTTTTGCCGATTTTGGCAACGATTTTGCATATTCGGGCTGTCAGATTGCCAGGCGGCATTTGAAAAGGCATCAGAGACAGTGCCCGAAATGCGTGCCAGTCTTAGCGGTTTTTTTGCGACGCCTGATTGCCAGTGGGGTCGGGGCGTGAGGTCGCAGAGACCCCCGCCGGAGACCGCGGTAACAAAGTTAACAGCACGCGTTGCCAAAAATATGGCCAAGCACTCGCTCTCCCGCTGCCATTGATAAACGACTTGGCGGCGTGTCGTCCCCGACTTCAATTAGGAATTCTTTTTGGTTCTGAACGCGTACCACTCTGATTTGGTCACTTGCATCCGCCAGATACTTCTGGGCTGGAGCCACCGCACTAGCCGCCGTTCGCCGCCGAGTCGCGAGTCGAACTGAAACCCAAGTTGGGGCTGCCACCACGAAAAAATCAGCAGAGCCGGTTGCATGTTCCGCAGCCAACACTCCGGGGTTTTTGCAACTCTCTGTTGAAAGCTGCTGGAGTGTGAACAAAGGCCACAGTATCTGCCAGTCAGGGAGGTGCAGGGTTTTGCATTCTTCAGATGACAACCCAATTGAGCTGTTTGTTTAAATTCGGGGACACAGTGCTACAGACCAGAATTTCCCACCAGATAATAAATAATATTCTGGAGTCACCATGTTGAAAGCTTTCTTATCCCCTTTAGTTGCTATAAAAAATATGAATTTAGCCGAGGGCATGTGCAGGCACTTTAAAAATATATGAATAACACATATAGATTGTAGATAGTTTCGAAGAGAATTACAAAAAGAGTGCCATTGGTATGGCACTGGTATATCAAACAATTAAAAAAAAGGAAATACAATACAAATTGTTATGTTGAAGACCGTAAATATGAAATTCTTTAAAAAAGTTTAGAAAATTTAGTAAAAACGTTACAACATGTAACCGATTGGAAGACCATAAGTTGTATTTATTTTTCGTAAAGCCTTAATTCATAGATTGAACCAAAGATTATAAAGTACAATAATCTTTGTACTTTATAATCTTTGATTGAACTTTTCAACAGACAAACTGTTCCTCTATTAATTTTACCATTTTTTATTTTAAACAAGAAAGGAAAGCTAACTTCGGGCGGAGCCGAAGTTGATATACCCTTGCAGTTAAAACCGGATATATATCGCAAACATCGGATTAAATTGGCCGATCCTTATGAGAATACCATAATATTACCAATTTATTGCAATAAAAAATCTAACACAAAGTACCAAGCTTCCATCTTCAAAAATACCAAAGTTGGTTTTTTTTACCAAATTCCATTTCCGATCGTTCAGTTATATGGCAGCTATAAGATATAGTCGGCCGATCGTTATGTTATATGGTAGGTTGTATTATTTTGCCAAAAATAGCATTCGTACCAAATCCGAATTCTCTAGCTTTAAAAACACCGAAGTTATAGCATTTCCGATCAATCAGTTATATTGGAGCTATAGGATATAGTCAGCCGATCCTTATGAAATTTGGTAGGTCGTATTATTTTGCCAAAAATAGCTTCCGTACAAAATCTGAACTCTGTAACTCTACAAATACCAAAGTTATACCATTTCCGATCAATCAGTTATATGGCAGCTATAGGATATAGTCGGCCGATCCCGGCCGTTCCGACTTATATACTGCGTGCAAAGGAAAGAAGGGTGTGTGCAAAGTTTCAAGACGATAGCTTTAAAACTGAGAGACTAGTTTGCGTAGAAACAGACAGACGGACAGACGGACAGACGGACATGCTCATATCAACTCAGGAGGTGATCCTGATCAAGAATATATATACTTTATAGGGTCGGAGATGTCTCCTTCACTGCGTTGCACACTTTTGGACAAAATTATAATACCCTCTGCAAGGGTATAAAAAAAGATGGAATATTTCTGCGCAAATGTAGTACATAGCTAATGCATGTTATTTGCCCAATTTATAAATTTATGTGAGAAATTTGTTATCCAAAAATGTGTTTAGTTTTCAGTTAGCCAGCAGCCTGTTTATGATTGCAACACAAATAATAAAACGTTAAATATTACATTTTGAATTCTATTTTGATTATTAAATAAATAAAAAGTTTATACCCAAAAGCGATATTTGTAGACAAAAAAATAAAATTAACAATAAATAAACAAATACATTTGTTACCAAATAATAAAATACAAATATGTCATATGAAGTACAATTTTTTTGATTGAAAGTTTTCGAATTTCAAGTAGTAGTCTCTCACATAACGAAAAGTAAGAAATATGAAGCTAAAATAATATCCATTTGAAGTTAAAATATTTATTAAAAGAAAGGGCGGCGTTGAATGTTCCCATTGAGTCTATTTTTTTCTAAAGGACAAAATATGCAACTTTTTTAAGCGAAAATCCTTTAAAGGCATTAAAAATTTGTGGAGCACTAGCCCCATGCTGGAAACAGCATTTTGAAATCCCCTTGAAAGAGCACTCCTCTGGGAAGCGGGTAATAGCATTTGAAGCTTGAAATGAAGGTAAAAAGCTCTTCTCTCATATTTTTGGGGCCCTGACAGTTTTGGCTCTCGACTGACGTATGCAATTAATCCGCGGCCAAGACCAGCTCATGGCCACGTCTGCGTCCGCGTCCATGTCCATGATTGTATCCATGTCCAAAGGCGCATTGTGATAGCGATAGTGAAACCCAAACCCAAACTCAAACCCCATGCATCATGCTTGTTGGCCAAATGGTCGGAATGTCGACTTTTTGTTCGCCGCTGCGCTTGGAAAACTTTTAACGCACATATGAGCACGCTTCCGCCCGTTGCAGTTGCTGCTTTTGTTGCAGTTGTTGCAGCTGCTGGGGATGTGTTGCAGTTAGTATCACATTGCAGCGGGGGCCCAGGCCAATTCCGTTGGGCAAACAAGGATGTGGACTTAGCTTAGGGGGCTGGCCATGCGAGTCACTTGTTTTGATGGCGCTCGGTGCTAATGGAATTTCGGATGAGATGCCGTCCGGGAAGGGATTTGAAAGTTGTGAACCGAATTCCGGAGAGGTTGGGGCTGTAAATAGCCGAATACTCTATTGTTCAGGTTGAATAACCTTGACACTTTTTCGCTTTTGTTTCGTATTGTTGTGCGGTTGCCGCACCGTCCAGTAATTAAATGTGTTTCGCCCTCCCATGGCGAAGGCAAAGCGCCAAGAGCTCCCCAGTTCGGGCCAAGTCAATGACTGCTCGCAGAAAGCAAAATAGCGTCTGTACATTCCCATTAATCCGTAAACTATTTGTTTTCGGCGCGTTAAGGTGCACAAACAAATCGCAAATCACGAGCAGGCGGCCAGTTTGTTTGTCTAATTAATTATGCTAATTAGGTTATTGTTTATTAATAGACATAACTGCATTGTTTTGTGGTCTGTAATTACCATAAAAAACTGCAAAGGGTCGCGGAGAATGTGATTAAAATTAAATTAAAGTTACAAAAAAGAGAGCAAGTTTAAAGCCATTAAACCTGCAGCGTGAGAGGCTCAGGGCGGCTGTTATTTTAATAAAATTGCATATAATTACGTAAAGTCATATTCGCAAAACCGTTAGAGTTGCTCTCCAATTAGACGCGGCTTTTCCGGGCCCTCCCCAGCTGCACTTGCCTCACTTTCCACGCGTTGCATGGGCCGGTGGCATTCATCAAACATTTTCCTACGCGCATAATTAAAAAGTGCATGTGATCTCGGATTAAAATCTGTCAGGGTAGGGCCTAACGGTACAAGCTTTAAAGAAAGATTCTATTTTCAAAAACAAATTTAAGAAAAATGCATATGAATGGCATTCGAATTCCGAAAATCCTTGACATGCCAACTCCAGAGTCCTCGCCCGCCTGCCATTGACAGGCAATTCGACGTTCCAAAGGATGCAGCCAGCCAAGAATTTCGCCAGAAGGTAAGCAGATAAAATAGTTTCGCAAAAACATTCCATATGCAAGACTTCAATCTTTCAATCAGCCTGGATGTCTGCTAAAAGCACACAAAATGGGTTAAAGCTTTTTGTCGACTTTCTCGACCATGTGATACCCGGTACTTGGAAGAGTTCAGAATAGTTTGAAAGAAAGTACTTTCTGTTCCTTCTTTTATAAATAATAGTATTATATCATTTGTTTCTTTAAAGTGTTCATCATGTTGTATATTAAAAACTAATAATGTAAGTAAAATAAAACTTGAGATTCTTGATATTATACCTAAGCTTTGAACCATGAGAAGTGTGTAGAAAGGAGCTGATTGCCGTTTTAGTTTAAAAAGCTTAGCATTCTCAATTCCTATAGTTTTCCCTTACTCTTAGAGTGTCGAGTATAAATATTGGTATCACTAACAACTGTTCAGGCCACAATAAAGTATCTTAAAGTCATACATTAAGTCATAACACCATGTCGGACTCTCTGGACTGTCAAACACGCTTTTGTCATTATTTTGTTGCCAAACACACACACTGTTTAGCCAAACACAATTAGCCAGCTCGAGTTGCATGCTCCACCGCCATATTTTAATTTGGGGTTTCCATTGTTATGGTTGAGCAACCCTAACGAGTGCGGCATGTGGTACGCAAATCATCCGGGCGTTCGGGCGTCTGGGGATATTAATTAATTTGCCTCGGCGTGCTCGGGACAGAGTCGTTGACTTTGAAGAGTCGATGACTAGGCAGGTAACACCGAAGATGTAACCACGAAAGAGCCATTGCACTTTCATAAAGAAAAAGGAAACTGCTTTCAGATAACTAATTACCAACAATTAACGTTCCTACATTATATTTACGAATATGGCATTCACAAGATAGCTTAACAAGGTCTTATAGGGAGTATAGTATGGCATAACCTCATGGTGACAACAAGCCCAACTAGACGCGTTCCACTCTCAAGTTAATGCCGCCAATGGTGCCCAGGACAACGGACATGGGGGTGTACTTGAGGGGGATTTCGGTCTCGTCGCAGATGGACAACCTAAACCTGTTGATCAGCTGGGCCAGGCCGATGCGAGTCTGCATCTGGCCAAAACGCATTCCAATACAGTTGCGGGGCCCGTCTCCGAAGGGCAGCCACTCCACGGAGTCACGGGCGGCCACTTTTTCCGCCGAAAACCTATCCGGATCGAAAGTCATCGGCTCCGGATAGAGGTCCTCGTCGCGGTGGTAGGCGCAGGCCGGAATCACGATCTGGGTGCCGCTCTGGATCACCAGGTTGGGGTGTCCGGGCACCTGGTAGTCGTTGAGCGCCTTCCGCTCGAGGTGAGGCACGAGCGTGTACAACCTCAGGGTTTCTGTTCAGAGAGCTTTTGGTTAGTTGCAAATCCACTTTGGAACGCCTGAGCACAAACCTGAGATGACCTGGTCCAAGTAGCGCATGTCCTTGATGGCCTCGTAGGTCAGCTTGCCCTCATGCTGCTCGAGTACCGACTGGACCTCACTCCGCAGCCTGTCCTGGATGTCCTGGTTCTGGGCAAGCTCGTACAAGCAGTAGCTCATGGTCGAGGAGGAGGTCTCGAAGCCGGCCAGGTAGAAGACAAACACCTGGGCGGCCAGCTCTCCGATGTTCATGCCCTCGATGACCTCGCCGTTCTCCAAAGTGACCTTGCCCTTCTGCTTCAGCTCGATCAGCAGGTTCATGAAGTCGTTGCGCTTGAAGTTCTCCTTCTCCCTCAGGGCAATCGTGTCATTGACCAGGCGCATGAAGAACTGATGCACGTCCTCGGGCATCATCCGCATCCGCAACCGCTTAGCCATCTTGGGAAAGCTGAACTGGAACATGGTCAGCAGCTGGCCGTGCCTCAGCTCGGTGAACGTCTTCTGGCCCATTGTGCGGAAGTCGGAGACGGGGTTGCTCAGGGTGCTGCACTCGATGCCGAAGGCGCAGTTGCCGATCACATCGGTGGTGAACCTGGCCATCAGGTCCTTGATCTCCAGCACAGCTCCGCCCTGCGAGGCTGGCACCTGGCTGGTCATCACCTTGATGAACTCCTCGGACACCTTGATCACGGTGGGGAACATGAACTTCATCTTGCCGGAGGTGAAGGTCGGAGAGAGCCTCTGGCGCATGTCCTTCCACTTCTTGCCGTCCAGATTGAACAGGTGCTGGGTGAGGGGGTCGTCCCGCTCGTTGTGGAACTGCCCCCTGTCCATGAAGTTCGAGAAGTCCTTGATGAGAATGTTCTTGGCCAGCTGGGGGTCCACGATGAAGGCCGCCGGCTTGTGCAGGAAGTAGAAGCCCACGAACGGGTTTCCAGTCTTCCGGTACTTGTTGTAGTAGTCGATGAAGATGTTGTGCATAACGCGGTCCTTGCGGAACCCGATCATGTTCCCGTAAAAAAAATTAGGGGCATCGTGGGGCACTCCGCGGCGCTTCCAGTACGTGAAATTGCGGTGCAAGAGAAATGCTAGGAGCGACACGATCGCGATAACCAAGTAGATTAGAACAAACATTTTAAACTTTTGCGTTGGGACCTCGTCGCGCTCCAACAGCGACTAATTTGCGACCAGTTCATTTCAGGCTTTTTATTAGAACGGCGGACCAGAGATACAAGTGCTTGGCGGGTGTTTGGAGTCATCAGCATGACTGCGCGAATTTTTAGCAGTTCTCATGATTACCAAGTAGCTGGCGATAACGCGGCCCACTGGACGGGGAAGCCTGGCACAACTTGTGAACACAACGCGAGTTCTAAGAGCACGTCAAGCAGTGCCTCCCCAGTTCTCTGGCCGCTTTTCTACGCAACCGTTCCTGATCAAAATATAAACAACCGATAGCAGGTTTTTGTTGTTAAACAAACTGCCAGTTAGTTACCTATGTTTGAATATGAGATAGTGAATATGCTGATAGTGATTTACATATCTTGGACTTATATACGAGCTATCTGAAAGATAGTGGCACGGTGGCATTTATATAGCCCACAGTCTGGGGAATCAGCGGCACGTTAACACAACCTCTTTGGTCGACAGCCTGATTACGCTCTTGGTTAACCGGCGGGAAAGTCGCCTCGTTGGCGGATATACAGAAAGCCGATTAGGATGTGCATTTGCCTGGCTTAGTCCCCTTCCCAACGCCCCCGAGTGGGGGGCTAACACGCTTATAGCGGATTTCTTCGCTCCAATTGACGGAAGCGGATGCCCGGCAGGAATCACTGTTGACCTTGCGCATCACTTATCACAAGTTGCAAGAATTATTGGCATTGCTTGTCCTGGAGAGCTCCAAAGAGTCCTTGTCGTGAAGTGTCCTTAGCTGTCATTGTCTTTTAGTGCCCGAGCTCCTGGCTTAGACCTGCATATGTGCAGGGGACTGGAGACTGGGGACCAATGGATGTCTGGACTAAATTTTATCCGCTGCTCAAATTTAAAGTCCTCCCAGTCTGACCTTGAGACGTCGCCCCGGCAACCTCGTCCCACATGTGTCACATTGTTCTCCAGGCCCTCGCATCAAGTATTAAGTGTCGCTGGGAATGCAGGCGTCTTGAAACAATGAGCGTCTTGGAACGAGGCGTTCTGGGCATAATGAAGTGCACAGAACACAGAAAGAAGCACGGAATGCATCGAGGAGACGGATGGCAACAAAAACTAGATTGCCCCCACTCGCTGCACTTATGCGCAGTGCGCTGAATAAAAATGCAAATCTAAATGCGGCTAAAGAGCAAAAAAGCGGCCCAGGAGAAACAGCGCACTCACAAAAGATTCTTCAAGAATCCGCTCGAGGGTTTTCTAAGCCGACATCTGACTTGGCTCGGATGATGCCCAAAGCTGTTAATGTTGTTGCTGATGCTGAGCTGCTGCCGCTGCTGGTGTTGCTGTCTCAGAGGAGACAGCTCGGCTAATTACAGATGCTGCTGAATCTGGAGAATTGCATGTAAACAGTCGGCTAATTGTTTGCCCTACCCGGGTGCGGGGCTGCCGAGGTGCTGGTTCCCGACGAAGACGACTCTTTCAAATGCAAATGCCCTGCGAATGGAGGAAACACCGCCCCTGGGGAATGTGTACTTTGTTCATGTCGCTGGATGGATGTGCGTGTGCCTCGAATAAATTAGTTTTATTTGTGTCTGGATGTCGGGCAATCTAAACAAATCGAGTGGCAGAGCCGGGCTTGTGCATTTCCTGTAAGGCGACAAAATGATGTCTCCCCGACGTGAGCGCGTCTGAAGATACATTATGTAAATCGCAATAAGAAGCTAAATCGGAAAACGGGTCTACCCGAAATCGGCTGGAACGGAGGCTGGAGCGAAAGGGGTGACTCAGCTCGGAGCAAGAAAATCGTTTATATCAATTCAAAGCGACTAAATAAATGTGAGGCTTAGTCGCAGCTTAAATACTCTATTTTTAAATTTGGAATGTTCGTTGAGCATCGATGTTCGATAGTTTCATCGATGTGACATAGATTATTCCCTTTTAACGACCATACCCAATATCTGCTTGTGTTAGATACTCTTAGCAGTTCTACTCCATAGTATTTATACCCCATTGAGTAAGCAATGCATGATGTTTATCAGAATCTTAAATGTATCTCCTTCACAGCTCATTTAAAGTCGTGATGAAATCGGAGTACCCAAGCCAGAGCATCGACGACTTCCCCTTGGCTTCCGTCCCAGACAGAACCCGACCTTCCTCTGCCAGTCATCATAGCATCGATGATAAAATTATAATAACCTTTAAGCCAAGAAGGCGTGTAGGTGGCTTCAAGAAAAGAGATTCGCCTGACAGACAACGCAACAATTAAAGCCGCCCAAGGGAGCGCGAATAATTAGCTGGCAGGGTTCAGCATTGTCACAGGATGACAATTCCTTGGGCGGGTTTCTCAGTTCGCTGGCTGACAAGTCCATTGCAATCACAATCAGTGACAAGGAGGAATCCTGATTGAATTTCTGGTTTGACAGATTCGAAGCCGTGATTGTCTGGCATGTGTGGCATCTGCTGCGGCTGCTGTTTTATATCGATTCCGGACTGATTGTGCGTCAAGGGCTTTGTCTCTGCAGCTCCCGGGCTACCCGTCTGCCGGGGCTCCACATCTTGGCTCCGAAGCCATAAAAAGCGCTCAGGCGAGATGCATTCAGTGACAAGTGCTGGGTCAATGTGTCAAAAGAGAAATGCCCAGCCAGACAGCCCAGTGACCAAGTTGCAAAATTGTTGATTTATGTTGCAGCCTGCCAAGTGAGTTTTATTTTTTACGGGAGGTGATAAAAAGCCCGCTCAGAAACGTCGGAAATATGTTCCCCTCCTCTCCGGCATGCTGCGGAGGCACCACGTGGCTTTTACGCACTTTAAACCAAAATTGCCATTGTGCTCGGAATACAGAAGCCGAGCAACCGGGCCGGGCCAGCAGAGCTTTGGGCAAATAAATGACAAAGCCATTTGTAATGAAATATTAAAGCCGACAATAAAAAGGAAGGGCTGTGGGACGGAGGGCAGTCACAGCGGGAAATGGGCTAGAAAACATCAGCATAATACTTATTCATTATGCCGCTGGTCTAGGCGTGGGCGTATTCCTATTCCTAAAAGTATTCCTATACGGACTCGCGTATGCCAGGCCCGGGCGTAAACACAAATTTTATTGGACACACGGCGCATAAACATTATGTGGCATGGGGCATTAAGAACGGGGCACATGGCCCGGAGGATGGAGATTGGTATTTGGAGGTTGGATGCTGGCTGGAGAAACGGAAGGCTGGAGAAAAAATCGATACAGCCCCCACACACATGCAACTCCACTTCACGGTTCATGGAGTAAAGTATACGTTCTTACGATGCAATTTAAAATGGATTAAATCGCATACATCGAAAATCAATTATAAAAATTAATACAAAGCTTGTGCAACAGGGAAATAAATTCCATTCAACTGCCGACAAGCTATACACAAATATTCCCTTCATTGTTGGCCATGAAATGCCAAATCATGCTCGAACTTTCGGTCTTGAATAAGAAACCTTTTGAAGTTGTCACTTGGCTCCTTGCCCGAGTCACCAAACAAAATGTAAATTGGCCAAAACGCATGCCGAGCCAGGCCAAGGCAGGGCGAAAAGTCGAAAAGAATATTGTTTAACTCAATTCGGCACGCGAATCAGAACCCCACCAGATTTTTATTCTTCGATAAAAAGCGAAAGTAAAAACCGAAAAGGCAACAAACAAGAGCATCAGGAGTCGCCGCCCCTTTCGGCCCGCCCACTCGCAATCAAATTGAAAATTCTCCATTGTGCAAATATTGATTTTGCTCGCTGCATAAAGTTTTATGCGGCGCGTCGCCCGAGGAGGGCGGCAGCGAAAATTTGCTTTTCTAATTTCCACTAGGATAAGCAAAAAGTTGGCAGCAGCGATTTCTCAGCCAGCTCCGGCCCAGAGCCTGCCACAAGTGTCTGGGGCAAGGTCGAATACGGCTGTGTCTCGGCTAATTCATCGCCTTCTGCCTGCCCGTCTGTCTGAATGTCTGTCGTGTTTTATTCGCTCCCCGGCATATTATTTATGGTAATCGACATCAAATGCTGCCATTAAGCTCATTGCCATGGCAAGCGGTGGGAGAAAAAACGATTTCATACTTTTTTCTAAAAATACTAAACATCCACAAGTGCAAAATCGAGGCATTTCTGAACAAAGCCGAGTTTTAAATACCCTAGGAGACTTAGTATCTTTGCTCCCCATGAGATAGTCAGAAGGCCAAGCCAGAAGAGAGCATTCAAGAGGTTTCCATAAAGAGCTCGAAACATGATATTTATATTTCTGCGATTTCTGATAAGGACACATCGCCCAAAAAAGCAATGTGTGGGCGATTGTTCATATTTGGCTTCTCTCGAGTTATGAATCGAATTTGCGAGGAGCACGTTCTCGGGCCCCTAACCCCCTAATTTGCCTGAGATGGAGTTTGATTTTACGGGGCCTGCTACTTACTACCTTATCAGCAGACAATTTGCATAATTTAAAAATATTCTGTGAATCACGAGCAGTAAAAAAAAGAGCTTCACACTCTCGTGCAATAAGCCCCAAGACGCTAATGAAATTATTTTAAATTCATTGTTAATGGAAAACTCATGTGATTTATTGGGTTTTTGGCTTCATTTGCCGCTCTCAACTTATTTAATTACAAACTTTTTGCGTGCAAATGGAAAACCTCCGCTTTCGAGCCAGATGGCAAAACTTTTGCAAAAATAGAGCGCTGATACCTGAAATAATACAACTGTAAGTTGAAAACTTTTTCCCACTTGTTTCCAGCCCTTTATGAATAAAATTTAAAAGGCGATCATGGCGGGTATATATTTTTAAGAGCTTTATGCGTGTGTTTGTTTACAGCTCGGGAAGAGTGACTTTTAACCTCCCACGCACCTACACCCTCGTTCGAGCCATTAAAGATTATTAAAAACACCTCGATCCACCTCGGGAGGTGGAGTTCCCAGGCGGGGTTCCCTCAGGTGCCCCGACACGCACACCGGAGTTATTGATCCATAAAAAATATAAAAACACGAGAAATATTAGTATTTGATGGGAAGTGGCTGTGGATGCGGCGGGGAATGGAACTACAGGGTAATATCGAGAATGCAATCATGGAGAAGATACTGCCTGCACAGGCACGCCACAATAATATATAAAATGATGGGAACGCTCTAAAAAACTTTTAACTAAACGGTCGAAATATTTTTGTGATATATACTCAAATAACAAAAATCATAAGAAAAATTATTTCATTACAGAATATTTATTTATTTTTAATTTTTATTTGTTACTTTTAAAATTTGTGCCGAAGGTGTATTTGAAAATACATGAAAAGTAAACTTTGATAGGAAAATTATAAAGCTATCTTTATAGTAATAAAGAGTAATATTCCATCTCAACATTAACCGGATGAAACCAAATAATCTATCAAGAACCCTGAAGGCCCATCAGATCAAACAAATTCCTTATCATATATTCGTTTTATAAAATTTTCCTTTAACCAAAATAAACACGTAATTATATTTCTTTATCTATTTCAAACAGTGAAGTCAAACTAAAGATTAAACGTTTCTACTCGAAATATATTCAACTCAGATGTACTTAAGTTTTATGAACAAAACAAGCAACAAGTGATGAGAAAAGATGATGGCTATTTTAAGTTCTTCAGAAAAATTGTCGACGCTTTAGCTACACAATTTTCTTAGCTAAGAAAAGTCTCAGATTTTGAATTTACTTGACTAAACCCAACTATAGCTTTTAACAAACCTTTTCCAGGCCAATCAACAGATAATTTAGAGCTGACCTTCTGACATAATTACATATGTTTAGTTTATGACTAAGTTTATAAGCAATTGGGTTTCATAAATTAAAAGGTGTCTCTTTTTGAATTTCTTTATCTTTGAACAAACTTTACAAAATGTTAAATTTTTTACCACAAACTGCATTTTTTTAAAGAATATATATAGAATCAAATTCTAATTGTTTATACTGTGTTATAAACTTTATAGCCCTTTCGATTTTCTTTAGATTCTTAATCTTTATTAAAATATTTAATTTTTAAATCAAATCTGCTTGAATTCCATTGCAGAAGCCACTTTCGTTTTTGGTTGGGGCACAACCGAGCTGATGAATACCTGCATATTTATCTTGGAGAGCGCCAGGCAGACCATTTTTCATCGTTTGAGAATTCGAGTGCTCGGCGCCCTTGGCAAGGTTGAAGTCAGCCCACCCCACTCCAAGCCCGAGGAGGACCCAATTATGTTGCACCCAACTTTCTTGCAGAGCCGATCAACATAAATCAAAACATTATTTCCCAATAGGCAGTGTGGCGTAGGGTTGTGGGCAATGTCTTCATCACTAGTGGCTTCGCTGCCCTCCGCCCGACCGGACCACATCAATCTTTCGTCTTCATCTGCATTTATTATAATGATGCACCCCTCCCCCGAACGGTTGGTATTCATTTGTGCATTTTATTGGCTCTTGGCTAACCTGGAGCACCATCAATCATCCCAACAGCCATTCAGAGTGGATCTGCCCGGTCTTTTGTTTTGGGTCTAGTGGGTTTGTTTGCTTTCCACCTGGCCCCGATGGACCGGCCGTCAAAAGTGTTTCACCGGCCGGCTGGCCGACTCCCGTTCGCAAATAATTTTAATCAATTATGCAAATCGCATTTATTGAGCCATGATTTATGCGATTTCAGAATGTGTGAATATTTATGACAAGCTTGGCAAAATGAAGAGATGAACCTGGTTATCGGCTGGAGGCGCAGGGGAGGCCCGTGTTCGTTGTCCCGGAAGTACCTGGGCGCCCACTCGAAATGCTTTCCCCATGTAAGCGCACTTACACTGTCAGCAAATAAGTGTTCCCTTGCCTTTTCTGGCTCCTCAGCAGATAAGACCCGTAGCGTAGATAAGAACCTTAAGCGTACATGGCTGTGCAAACAAGAATACGAACCAGAGACGCGGGCGGCAACCTTCCGGCAAGATTTAATGAATGAAATCAGCTTGAATTAGCATTCCGCCACATTACGGCCATAATGGCTCTTGTTTACACACACGCCGCAGCTGTTGAATCACGAACCACGTTTCGGACCAACGAAACTACAAAAGTATTTATTTTGCTTTGTTTCGGTTTCGGAGGCAATGATAATTTTTAACACAACTGCATTGCATAAACAATTGCACCACTTGCACTGGCACTCGGGGCTGGCATTTCGGCCTGGCTCGATTACACTGGAGGCCGAATCTCGTAATTTAACTGGTTTATTTGGCTATTCGCGGGTATTCATAAGATGTTTACACTCGTCGGCTAACACCCCCGCGCGAGTCGATCGGGGCGTGGGCTGGCATCTCCACCGGCTGTCCAGAAGATAGTTCGCACACCGCGGACACAGATACTGAGAGACGGAGATACACAGATAGAAAGGCACTGGGGTACTCCGATATCGATGCGAAGGTAGCGAACCAAGCCGAACCGAGCAGAGTGGAGCTGCGATCGAGTTGTGCGCCGGTGAAGTGTTCAGCACGTATTAATTTCTGTGGCAGCGCAAAAGTATCCGAAAGATACATTCCGTTTGGTCGCGCACAAGCGCATATGTGGGCAACTTCGCCGCCTCTGCCTCTGTTTCTACCTCTGCCACGGCCGACGTCGCTGCCCAGATTAGCGGCCCAACTTGTTTGACAGAAAGTAAGAAACACAAACGAGAGCACAGAGTCGTTCCTCTGTTTATATTTACATTTCCCCAAATCTGGAGGGGGTCCGCCGATCGCAAAGGGTCAACGTCACAGAGGACAGGGGCGCGAGCGGAGCAGGGGCTCGGGGGACCCAGGGGGATCGTAATGAAAAGCGACAAATTGTTGTCATCGCTGTCTCAAGTGGCTGAGCCCTCGTTCATCTCCCGACCTCGACGTACTCAGATTATTTGTTTTGAACAGCCAGAGCATCTCGGTCATACGCTGTCAGGGGGTATTCCTCGTTCTTCATTCTGTTTGGAACCCAGTGAGGGAGATATATCATATCCTATTCATGAGACTTGTAAGCATGGGAGTCAAATTTTTCATAGAAATATGTAGTAGCAAATATATAAGTATTTATCTCCATGGACATCCTCCATTCAGTAAGATCCAATTACAAAAGTCTTCTAGCCTTTCGTCGTGCTTAAATGGATGGTATTCCCTTGGACTTTCAGTTATTAGGAAATTGTAGGATATAGCTCCGATCTCCGATCGTTTGCTTTATTACAAGTAATATATAACTATCAAAGATCCTTGAGACTTCCTATAAGTCCTACTTGTCTGGCTGCCCGTTTGTCTGCATTTCTCTGGCAATTCAACTAACGCATTCTAATTCTAATTCTAACATTTCTAATTCTAACATTTCAATTTATCTTCATTTCAACAATCTAGTCTAGTCTTCTAGATTTCCACAATCTTTATCTTAACATTTTTCTAGTCTAGTCTTCTTCACAGCTTGTCCATTTGGTTAAAAGTATGGTAATCCCTACTTTTCCTTTCCGTTCATTACGAAAGTCAAGGAAATGATGCCCCCTGTAACCACAATAATGTTTGTCACTTCACCTAACCACGATGTAATCGTGACATATGACTCTAATTTTACATATAGTTAAGTACCAAAACAGGGAGAGATCAATGATCCAATTGTAAGTAAATCATGCTTCTTGTCCGAATATAATCCCTACTTCTACCTTCACTACAGAACAAAGTCAAAGGGACATCTGATACAAGTCTTATGTAGTCATATGATTGGCCTTGTCCATTGGTCCATCTGTCCATCTGTCCTCCAAATAGTGAGATAACCTCTCAGGTTTCATGACCATGTGAAATATTTTAAATGTATAATTGGTACTCTAATAACTTACAAGAGTCTCACTCTAGTTATCTATGATGTGTGTTAGCTTTGCTTTAAATTCATTGAAAAGTAACTGCAAGTTTTTAAAGCCATCCGCTACTTACAGAGCAAACTTGTTTTATTGAGATACTGGCCCTTGATTCGGCTATCTTTCCTGTTTAATTACCAAATTGATTATATTCTACTGAGAAGCGGCAGCCAGTCAACTGTAAACTCTGTCTCTGGGCTGCTTTGGCGCTTTGTTTGGTTTTTGCCAGCCGTCGTATGCAAATCATTCTCATCAAAATTGGACAAGATTGCTCCAAAGTTGTTGTGATGGCTAATTAAATGTTTCATCCAACGGGGCCACAAGCAGTCCGAATGAGGCCAGACTCTGACTGTCTCAGTATCTCAGAGATGTATGTATTTGGTCATTGTGGCATGCGGCTCTTGGCCAAAACCCGAATGCTTCCGCTTCCAAATGCCCAGGCGGAAATCGTTCTTCAAATCAAATGGTTCGGCATGTGGCTTGTGGCTTCTGGGCCCATACTGACGAGCAAGTTGGCATCCAGAATGATTTCTCTGAGCCCCCAATTATTTATTGTCAGAGTCCCGACAATGGAGAGGTGCTTTCCCCGAGCTGTGGTCAAGTATCTCGGATCCAACACCTACGACGTGTCTTCGCCCGACTACTGATGCGGTTCGCGCCGCTTTGGGTGGCCGTGCCCCGAACTAGTCTGGCCCGGGGCCGGCTGGGAGGAAGCCACTACACCTGCACCTAATGATGGCTAATTATATGTGGGTTAAGTTTCAGTTTCCAAAGCATTTTCATTAGTTTGATGGCTCCTCCTGGCCGCCGAGGGGGCCGGGCGTTCCGGCTATAATTATATAATCATTTTAATTGGATCCGGCGATGTTTGCGGCCGCGACGCGCCAGCCTCGACACATAACAAAGATTAATCGCGCTCATGTCGGCGGCCAGAACACTAGAGGCGGGCGGGGCTAGACGAGCGCGAGTACAAGTATCTGGCAGGTACCTTTCTACCTACGTGCACGCTGAAAAGGTCAGAATGCAGATTCCCCAGCACAGTGAAGGAGGTGCTTCTGCAGAAGCCCCGCCCACCAGCCGCCTAGAACAGCTCGCCTTTGACTTTGCCTTGAGGAGCTTTTTAGAGTGGAGACGAGTCTCCGAGCGAGACATTTATAAATTAGTTTCAATTTGTATCTGCTCAGAAGATTTCGCTACTTAAGCTGCCTGCTCGTATTTCATTAGAGCCAAATTAGCTTCATCACTTGAGCAGAGGGAGTGCAGGGGCAGAGGCCAGCGGATCCCAGACCCCTCGGAAAGGGGGAAATCCAAACAACTCAAAACGGAACTCACACCAAATGGCATTCTCACATAAATTTTGGTAGCGCCCGTGTGTGCACACTCACGTACCTCTCGAATCTTCTATTTTCCTACTCCCGGAGTGGGCTCTTCCCGCACCACTCCAAATTAATTGTGTGGCTATTGATAGGCCTCGTCTTTGTTTTCACGCGGCTGATGCTGCAGCCGGCTCTTCGGCGGGTTTATATTTATCCGGACCTGGGATTGGGCTTTGCGTGTCGCACGCCACCGAGTCTACATCGCTCGCCGTGGCACTGCGAAGTGTCAAAAACAGTTCCATAGACCCAAAACTGTGCGGATTCGTTTGAATAATTTATCAGGCCATAATTGCCGACGGTCTGCGGTTTAAATTCCATTTCATTTCGGTGTTTGGCCTCCGGAGTGCCAATCAGGCGGAAAAATAATGCGAAAACAGGATTTACTGACGCATGCATCGCATAATGGGGTCATCGGAATACAATATCTGTTTATATGTTAATAAATCAGACTTAAAGTAGTTATTAAAATTTATTTGAATGCCACAAGGTAGATCAAAACCCACTAAACCGAACCTAAAAGGGAAAAACCCACCTATGGCTGGCCTTCTAATTTAATCACGAGGCGTAAAGGATTCCGCCCTCAATTAAGCTGCACAACCCATTCAGTGCCACTTGCCCCAACACTGGCCCTGCAGTTGCCGCAGCCACTCTCTGCCCGGCCCGGTCGCCATATTAGTACGTTGAGGTCATGCATGCTACCACTGCCACTGCCACTGTCATGCCCCACTTAACCATAAATACTCGAATTTCCATTGCTGCCACTCGGGCAGTCGGCCAGGCAGGCAGGGCAGAAGAGCCCTCCGCCGAGGCGCCTCGGACCCAATTCGAACCATTTCAATTAGCAGACACCTCCCGGAACGGAAAATGAGCCTGAATATGATGCCGAACGGTACGTCTGTACAGTGTCCGACATCCTTGTTTTGTGGCGCAATCGAAGAGGTGGCGGGGTCGGGGGGACTGGGAGCCAATATCCGTGCGGAAATTAATGTAGCTGTGCCAAGCACTGCGCTCGAATGGAACGGAAAAAATGGAATACCACAAACCGATTCGATGCCAAAGGGGCTGCAGGACGGGGCATGCCACACAATTCGCTGTTGTCAGCAGTTCCTCTTTCGGCGCTGTTCGTTTCGACGGATAAAAGGCCGGCTTAGCCGCAGCCACCACCCGGCCACCCCACCCTGGAATCCGGGGAATATTGAACATGCTCGAAGCATCGGATATGCAGCACGGGGACCCTATATAATCGCCATCAATTATATTGTTCAGCTCGGGCACTGTTTCGGCGTCAAAGTGCCACAAGGAGGACTTACCTTGCCATCGGCATCGGCGTGGGCGTGATACCGGACCTCCAGCGACCCGCCGAGCACCGCATACCAGAAGCGACCCTGCTCCCCGGCGCGAAAAACTGCAAAAAAGCGGAGAAAGGCAAGGGTGTTTGTCAGCCACCAACACTGCATATTAAATGGGAGCCACAGCAACCACTCACGTGTCACGCCCTTCTCCAGGTCCTCGTAGAATCCACACATGGCCAGCTGCTGGAGGGCGGAGCCGGGGAGGCGACACAGCGGCTCCACGCGACGCAAGCGGCACGAGATCAGCTCCACATCACGCAGGTTCCGGTCGCAGGGACTGAAAAAATATTGATTTTTTGCTCATATGAGTGTGTTTAAGATTATTCTAAATAAATGAACATCTTAAAGAGTGTATTTGGTGTAATATATATATTCGCCCGAATATCTTATATAATGTAGAATTTTCCCCGGAAATAAAAGAAATATTAAACTTTTAAATAAACCATATTTGAAGCTCCACAAACAATTTCTGCTCTATTGAGCTTCACAACATTTGTTATTAAAAGCTTTTTGTTTCTCCGAGTTTGTATTACACTTCACGGTTGCGAGAATTTGCCAAAAACTGCAAATATTTAAAATTAAGTAGTATTTTTTTTATTAAAATTCGAAATGAAACGTTTTTTGCTAAAATAGCAGTCTAATTAATGGATTCTATCCTCATGAATTGTTTATCGTTTCTGTTGTAGAACTAAATGAAAACATATTTATGACATATTTACAAACATAACATATTTAACATAATTCTTTAGTAATGAGTTATTAAGACTACAAAGCTACTTCTTTTTTTAATAATTCAAACCTATTAGGTTTTTAAGAGTTTCATAAATTAAGTTTCATAAGTTAGGGATAACTTATTCAACTTCTTGTAGTGTATGCAACTTAAATGTGCTTGTATGATAGCATCAAAAATACGTTTCTGTCCTCACATCCGTTCTAGTTATTTTTTAAAGCATTTTATATGAATTGGTATAAGGTATAGGAAAGGTAAGGGAAAGTCTGAAGCCATAGATGGCAACCCAACCAGCCTAAATGTCATACATTCTTTAAATTTTTTACTTTACTTTTTACTTTATTGGCTCGATAAACATCATAAGCAATTTATAGGGTCTACTTTACTATGTTTTACACTTTTAATTAGGATGACATTATATAATCGTTAATAATACGACCTTTAGGATAGGGTATCTTTTATATATTGGCATTATCTCAGAGTAAAGAAGTAATTAAGTCATTAGGCTAATTCCCGGTTCTGGTATCCGTATCCGTGGGAATATATGTAACATATATGTTAAGAAATCATCTCCGACCCCATAAATGCAATGGGGTAATAAAATAAGCAACAAAGTGCATTGCAACACACTCGCAATACTTGTATAATTCCTCATTAAAAAATAAATACCAGATTACAATACCATGCCTTCCTATTTACACAATTATCTCAGTATGAGAGTGTAAAATTACTAAAATTCAAGCAACAAAAGCATGCCGAAGCATTTTCATTTTCTTAATTGACAAAGGGCCCTGCATTGAACTGAAATAAATCCTGTGGCTCGGACGGACCAGCTTATTACACAATTCTAGCCTCTCGAACAATAGGCCCCAATAGAGCGGGGGCCTTTGAAGAGGAACCATAACGAGTATTTTCCATTTATAATTCTCCAAGTCTATGCAAAGTACTGCACTCGGCTTTGTTCTATTTCTGTCACTGGACAAGGCCAGATCGTAAAAAAAAGCTGTGGAAAGCAGGAAAAGTATTCGTGCAACAAGAAACTCAAATTAAAAATTCCAGTGTCATTTGTGCATGGTTTGTGCTCGCATTAAATATGCAAATTCAATTTTTTTTATTTCTGTTTGTGTTCTGCGAGGGAGTCAATAGAAAAGCGAATAAATAAATAAAAGAGTGTCCGGACCAGAGCCTCACCGGAAATGGTGGTCCGGGAAGGAAAAAATTTGATAATAAAAGATGAAACTAGGGTGGGTAAAGAAAGGCCTTAGAAACTAATTGTTTTAACTGAAAGTTTAGGTGAAGTTCTTGATTTTCTTAAACTTTAAGTTCAAGAAATTTCAGGCTATACACTATACATTAAACTAGTTTTCACAAAAACTTTTTATGACTTAAACAAGTTTATCAGACTTTCAATAAAAAAATGATTTGAGATTTTCCATTAATATTTAAAAATGAAGACTTGAATGTTTAAATAAATAGAAACAAAACATACAAGTTGTTGTTCTGAAACTTTCAGGTAAAGAGAACGGGTGCGAGTTCTGGGCAACAGTAAGAGCCATTAGGAGGACCGCCCACGTCCAAGACTCCTTGGCGAGCTTCCGTCTAATTAAAAATTCCATAAAATTCCGCACTGCAAGAGCCGGAGGAGAGGACGAGGATGAGGCGGCTGGGTGGCAAGCTGGGGCCAAGCTGCAGACAAAGGCTGCTTGCAAATCAAAAATAAAACATAAGTCGTCCTTCGCCAGGACATCATCTGCATTGAGGGGCTACTCTCGCAGCGAGCCGTCTACTTTTCGGCGCAGCCGTTGAAACTTTCCACCTCTTTTAAAGAAGGATGGGTGAGAGGTGGAGGTGGGTGGAGGGAGGATGGAGGTGAGCGGCTGTCTGTCCTGGCTGTCTGTTGTCCTGGCTGGCTGCCTTGCCGAGTTCATACATAATTCATTCGCCAGTAGAAGCGGCAATTTCGGGCAACCGAGGCACGCCACGGCGGGGATGATGATGTCCCAGATCCGCCTACTGTTCTGGGTTTGTCGTTAACCAAACAGTCGGGTCCTAAGTGCTCCGGGTCGGGTCGGGGGAGAGGGCCGAGAGCCGGAAGCGCGTTCAGGCGATTCCTAGGCGGCCGCCGCTACCCACCCGGCCCGCAGCTCGTTGTTTATTATAATGGTTTTTGCGGTTTTTAGGCACACGCCCAAAAGTTTAGTTTCGGAATTTTATAATTGCCGTACGAATACACTTTAAAGCCACGATTCACGGGTGTTAAAGGTACAATTTATGGACTCACATTTGTATTCTTTGTCGCAAGTCTAGAATGTAGAATTCAGAAACTCAGTAACAAAACAGTCGGGAGGTCTAGTAAGCTCTGAAACTGTGGAGATAAACAGACTATATGTGCGGACAGTAGTAAGGACACACGGACAGGATCGTGATTGAGAAGTATATGATTTCAAATTTATATATATTTATATAATATTTAGGTGCTTCAAATAATATCAGAAATATGTTTCTCAATTGTTTCTTGTATTATTTGTAAAATAATATTCAAAATTTATTAAAATATGCATCTCAATTCTTTATCTTATCGTTGGGAAGAGACACTTCCTACCGGCCAGTTTCTGTTTCCTATCGGAAGTGAATTTGCAAAATTAAACGAAATATTCTTTAATGTTTTTTGTATCAGCTTTTTTCCTTTCAACTTCAAACAAAGTTTAAAGTAACCACAACAAGCATTAAAGCGCATATTTGTTCAGGAAATGGATATCCTGAAAAAATCGATCCAGTTGGTTTCAACCGGCTGTGTAATCCGAATTATTTCATCTCTTAAACTTTAAACTTCATTGAGTGTTTTGAGGTAAAAATGTAGAGACAATCCCACCCCTTCTTAAGCACTTGTCGGTACGAGAAGCAAGGTGCATGCTACATGGCACACTCGCATGATAAATGTCTTGTGGCACTTGTAAGTAAGACGACTTCTTGCCGGGAAGCCATCAATATCAATTTCTGTCTGGCTCTGCCACTTTCACTTTGGCTGGCCTGGCTGCTTACAGCGGTGCCTGGCAGCCGTGCTCTGGCAAGGACTCGCAGGACTCGAAGTTTCGGTAGTATGCACACAGCGTTTGGCCTTGTCCTGCAGGTGTGCTTAAGCCCAGATCGCTCTCGATAAGCCGAATTACCAGCCAGCAAGTCAGCCAATCCCGCTGCCTGACGTATCCTTGGCGGGTGGCGAGGGGAAGGACTGGGTGCCATTTATTACGCCCAAATTAAATCATTTATTTCGGGAGGTTAGCCCGAATGCGGGGCAATTTGTATTAAATGCGAAATGACTTGCCACTTGGCAAAGTGCCTCTCCATTAGGAGATGGAATTCGCAGCTCTGATTATGGCTTTGGCGTCCTGCAGCGTGCATCCTGCAGCCTGGCACTGGGTCCTGTGTTTGAGCAGGACAAACAGAGTGCAGAAAATTGCAAATATTTGCCCCGGGCACAAACCAAACAGTTAGCTTTAAGCCTTTGCCACTTGACCTTCCCTTTTTCGACGCCACTGCGCGCATTCACCAAGGGCCTGCCGTCCCGCTGACCCTCAACCCCTCAACCCCCTAACACCCAACCCCCCGCCCCTGACCCTGACCCTCTGATCCCTGTGTGGGAAAACGTTTAATCGTTGACAGAGCATGAAATTCGACGAGATTGTCCTGTGATTGATGGTGCGGGTGCCAGAGGACAACGCCCCTCGGATATCAGCAATGAAATATAAGTACCTCATACAATAGACGTAATACTGACGGCGAATTGAGCAGTCGTTGGGTCATGTGGAGCTCGCACTGACACTTGACAATTGTTGCAATTGTGGCACTTATGGGGTTGCTGCACACGATGTACCAGAGCTTTAGCGGAATCCTTTAAATGGTTATCAGATACAGGGATAAACGGCAGGGGTGGAGAGCTTTCTATAGCATCTGAGTTCTGTTTGAAAAACTCTCAGAGATAGAAGGTTATGTAAATAGGAAAGGATTCTTTAAACTCAAACAATCTCTTAAAAATTCAATCTCTTAAAAAACGTAAAACTTTCGTAAGACAAACGGACAAACATGCGGACACACGGACATCCCCAAAATGTTGAATATTTACGGAAGCTCTTAGATCAGGACGATTATGAATGCAGTATGTAAAATAGACATGAAAACTTTAAAATTTATGTTCCTGTTGAGCAAAACCTCAAAGAATTCTCAATGTCCTTGGTCCTTCCATCAAAAGTTGAGGTCCTTGTTAAGCCTAATGGTCTAATTGCATTGCCAATGGCGGTTCACTGACTCAAATTGAATTGATATTGCGATTTAATAAAGCGAATAATTCGCGGCAAGCTGTGTCCACAACAAGGCTTGCCTTTTGCCAGGTCGGGGCCGGAGTGGGCCGCCAGGACGATGGCAGGATGATGGAGGCGAGCGCAGATGTTGCCTCTTGACAAATGAATGTTGAGCATGACGGGAACATTTTAAAATGTTTCGCTGTTCGGTTGTTCTTGCTCTGTTTGTACTCCTCGAGCTTTTCATCCGACGTGCATCCACGTCGATGTGTGTGAGCGTGTGTTCGTGTGTGTTTCCAGGACAAACAAGGGACAGGACTCTGTGGGGCAGGGCGTGTGCACTCGACGGGAAAATGTGTCTGAAAATTTAAAGAATCGTGAAAGATTCAAGGCAGCCTGCAATTGAATTGCGAAAAAGTTAGTCCCAAAGTTTCAACATTTCAAGTTAAATTAGGAAACATTTTTCCCAAAACTCGGCGCCTAATTGTATTGTAATTGCAGACTAATTATGATTTCCAACAAATATTTTAATGGCCGTACAGGGTAATTAATTTTTACTCACCGTTTGTCCATCGCAGTTATCCATTCCATTGCCATGTTGATGGATTTCGTTAAAGTTCACTTTTCGCTCAAAACTTTCAGTCGTTTTTAAACAAATTCAAAATGGAAAGCACTTTTAAAAACCGCAAACCGAATTGTGAAGTCGGGACACAACTTGAACGATTTATGGTTCGGAGGCGGAGGAAGAGTCCAAAGTTCTGGAAATTAATGGCAACTTTCGGGGCCAGAAAAGCGAAATCAAAACACCGGAAAACTGCGCCCACGCACTTTGTTTGTCGCCACCTGGAGTCGCGCTGTAGTCCTCAATTTGCGATTCCCTTTGAAGGTAGCATGCCGCAGATTGGCAGTCGTTTCAGTTGCCACTTTGCCGAGCTTGGCCCCAATCCGCTTTTGGCCGGGCCTCGGAAGGGGTAAGAGAGAGTAACTTGTTGATTACGCAAAAGTTACCAAATAGATTTTAATTCGAGTTTTCAGTTAGTTGCTTTTGGTGGCTGGAGATCCCGTGCATCTGGAAAGTTAAATTGGGCAAATGTGAAACACAGTTGGCTTAGTGTTGGCCAGGAATTAGTTTAAACTCCCGGCAAAGTGAGTGCCGAGCAGCCCGAGGCGCCTGGGCGGGCCAGCAAATGGAATCTAATATAATTTATATGGAATGCCAACAGCAGATGTAAAAGTTTTCCTCCTTTATACATGTATTTTTTCCAGCTACCAACTAATGTGGACTGTTATTGTCCGTCTTTCCGAAAAAGGGTTTTCAACGCCGCCCCTCCACCGTGCCCAGGCCCTGCGGGTTGCGGGCCGTGTGTGTGTTGCCAACTGCTGACAGCTGCCCAGAGGCCCTGGTGCCCGGTGCCGGGTGCCTGTGCTTGTGTGGGTGCGGTATCTGGGTCCCTTAACAAAAGCAAATGTTATGAGTAAGCTTTGATGCCAGCAAACTGGCCGGGAACTAATCTAACAATAGTTCTCCAGATAACAATAGATTACCCATACGCGCACACACTGCGTATACTTAACGGGCTGTCAATAGGCAAACAGATTTCCCAGAACGGCCAAAGCCAGATCGCACCGTGGTCATAACCAGGATCTCGCTGTTGTTTACCCGCCCGCTGCATTATCTATATCTATATCTGTTGCGCACTTCACTTCTGCGTCAATGGGAAAAACATAATTTATACTTCGCGACCACGAATGCGCGCCATGCCACTGCATTGTCACGAAAAGTGGAACTGCAGGGCGGACAATTACAGCTGTCGGCTTGATGGGACGTCAGCCTGAAGAGTCCCCAGCTCTGGCTCATGAATAATTAAGCCAGCCAGGCAGCCTGCCGTTGAGTATACGCCACCTTGGCCAGGCCAGCCAGGCTGCATGACGTCTCTCCCCCGACGAGATAAGTCGGACATTGTCGATATCGGTGATGTCGATGCCTGCGTGGGCAGGACTCGATAAGAGCGCGCTATCGGCGGTGTTCCGTAAATGGTGTTCCCAGTTTCTGTCGCCGACTATCGGGCCACAAAATGCAATTAGTATCGGGCGGGGGGTCGCCGAAGTTTACAAATCGCTCAGGAAACAGCTGCTTTCAGGTAATATCCGACTTAGTTTTTAATTAAACTGCAAGCCGAAGGCGCAACTTTTAAATGCAATTGATGTAATTCCCGTTTCCGCTGCACCCGGGCTGCCCCACCAAGGAGTCCTCCAAGCCAAACCGACATTGTTGGGGGATTAAAATCGTTCAACTTACAGAATCTTCAAAAGAAGACAAACCCTCGAAAACTAAATCAGATCTCTTGAGATTCAAGAATCTCGAATCTATTTGCCACCAAACTTGAAAACGAATGTCAGTGTGTTTTTTTAGGATTTACCAAAGCACAGCACTCGAAATTTTAAAATATCGATCACTTCGACGTCACTTTCGGAACAATTCCAGTCTTAGAACCGGTTACGGGAATCGGTTACTTTGAAAAAAGTCCTAACCACTTTGTAGATACAATTTTTGAGAAGGCATTTCAGTTCTGAACTTCCTCTGAGGCTCCCAGCTCGCACGTCCGATTCACATCTTAGTCGCGTCGCAACTGTTTGGCCGAGTGCCGAATGCCAACTTCCGAGTGGCGAGCTCCTAAAGTCCGCACTGCGCTCTTCACCACACTTCTGTCCTGCGCCTAACAGGTGAGTTTCCGTGCGGCTGGGTGGCCGTCGAGGGTGCAGGTGGCTGGTGTGGTGGTATGGTGGGTTCCCAGCCCCCGCGTCGGTTCGGCTCGGTTCTGTTTTGTTGTGTGTCCCCAATTCGGGGGCGGTCTGTTGAAATTACTCATCGCCGCTGACTGCAGTGTTGACGGCTGCGGTGCGGTATTTTTGGCCTTGTTGTTTTGTCCCGCCCCTCCACTCCCCAAAATCCCCACACTCCACCCCCAATTCTAATATTTTGGCGCGTTTTTAGCAACAAGTTTGGCAAGTCCTTCCAACAGTGGGTTGAATCCTGCACAGAGTAAATGGAAAATCCTTATGACTCACAGTTGTTGACTTTCAAGAGGATTTTTAGATACCTAGATGCGATAACTGGGTTAAATACTATAAATTGGTTATAAACTATAACTTGTTAATTCAAGAGGATTTCATTTTCATGTTTAGTATTTTAATGTAATGCTTTTTAAATTAGCTCTTTCAGTTACATATATTATTCAAAAAACTACATGGCTATGACTTTTTTCATATTAATTTTTATATAAAGTTTTTTTTATTTATGTTATATTAGCAAATAACTTAAAAAGGAAATTATTTTCTCGTAAAGTATTAAAAGAGTATGAAATGAGTATGAATAATAAGGAATGCTTTACTACTTATAAAATACTATTCAAACCATTCCTAGCCATTTAGGGCCAAGGAAGTAGAATAAATAAATAATTGGGTATTTTTAGGATTTTGATTTAAATTGATTAAAACCTAAACTATGATCATTAAAATCTTTATCCTAATAAAAAATATTTAACTAAAGATTTCTACGTTTATTTCCAGATACAAGTATACAAGGACACCTTAAAACATAGAAGCCATAGCTAGTTCCGGTATGTTCTAAATACCAGATAAGCAAATTGTTAACGCTAATGTCCAATTTATTTTTGGAAAATTATCAAGAACTAAACATCAAATAGCATACATATATAATAAATACATATACAAACTAAAACAAATCATTATTATCTAGATGGCGTTATCGAGAGTTTATTCCTCACTTACGCGGAGGCAAGCCATCAAAACAGAACATGTGGCTGCAACATTTGTTGCCTCCTGGGGCTCCTCTCTGGCGTTCACTTTGAAACAAACTGTTGAGCGTTATTTTGGTGAGTCGTCGCAGTGGGCGGAGACTTCAACAGGCAACTGTCAGCGGGCGTCCTCTGCTCCGCCACACACTTGCCCGGAATCGCACATAAAGTGAAATCGCAATGCGAAACAATCAACTTGTCAATTAAATAATGCACGCGGCGCAAGCCAAGCCGGCGTGTCGGACAGGACACTGCACGGGCGTCGCGGACATGAGGGACAATCGGACTGGACTGGACGGCTGGCTGTCACCAGCAGCAAATGAATCAACCGATTCACTCGTGTGGGAAACTGAAAAGGTGCGAAAATGCTATGGGTTTCCTTTGTTTTCCTCCTGTTTTCGCACTTTTCCTCGGGCTAACCGTTTCATGGCGTTGTTGTGGTCGCTGGCACAATATTTACGGCACTCTCGAGTGCCTTTATTTCCGCATGAATCATTCCCAGATCCAGACCAGAGCGCGTATAAATTCCTTGCTGTTCCTGGTTGCCTTTCTTTTTCCGTTTTTCGTGTTCCCGGGCGGTAGTCGGGGGGGCTGTTCGTGTAGCATTTTTTATGAGCTCTCCCCATGTCGTCGGGGCGGCCATCATAGGCATTTTTTCGGGCCGGCCGCCTGGCAATGAAATTCCGGGCATTTTACGGCGGCTTTGCCTGTTGAATTTGTCATCACACGCTGAGCCGGCCCGTCAGGACTCCATATTCCGTCAGCCGTAATTATGATAAATGCGTTCTTAATAAACCCAGCTGGTGTTAAAGACCGGAGCTGTGGTGCGGGCCTAATGCATTTTCCTTCCTCTATGAGAGCAGTGTTCTAATGGCATTTCCCGTACCCGACTTGGCCATTAGGACCGACATGCTGTTGCACGTTGATCGACCCGACAAGGATGTTTTCAAAGTCACTGTCCCGGTCGTCTGTCCACCTGCCAGTCACTGGAGCCCTGGTACGTGTTTATGTCCTGATTGCACTTGCTTCTGATGTCACTGGTGTGTGACGAGCCACCTGGTCCCGTACCTGCATTAACGGTTATTCAATCAACGTTTAACGTAAATTGCCTATTAAAGCTGCCCCTTTCGCACAAAATTGCGAGTGTTTGTGTGTGTAATATACTCGTGTAATTTGATTAGCTGATAAACGAGGTAACCAACACACGTGCCCGCCACTAACTTGGCTTATGGCGCGACCACATTCATGTAGTGACTAGATAATGAAGCACCCACCCGACCTTCAGTACCTCGTTCTCCCGTACATTGGCGCTTGGCTAGTATTATGTAGCACACTTTAGGGGGCTTGGGTGGACTTGGGAGGGCTTTGGCCCCCGAAATGGGTGTCTGGGGATCTGTGTCCAATACATGTTCACAACTTGCTGGACAGGCAATTAAATTTGCTAAAGCTAAAAGGACCTCCTTAACCAGTTTAAAATTGTCCTGTAAAGTAAAGGATTTGATGTGCTTTTATAAAGAGTTTATTAATCGATTAGAACAGTAATAAATTAAAAAAATACATGGTGCGTTAAATAGTTCCTCTTTGTCTCTTTCTGAAGTTGAAATTATGAGTTTTGAAATGCATCTATCTATAATTGTAAGAGCTGTCAGAGGTGTAGATAAATCTGGGTTGCCAGATGTATTTCCAACATAAACTAATCAATTAAATGCTTTTTCGAAGGGACTCGTGAAATATAATGACTAATGACTAAATGACTTTAATAAATGAAATAATGAATATGAATATAAAACTTTTCCCATACAAACATACCGGATTAAATCGGCGAGTTTTCAATTCATTTTCATTATAATACCAACCATAATCCGAGCTTATGTGTGGGTTTCCAGCTCCCAAGCGCTTCCCAGCCGAACGTAATTTTCCAGCTATTACCAACCAAATCCCAGTCGATATCCGCTATCTGGCAAATCCTGCAAATCAAAAGTTAATAGACGCAATGAAGTCTCTGTCATTTGCATTCAACCAAAAACTTGATTATCCGCGCGATTTACGAAGCGCAATTGTGGGCGGACACAGGAGGAGGCGGGCAAGGACCATCGCGGCGCTGACGATGTGCGGGGGCGGAATGGGGCAAACTGTGTGCTTAATGAGCTCAGTGAAATGTGTGCTTAAAATTAACTTTTAGCGAGCTACACAAACTGTCGGGCAGACTGCGTCTGTCGTAGCTGCAAATTGTCCCTGAAGTCCTGATGTCCTCAGTCGTCAGTCCGCAGTCGCTCCTGGCAGCTGTTGCTCAGCCAGACATGGTTCATAATTACGCATACAATTTGGCAAGCAGCTTAAGCCAGTCGAGTCGCAGAAGGGTTTCTCCACTGCCCGGGACTGCTTTAATAATTAAGGCTCTGGAAAATCAAGGCATCGTGCAAAGGTCCCAGGGCAAGTGGGGATACAGGGCAGAACCTGCCCTGTCAACAGTTCTGACAAACATTATTGCAACCAAGAAGGACAAGCTTCACAAATATAAACATTAGATGTCTAGAGATACAATAGTTTAGCCATAACAAATGTTGAAAGTTTTGAAAAAAGGTTGGATTGTTGAGTAAAAAAGTAAATCTCTTTTGAGAGTTTTTCAGTTAAAACTCTATTTACTATTTAAATTTTAAATAGTTAATAGTAAGAATAAGTTCTTTTCGTTTAATATTAAGTACAACTTTAATTTTATTCATATTTCCCACTTTTTATGTCGAAATTTATTTATTTATATCCTTTAGTTAATATTAAGAATAAGTTACTCTTTTTTATTACATTTCGTTTAATATTAAAAGAAACCTAAATTGTATATATCTCTCTCAAATATTTAAGATACAACTATCTCTATCCTATACTCGTATAGCCGAGAACTGAAAAATGTTGACATTTGCATTGAAACGTCCAGAGACTGCAGTATTGCCACTCGCAAAGAGAAAGTCCTGGGACACTAAAAAACTAATTTCTCGCTTTGTTGAGCATAATTTTATGCAATTGTTTTGAGATTGAATTTCGAAATGAAAACCGGCTGGAAGGCTGGCTGGCTGGCTATCAGGAGGAGGACCCGCATTATGAGTGCCACTTTGCAAGCGAATTAGCATTTTGGCCCCCATTTTCCTGCTGCCTGGAAGGCGGAAGAACTGGAGGCCATCAAAGTCAGGGCAGAGTCCAATTAATCGATTGCAGTGCGCTTTTATGGGCATCTGGATGCAATTAAAATGCGTCCTAACCGCCACCAGACGACGTCACATGGCGAATGCTCGACGGTCAATTTCGACTTTAATCGCTCTATAATTGGATTAATTAATGTTCGGGCTTCTGGCTGCCGAGCATTAATGCCTTTATGTAGCCCCACCCCAGCCCACCCTTTTTGCTTCCACCTGCCTTTGTCCATTCCTGAATAGGTTTTGGTTGCCACCTTGAGGTGGCAGGTTCAATGGCGTTCGTTCCGTTGGAGCTTAATGGGTTCTTCGACTGCTCTGCCAATAGAATTGAATCGCACGGATCGGGTGCATTGAACGGGGAGCACCATCTGCTCTATCTGTCGTCTACTGGTTACTGGTTGCTGGCTACTGGCATTGGGCGGAGCACAAAAAACGGAATTGGAAAACCGAAACCAATTTACATTTTGTTTACCTTTTTGCTGCACACCTTTGTAGCTACACTGGCAAAAAGATTTCCATACTTGTCCAAATAGTGCGAATAGGTTGTAGCTATTTGGGCCGAAAACATTACAGACCAAACGCCAAATTAATATGGTATGTATATACGACGATGTTTGCTCATACCTATACCATGCCCGGGCTTGGATTAGGATGATTTTAGAGTTTACATCTTTCTTGAGTCTTTTTTAGAATATTTATTAGATGTAGATGTTTGTTGTAATCTTCTTGATTAATATATTTTGGAATATTTATTAGTAAAACTTCTTCACGGAACTTACTGAAAATTCATCTCTTATTTTTAGACAAGGCAAAGGATTCCGGATGTATTCCCCGATTTTAAACTAATATATTTTTTCTGTGCACCTCGCCTTCGGTTTCGGCCACTTTATTCTGGCTTTGACTGGCTGGAATTTATCGCTTAACTCCACATAGCAGAGGTAGTGGAAACGGGTAATGGGATAGGAAAAACTGAAACGTTGGGACTGAGTGTGTAAGTTTTAATTTTATTTTCTCACTTCATTTGGAGGGTTCTGCTTTCGCTTTCGTTCTAGGTCTCGCTTTTGCTTTCGCTTTTGTTGTAAAAAGGCGAGTACAACACTTTACATAGATTTGCATAAGCGCCTGGCGACTTGGGCAACCTGTCCGGGCAAGTTAATAAACTGGCAGCGCACTCCTTGCCGTCCTTGCCTAGGCAGGCGCCTTTAAAGGGAGGCGTCGCAGCCGACAGCCGGAGACGCCATTAAAGCCTTCTTGGGGAAACTTGAACGTGGCTCGGGTGCTCAGGTTTTATGGCTGTGGAATCTGATTGCGGATGGCGCCCAGGTGTGACGCGATGCCTGTCAGGCGGCTGATTATTTGTAGCTTATTGCGCTAATGCGACGCTTATCGCATGAAAATCGCATTAACATCGTTTAAGGAGAGGACCACGCGTCCTTGGGCCCACGCTTACAGCCCAGAACCCACATCCTTCGCCCGCAGCCCACTCCAAGTCTGTTTGATTAGCCCGGACCTTGGAGGACAAACAAATAATGTGCAAATATCGCAGTTGGCCTGCCCAATGTTTGCTTATTTAATCAAGGCATCCCGGCTGCCGTTAAATGTACAAATATTGGCCCAGAATAGGAGTCGGTTGCCCGACCAAGGCCGACTGGCCACGCGTCCGGGTCCGGGTCCGGGTCCACTAGCAACTTCACTTGCGTCTTTATAAGTGCTTTCTCCGCAGCCATGCAAATCATTGTGAATTATTCACGCCCTGCCTGGGCAGCTCATCAAGGACGAGCTGGCAGCAACCTATTAGCTAGAGAGCACACATCCTCGGGCCTACCGCCAGCACATTCGGCCTGGCAGCTTTGGCCTTGGCATTAAAGTTTCGGACCATTTGGTTTTGTGGACTGTCAACGGCTTCATTTATGCCTCCCGTGCCGCATGCCCCAAAACTACAACAACCAAGATGACGAAGAAACCGGAGCAGGAGCAATAAAGGAGTCTGTGCTACGTGCCGCCATCCAGAATATCGCCAAGATGTGCGTGCCTCAAGGACCTTCTGAAAAGAAAACAAGAAGGAAAGCTGGAGGAAGCGATAGTCCTTTGATACCCACTAAGTGCTTGATTGTGTGGATTTTAGCATATTAAGCTTTATTGTTTTTGATATTTATAATAATTTAATATTATATCATGAAACCAAACACTCTTTTTTAACAAAATTGTTAAGATTCAACAACTTAAGCTTGATAGACTTTATAACTATATTTTGATAAGGAAGTTCTTATTTTAAATACATAATCTGGATCAGAATAAGGTACAAGTATTAGACTAAATAAAAAACTTTCATTAGGGATTTACTCAAAAATACTTTAATTAGCGTAAATGATTGGCGTTGAGTTCATGTGAACTTGCAAAGTGAAGATGTAGGAAGTTACACAAAGGTTTTACCAAAATGTAGTCCTTAAAAGTTTGTAGAGGGAATTCCCGGGCGTGTATTCTTACCAGAAACACGATATACCCTGCAAGACTCTCAAGAAAAACTACAACAATGGGCGCCTCTCGAACTGTCGCGTTTGATGCGCTTTTGATAACTTGTTTGAGTTTGGTCTGAGCCGGCTGACATCTTTGTAACTGCCAGCGGAGGACATGCCGCGTGACTTGACGCCCGATCCGGCTGCTATCAGGTTGATAAATAGTTGTGCTGGCATCCCAAGCATCTCGGGGCCTTTGGTGAGCAGCCTCCTTGAGTTACGAGAGCCCTTGAGAGGATTTAAATTAAAAAGCGTCTGCCAACCGATTTTTTCTACCTTTCGAGATGCAAGTCGGACCGCGTTGGACGGCCAAAGGCGACCCAGCGTTGTGTTTCCTCACTTTTATTTCGCATGCAGCTGTTGCAGTTCCCAAGGTTCGCCTTTTTGTGTTTACATTTTATTCAATTTTGCAGAAACTGCAACTTTAAAATGCGGTGAGCTTTACAACTAATAGAGCGGAAACAGCAATATTGCTTACAGGCGGAGATTCTTGATGAAGGTTGTTCTGATTAAATTTGAATAGATTTTACTCTAAAATTTAAACACGTGAAAGGCTTTTCCCTTAAAGCCATCATCATTCAACTAATTGTTAATAATCCAAAATATCTAGCAGATCATGGAAGTGGTCCTATCATACAGGGCGTATGCGTAATATGCCCGACAATCAGGGCCTATTTTCATTGGTTTTCGGGTATAGTTTAAATGGCTCATTCGGTGTCAAGTGTGTAACGAGCACCCATCGATGTTTACGGCGAGGATTTGTCCATAAATAATTCATCGAATAATGTAACAAAAGTGCGTCAAGAGCCCGCGCCCACTGCCTCCCACCCGCCACCGCCTGGCAGTATTGAATTACATGAGGGGACGCGTCTGGCGCACTTCGATAGAATGGAAGTCTACTTTTTATGGCACCCCGGGGAAATGACGTACTATGAATGCCAGTTTAATACACAAAACTTTGACAATATTGTCGCACAGTTAACACGGACACTGGGCCTGATACACATGCACTCCCACACGCGCCCTGGTCCGCACCAATACATCGGAGCCGGGCAACAGACATGTAACCAGACAAATGTGCGAATAAATTGCTATTTTTGTGCCGCTTGCGTCTATTGTTAGCACGGAGTACCGGCCCCAGTACACCCACATGCCCGCGGACGAATGGCAAATAAATGGCTGTTATATCAGCAAATCGATCATTTTTCCGCACTAAAGCTCAAATCATTGACTGGCTTCACTTAGGCCATCATTAAGATTTCAGGCAAATGGATGCGGTGTGTATCCGCGGAGGTCCTGCGTCACCCAAGACTGGCACTGGCGAACATTTATCAAGTGGCTGTCCAAGGACTGGCAGGTCCACGCCGGCCTATTTGCCATCCTTGGCCCCAAGAAGTAGGCAACAGTTTGTGGGAAGAGCTTTTGGCCATGCCTGATTAATTACCCGGCGCCTGCCGTCATTTGCATGCATTAGCAGCCTGTAAATTGAAATCAAAACAGTCCACTGTCGAGGAGATAAATCCAAAGCCCCCTGTTACGAGCTAACTTCCCCCTTGTTCCTTGAAGGCCGTTTACTAAAACAAAGCCCATCAACCGCCACCTCCTCAACTGGTTTTATTTAAGTTTCGCGCTTTGTTTTTATTTGCCTTTAATAGGCGGACGATGGAAGTCCTCGTCGACCACCAACCAGCCCCATGGTGGCAACTTCGGGGGCCGCCTGTTTGCTTTCACATTGAAAAAGTTTTTCCCGACGCTTTCTTCGGAGGCAGCGGCTCATAAACCAAGGGGCCGGGCGCAGATTCTCAGGAATCCTGAGCCTGAGGATTCCTTCCACCCAGGTGCAAATCAGGGGAGTGGCACGAAGCCAGTCCGCAAAAGTTTCTCAACAAAAGGTCACTGAACAATTGACAAAGTCGTCGTACCGTTGCCACTGTCTCGGGGTTCGGCAAACGCCATTTAAAAAAGTTTTGCATAATAGTTGGCCCAGGCACTTTCCTACCTTTAAGTGCCCGTAAAGGCTGGGATTCCACCGATGCCAAAACAATGACGGCTCTTGCGCCATCCTAACCGAGGAAAAATCTGAAGAAAAGGCAACCAGGTGGGCGGTTCAAGCAAATTCAATCGATGTACGCTCAATTAAAAGTTTTAATGTGGATTCCTATTATCAGACTGGGAGCAGTTGGCACGTTCTAAATTTCTATATTTTCATTTTACTGAATTAAGATTTTTGAAATGCATTCTGTGTTACATGTAATTTTTGTTGTGAGTTTAAAATTCTAGTATTTTCATTTTAATGCTTTTTAGGATTAAAAGAGGAAGTTTTATACTTTATACAATATAATTAATTATAAAACTATTAACATTTTTAAAACAATTTTAAAACAACTGAAGTTAAATTTTACGTCTTTAAAAACCCAAATTTTTGATTGGTTAATTTGGATTTTTTAAGTTTCTGATGAATCAGCATTGTGTTATGATGGCAACGTCAAATAAAATATCTCACTTTAATATTAAACTAATCACTATATTAACACAAATTTTGAAATATTTATATTGAATTATAATTGTTATTATTAATTTTTATTATAATATTGACACACAAGGAAAATTGTTAATTATACGATACCTTAAACCTTGTATAAGCCTCCTGGGTATTTCTACAGCAAATTATTCGTAACTTACATACAAGGGCTAAAGTCCACCATGACAGAGTATCACATATTTAATTCAAAAAATGTAAACTGATAATTAAAGGTCATTAAAAGAATATGAGGAGAGTCGTCCCTCTCTGTAATGTTTTTTTTTATTTTGCTAGCCTACATTTTATTTAACTAACTAATAAGATACAAAATATTTATTTCAAGTATTTTTTTAATCCTTACCAAAAATGAATAAAACATTTTTTTTCTAGGTTTAAAAGTTTGATGTTTTTTGCGAAAAGACTTATCCAAAAATTATATTGCAAATTTTCAAAACAATATCCGTTACAAAATGTGACCAGGCGTCCGTTGGATAAGTGTTTTTATCTTGCCCGATTTTTGGTCACACCGCTTCCACAGTTCGTGCAACTATTGTACGAAAATAAGCAAAACAGGAATTTATTTTCCCAACAAATCGATAATTGCAAACGCAGTGCCGTTTCAATTGCAACAGAAACAGCAACGAAAATGTTGGTCAACGAAGCCAGGCAGATCCTGAGCCGTGTCGGCTCCTTGACGGCACGCCAGCAGGTGAGCGAGTGGCACCACAATCTTGCCATAGTTCTTGGGGGCTGGGCGGGGGCGTGTTTTGTGCGGTCTTTTTCTTTTGGCCAGTGCAGTTATATAAGATTGATAAAAGGAGATCAGGTGGAATGTTTCTGCTTTAAACATCGCAGAAAATCTATCACAGTAAACTAATTTATCCACGAACGTCGTGGTTATGTAAACGTTTTGCACTTGGCATTGCGTGATCCAACTGACATTACGTTCTCTCTCGATTCCCCATAGCTGCGGACTATTACCAATGGTACCGCCCAACTGGATCAACAGGCGCAGGCCAAGGAGGCCAAGGAGCCCCAAATCAAGAAGTTCGAGATCTACCGCTGGAACCCGGATAATGCCGGAGAGAAACCCTACATGCAGACCTACGATGTGGATCTGCGCGAGTGCGGCCCAATGGTGCTGGATGCCCTCATCAAGATCAAGAACGAGATGGACCCCACTCTGACCTTCCGTCGCTCATGCCGCGAGGGCATCTGTGGCTCCTGCGCCATGAACATTGGTGGAACCAACACGCTGGCCTGCATCAGTAAGATAGACACCAACACCTCCAAGTCGCTGAAGGTGTACCCCTTGCCTCACATGTACGTTGTTCGTGATTTGGTGCCCGACATGAACAACTTCTACGAGCAGTACCGCAACATCCAGCCCTGGCTTCAACGCAAGTGAGTAGACTCTTCCATGCTTAGACCCACGTAATTATTTTTTGTCCTTCTCTTTCAGAAACGAAGCCACCGAGCAGAAGGGCAAGGCCCAGTACTTACAATCCGTGGAGGACCGATCCAAGCTCGACGGTCTTTACGAGTGCATCCTTTGTGCTTGCTGCTCCACCTCGTGCCCCTCGTACTGGTGGAACGCCGAGAAATACTTGGGACCTGCCGTCCTCATGCAGGCCTACCGGTGGATCATCGACTCGCGAGACGAGAACTCCGTCGAGCGGTTGAGCAAGCTGAAGGATCCTTTCAGTGTGTACCGTTGTCATACCATTATGAATTGCACGCGCACCTGCCCGAAAGGCCTCAATCCCGGTCGCGCCATCGCCGAGATTAAGAAGCTGCTCTCGGGATTGGCCTCAAAACCGGAGCCCAAGCTGGAGACGGCGGCTCTGCACAAGTAATCTGACCGAACCCCTTTTTTGTTCTAAACCAGTTTGCTTCGCGTTCGCAAAGCTGTATAGACAGGACCTACGACCTCCCTGCTGATTTCGTTTTAATTTATTTAAGCTTAAAGTAAACGGCATTGTTATTGCAGTTAGTAAAGGGCGCGGAAATAAAAACGTATTGTGTATCCACTAGATTCAGAGACTTTTGAAGCAATTCATGGTGCCGTGGGGGAAGTTTCGTCGTTCATCTGAATATCATCTGCAGAGTAAAAGTCCTGTGTGACTGGGATGACGCGGTCGTTTGTTTCGTCGTCTTCCTCGTCGTGGCTGTCTGTGTCTTCGCTATCATCATTGGCTAAAAGACCAAGCTAATACAGTAACAAGTTTTGAATAAAAGGTCCGAAAACTAACCATCCTCATCGTCGGTTTCTATGCCCGGTATAGTTAGCATCTTCCCTAGAGGCTGCAGGTCAGTTCCGGCTGTCTTGAGCGATTCGCGCTAAAAAGCCAAAATGGTTACCAACTAAAATCGTAATTGCAGGACTAAGTGCTCACCCAGTTGCTGCGCTCGTCCTCGTACCGCCGAGTCTGCGCCTCCTCGCTAACCGATGCCGGAGCCATATCAAGCCAGTAGCGGTTCGCTACGGAAACTTTAAGCGAAGGAAAAAACGGAATCATGGACATGGCGTTGAGAAACAATTGTTCGTTATTTGTTATTGTTTGCAGACGCCTTTTTCGCCGTCGATGGCGAAGAATAAGAGTGTTGCCAGATGTAGCACAAGTCCATCTCTAATAGGTATCTCAATAACTCACGTTGCTCATAAAAGAAATCCATTTTCAGTTTGTTATTCTTATTTATTGACAAATTGTTTATTAAAAAATATCTATAAAAGTATTAAACACAAGAACACTGTAGTTGAGAGGACGCTGCCGATTTACTGGTAATATAGCTCCAAGTTCATGCCATCGTGGATTTCATCTGCGGAAAAGTTTTCGAAAATATAGTGTCAGATATTTTTCAAAGATTACAAAGACATACAGTCCGATAGGCGAATGGGATCCTTGTAGATTGTGTACCATTTCTTCAACACAATCTTTTCATGCTTAGTGCCTGTTTGTGCCGCAATGAGTTTCTTCAGGTCGCCGATTGTGTCGTCCGGATTGCACTTGACGCGAACCTGAAAAACCAGACAAGTCAGTCAAACAGTACCCGTTGCATATCTCCAGCGTTTCAATTACCTTTTTGCCAAGACGGTCGTTGCACGTTATTTCTATCATTTTTACAGATGCGGTTGAAATAAGAAGAGTGTTTTGTTGTGGATGCGAGCGGTGTAGCCAGATCGATTTGGTTTTATTATGTTAGCAGTATTTGGGGTGAACCTTTTTTAAAATTGTATTGAAAACTTTTCCTGCATTTACTGTTAAACATAATTATGATAAATGACACATTATTTGACACATAATAATTTATTTGTTCTTATAACTTATTTACGAAAACATTTCTTTAAAATATATTAAATATATCAAATTGTGATAAATCGATAAATAAACAAATGTAAGACAATCGATGTTTCGATACAATAATCGCTTCTGTGACCAGCTCTACGAAACGGCACCTTTGCTTCAGTTAAAACTATTTTTAAAACCGCCGTGACGCCAGGAAATACACAATATTTTTCGCTCACCAAAGTCAAAGGAATTCGTGAAGTGCTTAAGAACCTGAATGAGATAAAAGTATGCATATTTTTTGTGTGAACTGCTTAGAAAATTGCCTCATCGTGATTGTGATTTTGAGTGTGTTTGCGTGTGTGTGCGTGCCTCGTTCACCAACATGTTAGCCGCCGCTATGACGCAGCTGCGGAAAACTTGTTTGGGTTTCCATTTCACCGAAACCGAGTTGGCTTTGTTGCGAACCCATTTTTGGGCAGCTCGTTCGTATTGATTATCGCGTGTTGTTTGTTGATGGCGTGGTTGGTATGGACTCCCGAGACACCCCCACCCCCATTCCACCACCCACCGTTCAAATGTATGCTCAAAAGCCGGAGCGTTGGGTAGGCGATTGCCGTTGAGGAATCTCCAAGGCAAAATAAAGCCATAATTCTCGCCGCACTCCACGGTCACTGGCAAGCAATTCGCGAGCTAAATATGCTTCGTCTTATTTATAGAAGCGCTCTTTCTAGCTCGCCGACTCATCCCTCATTGCATTCTAATAAAAACCGGGCACTGCGCTCATTTCCACAAGCAGCGTGTTGCATAATTGGGCATTAATGTATGCTCAAAACTATTATGTGTGTCTTCCAAAAAGCACTCGAGCGTTAATCGGAAAGCTACGATTTAAGTGTGCCAGACGTTTCGTCATTGGCCTCCTTAAGAAAAACCCGGGGAGGTACAACATAGCCCATCTGCCTAATTGTAAACAACCCACGCCTTGTTGACGCACACAGGCCCTCGCAGACGGCGCTAAATGTTTATTCCAAATGAATCGCTGCCCATATTAACGTTTATGCTTGCCTTCTCTTCGCCACTTGCAGCCGAGCGACCTTTAGCGGGCCCTAAATCACGGAGAGAGTCGGATCATGAGTGAAGATACCTACCAGATAGAGACGCGACGGCGGTCCCGCTCCAAGACCCCCTTCCTGCGCTCCAGCTGCGACCACGAAAACTGCGAGCACGCCGGCGAGGAGGGGCATGTGCATCACCACAAAAAGAAGTCATCTGCAGCCCCCAATGTACAGTAAGTACCCCCGAAATAGAACCAGCTACTTTGCTTATCGCCTCACATGCCAGAGCTATCAAAAATAGGAGCATCCGGTGCCATACAGGGATTCCAGCTCCTGGCACGCAATTGGGATCCGTTAAATTAAGAAGGCGTCGGTTCGCGTCACAACCATTCCGAAAACAATAACCCCATGCGAAGACTCCGTACCAAGGCATGTGCGATTGTTTGCACCCATGACGTCACCTCCTTGTTATTCACGCTCGCCACAAATTTTAATTTCGAAACGGCAGTCAATGTGTTTGGGGCTATACAGGGTGCGGGCTTCGTCGACGAGCTTCGTTTGCTTTTGGCGCGCAATTCAGATCTACCCGAGCGACTGGGGAATCGACCGAACTTCGTTTTGGTTTCGTTGATGACGACATGCGGGGGTCCGCCGTTGGCCATCATAGATTTTTTTCACGTTAGCCACAAAAACGACTTGGTTGGGGCGGGCGATAGCTGTGGAATTGAAGGTCACCTAGGTTTATGAGCACATTTTTGTATTTTTGTTTTGATATGTTGCTTTGGGCAGCTTCTCATTGCCAGGGTCTGGTTCTCACTTATGCGCCTGATCTCTTTTTTCGTAGAACGATCGTGGAGGAGCATGTGATCGAGTCGAGCCTCAACCTGAAGGCCTACAACAAGGCCTTCGCTCAGCTGACCTCGGACTATTCCAGCGACGACATGACCCCAGGCGCAAAGCGTAAGGTGGCCACCACCAAGACCACGGTCACCACAGCCTTCACCAAGCGATCAGGAGGCGCCACGTCCACGCCGCGGAACAGGAGTCAGCTGGAGACTACTCAAAATACGCTGAACTCCGTGCAGGAAAAGCTGAACCAGTCGAACGGCAACCTTAGCTCGAACAATGTGAGCGACTACCTGGCTTACATTGAGTACAGGGATGCGGGTGAATACTGGAAGTGAGTAGTGCCATTGCTGTCAAAGATCATTAAATTAATGCTCGTTTTCCTTTCAAAGCAAAACTCCCAAGACGGATTACACCTATTCGGAGCTATCCCCCCATCGACGCCAACTGGCGCCAGGAATCGTGGCAATGCCTAACATGTCTCGGCGGAGCCTTGGAAACCATGACGAGCGCGTCAACTATATGGTCCAACAGAACCCGGAACAGGAAGAGTTCATTCGCCGGCGCTACCAGGCCAAGTACACCCAGCACTTAAACTACGACTCCGCCGACGAGCTGGACGCTACCCTTGGACAGAAGCAGAAGCAGAGCTGGTGGCTCGTTCGACTCATTCAGTTGGTGGTAACCAGCATCACCACCGTGTGGACTCGCATTACGAACGCTTCGGCCACGGAATCGAACGCATATCACACCTACTACACTAGGCGTCAGACCAAACAGCAGGGCGGCGTTCTGGCCCGGGCGGCCCAGTTCGTTGGAGGTGGAGTGGCGAGTCTGCTTCGCTATGTTTACATTTTCATTGGATCGGTGCTGAGTCTGGACACGTGGCTGCTGCGATCTTCGAATGCGGAAAACAAGTCCAAAAAGCGTTTCCTCATCTTGTTGCTGCTGCTGCTGCCCCTTCTACTGTTGACAGGTGAGTGACCTCCCGAGAACCATTTCCAACACACTGGCCGACGCAAAGTGAAATATGTTTGAGCGTGTGGCCCTGACCTTCAAGCGGATCGCCACCCAATGTCGTCCGTATTTCGTTCACCTCTATTGGATTTATTTATAATTGCGTCTAATCATCGACGGCATTATGACGTCATTAGACAGGAGGGCCATGAGATTACATATTTCACTTTGTCTCCGCCATCTGCCGTAGAGCAATACCTAATTCGATTCACCTTTCAGGTCTGTTCTATTACCTACACCCCAACGAATCCTTCCCACCCAAGTCCATAACCGAGTACACATTCACCCTACCTGAGTTGCCCAAAGTCAACGTGGGCGACTACCTGAACCAGGCCCAGTACGAGGCGCTGCGAACACAGGCTGCCGAGCATGCGGTGCGCGTGCGGGACTGGGCGGACGACTATTTGTTGTACCTCAGGACAATCGGCCAGAACGTGGTCAACAAGGGGCGCCAAATATTTCAGGCCGACGATCAGGTCTATTATGAGCGTGTTTAGGGAGCAATTGGAGCAAGGAGGCTATCGTTTTATTGTCGAGCTGCTGCAGCAGTTGCTTATATGATAGGATCTTGAGAGAAAACGCCTCTGTCCGCATCCACGAGCCCGTGGAACCTTCTTTATGAACAATTCAAGTACAAACTAAAGCATTTGGTCCGATTGTCGTCCGTCTGTTGTGTCCACAATTTGGCCCACCTATTATGTAGTTTTTGATTCCACATTGACCTCCTCTCATACACACACCACCCATCTACCCCATATTACTAACCCACACAATTCCCCACAAACCACAAAATGCAACATCACAGGCTGATGGGAGAAGGATAGAGCTCGCCGCTGTTCAGAATCAAGAATTTTTGCAATGATTGATTTGCAATCGTAATTGTTGTCAAACAACGTTTTTGTAGTTCGTTTAGTGTTTGCTTTGTAACAGTCTATACAAAAAATAAACGCAAACAATTTAACACCAAACAGTACACAGAATAGCTCGTTTTATTTGCCATTTGTTGGAATCTGCGAAATGGTAAGTGAAATGTAGAACAAGCATATTAGTTGGCCAGTCGTGAACTCTATCCTTCTGCATTTGTGTGTTGGAATTACCCCTTCGAAATGAACTTTCCCTAACCTTAGTCCATATGCCATTGCAATGTAGAAGGACTGCCAACTAATAGAGCTATGTTCTGCCCTCTCTCGGCCAGGCTGGTCGCTTTTGCAGGAGGACCAGCGTGTGGGCTACCTGCAGCGGGTTGAATTGTTGCTTCCTCTGCCCTTTACCCTTTTGGCTTCTCTCCAAGGACATCTTCTGAGCGCTGGAGCCACCGTGAAGAACTGGCTGCCCGTCGTAAAGATTCCCCAACAAGAGCCGGAAAACATAAAGCTCAACATAGCCAGCATTGAGAAGAACATACAGAAGGCCTTGACCGCGGAAGAGTACGAAAACATCCTAAACCACGTTAACAGCTACATGCAGCAACTGGTGGACCTCAAGCTGCAGCAGCACTCAGAGAAGCAGCAACAACTGTCCCCGCAGCAGGTGCAGGTTATTGTCCAACTGATGAAGGAGAATCTCCAACAATTCGCCGCCAAAACACAGCTCAGCGAGAAGGATCTGGCTGACTTGGCCCTTAAGGTTAAGCTTGAGTTGCAGAACTCGGGCGTGTGGCAATCCGAAGTGAAACTCACCCCCGCCAACTTGGAAGAAATCACCAAACTCATTAAAACGGAAGTAAACTTACATCAGTCCCATTACACCATCCAGTTGGAGCAACTGGACTTTGGGGCGCTGCTGGAGCGCATTCTGGGGGCTCCTGAGCTAGCCGATTTTGTGGATGCTCGCATCAACCTACGTGTACACCAGCTGGAGACCAAAGAGGGCTCCGGAAACATCGCTGCCGAAGAGAAGATAGAACAGTTGAACCGAGAGGTCGCCTTCATCAAACTGGCCCTCTCCGACAAACAGGCCGAAAACGCCGATCTCCAACAGTCGCTCAGCAGCCTGCGGCTCAGTCAGGAGGACCTGATAGAACGGATGCAACAGCACGAACTGTCCCAGGACCAGCGCTTCAGTGGTCTGCTGGCCGAAATCGATGCCAAGTTGGCCGCCCTAAACGATTCACAATTCGCGCTGCTCAACAAGCAGGTGAAACTGTCTCTGGTAGAGATTCTGGGCTTCAAGCAAGCTACCGCCGGCGGTGCTGGGAGCCAACTGGACGACGTAGACTTGCAGAACTGGGTTCGCAGCATGTTCGTGGCCAAGGACTTCCTGGAGCAGCAGCTTCTGGAGCTTAACGAGCGCACCAACAACCACATCCGGGATGAGATAGACCGCTCCAGCATTCTGCTGATGAGCGATATTAGCGAGAGGCTCAAACGTGAAATGCTTTTGGTGGTCGAGGCCAAGCACAACGAGAGCGCCGGGGCGCTTAGGGGCCACATCCGCGAAGAGGAAGTACGCCAGATCGTTAAAACCGTCCTGGCTATCTATGATGCTGACAAGACTGGCCTTGTGGACTTTGCCCTGGAGTCGGCGGGTGGTCAGATTTTGTCTACGCGTTGCACCGAGAGCTACCAGACCAAGTCGGCGCAGATATCGGTGTTCGGCATTCCCCTGTGGTACCCGTCCAACACGCCTCGGGTCGCCATATCCCCAAATGTGCAGCCGGGCGAGTGCTGGGCCTTTCAGGGCTTCCCCGGATTCCTAGGCAAGTCCCCACATAATATACTCCAAAACGAACTTACCTAAAATATCCCTTTGTACAGTGCTTAAGCTGAACTCCCTGGTGTATGTGACCGGATTTACCTTGGAGCACATACCCAAGAGCCTTTCGCCGACTGGGCGGATAGACTCCGCTCCCCGCAACTTTACTGTTTGGGTAAGACTTTCCCCGAAGGCCTTTATTGAAGAAATACTAAGATCACGGTCATTCTCTAGGGGTTGGAGCACGAAAAGGACTTTGAGCCCGTGTTGTTCGGCGAGTACGAGTACCAGGACAACGGAGCTTCCTTGCAGTACTTTGCCATCCAGAACCTGGACATTAAAAGGCCATACGAGGTCGTCGAGCTGCGGATCGAGACGAACCATGGCCAGCCCACCTACACCTGCCTATATAGGTTTCGAGTGCACGGCAAACCGCCTGCCTCATAACGTGTCCCCATTCCCCCAATCACTGTCAGGTGTACATAGTATGTGTGCCTTATGAAGGAAATGAGAAGTCAATAACTAAGATAAGGCTTTTAAACCTGTGCAGACTATGTAAAAAGTAGGCTATAGCTTTTAAGTATTTTTGTACCATATCGTAGGTGGACTGAAGTGCTTGCAGCCCGTCAGGTTATTTTGTATATACTTATTTGAATAATCGGGTCCTGCCCAACGTCCACGTTTTGTCCTACATTATTTATTTAGGATTAGTTTGCTTCTCTATGAAATCATACACCAGTTCCTTTAAGTCACCTCTAATAATATAAACATATATTATAGTTTTGCCATTGAAAGCGTTCTGAACTAAATAGTCATAGCTCGTTTAAGCCGTATGCTTGCTTTACACCTAAATTTTAAGCTACACTAAGGATATATATTGAAATGGCCAGAAATCTGAATCTTACTTAAATTGAATCCATTAAAAACAGCCCATTTACATCTGAATGAATCGCCACTACCAATCGAATGCAACCCACACATATCTGCCACAACTATTTTCAAGATATCCTCGTTTGTATACGTACACTATTTTTAAGAGTAAGCCCAAAAATAGTTTATAATCAATTTTTTGTTACTGCTTATAAGTTTACTTAATTGGTATAGTTTGCAGTTAAGTCGTTTGTTCGTTAAGGTCCACCAAAATCATGAAATAAATGCGTTGCACGAAGAAAAAAAGTGCTATTGGTTCAGTGTTTTGCAAAAAGGTGTCACTCATGCGCTAACAATGAATAAAAATTGCAGCAGAATCCGACGTGCTGGAAAAATTTGGAGTATGAAGTATGGGTATTATAAGACTAAAATCCATAAGAAAGAAGTTCTTAATTGCAAAATTAGTGCCTGTATTATCAAACATTGTCGCCCATCGGGCATCACTAAGATATATAACTTTTTATACCCTAGCAGATGGTATTGTGTTTGTGAGCATCTCCATCTCTGTAAAGTATATAATATATACTCCTGATCAGAATCAACTCCTTAGCCTATATAAGCTTGTCAGTCTGCGATATGGTCTACAGGTTTAATGTGTGGCGAACTAATATATTCCTCACAGATTTTTATGATCGTCCGCCAAGATCCTATACTGTCAAAATTCCTATTCCTATCCCATCTTGTTTGTTCCCAACAAGATAAAAGCGTGGAATTTTTTATAATTCATTATGGATTGGATTGATACTGAAATTATATAAAAATCATCTAACTATTATATACATTACAAAACTATTACTCTTAAGATGAGCTACATCGGTATTATTAAAATCCGATTTAAGTATATGTATCAAATATTAAAAACTGTTACTTACCTACAGTGGCTCCGTCCGGTTAAACAGGAATATAGAATAATTTAAAAGTTTACTCTAATAATTCGTACCAATTGCGACCTATTCTCAGTTGATTGTTTTTAAAATACAATGGATTTGTAAGAAAATTGTTTAATTATTATTCTTCATGTACATCAAAGGATTCGTTCTTTCAAATACGTCTTTCAATCTAAGTACTAGGCTTTAAAAAAAACAAACTTTCCCGGGTGAGCTTGTTTTTGAAAAACAAAATTCAAAATAGTTTTATATTTTTCCAACACTAATTAGTGTGCAAGAGGTATTTTTTGTGCGATTTATTCTTATGACGACTTGGTCACACTTTTGTAAAAGTGCATCTCAATATTTGTCGCCAATATTTATTATGCTACAAAACTGAAGAATAATTGCAAATAAAGGATCGTGATGGTTTAAAGTGAGCGACCAACAAACTATACAATAGTGCTGCCAAACGAAAATGTGATCTGAAGCTTTCCGCTAACAAACTAAGCAATAAAATTGAATAAAACAGGTACAATGCTTTGTCGCATTTTTTTGTTAGCGTAGCACTCTTTATATAAACAAACGATTTTATTCGTGGAATTAGCTCGCTATAATTAAGTAGTTGCTTCCCTTATCTTAAGAGTACTTCACAGATTCTGTTCGGATCACCAGTGACGTGACGCATCTTTGTGGGTTTTCTCGATAAACATCTAGCCTAAGTTAAAAAGCTGGACGACCGCACCCCCACCTCAGACAAAGAAGAACCCGCTGCATAATGCCGATTTTGTACAGCGTCATCTCGCGGGGCACGACCCCCCTGGCAAAGTTCGCCGATTGCGTCGGAAACTTTGGAGAAGTTACGGAGCACATCATCGAGCGGATTGACCTGCGTAACAGCAAGACCACCTACACTCACGGCGACTACCTGATCCACTACACTTGCGAGAACAAACTGGTCTACATGTGCATCACTGACAATGTGGGTGAACGAACGGGCGACCCACTTGTCGCGCTGCTTAATCAATAATTGGTTTCTTTTTAGGAGTTTGACCGGTCGCGGTCTTTTCTCTTTCTTGCGGATATAAAGCACCGGTTCATCCAGACGTATGGCTTGCAGGTGGCGACGGCCATCGCCTATGCCATGAACACAGAGTTTTCGAAAGTCCTGGCGCAGCAAATGGTGTATTTCAGCTCTTCTCGAGAAGTTGACACCATTTCGAGGGCTCATGGCCAGATTGAGGAGCTAAAAGACATTATGATTAAGAACATTGGTAAGTAACGAATGCAGTTTGAATTTGAAACACGACACCAACACCGATTTTTCGTATTTTGCAGACAGTCTGCGCGACCGCGGTGAGAAGCTGGAGCTGCTTGTCAACAAGACCGAAAACTTGAGCAATAATGTAAGTTGAAACCAACTTGGTTGGGAAAGATATTTATTGATTTGTCTTTTGGCAGTCCGTTGCATTCCGCAAGGCCTCGCGAAATTTGGCGAGACAGATGTTTTGGAAGAACATTCGCATCTATGTGGTGGTTGGACTGGTGATAACCTTCATCATTTATGTGATCGTGAGCATGGCCTGTGGCGGCCTCCTCTGGCAGTCTTGCGTTTGAACCCCTCTCTTATTGTTTATGTATTGTTATAGGCCCATAACACATGTATATTTGCATACAAACTCTACGGTACCCTCACTATATATGTTATATTTAATAAATGCGAAAGTATACAGGATTAAATGTTTGAAATTCCAGCAAAGCTTTTAATTGTCCTCCACATACACCACGTCGTTCGTCTTAACCTTGCCCGGCATTCGTAATCCCAAATGAATGCCAAGAGCTGGCGAGCTGTAGTTGAACAAACGATAGCTGTTGAAGAGGGACAAGCCAGTGATAAGAAGAATTTCATTGTTTTGGTATTTGCTTTGGGTGACTAACCTTCGCAGCGTCTTGAGCGGCTCTCCTTCGCTATCGCGCTGGGCCGTATTCACGTTAATGTTCGGAAAGATGCATCTGGTGCAGGGAGCAACCGATCGAAAAACTGCATCTTCGCCTATGCGCACCCACTTCCAGTTGTCCTCTGCGTAAGGTAGGTCATTGTCCATCTTCAGCTCGAAATTACCTCGAAACTGTAGCGGGTCAACTGGATTCTTCAGCCGAGTGTTTAGATCGTCCACCGACGCCAGGTTCATCAGCATGTAACTGGTGGCATCGTTGAAGGTGCCCTGGGTGAAAAATATTTAGCTGCCAACATTTTATGGAGAACAATTTATAACCAACCGAGTCCTCCTGCCTGAGGTAAGGCATGCTCTTCAAACGGGGATTGGTTGTCCTTACAGGCATAGGATAGGGATAGTGAACCAGTTTCAAACCACTCTCCTTCTTGAGGATGGCCTGCGAGAACCACCTGTTGAAGCGATCTCCACAGACCATCACATCTATAGGCACACCCCACACCGATGTGTGCACATCCTTGCCAGGACTCTCCAGGTTCTCAAAGTCCAGCTCCAGATCCGACAGCTCAGCGGCGCTGAACAGGATCTTTGTGTTTCCTATCTTCTTTGAATGGATCTGAGTCATGTGGGGATAAACGCGCGCTGTTATCATCTCGTTGTTGTCGTTGACTACCATCAGGGTGCGATCCCTGACTCCCTCGAAAGACAGACTGAGCACATCACAATCGAACTCCTGATCGGACTTTGAGATCTGCATGGGTGCACACGACTTGACCGGAAAGAAATGAATCCGCTCGACGGTACCCACGCGCCTCCACTTCTGTGGCATCACATCGCGGGTTAGGTGGCGGTACAGCAGGAAGCCTGCTCCGCCAACGGCCACCAGTCCAACACCCACGCCAATGAGGGTCTTGGGGCTTAGGTCAAAGGACGCATTACTCGCGATTGCTAATGGATATTTGGAATTACTACGATTTTAGTACCCTTTTTCTGATTCCCCACACCTGCCATCTCCTTGTTGCTTGCTGATCACTTGTTGCTTTCTCCGCGTTAAAAGCTCCACTGATTAGATTGGTGGCGGATCGCAGAAAGCTCTCTTTAAATTGCTTTGTAACTGTGTGTACATAAATTAAGGCTGGACTTGATCCCGATTTTAAAAAGATATATTTTAAAGTGGCGGTCCTCAAACTCCAAAATGTGTGTCACATTCTTTTTTAAAATTTGCGATGAACTCTTTAAAACTAGTTTTATTTTTTTGATAAAAGTGGGGTACTTTATGTTAATTGTTGTGTTAATTAAAAGCCTTTTTTCATATTCCATTTTTTTATGCAAGAAATTAAATAGTTCAAGCTATAAACTTATTATAATTAGGATACACATTTAATATAAAAAATTTACATTTAACTGTTGAAGAAAAAAATTAAAAATTATTTATGGTCTCCAGCAGTTTCTGGTGGAAAAGGAAGCTTTTAATGTTAATTTCAAAAGACCGCCAACCTCTCGTCGTTGCAACCCTGAGTAAATTCGGATGTTTGCGGATTTTCTTCTTCTTCAAATTATTGTTAAAAACGAGCCGGTATTTTCTTGTTACATATACATTGTATATTCCAGTGCACAGTAGTGCACATGGTGCCAAACTGCATGCCTTAGAACTAAGGAGCTACAATTTTCTGTTTATATTAAATACTAAGATTACTAATACAACCGCCGCCCAATTCATGATCCCCTCTGTCCCAAAATGTCTGATCAACAACTTAAGGATGAAACTTCGGAAAAAGCAGATTCAACACCCAGAGAATCACATCCCGATCCTGATTTGGATGTGGGCAGCGAGCAGTTTAATCCGCTACGTGCCCTCTATGAACCCAGCTACAAGATTACGGAGACAGCGCCCAAAGTTCTATACCAGAACTTGGCCGCCTTCGATAGTGCCTTTAAAAAGTTTGGAATTTGGCAATTAAACAAGCGGCAAAAATCCGCACCTACACCAAGCACAGGATCAAATACAGCACCGGAAACAGGTTCGCAACAGACGGTCGAGAAAAAGACCAAATCTATACCAAAATTGGCCAATTTTGGAGTGCCAGAGCGACGTTTTGAACTTCATCAGATGCCCACGTTGAAAACTTTAAACAAAAAACATAGACGGAATATTTTCACATACATGGAGGCATCCTCAGGACCTCTAGCCCTTTTAAAAAGCTGTGTGCCATCCTCGGACAAAACGCAGCCAACAGAGGCAACACGAATTCGAGTGGTTGTTCGGAAGCAAGGAAAACTTGGTGGAAGCGTGGAAGGGGAGTTGGTGGCCTTCGACAAGCAATGGAATCTACTTCTGCGAAATGCCACCGAGACTTGGAGGAGAAGAAAACACGACTACGGACACCAGAATATCTGCGACGAATCCGTAGATTGCAGTGAAATGCTCAAGGAGCTAGGCATCTCGCTTCCAAAGCTAAATGTGAGGAGCCTGAACAGAAAAAACGTCGAAATTAAGCGAGATCTGCCACAGGTTTTAATACGCGGCGAAAATGTGGTTCTTGTTAGTTTAATTTCTAAGGATAATTGTAAATGATTTTTTAAAAGATTTTTTAAAATGATTTTAATAAAGAGTTTTTTTTATATTAACTTGTGTACTCCATCGGCACGCACTCCTCGGCAGCAACTTCATGCGACGGCGAATGTTCTCCCATCAGGTGGTGCAGCGTCTCATTCGAATAGCTGAAATATTGAAATAGTAGAAAATAAACAAATTGCAAAAAAATACTATTTATATTACCATTTAGAGGGGCTTTCATCGCTGAGCATGGTCGTGGGGACGGTGGCAGAGGTGCACTCTTGACTCATTAGCTCAATTGGAGTTGGACGTCGCTCCTGCAGCTGACGTGCAATTTCCGCTGTACTTAGCCCAGGAGAGACATCCTTGGGCACCGTGCTCATTTGCATTAGTTGCTGTTGCTGAGATGGGGAAACGGTGGCAGTAAGCTGTCTCTTGGGTGCAGCCTGCATTCCCTGGTTGGAGGGATGCATTCCAGTCAAGACTTTACGTCTCCTGCCTCGCGTGGCACCCACTGTGGTCATATGCGGAGACATTCCTGGAGTTCCAGGACCTCCTTTGTCCTTGTGTTTCTTTCGAATGGCTTCTTTGGGTGTTTGGGAGCTTCCAGCCGCTCCGGAAGTGGATGCTGGCTCAGAGTCTGAGCTGTCGGTGGCATCGCTGTCGCTGGAGTCCTTGGCGGGCTTCTCGTACAGCAGTAGTCTGTCCAAAAGGAAAGTGCGATCCCTCGAGACCTTAAGAAGTCGACGCTGATTGGTGTGCAGCAGATCCTGGAAGTACTCGTTCTCCTGCAACATGTAAGGTTTGAAATTTCTTTCCGTCTATGTAAAAACAGAGTCCCTTACGTAGATCAGAAACTTTAGCTTCTTTTTCAGGTTCTTGTAGCGCTCCTTGTAATCCACTGCCGCTGTTCCAGTCCCCGCAGAAGCCGAGGACGAGCTGGCGGCTACTCCTCCTCGAACAGCCACCTGTGAACGGCCCCCTACCGGCGGTGCTGGCTCCTCGTCACTGTCCGGCGGCTGGGGCTCCTCTTTCACGACGCCCTCCTGGTTGGCTAGGGACCGACAATACCACCCTTCCAACATGTTTAAGAAAAAATGCTTTTTAGTTTATTTATTGAAGGTGGAGGAACTTAGAAGAAAACGCCGAAAACGATAAGGTATTATCGATAAAATATCGAAAACATATTCCGCAGTCAGCGTTGCCACAGATCTTATATGTTAGCGCCAAACTCCAAGGAATTTAAACTTTGTTATCTGAAATTCGTTCTTGAGTGGCGGCTAAGGTATTTTTAATACTAAGATACTAAGATTACTTTATTTTGTTTATTGAATATCCATGAAATATAAAAATGTATAAGGGGTTTTATTTACAAGTCAAAGTTTAGCGTATTGCGATTCATGCACCACCATAGAGGGTTGGATGTCTTTTAGAGTTTGGCAGCCAATCAGAGCCATGGTGATTTCAAAGTCCTTTCGCAGAATACCAAGCATCTCCTCTACGCCCTTCTGTCCGTTATAAGCCAACCCCCATACGGCTGGGCGGCCTACAAAGACAGTCTTAGCTCCGAGGGCCAAGGCTTTGAAGATGTCGTTGCCCTGGATAATGCCTCCATCGAGCATGACCACCAAATCTTCGCCGACGGCTCGAACAACCTCTGGCAAAGCCTCAATCGAAGCTGGAACCGTATCGATTTGACGTGCCCCGTGGTTAGATACAATTACGCCGGCACATCCGAACTCCCGGGCCAAAACTGCATCCTCGGCTGTCAATACACCCTTCACTACAATGGGGAGGTGCGTGATGCTCTTCAGCCATGCAATATCCTTCCAGGAGATAGTGGGATCGAACTGGCTGGACACGTACTCGTTGATTCCCGAGGAACCCATGTTGGCACTGGCCACGCCAGTGGCTTTTATGCCCTGGAAGTTGGCCAGGGTTAAGTGCGAGGGCAAGCTGAAGTTGTTGCGCACATCGGCGCGTCGGTGTCCAAAGATCGGGGCATCAATGGTCAACACAAGAGCCCGGAAGTTTGCTTTCTCGGCACGTCGTACAAGTTTCTCGGTAATGGTACTAAAATTTTGAATTTAGCGGGTATTGGGGCTTCGAAAAAGTTAATAAGATTAGTAACTCACCGATCCTTGTAGATGTACAGCTGGAACCATTTAATGGTTTCTGGTGCACGGGCTGCTAAATCCTCGAGCGAAGTGGTAGACAGAGTGCTAAGTATAAAAATGGAGCCTGCCTTTCCGGCGGCTCTGGCGTTGCCAACCTCACCATCCGGATGGGCCATCTTTTGCATAGCAGTGGGGGCAATGCCCAGGGGCCACTTCATCCGCTCCCCAAAGATCTCGCAGCTAATGTCCAGGCGAGAGACATCCCTCAAGCAGCGCGGGCGCAGACGTAGACGTCGGAACGCCTCCCGGTTCAACCCGAGAGTGAACTGTTCTCCGGCACCGCTTCTGTAGTAGTCCAGGGCATTCTTCTCCAGATGCGCTTCTGCCTTCTTCTCGAAATCCTCTACACACACCAAAGCCATAGTGGTTACGTAATCTAGACAATGGAAATATACAATATTTGTCGACACCTTTCGCCGCACCGCCCAAACTAGAACTAAACCCACGGAGATTACGTTCCAGCATCTAGAGCTTTGCCTTAGCTGGGTCCATAAACCGATAAGCAAGCAGGCTGTCTGCCGGCTGAAACTGATAAGGGAGCTCTCCCCTAATCCCAGCAGAGAGGCAGACAGGTCTTGCAGAGATCACCCAAAACGGGACGACGCAGATTCCCTGCGCTACATGGGGGGTAGCCGATCAAGTTTGAGGTGATAAGTGCTGACTCTCGTTTTTTTTTTTTGGTAAGATCAAGGTTAATGTACAACACGTACCTTCTTCCTTCTTTCTGAAGCGACTAATGCCCAATTTACACAAAAGACTTACTCATTGGTTTTCAATTTCATGGGTGGGTTGTACTTACAGGTGGTTCCGTCGTTGCGGTTTGTGAACTATTAACAGGTTTATTGAAAAACAAAGAAAATTGTTTATAAAAACTCATTCTTAGAACTAGTTAACCATCCGATTGTAAATTCAAACACTGTACGATGCCTTAAGGTTATTGAAGTACTCCAGATCTGCCTTGCTGATCGAGGGCACGAACTTATTGAAGGACTTGGTGAAGTCTTCCGACTCCACGATCACATTCTCCGGCAGAAGTTCCTTTTCCGAGAGAGAGCCACTCAAGTGTCTATCAATTGTTCGCCTCACTGCCGAAAGCCAGGCGTTCGAGCAGATGGAATACAGGTCTGCCCCGCTCATCTCGCTCTTTAGGCTCTCCGCAATCTGGTCCATGTCTACCCCGGAAGCCAAAGCGAAACGCTGGGTTTGAGCGCGCAGCACGGCTGCCTTGTCTTCAGCAGTGGAACAGGGTCCCACGTAGAAGAGCTTGTCAAAACGACCCGGACGTAGCAGGGCGGGGTCTATCAGATCCGGACGGTTGGTGGCTGCCAGTATGAATATGGGCTTGCTCGTATCGCCATCGCTCATGCCGTCCATTTCTGCTAAAAGCTGCGACACCACGCGATCCATGACACCTCCAGAGTCCCCAGCTACACCACGATTGGGAGCCAGGGAATCCAACTCGTCCAAGAAAAGAACACAAGGAGCTGCCGACCGGGCACGAGAAAATACCTCGCGCACATTCTGCTCACTTTGGCCCACGTACATGTTGAGGAGCTCCGGGCCCTGTACAGAAAGAAAGCTTAGGTTGCACTCCGTAGCCACTGCCTTGGCGACAAGGGTTTTTCCCGTTCCCGGAGGTCCGTAAAGCAAGATGCCTGAGCGACGGAGGTTCTTGCCCATCAAATGGACGTGTTTCAGCGGTAGGCCGATGCTGCTTTGAATCTCGTCCTTTAACTTGGCCAGACCGCCGATGTCCGACCAGTAGACCTTTGGCACTTTAGGAGCTCCCAAACTGTCTGCAAACGAGCTCTGCATGTCGCTCAAGTTTTTGGCAAAGTGGGAGAGATCCAAGGTGCTCCTGCCTAAACGCTGCCGACTCTTCAGCCGCACAGCATTATCGTATAATAGTTGTAGATCGCCCAGAAGGAATCCTTGGGACTTGGAGGCCACCTCCTGCAGCACGTCCAGAGTCTTGCGCCAATTGGGTCTTACTCGCGACATGAACTGGGACTGGTTTTCGCGTGAGAACAGGGGCAGCCGATCGATAGCCTTCTGGTTATGTATTATGTCGTTAAAGGTTTCGCGAATATGCATCCAGCGTAGAATCTCGAAGCGCTCCTCTTTGCTCGGCATTTCAATGCTGATGATCTCCAGAAAGAGGCTTTGGATCATGGGTTTCAGGTGTCGGTCACTCGTCAAAGCCACCACAACAACAGGGTGCTTGCGATCCTTTGTAAAGAGTTCCTGAACCTGAACATGAAAGGCCGAAAGCAACCTCAGATCCTCATTGCCCTCGTTATCAATTCCAAAAATCTAGAAAATACTGTTTAAATTAATCTATAGGCAAAAATGAAAATTATTACGCACCTCAAAATTATGAAAGCATATTATGAGCGGTTCACTGACTGAACTCTTGGCAAAGACGGCTTTTAGTTTCATTTCGGTATGCGAGGGAACCTGAGAAACAATCTCGGCGCAATCTACTCCATACAGGTGCATGCCCAACTCCTGGGAAACAGCGTTAATAAGCTTGGTTTTGCCGGCTCCGCGCTCGCCCTGTAGCAGGAACACAGGAAATATATGTTTTGAAGAGAGGCACGCAGACTTCTTCGGCAGGAAGGCGTCCACCGAAGAACGCAGCAGCTGGTATGGCCTTCGTAGGCCATATGGGAAGTTCTCCACGATGGCTACCTTATCCAGTACTTGGCGAGGTAGGAAACAGTGAGCGTGGGGCACCTGGACCAGATTGCTAAAGTTCTTGGCTACCACTGCCTGGAGCTCAAACTCGCTGCCTTTCGTCTCTAGATGTATGCACTTTATGAACACATGACGCAGATAGGCGAATATCAGGTAGTAGTGGGCATAGGCAGAAGTTCCCACTAGATCGGCATTCACCTCTATACGATAGATATGTCCGCGATGTAGGAGACGTGGGGTGTTGAAGTAGTTGCTCAGTATCAGTTCAGTCACTTCGGCGGGAAGCTCATGTGGATCCGCCAGCATGTAGACATGTGCTTTGGTGGCAATACTCGGTATGGCTTGCTCTTCACTAAAGTGATCCAGCTGCACCCAACAGTTGGAGCGGATGCGAAAGCGTTCCAGGATGTTGCCATAAAAGTTTTCCTAACGGGCACAACACACTATTAACTTGATAGCTCAGTATATGCAAAGGTACTCACCTGGATATAAAGGCAGTTGGGTTGGCACTGGGCTACAGGCAGTATCTGGGCCACTATTGTATGTGGAGCCTCCTGCAGCATTTGCTTGATAACCGTTTGAGGCGTTGATGTGCCATTGGTCAGTTTCTCCGCTTTTCTATTTCCTCCACGAATGACGATGTTAACAAAGTTGACATCTGGGGATTCTGCATAATTATCGTACACCTCCTGACTGGCGAAAACCAGGTGCTCCGACTTTATGAGTTCGTTTTTAATTAGCAAATCGTATAGGCGATTCGGAATGGGCGTCAGCATCAACTTGCCCTTGTAATATTTGGCGTAACGCCAGTATACGGCATATGTCAGATATCCGGGGTAGAAGAACCAGGGCCATTTTGGCGCCAGCAGTTGAATGGCAGAGTTATAACCCTCAATCAGCTCCTGCACGCGTCCGGAGAAGCTGTAACTCGGCTGGTTGGGATCCTGTTGATCCAATGCCAGCGAATTCCGCTTGCTGGAGATCTTTTTCTGTTAAGGTTCAATGGATTATTAACATATGGGAAAAATACAGCCCTCACTGACCTACCACGTTATCATTTTCATTCATTATTACAGAAAAGAGCGACGATCACAACAAAAAGCACAAGTACAAGGGTTAGTTTTGAGACACGGAAAGTCAAAGTTCAAGGAGTTGGAAGGGGCGGCACTGAATTACACTGAAATAAGCAATGGCAAGATTAATACCGTTTATACAGTTAAGCGCATAGATATAATAATGCATTTGATTGTGTTTATTTTCACATTAAGATATATTTTACCTTTTTTATAATTAATCTCTTCTTCATCTCTTACGAATGTTATGGTTTAGGTAAGAGATGGTATGCCCAAAATGGGATGTGCGTGCAGGGTCGTGACACGAGAAAACATATTTTTAAATATTATTTTATCAATAAAATTTAATCTGAAACGTATTCTGTATATTTATTTTAAATTAATTTTTCAGATATAATAATATTTTAAGAATGGTAAACAATGACTTTCAAACCAGTATTAACAGCATAACTCTGTTAAATTTGTGCAGTATTTTTGGTATTTTCCTCATGAAAGTTTCCGCGGTATGTTATGATTTTTAGTTATCTGGGCACACCACGCGAAAAACAAAATACGGGAGGAGCATAAAACTTTATTTTCGCCGCAAATGAGTTTAGAAATGAGCAATATCAATGGCGGGAACGGCACCCAACAGCCGCAGGATAAACGTGAGTTACTCTGCCTGCTGAAGCTTTTGAAGAAATACCAGCTCAAGAGTACGGAGGAACTACTGTGCCAGGAGGCCAACGTGAGCACCGCGGATTTATCTTTAATAGGAGAAAACGATGTACAGCAGGTGCTTGGCTCTGCTCTACGACATGGAGATGGAGATCAGGATCGAGAGCACGATCTTCCGCAGAAGTCGAAGCTGTCGGCGGTGACAGAAGCGAATGCGACGGAGGCACTGGCTAAATTCATTGGCGACGAAGGGTTCGACGCGCAACAATATGAACAGGCATATGAGGAGCTGCGCGCCTTTGTGGAAGACTCGTTAGACATATACAAGCACGAGCTCTCCATGGTGTTGTACCCCATTCTAGTTCAGATATATTTCAAGATGCTCGCCAGCGGTCTGAAGGATAAGGCAAGGAACTTTATTGAAAAGTACAAGTGCGATCTGGATGGCTACTACACGGAGGGCCTTTTTAACCTGCTTCTTATCTCAAAGCCAGAGGAATTGCTGGAGAACGACTTGGTTGCCGCCATGGAACAGGACAAGTTTGTTATCCGAATGTCCAGGGACTCACATTCCCTGTTCAAGCGTCACATCCAGGATCGCCGACAGGAGGTGGTGGCCGATATTGTGTCGAAATACCTGCACTTCGACACCTATGAAGGAATGGCTCGCAACAAGCTTCAGTGCGTAGCCACTGCTGGGTCCCACATCGGAGAAGCCAAGCGACAAGACAATAAAATGAGGGTCTACTACGGCCTGCTCAAGGAGGTAGACTTTCAGACGCTGACCACACCAGCTCCGGCGCCGGAGGAGGAGGACGACGACCCGGATGCCCCCGATCGTCCAAAGAAGAAAAAGCCTAAAAAAGATCCCCTCTTGTCGAAGAAGTCCAAGTCGGATCCAAATGCTCCCTCCATCGATAGGATACCCTTACCCGAGCTCAAGGATTCGGATAAGCTGATTAAGTTGAAAGCTCTGAGGGAGGCCGGCAAGCGTCTGGCATTAAGCAAGGATCAACTACCCTCCGCCGTCTTCTACACGGTCCTAAATTCGCATCAGGGCGTGACATGCGCCGAGATCTCAGACGACTCCACGTTGCTGGCGTGCGGCTTTAGCGACTCAAGCGTGAGAATTTGGTCGTTGACACCTGCTAAGCTGCGTGCTCTCAAGGATGCGGATGCCTTGAGGGATTTGGACAAAGAGTCTGCCGACATAAGTGCCCGCATGCTGGACGATCGTAGCGGGGAGACGACCAGGTCATTTCTGGGTCACACCGGGCCCGTCTATCGCTGTGCCTTTGCTCCAGAAATGAATCTTTTGCTGTCGTGCTCTGAGGATACCACCATTAGGCTGTGGTCTCTGCTCACATGGTCCTGCGTGGTCACCTACCGAGGTCACGTTTATCCCGTGTGGGATGTCCGATTCGCCCCGCACGGATATTACTTCGTGTCCTGCTCGTATGACAAGACAGCTCGCCTGTGGGCCACTGACTCGAATCAGGCTCTGCGGGTCTTCGTGGGCCACTTATCCGACGTGGATTGCGTGCAGTTTCATCCGAATTCCAACTACGTGGCCACCGGGTCCAGTGATCGCACTGTGCGCCTGTGGGACAACCTGACGGGACAGTCGGTGCGCCTGATGACTGGGCATAAGGGATCGGTTAGTTCTCTTGCTTTTTCGGCCTGTGGGCGGTACTTGGCATCCGGATCTGTGGACCACAACATCATAGTCTGGGATCTGTCTAGCGGTTCCCTGGTCACCACTCTGCTGCGCCACACCAGCACTGTATCCACAATCACGTTCAGTCGCGATGGAACTATTTTGGCAGCCGCCGGGTTGGATAACAACTTGACCCTGTGGGACTTTCACAAGGTAACCGATGACTATATCAGCAACCACATAACTGTGTCGAACCACCAGGACGAGAACGACGAGGATGTATACCTGCTACGCACGTTTCCGAGTAAGAACTCTCCGTTTATCAACCTGCACTTCACCCGCCGCAACCTCCTCATGTGCGTGGGTCTTTTTAAGAGCTAGGATTAGTCGCTATACGTAATGTAATTGTAAGCAGTGCACGAAATATATAATATTAATCTTTTATATCAGTTCGTTTTTTAACCAACAGCCCTACATTTGTAAGCAAACGTGATTGAGACTCACATTTTGGATTAGAGTTTGTAAAAAATAAATTCACAAATGTACATTGAGAAGTCCATAGTGTTGGGTCCTTACACATTAATCATATTTATTTTTAAAGAATTGGATATACACAAGTGCATAACGTACAGAACCTACAGACTAATCCGCATCTGGTATGCCGAAGGTTCGGCGCACGGCGATCGAATTCTTGATGTTGTAGATGGCGCAGCGCGGGGGCTTCTCGCCGCCAAAGGCCAGCGTGAAGGGATCCTCAGGGCACTGTCGCATACACTGAAGGCGACCCATATTGAACTCGTGCTCGTAGACGTGCTTGGCCTCGGTTGTATCGAAGTTCCACACCTTGAGCGTGCCTTCCGTGGAAGTGGAGGTCAGTAGGTTGGGCACTTGGCTGTTGAAGCACACTCCTGAGATTTCCTCGTTGTGTGCCTTCACGGACCAGAGCCATTCGTCGGGTTTCCGCTTATCGGCGTAGTGCAAGCTTCCGTCATTGGTGCCCACAACAAAGTAGTCACCCTGGGTGGGGTGCCACAGCACCTTCTCCACTTCTCCAGCCGCCACCTTCCACTGGATGCTCGAGGAGTTCACTGCTTCGGCGTCACGGCAGTCGAAGATTCGCACAAATCCGTCGGCACAGCCGGTAAGGATGCTTTGCGCCTCTGTGGAATGGAATTCCAGCGATTGGACTTTCTCGTCGAAGGCAGTGATGACGGTGTGCGGTTGTCCTTCATCCATATCCCAGAGGATTAGAGTTTGGTCGACCGAGCCACTGGCCAGAATATGCTCGAAGTTGCGGTTCCAGGAGAGATCCAACACGGCGTCTTTGTGTCCATACTGCTCTTTGTTTTGCTTGCGACTGCCTTTGGAGCCCAGCTTAAAGGTGGGTTCAATTGAATCCTGGATATCCAAGTCCCAAATGGTGATGATCGGGTCCATGCAGCCAATGGCGCACATGTTACCCGCTCTTTCGCTTCCAGCATCGTGGTTCATCCACTCGATGCAAAGCGGAAAACTGGGAAGTAGAAAGTCGTGGTGTGTGTAGAGCGCCTCCTCTTCCTGGTTGAATACCCAAACCTCCATCGAGGCGGCGTCGTCCTGGACGTGACCTACCAGGATCAGATTGTCACTTGGCTTTATCACCTCATCCTCGGCTTCGGAGTCCTCGTCTTCATCGGGCACTTGCTCACTGGCAGTCACAATATTGGCCAGACTGGTGACATTTGCATTCTCCTCGTTGTCATACTCGTTGAATTGGAACTCATCTTGAGGATTCCGGTTCTCGCTGTTGGCGTCCTCATTGTCGTCCACATCCATATCATCAGCCGCCTCATTTCCCTCACCATCTTCGTCGTCGCTTTCGTCATCCAGCTGCTGCCGTGTGTCTCCGATAATCCTGGCCAGCTCCTCCTGGGTCAGCACAATCTTGTCAGGGCGATCCTTGGCCACGCCACGGGGCACGAAGCACAGAGCGGGCACAAAGTCAATGTTCGCTTCAGGGGGACCTTCTTCAGCCATATTCTTCGGTAAAACAATATCTGAAGTTTTCTGATGGAATTTAAAATGACAACACGTGCAAGTTGGTCTCAGAGGGGCCAGAAAAGTGTCATCTCTATAAAAACGGCCGATGAATTAGCGGGAAAAAACTGAAATTAACATTACAGCAAATCATTAACATTTTAAAGTATGCAACAGTAAACAGTAAAAACGAAATGTTAAATTTAGTATTAATCTCGAAAAGAATTTTTTATTTCCGTTCAATTTATTTAAAAAAAACTTTTCGGAGAGTAAAAAGAGCTTCTGAGAAGGCCTCTTATCTTTTATCCGTGAATATCGCTATCTTTTACAGCTGATCCCTGCCATATTTTATTTAGACAGATTTTATTATCGACAAAGCATCTTATCTTTGATATAATTGTGTGTTTTGTGCCAATCGGCTCTCCAGTTGTTGGTTCTGCTGCAATGGATACACGCAAATTTTCAACCCACGTATTGGACACTTCTCTTGGAAAGGCTGCTGCAAATGTTCGGATTACCGTCTCCAGGCTGGACGAAATTCATGAGTGGAAACCTCTTCGGGCGGCCCAAACCAATGAAGACGGCCGTTGCCAACTTTTGGAGCCTGGCCACTTTCAGCATGGAATTTACAAACTGACTTTTCACGTGGGGGCCTATTTTGCAGAGCTTAATACGCGGACCATTTATCCGGCAATTGAGATAATGGTGGACTGCAGTGAAAATCAGAATTATCATATTCCCTTGTTGCTGAATCCATTTGGATACTCTACATATCGCGGCACCTGAAATTATTCAATAAATTTTTCCATATTGTGATTTTGAAATAAATTTGTTGACTTTGAAAAATTATTAATTTATGAGCACTTTTGGAAATATTAATTTTTGAATCCACACAGGGTGTTTAGGGTATGACACGATGAAGCGTCAGTGATGTTTTTTTTAAAAATGTTAAAACTATCGATTTTTCTTCACAGATCGATTGTATGCGATGTATATTGCATCTCGAATAAGTTTCAAATGTATTGGACGAATACTTTTAGTTGTATCTGACGGGTAGCAGTGAATGACGGTTGTCGCGGGAGATTCGTGTGTTCGCACCGCTGTCGGTTTTTGAATTGAGTGTGTTTGAAACAGCGATCGACTCCAGTGCTCGCCGGTGTTTTTTAAAAAGTTAAAATAAATTAAACTTGAAATCCTCAATTGTCCAGCAAATATAATAAGTGTGGTTAGTGCTTTCCATTGTCAGTGTTGGATTCTGCGTTCGTTTATTTGCCCCCTTCAGAATTCGCCTCCCACTGAGGCGCGCAACAGTTGTCTTCGAAGGGCCGGGGCCGGCGAGCAGAGCCAAAGAATCTGTATGGATTTGATATCCGTGTGTTTTCAAAGAGTTAAACAAGAAGTTGGGTTTGTTATTGGAAAGTACAAGCACTCCAGCAACGGCCAGCACACATCCACACACACACTCCACTCGATGCGGCCGAGCCAACAAATCCCCAACAAATCTTAAACCAGTTTTAAGATACATATTCTTGGTGTCAGTGTGTGCATGTTGATTTTTTCTGGCATTGTTTTCGTTTTGTGAGCTGCTGGCTCTGCATCTTTTTTGTGTACCCTTTTCGCCCGTTTTTCCACCGCCGCCACCGCTGTAGCCGCTGTTGCCGCCGTTTTCCCCCTAATCGCGTTTCCATTTTCTGGCCGCCGTCCAGGTCTGGGGCTTGGAGTTGGTGTTTGAGGTCCAGCAGAGCAACAAGTACCCTCGGCCAAGAGCCCACCAGCCAGCCAGCCCAATCGAAGAGAAGCCAAAAAGCTAAAAACGAAAAAAAACGAGCTTAGATTCTAACGAGATCAGCACGCCAGCAGTTGGAGTAACCGGGCCCAATTGGACCAATTTGAATGTTGGCCCGTTCCAGTAGGCCCAAAAGTGTCTAGCAAACTCCGTCATTCATTCAACGAATAAATCTGAAAGGTAAGCGGGGAAACATTCTGGTAATCTAGTATTTTATTAAAAAAAATTTATGTAGGTCTTCTTGTAATTTTTTTTTCTTTTTTAAATAAATAATCTATTTATAACTAAAACTTCTTGAATCTTTAATTAATCTTTTTCTAAAATCCATGCCATAATCTGAATTAATTGATTCGAACAATAATATCTTGTTCGAACCTGTTAGATTATCCAGAAAAACAATCACTTTCATTATTCATGCAGAATTCAAGTTCCTTAGAACGTGGGAAACTAAAAGTATTTGCAAAGTTTAGTGTTTTGTAAGATGTAGCCTGGGGGAGCATTACCTCACCTGTCGATTACCTGGGACACTTGCGGGCTATTTCGTTTACCTAATAATTGAAAGTTCATAAGTCGGCATTAAAACGCAATCAAAATGACAACCTGCTAACGGTCAATCAATCAAGCAGGCCGCGAATGAAAATGTAAATGTGGCAAAAAGCCCAAAAATACGCAGATATGTAATTGATAATCGAACCGCCGATAAACACTTTCCTGGCCCCCAGCTCTGGGACCGAGCCAATCATTAATAACTGTAGTCAAAAGTCACACAAACACAATGCCAAGCTTTGGCATACCGTTAGCCACGAAGCCGGGCAGTGGAAAAGTGTCAAAAATCGTAACCTATGTGGATATAATTTGCACTGACGTAAAGCAGAGGCCCGATACGCGATGATCGTTAAATGCTGAAGGCAAATTAGAGAGCGGCTAAGCGGCCAAAGTGCAGAAAAGAAGGCAAAAGTTGGCCCAAGCCAGTCGAGCCGGCCCACAAGAAAATGGTGGAAAACATGAAAAATACTCGGGCAAAAACCTTCGAGTCTGCGAAAAGCATGCTGGGCCTGTTGTTTGTCGTCGAGTTCGGCTGACGCCGCAAAATGGAAAGAAATGGTAAGAAATGGCAAGAAGAGAAGCTCGAAGCCTCTTCCGTCCCTGTTGCGCCCTGGCCAGGTCCATGGGCCAGATGAAATGGCAAGAGCAAACAGGAAATGAACCCGCATGCACTTTTTCAAGTACCCTTCGTTCGAATTCACTGGCCGATTGCATCGAGCCCAAGTACGGACCAAGGAGCCGGAGACCCAGACGGAGACAGAAACGCTTGAGCTTGAGCTTGGTCTAAAGTAAATTTTGTCGTCATCGTCTTGTGTTTCTCAGTGCGCCTTAGCCTGGCAGGGAGTACCCTATAAAGGTGGGAGGCCTTGTGCTTAATTGGTTAGCCAGAGATACGTTTTTAATTTGATGCTAGAAAATAGCTATCAATAGATACCTTAAAATATAAATATTAATACTGCAATGTATTTCTCAACTTCTCAACTATAAAGTGAGAGGAAAACAGATTTTGTACCTAAATTTCCCTTTTAATCCATAAAACATTCGAACTTCCAAATTGGGTATCTAGATATGAAGATCTAGATTATATAAGTTAGATTACAGGTTTGTAGATTTCTATATGTATTAATATATAAATTATATATAAATTAAAGGCTAACCTTTGAAGTCAAAGAAAAGAAAAATAATAGGGGTGTTTTTCAAAAGCCTCATTAATCTATCTGTAGCTATCCGAGATCTATATAAGGACTTGAAAGCAGTCTTATAGATTAAAAAAGGTATCGCTTAGTCGAACAAGCCATGAAATCCCGAACCTTTTAATTTTTTGCATTCATTCCATTTCGTTTTGTTAATTTCCATGCATTTTCAGAGCTTGGGCGTAGTTTGTGTTATTTCAATGTTTGCTCAGTTGTGTGGGCTGGTGTGTGTAGATACGGGTGTGTGTGCGGTGGCCAACCTGTTCGTATCTCAAGGAATGAGTCAGCTGGGGGTTCGAATCCATGAGATACAATTCGAGTGCCCCGACACCGACACCGACCCCGACCCCGACTCATATCCCGACGGATACGAACTCGAGTGTTTGCGAGGACATCACATGTGTCGGGGAGCGGGGTCCTTCTTCCTTTTTGACCTGCACTCAAGCGTTTATCCGCCGACGGTTTTGATTATTTTGTTATGTTTTGTTCCCTCAGCTATGTCTCATATTACCCGGGACATGGAGTTATCGTATGTGTTCGGGCTGCTTTGTTTTTCTCCCATTTGTCTGCATTTCCCTTCCCGGCGTTGCATGGGGCCACTCTGAATGCGTTCAATGGGTAATTTCCGATAAGCCAGCCTTTAAGATACACTTTGTGGATGAAGCCTTATCGAGTGTTGTTTTTAAGGGGTTTTTACCCGAAGAGGTTTTTTGAGTAATTTCTTTTACAGGAAATACAAATTAATTTGTACTAATTAAGTTACTAGGGAATATATAAGAAATTCAGGATTTTTTATCAATTTAGAAAGTGTATAAATCATAGATACTTGTTTTTGGTTAGTGGGTTCCACTAGAGCTTCTTCGTTAGGGGTGTCATCTATTTTTGACGACTTAGTCCTTCTAATAACAAGGTTTATGTTAAATTTCAAGATTAAAAGAAAGGAAAATAGTTAATAACTCCTTTTTGAGTTTCAACAGACACTCTAATAGGCAAAGAACAGTAGACTGGAGTCCAAAGAATTAGTTCTTTGTTTTAATATGTGATTTAATGTGCTTTAATAAATACAAATAGCAATCGTTGATTGGAATGACTCTTGATTTCTAAGCCTTGATTGAATAAAACTAGTCAAATAATAAAAGATTATAAAACTATTGGATGCACGAATCGAAAAGAACACCTGCAGACGACCTTGACAGTCTCTTGGCTGCGAGCACTTGGCACAGTTACTGTGTTTGGCTGTTTGGCAACAAACGCGCTTTTGTTGGCCAATGCTTACCGAAAAAACAATTGTTTTGGAGAGCGCTTAGTACCTTCCTACCTAACATACTTACCCGCACTTGTGTCCATGCTCCGCGATGGATTGCAGCAGGTGGCGTGACTAAGACATTCCGCCACTCCGCCACGGCGAAGTGAGTTTTTCAAAATTCGAAACTAATTTCAGAGCTGGCTCGTACTCTCGTCTGTGGCTTAATATTATTGTGCTGCTAACGAGGCGAGTCTTCCAGCCTGGCTCGTATTTTAGTCAATTTTGTTTTTTATTTTCCTCGCACATACATACTCGTATTATACATTTTTATATTCGCGCACACACATACCCACTTTTATGGTTTCAGCATTAAAAAAATGTGGCGCAAAATTCAAACAGTGAAGCGTAATTGAAAAGGCATGAAACTGCATCATGGGCGGTACTGGGCGGCAGTGGGAGGGGGTGGAATATTAGTGGCTCAGAGCCCGGCTCAAGTCGGAGTCAGTCGCGCACTAAATCCCAACGGTAACGCACCCATTAATCACACAAATCGGCCCAAAGAGGAGCAATGAAAACAGCCAAGACGAGCTTCTCCGCTGGCGGAAAAAGTGGTATTAGCCGAGCGGCAAAAGCGAGTTGAAGAACGGCAGCCACTTGGCCAAAAGATGTTCCTGAAACATGGCCAACAAGTGTTAATTAAAATTTATTGAGTGCCCCCTGCCTTGTCTCTGAAAACATCAGATATTGCCGGGATGACTCATCCGCCATTCGCGAACAGAATGCGATCACTCTCGTCGGAAGTTGGCCTTTTAGGCATCTAGTGATTTCATGGCATAGTCTCTGAAATTTCAGGGCGTGGTCCATACACTCCCCACAAAGTCTAATTAATTCGAATTGCGTTGTGCCAAACAGTTAGCTGTCGCTTTTCGCCAATTTTGTTGGCCGTAATGGGCGTAATTAAAAGCCTTGTTAACGGGTGGGATGGAATCTAATTACTTCATAGGTTTCGGGGCAAAAATATCATCCCGAAGCTCTTTGCATTATTGAATTTCGCTATAAAGCCAATAAAATCGTTACGAGCGCCTTTGACAAGTACTTCTGCCCGTTTGGCCATCTCATTAGCCATTCTCGGCACATGCCAGAAACAGTAACAAGGCCTAGAGGGGAAGACATTCATATTCACGCCGCTCACAATGGTTTATCAGGTTGCATGCACGCGACTCAAATCAATTGCCACAATGACACACATACTGGGCTCAGATACTCAGATACTTCTGTATCTGTATCTCAGACGGGCGTCTAATGCCCAAACCAAAACGCTAGAACGATGACGAGACAATCCAGCGGAGACCTTCACGGTGGCGGGCAGAGACTTGGCCAAGAACGCGACGAGTGCATCAGTGTAGTGACTAAAGAATACGTCTATTCAGTGTTTTACGTCATCCAAAGGGAGGTTGGGAGTTGGGTAGAGAACTGGGCTGGTACCAGACAATTGCACGTGCTTTGCATGGCAAATTACAAAATAACAAGAACACAAGTACGCAACTCACTTTACAATCGACAGCGAGTCGGAAAAATGCTTCAGCTTCAGGCTTAGGGCAACAGGTTTCATTCCTACAGGTGTATGGAGAAAAATGTTTTGAAAAATGTGTTGTCAGCTAACGATATCTAAGCTCATTGTTTATTTAAATAAATATTTATTTTAGTTTAATATAACAAACAAGAATGGATCACCAAGGATTCAATTTCGATGATCCATCTTATACTTTTAAAGAAACTTTTTTTCTTTCTAATGAAAAATGTTAAAAACCCTGTTTAGTTAGTTAATACACGTTTATGGGGTTACAATGGGTTTGAGTAAAATTTCCTATAAAAAGACTATGGAAGCTAGAATCACATAACATGATATTAAAGAAAGTATGAAAAGTTTAAGAAAATGTTTGATAGTTTGACAAATCAAATAAACTTCATAAATACATGTATATAAGAATATATAAAAGATATGAATATACATTCATAAAGAATATATACACATATCTTCATTGATTTTAAAAAATATATTAGAACCCCACTGTTATTAGTTCCAGATGAATAATATACATATATGTACATACATACATACATATGTAAGTAAGAAAATAGGTCCCTCAACTAAGAACATTATTTAAACGTAGTGGTACAAAAATATAAATAGAAAACATGACTCTCAGCTGCTATGCCAAATAAAAAGATCAATTCTTCCTAAAATTTTTCTCCCGGTGTAGGGCCGCAAAGGTGAGCTGGTGGGCGTGTGGCTGTGGCGGTTTTTGAACCGTTCTTTCTTGCGCATAATTACATGGCCTCTCCGGTCGCATCAAATATTCAATCGACAATCGACACAATGGCCCACATTCGACCTCTATTCTCCCCGCGCTTTGTTTCGGCCAGTGTGTGTGTGGTTTTGTTTATTTTTATTTTTATTTTTTGGCTGCTTTACTTTTATTTAGGTTAATGCTAAGAAATTGTCGTTGCTGCGTCTCTGTCGCTCCAGCGGGCCACTTTCGTTGGGCAGAGAAGGGGGCTCTCGGCCGCTCTAATCTGCGGCTCTTCTTGGCCAAGATCAGGTCTCGTGTCCGGCCCAGTGTCCGGGAGCGGAAAGAGATGGAACACACAAACCGTGTTTGTAATTTCACTTTTTATGCACAAGAGCCCCGCAAAAGGTTAAAACGATTAGCCATTAATGTTGGCCAATCTTTTTGATGCTTTTCTTTTATAATTTGCGCGCTATTAGCGTACTTTAATTTTTAGTACTCTTTTTTAGTTTTTCTTTTTGGGCCACGTCCATTAGGTCTGCAGATGGGTGTTGTGTTGGAGACTAAGGTCAGGCCCGCAATAAAAGCGGCTTGGCGATGTACGGATTTTGGGACAAAAAATAATACTCTTTTTTGTGATGTGTACCTTGAAATAGTGGCTGATAATTTCCCAATTCTTTTCAGGTTTTTTGTAAAGCGTTTTTTAATAAATCAAAGACAGACAAAGGAATTTTAAGCAGAGGTTTTTGCCACTTTCAAGCTAATGACCTCTGCTGCTCTAAAAGGTCAATAAATTATAGAAGATAAAATATTAATTTTGTGCCCAGATTGACTTCGTAGGTTTCGTTTAGAAATTTGTAATTTGTTATACCCATGACTTTCCCTTTTGGAAATACATACAAGGAAGCGATGTCTCTGGTCTGGATTTTTACAAAAATTCAATCCCAAACCAGATAATGAGCTTGAGATTGTTCGGGCAGCATCCGGAATCCGCACCACACCCACTGATTAGAACTGAATATATAGTATTGTAAAATATATAAAAAGCTATAGCGAAACCAGATCCCATCTGCAGTCGGCGAAAGGAATGTGTTCAGAAGTCATTGGCGGATTTCGCGCTCCGCTGGCTTTGATTAGACGGGTTCGATTCGACGCGGCTTGTTTTGTTTGTTCGATCCGATCATTGCAGCAATTAAATTCAATGAAATTTAATTTCGCAATTGAATTTCATTTTCATTTTCAGCGTGTTTGCAAATTACTCGACCGTGGCTGTTTGTTTTCTGGAAGCGGTTTCCACTCACTTTTTCCCGGACACCCCACCTACTTGGGGCTTTAGGTTTAGGGCCTGACCTGAACTAGAATATGGTGAAATAATAATTACTTTCCCTTCCTACACTAGTATCTTCTAGGTACTGAAATATATATTTACCATAAGCATTAATTATACTTATTCCTGATTTATTTATTGCTGTTTGCTTTCAAGCTTGTGGCTTCTTAATTGGGATTTAATTGCTTCTGTTTACGGAGATTTCAACTAAATGTGATATATTTGATTATTGAGTTTGTTTGGCAGCTGGCAGTTTCGGAAATATTTCAATTTCTGTTTAACTAAAGACATAATAATTGTCTTGAATTATTTAATATTTCCCCACATATGGGCTTGTATTTTTTAGCTTTAGTCTAGACTTTGAAAAACTCTAAGATAATGCTTTCCAAGTAAGAATAGTTAATAAAGTCTCTTGTTAGATAACCCAGAAAACGCATAGTGATAAGGGGTTTCTTGAACCCCTCTCTGCTTTTGTAAACAGAGTTTTATCGCTTGGTCCCCACCACCCATGGTCAAGCCTCATTGAGCTGAGGCTCTAAAAAATAAAGAAAAACTGGAGTGGGACGGGGTGTGGTTCCGGGCTTACGATTCCCCATTTGATGGGCTCATATTGAAACTGAGATCGCCCCTGGATCGAATCGTGCCCTCAAGGCAGTGATTCGCCTTTGTTCCCAGCTTGGTGCAGTGCCAGGTGTGACTAACGGCCAGAAAAACTATGACTAACTGGGTATCATCATGGGTAGTTCAAAGAGTTAGGCTAATAAGGAAGTTTAGCTGATCGTGCTTCAATTTCAAGAAAAGTTTAGTCATTTTTTAAATCTTGTGGTTTGTCATTTACGGGGTTTTCAAGTCCACATCTTAATGCAATATTTTTGAGAACTAGTAGTTGCTTATATTTATTACACCACGCAATTGGAGCATATTAAGTGTGGCATCTTCTTGTTACCTTTTTGGCTCAAGTCCCAAGAGAATATAAATTAACGCAACAATTAAGAGAAACGAGTTTCTGAACTGGGGGGGAAGCAAATAAAATGAAGTGAGGAATCTGGTCGTGGATGATCTTTCTTTATAACAACAAATGGGGGATAAAAAAAGGGGTAAGAAAAAGAGAGAAAGATGGAGTGTTTTTTATCGAATAGCCAAAGCCCCGGGCTCTTCTGCTCCTCATCTGCCGGACCCCCGCTGAAGTGGCAAGTTCTGTTCAGATCGGATCGGTTGGTTTAATTTTCAACAAAAAATGAGTAAAGAAGGGGATACGAAAAGCCAGCCAAGCGAAATACACACGGAAGAGGGGGAGAGCCCAGAAGAGTGGAGTAGAAAATGTTAATTTAGTGCCACATCGATGATGACTTCGATTTTCCATTCGAAAGTCTCGTGGAGAGCAGCTTGGGAATAATTTAGGCGCAGACAAGGAACCTCTGGGCCCAACGAGGGAAATAAAATCGAGAACTCCATTTGGGACAAACGCTCGTTGGGTAACAACACTCTTATATGGCAGCCATTAAGTGGATGTGTTATTATTAAGTTTTGGCTCTTATTGTTGGCTCCGAGCTGGCATTGTCGGCCCCCGATGTGGTCATGTGGTTATCCAGTTTTCAGTTTTAAGTTTTCGGTTTCTTGGTTTTACTTTTATTCGCCTGGCATTGAAGTTTTGCATTACCAGCGACTAGACTTGGCCGAATCCGCCCCAGTTGGCTTCGCCAGCGCCCCGAGAAGTTATGCGACAAAATTTTCCATAAATAAATTCGGTTGACGGCGGCCAAGAGGGTTCAGCGACCCGCCTTCCCAATGACCTATTTGCGGCAATTGCCGAGCGAAAAAAGAAAATTCCCAAATGGAAGATGAGGAATATATGCATTTAAAATATACACATTTAATACCCATTCCATATTCGAGTTAAACTATTGTACGAAGACGTTTATGGCTTTGCCAAAAATATGAAATTTTGCCAACTCTTGGTTATTTTTGGTGTTGGCTGACAATATTATGTTGCCTTGATGAGTGAGTGCATTTCCTGGCCGTTTTCTGGCGCCCAACACCCCGCATTCTTTAAAAATCCAACTCACTGGCGGTTTCCACAGACCCACTGCATACATCAGTCCAAAGACCCCTTTGTGGCCAAAAACGAAACTAATTTGGAGAAAACTAAAACAAACGAAATTCAATTAAGTTTTATAGAAACAGACTTTTCAGCCAGGAAAGCAAAAGCATAAAATTAATGCCGAACGGTTGGCGATAAAAAACGGCCAAAACCCGTTCAGAATTCGAGATCGTATAATTTATTCATGGATTCATCGCTCAGTGCATTGTTCGATTGTTTGAACACAAACTTTTACTTTTCATCATTTGTTTCTTGGAGGCCCATTGTAGGTGCTCATCTTCGGATCGGACGGTGCAGAGATGGCCCTCGAAGAAATCTCTCCCTGCATTTAATCTTCTCCGGCGTGCACTCCAATTAGATAACCGAAGGGCCATCTCGGGCGTGTGGGCAGTGAAAGTTTACGGCTCGTTCTAAGCCACTGGCCAGGTCGGGGGATGGGCAGGGAGACGGGGACGCAGTCGATGGCCATTTGCATAAACATCTGGGACTGAAAGCCCAGTGCAGTGGGCAGCAGCTGCTCGATTGCCCGATTGGTATCTTAGGCTTTATTTACCGGGAATTACGCTTGGAAATCGTAGGAAATCAGATCAGCATTTTTTCCAAGCTGCTGCAACTGCCAGGCTTTTATATTTATGTTTTGGCCCTGGCTTACGGTAATGGGTCTAATTGGTGGCAACACACTGCCTTGAATGGGTCCAAAAATACCTAGAATATATAGGGAATGATTAAGTACTAGAGACTTTTTTTCCGAAATATTGATATTAATCATAATCATCATCACTATTCAGAATTAATAAATAATTGAGTTATTATTTGTTAATTAATAATTATAATACCTTTTCATAATGAATTTGAATTGAGGGTAAATTAGATGTATGAATACATCAGAGGAGTGGATTTTTGGATGGTTATACCTGATATCGCTTTCCTGCTGGAAACTGTAAGAAATGACTATTCCAGGAGAGTTTCGCAGTTGATTTTCTAAAATAATATTTCTAATATTCAAATATATCTTCTAATACCATAACCTTAAGAAATTCTATTACTAAGTCTATTCTAAACACTTCAATAGCTCAATTAATTTTTGCAAATTCGTTGGAAAGGCACAGCAATAAATATAATTTTAAAGTTACAAACTTTAGATTGTTTAAAAGCATTTGGCAGATCTAATTTATTTTCGGAAAGTAAAAGTTATTGAGAACCCCTTGAAGTTGGCTTCCTGCATCCTTTAACTCTGTTATGTGAACTTTATTTAATTGCAGACTGTCTGCACGAAAGAAAAACTTTCGCCAAAAAGGACCTCGATCCTTAGACTTTCCCCTTTTCAGGCTCTTCGGAATTTTTGCCTGGCCATTTGTATGCAAATCAGCTGAAGACACGCACACCACAGTGGGGTGTCGGCCGTGGGTGGCCAGTAAGCCCGTGTCGGATGGCCTCATATACTCATAATGGGGCACCAGCTTTCAATACGGCGCATGATATGCGATATGGATATGCAAATTCAAAGGGGTTAAGGCGGGCGAGGGGACCACAGGGCCGGGGGGGATGGAAAGCCTAGCCCAATGTGGAAAATGAGGGAAATTCCTTTGGTTTCGGCCACGGGCTTGGCTGAAACGTGACAAAATGAATCCACTTTTTGGTATTCAACCTTACGTAATGCGCCGGTCCTTAGTCCTTTTGAGCCATTGTAGTGTTTCAGCCGGGGGATAATCAAGATTTACGGACGACTTTCGTCCTTATCCGGAGCTGTGAATGGATGGCAGATTTGGCCCGGGTTCACGCCCGTGTTTTGGGGTCACTGACCGGCTAATGTGGTGATTGATTTCCGTGCAGGAGTCGCCACATGGGGGCATTCCAATAGTTTTGGACAGGTTTGAACCGTTGGGCATTGTGAACTATAGTTGATATATTAACTGGGTTTACTCACCATGTTAGTAATCGTTAATTATATTACTTATCCCCCTTGGTCATAGATCATTCGTTGTCTGTTTCGGTGAACTTGATGGGTTCATAAATAGCTCATAGAACTTGGGGGATACACATGCCCCACACATGTGGCACTCAAACCAGCTGATCCAACCTTGGGAGCGACTACTCGAAATCGAAAACAATTTACTCAATCCGATGTCTGTTTCTTCTTTTTTTATAGATCATCAACAAAAGACGGTTCGAACAATGTAACGACCATCAGCGACCATCAGAAAACAGAACCGAAAGGCGGAAAATCTTTGTTTTGCCTTCAAATACTGAAACCCAGAGGAACTTTAGCGAATCAGGTGAGTTGGGCAATAAGTGGAGGTCTGGGTAGTGAATAATATTCATAATTTGCTTTGATCTTCTAGTCGGTATGTTTTCAAAATACTTGCCAAAGAGGCTATTCTAATTATTACCCTCAATGAGAGCAATACTCTACAGGGCTCTTGCCCAACTCTTTTATGGGAACCAGAAACCAGAGGAAACATGTTCTGTTTTGTAAACAAAATTATGTTTATGGGGGGAGGGAGCCCTTCGAAAGTCACACCCCAAGTGTATAAGCGATGGTCCATAAATATATTCGCACCTGGAGAGATTTCTGGGGCGACTGGCTCTGCTGTTGTTATGGTAATGTGAGCTTCGTTTTGGGGTTTTCATTCTGATTACAATGCCGTTTTCGCCTTCATTGTTTGGCGACCTTGGTGGCATATCGACCTTGAGACTTGGGGTAATCCAAGCCCCTTACAACCGGTCTGATTAGCCCATATTTGAACACGTGTTTACGAGCCAATAAGCTGGCCAACCTTGCCTTGTCCTGTTGGCTAAAAAGAAAAAAAAAGACGTGCGATTTCCTTGACTAATTTTCAAAAAGGTGGAAATTTTCCGCCGACCGGCCACCCTCCCGAAACAGAACCCCAAGGATTCTGGCCCAAGAGAGCGGAAGGAAGTATATATTGCGTTTTGCCTTATTTGGTTATCCTGTGACGGGCTCCTGACGAATTCGTTGACTAGGTCAGGCTCTCTCCGGCCAACTTTCACCCGAAATCGCACTCGATGGCTTTTCACTTTTGGTTTCGACGGCAGGAAGTGCGGCTGCGCGGAGAGAGGAGGATGTGGTCCTGGCAACATTATGCAGGCAACATGTTTGTTACTTTCATAATTTATGAGCGAGAATCGGAATTTTCGTCGGAATTTGGAATTGGTCTTAGGTGTTTTTAAACATGATCTAATATCGGGGCCAAGAATGTGTCTACTTATTTTTGGTTGATTCTCAAGTTCCCCAACCTGATTTTCAGAACAAGTCTAGAATGCAAATGTTTATAATGTTTATCGAGACAATATAGCAGAAACTTAAATATTGTATTTAGATGTTTTCTAGAGCTCGTAAAATGTAACTCTAAAGTGATATTTTGAAAAAATTTCCATCACGTTAGATTGTGCAATCAAAACTTTTGTTTTCTAAAAATCCAAAATCCAGTGATTGGACTCAGTACTAAGAATCAATTTTTGTATTAATATTTCTTAATCGGTATATCCAATATTATTTCATCTAGAATAATTTTGGTTTGATTATATTGATGTATAAAATAATAAAATATAAATGTTAAGTTCGTCAAAAATATATTATGTAGAAAATGTCTGTTGAGTTATTTCTCTAATTTTTTTCTTCATTAAAATATATGGGTTTTGTAATATTTTCGATGATCAAAGTTTGAAATGAAAGAAAAGTTATAAAAAAGTAAAAATTAACATTTTTTTTTTATTTTCAATAAGTAAGTTAATATTTGATTTTGAAATACCTTATATTATTTTTTTTATACCAAGATGATAAACATTTTATCTTCAGCTAGTCAAATATAATTTTAAACATAATTTACACTCAATATTTAAGGCAAAACATTTAAAATTCCTTTCAAGCCTATAGTGGCTTCCAAACCTCTCCTTGAGGCCAGTGATGCCGCCCACGCCAAAAGGACAATAAAGGAGAGAGAGTGAGCTGTTCGGGCCGAGAGAGCCATCTCGCAGTTGCGCTCCTTGACCTTGGGCACGAGCCCTCGTCGTGCCCCCGTCCCACCCACGGACCAGGCAATATGTTGCCCTTTGCGAACCATAAACTGCGTGGCTGCTGGGAATCCGTGGCTCGGATTCGGATGGAGATTCAGTCGCTCACTTCGCCAGCAGCCACAAGTTGTGGCAACGGCCAGAATCGGACGGAAAACGCATAAGAATCATAAAAAAGACAAAAAGTGTGAAAATAAAAACATTGAAGGCGAAAAGTTGCTTCCATGCCAGCCACGAAGATCCCCCGCAAGGTCTGCCAATCCCGCCGACATGGAACTGGATCCGCCGTACGTAGGGGTAGGGAGGTGTCGCGGGGAGCATTCCCCCAACCCATGTGGCAGTCAATTAAAACGACGCAGTGGCTCGGCCAAAAAGTAAACAACAAATAAATCAACAGCAGCATCACCGGTTCCAGAATCTCTGAATCAGCAATTGCTGCGTCATCTTTATTATGGGTTATGGGTGCCAGGCCCTACTTATCAAAATTTTAGCCTCCCCTGCCCGAACCCCATGGCCGCCTATTGATTTCCATCGATTTCCATCTATCATGCCCAGATTGATTGATAAGACCGTGGAAAGCGGAAAGTGGGGGAAAATGGCTTTCGGGTTCAAAGTTCGCACTCAAAGCGGAAAAATAGGGCGGCATTTGTCAAATGGAGTGAAAATAGGGACTATATAAACACAAGTGCCTCTGAAGAGCCCAATCAAACAGAACGAGATGCGATTACATAGGTCTACGGGTCGATGGATGGGGGAAGGAACGTGCTGTCCAACAACTATTGAGTTTTTAGAACTTTGGCTTAATGGCGATGGTATTGAATTTCAATTGGCTTTATAAATAACAATAGAAATTTTGCATATATTTTTTTAGGAGTTCTTAGCATTTGTTATAATAAATATGATGCATTTTGATTAGAATGACATCATTATAATCAGTTTTAATATAGTATATATTAAAACAACCCCCTATACAACCTCCTCTTGTATCTCAACCCTATCTCAAAGGGTCTAAGCTGAAGCTTATTTCAAATTTTTCCCATGCCTCCTACCGCCCCACTTGTGGCATATTTCTGTAGCAGCAGTACAGAAAATAATTTTGAAAAATATTTGATGCTAACTTTTCTTACGGCTAATTTTTGTGTGGAAAGCAAATTACAAATCATTTGATTTATTGGAGCGGAAGAGTTTTTACTAAAACTATTTTGGGTAAAGTTATTATTTAAGATGTATAATGCTGTACATTTTCTGGCTAATGAGTTAAAAGTATGAAGAAAAAATTCTTTTGAAATGTTCAAAAACATGTTCATTTTTCTACAATTCCGATGCTCTTCTGGCCACAAAATGTTATCTTGACTTTGTGGAGGTACGAGAACCATAGGAATACTAAATTTACATATGTTTGGGGGGCAAACAAAACTATCTCAAAGCAATACACACACATTGGTGCACTCGTAAATAAACAAATATTTATTTGGCATTTTCAATTAAGCCCCTCAATCAAGTTGCTGGAAATTGGCCAATAAAAAAAAGATAATTAAAATGAAAGTGTTGCAAATTTTTCTTTAATAAAACGAATAATTCGCTTTGAGTAGCATTTCTTAAATTCGATTTACATTTTGACAAAATTAATTATATTTGCACTTTTCCGTCGCAATTTGAGCTTCCAGTTTTCATAGCTCCGTTGACCTTCAAGTCGACGCCCCATTTGGCTTATTGTCCCAAAGTCGAAGCCAGGTCATTAAAATTAATGGTCATCCAGTCGGCCGAGGTGGCGAATGGAGTGCGGTAACACGGTAATACTCCGCCTCCCGGACCCGGAGGTTTTTGCATCTTGAAATGAGCGATGATCATGCAGTTTCGACCTCCTCTCCTCCGCCTTTGAATTGTGTTTGTTTTTCCACCTTGACTCGGGCTTGGATTCGGTGTTCGGAGCTGGCTTTGCCATTGTGCTGCGCGAGCTTTCCGGTCAGGGGCACTTTCCTTTTCAATTTGTCCAGCTCTTTAGCTTGGCCATTATGCCACTTGGCCGTTTTGCAATGAAGCTGACTGCTCAGCTAGTCAGTTTGCCATTGGAATTGTGCTGAAGTGTCGGTAACAAGTGGCTACACTGAGGGAAAAACTTTTACTCGAAATATGAACCCATTTAACAGTAATAGTATCAGTAATAGTAATAAGTCGTTTATAAGTAATAAGGATAAAAAGGGACTAAAGTACCATATTAGGCACTAAAAACATAAAACGGATATCCCCTCATACCAATCTCTCGCACTGCTTCTTAAACTTCCTACATGAGTTAAAGATAAGTAGATATAGATATAGTAGATAAGATATAGCTATAGATTTTTATCACTGTGTAGCTAATACCCTAAGCAAACTCCAGAATAACGCAGCTTACCTCGAGCTGGAGTTGAAGCCAGTATCAGTGCCAGTACCCCTGCCGGAGCCAGCTTCCTGGGGCCATTGTCTGCGGGTCTTCGTAATTAAGTTGGCAAATTTGTGTAATGAGCAAGTGCAATTATACGGCAGAGCGTACGTACATCCACCGTGCTTGGCCCTATGCAAATGCCACACATAATTATAGTTTGTGGCTGATGAATATTACACTCTTGTTGTGGGCCTCTGGGCCTGCCTGTGTTGTTTTCGGCCAGGTTTTCCTTTTCCCCAGCGATGTTTGCCCACTTTGCCAAGTGAGCTGTGCGAGTGATTGTGTGCTCATCTGCGAAATGCAAATGAAAGTCAAAGTTAATTTGTTAGATTTCCACGTCGAGATATTTGCGTCGAAAAAACTGCGTGTCGGCAGTCAGCGAGGCGGCGATGACTTACAATTGCGGCTTGTGGCTTTCAGGGTTTCTGGCCAAGTGCCCGGCCACGTCTCGGTTTTCAAAGAAGCGCGCCAAAGCGGCGCAAGATCTCAGGTAGCGGTTGATGAATCCAAAAGTTTGTGGCATACTTTCGGGCAGTTAAGAAAAGGCTGAATCATAAATTTTACTTTGGTTTTTTGTATTTTTGAAGAAAAACGGAAATTAGAAAGGATGCAATTTATAATTTTTATAATATATTCATTCAGATAATTCAGACATATTCAGATAATTTATCATTCCTTCTACCATTTCAAATTAAACAAATTTAAATCACTACATGATTCTACCCATCTGTTACCCCAATAAAATAATTCCCTTCCTTAACCCTTGACTCACAAAAAGAGCATTTAGCGAAACAATTCATCTCGCCCGACCATAAATTGGCAAGCTTAATGAATTTTGCCTTGGCATTCCCCCAAGTTCAATGTTAATGTGTACGTAGTGATCTGTTCTCCATCGCTTCTACGAACTATACCCCACCATATATGATTCAATCCCACACAATCCCCCAACTGTTCCAACAGTGGCACTCATTCCGTTTAATTAATCAATCCCGATCCCGAGACGTGATGAATATTTTCCAGTTGTGTGCTCTGTGTTGCTCTTTTCTCCGCGCCAGTCAGCATTATCATCATCGTAATTATCATCATGATGGTGCTTCATCATTTCATCAACGCTGTGGCAACAACCAGGCTGGCTGCACTGCCCCCTCGAGTGGCGGCTGTAGTTTCCATTTCAATGCGCAAAAATGCTTAAACTGCAATTTGCACTCTTTTGTGTGGCCCGGGGGGGTTGGAGATTGAGTGGGTGAGTGGGTGGCTGGGTGTTCCGGATGGTGGGTGGGAGGTGCTCGGCCCACTAATTAGCACATCAAATTCTCAGGGCACACACGGCATTCACACATACGGAAACTGGGCGGGGACTTGTTGGCTAAAAGGGGTCAAATGTCAGCTTGACGCGTTATTTGGACAGCTCTACTAACTGGGTTAACTTTGCGGTTTTCTGAAGCGTTTATTTCCCGGCGCACTAATTGCTAGCCTTCTCTACATCTGCAATTGCCAAACAGCCCAAAAGTATGCACTCGAATGGTGAAAATCTTGTACTAGTTTGAATCTATTTCGGTTTCTCAGACAAGTTTGTAAAATTAAGTGTTTGATCTTATTAACTGGGAATTAAACTGTAATTCGAATTTTTTAATGGAATGTCATTATGTTAAAATTGAATTTTTTCTTTCACATTTTAAATATTATTTTATTTAATTAATAAATACCAACCCCCCAGTAGGGCTTCTTTTGAAGCCCTACTAATAGTTCTCGAAATATAAAAAGAATTTTTAATGGATATTACAATACCAGATATCAGTTCCAAACACAGTTGTACTTAGAAAAGCTATTATTTTGAATTTGATTCTAAAATAAAATATTATCTGATATTTGAAAGGAGACAACCGCTGCAGTTTAAAGTTCCTCAAGTATCTTGTAAATCATGTTTATGTGCCGAGACCCCTTTCTTAGCCCTGTACCGTCATAAGCTGATGTAAGACACTCGTAAATCTCACAATGTCTGTGTCTGTTCGGCATCCCCGAACTTGGCATGAATCACCCGACCGGGGAGACCATTACTCACCCGTGCTCTGTGGCGCCAAAAACAACAACCCAGCGGCATGGTGGCCGCCGCCGCATTAGCACGAGGAGCCAGCATAAGACGGGGCATGAGCCCATGGCGTGGTGGCATCAACATCTTCTCAGCGTCTCAGCATCAGCGTCGGAGCGGGCAGGCCACAAAGTTCAGCCAGAAATGCGAATTCCTAGTTGAAAATAGTTTTCCTTGAAATGCCTTTGAATGCAGGCGAGTCCATTGTGCAAATGGAAGTGCATTCTGCTCCTCGGGCCATGACATTTATTTATTGGTTGATATGGGATGATCGAGTGGGTTGACTGAACCGCAAAAACAAATAGGCAACGGCATTAGAATGTACCATAGCTGAATCACCCTTCCACATGCATAAGTAAAATAAGTGGCAAGTTAGAAACATGCATTTCCCATTTATGTTTGCTTACAAAGTTTCTAGCCGCAATTCTGATAAATCATCTTTAAGCCCACACTCCAAACTAAACAACTATCCGACTTGGCAGACCAATTTCCCGGTTAGTTTCTCCCGTCAGCTTGGCTTCCATCGCAAAATGCAATATGACATTTAATTTCCCCCAGAACACCGACATAATGGAGATCCATTAGTGCAGTGTGGCAGGACGTCCATGTCCCTGTCCTGGCAGGGCCAGTGAGTGATGGACTAGTGCTCTCCTTTCCACAGAAACTTCAACACGGAAGCGGTGCGACACCGGCACTCCCCCAGACGACAGCCACATACTTTTATTGCATTAATTCCGCACATATTTGCTAACGGCAATTACAAATAGTTTTCATTTTTCACTCTTCATTTTCGTTGCAGCATGTCTTCCGGCCTGATGTCGTGTGTGAGGGAAAACTCTCCGCCCCTGGAGCCTGAGCTGGATGTCACTGGCGGCGGAGCAGGACTCGGAGCCGGGGGGCCCATGTCGCTGCCCACGGAGGGCGGACGGTCGCACGGCGGTGCCGTTACCTCCACGCCCATCTCCAGTCCGGGGAACGATGGGCACGAGGCAACCACAGCCGGTAAGTTGACTAATTTCCAAACAAATAATCAGGGAACATATAAGTGTGTCCAGTAGGGAGAAGAAAAATCAAGAAAATTATTTGATGGCTTTATATTTTTGATAAACATTTAGGGGCCTTCGTAAAAGTATAAATGATAAAATCTCAAAAGTTTTTATACCTTAAATAAAAAATATGAATATATGAGCTTATAAATGTGCTTTTTTTTGTTTGCATTTTTTTTATTAGAATCATATATAAAGCTTCTGTTGAAAAATAACAAAATATTAGGGCTCATAAGAAATTCCTTCGTTATTATTTTTCCAAACATGTTTCTTATATTAAATCATTCAAGCACGGATGTTGGCTCGGATTATGAAATTGCCTGGGGGCTTTGCTCCTGTTTTTCCTGGAATCGCCTTCAATACTCCTGTTTTCTCCTTCATGTGTTCATCATTTTATGGAGTCCCCCAGGACACGAACACAAAGGCTTGGGGATTGGTTTGATTGCCTTCCCCAAAGGTGGCGAAAGATATTTTATAAATAAAAAGGGTCTTCCTGCGAGAAAACTATTAGACTTTAAAACCAAACCATTTAATTCGTAACAACCTTGACCAAAAGTCGTTACACCTTCGCTTACATCACTTCCTCCTAGCCATATAATAGATCATATGGAATGATATAGATGCTCTTCCTAGGAAAACTAAAAGGTTTGTTTTTGCGGAGATCTGTGCAGCCAACTCTGCGATTTGTTGGGAAGACAAAGCCGCGCAATTGTAAGTAGATACCCTATAGGGCCTAGGGTCGAACGACTCATCCACTCCATTCACAAAGTGGGGAAAACAAGACCGTTAGAAAGAGTTCGTTTGCTTAGTGATTTTTAGTTCGTATGTGCATAATTAGATGGGTCTCTCGGCTAGCTTTCGGTTTCGCCCCCACCCACAGGTGATTCAAACACCGATGCAGATACAATGAGCCAGAGATAAAAGTGGCCATAATACATATGTATATTCAGATTGGGCCACAGCCACAGACTCGAACTAACATTAGTAACAACATGTGAACCGGCCTTTGTTTGGTATGGCCTTTTGGTTTTGTTGCTGGATGGGCTCGCCCTCATACGACCACCGCCGACAACTGAATAACTGGATAATGTTTATATAATTGTGGGTAATACCGACTACACGTGCTAATTAACGCCCCCCACTTTCTACTGCCAATGCAAATGCATGTCGAAAATCGACCACAGGCGTTCTTTTTGCGAGTTCTCCGGCTTGGAATGGGGAATTGGAATGGAAACGGTTACCATTTTGGGGCACATAAACTATTGTTGTTATGACAACACCCACAAAGAAGTGCCACCAACAATAATGGCTCAGGTATACATAAATTTTAACATAATGGATATATCTGCATGAAAGAAATGTGTTCGAGTTGGGTGGACAGTGGGTGAAATCGTACTGAAGTTTAATTTCAAAATAATGGTGTGTTAAGAATAATATCGTTGTGTTATTTATCACCTAATACAGAAAATTTATGTTCTTTGGATTGGGGTAAAATGTTTCATTTATACATTTTGGTTTTCTAAATACATGATAAAATTATAAATAACAGCAACTGTTAATGAATTTTATTAAAAAATATATACATATATATGCTGTTTTAATAATTTTACATAACTTACATAAAAATCGCCCACAAAGCGCACTGGATAGTCTTCCAAGTAGGTCACTGAAGTAAAAAAGGCTATTGCTCCCTTATCTTTCTCAATTTTGCTAAATTAGAGTTTATTTTTTCAATCTTTTCTTTGTATAATTTTTTTATATTTTATTTTTAAAATGTTTAATTTTTTAATCTTTATTTATTTATTTTGTATCACTTTTATTTTTTAATATTTGCGTGATTATATTTGTGAACTGTTTTTATACAGTTATGTGCATATGTATGTCGATGTATGTGGATGATTACTCATACGACATGGTGACCCCTGAGGTGACATCAACCAACTCGACCACATCCTGCCTTGAAGCACCCACTGTACTGTTAGCCACCCAACAGCGCTCTGTTAGCCCCCCGAGGCGACACCTGCAGTGGGCCAAGAAATACGCTAATCAGCCCGATTTGGCAACGGAACCCGGCTAAGTACGACACGGCGACGCAACCAATTGGCCAAAACAGTGCCGCAGTCGCCTTCTCTGCCGCGGTTGACGATGGTTGTGTGTTGGCCTGGCTCAAACGCAATTCCCTCAGTTCAGTTAGCCGTTCGTACGTTTTGTATATAACGTATTTTGTGTGTTTTCATTACTTTTTGGTTTTGTGGGGTCTCTTCGGCTTTTTTTCGCTTCGTTTCGTTTTCGTAGATTTCAATTTCAGTTCCCGACTATACGACTATCCGAGTATGGGGGTATCTGAGTGTGAGTGTGTGCCTGAGTGTGGGTACTATTCGATTTCCACGCCGCCGTTTTCCCATTGATTCAATTCATTCTGTTCGCTCCGCTCCACCTGTACAGGTGAGATTATTTCGCTGCCGAACGCGCCGAACGGTCGCTGCACTAATTGAATTGTCGCTGTTGTCGCGAATTGCAGTCGCAATCGAGTCGCATTCAAATCGGTTCTGGCCCAAACAACACGCGCTCGAATCCGAATCCGTCAGATACATCAAAGTTTTTATTACTCCCGTTCAGTAAAGTTTAATCAATAATATCGGAAAAGTCCGTCATCAGACAGAGTGCAAAGTGGTGTGTGGTGGAGTGAAGTTCGACTAATTGTTAAAGGTAGAACAAGTACAAGGGATACATATAGTATACGTACTTAAAAAACACATCTGCAAGATTGTATCTTGTCGATCACCAGCGTAAACAATTCGGGGAATTTCGCCTTTGAATAAAACATCTGCTGCTATTTTCGGCTAAAAAGCAAACACATTTAAGCAGGTAATAAAACTCATTGTTTATTTTTTGGAACTAGAACGAAACAGACATTATCGAAACTCTCGGGGCCTGAGATCAAACTGTAACCCGATCATACAGTTGAGTGAACCAAAACAAAGCTGACCCCGCCAATTAGCCAGTCTCCTGGCCCAAATGATACTTCATTATATAAGTGGCTTATCGAGCTGTGATGATATGATGTTTGGGCTCCATCCCCGGCTTGGGCCCCGACTGGTTACGAGGAGCCGGAGCCCCAATAGAGCCAATTGGCCAGACGCCTCTAATTGGAGTACCATGAATTGTGTAATCAATTTTGCGCCTCCCAGCTTGTTTTCTTTTGTTGGTATTCGAGGGCCACCACAATAACCAATACGTTTTGGCCAGGCTGGCACTGATAAGCGCGTGGCCATCGACATGCAGACGTCTGATTGCTTCTGGCCGAAGATTGTACAATGACAGGTTTCCCCCGGGATAGGCCTGATAAGGACTGATCTTATATAAAGAGGCTTAGCTAACAGGGCTAAGCAAGTGGCCAGATTTTGACTTGCTAAGCAGTATCGCTGCAAAAGTCTGTTTACTCTGTTTATTTGTAGAACTTTTAGCAGTCAATTGAGTTTTTTATAAAGCCATTGTGAAAAAATATACTATGTAAGCTTACTATACAGTATATGGGATAGAAGTTGCTTTGCATGAAACCCTTTCTATTTATATATATGCCAGAATTAATCAAACAAGTCCCCCTTTTCATAGCTTCTTAGTATTATTTACTTGGCCCGAAAATACCTATTCTAAAAGCCATTTAGATTACGTATGAAAACGTCAAGTGCCTGACACTTTTCTTGAGTAATCTCTATTAGTTGGCTGATAGCTGTGTTTGCTATTAATAAGCATGGGGTATCTCTTCCAATCTATACAGGCCCAAATGCGCTGGACTACTAGCCGGGTCAAAACGTGAGCGATATCTATTGACATCACTCCCTATTTGAAAAAATTACGCCGCAAGTTTGAAAAATAATCAAAGCGCCAGTCTGATCTCTTTGACCAACAGTCTCAGCGGACCTTGGGCAGCCGAATGCCCGAGGTTTACTGCATTGCAAGTGACTATTAGACATCTAGTATGCACATCTGAAGGCCTAGAGAGACCTGTTCGGTTCGCTAAAAAAGTTGCCTCTGAAAAGCAGCCAACGCAGACAGAATTGTGCAATTCTCGGGGCTTTGTTTGGGTTCTGGCTTCTCTATTTTTATTCCACGCAAGTGAACTCAGCACTTGCTAAGCGGATAAGCTGCCCTGCCCACACGGTATCCCCAAGTGGGCGCTGGGCGGGGGGCGTGGCTCACTTGACCTTCCCCAATCGAGCGGTGCAACAATCCAAAAGCAAAGAGTGGCCGAGCTCACATCCGCTCGCAAAGGTCTCCAATTACTAAAAGAAACTGAAAAGCTGCAAAGCTGCCAAGCCATTTGCCATTTGATTTTCACAATATTGGCTAGTATGTTGCCAATTTGCATGTCGAGTGAGGCAACTCTTATTTCTTTTTCCTCGCCAGTGATTAATTAATAAGTGAACCCACTTGCCATCAGCCGAACCTTTTGGAATTGCAAATTCTCAACCGAATGGCAATTCGAATTGGTGTCAATTAAACTGTCGACGGCAACACCTCCAAAACCCACGCACTTTTATTAACTACAGTAGGATCTAAAAGGGGAGATCTAAAAAACATATGTATATGTTTAAATCTAAAAATATAAAATAAAATTTTGTTGCTTGATTTCTAAAATTCTTTAACATGTTTTTTTTTTATAATATGTTTTGGTTAATTTACAATGTTTTTATTTTTCATATTATTCGATATATTCATTTAGAAAATTTACATATTTTATTATCATAACTAAGAATGTGAAATAAAATGGTGACGAACGTTAATGCTACTCATTAATACAATTTATTTGCTTTTGTGACTATAGTAAAGCTCTTTGGAGGTCACTTTCCCTCATATTTTATATATTTGTATCTGAAAATAAATACAATTCGTTTAATTCGTCTTTTTTAATGAAGAAGATATGTTATATTTTATTTATTATAGCCCTTATTGGTTTTAAATTTTTATAAAAACCAAAGCGAATTAAAAGCGAACATAAATTGATTACCTATTTCGTGAAATGTTTTAAAAGTTAAACTAAAATGTATTGTGTTTTTTGAACCCAACCCAAGATTGGGGTTTGCCCATTACTCCAACATCTCTGAGCACTTGAGGCGTTCAATAAAACAGACTTTTAATCCCATCGCATCATGTTACCAAACTGCAAAGAGACTTAAATCGCTTTTGATGAATTACCAAAACCAAAGCCAACCCGAACCGTCAAAGACGAGTATTTCGCCCACATTCGCGGAAATCGCAAAGAAACACTGCCAACTGATGACAGCACACAAGAGCTTACAATATAGCAAAGAAAACAATACGACTCGAAATGGGACCTCAGTAATAACAAATCTTGCTCAATAGACTTTAGATAAATTAGAAATAATGTGTCCATAATGCTGATGTAATCGGGATGGCCTCATGAAATGAGTCACGTTTGGAGGAGATGGGGTGCACGAAATGAGATGACTTTGTTAGATTTAATGAACTCCAACTTTTCAATTACCAACTTGGTGCTGAGCTAAATCTTTTCTAATTACTTTTCACTTTTTTTGAGCCAAGGAAGAATTCAATTCCCGCCCAAAAGCCGGCTGGCAGCGAAAAGTGTCTGACAACTGACCCAATTAGGCATTCCATAAATAAACAATTGTCACTTGCCTGGAGGAGGCACGGGGCTTGAAGCAGGGTGGAACTCCTCCTACTCCTACTCCCCAGCGGTTGAAATTCCATTAGCAAGGTCCCCGAACAATTTCGAGACAGGCAGACACCCCGGAGGGCAATAAATAGAATGACGTTCCCAACCCCTTGCTTGATATTTTTTATATATACTCCATAGTATGGACATGCCTCTGCATATTACGGCGTTTTCGTGACTAATCAACGACGATGACCAGCCCCAACGCAGGTGAAATTAATCATTAAAATCAAGCCATCACCGAAAACATAAGCGGAATATACACGAGCATGTCTTGGGCTTTGTATACCAGAATGTGTGTCCATGTAGGTAGTACCTTTCGGTCGGGGAACGACTGTGCCCCCAAAACGTGACCGGCATGGGCCATTGCGTTTCTCATTGGAGGTCGCGGCTTTCTTGGCAGGGTTCTTTGATTTGTTTGGTTTTTAGAAAAGCAAGTACTTCCGTTCAGTCGGATTCTTCCCTCTAATTAATATATCGACAAACTGTCAAGTGCTAACCATGCAGACTTTCCCTGAAGAGTCGGCCAACTAAAGTTGGTTAAGTAAACTTTCATTCGTGTTAATGACACACCAAGTGAGAGCAATGAGTCACCTTGAAGATGTTCGATTTGAGAGAGTCCTTACACTAAAAGGCTGACTAACAACGGGCTTATGAAATCATCATAAAGAAAGTATGAATAAAACACCATCTCAATCAAGATTTTTATAATTAAACCAAATACAAACTTAAAACTGTCTGGATCTTGCACTAATTCCACGACGTAGGCCTGATGGGTCTACTGGGGGGTAGATATAGGATTGTTTGTGCCCCTACACATGTCTTCTATAAGAAATTCCCCATTGATCGATAAGGTATAACGAACTTTAGTATACATTGTGTTCTTTTTTCCGTAACTCCCTTATCGGCCACTAAAATTGAGGTCTACGACCATAAATGCAGCTATTGGAATTCGTTGATTATAATTTATGTTATTTGCTTATTGCACCGTCCATAAAACGGCTGAAACCCCAAGGTTTTGTTGAAGAATTCTTTGTCCTGGGCTTCAGATTATATATAAACATTTATATATTAATATTTGCAATAAAAAATCATCATACAGGTGATAAGGCATGACCTTGTCGCCCTAATTTAACGCTTGTTCGCACGTGGTTTTCAAATCGAATCCATTCGACACTTCCCCCGATTTGCTATCTCTTTCCGACAGTCTATCACCCTCTCTTTCTTTCGTGGGTTCTTCAGCACTTTTGCCTATTTATGGTCATGTTTTCGGCTTCGTTTCGATTTCACCCATTTATTGTTTACTTCTTATCGGCGTTTGGCTCTAGATGACGGAAAAGTTCTATTACCAATTCGATTGGCTCAACTGCTGAGTAACTGAGGAAGTTAAGTGGTAGCTACATGGCTCAGAGTCACTTCCGCGGAAGTTCGATAGTTATTGTTTCTTAAAATCATTCTCATGGACCCAATAACTTGGAAACCTGAATGAAAAGTATATCAGATTCGTTGAAGCGATAATGAAATCTTCAGAAGCAACTAAAAGTTGAATTTCCTGCAAGAGTGTGAATACATAATCCCTTCAAGATTTTCCATTCATTTCTTGACAGTACTTATGTTGTCTGTCAGTCAGAGAGGCTCTCCTGGGCCATCTGGTAATGGCTTGACATTATTGGGCTTGTAGCGTCACATGAGACAAGTCGTCACATGGGGCGTATATGTAACTCTGTCATGCATAGAATCTATGCTATAGATCTGTATTTTAATACAATATTTTTTATAAACAAATTTGAATAGTTGACAGACCTTTCATTTTGCTTTTAAAACATGAGAGTAAATATTTTATCAAATTTTTTATTTATAATATAATTTTATTCAAATGTGAGAAAATTAGTAAGAAGCGTAAAATTTGTCCCTTTTTTAAATAAATAAGAAATACGAGTATTTTTGTCCGTAAATATATTGTATAAATATTTAAATATTTATAAAAAAAATCTTTAAAATGACGCTCGGGATTGCAGCAAGCCCTGTGCCACAATTCGGACTCAGAAACCCAGCCCCAAATTTTAAATTAAAACAGCCAACATAAAAAATGTTTTCGCATTGAGTCAAGTGCCTCATCCTGTGCCTTGGTCCTTCCAGAGCAACAACAACAACAGCACCAACAACAGCAGCAGCAGAAGCGTCGACGTTTCCATCCGCTCCGAAACCTCCGCCGCATCTTCCGACGCCGTACGATCAACAGTTCCGCCGACAGTCCGGCCAACAGCATCTGCCAGTCGCCCGGACAAGGAACCGGACCCGGATCCTGCAACACCTTGCCACCGCCGACGAGCAGCAGCAGCGAGAAGAACCTTCGCAACGTGCTAGCCTCTCCGCCGGGATCGCCCCGGAATAAGTCCCAGCAGCTGCCGGAGGGCAGCTACCAGACCCAGTCGCTGCCCAAGTCCAAGTCCTACGGCTCGCACCGTGATGAGCTGCTGAGCGTGCTTCTCGGCAAGAAGCGGGCCACCAAGCAGGCGCAGCAGCACAGCCTCGACAACCAGGTGCAACAGCACTCAAATAGCCAGCCATCCCAGTCCCAATCCCAGCCCGAAGCCATGTTTCAAGCACAGCAACGGCAGCCCAGGGGTGTGGCCATATTTCCAGACGTAATCGCCCTGAGCCGGAGCAGTTACTTTCCCCCTGGGGAGCACTACCAGCAGCGGCATCTCCGCAGCGTGGGCGACTCCTCCCAGGAACTGATTCACGCGGAGCGAGATGGTGTCACGGGATCTGGTGGATCTGCGGGGGGAGCCGCCGACATATCGGACAGCCAACGCAGCCTCAGCGAAGGCCGTCTTCTGGATGTCGATGGGTAAGTTACAAAAATGTTCTGTATTATATTTAAGATTTTATAAAAATTGTTTCTTTGCAGGGACTATTCGCGGGATCACCTTTCCCAGTCCCACGATAGCGTCTTCTCCGAGTCGGCTACAGCCAGCAGTCTATCGATTATATTAAAGGTAAGGTGAAATATATTAAAGGTTACATTTGGATAGTTGTTTTCTGAATGTATATGAAGATTTACTTTGGATATTATTTCGGTGGACATATTAAATAATTTACAATGTATTTAGGAGGAGAAGGTAGCTTTTTACAAACCCAATAAGATATTATCCAATAGAGAAACTTAGTACTAACCGCTAATACAATTTTTTTTCTAATAATTAATTGATAAGAACAAAGGATAAACAAGATTTGTGATATAAACTATGTTTATTTCCCCAAAAAAATAAGGGTGAAGGTCTAGATAATTTTTACTTTAATAGAAATGTTACTTTAGCCTTTGAAAATTGCATTTTAAAATTTTTCAATAAGGTAATATGCTGGTTAAATGATTCTCTATAAAGCTTAATTATTGAAAACAATTTAAATGAATTCAATACTAGATCATAGTTCATACACTAGTCTATCTATATAGGCCTGAAAGCATATCTATTTTAATTTTTTTTTCAAACATGCATTTAAATGAAGCCAAACATTGGTTTATCGAACAATTTTGATTTTCATTAACACCCTGCTTTCACTTTTCATGCAACTTTGATAAGTTCACGACCTTGGGGTCGAGTGGGGAAGCCGCTCCAGGTCACTCTTGTGCAGTTGTTGTTTTTCGTGTAATCTGCGTTTTTGTGTTGCAATCAATCTAAATTGATTTTAATCAAATTCAATTGGCTGCCTTTGTTGGCATATCTGCATTGGTGACGACCGAATCTACGGTGGAGGTTGTTGACTTGTTTTTGTTTTGTTTCCCGAAGAGCCTTAACTGTGCCATGGCTTTAATTAGCTGCTTTATGTGGTCAAAAGAACAAGCACTAATTGGTGGAGATTTATTAAGACGTCTTCAATCGGGCTATCGAGAATAAATCGTTTTTAATGCGTTTACTTTGGTTTTTTATCCGTTTTTGTTGGTTTGTGGGTGAAATGCGAGAAAGTTGGTCTTCGGGAGTTATCTAATAGACTGCATTATCACCATTACTGCATAAGTTGGCCGACTGAATTTTCGTTTTTCTTGCCTCTTTTTGAGCAGAAGAAGCAACGAAAACTGTGGCCCGAGCACGCGTCTTGCAACTGGAAACCGAAACCAATGTTAGATACAAAAACTGCAAACTGCAAACTGCAGACGGACGGCAGTAAGCCACGGCAACTGCCACTCCCTCTCCGCCTTCGTCGCGCGTGGCAATTTGCGGCTTCTCCCGGGGGGGTGGAGGACAGAGGCAACTTCTATTGCTTCTTCAGTTTCTGGACAAACGAGTTGCCAGCCATCCAGTCAGCCGTCCAGCCGATGGCCGCCGCTTGGCCGCTTCTTGTTATTCCACTTTTTTCCACTTGGCAGGCCAGCTCTCCCAGTGCCTCCAGCACTGCTCCTCCATCCGCCCCCTTGTGGCGGCTTATTTGCCAACCTGGTTAGCAAATAAATCGCATTTCTTTCTGTTTCTATGCTATTGAACTCCTGCAAGTTTTCCGCTAAATCAGTTTGCATCGAGACTTTAGCCAGTGAAGACAGCTCGGTTCGGCCATCGTGCAACGTCCACCTCGACGTCTTCCAATCCGATTTCGAAACCGATTCCGTATACCATAGGCGCTATGTTCACCATCCTCGGGATATCTGGATTTTAGCCAAGTGAAAAAAATAATCTACGGATTTCAAGTTTAACGGTTTAATTGGGTAACTGTGCTGGCGATTTGTGATTTCTGCAATTCCTGAAAGATTAATTAGTAATAGAAGAATGTATTGGCTTTGATTTTAAAAGGTGGCGACCTTACCAAGAGTTGAGATGAAAGGTGGTTGAAATACCTAAGGTTTTCTGTTTATATAGGAGACACAGGTTAATCTACATAGAAAAGATAAATATATATTTATTCAAAGCTAAGTGTATTTTATATGACATATATAAAGTAGTAATGATACCTTTTGTATAATTTAACCAAACGCAAATCAAAGTTTCAAAGTGTTTCCTTAAATATTTCACAAGGCACCACTCTAATTTGACCATCAATTTCACAGAAACCCCCTTAGCATAGAAATACTAGAGCTATAAAGTATCTGGAGCCCCTTTTCCTGTCGCATTTTTCAAGATTACTCTGTCCTGCGACGCCTATTAATCCCCTATGAAGTCGACTTGACATTTTCCTTTGAAAAGCTGAAGAACAGGTCGAGATACGAGCATGGGTCTATAAATATTTAGCAGGCCAGGCCGCAGAAGATGTGATCCCAGAGTCAGAGTCAAAGTCTGGGGCCAGCGACGAGTTTCCAGTTTGATGAATTAATTGCGGAGAAATAGAAAGAGAAAAAAATCTGCACGATGGCCATAATGGAAAAACTAAATGACAATGCAGTGGAGCAATTTGCACGAATGTCAGCCAGAAGGGGGGCCAGATGGAGGAGGGGTGTCCATTTAGCCCGGACAACTTGGAATGGCTGTGATATGGTAACACGGTAACACGCATTCAAGTTGCCTGGGAGCAGGCAGAGCCGTCATCAGATTTCACACGCTGCTCTCTAATTGACCAGCTTTCAGGGGGGGAGGAGACAGGCAGTACTACCAACTTCCCAACAAGCCACTCGAAATTCGCAATTTTCGGCCCACATTCACTGGCCCGAACATGAGATCTGTGTGACACTTCCCGTCTGGCTTAAATGTTATGCAATCGTTCGCATTTGCCTATCTCGTAGATTTCCGCGTCCATTAGAGGAGCCGCCATGTCAGTGGACCACTGGTCCACTCATCTGGTCATCTAGTCATCCAATCAACCAATCATCGCAGCATCCGCATTAGGATTTTAATTGCATTTCTTCGCACGCCGATGGGCGCTGTCAGCCTGGCATTCTGGAGTTCAACAGAAATGCAGCCCAGGTCCATGTCCAGTCCATATATGCACATCGATGGCCCACTTGGGTGACACGTACATAGTCGGGGAGAAACTGAATGGATTCCGATTCGATTGGCTTTCAAGGCCCCAGAAATGCGCGAGTCCAGTGAAAACCATGTGGTCCAAGTGCCAAGTGGTCCATGAGAAGGGTTCTCTCTGTGGGTTTCACATGGCTTCATATCTGTTCTAGAGAAAGCTGTGGTGTATTCTGCCACGGAAATGTGTAGAAAGAATGCAACATTTTTAATTTCTTCACACCACATTATTTTGAAAAGAATTGTTTTTCATTTAATACTTGTTTTAATACCAAAGCAAAAGAATAAGTTGACAGTTAAATGTGTTATATAAGCACAAATAGTTAAAGCAATTAATTTTTTTTAACCTGCAGGTAAGCTTAATGTTTCTATATTATTGCTTTTAAAAATGGTGTGGAATTTAGATATTCTTAATTCTCTTTAAATGCCAAAACTTAGTATTCATATAAAAATCTGAAATGCGGTTTGAAGGAGATTGGGGTATCTAAGTAGTGTTGGTAAAGCTTAAATTTAAAAACTGTTATTTAGAAAAATATAATAATGCAGAGAGTTATGTTGTTCATTCTTTTTAATTAGAAAACGTACTCCGCTTTGATAAATAATTTCCAAAATTTGATCAGAATATTTTCTCATAAAAAAAGTTTAATAATTTTCCTTTACAATTCAATCCATTCGATTTCGACCTCCTTTCAAGTTGTGCCATTGATCTGGCAGGCGATTCGAATCGCTCCACATTATATCCCGATGCAGATAATGGCCAAGTCAGGGTCACACCGAGTTAGCCGCCCGGCAAGTCGGCCAACGCTTTAGATCGCCGCAGATTATCCCACTTTGCAGATGGCGGGCATCGGTTGGACTTAAAATGCAACTCGGACAGCCGCAAAGTGACGCAATTGCATTTAATTCGAGGCGATTGCCTTGCCTCCCACTTGGCCAACTGCTGTCCGTTCTCCGAGCGGCTGTTTGGGTAATCAATGTGTGTGTCTGAGTGGGCTGGTGTGTGGCCAAGTTGGGAGTGTTAGCCAACTGGCCGCCGGCGATTGGCGGCTTCTGGCCCACTCGCAAGTGGGCCAATAAATCACTGAACGTGACGCCACCAAACTGCAACTTGTCCGAGCCTGCCAACTCCCGGCAGGTAGTTCTCCGGCGGGCGGATAAACGGGTTAGAGGTCACAGGACGTGGTCCCTACCTGGCCATGGAAAATTCCCCGAACGGACAGCAGTCCGCGATTATGTAAAATCAGATGTTTTCTCCTCGAAGCAGGTAATGGGAAACTAGGATTCCACTAAAATCTTTTCGACAAAGTCTTTGAAAACATTTTCATTAACTTGGAAGATCACTTTTTCAAGTTATAAACTTCTGGGGATATTTTTAGATTTCTTAAAAATGTTTTGAAAGAAGAGGAATCTTACAATTACTCATCATCCCACTAGAAGCGTACTTCCGAGGGTCCAAGAATTTGTTTCGCTGGCGCCCAGAACGTTGAACCCACACCCCAAGTCCCCATTTCTGTTTTGTTTATGGGGAATTGATGGGCGAGGTCTTTAACCTGAAACAGTCCGGTACTTAATCCTCGTGAAAACGAGCTACGAAAATAGCATCCCCGCTAGAACTATCCGGGAAAACAGATGGCAACGTCACGCGCCACAGCCACTGATAGATGGATGAGAGTGTTGCTCCGAATTTCGGTTGTTTACTTCTTGGTGTCTTGGCTTCAGACCCGGATCCGAGGCCTCGCCCTTGAAACTGAGGCGAGAGCTGACAATAAACAGATCCATGGTCTTCGCCCAGTGTGCCTGCCTCGCAGACAATTATGTTCGTCTAGGTAAAAACTGCCGCCATTTCAATTTCCATTTTCATGCTCAGGCCCATTCCCATTTCCCATTTTCATTTTCATTTCGCTCTCGTTTGTGGCATCTGCCACAGATTTCAGTTGCACATTGCACTTGGGTGTCGCTGGTTGTTGCTTCGTTGGAAAAGTGAAATCATCTATCTTTCTAAAGATTTTTTACTTCGAAGATGGTGGCTGGGAGTATTGGTTCCAATCCCTTTCAGCTCTCCTTTGCGGTAAGAATTGAGTCCACTAATGGGGTCCGGAATTGCAGAAATCTAGAATAAGATCCACCAGATAGTTGCCCAAGTAAGCTGAATAGTCAGTCTTTTGCAGCCTCTTTGTCGGATGAAGAGACTCTCGAAATGATCGACTTCAAGCAGAACCCCTTCAAGATGAAACTGGGCAGTGGCTCGTCCATGGGCGAGAGCCGCCTGGGCCGGAGTTGTTTAAAGGCTCGCTTTGTGTTTCGCTGGAAGAGCTGGGTACTAAAGCCTGATCCTCTAGAGAATTGAAATACCTTTAAGGACACAACTAAACTAATATTTTCCCCTTTTTATTTTCAGGCTGAACTCACCGATGTTTTGCGAAAACGACGCAATCGACCGGATGCCTCAGACGAAGATCTGGGCTTGCCCCGGAGTCCTGCCTCCCCGCAGAGACGGGCTGCTGGTGGCACTAGCAGCCGGAACAACTCCGGAGTCTGTCACCATCAGACATCCTCCGTGAGCATGCTGAGCGTAAACAGCAACGAGGCGGAAACGGAGGACAGTCAGAGCTCCATGCATCAGAGGCACCACTCCCGTGTGTCCACCAGCTCCTCCATATCGGTCAGCTCGGACATATTGCGCTCCCATAACGAGGACGACGTGGATGCCGTGGGCGGGGAACGGCACAGGCTCTCCCACGCAGCGGCCAAGCACAAGATGGCCATCAGGCCTGCCAAAAAGAAGGGTCCAACCCGGCAGCATCGCATGACTTTGGAGGTGAGTTTTGGGCTCTTAAGGTAAACTTACCATACTAACACGAAAATTATTTCTCCGACAGACTTCCATACCCGAAGCCAATGAGGACGTGCTGAAGATGAGTCCTGGTTTACGAGGAGTTCATGGTAAGAACCATTGCACCTCCAAGCAGAAACATATGATAACAACTATTTTGTCATCTGGAACAGAAACGGAACTCAAGACCAAAACACGCTCGTTGCCTCCCAAGTCATTGACAGCCATTTCAATTCCCGCCGGCAACGCCCTGACCACTACCAAGCGGACTAAGACCATCGAGCATACCCAAGCCACAGTGACCAGCAGCGCGTCCAGTTCCAGTACTACGCAGGTCTTCGGACGACGCACCCTAAAGACCACCAACACTTTGCTGGAGAACCGCGGGGAATCCTCCACCGACGGGGATGACATCCTGGAGAGGGATGCCAACGAGAGCGGCTTCCTGCGCCGCCTGATCCACCGCAACTCGAAGCGTTCCATCGCCAGGGCCAACGACGGCCTGGAGGACACCGACTCCAGCCAAAGTGTCGCCAAGAAGCTGCAGATCTCGACCAGCTGCTTGGAAGCCGCCGCTCGGGAGCCACTCCTCGTTCCGGATAAGTCGCGCAGCGCCACCTCCCACGACCAGCACATCCAGGAGACGCGCCAGACCATCAAGCGGGAGATCCACAACGAGGGCAAGCACGGACTGAACGCCATGGTCAGTAACTACGGGGTCCATCCCCAGCCGCCGACGGCCTTAAAGCCTAAATCCGGGCCAGCTGCCCGGCAGCGCTATGTGCCCCAGGAGCTGGGAGCAGGAACTCTAGTTCAGGAGAAGATCTCACCCGGAAACGACGTCACGAATCTATTGTCAAAGAGTTCCCGTGGTAACGACACCTTCCAGTCCACCACTTTGGTCAGAGAACAGCAGACAAAGGTTGAGACACATTCTAGTGGTCACTTCGAGCCCCGGAAGCCTCGAATCGTGGGTCTGAGTGCCTTCCAGCAGAAGCTGTCGCGGTCCACCGACTCGGTGGGCCAGCACTCCAGCTCCTCAAACTCCTTGGAGACCAGCACGGATGAGCCTTCGCCATTGTACTACGAGGAGAAGCAGCGCAAGACGGTGGAGAAGTCACGCAGCTTCCGGAACTACCCGGAGGACGGAGTGGATAGTCAAGGATCAGGATCCGGCGTGGTGCACAACAACATGCCCAGTCTGCCAGACCTGTCGCTCAGCTTCCGGGTGCCGTCTACCTTCTACAAGCAGTCTCCGCAGTCGCCTTGTTCTCCAATCTCACCGAACGCCAAGTGTGTGTCCCTGGGATTCGAGATCAACGATAACAAGCTGCTACAGGCCCGGGCGGAGTCCACCGGACAGTTGGTTACTCCCAAGAGCCCTGGCTCTACCAAGCTACTCGTGGGCAGTGGTCCCTCCACGAACATCTCGCAGATCGAGCAGAATATCGATATGATTGTCAAGTCGCCGCTGGTCAGTGTTCTGCGGAAGTCTACGGTGATAACCACGACCGAGAAAGAGCCATCTCCCCCACCCAAACAGCGGCCCAGGGTCCTGGAATTGAGCGTTGCCAAGGTGGCGACAGCGGCACCTGGACCCAGTCCCAGTCCTGCTAGTCCTCTGACCAAGAGTGCCAAGCTATCCAACAGTCCCCCCACCACGCCCGCAAAGAGCCAGGGCAGCTCCTCGGGTCACAACAGCCGCCGCAATTCCAGCAATGTGGAGTCCACTGGTGAGCCGGAATTTATGAAGATTCAGCTGAACCGAGTGGATCAGGCGCGTCTGCATCAAAAGACCAATCACCTGGTCTTGGCCAAGAACCTCAAGTCTCCCGAGGATCGCAGCCAAAGCAGCGATGACCTGAGCTTCCGGCGGAATAGTGGGGAGAGTCTGACTGGAATTGAGATTGTGGAGAAGCCAGTGAATTCGGTGGTGCCTGTGCCGAATCTCGGCAGGCAGCTGCGGTCCGTGAGTGCCAACAGCGTGAGGACGAGCTACGGCAGCAGCTGCGAAAGATTAGCCACGCCAGTGACACCTGTAACACCGTCTACACCCAGTACTCCAGGAACACCGGGAACACCCAAAAACAGAGTCGTTTCCAAGGAAGCTAAAGAGCCGGCTGGCAGTCCCAGGGAATCTGTAAAGAATAATCGAATTTCTCTCGAGGATCGCAAGCGCTTGTTCCTTAACGAAGAAAAGCTGGAGAAAACAAAGGTGACTGAGCCCCGTCGAAAATCCATACCCAAGGTGGATACAACAGCAGTGGTAGCGCCACCCACTCCCTCGGTGATCCCTGCCTCGCCTGCCCTTCCCATCAGTCCCGTGGAACAGCCAGAGATCAATGGCAACACCTCACCCACCACATCCAATCCCGTGGTCCTCCGCAAGAAGTCCTTTGCCAGCTGCAATGGCAATCCCACCTCGAAGGACGACCCCACGCCGGAGCTGATGAAGGTCTTTGCCCGCCGCTCCCTGAAGGTGAAGGACGAGGAGGTGGTGGTCAACGTGACGCAGCAGCAGCCAATCCCCATCAAGAAGATGCCACCGACCCAAAGCGTGGACAGTGACAAGGAGAATCAGTCGAACAGCGAGGAAAAACTGGACAAGCTGGCGGGCGTTCCACAGAGCAATGGCGTAGAATCCGGCAAGGTGTCCCACAACCACCAACACCACCCCAGCAGCAACCGCAACTCTGTGGCAGATTTTCGCAATCTCAACAACAACAATAACCAGGGATCGAGGGTGACTACGGGTCAGCCACAGACGCAGCAGCAGCAGAAGGTGGTGTCCTACCTGCCGCCCATCAAGGTCAGTAACGCTGGGCGCAATAGTCTGAACAACAACAACCACAATGGAGGAGCTAGCAAGCCTGTGGGCGAAAGGTTCTCCTTGCAGCTGAAGCAGGCCACACCCACAGTGGCCACCCCCTCTCCAACAACCCCACCGGCAACAGAAGCGGGATCTGGCGCAACCGCACCCAGCAAACCCATAGAGAGATCCGCCACCGTGGGCGAGTTCAAGGGCATCCACCAGAGACGAGCCGAGTGGGAGCAGCGGGCGAAGGAGGCACTCAAGTAGAAGAAGCACCACTGAAAACAAAAACCAAAATCTAAATTGCAAAAAGGGAAACAATCAAAATAATCATTATGTATCACCCAAAACAAATAATGTAAAATATGTTGAGGGACAGGACTCTGGCCATCCAAAGACAGTAGCGGCCTGGCAAGTCCCGATCCGTTGCCTCGTAGCCCGTATCCCGCAACCCTCTAATAGGCAATAACTATATACCGATCTTCAAAAATAGCGACTAGCATTCGACTTATTATTTTGTAGTCCGACACGTATCGTTTACAACTGAAATTATGAAAATTAAGCTTCGTTTCCGAAATCGTTTCGTGCATGTCGAGAAATGTTATAAAAATAAACGAAATCTAAACTAACTTTAGAACTTAAAAACGAAACAAACCATTAAGGACTGTGAGTATTTTATTAAAATGGAAATTTTGAAGCCTCTGATTTAAGTTTGAATTCGGTAGCAGAGAATGATTTTACTATCTAGGTTAGACCAGCTTATTGTTAATCTTTAGTGTCGTATCAATATAATTTCAAATTACTTTGTTATGTGTAATCCCCGATGTCGCGAGCTGAGATTGCGAATCAGTAACATTAAGGATACTTAACCATAATATGACAAGTGTACAATTGTTATCCAAGTGACAAGTTTGTAAATGTACATACATCAAGTGAAATAAAACTAATAAATATTCAGTATGCTAAAGTCCGCATTTTTATTATTCTTTATTTAAAGTTAAAGAAATACATAATTGAACACAAAATTAGTCAATGAATAAATACTTTGGTAGTTCCATTGCCTTTTTTATTGAAGTTTATGTTTTAAAGTTTCTTTAAAGGGTTTCAGTATAACCTTAGGTATTGTTGTTGAAAAGTACACTGTTTATGAAAATAATTCTAAATAAAATTAATGCATAGTCCAAGAATCTATCTACAAAAACGGTATCCTTATAGAAAATTTTAGGATATCAAATTTTTATCTCCGAAAATAGCAAAACGATGGAAATGGATTTCCGTTAGTTTTGTGGCACCCATGTAAATAAATATATGGTACACTCAAAATACCTGCCTATTGGTATATTGTGTTCAGATCAGCCTTACCAAGCCGAGTTTTAATTGCTTCGCCGTATATATGTACATAGTTTTTAAGTAAAACAATAATTAATAATTAATGCAGTATAAATATCTAGGTCTCAGTAGTTAAATACAGTGTAATTCCCTGCCGATTCACATTAAATATCTTCTCCATTAAAAATGTCTATCATAAACTAACTGCCTTCTTAAAATATCCTCTTAAATTTTTGCAATAGATTGCTGGAGGCTGCTAGAACATCTACGGATTTCTTTATTTAAAATTAGCTTATGAGATCCTTTAAAATATTTTTTTAATCGAGTTTTTCCTGTTTTTAAACAATTTCAAATTCGGATAAATTTAAAAGTAACAACATGCAATTTGTCATTGGCGCCATTTTATTTTGGAACTAACCAACACTATCTCCATTGGACATTTACCAGCACCTAAGCTGTGGATGTGACCAAATCTTAAAAAAAAAGCCCTTTTCAGGTGGCAACTCCAGCAGGCGCATGTGTTTCTCCGTATTTACAAGAGATTTAACAAAAACAATACAATAATGGTAAGAAAACGACACATTTTGGAAAGCACCCACTGCAATTCTGATTTAATTTAAGGGCAAAGGTAAAAAACCCTACATTGACCGCAAGAAAGCCGTCACCTTTCACCTGGTGCACCGTAGTCAGCACGATCCACTTGTCACCGATGAAAATGCGCCGCAGAGGGTGCTACTGGAGGCTGCCAGCAGACAGCAAAAGGGAAAGCCACAGGATGAAACACCTTTAGATCCCGCCAAGCGCCAGGAGGAGCAGAAGAAGTTCGGCATTCATTTCGACGATGACTACGACTACATGCAGCATCTGAAGAAGAGAGAGAATGACGTCGTCTGGGAATATATGGAGAACCCCAACCAGGCGCGTAAGCGCCCAGAAGAAGAAAAACCGAAGTTGGTTCTGCCCAGTTCAGTGTTTGCCAGTGAGTTTGAGGAAAAAGAGGGTATGCTGAATAAGGCTGCGCCACAATCTCTGCGCCTCGACTGGGATCCGGATGTGGTGGCCGCTCTGGACAGCGACTGTGAAAACGAGGAGCTGGACGACGATTTCGTGATGCAGGCCATGGGTGAGGGCGACTCCGACGACGAGGAGTGGGACGGTGACGAAGAGGAGGATGAGGAAATGGACTTTGATTCTGACGATTTAAATGAGGAGGATGATGAAGAGAATGACGATGAGCTGATGGACCGTCTAGCTCCACTAATGCGGGAGCGCCGCTTCGACGAAGAAGAGGTAAAGTCGCGCTTCACCGAGTACTCCATGTCGTCCAGTGTTATAAGGCGAAACGAACAACTCACCCTGCTGGACGATCGCTTCGAGAAATTCTACGCCAGTTACGATGATCCCGAGCTGGGAGATCTTTCACTGGAGGACATCGAGGGAAACTGGCATCAAAAGCACCCTGTCGTAATGCAGTGCTTCCAGGAATTCAAGAAGAAGGACAAGACGATCGAGTATAACAAAGAGTGGGATCGCGAGCGTATTGAAAAATATCGAAATGTGGTCGATGGCGAGCAGGATCCCACTGAGGAGCTGGTGGAATACGAAGTGGAGGATCCCAAGCAAAAGAAATGGGACTGCGAGTCCATTCTGTCCACCTATTCGAATATCTATAACCATCCAAAACTAATCGACGAGCCACGGCGCAGTCGTCGCTCCAGTGCCAGCACAAATCCGGCCCCCATTCAGATAGATCCCAAGACAGGTCTGCCCACAAATGTTCTGCGAGGGGGTGTGGATGGTCAGCTCACTGCCAAGGCCCTGGCCAACCTTGCTGATGATTCGCCCGCCGCCGCAGGTCCCAAATCACTTTGTGCCAAATCGGTGCTTTCTACCTTAAGTGTCCTATCCATCCGTCCCAAGGACGAGACCCCGGAAGAAAAGAAGGAACGGAAACGCCTGCTGAAGGAGTATCGCAACGACCGTCGCGTCGAAAAGAAGGCCAACACGGAGGCCTTCAAGGAGGAGAAGAAGCGGCAGACGCACGTGAAGATTAACCAGCGCACCAACCAGCAGGGAGCCCCCATTGTTTAGAATAAGTTTCCGGCTCCGATTCCTAGGCTAAAACCGATTTGTATAAACAGGCGTATATACTACATAAATATAGTGATATTCTATAACAAAGGATTCGATAACTGTTGCCTTTAATCAGGTGCCGTGATTACGGGAATCGGTCATCCAATAATGGGCTTCCACAAAAGCCGCCCCGGAGATGTCACGTTTTGTTGGCGTCATCGTCAGTTGTCAGTGGTTGGCCATTAATCAAAGTGCCTGACTGCGCCACACGCGCCTAAGCCATAAAGCAACAAACGCAGAGAGATATCCTGGTAGAGGTATCCTGCCTGCCAGGGAACTGCCTGGCGGCAATTAGCCCTAACTGACTGGCTGACAACAAGTTTGGTCTAGCGATTCGCGAGTTGCTAACTACATGACTCTGGCTCGACGGGCGGACATAAAACGGAATCAACAGAGCGACAATCGAAACGAAAATAAAATAAACTTCATTTCATTGTCAGTTGGCGGAGAATGTCATAACAAAATGCCTCTTACCTCTTTCAAAAGACACCATATGTACTCTATATATATGCATGCTCTGTCTGTGTCAGTGTAGTACCCGTATATATTCTATATTGTTGCTCGACAAACGCGATTCGTATTTAAACAGCCCCATATAGAAATTTCCCACGAGGGCCGAGGGCAGAGGCCTGGGGGCCATTCAGGCCTCGTTTCCAGCCCTTGGTGGCTAAAGGGCTAGCAGTAGGTGGCAGCAGGTGGCGCGCGGTGTGTTTTGGTTATTTTGTGGAAATTTCAAGTCAGCTCGCATGCATTGCATTGGCTTGGAAAATCCCACTAACGTCAGCCTATGCGGAGGAGAAGTAATTCAGCAGATGGATGTGAATGACAGTTATTGGAAACAGCTTGGCTGGCCATTTGATCGTACTGGCCGAGAGGCGGGAGGATGGGGCGGCCATTAGAAAATCCCAAACACACATTCCAGGGGAACCCAACACCAATTTGCGAGGCTCGTGCCATGCAATCGTCCTTCCAGTCCTCGGTCCGTTCCGACCGTAGCCCCCACCAAAAACTCCCTGTAAGTGGAAACCCGTTACAGTTGGTTGTCGTGCCTGAGCCTCAACGTTGGGAATTTTTCTACTTTTTCCAGTTCATTTTTTTTCGTAGTTCGTATTAAAGTTGGCAAGGCAAGCGGCCAAGAAATTCGCGTACTTTCACAGCTCAGTTCCGTTGGGTTCAGTTCAGAGTTTCGGTTTCAGTTTCAGTTCAGTTCCTGAGCGAAGGCGAACGGATTCGGGCGCGCTTCGTCGTACCCGCAGCTCGGTAATTTCCATAATATCTGAACCGTATGGTTGATTTGGTTAGTTGGTTAGATGGCACCATGCACCATGGGCCATGGGTCCTGGGCCTCGGGCTCTGACTCTGACTCGGTGTCGCGTGAGGCAAGCGTTAAAGTCGCGTAATTTTAGGCCGCCACCCAAAACATTTTCAGCCAAATACATAATTAATGTAATTGCCGGGTTCCTGCTGTCTCGATTCTGTATGATCGAAAGCCCCTTTCCCGGACTTGATGGATTTATGTAATCGGAAAAAATAAAAACTAAATTACCGTTATTTAAAGAGCATTTGTTTTAATCCGGCCGGAGTCTTTGTAATCCGCCGCCCGGCAGGATCCCCGGAATGAATATTAATGAGTTACGGCCCGGGTTAATTAGTGCGTGTTTTCCAATCAAAGTGGGGGGAAAAGTATCTGACGGATTAGCTAACTGTATGGCACGTGTGTGTTAGTGACAGTGGGACTTGGGCATTCCTGTCCAATATCCAAGATCTGTGTGAACGCAAAGTGTCGCCACCACTTGAGGCTCGGGCCTAGCCGGATACTGTTCATCTGGCGATCTGCGATCTACATTCGCATATGCAGATACCTTCTGTATTCGCCTCTGTTTCTGTATCTGTGCACGATCTGGAAGTGGATTTTTTAATTTGCGCAAAAATACCCGTCGAATACTACGTGCGATGCCATTGTCAATGTCAGTCCGGGCAGAAAGTAATTTATATAGGAAGTGGAAGCCCAGGCAATTATGTGTGTGCTGCTCCGGCCAGGAAGCTTGCAATTGAAACTTTCCATCAGGGTATCTCTTTCCGGACCACTATCGCCATCAACATCTCTATCTCTATCGCAATCTGTATCTGTATCTGCGAAAGTATCTGCAAAATATCAGCCGCATAGATTGAGCTGTTACACCGCGAACCGTAAACTGTCGGTTTTGTGCAGCGGCTTAAGTAAAATTGGCACGCGATTCAATTGAATCTTGGCGAGAAGTGTGCTCTGCCCTGTGCCGGGGGCAATTACACCGCCGTGCCTTGACCGCCGCCGTAGTGCTGCTCATCCGCTCCACCTTCCGTGACCAGATCTACAGTGGAGCTTCTTCAAAACTCAAAAGGCTTTTATAGGAACTCTCTTATGTAGAAAGTTTCAAGAAAGGATTACATTTTTTCTCTATAATATAGAGTATATATGAAATAAAAATTAGAAAACCCCTTTAAAATAACAAATTAAAGTCCGACGTCCACAAGAAGCTTCCCTGTATCTGGGGATACAAGTTTACGGTCGTAATCGCCCGCCCACTCACACCTATACCCACAAATCGCCACCGGGTGTGGAATCTACATATCGCAGATGCGGATACAGATACTCGTATCTAGATGAGCACTCTTTTATCGCCCCAGAGCTCGTCTTTCGGTTTATTCGAGTTCCGAACACCAGCCGAGCCGGAGGCACAATCTTGCGGATAACCCAGCAGAAAAATACTTTCGATCAAGGACTCCGATCTGATCCGATTCTTTTGTTCAGTGCCCCTCGTGTGTGAGAAGGTGTGAAGTGTAAAGAAAAGAAAATTGATTTTAAAATAAAAGCGAAATAAAAGAGCCTTCCCCTTAAAAAATTAAAATAATAATAATGGGAAATAAAAGCAGAGCCAACAAATGCAAATGATCGAAAATATTGTGTTACAGAAACCGAATTATGAAATTCCCACGTCGGTGTAAAGTGAGATGATTTGAGGTCTGAGTTACAAATCCTGTCCCGTGCCGTCGCCCCAACATCATGCTCGACAAATTCAACACAAACGCATTCATATCGTTTGGACTGGGATTCATACTGATGTGGTAAGATCGAGTTACCTCCTCCCCACAACTGCTTCCCTATCATCCCAATCCCAGTACCAACCCTAACCTACACCCCCCGCCACGAAATCCCAGACCCAGAATCGTTTTCCAGTTCAAGGGGAACCTTCGTACTGCCAAATGCAAAATCGGTTCAATTCGTTTCGGTTTCGGTTTGGGGGCTCCCAGGCAAGGTCAATTGGATCACAGTCAAATGAGAATCCTGCACGGCATTCGATTGGAAAAGGAGCAACTAATATTGCCGGGCCAGGCAGTTAAGTCTGGGACGGAGCAGCAAGGAATCCAAACGAATCGAATCGAATGGAAGCTACGGCAGGCACGAAGGAAGTTAATTTCAAATTCAGACTTAAATTGACAAAGTTTGCTGTAGTTGCATGTGGCAGACATCAGACCCTTGCACCGTTGCCACAGCCCCATCCCAGCCTATAAGTATATATTAGATTTCCCAACCAGTGTTGCCAGTTTAAAAATTAACTTTGAAAGTATTAGAGAATTTTAAATATTTTTATAGAATAATTGCCTTAAATGAGAGTATCTCACTAATGATTACAAAATAAATCTAAAATTAAAGCTTACTCTGTAAATTCGTAGTTTAAACTTATTCTACAAATTTACCTGGGTAGGACTTTGTTAATAAATCACATATTTTAAAAGAATAAAGTTCATAGTAAAAGAGACAAGAAAAAAGCTCCAACCTGGCACCACTGTCTGCCCCATCCGCCCAAGAAAAAGAATTGCATTTGAATTGCGCCTCTGTATTGTTTCTGTTGCTCATTTTGCAGGCTGAGCGAAGCCACGGAAGCCCATGTGAACTACACAGCCAAGCCGCGAGTAGTTCTTCCGCCTAATTATGTCAAGGGTAAGTTAAACAGAGGCCCCGCCCCCAGAGGTCCACCCATGGAAGCACCCCGTCCGAAAGCCCCGACCGCGAGAAAGTTACAATTGTAGTCCTCCTCGGAGGTGTCCTTTTCCCAGCCGGAGACGGAGTCTCGCGCCGTTCGATGCGGTCTCCTTTTGTTTTTAATTGCTCCGAATTGCCCCCCAGGTCCATTTTTGTGATTTCTGATTTGTTTGCACCATGAAACCGCCAACCATGGATATGGATATGCGTGTTCGACTTCTCCTTTCTACACTTTTTGTATCCTTTTGGTTTATTTCGTGACGCGGCGAATTTCAGGGCCTCCGTCTATTGCATATGGGTTACGGCTACGGTGCTAGCCAGTCTCCCCCAGATGGCACTTTGACGTCATCCGCAATTACGATCGATTAAAATCCAAACAACATTTACCGGCGACAATTGGCCACCTGAGCTACAAAAGAATTTCACCAATCCTCCAATCTGGAAGGGAAATTACAGATTAAAGTTACATTAAACCAGGATCCATTATGTATAACAATTACGAGTTCAGGAAGGTGTAACACTTCCAGTGCATCTGACTAGTTCGTGGAAGTATCTGACAATTAATCTTAGAGTTCATTAAACTTTCTATAACAACAATGTTGGTTTGTGGTTAAGCAATATATTTACAATAAAATGTTAAATAACTTGCACTTCAACTAATACAAGTCATAAATCTTTCAAATGTTAAATTTAATGAGGAATTATTGCTATAAAGCTCGAAAAGTTGTCAGGTTAATTGGGAGACTCGAGCTCTTTTAAATTTTAATTGATTTTTTAATGAATTGCTTTGCTCAAATGTCTATCAACTCTAGTCAAAATAAAATGTAATATTAATATTGCCAAATAATAATCAAAATGCCAGACATTACGCAACAACTTGCATTTCTTTCCGTAAACCCACCTTGGAACAAGTATGAATAATTCACCAAAATTACCCAGAGGCGTGTACTCTTCATTTGAGGCGATGGCAATTGCTGGAGCTAATCAACACCTTTATTCCTATCGATTTTCGCCGGTTCTGTTGTGTAATACGCATTAGGACCACAGCCTGTCCCTGAACTTGGCGAGGCCAAGGGAGGGGAGGTCGTGAAGGTCGCCGAGGATGTGATGTGTGTTTCCTTTTTTAAGGAGCCCACTCCAAGCCGTCCAGACGGAGGCCCATCGAAATGAATTCGCGCACGAAAGCCGGCTTCCCCAAAAAGTAAGGCCGAAACACCCAACCCCCAGCGTCTTCCCATGGACTTGCACAGTTTGCGAAAATATTTCTCGAATAAATGTTCACACCTGGACGTCTTGATTCGTTTCAGAGATACGACCGCCCTCGAAGAAGGGCTCCCCAGTGATAGTAGACTTTAGCATATTCGTTGTAGATATTAACTCAATTAACGTAGAGGATATGGACTTTAGGTAAGTGCCGCGATAGATGATCATCCGGGATCCGGGATCTAAACGGAGCATCTAGCAATACTGTCTACATTTTCAGAGTAGACATGTTTATACATCAGCGCTGGCTGGAGTCCCGGCTGGAGATCCCCGACGACATCTTCGAGGAGGGCGACGACTACGTGACACTGCTTCCAGAGGTCTTTGAGAATTTTTGGCAGCCGGATCCGTACTTTCTCAATTCCAAGATTGCCGGTATGTAGTGATCTCTTCCATATGTAGCCTAACAGTAGCCATGAATGTCCTTATGTGTATGGTTGTCGATCTGTGTTCTTGAATGTCGAACCCAAAATGCACTTTGTCCAGATGAGCATCATCACCTCTACTATATGTGTCCTAAAATTAAACTCTCTCTCTGCTAACCTGGACCGTTTGTATATAGTAACGATTTATTTCGTTTTCGTTTGTTTCGTTACTTTTTTCCCTGACTAACGATTCCTGAAAACTAACAACAGGATACGGAAGTCCTTACGTGGCGTCCACGTCCCTGCTACGCAATAAGGGTGAAAGAGATTCGAAAAACTTTCACCTGAGCAAAGATATAAGTATATCAAATGACTCTAGATCTGTGTTTGCCACTTTTGTGTTTTGCCAAAATCAGACCATCGAAAATCAAAAATCCATCGAAATCAGTATTCAGAATTCAGAACTCAGTACTCAGAATCGATATCATCCAATGTATCCTGTATATTCAGCATTCGCCGAAACCGTTCTTTCTGTTTCGACTTTGTACTGGGCTGTTTCGAAAATCGAAACCCATAGAGTGCCTTGTGTGTAAATACAACCATTAAACATACTCCTAGTAGCCTAGAAGCCATTTCTGTTTTTTATTATTTCTCCACCTGATACCCGACCCGCCCACTCGAGGCCCTCATTACACGCACGGAATCCATGCCGGAATCCAATGCCACGGCCAGCCAGGACACTCCCTCCCAACTCCCTGCACCAGCTCCCACAGTCCCTTCCCACCTGACCATCGCCCACGCTGGAAAAAAGCTAAAATTACGAGAACCAAAAACGAAAATTTGCAGTTGCACACGGGAACCGTGATAAGATCTTGCCTTGAATCACGGGCCACCTTGTTGGGATTTTCGTTTTCATTTCCAGTTTATTTGCTTCCATTGTCAACATTTACAAAACCAGAATCGATTGCAGATCGGAGAGGTTTTATTTATCTGTTCTTGGCACGATTCCCGTTCGTAGAGCATTATCATACTGATTCTGACAGATAAATAAATGTAATTCCAGTAAGTAGTTGACAGAATGGTAAAAATAAATATTTATTAGTTTGCATTTCCCTCTGGAAATTAATATTTAAAATCGTATTTATTTAGTTTTACGTTTTTAAAGTAAAAATGCATACCATACCATATTTTATTTGTTGAACTTTATTTATTTATTTTGGATACAAATTATGTGTCTTCAGTAAAAACTTTAATTTTCTTAGAAAAAATTTAATAGTGTTTAATTTCATAGTCTTTAATTGTACTATTTTATTTTTTATTTCTTAATGATTATAAAGTTTATATGTTTCCTTTTTTATAAGCAGTTCTGGTATTAATGCCCGGTACTCGCAGTGTACTGAGTATCTACATACATTGTACTCGTCCCACTATATGTTTTCTGGTAAAAAAAAATCTATTTTTTCAACATAATACCATTAACAGCAAAAAAAATAAAATTATTATTTATGGTGGGTTGGTAGTTCTTTTTTAATTGCTAAGACAATCATCATGTATCATCAAAGTAAAAATAAAGATTCACACATCGTCTGTAGAAAGTCGAGCTTCAACCTGAACCCAATGCGATCAGTGATCACGATCACGACCACGGCACCCCCTCCATAAGCCGACACACTGATACACCCCCACCGAAATGAGCAAAGAACTGAGTCTATCGATGCCAATGCCATAGTTCTAATCGAAACCCATTTGTTCCGCATCTCTGCAACGTCTTCTCGATGTCTTCTCGTTGTAGAAATAGCGACACTGACCCACAAGTTTACGTCGGTGACGCTCTACAAGAACAAGACGGTGCGCTATGCCGCCCGGATGCACGCGATCATCGCCTGCCAGATGGAGTTCCAGCTGTACCCCATGGACATCCAAGTGTGTCCCATTTACATAGAGAGCTGTGAGTGTTCGATGCTTTGTTTTGTGAATATCTGGTGAAATTTCTGCCCACCCCCCCTCTTTAAGTCTCGTCGAACAACCAGAAGGTGAAGCTCCGTTGGTCCGACTCCGGAGTCACCCTTAATCCGGAGCTGAAGCTGCTGCAGTACAACCTGGGCCAGCCCCTGGAGCTGGAGGAATCAGATGGCTATATGCCTGAGAAGGTCGGCAACTTCTCGCGCCTCACCGTTTACTTCCGCTTCGAGCGCCAGATTGGCCACCACCTCATCCAGACCTTCGCCCCCTCGTCCCTGGTGGTCATGCTGTCCTGGTTCAGTTTCTGGCTGGGCCTGGATGCGATCCCGGGCAGGGTTACGTTACTGGTCACCTGCATGCTGACACTGGTGACCATGTTCACGGGGGCGGACATTCCCCCCGTGGCGTACGTTAAGGTGACCAACTATACCCCATTTTTTCCTAGTTGGTCGACTTCATCCAGTATCGATTCATACATAATTCCAGGCCCTGGACCTTTGGATGGCCGGCTGTATGCTGTCCGTGTTCGCCGCCCTGGCCGAGTTCGTGGTGGTGAAAGTTCTGGACGTGCAGTACCAGTACCAGGTGAACCGTATACCCAAGGTACTGCCAATGGTAAGGCAGCTATGAGGATGTCGCTTTAATAAGTAATGCCACCCTCTTGTCGTTCCGAATTCGCGTAGCGCATCAGCAACATGGAGAAGGGCCAATGTGCGACGGTGGCCAGCTGGGAGGGTGGAGCGGTGCGCTCCCGGAAAGCCACGCAGACGCCCACGACGCCAGGACAGGTGAGTGATTAACTGTTGGGTGGGGGAACCGTTGCACCTGTCAAAGATTGGCGCAGAAATAGTGGAAACAAACATAAATCCTAGGTTGCAATCAAATTTGTGCCTTGGAAAGCTTTCTCCTCTAAGCCCACTAATTACAAAAAATACCTTGTTTTATTTCCATTTCACCCGACAGACTTCTCTGCAGGGCAATGGAGGACCTCCGAAGCCTGCGAGGAGACAGAGTCTCCTCTCGGTGGCCTGGACGGACACCGACACGGGAGTCGAAAAGATCATGTGGCGGGAAATCGACAAGGTGTCCCGGGCCGTGTTCCCCATCCTGTTCTTCGTGTTCGTCCTCCTGTACTGGCCGATTCTGCTGATGAAGTCGTCCTAGGATTTGGGGAGTTCCAGAATACACATTTCTGGACTCCGTTAAAAAACCGAACAATTGCGGATCTGTTGATGGAACGATACCTGCTACTGGACTGGATCTAAAGGCCCCAAGTGCAATTCTTAAATCTGCGAAGAGCGGCTCGCTCTCCGCCATCGAAGTACAACAAATACAACAACCAGAAAAGCCTACAGTTACCTACATAAGTGTGTGCACAGCCCAGGTGTACGGATTACAGAACTCAGATATCGAATATTTGCTCACGACGAACGAGAGTATAGTTCATATGAGTGCTGCTTAGCCCCATGGTTTTTTTTCAAATCTATCTATAGGATATTCCCTGACACGGCTTCAGCTGCTCTAGGCAATGATGCTCAGGATCCCACATAGACCTTAATTTTATTCAGCAGCTAATTATTTCGCCTTACTACCACTGCATTTGTCAATCAAGTCCAAGCTGGTCATTGAATAAATGTACATCACTGTGCTAGTGACAATACCCCACGGTCGACGGGTTGTCCCTACTTCGAAAGTATACACCACTACCTACTAAAACCACAAGCTACACGCGGTACATACACCACTCTCAAGGCAAGGCAAGGTTTTAATTGAATTTTTGTATTAGGCTTAAGCAAATCAGCCAAGGAATGGATCTGGTGCTTTACGGAGATAATAAACTATGTGGCCTCTAAGGATATTGGGATTGTAAATACTGAAAAGAACCGAGAATGCTTTTAGAGATTTTTACATAAATATTTAGAATTATTTAATCATTATAGCGCATTTTATGCAAAACATTAGAGCTGTGGCTTTTACATCTAATTGAGAATTGAAAAATCCAACTAAAATCGACCTTTGACCTGTAGTTCAAACAGCGCACGTCAGGCAGATCGGATATTTTGGAAAACAATGAATATATACCTATATATATATAATATATATTTGTTAAGCTAAATCGAGTTTATATTTGATATGAAAATAGCGACACAATGTAAATACATTACATCACAACCTATGTACTACATGCATATATTTATCTAGGATTGTATCTGCTATACGAAGTTAAGTTTATATAAATATCTATATTCTTTCCATCTCCTAAGTTCTGGCGTTCACTCGACTACTCGTGGAACGGTGAGCACCCAAGTAATGTTATTGAAAAAGCTTTAAATTTATTCTTAATAAAAGAAAAGGCGCGTACATCTATCAAACTTGGTTGTTTTCATCCTCCAACAGTATCAACAACTAGTGACTCCCTTATTCGGAGTCACTTTCCTCCTCGTCGCTGAACTGCGACTGAGAAGCCTCATTGTCCGGCACTCGGATGAGCAGCATCTCCTCGTCGCTGTCCTCGTTTAGGGTCTTCTTGCTCTCGCCATTTTTCTGCTCCAATTTGTCGGCTCTGTCCAGCAGCACCTTCATGGTGTATTTGTTAAAGTCACAGCTACAAAACGACTCAAAAAATTCAAAGATATTCGATTGAAAAAAGCGGGATTACTCACATCTTGTTGAGCATTTCGTACTTCCTGGAAAGCACCTCGTGCAGAGCCAGCAGACCGGTGTGCTGGAAGACGCCATCCAGGTTTCCGTGCTTGGTCAGCAAGCAGCAGCTCCACTGGAGATAGAACTCAATGTGCGGCGTGGCCTGCAACTGGCGGGCCAATTGTTGCAGCAGTCGCTGGGCGAACTCCGGAGACAGATCCGCGCAGACCAAGTCAACTGCAAGGAGGAGGAATGGTAAAAGGAGTCCTGTGCATGCAATGCAGACACGTGCTGGCAAAGTGGTTTATGGCCAGCCATTTACATGCAGTTTGGTATTGGAAGGGGTTATTAACCAAGGCAGCACTGGGGCGAGGACCTTGAAACTGTTTATTAACACGGCAAAAGTGCAAATTTGCACATTCGATCGGAAAACGGAGTCAGGGCAGTGGAGCCCGCCCCTTGCCAGGGCTATTTTTAGATCCTGCCGACAGTGAAGGCTGCCGAAACCGACAAGGCCTGGCCCCTGAATGCAGTAGGCTCTTTTTTTTTAATTTGCATACTCACTGTCCCTATACGGCACTCTTTCCAGCACTAGGGCAATCAAATTGGGTTCATTTAGCTTCAAGGACATGACCAGCGCTTTGGTGTACTCCAGCTTTTTAAGCGCCTCATGGACGGCTTTCGGGGTGACTTCAAGCGACAGGTCAAAGGGATCGAAGACAACGCCTGTTTTTTTTTATAAATTTTTACATTAATATCTCTCTGAGTAATAAAGGTATTTTACAGTTCCTACCCTTGTCCAGTGCGTATATGCAGAGTCCTTCAGTTCCTGCGGCTGCGAAAGCCTGGCCAGTGGGCGAGAACTTTACGCAAAACACTCGCACCTCTTGCTGGAAGCGCCTGGAGGACATGTCTCCACTGCGCACTCCTGGTAGTCGCAGCGCCACCTTTCCGCCTTCCAACTCTTCGCGCTCCTCCACCAAAGCCATGTTGCCGAACTCACTCATGTGTTTTCGATTAATAAAGTCCTAGTAATACATTTAAGTAATTAAAAGCCTAATTAAGTGTCTAGCTGTTTTCTGTGTGCTTACATTTAAGCCGTCTAAACTGTGGTTCTGTGTTATATGGAATTTCTTCAGTAGTATCGCCTCCCTCACATGATAGATGCAAATGTTTTGCGACTTTCCGGCAGCCAATATGCACTCTCCATCCGCGGAGTACTCAATGGTGGAGAAGTAACTAAAGTAGAGACATGTTAGGTATTATTATTACATTAAAATCAAACTAATTACTCACTTGGCCTGTGTGTTCTTTTTAGCTGTTATCATATCAGCTTCCAGGCGGCCACTGCTTAGGTCATTGCGACCCTCTATGGTGGTTACTTGGCTGGAGGACTTGATATCGAAAATGGTTATATTTCCACTGAGAGTGGCTACAGCAACCTAAAAAATGAGAGTTTATAAAATATTTTCAACATAAAGCCTAGCTTGCGCACCTCTTCACCATTGGGACTGAACGTCACATTGGTTACATCCGAAACAGCATCGATGGTTTCGTGCTCGCTGTTGCTCTCCAGGCAGTTCCAAATCTTCACAGTCTTGTCCCATGAACCGGACACCAGAGTAGAGGATGTGGCCACTGGGGAGAATGCCAACGAGACCACAGGACCCTCGTGACCACTGATTATCTCCAGGAGTTTTCCGGTCTTAACTGACCAAAGGAATATGTCAAATACATCCTGACCCCCAGCCACAACCAACTCTCCAGAGTAGTCGACGGCCACGCAGGAAAACTGAGCCGGGTTTGGTGACGTGAAGGTCCTAAAGTTTCGGTACCTACGAAACATATTAAAGATTAGCAAAATTTTAGGAACAAGAGGAAAAATAACCAACCTATTCACATCAAAGGCACGCACGGTGCCATCCAACGAACTGCTGACCAGAAACTTCTTGTTTCGGCTAAACTGAATCCCAGTCACTCCGCTTGTGTGTTCGCTAAAAGTAACGAAACAGAAACTGCTCTGGGTGTTCCACAACTTGACCTTGGAGTCCTCCCCCCCGGTAGCTATGAACTGGCCATCCGACGAGTATGCAATGCAGGTCATTTCGCTGCTGTGGCCCTGCTGTTTCATGATGTACTGTTCGCTCTGCCATTCCCAAACCAGCAACTGTCCAATCTCCCTTGAGGCCAGCGCCACCCAATCACCTGTGCAATTGAACAAAGCTGCCGAGATGGGATAGTCGGAGATGCTCAGCGAGTGGATCATGTTCACGTCAGGTAGCTCATAAAGGTAAAAAGCACCTGTGCTGAAGGCCACCACCAAAACCTTGGTGCGTTGGTTGTAGTTGGCAGCTGTGAGCTGCACGTCTCTCTGCTCCTTGCGTGGCTCGTCGGCGAGGTAGTGGCGGGACAGTTTTTTGTAGAAGAAGGGATGCCTTTGCCTCTCAGCTTCGTCTTTGAGTTCGTTCTGGTCCTCAGTGGCGGCCGTACCTTCCTCGTTCGGCGACTGCTTTTCGACCACATCCTCCACGTCGTCCTCCGATTCGTTGTCACTGTCTTCCGACTTGACTTTTTTTCTCTGGGTCGGACCATTTTCCGGCTTTGTCGCATCCTCCAAGTCTGAAGGAGACAGGCTACACTCCCACAGGCACAGCTGGCCATTCCTACTGATGGTGTTGAGATCCAGACTGTTTGCCTCAAAAAAGCACGCCACAATAGCATCCGTGTGGCCACTAAGGTTGTAGGTCCGAAAGTTCTTCGTAAAGTTCACCGCGCATATCTTTGTAGAGCTGTCCCGGCACCCAATAGACAGAAACCGCGAATCAGAGGACCAGGCCAGCCAGGTGACATCGTCAAAGCCGCCCAGAAATCGCCGCTTCAGGACAAATGGGTTGTATTCTCCGGTGATTTCGCCAGGAGAAAGGAATATGAGTACCAAGTTTTCTATCGCCACAGCGAAGTATTGTCCATTAGGGCTGAAGGAAAGGCATCGAATGCCAGTTTGGAACTTGTGGCGATGGATTACTGTACAGGACATCATACTGATGAGCTGGGCCTCGCCCTGTTCATTGACAGCCAGCAGAAGACTTCCATCTGGAGAAAGGGCCAAGTTCGTGTAGTTGTACCGCGATTCCAACGACAGAGTTCGCGATTTGTTGCTGTTAATAAAAGGAACATGCGTCAATTTATTTGAATTATTTAATAAAAAGGAGAATCACTCACTTTTTCAAATCGTAAACGGTTATTCGATTTCCAACGGGGCTGATGACTGAATTTCCATCCGGTGTGAAGACCAAATTTCCGTTCCGGTAGATGGTGCCCAGCAAATTGGAGAACTATGATAACAGAAATTGAGAATTTGTAAGCATTTATTAAAGGAAACCTCTTACTTTGTATGAAAACTTCATTTTGCAGCGGTTTCAAATAAAAACCTCGACAAGAAATATAAACAACGTCTGCTGCACGTGTTGAAGTAAACAGCGCCGCGTTTCTTTTGGTATATACTGCAAACAGAGAGCCCTAGATAGTAGCAAACACAATGAAGTGGAAACTAAAAAAAATAATTAATTTAAGTAATGATTAAATGCTTATTCACTTAACCTAACAAAAATATATTACCTTTCCTCTTACATTTAAATGTATTTGCTAAAACTTAATTAAGATTATATTGGTTATAGTTTGTATTCACTGTAAGTTATCGAACAGCTGTTTCTGTAGGGGCTGCCAACTTTTTCTCTAATACAGTAAGACAAGAAACATAAACAAAGCAAAATTCAGGAATTAAATTAGAAAATTAATTAAATAAACAAGTAGAAAAATGGAGAAAAACAAATCCGCCGCGGAGAAGCTAGCGGAGCGCAAGGCGCGCCTCCTCGATCTGCACAAAAAGCGCCAGGAAGCGCGCACAGATAATCACCAGGAAGTTGTGGCAGAAGACGCTCGCAAGAAGCTGCCAAACAACTGGGAGGCCCGCAAGAGACAGGCTGAGTGGCTGCTGGCGGACGATAAGGCGCGAGCAGATGCACAGGCAGCGGGAAAGGACTATGAGCGCCTCAAGCTCCTTGAGGTGTCGGCTGTAGATGCAGCTCGGATTGAGAAGAAAAAGAAGCGAAAAATCAATCCCGATCTGGGATTCTCCACCTACGAAGCCCAGACAGCCAGACAATACAGCCGACTTGTTAGGAATATGCCTGCCCGCGATATGAACAAATACGAGAAGCAGAAAGCCGAGCTCGGGGATTCCTTCTATGGGGGCCCAAACACATCATTGCATTCCCAGACAAAGGACACGCCAGGCGCTATCAACAACATGGTTAAAGACCTGGAGCAGCAAATTGAGCGACGCAAGAAGTACTCACGACGACGCATCTACAACGACGATGCCGATGTGGATTTCATCAACGAACGCAACTCGAAGTTCAACAAGAAGCTCGATCGGTTCTACAGCGAGCACACGGCTGAGATCAAGCAAAATCTGGAGCGCGGAACAGCCATTTAGACGTCTTAGGTTTAATATTCCCATACCATGTAGTTTTAAGTTTTGCATTGTACCTAATTTTCTTTATGTGCGTACATTTTTTATTAAAGCAAGTTGGCAGTTCTGCCGTAAAAATGGTTCAAACCTGCGGGAATAATGCAGCAATTCAGTTCGCGGGAAAAGTACTTAATCTGCAACACCCTCAACTGCTGGCCAGTGATGCTCCAAGGCCACTCAGTGCTGATAGATCTCCACAATGAAACCTCGGTGGCAGGAGTAATCGACGTAGCGGACGGGCACATGACCTGCGAGCTTTCCAACGCTGTTTTCATCGATCGCAATGGTGGTCAGCATCCCTTCGATCACTTCATGGTGCGCAACCGAATGATCCGCCAAATTCACATTCCCACACGCATTGACGTGGAGCAAGAATTGCGGCAGGCCATGGAACGCGGAGTCCTTCGGAAAGAGCGAGTGAAGGCAAAGAGCGGAAAGCGAACCTTTAAGCAGAAACGAGCGGAGTTGCGACACATGGAAACCCTCCAGATGATCTCGCAGCAAAGAGATGCTGACAAAAAGGAACCAGAGAAATAAACTTATCTACGTATACCACAAAAGCACATGTTTATTTTTTCAAGGAAATACAAACTTAGTTTGATTGCATATCTTATATTCAGTAATAATTAAATCCACACCCTATTGAGCAGCAACAGCTTTAGCTTTCTGCTCCTCGTACTTGTAATGCAGCTCCATGCAATCGGTCTCGGAGATTTTAATCCACCCATTCGGAGTCATATGGTAGACACGAATGATGCCTCCCGAGTAAGCATCCCTGAAGGTGGCATGGTAGATAGCACGTCGTCCCAGCTCCTGGGCGACATCATCCTCCAGATCCCAGTGGTATCCAGAGTCCAAGACACCATAGGCAAAAAGCGAACCACTGCCCACAGAAAAGAGATTTCCTGGAGTGCGGGAGCCTTCGGAATCTACGTAGTACAATCCAGGACCACGCTTGTCGTAGCCTGCCAGCATCATACCCATGCTCAGGCCCATGCCCTTGTACTCGTGAGCAATATTAGCCATGATCTTGCTAGCGGCGGCCACAGAAATACGCTCCTTGTTGCGCAACTCGTGCAGGCGACATTCCTTGGACAGCACTCGGTCCCAGTAGACACAGTCGGCGGCTCCACCGGCCAGAGTTCCCAGTAAGAATTGGTTAATCTCAACAATCTTCTTCATCGTCTGCGAGCCAATGTACTGACCACCGGTGGCTCGGGAGTCCACAGCCAGGATAACTCCACCCTTGTATTTGAAGCCAAGTGTTGTGGTACCGTGGTCGAAGTCGATTTTGATGCCGGTCTTGTCAGCGTTGGCTTGGATGAGGTTCAGGTTGTGCATGGGCTGCAAAAACAAGAACCAATATCGCAAAGTTTACCCAAAAAAGTACTCTAACTACTTACATTCTCGAATGGAGGAGCTGCAAGTGCATAGGGGTTGGCCAAGTTGCTGGTATGAGCTTTAAGGTCCTCCTCCACCTCACTTAGGTCCCAGGCTGTACGCCTCATGTATGGCGCATTGCTAATCTTGCAAATTTCTGCCAGTGCCATTGTTAAATTGTAAATTCAGAATTGAAAAACTCGGATGCTAAATGCGGATGACAAACAAAATTCGGATCGGTATTGCCAGATAGTTCGACACCTATGTGACCAGCTCCAAAAGTCGTGCCTCATTTGTTATCGATAGATTTGGGCGATCTGGTATCGCATTTCGTAAAACCTGTTGCCAATTGTCGAGTTTCTTTTAGGCCAGGCTTGAAGACAAATTAACTCTGGGCGTTTCACCTAGCATACGCAAAACAGTGCAAAATCATAAATACAAATCAATTCAGATCGAACAGCATGTGTAAATACGTGGGAGTAAAAAAAGCTATGTTAAAGAGAAAATAAGGCGCGCATGCGTGTAACGAATTAAGTGACATGTAAGTTGGCCAAAACGGTACCAAGGTGCAGTTTAAAGCAGGATTTAGCCTAGGAATTTTTAAGCTTTTGTGCAAATCTAGCCAGTTTAACCAATATTGTTAATTCGACAACAAATTTATACTTTTTATGCTAAAAGCCGTTAAAATCTGTTATGTTTTTTGGTTTAAATAGTCTCTTAATAGTATATTTGTAATTGCAATTACTACGTGGTACGCCATTTCATAGGGCACCCATACATGCGCACAGCTGTAGAGACACTGAAAAAAAAGGAAGATACATTAAAAAAATTAGTTATGAAATCATTTTTTATAATTAAAAAAAATTTGTAATATACTTTTATTTTTCTTAAAGTTTTTCTTAAATTACGAGAATTACAATGACATTAAATTTATAAGCATTGTAAATATTATTTATAAACAACATTTATAATTTAAATATTAAATAAATAAAAAATTGAATAGTCTTCCCCATCTTTAAATATACATATGTATACATGATTAGAGATAGTAATAGTTTAAAGTTTATTCTTTCGAATACTACTTTTAACGTATTTGAATTTCACTTCCGCAGAAAATGCAGCATGGATCCTCCCGCATTCCGAAACAGGAAGCTCTGCCCAACGCCATTTCTGGGGTAAGTTTCTAAAGTTATCCATTACCACCTCTGATTTAACCCTTAATTAACCCCCATTTCAGCCCGATTCTAGCAACTGGACTTCGCTGCACGAGGCGGTGGCCGCTGGGGATGATCGACGGGTGGAGGGGCTCTTGTTCAGCAATGCCGACCGCCTGGCCAGGGAATCCATCCAAGGCAACACCCCGCTTCACGAGGCGGCCAGTCGGGGGTTCAGTCGGTGCGTGAAACTTATCTGTGCCCCCCCACCTCCTGCGCCCGGAGCGGCAGGAGGAAAGACTGGTAAAGGGCCAAAGGGACAACAAAAGGACAAGGAGAAAAACAAAGCCAAGGCGAAGGGGACACACCCGACCACCGAAGCCCTCCACAACAGCTCCCTGAGCATAGCCAATAATGAAGGGCTATCGGCTCTGCACCTGGCAGCCCAAAACGGGCACAACCAGAGCTCAAGGGAACTATTGCTGGCCGGCGCCGACCCCGACGTTCAAAATAATGTAAGTGGCTGATTATAAGTGATATTCCTAAATCTTACGTAATTGTTGTATCCTTCATAGTATGGAGACACACCACTTCACACAGCCTGCAGATACGGGCATGCGGGCGTCACGCGGATCCTGCTCTCCGCACTGTGCGATCCCAACAAGACCAACCTGAACGGTGACACCGCACTGCACATCACCTGTGCCATGGGCCGAAGGAAGCTAACCAGGATTCTGCTAGAGGCAGATGCGCGGCTGGGCATCAAGAATGCCCAAGGGGACTGCCCCATGCACATTGCGATCAGAAAGAATTACCGCGAGATCATCGAGATCCTGAATACGCCGAAGAAGATACGCAACCGCAAGGAGAGGTCGAGAGAGGGGGGAAGTCGCTCGGACAAGGATCGGGATAGGGAAAGGGATGTGGTGGACAAGGGAATCAATTGGTCGCCGTATGGATGTCATTACTTTCCCGATCCTCGAGCCTTTCCTTCCCCAAAACTGGAGACCCTGCCCAAGGACCCGCTGAAGCCTGGGGAGCAGTACTTCCTCGACCTGGCCGGCCACATCCACAAGGGGCCTGTGAGTGTGGGCAACACCTGTTACTGCGGGCCGTTCTTCCGGCACATCGAAAACAAGCTGAACTGCAACCGGAAGAGCCTCAAGAAGTACGTCCACAAGACCAAGGAGCGTTTGGGCCATAAGGTGCAGGCACTGGCTATCAAAACCAACGACCAGATCGAGCAACTCACCAGGACCATGATAGAGGACCGGCTGCGGTGTGAGAGCAAACGGCAGCATCTCAGTGAGTTCCTGCGGAGAGGGGAGCCCATGCGCTCCACCTTTGATCAGCAAAATAGGAGTTCCAGGATCGAAAGAACGCTGTCGAGGTGTCGCAGCTTGGAGCTGTTGGAAAGCAACCACGAAAACGGGAGGCTCACCAACTCCAGAAGTGTGGACTTACTCGAGGATCAGGCAGTGCAGGCTATTGTTCACAGATCGGCAGAAGGTCCACTCGAAAGCGACAGTGACGAGGAGTCTCACGAAGATGGTGAGGATGCAGAGGAGGCCGAGGAAGAGGAAGTGGAGGAGGAAGACGAGGAGGAGGGTGGAGTGGCGCTGGCACAGGACGACGAGGAGCTTGATGAACAGGTGGAACAATTGGAGCACTCCAAGCTGGATGAATTGAAACTGGACTTCCTCAAGGTGTCTGAACGGTTGGGTGTGCTGCTGGAGAAGACCACTCTGATCATGGAGCGGGACAGCGAGCAGGAAAACAAGCACCAGCTTTCCTCGCTTTCCCCGCCCTATAAGCCAAACACCAGACCCGAGTCGGCACAACTCCGGGAAGACAAGGACAGCCCCAACTTCGATGAATACACCCACGTTATGCGGAGGTATCCCAACTCGAGCGAGACGTCCAATCCGTCCCAGAACTCCAACAGCTGGGACTGGGAGGCTTCGCCCACGGGCAGCAATCCGCCGCCGGACTACCACAAGTACTATTCCCGAATCGGAAGAGGGGAAAACATGCTGAACTCCGTGATCAAAGCACTTCGCAAGGATGCCTCCTTCGCCGACCTCGGAAAGGAAGAGGCGGCCGTGAACGAGAGCGCCGAGAGAATCGGTGGCGACAAGCTGCTCTACAAGGAGCAGGCCAGCGAGGCGGCTGGCATTTCCAACCTGATGAAGCGGCAGCCCCTCTGCTTGGAGGACAACTACCCCGTCATGTCGAACCTCTTCTACTCGAATCCCATCATGGAGTACGTTGAAGAACCAGAAATCCGGCAAAACGGAAACGAGCAGGTGAACAAGGTAGAGATCCGGAACAGCGAGATCAAGTGCCTGAAGAAACCCAATGCCGGTCAAGTCCGAGACATGGTTGCGCAGCTGCAGAGTACCATAGACACTAACCGGCAGGAGCTGATAGGAGCGAGACCCCACTCCCGTCTGAACAACAACTTCCTGCACGTGGAGACCACCTCCTCAAACCCCTCGCCCACCTACAGCATTCCCCACCGGAGTAGTGTGGCTCCGCAATTCGGTCTGCCCGAGAGGCACATCCCCAAAGACGCTTACTTCCACGAGCTGCCCCACCGACCGCAGAACCCGCCCGTCACCCAACGGAGACTCCCCTCCGCTTATGCACCAAAAGCCGGTTTCTGTCGCAACGATGACTTCTATGTGGGGCATGTTCCGGCCTCGGCAGCTCCTTTAAGGCCGGGCGTCCCCTTCAGGCCCCACCAGATGCCCTCCTTTCAGAACATCATCCCGCCGCATTCCCATCCGCATCCCCCAGCCAGGAACTGGCCCCATCCCCATTTGCCGCCCGCCGACATCGACTTGGACGAAGTTTCGGGCGTCGGCATCTATAACAACGTCTCCAGCTTGGTTTGAGCCAAGACATCCTGCCCAGAGTTCCCTTGTACATAGCTACTCTTAATATATTTATCCTAATCTTACAGAGTTATAAACTAAATCAAAAATTAATTTATTTTCAACGGCAAAATCTAATCTTGAGGGTTTTAAGAATATATATTACGACCAATTATAAAAGTTGTTTTTATTTAAACATTAAATAAGCTTCAAGAACTTAAAACTTTAACTTTATTCTTTAACTTTATCTCTATTGTAAGAGATATTTAAGGGGTTAGTAGAAAGAGATTATCATTGAAGAGGTTATCCGCAGTTAGGATATTTTATTCTAGCCTACATATTTATGTACATATCCTCTCAACATTTGAACTCAATCCGAGAAACGTTTTCGAAGCTATACATTAATTTGTATGGACATGTCCCAGTACCTCAAAGGGAGTCGGATAAGGAAGGGAGTCAGTGATCTTGATTTATCGAAACGGGATAAGCTTAGCGGCCTGAAATTTTTAGATTCTCCTTGGATATATTCCCAAGGGAATGAACGGAAAAATTTATTTTAAACAATTTCGTTATTTTATTCAAAACAAGAAAGGAAAGCTAACTTCGGGCGGAGCCGAAGTTGATATACCCTTGCAGCTAAAACAGGATATATATCGCTAAAATCGGATATAGTTGACCGATTCTTATGGGAATATCATATTATAACCAATAAATTACAAGACAAAATCAAAAAAAAATCCCAAACTTCTATCTTGAAGAACCCCAAAGTTGGTAAAAATACCATTTCCGATCGTTCAGTTATATGGCAGCTATAAGATATAGTCGGCCGATCCATATGAAACTTGATAAGTCGTATTATTTTTCCAAAAATAGAATTCATAGAAAATCCCAACTTTCTAGCTCGAAAAACACTGAAGTTATGCCATTTCCGATCAATCAGTTATATGGCAGATATAAGATATAGTCGGCTGATCCTTATAAAATTTGGCATGTTGTATTATTTTGCCAAAAATAGCAATCGTACCAAATCCGAATTCTCTAGCTTTAAAAACACCGAAGTTATAGCATTTCCGATCAATCAGTTATATGGCAGCTATAAGATATAGTCGGCCGATCCTTATGAAATTTTGTAGGTCGTATTATTTTATTTTATTATTTTATTACAATAATAGCATTCGTATAAAATCTGAACTCTGTAACTCTAAAAACACCAAAGTTATACCATTTCCGATCAATCAGTTATATGGCAGCTATAGGATATAGTCGGCCGATCCGGGCCGTTCCGACTTATATACTGCGTGCAAAGGAAAGAAGGGTGTGTGCAAAGTTTCAAGACGATAGCTTTAAAACTGAGAGACTAGTTCGCGTAGAAACAGACAGACGGACAGACGGACATGCTCATATCAACTCAGGAGGTGATCCTGATCAAGAATATATATACTTTATAGGGTCGGAGATGTCTCCTTCACTGCGTTGCACACTTTTGACCAAAATTATAATACCCTCTGCAAGGGTATAAAAACGAAATATTTTATTCAATTTTATTCAATATTTTAGTCATTTGGTTAAAAATGGGAATATTTTAAAATCATTCATTTTTTACTAGCTTTGCTGCATTCTTTGAAAGAATCATTCAAATTTTTCGAATTCAGATTTTCCAAACAAATAGAAACGAGATCACCGCAAAGCTCCATGAAGATGAATATATAAGCTATTTAGTATAGAATATAAGCTATTATCAGCTTAAAAGTAGCTTCTATGTAGTTAGAAAACCATTTCCTGAAACAGTTTTGGTTGTCTTGGTAAGGGTCACCCCTTAATAGATGTTCTGTTAAGAGGGCTGCCTCGTCCACTTAGTTTCCTCAACGATCTCCCCTTCCAAAGCCAGACTCCAAGCAAGACACACACACAATTGTTTTCGATCAAAATATATTTTTCTTTAAAAATGTTTAATAATAGTATTTATGCATGTGTAAATATCAGAATGTCAAGTACATATTATTCTTGATAACAGATCAATTTGGTGTTTTGATAGACATGCGGCTCATGAACTCTGCTCGGTATTTTAATGGTGTAAACGAAATCAACTAGTAAATTAGCTCAATAAACGAGTCCAGATGGTTTCAGAACGGGCGGGGAGTCCCTAAAAAAAAGGTAATAAGAACCCCCGCCGCTGACAAAAAAGGTAAACAAGTAAATTGGGCAACATTTTGATATCGTTTCACCAATATGTCTGTGGTATTGTTAGTACAATTTAGCAAGTGCCTAATGATGATTTATCGATGTCTTTCGAATTTAATTTAAAATTCTATAAATGACACTGCCTGCTAGCCTGCTACTTAAATTTATCGGCCACTTAATAATATCTTAATTCTGAATAGTCATATTACAAATACGAATTACAATAGCCAATAATTTAGTCACTTTGCGTGTATGTATGTTGATGTTCTCTATGTACGTATGTATGTATCTCCGCCTAATTTAAGTCTATTAATAATAGTTGTTGCTTTTTGCTTTTGTTTTCTGTTTTTGTTTCTGTTGCGGTTTCTGTTTTGGGCATTATTGGCTTGGAAATTGTTTTAGACGTGAGTATCCCGGCCTTTCGTCCTGTGTAACATAACAGTGTCGGCAGTCCGGGGGCTGCCTTCTGGATGTAAACTATGATTCCTTGGGTGTCTGTGTCCGTGTCTGCAAGTGACATGTTTTCGGTCAGGTAATGTCTCAAAGTGGACTGGTGTCGGAGTCTTCGCGCTCTTGGATTGTGGTTATGCTCTGCTGCAAGGCATTTGGGGTCAGCCACTCTCTGAAAATGTTTCAATTTTCCAATTTTTCAAAACCGATTTCAGTATAGTACTAGAGGACACTCACTTTGGCAAACATCTTTGTAGAAATGGCACACAGGAGCTAAAATGCGCTAAACGGTTGACCCAGCTGGGTATTTCTTGGCCACAAAGTATCTGGAATAGAAAAAGAAAGCCATGTTGACCAAAGTCGAAACTCCACAGGTATAAATTTTGAAATTTGAACTCGAGTCGGCGCCGGACACGAGACTTTGTTTACAGAACAAAGTGTTCTGTGGCTTTAAAGCTCAATTTCATTGTAATACGATGTAAATGTTTATGGTGTGTCCATGAACGGAATGGGCAAAGTTCCAGAAGCCAACTCGGGGTAGTTGGGTTTCTTGGCTCAAATGCTTTCCGTCCTTAATCTTTACATAGAAATTGGTCTGGACTTTATAGATAACATAACCAATTCATCGAATAATTATGCGTCAATTCTAATTATTGTTTGAAAATAGATTAAATCATCATTAAGGAGCGTTACAAATGTTGGGTGGAACCCAGCGGCCCTTGTTTCGATGATTCATTGGCGAGTAGCTCACGCCCCAATTATTTTTGGGTGTCAAGACTTTCGTGACACTCCCGAAAGACGTGGTAGAGACCATCAACTCACCTGGGTCAAGTTGCCCGAGAAGTGATTGCAGTTGTTGTTCATCAGATGGTAGCGGTCGCCGCGAAACTGGTTGCCTAGCTCCTCGACTATGCGGCGTACCTCCTCGTAGGTGAAGTCCGTGCAGCCGATCTGGATGCTCTGGCGAAATTGGAACTGGTCGCCCAGCTCGTCATGATCGCGGGGCGAAATTTCGAAGACGCCCGTAAAGGGGAAGGGGTGACCTCCGTAGGCGAACTCCGTTCCAAAGGCCTCTACGCCAGAGTGGAACACGCCGAGGCCAATCGAGGTGGTGTACTCGTTGATCCAGTACTGCAAAAACACATTATCTTACTCCGGGATTCAATCAGGGACTAGAGCAGGACAAGCTACCATATCGTAGACATTGAGGATTACAGGCTCGCGGGTACCCATGTTGGAGGGCAGGAGCTCTTCATTACCAATCTCGTCTTTCGGCACACTGAGGCAGCTTGGAAACGAGAGATTGCACGGCAGTCCGTTGGAGAACATTGATTAAATGCGTTGTTGCTTCAGCGGGGCTCGAACTGTATATAAAGTCTGGAGTGGGGGAGACACCATTAATTAATCGAGCATATGCTTTGCTGTGCTGCGGTTTGGATGGTCGGTAGTTAGTCAGTTAAACGTTTGCATTTCTCCAAGAATTAACTGACAGATGCCGACAGATTTTTTATTTTTTGTTTTTTTTTTAAATGAAAAAATCAAAAAGTGAATAGCCAATATTCAAATCAAAGCGATATTTTTTGACATCGGCCGGAAGGTGTGTAAACATTTACACTTTTGTTTAATTTCCGTTCAAGTCCCTTTGGATCGCAAAGAATTACTTGACAGACTGTGGGTAAATATGTATGTATGTACGTTTGTATATACACTACCTTCGAAGAAATGTGTCATAGGACCGAGAACTTACACCTTGCAACCTGTTAAAGGACTCTCAGCATCCCATGCTCCAAACAAAAATTTAACAAATCATAGGGTCCAAATTATATTCTAAAACGTAGCTTTTCGACTTCCGCTTTTGTTTTCAGTTTACACAAAATTTTTTTGTTTATGGATTGGTTTGTAGAGTTGTCATTGGTCTGTAGAGTTGCAGTTAGTGCTGCCAGCATGGCCATTTTTCTGCTATATTCGGCCTTTTTTAACTTAGCTATTATTTATCAAGTCTAGCTTTTTTGGCTATATGTACATTGATTAAATAATGATAAAAAATTGGATTACAAAGATGGCCCCTGTTCTAATCCTAATCGAGGGAGGAAAAAATTCTTTATGTAAGAAACTATTTAAGTACAAATTTGACAACTTTTTTAGCTTCAAAAGTTATTTATTTTCTTAATTAACTAATTTAAATATCTGGCAGCACTGCTCAGTTGTGGCGATGAATATCAATAAAGCGCCACCTGTAGGAAAAAAAGTTAAACAACAAAGCGAACAGATGATTTGCAGACAAAAACTCCCAATAATAAAAGTTTTTCGTGAAAAATAGTCGAAACATTTCGATAATCGTGCGTAGCAGTGGTTACCCACAACCACGTTCTGGACTAAACACGTAGAACTACGGTGGCAGTGTCACCGGCAACCACTGTCTCGGAGCCGTGTTAAATCGATTGTGGGCCTATTAAAAAAAAAATATAATTGCAAGGATGTTATAGCAAGGATCGAGAATACCAGAAGGTGCCATACTCAAGCAGGAGTGGGCGTAAGTCTAAATGAAACCCAAAGGGTCATCGGTGCACTGAAACCAAATTCCTTGCTGTTCAGGATAGGCTTTAGCTGCCAAGCGAGGGAAGCTCGATAGAGCGATGCAGCAGACCAACCCAGAGCAACGGAAAAGCAATAACTAGCAACCTAATCAAGTAGAGGTCGCCATCTTCCAGGAAAGCCAGTCCCAATCATGTTACCTTACGACCCCGACGACACCGATGAGCTGGACACCATCGCCGATGTAATGGGTCTGCGCTCGCAGGCACGGCTGAACACCTTCCGCGAGATGTGGTACCATGTGTTCCTGTGGGCCCTCTTCTCGTCCATCTTTATTCACACCTGCGCCGCCGTCGTGGCCTTCTTCACTCTGCGTAAGCACAAATTCGGCCGCTTCTTTTCGATTCTCATCCTGGTCATGGGCTTCCTGTCGCCGGCGTCGAGCGGTATCATCAGCAGCGCGGTAATCTCGTTCGTCCATCGCGCCTCCAGCCTGCCCATGTCGCCCATCTATGCGATGGTCTGGGGCCTTGGTCAAACTATCGTCTCGGCCTGCCTTGGCTTCACCCGCATCCTGGCCACGCTATAGAAGCGACGTAGTTGCCGCATTTCACAGTCCACTACCAATCATCTTTTAGAATCCATGAACCTGCAAATCCATCGATCCTTCATGTGCGCATGGGAAGGGAAACAATTATTTCAATCCATAGCTAAGTTTATAAGAATAATGTGATTTTTAAAAATACCTATACTACGACAAAAATTATTCTAAATATAATTGTACAAATGTACACCTAGGAGCCAAATATATCAGCAGACTACAATGGTATCCGTGGACAGTAGTTTCAGATTAGCGTATTCGGATCCCTGGCATTGTAGAGCGTGTGGAGTTTGTTGCTCAGAACGTTTCCTATGCGCCGTTCCGTCTGAAGCGGCTGGGGTCCGTTGCAGCGACGTATTTTCATGTCGGCTAGAGTTTGCACGGCATCCGGGTCGTTGGAAAAGTGGTCCAGCAGCTTCTTTGGACAAGGATACTGGGCTATAATGGACTCGGCCACCTCTAGGGTGACCAGCGGAAGGCGATTGAGGTGTTGCTGCCATAGGCGCCCGAACCCATTGCCCTGATCCACGCGGACGCACTGCTTCTTGTCGTTGGCCAGGTACTTCTTAAAGCATCCCAGAGACTCATTGCGCTGTTTTTTGTATGGAGCCTCTGCAATGGACTTGGTGTACCTCTGGAGAAAGGCCAGAAGATTCTGGCCTTCGGGACGATCCAGCTGCTCCACATGCAGTTCTTGTAGTAACTGCAGCTCGATTAGGGCGTCCTGGTTGGCGGAACTGCTATTCTTGCCGTGGCGCAGCTTAGGAAGGACCACGGTATACTGACAATCTGGAAAAGCATCCCGCAATTGCGGTCCAATGCAGGCCAGATTTTGCCGTTTCACCGCCTGAAGGAAACTGGATTCGGATAGCCAATGGGCCACCTGGTTCTCCCGCTGCCAGGCGTCCTCCAGTCCAGTGTTGGTGGTTCCAGTGGCTAGCGTTTGCTGACCCACGTTGCGCTCCCAAAAGATGCAGTGGCTCAAGGGCAAACTTCGGATTTCGTACTTAAGATCAGTGGACGCCAAATGTTGGAGGATCTCCTGGCCCACAAATCCTGCGTCCAAAATCATCCGCACGTATTTGAGGCATTCTCCTGGCTTAATGCGCTTTTGTTGCTCCCGAAGAGCCTGCTTCCGCAACTTGTCCACTTTGTCCGACATTGGGAATCTGGTTTTCGCAAGAGTTGTTATTATTTTGATAGGAAGGGTATAATCCGCGGTTTGGTTTTGATTTATAATCCAAATATTGCTTATGAGAATAAAGTTGTGATTTTTTGAAGTGTTTGGTTTTACTTTACAACACTGAACTGCACAGGAATAACCCTGTACAGCAACCAAATGTAAGAAAACATGTCAAATGTATATATGGTGCTGCGAAACACACGAAGAAAATCAGTGTTAGAAACATCTGAATAAAAGGTTGGTAAATCCGAGAAAGAATCTACGCACGCCACACGTGTTTTTATTTACTTACATTTCAAACCAATATTTTTTGATAAAACACAAGCCAAAATGTATCTGATGTACACAATTAATGAAAACGGAGACCGTGTCTACACTCTGAAGGTAATTTCACACAACCCGCAGTCTGAAGAGGCACTAAACTGATTTCTTTTTCCTCACGCAGAAACGCACTGAGGATGGCCGTCCAACCTTGTCCGCTCACCCTGCCCGTTTCTCGCCGGAGGACAAGTACTCTCGTCAAAGGATCACCATCAAGAAGCGTTTTGGTCTGCTGCTGACACAGAAACCAGAGCCCATCTACTAAGACGGCATTTAAGTTAATTAGTGTACAATCTTTATTTACAAATAATAAGTAACAATTCCTAACTAACACGTCTTTAAATGCGGCGCTTCAGACCCGCCGTGTAATCAAAGAGCTGGGGATTTCGAAACTCGCCGCGCATGTCCAGGACGTAGTAGAGAGTCTTGCCTTTGACTTTGATTGGAAGGTGCACGCGGGCCATATTGCGAGACTCCTCGGCTGAAACGCATTTTAGGGGTACAGTTGTAATACGATTCCGATTAAAAGGTCCATAGGTCACAAAGGAAACGCTTTGGCCGCCCTTGCGCAGAATGAGGAATCGCACAGATCGAAGGGTAAACATCCAGACGGCAAACAGGATTCCATACCCTAGAAAACAAACTTTTAAACCGGAAAAGTAGTAGCTTGTATACTCTCACCTATCAGGAAACTACAAATGGTTATCCCATTTCGGTACTTGTTGTCCCCGAGGTTAATTCGTTGGTACCACTTCAGCTCCTCATCGGGATTCTCCACCACAGGCGCATCTTTCAACGTGGTAAACGCGAAGTGCGACAAATATGTCCAGAACACAAATTGGCAAACGCCGAAGAAATTCAGCATATTGTAGAAACGCGGGTTCTCATATTTAAAGAGTATTACGTCTTTGGGTAGAGTGGTGTTGACATCGAAAGGGGCAGTTTGGGTGGCAAACCTTTTTAGAGTGGGAGCTGCTACCGGCGATTTTGAGACAACACTTGGAACCGCCAGGCGCAGACTTTGAAGAGTGTGTCTCTTAAGAAAATTGGCACCCTGCCTCAGGGCAAAATTCAGTAGGTTGCTCATTTTAATTGAAAAGTTTCTGCATTTGTTATTATAAAACAAATAACCTATAATCTACAGATGTTTATGTTTTGTTCCACTTCCCATTCATTTGCAGGTTTCGAGCCGGAACTGATTTAAAGCACCGCCTTCAGGGATGGCAGACGGCAGTTCCATCTGCCGGTTCGGGAATAATACAACTTTCGAGAAAGTAATATACGATTTGGTGCAGAAACTTATTAAATATTTATCATTGTAATTCAAAATATTTTTTAGACATATTATCTAAAGAAATTTTTATATTTATCGTTATCTTCTCAATACGATCAGATGTTATTAAAAACTTATTTCGCTCTCCTGAATTAGTGGTTCATTAATCCACCCCTGAGTTCGTATCTGGTTCAATTTTAGAGATGTGCTTGGGATTCACGAGGCGTATTTTTAGTTTTTTTGACTAGTATTTGTATAATTAGAAATAGTTTTAAGCGAAAATAAATGAATAAATATTTAAAATAATGTCTTTTCTCAATTTGGGACAAAAAAGATTGGCTGTGTTTTAATTTTGGTTAATAAAATTTTAACAACCGGTTTTGTGCCTAAACCTAGGAAATCGACGTATTTTTTTCCCAACATTGATAGTTAAATTTTGGGCATCACCAGTCACTAGCCCATCTGTCTCCCACTTACCAGTTGTTTCTGATCTGCTCAGGAACTAGTTGTACCCGGACTGGTTCTTTTCGCCCCTTTTGTTTTTGTCTGCCTCAGTCTGTTTTTCACCATCGTTAAAGGGCATCGGACGCAGATGTGAAGTGATTTGATTCTATAAACAAATCGCCGAAAAACAGTTTTAATCGTTCAAAATATTGAAAACAGCCGGTCCGCAAAAAGGACATGTTATATTTTGACTTAACTTGTGATTGTAGAGTTAATAATTGAGTTTTTGTGCTGCGGGAAGGTTAGTAAAATACATACATGTTTTATACATCGTTTTATTTATAAGATATGCAAAACCCTACTGAATGAAATTTATTCTTTATTTTATAATATGCATGTATTACTTGATCGGGAGTTTAGTGTAAGGGTTTTTAATGGATTACAGTTCTGGAAAGGCTCCATACGTCAAAAGATATGTTCAGACTCTCTTTAAGACATTTTTGTTTTTAGGGTTGTCAAGTGCTGGTATTGAAGATATATATTTTGAAATCTGATCTGTATTTTTGGGTTTTATTTTAAAGGATGGTGGATAATCAGGGATTGTCGCTTTTGATTGCGTCTTGTCTATAACTATAGCAACGAAAATACACATGTCATGCCGGTGACAACCCTACCAGGCAGCAATGCAATGTATGTTTTGTTGCATCAACGATGCCTCTAATTGGGTCTATTTCGTTTTATATAATATCTAGAGGGGTCATGTTGCTAGCCTGGCAACCCTGAAAACATAAAATTGTACATTAGGTAAATGAAAATGTTGACCCGTTTTGTTTTTTTTTCCTTGGGCTGCGGCCTAGCATTTTTACCTTATTTTGGGGTGGCACCGGATTCCGGGTCTGGTAGCAGATCTTTATAGCCGGCGTTCAAGGCCCTAAGCAGGTATTACGGGATCTCTATAACTCCCGGATCCATGGATGTTTTCTGACCTAACCTCACTTCGCAGCAAAATCGATACGTAACCTAAAAAGAATGTGAACGCGGTGCAAACTTGCACACATATACATTCTATTATACATACAAACTCACACACACACTGAAAGAGCAAGAGTGAGCGAGACGGCCATAATAGACTTTACAACTTGAAGTGGTCTACTCCAAAGTTTAGGGCCATTAATAAACATAGGAGTTGGTTTGACCAGCAAAATAAATTCGAAAAGTGAATGTATTTTCGGATGCTTTTGCATATACAAGTACAAGTTCTAAACTAAAACAGTAGCTAATTGACTGAAAAAAGATTCATCCAGTAACGCCCGAGTACATATGTATGTATGTATTTACATATCTATGTATGTAAGTCCAAGTTTCCTACGAAATGGTTACCTATGGTTCAACTTTTGACCAACAGGTAAACCTAATGATGCTTTCGTTTTTGTTTTCTTAGTTTTTTATTTTTCTCTGCTATTGTATCTTTCGGTTCGCCTCGTTGTACGACGCCAACAACAGTTTTGTCGTGTGGTATTCGGTGCTACGCGAACTTTGTTCAATTGCACACACACACATATTTATGCGTCTGGCCTCTTGCTCTTACTCTCCCGCACTGACTCTCTGGCGTTCTCCGTCTATCTCAAACCGGTATCCTGACAAGGTCCTAAGATGAACTTCGAAAGTCCCGACCAAGTCTTAGGTTCTAACTCCGAGTTCTGAAATGATGGAATGATTTTTGAAGAGGAGTTTTGTCAAACCTCACCACCCCCCTCTCTCCTGAACCACTCGGTTTATTTTTTAGTACAAATGCAGAAAAACCACCTGAGCACAGATTTTTTTTTTTTAGTTAAAATGAATATACACAGATTTTCCTAAATTTAAATACCCTACTTTTTCCGTCTGAAGTAATCACCATTGGGTGACGTATAGTTGTCCCGCTCTAACCACTTGCGACTGCATCTCGCCCTCCCGCTCGCACGCATATATACGTTTGTTTGATGTGTGAAAACGCGTTCTATTTTTGCTACTATTACACGATTCGTGTATGCCATGTTATCAAAAGTAGATTTTGCTTTCACGAAGATCCCTTAGCTGATTCATGACAAGTCCTTACCCACGTCCTCCCATCCCAACTCATTAACCCTTACCCACCCCTTTTGTCTTTTTCGCAACAATTAATGTCGCAGTAGCAGGACTGTCCACTTGCTGAGGCGAAGAAGACATAGGGAACTTGCGACCGGGTATAGTTGAAGAAACTGCTACCCTAGGATGACGTCATTAAGTGTAGGGTGCAAAGTCAAAGTTCGGGATGTGAAAGTAATCACTTTTTCTTTCACTTGGAACGACATTATCGAATCTTATCATCCTACGCCACGCCCACTTCTGCTCTCTCACTTGCCTTCCGCTTGCCCCCTTTCTCTCTGCCTTGGACGCTCTCTTTCGTTTGCCGTCAGCTGGTTTTGCGGCGCTCGTTTGGTTCAGTGGTGCTCCGAACGCGGCGAGAACTTCAAGTCATTTTGATTTCTCCAAGTGTAGCTAATTCGAAACTTATATTTAACAAAATATAACCATCTCCAATAACCTGTAAGTCCTTTTTACTTTACTCCTCGTCTTTGTCTTCTTTGGGACCCTAAGAACTATATGCACGTCTATATGTACTTTATGTACATATGTACATACATCCGTACATCTAAATATGCAACAAACAAATGAACATAACCTCACTTTTTATCGGTTCGAAGAAAAAATTGTAAATGCAATTTTTTCAAAGATTTCATCCAAAAAAAAGTTTAGGTAGTGCCTAGAAACTTCCGATTTCCCGATTTCCTCGCATTGCACCTTCTATCGCACCTTTTCTTTTGTATCGCCATTTATCGTCGTTTCGTTTGGGTTTCTGCAACGCAGTTGTTTTTGTTGCGCTCGTGAACCGACGAACGCTTGGAACGACCAACACGAGCAATAATAACACATGGTTAGACTATAGGTAGATACACACAAATCATCTTTTTACCCGACTCGGAACACAAAAGCTGTTCGTCTTGAGATATGTTTCAGGTTTTGGAGTTTCGGGATCGGCATTGCTGATTATACCATTATCTAAGGTGTATTTATAAGCAACACCATACGATAGTCCGATACCCCTAGATTCTCTTAAAAGGCCTACGAGTCTTAAGCTATAGGCGTTTGCTTAATGCGGGTTAGGAATAATAGCTAGTAAATCCCATTAACGTAATTCGTAAATATGATTCCCAACCTCTTCTATTGGTTTCTTATTCGTTAAAAATGTTGTTAAAGCTTGATGAGCTTTTTCGGAAGCTTTCATGCTGCCGGCAATAAATATTTCGGAAAAGTTAATTTCGATTTTCTATTCAATTCTTCTAAAAATAGTCTTGGGTAAAAATAGCCTTGATGGTAATATCGCTTGTCATGCTTGGTGTTGGTCTCTTTGATTCGAAGTTTCTCGAAGTAGTTTAGGGTTGTCGCAGTACCTCATTAAAAGCATTGTCCCTTTTTCTTTTAGATTTCAATGGGTTCTATATACATATGTATGTATGTATGTAAGTTGAACTAGCACAAAAAAAAATCCCTTGATGGTAATATCGCTTGTCATGCTTGGTGTTGGTCGTTTTGATTTGAAGTTACTTGAAGTAGTTGTAGAGTTGTCGCAGTACTTCATTCGAAGCATTGTTCCTTTCTCTTTCATATAAGCTTAACAACCAAAAAAAAAAACTCCCTTGATGTTAATATCGCTTATTATGCTTGGTGTTGGTCGTTCTGATTCGAAGTTTCCCGAAGTAGGGTTGTCGTAGTACTCCATTAAAAGCATTGTCCCCCTCTCTTTCAGATTTCAATGTGTTCGATATAAGTTGAACTACCAAAAAAAAAAAATGGAGCAAACGATGGAATTAAGCCAAACCGTAGACCTAAAGATGTCGACAGAGGGCGCTTTACCTCGGACTACTGAACTCGACAGTGATGTGCCCACCACTGGTAAGCATAGCTTTTCTCCGAATCACCCGATAGTTTTTGAAATATCGTATACTTGAAAATTTAGCCAATGGCAAGACACCTATCGGTTCTACTGGAAACAAAGAGGTTGCATGTGAAAAAATAGCCAATGGCGATGATGCGGCCGATAATGTGCCTGAGGACACAGTAAAGGAACAAAACGCCGGCAGAGATTTGGACGCCTTGCTGGACAAGATAAGCTCCATTGTGGATCGCAGTCCCAAAAATTCGGACGAGTTGGAAAATATCGATAAGCTTTCCGATAAATCCAAACCGATGCTAGAAAGCGATAACTCTGCCGTGGAGTCAGTCGAAAATCAGTTCGAAGGGAAAGAAGAAGAGTTAGGAGCAGCGAAGCCGGAAGAAAAAAAGTTTTCGGAAACTTCGAATATTAACGCATGCAGCAACGTGGAGACTGAATCGGAGATTGACACCGAGAATAAAAGTGAGGGTAAGGATATCAAAGACACCGCAGATCCTACCAAAGACAAACCAGCACTTGAGAGCTCTACAGACGCGCTTGAAAAGCACAAAGAAGAAGATCAAGAGAAAAATCCGGAAGAAAATTTGAGCTCAGCAGCGGAAGAGGGTGAGGATAAAACATCGACAAAAATAAACACCTCGGAAGACGTGTTCGAGGATGCTTTAGATAATATTTCCAGTGGGGATGAGTTTGAGGCAGTTGGTTCGAAGAAGTCCAAAAAAACCAAAACAGGAGATGTTAAAAAATCCATTGACAACGATCTGGAGGACATATCCTCGGATGATGATGATATCCTTAATGACATAAAGGCTGATAAAACCAAGCAACCCAGCAAGTCATCCACAGACGTCATAGAGCTAGACTCATCGGACGAGTCAACGGAGGTGAAGGAATCTGAGATTCCCGACGATACAGACGAGAAAGAGAAGGAGGGAACTGGAGAAGCTGCCTCAGCAGAGCTGGTGGAAGCAATTGAAGAATCAAAAACTAAGGAACTAGAGGAAGAGGCCCCTAAGTTGGTCGAAGGAGGTGAATCAAAGGCAGCTGAAGTCGAGGAAGAAAAGGCTGTTAAAGATCCAGAGGAAGCCATGTGGCTTGTTAAGAAAAAGCCCAAGGACGCGGCTGGAAAGCAGCTGGACAAGGGAAAAGCTAAAAATATAACGGAAAGTCAAGAAATGAATGACACTAACATCGATGATTTGCTAATGGAGGCCAATTCTCAGGGCTCCGGGAAGGAGAACCATAAGACCGAGCAGAATGGCGAGCAAAGAACCGCTAAGGTTAATGGGGTCTCCAAAGCGGCTTCGATCTTGGAAGGCAAGGGGAAGGACCAAGAAGCAGAGGTGGAGAACAAGGAGGCGGCTAAGGAACCCGAATCCGATGATGAGGTGATTTTCTTCGAGTCCATTGAGAAGTCCAAAAAGGCTGATGCGGAAGAGGCTCCGAACGGAGAAAAGGTCCAGGAACCGGAGGCACCTAAGCCAGCTGAGTCGAACAAGGACGATGAAGTGGTTTTGGTTTCCGAAGACGAGGACGACGAACCACCGGCGCCCAAAACGGCCGAGGAGCCGCCTGAGACCATTGTCAAGACATCCGTATCCACAGAGGCTCTCAACAATTCAACCGCCGACAAGTCCCTTCATGTGGACAACTCGGACAATGCATGTGATCAGTTCGAGAAGGTCAAGCTACCTGTAAAGGAGAAGACAGGATGCATGGAGAATGGGAACAGCAATTCGAGCAGCAACCTCTTGCGACCTGCCGAGGATGTCCCAGAACCGGTACCCAAGCGGGCTCGCATGAGCACTGATGAGAAACTGGCATCCGATCTGGAATCATTTGAGGCCCAGAAGACCGCCCCTGGGGAGGGAAAGATGGCGGTGACTAAGAGAAGCCACGATCATTTGGATGTGGAAGTGGATACCCAAGGAAAGCAGGAGGGTCCCAACAAAAAACTCAAGACTGACGACTCGGACTCGAGCTCCTGCGAGGGCAACTTGCAAATCGACTTGGATGACGAAGCGGACAAGGATCAGAGCAAGGAGGAGGAAGTCAAAGTTCAGGAGAAGATGGAGCTGGTGCTCGAACTGAAGCCCGAACCGGACATCAAGACCGATGTGAAGCCATTTAAAATGGAGTTTGTCAAGAATTTCCGCAAGAGCTTCGACCAAATGACCCGCAACGACTTGGAGGAACTGGTCCTTCAGAAGGTAGTCGAGGGCATGCTGGTCAAGAGCGAGTTCGCCGATGCGATAGCTCAAATGGAGCGATACGAAACGACCTTGGCCGCCTACCGTCGCAAGATGGCCGAGGTATCCAAACAGTTCCTCGACCTCGACACTGTACACAAGCGGGTCCTCAAGGATCTGGAGTCGAAGAACTCGCATTTTACTGCACCGGTGAGAATCACGCGGGCCGTGGGCCTCCAAGTGGGCATTCCGTTCAAAGCGATGAAGCCCTCCGTAGTTGCTCCGGAGCAGCCGTCAACGTCTTCTGCAGGCAGTGGGATGTTGGCGCCACCCAGCTGCACGCCGCCCAAGGCCAGCACCTCTCCTATGCGTTCGCCCATGAGGCCCAGACCTCCCGTTCCCAGTCCCAACACCAGCCCGCAACACAATCAGCCGGAGCAGCCACAGCAGCGAGCCACCACTTCTATTGGCCAACCACCACCGGCATCCCCACCCAACTCCGTGGTCCCGGTGCGCCGCGGCTGCATGCAAAAGGTCACACCCCAGCGTCCGTCTGCCGGCAATGTTCTGCCCATTCCGCAGATCAACAACCAGCCCAATATCCATCGTCTGCCCCCATCGCCACAAAGGGCTCTGCAAGCATCCAAAGCCGGTGGCAACACGGCCTCTATTGCTGCAGCCGCGGCGGCAAAGGCGGCGGCCATGCGCCAGCGGAATTCGGGTCAGAACTTCGTGCCTCAGAAGGCCCAGCAACAGCCGCAACAATACCAACCGTAAGTGTTTTTTTTCGGCGGCGGTGAGAGAATGTTTAATAACCATTTGATTTTTTGTAGGTCTCGTGGGGGGTCCGCTCCCGGACCCGCCAAGGCGGTTCCCAAGTGCACCACCAAAGTGCGCCCCATGGCCCCGCCGAACTCGGGAGGCACCGTTTCCGTGGCCACTTCATCTGCCGCCGCCCCTGAGGTACCTGCTGGCTACTCCCTGCAGCCACAGACTAGCTTAACGCCGGCCAAGCCAAAGGACAAGGCGGTCATCGATCTGACGGACGAGGACGATGCGAACGCAGCAGCCAAGGCGACCATAGAGGCCAATGCTCGTATGCGTCAGGCGGCCAACCTCGCGGTCAAGAGAAACGCAGTAGCAGCTGCAGCGGCAGCGATGGCGGCAGCCGGACCAGGAGCAGCTGCCGGCCGCCCCGGAAATGGAAATGTGGTGCGAGCCTCGCCAATGCAATTGGCGCGTACCAATGCTCGGCAGATGGTTCTAAACCCTCCAGGAGGTAGGTCTCCACGTTTCCCAACTGCCAATGAAATATTTTCCTAACCATCTCCTCTGAAACAGTGACGGGTCAGCGCCACTCTGTGGGATCGAACGTTACTATGCAGATTCGTTCGGAGAACACCCCGCCGGCTTCCGGACGGCTGCGATACTCCCACCCAGCACCTCTGCCGACATCGCCTCTGCAGCCCTTCAGTCCCGCCTGGAGGCTCCCCCCGTCGCGACCAGTTATACGGATCAGTCTGCTGGACACTGGGATCGTCATTTCGTGGACTCTGGAGGACACCAGTGTGCGGTACGCCGATTGTGTGACGTACCAAATATACGCGTACCAGGAGACGATCCACGAGCCGAGCACCGATAGCTGGCGCCATGTGGGCGACGTCAAGGCGATGCTGCTGCCGATGGCCGTCACGCTAAACCAGTTCCAGGAAAACCAGCGCTACTACTTCGCCGTGCGAGGCGTGGACGATCACCAGCGCTTCGGAGCGTTCAGCCTGCCCAAGACATGGTCCTAAAGGAATAGCGCCCCCTCTAGTATTAGTCCCTTGGCAAACCAGCCAACATATAATTTATTATAACAGCATTTGAGCTTCCTTTGACGTGACCATTGGTTTGCTCCGTTAGTTTTTTTTCTCGAAATTAGTCGAATTATGAGTTAATTATTAAGTTTCGTTGAGATTTTAATGAAAAATTTTAACGAATCACTACGCCGAGCAGCAAACCCCCCACGGCTGAGTCAGACTGCATCCACAAGCCGATAGTAGTCGTAGTCCCAATGGGACGTCCGTAATACATAATTAGGCTATAGACTTATATGAAATAATACCATCACTGAAATAAACATTTAACGCGGGAAGTTTTAAACGTACAAACAGACCATAAACTCGGTTGTTTCTATTTGTCCATTAACGGAAGGAATCAGTAATCAGGCCAATCTTCCAGCCATTGAAGCACAAACATCGATTGCCGAAAACAAACTTATGCCCAGACCGAAGCCAAGACCACTAATTGCATAGGCCCTCCAACTCAAGGTGAGCAAATATTGGAAAAGTGTCTCATCTAATTGGCGCATAAGTGGAAGTATTATGCTCTGCCGGGGTCATGCCTGCTCATGTCTCCCCAGGACTTCAAGGGGCAGGGGTCTGCAATCGATGGCATATAAAATATAGATGGATGCACGCCCACTACGTGAGGTAGCCTTCCAATTTGGGGGTCACTTCCCAAAGACCCTAATGCTCCTCAGGGAGTCTACGGTGATGCCTTCCTAATTTAAATTACTATTAATTTTTTTTTCAATTTATTTAATTATTTTTTTAATTTTTATGTTTTTTATTATAAAATGGTCATACCAAAGACTTAAATTTATTTATTTATGAAATAAAATAAAAATGTATGTTGCTTATATAATTTAAGATGTAAGCGCTGGCATCGTAAGCCTCCATAAGAATTTATTATTATTATTTAATAATATTCAATTATTATTATTATTTGTTTATTTATACTTTTTAATTCAAATATTTAAAAATGGACTGCTATTCGCCAGATTTGTAGTAAATATTATATTTAAAATTAAGCTGGAAGTATAATTTAAATTATAATTTTCTTCTAATACAATTTTCTTAAATACTCCGAATGTAAAGAAAATGTAAGCAGTTGAACGTTTTAAATTTTTGTATAAACATAAAATCAAAACTTATATAAAATAAAAATGTAAAGAAATATTTATTTCTATTTCTTTTTTAAGTTAATGCTTTTAAATTTAAGCATTTCGAAAAAAAAATACTTATGGGCGGCCTACCCTTATTTATAACAATCCTTGGGGAGAGATGTTTTAAGAATCCAATGTTGTCATAAATTTTATTGGATTCTTTTTAGCCGCATATTCTAGGTCCAAGGATCTGTTTTCAGAAGGAAATTATAATAATTTCAGCGTTCATTTCAAGGCAACTGTTTTACATAAGTATTCTACATGTTTTTGGCATTTTGGTAAGACAATACTGGTAAGACAATACCACTTTGGTGCAAAAAGTTTCATCTTTCAGAGAAAGCTACGATTTTGTATTTTTTCTCCAAAGCACTTGGTTTAAAAAACAGCTTTTTTGTGGCAAAAATCCATTTGAAAAATTTAAAAAACTTTGATTGCTGTGTTAAGAAATCTTTAAAGGTTAGTGTTCTGTAACAGAAATTTTTAAAGATGGCGCCACCCTGTAAGATACGTTATTTTGGCACACTGTACATACCGAATATCATATTTTGGCGTCTTTCAAATTGATTATAAACCGCATTTTACCGTGGGAAATAATGGAGTAGGATTTACCCAAAACTAATATTATTATTAGACAGTATTTCATAATTTTTTCCTTTTCTTTTAATAATTGGTAGAACCCAAACTGTCCTTTCTGCCGAGTTTTCACTGTGAATTCCGTTCCCAAAAGGGGTCGAAAATGGTCGGCAGTCTTGTGGGGTATCATGGTTCATGTAGAGTGCTTGTCTCTCTCCTCCATCCTCTATCCTTGTTGCCTCGTGCACTTGACATTGGCTTTCGAATCGGGTTGCCGCGACATTTTTGCTCATTCATGCGAGGCGCGAGGAGCAGCGGAAGTCTGGGCCTGGGGGGCGGTAGGGTAGTGTGCAAGGTGCAGGATTGGCCTGGTAATGGCATAATCGTCCCCTCGCCCCTTGGGTCCTGGGCATGGCTTTTGTGGCATGGCCACGTGCCGTGCTGCTTCGCTTCTGCTGCTGGTGCATTTTGAACAGCAGCCAAAAAACCTTGACATTAGTAGCAAGCCGTGGACTAGTCATGGCGAACTAAACGCACACAGACACTCTGGCCTGGATTCCCATGTACTGGGCGGGTAACTGTGAGCAGCTCTTCCGGTCGAACGGAGGAGCTGTCCTGCCAATACTTAGGGGCTCTTAGAGGAAAAAACTACGGTTTCCGTTTCACCACAATGGGTCCTTGATTTGATGATATCAGCACTGTTGCAGTTTTTCAAACTGTAAACAATTAAATAGGGATTTCGGTGTCTTAGGGTTGCCCTGCAGGTACATTATTTGATTTTTTACTATATTTTTATAATTTAATTCAATATTTAAGGCATTTTAGGGCAACATGTTATTTTAAAATGAAGAATTTAATAAACTCCTGTAATCGCTTTAATTTTATTTTCAGTGTCTGTATCCGAAGTAAAGTTAATGGCAATCAGAGTACCGTTAACTCTTTGTGTGCCATCAATTAGTCGAGAGTTATTTCGGGGACCCCCCCCATATGTATAATTGAAATAACTGTATGTTCAGTGACCACAATCGAGTTGTTGCAGTTGTTTGTGTTGCTGTTCCAGCGGTCCCGCTGAAACAACAATAATAACAATAACAATAACATAATAACAAAAACACAGATGTTCCGTCAGCAGGTTGCACTGAGAGAGAGAGAGAGAGAGAGAGAGAGGCTTTTCCTTCTGTCCTCGGAGGCTTTCGTTCTCAGTGGCGAAGTGCGCAGGGACAAGCACGAACCGGTTAACCGGATAACGGATAAGGTGAGGTTGTTCTCACGGATAAACTGCTCCACAGAGCGGCGGTCGATTCAAATTCAAATGCTTTTCGTCGGTTGGGTCGCTCGCATCGCAGGAAGCGGAAGCCGCCAGCGGTCTAACGGTAGAAACGTGCAACTTCCGGCGGCAAACCGAATAAAAACAAACACTCCCACACACAAACGTAGTTGTGCGGCTTTTTTGATGAAGTAAACGCGTTTGACGGCCCAAAAAAATAGTTAAATAAAAAAAAATACAATTAACAGAAATATATGTATAAATATTTAAGTAGATTAATACTAGTGTTGATAAAATCATGAATCAAAATTATTAAAAATAATTAAAAATACTAAGTGCTTGGCGGAGTGTGATTGATTGAAAAAGTTTCGAACGCGCTTAAGTAAACATTTGAATATCGATTAAGGAAAGTCAGTTTGCCGAAACGCTTTGTAAGTGCCCCGAGCCACACCTCCCCCCCTCCCAACGGCTTTCATTGTGTGCCACATTCCCTTTGTGTTGCTGTGTGTGTTTATGCATGTTAATTAAATTACCGTTATGTGTGCTTACCAAAACACAGACACACATACATCAGCGCTATCAGAGTAATTATAAAACAAAAAAAAACACAAAAAAAAGTGGAATGAAAACAAAAGCAACGACAACTGAAAATCCATTTCCCATTTCCTTGGACTTTCCCCGGGAAGGGGCTTGGGCATTCATTGCATGTTTTGCCCGCCCTGACACTTGGGGCATATTTTTGTGTTAACTGGGCTGTGCGTGTGTTTATTACTGCGACTCGGGCCATTGGCACGTACATCGGCGGGAGGAGCCGACCCCTCGTGTCCTTGCGCCAGCACTACTCACAGTTATTAAGCGTCTTATGGCAACTCTCCAAGCGGCCCATAAGTATGCTATAGTTTTTGTTATTTCCCCGAAGAGACTGCCAGGCAAACACAGGAAGAAATCTATTAGGAGCTTTTTAGGGTTTGAATCACCTAAGGACCTGATCCATTTAAAAACTAACAATTAAAGTTATGTTTTTTGGAAACTATTGAATATTTTGGGTATTTTTATTTCAAGTTTCAATTTCCTCTGTGCACAAGCAGCAGGTGCATTCGAGGCAGGATCGCAGGTAAGTCCTGGGCCACAAATCAATCGGAAATCAAGCATTACACTTAAGGATGTGTGGAGAGGGGCTCCATAGCAGTCCCCGGTTCCAGCCATTGCCACTTTTATTGCCTTTGTTGCAATCTCCATTTGGACCACGTTTATGCTCGGCCCCTTGCCCATCAAATTGATGATAAATTGCAAATTGCGACCATAAAACCCAGGAGACTTATTGAAAATTTTGCACGCCGGAGGTCGTAGGGTAGCCATGAAAAAGGTACAGCTCTTCATATTTATATTTTTCCTGCACATTTCATAAATACGAGGGGCCCACTAGGCAGACCTTTTCTGGCCGAGATGATACATTAAATATTGAATTGAAGTAATAAAGTATTACATCACTTAACGTAATTATATATTTTCCGGGTATTTTTAAGGGGAACTCTACTTGAATGATTTCGGTTCTGGGACAGGACCCTCGACTCCCAATTCGAATGCTTTGATCTGCCATCTAATGTCCAGGGGCTGAAAGCTTTTCAATGTCGTTCCGCGAATTTCAATTAAGTGCAAAAAAGTTGCACGGCTCACATTAGTTGGCAGCCAGTTAGCGGGCGAGGTCCCTCCCTTTGACGCAATTAACTGACACTGGATGCTGTTGGTCCTTTGTCGGGCGCAGTTTATCGGCGGCTTACCGCTTCGCCTGGCAATGGCAGGCAGGGGGAGGTGGCGCGGAGATATCCTTGGCTGGCACATACCCGTATGCAAATTGTGCCATAATCTCCACTGAGTCGTAGTCGTCTCCTATTGATTATCAGTTTTGCATACTAATATGCCCCAGTCGGCAGTGCAGTGAATTGAAACCGAGCCAAACAAAGTGACAAGCGCCGTCAGTTCGTCCCACTGTTTGTTTGTCTCCGTCCCTCTCGCTCCGACCTCCGTCGTCTCGCTCTGCCTTTTGCCATGGCAGCTGCCATTGAGGTTTTGCCCGCTCCTGTGTGTGTGTGAGTGTGTTGTGTGTGCGGCTCTAAGTAGCTCTCTCTCTGTGTGCTTGGGTCTAGTATTTCTGTTTTCCTTTCTTGCTTTTCGATTTTCACGCCTCCCCCTCCCTCCAAATGCGTGGTTTTTTTCCTTTCTTTCTGCCCTTTTCTGTGTTTTTTTTAGCCTCATTGGGGGTATTATAATTCTCGCCGGAAGAGGGCAAGAGAAAGTGCAAAAATTGGGCTCATAAAATGGGTTCTACCTCATATACATATCTGGTATTTTGTTTAACCCTTTGTAGATTTATTTGTTAAAAGTTAAAATGGCAGGCATTTTTTAAACAAAATATTGTATAACTCTACCCAGTATATCACCAGTATGTTATGTATAGTATATTATGGAAAACTCAAATTTTAAGTCTAAAGAATCTAAAACTTTATCAAGTTATTTAGTATGTATGTTTCACTCTCTTACAAATAAAATATTAACTTAAAATTCCCTTTCATATTTAGTTGAAAATCTCGAAACCTATTCCCCAAACATGACAAGGCCAAGGCTTTAGAAGTTTCCAGAAGTAGTAGAAGGCCCAGTTAATCGTTTCCAGTTTTCCGCTTTTTCGGGTTTGTTTGGGAAGTGCCAACGTCGCCATTGTTCTTCCCCGTCCTCCATCGCCATGGCACTCTGCTCCTCCCACTTGCCCCGTTGTTGTGGGTGGGTGGGCGTGTTTCTATCACATTACGTATACGCATTTAGTTCCAATTTTTGGTTCCCGCTCCCAGGGCTTTGTTTTTATTTTTATCGGCCTGCCTGGGTTTGTGTCTCAATGTGTGCTACTGTGGCTGGAACACTTTCTTCCTTCCCCGCCGGTTCGTACATATACTTCCGTGGAAGTCATAATGGGGAACAGCTGATAATACACGCCCCTTCCTCGGTCCTCTGGGAGGTCTCTGGTAATGGCCGTGTTCTTTGGTTCTAGCCCCTTGTACTGATACGGGGCAGTTCTTGTTTTATCTTTGAGGAATATAAAAAATAGACACTCTTAAAACGGGTTTGTGGGTCTGAAGTGGAGTTCTTTAGGATTTAAACCAAATTTCGGACTAAATTCTAATTCCTCTCTATAAAATAAATACAAACACCATTAGAAAGCAAACAAATAAAGCCCTCAGTTAGTTTACCTTTAATTCAATGGGACGTGAAAAGGCTTTATTTATTTCCATGAATATTTTCCCTCTAATGTGGCAAAATATTGGCTGCAAATTCGCACACATGCATGCAGAATAATGTTTATTGTAATGGTGGAATACTGGCCGAGTCAGGCCCACAGAATACCGAATAAAGACCCCACTTGGGGGAATCTGAGCGGCCTAAACAATCAATCATACCGCCGATCCATAAAATTCGACAAAAACACAACAAAATCGCATCCACCGGGCAGCTGCTGTCAGTTGGCATTAAAAGTTGTTTGAATGGCGACTTATAATTGCATTTGTTCGTTTTTATTTACGAGAGTGCTATTGCGGGAGGGGGGCTATCAAAAAACGGGAAAGAACAACACGGCCCGGGGACTGGTGCATGAGTGATTTATGGTGGCCGGGACGCGGGGCACACAGGGCGTATGATAAATGTCTGCAACAAGCTAAATTTGTTAAGGATGGAAATGAAATTACAAGAGTGGCAGGGCCAAGAAGCGAACACAAACAGTGGCAGAAACAGAAATACATACATTTGCAATATTAATGATGCCGGCTGCTTATGTAAATTGAAAGCAGAAGGAAACCGCAGAGCATCGGCCTCATAATCACCATCATCATCAACATCCACTATAAAACAGTTTTCCTTTTTTGCCATTTTCAGCGGAATCAAAGCGAGTTGGCCAAGTAAACAACATAGACACATATAACTGTGCGCTGCGAGGAGTGCGTATAGGCCAAGAGTCCTGGCCAAAAGGGACAAGATAACAAATCCCCCAGCAGCACTTAAGGCATAAATCTCAAACTCAATCAGCCAGCCGTCCAAGGACGAGGAGGCGAGACAGAGACAAACGATGTAAGTGGCTCCAGCAGCTCATCTGGATATTGAGAGAAAATCAGGAGCAGGAGCAGGAGCAGGAGCTGGATCAGGAGCTGGAGTTGGCGCCCTCATCATCATCATCGTTCTGAATGCTGATTTCGTTTGCAGAGCTCATTGTAAACACGCCAGCACACACAGCCTAAAAAGGACAAACATACACACACGGATGCCCAGAAGGGACTCTCAAGGACACAGCAACATGGCCAGGTGAGTAGTCGAGCCTGACTTTCTCAAAAATGTATTCCGCCAGTAATTTATACAGCTTGCGGTCCGCATGCCAGTTCCGCTGTCAAAAAATGTTTCCAGTTCAATGCAGGAGAAAGCGAAGCAAGGAACTCGCATTTATCATCGGTTAGTGTGTTCCGTTCGACCAGAATAAATGACACTGTGTTCGGGCTGGGCTTTCCTTTTTTGCTTTTTCGATATTAATAAAAGTGAAATTGCTTTCAATTGCTTTATAGCCCGGGCATATGTAGCCGGCGAGGGAAAAGCGGCACCTGTGCCCTGCCCCTCGAGGGGCTTAAATGCCAAAGGACTTCGACTATCATTGAGCAATATTGCCGTTTCTGCCGCAAGTCCTGAACCGGACATGCCTCACTTTACTTTTAAGCGAAATAGCATGAATGTGCCGGGTTCTTGGATTGGAATTTAAGGCATCTACCCAACTAAAACAGTAATCCTGAGCTTAGACCGAAATTTTGATTAATCACAGCTGGCCGAGAAGCCATCGAAGTGAAGGCTAAGAAGTGCAGTTCACCGCAAATAGTTGCTACACAGTGGTCCTGCGGTGGAAGTGGTCCTTGGCCAAAGGCAAAGGCATTTGCAATTGAGAGAGGTGGTCGAAGGATCCCTGCATGGCACTCGATGGCCATGCAGGGACACAGCTGCCAGTGATGGCTAATAGTTGGCGCTGGGCGGGTCATGAGTTTTACGACTCCGTTAATGTGCGATTCCTGGCGAGTGGTAGGCTTAATGTCCTTCGACGGCAGAGCTCTTGCTGCCGCCACTTAGCAGTAATTTGTTAGTGCCCCAGGCCTCCTTTTTCAGGCCCTTGCTGGGGCTTCTGCACTACAAAAAACTGCTCGACAATCAGGATTAAATCATAATCAATTATCCGGGAGCCAGCTCGGAGCGAAGCCTTTGTTCTGCCAGTGCACAGGACCTCTTTATCGCTAAAGCGACTTTGTGTGTGCGCCGGGAAAACAATGGAAAAATTTCAAACGGATATGGATACATTTCCGGCGCGTGCTAAGTACGCACCAGTGAAGAGACAATGAGAAATTGTTTGTCATTAATTTAATTCCTGTAAGGAAGACATGTACACATGCGACGGGCGGGCGACCAGCAACAAGGGCATTAAACAGGCGCTTCAGTTTTAAATTTCAGACAACATGGGAGTGTTTTGTCACTCGTCTGTCGCCCTGGCGGTGAAAAGGCAAAAGCAAACAACTTCAGGAGTGGGGCAGGGACTTTACAAAGTAATACGAATGACACTTTGAGGCGGGCGGGGACACCGGATACTTGGGTCCTTTTTTCGCTTTCGATATATGAAAAATGTGTGGTTATTCCAGTTATCGGAAGAACGCTAAGTGGCATCATTTTGAAATTTGCTCAAATTATGATTTATTGTTTCATCAAATTTGTGACAAATACATAATTTTATCCTGTTTCTATAGAGTCGGGATTGACGTCATTAATTTCTTTAAAGAAATACGGTTTTTTGCAAGAGAGATGATATTTGCTTGATAACTCATTCCTATCGATAACACCTAATGTTGGAAAACGATTTAGGTAATTATTTCGTCCCTAATCTCATCAATTACTCTTAAATTTAATTGAAAGGAGGAATTTATAAAAGTATTTTCGGAAGCTTATTTATAACAATTATTCTTTGTTCGAAAATAACTCCGTGGCTTACCGAGGACTGTGAAAGACAGCCCACTTATGACAGCAAAGCCTAAATCAGGAGTCGTAATAAAGAAAATGTACCCATGTCATTCAATTGTGACGTGTGTTACGCAACGTTTTGATTCCCTTTTCTATGGCCAGTCCTGCTAAGATGGGGAGGGGCGGGAAGTGCTACAGGTGGACACGGACATGTGCTCCCAGTCGGATTTTGATTGGGTATTGCACAACACTGCTAATCTACCTCTCCGGAGCTTAGCAGCTCCCCACCTGCCTTACGCGTGTGTGCGAGTGACGTCACAGCCAAGATTAATGGGTTTCATGTAAGGCTTCCGTTACGCTTCCATTTGTTTACTTTTGTCATTGAATCGGTTTTGTTTCGGTTTATGCTTCACCAGCTCAGCCCAGCCCAGCCCGCCTCCTAGCTGATTTTAGAATGATTTGCCACATTTTGTTTTTGGCCGGCTGGCTGGCTGGCTGTCTTCTTGATTATGCAAACGCATGGTTTTGTGATGCAGAAAGATGAGGTTTTCCGCATGTCGGTTCGCATTTCATTTGCATGGCCAAAGAAAAAAGAATGCCGAATTGTCGGTGCGGGAACGAGCATAAAAAATGCAAAATAAAATATTCAAAAACATATTCCAAAGATAACAGACGAAACTCCGGAACAAATTCAAGCAAAACTAAATTGAATTCAAAAACATTTTAGAGAAATAAAGGTCCTTGCTATTTAAATTAAATAAAGCAGAAATTGCAAGTTGCAATCAAATCATGTTAAGGTTTAGGGGGTTAAATGGGTTTTAGGAGCAAAATAATGTTTTCTTAAAATAAATATTTTTTATAGATACATCATAAAAGTTTTTCCTCAAACATTTAATCAATGTGTAAGAATGCACATTTAACAAATATTTTCTAAAATTATTTTTTGATTTGAAACAAACAAAATTTCACAAAACATGACACTTTTTTATTGTGACGCCCTTTTTTTTTTGGAAGTTACTTTTAAAAAAAGATAAGTTTGCGGTGGCACTAAATATTTCCTAGTACATATTTGTAATGAAAAGCAGTAGTTATGTATAATATTAATTCAAATTATTAAATTCTTATTTAGGTAAGACTGTTACCTAATAATTAAACAACGACTTAACAAAAATAAACATTGGGGTTTTGGTAGAAAATTGTAAACGAAAATTGAAATAAATTATAAATTTAATTTTGAAAAAATTATCGTTGATTTAGTAGTTTATTCGATGACAAATATTTTATGAATATCGGTTAAGTAGTTCTCGAGAAATCGAGTCCAACTATTTAAAAAATATACTTTTTTAATTTTGAGTTTAGCTTATAGTTAGCTTAGCTTAGTTTAATAGAATGACTATTGCTTCATTAAATATTTTAAATTTTCTTTTAAGTACATTTTAGATAAAATATTTATAAATAGATTAGATAAATAATATATACCTTAAAATAATAAGGTAAAAAAGAATATTTTTTGATGCTGTAATACCAACGTAACCCCTTAAGGAAAAAGCTTTTAGTCACAATTTAAAAGTTCCTTTCTTTCAGAAACATTCAATTATATGCCTTGATTAAAAGAAAATTCAGTTTAGACCATTTTAATGAATTTAACAAAACAATCAGGAAACCATCAGCTTTAATTAAGTTTCCAAAGCAGAGAAAAGGCTTTAAGAGATGTCTATTTTTCAGTTCGCAAGAATGAACATTATTCTCTATTGATTGGATTTGAGTTCCGCAGCAGAATGCAGTGTGTCGGCCAACAACGAATTGCGAATTGACCTTGTTTCTGGCCAAGTGTGTGTGAGCGAGTGTGTGTGTCGGCGGATTTCAGCTGTCGCTTTCGTTAGGCCTTTTGGCAGAAACGTGGCCAAATCCTTTACGCCCGGGCTGAGGCCACTTGACGTTCAATTCTGTGGCACATCCTTGCTGGTTCATTAGGGAGGTCCTTCCGCACTCTTTGCATAACGAAAACGGCATTTGGTGGCAATGTCACTGTGCTCTGCTGGCCATTTCATGGTGGCTCTTATGTCATGACCAACAACAATTAACGTTTATGGCGCTTCTTGGCTTTGCCTCTGGGATTTTTTTGTTTTATACATTTTCCCCCTTTTCCGGGGGTTGTTGGGACGCACCTCAAAAAAGGAAACGGAGAAAACAGGATAACGAAAGAGGGAGACGAACAAGAAAGGAAGCCTTAGAAAAGTTTATTTTTTCAACTTTTTTGTTTTTTGACGCAAATGAAGCAGCAATGTCGGAGCGTAAAGGGAAAAGTTTTAAACGAAAACTTTAATGAGCAAGGACACAATAATCCTTTTTGCCTCGCGCGGCTTCAAATGAGCCATCAAAGAAAGTTAAGGCCAATTCACGTTCTGGCCTCGATAGTCGTTTGTCCGCCAAAATAAAAGGCCAAGTCCCAGGCCCAGTCCCAGCCAATGCCAAGTCACAGGGCTCGACATATTCCTCCTTCTAAGGCCAAATATCCATGCCCTTGGCTTCATATTTTATTTGGTTTGAAAAGTGTCTGAACTTGGTGTTACAAATGGGTATTATCTGAATATTGAATTTAAACACATTATTTCATCGAATTACTTCATCTTCCCGACTTGATATTAATTGTATTAAGCCACCTAATGTCTACGTAGACGAATCGTTTTTAAATCTTCAACTGATCGCTTTGTATTAGAAACTAATTATAGATGGCCCAATTAAAAGCAATTAACTGACGTATTAATTGCAAACAATTAAAATTTCCAGCCAACACTCGGCCGCATTATTGGGGCGAAATGTAAACTCGAGTGCGGGCATCGCCGGGCGGATAAGTATAAATGGCCTCTTGGCTGCCACTCTGGGCCCCACCCCCTGGATGACGGCTCTCGACTTGGATCGCCCACCCACCCACTCTGAGGGCAGCGCGGGCACGTCTGTCCTTGCATACAAAATAACTCATTATAAAGCAAAACAAATTGTGGCAAACATTTCAGAACGTAATTTCTCTAGATTCCAATCGTTTTTCAGCAGCCTTGGCAACGATTCCAGGGGATAGGATGTCAGTGGCGTAGGTAGGGGTTTCTAACAGGGAGGTTTTTTGTTCTTGGCGTTCCTGACAAATAAACAAAAGGTCAGGCCACAAAGGTAGTGACTCTTATTTCAAAAAGTGACACACTTTTCTCATCAACGATTCCACTATATGTCAAAGCTTTTTGTGATTGAACCAGTTGGTAATTATAGTTGGAATATAAAGTAAAATAAAGCTTAGTTTTTTATGATTTTTCTCTTGAAATCAATACAAAAATCAATAAAAAGTGTATTCCTTAACAAACCAAAACGTAAATTCTTTCTGTTTCTGCTTGATACAATAACTATAAAGTAGTATCCTCGTTCAACTTTCGTTAGATTTTTAGTCCGTTAACATCCAGTGTTGTAAAGCATTTGTTGTAAAGTGATTTGAGATATACATTTTTTAATATATTTTAAACTTTACAGTGTGTAGATGATTTTATTTTAATTTTTGTGGGAAGCTCATTTGAAGGGTCCAATTAAATGAAAGAGGAGCATGGATATGGATATTGTATAATGTTTTTTTGGGCCTTGTGTCTTCTCCAACCTTCTACCTGATCCCCCTCTTATGGTCTACGCCCCTGATCGGGTATTATTTGTCTTGAGCTCTGCTGCGACATTTTATCAGGCTTAGGTGCGGGTCCAGTCGGAAAGGAGCGAAGCAGCTTTCCGAGCCATTTGAGTTATTTAAACTGCGCTTGCGGTTAAATTAACGCGATTTATATGAATTTATCGTTGTGGCAGCTAGCCACCCCCTTAAGCCACTTGCCTTTTGTTTCCACGACTGCGTTGTCTTAGTTAACTTGTTTTCTTTGTCGAGCAGTGAACGCTTTTTCGCCATTGTTTGTCGCTGCTCTCGGGGCCGGAATGAATTTTTCAGGGGGAGGACTTTTCAGTGGGGAGGCGTGTTGAAATCTTTTTGGGATTTGCCTGCTCCCAGCGTGATTTCTGGCTTTATTGCCGTGGCAGGCGACCTCAAACCCCTCCATATTTCTTCCTGGCACGTTTTTTTTCTTTTTATATTTTTTTGTTTGCATTTTGAAGGCGAATCGATTTATTGTTTTTTTTTTATCAGGATTTTACGTACCGCGCGTGACGAGCGCATACTTTGTTACATGTAATAGCATGTTATTGATCTGAGTCCACCCCCTCACCCACTCAGACCACACCACCTCGTCGGAGTCCTGCGACAAAATCCCTAGATTTTAGTTGCGACAAACACACACCTTTTCGCAAACTAATGTGCCAGCTTTAATGCTGCGGCCCTGAAGTTGGCTTGGCTTATGAATTTTTCATGGGAAACTGGGTACAATTCAATTAACTTGCATTAAATTTTAAAACTGCACAGCATTGGGTGCAAACATTGGATTAGCCGATGAATTTTAAAGCTGATTTGTCTGGTTTTGGAAATAATTGTATGCGGCGAGTGGCCCAATAGTGACCCAGTTACCAGTAAGCAGATTGCGAAAATAAATTATGAAAGTATAAAGTGGGCAGCAAAAATTAAAATAATAATTCGATAAATTAATTATTAGATTTTGAAAATTAAGCTCTAACACGGGGCTGGGCTTGGCCATATCATTTATCATGGACTAATCACCTTTGAAAAGAAAACAGCTGCCAACAAATGAATTCGATAATTAAGGACACACATGCGCTCGATTTGGAAAAGTCCTCTGCCAATATCCTTTGCCGCTGGCTAAAGGACATTCGGTTGAGTTTTTGAGGTCATTATCTATATCGCATTTCGTTGCTGGGATGATAAATCAGTGCCAGATTCCAGTCCCAGTTCGGATGGCAAGTATTTTTGGCCATTTGGTCAGCTGCACTGTGTTTTTTGTTGCCTACTTTAAGGGGCTTAAGCCTTAAAGCCTCGTCCTACAGGGCGTATGAGCAATAATTGGATTCGTCGGGCAAATGAATGATTCATTGGCTTCTCAAGTGGAGTGGCCGGTGGTCAAGTTGATATTTCTTTAAATGACGACCCCTTTCGCCAGCTCCCTGCTTAGTCGTTAGTCCTTGGTCCTACCATGGCATGGCAGTCCAGACAGCTTGTTTGCGTTGCTCTCCAAGAGCGGGCAGCTGGAATAGCTCGGAAGATAAACACGAGGAGCAGAGCTAAGCGTCAAAGCATCTTTCAATGGCAACGGCTGCAATCAGCAGCCAGTGCGTCGTCCTTTTTGTCAGGGATAAACAGAGCCATCGCCAAGGATGGGGGGAGTTCCGGTGGCTGGTAGCAGGACCATCAGGACTACAGGCTGAAACACGGAGAGAAATTACAACTGCATTGTGTTGAGGCCTTTTAAATGCCGAGTAACTTGACTATGTGACAGCCAGTACTCCTCCTAAATTTCCACAACAATTTGCAATAAAAGGCAATCTCTAGGAACCACCTCCATTTCTCTCAGTGTATGCCTTAGGCTGCAATCAGAAATGAAAAAAATGAAACAACAGAGGCCGAGGACGGGCGAGGAAATGAAGTGCGAAGGAAGCCTTGCGAAGATGTGGGTGTCCATCAGATGTGTCCATCATTCTGTGAGCGCCGAGGATTAGTTGTGTTGATAGTATGGCCGATGTCCAACGTCCCGGACCTCATCCCGGACCTTTCTTTTGTCATCTTTGGTCCTTTGATTGCTTAGCCCGCTTACAGGCAGCTGAGGTGCATCCATGAAAGGGCACACGATGACTTAAAGGCTCGACTTTATGGAAAATGCGAGAAAGAGGCTTAACGTAGTCAAGGGTCAATTTCCAGGATTTCAACGCAAATGGCTAATGTCTCTGAAAAGTATGCTACGAAAACTAATCCCGATTACCGAACCATTTTCTGCTTCATCTAGGCTTGGACTTTAATAATACAAACTTTATTGGAAAACTTCTAATTATTTGCCATTTGGCCAAGCTGACACGTGGCTCCTGTTTGGCCAAATGGTTCCCGGTGTCACTCCTGATTCTCCGGATTCTGTGCCGCCCACGCTTTCTTCTCCCCGCTGGCCCAGAATTTCACTTGTCACTTGTCGTGCCCCGCGAATTCCTGGCGCTCATTATAGACTCGGCCACACTTTGCTGCGAATAATGAAAGGGGGCATCATTATCGTTGACGTCGGCGCTGCTCCTGCTGCTCCTGTCATCATCATCAAAAACAAGAGGTCCCTGCTGCAATGTCTCTCGAGCTCCTGCCAGAGGCAAGTGTTGATGTTGTTGTTATTCCGCTTGACTTCTGCTGTCAGGGGAGGACCGAGGGGAGAAACCAAGAAAAAATCATTTTATTTTGGGTGTCAGTCTTGCTAATACCCTTGTATTTGGGTCTAATTAAATAAAAAGGACACTGGTTTGCCTTAATTTGAGGTTATAAATATTTCAGTTTGAGTCTTTGTTCCAAAGTACATATTTACCAGAAATAGCCTTTTGAGTTCATAAATCTATAATCCAGGGGTAGAATATTACTAGAAAACTAGGCTTCCTTAAAAAGGACTCACCATAAGTTAGTATTAAAATAAAAATTATATTATGATTTTGTAGCATTATCCCAGCTATAAAATCAAGAGACTCTAAAAAGTTAGGGCAACGCCGCCTTAAATTTGAAACAAAATTTAAATACCCATGTCCCTGGTATAATTCTGGAGGAGGATGGAGGTCCTGTAATCAACGGCCGGCAACAAATGAAAGTTGACAGGAACAAACAGGCGGCAGAGTTGGCCTGCACAGTCCCATCGGACATTCCTTCAATTTTATTGCTGCCATTTGCTGGCAGGACCTCTCCGGATGAAGACATTGTTTCGAATCGCAGCCTGTGATTTTCCAGCCTGCCCCCCACCCCACTTTACAGTTATCTTTCATTCGGCAAACGCAACATGAAAAGGGTCCAATTTATGCCTCGGTTTCGGGCATCCCCTTCAGTGTTGGTCCTGTTTCTGGTTCTGTTTCAGTTGCCGGCTTCTTGTTGCGAGTAATTAAATTCCTAGGCTTGTTAATACCCTGAGTAATCACCGCAAGGATAAAGGAGTCCGAGCAGGACTCTTCGCGAGCAATAACCAAATTCACAGTCGACTGCACTTAATGAGCGCCTAATGAGTTCCACGGCAGATCTGCCAACTTGAAAGCATAACTCGGCCAGGACCATTTAGGAGCTTCTTGCATTTTTAATGGCCATAATTTAAACTTATTGCCGAGCTGGGAAGCTTGCGTGAGCGTATTTCAAAGTTTTCGGGAGAAGGACTTCATTTAATTAAGTTTTTAAATTAAACCGTCATTTCAAGAAGGCTTAAAATTCTTTTAGAAGGTTTTATTATCAATCCAATCATCAAGCATTAAACTACTTTTTTTTAATAGACATTTTAATAATTAATTTTTTAATAATTTCTTAGGAAAGTTTTATAAAAGGTTTTATAGGAAGTGATGTAATTTTAGAGAAGTTTAATTTAAGAAGATCTCCGCTTTAAAGTAAAATTTTGATTGAAAAGCATAAAAAAAAAATGTTACAATTATTTTATTAGATATGGTACATTTAAGTAAATTTATAGAAACATTTTTAGGGTACATCCTGGTCAAGATCACAAGATGGAAACTTTTGCTACCCAGTGTTTCTGCCAAGATCAATTTTTGTGGCGCAGAACCGTTTTCATCCCACAATCAAATGATATTTTTTCCGCGTTAGTCATGCAATTACTATGTGTTCCCCAAAATAATTTGTTTACGGTATACCCACACAAAATCGAAAAAACATAAATAATATATACAAATAAGTTCGACCGCTAGCCAGTCAGCTGGCTGGGGCAGTGTGACCACACGCCGCGGATCGAATAATACCCACAGCTGGGACCAAAGCAACACTGCGCCGACGCTCTCCTGTCCCGCTCTCACTGGGGGCCAACATTCAGCCCCAGCTCAGTTCCAATCGGCAATCGGAGAGCGGGCGGAAAAGAAAGAAGCGCAGCGCAGAGTGTGTAAACAGCAGCCAAATCAAATTTCTGCCTTGTTTTCGGCCCAAATCGTTCGCGAAAAGTGGCGAATTTCGCAGAGGCCAGCGAGAATGAGCCATTAAAAATCGAAAAATGCAGAATGCAGAATAAGGCTATAAGTGCAGCCAGCTGAAAAAGAAGCGCACTGGCCCGTTCGTGTGTGTGTGTGCGCCTACGTCGCGGGTGTGTGCGTGTGTTTAGTGCTCAACAAAAAAATATTGCTCAATGGCCCAAAAAAAAATGAAGAAAAACAGAAACAGCCATACGAGAAATAGCAAGTAGCTGAAAGCAGATAGAAGATAAAACAACGTACGAAAAGAAAACAATTTTCCAGCGCAGCGGAAAGGAAAACACGTGAAAAGTGCGGTGAAAGTGCAGAGCGAAAGAAATCAAGTGAAAAGCAAATGCAAATAAATGTTTTCGTTTTTTTTCGCTCGCGTCGAGTTTATTTTTGTGAAAGTCTTGTGCACTTCGTTCCCCGCTCTCGCTCCTCCTTCTTCGTCGCCGTCCCCACTGCAACAATAATAGAATAGAGAGGTAAGAGCCCAAGAGCCCCCCAAGAAAAAGAGTCGAAAACATACGACAAATCGTGTTAATGGGCGCACAATGTCGTCAGCGTTAACTTTATTATTATTATTTTTTGTGAGAAAAACGAGACAGCACTAAAATCTCAGGGCGTTGCGAAATTTGTTTCTTCTTTTTTATTTTGCCTGTTTTTTGTTATTTGCTTTTATTTTCTCAATGGCCGCAAAGCTCCAGCTGTGTTGGTGAGAGGCCAGAGAGCGCGGCCGAGAGAGCGCACCGTCAGCTGTTACTTAGCACTCTAGTTCTAACAAAAGGAAAACAGTTAAAGCTCGATTTTAGGGCCTTGCCAGCCGCTAATTGATTCCAACTGCCTTTCGGATTTGCCAGCCCAGGCCTGGCAGTGCTGACAGTGCTGGCAGTGCTCACTGCCCAAATCGTAAACAATACCGTTTCCAAACAAACCCGCTGCAGGCGCTCTCTGGCCAGGCCAGGCGGCGTTGCCAGCCCGAATTCAGATTCAGAAAAGTGGGTTTTCTAACAAGTTGGAGAATAGGTAATGCTCTGCACCGCTCAATGAAACGCGACTCGGTCGCGATTTTGGGAATGTGGAGCTCGGCGCGCCCTCTGATCCCCATTGATTTTGCTGGCTGACATTGAATGGTTTGTGGGGCGACGCGACGCGTGTGCTTAATTGCTGATGCACTGTATCAGGGCTGCAAAGTGCAATAAATCCACTTGAACCCCAGTCGCCTGTGCAGCCCCCCTGTTGATCTGGCCCGCCCCCAGTGCGGTTTCTATATTTAATTCGTTAATCGATTGCCGCCAGTAAGGCTATAATTAAACACAAACGCTCCTCTGATTCGATTTTCGACTGACACGAAAGATGACTGACTATTCTGGCCATATTTTGGAAGGGGGAGTACTGGCCAGATCCATTGTTTGTTAACAATTGCTTTCCCGGGACCTGGGGTTGAGAGTGCCTGGGGCTGACAGACACACTCGGCTGAAAACTGGTTCCCCGGCCCATAAACCATGTGTTCTCGATCATAATTAATTGGCGGCGCGCCGATGTAGCCGATATATGAACACCTTGATCGGAATCGGTGAGTTGTGGGCTCGGTCGCTATTTTTAGCGACTGCTCAGCCGTAAAAGCGATTGTCTCCATGAATTGTTATTAACTTTTAACAGGCAATATCGATGTAAGCTCGGGGTATCTAATAAAGTGTCTAAGAAAGGTCTGTTTTCTTTCTAAATATATAAGCACTTTTAGAAATATTCCATTTCTCGAAACAATGGACTCGTGCCTGGCCAAATTATTCATTCCCGCGAATAAAAACAAAACCCATTCATTGATTGATTGGCCGGCCGGATTGGAGACCTACACAGTCACATGCCCTAGACCCCATCCACATTGAGGGGATTACAACAACGGCACTCGAATATACCTACAAGAGGCTTATGGATGGGCACGGATTGTACGCCAGCCAGCGCCCCAGACCAGAAGCTATAGCTATGTACATGGCGACCAGCCTGGTACCTTTCATTCCCTCTGGATAAGAGGCAAAGTGTATCTATCACCTCTACTGGTCTATGTGTCACAGCATCGCGTTGCAAAACGCAACTCCACGTCGAATCCGAGGACTCTACCCGCGATATGGGTATCAAGCACAGCCACCACGATACTCCCACAAGGGAGCCTCTAGACCCAGCAATTAGCAGCATTATCACTGGCGGATGGAGTTTAAAAGGCACTATAAAATTTGCTTATCTAATCGAGGGCCGCCCAACCCCATCCCCATTCCGTGCCTGAAAAGTTTCCAAAGATTAGACCCGGCCAGCTGTGACTCACTCGGGCAGGGCTTCCAAGTGCGCCGCATTTGCATGGAGGCTTGGAGGCACAAGCTGAATGTCACGACCTGCCATAATAGCAGGCAAATCCAGCTATTAGACCCGAGCCTAGGATCGTCCGGTTCTGAGTAGAACGTGCCTGGCCAGAGCCATTAATCAGCCAACCAGTTAGTACAGTGCGAGCCCTTATAGAGAACCCATACCTTATGGGATTTTAATATTTATGAAAGATGTCACTCCGAGCCTATATCTGTTTATGTAAAGTAAGGTATTTAAACTTTGTTTACCTTGGCGGGGCTTGGAGGTCTGGCACTACTAACCGAATGGCCGGAACCAATTTCATGCTAATTTCGGGTGTTTTTCGACCCAAACACCACAATTGGCACTATCAGAGAGTCTATTAATATCGGGCCATAAAATAAATACGAGTTTCGACGGCTTACGTAACTCTGCAATGCACTTGAGCTCGAAAAAGATACAAAATTGGGATCAAAGCCACAGATAATGGGTGAGATACTGGGGCATCCGCCCCCGATTTCAAGCCATCCCCCGACCTGCACCATCGGGCCATTAGCATATCTATATAAACAGATGGTGCCCCCGGCAGTGGGTTGATTGGATCGCCAGACAGCTGAGGTCGAGCCATAAGCCCAGTCTCCACTGTAGTCACCACTGTAGTGCCAGTATATTCCCACCTGTATTGCAAGTTCGCAATTGCCTTTGTTTCGGGAGCTTCTAGAAGTCAACAGGTAGTGTCGCAACAGTGACGGGCATCTTGGCCAGAAAGCAAGTCACCCACATTTGGCAGGCCCTGCAGATAAGAGCCCCCTTGCCCGGCTCTCGAGAGCTCTCTGCTGTTGTTTTGCGATTGCAATTTCAGCTAACACGGCCAGAAATGGCCAGAAGCAGGGGCAGAGACAGAAACGCAAAAACAGAATTTGTAACCGCAGAGCTGTTCTCTATGCGCCGCTTGTTTTCGGGGCTTTATGGCCAGGCCGAAATGCGTGAGCCGGAGAGAAACTGGTTTTGGCCAGGCCAAGAGAGTCCGCTGCGAGAAGGCAAACAAGCGGCCAGTTGTGGAGTGCCTGCCAGTCTCTGGTGGGGAGGCGGAGGAGTCCAACTCGAGTACACTCCCTCCTCCTCCATCAGCCAGCAGCGAGTGAGTAGTTGTTCTATTAGATTCCACTCCCTGGATCCAGTGCCTGGCAGCTGGCTTACCTGGCCAGCTCCGGAGTGGGTTCTGCTGGGGCTAATCTATGCAAATGGCTCCCACATCTGCGGGTTATTTATGAGTTTCTCTATTCTCTTATTTATTGTTTTGCCTTTTAGCGTTTATCGAATTTGAATTTCTAATTATTATCGTTTTTGCAAATAAATTCCACTGTCGCCCCCTGACACCCTTGTTAGGCTAATTGTATAATTGCCGAGTCGCCCCCCTGATCGTTAACCCCGTGATCGTGTGGGTGTTGCACTGCCCGGCCTGGCCTGGCTGATAATGGGCTGTAATGCTCGCAGTTATCAGTTACAAGCCCAAGGTCGCATTATTCTGGGCTCTCCGATTACCTGCGGATTGTATTTTCGGCATATTTCGTGTTTTAATCTCCGGCCCGGCGATAACCACTCACTTCCTCTTCCACGGCAATTACCTCCTCAACTACCGACTAGACCTGTTCTGTTCTGTGCGGCTGGTTCTCCCATATATCACCGGGTTTCATTAACTGGTTCCGCTTCCTTATGGGCCATCTTCCAACATAACTGCATATCGAGGGCTGGGATAATAAACTTTATCGAGATAGACGGCCTTATCGCACTGGGCTTTCCAGTCTGCAGATACAGTATCTAATCGGTCAGTCCCTCTGGAGACGCAACTGCCTTTCATTTATCATAATGCTCCTTGGGTTTGGGACGTGTCTGCCTCCATTATGACCCACTTTCTTGCCGCAAATTCAAACAAATGCATTTCTGCGGCACTTGGCCAACTTTTGTTTGTGGCCGAAAGTGAATGTGTGCGTGAGTATCTTGTATCTCGTCTTGTATCTGGTGTCTTGCGAGCTTGTAACTTGTAAGCTGTAACTGCTGGCGAAAAGAAAGCCGTTTCCTCGGCTCACTTGGCTTTCACTCGCATCACGTTTTTCCCGACCGGGCTTTCAGGCCGGGCCAGATGCAGTGGTGCACAGATGTGCTTCTCCGGTCGGTGGATGTACTTAAAGGGCGTGGCCAGCCAGGCAAGCCTACCGGGAAGTGCCCTCTGGTTGCTTTGGGGGGCAAGTTCAAGTCCCTCGCCTCGATCATCCCACAAAGTACTCTTATTAATTGAATTCGAGTCTCGCCGCGCCACAAAGTAGGGCTGCTCAGCCTTTGGCACTGAAACCGGACTGATAAGAGGCTTGGGCCTGATAGCCCGGGAGCCCGGCAGCTGACCGGACCAGGGTCAGCGTCGGAAGCACTTGGGCTATTAATATTTTCTGGGGTGATTACGCGGAATTGTGAATTCAGTCGGCTCTGGCATTAATTATTCAGCGGCGAGAGCTGCAACTGGTTTGCGACTCTAATGAACTGCTCTAACCGAATCGAGTCATTATGCAAACGACACAGTACTCGCATCCTTCAATAAATTTTCCACTCCCCCACCTCGTGGGAGTGTGGCCTTTTTAGTGCTTCTATTTATTGGTCATGTATTCTGAATAATTTTAATTTATTCGCTTACAAACACACTCGCTTGCTTTTTTTTTCTCCTCTCCATTATTTACAATTTGGCTGGAAAATCATTAATTCGTGATTTATTGAAGCGCTTACAGCGCGGGCTCTCATTGACACAATTGGACATGCAAATCACGGCGCGGCACAAAAAGTTAATTCATTTTCGGTTTCCTCGATAAAATATTTAATTGCAGTGCTTGTCGGGGCGGGCGGGGCGTGGCCGGTTGGCGGCGGAAATGCTAAATTGATTTGCGAAAAATATTGAATGTAAACAGAGGATGAACAGCGGAATTAAAAGGGCTATTTTTTCCTGGCAATGTGCTCGCATTTGGATTAAAATGGATTTATTTTAGAGAGCCATCCCAAAGTTTTACCTCACAGCTACCCACTTTGAATCAATTTGCAACCAAAACCTGTTCCAAAGGGCCCTGTCATGGTTATTCAATTGGCCCGCCGAAAGTCAATGGCTAGCTCATCCTCTGCCAGCCAGGCACTAGCCCTATCCCTACCCCTTTCCCTGGGCCGAAGTCAACAGAAATGCTTCATTAATTGCCCCTCACAATGGAGCAGCGGAGCAGGGTTCCCCGGGCTGCGCTTAATTTGCTGCCCCCCTCCTCCAATCTTCAGCCTCTCAACCATGCCACTGCAACGTCGCCTTGTCGGAGTTATAAATATGCAATTATGTGCCCGGGCCCGAGCCACACAACATTGTGCTCGACATACCCGAAAGAAGAAACTTTTTCCCGCCTTCCAGTCATCAGCCTAAGCCTCTTCCCGGTCTCCGGATTCCGTCTTCAGATGCACTGCCACAAAAACTTTATACTATAAAGTTCACAGAGTTCATAGATCCCTATAGGAGTACTATGGGAGTGTCATTATAAATACCATTACACTTGTATATATTAATATATACCCATCCTTTTGTATGTTATTCCAATATTCCTATACTATGGTACCTATACGAATATCGTATAGGAGTTCAGACATTCGTCCCTCTAATAAAAAGTTTAAAATCTATAATATATGTAGATTTCATAAGTCATATACTGCCATCTTCCCTATTCTCATGTATTTATAGATCTCTAAACAACATATTCGTACCATTGAATGAAAAAAGAAATGTCGGCTATAGTGTTGACTTTATGAGGTTGCGGCTGTCATATTCTCACACATTTTCTAGATTTCTGGATGAAATCCAGAAATTACATTACTAAAACTATTCTTCCTTTTAATTAAAACAATATACCATTGTAATCTAAGAGTACCGGGTATTAGAAGGGCTATTGGTGTATAGTAGTATTCTCCTTCCCGATCCTAATATATTTATAAGTAGGTCAAACTAGTATTAGTATTTCATTATAGTTACCTTTTCCCTCTCAAATCAAATATATTCCTTCTCAAATATGGTACTTCTTTCTTCAATTACGAGCTAATTAGTTGAAGTTACTTTATAGAACTATGTATGTATTATTCATCCCTTGCACTTAAATAAGAAATGATATAGTTTCCCCACACGAATCTTTATACATATTTATTGCAGTAACTTGTTAGGAAAATGTATGTATTATAAATAATATTAACTATATTATATCCCTGCCAGTAGTCATCTCTTCTCCGATTCTTATATGTATAGTGGATATCTGAACAAAATTGGCTCACATTTTGGTCATATTTATTGGTCATTATTCATTCGAATAAATATATGAATGGTTATGTCATTAAATATATATATTATAGTATGGAATATATACATCCAATACTTATAGATGATATCCGGAATTTCCATATTTTCCGATCCTTATATATTCAATAATATTATTCATAGATCTCGGAGGAAAACGTTCTTAAAATTGTCTCCAATTTATTGTAAACTTGACGGAACTTTTTCATTTTTCCTTCAGAAAAAAACCATAAATGTCGGCTATAAAGCCTGAGTCTTTGAGCCTCTTTAATCTACTTATAAAGGTTACTTAGTTGCAAAAACTGTTACGCTTTTCCGGAAATATTGGAAACTGGCACCCTCCTGAATTTGTTGATTCTTAGAATAATTTTGAATAGAATAATGGCACCTTTAGATTAAAACCTACATACATGCTACATCTTATGCTATTCTATCTTTTCTGTCATTTCTATCACCCCTTTGCGCCTTTGATATCTTGTAAAGAACCCCCTACACTTTCTCTCAGTGCACTCCTTAGGCGGCTCCTTCCACTCCTCCGCCGAGATCGCGGCCGGCATAAACAAATCTTGTTACACAAAGCTTTTTAAATATTTCATGGATGCGCTCGTAAAATGCAGCGAGTGGAATGGCAGCCCCTCCCCGCCGGAAGGGGCGGCGGAAATGGGTGGCTGGCGGAGGGGGCGTTGGTGAAGGCCTTGAAGGCTGCGAACGGAGAAGTTTATTAGGCACGCCATTGGAGCCTGCAGCGCGGGCCGGGTGATGCAACTAATTAAACAGCTGGCGGCCAGAATCCCATCCCCTCCCCCGCCCCGCAGGAGCGAACTTTTTAACGCTCTTATCTTGGAGGGGGTGGAGCGGGGGTTGTAGAACGGCTTCTGTTTGCTTAACAAGTTTGGCCGTAAAGTTTTGCCAAACTGCCACATGGCGAAAATAGGACTCTCCTCCCTGCCGGCAGTGTCCCTGCCATTTCCACACACAACTTTATCCTTTGTCTGGCTGGAATTTTTATTTGGTTTGGGTGGTATGTGGCTTGAGGCTCTACCTTTTTTAAATTTTTATTCTAAAGTTAATTATTATACATTTAAATTATTAAATAAATTATTAAGAGAGGTCATGTTTTTGTATTTTTATTTATATTTTAATAGATCTTTAAAAAAAATTCTTTTTTATTAATGCGTGTAGGGTATTTACACTTCGCATATGCCTGTCCCCTTCGGCCATGACTTCAATTGCTGCCATAAACGCTTCCCTTCTCTTTTTCTGTTTCGCCGTTTCTTTCGCCTTTCTTCGCGGTCTCTCCCTCTCACCCACTCTCTCTCCTTGAGAGAGTGCAATGAAGTGAGACAAACCGAAAAACAAAACGCCATTCCCTCCCATTTCTTTGTTTCCTCGGACTCCTTTGTTTTGGTCTCCGCACGTAAGCATGCTTCTGCGGGCCTCGCTCCTTGCTGCAGCCTCCCGCCACGCCCCTCCACCTGTTCGGAGCTCCTTGCCCTGCTGGGCTGCTGGGTGAATGCACTTTACGGGGCTTGCGGTGTCCGTTATTGTTGCAGTTGCCCCGCGCTGCCGCGTTTTTATTATTTCTGAGCCGAACAAGGAAGAGGGTCCCAGCTGGGTCCGCCGAGTACTTTGACTCGTGGCTGCCTGGCAGCCTCTCTGGATGCTTCAATGGCTGAGTGACTGAATGACTGACTGAGGGACTGAGTGACTGACTGCTGGAGCAAATGAACAGATGAGGGAATGCCCCAACGCCCAAATGCCAGGCGCGCGCTCATAAAAATCAAATATGGGGGTGCGGCGCGAAAAACATCTTTTGGGAAAACACTTTTAAGAAAAGCAAACACTTTGAATGGAATTTGGATCTTAAAAATTATGTAAATATTTATTGTATAATTTTAAAAATAGTGGATATTTTATTTAGTTATTTAAAACTAATAACAATCCCAAGGATTATATTCTATCTATCGAGAAATATTTACTTCCTATGTAAATGTGGGGTATGTCTTCATAATCTTCAAGAAGAGGTCTTTAAGAATATACCAAAATAGTCAAAGGTTAAAGATCAAAAATAAGATCTCGCATAGAAATTACACTATTACTCCTTAAGATTACATTAGTAGATTCTACATGGTTTTATTTAAAAGACCAAGACTTCCTCAAGAAAGAACCACCTCAATATTGTAGAGGAATAACAACTGTGGAATAAATATTCCCCACATATCTGAAGGAGGGAAAGCACTACTCTCCCATCTAATGATTATCTCTCTACATTAGACAACAATATTGAATCCACCTTGAAATATCCGAAAGTAACTAAATTGTACCAATTCATTTTTATGTCAAGACCGAATCTTGTTTAATCCCCAAATAATAAGTAGCTTGAAGCTATGGACCTTGAAGGCTTGAACCTATGATGTTAGTTTCTCCTAGAGCTAGTTTCTCCCCTTAAAGAGATGGTTTGTGGTATCTACTAAACACCAATAATATGGCTTTCCAATGCCCTATATCCAGAGAATAAATAAATAAATTCCTAATATGTTTTTATTTTATAATTTAAGAATTAGTATAAATTTCTTAATTTTTTATTATTTTGTGTGTAAGTGATAACTGGTACCTTCACAAAAATAAGAAATTAGTTGCTTTCTTTAGAGGTTTTTTGGGAATCAGATTGGATTAAAAATATATCCATACCTTATATTGGTTTTCAAATATATCCAAATCTGGTACTTCACAAGTAACTTGTTATTTTAAAACCTAAATATAAATTAATTATAATTAGAACTAGAATTAACATCCTGAGTGTAATTAGGAATCAGCTAAAACATAGATATGAATTTCTTGAAAATGGGATATTTGTTACAGTTACAGTTCATATTATTATTATTATTATTATTTTTATTTTTATTATTATTATTATTATTATTATTATTATTATTATTATTATTATTATTATTATTGGTAGAGTAGTTAACAAAACTAAACTAACCGAGTGGGTATAGCACTGGCAGCGAGGCCTTTGACTTTTAAAGTTCATATAAATACATATCTGTTATTTAAATTAGATATATTCTATATACATATAATATAGAAAATTGATATGTTGATATGCTAATAATGTCATATGTTAATATCAGGCAAGCTCCGATATTCACTCTTAAAAGTTAATTAATTTTTCTGACAAAATGTAAAAGTAACAGCTCCCGTTCTCTCTTTTATACATCACCTTATTTTATAAAACGACAGCTCTTGTTCAAAGTAAACGGCTTTTTTACCCCAAAATCGACCTTTTGAAATAAAAAAAATATTTAACACATAAGGTGTCAAAAATTAAGGTGCCAAGCTAATGGTTATTTAAAAAAATTTATTTTCTGAAAAAACCTTAAATTTGAATCTTGATGAAGTAGCCTGGCAATTCACATTCCATTTTGAAGGTTTTGAGAATTGGATTCGATAGATTTATGGCTTACTTTGATGCTTAATATGTTGAGGTAATCCAACAGAACGATTGGAATGATTGGGCTATATTTTAAAGATTTAAAATAAATTATGAAATATAATAAAAAATATAATATAAATATAAATATAAAATATACTAATTATAATATAAATAATCAGAAACAAAAGTGAATGAAATGAAATACAAACTGTTGGATTTAAAGAATTCTCCCCCACTCTATTTAGCTTTTTATCAAAATTCCTACTCTGTATACTCTGGTTACTCTTTAATACAGATACTCTACTCTACAGATACTCCCAGCTACTACCCACTGCTTTCGAGTGTCTGAGCCCCTCCCCGACTGACCTTCGGCTCTTGTTGTGCAACACAACCCACAACGCATTTAACGCAATTTTCGCGGTTAGCCGCCGCGATCGTTAAGATGCGCGCCAGCAACTGCGCCCCCCAATCAGGCGGAACTGTAACGATTTTTGTGCGGAAGTCGGTGGACTGGGAGGGGCCGTGGCGGGGCGTGGCCCGTGCCCGTCTGGGGCGGGGGTGCAGTGCCGTTTCATAAAAAATTCAGGGCCTCGAGTGCAACGACAGCCACTCGCGCTGACCCCAGCCACTCAACGGCCGGCCACCCGAAGCCACCTCACCGCCGGGGCATTACAAAAATTTTACAAATCTGTTGACAGTTCTCGAGGCGCAAATACAATGCAATTTCGCGGCGCAGCAGATTTGCGTGGCGAGTGGATGGTTGAAAAAATAAAAAAAAAATACAAAAAGGGGGATCGGGGCTCGAGCGCGTGCCTGGCATGCCGAATATTACGCATACGCCATGTAGGCAGTTGGTACTGGCTAGCAGCCAGCTACGTCTGTTTTAGTCAAGTGAACCCCTACTATAAAAATTACTTCATTTTTTAGTTTTGAATAATTAATAATTCATTAAAACGAAAAGACTTGTGTTCAAGTCGCTTTTGTTTTTTTTTCAATTAACAATTTTTTTGCATTTTTGCATAATTAACTGCTCCCACCAGCGACTGACATTAACAGGTTTCTGGCCGGCAGTCTCTGGCTGGCAGGTCGACTTTCTTGATAAGACCTCTGGGCCACAAAGAACAGACCTTCCGTGGGGTAGCTGCACCTGGTGTTGTGGGTTGAACGGCATCAGATAAGCCTCGAATAAAGGCCAATAAAAGAGGCAACAAATGCCTCTTATTGTGCCACATTCTCCCATCTATTCAAGCCCAAATGCCCTCTCCTTTAATGCCATTTTAGTCCAAAATCATCCATAAATAGTAAGATATGTAGAATGACAATTAATCTCAGTACTCGACGCCCAGGGTCTTCGCGGGAGAGAGGCTGCCTGGCCCTGACTTTGAACTTGAACGGCGGAATAAATTAATATTTTATTTGTGTGCCAGCTTGTAGCTGTGGCTCTGTAGCCGTCGATTGTTTCTGTTTGGGGTCTCGATTTTACCCATTTTCGTTTGTAATTTGAATTTATTTTACAAGCCAGCGCTAATGAAGTCATCGAGGCGAATCGTGGAATTGCGTAACTCCAGACACGAAGTGGGTGGGAGGGAAGGCCACTCAGCACTCCACACTCGACGTAAACAGACATTCGACTTTTTGGTCGAGTCACTGTTTAGGTTGGTAGTTAGTTAAGAGAGTCAGTGTCTTAGAGTCGAAGTAATCTATATCCGAGTTCTTCAAGTGATTCATTCCTATTTCGGGTCTTTGTTCGCCCAGTGGGTGAATCACCACATCCTTTGTTGGCCAATAGGGCTCTCGAGTGCTACGCCAGTTGTGCAAGCCATCTGGCAATTATTAATTCAATGCCGATCGGCAGTCGCGGGTAGACAATAACTCAATTAGGAGCAGAGGAATAATTAAGAAAACAGAATAAATGTGCAACTGCAGCGAACGCCTGCCGCGGCGTCAATTGCACAATTACCGAGTCGAACTGCGTTCTGCTTATGCTGCTTATTTGTAGTATTATATACGATCAGTATATTATATGCCGGCCATATCGGGCCAAAGCTAAAGTGATTGACAAACCAGGCCGGGCTAAGGCCGTGCTTTCGGCAGAAGAGGCCCTGAGGTCGCTTCGCCGGAATGCGTTTGGCCGGTCAGCTGCTGGTGCCTCACTTATTTTTGCTCGCAATTCCGCTCATGCGTGCCACTCCGCATATGGTGTGCGGCTGAATATACATTCCTATTCGGCGTAATCAAAAGCCAAACAAAGTCTTTCCGCTTTGGCCAGAAGCCAGCAGACGGTTCCCAGCAGCCAGAAGTAGATTCTTGAATCGACGAGGTGCCTGGCCGGACGCACTCCGCACGAGTCGGGAGCCGAAATAAATGTAATTCGCTGAAATATTTATGCCAAGTGCACTCATCTCAATTATTGGAATTGGAATTTGTTGAAAATACGGAATTCGGGAGAGCTACGAACGAGCAAGTACTGGTATAGGAGGCATTTGTCATCATACCCGGCACTCGAAGGGTAAAAAGGTATATGGTTTTTGTGTGAAAGTGTCCAACTCGGAGAGGAAATCACCTGCCACCGATATTTATATTCGTTATCTGCCTTACTAGCCGAGTTCAAAGGGCAATTTGTATCTACAAAATAAATTTAGACAAATAGGTAGATTTTTAAACGAATTACTCACTTTTTCTCTCATCCTGGATTGTTCTGAGACACCTAGAAAAATGCGAAAAAATCTATGAATTTTTATTCCAGGAAACTATTTTATAAATGTAAAATAGAAAAAAAAGAATCTATTTTATAAATGTATATGTAGAAGTCTATTGCTAAATTAAGTGGAAAGACTTAAAGCTCTTAACCTGAAGCCTTGGAGTAAAATAAAGAAGTACCGGGTATCATACAGTCGAGTAACTAGGCTACAAGTTAAGGGGATTACAATTTTGTTTATATTTTGAGTGACTAACATCCGAATAAACGTTTTTAGGGCGTTTATACTTGAACTTTGTAGCGTTTTTCCAACCACTTATTATTTTAAGGTCGATGCCCTCATACCCCCAGAATTACAGCACCGATTGTTTCAAAAATATTAACACCTTTTGTGCATATAATTTATGAGGTTTATGAGATTAACTGTTGAATATTTTGTATTTTATAATAGCCATACTATAATAGCCATACATTTTTGCATAAAAAAACAAAATATTTTGTCAGAAATTCGATAAAGTTCCGAAAAAGTTTGATAATACATTTGTGTTACATGGGAAAACTATTATACATACATATATCAATTATACACATGTATATATCAATATTATTGGGATATTCACTATATGACCTTTCTTTGAACTTTCTCCATATAAAGTTCCAGACCCTTCAAAACAAATTAAGCTGCCATTTCTGAATATTTTTGTATTTCTCTCAATAATTTACAAAGAAAGTACATAATTTCAAGGCATTTTAGCTAATTGAAAAAAAAATACTGTTATGGTGCATTTTCTGGAGATATTTCCTCATTTTCCAGTAAACAACATAGCGATATTTAGGATTAAATTAAAGAGTACTTTACTAAGAGTTGCCTGACAAACCTTACTAAGATTTTATGTTACCTTACCTTAAGCTTTAAACTCACTAAGAGACTGTCTCTTGATGTTGATAAAGGAATAAAAATAATAATACAAGCCGTTCTCTAATAATCGCTGAAATCAAGTCCTAATTGCATCAGGTTTTAAACTGAGTTCATGTACGTTTTTACTGATTTTACATTATATCTTTTAAATGTATTCTGTTGTATTTAAAATAATTACGTCATTTTATTATGAATTGAAAACATAATCCTAAAACAAAAGTTCAATACTATTTACATTCGCATTTATGTATTCTCATGACTTGAACATCCAATTTTGAGTAGGCACTCAACTATATATTATTTTCCTCTAAGTTTAAAGTCACTTAGTTTCTCTGCCAAGAGTTCTTTTTAAAGAATTTATGAAAAAATAGCTCCCCCAAACTCCACCAGTCAAAACTGTCAAAAGATGTTGCGATATAAGATTAAAATAAACATCACTAATTGACAGAGACTTTTATAAAAACATTTTATTGAAAAGAATTTTATTAAAAAACTGTCCTTTGGCAAATACAACTCGTATTTCCGAAAGATTAACCCGCCAGTAATTAGCAAACATTGAAGGCCCGCGTGCCTGAAAAAGTGAGCCAGGACACTTTAAATCCGTCCTTAAAACCCGCCAATTTGTGTTTAATGTCAGCGCCTCTGGCTCTGTGGCTGTTTCTGTTTCTGTTTGGCGTCAAAAAATGTATAAAATATACAATATTCCAATATGAAACATGGAAATTATTTTCTTTGGCAGAACATGTTGACATTTCCGCTCGCACTGACTTTTGTGTTTATTGGGAAAACATCTCTTTGTTTCAGTTTCAGTTTGGATGTTTTTTCAACTTTTGCGGCGAGGTTATGGATCAATATTTGGCTTGATTATCGAAAATGAAAGGCCGGGGGTTGTGCAAAGCCATTCGTGTTCGATATCTGGCTTTTGGGGGAGACGGAGCGTGGCGCAAAGTGTCATTTATTTTTTATCGCTCCAGCCAGGGCGCTTACTCCCAATGCTGGCCGCTGCAAGTGCTCTCGAAGCCAGTAATCAGTCGCCATTTAGTCAACTAGATTGCATCAACATCCGCCAGATGTGTGGCATGTTCTTTGTACAACCCACACTTGTTACTCGCAAATGAGCAGGTGCTTGCGGTGATTACTAATTCGACACGTGTTCTATTTGTTTACTTTCAGGTAAGAGCCTCTTAGCTACGCTGGCAAGTCTCAGTTCACCTCCAAATAAGTATCACTTGCAGGCCATCGATTCCCCCAGTGCTGGATCCTATAATCCAGCTCTGAAAGTGAACATTTTCCGCATGATGTGCTCGGGCCGAAATCTCTCTAATTCGGGGAATGACCATTATTTCCGAAAGTCAACTGACAACTATTTACACGAAAGCCCCCTCATGCAAATTAATAACAATATCCGACGAAATTTTCCACATGAACTGCCCGAAATTGATTTGCGTTTTGGCATTTCTCATGACCATTTTAAGTATTGATTTGCGTGCCGAGCTTTACATGGCCGAGCTGACCCGAACAATGCCTCCATTGCACTATAGGAAATTTGACCACTTTTTCTGGCCAAAAACCATTTTTTGAAAGTTAAAGAATATAAATAATTTTAACTGCATATCATTCACAATAGATTAATTTTTAATGTTGCGTACCAGAAATTTCCATAGATGGCGCCACTGCGAAGAAATTAGCTGTTAAAAACAGCTGTTGATGTTAACATTTACATGAGCATAAAATTTACGATTTTTTGGTGCGATTTTAAAAACGCAAATACTGAAAATTTTATGGACAAAATCAAAAGTTTTGAAATGAATACTTTTTAATGTGGTTTGTATTATGTGTTTGTGTATGTGAAGTGTCCAAAAAACTTGTGTTGTCTTTTTAATAAAGTGAAAATGAAAGCAGTCTAGCAAAATAAATTTTTAAAATTAAATCACATTTTTAAAAAGAGATTTAAACTAATTCTGGCCGAGTCGGACAATGAAATTTAGTCCATGTTGTAGATTGTTTAATTTTCTTCAAATGAGTGAAATATGAATATGCACTTTTTTGCACTTTCGAAGAAATTCATAATTTAAGGAGGCAACCTCAACACCTTGAATGTGAATCTGTTAGCTGTGAGACTAGTGCAAAACCGAACAGTTAGCATGTTATTTTTAAATAGGGGGCGGTGCCACGCCCACAATTTTTTCATTTCTGAGTTCTTTTGACCATATAAACTCAAATCAAAAATCAAAATCTAAATATCTTGCATAGTTTTTGAGTTAGAATGTGTTTCTTAAAAAGTGGGCGGTGCCACGCCCACATTTTTTTTAAATCTTAAATTTATTGACCATGTGAACTCAAATCAAAAATCAGAACTTAAATATCTTGTTTCGTTCTTGAGATATTATTTTTGGCCAGAAAAAGTGGTCATATTTCCTATAGTGCATTGTCTGGCTAATTCATGGGCAGCACGGGCCTGCCTGGCATGGCTTATAATTGATATTTTAGTTAATATTCATGCTTCCCCAAGTGCAAATATTGGGACAATGAATTAAAAACCTCACCTAACCTAGAGTCTTGGCCCGAAAGGTTCAGAGTTTGGGGTTCCCAGGCACTTGCAGGCATTCTGTTCAGATGTTTCAATTTGCTTCAAATCTGTTTGCCGACTTACATACATACGTGGCCAAAACAAACAAGGGGGGTGGAGGAAGGGGCTGACAGTGGGTTTCCATAGTTATATTTCTCATTTTCGGGGCTTTACATTCAAGGTTGTGTAATGTTTGTGACTTGACTGCAAATAATTAGGAATTTGTGGAAATAATTACACATTTTTTTGGTTTTTCTCAAATAGTTTTAATGTTTTGAAAAGTTTTAACAAGCATTACAAGAAGCAAGGCATGTTGTATTGTTTTTAATATATTCTTTCATTGAAAAATGGGCAATTCTCAGAAACATTCCACCAGCGTCTACTTTGTAAAGTCAAAGATGTCCATTTTACTGCGTTGTACACTTTTGGACTAAAATGCTTTTGACTGGCAAGGAAATACCAAATATGATTTATATAAATGCGATGTGAAAAATAAGTATACGCCTAGTGTGCCGTTCACTTGAAATTCATGCCTTTATTCAAAGTTTTTCTAAAAAACCGTAACTATTTTCGACTCCAAATAGCTTGTTTTTTGATTCTAATATTTTATTCTTTCATTTATGTCTTGGATTTTATGTGCTTTGTTAAATATTCCAAATGATCTAAATATTTACTCCTAATAAGCTGACACTTTATAAGTAATTTTAAGGCATAATATAACAGTAAGGAAATTATTATTTATTTTATATAAAACTATACTCCTTTTTTTAAAAAATCGGTGCAAAAGTTGAAGGTATATTTACTAAATGTCCGAACCCGTACATACTAGTTGTAGACAAGAAAACGTACACAAAGGCGATTAGAAGAGATTAGAATTCAGAATATTAAGAGATTAAAGGGAGTTTGAGATTCTTAAAAATGAAAATGTATTTTTTATTCTTTCTTTATTTATGATTTTACAAGGAAATTGAATAATAAAACATTCCTAAAACAATAAACTTCTACACATACACAGTTTGAATATGCAATTTGTTATTGTTGTGTTACATAGAAATCCTAATTTTTAAAAGTTAAGCTTCGTAAGGATACAGTCCCAGCTTATGTGGCTTTAGGAGTTCTAGGAAAATTCCCCACTATTTTCAATCCTTGGCTTAAAGTTTCCAGGAACAATTTTTTTGAGAAATGTTACGATAACGAGTATGTTACCTGGAGTTGGATTAGTTAAAAGTGATTTAAGATTTAAAGCTGAAGGTCGATGGATTTGTAAAGATGGGAACTCTCATGAAAATTTATAAAATCAAAGTCAGCTAAAAGAGCACCTTCAAGGATTGGCCGAAAATAGAGCAGTATCAGTATTTGAGCAATTTTGTCAAATGTAGGACCTTTCGTGTTAATTTGAACTGGGAAATGGATATATTTCATCAAAAATATAAAATTTGCAATAAGTTAAAATCAAATTTAATAAATTAAGATGAAAACCATCATCTGTATAGACTTGTAAGTATAGAAGTTAATTTTTTTTTAAAGATTTGTACCATATTCTCGTAGAAAATGTATGAAAAATATACCTGTTATTCAGTTTATGGTATGACTCACCCAAAAAAGTAAATATTTGCCAAGTTTTTTTTGTTCGAAGGATTCTATAGAATAAGAAATATTGTTGACAGGACATAAAACAAACATGATTGATGGAAAAAGGCGTTTAAAGTTTATAGTTCGACGATGCTCTAACTCGAGAAAGATGTGTCGAATCGTTGTATTCTTTGGAAAATGTTATTTTAATATAATATTTTACACTATAATATAATATACACTATAATATACACTATATAATATACACTATATAATATACACTAAATAATATAATATTATTTTACAAAAAAAGTTACTAAAGAGATGATATCGTTGTGAAGGGTAGGTTTTGACAGAAAGTGTGATTATTTGTATAATCCCCTCTGCAAGATTTTAAATATACTAACCAGTTCAAGCTTTCCAAAGAATAGTAATCCCCTTAATTAGAAAAAAAATCGATACAGCATATATTTCAATAGAAAATCCCAGTCAACAGATGCGTTTCGAAAATGGAGTGTTTATGTGTATTTGTTCAAGGAATATGCCGGGAGAGTACTTTGTGATGTGGTCAGGATTGGGGAACCACACTTCGTGTGCTCGTGTGTGTAGAGCAGCTTCCTGACAAGAATGGCAGCCGCAGGAACACAGAGGAGGAGTCGCATGACACACACTAACCGCATATGTGCCAAAGATACATAGATTCGCACACACACACGCACACACACTGGCACACAAGGACATGCGGACAAGGACATTTGGTGACACACCCGTATAAGCCAACAAGAATGGCAAATATGTGCTTTGTGACTTTTAACAGCAGGTCCTGCCCGTTTGACATTTGCCTCAGTCTGTGGGCTGCTGTCAATATTTTATAATGTCGTGTGCCAAATTATGGTCCTGCGAGACGTCCTCCCCCGGCCAGAGTCCTTTCAATTTGTTTGATTATCCCGTCGCAATTTATTCGATTTGTTTGAACGGCCGGGAGATAAAACAAGGCATTTATGCGCTTAATTGAATGCCGTGTAATGTAATTGAAACTATGGCTGAATTAAGAGCTTTAATTAATTTGCCTCTGACTTGTAATTTATACACGCCCATGCCGATGCCGCAGCCGATGCCGGGCCATTGCTCATACGCCCCGTCGCGCCGCGCTTTTCGTTTTCGCTTTCGAGAGTTTTAATTGCACAATTTCAATTAAAAACTATGCGAACTGCGAGCGGGTGCCCTGTGGTGGCGGGCGGGGGGACGGAGGATTTGTTTATGCGATTGCATTGTTTAATTGAATCTGCAGTAACAAATGAGAGGCCAAAGGCAACCCAACCCCCCGAATCCCAACCAAACCAAACCAAACAACAGCGTCAAAAGTTCACGAGTGCAATTAATTTTGGTATGTGAGTCGCTGGCTTTTTTGGTTTATTTTATTCCAGTTTGGTGTTTTTATTACTCGGTTTCAGTTCACTTTTTGCCAGCGACTTTTATTTTCAATTAACTTGGCCATAAATCAGCCGGCAGTGGCTTTAAAGTCCAAGGGCTTCAATTCGGACGTCCTTTGAGGCGCAAATGTCCCTCATATCTCTAATGGCGCTTCCAAGAAAGCAGTTCAATTGGTTATGCGGCTGGAACCCAACCACAAGTGGCTTTGAAGCACCTGCAACTGCCAGGATGCTGGAGAATAAAGGGAAACAAAAAGGCTCTTAAAGTTACCATGGGGAACTTTTCTCGTTCACTTCTCGCCGCTGGCAAAAGTTTGTTTTGTTGGAATAGTTTCGCTTCCGGTCGTGTCTATCACTCGCCCGGCTGTTGTTTCATCTGTCCGCCTGCCGCTCTGCATTCAGGAGCCAGCATCCTGGCAGCCGTGTCTGTCGTCCTTTGCCTTTTTATGGCAGTTTCGAGCAGGAAATGTTAAGCACGGAAATCATGCGCGCCCGTCTCTGACAAGGACAACGACTGCCAGTCTCCTGGCCGTGCTATCTGGCTTCCTTTGTCTGTCCAGGCAGTGGGTTTAAAGTCTGGCGTTTTAGTCACGACTAGTGCACTGGTACATGGTAATGATAATGGCATTCCATTTATTTACATTCTGTTTTTGCTTCAAGTTGGAAATTAGAGCAACGGGGGATGGATTTTTTGTTTGTTTCGTTTTAATACTTAATTGAGTTTTGCTAGTTACATATTCTTAATATCTATGTATTTGCAGAATTCAAGGCGAAATTCAAATAATTTTGCAATAATTTCAATAAACCGTTTCAATAAACCAATATCACTCTCATTAACTTTACATATTCTTCAGGTTTGGCTTAGACGGCTATCGGCCTTCCTTAAAGAAGTTTCGAGACAGTACAGTAAGACAGTATTGGTTTAAGGGACCCATAGTCTAGAAATTTTCCCACCCTTTGGTGGGGGCTTTGGTAAATTTTTGTATCCTATAATATTTGGATCTATACAGGCAATTTGGGACAGGTTCCCAATTGAGTTGGCTTTTTCTTTTGTTGGCTTCCCTAAGTCGGAGCTTGTAAGAGGCCATTGGTGTGCCAGTATCCTCCATTTCATCCTGGAGTGGCGTGGTGGTTCCTATGCGAGCCTATCGTCTGCTATGTAGTTGCCTTTGATGGGCCTATGACTAGGGACCTAGATGAGGCTGATCTATGCCGGAATCTATGCCATACTTAATTGCCATCTTATTAAGAGATAATCTGCAGCCTGAGACTGTTATCGAGTTGCTGGTGATCAAGCTGATCGATTTAACAGCCGCTGTATATGTTGACTTCGTTGCGGCGAGGTTGCATGAATATAGATGTTTGAGTGCTTCCCTATAGCTATCACTTTAGCCTGGAAGACGCCGCAGTTGGATAGTCTACATAAGGCTTTTATGACTAGTTCTTCGGAGTAAACACCTCCTCCCACTTTGTTTTCTAATTTCTGACATCTGTGAACATGTGTGTTTCGAATTCATAAAGTCTAGTACTGTAATTTTATTGAAAAGCTATGCCTATTTATCTTATTATAGAAGATTAACATAAGAAACCAATTTATTCTTTTAGGAAAATCTATAATTTTACGGATGTTGGTGGTTCCTTTGGTAAGGTAGGGAATCCTTTGGTAAGGGAAGAGTTAAGGCTAGCATAAGGGATGTGGATACGGGGTGGATTAAATGATAGACACTCTTAGAGTCTTGGTTGCAATATTGGCAGGGGTTAGATGCTGTCTGCAGTGGTCGATACTGAGGAGTGAGTCTTAGTCTTAGTCTAGACTCTAGATGTAATCTAGGGAGCTTCCTGGGGCCAAGTCTTGATAGGTTGGTGGTTTCCTTGTCTTTAAACTTCATTAGTCATTGATATTAAATTTATTTGTGTTTATAGCTTAGGGAGTTATTAGATAATTATACTTTGTTCATCTAATTATCTGTCTGGTTGAGATTAATTGTAGCGATCAAAGGTGCTGTAGATGCGTATTTTGCAGAGTTCTCAGCCTAATGATTTCCTATCATTTCCACATGGAATGGATTCCATAGCATATTTATTTTTGATATGTGTAGGTTTATTAGTAATCCACGATTTAATGAGTTGTCTGTGTTTTTATTGAGATTATTCATTAAAGCAGACAGTGAGTCGGAGCAGATGCATTTGATTCATTGCCTTGTGAGACCTAACTCGATGGCTTCTGGTATTGCGAATATTTCTGCAGTTAAAACTGATGATTAGGTCGGAAGTCTGGCCATTTTAAGAACAGTGCTTTCTGTTCTTATATTAATATATACAGAATTATTACACAAGTGCCTACCAAAGGCTATTTTTTTTGCCACAGCTTCTGCCCACTGCATTCCCGCGGAAGTCTCCGAGTAAACAGACAAATGGCCTTGCCGTGCCCTTCCCTGAAACAATGTGTTTGTTTCCCATTTCATATTCGCTTTATTTGCGTCCATAGTCTGGGGAATACACAGCCCTCAGGCGGCTCTAATCGGAGACTTGCTTTTAGGTAACTTCCCCCTTTGCTGTTCTGTTCGGTAATCGATTGTAAACAACTTTGAGAGCCTCTGCCGAGAGTGTTTAGTGTCGGGAAGCGTAATTCCATGAGCCAAGTAAAGATATTAAGTTATTCCCAAAAAGCAGCAGCTCTTGAGCTTGTCAGGAAGCATAATTCTCGGAATTTTCGCAGCTAGTGGCAGGCTCTCCTGCTATTGGCACTTTAATGGATGCACATGAAAGGAAGCAGGAAGCAGGGCCTTCCCTCCCCAGGGGAGGACCAGCTGATGCAAGGCTTCTGCAAGAGGCGGTTGCAAGATGTTGCTTTTGTGTTGTTTGCGGCTTTCAACGTCGACATGAAAATGGCGTCAGCTGTGGCAGCACCAGCTTCCTTTCCTCTGAAGCACAGTAATCGGAGTGGGGATTCTCGGCAATCCCAATAAGCCTTGCGGTAAGCTTTAATTTCACAAATTTCCTCCAGCCATGTCCTTAAAGAGCTTTAGCTCTCTGGCTGTGGAGCTTAAAGACCCAAGGGGCGTATACGTAACGCGAGAGGATTCCGCTGCCCTGACAAGTGGCTGTCACCTGCCTCCCACTCACTACCTGTTTATTTTAGCATTTTACAATCGTCTGTCTTGTCTAGACTCTCGAGGGCCCTCCATGCTGCGCCTCCCACATGCGCGAGGGCGTATCTCTTGAAGAATCTCATTTTCGAGGCCCGATTCCAGCGGCATGTTGCAACTGAAGCTGCAACCCTTCCCGTAGTCACGTACTTGATTGGGATTCTATTGCACTGCCATTGATTATTGATGAGCGGCGAGGTGAGCTTTGGCCCCGGCCTTGCCTTCTTTCGCCGCCAAGTTGGAACTTTGTTATTTCCCAGCCAGGGTCGACATGTCCCCAGCCCTGGGGTTAATTCGACCAGCGGCCCGTGAAAGTGTGACTAACGGGTAAACAAGGCGTCTTGGAACTCCCCCCGTAGTTTCTCCAAAAAGCATTGCAAACTCTCGTTCTTAGTCACTAATTAGATAAGCCAGTCTTAATAAACAGCAGAGGAAGCCTTAAACTGGATGGGGAAATGGACAGGACTTGAGACTCCATCTCCGGCTGCAATTCCGATTAATTTGTCGCCTTAATGTCCTTGGCAGCCCGGGACTTAAGCCGCTTATGCAGTGTGGCTGCTAATCCTCTGGCTGCCATCCTGCCGGACTCTGTCTTTTGGCTGCCACGCACAGTCAACCCTTTGCGAAGCTAATTAGACACATACGCCGGAATATCACACATACGCTTCGTTGCCGGCAGAATCTACCAGCCAGCAGATACATCTCCTACTGCCACTGACGTCACAATTTTTTGCGGCTGTGATTACACAACTTTCCACTGTCATGGAGGAATAGAGGAATGTGTGGCGGCATCATCAGGGGAACTTGATAAATGGTCGGACTTGCCCCTGAATCGATGGCGGGCCCAAGGAGGAGCTGTAGTCGTGTCATGAGCAGCCTGCAATTACAATTAACTCAATTTTCCGGTGTGTTGTTGGCCATTGTGTGTGTTTAGGGCGGGGGGAGGGGTGTTGCAATGCTGCCATAAATAAAACGTAGCACAATTTTGAGGGCAGCCTTCCGGCCATATATGCACTCTGTACTTGCCACACGAAACCGTGACCACTTGGCCACGCTTAACCCCGAATGAAGTGGCAAGCAGCCTCGGGGCTTCGCTGGGGGGCGGTGGGAGGCGCCATTCTAATTAGCCTCTTAAACATACGCGCTTAAACACACACTGTTACAGACGAGCAATTAAAATGCCCTTTCAGCCAGCCGCCAAAGCTGACTTGAATTAGGGCCCAAAACAATTGCCAATTGAAGTCTAAACTAGCGAAGCGTTGCACACTGGTTAAGATAGACTGTTTTTTGTTGAAAGAAAAACTATAGAATAAAAAAATGTCTAAAAACTTGTTTAGAGTGACGGTTCTTAAGAAAAATGCCGTTAAGGTCAATTATTTTAATCTGAAATAGAAAATAAGATTTTAGAGGATTTTTAAACTGCTTGCAGTCCTTGCAAATTATTGGTTTGGAATATGTGTTTATTTCTTAGAAATTAAATGTGAATGTGAATAGAATTTGTGTTCTAGAATCAGGATATACAATTTGTATGTTTAAGTAGAGATATGAGTAGACGTATATAAGTCCAACCCAGTCCAACTACAAGCTTTGGTTCATGTTGAAGGGTTTTAAGTCTCTTTCGAAGGCACGAAACAAGCTAACTTTGGGATGAAAAGTACTATTTTACTACTGATACTAGTAGTGGTTGTCAAAATGTCATTTGTGGAGCAACTATACAAATTAAGGTCATACTACTATTAATGAGAAAGAAAGTTTGGACCGCTAGGAAAGAAAATAATAAAATACAAATTCAGATATCAAAATATATTTTATATATATAAGATATCAAGATATCAAACATATTTTAAATCTTATTAAATCATATTACAATTTTGTTATTTCAAGCGTCATTTTACTAATATATTGAGTAAAAAAAAATATTATATTGACTTAAAGTGTAAAAATGAGTTACCACGTTAAACCAGTTATTATATTTATTATTATTTATTTATTATTTTCAATAATATTGTAAATAATTGCCGTTCTCGAGCTAATAACTTTTGCAAAAATAGAGTGTGTTCGAATCACTGTTCAGTGGATGGCCATTTAAGTTTAATATTAAATATGTTAGTTTAATAAATAAAATAGCAACAAAACCCCGCCATACACCACTAACAACACCTGATATTATCACTTCAACTCTGTTTTTATCAATAACTCATTGAATTTGTATTTTTTGCAGGTGCACCGAGGAATTCTGGCTTTTTAGTGCTCTCACTGGCCTTTTGAAACATGGTGAGTTGTTGTTCGTTGAATTGTCAGCGCGGCCCTGCCGGTACTGGCCAGAAATAATTCAGTGTTTTTGCCATTTCACTCACCCGGGCCGGGCCGGGACTCTTCATTAATTCCGTTTTGGCCAATTGACGTATGCCAATTAGTTGGCCTACTGTGGCGGTGATAAAGCAAAAAGTGGTGTATTATTTGTGTTTGGGGATTTTGTGACTTGATTGCCTGTGAGGGAGGGGGGAGGCTAATGATTTGATGGATTTCATATGAATTCTCGTACAATTAGACCAGCCCGGGAGGCTGCTACCTGTTTCGGAGGCCCTGTCTTTTTGGCTTAAACGGCGTTGGATGTAAATGTGCAAGAGACAAATTCCGGAATTTCACAATGTGCCCCGAGGACGATTAATTTTGCTCGAGGCATGCCACACGCCGCACGCCGCAGAGCACAGCCCAACAGTCACTGTCAGCTTGGCGGCAAATGTGTCTTGTAGACGTCCGCCCCCCAGCTCACCCCAGCCGCCCTTTGACTCGGCCTTGTAGCGACGCTTACGTGGGCGTGTGCAAGCAATTTATCTTTCACTTTTTCCAGCGCTGCGGCTTGTGGCTTTGTTTTTTCCCTCTGCCTGCCCTGCACTTTGGAAAATTTCCAAAAACCTTTAGGAATTCTTACCGGAAAGCCAGGAGTTGCTTAAATATTAAACATTAATATCTGACTCTTAGCTGTAAAAAGAATTGGATGATCTATTATTCATACGGTTCATGATTAGCCATTTCAGACTTGTCCGAACATGTCCAAACAAGTCCAAACATGTCATAAATATTCAACACGTTATGGAGATTTTAAATTGGGAGTCGTGGAGTCGGCAAAATAATATTTGTGGCTAGATAATTACTATGATTATGAAGTTGTAATTATAATAAGTTGGAACTTAAGGGGGTTCTAACTTAGTAGCTAGAATTGAAGACTTACTTCTCGCAGTGTACTTCGCAGTATCTCCGTTGAGCTCGGCAATTATGCGTAATGCGCATTTTTTCGTTGCATACTTCAGTGGGTCGTACCTTTGTCAGAGCTGAGGGCGCAGCAGAGCTAGGGGACAGGGGTATTCGTACACGGTGGCATGCCAAAAATTAATATACCCACATTCCTTGAACAGCGAGTGGCGGAGTGGCAGAGTGGCATGTGCAACTTGAGCCAGCTGCGGCTTCGGTTTCTGCTGGCGTCGTAATTAAGTTGAAATTAATGGAAAATTCCTGCAGGTTGGCCCAAGTTCCCCGTACAGTGTAGCCGGGATACGGCGGAACAACTAGATTCCCAGGCAGGGTCTGGTGGGAAGCAGTATTTATTTTATGGAGAACCGATTCAAAGGTTCGATTTCCACTCATTTCAGACCATCTGCCGAATGGCCGTTAAATTATGAAGCTAATTCTCCGAATTTAGCATTTTTCGCTTTATTATTCATCCATTTTGATGCCCCACCAGGGACTGTGGCTGGCCGTGGCGCCCGTCCGGGCTCCAACTGGAAAATAACTTAATTGACTGGATGCTGGGTGGGGATGCATCCACCCCAGAGACCTTCTCTATGGAGTTACCTTTTTATTTTCTGCAGGGGAGTTTGCAAATTGAAATTGGTTTGCCGGAAAAGCGGGCTGCTGGTGCATAGTTTGCGGGGCTCCCCCCATTTAATTACCTTTAAATTGGCCCGGCATTGTGCTGCCGAACACAGGAGGGATTAGTGCCCGTTCGAATGTACAAGCGCCCTGTTGGAAAACCAGCGATTGGAGCCCAAGAGACTGGCTCCGATGATGGATCGGAAAGTCCATCAAGTTTCCACACGGCCGACATTGAAAGCCACTTTAAGCCACGTCATGCATCATTCAATCGACCATAATCGAGTAATCAAATCAGATTCCGTCACATTAATAAAAGATCCCCCCTCCAGGTGCTGGCAAGCCTCCTCCCTTAATTAGAAGTCGGCCGGGGAGGGCTCTCATCTGTTGCTGCCCTGCATTTCAAACTCGCTCTGTGAGCTCAAAGCCGAATTCCAATCGGAATTCGAAATGCAGGGCCCTCCCTTGCAATTCCCTTCCGGCCAATTGCCATAAATCCAATAAAACCGTAACCGTAGATGCAAATGCAAGCCCGGAAAGGTGGGGCTCGGTTGTGAGGTAGATGGCGGAGCATTCTGGTATTTGCCAGACGAATATTGTTGAGGTAGCTAAGTTGTGGCTTTTTAGCCAGCGCTCCTTTGGAATTATTTGATTTTTCCTATTTCGAGCAGATGTATATTTCGGTATTTGAATTTTTACGAGGTTTTCTAATTGAGGTTTGATCCAATGGATCTGGAAACAAAGGTTTACAAATCTGTGTTGGGTTTGGTCCTATAAAGGTTAGATTTTATAAATATGCCTTTGTTTTGCTTTTAGAAACTTGAACATTTCTTTTTCTGACCAGAAAATGCAGCCAAATCCATTTCTATGATAGTCAATGAGGTAAAGGTCTTATGAACGTATATTCCTACTAGATTACGAGTAGTAGGAGTGGATTCTTAAGATCCACACCACTTTTGTCAAATTACACACATTTGAGAAGCAAATTTTCCTACTGTGGACTGTTTCTACAGTACGTTCCAGAATCTAGAAGAGTTTCCTACTGCCTGAATTTATAAACTCCTACTTTACTTACTGTACTGTTTCTGTACAATACCGTACTATTTTCTAGATAATGTAGAATCTTTCTGAAATGAGATTCCTACTGCCCCTAATCTTACATTTCTAATAAAGATTATGTTCCTAATAAAGTTGGTACTTTCGGGAAATTCGTATATTTTCTAGGGAATGTAGAATTTGTTCTGAAAGTATAAACGAGATTCATACTGAGCTACCTAATTATTACCTTAAACAATAGCAATTTTGGAGCAATAACTGGCAATAATAATAGCAATAACTGTCTCTATATCATTTCTACTATGAACGATATTTCTACTGTCCTTATCCACTTTCCACTATAATGTATAAAGGAATCTCTACTGTCCCTATTGTCACTTTCTACTAGAAACGAGATTCATAGTTCTATTGTTCTGTCTTATCAGAACTGATCTCTATCATCTCTAGCTTACGATGGGATGATTTCATCTTACATTGTACTTTACCCAATTTTGCATCAGTGTTCATCTCTAAAGGATTTTAAATTTGTATTATAACCTAGTCTAGAAACTTATCTAACAGTATATACAGGTGTGTCTTAGGTGTTCCCTATCACTGCACTGCTACTCCATAGGAACTGTATAATCTTTCTGAGGGTATAAACGATCTTTTTTCCGTACCTATCTACTTATCTTACTTGAAAATGTAAGAACGAGATTCCTCATTTCCCTATCAGTTTCTGGGGAATGAAGAATCTATTAGAATCTTATTTAGAACATATCTACTTTATAAGGAAGAGAATACCCTTTTGAGTTTGATTTTAAACTTGTATTTGAACTTGTTAAGGTTTGAACCCTTTAAGGTTTAAATTACAAGCTGAATTACAATTAATTGAGGTTTACTAAGGGGGAGTAAAAGTAGCGGGTATCATAAAGCTGCGAAACTGTGTTCGTGTCCTTTGAATCCAAAGTCTGCTGTGCCCCAACAGTCAAAATTCAGATTCCCATTTTCAAACTTTGTTCTTTTCTTGTTCAGTTTTAATATATAATATAATATTATAGCCATAATATTATTAAAATATATAATTGCGGTTGAAACTTGCCAGTAATCGCCACTATTCTTCTGGTTCTGCAGGCCTTCTTCCACATGTCGCTGCCGCTGGCAGCCACGGGTAAGCAGAGCATCCTTGAATCCTTGAGAGCCGCAAGCAGCCTGGGCCAGAATGCGGCCACCAATGGCGATGCCATCGATGCCAGCCTCGACGGGACTGCAGCCGACTGAAGTCCACTCGCACCATCCGCACTCCCACTCTCACCCGCTCTCGCATCCTCATCCGCTCCAGGTGCATGCCACACAGGCGAGTCAGCAGGACCGGAGCTCGCACAACCACGCCAAGCTGCCCCCCCTGGAACTGCTGGTGGAGAACAAGATAAGCTACAGCAGCAGCTACCAGCCAGAGATCAAGGCAAGCCAGGGAAGTCCCTCCTCCGACGAGCACTGCGGGAGCGTCACTCGGGCGAGCATATTTGATGACGCCGCCGAGAACTTCGTGATCAACTTCCCCTCGGAGTCCAGCACTGCCCAGCACCTGCTGCCCCTGTCGGAGACGGTGCCCCTGCTCACCCACATCGAGGCCACGGTGGTCGACAAGCAGCGCTCCATCCGGCTGAACAAGAACAGCGCCTCCCTGATCTTCACCAAGAAGGAGCTGTCCCACAACAACCACCCCCACAACCACAACCACCACCACCATCCCGGCCAGCGAAGGCAGCACCACAGCAGCCTGTACGGAGGGGGCAGAAAGCCCACCAAGCACCTACCGCCCACCCGGGGACACCACCAGCGGCGGAGTCTACCGCTCAGCTACAACAACAACAATCTGGTGACTACCGGCGGCTCAGGAGGAGGCGGCGGCGGCGTAGCAGGGGCAGCTGCGGCTGCTGGAGGCGGCGGCAAGCTAGTCCCGCTGAAGCAGCACCACGGAACCGCTGGCCACACGGCGCCACCCACGGCGAACGGAGGTGGAGGTGCCGCCAGTGTCGCGGCTCCGTCCGCTCGGAAGCAGCTCTCCTACTCCTGGTACGCTCCTGTCTACAGTGCCCTCGAGGAGGAGCTGGAGCAGGATTCTCGGGTGAGTGTCCAGAGTTCCTGCCAGCCTGGAACTTCCTCCACTAACTTGATCCCCTAATCTCTTTGCAGGACTCCTCGCCCATCCACAATCTGGCCAACTCAAAGCAGCACCAGCGCTCCGCCAGCCAGAGGGCCGCCAGTGCCGCCTCCACCGCCCTGCATGCCACGCCCCGCCACGCCCACGCCCACGATTCCGGCGACGCGGAGACGGTTGCGCTGCTGGACCCGCAGGTGCGCAGCAAGGTCATCATTTCCCCGTCAAATGGCGACGCAGGTGGCGGCGGAACTGGCGGTGTGGCGGGCGGCGGCGCTGGATCTGGCCCAACCACCACCCCCGGAGGAGGAGGAGGGGCAGGCGGCGGCAGCGGAGGTGGAGCAGGAGAACTGGAGAGCTCTCTGGGCCTGTCAGGCGCTGGCCAAATGCCGCGCCGGCGGCGCTTCGAGAACTTCCTCAAGTCGCTGGTGGGCCTCAAGGCGAGCGGGGCCAGCAACCGCAGCAGCACGAGTGCCGCGCCCGAGCGGGAACGGCACGAGCGTCCTGCCTCGCCGGAAATACGGATCACGCGCACGCCCTCCGAGCAGGATGTGGTGCTCCGGGACCCCGCCGGCCGGCAATCCAACCACCAGAAGCAGCAGCTAGCCAACGGGCGCCAGGGCAGGAGCAGCCTGAGCATCAGCGGGTCGAGCAGCTCCCTGAACGTGGTGCAGCAGAAGCTATGGCACGTGATGCGCCGTGAGGGCAGCGCCAGCAGCCTGCACCAGGAGAAGTCGCAGTCGATTGTCCAGTACACGGGCCTGCGCAAGTGCGAGACCGTGCTGGCCCTGACCCGGCAGAGTCAGGGGTCATGGTCAGGGCCAGGGCCTCGGCATGAGCCAGAGCCGCAGCCAGGGCCACTCGCTGGCGGTGCACGGCGGCAGTGGCGTCTTCAGCTCCAGCGGCGTCGAGATGATCCGGCCGCTGAACCGCCTGAGGAACAGCATCAGCAGCATGAACGGCGTGGGAACCTGCTCGCGCTGCTCCAGCCTACTGTCACTGGCCGCCTCCGGGTCGCGGTACTCCCTGGCCAACGGCTTCCTGCCCCGGCCGGGCTCTGCCCTGGGAACGCCCGAGATCCACGAGCCGCATATCAACGTGAACGCCCAGATCCGACTCAGCGGGGGCAGTGGCAGTGGTACCGCCGCCAGTCCCAGTCCGCCGTCCAACGTCACAACCGCCACGCTGCACTCCAGCTCGGCCCACAACCTGACCCTCGACGAGCAGCCGGCGACGTCGGCCGGCACTCCCGCGACCTCGCCCACATCCGGCCCCCCAGGGGGCGGCGACGAGCTGGGTCCCTTCGGCACCGACCACGCCTATCCGCTCACCGTCACCTCGCTCCTGTCCATGGCCAGTGCCAACCAGGCGGCCCAGGCCTGCTGCGTCCGGGACGGGATCGCGCTGAAGCGGCGCGAGATGCTCGCCTCGGCGGAGGTGACGCCCTCGGCAGGGACCCCGGCCACGCCCTCGGCCAACTTCCAGCCGTTCACCTGCAAGCTGTGCCTCCTAGACGTGGAGGACGCGGGCGAGGCGATGTCGCTGCAGCAGTGTGGATGTCAGTTCTGCGTGGAGGTGAGTTTCTGGTTTATATTTTCTAAGCTCACTAGGTAGGGGTGGGGCTAACTTATCCCATATAATGCACCGATTAAGACCATATGTGACCTTGACTTATCTGCCTCATTAGGCCCTGACCGCTCTCCACTTATCTCGGTTTTTATTGCCCATCGGGTCGTGTTATTAATAAGCAAATTAGTTATGGCAACTTGAGGGAGATGTGATATCGGGGATTTGCATAAAAGCCATAAAACCAAAACAAATTATAAACTAAGTGGACTTGGGGTCACATGCCGGAGAGCTGACTCTCAGCCTTGCGGGAAACCTTACACCCAACTGGAACACCCTCGAACTGGACCAGTAGCTGAAATATTTGAACAAGTGTCTGAGGTGTCTGAGTCTAACAATATTGATTAAAAAACACCCGAGTTGTGGCCTTTAGATACCATTATTCACAATCGCAAAGTTTCCTGCCTCGTCATTGAATCGAACTCCGGCCATGAATAAGCCATCGAGAATGGTTCTATTTGCGCTATTCGACTTGGGCTTAAGATAAAATTGTGATTTTATTCTGCCGCGCCGTCAGCCATAAAGATGATGCGAAAGGCATCCTCCCACTATCGATTCGGAGGGCGCCGGGCCCCAGACACAGCTGCATATGTTGGCTTTCCTATTAGGGGGCCTGGGCTGGGCTCCCCAGGAGCACGGGCTCTTCCAGGTGCACGGGCGGGGAAAATTGAAAAATGACGCCCGGCAGACGCAATATTTTGCAAGTTTTAGGAGTGGGCTTAGGGGCTCCAGCCGGGAGCCGGGGCATAAACAGGCAGATATACTGAATTCCCTGCTATTTGATAACTTTTCCTTTGGCAGATTATGTTTACACACATTGCGGCGGGCCTTCTCTTCAGAAGTCAGCAGTTGGTTCGTGTTGCGGTGCTGGTGGGAAATGCGAAACATTCTGTAGAAGATTTGGTTCGAGGCAGGGAAGCTCTTTCAAGGGATTGTCAATTTTACGGCCTAGGGACTGCTTTTTTGATAAAACAATATTATCTATCAGGGGTGCTAAAGAAATGGCTTTATTTTCATAAAATAAATTCAGATCGAGAATTTTAAAGGCGATACTATATTTAGGATATTTAAAGTTATTTGCCATTTTATATGGTCCAAAAGCCCACATTTTTATACCCTTGCAGAGGGTATTATAATTTTGTCCAAAAGTGTGCAACGCAGTGAAGGAGACATCTCCGACCCTATAAAGTATATATATTCTTGATCAGGATCACCTCCTGAGTTGATATGAGCATGTCCGTCTGTCCGTCTGTCTGTTTCTACGCAAACTAGTCTCTCAGTTTTAAAGCTATCGTCTTGAAACGATACACACACCCTTCTTTCCTTTGCACGCAGTATATAAGTCGGAACGGCCGGGATCGGCCGACTATATCCTATAGCTGCCATATAACTGATTGATCGGAAATGGTATAACTTTGGTGTTTTTAGAGTTACAGAGTTCAGATTTTGTACGGAAGCTATTTTTGGCAAAATAATACGATCTATCAAATTTCATAAGGATCGGCCGACTATATCCTATAGCTGCCATATAACTGATTGATCGGAAATGCTATAACTTCGGTGTTTTTGAAGCTAGAGAATTCGCGTTTGGTACGATTGCTATTTTTGGAAAAATAATACAACATGCCAAATTTTATAAGGATCAGCCGACTATATCCTATATCTGCCATAAAACTGATTGATCGGAAATGGCATAACTTCATTGTTTTTCGAGCTAGAAAGTTGGGATTTTCTATGAATTCTATTTTTGGAAAAATAAAACGACGTATCATGTTTCATATGGATCGGCCGACTATATCTTATAGCTGCCATATAGCTGAACGATCGGAAATGGTATTTGGTAAAAATACCAACTTTGGGGTTCTTCAAGATAGACGTTTTTTTTAGATTTTGTCTTGTAATTTATTGGTTATAATATGTTATTCCCATAAGAATCGGTCAACTATATCCGATTTTAGCGATATATATCCTGTTTTAGCTGCAAGGGTATATCAACTTCGGCTCCGCCCGAAGTTAGCTTTCCTTTCTTGTTGTATATACAATTGTACCGCGCAAAATAAATGGAATTTTATCGATTTTTTTTGACACCATAGAAAATATTTATAAAAATTGTTTTACCGACGTTGTTTAGTACATGTTTCTGGGTACTTCATTTATTCAAATTTATTCATAAAAAAATATTACATAATAAAAGTGTTATAGCCGAATTCCCGGATCGTCTTTTTTCGATGGTGTCTTGCGGTGGAATGATATCCCGAAAACGGTTCGTCTGAAATCCAAAATTCAAAAAAATTTAGTTAGTACATTGTATAGTCTAGTCCGTGAACGAGGGATTTTTAAAAATTTTGATTTAAAAAAAAATCAATTTCAAAAAATCAAGATTCTGGTATAATCGCGTTTAAAGTATCACGTTTGTTCCAGTTTTATGTGCAGGTAGTGCGCTATAAATAGCTACAACTTCGGTTCTAATGCTCTGATCGTTATGAATTGTGAGAGTATTCTCAACAGTATATTCTTAAAGAATATGCAATAAAAAAAATCGATTTTTTCATCTATCACAACTGTATATAACCCCATAAATGATTTTTTTTTAAATTATTAATGTACATATTAGAATGCTGGATGTCCATATGTATATTGTTTTTTTTTTAATCTCTTTAGCAATACTATTAAGTAAATTAGCAGATTCAAGTTGATTGCTTCTTTATTTCTTTAAAATAAACATGAAAAATACATCAATCTTAAAGGTTTTAAATAATATCCCACCTTTACAGTAAACTTCCCAATCGTTGCAGAACCATAGGTTTTACATTTATTCTTCATTAATTGTAATTTTAAGAAAGTTACTTGGCATCCAGTTTGGTTTCACAAATTTTTGAACTAATTTCATTGCGCTATATTGCATGAATATATTCTTTAATAAAATTTCTAAAAATTTTCTTTATTTTTCTTAAAAAATTGTGAAATGATTGGCATTGGTGGGAGCACTTACCACATCTATATCTCAGCATAATCAATTAGCTGAAAACTGTAGAAAGCGATTTCTGTAGCACCTCAACTTCTATTATTTAGAGATTTCTCTTCATGACCTACTCTTAAAATGGGTTTTAAAATAATCAGACAATATTATAAAGAGATTTAAATGTTCTTTGGATTATAAATTCCTTGCTACCTTAGCAAAATAAAAATCTCAGCAGGAAGCGCTAAAGCAACTATCCTGCAACATTTGCAAAGCTAATCCTCATAATCATCTGCATCTGCATCGGCATCAGCATCATCAGCATCAGCATCATTTATTCCCTCAATTTGCATAGCAATTTGCTCTAGGAGGGGCAGGAAGGAAGGAAGCGAGGCTCCGGCAAGGTGGTGACTCATCAGGGCTGCTGCCTCGACATTTTCTCCACTCGGGGCCCGGTGTCTCAGTGACTCGGAAGGAGGAGCTCCCCAGGAGTTGCAGTTGCAACATTTCTTTGGCGTCAACAAATTGCATTTGTCTCGGAAGCGACGGAGGCAAATTGCATGCAGCATTCTAAATAATTAAGTAAATGATCGGCAGGGATAGGGTTCTACAAGGTGTTGCCCCCGAAATCCAATTCCACGAGTCTAATGCTGGGAATAATTCTCGGTCGAGCGAAAGTAAATTAACAAAATTCACACGTAGCGGCTGAGAATAGGAAGGGAATTGGACTGGGAGAGGGAGAAATGGCAGGAGAAATAAACTACTAGAAGACTCCATAGAAACCTGCCTTCCGGCAGCCCAGACTTGCCACTAAATAAGCGAGCTTCATTCGCAATTTTTTGTGCGGCGCTCTTGTTGCCGAACTTCTGGTGTGCAGCTGGAATTTATTACACGCACGCTCACAAATCCTGGCACAAGGATACCTTGTACAGGATATACAGGTCCAGGTGGAAGCATGTCCGCCGGCATCAAGCACGTGAGGACCACGCCTCGGGCCCCTCCCCACACCTCACAGCTCCCAGCTCACGGCTCATGGACTTCCTACTACGTGTCTAATGGCTACAGATGTACTGGCGTGTCTTCGTGTCCCTCGACCGGGCCATTTGTCAACCTTAAGCCAAGCTGCTGCCACAGGCGACCACCTGCCAGTCTGTTTGCTCATTTTTTGTCTTCGACTGTTTGCCGCACAAATTATGGCCAAACATTGCTCATACGCCGCGTTGGCCGCACTCGCCTAATTGAAAACCAAACGAACGAAATTTCAGTGCAAACAGCAGTTCATTTGTTTACTCTGGGCCCTGACTGGATGCGGGGCTGCCTGTCTCGCTCCATATAACATTTACGACTCACTGGGTTGACAAATTCCCCGGCTCCTGGCTCCTGAGGAGGCAAGGACAAAAAGAGGAAAAATAAAATAAAGAGTCGGGGATTCCTAGTCAGACATCCACGAAATAGCCAGAACAGCAGAATGCCGGCAAAATGATATTCTCCAGTATGAAATGGTAAGTCACTCTTGTGCAGCATCATCATAATTCACATTTAGTCCGGGCACCCACTCCCACCCACTGCCCTGCTAGGAGCACCCCTAGGAGCAGAGCACCACACACCCAACGCAAATGGTTGATAAATGCTGTATAAATCGAGTTGAAGTCCCCGTCACTCTCATGTGTTTCCTTTCTTTTCTGCTGATGTGTGGAAAGTTGCGGAGATTAATATCTTTATGGGGCTTCGTTTCCAGTCTGGAATTTCTTGTTTCGCCATTAATTCTCATCAGGATTGCGGGAGTGGAGCGGAAAAGTACTTCGTGGTTCGAGGTTGTTCTGATTCAAATGAAACCATTAAGGAAGCTATATGACTTTGGGTTTGTGACTTGTTCTTAAAGCTTAAATATTAGTCAAGTAATTAAATAGAAGTTATAAGAAATAAGTATTATTACTAGCCACTTTTAGTTACTTACCATCTCTCAAGAGTTACCTTCCTTTAGTTAAGTTCTAATCAAATACCACAAAAGAATTATTTCTTAAGAAACCTTTAACTTAAAAATACGAAATTTATCGCCTTTTCTCTTGGAGGTTATATGTTAGAACATAGTTGCACGATCCATATGAGACCATTGTGCTAGGATTGGAAATAATATTTAACAGTAATATTTGTCCCCTTCACAATAGTTCTTTAAAAAGAGTTCATATGAATCGACCTACAATTTAGATAAAAATAATCCATAAATACTAGTAGTTTACCTCCAACTCTAACTAATCTCCAAGAGATCAACCACAAAAGATACAAGTTTATTTTGTCATAATACCCCATATCTATATACAAATGCTTTCCTGCCTCGAATGCTCAAATATTTTGCAACTGGTTTGCTCTTGGCCGGGCTCTTCACGTGGCAGGGCACTTGTAGTGCTCGTAGTGGTTGCTCCGCCATCGTCATCCATCTGCATGTAACCACACGGAGAGAGGGCCGACGAGCAGCAGACCTGCTCCTCTGGTGACTGCGCATGAAAAATGGCGACGCTTATTAAACATGCTCCAATGGACAGCAACGCATCCCGGGGAAGAGCACTAAACTGGCAGCAATTTATGCACCAGCGATGAGGTTTAAACTCTGCCATTTGATGCGAGACCCCGGGAGTGGTTAAGGGCTGGGCGAAGCCCACTAGCCCTCATTAGGGTGTGGGCTTGGGTGTGCAATAAATTAAGAGAAAAACAAGAGCGCCTGCGACAGTGGGTCACAAGCCAGACAATAGGAGCTGTCGCCGTAGCCTGACCCCGATTTCCGAGTCTTCCAGAGCTTGGCGCTTCAGAGTGGGCTTCTGGAAGGAATGTGTGCTGGACGACTACCCCTCCACTTGTTTGCTTTAAATACTTTTTAAAAACATACCTTCTGGGCTGGTCACTGCCTCCCCATGTCCTTTGCTCCGATTTCTGAAATAATTTGATGGCCTCCCCGCCATAGAGGAGGCTCTTTTTCAAAAGTGACTTCGTTGCGGCGACTACTCCTCTGTATTTGTTTAGCTCACATTTCGACTCTCTGCCCGGCAGTGGCAGACTCATTTTGCAATTTGTTTGTTTCTGCGAGCAGGCTCCTTTCATTGCACGATTTTCCTTTCCCTGTTTGGGTTTCCTTTTTTGTGATAATTGAGCTGCAGTGCCGCTCCTGCCGTTTCTGGCGCTTCTGCAGCTCCTGGCCACAAGCTGAAAAGTAAATTAACACGGAAAGAGCTGCTCTGAAACTCGACCAGCCACCTGGATGCACCATAAATGCTGCCACCATTCACCCGTGCACTCGAAGAAATAAGGAGCTTAAGCCAGGAGCTCCAAGACCCTGTCCTAGACAGTAACTTTTCATAAATCTGAAGTGGAATTTCGCTCAGTGCTTCAACTGAATGCGATATGTGTGAATGGCATTTACACACGCGGGAAGGGGATGCTGGGAGGAGGAGCCCCCGTCTGCGGTGGTTGTGTGTGCGATGGCGTATTCAAAGGGAAAAGCCAAGCGAAACAACACGCGAGCAATTAAAATGCTCAACAACAAATTGCTATCAAGTACTCAAAACTCAAAAAGGACGAGACAGGATCCCTCATGGGACTTGGGACTGGGAAGTTGCAAGTGGCGCGGGACTTATGCATATGCGTCCAGGATGCAAACATAAACAAATAAAGGGAGACTCGATTTACAGCGAAACTTGATTAAACGAGGTGGCGAGGATGCCCTTTAAAATAGAGTCCTTGGATGGTCAGGACCAAGCTCCACCCTCCACACCGTTTGCTGTCATCCTTGGACTGAAGTCGATTCGGGAATTTATGCAGGACGAACAGCTCAGATTTTATTTAGATTCACTGCGAACTGGAATTGGCGCCCCACGGTGCCGCCTCAACTCCGATCTGGCCGCTCAAAGCGGCGAAAATTTATGACTACCAACTAGGAAGCACCAAGGCCCGGGCCCGGGACCGGGACTGGCTCAAAAGCAAGACATTTCGCCGCGGGAATGCTGCCTCGTAATTGCAGGCAACACATTCTAGTATTTTCAAGCAGAGCCGGAAAACAAATAAAAATAAAAATGAAAAAGGCATAGGGAGCAGGGCACGTGACTCGCATAGATACAATTTGGAGGGTGACCTTTATCCCTATCCCCCATCTGCATAGCGCTATCCAGACCCTATTCCCTTATCGCCGCCGCTTGACTTTGTGTATCCCCCATAAAGTGCAAAAAATACTTGTAAAATGCGAATGTTTATGGCTGGGAAGGCGCGGGAAAAGAGCTCTTGGAATGGCCTTTAACTATGGATGAAATAAGTGGGGCACTGAGAGAAAACGGCTCGTACTTGGTTCCGTATTGGCACATGATGCGATAAACTAGACTTGTTCTCTACAACGACTAATGATGAAGAAGGCTTGTAACAATAAATGAATATAGGTATTAGATGCCATGATAAAATAACTAAAGTGCTTTGACAAAATGACGGGTTGTGAGTCAAACAGTGTTGTTTAACGGTCTTGACTGAGTCAGTTGTTAACCCCTAAACGGTGACTAGGGATTCATATCGCCTCTAATACTGGATCACACAGAACAACAATGTCAATGCCTCTAAATTGTTTACAATTTGTTTCTATTATTTAATTATTTCTTATTTTAAATTCCATGGTATTTTCCGTTTTTATTTGAATGTAAAACAATTGATATATTTTGTATATTTGGTTTCGTTTTATCCAATGCAATATTTATATTATAATCTATGGTACATTAAAGCTAGTCATTGTTGCCTTATTATCGTATTAGAAGTAGGTTTTTTTTACACACAGTAACGGTTAAAATTTTGTGTGTCAAATCATTTTGCAACACTGGAGGTTAACGGAGTGAAAGACCAACGAAATGTCATCGTCATTTGATAACCTTATAGTTATTGAATCATGTATTGGTATTAGGTAGAGATCTTTCTACATAAATTATTCAAAACAGCTTTATAAGAGCCCTCAAGAGTTCTCCTATTTGACCAAACTCCCCTTCACTAAAAGTCTAAATTTTCTCTCAGTGCCCTTGGGGCTGCTTCCCTCTGGCTTTCAGTTATGAACTTGTTGACGTTCCGAATCCGCTCTCCGCCGACATGCAAAAGCACTTTCGCGGAGAGTGGTCCGGGGACCGGGGCGCGGAGGAAAGTAATTTCCGGCAGAGGCAGCCATTCGGGCAGCCCGCACTGCGCGTCATTTCCGGTTTTTCGGCGCTGTTTTTTAGCAGTTGTTGCTTCTTAGACCAGACTGTTAGTTGCCCTGACCACTGGCCGTTTAAAGCCTTTGCCGCTTCTGGGCTAACGTGTGGAAAATTGGCCAAATCCGTTTGAGGCTGTGCCCTCCACCTCCCACCCCCACCCCCGCTTAATTTTGTTTTGGGGCTTTTTTCTTTGCTCATTTGGTATGCAAATGTGCGTCAATAATGGATGGCTTCTGTTATTCTGGTCTCCTCCTTCGGGCTGGTGTCGAGGAAAGAAATTGAAATTTGGGCCGCGTAGCCAATTGCCTGGCAAACGCTTGTTGTTTGCTTGTTCTTTGTTCGGCTTCCAGAGCGATTAATGCAGCAAATTGGCAGTGAAATTGCGGCTCGTTCAGGAGCCAGAGGCATCCCAGGTCCTCCGGCAGGTCCTCTGCCCCGTTCGCATGTGTTGTGTTTGGCCTTCTGTCCGTCGCACGGCGGAAGTGTTGGGTTTATCGCAGCGGAAGTGGACAGCTGCAGTGGTCAGTTGGGCCTAGATGCTGGGTCTTCCTCCTGTATCTGTCCGGCTGTTTACGATTGCCGACCTGGCGACTGGCACAGGAACAGGATAATAGCCCTGCCAGGGGCAGGACTAAACGAGTGGCATGTGGTCGCTGCCCAAACCAAGTTCGAGATGTCCTTTGGGCCGAATGTGGTCTGGAACTCGACATCCCATTGGGATTTTCGGGTAATAGGGAAATATTATTTCCTGCTCCAATTAACCCCAGACTCGGTCTGAAGCGGAGTTTCGAGCTGACCAGGCTTGAATGGAAATCAGCAGCATGCCACAGCGTTTGTGCGAGCCTTCCAGAGCTCGTCGGTTTATCAGCCAGAATTTAGAGATATTCGACTGGCAAGCAAAGTTAGTGGGTCCGGGATATATTCATACTTCTCCGCCACTCATATTTGATGACATGCAGCAACACAGTTTGCTTTCTGCCAACGCCGGGGCGGGGAGGGGGCAGAAACAAGTTGCAAACAAGCGCAAAACTTTGCCCCTCGGCGGCGGAATCCGCAGCACAACTTTTTCAACGAATGGCAACCGCCACTTGGTTTCTTTAGGACTTCTTTAATATTTATACTTTGTGTTGGATGCGATTCGGTGTTTTGTGGTGCGGAGACAACTCGAGGACTTGGCCGAAAGTTTAGAGCCTGTCGAAAGTCGGCTCTAAGCGGGGGTGTGTGGCTGCCTTATGAAGTATTCAGAAATATTCTCTCGGTGTAGCTGCCAAGGTTACAGTGTAACTGAACTGCATAGATGTGTATATTATTTACACGAGTCACATATTTGACTTTCCCTCTATGTTGGCCAAAATTGAAAAAGTTTCCGGTCTTTGTGAGGGAGCCCCTCCCCACAGTCCATGTCCCATGCCCGTGCAGCTGAAGTGTGGACTGCGTTTGGCAGCATCTTTTCCTTTATTTTTAATTGACTAACTTGGCTAAAGAGCTCTGGCCATGGGAGGGAGGTGTCGAACTTTGTCGCAAAAGTGCACCAGGAGCAGCCGAAGCAGCACACGCTCCTCCGCTCCCAAATTGAATTTTGATTGAATTTGCGAAGGCATCAGCGCCCTGTCAACGCTGCAAATTGCATTTGCACATTTTACGCACGGCTGCCGATTCTGTTGCATATTTTTGCCATTTCGCCATTCAGGCAAGCCGGCAAGGTGCGAAAAAAACGCACTCGCCTGTGAATTTGAATTATTCACGTTTATTGTAAAGCTGACACGGGACATTTTAGGATTTCCCTCCGTTTCTGGCTAAAATGTGTGGGCTGGTTTGGTTGTTACTTTTGCAAACATTAATCTTCGCAACAAAAAACCCTTAAAAGGGTTGTACTTGTTGAATTATTTCAGCCATCAAAAAGTGTAAATAGCTGCTGTGTTTTAAAGCCAAAAACAACACCCAGAGAAGTCCAATAAGCTTCCAAATGCGAATTGTTTAACTAAAAACACTGCACTCTGGGAAATTTGGACACTTTTATGGCCAAAATTAATATCTCAGGAACAATGCATGATATTGGAAGTATATATAAAATTTTAAGGTCTAAAGTATCTTTATCTAAATTAATAGTAAAGTAAAGTATTTGAAATAAAATGTGTATTCATATTTACTGGAATTATATTATATTAATCAAAATGGACTTAAACGAACTAATTTCCATCTTGTAAATCGCTATTTTTATGGAAATCTTACACAGTTTTATATAATAGTGCCTTTTTTTAATTTTTTATATAAATGAAACACAACAAACACAATATAAACCACACTTAATTTAACCTTAATTTTTTTATTAAAAAATGCTTCGAAATTTTGCCTAAAATTGGAGTTACATTCCCTTAAATGTTTTAGTAAAATTTGTTAATATACCCATCTATTAAAATTTCTTGAACGAATAATTGAAGATTGGTAGTGAATACTCTTTATTATAATGAGTCAATTTAATGGTTAAAAAATGGTTTTTGGCCAGAAAAAAGGAACATATTTCCTATGGTGCCTGGTAATATTTCCATTAAGAGCCGGCTTTTAATTTGGACCAACACAGGCCGGTCCCAATTGCATTTGAATAAACCAGCAGATTGATTCGGATTTTTGCGTCTAGACCGGAAATGAAAAGTGCTGGCTCATCCCCACTGGTGGATAACAGGTGCAGGTGGGCTTTTAATGGAGCTTCCACTCCAATAATGCCGCTCCAGTAACTCGCAGAAATGTCGTTCGAAAATGAAACGTAAACTCGCCCCAACTTGGCATAATTTAAATAATTCTCTGAGCCACAAAAAATACCGCTCAGCCCCCAGAGAAAGGAGCAAAGTCGACTTAACGAAATCCTCTTAGCAGAGATGCCGGCTTGAATTCATACCCTCGCCCCCCTGTCCTTTTTATCAAAATAGTTGGCGTTATCGGGAGCGGGACTGGCATTAGAACTGGGTTCTCTGTCATGGTCCGAGCATTTCCAATCAATTGAAATTCAATGCTCCGGAGCAGAAGGACGAGGGTGGGCTGGGCACCGGGAAGCGGAAACGGAAGTGGAACTTTGGACATGCAATTTAAATTCGATTTTACACACAAACAGGGGGGTGGACTGGCAGGAGAGGGTCAGGTTGGGCCATAGAGTTGTCGTTGCTTTTATGACGATTTCCACACACAAATGGTCTGCATTCGGCTCGGCCAGGATGTCAGGGTCAGGGGAATAGAACACTCGCAGGATAATGCCATTATTTATGGGAATCTTTGTCAACAATCGCCTTTATTCCTCGCGCTTTGTTGGATTAGAGGTTTTAGAGGTCGAACTATATGTCTATCTGCAGAACTGGACTACTTTCCCTCCTGAAGAACGACCTCTGACATTCTATCACTTTCTCTGAGAGTATCCTTTTAACGGCAATCCCTCTATTCTGCAACATTTGTTGCCAGTCGCGCTTGAATTTCAATTGAAGCCATCGTCATTAAGTCGCAGTTTTTATCCTTGGCTCGCATGCGGAATTCTAAAACAGTCCTTCCTCGTCCTGGCCTGCCCCACAATCGCATTATATCGCAAACAAGTCACGGCAACAACAATACCCCTGACATCTGCTAAGCGGATTCGGTTGCCACCTCCTGGACATTGTTGCTCCTTGGAAGGGGAATGGGGCTAGTGCCGCCTCCACAGCTTGGCCGGCCAACTATAAATAGATCAGTGGTGTCACCGCATGGCTCTTGTCACCGCCAACTGGCATCTGTCCAGGGCTCTGTCAGCCGCCAATTGGCATTCAACGCACTCCTCCCAGAGTCCTGTGGCCCGAAGCACTGATGTCCCGTGTAAATCAGGCTAATTAAATCAGAATGCGGCATTAAAAGTTTATGGCGGCGGGCACCAACAGACATTAATGTAATCATTTGCCATAAATTTGCATTTATGACGCGTCTTGCCACGTTGGCGGAGCAATTCATTTGCCGGCCAGCCAGGGCGCCTGTCACCTCGCAGGACCCAGCGGAGAGTCCGGGGCAAGGACACGACAACGATGAGGTGGCATATTAATTAAAGTGTCGCCGCTAATGAGTTAGATTACAGCGTCCAGGATGTCGGGATGCCAGGATGCCAGGATGCGCGTGTCTCGCCTTCAGTGGCTTTCATTTGGTGGCGAGCGTGCGTGTAATTGGCAATATCTGCTGGCCGGGCTTACAGCTACACGGGGAGAAATGAAGTGCTTGAAAGTTGGGAGGTAATGTCATGGAAGGTCTTCCATCTTGGACCCTTACTTAAAAAATAACTACAAGCCAAGCTAAGGAAAAAGTATTAAGCTTATGAGCTTAAAAGTCTAAGCATGTCTGAAAGTATTTCTCTCTGTGTAGCAGAGTCTATATAGAACAATATATAGCCTGGCATTTATTAAGCTCTTTATGCACGTGGCCGCTTAATGCTTCTTTGATATTTCTCGCACTTGCTGGCCCCGAACAGGTGGCTCGCAGAAAAGTATGCTACAATAAACTTCACGCTGATTAGATCCTTTCCTCCGACAAAATTAGGGCAAATGAATCACAAGCTTATATGTCCTTGTAGAATACAGAAAATGACATGCATTTTTAAAGCAAAGTACCAAGTTTTTAATAAAATTATAAACATAATTTTTAAGTATTATGCTTCGGATATTCCATCTAAAAAGTTTGGCGACCATCACGCTCTGAAATGTCTTCTCTTTGATTGAGTTGCTTCCTAGCGTGAATAATTTAAATTGAGGAAACTTTTACATTCAAAGGCAAGTCCTTGAGCATAAGCAAACATAAACAGAAGCACTCGCCTCTGGGACGGAAGTCCCAGTCCTCAGTCCAGAAGCAGAAGTATACAGCCATATATCAGAATTATTCGGCAATAACTGAGATGTCTCCTTGCGAGGACGAGCACTGCAGCTGATAAAGTACAAATAAATTCATGCATTAAAGGAAAACTTTCTCTTCCTGTCCCGCCGAGCGGAGTGGCGCATATTTCATGTCCAGGACTGGCATTATTAATACTAATTTACACACACACAGACAACACACTCGTAATCTTGTTGTGGCAGTTGGCTTTTTAAATGGCCTCTACAATCGTCGGGCCAGGGACCACAAAGGTTGCCATGGCCCTTCCCTAATGGGGAAGATTTGTCTTTTCAATTGTCAGGACCTCTGCACCCCGCTCCGCTTGTGTGTTTGCCTCATAAATGTTTTATGTGGTGATATTCGACATTTATTCGGTCGACAAATTTACACATCTGTCACCCAGGATACAGCCGGGAGAACCACTCGTCGGCTGGAATGCTTTGGTATTGATTTTCGGGAATTTAATTAAACCTTTTCGGAGGGCGGAGCACCCGATATTCCCAATAAATTTGTGTGCCAAAACCATAATCCCCGCCAGTCCGTATCGGCAGCATCGATAAATCGAAAAGTATGTGCACCGGAGCCGGGTGGAGGTGCCGTCAGGAAAGACCGGTAGCGCATCCGATGCACCACAATCCGGGCTGCAGGCCACTAAATTGTGGCAGCAACTGGCTGGCAGCCATCTGGCCAGCCACTATCTGCCTGCCAGCCTGCCCCAGGCCGGATCCTAGCTGAAGCCTTTGCCGCGCATTGTAATCCTGAGGCTGTGGCTGCGGCGGCCTGGCTGACTGATGGCCAGGAGAAGCCTTCAACGCAGGATTAAGCGCAGATGCACTTGGGAAAATATTCTATTGTTGTTTTAAGTTCTAGAGATGGTCAGTGATTAGGAGGAGGATGTCTCTTGTTTCTGAAATGCACTTTCTATCAAAAATGCTGCACACACAGTGCTACTTTGTAAAACCCAATTTCTCTGAGTACACAGACTGCAGCTGCTTTAAATGGAAAGTTTCATTAGAACACAATACCTAGTTTGGATATTCCTGGCAAAAGGCAAACAGAAAGTTTCCAGGATGCTGAAATTCATCCAAAAAAGGCGCCCGCCCGAGAGAAAGGAGAGAATTCACTTTTAATTATTTACGGCTAAACAGGGAGTTGGCCAAAGGGGGCAGGGGGAGGGAGTTGGCCAAAGGGGGCAGGGGGAGGGGAGTTGGCCAAAGGATGCAGGCGAGGAGTGCTGAGGCTGTGGGCAGGATGGCCGCAGGAGACACTTTTTATAGAACGGACGTAGAAAGTTTTTACCAAATGCCGTTTGCTTTGGCTGCCCAAACAGCTGCCCCTCAGCTTGCCCCTTAATTCATCAGGGAGGTGGGGGGTGCGGCGTGGCAAAAAGGGAAAATATTGTCGGTGTCGAAGCATTTGAGAGTTTCCAGCAGTTCCGTTGGCAATTCCATTACTTTAATGTGCCAGCCGCAAAGGAAGGAAAGGGAAAACTTTTTAAATCTTTATTTATAAAAGCTTCCGCACAGGCTGGCGGTGGGCCATGCCACTGTGTGTGTGAGCGGGGGTGTGTGTGGGTGTGCGAGTGAAAATGAAATAATTCTGACAGCCACAGCTTTGCGGCTGGCCCAAACTATGCCAGCCAAACTTGCTAAATGCCCCGACAAACTTTGCCCTCCGTGAGTGAGTTATATCCTTAGCCTAACTCGGATTAGCCCCAAGAACGTGCAAATTGTTTAGCTAATTCGTCGCCATGCTAACCTCCACCCTTTTCTTGCAGTGCATGCGCGCCTACGTGGAGTTTGAGATCTCCGAGGGGGCCTACGAGATCTCCTGCCCGGACGCCAAGTGCCCGGCCCAGGGCGCCATTTCGCTGCCCGAGATCGCCAACCTGACCACAACGAACCTGCTGAAGAAGCACCATCGCTACCGTCTGAATCGAGGTAAGCCTCCAGAGACATGCACCCTCTTTCGAACGAACTTACTAACCCCTTTCGGTCTTTGCCAGAAATCGAATTGGACAAGACGCGCACCTGGTGTCCAAGGGCTGGCTGCGAGACCATCTGCATGGTGGGGGCCCAGCCGGGACAAGCCAGCGCCATTTGCCAAATGGATGAGTCGCCGTCCACCTCGCAGAGCTACACTCCCCAGCAGGAGAGTGGAGCAGGCGGCGGCAGCGGAAGAGCCGGTGACCAGGGATCGGTGGCAGCAGTGCTCTCCATTGCTGTGCACTGCCCCTCCTGCAAGGACGAGTTCTGCGCCCTCTGCAAGAAAGCGGTAGGCCCAACTAACTATTGCATTTTGAAACAAGAGTTCTAAGCCATCCTTTTTGAATATTTCCCCCAGTATCATCCGAACATTAGCTGCGACGAGTTCGGCCGCCGGCTGATTGCCGATGGCCAGGACGACATTGGAATCCCATTCGACAACGAGCTCATCAAGTGCTGCCCCATGTGCGCGGTGCCCATCGAGAAGGACGAGGGCTGTGCCCAGATGATGTGCAAGCGGTGCAAGCACGTCTTCTGCTGGTACTGCCTGGCCAGCTTGGATGTGAGTTCGCGAATATTTTACCAAAAATGTAGATGACTAATTCTTTTTATGTTTCAGGACGATTTCCTGTTGCGCCACTACGACAAGGGTCCTTGCAAGAACAAGCTGGGCCACTCGCGGGCCTCCGTGGTGTGGCATCGCGCCCAGGTGATCGGGATCTTCGCCGGCTTCGGCATCCTGCTGCTGGTGGCCTCGCCCCTGCTGCTCCTGGCCGCGCCGTGCATCATCTGCTGCAAGTGCCGGGGCTGCAGCGGCTCCAAGATCGACGAGGTGGACGGCGACCTGGAGGAGGAAGTTACGGCCTTGCAGGGCTAGGAGTGGACCTTCGGGACACACCCTCTTTTAAGGACGACACTAGGCTAGACAGCTGCAGCCTGTAAATGCAGCTGCTGTAATTACTGGTAGAATCTATTGTTACCGCTGACGACGACAGCAGCTTACGTACATTGATTTTAGTTATTATTATTATAATTGTGTATGTGTTAACTAAATTGTGATATTTACAGTGGTTCAATTTCCAATTGAATCGACAAATTTGTTGAGAACCTATACAAAAACCAGACGCCTTCGATTCTGTTTAGGTTCGGTCTCTGCATATATTCTTTCCTCCACCCCTATATAGATATATACGAGATATATATATACATTAACGAGAGTAACGATATATTCGACTAATTCAATCTGTGTAAAATCGATTAGGTCATCTTTTTAGCCCGTAAGCTAGTCTAAATATATTAGGTGTACGCCTTGTATTCAACCGTGCTTTTATATCGCACCCCACCCACAACCACACTCACCACAATCTTTCTCTCAAGTATTACACACGCAACTAACAGGTCCGGGACGAGTCCTGGCCCCTCGATCAACTGCTTGGCAATGCTTTTATCTACACACCAGCATACACCTTCGAGTACACCTGCACCTATAGTGGGGTACACGACGTTGTCACTACTACTGTTTATTGAATGTATTTAATGTAAATGTTAATAAGCAGCTAAAACAAATGTAACACAAGCCGAAGCTCCTTCCCGCGAAGGCTGCTACTGGGTTTGATTAATGTAAATTATTGAATTATTTAATGAATACACTCAAAACATATATCAAAATACGTATGTCATAAAAATACGTGTACATTTAAAGAAACATATTTAAACTCTACTCTTAATGTGAACAACTACCGCGTATGCTGTTTGAAATAAAAATGTTAAAAGAATGTTTCATGCGATTTTACTACCAACTACGAACATTTTTAAATGGAAAAATGGCTTATAAGGCAAAATAACTGCAGAATTGCACTTGTTTTAAATTTGTAACAGCAGTTTCAAATTCAAACTAGCCGCCAAACAATAGCAAATTTTTCAACACCGACCATCGGCAGCGCTGCCGGACTTTATATGGGTGACTGTTATGACCAGGCTGGTAGCGCCGCCCGCCCCCTTTTTAGTGTTTGAAAGCGCGGAAACTGTTATCGACAATCGTTTGTTTTGTTTTCTTGCCGGCGGCTTTATTTTGGTTTTTGGCAGACAGAATATAAATAAAGCCAACTGCCATGGATGACCAGGCCTGCCCGCGGTGCAAGACCACCAAGTACCGCAACCCATCGCTAAAGTTGATGGTCAACGTTTGCGGACACACCCTTTGCGAATCTTGTGTAGATTTGCTCTTCCTCAAAGGATCGGGCGCCTGCCCGGAGTGCATGGTGCCCCTGCGGCGAAACAACTTCCGCGTGCAGCTCTTCGAGGATCCCATGGTGGAGAAGGAGGTGGACATAAGGCGGCGGATACTACGCGACTACAACAAGCGCGAGGAAGACTTTGCCACGCTGGAGGAGTACAACGACTATCTGGAAGAGATCGAGAACATCGTGTTCAACCTGTGCAACAACATCGATATCTTTGAGACGAACAAGCGCATTGAGGCCTACAAGCGGGACAACCGCGAAGTAATCCAGCGCAACAAGACGCGTGTCGGACGCGATGAGTACGCCTTGGAGGAGATGCTCGAGATGGAACGCGTGCAGGAGGAGTCCCGGAAGAAGGAACTCGAGGAGCTGGAGATCGAACACAAGAAAAAGAAGGCCCGCGACAAGCAGGCTCTCATCGAAGAGCTCATGCACAGCGGCAAAGACGCCGCCCAGATCGTCAACGAGTTTGCCGAAAAGGCGGAGAAACAACGCGAGGAGGAGAAGCAACTGCCACCGCCCAAGCCAGCTACAGGGTTCTCCACGGGCATCAAGTTCGGACAGACTGCCGATCCTTCGCTGCTGCCCGTTCCCAAGTCTGAGGAGGGACCGCTGTTCGTCTATGAGCCGTTATTGGTCTTGACCGAAGGACCTGCGCCCCCGCCGCTTCCTGAAATCGAGGCCAAGGGCTACATACAGCATATTCGCGCAGAGACGCCGCAGGAGAACGCCGGCGGCTTTACTTCTACCATCGCTTGCGAGCGGGCCCTCCAGGAAGCCCTGCAAGGACTCTACTACACGCCCATGGCGGGACTGTCGCTGCTCAATTAGATAAGCAAGAGCAGGAAACAGAGCACATAACGCTTACTTTGTTGAACAAATGTGTCCTATACGAATCCATTCAGTTAACTCTACTACTTAATTAACCTATTATAATGAAATAAAATACCGTTTATATGAGACACGTTTTGCGCTTGACCCATCAAACAAGGCAGTTGTGCGAGTTCAACTTGCACGCCTCGTTTCTAGTTCATTGGGCCATCATTCATCATCATTTGGAGGGCCTTGGGTTTAAACTTTAAAGAGTACAATGGTCAGGCGTTGCTTGATTACAGACTGTGTTTATTTTTTAAATACTTTTAACAGTAAATAATTATAGGCATAGTACATACCGTATGCTAGATAAACATACAATGGATTTTATCGGGCTCTTTATACAGTACACAGAGTTATAGTTAAATTATATGGTACTTTGGACGAGTAGCTCGCCGCTTTCTAATTACTACTTGCACAGTAAGAGGTAAATATGTTCTGCGCTCGTGCCAGATGCGAGATTTGGCCACAGATGGATTATCCTAGCCAAGTACATATGAACTGGGCAACTTAAGGCCTATGGGTGATCGATGGGGGAAGATTACAGAGTGCGGGACAGATGACAATGAGTGCTTTAATACAGTTCAAAACTATGCCTTCATATATAGATGATCAATATACACTATTAACATAAACTCGGGTGGATCACGCTTCTCGAGCCGGAGTCGCTTGCTCATGGAATGTGGAAGCAGCGGCTGGCGGAAAGTACCTTAGCCAGGACTAACAGTGGTGGCCGATAGCGATAGCGCCTAATGGTAGGTAGCATAACGTTTAATTTAGACATAAATTTGGTCTTAACAATCTAATTAAAATGTTAACATTTAAATATAGTTTTTCGCACACGCCTTGGATGATTGAACATACAGCTAGTATTAGAAATGGCTGCGGGCCTTGCAACCACATGCTAGTGCCCGGCGGAGCTATGATTGTTTGCGATACACTACTGATAGTTTCTTTGTTGACATGATTTGCTTCGCTGCAACGGCAGCGGGTTGCATCCGCATCCGAGTTCACTTGGGTTTGAAATTGGGCGTTGGCGCCCTGAGAACCATCCATTGCATCGTAATCCTGATGCATTGGCGTTGGCTCTCTACTTGTTCTCCTTCTGTGTTTTAATTGGTGTACGAATACGTGTGGGTGTGTATTTGGATGCGCAAAGCAAAAATCAGCAGGCAGTAGTCATAAATTGCACGTCCAACTAAACAGAGTCGTCTGCAATAAACAAAAGAATATGAATTTGTTTGTTTTCGGAGAGTGCAGAAAAAATCACGCATACGCACCGTGATACCACCATTTAGTCTTTTTGGGATTTTTATTGCAGGTCTTTACGTAGAGCGTGTTATCCGGCGGACGCTTCTTCTCGCGACAGCTGCTCAACATGGAGGCTATGCTAAGGCACACCGACTGCACCGACAGCGCCGGCGACCAGTCCTCGGTCAGAATGGATAGGCAGATGTGTCCATTGCTATACACATGGGGATGCACTGGTATGTTGCTGCCAATGAAGGTCACCTTAATATCGAAAGAAAGAAAGAGTTGGATGTTTAAACAAGCACTGAGGGCGGCCTCCTTTGTTGCACTCACCTCGGGCGAATCGAAGGGATATTTGTTGTTGAATTTGAACAGCAGCTGGAAGTCCTCGCCCTCGTAAAGGGTGCCCTCGAAACCTTTAATATTTATTTTCCATCTGTAATCGAGAGGCACCAAAGAGACTGATGAGCACAATTGCAGGCATTGTTTTCGGAATGTTTTATTTTATTATTTTTTGCATTTTGCGAATAAGCGCGCTTAATGTAAACCAGTTTCGGTTTCAGTTTTCGCTGAACTTGGCCCACTCTACTCACTCGGATAAATTTTGCTGTACGCTCTCAGTGTCAACGGTGACGCCCGGTGGCGGCTCCTTGATCAGGGACATCAACTCTTTGTGCAGCCGGCGCTGTGGGTGGGGAACAAAAAGGGAGAGCTCAAATTAGTGAATGACTTGGCATGTCGGGAGTATCTTATCTTAGGACCAACACAAAGCCGGGCCAAATGGGCCTTTTGTTTTTCGCTTTTCTCTTTGGAGTGCTTAAATATTATTTTTTCCGCCCATCTTATCGGCTCGCCATTTCTCCTTTGGCTTACAAGCGCCAATATACTCTACATGAAGAGTACATAATGCCGCAAATACATACAGACAGTCCCCGATAAGATAAAACCAAATGTCACTGAAATTTATAGAACTGTCGATTGTGTTCCGTCTTTCGGTTCTCCTTCTCCCCCGCGTATCGCTTGGGGGACATTGTGCCCCCGTGCCTCACAAAAAACAATGAGAGTTCTCCCGAACACTCAACTAAGCTGGTGATTAAAGGACGACCACAAAAGATTCATCAGATATGATTTGATAAGTCAGACTACCCCCCGCGTATTACTGCTTGGACAAGTTCAGCATGACCGATCTAATACTTGGCCAAAGTTCAGTGGGTTCCCACAGATTCGCTCTAGGTTACTTGCCTCCCATCGACAGTTGTCCAGCTGGAGGGGTTTTCCGCACTTGGAGACCGGTGGCGTTTTGGGCTCCTTCGGCTCGGTTATGATCTCCGACTTGGGGATCTTGTCTTTGGACTTTTTGAACAGCTTCAGCATTTTCGGAGAAGTCACAGTTACTGGCACTAACTCAGAGTTCAATTATGTCACTCGGCACTGTCACTTTGTTTGTAGCACAAATGATTCAAAGGCAAATGTTACTAGATGGCTGCGAAAACCTAAAGTCTGTGAGTTATTTATTTTTCAACACTTTTCCTCAGTATGCTACTGCTTCTCCCAAGGACCGGGGCGGTGACTAGAAGGGGCGTGGCAGGCACATCACTTATTCGCGAGCTGGTAGCTGCTCTTGCGCCAACGTTCGTGGGACGACTGCAGGAAAGCGCCGAGAAATTTGTGGGAGAGACTACTGCCGCGGCCGGGTGAGCCAAGTGGCGCAGCGGCGAAGTGACGAAGCCCGACGTCGCGACGTGTTTTGGTGTGCGTAGCCCGCCGACGGGGCTGCACTCGCCCCCACCCCTGCCGCACCACCCCCTCGGCCGTCCTGCCAAATACACATTTTGCACTATCGAAAAATGAGAAGTGCAACAGCCCAAACTAGTTTGTAAAACGGGCAATTGGCTCACAGCTGGTAGCTGGTTTGGGCTTGAACTCGGCTCCGACTGGGAGCCATCACGAGATGTGGGCTCTCCGCCGTCGCCCCGGCTCGGGGAGCTGTGGGTAACATCGCTTATCGGGCCACAGCCCTGGCACTCAGCCATTACCTGATAAGCAGGGCGATTAGATTGCGGCGATAGCCATGCAGATACGCACTGGTACCTACATACTCATCCCAGCACCGTGCAAAAAAGTGTAAACACCAAACAATCGAAGTTTGTCAACAGGTTCTAGGTATAAATTTCCTTTTAGGAAACTTTAAGAGATAAATATATGAGTTTTGTCTTTTAATTAAAAACTATATGACACTCGTGCCAAGATGTGGGCTTTGCCTGCTGATGTTTCAACAACAATTCCATCAATCTTTTCCCACAGTGCACAGCTTTCAGCACAAAAGGAAAGCAAGTGGTCAAGGGGCTCTGGGAAGCCTACGTCAATGGATCATGCATTTCAATTGATGCCACAATGGGATCTTTCGATGAAATGAAGACCGACGACCCTTGATTAAAGCCAATAAAGCAGTGTCCCAGATGATCGATTATGTAAGTCCCAGACAGAAAAACTGGTCTAGTAAGAGCGCCACTAGATATATAGTTGGTATAGCTGGTAAACAGACAGTGAGTAATGTGTGTTGTGGTTCCCAAATGCCCAGATTCCGAAGTGGGCCAGGCCATTTAACAAACTGCCAGCTCTGCGGGGGTTACATGCGTTTGTTTTAGACTCTATGAAGTGCGGGGAGCCAAACAAAAGCTGCTCGAATCAGCCAGAACGACCGAGACCGAGAGCAATAAATAAATAAAATGCAATCGAATGCCAAAGTCTGCGAGGAGAAGTTATAGGGAATTTTATGGCACCAGCCTAGAGGCCAACAATGGCCCGGCCAACTCTTCGCCAATAAAGCCCAACAGCCGCAGCGCAAAGTGTAAACAAATAAACCAGCACCAGCACCACCCAGGCTGACAGACTGATGGGCGGGCCTGGGGGGGATGGCTGCTTGTTTTTGTTATTCTTTTTTTAATTTCCGAGAATATTTTTTGAGTAAACAGATCCAGAGGTGGCTGATGAAAAAGCGTGCCAAAGCCGAAATACCTTGTGGCTGATAAACGCTTCAGCTTGTGGCTCTTGGCATCTGATAAACCCACAAATTTCTCGGCCAAGAGGGTGAAGGACGATTAGCGTCGATATAAACAGGTGAAATGGGGGCGGACGTGAATCACGGTTTGGAAATTGTATTTGCTGGCCAACCTTCGACTCTGAATCATGCCAGGCCAAAGCAAACAAATCAAGCTACCCGCCGAAAGCCCCACTCTGGCCAAATTATGCAACGGCGAGGCCCAGGCCCAGACCCAGACCCAGCCCCCAAAGCCATATAAAGCGATTTCCTGAACCGGAGAAATGCTAAGCGCATTACAAGGAAAAACAACGGCCACAAGCGGAAGAACACCAAGAGGGGCGGGCCGTTGATTATGTGTGCACTGTAGCCTTAAACTTGCCAAATAAGCAACGTGTGCCCTTCGCCGGCGTGGCCGGAATCGATACACCATCCCCTACGTCATCAGTTCGTTACCCAGTCAGTAGTGACGTCAGAGATCGTGCTTACTGCCGCTGATTAAAATAAGAACGAAAACCTGATGCGCCAGTTTGGGGTTTATCATCTGGGCAGGTAGCAGCAGCGGTATGTGTCACGTTCGCGGCGGATGAGCAACAAGTTCCAGGCCGCTTCCAGAGCATCGTCTTCTTGGACTGATTGGCTGATACAGACACTACGAGTGTGTTCTGTTTTAATCAAGTCGCAGCGCAATCCATCGAACCGAGGACGTGCTGCTGCCGCTCACACGTGAAAGGAGCGTGCAATTACAATGGCATGTCAGAGAGGCAATATTTAATTAAACTTCAATGGAACATGTCGCCGTTTACGAGCGAAATCAATATAAAAGATTGGAAGGCGGCGGAGGAAATCAGAAGGCACGGCCTCAACTTATGCAAATCTAGATAAACTAATAAAATCTTCTACAAACTAGTTTGGCTTTTAACGGGTGATGGAATGATATGCCATAGAATAAGCTAATGAATTTTTAAAAACAACATTGATATGGACGATTAGGCAAAATGTAGTAGCATAGTATAGGAGCCGCCTCTCAACGCAAATATAATTGCGCAGGTACTCGTTTAGGAATACCTATTGTCAGCGAAATCTCAACGATCACGTTCCACAGGTCACCAAGTACGATAACCCCATTGCGCCTAGTTTGGCGACAATATAAAGGGAACACGAGCTCGTGTCGGCAAACAGAGATGGATTGCACCCATATGGGTGTAAAAAGCTGCTATTAACGCTTAAACTCCCCTTTGATTGCCTTCTGATGCACGTGGGAGGGTCTCGGAAGGCAAATCACTTCCTTATGGCCACACACTGTTTTGTGGTGGCAGACTCTTTGTGATCGACGCGCAGCATGTGCCCATGCATATTTCATGATGCCTGGGACCAGCGCCACTGTCAACTAGATGTTTTTAGACTGGTTCTCGTCGCGCGTATTTATAGAGCCACCGCCGCCCATCCCTTCCTGCGCCACCGCGGCCTGGGAGCGCCGGCCAATTAATATGTGGAGCGCGTGCCAAAATTCGCCAAGAGGCGGCCCAGAGGAACCCTGGGAAAAGCAGACTGACGGTGATCAATGTTTGGTTTCGGCAATGCTGAACCTGCACAATTAGAGTCTCGGATTATGTATTAATTTTCGCGGATTCGGCGGCGCGGCGCGTGCGAATTCGCGTGGCATCGAGAACTGAATGAGAGGTCGGTCGCCGGCGATGAGCTTCTATTTTCAGAGGTTCGGTGAGTGAGCGATATAAAAGAGATACGGGTGGAGGTATGTATTGAAGTATCTCTGCCAGAGAGAGCAAGAGTGGCCCGCCAGCTAGGATGGATTGTTCGCCTGCCCCTGCATTGTTTACTTGGCATAAACAAGGTGCAATGGATGCCGTGTAAACAATTACCAATCGGTCGCGCGGAAGAGGCCCCTGGTAAGTGCATCTCAGACCTGTCGTGGGTGGCAATTAGCAGCTCGGAACCGATGACCTCCAGGTCCGGCGCCGCCACAAAGAAGCGCCTCTTTCAGCTGCATTATATAATAAATATCAGCTCTCAAGGAAGCCGAGCTGGACTTTCTTATCGGAAAGCTGCGTCAGAGACGCGCTTGCTGAAACGATAAGATGGCGTTGAACCACGCCAGGCCAGCCCAGCCAGACCAGACAAGGCGGAAGAGAAACGGTGAAAGATCGCAGATCGCAAACATTGGCACAGCTGTCCCGCCCCCTGTGTAAGCCCCACCCTGCACCCTCCTCCCCATGAAACCCAATAAGCCAGCCCCCAGCTCCTCACCTCACTGGGCGACATCGATGACATGCTGCTCCTGGGAAGCTCCGTGCTGACGTCGATGCGGCTCCTGCTCCGTTTTTGTCCGGTCCTGCCAGTAGCTTCTCTTGCGAGGGCGTTATCGTTGCTGATTGTGTACGTGGGGGGATAGGGGATTATGTTGTTAAGCAGTGGCAAATGTTATTAGAAAAATAAATATCGTCGAGAGAGCCGACAGTGTGACCCTCTAAGAAGGCAGTGTTGCGAAACGGCTACTCACCAACTGCGCACGAAAATACCGCACTTGCCCCGAGCAGCTGATCTGTTGGTTCGGATTTTGCAATAACCGCAGGACACTAAAAATTTTATTTTTGTACTGAAATATATTGACAAAATTAGTGCCTATCCGACTTATCTGTCTCGTTTGACAAGGTGTTTTTCCGAATGAACATAGCCAACTGTTGAAGTGAAACTAGATAATAAAAATCGATTGATTTTTAACCAAAAGAGGACTTTTGCAAAATTATTTTAATTTAAAATTAAAATTAAGAGCAATACTATAGAATTTAAACCTTAAACAGTAGATCTTGTTAAAACATTTTTGTGCTGTTTTCTTTGTTTTGATTCCTATTGGAAGTTTTTGAAATTGAACGGTCACATTCCAGTCTTGAAACAGCTGATTGCTTCTTATCAATCCTGATAGTCAAAATCAAAAAAAAGCCTAATTATATTACATATGTTCTTAGAGTATATTGTTATGCATAGCACACTAATACAAGACCAAGCAGTTTTTACTTTACCACCTTAGATTACGCCGGTATCAAGACACCATGCGAGAGGAGAGAAGCGAAACCGGTGATAAGCTGCAGCGAGGTACTATCTAGAAGGCACCTTTAAAACCGAGCGCTGCAGTTCTTCGCTCTCAGTACCACTCCGGCCTCGTTTGGATTACGACTGGAAAATTACCTTGAGAACAACAGGTCCATAATGCATTTCGGCGTATTGGGAAGTGGCATCATTGGCCTAACCACAGCCCTAGAGCTGCAAAAGGAGTTTCCCACCGCAAGGGTATCTGTGATAGCAGATCGGTTCAATGAGGACACCGTGAGCTATGTGGCTGCGGGTATCTTCCGGCCGGGCACTAGCTTCATGGGCCCCACCCAGGAAATTACGCAGTAAGCATCGCTTGGAGATTGATCTCATATTTCGTGGTCCGTAAAACTAAATTCCTCTTTGCAGACAGTGGATGACAGATGCCTTCAACTACTGGGACGACCTCCGTCGCTCAAAGGAAGCTCCGTTGGCAGGCGTGTGCCAGCTTTCCGGCTACATCTACTCCCGTACTTCCCCCTCAATCGTGCGGGTAAGCAATAGTTGCCTAGCAAGACCTAATCAGTGATTCTTATCTCTGGCAGCTTAATTCGATTAATTGAACGACTTTTGTTTACTGCTTCAGAATCACTTTATTGAGAAGCTGTTGCCCGTTTACCGACGAGCCACGGAGGAAGAGCTTAAGCTGTGCCAGGGCGGCTGGAAGTACGGGTCCTTCTTCACCACCTGCCTAACGGAGAGTCGACTCTTCCTGCCGTATGCCACTCAAAAGTGAGTTGATAACTCGGTTTACTTTATTTTATTTAAATTTTATTTTGCTTTTTCGTCGCAGGTTCCTTGAAAACGGAGGTGAAGTAGTCCGTCAGCATGTAAGCAACTTTTTTGAGGTGCCCAAAGGCTACGAAGTCCTGCTCAACTGTACTGGTATGGGCGCCAAGGAACTGTGTAGCGACCAGCATCTGGTGCCCATTCGTGGTCAGGTGCTAAAGGTGCGGGCGCCGTGGGTGAAGACCGCCTTCTATGGAGACTATGACACATATGTTCTGCCCGGCTTCGAGACGGTCACCCTGGGCGGATGTCGGCAATTCGATAGCTATAATACAGAATGGTGCAAGTACGATAGCATGGCTATCCGGGAGCGTTGCTATGACCTTCTGCCCAGCCTGCGAAAGGCGGAGATTGTTCGAGAGTGCGTTGGCTTACGTCCTCACCGTTCGGTGGTCCGCGTGGAGCCGGAGTTGCTTACAAACTCGGAGGGGCGGCGCCTCAAGGTGGTTCACAACTATGGACACGGCGGCTACGGCGTGACCACTGCGCCCGGCACGGCCAAATACGCCGTGGGCTTGGTTCGCGACCTCCTAGCCGGGAATAGCAAGCTGTAGAGGTGATAAATCAATTATTAAATCAATTATAAATCAAAATTGTTGGCCATTAAATTTTGTTATACCCGTATGAGTTGGATCTTTGCCCCTCTCTTGCCTTTGGTATATGGGATGTACTTAAACGATTTGCCGAGATTACTTATCGGATGTTTATGTCCTTGCCTTTATGAGCTTCGAGGTGATTTCAAACTGCGCGCCTTGGGAGTGTTGGAAAACGCCTGGACAAAAGCAGTGCGCATGTCCTGGCCATGAATGGAAAGCTCGACGGGGACTCGCCGCGAAAGCTACGCCCACACTCGTTTTTTGAACAGGCAACCCAGGCACGGGGACCCCATCGATTTTCACCAGCAGAAGCAGCAGCAGCAGCAGAAGTTAGCAGGGAACTGTGTGGGCAGTCAGTCAGGTTGAAACAGTTAAATTATGAAAACGTATACAAAACTTGCCCGTTAACTTCGCCGCAGCAGCCAATTCGCCGCCCGAGGAAAAATTCTGTGTGTGTCCTTTGGAGTCGACGTGTCGAAGCGAACGAACGGTGAAAAAAGAGGTGAAACAGTTGCAGGCGTCGCATTGCATCCGCTGAATAATTGAGACACACACCAGGCACTCACACATTGGACAGCCAAGCGGGACGAGCGGGGGCGTGAATAATTGATTGGGTAATCGTAAACAAAAGGCAGCGCGGCGTATGCCAGTCCAGTGCCAAGGCTGATTCGAGTCGAAAGGAGCTGCTTTCTTTGCGATTATCGATTGGTGTGTATGTGTATGTGTGCGGGCAACAACAACAGAGCGCCCACACTTCCTTGAGGGGATTCGCCCACGTCAACAACAGCAGGATCTTTGGACAGGAGAGCCACACCAAAGGATCCGCAACTGCAACAACAGCAGGAATAGCGCAGAAGAACCACACAAACCTCAAGACAGAGTAAGTGCATCTGACACAATAAGTATGCGCCATGAGTGACCAAAAGCTGGGAGTTGTGGGTCCTCTTCACTTACATGTGTATGTAGCTGAGTTCCATGTAGCCTTCGTGTGGTATGCCTTTGGCATATGCGGGTGGTTTAGCTGTTTAATTTATTCCTGTTTACTGGTTTGTGATATAGAAACCATACAGATAGCAAATATTTACGCAGAACACACTGCTTTTTTCAGGTCATTGTGGATTTGTAGTTGTATCTATCGAAGCTTTTCATATAGAACCTTGTAGGAGCACTATAGTTTCATTTGTGGTGACCTCCTCGACTGTTAAAAGTGCAATCAAAGCCAAGTAATGACCCCCAATCGGGTCGAAGGATCTCCTCGCGAAAAATTTCCTCCCACGGAAACCATTAGTCCCGAAATTGAGCCCAGCTCTCGGCCAATATTGGGTTTCTTATCAATAATTAAACTAGCCCGCAGCTGCTGCCCGCTCAACAGCTGCTTAATCATTGGAAATTTGAAACATGAAAGAGCAGTAACCAGGGGGAGCTGGGGGAGCGTGGAGAGCCACCCCCACACAGCGGGAAAACAACAGAAAAAAATCGATAATTACACGCAGGCGAGCAGATAAAAACACTTCCCCCGCCGCCTCTGATAAGAGTCGGGTGCTTATTGACTCGGGCCCGTCAGTTGTCAGTGGCAGGGCGTCCTGGCTGCCCTCCCCGAGATTCCTGAGCCTGCACAGAATCCCAGCCACCCAGCCCGGTCCAGTGGCAGCTCCTTGGGCTTCCTCAGGACTGCCTTACGCCATGGCAGGCAAAAGCCTTGACGATGTCGTTCATCAGCAATCTGACAGCATTTCGCTGCTGCGCAACTTTTGATTTGCTGGAACGGGTGGCGGAAGCTGGAGTTGCCTATACACACAAATTATCGACACAATGTCGCTGGTTTGCATATGGAAAGCAAGCGACCCAGCAAGTCGCTAGTTGGTAGTTGGGTTGGCAGACCGAGAACGGCAAACAGTAAGCCGAGACCGTTGTCACTTTGGCCAAGTCAAGGCTGAAAGTTTTCAAGGCCGCACAACAACCCTCCACCTCCTGCTCTCGTCCCGCTCCCAGGCAGCAGTTTCTCTTTGAGCTTTCCCAGTGACGTGACAGCCATGGATAATCAAGTAGGGAGGATAGCGCCCACCCCATCCTAGCCACCATATCCCATCCCTTTCGGGTCACAAGTCAAAAGGGCTGGGTTATGCTTCAGAAAATATAAACGCAACTTGTTTAATCCACGCGCACGCGATTCAATTAGTTTCCTGCATGGAGAGCAGCAGCTGGCCCCCATTCGGCCTTGACTAGACTGCTCCATGTCCACTTTCAGTTCCCCTTGGAGAGCTCCTATTCTGCGTGCAGCTAGGACAACTAATGGAGTGTCTTTGGCATCCCGGGCTAGGGCGGGAGGCAGTCCTATTCGCAGAGTTCAATGCGTAGTCCGATGTTGACGCCATCGCCAACGCCACAAATGGCATCGGTCTTGCAGCCGTTCTGGCTGGCGTTCACCCCCAAGCCCATGCCCACGCCCGGTCCTCGTGCCTCCCTGCCCATCAGCTCCTCCGGAGAGTCCAGCTGGAGGCCGCCTTTACCGGGCAAGGATTTGGCTTCGTTGCCTCCGCTATAAATCACAATTCCAGGCGGTCGATGGTGCATCTGCGGCGGCACGGAAGGAGCCATGCTTACCATGTTCTGTGGCTGTTCCTGTTCCTTGATTTGCGGCATATCCTTTCGCATCAATGTGGTCATACAGAGGCTAGTGTTGCTGCTGCTCGTAATGATGGTAGTAGTGTCGATGGTCTCCACCAGCTGGCCCTCGTCCTCGGAAGCGATGGCGATGGCAGCCGCCTCCCGTTCCCGCTGTAGACGCCGCTCCCGCTCCAGAAGCTCCTGTCGCTCTTGCTCCTGTTCCTCCTGAGCCTGCTGCTGGCAGAGCTCCACGTGCAGACGGGCCAATTGGGCGGCATCGTAGGGACAGAAGCAGTTCAGGTTGACCACCCGGTTTCCCATGTGCTGGACTGGGCGGCAGTTACGGGTTATGGGCGATATTCCATCCGAGCCCAGCAGCAGGCGGAAGTGGCGAAGCTGAAAGTCGCTGATGGCCAGGGATTCTGGGAAGATGAACCATTCGGTGCCCTGGTAGCAAGGCGGGTGGGTAAGAGAGCCACCGTAGGAGTAGAATCCTGTGCGGAAAGCGTACATCAAATAGGAGAGTGGGAAGGGCGGGATCTGCACCCGCTTTCCCGGTTGCTGCACCAGGCGCAGATTCTGGACCAGAGGGTCCAGGAACGGATTGTGGGCCGACAGCTCGAATACATATCCAATCATCAGGAGGTCGTAGCTGCTGGTGCATGCCCGGGGCACTCCGGATCCCGCCCTGTGCATCACCTGCATTTCCAGCGGGAACTTGCGGTGGTTGATAGTGTGCTCGGATCCCTCGCTGTTGCACCAGCCCCAGTGGAAGCGCAGCTCCAGAAAGGTGTAGCTGGCCAGGAGATCGGCTCCACTGATGGTCGGAGCATTGCCATGGAACTGGGCACGCAGCACTAGGGTCTGTCCAGTATTCTCCAGCTGGATGCTGGCCGGTAGGTCGTCGTAGTGGTTCCAGTTGAGCAGCTCCCGGATGGCCAGGCGCTGGATCTGGCTCTCGTCTATGTTCACCGGGCTCTGGAAGGACGGCTCTTGCTCCAGGATCTGGCAGCCAGGTCCTGCCGACCTGCCCATCCAGGTGTGTGGTCCATGATCCATGTCGTAGCCATAGCTCATAGATAGAGAATCAGAGCGGGAACTCATCCCACAAGTGAAGCGGAATGGAGCCTTCATCCAAAGCACCATTCGCTGGTAGCCCTCCCTGAGCGCCTCCTGATCAGCCTGGCATGCCACGCCCACAGCCAGACAAAATATAGTAGTGACCAGCGGATGCTGGAGCACTAGACCTAGGACTTGGGTCACCACCAGCCAGATAAGCTGGGCCAGTAGGGCCAGTACAGTTCCGAGTGTGGTGTCGAACATCTTTCTTGTGATCTCGGAATCGCGGATCAGGATCCAAGGAACATGGACAGAAACGGAATGAAAAGGTAGAAACGTACCAAAAACAAACTCGATCAATGCAACGTTGCGCTCCCTTTAAATTTTCCGCTTATTTTTTTCGGTTTCCGAATCGAAGTCTATCACTGTTACGCAGGCGAATGTGTTTATGTGAATGGGGTCTAACGAGTTCTCCGTTCATGGATACGAGTTGACATTGGGGGCAAGGCACCTTGTTTAACTTTAAATATCACTAGGAAATATTGTTACCCAGAAAGCACATCTTAAACATTTGATTGCTTGTTTTGTTGTTGAATCGGAATTATGGAACAAAATATAATAGTTCTTTACCTTGTAAAGATTTTACATCATATGAACTATATTCAGCCAGAATAGGCTATAATACAAATTATTAAAATGAAATTAAAATAATATATTTAGAATTTTAAAGATTGCATTTTAATAACTTATACTGTACCTTACTAATCCTTGATTTTTTCATACATATATTTTCAACAGAAAAAAAACCGTAGACAGATATAATGGCTAGTGGTGGAGATCCAAAGTGGCAAAAGGATGCTGCCGACCAGAACTTCGACTACATGTTCAAGCTGCTCATCATTGGAAACTCCAGCGTGGGCAAGACCAGCTTCCTCTTCCGCTACGCCGACGATAGCTTCACATCCGCCTTCGTCTCCACGGTGGGCATTGACTTCAAGGTGAAGACCGTCTTTCGGCATGACAAGCGCGTGAAGCTCCAGATCTGGGTGAGTGCTCACACAAAATGTAGCCTACTTTTATGGGGCGTTTCAGGTGTGGGACCGACAATCGCTGTTTGACCCCGATTAGTTTTATTAGGTTGGCTGTGGGGCGATGATTCAATTCATCCTACGGAGGGCACTAAACCAGAAGCCTGAGTCATTGATTTATTGATTGGCCAGTGCAGGTGAGCGCACTCTGGAGCACTTTGGCAGCTCAAGCAACGTGGCTGTTGGTCCCGATAAGAGTCTTTATATTTTCCTTGTTAAAATTGCATTTATGGTTTGCAACTAAAACGGATGGTTCGATTCTTTCAGGACACGGCTGGGCAGGAGCGGTACCGCACCATCACCACAGCCTACTACCGCGGGGCCATGGGCTTCATCCTGATGTATGATGTCACCAACGAGGACAGTTTCAACTCAGTGCAGGATTGGTGAGAGCTTGGGGGGAACACCTTGATGGTCTCTTCACTAACTTAAAATCGCTTTTCCAGGGTCACACAAATCAAGACTTACTCCTGGGACAACGCCCAGGTGATCCTGGTGGGAAACAAGTGCGACATGGAGGACCAGCGAGTAATTAGCTTCGAGCGTGGCCGTCAACTAGCCGACCAACTGGGAGTAGAGTTCTTCGAGACATCCGCCAAGGAGAACGTCAATGTCAAGGTAAGTATCTGGAGAGTTGCCAAGAGGTCCTGGAGTAATGTGGCCCCTTTTCAGGCTGTGTTCGAGCGGCTGGTGGACATCATCTGCGACAAGATGTCCGAGAGCCTGGACGCCGATCCAACGTTAGTGGGCGGGGCCCAGAAGGGCCAGAGGCTGACGGATCAGCCCCAGGGCACGCCCAACGCCAACTGCAACTGTTAGAGCCATGTCCTGCGGAGCAAGTGCACCACAGTAACAACTGCAACAGCAACTGCAACAACCATAGACACAGAATTTGAAAACTAAAAACTAGCTAATTAGTCAGCATTGGATCGGGGGACTTGCAGCTAATTCGCCAGTAGCCGTCGGAAAACGAAAACGATGATATATGAGTGCTTCCTCCCCATTCTGTAGGCGGGGGGCACTACCAAGTTTGTAACGATATGTGTATGTATATCCTTTCGTTCGGTCGCCTCAGTGTAAATGTCAAAATGTTATTTAATCCGCTGTTTTTCAATTGTAATTGGTAATTTGTAATTTGTAATCTGTAATTTGTAATTTGTAATTGGTAACCCGGTAAAATGAATCGGCTGGCCTCAGCGCGCCACCGACAAACATTTGATGAAATGTGTGAATTGAATTGCAAAATGAAAACTATGAAACATGAACAAGAGCAAAGAATTTAACAAAAGTCCGAGGAGTCCGGCACTAATTAATCGTGCACCCAGATAGTGCTGATTATTTGATTTGAGGTTATCCAGGTGGACAGTCAGTATTTTTTAATCGAATCGAGTCGAGTCGTTCTCCAAATGTAAATATGCTGGCTAAGAACTGTACAGTTTGCGATGCTTGACGAAACGCACAAAAGCTAGCGAATCGGTGAAACTATATAGCTACACGATCCCCACTCACAACCATGTACATGGCTTGCCGTACTTAGCCCCCCACACACACAGTCTACACACAGATATGTGGTAGAGTCCTTGCAGTCCTCGAACACAGGACAGTCTACACACAAAGACACACCTCTTGAAATTCAAGTAAGTAAGCCATTATTATTAATCATTATGATTATATTATTATTATTATGTACGTATGTATTTATGTAGTGAAATGGAAAATTTTAATGTGTTGCAAATGGTAAATGAAATATATATATATATACATCAAATATACAAGTACCGCATAGACTACTAACCGACCCTATAGGCATACATATGTAGAGGTTATTGCAGTTTTCTGTTCCGTTCGGTTCCCTTTCGATCTCCGGTCTCCGCCTCACGCGTCCCTGGACCTAATCCGAGGACAAGTGTGACAATAATCCGCAGGAGGTTTATAGTTATCATACCCGAGTCCCCCAGCCCCAAGGACGAACCAAACCAATTGACTTTTGCACATTTTTCACGATTTTTGTTTTAAATAAACTAGGAGAATATTGCGAACTGAATCCGGAATGTGAGTTACTTGAACCCACCGAGCCAGCTGAGAGATCGGTGCATTTAATTTGCCAGCTTCTTTTATATGCACAGCCCTGACTCCTGACCCTCTGTCCCACAACTTTTGAAACAAGGCTTTCCTTTATTTTGGACGCTTGAGAACTTAAAAACAAACTGCTGCCGCGGCTAAATTCTGGGGAGGATCAGGCGGGAACGAGGACTTGTATAGCTGAACCAGGCTGAAACTGCTGAATCCGAATATGTAACTGAATATTGTATTTGCAAATGCTCGTTAATGTTAAATATGTGTACAAGCAGAGTTTCACTTGAATTAATGATTAAATTAAAGGCATATCGCTGTATTATAAATACCCAAAAGGCAGGAATAAAGATAACCAATCGAACACCCACACCACGTTCACATCCACTGAGAAAAATGCACAACGAGTTGCTTAGCGCCAGAATATAAAGCTAAAAAGAGTGAGGGCGGGGATGGAGAGACTTACCAGAGATATAACATATGGAAGGAATGTGGAAGAGTTAACGATAATAGTGAAAATTCTATACGAAAATGCCTTAACACACTTCGGTCTTTTGGCATTCGAACTGTTTTGTAAAATAACAACATAATCATACAACTTGCATAGCCACCTCTTCAGGTATTTACCTTTGTATTCGTATGTGGATTCGCTTTTAGTCAGCCTCCCTATTCAAATAATCCAACCAGTCTAACTAAAGCCACTAACAACTAACAATAAAATCAAATCAAATAACTCAAAATAACGAGAAACAATTAATTGTTGATGATGTTCAGGCATTGCATAAGCATAATGCAAACATTTTTGCGCTACATTGTTGTCATTTAAGCAAATACTTAGCATAACATATATATTGATTATTGCATTGTGTAGTCAGCTAAACGAAAACGAAAAAATATTTGTAAACCCTTTGAAAACAATTTCAATTCCAACTCCAGTTCCAATTCCAACTCAACAAAACAATGACATTATTTGTATTCCATTTGAATTGCAACAAGGATAACCTAACCCCACTAGGACCTGTATACAGAAGCGTCAAAATAAAACAAAGTATTTCAATATATTATTCAATGATGGTTTTAACACTAACACATCTCTGCATACCCGTACTTATGAGAATACTAACATAGATATACAGATACACACATATATACATAATATACACATAATGGTATTGAAATTATTGTATTCCCATAATAAAATATATGCAAAAGGTGTATGGTAAAACTAAGAAACTTCTTTTGTGTTTTGTTTCTGGTACTCTTATTATTTCAGCATTATCATCGTGTGTAAGTAATCAAATTTCGCTCAAACTGTTTCAGTATGAAACTGGTTAAAAGCTCGTCTTACCTCGATCTCTCGGTTAAAGACTCAGTCCATCTCGGAGCTAATCTTAGGAACATCGCCCAGAAGTGTCTGTTATCCCCTGTGAAATTGATTAACGCTGAAAGTCCGAATAGTTTAGAAGATAACAATTTATCCTTCGAACGAAAAGGTGTGCTTACTTTAGGGCCACTGAGAATGGTTCTGCCGTGGAGACTTGGAAATACATACACTTGGAATAACATTAGAAAAGTGGACAACAAGAAAAAGATCGCTACGAAGAATTTAAAATAAAATTTGAAAGAAAAGCAAACTGCATGGGGAACTGAGGCCTTTGTCTTTTCTGTTACGTCATCCTTTCACTCAGGTTGCCTTTTATATTGTAAGACATTTATCGAAACGGATATACATATGTTTTCAAAGGATGGGATCAATAGATATAAGAATTTGTTATATCATTGTTTGTCATAATGTGAATTTTGAAAAAAAATTCCCGGTTTCTTTCTGAAGTATCACAGTAAGTAAGACATATCCGATCGTTTAGTTATAGGACTAATAGTTGGGGGTAAATTCGGACGACCCTCATTAACTTTTTTCGACAGGATGTAATCGACCAATATGTCTAAAATTGAGGTAAGGTACTTAGAAAATTAAATGGAACTTTTCTATCAAATCCTTAAAAAAACAAAGAGTAAACATCCTAAGCATTTCTAATTTATGATTTCTTTTTGGAAAGAGGTGGAAAACATTGATATTCGATTGAGACAATCGAAGTTGATTTTGGGAAGACAACCTCTTTAAAGAGGTTGCCATTAAGTTTTTATGTAAGCTTATTAAAGCTAGTCCGTTCACAGAAACGGCCACGAAAGAGAAAATTATTTTCTAAGGTGGCCCCTCCCTTTTTCATCAATATTTGAATTAAAAATCATCGACAAAATCGATTTCGTAGAATTTTGCCTCTACCTTTATCAATGCAAAAGTAATGAACACGTTTACCTTTTAAAAGGATAAAAAACTTTATAGCAACAAAGTTTGGCTGTCAATCTAAATTTGACAAGAACGAAAATTACTTTAAAATGTATTTTCATTCGCTAATTGTGTAGTACTTAGGACATGCCACTTCTGCTTCCCATTTTTCATAAATAATAGAAAGCACCGCGATTCTAATAAAGTAAATGAAGTCAAATTACATTAAGCCGCATAAACTCGATTTTTTTAACTCCAAAGATTAAAGACGACGTTTATTATTTTTACAATCTAAAAATCTTTAAAATTTCTAGATTACAAATATCGGACAGTGTTGAGTTTATTTTAAAATTTTGACTGGCAAGTTAAGTTTAATAAGAATAGGGGTATAGTACGGCATATGAATGATTAGTAAAATTTGTTGTACAATATGATTTCTCAAATGACTTCTCTAATTAATCCATAAAGAATGCAAAAGAAAAAATATGGGGAAATGTATTAACTTAATTAAGAAAACTCAGACAGTTTAATTCAGAGACTAGGGTTCTCCAAAGATATGTGTACTTAAATATTAAAAGACAGGTTCATTCGCTTATTTCTCAACATACTTTCATTAAAACTCCAAAAGAATTATACAAACCTTCCTGAGACCTTAAATAGAAATAAAACACTTTATTTTTGCTTTATATATTGTACAGGTTTTATTCGTATCGATATACTTGTATCATTTACAATTAAATAAGTCAATTCACATAAATATCATATAATGTGCGCCATCGAATGCAATCGTACAATGTCCGATGGCAAAGCGGGGGCTAAGGGTCACAATGAGTGGCAGTACAGTGGCTACCGCATATGAATTATTTATAAATTGTACACAGTTTACATGGGCGTGGCGTGGACTCGTGGTTGGGGCTATTGCCGGTTGAGGGATCAAACAGTTGAGCAAGCTTCTTCTTCTAGCTAGATTTCGATATCATAGACAAATATGTGTTTCTATATCTCGTATATGTGTATATATTGCTGGATATGTTTATGCTGCGCTTGTGTTTTTTCTTAAATCCTCCCATCCATGTGACCTGCATTGCAATATTGTTCTTGGTAAATTGAAATGGCTCTGGACCATTTGAGGGTTTATTTTACATTAGCAACGAACGTGCGTGCTCGAGAGATTCGGTCTAGGCTAGTAAATGCATTAAATTAAAACTATGAAACTCCCCCAAAACTTCCAAACTAAATGGCAACGTGTGCGGATGCTAGGCAAATGAATTTCAAACTTTCGCCGATTATTTCTCATTTACAGCTCTCCTTCCCCGATCCCCGATCCCCGGTTATTCACTTCGACTTCAACTAATTTGGCATAATAAGCTCTGTACTATCATCTCCTGAGGCACACTGCGTTCCCTTCTATCGACACTTTGTTTACCTTCCGATTCCCTAACTAAACGAAAAAGTTGATTCGAATCCTCCGACATTGGACCTAATACGAGTATGCTTGCATGTGAGTTGCTCGGAAAGAAATGCTTTAAATCAGTCTGACTTTTGTTCCAAATACGTTATCGGATATTATAATACATACACAAAGCGCGGGCTGAGTATTCTGGTTACATAATTAAATTAATTATATTCTATAGAAATGCGTATAAATAATTATGCTCGCGTACGAGTTTAATCTAAGCGCTATTTGCGTAGAAATAGAGTGGCGTGTGGCTATGTATGTGTGTTGGTTATGTACAAGTTTTGTGATGTGATGTCTAGGGTTGCTTTTTCGATGGAGTTTCCGCTTCCGGTTTAATCCTGTACTGCGGTTTTCGTCTAATGGTTGCAAAATATTGCGTTTGGTGTTTGTTGCGTTGCTGCTGCTGCTTCTGCTGCTGCTGCCGCAGGTGTTGCTGCTGCTTTTGTGGCTGTCGTCACACCGTGGTCTCGTCGTCATCAATATTCCGCCTGTTGTTGTATAGAGGGAGACACCTTATTAGCGGACTGAATGCAACGCACATCGATAGGCAAAAATTCTATTTATTTCTAAACATTTCATTAGGTGCTCTGCTCTAATTTACGTGCTGGTCGTGCATTGATAGTTTTTGAATTTGTGGCATGCAGTAAGTGGTAGGAGGTAGGTGGCAAGTGGGGGTGGGGGCTGTCATAAATTCCATGCAGTACGTGTTCAATTCGCATTTCGATTCAAGCGACAACATAATTAATGCAACTGAATTACCAAGTGAAAAAAACCAAAACATAACTCTATGTTGGGTGTTGTAGTAGAGTGTGAGTTGTGGTGCTATTTGAGTAATATTGGTAGTGTGTAGTGTGTTTGGTGTGTGTGAGGTGTGGTGTGTATAATGGGTTTTTTTGGCCAGGTCTGAGCCTATGTGCCTAGTTAGACAAGCGCTAATGGATTCTGGGGATTGTTTTATTGGTTAATCGTTATTATTATGAGAACTCAACGTTTCAGCTTCGTATTTATTTTTATCTAATTATTTATTCAATACAGTTTAGTATTTCAACGATTGGCTAGTCACTTTGTCACTTTTTGGGGTTTAATGTGATGGCTTTGGACCACTTTGGCTTAATCTATGACTAACACTGGCTAGGGGTGGCTAACTTAGTTATCCTATCTGTATTCCAAACACGAGTACCATATTGTTAGCGACCAGGGATACTGTTGCCTCTGTTGCCGGCGATGCAGCCAAATAATGTCAAACTGTGGAGATGTTTTCAGGATGTAGAGTTTAGCGAGTCTGTTGGTGTGGTTTCTGTGGGCTTTGTGGCATGAGGCATGATATTTACAATGGTAAGTGGTAAATGGTAAATGGTAATGGTAATGCCATAAATGTTTCAATTCAATGTATTACACGTTCCAATTAAATGCAGCGAAAGAATAAATAAACACAATTCATCAAATGATAACAAATCAAAACGGACTCGATTAATCAAACTAATGAACGAACCAACATTCACGGTAAATAATACGAAAATCAATACTCAATATTTACATTCAATTTTGAATCGAAATGGTCAAATCAAATTAAAAGTGGTGCACTTTTGGCTTTAAGTCGGCAGATCGAATCAAACTGATTCACTCGCCACTCAAACTACTCAATTCGAACAAAAGGAACGGAAGACGTTAAACTTGTACGATGAAAGTGGAAAATGGGAAATGTGATGTGCGACTTGAAAATGCATTTTCCTTGTGGTTTACCTCGGAGCTGTAGTTGTAGTTGTTGTTGTAGTAGATGATGATGGTGTTGTAGGTTTTGTGGTTGTTGTAGTTGTTTGATTTGGTCGGGTTTTTTGGGTTCAGATGGAACACGGGCCGTCATACCATTTTGTATTACGTCGAATTCATTTTTCGATTTTTTTTTCATTTGTGGGCATGAGTGTGTGTTTTGTGTGTGAATTTCATTTAACGAGAGCAAAAAAGAGAAAGGGCGAAAGTTCAAGAGAGAGAGGGAGAGCAGAAGTGAAAGATAGTCAAATTAGATTTGCTTCAAACGTTCCCAGGACCAGCTGAAAGGATATATGAGTACATGATGTATATGAGTATGGGGTATGGGGTATGGGGTATGGGGTGTGGGTTGTGGGGCTTGTATGGTGTATGGTGTGTGTATATAAGCAGTGTGTGTTCCATGTTCATCTTCATTGTTTTCAGTTTTCATTGTTGCGGGAAAATCGAGAGTGGTACAAAAGGTTTATGTCATTGTAGTTGATTCGAAAGCAAAAGAAAAAGAACTGAATCGGCAACAAAGGACCGCAGATTAATTGCTGGAATCAAAACGGAGAACGGCCACCAAGCGGAGCTCCCAAACAGCAAAACTAATCTTCTAGGCCAACTTAAAATGGAATCAACGGCACAGGAATTCAAATGTATGTACATCCAGTACAAGAAGCATTAACAGGCCACTGGCCACAAAAAACAATAGAATCGGAATCAGTAAACGAAACCAAAACCATAACCGTAACCGTAACCGAAACCGTAACAAAAACTGAAAGCAAGGATGAGCCCCGCCAATGGACGGAGGACTTACTCAGTATCCGTGATGCTGGCCAGTGGCCCGAGTGGCTGCATGGGAGCCACCATGCTCGAGGGCGGCGAACTGGCCCGGGAACTGTGTCGGGAGCCCCCATTGAGGGTGTGCCTCGCCAGGAGACCCGGGTTATTCACGTCGTTCACCATTCCCAGACTCGGCGGCTGCATCAGCTGCGATCCGTGCAGCGAGGGTGGCTGGGTGTGACTCAGCTTCCTGGCGGGCAGGTGGTCCTCCTCGGCGGTGTACGGGAAGTGGTACCCATTCTTGTCGGAGCCCTCCGAGAGGCGGTCCTGCAACTGGTGCTGCTGCTGGTGTTGCAGTTGCTGCTGCTGCAGGTGCTGCTGCTGTTGCTGGTAGTCGGTCTTCAGCAAGGAGTGCACAGAATGCAACGAGTCCGTGGTGTAGGCTGGCTGCCGCTTAAGACTGTAGTGGCCATCTCGTGATCCGTAAATGTCAGGTGTGATGCGATCCTTGGAAAGGTAAGGAGACTCCGATTTGGCGCCCAGGTATCCGCTGCCAAGAGTCCTCTGCTTGTCGTAGATGTTGTCGCTCAAGTAGGCCGCATCCGGGTGGAAGCTTCTCATGTGGCCAATGGTCTGGGAGCCACTTCCCCCGCCCGGATAGTCCTTCTCGCTGCCGTAGTGACTGGGTGGCTTGTAGGAGCCGTACTTGTCCGGATATTCACCCCGGCGTCCGTAAAGGCTGTCCTCGTAGCCGTCGCGGGCATCCCGGATGTTCTCCAGAATTGAGGGCGGCATGTTGATCTTGTTGTGGTGCTGCTGCAAGTAGCTTGTGTCCGTGAGATCAGGATTGGGCAAAGGGTTGGGCGAAATGGTCATCTTGGCCTGGCCATGCACGTGCTCGTTGTCCGATCCCGTGTCTTGGGACCAGCGTCCAATATTGGGGGGCGACTGCAGGTACGCGTCTGGCAACTGGCTAGACCACCTCGGAGCGTAAACGGGCTTGCTGACACTCGGAAAGAGTTGCGGGCTCTGCACCACATTCAGTTCCGGCGGAGTGGTGGCCTGCACGTGCTCTGTGATGTTCGGCAAGTAGGCGGGAGTTGAACTCACGGCGGTGCTGCGGTGAGTGCCCGAGGACCTCGCCGTACGGGACTCGTCGTCGTCACTGGAGTGACTAGAGGCTAACTCCAAAGATCGACCGTCTGTCTCGGATCCGGAGTCGGAGTCCTTTCTCTGGCGCCGCGGCTTCTCCTCGCCTCCACGACTGCGTCCTGTTGTGGAGGACTCAAAGCCCCGAAGGAAGCTGGGGGCGTCACTGGCGGAATTATAGTTTGAGGTAGACGTCGAGGTCTGTCTTAGTTGTCCATCACTATAGGGACTCGAGCTCGTCTTGGCCGTGCTCCTGGAAGTGGTGCTGCTGGCACTGATGCCTATATTCCTCCGAGTGGTTGTGTCGTAGCCTCCAGCGAGGAAGTTGCTTGGTCGCGTTGTTCCGTTCACGTTGTGGGAGCTGTTGGAAACCACCATCGAGGAGTCCAATAGCGGCACCTTGCGTCCCATGCATCGCAAGCAGGTGCGCTGAAGATTCTCCCTCACCCGCTTGTTGATGATGCAGTATCCGATCAGACAGAAAAGGGCGTGGAGGAGCACTACTCCGGACAGCAGCAGACTCAGCAGCTGCGAGTGCTCCGAGGCGGCAAGCACAGCCAGCACCCACATCACTCCCATTAAGGGCAACGAGACCACCGAGAGCCAGAGAAGGGTGCGCAGGTTTCCAAAGCCGAGAACGTGGTCTTTGAGGGTGAAGGCGGCCTTCACTGACACGAACAGGATCAGTAGATTCACCACGGACATGCCCGCTATGGGACCCACAAGCCACCAGACCACGGGCTCATACACGGAAAGCCAGCAGCTGAAAAAGAGATTCAAAGTTAAAACAGGTTAGATCACGGAAGTTATAACATTAACATTAAGGTAAAAAGGTGGATTACTTACAACAAGCTATTTCCATACTCATGAGCCCGAACTCCCACCGACAATCCCACGACGATGGCTGGAGCTCCATAGCCCATGGCAAAGTAGAAGCCCATGGGTCCGTGATTGATGTCCCGCATCTCGGTCAGCATTCGGTATAGATGGACGCAGTCCACCGTGGTCCAAGCGAAGGCGGCCAGCCAGAAGTAGTGCAGGCAGATGGCCGTCAGCTTGCAGGGGAACTCGCTCTCCAGAAGCTGCCGTCGCGACTGCATTCCAACAAAGAACAGAAGCTCGGCGAAGAAGACGCAGAGGACGATGTTCTGGTGGATGGTGTTCGAGTTTGTCTGTTGTCCGCGGAGAAGCGCCAAAGCCAGCAGTACACCCAACAACAAGGGCAGCGAAACCAAGAACGCCGAATACGAAGTAATCTGCACCAGGAGCGAGGGCTCTGGAATGTCCTCCGGATCAATTACATCAACGATCACGGCGTAGCTGGAAATGTGAGTGCAACTGCAGTTCACAAGTATGGGTTGCTGGGCTGTCGGGCTGAAGTCACCATCGAAGTCGGGAATCTCCGTTTGGCAGCCCAGACGGGTCCACTGGTTCGTGAAGGAATTCCAGCGCACACACTGAGGATTCGATCGAGGCCCAAAGCGAGCCGAGTCCACGTCCAGCCACATTTGAAGCTTGATGGGTTGGGCAAGGTGTGGGGACCCCAGGGATCGGTAGACCACTTGCTCTTGTTGATCCGTCTGGTCGTCGGGATAGGTAATCTCCACCTGCCTCTTCACCAGCCGACGATCCCGGTAAACGGCCTCGTTCTCGCCCTTTGGCTGTTCATCGCTTCCCGTGGAGCTGACACCCTCGTAATTTGGATTAAGGACTTCCGGGGAGTCGGGGGATATGCTCTCCTCGCCAGAGTTTCCATGGAATTCAATGTCGTCCAGGTTCAAGCGAATATGGGGTTCCCTCACCTCACCATCCTCATTGCTAGAAGCCTCCAGCTGTTCGCCAGAGTTCCCGGGGGGTGGCGGGATCTCGTGGGCAGTGATCCGAATGTCCTCGATCTGCTGTTCGCTACTGCTCGTCGGAGCCTTGGGCACATCGAAGACCTCCACAAACTGTTGTTCCGAACTGCCAGTTGAGGAAGAGGATGACGAAGTGGCGGAGATCTTTCTCGTGGGAATCTCCAATCGCTGCGTCTCCTGTTCGCGATCCCTCGAAGGCACCAGAATCTGCAGCGAGAGAATGGGAGTAGCCAGCTCCACATCGACGCCCCATCGCCTGGTTATGGTGTCATCATACAGATCCGGCAAAAGCTGTCCCACATCCTTGTACTGAGCATACGCCACAATGGCACGATGGTCGTGGCTACCTCCTCGGCGGCCGCTCTGCGAAACTTCATCGCTCTCCGGCGGAGTAATGCCCAGCATCTCGAGCGGTACCAGAACTTTGGTATGCTGATCGAACTTACGACGGTCCAAGATGTAGTTGTTGTACTTAGGGAAGCTGATCACTGGTCGTTGGCGAGCCGAGTGCTGAAGGAATCCACTGGTGTCCGGGAGAATCACACTCTCCGTGGTAAAGGCGTTGGGCTTGAGGTACTTGCTCCGATGGTACTCGCTTAGCTGTTCCGGCTCGTAACCAAACAGGGACTCCGTGGTCACAATATCCAGGCCAAGGGCCATGTTGGGCTGGACAATCTCGAAGGGACTGGTGTAAGTGTCGTGCTGAGATCTGGCTAAAACCACCAAGTATTTATTGAAAGCGTCCACCAGGTCCTCCGGTCCGCGTTGAATCAGTTCTGTAGCTCGTCGCCACTCCGCCTCGTACTTTCGATCCAGAATCACGCTGGCTGCATCTACCAAGTTCTTGATAAAGAACTTGTCCTGGCTGTGCGATAAATTGAGGCCGCTTTGCATCAGCTCGTAATTGATTAGCTCCTGAAGCAGGCCTTCAGTCACCAGCAGATCCGCTCCATAGAGGCGATCGTGGCTGAACTTCAGTTCGTCGGATAGGTAGTCCATCTCGAGCTCGTGGGACCACACGTTCTCGCCATTGCTGAGGAGGAAAGAGGACTCCATCTTGTAGCGCCTGTTGGGCCGTCCCGACCCCAGAGTCTTGCTATCCTTGCTGGAGCCCCTCCGGTCTACGGTCTCACAGGCTTTGCGAAGCTGCTCTGCCATCTTTATGGCCACAAAGGAGTTGAGTTCTAGCTCTAGTTTCTCTAGCTGCGAAAGCTGTCTGCGCAGCTCTACAAATGGCTCCGAAGTGCAGTTGTACATGTCCGGCAGACTCCAGCTGCCCGTCTGGGCATCGCAGCTGCGTTGTCCTTTCCCCCGAGCTGGCAGAGGGCATCCCTCGATGGCGACTCCACCGAGAGGAGTGCGAGGCCACCAGACCCCAGCGGCAAAGGAGCGCGGACAGGCATCGTAGACCACTTCACAACCACTGAGTGTGACCTCGGCGTAGGGATTGGAGCAGGAGTCGCACCTCCGACCGATGACACCTTCGCGGCACTCGCACTGCCCGGTCAACGGATTACAGGCTCCACTGAAGCTTCCAATGGAGTAGCAATCACAGGAAAGGCAGGCAGTCTCATTGGGCGGCTGGTAGTGATTTGTCTTGCAGTAGCACTGTCCCGTGGTCTTGTTGCAGTCCGGATGGTATCCCTGGGCCAGGTCACATCTACAGGGTCCGCACACTCGCTCGCCCCACCAGCCCCCTGGGCATGGTTGCTGCAGTTCCCGTTCGCAGTAATCCCCGTGTCGGGAGCTGCTGTTGCACTCGCATCCATAGCCACGGGCCAAGCTCACGTTGGCCCGGCAAACTCCGGAGGCACAAGGGCGAACCGTGCAGATGGGGGCACACTCGGAGCCCACGTAGCCAGAATCGCACTCACAAGTGGCTAGGTCCCAGGTGCTTGAGCAGGAGGAGTGGACGGGGCAGTGATCCGGGCACTGGGCTCTCGACTCGCAGCCGTCTTCCACATTCTCTCGGATGGTGGGTCGGGAGAGCACAGACTGCCCTGCTCCAATGCGCACATCCTGCATACAGCCCTCGAAAGGAGAGGCCTCTGGGACGGTTCCAATGCTGCCGTCGGGGCTACCCATCACTATTTTTCCAACATAGAGGCCCTGGACCTTCTGAGACATGGGTACTGAGCCCGTCCGCTGGCCATAGTCCACGGAGAAGTGAATCTCCGAGCCCTGCTGCCAGCGGATCTCCACGCGATGCCATTCCCCGTCCGAAAGGAAGGCCCCGGCCAAAAACATCGGCTCTCCATCAAAGATGTAGTAGAGCACTCCCTGCCGCAAGCACACAGCTGCTGAGCTATTCTGGCCGATCTGGATTTGCAGCAGGAATGCTTCCCGCTGTCGAGTCCGCAGCGAGAAGGACGTGGTCCAGGGCAGTTGAATTGGTCGCAGAAGAGGGTTAAAGCTGAGGCTGCCATCGCCGGAAAAGCGCCACGGAGCAGGAATGTTGTCTTGGCAGTTGTTGCCCGCATATCCTTCGGGGCACTCGCAGGAGTAGGTTCCCCATCCTTCACGACAAGTTCCCCCATTGAAGCAGGGCTCAGATGGACAAAGTGGCGCCTTCTGTGGGCATCCTGCTAGGGTTCCATTGTCCGCCACGTACGAGTTGAGATCGACGAATCGGTCATCGATGCGTAGGTCCGAAATGCAGCCGACAAAGTCCCGGTTGGCTACTGGAAAGTGGGCGGGGATTCGCGGGAGTCCACCCACCTGCAGGGGTCCTGTCAGGTCCAGAAATCGGTGGCAAGTCTCCGTTAGCAGCGAGCATCTTTTGTCCAACTTTAAGGTGGTGCGATTGGCGCAGCTCCACCGGTCACCAAGTCGTCCTGAGAGAGCGATTGCAGTGTCGCAGTTATCCAGCACCAAGGTGACGCTGCGATTCAAGTAGACCACCTCCACCTCGTGCCACTTTCCATCTGAGACCTTCGAGTCCTGTATGACGGACACTCGTTCACTATGATCGCCCAGGGAGAAGGAAAAGCTCACATGGCCCTCGAGGATCTCTAGAGCCACAAAGTCATGGAGCTCGTTATAGCGTCCATTGTAGAGCAGCAATCCGTTCTCCTGGACAGTGGCAAACCGAAGCTTGAGGTTGAAGCGATGTCTCTGTTTGAGGCTCTCGAAGGTAAGGAAAGAGTTGCGTCCAAATGATCGAGCCCGGAGCTCACATGCGGCAGTGTATGGGGGCGGTTGCGAGCTGGGAAAGTTGCTCAAACAGGACAATCCCCCCTCGCAGGTATCCGAAGGACAGGGCCGCAGCTGACCCACCGCAGTTTCGCAGCTAGATCCCGTATGGGTGGCGGGGCAAACGCAGGTGTAGCCACCCTCGCGTCTCACACAAGAACCTCCATTCTGGCACGGATCGGAGTAACACAAATCTACCTCCGTGTCGCACAAGTAGTGCTCCTTGCTGCCCGTGAACCCCTCCGGACAAGAGCAGGCGAAAGTATTGACCGGATAGATAGGTCTGAACAGAACCGTGTCACTATGAATGAATTCGGAGGCATTACCGAACTTCAGAACCGTCAAGCACTCCTCAAAGTTCAGGCAAGGCTCTCGCACACAAAGGTTATCATCGAAGGGCAGCACCTCCACAGTGGCCAGTCGAGCTAGGATCGCTCTGTTGAGATACACCCTCTCCTGAAGGTATTGTGGGGTGTAGAACTCCTCGTGGGAAACATCAGGTCGCCGAGCTGAGAAGCTTACATTCAGGATTCGAGAGCTCACATCCGTGTCATCCTGGATGCTGAACACGAAGATATTCTCCTTCGGGCATGGTATTATGGCCGCCAGACCATCTAGGAAGAAGTTCAGAAGTGGTGACAGGAAGGCTTCCTCCGTCATTTCGTTCAGGCGCACTGTTACTGAATTGAAGAGCATGTCTTCGGTTATCAGGCGGACCGACAGCTGCATAATGGCTTTGGCCTCGTTGATGCCGTCGGACACCGACACTTCCATCGTGGCAAACTTGGGCACGTTGGTGTTCAACTGAGGACTAAGCACGAGTCCTCCTGAGCTGCTGTTCAAGCGCAAGAGATTAGCGTTGTTACCCGATAAAATTCGGTAGTGGAGCTTATCGCTTACGTCCGCATCAAAAGCGGGAATACGTCCTATTTCGCCACTCGGGAAGTGGTCCCGGAAGTTATTGAAGATTACCTGAAAGTCCCGCAGCACAGGGGCATTGTCGTTTACATCCGTGACTAGGATTTCGATGTGGGCATCGTTACGTAGAGGAGGGCTGGCGGCGCGCACCACTAACTCGAAACGTTTCCGGGACGATTCGTAGTCCAGCTCCGTCATAGTAAGAAGTTGGGCCCTCTCGGAGCCAGGTCTTGTGACCAAGGAGAAGGCGTTGGAGTCTTCGCCGCCGATAATCGAATAGTGGACCACTGCATTGACTCCTTCGTCGGGATCGTGGGCGTGAATCTCGCCCACCACCGATCCCACAGGAGAGTTTTCGGGAACATATAGGGTAATTTTATCGGAGGGAAACGTTGGGGGAGAATCATTGACGTCCTCCAGGCGGATTTGGACCTCCACCGTACTAGAAAGTGGTGGTGATCCCTTGTCCACGGCAATAGCCGTCAGGTGATAAACTGCCACGCTCTCTCTGTCCAATCCCTTGTTTGTTCGAATGGTTCCGGAAGTGGGATCAATTACAAAGGAGCCATCCTCCACATCCCGGTCGCTTAGCAGGTACTTGATTCGTCCGTTGAGACCCACATCGGGATCACTGGCTGCCACCTGGATGACGGAAGTGCCCACCAAAGCATCCTCCAGAATCGAAGCCTGGTACAGGGGGCTCTTGAAGGCCGGAGCATTGTCGTTCACGTCCGTGACTCCAATCTCCACGTCGGTGGTGTCGCTCAGCGAGGGGTTTCCGCCATCTTTGGCAGTCACTGTAAGCAGGTAGCCACTCGTGGTCTCCCGATCCAGCGGGGCACTCGTCACAATAGCTCCTGTCTGTGGGTTGATTGAGAATGGATCCGGGCTGCCCAATCCGTTGATGCTCTCCTCGTTCAGGGAGTAAGTGATCTGCGCATTCACCCCCACGTCGCTATCCGTGGCGGAAACCACCAAGACAGTAGTGCCCACAGGAGCATCCTCAAAGACCGAAGCGCTATAGGGAGCGTTCTCGAAGATGGGGGCGAAATTGTTGGCATCCGTAATGTTTATATGTACGGTGGCAGTGTCGGAACGACCTCCGGAATCGGTGGCTGCCACGGTGAGCACGAAACGCTTCTCCTGCTTGTAGTCCAAGGATTGGGCAATGGTAATAAGACCTCGACCATTCTGGGATGTGATGGCGAACCGACCTCTGGTGTTGCCAGTGGTGATCTCGTAGTGGAGTCGGGAATCTTCATCGGGATCGGTGGCAGTTACGGTAGTTACGGGAGTGCCTGGTGGTTGGTCCTCCCCCACATTGGCTTCATAGTACTTGGGGTTGAAAGAAGGATCGTTGTCGTTCACATCCTGTACCGTTATTACCACTGATGAGCTGGCGGACTTGGGTGGCACTCCACCATCCTTGGCCACCACTTGGAATGCAAAGCGAGCCTGTTCTTCGCGGTCCAGGGGCTTGATGGTCTGAACCCATCCAGTCCGAGGATCCACTGCCAGAGGGAAGTTGTCATCTCGCTCCGATATACTGTAGGTGATCTCCGCATTGGCGCCCTCGTCCGAGTCGTACGCCTGCACCCGGATGATGTTGTAGCCTACGGGAACGTTCTCCAGGACGCTCTCCTGGAACTGCGAGGTGTAGAATCGGGGCGCATTGTCGTTGGCATCGATAACGTTTACTAGAAGCTGTGTGGTATTGCTTCTCGAGGGACTGCCTCCATCCTGGGCTCGGATAACCAGCCGATAGCTGCGAACGCTCTCGTAGTCCAGGGGCTTCACCAGACTCACGTCTCCAGACATGGAGTCAATGGAGAACTGGGACTGGGTGTTGCCGCCAATTATGGCGTATCTTATGGCCGCATTGTTGCCCTGATCGGCATCCGTGGCTCGAATATGAGCCACCGTGTTGTCCTCAGTGCCTCCCCACTGATCCTCCGGGACTTGGACTGTGTACGTTCTTTCACTGAACTGCGGGTAATTGTCGTTGTCGTCGAGTACTTTAACCAGGACACTTGCGGTGGCTGTGCGTCTTTCGCTCTGCGCTGCTGCCATGTCCGCTGCTGTGACTAGAAGGTGATAGCTGTCAGAGGTCTCACGGTCCAGGCTGCTCCTGGTTGAGATCACTCCCGAACGGGAGTCGATGCGGAAGATAGGCAGCTCCTGGTCCTGAGCCTGGCCTGTTCCGTCTGTCCACAAGGAAGAAATAAATGAATACGTTAGTGAACAGATAAGAAATCATATTTTTGATCTGCTTCCCTCTCTTGTACTTACCCGTTACTGCCTCAATTCCATACTCAATCTCCGCATTTTTTCCAATATCCTGGTCTGTGGCCCTTAGCGTGATGACGGTGGAACCCACGGTGGCGCCCTCACGGATACTCGCCTCGAACTGCTCCGCTTCGAAGGTGGGGCTATGGTCGTTGCAGTCCAGGACATTAACTTGCAGTGTAGTGGTACCGGAGCGCGGTGGAAAACTGTCGTCGGTGGCCACCACCCGGAAGTAGTGCACGTCCATCAGTTCTCGATCAAGACTAGCCGAGGTGGTAACCACACCCGTTCGGGAATCGACTTTAAAAAGGGACTGAGAGCGCGAATCTAGCAGAGAAACCATTGAGTACACCACAGGTGAGTCTTCAGGATCTCTAGCGCGCACGGTGGTTACTGCCGCCCCAGCTGACTGCTCCTCGAGCACGGAGGCCACATACAGAGCTTGCTCGAAGTACGGGGACTGATTGCGCAACTCCCTCCGCACCCTCTTGGCAATGTCTGTGTCATTGAACTCCTGGTGGTGGTACACGATCTTCAGCCTGTGGTCCGAGTCCACGATGTCCCGGCGGTCGCAACGAATGCTGAAGGTAATGCTCACCTTCCACATGGACTCCGGGATGCAGACATCTCTGCTGGCAACCAGGTCGCGGTTCTTGTGCTCGATGGAGAAGCGTTCGTCGTTGACGTCCAGGAAACTGACCCGGCAGTGCTGGCAGACGGATCGCGGCAGAAAGGCGTTGAGGCTGTTAACCAACTGGGACTTCCGCAGACAGATCTGGTTCCATTTGTCCGTAGTATGAATGGCGTAAGAGGCGTAGGTCTCCGATATCCATTGCTTGGCGTCGGATATCCTGCGGTGCAAGACGGGCTGCAGATGCAGTGGATCCGCCGAGGGAAGAGACCTTCTCTTCCTGTTCAGAATCCTGTGTCGCATTTCATTGTCGAAGCTGTCCCCGAAGATTAGATCTCCAGCCCGGAACTCCGTGCTGTTTCGGCTAAACATCTCCTCCAGCTGGTTGCCATTCAGCTGGATAACCTCCTGAGTGGATCTTCTCCTCCTGCGCTTGGAGTACCCTGTGTTATCCTCCTCCTCGTAGTGGTGGAGGTGTAGTTCCTGCTCCAGCCTTCGGTCCTCGTTGCAGCTGTGGCCCGAGACGAATATCCTCACGGGCAGGCTGTAGTAGTCTATGCTGCGCAGCTGGTTTGATGTGGAGTCCACATAGAAGGTAAAGAGGTTGGGGTAGTAGATGCCGTCGCACTTGAGCGACTTCCGCAGCTGAATCTGGCCGTCCTTGTGGCTGACGGACACCAGGTGGTGCACGAAGTTGGCTGACTTGTGGGCATTGATTTTGTAGTGGCGCTCGGAGCCTAGCTTGTACACGGAGGCGTTGAAAATCACAGTGCCAGGGGGCGTGTCCTCGTGCACGACGATCAAGTAGCCACTTGCCAGCTGGCAGAACTCCAGGAGGAGCAGAAGCAGCCCGAGGGTCAGGGGCCGTCTTGGGACCTCCCTCGTCTCCATGACTTAACCGCTGGGCTGATTACTTTCGATGTGTGTGGGTGTGGCCCGGGTGGGTCTGTGGTGTGTGTAAGTGTGTAACCACAACGTAATTAAGGCCCTATTCAATTGTCATCGGTGGGCGGTGGAGCGGGAATGGCCATTTGTCTGCAAAAAGTTGAAAACGAAAGTGGCAAGAGTTAGATGGTGTGGGTTTTCAAAGAGTTATTTTCGTGTAAAGCAACCCAAAACCCCAATATTTTTAAAGTGAAAAACAGAAATTTGGCCCTTAAAGGATTCTCCCCATAATTTTCCAGGAAATGGGACCACTTATGATGTTTTGACAGTTTTAATGCTGCCTTTGACTTAATTAAAAACTCTTTACAAAAAAGCACTCTCTGCGCCAAACGCGAGCAGCCAGAACAGCGGGAAGCATTTTTAATTTCATTTTCCTGCTGCACGAAGACCAGCTAATATGGAGCTAGATAAAATGAAATTTAATCTTTGTCCTTTTTTTCGCTGGGGCTTCTTTGAACGATATTTCGCAGCCCCCTTTTGACATTTTCAGCAAAATGAAGTATACGGCTTAATCAGACAGCGGCCCAAACCATGATATGCGAGTGGATATCCAGAGGCAAAATGGGAGTTGGGCCTCAGTGGAAAGCGAGGGCGGCAGCCAACAAAATGCCACAATGTGACACTGTCCACATTGTCCAGCTCTCGGATGACGCTGGCAGTGACCGTCGCCCGCTCGAGTTGAAAATTTAATGAAATTCGATTTGATGTCCCTCTAATGGCCATTTCGCAAGCGTTTTGGGTTCGTTAATTAACTCAAGTCAGCCGAACACGTACTGGGACTTGGTTCGCACCGTGCTAAAATTACGGAAGGGTTCCCAGCCCCACATGCAGGTGCGACTGGCAGGGAGAACCCTGGGTCGTGTCGCATTCCATTCCTAGTTCATGGTGCAACTAAACTGTTTGTCCATTGTGTTGCTCGTTTCGATGCAGATAATTCGCACGTTCGCCCTATGGAAGGCACGTCCTGCCAAGTCCTCATTTCGAGTCCTTTTTGGCATTGCGTACAAGCAGTGTTGGAGCTGCATTTTTGTGACTCTGGTGCTAATGTGTTTTTTGTGTTTACACTCTTAAAATATATGTACGTGAATTGATAATATGATTTGTCGGTAATATATGCCAACAAAATGCCCAATTTGGTTGTCTTACTATTAATTGTTTTAACTTTTTAACGTTGAGGCTTAAAAAAAAAAACTAAATTGTACTTCTAAGTAGTACAACCCTTTTCAAGTATTGATGTACTTTGTACACTAGACTTCTGCATGAATGTAATTTGTGGCATAACAGATCTGTACAGTACTCATTCTGTACTCTATAGGTCAGAAGAAGATACCACAACATTTTCAGTGTACCCACTTCGAGTGAGTACAGTATATGCTTGTAGTTTTCGTGAGAGTACTAAATTTGTCCCCTGTACAGTTTGTATGTTGACGTGTACAACTATTTGACGTGTACAAAATTTGTACTACAAATATTTTTTCATAAATTCATAATGATGGATTTTAAGGAGAACGACGCTCGTGCAATGAACTCTCAAGATAGCGAAAGTTTTTGTCCTTTTTAAACTTTTAAACAAGTAGAAGAAATGATGATTAATATTCATATAAATAGCCAAAATGATGACATTGAAAAATTAATTCAACCTACACAAGTCATAGACAACATATTTGCAGACTATTCAGAACCAATTCAAAACACCAACATTTTATCATACATTCAGGAGGAGCTTCAAACTTATAAAAATGTCAATAGAAGACATTCTCTTCAAGAGAAGACTTTGATGTTCTTCAGTGGTGGTCATTAAACAAAGACCGTTTTCTGCTCCTTTATAGAATTAGCTGCAAGATATTAGCAGCTCCGGCGAGCAGTGCAGCATCAGAAAGGGCATTTTCTGTTGCCAAAAATTTAATTTGCGAAAAACTGCCAAAAATTGGCACTACTGAAGTCATGGTAAATAAAATAACGTTCCTGCATTACAATATTTATAATTTAAATATAGATTCTTTAATAACATAAAATAATTCGTTTTAATTTAAATATTAATATCTAAATTCTTTATTTTATAATAAACGAAAACCAATTTTGTTGTACTCATTAGCAGCTGTACAACTATGGAATGATTGAGAACACTGTCAATCAAAACAGGCAATACTCCCGAAAACAGTTGTTTTATAAATTAAGAGGATTAAAATATAATTAAATAAAAATATATATTTTTGAAAAAGAAAACAGAATCCATAGTACCCAAAATGAATCCAAATTCCACTCAAAACCACTTCATGTAAATACCCCGATAAAATAAATTAAAATGGAAATGAAAAATCATATGGAAGAACTTCCTTGTTATAAGATGCCGATCGACTGGAATTTACGATTAAAAAACCAAAAGAAGACCTCATCCAGACATAAAAGAAAAAAAAGGCTTTATTGGATACAACTCTATTAGAACTTTTTGGTTATTGCAGAAAATAAACGTTATTATATATAAAAATTATATATATTTTTTTAGCCAAAAGGTACCAAAATAAATAAAAATTGAGGAAAAATATAAAATCTATTGGGGAAAAAAATCGATTGGGGGAAAAAATATGACTTGGTTTAAGAATAATTTTACAAAACAAAAAAAATGGATAAAACAATGAGAATAAATATTGCCACGATATTCAGGTGGATCGGCAGAGACCCCATGCTAGTAGCTTAGTTAAAACTTGAACTGTCTATTAAAAAAGTAAAAAATTAAAAAACTTAAAAAAAATAAATAAATAACCAGAATAGAAGATGAAACCAGACCTGCTCGGTGCAGAAGCAGGGACTGGATTGAAGATTTATTCGATGTAAAATAAGAATGTAGTATTTGAAGTTATTGCATGGCATACTAAGTGAAATACCAAAAGACCACTTTGTTATAAAAATATCGGTATAAAATATCGATGTTGAAGTGGTGGCAAGAATATAAACTATCGTATAGAAACTTTTATCAATGTTCCCTTCAATAAGATACGGCTTATTTTATTTTCTTAAATTAACAGAAAGGCTTTAATTTAGTGCTGTTGGATCCTCCAAAACCCTTGCCTTCTAAGGGAATCCCTTTCAAATGGAGAAGAATCCTGCAAACACGCAAGGCAGTGTCGCCTTGTTAATTGCAGTGTTAAAATGTTTAATTAAAATTTCTGCTTGGACGCTTTCGCGGCAGACGTGTGCCAGACCCAGAGCCAGGCCCAGACACTGTATGTTATTGTTATTGTTTTGGCCACCCGGCACAGCAGTGCACTCCCCACTTCCAGGCACACCCCGCTTTACACTTTTCCGCTTTTCCTGCGCATTTCCAGCGTTGCACCTGGGCCGGGGAAACTGTTTTCATGGTTCGTCAAGCCTGAAACAGGCGCGTTCGCTGCCAGCAAACATGAAATTATTAAATTTTCACACATTGTGCGGCGCAAAACAATCGGGGGAGAATGAAAGGCAGAATACCCGCCGACAAAACAGGTGAGCCAGGTGAGCTTTGCATAGTTTTTGCCGCCAACTAATTAATATTTTTGGAGGCCTCCAGTGTTGCAGTTGCAATCGCACTCCTGGCAGTTTTTGAACCAAATCCTCTGCATAATTTAAGTTTTGGAAGCTAATTAAGAATGCGTCACTGTGTCGGCTCGCAATTACAAGTTGCCACTTTGCCAGCACTGCGTCCTCCGCCCTTCACCATTCACCCTCCACCCACCGCACATCAGTCGAAGTCGTAATTCAAAGTTATGACACGATATTGGCGCCATGTGTGGGGCTTCCGCCTGGAGGGAGTGTTTTTCGGGAAGCCCGGCAAATATTTCCCACAAGAAGCAAACACCCCCGAAACGGGACTGTCCAGAAGAAGGGTTCAGACTGAGGCTGAGAACCATAAACACTCGCGTTTTATGACAACCCCCGAGAAGTAAAAGCAGCAGCAGCTGGAAACTTTTTAAGTAGCACCATCCTGGGAAGGTGTACCTGAAATATTATCCCGCCCCAAAGTTCTCGCATTCCCCGGATTTCTTTTCGCCTCCACAAAGACTGTGCAAACAGAAGGAAAACGGGTTGGCAGATGGGGCGGTGAAAAAATAAAGAGAACACGAAACGTGTCAACTTTAAGCTTGATGGAAATTTATCACGGATACGGCCCACACTCTCCGCCCAGGCTGGTACTATGATATTTCTGTGGCCAGTGGGCGTGGCTGGCTTCTTAGCGTCTCCTAATGAGAGTTGCTGATTTTGCAGATTTTTTTGCGAGTCCCCCTCGAAGGAGCAAGGAGTCCTGGCTCGGAGCTTGGGGCTAATGGAAATTGATCTACATTATGGCTGGAAAATGATTGTCCCCTGTCGCTCGACGGGAAAAACTTAATTGAATCTTGTCTGCGCCGGCTCGGCTGAGTGATTTCTCTTTTGGGGAAAATTAATATTATTGCTTGTTTTGTTTTAATGAAGTGGCAAATAACCAGGGGACCGACTGAGTGACTCACTGTTGTCTGCGGGATTACCATAAATTCGGGGCCAGGATAAGGCGGTTGCGTGCCGGGCGGGCATTAGCCAATTTCTCGAGGACACGAAATGCAATAAAATTCATTGTCTGCCAAGGACTAGGACTCTGGCGTGTTGCGTGCCGGAAATGCGCCTGTCTCCGGTCTAGACAGGCTGCAAGAACTAAACGAATTTCCAGAAGAACAACACCAGGACTTGCAAATAATAATGGAGTAACACCACCTGGCTGGAATGTGTGAGTGGCTAACTGCATTACGCTCGCATATTTTACTTATAATGAAAGCCCCCTAGGGTTCTTCTGATGGCAAATACCAGACCGGAGAGCGAAAGTGATTCTGGACCTGGCTGCCGGGAAATTAATTTCCACTCCCCTGAGCAACAATTAAATTTGTAGGGGCCAAAGAAAAGCAGTTACCAGGGGCTTTTGTGAGCATACAAAATGCAATCGAGGACGACAAAAGGAAGCTGCCAATGCAACAAAGCGCCATTGCACTGCAGCGGAAACAGAAAACAGAGAGCCCGGGACAAAAACTCTTTCAAAACAAGCGAAAGGACGAGCACAGTCGACTACACGATACCCGGTACTGTTGAAGATAAATCCTTTACATGCATATTTCTGTATGTACGGTGAGGATAGGTTATTCAATATATTAAACTGACGAGGAAAATCTTGGACTGTCTATGTTCTTGAAGAGAAATCTGTTCCCAACACTCCCAAGAACGCATCAAACCCATTGCTCTGCTCCCGAATCGAGAATACAAATAGAAAAAGCAACATGACAGGACAACAAAAGCACGCACACATTGAAATGGTGAAAGCAGCGAGGAGAAAGCTATGTTGAACAATCGAAGGAAGTTTCCTCCGCTTTTGCTGAACCATACTTTGCCAACGGCAGAAAAGCAACAAGCAGCTACAAATGCAAACTGCTTGCAATCCTGTGACCGAAAAACTCCCCCTTCAAACAAAAGCAAACAAGCAGGAATGATGCCAGGACCCAGGACCCGGGACCAAGGACGTGGCTGAAACAAGCCAAGCAAATGCAATTGAGCTTAAGCGATAACGTTGTCCACAGCAACGCATACGGAGAATGCAGAAAAAAGAATCAAACTTTAAGGATACCCTGTCGCAGAACGTGTACGTGGTAAATGTCCCTCAAAAAAGACAAAAAAATGAGACTTTTTTTTATTAAAAATAAATATATTTAAATTGCCTCGATGACGAGTATGCGTTTCTATTACATGTTCATTTGGTGAATGAAAAACAAGGACACATTTAAATTACATTAATTACAAAATACCTCTTAGAGCTCTAAGATTACCTATCGGAATCTGGAATATTAGAAATTCTCTGAAAAAAAAAATGTTTAAATTATGTTAATCAATTAAAATTAAACACAAATATTAAACACTTTAATGTCTCCAGTTTTTCAAGATAGAATTGTTAAGAAACTAAAGACAGACAAAAATTTAAAAAATAATTAAGAATATATTCGCTTTAAAATGAATAAGGTAAGCTTAGTTGCTGTGACCAGCTTTTAAGGATAATAAGATTGTCAAAACAGAGAAAAATAAATGGTCACTTTAAAAGTTTTAGGGAGCTTCGAAATTTATTTGAAATCATGCCGCAATGAATGAAAACAAAACACCCGACGAGTTAATTTCGTATTCATACTTTTGTAGAGTGTTATCCATACCAAGAACACGGGAAAGGGGGAACTTGACTGCAACATGGTGAACAAATTAAAAGTGTGCCAGCGGCGAAACAAGTACAAGGAACAAGGAATTGTACGGGAGCTGCAGTTGAACAACGAGTGGAAATCAGAGCCGTACAGTCGGAAAGGTATTAGATGGGCCATTGTAAATTCCACAGGACTCGCATTTAAATGCAAATCAGAAAGTGGCTGCCACCGGCGATCTGCTCGCGCTCCATTAGCGCGAATCGCGGGTGGAGATTTATGTCCTTGCAGTGGCAGCAGCCACTTGACATTTCCACTTAATTGTAAAACCAAGCAGAGCCAAGTTTCCGGGCTGACACAAAATCAATGGATTCGCAAGAGTTGCCTTCCTTCCTTCCTACTTACGAAATGCCTTAATTAATGGCCAAAGAAATGTCGAGTTAGTGAGAAAGTTCTAAAACAGGAGCTTGTAGCAGGACCTTCTGACAGGCTTAATTCGCACGAATCTTCAGCTTTAACTGGAGCTTTAAGCCCGAGTATCCATAATTCAGGCCAACTCCAGTTTCCTGTATCGATTGCCCACTTAACCGACGTGGAAGTTTCAAACAGATGACAACGCAGAAAGCGGATGTCACGACCCGGCGCTCATTAATTGCACAATCCGCCCAGAACGGGCGGAGAAACAACAGGACGTGAGGAGACCTAGATAAAGAAGAGCTGGAGAAACCAGAACAGGTGCAGAAATCAGAGATTTAACCGAATGAGACAATTAAAGGAATAGGGATCCAGGAAAATAAGTTATACAATTGGGTAGAATTTGGTTCATAATTATCCCTTTCTTGCGGCTTGTAGTAAAATATAAAATGTAAAATAAAAGATTACTTAAAAATACAAATTAAAACTGGAAACAAAAGCTAGAATCAGGAAAAGATTGATCTTTCTCTATTTTTCATATTTTAAGATTCAGGGCAATAGAATTATTTCAATGGGTGGAACATTGTTTGTTTTACAATGTAAAACTAAAAATTTTCTGAGAATCAGAAATGCATTGATCCATATACTTTTGCAGGATCCATATATACTTGCCGCCCCACTTCAGCAGGATCGACCCCAACGTAAGCTACGCCGAGACCAATCCCAACGCCAACTCAATCCCGTCAGGCAATGCACTGAACACGGTAATGGCTAGTATGGAGGCCATGTTTGAGCGAATGGGATAGAGAAGGTCATGAACTATGAAAACGGGATTAGATATCATGTTATGATGGTTGTCTAATAGGAAAAATAAAAATTACCCTTATTATAAAAAAAAGACATACATATGTATGTATGTATTTCTTTTTTCTTATATTATATTTTCCGATATATGTACATACATGTATATACTTTTGCAAAGAAAGCCAGGGGGAAAATAAGTTTCAAAGATACCAACGTATAAACAAAAAAATAAGTAAAAATAAATTAAAAATTTTTAATTAAAGAACAGTAAGCCGAACGATCGGAAGGTTCACCTTCGAGGAAAAATAAAAAGGATCGAAAACCCAATGAAAAATAAAAAAAAAAAAATGAAACAAAAACGGTAAGTCGTTGTGTCAAAAAAAAAAATTAAATAAAAAAATAAAATAAAAGAAAAAAAGTATTTAAAAAGCGCCGTAACTAACTCTTATGACGAAAAGACCCCAACTTTTGTGATGAAATGAATGGCATTGATGGTGGCATTGTCATCCTGCCCGTTGCTGGTGACCATGCTCATGTTTCAGCGCACTTTGCAATTAAGTTTTGTGTGTTTGTGGCTCACACATATTGCTGTTGTTGTTGTTGATAAACAGAATGCAAGCAAAATACAAAAAAAAAAAACCAAAAAAATGTTTAAAAACATTAAAAGCAGTAAGTTAAAACTAAATGTTTTTTTTATGAAAACCAAAATATAAAAAAAAATAATAAGAAAAAAAAGGAGGGAAAGTAAGAGCTTAAGTCTGCTCTCGGCGGACGCCTCAATCGTCTGATTTTTTTTTTAGGAAGTCGGCCTTTTATACCGTCAGAGTCCCAATGTGCCCAAGACCTAAAAGTAAAGGCCTCCTCCAAAATACCACAAACAACTGACCGATGGTCACACTAAACTTAAAAAGTAATAATTTTAAATCCACAGACAGTCACACGAAAATACAAATATTCACAGCCACAACTCAAGTGGGGTTTTTCGAGTGTACTACTGAACGTAGGGAAGAGAAGGTGAGGCGAGATATGGCCAGGCTTAATCAGGAAAACAATGGCTGCTGTTACTTCTGCCGGAAATGTGCTGCCACCATGTGAGATTCCTGCTGGCTGGTGGAGCTTTTAGCCCATTTAGTCAGTCAGTTGTTTCAAGCCAGTCGAGTCAAGTCCATATATTCAAGTCGCAAAAGGCTCCTACTCAGGCACATCCCTATCCTTGAGCGCGTGTGTCACTGTCTTGAACAATGACAAGTTGGCTCCCAGCTAGGAGCCAGAAGGCAGGAGCGGAGCGAGGACAAAGCAAGAACCCGACCCGAGCTCATCGTCGGCAGTCAAGCGAAAATCCCATTGAATTTATTTTTATAGTTGTTGTAAAGTTGATTATGTTAATGCGATTTAATTCGCATTGGAGTCGCAGTTTTATGGGGAATTTATGCAGTCCTCTGCCTATGAAATATTGCCAGTGATTTATCCATCCGATCCGGGAAGGAGCTGGAGCTGGTGCTGGGAGCGATTTAAGTAAATTGAAAAAAGGGCCCAAGGCAGCAAGGGGGATAATGGATAATCCTGTCAAATGGATGGGAGAGCAGAGTGCCGTCAATGAAACGGATCATTCGAATGCACATGCATTCACACAGGGGTGTCGAAGGAGCAGGATCCATCAGCTCGGCTAATGACTAAGACAAACAAGGAGCATGAAAGCACTAAATGCGATTTTAGCCAGCGACCGGGAGGAGGATACTGGCTTTTAGAACTCGGCACCAGCAACAGCTACAGAAACAGAACCAGAAGCTGAGCAGAATGACCAGAATGACGATATGGAGGAAAAGTGGGTCACTGACAAGACAATGGCTGGGCATTATCTATGTGTAATGACTTTGACTCCCCATCTGCCATATCATCTGGCGTATGAGCCATCCACACCTAATCCATTAATCAAAGACTCAGGCTCTCCGGCTCCAGTTCCGACCGGCTCACCTTTCCGTCTGGCATTACAGCAATCATGGTGGGGGACTCCGGAGTGATTACCATTCAATTGCAGGCTGAAGACAACGCCTAATTAGCAGCAATGACAAATAATTTGCAGGCAAACAAACAAACCAAGCTGGCCCACAACAGACAGCCCAGGAGTATCTGGTAATTAGCCCTCGGCCAGGCCCGAATTATCTCCATTTCCATTACCATTTCCATTTGAAACTTTGTTGTCGGTTTACTGTTCTCTGTTGACTGTTGACTGCGATTAAAACAAACACAATTGCTTGTGATTGCGCAATACTGGCACACTCGAGTGTGCAGGCAACCCATAACTTGCACAAACAGAACTATTATTTGGCCAAAGGGCTCATCTTCGCATTTGTTTTTACTGCCTAGAATCAAAAGTCAAAACCGGAAAATGATGCGTTATGCAAGACAGGGCGGGCTGCAAGGGTCAACCACAAGTAAATCAGAGAAAAGTTGCTTTGCCAAACATCAAGCACACATGCCACAAGTCTGGGCCTTATCGCCTTTCAAATGGGATTCCAACTATGCCAGGATGCTTTGTGTAATTTTGGTAAATGAATATTTTCCCTGGCCCCGATAAGATGTTATTTTTGCAAGCAGTTTGGCAGAGTGCCATTGATAGTGTTGTGGCTGGCTGAGAGGTTGCTTCGTCCTTGTATTGACAAAAGGATTCTGTAGGAAAATGGCTTCCAGGTCCGTAAAATAATTAATTAAATGCGCGTAATTAGCATATGTTAGGTTGGCTTTTTTGTGCCGCAACCAGAGCCATCCATCCGTTTTATGTGTTTTCGCATGCGAGAGTGGGAGGTCCTTTCAACAATTTGTATTCATCCAGGAGAGCCCTCTACTTCGCCGACTTTAAAGGGTATTCGAAGGGCCCTAGCTCCTTGATTACATAAAAGAAATCGTAAGCATAAATAAACACACAGTTGGCATATGAATTGCCAGGCAACAAAGATAGCAAAGTCCACATTAAACCAACTTTGTGCCGTACAAGGACTTTATATCTCTGCGAGTGTGTATGTATGTGTGGGTGGGTGAGTGCTCTCTGGAAGTTACAACTTGTGGTGCATACTTTTGTGCGTTGGCCGGAGATCGGGGCGGGACCCCTTCAGGCATTATTAATACGAGTGGCTGCCACTTGAAGCTCTCCTACACGAAGTGCGGAGCCCGGATCTCCTTTTAATTTTTTGCCCAGCCATCTGTTGACGCCGGGGGAGGCAAGTTTCTGCCGGTAATCAGCATCGACAGTTGGCTAAAAAGTTTGTGGCAGAGTCGCAAGTTGGCTACGATAACTGCGGCGATCCCCAAACAGGACACAAAGCGAAACCCACTCGGAGGACACTTTACTCGGAGGATAGGCTTTAAATCGGGCCGCATTAAAGAACAGCTTGAATGACAGCTTTTTAATCAGCATTAAGTGCAACAGCGGTTCCCCAGCAGCACACAAGTTAAAGGATAAGGCCTGCGGGGATAAAGGATGCAGCCCCTGCCGGAAGGGCCTACAATGAAATGGATTTTTATTGTTCCAGCGCGGAGGCAAACAAATTGGAAAAGTAAATAAAACAAAGGCAACAGGCGAAGGGCGCCGGGAGCAGGGAGCAGGGCCAGGCGGAGGGGGCTGGCATCCAGCAAGGAAGCTGGAAGGTGTTGTCGTCAGGCACAAAGGACATAATGAATACGCTTAACTTTTAAGTCACGCTGTGCGAGATAACTTGCTGCGGAATAATGGCGCGAATAACGATGCTGACAAACAACAAGAACAACCAAAGGCAACAACAATGGGCCCGGGACCACAGGGCGTATGGTTTTTCCATAAAGCAGCCACAGTTGCCACACTTACCGCCCCATCTCCCTGCTCGCCCCAGTATCCTAGCGCCTGTGTGCGGGTCTGGGTGAGAGGGGAGGGTGTGTTGGCATTAATGTAAATGAGTCTCATTGAAATGTCAATATGACTTTCAATGCTTCAATGGGGCATGCTCTCAAACCAGACTGCGCAATTAAACCTCGGTGCGATGGCGTTATCCTGCCTCCTGCTGGCAGCTGGCATGTCCTCCCACCACCCGCTTTTCCAGCCCACTTCACTTATGGCCGAAAAAGCGAGAAGAGCTTCGCCTTAAATCAATTGGCATACATCCGTGTGGTGACACTGGGCGAGGGTGCGAGGGGTGGTGGCGGGTCAGAGGGCGGAGGGGCCACTCAAGAGTGGCCAAAAACTCATTAAACCGTTACGCGCAGTTGCAGCAAATGAGTCATCGGCAAATACTCCCTAACAACCAAATACACACAAGCCGAGACACACATACGGGCTACAGTAAATAATGGCTAAAGAGACAAATGGGTGGGAAGGAAGGACATTAGTTAAATGGGTTTTAAAAATTACAACAAACTTTGACCCTGTTATGGGCTCTGCTTATAAAGTTTTCTTATAAATAACAGATAATTATTTTCCTGGTTCCACTTAGGGCCCCAAAATGTAGAATTTCTTATATGGTTTGTAATAAATAAAATGCATACATATTTAATCTTGAACAGGGACCGTAATCACTATAAGTTTTATTATAAAAATCACAAAATATTCATTATTTTCTGAGCGAAAAAATAAAAATCTGAAATAATCATTATTTTATGATCGAAAAATAAAATTCACAAAAAAATCATTATTTATGGTCCCTGATCTTAAATCTTTAAATATTTAACATTTTCAAACAATAATCTAAACCATTCAATTTATCCTTTAGATTTATTTTTTGTGCTACCATATTCTACGAAATCTGTGAAATCAATTTTTTGGAAAACTATCCAAAACTAATATCTACCCAAGCCCCAGTGATCAAAGCAAATATTCATTCCTTCATACATTTTATACATACTAGGTTCGAATTTTGTATTTTATTCATAAACTTTTTCATTAACTTTCCTTTGTGAAAGAGAAAATTCATTGCCGAGCGAAAAACGGTGACGGGCAGCAGAGGATTCCGGTAAATTGGATTTTCCGGCACTAGCTTCCACTGTACGGTGCACACCCACTACCCCCCACACACGCACACACAGACAGATATCTAAACTTCCTGGCTCTCTTTCAGGACCTCCCAGCCCCATCCGCGGTCGCCACAACTTTGTCGATCTGTTCTTGGAAACTGTCAACGCTGGCAAAAATTTTCACGAATTTGTTAGCAAATGCAATCATTTTGTTACGTGGTTTTATTGCAGCGGTTGCCCCCCCTTTCGGCACTAAGCCCCACCCCTGGCATCCCCTCCCACGGCCCGACCCCCTTTGGTTCATGGCAGCGATGCAAAGCCAATAACATGAAAATGCTCGTTTATAGATGCCATGCCGTGCAACGGGGCGTATACGTAACCGTGTGCAAATATTGTCTCAATTTGGAGCTGTAGCACCACACTTGGCTCGCCGAGCGCTCGTCGAAGGGCAAATAGAGTCGAGTTGGGTGCAGTCGAGTCTGAGTCTCGCCCCAGCTGGAGATGTAAATTCAGATGCCGATGCAGTAGCTCCACGGAGTGCCACTCCCCGGCAGTCCCCGTCAGTCCGAGCTGCTCCTGTGTGGCTGTGTGCGGGAAATAAACAATTTGTATGCGAATTCTGCCTTTGCCATGCGAGCAAGCCCCATGAATATGAAAATATTCCGTCTCCTTCCTTTTCACTCGTCCTTTCCCGTCCTTGCCTGAGTCGTCCTGTGACTGCATAAGCAAACACTGTGAGGAAATTGAAAGCAAAATATGATGATGTTCGATTGGGAGATTTTGTAAGGCAAAATATTGAAGAGAATCAGAAGGCACTAAACTATTCTCTTCCAGTTCAGTGCCCTGCCGGCTCCCCTCCTCCCCCGCCTAGAAAAAGCCCCAAATATTTGGCTAAACCAGCTGGCCGAAAATTAAAGGCTCATGCAAATGTCCTTATGCACTCCAGTAAGCTCTGCATTTCTCTAAGCCGATTCCGGGGGCAGTGCACCGTGAAACGAAACAGACAAAGCCAGGAGTTTCAGGGAGTGTTCACTGTACACTACAGTATCCAAATATCAAGAGGATATTATTGTAAACTCGGATTATTTTGGGCGGACTTCGTCCTACTGGAAAATCAGAATGTAAAGCCTGAAAGCATCCGAAATTAAAGGTCTTCCCACTGCACACGCCACTCACACACATATAGTACTCCGCTCTCTCAGAATATCAGGATAATGATAATTTAAAAAAATAACTCCGGCAAACATGGCCAACAATATACGAATTTCGCATTTAATTAATGCAAGAACATTTTCCAACATCGCTGGCAAAACCCCTTTGTGGGCGAAACTCCACTTCAGACATGACTCCGGGCGATGGCGGATGAATGGATGCATGGATGGATGTATGGAAGGATGTATGGACGGATGGATGGATGTATGGCTCGATGGTGTATGGTCCCTAGGGAGCGGACTTGTTGAAGAGCTGGGCGCGAGCTGTCAAAGCGCTGCGGGCCAAAATGGCTGCCGCCTCTGTCTGCATTTGTATTAATGGAGGCGATGGAGATGCTCCTCCGGGACAAGGACTCGCTGCAAATGGGGTTGCTTATATGTAGTTATTCGACTGCCTTTGGCACTTTCAAGTGCACGGGCATGTGTGCATGAAGAGGCTCTTTGCACAGGATTTCTCACTCCTGGCGGCCAGGCTGCTGGCTTCTCTTGTTGTGGCATCAGTGTGCATGAGGCATGCAGCAGCAAGCACTTGCATTTATTTTGCAATTACTCTGCTCGGGCGTGAGGCCTTCAACACTGGCAACGTCTTTCGCAAACTCTGTGAATATAATTTCGTCTAATCAACACTTTAAGTGAACTCAATTTTTTATGGATCCGCCAGCAAAGTGCCTACTCTGCTGACCAATTAGCAACGTCTGCAGCCCAAACTGGGGCATAACGAAAGGCTGCACGGCAAGAACAAGGCCTAACTGACAGTTGGCTTAAAATGCAACTATTTTTGCTGCCCTAAATTATAAATTTAGTTCAAGCCAAATGCCTCTTTGTCTTTGGATTAAATAAGGATAAACAACACTTTATTGCCACAAAGTGCACTCCAAGCCGATCTCGTATGTATATCCCCTTTACGTGTACTATTAGTTCAAAAATTATTTCTCTCTGTTGGGAAATTGAAAGCTTAGCAGACCAGAACGCGAAAATGTCAAGCAGAGCTCCGGCTCTCATTATGAACGAGAATGCCAGGAGGTCGGGTCAGGTCTGGAAGGTCGTTTTAAGCTTCCTGAGATGCAAGATGCTGGGACGGCATTGATGAATTTTGCACTGCCGGGCATGACAAGACCGACAATTAGCCGCCCGGGGAAAGTGGCCGTAATTGGGCAACAGGGCCAGCAGTGCGGCATGACGAGGCCAAAATCGGCAGGCGTGGCAGGGTGGCCGCCCGGCATTCCTAATGACCAATCGTAAAGGTGGAACAAAGTCGCAGCCAAAGTGGCAATAGTTTCCGCAACTGCAGATGCAGCTGCAAAAGTCAAAGTGCAACATCAGCAGCAGCACCACCGTCATTGCCACCAAAGTGTTGAGGAAAATTTGCATTCTTGTCTTTGACTTTCGTTTTGCCTTTTCATCGCCTTTCCTCGGCGATTCCAGCTCTAAAAAGTGGAAGAGTGGACGCGAAAACACGGAGAATGCAAAAAACTGTGGGCCCATAAACTACTTTTGGCTTGGCCCCCCGACCGTGCCACTGGCCACCGAGCGTGTCAACCAGTCAAACTAGTTGCTCCTGGTGGACTGCAAATGCTGATTGCTCTCCCAGCTGCAACTGCAACACCGAAAGCAGCTCCGCCACCGCCGCCACCAGCAATTGATTGAAAAAGCTCTAGGCTTGGGGTTTACCGTTTGCTGGTTTGGTTTCTAAAAAAATGCAGCCTTTATTTTTGCCATTTATGCCTTGAACCCTGGTCCGAACCCCTAGTACACCCAGTTCCCCTCGAAGAGTTCTGGGCGCCCTTGAAGGCCAGAAGCTGGAAAACTTGGCGGCGGTGAATGGAAAACACTAAAAATATCTAATTTTATCTCCCATCGTGCCGTTCACGCCCAAATTGAATACCGAACATTGGCCACTACCTGAGGCTTATGTAATCCGGGAAACTAGTTTCCCAAATAGCCACTGCCAACTTTTTCGTTAATAGAGGGTAGTCCGTATTAATATGCCGTATTGACCGAGGAAAGTTTAATCAACTTTTCACTAGCTGGCCAAAAGTTTGACCCACAAAACCCTAGACGAGATGCAACGAGAACCCTTTTTGCCATTTTGATTAGAAGTTGCTGTCGCTTCGGGTGGAGGATTGGGAATTGCACGAAACGGTCGAATAAATTGTTTGTTTAATGTCGGACTTGTTGCCGCATCACTCACTCCATTTTGCGAGCACGTACCGGGTCGAGGCTCCTCGCACGTACACCCAGATAAGTGAGGGATAGATGCCGGATAAGGACTCGTACATAAAGTTTAAACGGCCAGGACCTCTTTAAAATGAGAAACTCTGGCAGCGTTGATGGCCCTTTAGGAGGAGCACTTGGCGAATATTTCTCCTAAATTGCGGGAATATAAAACACATTTTGCCAGCCCAGTTCAGTCGGCAGCCGGGACCTCCGACAATTTGATAGAGATTCCATTCATTCGCCAGCAAAAAAATGGAATAAACTCGTTCTCGATTTCAGTTTCTCTCGGGCAATTGCAAACGTTTTCGCACTCGTCGCCGCAACATCCCAGCCGCAGAGAGGGGAGGGGCGGTTTGAGCCACAGAAGCAAATTAAAACATTTGCCAAACACAACCAGCCCAGTTTAATGCATTGGCCGGACGGATCCCCATTCGCCACCCGCTGTCAGGTTGATAACTTAACTTGCCAGCCCTCGGCTGCCAGACTGGCTTCTGTCAGCTGGCCCTACAATTAATCACATTTAATTTATCAATTGTTTTGGCCAAATACCAATGGATTAGGCCCGACAATAGAAACCAAAATCTGTCGTAATTACTGGCCAGTGGGAGCGCAGGCCGGGCTTTTAATTAAAATGCTTTTGTTGGGTAATTAAGAGAAATATTCTGTGAAATTTGGTAGAATATACGTTCGTTATTAGCTTGTTATAATAAAGGATTCTAATTTTATTTTAGTACTCAGAGTATAATCTCAGAGTTCTTGGACAATCACTTTGTGAATAAGCGACTCTCACTCCACACACTCGCTTATTCGATTTTCGAATGCTGGGGAATGTTCGGCGCTAACTGATCGCACAAACAGAAAACAGTTTATCGAGTGTTTGGAGCTGGAAAAACGTGTGTGCCACATGAGGCGGGCGCGGTTGTTTTAGTGGCATGCTAGTATGAGGCAGACACTAACTGTTGTTCGAATTTGTCTATGGTCAGTGACCCAAAGCCACTGCGCAGAGACTCGGCTCTAAGGCGGGGTCCAACCGGCAAAACAAACATGTTTTAAGGCAACAAAAAACAGAAAAAGGCACTTGGAGAAAAGAAACCCCGGAGATGTGCTCTCCTTGGGAAGCAAAGTGGCAGAAGGGGCGGAAAACCCAGAGAAAAGAAACACATTAACTTTGGTCAGAACATTATGGCCAAGATCGCTCGTTAGCAGCTGGTCAGGGGGCAGGGAGGGGGTCGGAGGTGGAGTGCTTGCGTGCCGAATGCCATAAAGTCGGAATGATCGCTGAACGCACACAGAACCGAGCACATAAACTATAATTTGAGAGCCTCAAACGCGGATCGCAATTAACTTCTGCCGATCGTCGAGTTCGCTGCTTGAGTCTTTTGTTTCCCGAGATCTTGAGATCTCGAGATCGGTCGCGCCATTAGAAAGACTACCGAAATTAATTCAAATACTCTCTCCGAGGCCCAGGGCGGTTGAAAATTATTCAGACATTTACTTATGCGTGTGAAGTCAACGCGGCTCCCACAGAAATTATGAAATTATATTCACTTACCTTGCTCAGTCTAAGATTCCTTTGAGTTGCCCGGCGCTGAGCTGGAAAGAAAAGAAAAAAGATAAGTTTAATATAAAAAGACACAGTTACACATCACCGTGCCACCTTCGGCATCAAAAATAATCCATGAAGGCATCGAGCAATCCCCCCTTAATCAGATTTTTCCGGCACTTGGCTGGCAGGATGCGGAAGGATAAAAATGCACTCTGGCCCGGAGTGGCCGAAGCTTTCGGAATGTAAAATTAATGCCAGAGCTTCAGGTTTCCATTTAAAGTTGGCAAAGAGCGGATCAAAGGCCATCCCGTATCTGCATCCCATATCCCGTGTCCCACAATATATCAAGCGCTAATTAAGCCAGACTGAGTCGAAAACTTTTACTGAAACTAGGAACTAAAACTAGAGGCGAGGCGGCGGCGAAATTAAATTAAGCGCTACTGTGGGAAAATGTCTTGGAGCGTAAAGCGAAAAGAACACTTCCAGGCTCCCCTAAGAAGTGGTTTCCCTCCCTGCAGGTCGGGGAATAGGCGCTGGGGGTGGTTAGCCAAGCGTTGAAGTTTCCCAAGCCGAAGCCCTGGGCCAGGGCCAGACATGTGTCAAGGTTATACTCCTCCGACAATTAATTCGAGGCGATGGGGGAGAAACACTTCGTTTAAGCCACTAACTGGCCGGGGCATATGCCTCTTTGGCTATTCGAGTTTTTTCTGTTTGGTTAGTGGGGAAAAAACTACGGGGAAAATCTCTATAGAACCTGGGCCAAGAACTCGTAAGTGGAAATGCTGGAATTTTTATTGCCTCGGGCCATACACACACGCACATGTAAGCCCTACGTAGGCTACCAGAAGTGTAAATCACATTAAATCAAGGAATTCCAGGACAGCATTTCCAGCTTGGGGTCCTGCCACAGGAGCCGTTCCTGAAACTGCTGCTGGCATAGTTTATCAATTATCAGCCCGGGCCCATCGACCTGGCCTCTGCCGGAATCGATTACACAAACAGGCTCTGCAGGACACGACAGGATGATGGGAATTCGAGTACCCAAAACCAAAAAAGAATTGAATTTATTTTCCATCAATATTCCCTTCTATCCCATCACACTCCCCATTCGAAGTCCCGCCCCGAGCCGTGTGTGTGGCAGTCCCCTCGGGCTTTTCCGGACTCTCTACGGAAAAAGGCTTGAGAGCGTCCGTTGGCAATTTAATTTTCCATGAAATGCGAAATGTTTCCTCATCTCGTCCAGCGTATTATGGCTTTGCATATTTGTATTTATAAATTGCTGAAGCGAAATAGCCACCGAGTGGGCCAGAGTGCGGAAAAGTTTTCATTTACAATTTCAATTGAATCCTTTATCCCGGGACACGCATACGGCTCATAGTTAAAGGATCTGGCACAAGAGTTATTTATGTTTACATTATAAATGAGAGCTGCGGTTGAGGTCGTTTCGTTATTATGGCCCCTAGAGCTCTGGCAATCATTAAACATTTTTTATTTAATTTCACCTTACCGGAATGTTTCATTCCAGTATTTGCCCTCAAATAGCCCGAGATCAACGGTCAGGATAAAAATTAATTCTTAATTATGTTTGGTATTCAAAAGAAAAGGCTCTACATGAAGGTTTTTTAAATAAAATTGCAATTTTTCAGTGTTGAAGGTTTCTCAGCCCCCAACTGAAGAATGTTAATTAAAATAAGATTGGGAAAGTGGCGCATAAACGTTGCGGGTTTGATTAACTTACTTGACCCTTAACCCTGGCGTCACTCCTTCGAAATCCCCCTCGAAAAGCATTTAGACGACGCCCACGTGACTGCCAGTTGATCCTGCAGTTTAAGACGAACATCACGTAGCTGGCCAAATACTTTTCAAAATATTTTTACTAGGTCGCCTGGTGCCATAAAACGCGAATAAAATAAAACACATTTTCCTCGACGTCTGGAACGTGACATAAATTAAATTTTTCGCCATTAATGGCAAATATTATGAGCAGATAGGAGAGCAGTTCACAACTTGTTAACTGGCAACTTTTCGCTCGGGAAAAGTATTTCAATTTACAATGCCAGGAAGGGGGACAGAGGACTCAGGACGAAAGCTGAAACTTCCAGCAAGTTTGAATCGACGATTGTTGTCGACTAAACTATTTGATTATTTCGCAAAGTACAGACTACCTTAAAAATAGTCAGCCCTTGCTGCACAATGCTTGACTCTATAGTTTATTGATTTCAGACATGAATTTTTCACTAAGCTGCCAGCGAGTGCAAATTGTTCGAGAGGGAATCGCAAAACTAATCCTGAGAAGCAGTGCAATCTGGTAAATAGGCCCTCTTCTTTGCTTCGACTCCTCGGCCCTGCGACCAGGATGAACCATCCGATGGATGCCCCATAAAGGGCGAATAAAGTCGGTCGTAACTGCTGCAACAGCAGAACAATTGCAACACTATCTAAACAGGCAACCCATTCAGCTTCCTCAGGCGTGAAGGAGATACAATTTTAAGGGTTCTGGGCTAAGACAGAGGACTCCCCATCCTCCGAAGCCCAACCCTTCTTGACCGACTTGTGCTGACCAGAAAAAAGTGAAGCAAGCTCGCTTTACGAGTGCAGATAGAAAAAAATAGACATATTTTTTAAGAAAATATATATTCTTTAAATATTTATGATTGAAATGAATTAACAAAACAATCAAAACAATTTATGCAATCATGCCTAGATAGAAATATAATCTCTTCAATATTTAAGCCGATATACTCATAATTATAGGAATTATCTTTTTCGCAGTGCCTGTTCTATTTCATCAGCATCAGCTTAGAGCCAGGCATTTTCCCATTTTCCCCCAGTCGCTGCTCCCCCGGCTCCTTCTGACCCCGAAATCCGATTTTCCCGGCAGCTCACATTTCGTAGTCCGCGCTCATAAACATTTTAGTGGACGGGCACGTTTCATTTTGCGCCGAAAATGCGTGTAAATTGCTTTCGCTTTGCTTTAGCCGCTACAAATGAAACTAAAACGCTGACCGACTGTTGAATAGTTCTGACCATCCAGCAGCCCCGACCATAACCCCTCCTTTTTTTCCTTTTTTGGCCCCTCGCACTCGGTCGGAAAATTGCAAATGTTTGCATACGGAGACGTGACCGGGACGGGTAGGCGAAAGGATAATGGAAATTTCTAAAAATTGTATTCGTCTAGCCCCCAGCTCAGTAACGAAACAATTTTGTAATCGAAAAACTTCGCCGGACCCTGGCCCAAAGCAAACAATTAGTTTAAAGGATAACGAGCCGGGGAGGCGATAGGACGCCGTCAGGGATGTGCGCAGCTCAACTGGTAAATGTCAAATATTTTTATTTATATCCCTTGATCGTGGCCCATGTCACGGGCTCATTGCCTCGAAAGGGATTTGTGTTCTCCGGTGTGATGTCACCGAGAGAATCGATTTTTGAAAAATAAAATGTAGGTTTCAAATGAAAGCATTTCAAACTATATCTCTTTAATCCCAGTGATGGAGAAATAATGCAACTCAAATAGTAGCTCCTGCTCGCATTATGGCGGGTTTACCCACGAGGCCTGAATTCCATTCCCACACCACGTGCTTCGCCATCCACCCCTAATGCGGAGCACCCCACCTTGGCAAGGCCATTAATAATGCTTAAAATTTAAGTCCTGGCAAATTGGTTTAGCCAGAGCCGCAAAAATATTCTCCCACAGATACGCGCCTCCTCGGAGGCGGCAAACTTGGTGCCACAAAATGCTTGTGTCGCAGTTAATTATGACGCCTAAGCTGGCATCCGAAAATGCGGAAAATCGGGAGAACTGGGGGGCCAAACGAACATATTCGTATACCTGCCAGATGTTAATAATTCACTGCTGCGGCGCAACTAAAATTGTGTTGACAGCAGATTCGAGTTTAGTTTGCCTTCGCAAAACTTCCACATGGTTAACTAATTAAAAGTTATTAGACACATCCCCCACCTCGCCCGAGATACATATTTATTGAAATTTATTTGGCGTGGGCGACACGAAACTCACATTAGAATCGACTTTTATGCGGCACTCTCCCGTCATGTCCCGGCCAGGACATGACAAACTCCTGCCTTCTAATGTGCTCTCGTCGCAGGACAATTACCTCGGTCCGATGGGCCCCAGGTTTGCTTTAATTAAACCGAGTATTCACATTTTGTCGGCCCAGAAAGGCAGTTATAGCTCTGCCCACTCGTACTCTGCCCGGTCTGGACCCAGAATTTAAAATTCGAGAAAGAAGCTCGATTTCAGAGCAAATAGAAAGGACGAAACGATTGGGTCGGTCATCGTCCTGCTTTGTCGGACGCCTAAAAGCAAATATTCATCTCGCCCCGGTGCTCGTCGGGGGCGGCATCATGTTTCACAATTTTTATTGGCATATTTACCGAAAATTAAATGGAGCGTAAAGCAATCTGCCCCTGCCACACGGCCCGACCCGGCTGCTGTTTGGGCGACTTGCACACGCGGCGTATGCGTAATTTGTGTGCCACAAGGCGGCCTTGGCAGCAAAGACGAATTACATTAATTGCTGTGGCAGGCTCTTTTGTGTTTCACTCTGTATAGTGCCCCAGCTCCAACTCCGCCCCTGGAACGTATTCAATTGTAAAGTTTCCATCGGATGCTTTTGTTGATTTTTGCAGCAGCTGCCACCGATCTCACTCTCCGTGCCACTTTCCACTCTTCATATTCTTTGATAATTGCTTTCATTCTCTGCCCGGAGAAGGCCGGCTCAGCCCCCTTCTAGCTACTCGCTACGTGTTTGCAATCAATTTGATTCGCCTGGGACTTGACCAGAAATTAATTAAAATGCAAATTAATTTGCAATTATGAGAAAATCCCCCGTAAAGGCTCTGCTGATGCCCCTAGATACTGCGGCCATCAATGGAGCAAGTGCACGAATTAAATCGATATGCAAATAAGCCATGCCCTCTAACGGCATCCCCGCAAAAAACTAAAAATAACCAGAACAAAAAGTAAATAATTCCACACAAATATTTGGCCATGAATTAATTGCAATTTTACACTGTTTGCACAACTATCAGAAAGCCAGATAGATGATGACAACGCCACTTGTTCGGGCATTGCTGCCACGCCGTGTGGAATGTGGCAAGGATTTAAATGAAAGTGTTTTTTTATTTTAGACCCGGACGGAGGCCTGGAAAGTGTTGAATAAGCTGGAATTTAAATGAGTTTACGGGGAAGTTAATGGAAAAATAGAAATTATGAACAGGGCGTGGGTGATTTAATTAAGTGGCTCAAGAGAACTATTAAGTGTTAAAGAAATTTGATAGATTTCTACAATGTGAGGTACAATACCTACAGGTTGTTGCAAGCTTATATATTTAGTAAAATTTGTGAATGAATGTGATGCAACATAGCAAAACATCCTGGCCTTGAAATAAATTATAATAAGAATATTGCAGGAGGTAACAAAGTTCTACAAATAGAATTTGTTTCAGATACAGAATTATACAAAAACGAAAATCGTGAATACATTGAAATTCAAAATAATTTAAAACTAAACATTATTTCACAAACAATCTAAAATGTTGGTAAGGGACTTCTATCTTTGTTGAAACCCGATAGTTATATTGGGTATATGTATGTATACATACGTCATATATGTATGTATATCTAATGAGTTAATCTTTGTTAGTTTCAAGCCCCTAACAAAACTCTTTTATGAGTAACCACAGTAATGCTCTATGATTTTTCTTTTTCCGAGTAATCCCGAAAATCTTGGTTAACTCGTAATATCTTGATCCTAATCTTAATCTTTAATCTTGATCTTAACTGGTTAAAAATGGTACACTTAAGTTACTAGTCTATATATTGTCGTTGATGAACCTCTGCAATTCCTGACAAAAGCTAGTTTGTTTTTGCTTGATGTCTCTGGAAGTAGAAGCATTTATGGTATGCCCTCTCTGAGCCAGAGGCCAATATTAATTCTTTTCCTTGTGCCAATTGACCTTCCACCTTGCACCTCCCGCCTCCAGCTTTCCAGCTAAACGCTTCTCCGATAACCGCAGTCGTGCGTGCCAAATACTCACTAGCATCAATCGGAGGCCGGTGGAAGCCCGGGTCTATAAAGGCCAATAAATGCCAATAAAGGCATTACCCGTTAGGCAAATCCACTTACACGGAAATCAATCAGGCCCATTATTGTCTAGATTTAGTTGCCATGACCACAGCGACAGTGGCCGAAAGCAAATGGCCAATCTGTGGAAATGGAAATGGAGAATCGTAAGTGTGTGTAAGAAAAAGTGCAAGAGTCTTCCTCGCAAGTGGCAGGAGTGTCCCGCCATTTCATCGCCCCGGGGTCTGGGGCATATGTTAAATCAGTCGGCGATAGCATCGAATGCCAAGAGGGAAGTTGAAAAGTGGCCGGGCAGGCAGAAGGGGCTGGGCCGGTTGGGGGTGGCAGAATCAAAGGTTAATCACCCCTGCAGGGCATGCAACACACGCACACTCGCATCCATTGGCCCCATAGTTGCCTTTGTGTGGGCGCGTGTGTGCTTGTGAATGGGATTCGATGCGAGACTTGGCCAGAAGTTGGAGTTAAGGACACGACTTGCCAAGGGTGGGCCTGCCACTTCTTGCCACCCCCTGGCAGCCCCCTTCGAGCTTTTTGCAAAATGGCGCTCTCCCATATGCAACTGTGTGTGCCCCGAAGTCGGCAAGTGTGTGTGTGCGAGACTTACCACTTCAAGTCTCGATTTGACTCGAACTGAACTTTTGCGTGTTTCAATACCATAAATACTGCATGCCTGTCTGGCCCTGAGTCGGGGCAGGCGACCAAAGGGGCGGAAGGAGTCGCACATGTGGCAAGCCCACACAATGAAAAAAATTATGTCTCCCCAATGCGATTGCCAGTATTTCCGGTTTGGAGAGGATGAAAGGCTTGAAGATTGAAATTTTGGATAGAAAAATAACTCGATAAATTATAAGTGGAGATTGTAGCTTGCTCTACTCTCTACTTGATCTGGTACTTTAGTCTTTAAAAAGATAAGTAGTTGATGAGGACTATTGGAACTTGTGTTCGGCAGACGGCGACTTGTATATTTTTCTGTCACTGCATAGAGCTCCTTTCGAGTGTCTCCCAGGACCCAGGAAAGTTTAACCAAAAAGCATAAACAATCGCTACCTGTATTATGGCCAAACTTTTCCTGCTAAATTTTATCTGAAAGATTTTGGGCCCCTCCTTGAAGGAATTTATGGCCAAGCAATGGTTATAACTTAACTTTAATCGAATCCGAACAGATGCAAGCTCTCTAACGCCGTATTAATTGCAAATTGTAAATTTTAATCATTGGGAGTGGACCCTGCATAGTAGATGAGCCTCGACAGCCGACAAGCGACTCTGACTTGACAAATGATGGGCGGATGAATCATCCCCTTTGGCTGGGGCAGGACCACCCCGGTCGACTTATGCCACCTCTTCCCGGCTGCTAAGGACATTTTAGCACACAATCAAAATCCATACAAAATGAGCTGCGCGCTGCTCCTTGTTAGCTCCTTGGTTGATTATTTTTTCATTAGCGCCTCGGGGCCGAAGGCACGCAAGGACCTCCCCGGGGCCGGGTGGCTTCATAAAAGGGATATTCGGGGGGCTCTTGGTTGGCCACATGAAAAAAGGAATGTCACAGTCCATTTTTATTTATTGGAATAATTTCCGGAGTGTTTCTGTCATTCGTTTTCATTTTTGTTTTATTTCGCTCGGCTCTGGGGCGAGTGGGAGGGTGGTGAGTGGCGAGTGGAATGAATCATTGGATTTACAAGCTTTGCATAAACAAATAAAAACATCGCAATGAAATAAAATAGACTGAGCCCCCCATCGGCGAGGGAGAGCCGTGAAAAGCCCTCAAATTTTAGAAACATAAATAAAGCTGGCCAACTGCAAGGACTAAATGTCAAACATTCGTTTGTGCCGCCTCGCAGCGGAAGCCTTTGATGCAGTTCGCCGAGGCGTTGAACGCCACCCTCGCCGTGCTTTGAGGCCCTCTATCGCGTCCTGTTTCCCCCTATTTTACTTTCCCTCTCTGTTCCCAGTCCGTGTGCCACCACCCCCTTGCGTTTCTGTAATAGAGTTTAATGCAACTTTTGCGGCAGGCTGGCACTCTGCCGTACTCTCTGGCTGGCAAGGGCCTTTTCCAAAGAGAGACAAACAGAGCAGAGCAGAGGGAGCTGCGGGAGGGGACCAGGACCAGAACATGGCCAGGACATAGAACTTCCCTTAACCAAATTGCATAGAAAATTCTATATGCCAAAGCCGCAACAACAGAGAACAGGGAACAACAGCCGGCATTTTGCCGAAAAAAGGACTCGGCTCATGCCGAATTTATTGATTTTTGTTGCCGCCGCATCCTGAATGAAACCCACACTCACACACACATGGGTATCTGTGCGTCTATGTGCTATGAGTGTATGTGTGTGGGTATATCCTCCCCAATTTACGAGGCGATCGACGAACAACCACCACCGAAAAGCGCCGCTGAAATGCTGAAATGCGTGGGGTGGTTTCGTTAGTTTTTCATGACAACGGGAGAAAAACAACAACAACAACAATAACAATAAATGGAAATGCAATCATCAGCAACAACAAGGATACAACAAGGACATCCAGTCCAACAGCTGTTCGCCACTTTTCGAGGACAATGGCGAGCAGGACACGACGAGCCAGCCCCACTGATGATTTTCCTTATGATATGCAAATATTTGCCCGAGTCCAACAAAGGCGTCATTTTCGCGCAGTGTACACCAAGACATAACATCAGCAGCCAGGCTGTCAGACAGACAGAGACGGAGCGACAAGGGAGAAGAAGGAAGGAAGCAATTGCCAACAGGACACTCTCGGAGAGAGAGAAAAGTGACGCATTAATGTCCTTCGCATATTGCCGGCAATTGTTCTGCGAAATTTCCTAATCCCTGAAATATTCGCCTTTATAGGGCAATTGAGTTTTTAACAAAGTCTTTTCAGATTTATAAAATAATTAGAATTCATTTAAAAGTGACTTAAGATTAATTTTAGCTTAATTAATGGCTTAAATTTCTCGTCATGAGGGAGAAAAATGGTTCCTGGATAAGAAAATACTTGAATAATTAATACTTGAATAAAAAATGTTTAGGATTTTAATACAAGCTAGTGAAAGTTATTAACTCAAAGGTTAATTTATTGATTTAAATGTCTTATGATATATAGAAGAGAGCTAGAAACTAGTAAGCGTGTGCTTATATTAAAACAGTACAATTTAAATAATCTCTTTTAAAATAACTTAAGTAATTACTTTATCTTTTAGACCAATTCTTTTCCTATCGCTAATAACTCAAATTAGATACAGAATATAAAGCCAAATTTCAGACCATTAATAGGCGCACACCCCCTCGATTAATCCTCCAGCAAACCGCGTGACCAAAAGCCAATGCCCGCACATCTGGCAGGGTAAAAACAACAATAACGGGCTACAAGTGTTTGAGTTGCCGGGTCCGGGATTCTGTTCCAGACAAATGCAAGCCCATTACGGGCGAGATGATGATAACCGGAGGAGGACACTGGTGAGGGGCCACGCTGGGGGAGGGGACTACGGCTAGATCCAACCAAAGCATTATATGCAAAGGAAACTCGACAAATTACGAGCAGAAAGCCGAGGGAGAAGCGCCTCAGGGGGACTGGGCCGAGGCGGGGACCAGATCCAGAGAAGGCACACATGAATGGACGTACAGAGGAAAATCGGCAAAAGCCAAGGAAATACAAAATAAAAATGCCTTTGCCAAGTACATATATGGGGATATGCCCTTCAGTCAAAAAGGCAGTCGTAGTAGTGACTGCTAACTGGCAACTGGCAACTGCCTGCCACGCCCCGTTGCACGTTGAACACACCTGCATGAGTCATGCTGCCCCAGGCCACAGCATTTTGGATTTTCTGTTTATGTTATGTTGCACGGAGAGTTTATTACGGAAAACAGCAGCAGGAACATTAAGGACAACAGACAGCCAAACAACCCTGCCTAGTACACAAAAAAAAAAAAAAAAGAACTTTAAAAAGCAAGATATATAATTACTTTTTGCAGATTTCCAGAGAAGGGGCCCTCATTGTAAAAATATAAGGGCTTAAAAGTACTTTTTGAATTAAATTTGAAAAAGTTGAGAACTAGTATGCTATTAAAGTACTATTCTAAACTATTTATGATTCAATTATATATTTTTTTCCAAGTATTATGACCTTCCCTCTGCATCCCGAGTCCTGGCTCCTTTCGGCCAACAACCGTCTGTCGTCTGCTGCCTTTGCTTTGGGTTTTGCTTTTGCTTGTGCCTCTGGCAGCGGCATTTATGGCGTAAACTTGTTTAATATAATGAACACTGCGGAGGAAAGTCAGGCGGCACGTGAGTCAGCCGGCAATCCCGAGTCCTGGCTGCTAGAAATGGAAAACCCACCCTTGTGGGGTGCAGTGGAAAAATCAACCACCGGCGGTGGTGTTTCGGACCTGCAACCACCTTGCCGCAAATACGATGAACAAACACAATTTCTGTCGCACGGCTGGCTGCATCATGGGGCAGAAGCATCGGAAGCAGCAGCAGATGATGCAAAGATGCAGGCTCTTTAAAAATACATATAGAAACTGCAGCAGGACAAGAGTGCGATTTGATTGCATCAATCAGCCGCAGAAAGCAGAAAGGACGGTGGAAATGGCTCGAGATCCTGTGACTGCAGCTCATTAGTCCTGGGAAATGTCAGGCCATTTCAAGCAGCTCTGATTGAAATCGACCGCAAAACGAGTCGGGTCCTGTAGCTGCAAGTGTGGGGGTGTCCTGGAAATCAGAGCTAGCCCCGTCTGCTTGAAAATGTCTCGACCCTGTGGCGCCGCTCGTCGGGGCTTCTTTATTGGCCGACTATAGGGCGCGAGGCCCTATATATAGACGAGGCCCTATTCGACTGCAACTCCTTTTCAAATGTCTACATGGCTCTACATGGCAATTTGTTTGCTCGAAAAAGGAAAGCATAATTGTACAAAGAGGACATTCGAAAGGGAAACACAAGCCGGAGCTTCAAATGAGATTCTGAAGCTGGGAAACCGCTTCATATTTGCCAAATTAATTGCAATTCCATTCACTCTCGGCGAGTGTTTCCTTAACCGCAACTAAGCCAACTTTATGGATGGCCATCAACAGGATAACCATCTGAGATACTTACGACCCGGGCCATAACTCGCTCCGAATGGCAAACCATTTCATTGCACCCCTTGCTCATAATTGTTGTCGGCAATAAATATCCGATAAAAGACAAACAGACACACAGACAGACAGACGACACTCTGCTCTTGGTTTGTCCGGAACCCCGAAAACCCGGAGACACAGGCACGTACGGACGTGTATCCAGCCGGATAAGAGACTGTATCTTGGCCCGAAGACACTCGCACAGTGAGAGGCATTGAGCCGAAAAGTGTGTCTTTTAAAGTCGTTCGCATCTGGCCTCTCACCTGGGGGGGATCAGCCTACTATGTCATGCCAGATAAGCGTTAAATAAATGGTCTTTGGCTTGCAAGTTTCTCTCAGTGTACTAAAAGACATGCAAAACCACACACTCACACCGAATACAGCAAACAATAAACTGTGCGAGTCGAGAAATATGTGCTGTTAGGGATACGTACCCTAGAGTTGGGGGAACCCCCCGAAAATAAATTGAATGAAAAGTTTTATCTGGCAACGAGTTAAGCTCCAGGCTAATCGCATCGAAGGCGATAAACAGGACGAAGCAGGCGCGGCGGCAACTCTGGCGCAAATTCAATTTTCTCAAATCGAAAATGTGGTGCGAAGCTCCACTTCCGTATTGATGGCAGGACGCTGTGCCTGTTGGGGCACGCATGCCGCCAGGGTTGCCATCACGTTCGCTGATGGCTTAACAACTTATTTATGCCCGGCCGTAGCGGCCCCACCCTTGAATAAAGGCATCCTGCTATCCCCATCGTCATGGCGATGGCTCCTTGTTGCTTTGCTTGTATCCTTGTTTGCTCTCGTCGCGGCTTTCCATTTGTTTTGCCGGATGGAGGAGGGCGCCCAGCATCACTCCCCCTCAACCGCCCACTCTGCCAACCCTCGACAATCTGCTGGCGAATTGTCTCCTGGCTGAGGACTGGCAATTTCATTTAAATTTAATTCCACTTTCTGGCACGTTGTCAGCGCTGTCAGTTTATTCAAATTCTCTTGTTCTACAGCCGGCACACCTACACACACAATATCCTTGTAGTCGAACACATATATGAGTCAAGGACCTGGCATAATCAAAATAAATTGCAATATGAAACTATTTGCTCGGATAGACAAAAGGCACGGGACCTGGCCTGGCCCGGAATATAAAACTTTTCCCCACAGGCTCACACGCAGCCACCTCCAGGACGCCGTCAAGGATGTGCATTTCCGACGCAATTTGATAGCCTTGATGTCGTGGGGGCAGCGTCCGGGCAGGGTCCCGGCATTATGATAATACTCCAGCCAGGATACTCCGGATTGACATCGATACACAGTCGTAGCATACTTTCCGGGGGAGGACTCCAGGAAGCTGGTGCTGAAAACTAATGACAAAGGCCCGCATAATTGCGTTACGCTCCGGAACACAAAAAACTCCCACATAAAATAAACCAAAATGGAGTCCCACCAATATGGGTCAGCTGGACATGCTGGACGAAAGATATAGTCACTCACTGGCAGCTTCTGGAAGTTTTTCTTGACGTTTCGGGGGTGAGTGGGAGTGGAGGCGGGGAAAGGCTAACAAATTGCTTGCAATTTATATATACAAGCGTGACTGACATGCAAATTGTGATAAATTAGAGGGGAGAGCTCTGGGAGCCTTTCATCCACCCTTTCATGGGGCGTCTGAGCCAAGTTTGATGGCCAACTTACCCCCGACTCGACGGCTGGCCAGGCGACGAAGTAGTCTTGACTGATTTCTCGGGGCTGCTGCAGTACTTTGATCAAGTTATTACCCGTGGAGATGGGGAGGGGCGGCGGGGATAGTGTGCACATCAGTCGGTCAGCTTAATTAAGCCAATGAATTATACGCATGGACCATGGCTCTCTCGCTGCGGCCGCCTCCTACTTATGCATTCATTTTGAACTCTAATGAAGCGTAATTGATGCCGTTTCTGCATTATAAACTTGATTGCCACACAACGACGCATGCGACAGGCTGCCTTAATGAAATGAAGTGCGGCGACGGCTTTTGCCGTCCGCCAATTATGCAATCAAATGTCCCGGGTCACAGGTCCCGCGCTCCCGGCCGGGAGTCAAGTGTCCAGCCAACACAAAACAAATCGGAGGCGAGGTGTTCGAGCGACCCTCGCAGCTCAATTGCTGCAAGTTCGCGCTTAAAACAATGAAATCCTTGTTTGGAAATTATTTTTATGCAAAATTAATCAGTTTTAATTGAAAACCAGTGCTTGCTTTCCAGAAACTAAATAATTAATGCTCATTATTTGCATGTTGCAGAGTCACTTTAGAATTCTTTGGAAATAAGTAACTTGATTAATGTTTTATTGAAATCAATAGTTTTTGGAAAACAATAGGCCAGGAACTATGTATCTTGCGGGTGCATCATTGGCATGAATATGTATCTAGGGTTATCGTGTGTATGATGTCTTTCTCTAAATGGAATGTGCAACCCAACATGCCCCTCCTGGGCTTCCAACATGATAAGCCTAATTAATGCAATTGAAACAAATTCCGGAATGCAAATGAACGAGAGCGAGAGTTCTGGTTTTGGGGCAGGCTGTGGATGCTCGGACATGCCTCATTAGCCAAAGTGCCATAAACTTGGCTCGTCTAATTGAATTAACACTAATGAGGAGGGCGTGGCTCACACACACTCTGGCCGGCTTTGAGAACGAGGTGCGAAATGCTTATCGGCAGATAGGAGAACATCCTTTTTAGACTACATTATTCATGCACTCAGGTCCTGCCACTCTGCTTGGTAAATTAAACACAAAAACTAAAACGTCAAATGGGACATGATGGGAGGGTAGGTGGCTGGGGTGCTGGGTGGCTAGGTGGCTTGTAGGGCTGCCAATCAATCAATTTGGGCAGTGAGCCGTGGACAGGACTGCCACCACACCCCACCGCATCGCCTCGCCTCGGTTGGCTGGAACATGTGATTTCAGTTTTTGGCAGAAAGCAAATCGAATCGGTTTTCGAATCCTGTGAGCCAAGGCACTTAAATTCCTCGGTCGGATTCTAATTGCTACAAAAATGTGGCAAATTCAACTATTTTCGGTGAGTGAATATTTCAAAGGCAGTGGCCTGCAGTGGCATTCCATGTGTCTGGCTGTGATTGACCCTCAGACCCTCGGATAAAATTCACATTTATTGCTCGAGATATTTCCAATAAACAAAGCCCAGTCAGCAAATATTTGGGGCAAGTTTGCAAATAAAACTTGGCTCAAAGAACCAATCATAGCTGCACAAAATAATCTAGAATATTTAATAACTTCTTTTATTCGTTGCTTTCGGCATAAAAGGAAGGTATTCTGCAGCCATATTTCACTCTGCTTATTGGGGCTTTCTTGCTCGTTTGTTCACCTGTTGTTGGCTTTCCAGGTGAACAATTCCGAACTGTAATTATCGGCCAAAATCAAATCGAATATACAATTCGGGAGACGCGGGAGAAGAGTCCATCAATCATGCGACTGACGCGCCACATGACATAACCGCTCCAGCTGCGTCTGCTCCCAGGTCCACAAATGTGTCTGAATTTCTGAATTTGTACCTGAATCTGTATCTGTTATTAGCGAGTGTGTGTGTGTACGAGAGCATGCATCAATTAAGCTCTTATTCTAACATAACAATTTTGAATGTGGCCAAAACCAGTTTGAGAGCCCAAGCCTACGCGGCGGCGTCCACTCGCCGAAGTATCTCATGGGTACCAGCCGAGCTGGGCAAAGTAAACAAACTCAGGCGGGGGCCGAGCAGTGACTTCTTACATTTGGGCCAAAATGCTCCCAATCCTTGGGCGGCCTGGCATCTGGGCAAACAAACTTAAGACTGGCTTAGGCAAACATATATTGGCAGAGCATTGGATTCCACAATAGACTGTTGATGTTTTGATGGAGACTCTGGCCACAAATCAGCAGCATTAGCTGGCACGAGACAAGCCATTCAAATGTTAATTAATCAACGGCCAGAACGGGTTTCCCATGCTCTTCTGGCTTCTTGGCCGGCTTTCGATTGACTGAGGTTAGTTAGGTGAGTTGACATTCTGCCGAAGCCAGAAAAGAGAGCAAGGCTCCTTGGCTTGGCTCCTTGACTAGGCCCACTGGCCATTGGCCAACACTGATCGACTCTGCGTTCACCTCGCTCAAAGGCTATAAAATTGTTAACAAAAATGCAGAAGAAACCGGCTCGATGGACAGGTTGCGTTACAGCCAGGATGAGCTGCTTCTGCTGGTGGTGGATGGGTTTTCGGGCGGGTCGAGACAGCTGCAAAAGCCAGCACGAGAGCCGGGTGCTAAGAACCTCATTTTATACACAAAAAAAAATATTTTGCATTCTGTATAATTTATTGAAACTTTTGATACCTTTAAAATATAAATTTTTAACCACAAATAAAAGGCAAACACTGAGTCTTTGTAATTCCCCCGAAGAATGTATCTTTTTTAGTGCAACAATCTTTTTGAGAAAAAGAATGGAAACATCAAGAGCACGGGAGAGTGAGAAAGACTAAGGGGAAACGGAGAAAGACCCAGAGAAAGAGAGAGGCGAGCAGTAGCTGAAAACCAGTCTTACAACAATTTTTCAGCTACTTGCCACCGGCAGGCAAGCAGCCAGGCAGGCAGGCTCCAATTGGACTTGCCTCTTCCACCACACACCGCATTCCAACTAGAGAATCATAAAACATAAATGTTGCAGCGTTCGGGAGCAAGTGTCTTCTTCCCCCGGACAGGATGGCTGGCAATTATGGGGTACTATCTCTTCGAAGCCAGCGCAGTTAACGGGCCCCGAAAAATATCTTAATAAATTGGCAATCCGACAAAATCGTCGAGTGAATAATGTATCTGGCAGATAAGTTTGGTCCCGGCACCGCTGAAATATTTATGCCGCCCAGACAAAGGGCCAAGCCGATACACACACAAAAGCACATCTCACATACACAAGCTGATGGGGAAAAGTGTGAATGCAGGGAAAACAAAGCACTTGCAACGCTTTGAGATACATTTGTATCTCGTGCAGGCGCTTGACTCCGAATCCGAACTCGAATCCGTTGGTGTTTGGATCGCCCTCCCTTGCGGCCTCACCTTCGCCGCCTCTGTCCTCGGGGCCCACGTTTTAATGTGACTTTTATTGTGCTTCCTCCTTTTGTGTCTCATTTCGTATTCAGTTTTATGTTTGTTTGCTTAGCGCTTCGTGTTGTGTCTGTTTTGTGGCGACTCTGAACTTTCGGCTGTTGCAGCAGCAACTCCGAGTACTGGCCAACTGCTAATTGCTGGAACAAGAACAACCAGCTCGGGTCTTAGGCCCCAAACACAATGGGATCGAAGCCGTAGAGTTGAAGTTGGCTCTGTCGCTTTAGCCCAAACGGGGTTGTGGCCCAAATGGAAACAACAAATGGGAGGATAACCGCGCTATCCTGCAGGCAGCTTCCGGCCGGAACGACACCTGTCATATGCCATACGTCAGGTGTCATGTGGCGCACAATCCCCATTAGAATGCACCACACAGACACGCACACACACACACGCCCACGCGGCATGTCCTGGTGGTAACGGTAAACTTACAGGCTATTTGTTTGCTCTCGCTGTTTTTGTATCTCCACGCGTCGGTGGCCAATAATCCGCTTTATCCTCGGCACGGCGGCATTGTTAAATATTTATAATATGGCATTTAAATTCGCACACTCGTGTTTTACTGTTTTTGCACCTATTTTTGTATTATTACATGCGGCAATACTATGATTTAAGCACAATTTTTCACTCTATTTTCACTGTTGCACTCTGACTAATTTATGAGGGGGTATTCCGTTAAATCTATAAACCATACACTCTGCAGCGGGGCAGGACGGCGGCAGGTCGGGGGCCAGGCCAGGCCAGGAAAAGCCAACGCACTTTTCGTACTCGAAACGCGCGGCAAAAAATTCACAGAGAGCGCTGTTGCTGGCGAATAAAACCGGTAATTTCGACCGTCGAAGTTGTTGCTATTACTCTGCCTTTGCCCAATACTTGGCTTTGGCTTTGCTTCTGGCTTTGCTTTTGCTTTTGCCTTTGGTTCGACGCGCACGCGTAGCCCCAAGCGGAAAAGAACTTTTCTTCGGGGTTCTCGAACCTAACGCGTCCAATCGGTTCGGAGTCAGAGCGTCAACTGGCCAGACCAAACCAAGGCAGACCAAGCCAAACCTGAACCTGAGTGGGAATCTGAATCTGAAGCCGAGGCTGAAACTGAAACCGAAATGTATCTACGAAGTTGCCGACTCGCATCCGAAGGTTGCAAGGGGAGTTTTTACTGTGGCAGCGAGTTCATGTTGGTGGTGAGTTGTCAGAGGAGCTAGCGGGGTAGTATCCATGTTGCGGCAACATGTTGGTGGTAAAACCGCCATGAGACAGCGAGTGTTGCGGCAACAACGAATATCGTAAATCGCAAAAAAACAAACGATATGATTTATAACGAAATGTTTTATGTGAAACGTCGTCAGATCCTTATGAAAGTTTTTTTAGGATCAGTTCATACGAGGATATATCTTTTAAAACACAATAGTCACAAAATTTTATATATTTTAGTTGTACGTTATAGTACCTAAATACCCCCGCATAGTTTCAATTTAACACTGGAGACAAAGAAAGTAAGGGTAAGCTTTTAGGATCGAAACTGTAAGGATCTTTTTAGAATTTTTTCACAAAAAAACAAAAAGCGGAGATAACCATATATTTTTTTTAGTTAACAGCATTAAAAAAAGCTATATGTATGATAGTTTTCTTATACACTTTACTTAGAACTGTTCGATGTATTTACAGAATATACACTGAGCATGTGTGTTTGTATGCCTAATTTGTATGCTTATTTAATAAATCTTTACTTAGTTAAGCCCTTATACTTCAACGGTACCCCAATACATATAGGAAATTTCGTCCACAGCTCTAATCCTTTTAATTTAATCAGCTTCAGCTTGTCTTAACCATCGAAGAAAATGCAAAGTTCCCAAGGACTCCCAAGGACGACGTAATGAGAGCGGGCAGGTTGTGCAAGCCTCATGTCCTTATTGGGTTAAATGCATTCATTAGTGGGGACACGTTAACTTAATAGATTCAATTACGGGCACATTACCGGACACAATGCATCCGTTTAAGCCCTGCCAGAACTTCCCAGGAATGCCCACGTCCTGGTCGGCTCGGACGTTCGATTACATTTCAATTTATCAAATTATGTAAAATATATTTAGAGCAATTTAGCAACCGAGGTTGGCACAGTTAGAGCCATATGTTGTGCGCTCAAGGAGCTGGGAGCTAGGACAACAGGAGATGCCAATGTTGGAGGACGGGCGGGTGTTCAGGTGGGCTACAGCCAGGTGTTGGCCAAGACAACAGCCCGTGTACTGACGTAACCCGAATCCGAGTCGAACGCCACCGAAGGACTACGCCTTGCATGTAATTGACATTGGCCCCTTGCGTTTGATTAATTGCGTTTGGTTGGGGCCCTTCCAAGCCATTGACTCGGAATGCTCTGAATCTTGCTCATTGATCTGTAGCCACGTATCTGTGTATCTATCCTATGCATCTGTGTAACTATGTAACAGTGCGGCTATGTGGCTGTAAGGCCATGTGTATCTGCATCCGCAACTGTAACGATTTCAATTTGTATCTGTGTGCTTTTTGCGGAGCAATAAATTCGGCATGTTCGACATGCTTTCCAATTACTGGGCGCTGGCATTAAACAAATGCAATTCACTTGACACACGTCGAGAGTTGCGAGTCCTTTTCGGCAAACGGAAATCGGAATTCAGGAGCAGAGCAGTTTGATATGGAACTGAAGTTGAAGGAGCACATCCTGCAGGTCAAGCACTGCAAAAACAAAATAGTGTTTCGAAACCTTTATTAAAAGTTATAATGTTTGGTGGTGGGTTTAAAAATTCGTTTAAAGAAACTTGTTACAAATATTCATCCTTCGGAATTATCCTACTAAAAACCCTGGTCTCGTACTCATTTTTCTAAATACTTTCATAACCCTTTTTTAATCTCTCCAGATTCCATGGGCTATTTTGTTATGCATAGGTATCATAAGATATTATTTTTAAGTGCAGGTCGGAGACACTTGTTCCTACATTTGGTTTATGCAAGTGCCGCCTGCAAGCGATATAAAAACCAGAAGATGGCGGAAGGACTCACAGGACACAGGACGCAGGACGCTGAGGATGTGGAGGTGGCGATGCTGCCGCTTCACTGAACCTCAATGGCCGCCTAGGGGCGAGGCGGGGCAGGGCGGCAGCCAAGAAACATAACTCAACAATGCAAAGGACTCGAGCTACGAGCGAGCGAGCAAAAAGCGCAAGCAAAGGAGCCACAGGCTGCTAGTCCTGCTGCTCCTTCGGCAGAGCAATTTAAGCGTTCTTACGCTCGACAAACGCTGCCCATGCATAGTTTATGATCTCCCCTCGCAGAGCCCCCCGCAAACTCATATCTATGCATTTTGCTGAATTAAACTAACTGCACAGAATGTCGCAGATAATTCAATGCACCTACACAGAACATTTTTATAGCCCCCATCCTCCATCCTCCATCCTTGCTCCTGCTGCTGTGGCGCCTCTTCCTGCGGGTCCTGTGACTCCCCCCTCTGAGTCCTCCCCCGCCCCTGCTCAGTCGAAAAGCGCCACGAGGGTAATTTAAAAATCCATTTGTGTTTTGAGATTTCGCTGCCAGAGACATCCAGCGAACAAGAGCAGCGCCCTGCTGGCCAACAATTGCGGTGAGCTGCGGGAAAAAAACAGGAAAAAGCGAAATGCCAGGAAAATTCAAGCCAAAAAGTGCGCGAGAGGGGGGAGAGTGGCAGCTCGAAAGTGGAAAATGCGAACGTCCGACGGCTGACTAGATGACTGCCCGACTTGACTGCGTGACACAATTTCAATTTGCATTGACAGCATGAATTATAGCAAATAATCCCCGAAGGCAAATGCGATTTTAGTGATGCCAGGAGTTATCACAGAGAGAATAAATAGTATCAATAATAATATATGGCAATGACCATCCAAGGATAACTAAAAGGGACACAAAAAGTGTGCAAATAAATTAAACCAACGCTTTAACGATGTGTCCTTCAAAGCAAATGGTTGCCATTAATAGTTAATTTAAATGAAATGAAAGGATTTTGCAATTTAATAAATATGTAATCATCTAAAGTTGAGATTCTAAAATAATAATTCCAAAAAAAAAAAACATATTAATTAAATGAGTTTTTTACTTTTAAAGAGAAGGTACTTTTTTCATAAAACATGCAACTTAAACATGATTTTAATCTTATTTGTGTCAAGATTTTGAGAATTTGATGATTTCTCCCAATATTTACCGATAAATATACTCCCTCGAATTGTTCTCCGTGCACTTTTTGGGTTTCCAGTCCAGAGCTTTCGGGGACTTGTGTCAAACGATTTCTGGGAGTGACCCCGCGGATCGGCAGTCCAGCTGTTATTGATATGGAAATGATGCGCACAACCAAAAAAATCTAAAAATAAAAAAAACTAAAAGTAAAACTGGCAAACGGAAAAATGCTGGGGAAAAACAAGCAAACTTTGCAAAAATAAAGCAAAGTAGGTTCCGGCGAAATAAAATAAAACAGCGACAATAAAGGCAAATAAAATTTAAATTTTATGCAATGGCCAAAGCAGTTAATTTTGTTCGCCAGGACAGCTAAACGAGCAAACCGAGAAAGGACTCGCCGGGGAAAGCTAGCGATGAAAACTCGGAGAAAATAAAAAGGGAAAACCGAAAAAAGGAAAGCGGGGAAAGCGGAGAAGGATTCCTTGTTGCCAAAGCAAATGAATAATGAATGAAAAGCCGCGAATATGAGTGGCCTATTGATCACGAGAACGCCAAACAATTTAGGCAAAAAAATTAAATTCAAATTTAAACGCCTGGATGTTCCAAGGAACTCCAGAAGTATTCCCAGGAAACCGAACTGAATGGATTCAGGGAAAGTCTGTCACAAATGACTTCACTTGTTGGGCGAGGATTCTATAAAAACATTCAGGGACATGGGGAAGTGAAATGTGGTGATTCAAATGTGGAATAAAATTCAATTTATTTTACATTCGACCTTTAATTCACCGGTTTTGGTGACTTGGGACAAAAGTAAGTGAAAACTGATATGACTCTTTTTAACTTTCTAAAATTTAAGAATTTAAAGCAACCAAGAAACTTGTAAAGAGATGTCTTCCTTGTGATTTTCATATTATTTTTCAAATGTGGACACAAATAATAATTGTCAAATACAGAAATGACTTCCAGCAGTGCATTTAAAAGCTCAAGTATAATTTTAAAAAAATTAAAAACAAATCTTTATAATAGTTAGATAGGACACCATCAATTAATGAATGTGAATATGAATTCGCCATAGTTTTCCCATTTAATTGCCTCGCTATTGAAACATAATTCCATTTAAAAAAAATAATTTAATTACAAAAACGCACTAAAAGTTGTATAAAAATAATGAGCTATTTGTGGATATTTGTGGACTTATTATCTTTCAAACTGATTAAAATTAAGCATTCAAATGAAGCTGCATTTAATTTTCCAAAAACACTATAATTGTTATGGCAACTTGACTCATTTTTCTAGACCCGCGGATTCCTGTTAATTTTGTGTCCTACCAGCTATTATTTTGCGCAATTTCCCCTCGACTGTTTGGCTGATGATTATTTATATATTTTCTGGGAAGCTCTTGGCGTGTTCGCATCGCCAACTAACTAACCACCTGAACCACCACGACCACCTGAACCAGCAAGAGGGCTGCCCCCAGGCACTATCCCCAGGCGTGACCCCCGACCTCTCACCTGGTCTTCGCGGCTTCACACCTTCATTCCGTAAATTAGTGCACACCGCGGCGCGTTCTCCACCTGGGTCCTGGGAGAGTCATGCCCAGGACCTGCTTTCTGCACACAAACACCTTTATATTTCTATTTTGGCGGAAGCACTTATAAGTTGATATAAAAAATGCATGCCGAGTGCATTACGCTGCCACTTCCTACTCCACCAGGTTGAAGGGGATTCCTGCTCATTAGCCAGACATCTGCCTCACCCAGCCCTTCCAGCCCAGCCACCCCGGTACCTTGCCTCCCCCATCCACCTCTGGCAACTTCGAACTGTGAAATTTGTAAGTGCGTGCTAGTGAGGGGAGTTGGAAGAAAGCATCGTGCTCAAGTGGGCGTGCCCAGGTGCAAGCCGCGCGGAAAACTATGTCAAAAACTTTAAAAATATTCACTTGCTCCGCGAGTGGCGCTAAAATGTTTGTTGTTCCGAGAGCTGCCAGTGCTTGCGTCTTAGGAACAGGATGTTTGTCGGCGGTTCGAAGGAGCTTGTCCTGGCGTCCTGGACTCCAGCCACCGCCGCCAGGTGTGAGAAATACTTTAAAAGTTGCCTCCTGCTTTACCAGGAGCTGTAAATTATATGCAAATTACGTCGAAACGACAAATATACGGAACAGAACGGATCCGTGCGGTAAATCATGCGAAAAACAAAGTTGCTGACACTCTAAGAGGCGGACGAATGGGTATCCCCCAAAAAACGGGTTTCTGTTAAGGGGGGAGCTGCGAAAACTAACAACACTTGAGGACGTGCGAAACGTGATCAAGACGAGCAGTTGAGCCAGGACATCCAGCCATTTCAGCCACCATCCAGTCAGCCATCCGACATCCTTCGGCCTGTATTGATATTTGTGGCACGTCACAGTCGGAGTCATCACGTTGTCCGGGAACGCATTCCCGTGCACGGATATCGGGATGCCACAATCTCAAGGCTGCAGCAACGACAGCGGCAACAGCAGAATGCAGCCTAAAGAGGCCAGACGGCGTCCCCCCACTTAACTCTGCAGGACGAAGAACAACGGCAGGAGGCCGGCTTAAACACATCACGTCAGCGCGCTGTCAATGAGCAGCACTTGAACGGCGGCAAAGGATACAGTTCCTGCATCGAGCCGTGTGGCAGGATCCGTGTGGCAGCCGGGCTGGCAATCCTCTGGCTTCTTCGCACGCTCACAAATGTTTTATAAGTCATTTTACATATGCATTTTTTCCTGTATGAGAATTTCCTTGTTTTGCTTTTTCCCCTTGCTTTTTCCTGCTCCTAAGTGGAGTGCCAGTTTGAGTCAGAGATGAGCAAATGGGTATATTCAGTCTAAGCTTTGAAGCTAGGGGATGAAAATTTCCTAAAAAAAATTTTTTTAAATTATAATTACATATGAATTATATGAAATTATATAAATTATTTAGAATGCACTATCATTCAAACCATTGAGTTAGTATTACTTCTGGGCGTCAAGAATAGTTTTAAAGACTTTGTGAAATTCAATAGATCCTAACTTTTTCTTTAATATTAAATTCGTGGTTAGAAATCAGACGAAGCTCAAATGTAGCATCTAAAATAGAGAATGAAATGAAGACTTCAAAAAATACAGTTTTGAACACTAAAATTATAAAATTTAATAATAGGGTTAAATTAATATTAATCACCCCATTTGGCTAAATCATTTTCTTCTTACATAGATTAATATATGTATATGTATATATTTTCATGTATTCTATAGCAAGAATATATTAACATTTTTAGCTAATTCCATGGAAAACTATTAAGCTTTTTTTCATTTAGTTCTTTTTTTGCAAACATTAAGGTTCATAACTTTATTTATTTCTTTAATTAATTTAAAATTAGTTCTATTCTATCAGAAATTTGATCAATAGAACCTAAAAAATTGATTGAACCGAGTTCGAGTTCCAACAAGCTAAAAGTATTCTTATGACATTAAAAATCATTAACCGCTGAAAGCCGTCACCTCAAACGAGTCCTAGCTTCAGTGTGAACGATTTCCCTTCATTTTTTCCATTTTTTTGCAATTTCCATTTTCTTTTTCATTTTTTTCTTGTATATTTTCTTTTTGCAGCCGTTTCCCCTGGTGATGCCGGAGCCGGTGGTACTGCCTGCCGCGCGCATGACTTGATGCTAACAATAGCACTCCGGGAATGGGTTGCAGCGGATCCGTACCCGTACCCATATCCGTACCCGGAGCCTGAGCACGAGTTCTTCTGGCAACGCGGTTCCATTGGAGCCAAGAGGCATCATGGCATCACGGTTTGTCGTGTTGTCGGCTTGTCGAGTTGTCGGCTGGTCGGGATGTCGGTTCCTGTGCCGACTCACGCGTTGCACACGCATACATATACACAGATTGACAGTCTTTTAATTAAGAAGCCGTCAAAGATGGCGCTGGCACGAGCTCTCCAGCTCACCAGCTCGCCGGCACTCCAGCATCGGATGCTGCAACCATGTCACTGGCAATTATGCAGCGCCAGGCTGCACCAGGCATCCCGCAAACGCAATTCAATTTAACGTTTATTCACAAATTAATTGAATTTTTGGTATTCATTGTGGGCATGGAGCAGAAGATGCACTTGCCAGCCTCGCCGGCCAGGCTTCCGCCAAATGAGAGTGCGGCGGAAGAACTTTCGCTGATTGATTAATCATATGGACGGCTAATTAACCACAAGCACTGCCAGATGTTGTCAACAATTAAGCCGAAACTGGATAGATGAATGGACAGGGCTTTCAATGAAATGTAATCCATTAAATCTTATTTTAAACACATGTTTCGTGTAAATTTAAGAGCCGACACACTTGTTGCCATCTCAATCAAATGAAAGGACAGGACATTTCGAAGGGACATTTCGATACGTTCTCATGATTGTGTGTGCTTGTTCCGAGAAAATGACTTTATTTACCTATCAAAGATGATGATATAGATATGACAAAAATATAAAAGTAAGTCATGTCCTTTCCTCTGAAAACAAAAGCGTGAATAAACACTTAACAAAGCTAATAATAACGCCGTACTCACTCGATCTTTTTTTGCTGAACTCTGCTTATTTGAACTTTGAAACTCATCGTTAGAGAAGTTTTTCTTTATATTTTGGCAAATCTACCCCGAGCAGAGCCCTCCTTCAATTTCCTCGTTTTTCGGTATCTTTGATGAAGCAGCCTTGACAATTTATTCAGCTCCTGCTGTTTAACTTTGCCGGCGAAAAGTTGGCCGTGTTCGGACTTTTGCTAAAAACTACTACTCGAAGGCACTTATTCCGCTTTGGCCAAAAAGGCAAGGAACAGCTTCCCTGCTGGCCCTGTAATAATTGCATCTTGTTGTAAAGAGGCCAATAGATGGATGCTCCGGCCAAGTCTTCAGTTTTCAGTTCAATGTGAAGTGTCACTCGAGCAAAGTGCAGCTTCTACTCAAGGATCAAGGACTGCGCACGTGAACTCTTGAGTGTTAATATAAACACTTGAAAAATTATTGGCGAATTTAATTTGCATGTTCATAACATGTATTTTGAAGGGTGCAGATACATACATACATAGCTATGTATAGGTAGACTTATTATTGTTAAATATTATATTAATAAACATTTTTAATTGTTAAACAAAATTAATAACAATTTCAACAAAGAACTAATTAGTAAAAATTATTTATCATATTAAATGTCATTAATTTGAACTATATTGTATGTATATAATGTTCTGAAAATTGTACTCAAAAATCCAACTTTGAACAAAACTCCAACACAAATACCTTAAAAAGGAGTCGACTCACTTAATTATGCTTAATTAAAAAAGTTAAACTAGAAACTGTTTAAACAGGATTCCGTTTAATTATTAAAATGTTTTGCTGAATGCAGATACATAGAAGCATACGTACGAGTACCTAAAAGTTATATTCAAATGCTGTTATTTAATGCCCTCGAGGGGCAGCTTATGCAAATAATGCGCATAAATTTCACAGTGACAGGGACAAAGGTGAGGGGGGGAGAGTAGTGGCTAAAATCGTTCTAAGCTTGGCCAAAACATTGCCGGCAAATACTTCACATTTGCCACTTTTCTGGTTGCTTGATTACTTATGCCACTCCACATATTCGCAGACACTTGCCGAAGGAAAATGCCGAAGGAGTGCAACAATGTGCATAAATTTGGGCAAAAACTTTAAAATGGCATTTCGCCTGCCAGGCCCCCACTGCTAGGTAGTTGCAACTTGCCACTAACAATGTAAAGTGGCACACTCGCACACACAAGAGGAGAAAGTTGCAACATATTTCGAGCGGGCACGGGGCCACCAGGGCGCATAATTAATGTTTATTTTTGCACTTTAATTGGTTATTAGAAGGGGAGGCGACCAACTTTTAATGGCTCTGACAGGCAGCCCTGAAAAATATGGCATATTTGTACTAAGTGCATTGAAATTGATGGTGATGGCTGCCGGTTTAATATTGTTGCCAATGGCAACCCATCGCCATCGCCAGCCAGAAACCTTTTTAATTGAAATAATTGACATTTTACACCGCATGTGGCAAAGTTCCTAATGTTAACTGGTAGCTCGGGAGCTTTGCTTGATGTACTCTGCCATCTAATTAATTTCATTATTCCCACACACAAAAGCTAAACAACTCCGGGTCCGGACTCCAGACTCCGAAGAGCCCTGCTCCGTGGAGGCAATCTCACAAAAACTTGCCAATTAGGCCAATTGACGGGGGACCCGTCAAGACTTCAATCACTCGAGGCATTCGGGGCAACTATAAAATTCATAATCAATTTTTAGCGCCAATAAAGTTTAGTTTAATTCAAGGGGTCTTTCGCTCTTTAAGACTGGAAATTAAGTGCTTTTGAGGGTGGGGCGGAAACTACTTGAAACAATTACTACGCATTCATTTTTAATGCCAATTAGAATATTGGCGTGAATATTAGATTTCCTGTCGTTTAATTTCTTCTAATGAATTTTACTCTGGAAATGCATATATCGAATGCATTTTGTTTAATTAAAGAATGCACTGTACCCAAGTCCTCCTTCTGCATGAAATTATACAACTAAACTAAATCCAAGTAATAATACTTAACGGGTCAAGAAGAAAACGGGAGATCATCAACTTTTACATGAACCTGCTGATGGATCGCTCCAAAAGCCATTCCGGCCAAATTCATAGTGCATATGGTATGAACTCTTTCTTAAAATAAACTCTTAAACTTCTTAAACTCTTTATTTAAAAATGTTTATTTTTTTACGAATTATATATACATACTTGGACTTCCATAGGTGGTTACTATAGAAGTTTCAGATCGATCAGATATTATACAGCTGCCATATAATTGCAGATTTATAATAGCTTATCGATCTAAAACCTTTTAGTTTTGCCTAGAAATCCCCGGCTTTGTGTATATTTTTTTAACGTATACTTGAATCTTTGATTAACCTATGACTATTAGATTTTTCTAGACAACATTTTTATAAAAAAAAGTTAGTAATTTTAAAGAATATTAAAACAACCAACAGAAGCGAAAATGGCAAATAGACAAACAAATTATTAAATTACACCTTACAAGGAATACACGTTTTAGGGAATAAAGTTTAAAATTGCTGTATGAAAAATGTTGTCTTTTAAAAACTGGAAAGAGGAAATAGTAAAAAATTAAAACTTATTATAAATGTATAATATCTAATCAACTCATAATCAAATATCTTTTTCGGATCTTTTGATTTTTTAAATTATAATTCAAGTTGCATATCGAAATTTAAAAATAAATCTTTAAAATCCGATCCTTTTAAAGCATTGATTGATATTTGTTTTTCATAACCAAACCATTATTTATTTTTGTAAATACTTTACACACTTGAGACAAATATGGGACTAATCCCTAAAAGCTTTTTCTAATATTATTTATTGACTTTGCACAACTTTAATCACCGACCTTTCTACTCATTAATCCGATGCCTTGACCAGAAGGAATTTCAGCCCCACACCCTCCTCACACATGACCAGACATAAGCTCTTTATAATTATAACATATTAATTAAATAAAGTGCACTTCCGCTGTCATTAACACGGCCAAACAGCTCCGCTCAATTCAGTTTGGGGCTAAGCCCGGCTTTCAACGTGCAACGTGGCACTTCGCACCTAACCTTGCTCCTGTGCCTGCCCCATGCCGTTGTTGAATGACATCAGCAGGCAACAGACAACACGGCAGAGATGCATCTGCAGGTGAAATGACAAAAGCAAATACCTCGCCCCAAGCTCCCCTACAATTCATCCCATTTCCATTCCATCCTTTCACGTTTGACAGAGGAAGTTAGACAGAGGATACAAAGGGGGAAGAAGTCGACTCCGGGAGGGGCCGAGGTCACGAGGTCCACGAGGTTGGCAGCCAAAGCTAGTTTATGGTCAACTAGCCGGCCCCCAAGTCCAGGCCCTCGGGGGTCCACTGGCTGAACCCCTTATGTGTGAATAAGTCCAGGTTAATCCCCGGGGAGTGCCGGCAGTGATGCCTTCCAAGTCACAGACTTACCTAACATGTTTTTTTATTTTTTGAAAATGTAAGTTTCAAGTAATCTATAGATAAATATCTATAAATTAAATTAGATGGCTTTTGAAAAAAAAATCATACTGATATAAACAAAGCCCCTTGTCGGGAAATATTCTTGTTACTTTATTTTTGTTATTTTTATTTTTATTTTTTACTTTATTATAGAAAGGTGGAACTATTAAATACCAAATAAAAATCACACCATATTATCTTAATGTCAGTTACGGGCTATTCATTATGTTGTGCCGTTATTTTAATGTCATTATAAATCTTCACTCATGTGATATGCTAATTACTAACTTCAAGTATTTCCCACTCGTTACTTGAACTAAAATGTGCAGAGTGAAAGTATGGTTTGTCAAATGTCGTGACTTTTGTCAGATTTAATGGTGAGTACTAGTTTGTTTTAAGCGCTGGCATTGTGGCACCACTGACAGGCTTTTGTCGGGGCTGGCAAAAATGATACACCCCCTTGAAACAACACCCACCCACCCACACCAACTCCCAGTCCCACATACTCACCCACACATCAAACTCATATTCAGACAATGACACTCCAGTCGTCGTCGTTGTAGTTGTTTTAGTTGTTGTTTCTGTCGCTGTTGATGTTGCTTTTGACGCTGTTGTTGTTGTCTGCCGTTGAGTGTATTCCGAGCTTTGTTGGCAAGTGTTTCTTTGTGCCCGCGACTTGCGATGAACTCATAATTTGAACTCTGACACCAGCGAGGCATGCAAAGCCAAGCTGCACAATACATGCGAGTGGGGAAAAAAATCAATACTGCAGCCGAGTGCAAATATTTGTTAATGGAAGCGCACAATCCCGCCAGAGAGTATTAATTGGGAATGCGACGAAAGGCCAAGAGTGCCAAATAAGATGAAATCCCGTTTGAAAAACATTTTTGTGCATAATTGCAATTTGTTGGCCAAGTAAGTGGCCACCGAATTTAATGCTGTCCGCAAACAATACCCCCTCTCCCGAATGCCAAATGCTAAATTTCTGCTCTGCCTGGTCGGGAATGCCGAGTAATATCAATTAGCGCCACTCATGCGATTGATGGATGCATAAATTACACGGCACGAGCACTCCTGCCGCTGCTCCTGAGCCGGTTCCTGCTACTGCTCTGTACAAATTACGCTCAGCGTGTAATATGACAGCCGACACTGTTCAAAGAGCCATCGCTCACTCTTGGCTTTTGAAGAATGTGGAGTTGCGGGGCTGCGGTGGGGTTCCATTGGGTTGGTTTCAGGGGGATGTTAGGGAGTCCCGGAGGGATCGAAGGGGGAAGGAGTATGGCCGCGGGATGAGTACTGAGGCATCCCATTCGATCTGACAGCAGCAGGTGCTGCCAGTTGCCACTTGCTGTCTACAGATATTTCGCCGTCAAGACATCTTCACTCGGAAAAATATTATATGTATATATATAAATATTATAATATTATATATTTTATTTCCCAGACCCTTCTAATCAAAGGTTTCAATGGTTTTTTTGCGTTTAGTTGGTACATTAAGTAAATCGTATGTTTATTTTCGACAATATCTCTTTTTTATTGCCTACATTTCAGGGCTCTGCGGGACAGACAATAAAATTATTGAAGAAACTTTATTACTTTAACCTTTAATTTAAGGGCCGAGTTCAATAAAAATGTAATTAACTTGTTTGGTTTAGAGATAGTTTAGAGATGATGATAGTTTTTGAGTAGTGTTGCAAAATTCTGAAAGAGTAGAAAATTAAAATTAAAAACCATTTTCAACTCCTGTTGAAATGGTTGTATTAAGCTTAAAAATTTTTAAATTTACTTTAGGGAAAGGGAAACAAAAAGTATTTCAATAGTTAGAGCTCGAGGCTTACATTTACTAGCTTTATAACATAAGTTTCGCCTTTTTAAAATATGTCCTCCGTTTAATTTTGAATTTGCACACTTTTCTTCGAGTGCCTGTAGACATCTCCTTTAGGTGGCAAGACATCCCCGACCGCATAATTTGCGGCAATGCCCAGAGGAGATGTCGCCGCTAAAGTTGCGGCTGTGTTGCCTCAAAGTTTCCTATCCTCGGGCTTCAAGCACACACCTCCCAAGTTCGCTTATAAACTTGCCTTCACTGTTCTTCGGCATAAAAATTTATCATCTTCTTAGCCATTGGCAGGGGCAGGCTGGAGCTCTCAAAATTAACTTAAAGTCCCTTAAAGCACTGCGCTCTTAATGTTGTTAAGTCAAAGTTGATTTTCTTGGCTTAAACCGATTTGGCTTTTGTCCCAGCCCAGCTCTTAACCGAGGCGGTATGACCACATCAATAGGCAGGAAGAGCTTTTTTCTGGGCCAGGCTTAACGCATACTGAATTTATAAGCCCTCGTGAAATGCTGAAAATTTGTTTTATTTCAACAAATCTATTTGCAGCGTTGTCGCAAAAAAATGGGCCCCGTATTGACACATCAACGAAAACAAATTAACTTTAACGCCCAGAAGTGGCAACATCTACAGCAACAACAAAAAAGGAAAAAATTCGGAAAAAATCTGACAACAGAAAATGAAGTCAACGCAAAAACCATTTCGTAGCAATTCTCTCAATATGCCAGTTTATTTCATCTGTATTTACACACTTTTGGCGCGATAACTTTTGTGGAGTTGCCAAGCTTCGAAAAGAATAGTGTTGAACAACGCCCAGAGTTGTTTTGTAAGAATGTTAATCACACAAACATTAATGTCATAAAATTAGTTATGGAACGTGAATCCTGTAAGATGCAATGTTATTTGGTGTAACAAATGTAAAAATCAGAAATCAACGAACAAAGTAGGCTCAGACTTTTATGTTCGAGAAGTTTCTACAAATAAATTATCATTTGATTGCCAGCTAGCGTCAAGCAAGTGTTCTAGAATTTCTTTAATAAATTTTGTCGGAAGTTGAACATAAAACTATGGAGCGAACCAAGATACGTGATGACTTGGCATCGCTTTCTAACGCTAGGGGTCGTCTTCCCGTGCAGAACTCCGAAGAAACGTGCGCAATGCGTTCGAGCCTGAAGATCCCGGACAAAGACGGCACCAATATTTTGAAGCACGAGGAGCAGAGATCGCAGCATGAAGAATATATGAAGCTGGTGCTTAACGCTTGCGGAATAGATGCAGATGTACCCTCGAGTTCTTCGGTAAGGCGTGCAGAGAAACTGGCTTCCTCGGCAAAGAAACGAGAGGATGACACCACTGAGAGTTTTCTCCAAAATTTTTCAATGATGTCGCGAGGTGCCCCAGTCATATCTCCGGATACTTCCGAGCGGAAAGCTTATGCTGAACTCTTGGAAAGGGCGGCCAAAAGGTTAGAGACGTGAATATTACAAATTCTACATTTAATATGTTTTTAATAATCCTGTAAAATAATAATAAAAATAATATCTCCCAGTCAATCCCAAGTATCCGTAAACACGGTAGTAGGCATTAACAGCTCGTCGGAGTCCTCAGTTGTAGACCTTACCAGCTCTCCGGAGCCCTCAATCATAGACATCACCAGCTCTCCGGATCCCGTGGAAAGAAACATCGAAGATGAGGAAGACGAAATGGAAGAGGAGGACGATCAATTCGATCAACAAGGTGCAAGTCCACTCAATAGTGGACCAAAAAATTCCCTAGAGCTTAAATTAATGAATTCCCCCTATTACACAAACGATTTCGTTGCTAAATTTAAAGAGAAAATAGCACGCTCTAGCGAGAAGCTCCGTCGCCGGCGCAAATCGGCCTACCTGGAATTTTCCAAATCTCATGAGGAACGGGTGGCCATGGAGAATAACTTTTTCATTGTCGTTACAAAAAGCATTAACCTTAGCGCTCCCGCCTCGAAATATAAAAAGACCCGGCCAGCAATTCTTGATCTGGAGGAGAAAGATTTGGAAATTTATAATCATATAATAAATGGTCCAAAGAATAAGGTGCTTTACATTTTTTCTCTATTTTATGTATTTCTTGTAATGTGGTTGTCCCTTCCTAAGGTCATTGTTAAGAAGTTTTCCATGCGAATTCATCGCTACGACATCTGTACTCTGGTTGGCGAGGCCTGGTTAAATGACGAGATCATCAACTTTTACATGAACCTGCTGATGGATCGCTCCAAACGCTATTCCGGCCAAATTCCTAGTGTATATGGCATGAACACTTTCTTCTTGCCACGCTTGAAGCAAAGTGGCTACTCAGCGGTGAAACGTTGGACCCGCAAAGTGGACATCTTCAGCAATGACATCGTCCTAGTCCCAGTTCACTTTGGAAAAATCCATTGGTGCCTAGCCATTATACATCTTAGGGATAAGACCATAAAGTATTACAATTCCATGGGAAAGCCCAACCAACCAGTCCTGGATACTCTGGAGAATTACCTGAAATGCGAGTCCTTGGACAAACGCCAGAAACCCTTTGACACCAAGTGCTTCCGGATTGAAAGTATTCCCGCGGATAAACTGCCCCAGCAGACCAACGTCAACGATTGCGGCGTTTTTTGTTGCATGTATGCGGAGTACGTAACGCGGGATGAGGTCATCTCCTTTTCGCAAGAGAACATGAGCTACTTTCGCAAGAAAATGGTCCTGGACATCTGGAAAGGGCAGTTGGATTATTAGGCTAATTTCTATCTTATAAAAGTAACTAGATCAACCATGAAACAGCATATGCACTAAGCAGAAGCCTTAAACAAAATGTCAAATTATAAAAATTTTAATAAAATATAACAACAAAATATTAATTTATTTAAATGAAACACTAATATTTGTGATGTAGATTAATATTTATTTAAATTAAATAAAAATGTGCATTTTAGTTAAATATTTTAGCATATCTTGCTTATAAAAATTAAAGATTATAGAAATATTTATATGGATACCTTGAAGGAATATTTTTAAGAGACTTGTGCATCCTGAATACATTTGATTATTAAATGAAACTTCAACCGCAAGTATTATTAAATTGTTAAATATAAAATGGATCCTTTTCCAGCCATTAAAATGCACAACCCTGGACGGATCACCACGGCTGGCAAATAGTGTGGTGCCAAAACAAAACGAAAGTTATGGCAGCAATGCATTACAGCTGCCATATTGATATAAAAAAGAGGAAAAATATATAAATAAATATATATATATGTATGTATGTATGTTTAAATAAAATTGTCAACGGATGGGAAAAGTGTCTGAAACCAAAATGAAAGCGCAAGCAATAAGGGAAATCGTAAATGTTGCAAAAATGCTCGGTGGGATTCCACTTGCAACAATTCCAACTGCACTGCAGGGGTAGGGGCAGAGATAGCTGTGGCCTGGGGGAAACCAGAGGTGATGATGGCAATGCTGCTCTGTTGACAGTACACAAATAGCTTGATTTTTCATTTTTTGTGAATTTTCAACTGCAATCAGAGGCGTAGACTGCAATAACAAAAATGGCCAAGTGTCGAAAATGGCCGACAGTGTTTCGGCCTTAAAGCCGTCAAATTGTTTTCGGCTGCCACAGAACAAAGCCAATCGGCAAACAACAACCTAGCCAGATAATGGCCGCTATTAAGGCTTAAAGCTGCGGCCGAAACATCACACCAAACACCGTGCTCTCCATGTGTCATAAATCGTGTGAAAGTTAAACCCTTAAATCCGCTCTGAAAATTCAAATTCATGGCTGGCAGTTTCATTGTCAAGACCAGGACACTAAACAAAGCCCCGGTCCCGCCCATTTGATCTCGGCCTGTGTAATTATCGTGGCCGTTTGGCATTTGGCCAAGCGGCGTTTATGGACATGCAACGCCCCTCGAGTGCCGGAGCGGAAGGATGGTCCTTGTTGCACCTCAACCTCCCTCCAAAAAAAAGTCTGGAAAAGCGATTCGTTTGGCTTTGCAACGTTTTTCATTTGTTTTTTGTTTTATTACTTTTTGGGAGTAGCTGCAATTTGCAAGTGGCAAACAGTTGTTACCAATGTTTTTTCGGCGAGCTCGTTTTTTGCGCTGTCTGGTTTGCTTGCAGCACACGTAATTAAAAATTCATCATACGCCACGTTGACTGCCACCAACATAAAACACAAAATAGTGCCAGAGAAGGAAGATAAAGGGGTACAAGGCAAAAACATCGCTCACTCGGAGGCTAAATGAACTTCAAACTTTTTGCTGCAAAACTAATTGGAAAACAATTAAGGTTTACCAACTTTCAAAGGCGTGCTAGACAAATGAAAACGGAATCAAGCGCCGGGCCAGTCCGGCCCACTAAATTGAGCCGCCGCAGCCCCGAGTCTGGGTCCCAAGTTTATATTACAATATTTATAATCAAAATGCACACTCCTCCCCCCTACTTTTTCGCAAGAACTTCCAACTTGCGCTACTTTTCCCCAGTTTTTCCCGTTGTCTTGTTAAAGTTAGAACGCTCTGCATCGAGTCGTTTTTATAATTTTCCTGCCCTTTTTCGATTATTTTCCAGCACTCGGGAAAATATATCTTTCTTGGGGAACTCTTCTCCCTAAAACTAATTTAAATTATCATACTAACATATAACACACCATATTATCAAAGCGATAAATACACATTTTTAAATAATTAATTATTTAATAGGATAGTGTATTTGAATACAAACATAAATTTAAAAAAAAAAAAGCCTTTCCTTTACGCCTTTAATTAAAAAAAAAAATTAAAAGGCAATATTTAAAAGTTTACTGAGATGTTCCACTTTTCATTAGAATTATTGAGACCGGTACCCATTAGTTTTTTTAAACGATTCTGATCTAAGTATTTATTATGAAAACCGGATAAAATCCCTTTGAAATAAGTAGTCACGAACTGACAACAGGTATAATGTATAAATGAAGAAGTTATTTTTTAAGAGTGGGTTATTAAGCAAGACTTACATACATGTAAATACACGCAACTTGAGGGACAAGTTGTCCCTCTACAAAGAATTTAAAATGGACCTACAATTTGAAACGTAAGGGGAAATATGAATTGCCTAAATACTCCGAATTTTTTTTTATAATGATAATAACCATATGATATTAATAAAAATAATTTATAATTTTAAAAACTGTATTATATTTTTTTTTGTGCAGCAATACAAGCATAACTATGGGAACATGATATCTGTTCTAGAAGCAGGACTCAGGGATCCTGGAAAGGAGAAACGGGCAACCCGAGACAGGAGACACGAGTCGAAGCAATCGAGCGGAACTGGTGGAGCCAAACCGGCCATGGTCAGGTAATTGAAAAACTTTGAACGCTTCAGCTTTTGGGCTTAGCCGGCGCAAACCGAAAGTTTTCGATCCCAACTTTGGCTTGTTAGGGCAAATGCGCCAAAAAACCAGTGCGAGGGCCACTGCGAATCAATTGACGATTTAAAATTGTAGCAACATGGCCGAACTAGGCCAGCGGTTCAATGTGCATCAATTGGCTTTGTTGCGATGGTCAACTTCAGCTCCGGCTTTGGCAGCTCTCGGCCGAGTATCCGGTTCGGCCGCCCGCTCACATATTGCTCATATGCCGCGTGTGCGTGCTGCCAAAAAACGGAAATGCACAAATCATGAACGCCTTTGTTGCTGTTTCTATAGCTGTTGTTGTTGCCACAGTCTGCCAGAGAAAACGGAAATGCGAGCGAAACATATGCATGGATGAGCTGTATGCACTAGTGGGTGTTTGTGTGCGGGTTTCAATACACACGCAAATATGTGTATTACTTTATGATGGTGCATGCAACCGGGGGCAGAGTTATGACAGCGAAAAGCAGGGCAAAAGTATGGTCATGGCGTGGCACACTCCCACCAGCACTGGAATAATTAATTTCCAAAGGACTTTGTGGCAAGATGGCCACCATGAGAGAGGTTTGCGGGTGCAATCCCATCAAGCCATTCGTAGACTTCTATGAAGACTTTGGTTCAAAGGCTACTCCCGGGAGACAGAACACTGTAATTTTCAGTTGGGTTTATGAGTTAGTTTCTAACATTTTCCATAATTTCTTTACTTTTCCTAGTTTCAGAAGGTTTTTATTTATATATGGTTAGTTTTTATAAAAAAGTATTTACTTAAAAAATACAAAACAAATTAAATCAAAGACTCCGTATCAAAGTTATGGAAGCATTTTACTGAAAACACAGAACCCTACCATATGTGACATATTTTTTTAAGGTTTTCAAAAATGGTCAACCTTTATGTTCTGTTTGAAAACAAAATATTCATCATATCAAACAATAACAAATGAAACAAAAATACGCATAAATATGGTGAAATGGATTTCTGGATATATCCACTTGAAGGAATTATATAGAGTTCACTAAGTATATTGTGAATATTTAAATGTAACCTAACAAGTGTATCTTACTTTTAAAAGAAGTATATTAGAAAGTTTCAAGAAATATTTAAAATAATATTCTTATATGCATAAGTACAAGTTTCATCGATTCCAAATTTAAAAGTTATAGATAAATTACTTAAAGCAATAGACTTGAAGCCTACTACTACTACTAGTAATAGACTACTACTAGTAGGAGAAATCTTGAGACAAAATATGATGGCAATTTTTTGCCAGTTTATGAATGATTGGCCGCCAACCGCCAAGTCAGACAAAGAGCAAAAAAAACATGGCAGGCAAACAGAAAGCGCAACCGAAGCGAAATCCACTACTGACATACATATGGAAATGCACGGGAATGCCGGGCTCCTCCGGGGAGATGCCGGATGCTGGGACGTTGCCTGCCGGATCCTGCATAAGGGACGGTGGGAGAAGTGGTAAAGGGAGCAGGGACTGAATATGTTTACACATGTTATGGCTAGAATGGCTTCAGTTTCAGTTGCAACAGAGCAGTGGCTGTCAGCAACTCTTGGGCACGTTCGCTGCAATTGAAACTTAAACTTTTTCCGCAAAATGCAAAATTGTTGCAACAATAACAAATGGCTGGGGCACTAAGAAAATAAATAAAGAGTGCGCGCGGAATCGTGCCACAACACAATGCAAGTTGAACAAAAGTTTCGGCACAAATGTATGAATATATGGATTTTTGTGAAACTTTTGGGCGGAAGCGGAAACGCATGTAGCGCCATTGCAATGGCCGCTTTGTTTGCCAATATTTGGCTCAAAAATAAAACGCTTTGCAAGGAGCACGCTGAGGAAAAAATGTTTGAAAAAGTAATTAAATAGTTTAAATTATACTATTTTTATGGTTTTATTTTTCTAAAGGATTCTTCAGTTTTTATTTCAAAAACCATCTATTTATTTTAAAATATTAGAAGCCAACATCAAGCATCTACAAAAATTGAATTATTAATAATTGCTTCTATGACATCAATAAGTCGATCAAACTGCCATGACAATACACTTTTCCAAGTGTAATCTCAAGAATAAAAACACCATGAATCTCGAATTTTTAACTCGCTTTTGCCATCAGCTCAGTACAGTGAAGAGTCGGGATGGTGAACGGCCCCCCTGACGAGTCCCTTTGGGATATCGGGGGGCTCTGAATAGGTGCGAGAACAATCGACCTCCGACGTGGCCTAAATGCAATTCAATAGTTAACTTTCTGCCCCATTGTGCCACTCGGAACAATGCAGATTTATGCGCTTATCTATCCGGGGAGTATCCTTGGTTCAACGACACAGCAGGACTCCGAGGATATAGATATAGATGTCGAGATAGAAGCCCTAGAAGTGCAGTTGTGGACAGCACGAAAACATAATTAAAGCGCCAGAGAAAGATGGCCGCCAGCCAATTAACCGCATTGCCAGATTCACTTCACACCGTGCTCTGGCTCCTGCTCCTGTTCCTGCCCTGATCCTGCTGCCTCCTCCTCCCCGATATAATTTTGGACAACAATGGCGTTGGAGCTGAAACTGAAGCTGGAAGCTAAAAGCTGTGCAGCCAGAAGCCAATGGCAATCATAAAGTCAGTTGGCGCACGGAAATTGCAAGTTGCGGTTGAAAAGGTGGCACGCTCTGGCCATAATTCAGCTCCTTGCTCCAGCTCCTTCCTCCTCCTTGGGCCGTGGTCCCGAGTCCTGGTCACGTGGCCCCCTCCAAAAAAACAGTAACTATGCAGCTAAACGGAAATTGCAAACTGCGGCTCTCCCGCGGCTAACCCCTCCAAAGCACGGCGTTTGTATTTATTTCGCATTTTACAAGCACCTTGGGAGGACCCGCCAGTGAAAAGCTCTCTTTGTAATTATACATTTTTAATGCACTTTTGTATTACATATTTCAGTTTTACACTGCTATTGTAGTGCTGTAGCTGTAATGTTGGGACATGGGCCTCATATCATGGGCTGCCTCGAATTCCACCTTCGGCACGTGCGATTTCAGTGGCACAAGGTGTCCTTGGGCAAGGTTTTGATCCTGGTGGTGGTGCTCCTTCTCCGGCTGGGGCTGCTGTTTAATCTCGATCTCCAAGTGGGTGGGCTTCGGCTCCACAGGCTTGATTTCCAGCTCAACGAAGTGGTTAGGAGACTTCGCCTCCGTCTGCGGGGGCTGTGGTTGGAACTCCAGTTCCACAAAATGTCCTTGGGCGGGATTCTGGTGCTGCGGCTGGTGTTCCTGCTTAATCTCAATCTCAAACAACTGAGGGGGCTTCTGTTCCACGGGCCGGACCTCCAGTTCCACCAGATGGCTGGCAGAGCTAGCTAGAGGCTGGTACTCCACAGGTTTCATGTCCACTTCCACCTTGTGGTCCCCGGAAGGACGCACTTGGGCAAAAATGTGAGCGTACTGATCAACATTTGCTGCGTGCCCTGGCCTGGGCTGCACTCGAACCGGCGGAGCGGCCAAAACCGAGCTAATCAGTGCCAAAACAATAGCTGCCTTCATCTCGAATCGCTTACAGAATACTGGATGCCAACCACTAGAGAGATCCGACTTAAATACCCGGAATCAAAGTTTCCTTCGCCGAGAATTATTCGCACCTAATTAGGAGCCAATAACTTGTTATCGCAAACAGAAGCAGACTTGAGGCGCGGGAAACCCAGAACATGGCTAATTGCCACTGATTAGATAGCCATATTACAGATAGAGCAGTCGAGCCGGGAACCATCCCCTTTCCAAACTGTCTGCAGATATTACAGATTTATAATTAAACTCAGACTAATAAGGGGCTAATAAGGCTACTTTATTCGAATTAGTGTCAAAATTATGTCTCCTTGATGTCGTAGATGCGCACCAAATGATCCTCTCCACAGCTTGCCAGCTGGAGACGGGGCTGTCCAGGCCGAAACTGTAGCCTACGAACAGTGAGATGATGGGCTTGGCTGTTAAAGAAAGGTATCTTAGGCTGGGAACTTCTCAAACACACAAAAAACCCACCTCTTGCTCAGTTCGCTGAGCACCTTCCACTCCCCTCTCGCCAACTGATACAGTTTAATGAGCCCACTTTCCGTGCCCAGAGCGAGAACGTATGTGTCATCAGTACCCTTCAAGTAATCTCTGGAAAAAGCCACCGCTGTGATTGACTCATTTTTCAGCTCCAAAACTCCCGCCGACTGCCAGCCGTTCAGTGAAGATGAGTCCTTTGCTTCCTCGCTCTTTTTCCAGACCACTACCTTGCCATCCCGCGAACTGGTCACAAAGTGCTGGCCATCGTGCGACCAGTCGCAGGACCAAATGATGCGCGTGTGCACTCCATTTGTCTTGTCTGTGCTGGCCACGAGTTGGTAGCCAACAGTAGCGTCCTTCTTCTCGTATAGACACCAACGCCGATCTCTGGAAACAGACAGCAAGAAACGAGCATCCGGAGAGAAACTCATCTGGGTAACAGTCAACTGGTGGCCACTTAGCTTTTGCAGTTGCTTCCAATTGGTGGGATTCCTGCAGAAGCAAAGACAATTATTCGCTTTTTACCTTTCAAGAGCATTCTTCATCCTCACCAGAGTATTATTTGGGCATGCTCAGCATTGCTGGCCTTGCAGGAGGAGGCCAATACGGAACCATCTCTAGTGGCTGCCAAAGCAAAAATTTCATAGCCATGTCCGTAGAGCTTTTGCAGCTCCGGCCACAAAGTGTTCTGCATCAAGGTCTCCTCCTGCGGCGGAGTTTCCAGCGTAATTGGAACAAAGTAGTTTTCCGGATATTCATCTTTTGCCTTCCCAGACTCCTCACTGCGCGATTCCTCTTTGTAAACAGCTTTGTTTGACAGTCCCAGGGAAGGCACAGAAGCTCCTTTCGGCAGAGCTAAAAAGGAATAAAATCATGAGATTAAAAGAGGCATGTGTTTAAAGAAAAGATATCTTACACTCCAATAAGGCATCACCCGCCACATCATTCTCCACTTTGCTGATATGACGGAAGTTCTCTATGAAATTCGCTGTCGCCTGGAAAGTTCGTACAATCTTTTCCTCCGCCCCGCTGGCGAACTTATAGCGAGAAAGCAGAGCCAAGGCTTGCATGTCGTAGCCATGGACTTGCGGGCGCGCCAGTTCATGCCATGTGGAATCCTGGACAGCATCTTGCAGCCAAGGAGCATGCAAGCGAGTAGTCTGATCCGCTGAGACGGTAATGAGATAGGAGCCTTCGTGCTCCCAGGCCAGATCCCTAGCTTCGCCATAGTGGCCGCCAACGATGACATTAGACGTCCAGAGCTGAGGGCGTTCGCGATCTTGATTCCAGATGTGAAAGCCGCCCTGATAGCTATGGGCCATTATGGAATGTCCATCGGCAGAGAACTTGCCGCCAAAGAAGCCCATGGAGTTGCCGCCCACCTCACCGACACGCACGTTCTCCATCCAAACTCCTTGCGCGGTCTGGGCCCACACAACCAAGGTCTTGTCAATGGAGGCCGAAAGTAGTCGAAGCTCTTAAAGAATGATAATGTTAACTAGAAGAAGTACGAAGTATAACTTAATAACTTACCCTGCTCCTTGTTTTTATGCCAGTGAACGCCGTATACCCAACCTTCATGGCCATATAGAACCGACTCCAAGCTCACTGCAAACCAAGCCTGCTCCCCCAGCTGTAGGATCTTCTCCTCCACCTTGATGTCGTCCTCGATCTTGCTTATCTGAAGCAGATCGACGCGATTTTCTTTCATTTGGTCTTCGCTGCGCGGCGCAATCCTCCAGAGACGTATGAAATTGTCCTGCGAGCCACTGGCAAGAAGAAGATCCTCGCCATCCTTCACAAAGTCGAGGCCCCGCACCCAGTCTTCGTGACCAGAAAGTTTGTGAACCTGCTGGAATGGCTGACTAAGGGAATCCCCGCCACCCAGGATTTCCGCCTTTTCTGCCCACAAGGAGATGGTCTCATCGTCACCACTGAAGGCCAGCAAAACATTTTCACTGTTGGGCAGAAGTGTGAATCGCAGGGAGAAGCAAAATCCTCCAGCTAGTTCTATGGTTTGGAAACAGGTGGCAGTGTCGTCCTGGTAGTTCCACAACTTCACGGTGTTATCGGCAGCCGCGGTGGCCAGTAGCCAAGACCCATTCTTCCTTAGCACACCATCCACTGCATTTACTCCACTCTTGTGTCCTTTTAATAGGATCTGCTTGGTGGCCCCTGTTTCATCCAGCTCCCATAAAATGGCAATGGAATCATCGGCACCCGAGAGGAGCTTCTTTGTGTCCAGCCACTTGACAGTGTTTACTCGCTTTGTGTGCTCGACCAGAGTGTATATTATGTTCGCCGAATTACCCTTGTACTAAAATAAAAACATTAGAGGATGTCTTAAGAAACATAATTCTCACCTTTGGATTCATTACAGCGACAGCATTGCAGGCTCCATAAGCAATCAAGCCGCTTGGACCCCAATCCGCACATTCCATGCATCGATTGCAGGCCACCGACGTGTAAAGGTTGTCAACTTGCATGCTATTACTTTAATAGATTCTTTAATTTATTAGAAACAAAAAAAAACAACCCAATTGGAAGTCGGCAATCTATTTGTTATTGTTTTGCACGTGTGCTTCCAACATCTGTTCTCTGTTGATAAACATATGATTGCAAGCACAGAGTTGCCACAGTGTTGAAAAAGAGAATACGATTTCTGGCAGCACTCGATGGTAAGAATATTTTTTAATTATTTTCTGAATCTTAACAAAAATTAAGCTTATTTATTTTTTTTATTTTTTAATTTGGCTCAATTATTAGAAATACAAAATTAGGTTTTCATTTTTGATTAATTACATTGTAGCTGTACATATTTGTAAAAATTCAGACAGGATTATCTGATAACAGTCTGGACCTTGTTTGTGTTTTTTGTGGTAAAAATAAATATTAGAAAACTATTTATATTTTGGTCAAATCGCTCCCACCCCTTAGTATGACCAATAAGCTACTCGGAAGTCGTATGGTCACACCTTGTAAACAAAGCGAAAGAAAAAATGTTTAGCAGTGCAGTCAGCAGCGTTTAATTAAAAGTAATTCACATAATTGATTGCAAGGGTGGAACAGGTCGTGGAACACCCCACCCTGCGATATGTCTATTCCCAATCAGTAGCAACTTATTGCGCGACTGACTCACACGGATTCAGTTTCGACCTCCCGTGCAATTACTCTATTCCATTTTTTTTTATCGCCCAGGTACCACAGACGGGAATGCTGAATGTGTTTCGCCAGCAGCATAATCGAAGCGCATAAGAAGTTATTTATAGCGCCGCCGGAGCATTCAAATCAGAACGCGACGACCCCGCCCACGCAATCGACTCGTGGGAGCAAGATGTCGAGGGGCAAGTCGCGACTCCAGACGGAGGTGTGCGGAGATTGCGGGGCCAGTGATACCTCTTGGGCCAGCATCAACCGAGGCATCCTTCTCTGCGCCGACTGCTGCTCCGTTCACCGCAGCCTGGGAAGGCACATCTCCATAGTGAAGTCCCTGCGTCAGGGTAACTGGGAACCGTCTGTGTTGAATTTTGTCAACTCCCTGAACGCCCATGGAGCAAATAGCGTGTGGGAACATCATCTTCTGGACGGCAGCTCAAACTCATCGGGTGGGAAGCACTTGCCCCGCTGGCGCAAGCCCTCACCCAAAGATGCCCTGCACCCCACCAAGTCGGACTTCATCAAGGCCAAGCACGTCAATCTATCGTTCGTCTTGAAGCCCAGTCTTCAGGACGACGACGACGCCGGTGGTAATGGTGGCAATCTGGAGCAGGAACTGAGCAGGCAGCTCCATGCCAGTGTGCGTACAAGCAATCTGGAGACATCGTTGCGCCTCGTGGTGCAGGGCGCCGATCCCAACTATTACCACGAGGACAAGCTGTCGACGCCACTGCACATGGCCGCCAAGTTTGGCCAGGCCTCGCAGATCGAGATGCTCCTGATCTATGGGGCCGATGTGAACGCCTTGGATGGCAACGGCATGACTCCCTTGGAGTTGGCCAGGGCCAACAACCATAACACCATAGCGGAGCGTCTGCTGGATGCCATGTACGATGTCACGGACAGAATCATCATGTTCTTGGGCGGCAAGAAGCCAGACCATGCAGTAAGTTCTAAATTTAAACCATCACAAGCTCCCCAGGGAGTGGGAGTCATTTTTGTATCTATAAGATGCAGCTTCTTGCTGTGATTTGTTTTCATGATTTTCCTATTATTTTTCCTTTTTATTTCAGAGTGGCCGCCACTTGACCATACCAGATGCCAGTGGAGCCGACATCAGTGAACAGCTGAAAATAGCTCGTGGAAAGTTGCAACTTGTTCCAAACAAGATGTTTGAGGAGCTGGTAATGGACCTGTACGACGAAGTGGATCGACGAGAGTGCGAAGCCAGTAAGTTCTCCGGCAACCTCTGTTATTATACATAATAAGCTATTGTTTAATTCTTTGCAGTCTGGGCAACGAGCACCTTGAATGCTGATCATGCAACTGTGCCATTTCTTCCGGCTAACCCCTTTTTAAGCGCAACGCGCAATCAGGTTGGCATTGTGACAATATTTGAATGAGTAAGCGCCAAACCCTCATTTATTGACATCGTTTCGCTTTGCAGGGTCGCCAGAAACTGGCACGCTTCAATCGCGCCGAGTTCGCCGGTCTGCTGACCGACGTGCTTGTGGATGCCATGCGGCGCCAGAACATGGCCAACTTGCGCCCACTGGACGCCCCGCTGGCGGGCGGCAATCAACTGCCTTCACTGCAATCGCTACCATACGTAAACAATTCGCTGTTCGAGCAGGGCGGCCACGATCCGAATCTGTCGGACGATGAACCCATCTACGACCCGGTGGCCAGCGATGATGACTATGCCCCAGTGCCGCCAATGGCCCAGCAGGTAAACCTTATGCGCCAAAAGATTCTCAAGCTGAACAATAGCTTTGGCTAGCAGCGTAAGCGAAGACTGAATGAGTTACTCGTTGTGTTCATCCTTAGTCCAGGGCACTATAGCTCCCTGTTTTTAGTCAATGTACCCTCAGATGGTAGAGACCCAAATGTAGACTTTAAGCTAAAATAAAGTTAGCCACTACCTGTCATATTGTAGTTTAACTAAATGTAGTTCTGTGGAGTCCCTTCAATACTTTTCTTATACATGTTAAATTAGTTATTTGTTTAGTTTAACTTTAGTTTTTTAATTTAATTTAATTTTTTTTATGTTGTTCAAAAAGGCTGTTGTGCACACGCCACCTCGCAGTGCCAACTCGCAGAATGAAATGGAAACACTGCGCAAACAACTCAGTTCAGCTCAGTCCGAGATAAGCCAACTGAAGAACGTGGTCCAAAAGCTGTCCAGCGAGAACTCCCAGCTCAAGTCCAAGTTCTCCAGCGCCTCCAACAACAGCGTCTACGATGAGCCCCTGTGAGACTTTCCTTTACACTTTAGTTGCTTTTATTTTTATTTATTTTATTATTTTGTTTATTTAGTCGCATTGATCTGAGCTTGAGCAGTCCGGAAACTGAGCACGAGCCCCTATCGCTACCCGAAGGTGGCACTGCCAACATGGAGAGCGGCTCATCCAATGGCTCGTCCAACCAGTCGACTATCAAACGGCCAGCCAGCATGTACGAACGCAGGCTGGCTCCAGTCGTGGCCAAGGGCCAGACGGATGTCCGGAACACCACGAGCATGTACCAAATGGCGGGCGATGGAAAGCCCTTCGGAGAGGAGGTGAAGGTGCGCTCCGACTTGGTCACTCGCTGCCTCAAGGAACTCATTCGGGCCATGCAGCCGGTGCCAGAGGATCAGAAGCAATCGATTGCTCCACATGGCGAACTTATACGCAGTGCCGTTACTGACTTAATTGCTCTCTATGCCAACTTGGTAAGATTAGTAGAATTTATTCCTCCTTTTTAAGAATACAATAAACTATAAGAACTTGCACTATTTTTAGCCCCCCAATGCTAGTGAGACCACACGAGAAACCCTGAAGCAGCTCACCCGCCAAAACATAATGATCCAGCACGAGTGCGAGAGCTTGCAGAAGGCCATCGAGGCCGACGACAAGCAGGCCATCCAGAAAAACACCTTGGAGGTGCGCGACTGCGCCTTCCACATCGCCAGTGCCATAAAGACCTTGGTGTTGCAGTTCTACTGAAGAGGACAAACAATCTAGAAGCTTACCCCTTGACTCCCTACTTAAAGTATTAACCAACCGACTTAGTGCCCCCGTCTGACTAACAAAGTGCTTCCCCCGAAAGAAAGAAATCTTAAATGTCCCGTTACATATAGTTTATGTATTTTAATAAATGTTTACATAAAACAATGTACTTCGTTCAATATACACAAATGCGTTTTTTCCATTGCAAAATAGTTTGAAAGACGAAAGTTAGAAGTTCTTGTCTTCGTAGTTGGCAAGCGTTTTTGTGAGAGAAGATTGAAAAGATGTACGATATCTATATATATATTTGTGTCTATATTTATACGCATGTGTCCTCTATAATTTAAGTGTGTTTCTGTTAATAATCAGGTGCAAGTTGAGCCTGTATATTGTTCACTTTAGTTAACTATACGTTCTAAGCATGGACAATCGGTCTAAGCATGGAGTACACATAGGTAGGCTTCCTCTACTTATTGTTTAACTTTTGTTTAATTGAGATGGGTAGCTTCTGCCTGGCTTCCGCCTTCCAGTCATCAATCAGATTGCTTCACTGGTCAAGCACGTTTCCTCCGGCTCGCGTGGCTGGCTGTACTGGGTGTGGTACGAGGTCAAGTTCGCGGAACTCTATGAATTAAAGCCATTGTATCCATGAGTGGTTCTTCTCTAAAAATAATGTCTGCTCTGCTGTGGTTCAAGCGCTCCAAAAGTGTCCATAAAAATATACATGTTCTCCCGTACTTTGGCTGGGATTTAACTTTTGCAGGTGCATTCTCTAAAATATTGCTTTACATTCACTTTACATTTGGTGAGTGAGGCCCAGTTGCGTCCCTATCCGTACAACCTCTAGTGCTGGACTGCGGTCTTAGGCTAACTCTGGACTCGGGTAATTAAAATCGGCTATTCGATCGAAGTATCTAAGGAACCTCAAAGCTCGGCTCAAACTCGTTTATCTAGATCACAAAACATACGGGCGATTCAGTAATTACATTAATCAGTTGGCGGTGTAAATCATTTATCTAATTAAAAGTAAATTAAACTAGTGGTAGGCTTAGGTACACGTCCTCACTACACATAGACTTAGGGTACTTACAATATCCGAATAGCGAGTTCAAAACTTATGGCCAAACAGAACAAAAAGGGCTAACAACAACGGCAATAAATAGAGCAACTACCTAACTACCTACGGCTATACCTTCACATCGCTCAGGACAAGATCAAATCTTCCTCTCCACATCGGACCCTGCCGCCCTACAATCAAGTTGTCTTACTTTCTTGTAACTAGAAACGAAAAGGAAAAACAAACGAAAAATACGGAAATTAAATGCAAATCGTGACTCGAATGTCTTCAATAAGGTCTTTACTCGTCCTCCGCCTCGGTGATTGTGGAGTTCATGATGTGCGTCTCCTTCTTGAACAGCAACTGGCGATGGTGCTGCAGGGAGGAAAGCGAATGGAGTGTTAGGTGTTTGGACCGAAAATGCAGCCCACCTACCTCTTCGTTTTGGATCATAATGATGCGGTGCTCCAGTTGGGGCGCCAGCTCACAGGAGGACTGCTCCAGGTCGTCCAGGGAGGCGCGTCGAAGCATCTGAGAATGGATTAGTATGTCACTGTTTCCCAATGCAATCCTTCAATAGGGAACTCACCTTTTGGGAGTTGCCATGCGTCAGATCCATGGACTTGTTGTGATGACCCACCGACAGCTTGCGTATTGGCGAAGGTCCATCCAGGTCCATGCTGTCCAGGCACTGCACCAGGCTGTGCCTCCGGGACAGGGTCACCAAGGACTGACGGTGCTTGGTGTTTTGGCCACACTTCCGGGAGTTAATGGCCTTGAAGTGATTCTGCAGGGTGATGCCCAGCTCAGGACAGGCATCGTCATCCATCTGGGAAATATTGGGTTTACTTTGTAATTCTATAGAATTGCCAGCTAAAAGTGAAGTCTCACCAGCACGGTGGCATCCTTGAACATGGTGTAGCCATCGCAGCCCATGAAGATGTAGCTCTTCACACACAGCTTGTAGGTCTGGTCCAGGTTGAGGTACTCGTCGCCCACCTGGATCAGCTGCGGATCTATGCGCTTTCCAGGCTCCGCCTGCGGATCGAACGCGAAACTGATACCAGCCACCTGGGGGAAGCGACCCTCCAGCTTGGGATACGCTGACACGCCATTCTCCAGCGCCTTCCACAGGACTCGGCCGCTCACCTCGAGCAGGATCAGGGGATCCCGCATGGGAATTACGTTGACCAGATCGCCCATGGTAAAGGCTCCCACTGGATGAACGCGATCCGACCGGAAGGTGCCGCCATTTAGGATGACCACATCGGCGCCAACGGCAGCCAGCACCACGTCGCACACCCAGTTGCCCAAATTCGTTTCCTGGGTGCGAACCCGCGAGAAGCGTCCGTCCAGCTCCACACTGAAGACTCCCATCACATCCGACAGTTTACTTTCGATGAACTCTGCAATTAAGGATTGAAGGATAAGATACTCTGGCTTCCACTGTACTGGCACTCACTGGCATATTTGGATAGCTCCTGTTTGAGGTCCGGATCTTCGGGGATCTTGGCCGTCACATCCACGCACTTGACATCCGTGGTGAACTTCTCTCGGCTGCCGGGGTCTCTTTCCATGGTGATCACAGAGAACTGTTGGAAGTCCGTGCCCGACTTCACGATCATCTTGCCATTGATCTCGGTTACCTCCCGGACATGGTCGTGCCCACCAAGGATGATGTCGATGCCGATGCACTTCTTGGCCAGATTTATGTCGTTGGGAGTGCGCATGTGGGTGAGGGCTATGATCAGGTCGCAGCCCTCGTTCCTTAGCTCTCGGGCCAGCCGATTGCCCGCCTCCACGTAGTCGATGTAGGTCACCTCGTTGGGGTCGATGGTGGGCAACGTTTCCAGCCATTCCCGCTCCACCAGACCGATCAGACCGATGGAGATCTGGTTGTGGAGTATGAAGTGGGAGATTTTTCCGCCACCCAGAGGACGTCCAGTTTCGTTGTCCACCACGTTGGACATGAGCCAGGGGAACTCTGTCTGTTTGATGAGTTTAACCAGCACATCCAGGCCATGGTCTGGAATTGTGAGGTTAGTGCCAAGTCTATAGATTAAAGCTTAATCCTTAACTTACCAAAATCGTGGTTTCCGAAGACGGCGCAGTGCGTGCCCACCGAGTTGAGGACTGGAATCATCTGTTCGCCCTGGGTGAAGGTGCTCACTGCAAATAATGGAAGGATAAGAAAGCCATTCTCTATCGTCTCGCTTCCTAGGATACTCACACATGCTGGGCGAGAAGGCGTCTCCGCTGAAGAGCACCAGAGGATTCAGGTGGGCGTAGCTCTTGATGGCGGTGGCGAACCTTGCCGCTCCGCCAACGGGCTCCGTCTCCGCCATGGACTCGATGTTGTAGACATCGTTATAGTGCAGAATAGTCAGCGGCTTGTCCTCGCCTTCTGTCATTTTCAGGAGCTTCTTGGTCTTCTCCAGCTGCGATGATATCGATGTGGAGCGTCCGGTCAGGCCGTGGGTGGCGCCTCTCAAGCCGATACCAGATAGGGAACCAGAACCGGATCCGCGGTGCCGCGGGCTCTGTGGCTGGCTGACGGAGGCGTATGCCCGCGTTGGCCTGGTCAGGAGTTCACGGGCGTCCAGCGGGGTCAGAGACTGACTGCCCTTAGAGTCCTCGACTTCGTCCGGACCGAATTGCAGCGTGGATCCGCTCAAGGAAGCGGTGGCACTGGCCGTGGCCACGGGAGCGTCGCTCGAGGTGGGCGTTAGGGAAGTGGGCGTTCCCAGGGACAAGTCCAGAGACCGGAAGTTGGGGTTGCTGCTCTGGAGCATCGACAGGGTCCTGGTGCCTGCGTCACGCACTTCGATGGAAGCCTAAAAGTAGACACACAAACCGTCCAATAAGAGTCTTTTCAATTTCCGGCACAACCACATCCAGGGGACAACCAGGGGCAACTGAAGATTCAGGCGGGGAGATGCAACACAAAATCACAAAAACATATAGAAGGTGGGGGTGCAGGTGTTTCTAGGGTTTTTGTAATACACTTTGTTTTTGTGCTGGGTGGATAATTCACATCAATACTGTGTTGGGACAGAACCTGCTTCAGCCAGCCCACCACGTTGCCCATGGCGGCGGCTCCTCCCGATCGAGTGCTGCCGGACAGGTGGCTCAGTCGGCGAGTGGATCCATGACCAGTGGGCGGTGGCGTTGTGGGCGGTACTCCGGCTCCTGTTCCTCCGCCGCCTCCTCCTCCTCCTCCGTCGATTCCTGCATTGCTCATCCTACAGACGCTGCTTGGTTGTGAATGGACAAGAAATCGAAATGGAAATGGCACACAAGATATTTTTGATAGACATATGGTACACCACTTGAGATATGAGTGTGAGCATAGTTTCACGATCTGATTATTGAGGTTTTTAATTGAAAATGCGCCTACTAACTAAGGTAATTGCTTTTTGATTTAAATTTTAATTTTTATTTTATGTAATGGAATAATGGCCTATGAAACTTTAGTCTGTTGATAAACAAAATATTAGGATTCAAATTTCAAACACAATAATCACACTATGAGGTACCTTTATGTGTTTTTAAAATAAATATAAATAATATGTAAACCAAAAATGCAAACAAATCAGTTACACAACTGCATTTTCAGCAATAAACAGAAACAAAGTACTTTTAAATAACCCCGTAGTATTATTTTAGATCTCAGGTATTATTTCCAACTTTTAGAATCTTATCTTTCCAATATTCACATAAATAAACACTTGAAAATAACAGAAACAGTATTGTGAAGACCACCTCTCAGATCGCGAAAAGCTTGCTTTTGGGAGACTTACAAAATGCCTTGGAAACTGCGAACCCGACTTAGACGCATTTTCAATTTTCAACCAATTAATAACCAAATAAAAAGGCGAGAAAATTTATCACAATTTGGCGCTAAAAATAACAGAAAAACACAAGGCGCGCGCTCAGCTCGAACTGCAAATAACGAATGCGAATGCAAATAATTGCTTAAGTGAAATGAAAACATTTTCATCTGCGATGCAAAATATATAAAAATATACAAACAATGATAAGGCTGAGAGCGTGAAAGTGGGCCCAGCGGAAAACAAATAACAAAGTAAACAAAACCCGAAAGGAAATCAATTTTGTGCTATTGGCTCATCGCAATATCGCAACAAAGTAGACGCTTTCGCGACCTCCATTTCTTCCCATTTAATAAAATTTCTCATTTCTTCGGCTATGCCCCCTTAACCTGACTCAGGGTGAACGCTAGACTAGAACACAATCGGAGATAAAGTCCGATTGAGAGCGCCGACACTAGTGTTCTAAAGTATCTCTCAGATAGACTGCGATGGGGTTCCTGAGAGCGTCCCCGACTCGGGCACATTGACATTGATAATGAAAGCAACAAGCAAGCTCGACAAAGCACTCATACGCAACGTTGGCCGAGAAGAGCAAGGTCAGATTTGTTTGAGGCTGGTCACTAGTGACTACTACACTAGCCGAAAATCGAAATATTGTGTCGAATCATTACGATTTCTGGTTAGATTTTTACTTATGAAATATATTTCAATTTATTAATTTAATATTAGTACAATAATATTAATATTGAGGTACAACAATATTTGTTCCAATAAGATTCATATTTTTCTGAAACATGCCAGAGGGTTAATTTATGGGGTATCTTAATATATAGTTTTGTAAAACTGTACAAGGATCGTAACTATAATGGTTTGATTGATAAGATTATTTATTTGAAGGAATGTTATGCACAATAAATGCTAAAAGAAGAACAAAGTTGAACCATTTTTTGCCAGTGGCTTTTAAGCCTCTTCGAGTTGCACACTTAGCTGCGTCAGCTGGAGGACATAAAAAGTTAAGCTGCGGATTCTGGCAGGACACACAGGAAATGAGTTGCATTTGTGCAGGAAATGCACAGGAAGCGGAAAGACCTGAGAGATGTCTTCCATTTGCAATGGCCCCAATTTGTTAGGACGTGACCAGACCCGGCTTGAACTGGACGCAGTTGGTTTGCCGACAATTGGAGCCAATCATGAGTCCATCAAATTAATTATTGGCTTAATTGGCCGCAGAGCTCTGTGTGAGAATAATTGGGTTACAGCCACAACATTTTATTATCCCATGCTGCGTGAAAGCACGCACTCGATGATTTCAATGTCAGTCTGGCTAATATAGTCTATATGCTATATAATATTTATATGCTATGCAAATATCGCGCTTTATTCCCATTTGTTTACGGGAACTTAATTAATTTCTTATTTCAGCCAAGTGCTCTTTTCAATGGAATGGCATTTCGGTTCAGGCATTCAGGCACATGCAATGGAATACAAAGTGGCAACCGCAAATTCCCATTTCGGTATTTGCACAGACCGAGCAGAAAAGGGGGAAATAAAAACCATAAACATTATGCCAACTGCAGAGAGCCAACTTGCTAATATCCTTTCGGGGAATTGTTTACTCTTTCGCGAAGCAGTTCATGGGAAAAGTTTTTAATTAGTGGGTTGATCGATGCAACCACTTTGTCGGTAATGAGCTTATTCGATTGCACGGTAAGGGTATAAATATTTGACATGACAGTTGAAGTGGGTCCGGAGCTGTCAGGAGCCAAATGCGAGTGATATTTCCAAGGGGCATCGCCGCCAACAATCGTGTCAGTGTGCTCTTGAATAATTTTTAAGCATTTCCAGGGGCCTACCACTAGCCCGCCCACTCCCAGGCAGACAGGTGAAAGTGGACCAGGAGGGAAACAATTGCATGCAATCAATTGGTGAAATCAGGCATGCCATTTGTAGGGGCTGGCGGGCGTCCTTGACTCGCCGACAAGGCAAGGGCTGGCCGCCTTGGCCACCTGAGAGACAACCCGAGGAAGGGTTGGGGGTCAAGTTGCCCAGGGCCTGCCGATGAAGTGAGCAACCTCATGCCCGACTTGTTTTTCGACAACCTAAGGACAAACCGTAGTTAAGGGACCCAGGCACACAAATTTCCATACACAGTATATACAGTGTATATGGTATACGTACTGGTGTACACAAAAACTCACACATGCTGGGCAAACTTGGTGGTAACTTTTGCAACAGTTGGCGGGATTTGCGGCAGAGTCCTTTGGCACATTACGTATACGTCGAAACAGGCTCGTTTCGGCCAAAACGGAAATGAAAAGTGTAATGAGAAAAACGGAAACACAAACACAGCAAATCAGGAATAAATTATTAAGGTCCCCACTCCTCAACATTCACTCGAAAGGTTAAGAATGAATTCCCCCACATCGAAATTAACTTTCTAGCCGCAGTTTGTAAACTATTTAAAGCCATCGGGCTTCAGCCTTGGCATTTGGCTTGGCCGAAGGCAAAAGTTTTCACAACTCCCGACTTGGTTAGGACAGTTCCCACCCCTTTTAATTGCATAATTGATAATGCCGCCCAAATGGCTGCCAGTTACGGTTATTTACTCACTTGCGTGTAAGGTTCGCCCACACTCCCCCGTCGCTGTTGCTTCGCCTCCTCTCTTTCCTGTCTCTGCTGTCTTTTTTTTGTGTTGAGTGGAGAGCCGTTACCGTTAGCAACCGTTACTGCGTTTCGGGAGCTGCAAGTGCACTGCAAAAAGATTAAACAACCTAAATAATAAATTCTTGCACTCAGAAAACTTTTTAAATTCAAACTTTTAAATCGTAAAAGAAAAAGTTTAAAGATTTTCTCCACCTTTCAAGCCATTATTTTTTTTAGGAATTTATATTAATTATGTATGTTTATTTGCAAACTTGTAAAAGCAACAAATACCACTGTATTCAGTGGATTACTGCTAAAAGGTTTTCAGAATCCTTCATTTGGCTCGAATGTTATGCCAAAAACACCATCGATAGTCTATTTTTATGGGGCCCAGCACCACCCACACCACCCAGTTGAGGTTTCTTTGTGGAAACCAAGTTCGTATCAACTTCAACGCAAACTGCCACACGGGATGGCAGCCGTACACGCACCTTCCCTTGACTGGCTTTTATATTATTAGTTAAAGGCAATAAGCCAGCTGCTGAGGTTTCCACTTCAGGCCGTGACTGAAATTTCAAAGTCAAAGATTCGATCCCACTTGTTGTGGGTGGCTGTCTCTGTTTATATTCGTGTTAAGGTCGGTATTCAAATATTTTGCGTACGAACAGACAATACTCCTGTTTTGAATTGAGAGACGGCACTTTTGACAGGTATAATTATAATTATAAAAAAAAAAATAAAATGAAAGTAAATACATTTGTGTATATGTATTAAATTGATGAATATATACACACAAAAGATCTTCTTCCCAAAAAGTAACTGATGAGGAAGTAACTACATGACAGTCAGGTTTCTACGTTTCTCGACTTTTTCAAGGTAAATAACTTTACAATTGCCGTTTCTAGTTTTTATGCTAACAAGGTTCATCAAAATGTGTCATTTCGCGTGTTTATTTTAAGTTGCCACAAATTGAAATAAATTCGAAAACTCTCAAGGTCAAACTAAAAAAAGAATAGCAAAATTCGGTCACACTCTGTACCCTAGACCTACTTATCTGAAGACAAGTTCAAATGGCGCAAAACAGAGCGAACAGCAGCAAACATTTTTCGCACTTGTTGTAAAATGTGTTTGTGTGGGTGTGTGTGTGAATTCCAACACAACAAATTCTGGCAATCAGCTGTGCCAGAGAGCGGGAGAGCTAGAAAGCTTTCTCTCACGGAAATGGGGCTGTTTTTTGGCGCCCTCTCAGTTTCTAGGCTCTCCGCTGGTTTGTTCTCTCTCCCACTGCTCCTCTCCTAACAAGCACGTTGTTTGATGGCTGTTATTATTGTTTCGTATTTTTTGTTGTTTGCTTCTCCTGGCCGTGTTTTTGCTATTATTGTTGTTATCTTTTAAGTTAATATTTTAAAACGTGTTGAGCGACGAGCGTTAGCTGGGGTTTTGCACACCTCGTCTATGTATGCAAGAGTATGAGTGAGTGTAAGTGTTGGTTGCGTTTGTGTGTGTGTATCATGCGTAATGTAATTTCACGGGGGTTACGAGTTTTGTACACTTGAACTTGCAGCTATCCTCTGGCATATAAAAATAAACTGTTTATGCAGTTAACTGTGGGCCGTGCTCTCGGGCCCGGAGTCCCGATTTGATCTGACCCCCTGTCTCATACATGTGTATATGTATGTATGTATTCCTAGGGGTTGCGAATTAATAATTCAAAACGGTAAATTTCATTTTTGCAAATTCTAATAAAATGTTCAATTGCCACATCCGTTGAACCCGTAATTCTACTTATTCGAGTACACACAAATTATTTAATTTTTTCCTACGAGGGGTGAAACAAGATTTGCACATTATTCACTCGCCCGAATCACTTTCACTTGCAATTGAACCGTTAATATAGACTACATAGAGCTGATTAATCAATTAAACTGATAACGAAGGCATCCCCACCATTCCCCACCTTAGCGCCTCTTGTTTACTTACTAAACTTACAAACTCGCTTCAACAGAAATCCTCCCTGATTGTTCCTTGTTTCGCAAATTAAGCAATTTGAACGTTTATTTTTCAGGAAAAACGCTGCGCCTGCTACTCCTTTTTTGTGGTGTGTTGGTAAAAAATCTTCTGCGTAGCGAAACGAGGCAGCAGTGCAGAGTGTAGGAACGCGGAAAATACCAAACAGCACCGTTTGAACGGAGAGCAGAACTCTGAATGGGGCTGGCACTGGCATCGTCTTCCGCTTCTAGGGGAGCCAAATAAATCCAACATGTGGGAGAGCATGCGCTAGCTGAGAGCCGAAAGCCGTGAGAAAATAACGGGCTACCGAATAACAACCCAACAACTATTACCTCTTATATACGATATCTACATTGTATACCATGTACGAACAATATTTGAGATTAAAATAATTCACATAATTCATAATGTTTTTATTAAAATACAGGTAAACGATACTCCGGACGAAAAAATAGAAATACCATTAATATTTAATATTCTTAATATTATATACATAAAATAATACAAAAAAATTCTTCAGGATTTCTTCATATTTACTTCATACGAATTTTCTCCAGGTGCTCCGAAATCTTCTCCGAGTTCAACAATAACGGGTTTACAGATGTGTGTTTTGAGATCGGCTAACCACTGCATACGTAGTTTTTTACATATCGATATCACCATCATTTTGGCCACCACTAATTTTCCCTCATATGGAGGAAGCTTTTTCATTTGTCTCTCTAAAAGTTTTTCCTGCCACTCTCACACTGTCTGAAGAACAGAGTGATTGTCGAGGTTGAAACGACATATCTCCACGCGGAGAGGTATTTATGTTGCTATTGGCCCAGTGGAGATATGACGCTAAGCTTTGGAGGCTGCAAGTAATTCGGCCAATGGACAAGAGCACCACAACAAAATTAAACAAAAAAGGACAAGAAACAAGAAAGGACGGCTAGAAACATTAACATCGGATATAGTTGACCGATCGTTATGCTAATTTTATTATAAAACCAATTTATTTTTACCAACCAAGTTAGTATTTTTAGTTGTATGGCAGCTATAAGGATATAGACGGCCGATTTTTATAAAATGTCTTAGTTAATGGCCATGGAATTGTTGAGTTAAAATAGGAGCTTGTAACAGGACCTTCTGACAGGCTTAATTGACATGAATCTCCAGCTTTAACTGGAACTTCAAGTCCGAGTATCCAAAATTCATTCATTTCCTAACTCATTCGATTGTCCACTTAAGCGTCACTTCTAGCGTCAGATTAAACAAATTTTCAACTGTTAAAATTCATTAAAATTTTGTTTTCTACCTATAGTCAAATAATTAAAAATTATTTAAAAACAAGAAAGGAAAGCTAACTTCGGGCGGAGCCGAAGTTGATATACCCTTGCAGCTAAAACAGGATCGGATCGGATCGCTAAAATCGGATATAGTTGACTGATTCTTATGGGTATTTCATAATATAACCAATAAATTACAAGACAAAATTTAAAAAAAAATCCCAAATTTCTATCTTGAAGAACCCCAAGTTTGGTATTTTTACCAAATACCATTTCCGATCTTTCAGTTATATGGCAGCTATAAGATATAGTCGGCCGATCGTTATGCAATTTGAGAGGTTTTATTAACTGACCAAAAATAGAATCTGTACGAAGTTCCAACTTTCTATCTTGAAAAACACGAAAGTTGGGTAATTTCCGATTGTTTCTTTTCTTTCTTTTTCTTTTGGCATAGTTTCTTTTTCCGTTTGAGAATAACGTTTCACAACGTCCGACAAAGCTTTACTAGCGAATGAAATAATTAAGGGGTCAGCACTTACAGAGAACTGCAACAGTACCGCTCCCAGTGCTGCATCTGCTATTAGGCGAGTTCGATTTAACGGGTTGAAGTATGCAAGGTTTGGTACTTTTTCAGTCGATCCTTTAAGTTGCGAAAAGCATCTCTTTCTGTTTCGCCCCAGCAGAATTTCGAGTCCTTCTTCAGTAATTTTCTCAGCGGACCCGTGTAATCTGCCAGGTCTGGGATAAATTTTCCGACGTATGTCACCAAACCTAGAAAACTCCGAGTCTCTTCCTTGTTAAGTGGTTCTCAAAACATTCTAATCACATTAATTTTATATTTTCCCTTCAAACTTGAAAAGTGTAATTAAAAGTGTCGAGTGCTGTCTTCAACTGTTTGTCGGCGAACCTAACGTTTCGTTTTATATATACCCTTGCAGAGGGTATTATAATTTTGGTCAAAAGTGTGCAACGCAGTAAAGGTGACATCTCCGACTCCATAAAGTATATATATACTTGATCAGGATCACCTCCTGAGTTGATATGAGCATGTCCGTCTGTCTGTCTGTTTTTACGCAAACTAGTCTCTCAGTTTTAAATCTATCGTCTTGAAACTTTGCACACACCCTTCTTTCCTTTGCACGCAGTACATAAGTCGGAACGGCCGGGATCGGCCGACTATATCTTATAGCTGCCATATAACTGAACGATCGGAAATGGTATTTGGTAAAAATACCAACTTTGGGGTTCTTCAAGATAGAAGTTTGGATAGAAGTTTAAATGCAGCCAGAGCTGCATTTAAGGCTCATATTGAAATAACTATTATGCAACTCTATCTGATTTAGACGATGAAGATCTTGACAGCGACATGGAGGTTGACGGTATGAAGAAAAAAGATGACAAGAAGACCAAGCGATCTGCGGAAAAAACGGCGAAAATCATCAAACCGCCCCCAATTTTTATCCCAGACGTATCCAGCATCAAGGGCCTCTCCAAAGACATTTCCCGCCTCTTAGGCGAGTATGTTGAAGTGAACAACACTATTCGCGTCATGACTCCAGACAAAGATACTTACTCAACACTGAAAAAGTTCCTGAGCGAAAAACTCCATCGATTCCACACATTCCAGCCCCGAGACGAGCGCGCTTATCGGATCGTCGTTAAAGGCCTCCACTTCCAGGATATTAAGGAGGGTTTTGGCCGCCATGGATACAAAGTCAGGGATATACACAATCCCACGCAAAAAGGTAAGAAGCCACTTAAACATTTTCTTTATTAACCAGCCAGCCAAAAACAACAAGGAGGCCTTTCAAGTCAAGCGGCTATGCAGCACGGTGCTAACGGTTGAGCCACCAAAAAAATAAATTTGGTGGCCACCAATGCCATTGCTTCGGTCACACGAAACGGTACTGCCATCTGGAGTACAGATGCGTAAAGTGTGGAGATAGGCACCCATCGTCCGAATTCACCAAAATCGCCAGTGAACCAGCTGTATCCCTTCACTACGACGGACCACACGCGGCCTCTTACAAGGGCTATCCAGCCTACAAAAAGGCAAAGAGCACGTTCGCCCCCAAGCAGACTGCACCAAGAAGCCAGCAACCTCAATTCACCAAAAGTAACCCTAACATCAGCAACCCTAATTGCAGCCAAAAACGGAGCACCACAGTCGGACTCCAACCCCAATCCCGATCCCAGTCTTCCAAGTAATCCAATGGACGCCCTAATGGCTAGGATGGAATCTATGTTTGAGCGCATGATGGAGGTCATGAGCCAAATAGCCCAAATGATGGCCACAGTTTGTAAATCCTTATGAAAACGCGATTAGATATAACCATATGGAACGTTAACGGTCTGGTAAAAAGTCTGGTCTGGTTCTCCTTATATCGGAAACGCATTTTACCAACAGATCATACTTGACTATTAGAGGATACGACCTCATTGCGGCTAACCACCCGAACGGTAAAGGTCGCGGGGGCGCGGCCATCCTAATTCGCAGCTGCAAAAGTATGAGGCACTTCCAGCCATATGCGAAGACTGGGTGCATTGTGCCCAAATTAAAATCTCTACTACCAACGGTGACATAACAATCAGTGCAGCATATTGCCCCCCCAAGCACAACATCCACGAACAGGAATTCGGATTGGCTACAGGATTGCCTCGGCCCCAAGTTCATAATCGGAGGGGACTTTAATGCTAAACACCCCTGGTGGGGCTCCAGGATTAGGAAACCAAAGGGCTCGGCCCTATACAGGCAGATTCAGTCCCGAAACTTTAGCTATCACGCGACCGGTGCACCCACATACTGGCCTACGGATCCACACAAAATCCCAGATGTCCTAGACTAGAAGAGTTGACCGCCCATATACAGGCGGAAGCTTCTAAAGCAGCACCAAGGCCCTCCAACCGCCCAAGCGCCACTGACAAAGACATCCACTTTTGGAGCCCAGAGGTCGAAGAACTCAAACATGAAAAGCGACGACCCCGGAGAGTCTAGATGCTCTCGAGGAGGATGCTGCTGAAACTGCCCGACTGCTAGCCGAGCCTTCCAGGGACGCCGATCCAATACGACCAGTGACTGAGGAGGAAACAGCTGAACTCATAACCATAATGAGCAACAACAAGGCCCCGGGCGATGATGGTATCAATGCAATTCCATTAAAAATGCTACCACCTTCAAGCATTCAACTAAATAAGAGGATCTATAATAGATGATTGGAGATAGGGTAATAGCACTTTGCGTATTGCGCCCCACTTCGTTGCAAATAATAAAAAAAAAACATTGTGTTTCTGCAAAAACATTTTCAGGTAATACCTGAAGCTAAAATGCAGGTAAAATTATATTAAATATTTCTATATTATTGCAGAAACTATTGCAATTCGGAAGTTGACAAACGAAAAACATTTTGTTTTGTGTTTGAGCTTTACTTTAAATGTTATATGCTTAACAAACCGTTTACTTCTCAAGACGAAAAACTTGGGGTTGCTTCGGGTTTGGTGTTTTCCATTATAGTTTTCAAAAAAGGCGGGCAGAGAATCTTATGTGCGGGGAATCAGAGAACAATAACCCCGCACACGGAGACTCACAACTTAGAACCCTGGTTAGAAAAATAAATAAACATAAAAAGTAAGTTCTTTGTACAAGAATGAAAAAAATAAAAGATAAAAATATAAGATTAAAGAAGCACAGAGAATCAGCAGATGAAACAGGCCCTAACTGTTGTAATTTAATAAGAAATAGATAAAGTTAAAAATAGAATCTGAAAATCAGAGTTGAGAGCTGCTGTCCGCTCAGGGCGGACGCTCGTAGCGTCTGATTTTGATTTCTGGTTGTCTGCCTTTTATACCGATGTCAAAACCTAGATGTCAATCTCAAATACCAAAACTTTTTGACCGATGGTCACATTAAAAGAGGTAATCAGAAAAGGATTGCCAATTTAATATCTTTCCTAAGAGGAACATCGCCATCAGCCAACGCACTATGGGCCAGACAACCCCTTTTGTTGGCCAAAATTCAATTTTTTAAAGTTAAAAAAAATAACGAAGTGATTTTGATCGCATTGTATTAAGAAACGAAAGACCATTAATGACGCGTACCAAAAACTTTCATAGATTTGGTCATATTCGCGAAATCCGAAGCTAAACTCAGCTGGTCATACTCAAATGTCTGTGAAGTGAAAAAGTGAAAATCGAAGTCATTTTCAACTGCATGTTTTTGGGGAAAAAAACAAACTGTTTAATCTTTTGACATGAATAGTAATCAGTGGGGTTTTACTGTGTTGCGTGTAAATGTTGTTGTGGTGTCTTTGTAGTTATATGTTAAAGTGAATCGTGTCGTTAAAACTCTTGTTTTATACCCTTGCAGAGGGTATTCAAATTTTGGTCAAAAGTGTGCAACACAGTCAGGGAGACATCTCTTGATCAGGATCTCCTCCTGAGTTGATATGAGCATGTCCGTCTGTCTGTCTGTTTCTACGCGAACAAGTATCTCAGTTTTAAATTTATCCTATGCTATCCTGAAGCTGTCATATAACTGATTTATCGGAACTTTGGTGTTTTTAGAGTTTGAAAGTTCGAATTTGTATGAATGTTGTTTTTGGAAAAATGATCCGACCTACCAAAATTTCAGAACGATCTGCCTATCTTATCTTATAGCTGCCATATAATTGAACGATCGGAAATGGTATTAAGTAAAAATACCAACATTGGTATTTTTTAAGATAGAAGATTGGGACTTTTTTTTAAATTTTTTTTGTAACAAATTGGTTTTGTTATGATATTCTCATAAGGATCGTCGAACTATATCCGACATATATCCAGTTTTAACTGCAAGGGTATATCAACTTCGGTTCCGCCCGAAGTTAGCTTTCCTTTCTTGTTTTTTTGTAGCACTGTTTAATTAATATTAACAAAAATGCGGCGGTTTATATGGTAAATACAAAAAATCATGTTTTGAATTAATATCTTTATAAATAATGTCTTTAATCAACCAAAAATAAACAAAATAGTTATTTATAACAAATTTAATACTCTAATATCCGAGCTGCAAATAACTTTAAAGCGATGTATTATTTCAATGTATTATGTATTATATGTATTATTTTTGCAAAACATAACATCGGCAGTGTCCTTGGTGTTATCGATCTCTGCACGCGTGAGCTATCAACAATCGCACAAGCAAGGGTCGCACCTGCGATATTTGCGTTCTTTTCTTGGAAACGTTTATTTAACAACTGCTAATGGATTCCTTGTTGAAGATGTTAAACGGAGAACCGTTTACCTTCTTATTTGTTGGTAAGATATTAAAAACGATCATTTAATTTAAAGCAATAGTTTTCTTATCAATGCTTTAAAATTGGAAACGCCGAGTAAATTGCACATTACAAAGAATTTGTTGCAGTAAAGAACATGTAGAAAACGTTAAGCTTGCCCAATTGACCATTTTGTTTTACTGCACTCAATAAGAAATACGCACGTACACATACATATGTACATACGAGGGTGGTCCAATAAGAACTTAGACTCCAAAAAAAAATTTTATAAAAGTGGCGATTTTTTTCTCAAAATTATCTCCTTTTAGCTCGATTTACTTGATTTAGCGATGCTTCAACTTCTTTAAATCGTCTGAAAAATACGATTTCTCGAGGTCTGCAAAATATGCCTCTGTGGGGGCGACGACCTCCTCATTCGACGCCAATTTCTGTTCAGCGAGTGACTCAAGTTTGGAAACAAAATAAAGTCACACGGAGCCAAATCTGGAGAATTTGAATGGGGTAGCAGTTCGTAGCCTAATTTGACCAATTTTTCCGTGGTGATGGCGGAAGCGTGAGCCGTATTTTCTGCTATTCGGCGGGCAATCGGCCCAATAATTCGGCATAGTACAGACCTGTTGCCGTTTTGCCCTTGTCCAGGTAATCAATGTGGATCACACCTTGTGAATTCCTTGTGACGAAACGACGCAGAAACTCCTTCGGATTGAGCTTAAACAGCGTCAAACACTGCTCTGAAGTGGTCTCACGGTTGCATTTGTTGTCCTGAGTGTGCAAACGCGGCACCCATCGCTCCGACAGGTTTCTCATGCCCAAAATATCATGCAGGATATGACCCACGCTGTTTTTTGAGATGCCTACTCTCTCAGCTACCTCGCGTACAATCTGTGGTCTGTCAATACGAGATCGTCCTCCGTATCCTCCGTGGTAGCCGTTTTCCAGGCACCTGGGCGTGGCTCATCAAAAACCGACGTGTGACCACGTTGAAACTCGTTGAACCAATTTTTGACGGTCGCGATCGAAGGAGAAGAGTCACCTTTCACAGAATCCAAGCGCTCTTTGATTTCCCTACGCGATTTCCCTTCCAAAAATAAGAGTCGAATCACAGACCGATTTTGCTTTCTCCATTTTTGTTAAATCCGCGGACACGTCCGATTCCACACGCAGTCAAAACAAAACTTGTCCAAAAATGTATATAAACAGAATAGAAATTTGTAATTTGTCGCTTGATTTCCAAAGTTTCTTCCTATTTTGAATTTTGAATGGTTTTTACTTCCAGAAGTTGGGAACCACCTTAAGCTACTCTATACAAGTAATGCCGGAAGCGGTGGTGTACCCGAGAACTTCCTAAGACCGGAGCTAGAAAAAAATAGCGGCGGCCAAGTGGTTCCACTTATATGAATTTTGTAATTCCAGGTGGAACAGTCCGGTAATCCCAGCCGCCAATATGTCATCCAAGGTAAATTCTCTTGCAATTATGGTATACAACAACTGTCATAATTACGTACATATTGTCATAATTACGCTTGTTGCTGTTGTGAACGGGCTCCTCCCCTGGCTATATCACATAGCTCCTTGATAAGGTGTCCACTGTTGGATAGTGTTGAACGGGTTGGAAAGCTAAACGACGTGGTTGAGCTGGGCGTGGATCTTTAGGGGCCATGCTGGCCTTGGCTTTCTTATATGCTGGGCAGCCTTTGTGGGAGGCAGGATGGGGTCCATGGCAGTGCACGCATTTTGCCGCCTCTTTTCGATTTTTCCTGCACTCGCTTGTGCTGTGTTGTTCACCACATTTGACACAACGATGCTGCAATTTACAGTATCGCTGGCTATGACTATATATTGTCTCAATATTGTCTCATTAATCCTGAACAAAACGAGACCAATTTCATTACAAAATTATGAAAATTGTTGAAGTTATAACGCTTTTCCCAAAACAAGTCAGTATGTTATATCAATATTAATATGTGTTAAGAATTATATCATTTCTTGGAAGTTGTTCCGAAAAAATGGCGTCAAAGTTCGAAAAACACGACAAAAATTTAAAAAAGTCAGTCTCTTTTGTAAAATTTTTATCCATTTTGTTTAAATAAATTGAAGATGTATTTTTTTTCAAAAGCTACAACATTTAACTATTGAAAAGCGTAAAAAATTTTAAAATCGGCTTAAAATTACGCGTTCAGGAATTTTTAAGAGCAAAACACTCCTGAAAAACCGTTTTTTCCAAAATAAATCAAGATTTTGAGGGTGTTAAAAATATTTCCAACACGGTTTTGTACTATATTTGACCTAATAAACAATTCCTACTAGGTCTCTTCAAAAGTTCCTCCAATTTTTCTTTTTTTGTCGCACTGTGTTATGAATGCCAATTTTCACGTTTGCATGCTTTTGAGATTTGGTGTGGAGAAGCAGGTTCAAATAAAGAAAAGTCGGCTAATTTAAAGGAATCCATCTTTAAACATGCTTGTAATGGTACTACCTTCCTGCATCGGTTCATAAAGTATTACTACATGGTCCTGCCATCCTGGTCCTGGTCGATATTTTAAAAATTTTAATAAGAATATTAAATATTAATCCTTCATTAATATTCAATTGTCAATAAAGGAGCGATGTGGGAGCCGGCAATGAGCGGCGATGTCATGCAGGAGAGCAGCGAGACTGGCAATGAGGGCGCGAACTGAGTGACGGAGCACCAACTACAAAGACACCACAACACCTTTTACACGCAACTGACTACTATCACTAACCATACAGCATATGCTGCATATTTTATCTTTTAGCATGAATAGTAGCACTAACCATATGCTGCATATGCTGTATGGTAAGTGCTACTATTCATGCTAAAAGATTCATCCGTTTGTTTTTTTTCCAAAAACATGCAGTTGAAAATGACTTCGATTTTCACTGTTTCACTTCACAGACTTTTGAGTATGACCAGCTGAGTTTAGCTTCGGATTTGGCGAATATGACCAAATCTTTGAAAGTTTTTGGTACGCGTCATTAATGGTCTCGTCTGAATACCTGACCTCTTTTAATGTGACCATCTACCAAAAATTTTTGGTATTTGAGATTGACATCTAGGTTTTGACATCGGTACAAAAGGCAGACAACCAGAAACCAAAATCAGACGCTACGAGCGTCAGCCCTGAGCGGACTGCAGCTCTCACTTCTGATTTTCTGATTTTATTTTTAACTTTATCTATTTCTTCATTTAATTACAACAGTTAGGGCCTGTTTCATCTGCTGATCCTGTGTGCTTCTTTAATCTTATATTTTTTTTTGTTTTAATTTTTTATTTTTGAACCAAGGACCTAATTTTTATGTTTTTTTTTTTTTTTGTTATTTTTCTAACCAGGGTTCTAAGTTGTGATTCTGCCGTGTGACGGCTTATTGTTCTCATTTATTTCGCATTTATTTATTCCGTATAAAATCTAAAAATGTATTCGATAAAATTATTCAATTAAATAAAACCAAATTAATGTATAAAAACCATTACCAATCTGTGTTAAAAAGTCTGCTTAAGAATGGGAAATTCTTCGAAAATGGAGCTAAGTGTAGCGTCTGAGGAAAAGAAGCTTTTGCGACACTTAAAAGTAAGATCCCATGTTTCGTTAACCAATATTTCTTCAAGTTTTATTTGTTTCAGTTTCTGTTGAAAAATAAAGCTGCCTTCATTGGATCAATACGTTTATTTTATGGATAAAACCTTCCATCACACCACATTCGATGCGTCCGTTTTTTTTGTAAATTACATACCCTGTTATTTTTGAATTACGGCAGCGCTCCAGCAACCGCTGTTTGAAGTGACTGCGGCTAATTATGTTCTCAGTACGCATCATTTTATTTTTTAAATCACCGAAAGCTCTTTGAGTTTGGTGTTTTCCATTATAGTTTTAAAAAAAGTTTTTGCTTTTTTTTTTTTAAAAGACCGACGCACAGTGGTCCGGCTTGTATGGGGAGAGCGGCCAAAAATACTTCTAGTTGAGGTAGGGATTGGAAACTTGGCACAAAATATTTATATTTTTATTCTAAAATAATATGTTAAAATCAGCCAGATCGGGCAACTATATCATATAGCTGCCATATAACTGATTGATCGGAAATGGTATAACTTTAGTGTTTTTAGAGTTAGAGAGTTCAAATTCCTATAGCTGCCATTTAACTGATTGATCGGAAATGACCCAACCTTCTTGTTTTTTAAGATTGATAGTTGAAACTTCGTACAGATTCTATTTTTGGTCAGTTGACCCAACCTACCAAATTTCATAAGGATCGGCCGACTATATCTTATAGCTGTCATATGAACAACCGGTCTGATATTCAGTTTTTATATGAAAAATTATTGTTTTTTATTTTGATGCAACAATAATTTGAAAATTTTTTTATATAACCTGGGAAACTTCAGTAAAAATCTGGATACTATAGGTTATAGCTGCCATAGGAAAAATGAGTGTAAAACGAGTTTTCGCCGGGAAACTATTTCGCCTTAAAATAATAATGACAGAAATTGTAAATGTAATTTACAAAAACGAACATAAAATAAATACATTTTTTTAATGCATATGCTGACCCTTTAATATTTACATATATGTGTAGTAACAATTTGACAAATGAATGTTTCAAAAAAAATCATATTTTATGTAGTTTCGTCCGGTAAATCAATAGCTGATTTAAAAAGCTTGGATTTTGGTTTGCATTGAAGTTTTTTTGGCCCGCAATAAAAGGATCAGAACTTAAAAGTAATCTGTTCAATAAATTGGTATTCGTCAGGACCCTTGACATTTTCCGCGTATGGTTTAGCCTAAATAATTTAACGTCTTTATTTTTTGCCTCTGCAGCTTCCTCAGACAGCTCTCCAATTGAGACCAAACAATTTTTAATTATTGCAGGACCATGTAATAATACTTTATGAACCGATGCAGGAAGGTAGTACCACGGATATTTAATGATAAGTAGTTTTGCTGTTTCTAATGCATACTCTCCGAATTTTGCAGAATTTATATTGTAGCCTGATGAAATGGCTTGCAAAATTGTTGAGCATCTTATTATTAAGTTCTCTTCAACACCTGTTATATTCCTGTTACACCTGTTATACACCTGTTATATTAAGTTCTGTTACACCAACACCTGCAGCAACAAAAATGCCATGGCAGTATTGCCATCGTTAGACGTTCCGCTTCCGCCTGCCTTAGGCTTGTCGACAATTAAGTCCATTTTTGCTCGGAACTCTGATTGAATAAATTTTTTTCGTATTAAGAATTTATTTTTAGCTTCTTCAGAGCGTATTTGCCAAATTTCTTGGTCCAGTCTATAGGATATATGAAGCAAATACTCGAAGAATCGTATGTACGCATGTAATGGCGATAGCCCAAATTCATACCGTTCTTTATGAACATCTTTTTGCAGGCATACATCTAAGTTGTTCATTTGCGTTGGAGTTGCTTCGCATATGTAACATTTTGCTGAAGATGTGTCGCTTAATGCACTACATATTTTCCCATCAATCATCGTGAGTTGTAAAGAATGTTCAATTTTTATTGTCTGATATTCTAGAAATACCGTGGGCTTAAGCAGGTCAATCTTTTTTTCAAAGTATTCTTCTTCGGCAATGGACAATTCACTTGTTTCTTTCTTAAATTGAAACCTGACAGGTCGACAGTACCGCGTCGACGATGGTCGTGGATTTTTCCAAATACAAATAGAATTATTTGTCTTCGAAACAAGCCTTAGGGGTACATATGAGATTAAAAATAAGCTATTATCTGATAGGTCTGTATCTGCTACTTTTTGCTTATATTCCGCATGGCCAGTGCTACCATCGAAGCCCCATTTCCCTACTAAAATCAGATTTTGTACAGAAGCTCCCATATTATAAATAACTTCTTTCTGAAGCTGCAATATACGAGTTGCTGTATGATCTAATAAATTTTGAAGTTCAACTTCAGCGTGGGATTCGTTAACTGCAATGTTATCGGGGTAGCATTTGGTTTTGGCCATCAGAATGTTATTGTAACTAGGTAGTAAATGATACCCGATTTTTAAATTTACAAATGAGCGTATGAATAAATATTGATGTTTTGTTAAATTTGCTTCTACGAAAAGCGATAAAACTTCTTCAATATTAGCTTCGTTGCATACATTTTGCGGTTGTACATTTGATGAGCGCATATCGGAAGCAGCAGACTCATCGCGTTTTGCAACCGCGGCAATTCTTCGACGTTTCGTCCTTTTGGAGCACTCTGCAAAATTGGCATTCATAAGTGGCTCCTAAGGAAAAAATAAGTTTTATTTCAAAGAAAAGAATATAAACAGAAAACATAACACACAAATAACAACAAACGACAACACAAACCAACAAACGGATACAAACAACGACACACAGCAGAAACACGTGCTTTTTTTTAAATTGAGGTTAGATTACCTTTTTGTATAAAAAAATTTATAACTCATTTAAATTCGAATGCAAAAATATTATTTTGTTAATATTTTCCGAATATAACAAAATAATATAACAATTCCGTTAATATTTGGCTATTCGACAACGCTTTTCTGTAATTAAATTTCTTGCGTTTGAAAATGTACGTTCTGACGTCGCGCTGCTCGCTGGAATGCAAAATATTTTGCAGCTTGTTTTGTGCAATAGCGAAAAAAATTGCTTATTTATATGCCACCAAGCTAAAGCATTAAAATCAATGGTGTATGCTACATTAATATTACAATATCCAGAAATTTCTTGAATTGTCTCTTGTCTCAACATGGAAATTGTCTTGAATTGTCTCAACATGGGGGATATCGAAAAAATCAGCAAATTCATCGTCTACTATTTGGGTTTCATTATTGTTGATGTCTAAGTTTTCTTGTAGAAATTGACTCATAATAATTTTGCAGTCCTTAATTATGGTCTCTTTCTCAGTTTGTGAGAATTGAATTAGTTTGTTTGTTGGAGGAAAAAGGAACAAGGCTAATTTATGGTATTTTGTCAAATTTGGATTGACTGTTGATAAAATTTGGCTTCTGAGTTGGAATTTAAGTCTTTTAATTATTTCTATGTCATTGATCTCGATATGGCAGGTTTTCTTAAGCTTATTTAAATTTGGCAAAAATAAATGTATCGTTGGGCGTTACAGATTCGTCGGCTTCTTTTTCTAGTTGGTTTTCCATATTTTCGCCTTTGTTCCGACAATCAATGACTTCGATTTTCACTTTTTCACTTCACAGACTTTTGAGTATGACCAGCTGAGTTTAGCTTCGGATTTTGCGGATATGACCAAATCTTTAAAAGTTTTTGGTACGCGTCATTAATGGTCTGTCTTTTCTTAATATGTACAATTCGATCAAAATCACTTCGTTATTTTAACTTTTAAAAATTGAATTTTGGCCAGCAAAAGGGGTTGTCTGAACCATACCAGACTGCAGCTCTCACTTCAGATTTTCTGATTCTATTTTTAACTTTATCTATTTCTTTATTGAATTACAATAGTTAGGGCCTGTTTCATCTGCTGATCCTGTGAGCTTCTTTAATCTTATATTTTTTTTGTTTTAATTTTTTATTTTTAAACCAAGGACCTAATTTTTATGTTTATTTATTTTTTTTTCTAACCAGGGTTCTAAGTTGTGATTCTGCCGTGTGACGACCTATTGTTCTCATTTATTTATTCCGTATAAAATCTAAAAATGTATTCGATAAAATTATTCAATTAAATAAAACCAAATTAATGTATAAGAACCATTACCAATTTGAGTTAAAAAGTCTGCTTAGGAATGGGCAATTTTTCCAAAACGGAGCTAAGTGTAGCGTCTGAGGAAAAGAAGCTTTTGCGACACTTAAAAGTAAGAAAGTAAGTATGTTTCGTTAACCAATATTTCTTCAAGTTTCATTTGTTTCAGTTTCTGTTTAAAAATAAAGCTGCCTTCATTGGATCAATACGTTTATTTTATGGATAAAACCTTCCATCACACCACATTCGATGCGTCCGTTTTTTTTGTAAATTACATACCCTGTTATTTTTGAATTACGGCAGCGCTCCAGCAACCGCTGTTTGAAGTGACTGCGGCTAATTATGTTCTCAGTACGCATCATTTTATTTTTTAAATCACCGAAAGCTCTTTGGGTTTGGTGTTTTCCATTATAGTTTTAAAAAAAGTTTTTGCCTTTTTTTTTAAAAAGACCGAAGTAATGCAGGTTGGTTGGCTTAAGACGCTTATCAAGGTTTCAAAAAGTATTAGTTTTAAGTTGAGATTAACAAATGAATCTAAAATTTGTTGATTACAGTGTGATTTTAATTTATTGTAACATAGAACATAAATATGTATGGTCGGTTCTTTTTCGGAACTGAATTTATTAGATCATTCTTTAAAGGGTTTTAATAATTCTAGAACGAGCACGCACGAAAACGCGAAATTTCATTGCGTTACACGAGTATTAACACGACACGCGCCGTACTCTATAGGAGGGCCGTACTCTATAGGAGGGCCGTAGATAGGAGGGCGAAATAGTTTTTTTTCAGTTTAGCCTTTACTGCAGCTCTGGCTGCTTCGCTGGTGCTTGGTTCATCATCCATTATAATTTTTTTTGGTAAGTTTCCGCTTCATTTCTCCGGACTCGGAGTCTTTGAATTACGCTATTTGAAAATTAGCATAGGCTGTTTTTTTGGAAGACGGATTGGTTTTGATGGAGCGGGGGGCGTCTTGCCAGTCCATTGGAATGATTTTGTCCGCGATTGGCCGCGAGATTGTGTATATAAACGTGGTTTTTATATTTGTTTGTTTTTGAAAAAATTTTTGATTTTTTAAGCCTACACTCATAAAAAAATTTTACCATAGAATTTTGAAATTCGCCATAAAACTTTATTTTTTTTGTTTCTAGAAATATTTTTCTGAAAACAAACAACATTTTCTTAAATCAAAAAAGTTTTTCTTAAATATAGAAATAGCCGCCATAAAATGAAATCGCCCTAAAAATAAGAAATTTTTTCTATTTTAAGTAAAATTATGACTTATTTCCAGGAACTATTTTCTTAATAATAGAAAGGCCACCATAAAAAACATAACCTTAAAAAATAGAAAACTGTTTCTACAATGTAGAAATTTCTTTCTCAAAATTCACAGTGTAACCCTTTAATTTAGGTAACGCTAGAAAATATAAATATTTTGTTGTTGTTTTTATAATGTTTTTATGCATAAATTTTGTTTCATTTAATTCATTTATTGAATCAATTTTTAGAGTGTTGCAGACTACGAACGAATTTATCCAATCAATTGCGAAGAATTCGTTGAAAAATGGCAAAAATTTAAAACCAACGCTTTTCCGCTAATTTCTTTAAAAGTGAAGGAAGTACAGAGTGTCAACTTGCTTAAAACATTCACTCAACACAGCGAAGATAAGAGGCAAAAATAACACTACATTTAAACTGTTTTTTCTATTCACAATTAAATATTATATTGATATATTTATGTCACTATATTAATTGACGTGATTTTTCCACAGATAAAAAGGACGCACTACTTGTTCATCTAATTTATCCTGTTCTCGTCCCCACCAAAAGGGGAAAACGTGGTGCTTCGGGAAATTTAAAGTACAACTACTTAAAGTAAAGTAGTGAAGTACAACATTCAAGATTCCAGGGACAATTTCATTATATACCGGAGCAGCGTTGGAGAGCTACAAATTTATTTAAAAGTTAAAACTGAGGAGAGTTATGAAAGCAAACGAACACTTTAACCAGTGATTTGTTGTATTGGTTCTAATCCTTTTAATTTAGATAAATATTTTGTTTCAATATATATGTTTCAGGAATTTTTTACGAATTTCCCGACATTTTAAGTAGTTTGTTTTAAAATATTGTTAGTTTTAAACTAACAATATTATGAAAGCAAACGAACACTTTAACCAGTGATTTGTTGTATTGGTTCTAATCCTTTTAATTTAGATAAATATTTTGTTTCAATATATATGTTTCAGGAATTTTTTACGAATTTCCCGACATTTTAAGTAGTTTGTTTTAAAATATTGTTAGTTTTAAACTTGAAATACCCGGGCGAATGTGGTTTGGTTTGGACATTTATCCAACAATACTTTTTTTAATCATATTTAAAAACTGATATGAAAAATAGGGCTCTTTACGAGCTTATAAATGATCTAAACAATTTGCAAACGTAACTTCTGGATATAATTTAAGGATCAGGAATAAGAATAGGAATAGGAATAGAAAAATATTAGTGTACCATCGATAAAAAAAAATGATCTGGAAATTTATGAAAAATTTATCTGGAAAATTCTAAAATAAAGAAATATTTGCCATATATGTACATATTTGAAAAATGCTTTTCGGTTTTTAAGTGCTTCTTGACATACATTTTAGAAATAATATACCTTAAAATGAAGAAATAAAATTTCTTGTATTTAGAAAGGGGCTTTCTAAAAACGAGAAAAGTTCACCCTCAATTTAAGAAATATTTGAATATATTTTAGAAAGTGTTTTCTTAATTTTAGGGCGTCTTGCCCTTGCGACTTTTTTTCCTTAGTTTTAGGAAAGTAATTTCTAAAACCTTAAAAAACATACCCTAAATTTAAGAAATCTTTTTCTTTTTTCTTTTTTTTGATCTTATTTAGAAAAGCTTTTCTTATTTTTAGGGAATTTTGCATTAGATTTTAGAAAGGAAACTCCTTTAATTTTAGAAAAAGTTTACCCTAAATTTTAGTGCCATTGAAGTCAAAAATAGGGCGAATTTCTAAATTTTAGGGTGAATTTTATTATGAGTGTACAATCAATACTAAATTTATGAGTGTTCTGTATGCTTTATAATTAATATTACTTATAATAATGGATGAAAAAAAAAATATTTTAAATCATTAATGGAATCAATTAATCTGGAAATCATTCATGGCCAAACTTGATACAATAAAATTGTCCAATAATTGGTGGCATAAATAAAATGATCGAAAAAAGAAATAAAAGTTCACATCAGACGAAAATGTTCAAAATTTTTGCGTACAGAAATTAATATGTAATAGAAATTTTGTCAATTATAAATTAAAAATTTAAATTTAAATGTTAATATTCAATTTGGGTAAAATGAGGACACTTCAAAAATAAAATAAATATAGTGTGGAAAAGAAAAAGTCACTATTTTAAACTTTAGGAAAAAGAAATACATTAAAACGTACATTTCATTTTAATGATTATAATTTACATATTGTTTTAATAGACAGATTGTAAATAAATAAATAAACGAAAAAAAATGATTAAAACATACATTCAAATTCTTGTTGCGGATTTTTACAGATGGGATATAAAATTCCACAAAAATGCAAAAACCATCGAGTTTTATATGAAGTATAAATTTTGGAAAAAAAAATTTTTTTTTTTTTTAATGCATTTATAAAGAAAAAAACAATTACAAGAAAAACAAAATAAAAAAAAACAGAGCTGAAAAAAAGCGGCTCACTGACAAAGTTTAATGAGAAATAAAAATTTTAATCAGGACTAAGTATAAATTAATGGACATATTTAATGTCCCCGGTTAAGTCCATATCATTCGATTATTTTAAAAAATTTGATAAAACAAAATGTATTGAAATATTAAATAAAATAAATAAAAAGGGAAGATGACTGTTCCTTGGCGAAGTTCAGTGAAAAGTGGAAATTGTAATCAGAATGGGGTCCTTTATATACTGTTCCGTATAAAAAAATAGGTTTCCTTTCCCGAAGTCTAAAATACCAAAATCGTATTTTAATGTGGCCACATTAATTTTATGTAATAATGTAATTATTTAATAATTGGCCCAAAGGATTAGATGTATATCGCAAATATCGAATGTAATTAGACGGTTCTATTGAGAATCTCATTATTAAAATAATTTATTATACAGACAAGTCTTGAGTCCCAAGCTTCTACCTCCACCAACACCAAAATTTTGCATCTTCCGATTCTTCAATTATCAAATAAAATAAGAAATCACGACTCTAGTCGATTTTCCCGACTATATTATACCCGTTACTCATCTCTTTCACCCACACTTTAGGTTAGGTCAGGCTTAGACACACTTAGACCGTATTCGTTTCCCTTCTAATACCGTGTTTAGAATCTTCCCTTGCCATGTTTTGAAAATTTGTAGGCTAGCATTATTTATGACTCATTATGGGGTGAATTCATTTGCCTAGCATGTGTTTCCTCTAACCAGTGCCCCGTGATGACTCTGATAGCCGTTCTAATTGGAGTGCTATCCATACTAAGCAGTTGGGATGTTCTTTTATTTGACATAAGAGGCCACAGTTGGCGAGCCAACCGGCAATTTGAGACGGAGTCCTAACTCAGTTGTTTCTTGCTATTTACATAAGTAAATATCTTTGAGTCGAAGGTTTTATAAGGCTAAGGTAATACCAGTATTCTCCATTTCGGGCTGGAGTGGTGCCTGTATGAGCCAGTTCTTCTGCATTGCAGTTATCTGTTATGTACCTGTGACGAGGGACCCAGAGACTGATGTCATACTGTTGTTCCATTTCGTGAATAGATGATCTACAGGGTGAGACTGTTTTTGAGTTGCTTGTGATCGATCCTATTGATTTTATGGCAGCTTCGGTGACACTGAATTTTTTTCACCGTTGGTGATGCCTGATGTTTTTATGTGTTTTAGAGCTTCCCTAAATGCCATCACCTCAGCTTAAAAGCAGTGATCAGGACGTCTGAAGGATTCTTTGATGCCTAGTTGTTCCGAGAACATACATATGTTCCACCTCCAACTTTGTTTTATAATTTTAAGTCGTCTGTGTAGATTCTTCCCATTCTTTCTGTTTGGAAATTATCGTTATAATTTTCTAAATGGGGTATTTATGTGTTCCATAGGAGAACAGTGGTCTGTGCTCTTAGGGAATAGTGGACTAGTGGACTTTATGTAGAAGGGTAGAGTGTCCCGTTTTGAGATGAAGTGTTCCTCTTAGTCGAATTGCCGCCAGTTTCGCCTGCTCCTTACCAGCTAGTTCTAGATTGGGTAGGTGAAGTAATATCTCCGACCATAAAGAATACATATTTTTGATCCGCATCAACAGCCGAGTCGATATAGCCATGTCCGTCTGTCTGTATGAACGTGTGGATTCAGAGACTACAAGGGATAGAGCTATAGGATTTGGCATGGAGACTCCTACAATGGCCACGCAGGTTAGGTTTATTAAAATTTTATTAAAATTTTGCCACGGGGGTCCTTCATATTGCTGGAGGTCACATTATAGTTTTTGCGTTTCCCAAATTCGGAAGGGAGTCCCTCAAAAAATAAAATAATATTCTAAAAAAAAATTGTATTGCTCATTTTGATGCAGATCGATGAAGAATCGATATACAAATCCATTTAGATACTCCGCTCAAGAATCGGTTGACCCGAAATCGCTTTTTTAACCAGAAACTTTCAACTTGTTAGTTTTCGAAAGTTATTTTAAATGGACTTTTGATGGAGGGACTCTGACCCACCTTCAATAACCTAAAAATGAAAGTAGGCTGAGAACATTACATTTCGAACGTTTATAATTTTTGAGTGCGGCAGAGCTCCGGAATAGGGCCCTATTAGGGCCGACAACTGGTTTATAGCAATGAAACCGAGGACCATAAAATAAACCATTGAAAACCAATTTAGAGATTTATTGTAGAAATCGAAAGTTTCACAGTGATTACATTTTGCATGTTACCATAAAATGTTAACATTATTTATATTTTATGGCTTAACAAAATGTCCTTGGAAATAAATAGTCTTCCCATCACGAATTAAAAAGGCAAAAGGATGATCGGCTGTAAATCTACGCACATCTCCACAGCCCAGACAGAGAGATAGAGGCACAAGAATAGCAGCTTGCAATAAATTTTGAAAATGAATAAATTATTGTCATTGGAAATTTTTTGAAAATAATTACCTGTTACAGCTGCTGCTTCGGCACCTTTCTCATTCACTTCCAGAAATGCTTTTTGTAGAACTCTACTGACTTTTGATTTAGTTGACACCAGGCCACTCAAGTCAGCATCGTTGCCAAAAACTGATTTAATTCCCAACTGATAATAGAAACTATGTCACAAAAGTTATTAGCCACATAGCCAGCTACCAACCTTTTTAAGTACCTTGTCGAGATCTTTTTCAAACTCAATTTTAAATTTTGGAATTTCTACTAACACATTTTGTTGTCGAAGAGGTCGGTTGAAGCCTCCGATCTGGCCTTCCAATTTACTGAGACCGTTAATAGAGTTTGGCAAGAATATTTGCATGGAGAGGCTTGAATTTCGATATGGAAGTTCAATAACCATGGCATCCAAGTCGGCGAACTCATAGGCCATGAAACCGCCATATAGAGACATCATGTCAACCTGAAGTTCTTGGTTAGATGTTCGGAAAATGTGCTTCTTAGTATTAGTTTTGTTAAATTCATACTTCCATTCGCCTTTGAAGTAAATGGCATTTATAAGAACCGCTACTAAATCATCATCTATATCTCTAGGATTGATAATTTTAGTTATTTTTTTCCGCGTATGCCCAGAGACCCAAGAGTTAATAGTCTCTGCCGCAGATTCACTATTACGTACACTAATGGGCACTGCCTTGGCTTTGAAGGAGTCAGCCACAATCTTATTAAACTCTGGCACTAAACTCCACTGATCGTTGACATAAATGCGATTTGCCAGCTCAAGAATTGCAACTTTCTCACGATTATGAAGATTTGTGAAGAAGTCCCTGTATTTCTTCGCCACTTCTTTTCTATCCCCAGGCAGCTTCAGAACAGTTTGCAATTCCTTAGCCGTATTCCCCTCGGCTCCCATATACACCATGGCCATAACGATTTCGAGGGAGAGAGGGGAGGAAATTATGTTTTTGTCCGCATCCTCCTTGGCCAGGATCTGGTAAACATCGTCGGAAAAACGAGCCGACACTGACATGGCCAAAAATAGAAAAACTGAGAAGAATGGTTTAAATGAATATCCAACAAAGGAACACTCTAGTTTTTCACTTACCGAAGTATTTCATTTCTTCTTTTTGAATAAAACATTTTAAATGGAAGAACTACATTGAATTTAAAGCAAAATACCCTAATTAGAAATGTTGTGGTTAATTTGTAGATAATATTCCGAGCAAATACAATCTTTTCAAATGCATATCTAATTATGTGTTCAAATCGGATCAAACAATCAAACTAAGATTCGTTTTGCATTTGCATAACTAGAGGTACTTCTAGAGTACATTTCCTCTAGTGGATGTATTTTACAAATGCAACAGGTAGAAGGACTCAACTCCAACCCAATGAAGTATATATATTCTCGATCAGCACAGACAGCCGAGTCGATATAGCCATGACCGTCTTTCCGTACGAACGGGTGGATCTCAAAAACTAAAATATATAGACCTTAGATATTTAGATAGGATTTGACATGGAGGCTCCTACAATGCCCACGCAGTTCAAGTTTGTTTAAAAATTTTGCCACGCCCACTCCCGTTTCCCAACTGAATAAATCAAAAGTAACGAACCCATAACGTTTAGACTTCAAAGGTTAGTTAAATTGTAGGTGGGAGAGATGAGTACCGGGTATAATACTATACTATAGCATATAGCCTACTATACTAGAAAGGACTTGTTTTTAGTTCATTTTTAGTAATTTTCAGGGCGTTAGGTGAAAGTAGAGAGCGCTCATTTGTCAAACTAATAATTGAACAATATTTGTTTGATTTAATGCCAGAATTAGCAAGAAATAGTAGAAGAAAAACAAACAATGATGGCTTTATATTATTTAATAATTTTTATTTATAGTACCTCACTTTAAAAATTACGTTATACCAATATTACATTAAATGTTTGTTTATTACATGGGTTTTCGCTATTTGCCGGATGTTACATAGATTGTTTCTCTGTGTGTAGGGTGTACTTCATCGTCTTGGGTTTTACATTTACGGTTTATAATAGATATTTTTTGCAGTATACGCATATTTGATAATCCAAAATGTGCTATAATATTGTGTGGTTAAAGGTTACTCTTACACGTTTAGTTTAGCTTAAAATTTTAAATGTAATATTTTATTATTTTTACGCTTCTGTGAAATTGCCTTCATTTTTCGCATCGTTTCGTTTCTCAAAGTTTCCACTCTAAGCTGGTTGGGTTCATTTTTTAATTGCTCTGGCGACAATTTTAACAAAGTTATTATGATATTTTGTTTTGTTGTTGATTTAACTCTTGTAGATGCTAATTCGTAGGTTTTAATCAATTTACAATGATATACAGTTTCGCTATAAAACATAATGAATCAAACTAAAAATAATAGGAATAGAATTAAATTATGTTGAGTTTAAGGTAAGCATATTGCATTCAGTTCTACGGGTCTATAACGCTAAAATAAATTAATTTGAAACATTTGATTTTTTTAATTTCAGATACTTTTCGTCCCCTGCTACCTCGGCTAACAATAAGAAACTATTCAAATGTATTTACAACAAATTTATATTATTCCTTCGGACACGTGGTCGGAGTTGAGATGAAACCAAAAATAGTTGAAGTTACTTCAGATGGGGGATCCTAAAGATATATATTCGCTACGCTAGTGGAAGCTATTATACATTTTTTTCATAATTTCGTTTTTGTTTCCAATATTTCCAAATTCAAAATATTTAATATCTTCACCCAGTTTTTAAATTTTGTTTTTTTTTTTTGGGAATCTAGAGAGTGTTTTGCAAATACCGTGATTACTTTAATTTGATTTTCCCCTTTTTTTGTAATTTACTAATTTATAAGAAAATTTTACAGGTTTTATGTATCCATCTATATACGTGTGTGTATTTATTGGGCTTGATTTCTTACATATGTTCTAAATCTTTGTTTTGAATGCGATTTCGAAAGGACAATATTTAGTGCTTAACATTAACAACGATTGCGGCTAACTTGGGCTGCTTCTGTTCTCTGGTTTTATCAAAAATACATTTCATTCCATGTTGTTTATTTTCCTTCAGATCTACACTTAGCATTGGCTACATTTATTCCTTAATTCAGTTGAAATCAAATCAAACGATAGTTGGTTGCTTCAGGGCGCTCTTTCAGTGAAATTCAAATAACTCTTCTTCTCGAACTCTCGATCGGTTCTGCCTACTTTCTAATGGTTTTAATAGCTAGGACCTTGATAATTTGGTTTAATTCTACTTTTAAGGTATTCTCCTGTTCCTCTCCTCTATCCTCTATCCTGTCTCCTCCTCTATGTTTAAACAGTGTGTGGTTATAAAGCATTTGATTCATGTTATCGGGCTTGGGCATTGGACAGTTTTAGACGCACTCTCAGTCTCACACTAAACGACTCTAAAACTTGATTAGAAGAGGGCCGGGCGGGCGGTTGGGCGGTGGAGGAAAACTAGAATTCAATGTTCGGCGAAAATCGCAAGTCAGAGGATTACAACTATTTAAATATACATTTATAATTTATATATGTATGTCCATCGATAACAAAGTGCTGCTCAAAACTGCGAGCCCAAAACTTAATTCAATATCTTTCGAGCCTAGGCAAAGCAAAATTCATTTTTCTCCTACAGGTCTAAGGTATGTGTATGTGTGTGTTTTTGTGTATGTGTGTGTGGGTGTGTATCCTTCTCTCCTACTTACTGATCTTTTCGCTTACGTGGCTAAAACAAAGGACTTTGAAAACCTATACCTAGTACATCTAAGTTTCGTATAATGTAGATAAAGCATATTTCTCTCGGTTTAAATATTTACATTTTATACACATCTCGACTGTGTAATTAATGTCCCATTCTCTAGTTTAACCTTTGTGATTGGTTGGTTTCTTCAACGCAAATTGTATCTTCTTCTGCCCTTCGGGGGTCGGCAACTCTCCTCTAACTGACTGACTACTACTCCTGCTTGGACAACAGCAAATGGAATCGGCGCAGCTGCCGCTTCCAGTGCTTGCAATTAAATCTAAACTTGATGTCCTTGGGCCCGGCCTGCTCCTCGTGGTGGACCTGCTCTCAACGCTTCTGCTTGCCGGCTTTCTTGCGCTTGCTGGTGCCGGTGGCCGCCGTCGGGGCAGACACCGCCGGTGGTGGGGCAACGTTGCTGGAGGGCCCGCTCACCAGCGCCGAGATGCTGGCAAAGGGCGTGCTGCCACTGGTACTAGGACCACCTCCTCCCCCTGCTCCACCACCACCACCCGCAGTGCTGCCCATTAGTGCTGCAGCATGCAGTGATTCTCAACTACGCTCCGGCGTTCCGTGGTGCTGATAGATCTGCTGGAGCTGCTGCTGCTGGCTATGCACCACCTGACTGCTCGATGTCACCACGTCCTGTTGCATGTGCTGCGGATGATGTCCCGGGTGAGGCGACTGCTGCTGTTGCATGTGGACCACGTGCTGCTGCTGCATGTGCTGCGGCGTCGGTGGTCCCTGGGGCGTGCTGTGGTGCTGCGGCGTGCTGTGATGCTGCGGCGTTGGCGGATGCGGCGAGGGACTGTACGGGAACTGTTGCTGCAACATATGCAACTTTGCATAAATAAATTGGTTATCTAGGTTAGTCAAAGCTGGCATTGGTGTGTGTTTCTGTGTGTTTAGGCAAAGTGGGGGTGTGACTGCGTTTGAAGTCTGTGCTTGTGTTTGGGCTTTCAGCTTGGCTTTAGCTTCTGGCTGCTGGGGCTCTAGCCTTGGCGTGGAATACGTACCGAATTCTCCTGGCTGTGCTCGATAATCTCAATGCTGCCGGTGGTGTTGCCCGAGGTGTTGAGCAGCGCCACGCCACTCGTGTTGGCCACCACGTCGTACTTGCCGCGCTTGAAGCGTCCATATAGCGAGCTGTAGGGCAGGTTGTAGTGAATGGCCGCCTGGTTGATGGACATTTGGCCGACGCTGCGGGGGGTTGGTCACTTTCGGTTAAAGACTCCACACACACAAAAGGTCAAACAAACACTCACCGCACTGAGTTCAGGGCCTCGTTCATGGCATCCTCGGACCAGGGTGTTGGATTCGAGCGCGATAGCTCGATGCCCTCCCGCTTGCAGCGTCCGTAAAGTGTTCCTTTTGTTGGGGATTGGAGTGAAAACAAGGTATTAGTGTTATAGCCTTAAAAGTTTACGCAAAGGGCTCTCCATTGATGACAAAATAAAGAGGCCTTGGCATAATCGTATTATTTTACAATATTTTTCATAGAATTTCAAATATCTTAATTAGACTGTTGAATGTTTTTGTATACATTTTAAACAAATAAACAAATATTAGACGAATATTAATATTAGACTAATTTTTATTTTAAAAAGAGTACAAGGAGATAAATAATAGCTATTTTTGTTGTTTTATTTTAATATTATCTTCTTTAATCAAAACTATGTTCCCAGGTTTAGAAAATTGGTAGTTTTGTAAAGAATCTCGCTGTATGAGCCTATAAAAATTATAATAGTCATTACAGGATTAGGATATAAAGTAGAAAATAGACTCTTTATCGACATCTCGGAGGCGTCAGGCTTAAATTCAAACAGGATACAGAGCTAGTCTTGTAGGTTTCTTTGGCTAAACCTAGGGAAGACCCCTAGGGGTTAGTCTATTTAGTTAGTCTATAGTCGAGTACCCACAAATAAGGTAACGCAAGAACACAGTCGAAGTGTATCTAGATGAAAACTTTCTAGGGTTTCTAGATGAAACCTAGCTGCCCTCTTAACCAACCTTACCTAACCTTAGTTTGAGTACAAGTTAAAATATCCCTAAGTTGCACCAAAATGCTGAGAAGGTAAGAATTTGGAACACAGTTTTGAAGGACAAGTACCTATTTTTAAAACTATGTTTTTGGGCAACGAGGTTTATCCTAAATATTAATTCTTTTAAAGAAAAATCCTCAAAATTCTAATCATCTGGAAAATGTTAAAAAAAACCCCCACCGAGTAGATTATATTTCAACGATGAAGAAGCAATGGGAATTACGAAAGAAAATGATACATTTCGTCATCGAACGATTGGATTCACGGCCGACTCACCTGTGGGTATGCCAAACTCAGCACTGGCTTTCTGGACCGATGTATTGCCCGCCCGTATCGCCTCCAAGGCGCGCTCCAGATCATCGGGCGTCCACGTGGTTGGGGCGGCATTGAAGGGAGCCGCCAGGCGTATACCCTCCCGCCGGGCGATCTTGTAGAGCGTCGAGGAGGGGATGCCGAAGGCCTTGGACGCTTTGTTCGCGGATATCTGACCCGAACGCAGCGCCTCCAAAGCATTCTGGAGAGCATCCTCGTTCCAGGACTTGGTGCCGCCCTCCTTCTTGGGCGTTTCGATGCCCAGCCGATGAGCGCGTTGCCACAATGTGGTCGATGGGATGCCATAAATGGCGGACGCTTTCGTCAGGCTCATGTTTTGGTTCTTTAATGCATCTAAAGCTGAATTCATATCATCTTGTGTCCAAGCTTTGGGACCATTAAACTGACCTTTCTCGCCAGAGCCAGAGCCAGCACCACCACCCATGCCCCCACCGCCACCAGCACCGCCGGGCCCCGGCCCGCACACGCTGCCCCCCAGACCACCGTGCTGCTGATCCAAATTCGTGTAGTGCGGCTCCTTTTGATCGTGCGGCGAGCCGTTGGCGATCATCATAGAGTCCTCGCTCGTGTCCGAGTTGTACATGTCTGCCAATCAAGATGGTATAGTTAGGACATCATTATCATTAGAACCTCATGTCGAACACTCACCCATGTGCCCCGTGGACATCATGTTGACAATCTCTGGCGTTATGATCATGCCCGGCTCGTGCTTGATCTGGCTCGGGTCGATCTCCATGACGGTGGCGCCACCGATATCGGCGTGCGACACATGTCCCCCATGCTGGCCGTGCACTCCGGCCGCTGCTGCCGCTGCCGCTGCGGCCGCCGCTGCTGCCTGCTGCTGTTGCTGGTGGTGCTGCTGTTGCTGTTGCTGCAACTGGCTCTGGGCCAGCAGCTGCTGGGCATGCAGGTGCTGCTGCTGCTGCTGTTGTTGCTGCTGCTGCTGTTGCTGCTGCTGCTGGGCCTGGTGATGGGCGTGTTGCTGCTGGGCCTGGTTGAGGGCATGCTGCTGGGCAGCGGCCAGGTGCTTGGCCTCGATCACCTCGCTCTTGATGTGCACCAGATTGGAGTTGCTTTCGTCGCCGTGGTGATGCGAGATGGAGTGCATGGGGGACTGGTCGAGCCGGTGGATCTGCTGGGCCAGGTGATTGTCTATGTCGAGCGGTTCGGTGGGGTCTAAGGGGAATAATTTATAAAATATATTAGTTATAAATTTAAAGTTTAATAAATTTTAATAAAAATTAGTTGTGATGAAGACAAAATACTTTTATTCTTGAAATAATCCCCTCTTTATGGTATTTTCAGGATGAAACTGGTATTATTTATACCCGGTACTCGTATACAAGAGGAAGTATCGGGTATCTTCAGTCGACTAATTAAACTATGGTCACACTTTCTCGCTCTTTACCAAAAATAATTCAGTTAACAAGCAAATAGCTAGCTAACAAGCTAAACTCACAAATAATATAGCCCAATATAGTCTTATACCGATATGGCTAATAATATTGTATTCGTATATTCTTGCAGGACTAGTGACTGGTTTTATTTAGTCGACAAACTCAGCTATGGTCACACTTTCTCGCTTTATACAAAAAATACTAACAAATGATGGAGTTCGGGTGTAATATGGGTTACGGCATATCAACCATCTTATAGGAATAGGGTTATAGGAACATCATCTCAAACATAAACCTTTAAATGACTTTTTTAAAAACAAAGAGTTCTATAAAAATATATGATATTTTATCCAAAACTTAAAAAATATATCTCATAAAACCCCTTTTCGATTTTAATGAGTATTTTGTCATCTTTTCTATTTTTTTTGTTCTTTTAATAAAGTTTAAGTTGAGTTAAAACTAATACCGTTTATAGTTCACTAATTCAAAATCTGAACATCTTACTAGTTCCAAGCCCTATTTCCTCACCATAAACTATTATCCTTATTATCTTCTGTACCTTTTATGTTAGTTGAAGTAAAAAATAGTTAATAAAAAAATAAAAATAGTAAAACATTATTCCTAGAAGTTCCTTCAACTATTTTTACCATATAACCTTCACCTTTATAAAGCCTATTCCTCCATGAAACCCAAAAGTATGATAACCCCATGGCTACACTACCAATTACTCACTTGATAGATCGCGTGTGTCCGTACTGGGATTGCAGGACAGATCGACATGTTCCGTGACGGTGACTGGGGTGGCGGATGGTGCTGGTGGCTCGGGTGTGAAGTCCAGGAATCCCATGGACACGCCCAACAGGCCGCCGTTCTGCAGACGGATGGAAATGCATTTCAAGGAAAGAGAGAAGCGGAATGTTTGGTTAGCAAGTGATTAGAGCCCCCCACCCGCTTAGGGGGTGGGGAGGGGATGAGGTCTCTGACTAACTAACTGAGAGAGTAACTGGGATATGATGCTCTCGCATCCAACTATCGAAGCCAACTTACCATGCCCATGCCTAAACTAGTCATATTTTTTGTATCTTTTCCGTCGCGCGCTACTACAATTTGTGTGACGATGGCTTGGCCGGAGGATGTGACGCCGCTCACGCCCGCAGCATTGTTCGAGGCGCCGGATGAATTGGATGCCGGCGAGGCCACCGACTGCTCCGTCTTGCAGATCTTGTTCGGCTTGTTCTCGTGCTCGTGGTCGTGCGAGTGTGGATGCGAATGCGAGTGCGAGTGTTCGTGGTCGTGTCCGCCGTGCTGCTGGTGTGCGCCGTGTCCGTGTCCTTGTCCTTGTCCGCCGTGCTCGTGATCGTTCTCGGTGTCCGATTCGTCACCGTTCCCGGACACTGGTATGTAGTTGCCGTCGGCCGTCTGCTGCAGGCTTACAATGGAGGCCTGGTTCTGGCCCTGGATGAGAATCGTTTGCGAGTGGTGGTGCGCCGGCTGGGGTTGCTGTTGCGACGAGCCGCTCGATCCCGCTCCGGAACTAGATCCGCCGGGGGGTAGCTGCAAGTCGGGCGACTTGGAACGCTTGAGCCGCGACTTGCGGGGCGTGGGCTGCAGGCCCGATGCTGACTGTCCGCCGGCAGAGCTGCCACTGCTGGCCGTGGAGCTCAGTAGCTGACCGGCTAGGGGGATGGAGCCTCCGCTGCTCACTCCGTGTTGCGTCAACAGGCCGCCACTCAGTTGCTGCTGCTGGGCATGCACCTGCTGTTGCTGCTGCTGCTGATGTTGCTCCTGAAGCTGAGCCTGCTGCTGCTGCTGCTGTTGCTGCTGCTGTTCCAGGGATGGCGAGGGTGCCCCGGGAACAATGGTGGCATTCACAATGTTGCCCACAACCGCCTGCTGGATGTTCTCCGACACGGTTATCGTCGCTGTGGCCGCGTCGTTCAGGTCATCCGCGTTCTCCGCAGTCTCGCAAAGTCCTTTGATTTTCAGCTGCTCGGCGGTGCGCAAGAGGCCCTGCAAGGATTCCAAGGAGAGGGTCACGAATTAGTCTAATTTTTAAGCTTTCATATAGGATTCGGTGGTCATCTCCCTGGCCAATTCACACGTTTTCAATATATGTGGATTCGAGCGGTTTGATTGAAAAATTGCCTATTTCTCGGAGATGAAAGAGTTGCAAGAACCACGCCCATGTCCAGACACCCAGGGGAATACAAAGCAGAGCTTAGGTGGACACTATGGAGTGTGTGTGTGCTTTTTTTTGGGGGCGACTGTTTGTCCGTGGGACTGTGTGACAGTCATTACGGCGTCGCTTGTCTTGGCATGGCCACCAGTGTCCACTGGTGTCCGGAGAGCTGCTGGCCAACCCTTCCCGGCCAGCAACACTTTCGCCGCCGGCAGCAGTGACTCCGCCCACTGGTACACGGAGGAAAAAGAGGGTTTCTTTTGAAAACTAGTTTATTTTTAAAACTTTCTAACTAGGGAGATGGTTAAGAAAATTCTCCCTTTAACTACCCTAGTTTTAAGCCATTTTTTTTTATTACATTTTTCTCACAGTGCACCCTTTCCTCTCACTCCCCACTGCAGTTGGCAGTCGCCGCAGCAATTGGACAGACAAATATTTACTTCAGAAGTTCTTCTTTCTTTTAAGCAGTGCCCCAGCCCTGCCCTCCACCGCCCCTCCTCTCCCTCTTCCCATGCATATACATATATATATTTTTTTCCATGCTTCGCATTTTAAATTAAAAATACGGAAAAATACGGAAAAAACACTACGGCTCACGCACACTCCGCTGGAGCTGCAGAGCAGAGTCCGGAGGAGATGGAGGAGGAGGATGAGGAGGCAGAGATGCTGAAGAAAAAATTCTTATTACCGCCTGGTTGGCAAATGGAAAGGGGGTTGCACGGGGGGATGGCATGGTGGGTGGTGGTTGGGTGGCGGACGAGGTCTCCTGGCGAAACAGAAAAGAAATTAAGGCAAAAATTGAGTAGGTTGAAATTTGTGTACCCGTTCCTTCGGTTCGGCTCAAGCCGCAAAGAAATGTCACCCCTCGCCCCGCCCACACCCCCTTGGGTCCACCTACAGTTGTGTGTTTTCCCAAAAAAAAAAAAAAGAAAAAGAAATCTTTTCTTCTTCGACAGGAGGGGGAGGAGATCCAGCAGATGAAGAATCCTTCGAATAAATGAAAGAAAAATTTTTTCCTCCTGTAGATGCAAATGGCAGGCGCCGGAAACGGAACTGCAAAGGCGAGGGCGGAGAGGGCCGAGGAGGGGGTGTGCCAGGAAAGGATGCATGATTGCTTGGCTATGGGAGTGTGTGGGAGGATTTCGGACCATGGACCGTGGGCTGTGGTCGCCAACGCCACTTGCTCTGCTCATCAACGCCGCCAAGACTTTTGTCCTCCGCCCCCTGCCGTCCACCGCCTCCTCCTTCCTATTTATTTATTTAAGTTCAAAAGAAGGAAAAAAAGTACATAACAAATTTACGCAACTTTTTTCGCAGCGTTTCTTGGCCCTTGCCGCACACTTTATTAAAAACAACAAGAACAAAAAGCGAAATGGAATAAAGAAAAAAAGAAGAAAAAGGGGGAAGAAGGGCCCAAGAAATTAAGAAGCAGCGCCAAAGAGTTCGGCTCAGAAATTTAAATAAATTGTGGGCAAAAGTGGGCGGGCCAGGGGCAGGGGCACGAACCCAAGGCGACCCAATCCTTCTTGGCACATTTTTTTTTCCTGCCACTGCCACTGCCACTCCCACTGCCTCTCCTGCCTCTGGGTTTCCATTTTTTTTCTCATCTTCGAAGCAGAATTTTTCCTTGTTTTTAATTACGACAACGAGAGAGAACACAGGACGCTCTAATGGCCGTGAGGGGCTCACCCGGACTTCGGACTTGGGACTTGGGACTTCGGACTCTGTCCGGGTCTTATGTAAAGCAATACATATAGGAGTACGCCGGAAAAAAGGCTGCGTGGCCAAGTCCTGCCAAGGAAGTTGAAGAAAAAATTGGCATTGGGCTGTGCTCACACACTCCAGCACACACCCCCGCCCACACCAACCAGGTATACATATATCCGAAGCCGAAAAAACAAGCTCTGGAAAAAGCATCCAAGGAAACGGCAAAAGAAAAATCACTGCCACCGCCACCCACTCTGGACTGGTTTTGATAATCCCCCACTGCAGATTCCAATTAAAAACTCTTCATGTGCTAAAGTCAAATCAGAGAGATGGAGAATAGAAAGAGAAGAGAGTCCAGAGAAGCTCCATCTCCAGCCAATTCCCATTCCTATTGAAATTCTAACGCAATTAGTGCATGAAACTAAAGCGCCAATGCTGCGTATGAGTGATATATAGCTTAAGAGCCACAATGGAGTCTCAGTTCAGGTCTCAGGTCTCAGGACCCTGTCTCTTGGCTAAAACAGAGTCCAGTCGGGCATAATTGAAAAGCTGGTCTCAGGCTGACAACAACAGTGGCAACAGGGACAACAAAAACCAGATGAAAAGCTAAAAAAATGAGCCATCAAATGGTTGGTAAAGAAAAATCGTACACCCACTGCCCCCAGTGGCAGGGGCAGGGGCAGGAGGCAAAATGCAAAAAGGCACAAGCCACGCTGATCAAAGAGGCAAAATCTGTCTGAACCATAAACGAACGGGCTCCGATAGGCATCAATGCGACCATGAATGCACAAAAGACGTTGTCTAAGAATCAATTAAAAGCTGGCATCAATGGCATTACGCTTTGTAGTTTACTACAAATTATATGACAGGTTCCAAGATATTACACTTCTTTAAGAACCTTGAGGTTTAAACTTTAAACCTTAAACTTTAAAGAGTTAAAATTCACTTGTATTTTCTCAAATTACGCAGGGGTCTATCCTCAAAACGCACAATTCCCTCAATTCGCACAAGGAGGGACTATAAGGATTATATGTTTTACTATACTATAGGATTACTATATACTTTTTAATTAATTTTTATAATGTACACCTTAATATTAACTATACAACTCCTGGTACTCCTCTGCTACCATTTCCGAAATTACGGCGAGCTAAGTTCTAGGTACATCCTTCTTTGTAAGAAATTAAGGAGCTACATTATAGCCTTGAAATGTGCATGTATAGTAATCTATTTGTCATGTATATGTAATATCCAGTTTAATCTTTCTTCTTTTAAAAAACAATATATTCTTTAAAGTTTAAAACAAGTTCATCTTGAATGTACAATACCCGTTACTCCTCTGTTCCCCTTCAACATTTTTGGCCCAGGACTTTAGGATTATCCTTCTTCTTTAATAACATTTAAGATATATCCTTAAAATGTATACCTATTAATATTTTGTACACCTTAACTTTTAGTCAGAGTTTTAGAAAGATATGTATATGTATATTTATTATACACATCGCTTGATAATCCTCCTCATACTGGGTGCTTTCCTCCCCACGAAATCTATCATTATCTCATTTCAAAATGTCAATACCTAATTGATTCTTAGTCTGATCTAATACTGTTACATCAAATCACAAAAAATGAATGAAAAGTATCTAAAAATACTTCCCCCACACCATTTAAAATACTCCGGACTGTAATGAGCTTTTCCATTTTTTTTCTTTGAAGAAAGAGACTCTTTCTTGGAACAACGCCTTTCTATTATGCATCCCCGAATTCGGGCGTCAAACCATCTCGATGGGACACTTAAGCCCTTGCTTGCGAGCCCAGTCTCAGGACGTCTCAGGTACAGTCTCAGGCAGAGATCCTAGCCAAACATGGGCCTGCCAGCAACGGAAAAAAGCCAACAGGAAAATCGATAATTACTAATGTAACTAAATACAATTAAAAGCACAACCCAAAAAAAAAATGGCACACAAAAGGGAAAATCGCGGCTGCCTCATACAGAGACAAATGAGCGGAAGGAAGAACAACATCGAGGATGACGATGGCGGTGGGGGTGGTGGGGTTGCTGGGAGTGAAAAGTACAAGGGAAAAAATCGGAAAAAAATGCGCTTACTTACAGCCCAGTTGGCAAATGGGCAACCCAGGATGCTACCCATACCAGGGACCTCCTGCCCCTGGCCGGCCACACCCCGGGCCCCTGCTATCAAAGACAATGGCGGGCCCATTCAAGGGTTTAAAATTTCACCATTTGCATTTTTTTTTTTTTGCCTCGAATCCTGTACAAACCCAGGCCCAGTCCACACTCTGCCGCCCAGTAATTTCATTTCATTTACCATTTTTTATTTCTATCCTTATCTGGGTCCTTATTATTTTTTTCCCTTCCCAGTTTCCCATTTTTTGGCTGCATTTGTCACTGGAGTGAAGTATAATTTTTGGGAGTCGAATCGCAGCTTGATTAAATGCCCATTGAAGATGAACGGTTTTGGTCGCCATTCTGGATCTGGCAAGAGGCAGATTACACGCCAAGGAGGCATCGCAGCCGTATTGTAACTGAATCTGAAGTACATGTCACCATTTGTCTATATCGAGAAGGGCCATGCCAGGCCATCACAGTTTCCCAGCCGCCCACGCCCAAGGGTTGAAGTTTTTGAAGCGTCGAGAAGCAAAATAATTGCATGCAAATGAGCCACTGACGTGCCGCACGGGCATCTACATAATCCGACCAATGCCGATAGAGGTGGCGGTACGAGGGTGCGGTATCTGGGAAGAAGCATCCCGGGATATACAGAAATCTTGCATGGATTTGCATTTTGACACGTTTCCTGCTACAAAGTAGGATTTGTGTCCACACCGATGAGTCAATAAGGGCAGGAAAGTTCAACCTTCTTAGGTGATTAATAGCAAGATTTACCCTTAAATTGGTTCCCATTTTATTTAAGTTAATACTAACAAAGTATATCTTTGGATTTTGTAACAAAAGTATATCAAAGATCGTATGAAAGAGTCATCATAATTGATTATACAAGTGTTTCATTTAAAAATGGTTATTTTATAGAAGATTTAAATGATTGACTTCTGATTGGTACTTCTTATTGTAAGTTCTGGATTCTGTGTGTTTACCCAACCAAATTACATCCAACTATAACTTAATTTTAGTGCTTCCTTTTAGGCTTCTGGGTCTGAATCAAGGTGCTTTATAAAGTATGGAAGAAAAGGGCCCATCTAAAGGAAATTCGTTTCTCAAAGGTGTACGATTTAACGTTTCTGAACTTCTATTGAAATACAAAGAAGGATATCTTAAAATCATTAATGTGGCTTCTATTAAATATGGCATTTGAAAGGAGAAGATTAAGGACATGGAGTAATACTGTAGAAACCAATGAGAAACCTACTCAATAATGACCAAAAATAATGGAATATCGACTTTAGTTTTTCTACAAGAAACAAAGTAATCAATTTAAAATAAAATAATAATTGTGGATAAACGTCCAAAAAGCCCACACGACTAATTTTTATTTTTTTTTTTTAATTTTCGGATTAGATTGTATGTATCTTGAGCTACAAATTGAAGAAAAATTGAGTGGACGTTTGTGGAATAAACCAATATTTCTATAGTTTGCCCATTATTTTGTAATTCTGAATCCCAATAGTACATTATTACTCTTAGTATGAAACCCCTAAGACCAAAGATGACCACTCACTACCAATAAACATTCGATTAAAAGCCACGTCTTGGACTTGAGTTTTCGTTTCGAATCGTTCGATATTTACCTGTAACGAAAAAAAGAGAAAATTTGCAAATTAGTACAAATGTATAATTAGGTTCGTAAAAATTATAAAATATTTATAAAGCTTAGACAGCGCAGATGAGATGGAAGGGGGGAAAGAGGGTAATAATATTTAAAGAATACGAATAGCATTCGGATGGATCCCCGGAGGCGAAAAGGGGAAATCGATGAAGAAGACTAGGAAGGGGAAACTTTTCGAAAGCGGAACCAAACCAGTTGGGGCCGCTTCACCTGATGGTTGAGTTGCTGCCTGATCATCAATATGGAAACAAAATGGAGTCGGGCCATGCCAGAGCCACTCGGAGTTAACAACTTTGACTAATTGCCTCGGCCGCCGATAGATATCCAAAGATACTTGCCACAAAGCAAACAAATTGCCAATAATTACGGCTGAGAAATGTTTGCTGAGAAATCAATGTAAAACTTAAACTAGAATTTCGCTGAGACTTGCGATTTTTAAGAGCAACTCCATTCACAGAAAGACCGTTGCAAACAAAAACAAAAACGGAGAAGGATGAGTGGAAATAAAGGAAAATTGGTGAGCAAGTAAATTACGAAATTGCTGATTGGAATACACTGACACTGACACAAAGGTGTTAAAAAGAGACAGCGACCCGGGGAGTGAGTGACCAGCAATAAAGTCCAACGAAAAGAAAGAGAAACAAAATCAAATATTCGCTAGCTACAAAGGTTTATTGAACTTTTTTCGACGTCTCGTTGGCTCTTATTATGGCTCCATTATAGAGATGTTGTTTTTGTCGTTATTGTATTGTTGTTTTTGGTTGGGTAAGGTGTGCGCCAAAGTTATAAAATCGCCAAAAAACAAAAACAACAACAACTACCGTACTGACGCATATTAATGAGCTTTGCAAGCGACGCAACTGTGTGAGTGCGCGTGCGGAAGGTATGTTCATAGCCAATTAACGGAGGCAACAAAAAACACCAAAAACCTATTGGAAATGAGGGGGAAAGAAAAACTCAAAGCTCAGCCAAATATCGGGAGATAATCCAAAGCACTCACTTAACGGTAACAGAAAGCCAGGCTAGATCTCAGCAGAGCAAATAAAACAAATGCAAGGGGAGAACATGCTCCCACACGTCATCAAAGTAAAAACGGAAAAATGCATGAATGAACGGTAACCGCTCTCAAACTCGCCATCCCACTCGCTCGCAATGTGTGCTTAGGGGCGCGACTTTTGATATTGAAATAGACCGAATGAATGAATGAGTAGTGAGTGAGTGAGTGAGTGAGTGAGGAATCAGGGGAAAGGAGTGCAAAGGAAAAGCATGAAAACACACAAAAAAAAAACAACATAAATTGATAGACCCAGAACGTAAAGAGCCAGAGCAAAGCAAAGTAAATGCTAAATTCCATGAGCAAAACAGAAACACAAAGTAACAAAAAATAATCATAAAAATACTTAACACACACACACCGTTACACACATAGAAGGAGGAGGAGGGAGACCAAATAAAAGAAAACGACAACGAAAACAACAAAAAAGTAAAAGTTGAATTTTTCCAAAGAAACTGCAGAGCAAAACAGAGAATTGCGCGAAAAATAATAATAATAAAAATACCAAGGCGAGAAGGAGGGGGAGCGAGAGAGGGCAAAGGAGAATTGGGGAATAGCGGAGGGCAGACACAAAACAAATAACGTGTGGGAGAGTAAGTAGAGTCGGTGAAAAATATATGACAAGAAAAAGGGGGGCCATCGCCAGGACAGAGCGGGAGGGAAGGTGTGACGCAAGTACGCGTCAGACAAGCAGACGCAGCAGTAGCAGCGCAGCAGCAGCAGCCATTTTATGGCCCTGTCTACGCGACGACCAGGGAAGAAAGGCAACAAACCAACAAACCAGCACAAGAAGTATAGAAAACGTCTCAGACGAAAGAAAAAAAAAGCGAAAGAAAAAGGAAGCAACTTTCAGTCAAAAGCCATGAAAAAAGGGGGGAGTCCTGCCCCCCGCCACCACTCCTCGCCAACGAAACATGTGAGCCAAGAAGTTTCACAAGTGCCGGCACACACACACACAACCACTCCACCACAAGCCCCACCGGAGTAGCCTAGAGTGGGGCTTATTACAAGTAGGAGATGAGGAAATGTTAAGCAGCTGTTCTCGTAAGCCACCAGCTGGCATCTGCATGGCGTGGGAGAGGTCCTGGAAATCAGGTGAAATAACGGCAAGCTGGTGGGATAAGTGTCTTTTGGGGAATGCACTTTCCTCGCGAAGACTGTCGAGCCTGTGACAGGGCAGGAAGTGAGATATCAAAGAATCGAGGCCAAATGCAGCAGCAGATACAGCTGCTGGCAATGAACTGCGATAAGAAACCAGAGCTTAAATGCTTCAGAGCAATGAAGAAATGTTGGTGACGAAGGACAATCCACCCTCCATTGGTGGAGTAATTATGTGTTTATAGTATTATAATTTATGAAAAATTATAAGATATTTTTCCATTGGTTCTAATAGTTTTAAATAAAAGGTTCCAATGGTTTCTAATAGTTTTTAAATATACATAGTTTGAATAATTAGCTAAAATTAGACAAATTGTAATATTAAAAAAAAAATCTTTACACTCCAATCAATATTAGGAGTTTTATTTGTTAGAAATCTATTACCATTCATAAATTACAACCAAAGATTGTATCAATTCGACCTTAATTTAATCAAAAAGTATCTTTTGTGAATGATTTAATGATTAAATTTAAACATTTCCCATAACCCATAATCCAAGATGAACAGCGAGCAACAAAGCCCTTAGTTGCTAAAGCTCTTAGGCCTGAGGTAGCTCTGATTTATTATAGAAATAATAATTATTAATTTATTATAGAAGTATTTGTTAGCTCTAGATGATTAAATACAAAAAATAAATAAATAAATTTAAACATTAAACCAAAGATTTAATTCCTTGGCACATATCATACAAAAACCGATTGCTTGTCAAAATCATCAACCTTAATTATTAACATGTGAGTTTTTGTAAGTTGTTGTAACTGATCTGATAATGTATAGTATAATTAAATCACAATTTTAATTTATTGTATAGGTTTATTGTATTTATTATTTTATTTGTTATTATTTGTATTTTATATTGTATTAAATTAAAAAACTTTAGATTTTTGCAGTTTTCTGGCCAGTAGGTTTGCATTTAGAAATACCCTCATTGGTGATAATTTACAAAAATTTTTAAGGATTTCTTGACCAATGCCTATTATATTTTGGGCATATTTTCGAGCTACAAAGCGATATTTATACCCTTGCAGAGGGTATTATAATTTTGTCCAAAAGTGTGCAACGCAGTGAAGGAGACATCTCCGACCCTATAAAGTATATATATTCTTGATCAGGATCACCTCCTGAGTTAATATGAGCATGTCCGTCTGTCCGTCGGTCCGTCTGTCTGTCTGTTTCTACGCGAACTAGTCTCTCAGTTTTAAAGCTATCGTCTTGAAACTTTGCACACACCCTTCTTTCCCTTGCACGCAGTATATAAGTCGGAACGGCCGGGATCGGCCGACTATATCCTATAGCTGCCATATAACTGATTGATCGGAAATGGTATAACTTTGGTGTTTTTAGAGTTACAGAATTCGAATTTGGTACGAATGCTATTCTTGGCAAAATAATATAACCTTCTAAATTGCATAACGATCAGCCGACTATATCTTATAGCTGCCATATAACTAAACGATCGCAGATGGTATTTGGTAACCAACTTTGGTATTTTTGAAGATGGAAGCTTGGTACTTTGTTTTAGATTTTTTATTGTAATAAATTGGTTATATTATCATATTCTCATGAGGATCGGCGAATTCAATCCGATTTTGGTGATATATATCTGGTTTTAACTGCAAGGGTATATCAACTTCAGCTCCGCCCGAAGTTAGCTTTCCGTTCTTGTTTTCTTTAAGAACCAAATTGATCAAGTCTTTCACCCTTTAAGAAAGATACGTATCTATCAGGGATGATACCTCTTCAAACACGCCCCAATATACAATTTAATTCTAAATGGGTTTCTATTTAAAAAATTATTTAAGTAAGAATTCTATTTTAATTTTTGGTATAAAGAGTCTTTGAAGGCTAAAGAACAAATCTGAAAGCCTAATACCTGTGCCCAGACACAACTTCTCCGCTAAACGGTTCCACTCCCATCTTCTATTAGCCACTCCACCTTGGATACACTCCTCCTGCAAACTGCGTGGTAGTGTAGAATTATCCAGATACAAATCGGCAGATACAAAACAATAGACTAAGCATAATGAGGGGAGGACGGACAGTCGGACGGAACAGGAAGTGTCGGTCATTTGGTCAGAGACAGAACCAGAGAGCCGGCATATTGATTGGACATACGGCGGGGCCCATCCAGGGCCAGTGGCAGGTGGGGGACGGCCACGAGGGCTCGCAGCTGAAATTGAAAACTTATAAAATCGAATCAAACTGAACCTAAAACTAAATTGAACTCGAGTCGACGCTGAAGGAAGCAGAGGCATCTGGAATGGGACTGGGTCTGGGGATGGGGATGGGGATGGGGGTATGGATTTCGGATTTCGGATTGCGATGGCAGCAGATAGGTTCCACCTTCTGGCTGACTCACACACACACACACTCAGATCGCCAAGCACACACTCTGGTGGTGTATACCCAAAACACAAATACAAATCGTGAGGCTTAATATGCATGGCTGGATAAATTGCTGGCTGCCCGGAGTCGTCGCCAACATTGCTGATTGAAGGCAGTCGTTGTCGTCGTCGTTGACGTCGCAGTCGTCAGCTCAACGGAACTCTGCAAGGGTATGGGGCGGCGAAAAAGGGGGGTTGCTTCTCCGGTGGCTTGGTGTAGGGGCTGAGCCCTGCTGTCCGTTATTGAAGAACATGCCATGGGGCGGCTTCAGACTCGGTCTGAGTCTCAGTGCCAGTCCCGGTCTCAGTCTCAGACGACAGCGACGATGGCGACTCTGGCAGTCAGTCACTCAGCGAGTCTGCTTGATTGGACGCGGACGGACCTCGAAACGTGCCGATTCCCAGCTTGGATATATGCACATTAGGGTGGCCCTGGATGCCGTGGGAAATCTTTAGAGATGACTGGGGTTTAGGTTGGAGTGTACAGGGGGTACCTATGGGGAGACTAAGGTTGCAGGGTTTGAGTTTTATGACTCATACTCCAGGTTATCCCGAAGTATCCTAACATTTAGCCAAAAATATAATTTTTTTTAGGATTTAAGATTATATTATATGGAATTTTTACTTGTAAGAGCCCTATACTCTATAAAAACTTGAATTATTTTAAGAATATATTAAAAATGTTACTGAAAATATCCTAAATTGTATAAGTCTTCCTAAGAAATTAAAACTAACACTTTTTTTAAAATTATATTTTATATTTTTTTAATACCAAGTCCACCCTAATGCAAAAGCATGCTTTCGTATAAATGTATGCTTTCTGCAGCCCAGTGCTTTGTTTGTGGCTTCTCTCGGGCAAAGGTTTCGCCAGCCCTTGCACACACACACACCCTGCTGACACACACACACCAGCAGTGAAAATACACGGTTAATTTGCCATTTTTATGGTTTCATGCCTTTGGCCTGGACAGTCTAAACAGAAACCGAACCAGATCCCCCTCATCTCCCGGGCCGAGAACTTTCATAAGGCAAACTTAATACAGATTATGGCCAGCAGACCCGCCGCACAAATATATACCAGCCAGAAGACATACCGCATTTATATGCTCATCCAGACGTGTTTGCTTTTTATGTACAAATCAAAACTTTACCTCTCGCCAGAAAGCAAGAATTCGGAGGAAAAAATTACCAAATTTCAATTTCAAAATCCAAAGGCAGAGCCCTCCCTTGGGCAGTTGGGCAGCTGGCTCATGTCTGTGTCTGTGAGGATGACTCCTCTATATGCAAAACTTGGGAAACCGAAAAAAGAGACACTCGGGATGACGAAAGCCAAGAGGCGGGAGAGGCACCCGCAGCCACACACAAAAATCATCATCATTTATGCAGATTTCGAGGCACTGATAGCGACAGTTTTTTTTCGAGTGGTGGGGGGTTTTTTTTTTGGGAGAGACTGTATGTGATTTGTCTCCTATCTGGAAGCCCAATGGGAGAACCCACAACAAGCATATACTGGATACAGTTCATGTCATAGGGTTTGGGATGCTCTAGATATTTAAAATTAAAACATTAGTAGCTAAGAACCTTTTAAAATGAAGTCCTAAGATTAATGTTTTAAGATTGAATTGAAGAATTTTATAAAAATTTTATTAAAAAAGTTACTAATAATGCAAAATTAGTTAGTCTATGTGTCTCAACCACTAAGCGCACTTCTGCTTATAACTCTCCTTCAAATTTTAATTTTCTACTCGAAGTCTTACATCCATGAAACACACTGTACCCATTCAGACTTAGATATGCAAACAATTTAAGAATAAAATATAAATAACTGGACGGTATCAGGGCCAAGTGCCGCCACCGCTCCCGGCTCGCTCGCCGTACGCCCTTTTTTAAGCTTTTTGCAATGCAAATTCGTTTGATTTTATTTTTATTTTTGTTTTTTAGGACTCGGACCCAAACGCATGCATAAAACACATAAACATACACACACACACCAGTTTAAAGCTCTCCATTCCGTGAAACTTTCTTTCTTTCAGGGATTTTTTTTTTTTTGAAAGTGAATAAAAATAAAAGTGATTGGAACTTTTCCCGTCCGATGTATAAGCGATAAGAGCCCGGCCGAGCCAGTGGAATATTTTTATGCATAAAGCATATGGAGAATATCCATCAATATGGCGGGAAGCGAGAGATATGAGGGCCGGGGTCTCCTCCGCTGATAACTTTTGTTGCCAACTTGACTTATTTTCTTATCGTTTTCAGAAGAGTTTCTGGCTTGTATGCGGGGCAGCTGCAATTCAACATCCCAGAAATAACTAACAAAAAAATAAAATGAAAAAATAAAAAGAAACTTTGTAGCCGGCATGAGAACAAACCAACCAAACGAACCCCAAACTACAAAAAAACATCTAAAGTGGCGAACCCTATAATCGAAATCGATTTCGCAATCCCAAGCCAACAACAATGGGATGTATTATACACTGTGTGTGTGTTTGTGTGTAGAAACGACACCTCTACCGCCTCCACCCGGCACCGTCCCCTGCCTGGGGAAGTGGCAGCAAAGACGATTTGCCAAATTTGCCAAAACTTACAAGCTGATGGCCGTGTCGTGATGGGTATTTTCTGTAGAAATTTCAGTGCCTGCCTCGCAGAGTGTGAGTGGGGTGGCTTTGCATGTCTTTGTAAGTAAATTATGTTAATTGTATTCTTCGACTGTCACCGTATCAAGTCTCGGAGCACTCCAGAAGGCCCGAATCCCAGACCGAATTCGCAAATAAAAGCAACAACGATATTGGCAAGCCGAAATGGAGATACACTCATGGAGGCCAGTAGGGTTTATCCAACAACTTCGTGGCAGAAACATAACACCATAGTATATTCCCCTCAAATCCCCTCAATAGACTCTTGATCCGATTTTTGGGGCCAGTGTATTCAAATGAAATTATAAAACAAACACTCTTCGCTCTACAAGTTCTGAACAATTGTATGTTTGGGGGACTATGTACAGACCTGCCCGAAGATGTATGTACATATGTATGTATGGGTGTATGTACATATGCGAATCGAAATGAAACAAATTGAAATTCATTTCGGGTGCGACAGAAGCCAAAGAGAGGGCCGGGTCGGGCCACTTGGCAAGCTGAATCATTTTCGTTGCCCAAGAGATGTATTTTAAAAAAAGATCAAAAACGCACAACCATCGGCACATACATACATACATACATAGATATACGAACATCCGTTTTCTATTTTTCTATCAGAAACTAACTAAAATAAAATCTCACTTCTGGAAGATATTTTCAATAAACCTCTAACAAGCTGAGCGGAAGCATTTTGTGTGAGAAACAAAAGCTAAAAAAAAAAATAAGAAAAAACAAAACGTGCGAACCAAAGTTACAAACAACAACAACCAGAAAATGCCGGCTCAGGTCGGACATGAGCTGAGAAACTTAATTTTTGGCTGACTGACGACGAGTTGGTGAGACAAGAAACTGGTTTCCAATTGCCGGTAAAAAAAATGCTGAAAAAATGATATAAAAAACGAAGCACCTGGGAAGCGGGGAGGAGCGAGGTGGCCCAAGGGGCTAGCACGCATGACTTCAGCAGCGAACCACAAAAAACACTTTGACGCGCCGTTTTCCCAGCTGTTTGTTGACCTCAAAGCCAGAGTCAAAGCCAAAGTTAAAGCCAAAGCGAGGAGACGGGCCAAGTCATGGTTATATGGCCAGGCCAAGTCGTACCGGGCCATAAACGAGGAGCAGAGCAGAGCCAGAGCAGGCAAGCCGGGTAGCCAAGTTAATAATAGACAAGTAACTCAGCTAAAGCCAAGTCAGGCGGCCGGCCAAGCGGCCAGAATCGGAATCGGAATCAGATGCCGGCAGCAAAATAACCAGAACGATACTGGTTCTGCCAAAGGGGCGAGGCGAAAGAGACGGCTATCACTCGCAGGAAAGAGAGGGCCTCTAATAAGCGATGGCTTACACGAGGTGTGCTCTGAAAGCCACAGGGAAATTGGCTTAAAAGAAGACCTTTTCATTGTTAGATGTTTTGTTTTAGAGTTAAGATAGATAGAGTTAAGATGGATAGATGGTATTTTATCTTGAAACAATAACTATAAGGTATTCTTGTCTAGAAATGAGTATTCTTTCGACAAAATGACAGATTGTGAGTGAAACAGTGTTGACTAACAAGAGTGTTGTTAACCCTTAAAAGGTGACTAGGGTTAAGTTGGGCCTTCTTTTATAAAAACGCCTAATGTTCTTTATAATTTGTCTCCATATGTTTAAATATAATTTAATTTTTAATTATTTGGAATTCGAAAATATTCCCCGTTTTTCTTTTAGTATAGAAAATGTTCAATCTTAAATAAATTGTATTTTTTATAAACTTTGGAAGGTGGTATTTGCTGGAATATTTTCATTCCAATCTATGATAAATCTAAGACAAACTCTATTGGCTTTATTTTCATTCAAATATTTGAAACTGTTTTTTTTTTTTTTGATTTTTGATGATTTTTTACAAACAGTAATGGTTAAATATACTGATTTAACATTTTTTATGTCAAATCTCTTTACACTTTACAACACTGGATGTTAAAGGAGTGAAAATATAACGAAAAGTCAAGGATAGTCTCGTGTTTTTCTGTATTATGTGTTTTATTAGAATTCTAAGAAGAAATATTAAAATTCAAAAGACTTCAATGTGAAAAGAAGACAACTTAAGTTCTATCATCTTTAAAACTCTTCTCAAGAAAGATGTCTAAAGTCTTCGGGCCAAGTTGGGCTCCCTTTTGGCCATAATACTCCCGGTCGGAAGCAACTCCCAAGACTTGCCGGCAAGTGACTATTTATAGCATTATTTGTTGTTTAATTCTATGAGCCACAATTGAGTAATCAAGCGGAAAGTCGGAGTGAATGAACACATAAGGGGGCGACACGTAAAGCCAAGAAAGTGGCCAGAAGGACTTCCTACAAAAGAGAGAAGAAAACAAAGCAGCTGAGCGGGGAAATCCAGCTAGGAAACGTCAAAAACGAGATGAAAAGCGCAAATGGCAATAAGAAAGTGACGACACAAGAGGCACAAAAACCTATAAAGGCAAGCAGCCAGCGAGCTGCAACAACAACAACGACAACAATAAAAACAAGAAAAAGCAACAAAATATAAGACAAATCTTCAAGGACGTATGCCAAGGTAAACAGACACACATATGCCGCCAAAGATGGAGATGGGGGAGAGCGAAGCACAAAAAATAAGTAAAAGTAGAAGAAGCAAGACGGCAAAAGAAAACGCGACCTGTTTGATGGCAGCACACACACCAACACACACACATAAGCACAGAAAAGGAGATGTGAAAAGCAAGTGTAGGAAAAACTCGTTTCAAAACAGGGTAATGTTAAGGAGATGGAGGAGGAGTCGGAGGAGGTGGGGCGGCAATCAGGAATAACTCGAGTAACAAAATGTAGGTAAGTTTTATTCCTTCCCTGCTTCTTCGCCTGCTTCTCACTCACTCTCGCTCGCTCGAGAGTGGGAGGGAGGGGGGAGGACAACATAAAATTTAATCAAAAGGCAAACGTTTGAAAATGTGCCAAAGAAGGAGTAGAAAGGAGAGAAGGAGCAGACGACGACGACGTGCGCGTAATGTGGAGTAAAGCCAGTTTGATAACGGGCTACGGCTATGGCTATCTCCTCCTTATGTCTGCAGCCGTCTCTGTCTAGTGTGCACGTGTGCCCGTCTCTCGCCGTTAAATGCGACTTGGTGTGTGTGTGTGTGTGTGCATATTGTCTAGCCTAGATTTACGGACATAAATTATGCAAGAAATGGAGCAGACAGCGCGAATCGCTGGCAAAGGAGGACACCGAGAAGCGAAAGAAAAAGGAGCCACCGAACAGAAAATAGGAAGAGCGCCAGCCAGCAGACTGTGAAAGTCAAAGACAAGGTCAAGGTCTCTATGGCCATCTCTTTCCTGTTAAAGCCTCAAAAATGTGTATTATCTTTAATCTTTCAAATACAAATCTTAAGGGTTCTAGAAAAAGGACCTCTGAAACAGGTTCTCATGGCTGGTCTGCTACCTGCCTGCTACCTGTTGCAGCCAATACCCAAAAAAGAACCAAGTCACCCTGGCTTGACCCTCCAACCCTAAGTTCGATCTGGAAGAACTCTCTCATCTCTCACTCTCTTTCTCGCTCACCTGCCTATAAGAAGATTGTAAAGTCAATGAGCTGAAATACCTCCAGTCACCCATCCAAAGGTAAGGTGTCTGTGATGTAATACTGACCATAGGGAATAGAGAGTCTATTTATTTTCGTAGAGCCCTCTCCCCGCCACACATGGCCAGAAACCACAACATTCTTAATTGTCATGGGAGCGTAGCTCAGAAAACATTCTCTTCCAAAGTCACTTCCCTGTTCTTTCTGGGGGGTTTCGGTTCCGTTCGGTTCGGTTTCTGGATTTATACCAAAATTGTGTTGTATTTTTTGGTAATTAATTCTACGCACTTGCGCAACAATGTCGCAATGGCTATAATTTCCAGCCGAATCCACGCACTGGGCTTTCAAGGTCTAATGGGTTTGTTGCCACCAAGCCAAGCCGGGCTATAATGGCCGCAGCCTGGCCGAAGAAAAATTATAATCATCATTGAAATAAATGATTAAATTGCCGAACCAGCAAACAGTGCGTTTCATAAACTTGCCAACTGAATCTTGAATAAGCGCTAATGTTTATTACAGAACTAATTTTTTAATAACATAATTAGAAGAACTAGATTTAGAGCTAGTTGCTAGGATTTGTTTTAGTTTGGAATCTAATATAGTATTTTTTAAGGCCTAGACACCTTCTAGTTCTATTTCTGGTTCTTATGGCAAACATAATTGTCTTCTAGGCCCATTATAATAATTGTTAGGCCTACACACCTGGAACAATCAACTCCACGGGCTTCCCATCCGGTTCAACCCAAAGTTCAAGGTCTTTGATAAAACTTGGCTCTCTGGTATTTGGCAAGTGGCTAAGGCTTAGGAGATTGGTTTTGGCTCGTTTTTGCAAGCTTTCTGCGATTTGTGATTAATTAGTGTTAATTACAATGTCGCCCGGCGAGCGTTTCACAAACCTGGCTTATACAACCGCCTTATTCAACGAAAATCGCAAATTGTAAACCGATTACATAAGCCTTTAATGTGAATGAATATTTCGGGGGACCCGCAGTCCGAGATGAGCTCACTTTTGTTTTGAGGCGAAACTGAAAATCATATGAATATTGAAATATTTCATCATTGGCTGGAAGAGTTCTTCGAACTGAATTGCTTAGTGGTTTCTTGGATAGAAATACACATATCTCACAGATACTCTCCACAAGTGGAGCTAAAAGAGCATCTTTGTTATTAGTTTCGAGATACATCACAAATGGCAAACTGCAGTTGCAGACCCCGATGAGAAATAGAATGTGAAGACACTGGCAGTGCGTGCGGGGCGCAACATACCAGAGCCGTAGTCGTAGCCGTGCATCTGCGGCACGGACACATCTGCACTCGATTTCTTAATTGAATTTGGACCAAAGCACGAACGGCCCGGAAAGTGGCCAGCGGAGGGGGGAGCTCCACTGCGCTAATAAGTTTATTATAAAATAATAATTACAAACCGAACTGAGACTGAGACTGAGACCGAGGCGGAGATGGGAAATAACGAGAAAGTCGTTGCACGCTGATTAGCTTTGTGGCTGCAGCTTAAGGAGTTTTGTAGTTTTTAGTCGCCAGTATCTGTATCTAGTATCTGTATCCCCGGGACGGATGCTGATTAGGCATCAGTGGCAGAAGCAGTGGCAGCAAAGCGAAACCGAAACCGAAATCAAGCCAAGCACGTACACAAAAGTGTTAATTGCAAATGTACCAAGAAGCCAGTGACGGGGCCAACAAAGTGGTGCAGTGGCAAGGGGGCTCTATGGTGTTGCAAAGATACGTGTGGGGCATGCTACACACTACCTCTAAACGATCGTCCAGCCAGTCCGTCAAATTGGAAGCAAATTGTATGCCTTTTCAAGCCTTGTCCGCTCAAGAGAGGGAGTGACTTAATAAACCTAGAATTTGCTTTCAAGAACATGTCTATGGCAAATACGGCTTTTTATAGCATTCCCTTATAGTTTGTGGTGTGTTTCTGCCCATAAGTATTACATCTTGTACGCTTAAGAGAGGGACTAGTTAAATAAACCCTATATATGGGTGTGAAGAACCTTTCTAGGTCTTTTTAAATGTTTATCACATGTCCCAGTAGAGGTTTCTGGTGCTCAATGATAAGGAACTTTTACCATAACATCAATGTTTGGAAGATCTTGTCCGCTTAAGAGAGGGAGTGACTAAATCAGCCTTATATCTGGTGTGAAGAACCTTTCTAGATCTTTTGAAATGCTTTACGAGTTCCTCAGTTTCGTGTGCCAATAATGAAGAACTTTTACCGATTTATGGGTAATGATCGGAAGAGCTTGTCCGCCTAAGAGAGGGAGTAACTAAATAACCCTTATATCTGGGTTTAATAACATCTCCAAGCCATTTGGAATATCCGATACATGTCTTACTTCAGGCTTCTAGTGCCAATTATGAACTGTAAACCGTGTCTCTGGCCCATAAATCAAAGACCTTGTCCGCTCAAGAGAGGGAGTTGAGGAAAATCCACTAATAAACTACATTTCCAAGTCCAAGAATCCAAGTTACCAGATCACTTTAGATTTCCAACGCATGCACCAGTTGAGGCTTCTAGTGCCACTGATGATGAACTTTGAGCCGGGTCTCTGGTCTCTGGCCATAAATCGATGATCGGCAATTGGATTATGGCGGAGGATGACCGGGGAGGAGGTGCCCCAGGGGCGCTGGGCTGGGGGCTGGGAGGAGGGCAACAAAAAAGAGAGAGTGCCACACGCAGGCACAAAAACAGAGGCGTCAACGAACCGGTTTGCAAAGGGTCGTCGTGGTCGTGGTCGTCGTCGTCGCGGCGAAGTCGCAGTCGCATACGCGTCAGCAATAATTAATCAATCAATAATTGAGGCAGCCCAGGCACTCACACACTCGAGGAAGCGTATATGTGTGCCTGTATATGTATACGGCATATACCTATACACTGACAGAAAGACAAATCCAGACGGCGAGTGAGAGAAACGTTCAACTAATGACAGGGCATACAAAATGGCCGACACATAAGCCCATTAAGTCCGAACAAACAGACATCCGGTGACCAGTCGAGGGTCGAGGGACGGAGAGGAGAAAGCCCCGATTTAACCTCAGCCCCTACCTTCTACTGGGCTAATACACCCAGAAGAATCTCAATAAGTCTCGATTATCCGACAATAAGACCCGAAAAAGAAACCAATCGATCAACTTACTTTCTTCGCTCTCTTTCCGTCTCTTTTCTTTGCTTTCTTGGGGGAACTTTTGCTTTTCTTTTCGCTTCTCCTTCACTGAAGAACTGACGGATTTTATCCAAAATTTATCCAAATTTGCATTATTTCGTCATATGTTAGTAATTCCCGATTCCCTCTTTGGAATCTTCTTCTCCTACTCTTTCTTTGAGCAATTCTTCCGCTTTTGGTGCACTTTTTAGTTGCTTTTTCGCGACGTTTCGAAAATTAGGGTTTTTGTTTCTTTTTTTTGATTTTTTTTTTTTTTTTTTTTTTAGATTACGAAAATCCGGAAAACGGAACCCACATGTGTCAGGCAGGCTGCGAAGACCGCGAAGGAGACGAAAACGAAGGCGAAACGAAGCGAATGGGAAAACGCAGAGAAGCAAAGCGAAGCGCACAGGTAACACACAGGTAAGGTAACGTTGCGACTGTGCATAAAAATCGAACTGAACTGAAACCAAAGAAGAGCAAGAAAAAAATTCCAAAACCCAAGTTTTGACGCTGCTGCCGCCTGTCGCGCCGCCGCCGTCGTCGTCGCCGCTGCTGCCGCTGTCGTCGGTGCTCCCCGCTCTTCTTCTACTTCTTCTTCTTATTATTGCTGTTGTTGTTGTTTTTTTACCTGTAGACCGCCGCTCTGAAGACCGAAGACTTTCAACGGCGGCGCTCGGCTCGGCTTGGTTTCTTTTCTGCTGCCGACGACGACGTCGAAGCCAACGGAGAAGCCGACGCCGGCGTCGTCGTTGTATGGTTAACGCCGCCGGCGAAGCGGTAACAACAACAACAAATCACACAACAAAAAAATAAAATTAAAAAAAAATACATATTAAATAGAAAAATACAATAGAGGTAAAATTTTAATCCATAAATATTAATTAATAAATTAAAAATTTTTTCTTAACACCCATTTTTCACAGTGCAGCTCTCAGCTCAGCTTAGCGTGGTCCGTTCAGCTTGGCTTGAGATACAGGTGCGAGTGAGAGCGCGCCATCACTTCGATCCTCTTCTCCGCTCGTGCGAATGTGTGTGTGTGTGTCCCTTAGGTAAGAAAAGAAAATGTGTCCAACTTCGGCGAACAGGTAGACCGCCGTCGCCGCTGCCGCTCACATGCCGGTCGCTGCTTACCGCCGGCAGAAGCGACCAAGCGGCGGCGTCGACTTCGTTTTTGCGGCTTAAATGCTCACACACCCATACACTCACTCACACACTCACAAGACACTGGCGAGCGAAAAGTCAGGCCATTAGGGTGACTCTCCTCCTCAGACCTTATTGCAAATAAATTGACTTTCTGGATAATACGGCGGATTACCAGACAATGCAAGTGTGGATTTTACAATCCTTGTTAATAGGATAACACACAGGGCACATGGTGTAGGAGGAGAACTAGGATCTTTAGAGGAAGTACCAAGTGGGGATTAACACTCGAAGAAATTATATTACAATTTGTTACATAATATTCTTGACTAATAGGTCTTACTTTAAGCAGTAAAATTATTTAAAATTTTTTATAAAAGAGATTTGTAGTCATAAATGATCGATTTTTAGGTAAATATGTGAGTCACTTTCATGTCAATAAATAAATTCATGTAAAAAAATAGTTTTTACTTTAAATGTTGAGATTTTCTAAATATCTTTAATCTTTTAAACAAGTATTTCAAGTTCAGTAATTAATTTAAGTATAAATTTCAAAAATGTTTAAAAGTATGAATACCTAAGTGGTCTAATTTTTTTAACATTTGAAAAGTAATGTACATAAATAAAATTACCAATAAGCTTAAATCTGTGAATACCACTCAAAATATTGTTCAATTTAAGGTCTTAAAATTAGCAAAAATATATCATGATTTATAGAATAACTAAACAAAAACAACACAAAAGTATACACTTAAAATGTTCAGATTTGCCAAAATATCTTGATATTTAAAGAATTACTGATCCAAATTTCTATCATTTGAAAAAGTTATCAAAATAATCGATTTCAATTATAAGTAATAAGTATGTTATAAAGAATCTAATAAAGAATTTTAAAGAATTACTGGTAGAAAATGTACTAACATACAGAAAATCTATCGAAAATATAGATTTTTTTCGATAGATTAAAAAACGCAAAAATACTTAATCAAAGATATGATGTTAGAAATGTACATCATCAATAAATAAAAGATGTTTCAAAGCATTTATCAAAAATCTCGAGGTTGATCCTAAAATTCGAGTAAGTTTCTAAAAACCCTATAGCACAAGGGCCGTTTAAATTGAGAACCTGCCAACACTAAAAGCGTTCATGGCACCTACTTAAAGAACACTATTCATTACACCTGAATAGGGTAACCCTAATGTCCCCTGCCCGCATACGGGCACTCAGGGGAACAACAACAACCGTTTATGCATATGGAACGCAGACAGAGGCAGAGGCTGAGGCAGAGCCACACATAAGCAGCAAGAAAGCATACGTCATACAGTGAAATTGTATGTGGAAAAATACAAGGCGACAACAACAACAAGCAAACAAACAAAGCAGCAACAAAAATAATAACGAATGGCGATTTTTGCGCGTGAGTAATTTGTTGACTATTGGGTATTGAGTGCTGTGTAGCTGTGTTGTGTTGCAAAGTGTATTGGAGTGAGGATAATCGGGGCGCGGCGGGGCAGTTGTCCAGTTGTGTCTCTTGAGAGGCTTCTGCTGCAGGTAGGCACTCACACGAGTGCCCAGAACGCCAGACACACAGACACTGTCAGATACGTTGGTAATTATCGGTTTTCGATGCCATATGCCGGCCACCAGAACAACCGAATTTTTGCATAAAAATGGCATTTGGGAACCCTGAAGAATCGCACCGTTCGTAGCAGCCCTAGTTTTTTGTAATGGTGTTATATTCCACCCAATGTTGCTAACGAGACACAAATTTTAACCTGCTCTGGATCGTTGTTTCGAAACTCGCAAGCATGAGTTCGGTATCTGTATCTGTGTGTGTATCTGTATCTGTCTGACTGTCCGGTCGGTCGACTGTTTGGCATCATGCACACTAACTCAATTAGCACATCGTGTAAACGTGATGTGGGAACACCGAGCGGCGCCTGCCGCCTGCCTCTGGGACCTTGCCACAGTTTAGTTTGGATGGCAGACAAACACCAGAACCCAAGTACACATGTTCGGGAGCCAAATGCAATCGCCGGTTCCTGGAAAACGCCAAACTGATCATGCAAACAACAAATACCAAGCCACTAAAAAAAGGCAAGGGTTCGGGCTTGGTTTTTGGGCGATTCGGGGTGACACGCCCATGAAGTGAATGCCTTGCAAGTAGTCCACCACTCCGTTCAACAGGTAACTCTCATACCCCTATACAAAGTATATACATTTGCGAGATAAGTTTGTGTATCGGTTTGTGCTTTTTTGGGAGTGTATGGCTGTAGAGTGTCCAGCTGTCCAGCTGCTTTCGTTTTTATTTTTTTTTTCGAACGTCTGCGATTTTTATTTCTGACACGGAATTGGAGTATTGGGATTATGGTTATACACTTCTTAAGACCCTAAGAGCTAGAGATACATTTTTGAAGATGAGAACTCCCAGTTTCTTGCTACATATTCTGACTTGAAAAGTTGCATAGAGTATCCTGGCTTCTTCTCCTTATTATCAGGCTTAGAGTATCTCCAATTCGACCTTCTTAGAGTCGATCGGAGACATATATATACTCCACTCCGCTCTTACTGCATTGTGATTCAGCTTGCATTTTTGCGCATTTACCGAAAATATTCGGTCTGGCTCAGCAGCTCAGCTCGGCGGCCCGGCCACCTCATATTGGATATTGGATTCAATTTTTGGTCGTATCCGCTCTGCCGGCCATCGATGAGTGAAACTTACAGCTTTACTTTTGTTTTTGGAATACTTTACATTGTCACGACTTGCGGGGTGCTTGGTGCTTGGTGCTTACCTGCAAAGAGAAAGATAGAATTGGGGTCATTAGTAAAAGGTTGTTTTGTTTCCAGGTCTCTGGGGCTTACGAAATGCTTATGGCTAATTAGTGCAAACGTTTATGGGTCTTAAATGAGTTTACGTGGCCCGCAGCCCACAGCCCTGGCCCTGGCTCTGAAGATTGAAGGATAAAGCTTCCTTTCTTTGGGGGAGAATCGAGTCACATCACAAATACAATTTAGCCTAAAGGTTTCTGGTTCGAGAAACTAATTTTGAGTAAGAATCTCCTTCAAAGCCTGAAAAGCAATTTTTAATTACAGAAGAGCTGAAATTTATGTGGAAGCTCTGGGTCGGGTTGGGAAAAAAAAAACAAATCATAGAACTGTGAAAGAAAAGTGGAAAAACCAAGGAAACGGAATGCCAGGGGAGCTGCCAGATGATGGTGTTGGATGTGAGTGAAAAAAAAGAATCTCGGCAAAGGAAATCGACATGCAGATTAAAAGGAAGTTGCACAAACCAAATGGACAGGCCAAAAGGGCGTTGCAAGGATAACAAGGAGAAGGGGGAGCAGGGGGCGGTGGATTGCGTAGAAAGCAAGCAAAGTCAGAAAAAAATTCGATTATCTGCGAGAGGAAAACTGTAATTAAATCTATGGGGTTTTCCACACAGGACGCCAAAGAAAATGTGAGAATGCTGCCGGAGGAGGAAAGGACTAAGGCGGGGCCACCTCCTCACTCGAGGGGGGGAGGGGGCAGAGGGGGGCAGTAAAAAAATGCAACGAAATCACGTAAAGCAAACTAATACCGCAACAAGGCGTGCAGATTGCACTGGAAGAACAAGAAGGAATTCCAGGAGGGGTCCGCCAGTGGGGGCAGGTGGTGGTGGCGGATCCAAGGGAGGTGCTCAGCTGGGCCTGCGCAGGATTCGCCTGGTGCCTGGACTAAGACTTTGGATTGGGTTGGGCTCTGGGTCCACGTCCACGTCTGGGTCTGAGTCCGAGTCCGATTCCGGGTCTGGGTCCGGGGTAGTGGTCTTTAGTGGCAGGGATTAACAGCGGAGCCAAATGGCATGAGCTTAGGCTCTCGGCCAGCCATTGAAACCATGATGATGGCACTGCCAGCCACACACCAGCTCACATCTTGCATACAGAGGCCAAAGAAGAGGCTTCATTAGCATAGAAGACAGGGGAGGAGGGCGCCGGCCGGGCGAGAAAAGAACTGGGGAAGAGCGAAAAAAAAAGCTGCGGAAATGCGGTGGTTCGGGGATGACCGACTCGGATGTACCCTTTAAGTTGTGATATTTGTCATATGGGAGATCTTAACTTGGAGATTATGGCCCGAGAAGTTTGAATTTAGGAGAGATATAGAAGTAAAGAGAGGTCTTCCAGGTGGATAAAGTTAAGTTAAGCCTTATAAAGTCGTTACTCCTTTTATAACTCAGTTTATTAAAGTTTTCCTAAGTATTATTTGCAATTTGTCAATATTATTGTCATTTTTGATTAGCACTATATTTTGATCTATATTTTGGATATATCATTCTCAGAAGTGATTATTAATCTTTAAAACCTGAAAACAGGTTTTAAAACCCCCAATTGGATTTCCTTCTTTGTCTATAAAGAAGAAAGACATACAAGCTTAGGAAGGACTGCCAGATAGAGTCTGCTTTAACTTATAAAGCGTATTATAATTTCCCTTCTTATTTAAGAAAATCACTTTTCATTCTAAGATAAGATTTATGTTTTTAAACAATTACTTATTATTCAGGGGATTTGGACATTTTATGGAAAAGAATTCTAATCTAACTGAGTCCTTTGCATTTTGCTAAATAAAGAAGAAGTCAAGAGAGGTTTAACAGGTATATAACGTTAAACCCTAACAGATAGTCTTGAATTCTGACAGTCTTTAAGACTAATTCATGTAGTTTTTTTCATTCATCTTTAAACTATTGAATAAACTTTAAAGACCCAACTACATTTACATATTTTTGTATAAAATGACCACTTTAAACTCACAATCCCCAGTCGATTAATATCGATTTATTTACCGATAAATTCCCACCTATACAACAGACATGTCATACCCTACTCTTTAAAATATTGACAGGGTATGGGAGATAGTTAGAAAAAACAAAGCCAAGTCGAAGTACAGCGACGTTGCATGTGCGGCTTATGTATCCCCCCATAGACTCACCACCCTACCACCCTGCAACCCCCTCCACCACCAACTCGCTACAGTTGCGGCAAATGAACAAACGCCAAGAAGAATGCACCTCACGCTCCTGTTGCCTTCTACTCCTGATGCTGGCGCATACAGAAAAAAAAAAAAAAAAAAAAAAAGATATTGCGGATAGAGAAAAAAATACGGGAAGCGGCAGGAAACGCAGAAGGAGTCAGGGGCGGCATAGAGTATCCTCTGGGGGACGCAAGATGCCACTAACTCAAACTCGCAACTTCAGGCACCGAAAACGGCAGAAAAAGCCACCTGAGCAACCTGCAACAACTTGCAAAGGCACTGAGGAAAATTCAACCAAAATTCTACTAATATTTTCTATATCTATGGTATATGTTATCGATTTCTTGAGAGGTTCCTAGAGCTCCTAATCGCTATAATTGCGTTAATGTCACTAATAAGGCCCTAAGATCCTTAATCATAACAAGAAATATATAATTTCAATCATTTTCAAACTACAATTCAATTTATCGATAATTATCGATAGTAATAACTAGATTTATAACTAAAATTGCCCCTTTTCCTGTACAGTTAAAATGACAAGTGTGGTTGGATGGCAGGACAAAGCACACAGCCGAACAGGAGAAGAAGGAGTGGAGTTCTGGGAGGAGACCAGGACCCGGACGAAGGATTGGATAGGGAGTTCAGGCAGGACGAGCAGTTTGACTGCCGGAAATGAACATTGGAGTTGGGTTATGGTTTTGGTTCTGTTTCTGTTTCAGTTTCAGACCGGGATCTGGTATCCAAGAGATCTGCTAGCAACTACTACTGGGAGCTGCTGGGAAATCCTGGGCGGTTTCTATGGGACGACGACTGACTACCACGACGTCGGAGCACAAAAGAAATTAATTTCATTTTTTTTCGCCCGCTCCATTTTGCCTTTCTTTTATTCTTCCTATTTCCACTGCTTTTTCTTTTTCCCTTTTTTGTTTTTTTTTGCGTTCTTCCATTTTTTGTCTTTGTTGCTTTGGCAATGTTTTGTTTTACCCTCAAGTTTGGTGCAACAAAAGTTGCAAAGGAAAAATTTCTGCTAAACCAAACATTGATTGTCAGTTGGTGTGTGCGTGTTTGCAAAAGTGTACAAGGAGTACACTGTTAGATGGGGAATTTTATTTAAAAACTATGTGAAGGGTTATATAGATACTACTACTAATATACTACTCTATGATAGTGTCTACTATCTATACTCCACTATAATAGACTACTCTAGTCTGCAAAAGACAAGCCCATAAATAATCCTTATGTCACGGTCGCCATAAATATTCAAGGTCACATACGTCATAAATGCAGGATTAAAGAGTTTACAACTTATGTATAAATGATCTTGTGCTTCAGAATTAGCTAAAATAGAGAATGTATGGTAATAAAGTGGTTTAGTAAATCCTTTTTCTCTCAATAGCTTGTGTCACGGTCGCCATAATATTCACTTAGGGCCTGGTTTTTTAAATTAAGACAAGTAGCATAATAGACTAATAGACAAAGTTGTATTTTTCTCTAAACTTGTTGTTCTTAACTCTCTATTTTAATTTATGCATGAATAGAAGAAAGCTCGAGTTACGGTTGCCGTAAATTTATCTGAGGGAATGTACATATCAATGTATCAATAAACATATGCTTAAGGATTAATTGAAAAAATAATATTTGACTATAAATATCGCCTCGATTCGCCATAAATATAATCTTATTACCATCAGAAATAATTTCCCCAAATTCCTAACTAACAAAGAACCTATGAAACGCCAGAAATGATTAGCCAAAAGTGTCTCTGTGTACTGAGGACATAGAATTGAAAGTGGCCCAGCTGCCTCGTGTGCTGATGATGCTGATGGCATTCCCCAGCCAAGGTCCAGAGCGGGAAAATTGCACTTTGCATGTTGCTGTTTCCAGCAGTAGTAGTATCTGCTGGTTGGCGACGGCAACGGCAACGGCAACGGCGAACAAAAAACGCCGAAGGAGCAGCCGGAGAATGCTGCGGCGCGGAAGTAAATGAAGATTCGCTTGGGCTATAAACTGTCTCCACATACAGATGCACATGGGGCGACGTGGGGTAGCAGCATTTGAGTTACGGAAATGAAATGTCAGGAGGCGGAGGAGCAGCAGCAGACAGTGGAGAAGAATGAACATGGAGGGAAAAAAAAGAAATGAAGCCTGGAGAATTGTGTCCCTTATGGGACTAGGATCCGATGTTTGTGAATGATGTTAGCTTAAATGCCAGGGTCCAGGGTCCGGAGCCCAGCCCAGGACCAGCATAGGCATCTTTCCACTCTCTCGCTCTCTTCTATGGTGGGGTGGTCCGTTTCCGTGGTGGACTTTTGGCTGCGTGAACTTCCGGCTACGTGCTTGGGGTCTCCACACACACAGACATACTTCACATCTGTATTTTGCAGGTGTCCATATGTGCATCTTTCTTTCAGCTTTTTTCCACCTCTATTTTTTGCAATTTACTAACTACTTTTACGCGCTCAGCTCTTGGCCGAAACCGCAGAGTTTGCCCCTCCGCTCGCCACTCTATTCCGTTAGTTTAGTTTACAAAACTACAACAACGGCAACAACAGGAGGAAAGAAAGCTTGATGCCCGAGCTGCCTTGCATTTTAATTAAAAATTCTTCAAAATTCGCTTTGTGCTTGCTTCGTGAATTTCCCAGTTTCTCTTCATTCCTCTTCTGCTGCTTCATTTCGTTTTTGGATCTGTCTGTGCTTTTGTTTTTTTTTCGCAGCTACAGCTACATACAGCTACTGCCAACCAACCAATAATAATACTCTTGTTGTTTGCCATTTTGCTGCTTCAGCTGCATGCCACCCAAAAGTAGACCACATATTTTTAATTTGACTGCAGAGCAAGGATAAATGAGAAAATGTTGCGGTGGACCTGAAAAAAAAGTACCTGTGCATATCAAAAAAGGTTCAAAAAAAGGAAAGTTTGCTGTAATAAGGTTTGTCGCTTCTTTTTGGCTAATTGTTTGACATTCTTTTCCTAAATGATTATAATTTAATTACTTTCCTTAAGCATTCTTTGCAGGGACTTGCGAGGTAACTGAATGTGGGCTTAAACTTTTCAGACTTTTACATGATTGGACATGTTTTTGAAGACATTTTTGATATGTTTGTATTGAAATCATGTATTGAAACATGTAAGACAACAAAGATTTTCATAAGACATGTAAATAACATGTGAGATAATTTTCTAATATTTATTAAGATTATTTGAAAATGGAGGGTTGTTTTTTTGAAACCTCTTATCAAAACCACTATTTACAAATTAATAAATAAAGTGCACATTTAGCTACTAACTAAAACCTTAATACTTCTATAATCATAATCATAGAAAATTCATTAATCTAATAATTAATCTAATCGTTTTAAATTTCTGCATGATTGAACATGACTTTTAGTAGAAAATGTAAGGTTATTTATTGAAACCTCTAATTAAAACCAAATAAACCTTAAAAAAAGCAGTTACAGTTACTAACTTACATCTTAATACTTTTTAGAACTTGTCTTTATAGAAAAAAGTTTCACTAAAGGAAATTAAAGGCTTTAAAGTTTAAACCTTCTAGATTTATACAAGATTGAACATGATTTGTAAGAGAACATTTCAAATTGCATCTACTTATTGAACATGATTTTGATTAGAAAATATTGTAACAGAATCACTAAAACCTCTACATATTTAAGCTTCATAACTTATAGAATGCACATGTTCGTATTAGCACCTTAATATGTACATATGTATTTCTTTGAACTGTTCTTTATAGAAATCCCTTTAAGATCACATGCTCTCCTTCCTTTAGTTAAACTTGCAGTCAAAAATGTGCGATAAAAATTGGCATAGGTGAAGAAGAAGGAAGACGAGGACAGGAAAGCACAAAAAATAAAAGCGCAGCTGTCGCCGTCTGCCGGCTTTTCAAGGAGTTTGTTGAGCTGTTTGGGGGGAGGGGGCATTATCAAAATACATAATAAAAGGGGGAGGCAGGGCAGGCGGAGAGCGAGAAGCAGACAACGATGAAAAACATATGAGAACGGCGTGCACGAGGTGCTCAAACCAGAAGTAGAAGCAGAAGGAAAAGTAGAAGAAGTAGCAGCTCAGCTGACTGACGAAAATAGTACGCGGCGGCGACGGCGGCGATAGAAAGCAAAGCAAAGAGTCGAATTTTCGCGCGTGTGTGTGAGAGGGGCGACGACAAAGGGGGATAGATGGAGGTGGAGATGGAGATGGGGATACGGATACGGATGGGATAGAAAGAAACAGAAATCAGCCGCTTGAAGCGGCCGGCATTTTTATTATTATTTTATGTTATGTTATGTGGCCTTGGTTCTTGGCTCTTTTGCTTTTTCCGCAGCTTTTGCCTTTCACGCTTTACTTTTATTTACATTGTGCGCAATGTTGACGTTGAAGCTGACGCTGGCGCTGGCGCTAACGTCGGCGCTGGCAGAGATGCTACGGCATCGCATTTTATTACTCGGTCGCTCGGTCACATGAGGAGTTTTCTCCGCTGCCCGGCATCCGACTTTGTCTTTTACTTTTCCTTCTTCTTTTCTTTACCCTTATGCTTTCCCTTATCCCATCTGGCCCTGAATGTGTGTGTTTTGATTCTTTGGCTTTTTCGCTTTTATTTTCGTGGCTTTTATTTTGATTCAACAACTTCAAACATTGGCGCAGGTCGTCGCTCGTCGTCCGTCCGCTGCTTTCGTTTTTCATAATTTCGGTTTGGCTGGCTTTCCGTTGCCTACTTTTCGGCCACTTTTCAAAAGGCGAATCCTTTGGCCAATTCCTCACTTGGCCAACAAGGCCAGGGCGTGTTTGGAATGCAAATGAAGCACCAGGCCACACCCACGAGGACAAAAGCGGATAGATTGATGGACTAACATGGTCGGAATGAGAAAAGTGGAAGGAAAATAAACTCTAAACTCCACCCACAAGACGGGAACTACACTTCTCAGAGGAAGTTGTTCTATAATTTGTTTTTGAAATAATTTCCTTTTAAATAAATGACAAATTTTGAAGAAATATTTCAGTTTATTTAGTGCCAGAGCTAAGGATCTGCTGCAAGGATTCAAGGACTCTCGGCTCAATAAAGGGATACATTTTTTTTGTCAGGGGGAGGAGGCCCACAGCGATTGTGGGCGAAGGATTTCAGGTCCAATGAAGCGCGGCGAAAATGGGACAGAACCAACCAAAAAAAATGGGAAAACAAAAAAAACTTAAACCTTTCCTTTATATAATATGCCTCTAGCTTGACAAATACAGACACACCAACAAAAACAACTATATACCATTCTGAACAGTAGTCCTGCGCCAACAACAACACCACCGCCAATTGTAATCTATATCTTTTTGACAAAAACAACAACAAGACTTTAAACGTGGCAGAAAAAAAAAAGGAAACTTCTATCGAGAAAAGGACGATGACGAAGAGGTTCGGTCAGAAACAAAAAAAAAAGAGAAAGGGGATACTTTGGGGCGGGAATGGGAGTGGGAATGGCATCACGAAATCACTGGGTGTGCCCCGTGGTTCCGAGAGGTGTGGGATTAGTTGAGAAATAAAAACCCGAAGCCAACCCAAAAAAGGCAACAACAACAAGGCAACTGGAATCGACGAAAAAAAAAAAACAAACTGCTGATGAGTTGGAAACGTTCCGAAAAAAAAACGAATCGGTTATTTAGTAGTTGTGTGGGCGGTACTGGGCGAATATTTTTCTCCTTGCGGATTTTACTTTTTTTTTTTTTTTTTTTTTTTTTTGGGTGTGCTTTGAAAAAAAAAAAAACGAAAAGAAAAAGAGAAATTAAAACAAGGGATTTTTCCATTTGGCACTAGTGCTGATGAAGGGGTGGAGGGTGGTGGAGGGGCTGGAGGAGGAGGATGAGAGTTCTTCTGTTTCCTTCCTTTTGGCTCTTCTACCAAGCAAGCTGCTGACTTTTATGTAATTATATAGCATTGTTCAATGAATGGTGTAGGTGAAGGTTTTTGAGGGGATATGGGGGTGGTGGGTGATTGGGTGGGTGGTTGTTCCATACTTCCTCCCATCCACCAGCGCCCATCTCCCATGGCCCGACTCTGCCTCCGTGATGGGAAAAAATAAATGCAATCGTTTGAAATTTGAATTCCAAGTGGGAATTGTGTAATGCATGGGATGAGGCGACCACTGCTGCTGCTGTTTCCCGGAGATATGTACAAAGTAAGCCCGGCTACTACCCCACACCCCACCCCACCCCTCCTCTTCGGAGAGAACAATCGGATAAAGTTATTCCAATATCCGATTGGCGGAAGAGTCTCTTAAACTTTAGATTATGTGCCATTTTTAAAAAGATACATGGTTATTGGTATTTTATTAAAGGAACTCTTTAATTTTAAGGGGTGGGTTTTAATTATTTTTCTTAATCATTAATTGTTAATTTTGAAAATGTTTTAATGTCAAATTAATTCTCAACAGCTCTAGAAGGTTGGCTTCAAATTTGAGACAGTTGTCACCATTTTTATATGGGGTTTTTAAGGGTTTCTTTTGGTAAGTTCTCAAAACTTTTAAGGGTTCTTCCTACAGTGAAGGCTTTCAAAGTCAGTACCCAGTATGGACTAGCTTAAAACCCACTAGAAATTTTGATATTATTTTCCAATTTTAAATAAATTGATTTCTCAAGAATTTTTTATCTAAAGTTACTATACATATTTTGTAAAACATTTTTTTTTAAAGGTTTTTTGGTATGAGCTCGAAACTTTAATAGTTTGTTCCCCACAATTTATGTTTTTCAAATTCAGTACCTGGACTATAATAGCTCCAATACCACTGTAAACATAATTTGTAAACAAAATTTGACAAATGTTAAACACAATTTGTAAATAAAGTTTAGTTTTGTTTATACCTTTTATACTTAATTATATACTTATTTGATTTATACTTAATTAAAAGATGGTTTAGGATATATGGTAACAAAACGAAAAGAAACCCATTTTAAGCCTTTTTTTCATTTTAAAGTGTTTTTAAAAGTTAGAATTGAAACGTACATATATTAACAAAGTATTATCTGGGTTAATAGATTCTCTAACTATAAAGGTTTAACTTCATGATATTAAATGACCCAACATCGAGTTATAAGGATCACAATCTTTCATTATAACTTTGTTCTACATTGTAGAATCTACAATATGACATTATAAAATAAACATATTCCAATAGTGTTATTAAGAAAAAAATCTTTAAAAAATGAATAATTTATTACCACAAAGTAACCTTCTTCTTTTTAATATTTCCCCCAAAAAATTTCAATTATATTCTTTATAGTGTTATAATATGCGATGAATATAAATTAAATATTTGCAAAAATTAGTTTAAAGTCTCCATTTACAGATTATTAAAGACACACATTAATTAAAACAAGACTAACAGATAAACTTAAAAACTAGCTGAAACGCACACCCCTCACTGACAACATTCACTCTTCAACTCCTCCCAGCCTAATTCCGAAAATATTCGCTTTAGTCAGCAAATAAATCCAGAATTTTCATTTTTTTCCGCCATTTCGAGTTCACATTTAGCCACAAAAAGTGGAAAAGTCAGAGACACACCTGCAAGAGGTAGCTTTAAGCTGCTCAGAAGGCATTTGCGACCATCATTTCGGCTTAGAAGTTTATTTATTTCTATTATCTGATTGGAGCGGAGGACTGCCGCGGGCTGGAGAATCTTTCGGATACTTTTCGCTGACCTGCCGCTGACTGTGATTGATGTGCCTGGACGGCGGACTGCGAGACTGCGGCAGAGTCACAATCGATCGATTAAGAAAAAAAAGCCAGTCAGAGGGAGACAGACAGAGGGAGGGACGTGGCAGTGGCAGTGGCACCCTTAAAAAACAAGCACCAGAGGCAGGCCAAAGGAGAGCAATGAAATGAAAATGCTTGTCCAGTTGTTTTACATTTTCTTGTGATTTTCTTCAGTAAATTTTCGCCTTTTTCTCGAGGGGTGGTCTTTCCCGCCTCCCCCACTCCACTCCTTTTTTTTCCTTCACCCACCCCGGGCTGGACTCATGGCGACTCATTTGAGCACTAAAAAGAAATTAAGAAGTGGCAAATGAATGCAAGGGAAAATGTAGAGACTGGCGGTGCAAATGGGACAGAGAATGGGGCAGAAAAAAAAGGAAACAAATTGAAAAATATAAAAATCACAGCACGGAAATACCCTGATTACACTGCTATCTGTGACTGTGCGAGTGTGACGGGCTGGGGGGAGGGGTGAACCAAGCAGGGTGGGGGAGTAGGGTTGCCTCTGCCACCATGACAACAACTACAGCAACAACAGCAGCAGCAAGAGCCGCTCGCTCAATAGGCTTGTGATAAGCAAGCAATGCTTGAGCGAGCTCAGCCTCTCATCCTCCCGTCCACAATGCACCCACTACCCCCAACCGCCGACCCCCACCCCCAACCACACCCATACCCATACCCATACCCGCACCCAACTTGCCACTTCTCCGCTCCACACACAGCCCACAGCCACCGCCGCACCACCGCTGAACCACACTTGGCTACACTCGGACCCGACCCGACCCACACTGCAAAAATCCCACAAAGGTCTCCTACAATTCGGATTGGTTCTCCAGCCTGGAGGTTCTAGACTCGAAATTCTGGAGAAATTCAAGGGAAGTATTAGACTGATTTGTTGTTATTTCTTGTAGGGAAGTAGCGAGTATTTGAATCATTAAGTTAAAGAAATAAATATTCAAAAGAAATAGTAATGAAATTCCATTCGCCAAAATATATTAAATCCAATTCACTTTAAAAAGTAAAAGTACAAGCACAAGTTCGGGCATGGTAGATGAATTAAATTATTATAGACTTTCTCCGATATATTGGATCCTTGTTAGAAAGCCTTCTAGTCCATAATTGGAATCAACATTTTTCTAACGAAAACGACAAAGAAGTATAGTCTTTTAAAGGGAGGAGCATGATAAAGTCTTAAAGCCATCATAAGTCTCATCAAAATTAATAATCAATAAGAAATACTTCAGTTATTCCTTTCACAGACCTATAACTACTTTAATAAAAAAAGGGTTTTAAAATATCTTCTCTATTTAAGTTCAAGAACTTAAGTTTAAGTCCGATTATTTGATCGATTTTTTGTGGTCTTTTAAAGTGTGGTTCAGCTTTGCAGTCACAATTTTAGTATCGAAAACGACCGTGTTTCAATTTTAAGTTTAATGCCAAACTAATCAGGCTTAAAATGAAACATTTAAAACAAAATATGTAAAATATTTCAAATTTATAGGTGCCTGCTCGACGATTCATCGTATTTACAAGATATTAAGACTAAATTTCATATGAAATAAATAGCTCTTTCAATAGAATGCGACTATTTATCAAAAATAATGATAAATTATTATTTTAAGCTTTTGCAATTTTAGTTTTAGAAATCATAAATTTTTTAGGTTTAATTGTCCTGCATTTTGAACATTTTCTCATTATTTTAATGATTTTTGCATTATTTATTAACTTGGTTATAATTTTTAATTCAACATTCTATAAAATTAAACATAAATTCTTAACTGAGGTATATAGAAATAATATATATTTATGAAACAATATTCTACCGAACTATGCTCAGCTTCTTCAATAAAAGTGCATTGATTATTTTTTGCAGTGCTTTATAGGGAGCGGGGGGTCAAAGGGAAGACGAGGAGGCTCCAGTAGGGCCTGGGCCCGCTGTTTGGACTTGATAACCCGCCATTGTACACAAGTGAGGCCAAGCCGGCGCATAATCGTCGCCGTCGACGGCTGTGGCTCTCCACCGATTTCTTCCTCGGCGGGAAGAGGGGAAAGATGACAGTAGGGCCACGAGCCAGGAGCCAGGAGGGAGGAAAAGGGGCTTTGGGTCATAGTTGGCCCAGCCATGTTTCTGGTTGTGAGTGCACATCTGCGCCTGCCACGACGACTACACCCCAGAATCACTAATGGCACCAGCTCGGACTTTATCATTTGAAAGGCTTTTGTTCTTACATATCGACCTCGACATCGCCATAGTTACTTTTTTCCGCGATCGCTGCCCGGTACGAGGTGCCCTTGTCCACGCAGCTCCATTCCGTTTTAGCCACTTGACGAACTTTGGGCTGCTTGATGTGTGAACTTTTTGCCGGATGGCTCTTGGCCACTACGGCCCGTATTGATTGGTGGCCCGGAGAAACTTTGGTAGAGGCTCCGGAGCTGGCCAGTAGTTGGTTCTCGAGTGCAACTATGCACTTCAAGTACGGCCCACAGCATCAAAGGTGCCCATTCCTCAGGGCATGCTTTCAGTGGGCCTGCAATTCCTGGCCTGGCTTTTAGTGGATCGGCCAACAAATCAACCGTGACGGGGTAATATTACAGGGACGAAGGTATCACAAACTTGAATAAATCAATATAGTTAATAATAACTACCATATTTTGTGTATAATAACCATCATTGTTTAAAAAAAATTGTCAAGTTGAGTTTTTACATTTTTATGGCATACATTTTAAGTATTTCCTCATGTGTCAGGTCTTAAGATTTCAAATTCTATGAAAAGTTACCTCAAATTTGTTTAAAATATCATTTAAAGTCCAAATTTGAGGACTAAGTGTCTTAAAATCGGTACCAGATGATGGGTTTAATGACGAAAATGAAATCAATTTTGAAGAATGTTATAATTATACTTGAACTCATACAAGAAAGTTCGAAAATTGTATAATAATTATTCAAAGAATTTGAAACCAAATACATGGGATTACTGAAGAACCAAATAATAATTAAGATTCAAGTCTAAGTGTCTCAATAAGACTATAAGAGTAAGACTCTCAATATTCAAGTCTCAAGAATATTCAAGAATACCTACATATATCATTAGTTTTTAAATGTAAAATAATAAACTTTAACCTTAAATCTTTCTTGCCTCAAAAGAACTTTAAAGAAAGTAAAGTCATTGCTTTATAATAGGTATTTAACCAAATATATACATACTTTAATTAATGTTTAGGTCTCTTATTGGCTAATACCTGCCATTATTATTTATGGGTAAAATAACAGAAAATAACCTTAATTTTTTCTTGTCTTAAAAGAACTTAACACTTTCAGTATACTTGCAGCTTAAGCTTTGAAATTTGAATAAAAGAAATGAAAAATATTAAATAATAGTTAATCCAAAACATTAAATCAAGAGTAGAATTGCACACACACTATTAATAAACACTTAAATAACATATTTCCTTTTTCATCTCTCATTCCCCAAAAGAACCTTGAAATTTCTGAACAACTCCAGAGCTCCTTCTAGTCCCGATACCTTATCGATGCCATATATCCTAATATAATTCCTTATCGATACAAAATATCCTCCGAAAACAAAGCTACGCAAAAGACGCAACCAATTTTGGGTGCGCCCATGCGAAAGAATCGCGCAAAATTTCGACAAGGGCTTTGGCTTTGGGCTTTTGTAGATTTTTTGTTGCCGTCTCAGTTTTGCCGTTATTCTGATGGCCGCTAATTGCGAGCGTGTCGGTGTGCGTGCGAGGGTGTGTTCTCGAGGGTTAGGTATATCTAATTAATGGTATTATTTTATGTGGCCTAGCCCTAAAAGAGAAATACAAAAGTTCAAGAGGTATGCCCGACCAGAGGGAGGGGGCGCACCAAATGCGCCTACGGGCAGGCAATGATATTTGTCGATTTTCCATACCTTGATTGGAGAGCTTTGGATGATATTCCTTGCGGGAAGAGAGCCGTTAGCTGCAGTTTCACCGGGTTTTCCAGTTGACAAATTGTAGTAGACGACGTGACGGAATCAATTTCATACAAAAAACTGTTTATTTTTTTACCCAAAACAAATTAGTGAAAATTATAGATATTTTTTCGGTGTGTGTGTGTGAGAGGTGGTGTGATGAGTGTGAGGCACAAACAATAATGAGTGGGCTAAGTGGAGCACGCGAAATGAATTTGTATTATTTTTCGAATAGGACGCAATCGTTGGACAGAGAGAGGGGAATAGGCAACAATGTTGTTGCCGTCTCCTTCTCGTGTTTGTTGTCTTTGAATGTCGTTTGTCAACACGTGACTTTGTTAATTAGTTGCCACAATTCGTATGTTTGGAGAATCGCTAAAAAGGAAACTGATATCAGTGCATTGGAATAAGCAGGCAAAGAGAGAGAAGCGTAAACAAATAGAACGCGACATTAATCTGGCTAGTTCAATAAACCGAAGGAAGTGGAGGAGAAGAGAGAAGCGAAACACGCGAATAGCGCGACCAAAGGCGAATGCACATAAAGTAAATACACGCGAAATATTGTATAAAAAAAATAATCATAAATGCGAATCGCCCCCCGCACCCCCTACACACACACACATACGCATACTTTCTTCCGGCACTCAAGAGCACAGCGACATGTGTTTGACGCCTGTTTGGTGTTTGGATACATGTGTGTGTGTGTGTGTGTGCGAGGGAATGCCTTTTACTACGTAATGCAAAACGTAAAGCTTTTCTTTTCTTTTCTTTTCGTTTTTATTTGTATTTTTTGTTCTTCTTTTTGCCAGCTTGAATTTTTTATGCGTCTGCAGCCGGCTGTCTGACTCTGATTTTCGAACAAGGCGCCAACGGCGAGGGAGAGGGCGAGGGCGAGGGCGAGGAGAGAGCGGCGCGAGAGCGGCAGCACACAAATAACGGGATCAGGTGGGGAGACTACTGACACGGCGAGTTTTATTTTAAGCACATGTGAGTTTTTGGTTAATTTTTCGATTGTCGGTTGTCGGTTTGCGAAATCACTATTTTCCGTTTTCCGATTATCGTATGATGCTTGTTTCTGTGTTGTTGGGTAATTAAAGGAGGCCAGTGGTAGTCAGCCGAACTGCCAGGGCCAGCCAGCGTTTTTCGATGATTGCGCGGCGAATGGCTATGGCTATGGCTATAGCTATGGCTAGGGCTATGGCCAGCGAAATAATTACGGCGGCGGTCGAGTGTCCGAGTCCGAGTCCGGGAGATCGAAAGCGCGAGACCCACCGAGCACAAATACAAATGTTGTCTGATGGCTGGCAAGGCAGCGCAGGCAGCATTGACCGTAGCCGCTGCTGCCGCCGCCGCCGCCACCGCCGCTGCAGAGCAAGAAGAAGGAGAAGGCGAAGGAAGAAGATGGGTGGAGGAGGCAAGCAAAAAAAAAAATAAAGCAACAGCAACAACAACACAAGAAAGCCAGCAGCAGCGACGCCACATCACACACACACCCGCAGAAAGAGAGAGAGCTAGCGAGGAGACAGTTACATACATGCGACAGAACGATGAACGATGATGATGAACCGAATTACAAATAAAAAGAATGATGCCAAAAGACGACAACGCCAGCGATTAGCAAAAGCAAGGAGCAAAAGCACTCACACACTCACCTACACAGGCAAGCGTACAGCGGTGGCGAAAAAATCGGTCGCCATCGGAAAAAAATGCAGAGCAGAGCCAGCCGGCAGAGCGGCTGAGCAGCGACGCTCTCTGCACATAAAAATACAAAAAAAAAAAAAAAAAAAAAAGAAGACGAAAAAAAATAAAACATAAGCACAAGCCGCAACTCACACACACACACACAAGCTCAGAAAAGTGCTCAAGCAGCAGGCGAGGCTGAAAAAAATGAGAAGAAACTTTGAGCCTGAGCGCCAACTGACAACAACAACAACACCGACTGGGGGCAAGAAAGCGGTGGAAAAAAATTGCGGCTCAGCACGCGCACAGTGGGGCGTAGCGGCACAAAAAGCGCTCGAAAACAATTTGCATTATTGATGAGAGCACATTTCTTAACAAACTTGTGTGCGAAAGAGGGAGGGCGACACCGTCGGAAGAAGAAGAAAGCGAGCGAGCAATACATAGGGGCGGCCGCAGTACATAGCACCCTTAGAAAATGACCAGCAAACTGACCAACACACCGAATCTACAGAATTCCCATGCCCCCCACTCGGCGCCCACCCACCCAGATCCCTACTAGAATCCGGCTCAAACTCAAACTCAGACTTCCGACTCGCGACGCCCATTAACTGGAGATGAATTCCCATTCTCTTGGCCATGATTTGTGTTTGGTTGTCGCGTAGACGTACTCCCCACTTGGCCAAGAACCAGCAGCAGCGGCTGTGGCTGCCAGTAGCAAAAACAATGAAACAGATGAGCACCGAATAAAAAAAATAGTGCAGCAATTGATGAACGGTCCAGAGTCCAGGTTGTTGTTGTTGGTGTTAGATGAGGATGGCCATAAGCGAGAACAAGCAACATGGATGTAAAAATGGGTGTGGACATTTCGCGAATGAATTGGAAATTCGAACTGGTCAGCTCGGTAGCCTCGGCCCGGAATCTGGCGAGGTCCTTCTAATTGGAAACAGTTCCTGGACCAGGGTTAACATTCTAAGCCAACCGAAAGCTGGGAAATTGTTTTTGATTTCGTTTCCGTTGACTTTATAATTTCCGGAAGACATCAAAGCAATCATAAAGGCTTTTGTTTCAAGAACTTGAGTGGTTTGGAGTTCTAAACAATCTAAGCCACAAAAAACAATTGGTAGAAATTTTAATTAAATCTCATTTTTAATTAAAACTTTTTTTTTATTTTTAATTATTTAATATTAGATAAAAATTATAAGTATTTATAAATATTATAATAAATAATAATATTTTGTTTACCCATCCTATGAATTAAAATAATTTTCCATTATGTTTAGCAAAAAAAAAACCCATTCTATTCCACTGTGCAGAAAAAACAATGCACGTTTCGTGAGGCCGCAGAAAAAAAATGGTGCTCTCTGGCCAAAACAGCAGCAACAACAATGAAGCAAGCAGAGAAGGAGGAGGAGGAGAAGGAGAAGGAAACCAGAGGAGCTCCACCTAGCAGGCGAATCCGAAGACAAGAAGCAGGACGAAAAGTTGAACAGGAAAAAAATCGTGATGGAACTGGACAGACGCAGCGTCGTCCCCACGAAATGGCTGGCTTCGAGGGAGGGGGTGGAGGGCAGCGAGGTGGCGAGGCTATGACTTGGACTGAGAACGAAAGTGTATGGGGATACCTCAGTGTGCCTGTGTGAGTAGCGGCCATTGTTGGGGGTACTCACACACACACACGGGCACACACAAACGAGGGCGAGCAAAAAAATTTTTTCTTTGCGCTTCACTCAATTTCGATTTTTTCTTTTATTTCTTCGCCTCCCCTTCGACATCCACCGTTGGTCCGTTTCCTTCGAAAAGTTCAAAGTTGCAAGCCCAAAGCCCAGCGCGCTCTCTCACTCACACACACATACACCCGCCCATACTCCCGTTCACCCATACTGAGACACATTGGCGACGTGCCGTGGGGCGCAAAAAAATGCTCAGAGAGCGGAGGAGAAAAGAAAAAAGTAATTCTGCACAGAAAAATAAAAATTGTTTGCAAGAAAGAACGAAAGAAAAAATCGGAAAAAATGCAAGCCAAGTGGTTCAGACAGAGAGGCAACGAGACATACAGGCGAACATCGAGAGGGGGTGGGAGAAAGAGAGTGCGGGCGGGTGGGCCACCCCATTAACTGATGTCCACCTTGCCTCCTCTCGCCATCTCCGCCACCGCCACCGCCTCCGTCTCTGTCTCTGTCTTGTGTTTGTACTTGTGTTTGTGTCAGTTTCAGCTGCTCACATAGTTGGCCAAAGATAAAGGTGAAGAGGCAGCGGGGGCAGCGAGGTGTAACACATGCAATGAGGCCAACGCGGGGGTGGGGCTGGGGGCACGACGCATTGGGAAGACCCTCAAGTGTTGGCATGCAGCAAAAATAAAAAAAAGGAAGAGGAAAAAAATACATAGCAATAAATATAACCAAAGCACATGGCGTGGCAGACACATGCATTCAAAGGGGTGGTGCAGGGTGGGGTGGGGGCTGCCCCAACACTAAATCATCTGTGCCTGTGTGCTGCCCCCACACACGGGTGTGCGTGTGAGCTGACCACGTTTGCTAAAAGCATTAAAGCAGCGCCAGCATTAATTAACGCTTAGCGAAAATCGAATCTGAGCTTAACCCCAAAAACGAAGCGCAGAGCATAAGCGAAGGAAGAGTGGCAACCCTGGGGTCAGCGGGCATGTGTGCGAAAGGGACGGCACACCGTTGGAGACCTGCATACAAGTGCAAGACGATATGCTTTCTTGGTGTGGCACTTTTGGGGTGGACCCAACCCGCTCACAAAGCACTTCCAATTGTTTTTTAATGTATTGTGGAATTAAATTTTAAAACGACTTCCAGACTAATTTAATTTGAAGTCTCTAACTAGTCTCATTTCCCAACTAAAAATTCTTAAAGTACGACGGCCTTTGTCCGGCTTTAATTCTGCTAATTAAGCTGACTTTGTAATTTATTTACATACATACATACATACATACATACATATGTACATACATACATACATACATAGTTTTTAAAAAGTTTCAATAAGAACTCATTTTCTTGGACAGCAGCCCCCACTGACAAAGAGTAACTTTTTGAAAACAAATTTTTTTCGGGGGAACACTTCACTGCACATGGCCAGTTCGGAAAGTTGCGCCCGCCCTTCGGGAACTTCCATTCCCAAATCCCGTTTCCACTGGCATTGCCAATCTGAAGTCCACTTGCCGTCGCAGCCATACAAATTTTTCAAGGCGACTCGGACGCGCCAAAAAAAAGGGGGCCACCACACTGACAGAAAAAAAATATCCCCATTCACACACACACTCGCGAACAAAAGTAAAGCCAAAATACGCACCAAGCCAAAGACGACGTCAACGTCAAAGCTCCAACTCGCACACACACTTGCATACATGCATACAGGCAGGCACAGTGACAGCGAAGTTGCGGTCGACGGCGACGACGACGCAAAAACATACAAAAGTACAAGGGCAAATACAACAAAAGCAAGAACAAGAACGGCGGCTGCGAAGCACAAAATAAAAATGGGCGAAAAAAGTTTTAATACATAAAGTGGAGGAGGGGGAGGAGGTGGAGACGGAGATGGAGATGGAGCAGGAGGAAACTCCAAGAACATGTGCAGAAACAACGGCGACAACGAAAGAGATACAACAAACACGTACCGTTGTAGTTGTAAGCTGGCTCCCCTCGTCCGTCCCCTACCGCCAACCAAACATACACACACACACCAGCAAACACCCACAAACATAGTCGCCAAATAGGAGCAGAAAAAAATCGGCAACTTGTGGAAACCGAAGAGGGGGCCGGTGGGCGGCTGGCTGGATATCACAGATGGCCGGCAAAACTTTTGCAGCGAAAATATAAAAATGGAGCGCACGTCTGTGACAAAAACAACAAGCGCAATGAAAGAGAAAGAGCGACGGTGGTGGGGGCATGGGGAGTGGGGCTGAGAGCGGCAGCATGAATGGGAAGTCGTCGTCTGCCAGTCGCCGCAAGAAGAAGAAGAAGCGGAAAGAGAGGTACGCGCTTGTGTGTGTGTGCCACCGGAAGGAGAGGTTGGGGCCTGGGGGGGTGGACCTGGACCGCCGTTTGAGCGTTGCGTCAGCTTGAGCCATTTTTTTCCTCATATGCTGAGGAAAAGCAGCAGCGACTTGAGCGCGAAGCAAGTTGAGCATTTTATTTGCTCGTTGGTGCCAAGAAGGGAGCACAGCAAGTGGGAGGAAAGGGAAAGCGACTCAAGCCGAGGCATTGCCAATGGCCACCACTGTTAATCGCGGACGCGGCTGTAATGTGGTGTCTGTCTTGGCTAGGAACGGTTCCTGCTTAAATATGTTAATGTTAACCCTTAACAGTGTTGCTGATTTATGCTGTTTACTGTTAATTTGGAAATAAAATTAAATATTATAATAAATATTTGTGAAAGTATGATAGTGAATCAAAAATTCCATTCCAATTTTATTTAATTTTAAGTATTGTTTTTTAAGTTTTAATTGAAACTTTGTTGGAAGTTTTTGTTTCAAAAACACTGTTTTTGAAGTTCAAACTTTATTTCCAATTATTTCGATCTGGGGAAATGGGATACAAATGCAGCAAGGCAGATTCTAAATTATAGAATTAATTACGTTCATAATTGAATTTCTTTAAAAAGCATCCAATAATTTTGAAAAAAAACAAACCATTTTAACCAAAAATAAGCCCCACTCCACCCCCTACCTTATCTATAGCTAATTATTCAACTGAATCGATATATTTGCAAAAGCTACGAGTGCCGAGCTGGCAAATCAATAATAATTACCAACAACCATGGCATTCGTGAAGGGAATTCCGTATCGATGGCTCGGCGACAGCCACTATACATCTCCCCGATAAGTAGATGGAGGTGTATGTGCATTATTGGAGGTATTCCAGTGCCCATATCCCAATGCCCAATGCCCCAGAGCAATCGGCGACAACGAGAGTTAATGAAGCACACAAATGACAATTACAATGGGGCGTTGTCATCAAATGCCAGCCAGCGGCAACAAGCCGGGAGGCACGATGATGCACTGCCCAAAATTAAAGGCTTTTGTAAAATAATGCATTAGAAGGTCAGTGAAAAGGATATAGAGTTCTTTCCCGATAGTGTCTTCCTTCTTCGGGACCTAAAGACCCCAACTCTGGGAGACTTAGAAATACTTTTAGAAAAGGGAGGATTTCTCTTCCCTTGTGGAAAAAATAAGTTTGGATTCTTTAGTCTTTAGGATTGTTTATTTAATCCATTTATTAAATCCTTTAAGCTTAAATCTTCCATTCTTAAAGCACAGTAGCCATGTATGTATGATTGTTTTTATGAAAGGTATAGGATATAAACTAGATTGGTTATTTGTAGGTTTAAGGACCTTACACATGGGCATTACACACGACATGACTATATTGCCGTGGACTGTTAAACCTAATAATCCTGATAAGAATACATATTTCTGAAAAATAGTATATATTCATAAATGACTTTTAGGCGTAGAGTCCAATGGTCCAAGATGGTCCATGTCTATTATAGCCCTGTCGAATGTGTGTAACCAGGTCATGCTGGGTTCCTTAGTAAAGAAGCGACCTCTCGTGCAATATTCTAAGCTCCGCTTACCCATGTTACCAATAAATATGAAAATACATATGTATATAAGGGCGTTGAATAAAATAAAATAAATAATTACTAGAATGTAGAACAATTTTTATATAAACTCTTTTTAAGATTTATAATCTTGTGAGTTTTTATATCTGTTTGGTATTTACTGATATTTTATAATTTTAAGCAAATATTTATAGATCCCTAGCTCATATATTATTATATTATTTATATTAAATAGCATATATAGCATAATTATATATTATATTTAAGCTTAAGGCCTTTAGTTGCTATAGCTGTAAAATATACATTTTCGAACAATTTAAATTGCGCGTAAAATTCTCAAATAAATAAAATAATATTATATTTAATTATAAAAGATAATTCCAATAATGTAAATATAACAAAGTGGTTTCAAAAAGTATCCACGTTACAAAAAATGCCCCACATTTTCTGGGTGTATCTGGCAGGTTTTTAGTGGGTGGAATTCGAATAGATATGGGGGGCAGGGGTGGCCCGCGGAATGATCGGGCGGGGCGGGTGCTAGAGGGGGGAAACTGCGCCCAGATAAACCGACGACCCTGACAGTAATTGTGTCCGAACCAATCTCTATTTATGTATCCACACACACGCCTTTATATTTGAGGTCCAATTTAAAAAAGAACCATATTCGTGGTCTGGCTGGCTGGATGTTTTGTTTGTTGACACACCGATTAGGAGGTGGTTAGCGGCTACAATTGCGGCTACAGTGTGTTTCATAATTGGAAGGCACTTGCCAACGAGCAGATGTGAATCAATGATGTCAAATAATGATACTAGATACGGTAATAAAGAGCCAGATAGCAAAGGGACTTTGGGAGAGCAAATATTAAACAAATATTTAACTGAACTATAATTTCTTCTAATATATAATATATATAATATATATGTATCATTTGATATTCTGCAAGGCACAGATTATACAATTAATTTGAAAACAAGACATCCTTAAAAAAGCCTCTACTTGGAAATATCTTATCGAAAAAGCAGAACCCTATCATCTGGTTTTTCTTTTGGAACCAAATTGTTTACTCCACCGGGTAATAAAAATAGCATTTAATGGGTCTCAGATAAGTAATCTGATAGATACTGTTGTTAATCCAATCTTTAAATATTCCGATTTATTTAAATCAGTGCCTCAAAAAATGGTTAAAATTTAATCGAGTGATTTTAATATTATTATAACACAGTATAAGATTTATCATATCATAGAGTTTAGATACATAGATACATATGATAGTCCATGGCAGAGAAGGGAAAAAATATTACTCCTAATATGCCTCGGAAAAGAAGAAAGTATTGTTCTAAATTTTTGTTTTTTATTTCAGAATAACAACATGAAAGTCATTCTGGGCCCCATGGCCTATGACATATTAGTATAACATTTTGATTGCCTTTTCTATATCTTCTATATCCCAATCGATAGCCTTACTTTTAAAATGAAGACTATCATTGGTAGATAAGCATAGTTTTCTAAGCGTAGTTTTCTAAATATTTTTTAGCTCTATGTTTCTGTTTCTGTAAATATATCCATATTTTTAAATCCACCACCCTAAGGTTTAATATTCATTCCGTAAACATTTATTTGTAAAGTTCCTTTTAAATTTAAAATAAACTTTTTAAGAGTAAATCTAAACCTTTCCAAAGCGTCAGTTCCTTTTTTATCTATATAAGTTTAATTATTAATCTAATCTTTATATTTAATTAAAGCATTTGCTATTAAAATCAATATAAGGCGGAGATTTTCCAATAAATTTTGAAAACAACACATGCTCAAAATAGTCTCTTGACTTAAGACTTTCTTATTTTTCATTTTGTTGTTTTTACTTTTAAATTGTTGTTTTTAAGTTCAAAATTTATGAAAATTCGAAGGTAATTTTATGAATCTTAACCAATCATATACACTTTTTTTCTAGATTCTCTACAAGAAAGTAATTTGACTAGTAATTTGGCAGAGCCCGTAAGATGTCTGACATTTTGAAGCAAGTGACTTAAGAGACCTATTGTCGCCTCATCATAGCTTATAGTTCCTTTTCAAGACGACTTTTTAATGCCTTCTAGATGTATCCACATTGTCTCGTAGAAGTCATAAAAGATACTTTCGAAATACAAGCATTCAAGACATTATCTTTGCTCTCATGTCGCAGTATCAGTCTACAGATTCCTAGTTCTTAGTTTCTTTGGATGAGCCCTCTTCCTAAAGTGTCCTGCAAGCAGGGCTGTGATACTTGTTTAGATTATACTTGTCTTTATTGATCTTTATCCTAATTCTTATCACTTGCCTAGCTCGCTTTAGGTCCGCTTTAAGTTACCCTTCAGTTGTCACAATCTCTTCCTACTTTGCCCTTCCATGAAAGGAAATTCCATGATAGTGTTACTGGCGTTTCTAATATTTATAGATCTATTAGTTCATACAGATCACAACACCTCTACACAGATGCATGAATATTTCTAAGCCCCTCATCGGTTAATATTTGTACAACAACGCCCTTGGCTTCTTAGAACTATATTCTATATAGTCTCCCCACTCCGTCGTGTCCCGTATTAGCACCTCTGGGCGCCGACTCACCTGTAGTTCCGACTCGGTGACGTCGATCTCGCCGCGGTAGACAAAGTCGATGATGGTCTTGAGGTCGGTGAAGATGATGTCGGCGGGCAGGATGATGGTTGGGTGCTTGCAGGGATTCTCCAGCAGGAGCTTCTGGAAGTACGTGGAGCAGGCGGAGAGGACGACCTTGGGAGGAAGAACCAAGAGCATTGTTAGCGAAGAACGATTATCTCGTGAAAGCCAAGTACTCACCTTGTGGGCCTTGAGGGAGCCGTGCTCGCAGGACAGGGTGACGTCCACGAAGGAGAGATCCTCGCGCAGCTGCTGGAACACCGACGTCATCGTGTTCTGGTAGTTGTTCCAGCGCAGGCTGAAGTACTGATGTCCTCGCACGGCAGCCATTTTTTTATTTTAATTTTTTATTCACGAATTGGAATTCCTGTTTTTTTTTTAGATTCTACACCTTTAGTGTGTGTGTGAGGTCTTCGTTGTTGTTGTTGCTGTTGCTGGAGTGACGTGTTCAACGCGTCAGAGGCTTGGAGCCAAGTTGCGTGTCCTGCTGGAAAGAAGCGTGAAAATCGTTAGTCGAATGCGGTCAGTGGTCAGTGGTCGGCTTAGGCCCGGAGAGCCAATCAATACAGAAAAGTAATGCCGCTGCATTCTGCGGTCCCCAGAGCCCAGGTCCCCGTTTTCCAGGCTCCTTGTCGTCGCTCCCCAGCCCGGTCTTGGCCAACTGCCGTTCCCGATGCAACTAAACGGGGCCCGAAGGCAACCACCCCCCCACAAGCTAACCACCAACCACATGTTGGAGATGCATTAAAAAGGAGTCCCAGCCGGTCGCTCCATTGTTTGGAGGGAATTGCAGGGAAATGGCAGAATGGGAGGTGGCCAGGAGTGGGGACACCAGGCAGAAACTATGCCGCTGGGAGGTAGGGGAGTTGGGAGGTGGGTGCGTGGTCGAATAACCAATAACCTGTAGGTACACCCATCATACCTAAACGCACCTCTAGCCGTAGTATAAGACAGCGTACAAGTGTAGAATAGGCTTTAAAAATTAGAGACTAATAGAATTAAAAATTAAAAAGAGGAAATTTTGGAATTTATGGTAAAATTATTCTATGGAGCTCGGTTCATAGGTATGATAATTAAAAATGTTATCAATAAATAGGATAATATTTGGAACATTATTACATTTTTTATTCATTATTAAGGTATGTGTCTTAAATAACACTGTAACCCTTTTTCATAGGGTTTTTAATCTATTATTTTTTAGGATAACATTCTTTTAGAGCAAGGAGTGTATCTTTTAGTTTCAAGATCCTGTTTGGACCAAATACTATTTGGTACTATAAGTTTTATAACCATAGTTATATAACTATAGAACTATAGTTCTATAAAGAGATCTGTTTTTTACAAATTAGCCGTGTTCCACCTTAAATAAAAAACACCTTTAAAAAGGTTTTAAAAAAATGAGAAATCATTTGGATATGTTTTCTATAAACTTGTTTGGATAAATAGACTAATACTGGAATCTAATATTAGTATTTTAAAAACTCACGTAAAAGCATAATTTAGTTTATTGTAATAATAAAATTAAAAATACTATTTTTTGAAATTACTATTAAAAAATATCTGTTAAAAGACACTTCCATTAATTAATATTCCTTAATATGCATTAAATTCCATTAATTAATATGCCCCTTTTCACACTAACCGTAGGCCTCCTAAATTGAAGGTATTTTCTAAAGAGAATCCCTCGTTAAAACACGAGTTTAGAGCAATAAACATTTTCTTTATTATTTTTAAACTATTAAAAATGTTTAAGTTTATATATATATTATATATATATATACTATATATATATATATATATATTATATATTATATAAACTATTGTTTAAACTTTTATATAATTTTCAAACCCAAACCTTTTATATGCCACTTATTTTTTTATTCCCCTACAGAGTCCCTATTATTAAATTTCTTCCTTCGACTTCAATTCATTCACAACTCAAAAATCATCTTCAAAACTAGTGTTTAACCTTGGGTGGTGCCCTTTTTTATGAGTTTTTTGAGAAAGGGTTTAATTTGGTTGGCATTTTCTTGTAAAGGCCGCGTCCGTCCCGGAGGAAGGAATCCAAACCGAAAATCGAAAGCCAAACCAGTTCCTGGGAAACGTCTTTTTTCAATGGCACGTATTGGAGCTGGAGAGCCTTTTAGTGCCTGCGAGTTGTTTTTTGCAAGTTTCTGCAAGTATTGTCCAAAAAACAACAACAACAACAAGCAGAGGAATGCTGGAAGGATGCTGGGATGGTCGATGAGGCGAGTTGCCCTGCAAATAGAACAAAGGGAGGAGGGGTGGAAGAAGACTCGAGAGTCGGTGGTCTTGCAACTTCCAGAGCTGCAGCCACAACTTTGGTTCCAAACAACAACCGCTTAGGCATGAAAAGGTGGCCCTTCTGAGGGATTCCAGTTCAAAGGTCAAGCCACAGAGATCTTTGATTGAAAACTTCACCTTTTTTCAGACAATCTTTGGTTTCAAAACAAAAATACCGAATTTCAATAAGAGATGTCTCCGATTTTAAACGCCCGCATAAGAAATTCGAAATCAAAACAAAACGGCATGAAGAAAAACAAATAAAAAGAAATTGGCAAAGGTCGGCCGCCCACTCAAAAAATTAGGCTCTCTCTCGCTCGCTCTCTCTCTCTCCGAATCGGTTCTCTCCCACAAGGCTTATCATCAATCGCACTTTAAGCGGCGTATTTGTTGTTGCCTTTTATTTTTAGGCCCACAGTGCTTTCCATTTCACACACATGGTCGCATCAGCAACTTCCAATTGGAGACTTTCTTTTCACTCTAATAGTTTTTAGAAGGCTACTTTAAGGATAAATCGTATTTAAAATAAAATATTATTTTTTTTAATAAAAAATTTATAGATTTTAAATGTATTATTTTATTATTCAAGATATTTTTCAAGCAATCTTTTATGATATTCTGGTTCGAAAAACAAGCATGATTCAACAGGTTATCACTATGCGCTCTGTGGTCTCACTAATCAGTAATGGTTTCCATGACAAATGTTTGAAATAAACATAAAGATTAAATTAAGGGCTTTAACCGTAATATAAATTACGAATTTTAAATTAAGACTGTCTCCGTGCAACAGTTTAAATCAACAGACACCCTCTCTTTTTTGCCCATGGCATTGCCGTTTCAGCCCACTGTTGCGTTCCAGGCAACTTCGTTTCCGTTGCGTCTCTTCTTGGCTGGCTTCTGGGACTCTGGTGCACGAGGAAGCGAGACAGCTGTTTGGCTCACGTTGCTGTGGGCGGCTGGGCAGAAGGGGACAGGCAGGCGGGCAGGCAGCCGATGTACGAAGAAGAGGAGGAGGCGCAAGACAAATGACAGCGCCGCTGTGCGAAATGAGTGGTGGGTGAAGGAGAAGCGAAAGAAAATGGATTTTAAACATTTTTGTTTTGATTATTATTGTTCTTGTTGGTCGCAAAAGTTTGTAAAGCGGAATGGGCGAGGAGAGGCAGCGAGAGTGTGGGCGCGTGAGAGAGGGCAGCAAAAGTGCAAGTGGGGTGCACTCCCCCCGCCGCCGACGCCGCTGCTGCTGCGCCCCTCTCGGGCAATGTAATGCAAATGTAATGCTGAACAATTGCATTTGCCAATTGAAACCAATTGAAAGGTTTTCAGTAGTATTTTTTATTTGTAGATATCCAAGATTAGGTCTGACTTTCCGCCCCCAGATCCCCAACACCGAACCTTCCGCCGCTCTTATTTTTAGTTGTTGCTTTTGCTTTACCTTTTCGCTATTTATATTTGAGTGGTGCTGCTGCAGTTTGCCGCCCGCCTTCGATTTGTTGCTCTTTTGCATAATTCCCAGCCGATCCGAAAGAGCTCACGCAACAGCATATATCTCAAATACGTCAACAGCAGATACAAGAAAAAAATAACAAAAGTAAGGAGACTTTTGCCGCCTTACGTATTACGTTGCGTTGTTGTTTTTCTAGTTTTGTTGTTGTTTTTGTTTCCTTTGCACTGCACTCACTGCACTTATACACACTGGCCCCACACAGAATGTGAAAACATGCGTATTTGCCGCCAGATTTTACGGTTTGTGCCCTGTATTTTGGTTAATTAATTTGTTCGCCTTTTTTTTTGTTGGCGAATTCTTATTTTTATTTTGCCAGATTCTTGCGCCTCGTTCTGCTTTTGCTTTTGATTTTCGGTTTCTATCTCCGCTCGGCTCGTTTACGCTCGCTCACATACACGCGCACGGGCGCACACACACGCATACGCGCGCACCCCAGAGTACAGCGATTGGTTTTTCATAATTCGCAAAAACTTAATTTATTCTATTTGACGACATGCCATGCTCTTTGCATCTGCACTATTGCCTCCGTTGCACTTTGCCCGCTCCATTGTCACATTCGGCGATAGTTGGCAGGGTTTCGCCACGCTTTTTCACACTTTTTCACGCACCGCACACGAACGCAGAGGCGAGAGGAATTTCGCTGGCAAAACGGAATTTAAAATAATAATTATTTTTTCAGCTCTTCGTTCCACATTCTCGTCGTTCCACTCTTCACTTCCATCATTCCATTTCGCCATTTTGTGCCGGGTGCTGCCAGATCGATGTTTATCGCTAGAGCTGCCCAATGCACGGAAAATTTCTGGGCTGCCATTTTATTTTTAAACGTTTTTATTGAAAAGTATTTGTATATTTTTAATTAAACTGCTGTAATCAAAAGAGGTTTTTAAGTTAATTGAGTTTTATTTACATAGAAACTATTATAAAAGACCTAATTGGTAAGTCCTAATATATCTTTTCACCTATTCAGTCTCCTAGCACTAAAGTCTCTAAAGCACTTCAAATTATTTATCTTATTATTTGTTAAATAATTATCCACATTTCATTCGTAAAAGTATCATATATATTTAATTCATTATTTTTTTAAACAATTTGAAAACTGCCACCTGGGTTCAAATTGTGCCTCGACAAAAGCTAACAGCTATGAAATCGATAAAAAGTGCCATCTCTATTGAATGAGCTATCGAAATTTAAATGCAAGGCGCCACAAACACAAACGTTTAAGCGTGCACCTCAAAAACAGGTGAAAATTAATTCAAATGGCTGGGTGGCGATCTGGCAAAAGTCAGCGCGTTATGTATTTATAATGAGCAAATAAATATTCGCCACCAAAGTCGCGGCATTTGCATAATGAAGGCGAAACCATTCAAATGAGTTGCACTTTTCCTCTGCCGTCGTTCGTGGGCGGGTGGCGGAGCAACCTCCGAGTGGGGGTGCCACCATTAAAAATTGGCTCCATCGATCGCCCGGCATACAAAGCGACTGATTTGCAGCACTCGTATCCGCCAGATACATAGATACATTTGCATTCGGATGCGTGGAACGGGTAAAAGCTAACAGCTAATAGCGAGCTTACGTGCCAGCGGAGCCGCCAATTGACATTCATGAGTCCCAAGGCCGAATACATTAAAATGTATTCTAGCTCCGTTCTAGCATGTTCTAGCTCCGTAGCGAAGAGCGAGTAGAAAACAAAGCCCACATCACACACTGGACATAATTGTAGCATGATCGAGTTTGTTATTTCCACGCTCGGCAATTAATCTCGACGTTTTCCAACTTTCCAGCGCATGAACAGCTCGGAAAAATCGATCGGATGGGAGCCACCTACCGGGAGGGGCGGGGGCGGTGGAGCACTCGGCGAGGTCGTTCCAGCAATTGACGTGTGCACCTATTTACCCTCCGAAGCACACAGTATGCTCCGTACCTTGGCACGTCTGTATGTATCCCAGTGCTTCCCACAATAGCATACATATGTAGGTACATACAGACATGTAATTAGAGGCGCACATACATAGGCCGCCCTACTCCACCCAACCCCACATGTTGCCAGTTACGTATGTTTGCGTATAATATATGGTACACGGACCAGTATTATTTGGGTACTTGCTGGTGGTGAGCCAGAACTCGTGTCACGATGACAGAGACACCTATCGTTTATTAATTAAATAGCTATGGTACTTGGTTTTTTAGATCTAACAACAATTATTTACTAATTTTATAGTTATATTTTAAATTATAACCATTAAAAATATTTAAAAAGCCAGAATGGCTTAGTCATAAAATTTTTTAAATGTTCTATTTTGAATATACAACTTTTTTCTAACTTTTAGTAATCCTTACGATGTATCCCTTTAGAGAAGGTAAATCATATCCCAGCACCCCATCCCAGAAAATTAATATTGATTTCACACTCCTCTGATTATTCGATTTTATTTGCAGTGCCATCACTAAGGCAAACACACACGCTTCCACAATTAGAGACGGGCAAACAGACCAAACAAAAGCAAAAGATCCCCCTCCCCCGCAAAAGCAAAACACAAAGCAAACACACACAAAAACAAAAAACAAAAAAAAACGGCTTAGAAGCAGCGATGCCAGCGTCGACGGTCGGTTATGCTCGGGTTTCTCGTTCGGAAATGAAATATTTTTGGGATCGAAATGGAAGCATCGGGCAGCTCCACAAAAAAAATATAAAGCAGCGCACGGGGGAAAGGAACAGAGAGCGACAAGGAGACAAAAAGCGACAAGGAGAGAAAAAAAGAGAGCAGAGCCCCAACGTGTGGGGAAAATGAGAGCGAGCGCATTAGAATAGCACGACTTCTGCAACAATTAATGCATATTAAGGTCAGTCAGCGATGCTGCCCTTCTGCTGCTCCCTTTTTCCATTCTTTTTGGAAAACGAGGCCGCTAGATGGCGCCATTAGTCCTATTTTTTTAAATGAGAACAAATGAGGATGTATTCTTTTTGATATTTTGGCTTTATAATTTTTTAGAGATACTTTTAAAATAATATTCTTACATTGTCTATTTAAGAACTTTCGTTTCATTATTATTCCAGTTGAAACTGAACCTTTGAACCCCTGGGAGGTCGGAATGGAAGTATTCTACTTGAAATTGGAAAATTGTTGCTGCTGGAAGGTCAACTGTACGTTTCGGAGCTGATTTCACAGCCAATGATCCGCAACTTGATTCCCAAAAAATGCTAATGAACATCGCCGTTCAGCCGGCCCACTCGCAGAGCCGAAAAACTTCTGTTTTTGGCATGGAAAAGCAACAACAACAACAACAACCAGTTAACAAAAGCCACAATTTACAGAGCGATTGACGTCATAGGAAGGTTTTTTTTTTTGTTATTGTTTTTGTTTTTTTTCTATGGAAAAGTTTATGTAAGTCCGTGGGCAGCATGTGTGTGTGTGTGTGCGGTGGTATTAGTGCGCGTGCTGGGCGACAAGTGCAATGCATTTCTTGAATGGTGCGCATGCACTCAGCCACCCCCCACCGCACCCCTCCCCCCCAGAGAGAGAGCGAGGGAGTCGGAAAGCTTTTATGAATGTGTGAGTGTGTGTGCGAAATTGCGGCTGTGTGCACAGCAATTTCATGTCATAAGTGCATAAAAATTGCAAGGCCCTGAAAAGCGGTTCGCTTCACATGATAGCCAGGCAAACATTAGATTTATCAGTCAAGCTAGCGAGCTGTCACCATGCCCCTCTCACTGGCCTATCTCCACTTCCCATGCCCCCTACCCCCACCCACTCATTATCTAATGTTCACTTTGGAGGTTTTTTTTGCAAAAAAAATATAAAATATAACCTGCCCTAGAACTTTTTTTTCTACACACTAACTTATGCACACACGCGTAGATAAGTCAGTTGTAAGCACACCTGCGGTCAAAATAATAGTCACGCTGTAAGGCCCCCCAATGGCTAACGAAATCAAGACATTTCTTTATTATTTTATTGCAAAAATGGGTCCATAAACTGCTATCAGTTATGATTTTATGGCCCTTCTAATCAGGTTTTTCTAATAATACATTTTATAATATTGTGAGTTCGGCCGAAATATTAAGATTGCGAATTTTTAGCTTTATTTCCATTGAATTCTTAGTTTTAATTGGAAATTTTTTTGGGGAAAATGTTTTTTTTATAAATAATTTAATATTAGTTTTTTCAACTTAAGCGAAACTATAAATGTTTACTTGGGAATATTTCTATTATTTGAAAATTAAAAAAATAACATGTAGAATTTGTTTTTGCCCTTTATGAAAGACACAACTCTAAAAACTTTAAATTCAAAGTATTAAAAAAAATATATTAAAAACAAAATACCTTTTGTTATAAACTGAGTCTTGCACCTTGAGCCAGCTATTCCTTAAGAATCATATTCCGAATAGCTTCCTTTTTTCCAAAGCCTCTTACACTTAGTAGACCTACTATTTTAGCCATTGTTGTAGCTATGTAACTAGCATTGGCTATCTCAGTTGCAGTTCTAGTTGCAGTTTTTGTTGACGTGTAATTTCACAACGAAGCCCTTCAATGGATGCCCACTCACACAAGTACACACCCAGCAAGCAACTCAAAGGTAGAGAGAGCTAGCCCCTAGAATTATCCACGTGCTTATGTCCATGTAGGCATACATATGTGTATATTATAAGTGTATATACATGCATTTCTAAGTACATAACCAGCGACAGGTGTTGGATTTTTACAACCTGCACCGCCCTTTCAGACGAGTCATGGAATGCGTTGACACTCGCCTCGACTAAACGGCCTTCCAACGTCAAGCTCTATCAAAAATCGAACGATTAATCAGTAATTGTAGTACCGATTGCTCCCAAATTAGCCCTAATAGGAGTAAGCCTCCATTAAGGAGGCAGGCGGCACACCTTCCAAATTTGATGTGTCAATTGATTGATAATTCCAATCATTAGATTGAATGCATTCGCTTTCTAATTAGAATTGAGAGGCACGCGACACTTTCAATATAAATAATTAAATTATAAAAACGTAACAAATAGTTAAGTATTAAACGTAGAAATAACAAATCAGATTAGGCACTTCCATATGGTGGAATTATATTCATCAAGGGTATAAAAATCAGTAATCAGTAACTGTAAGGGATAATACAAAACTTTTTTTTGTTAAAAAAGTAAAGCGGGAACTAATATTTTTAACTAATATTAGTTATTTAACCAATAACCAATTTTGAAGAAAATGTTTTTGATTTCAAAATGCCTTCGATGAAGGTGAAGGTGGAAAAAAGGACAACAAATACAAAAAACCAAGTTTTTCAGAACCAATTATATTAGAAAAGAAAAAAAATCAGAAACCAATTATATTAGATAATAAAAAAAAATCAGGATCCATTCAAAGAAAATGTCAGGACGATAATTTCTTCCATTGGCGCGTAATTTTATATGTGAATTATGTTCATATATTCCGAAATCTTCATCCTATAATCGATAAATGCGCAGTGACTCAAAAACCAATTATATTAGAAAATAAAAAAAATCAGAAACCAATTATATTAGATAATATAAAAAAACCAGGATCCATTCAAAGAAAATGTCAGGACGATAATTTCTTCCATTGGCGGGTAATTTTATATGTGAATTATTTTCATATATTCCGAAATCTTTATCCTATAATCGATAAATGCGAAGTTTACTGATTTACAAAGCAAGAAAAATTATATTAGAAAATAAAAAAATCAGGATCCATTCGAAGAAAATGACAATGCCACCAAACTTCCTTTACCCGCCGCCTAATTTCTCTGCATCAGAATAAAAATTATTAAATTGGAATATAAAAAAAATCAGGATCCATCCGAAGAAAATGACAATTTTATTCATATGCGAATAATTTTATATGCCACTTAACTTTAATTATCCGCCGCCTAATTCCTCTGCATCAGAATAAAAATTATTAAATTGGAATATAAAAAAAATCAGGATCCATCCGAAGAAAATGACAATTTTATTCATATGTGAATAAAATAAAAAAATATTTATATATCAGAAAAGAAGTCGAACCGAAAATGATGACTGCTCACTGTTGGAGCTCAGTGAAAAGTGGAAATTCGTATTCCGAATGAGGCCCTTTATACTGTTCCCCGAAGAAAAAGATGGGTTGCTTGTTCTGAAGTCTAAATACCAAAATTTTATTACATAATGGTCACATTAATTTATGGTGGGTTGTTGTGAATTTTCATGTTTCAATATCTTATCGAACACTGGATTTTAGCATCGCGGGCCTATCGGCGACTTTTACTCGTTTCAAAAAGGGAAAGGTTTTCGGAATAAAATAACAAAGCTAAGTAGCACATTTCATATTTGGCTCCAAAATCAGCCCTAAAACGAGACATAAAAGCTACCTAATCAGAAATAACACCGAATATATGTCTAAAATAAATTTAAAAAAAAGTATCAAGTTTCTATATTAGGAATCACTAGACTTGTGACTTTTGACAGCTTCTTTAAACTTATTCTTTAAACTAGTAAAAAATTTGTATAGTATTTTATTTTTATTTTATGTTTCACTGTGGACGGCATTCCACGTACGTGACGAATCAAATTTGGTATGCCCGAGGATTTCCATAGAAAGGATCTCCGGAAATAAGATCTATGTATGTACATTTTTGGATTAGTATTGGACATTTTTGTACGAAAGTTTCAGAAACTGTTTTTTAAAATAAATACTAAAGTATCAAGTACTAAAGTAAAAAGTAAAGTATCTCTTAAATACTAAGATTAGAATGGGATCTTGAAGAATTAATTTTAAAAACAATGAAATATCTTTTGTTTTATTTGTTCCCTATTTTTTTAATAATTAATAAAGTGGTCATAATAATAGCAGTCACTGTGTTGTGGCTATGGTTAGCATCTCATTTTTAACAAAAAAAGTTCAGTTGCTAAAGCAAATCTGCGAATTCCATTACCATATGCGGGCAGATGTGTCATGCAGGTGTCGCCGCACCCCTCACTTCACCGCTACCCTAGCTTTCCCCATATTTTTCTTCACTCTTTTTTGTGCCTTCCTACCTTGGCTATGACAGTGCTGGGCCAAGCTGAAGAGAGTTGGCCAAATTGCACTTGAAATTTAATTGTTAATTAAATTGCTTCAGAGTTGGCTTTTATGTTTCTTTTGAAATAAAAAGTGATTAATTCTTCTGTTTATAAAATAATTGCAACAAACTGATCTGCCTTTTGACAAAAAAAACCTTAGCTTGGCAGTAAAATTACGCCATTTTTAGCCATGTTGAATATTAGGCTCATAAGCAGCTCTAAATCCTACCAAAATCCTTGTTACATGCATATGTATGTATGTATGTACATACATATCTATGTCGGTTTTACGTACTCCCCTTGTAACCCCTCATTCGACCGCCAACTCTCATCCCGCCAAGAAAAGCTCACTTGGCAACACGCAAAGTAAAAGTAAAAGACAACGCGAAATATGTTGAAAGAAGGAACAGAAAAAAAATCCAAGCCTACTTCATGGCGCTCTTCCGTGGTCTTTCGCCTGCGCTCTCTCGTCGCAAAGCACCCATTCTATCTCTCCCTCCGTATTGTGTTCTTGGGCTTTCCCGCTCTCCTTGGCACGATTTCGGCTCGTGTGGATCTCGTGCTCTCTCTCGTGTCACTCCCACAAAACGGCTGGGGGAGGGAGCGAGGGCTGCTACATGCATTTATCCCTTCGATCTGGGCCCAGTTGTTTGTTGCTGTTGCTTTTGTTGTTGCCTTGTTCCGTTGTTCTTGTGTGGAATGTGGAAAAACGGGAACGACGAGGCGCTCTCGTTTAATGTTATTAGGGTAGTTTTTCTGTGTAGCACTTTGGCCCTGAAGCTCTATTTGCCTCAATCGATGTCGCCTTCCCCCCAGGCGGCCCGTGCCGCCCTAGACAGCCGCCTACCTACCACCCCCTGTGGAAATGTGTATATGCTTAGGGTGGAAATTGTGTCGGCATCGGCGGGGATCATCATCAACTACTACTAATACAGCTACCTCATCATCGGTGTACTGTGAACCGAAATAAACCAAACCAGACGAACTTTTTTTTGTTTTTGTTGTTTAGGGTTTCACCATTTTGCTATTGCTTAGCTTTTGTTGTTGTTGTTGGTGGTGTTGTTGCTGTGGGCCGACATGACAACGTGAAATTTACTTTATTGTCTGTCCGTGTATTCCATTTCAAAGCATTACTTTTCGCTGATGCGCCCTCGGGGCGAATCGGTGAAGCGCCCACACCCATCTCCATAAATGTATGAGCACCCCACACATACTTATGACCATACAGTCCACCTTTCCTAAGAGAACCCTCTCTTTCCCTACTCAATATTTTTCAAAAAAAAAACCTAAAAGCGAAGAGTATTCAATTCTAGGATCTAGGATTCGTAAGACATCTAATACTTTCCGAATTTGTTATCCCCCTTGCCCACTTTGTGACCTCAAAGCTTGCGCTACAGAAACCCCACTGTATATGGCTACCTTTGTATCCCGTCATGGGATCGTCAAAAAGCTCAACATCAAAATGATTTTTAAAACATTGCCTTTTTTTGTTGTTTTTTTTTTTGCATGCAACTTTCTATGTGTGTATAAATCTTTTTTAAATGTAATTAACTTTTATTCGTAGCTTTGTTTTTTTTCTCTCATTTTTTTTTGCCGCCATAACAATTGCAAAAAACTTGATTTTCGGCTTGTACGAAAATAAGTGCTTACGATAACTGTGTTTCATCAAACAACCACAGCAGCAAAGCATTAACCGACCGACTCCAGTCGCCATTTGGAAACTATAATTGCGCTTCTTAATATTCTGCACATTATTAGGTAGAAAACGTCATCGCAAAAAACTGAGGGGGGTTTATTTAATTAGAAGTGATTAAATTTAGATAGTAAACTACCTTTAATATAGTCTTTTTGTAAGAAAATAAAAAAGTTGTATTATTAAATTAGAATGGCTTATCCATATTGGATTTTATAAAGGGTTATTATTTTATCAAGGGTTTTATAAATCATACACCATGCTCATAGAATATTATCCTAAAAATACCAGAGATACAAGCTAGGCTACAATGGAGCCTCAAAAGTTAGACCCTAAAAAGTTCTTAATATTGGTATCTGTGTTTAGATACAGTTCTCAAAAAAGTGTTATGAAAAAAGGTTGAAAAGATTTCAAGAGGTTCGCGAACTAATCCTGATCCATTTCATAGTTTATCGAGAAAAAATTTAACACTACGTGAAGGAAAGACATTTTAAAAATTATTACTATTCAAATTTTATCTAAGTTCGAGTTTAATATCCCAACAATAAAAACAATATATCATATTTAAATTAATTTTCTACTAAAATCTGTCAAAGCGGAGATTTTTTTTGACAGTTTGCCGGAAATTACGTCACAATGACAGCGTTTCCAATATTTTAATAAAAAAATTGGTTTTGAATCTCTTATAAAGCATTCATAAATAAAAAAACAAATGGAACTAAAAATTAAATATTAGGATTTTTAAGAATTTTTGCGCTCTTGACAAATAACCTTTTGAAAGATCAAAGGGCCCAAAACTCGTTTTAAAGCCTTTTCCCCGAGATAAAGTGAAAATTTAAGCCGCACCCGGTTATGCTGAGATTGGAGTCTGGAAAGTTACCGAAATTTTTGAGCAAATTCCATATGAGTAACCGCAAATTAAGTTTGAGTTTCCCCTGGAAGTTTTCGCGAAATTAGCCAAGTTAACATGCGAATGAGTCACCTGTGCGAGCGGGACAGCGATAAATGATGCATGAGTATGTTTTTGTTGTTGATTTTGATGGGTTTTTACCTTGCCCCCCGCTGCTCACCGTCTCCTGCCTGCCCCGCCGCCGCCTATCCCTCTCCGTTTTCTCCTTCGAAAGAATGGCGAACACAGCTGTTCCATAAAAATTCCTTTTTTCGCGTTTAATTTTAGCCTCAGAAATTGCACGAGGAAAACAAAAAAAAAGAAGGAAAACAACAAAAAGAAATGTGCAAGAACAAAAATGTTTATTTTTGTATTGTGCTCGAAACTCATTTACATCCAAACTCACACACACACTCATGTGCAATAGCCATACTCTGGCAAGCTGAGAGCGCCAAAGAGGACAACAAGCAGCGAAGAAGAGCCGAAAAGGAAGCGGGCAAAATGCGTGGGACGCCAACTCTACACCCCTGGGCACTTTCGTAGGACTAACCTTGAAGGAGCTGCTTCCCAGCGTACGTCGTCCGAGTGGGGTGTATCAGTACACTGGGAGCTCAACTTGAAAACTTTGGTTTTGAGTCAAAATAAGGGATTTTCTTTCTGGGTCTCCACTGCAAGATAAAATCAGGACTTTTCTTTTCCCATATTTGAAAATAAAAAGAAACATGTATTTGACATATTTAAACATGGAATAACCTAAATAAAACATGGAATTACAAAAAAGTTACATACTTCAATTAGTTACAAACATATTGTACATTTGAATATGGAATGTTAAAAACAGATTTAATAAAATAAGGATCTTATTTTTATCTATCCAAAGGAGACTTAATTATTAATAAAATAAATGAGTGTAAAATCTCTATGATAGGATCTGATAGATAATCATAAAAAGCACAAAAATAAAAATTGTTTTTTTCAGTTGCACATGAAAGCAATAATATTTAGTCTAGAAATCCTTAAACTATTTAGGATTTTTTTCTAGTAAGGAGTGGTCAGAACAACCACAACTTTGAAAGCCCTGGTGTTCCTGGAGCGACTTAAGGATCTTCCCACACCTTACTCCTAAACTAAAAACTTTAATTCTATGTAAATTTTTTAGTAAAATCATTTAAAATTTTAAATGTAGAATGAAGTTTGATAAAGTAACTCATAGGATCTATGTATATTCATAAACATAAGATTATAAATTCTATAGATTATAATTCTATAACTCCAACTGATTTTATTTTTAAAACAGGATAATTCTAAAAATACTGTTTGACTCGTAACTAACTTATTACATGGATACTTTGTACATTTTAGGTAACTCAACACTGATTGAAAATAAAGATGTCGATTAAAGGATAACAATAACATGATTGTCACATATATTTATAAAATTTACTGTTGAGTTTTTTGAAAATAATTATTTAAATGAATTAAAGAAAAATCTTTTTATGGGGAAATATAGACAATGATCTATAGATTTATCGATTTTTTATGACCTCTTAGTTAAAATATAATCTCCATCACATTTTATAGATCATTGTAACTGTAGTTCTGTAGATCCTTTACTTTGGGTATCTTGGTATCGATCAGTTTTTGAAAGTTCCCACCATGTTCGGGTTTCGCACACCCCTGGGGCTCCCCTCCGAAAAATAAACACGAACGCGAATGCAGATGGGAAATGCAAAGCCAGCGGGCAACATGGCCACGAATTCTATAGAGAACCCACAAGACCTCGTAGTATGCACTCAGTGGCATATCCACACATCCGACATCCATCCCATACATCCAAACCCATCCATGAATACATAAATACACCTCCGTTCCATCCAAAAACGAGAAAACGAGCATTTATGGCCCAGAAGAGCAGATGTGCGGCGTTGGGCTCCCTCGCCCGATCTCCACCCCATTCCCCCCAACCCTTCGCCGTGGGTTTTCCCATTTTATGCGCCCCTCCAGTTCTGTTTCTGTTCTCCATTAATCTGTTTTTCGTGTGTGCTCTACACATACATACAAACATACATTTTTTTTTTTTTTTTTTTTTGGTTTTTTTTTTTTGCATGCTCATGTTCATTTCCTTTTGTCAATTGAATTTAATGGAGTTGAGTGGCGGCCTGTATGGGTGAGAGTGTGTACCGTAAATGTGAGCATATGTATGAGTTCCAAGGGTGGAACAGAATTGATCGATCAAGTTGATCAGGGAAGCGTGCAACGATCTCGTGTGCATAATAAACTGCCCTCCTCGGCTAGGGGTAGTTTTCCTCGTCGGAGCCCACGATCCTTCCATCTATAGTTACTTATTTTTTTGTTCAACTTTGGATCTGCAGCTGTTGTGTTTTTCGGTCTGGAGGGGAGGGAAAATCCTGAATGCAGCACGAGCAACCCTTGGGGATCCCGATCCTGATCCTGATCCTACCAGCTGGATCCAAAATTCACTCGCTCGAGACAATGCACCTCTTTCCACACACTGCACCGTGTGATTGTTCCTTGGACTGGAAATATTTCAAGTTCTACAATTGTAAGAGGGCTAGAGAGGGTTAAAAAAAAAAGGTTTGAAAAAAGGCACGAGCCATATGCATAGGGGGTTTTAATTTCTAATATCTAATTAGTCTAAAAATAAACCATATTTTGTTACACTTTCTATGAAATCCCTATTATTCACTTAAGAAGGTCAAAGCTAAACATGTTTGGGGTGTATACATATGTATATGAAGTCTTATAACCCTTTTTGACCTTGTAGGTAGACTTACATACGTATGAAAATTACATTATTCAAATTATAAAAATTATGAGTCTCTATGAAAAAAAATTTTAAAAAACAACTCGTCTTGTACTACAACCCATAATGTACTTACCAAAAGTTTAATTATGAAGGGTCAAATTACTACTGAAAAACATATAAACAGGTACATACATATGTACTATATATGTATATTCTTCCGATCCTTTTGAGAGTTTTAAAAATGAAACAGTTCTTTTGAAACAAAATTCGAATTAAAGTCCAAATCTTGTATTCTTAGAAACATTCAAACAAAAACTAAATCTTTTATGGATAAATCTTTTCATGAACTGAAGTACATATAAACATTTTTACATAAATTTACATATAGAGTCAAGATGGGGTGTAACCTACCAGTATTTATTCCTACGACTTGTGCACTTGCCAGAATAAGTATGCGTACAAAAATGTTTCGCATGTTTGCTGTAAACATTTGGTGAATACATTTAATGAAAATAAACACTTTTTTTTTATGGTTAATATGTATATTTATTAGGCCTTTATTTACAGATACTTTCATACATTATATTTTAAAAATATAAAATATGATGGCATTTTCACCCAGAAAAAGTTTGTATTCAAATATGTAAAAATAAAACTCAACTAAAGCTTTCAAACAACGACGATAAATAAACATTTTCCTTAAAACAGATACAGCTGGACAGAAGAATTTAGTTATGTATATCGGGTTAAGTCTACACAAGTGATGATCATATCTACAATCTATCCTTATTCAATGATATTAGCATTATTAAGCTTTTATCAGGATCAGTGGCGGATCCAGGATTTTGATAAGGGGGGGTCCAACATTTTTTTAAGGGTAGGTAGAACCGTATACCTTCTATTGCATTTATTATTCGAAAATGAATTAAAATTTGTGTAAAACATTCAATAAATTACGAATTTTTTTACCCTTGGAGAGGGTATTATAATTTTGTCCAAAAGTGTGCAACGCAGTGAAGGAGACATCTCCGATCCTATAAAGTATATATATTCTTGATCAGGATCACCTCCTGAGTTGATATAAGCATGTCCGTCTGTCCGTCTGTCCGTCTGTCCGTCTGTCTGTCCGTCTGTCTGTTTCTACGCAAACTAGTCTCTCAGTTTTAAAGCTATCGTCTTGAAACTTTGCACACACCCTTCTTTCCTTTGCACGCAGTATATAAGTCGGAACGGCCGGGATCGGCCGACTATATCTTATAGCTGCCATATAACTGATTGATCGGAAATGGTATAACTTTGGTGTTTTTAGAGTTACAGAGTTCAGATTTTGTACGAATGCTATTTTTGGCAAAATAATACGACTTACCAAATTTCATAAGGATCGGACGACTATATCTTATAGCTGCCATATAACTGATTGATCGGAAATGCTATAACTTCGGTATTTTTAAAGCTAGAGAATTCGGATTTGGTACGATTGCTATTTTTGGCAAAATAATACAACATGCCAAATTTTATAAGGATCAGCCGACTATATCCTATATCTGCCATATAACTGATTGATCGGAAATGGCATAACTTCAGTGTTTTTCGAGCTAGAAAGTTGGGATTTTCTATGAATTCTATTTTTGGAAAAATAATACGACTTATCAAGTTTCATATGGACCGGCCGACTATTTCTTATAGCTGCCATATAACTGAACGATCGGAAATGGCATTTGGTAAAAATACCAACTTTGGGGTTCTTCAAGATAGAAGTTTGGGCTTTTTTTTAGATTTTGTCTTGTAATTTATTGGTTATATTATGATATTCCCATAAGAATCGGTCAACTATATCCGATTTTAGCGATATATATCCTGTTTTAGCTGCAAGGGTATATCAACTTCGGCTCCGCCCGAAGTTAGCTTTCCTTTCTTGTTATTAATAACTTTGTGTTTCAACTTCACCAACATGCCCAATAAAAGCATAACATTTAAATGTATACGATCCCATGGGGGGGTCCGGACCCGAAAACCACCACGTGGATCCGCCACCCAATTAGGATCTTTTACAATGGATAAGGATTTATTTATTTAAGGAGTTGGAAATGTTAATATCACATTTTCTGTAGATTCAACTAATATAATAAAGGAAATCTGGAATGGAAATGGGAAAAACCAAGCATACATATGTATGTTTCATTTTATGTATATTTTTAATTTTCAGGGAAGTTATTCTGCAATAAATTTTGGGAAAATCCAATCTATTCCCCTTCAGATCTTATCCAAGAGTAATCTTTTTAATTTCAGAATACATTCTAGTATTTATTAAAAAAAAAATGTGCAATCTTGATTAGAAGTTTCGAAATGAATTTGTTGGCAAAATTAAAGAATCGGAAACCCAAACAATGCAAATTTTATCAAAGTCCATCCAGTGATTTGCAGAACCCACTCCCTCTTGATGTTGGAACTTGAAAACTCTCTCGGTTGTTTGCAACATTTCGCTATCCATTTCAAGGACAAAGGATAGAGTTCAGTTTCTCAGTGCAGGGGTTGCATTTGAAAACTCCTTTTTAGTGTTTTTTTTTTTTTTTGCAAAGTGCAAAGTCCCCTGTGAGATCGCAGCTGGCGTTTGCATGGAAACCCAAATGGGGGGACTGCTCGGGCTTCACCCGGGCCTGGGACCAACCCTTGGCAGGATCTCCGAGTACATGTCGGGTGCGTCTGTATGTGTGTGCCAAATTCCACCCCGAGAACTGGCACCGCGGCACCACCCTCACACCCTCCAGCCCACCTAGCCGGAATATCCGAGTTTGCGACCACCCGCCGCCGTCTGTTCGTGATCTGGCTGTCGCTCCACGCTCCCTGCTAGGGTTTAGGGGTTGCTTTTCGTCCTTGTCATCGGCAAGAGCGGCAAAAGCTCTGTCGGCTGCTCCGAACATGCGAGCTGCGAGCAACCCCCCAGTGGAAAAGGCCCAGCGACAGAGGGGGGGAGGGGCAGGGCCATATCCGGCCGATGGAAATGAAAATGGCAAAGGAGGGAGGGGGAATGGCAAAGGGGGCGAACCACGAAGGACGAAGGCCGAAGGGCGGACGACGATGGAGGGTTGCAACTGTGCGGTCAGAGGGGATCATGCTTGGCTGCCGCTCAGAGCCTGTCGTTGCCAGACGACCGACCGCCACCCTCCCAGGTCGTCGGACACGGTCTCCTCCCACCCCCCAGGGCATCTGTTGTATCTGCTCCCTCCCCAGCCACCCCTCGCAGCAAGTCCTTTTTCTCGAGGGCTCAGAGGGCATTAGTGAACTTTCCCAGGACCGAAATCAGGACACAGGGGAGCGAGTTTCGGCTCTACTTCCACTTTCCCAATCCAAGTTGCAATAACTACGCCATTTATTCGCATTAATCTCGGGCGGTCACAGCCACTGGGATTACAATGTCCCGTCTAAATATTGCAAAATATTGAATAGAACATTGAACATACGAGAAAAATCCTTTAAGACTCTTATTCATAGGTATTTTCCTTTCATTATTACTCATTTTCTTGGAAAAATTATTATTATTAGAAACTGGATGGAGTTTGATTAGATCCTTTATTGATAACACCAGAGATACATGTCAACACTATTACATTATCCTGTACCATTATCATCATGTCCGTTTCTACATATGTAGAAAACTTTTTAGTTTTACGATCGCTCTTTTATGTTTTTACCCAATCCCATAGCTTTTATACACCCACCCGCATATCTCTGCGTACACCCCTCGAAAATTTCAATTTCAAACTTTAAATACAAATAGATTGAACATTTATTCATATATTCAATCAATTTTTAAACAAAACTTTATTTATTGTCTTGATTTAATCTAATTAAATTCAAGATTAATTTATTGTCTTAAATGACTTATTTTTTCTGTTATTGTCCAACAATGTCTTATATTTTAATCTTAATTTTAAATTCAGCACTACGAAAAAATGTATACGCAAAAGTCTGCGTACAGCCAACAAAAGACTATTTTAAATTGGAAGTTTTCTTTTTTTAGTAGCTAGTAGGGTTTCCATTTCAACTAATTTTTTTATCTCTGCAGTGTAATCATGTAATCATGCAGTCTGGTTTTAAATGTTGTTATTGTAAAATAAACTAAACTTCATTTTGTTATTTAACGTGAACTTAATAGTAAAATGAATAAAAATTCACTTTTAAAAATTGAAATTTTTAAAATTTGTAAAGATCTTATACATTTTTCATATTTTATACTAAAATATTCGTGACCAACATTTCTGGCATTCAAAAAATGACAGAAAAACTGATATTTTAAAGGAAAAAAAATTGAATTACATTTTATTCATATTTAAATTTTTGAAAATCTAATTATCATAAAGATATTGTGGTTTTTTTTTTTATAAAATCTGAATTATTTTCTTTTCAACAAGGAAACTTGATGATTTTGATGATAGATATTAAAATTCAAAATTGAAACCAGACACGAGGAATAATTAATGAACTTCTTACCACCTATTTTTTGATCCAAAAAAAATGTGACATGGTCATAAATAGATAAAAGAAAATTAGGCCGTAACAAAATAACCCCTTTTTCCAATAAAAAAGTGCATTAAACACTATGAAGCAACTTTAACCCTTAAATGTGACATTATCATCTCATTCTAAGCAAATAGTAGCGTAATTCTTAAAGGGTATGGGAGGCTACGTGACCCTCGTGAGTGATTTTTAATGCAATTTTCGGATAGGGTAGGAAAATCGATAATCAGGGCCGGATCGGAAATGGAAATGTGCGCAGTTGGCAATTCGACGCCGTCGCTCATGATGTTGGATGATGACGATAATAATGATGATGTTGGATGTTTCCAAAAAGGGGGAGTTTGCTGTCAGGTTTCCTTTCACTTGGATTAACTGGCTTTTGTTACCAATTTTGGACCTCTTCCTGCCTCTTTCTCTCGTCCGCTCTATCTTGGCTCATTGGTGACCCAAAAAGTAATGAGCAAAAGAAGAAAAGAATTACAGAAATCCCAAAATGAAGGAAAAAGAAAAGAAATAAGCATAAATTTGCAAGCGAAAGAAAACCAGAAAGTTCCATTAACAACAAATATTTTTGGCAGCCTCAATTTTTTTGTTCTCTTCTTTTGTTGTTGCTGCTGTTATTGTTGTTTTTGTTGTGAAGAAAACGATGGAAGGTCTGGGGGAAGCTGGCCAGGGGGGAATTGGCGATTGCGAGCGAGCATTCTTTGAAAAGCACAGCCCATCAATCACTCAAACCCACACACCGACACACCAGCGGACGACACTCGCCAACTTGAAGAGAGTAACAAGCCAGAGAGAGAGAGACAGAGAGAGCATGCTAATTCCGATTCGAGTTCGAATGAAAACGAAGCTCAAAAATCGGTTCCAGAATTGGGGAGCTGGAGCTGTGAAAAGAGCGGCGCAAAATCATAATGGAAATCAAAAATAGCAACTCAAGAAACTCAAACACCAATACCCACGAAACTCTAACGAAGTGTGTGCGAAGAAAAGCCACAAAAATGTGTTCGCTTCGACACGAAAATTGTTGAGCAAAAGAAACGGGGGAAAAAAATTCAATTACATATTGACTTTTGTTTATTGTTGGCGGCTTTGAAATGGATTGGAATTTCTGTGTCCGTGGTGTTGTGTGAAATCACGGACTCCAACTTTGTTGTTGCGGGGTGCGGCATAAATTTTCACTTTGCCAAAAACAACAACAACAATAGCAGCTTGGCTGGCGTAGAAGTGTTGCCAAAAATCCAAACACACACCATCACACACACTGCTAACATTTCGAATGCCAAACGAGTTTTGGGACTCTGGTTCTCTGCTTCTTCTTCTTCTGGCTTTCGGTGAGTATTTTCTTCGTCATGCCAGAAAATAAAACGATAAAAAAAATTTCCAACTCTTATTGTTAATTTCTTCAAGCGCAGCTTTATTGTTGTTCTTGACTTTTTGTGTAATTATGGTCTTGTGGTTGCTTTTTTTCAAATCAGGTAATCATTTATATTTAAGCATCAAAATCAAGTTTTGGCATTTGCTAATGCAAGCCAGAAAAAAATTCGAGAAAGAAAAGCTAATTTTGAACTCAGATGATGGTTTAATACCCTTGCTGTTTTTTTGAAGAGTTTCAAACAGCCACTTCCAACACTAGATCACATATTACACACAGGTTCGACTCTCATCTCCCACCACCACCACCAAAAATATCGAAAAAAAAATATTAATTTTTATTTTATTATAATTATAATTTTCCTTATTAAATATTGTGAAAAATAAGAATATTTACATGACTCATCAGAGGTATTGCGAATTTGCAAGTAAAAAGGACAGAAAGAGATGCATAGAGGAACATGCATTATTTTATTTCCCACGTCGTCCTGTTCAAGAATTAAAACCTTAAAGATTCAGAAATCATTCTATTATGCGCTACAAACTTTTGTATATAATGAACATACCCCGCAAGGGTATAATAATGGGAAAGATTTATATGAACTCTCGGTATGTCTGTATGCCTGTACAATGACGATTTTATTAGAAAGTAGCAATTGCCAAAAACAAATACATAGATATGCAAAAAAAAGAGTGGATCCATAAATTGAAAGTTAATCTCCACTGACACCTTTCTAGCACACCTCCCGGGAATTTTAATTGCCATGCTAAAAATATTTGTTTAGTAATGACATGACAGGTGGTGTCTTGTGAATTATGTTCTTAATCATTAACTAAATTTATGGAAAGTATAAGTTGCGATTAAGTGATGTAATGAAATATTATAGCATTATATAATAAAGAGATTTGTGATATAAAAAGTGTGTATAATTTTAAGGTTCTTATTCTGGCGCGTTTGGGATTTTCAGAACAAAAGGACATGGTTTTTAAAACTCTCGTCTGTCTTGTGGCAACGTGACGGGAAGCCAGTGTTGCCAAATTCCGAATGTAACTTATCCCCTAATTCTATCGATTAAGCTTAAAAACTCACTAAAAAATCCTAGCACGGATGCTGCCCTAAAAATACCCGGAAAAGCACTATTATTGAAAACACTCTAAGAAGGAAAACCACCTAATCTGACAAGCAGTGGCCAGAACCGGTAAGAAGTCAAAATTTTAATCATTTTTGCGATCTTGTTCACAAAACTCCATATTTTTGTCGAGTGCCAGGCAAAACATTTTCTTTGCCTTTTCATTTAGCACGACTTCCTTTCGCCACAACCCTTTCCCGGTTCGCAGTTTCTTCTGCCCCAACTCTCTCTCCCTCACTCTGCCATAGCAGTTGCAAAAAGCAATCAACTGTATCGTTTCTCGCAGCCATCGCTCTCGCCCGCTCGCACTTACTTGTTCTAGCGCCCGAGCGATCTTCGGGCTTTCGAATGCAGCAGAAAGAACAACAAAAGCAGAAACTTCGTGTTCTCACACAAACACACACACACATGCAGGTTTTTGCTTTTTTTTTTTCGTTGACTTTTATTCTTTGCGCCTCGCGCTAAACTTTTTTGCAGCGATTTTTCAGAAACAAACGGCAACTCTCAGGAATAAAATCGTCGTCGCTCCGCTCGTTACGATTTCGGTTTCGTTGTTTCCAACCTTCCAAAAACCAACCCACCCACCCACAGCGCAAAAACACCAAACAAACAATTTGTTAGTAATTTTAAGGCAGCGCGCATTACATAAATTACAGTGCGGAATATGAGAAAGAAAACTGAATGTGAAACACTTGCCGAAAACCGAAACAAAAACAGTCAAGTGGAGTGCAGCGCCTGACATTCGGTTTTGAGTGAAAAGTGCATAACTATAATTTATTGTAATTAAAGTCCAACTGCATAGAGACAAAATAGATAATAGCTGGTTTCACTCGTGCTGTGTGTGTGTGTGTGTGGCGCTGCCGCCACCTCTCCTGCTAGGCGACAGAGGGAGAAAGGAAAAGCTTCTACGTGACCGAGTTGCAATGAAAACTCCACTGGAAAGCCAGGTGAGTACGTGATGCTATGTCCGGGACATTGACGGACATCTCCGTCAACAGATCTGTGATGGGCAGAATTTATGTTCAGAGGGGCACTCCTAGAATCGTCTCCTCCGGATCAATTAGTGCTGGTTAGAGTCGTTTGGTGTGTAGAATTTCGCACAGGAACGTTAATTCCCAGCCGTGTGCTAAACCGTTAAAAATTAAGGTACATAATTTTACAAAATTAGAGAGTGCGAGTGCGAGTGTGGGGAAAACGCCGTGTGCCGCGATGAAGTCATGCTGGAAGCCAAAAATAAATCAGCAGCGATCATAAAAGCGTTGGAGAGTGCACAAAATAATTTGCGCTTTTTAGTAGAAAATGCACTATCCCCCTCACGCTCGCACACCAATGCAGCCAGCGCGGGTGGGAGGGAGCGCCAATGAGCGGGACAGCGGGTGAGCGGGAGAGCTTGCTCGGCAACGGTAGTTTTTACCATTCGGCATTCGGCGTTCGGCTTTGGCGAACATTATGGCTTCGCCTGAGAAATAAAAATCGAGCAAGAAAAGCAACAACACTCGGTGGGAAACGAAAACCACAACAACAACTGCGAGTGATATTTTCGAACTCCGCCACACAGAAAACAGAGTTGCCAACGTAGTGCGGCAGCATAAAAGTTGATGTTGCAAGTTTTTTAAAACGCGTTTGTTTGCGATCGCAGGGGTTAGTTTGTATTATTTAAATGGCATTTGCCTAAAATAAATTGCCTCCCCAATTGAGCTTGGCAATGGTCGATCTGGCCCCAGTTGCCAACCCTGGCTGGCAACTCTGCGCGGCAAGCATACAAAGCACAACACACACACATCGAGACAAAAGCACCCGAAGAAGAGGGAGAGACAAACAGACGACGTCAACTCGCACTCACACTCTTCGAACTCGCTCGTTTCATTTTCTGTTTTCCGTTCGGCAGTCGCTTCGCCTTCCATTTTTCGCTTCAGCGTGCGCTTTCCGTGCGCCATCGTTCAGTCGTCAGTTTTTCTTCAGTGGCTCCGCGCGTCCGACATTTCTGTGGTGCGTCGCTGCTGCTCTTTCTGCTTAGCTCTCCGCAGCAGGAAAGGAAAATACATACACATACACATCGACGTCCATACAGTAAAAATAAATTCAACTTTATTGCTTTTCCCCGTCGCGTTATCGTGTGTGTGTGTGTTGTACATGTGTGTATATATATATATGCCTTGGAAAAGCAACACCAAAATTTGATATGTGCAAAGTTTGACGACTACGTGCTGCCTGTGATTCTATTTCGGTGTGTATATTGAATTGATAAAAAATAAAAATAGTAAAATAGTAATATTGTTGAAATATCTGCGACGCTGCAACGAACTGTACTTTGCAATTGTTGTTAGTTAGCTTTGTGTCTGTGTGCCTGTGTGTTTGTTGGTGTTTTTGCATATCGAATCAATACTTCCAGTGCTGCTCCTATCGATTTTTCTATGTGGAAAGCTCCCTGGGCATGAGAATGAGGGAGAGTGCGGTGAGAGCTTTCCGCCACTTTCCCACATCGCCACAAATGCATCGACGAAGTCAAATGACGAGCCATTTTCATTAATTTCCACGCACGCACACAGAGACAGTGCCTCACTTTCCATGCAAATGAGGTCAAGTGTTGCAGTGGGAAATGCCTGGCTGGTGCGAGTGTGAGTGTCTGGCTGCGTTACATAAGCTTTTTCCCCCAATTAACTCGAGGGGGCGGAAAACGCTGGAGCCGAAAGCTCGGATGCAGGGTAAACAAAGGGGCTTGAAATTGTAACGGAAATGCTGAAATATCATAATTTCAACTTTCAACTCCTGTTTAAAAGCACGTTTTTCCCTCGGACAGAATTCCCCCCAGAGTCTGTGGCCGCCATCTTGGTTTTTCCCCCCAACGAGTCGCACATAAAATATTTTGTTCAATGCTGCTCTCGCTGGTTCGCTCTCTCCACTCCCTCTCACTGGTGGCCTGTTTGCTTTTCGTTTTATGTTTGTTCGAGAAAAAAGCGTGAAATTTTCTCTGCACTTTTCACACACACATGGAAAGAGGCGGGCGAGAGAGTCGCCAAGTTGGCGCTCCGTCAGCCCTCTCACTCTTTCGCACGCCCGCCACATATTTTTGTTTCCACTTTGTGCTACACTTCTACTTTGCCGTTGTTGTATTTGTTTTTTTTTTTTTTTTCTTTTTTTTTCGTCTGCTCTAGAGACACGTTTACATTTTCATTTTTCATATTTTCGTGTCTCTCGCGTAGAAATACGATTTCTGCCTTAATCTTTTGCATGCTGACACATGTGTTGTTGGTGTTGGCAACACCACGCTGGGGTGTGTGGGGTGAGTGATGGGCGAGCGACGTTGCCAAATTTCACCTGCAACTTTGAAAAGTTTCATTTGTTTACATTCTACGCACATGTGCAGAATAATAACAATAATAATGCTACGACGACGACGACAATAAAGAATCGCTGAAAAAAAAGCTTTTGCGCAACAAGTGTAGAAATGGGAAATAGAGGGAAAACGCAAAAGCGCAGAAACACGGTTCTTTTCAGTCTCCTCTTTGGCCCGCAAGTTTCTCGAATGCTTTGTTTACCATTTATATTTCGACTCGTCAAATTTTTTGTTTCTTTCCAAGCACGCTTCGCCCGCCGCCCACCCGGTGACCTTGCCAGTGTTTTCTGACCTACACACGCACAGTGTGCCAAAATGTCGCACTTTATTTTAGTTATTTTTTTTTTGCTTTTTCGGTAAAAAAAAACTACATAAAAAAATGGCAGAAAAAAATATAATGAGCAAGGTGAGTGGGGCAGAGCTCTACTGCTACCTCTTTGCCGCTGGCCGTTATCACCGCCCGCTTTGTTCGACTTTTATTTTTGTTAGTTTTTATTTACTTTTTCGCTTTGGCCATTCCCATTAGCGAAAAAGTTCATTGAACTTGTGCGTTTATTGTGCCTCTGCTAGTTGTTTTCGGCGGCTTGGCTTTTTCACTTTCACTTGGGCTTGGGGCGAGGAATTAGTTGCAGATATGGGCCAAGATGAAAGACAGTGTTGGAACATGGTTAGGTTTTTCTGAAATCCAGATCATCTCTTAGATGTTATAGATCTACAAGTACATTCCCCAAAAGCCTACATCATCGGACGCCTGCCTGACAGTCGAATCTCCAGCGGTACCCACGATAGATATAGATAACCTCACCAAAGCCGCCACTTCCTCCTCACCCGCTCCCGCTCCCACTACACTACACCAACACGGGGCCGCCCAATCGCAGATACACTCACACCAGCGCAGATACATACGCTCGCCGCGCATAACAAGCCCTTAACATTCACTTTAAATAGCTTTTCGAGAAAACAAGTTTTGTGGTTGACGTTTCTGGCTTTGTTTTTGTATTTTTCGCTGCTTTTAATGGCAAAACGACATTTTCTGCGGCCAGAAACCGAACCGAACAGAACAGAAAAGCGAAGCGGAAAAGGAAAAGAAGCATGGAAATGGAAAACGAAGTGTTCGATACCCTTTGAATATTAGAGTCTTTATAAAGGGTGGAAATATTTGTAATGATCTTTATTTTGATATAATTATCAGGAACTTAAGTCCTTAGGTATAGAACCGGAGAACATTAGAGAACACATTTTTGGGAATTAAAAAAAATTTATCGCACAAAAATTTGGCTTATAAACAATACATATGTATATTGGTATATTAATTACATCTCTAGTCTCAAAGTATAGAAGCATATTATGTAGATGTTTAAAGAAAACTTTAAATTTATTCCAAATATATGTATTATAATGAATATTCTGATATTTAGTGTAAAACGTTGGATCTTGGGTATAGAAAAATGGGAAGAACTACAAAGTATTCCTCTTTTTAAGAAGCTTTTGTAAGATAACTGGTAATTATACTTAATAACCCCCTGAAATTAAGGGACTTTACCAAAATATCAGGTAGTAGTGACTCAGATGGGGGATTATAATGCTAATTTCTTAATTTACCTACCTTGGTCAAGCTTAAGTCCTCATAAGGGTGTATAGATCAAGATGCTTTATACAAAAATATATAAAATATATACAAAATGTATTTAAATATATATACAAAATATATAATAATAAATAACATACAAAATTATTCATATTTTGGTATATTTTCAAGAACCCTACTCTTAAAGTATACAACCTGAGAACTAAATAGTAGAACGCTTTTCAAGAAAAATTTTTAAGAAAAAGACTCGTTTTATTGCGACTACCCTATAGCAATCCCTATTTTTGAAAGACTTTACTAAAGTTTCAGCTATTAGTGACTCAGAATTATGTTTCTTGATCTCATTTTTATGATCTACACTACTAGATACTTTTTTAGACAACTATATGACTACTAGATGCCACTCTACAAATAGATACTGATCTAATTAAAGTCCTTATAGGATATAATAGTCCTTAAGGATATAATAGTCCTTAAGGATATAATACAATTATAATACAAAATAAAGGGAATATAGTTAATATTCTAATAAATCAAGAACCCTAATCTTAAAGTATAGAACTACCTTAGTAGACCCTTTCCCTTTTCTAAAAAGTTACAAAAGAAATCTATAAATTCTTCCAGTAACTACCCATAGTAACCCCCCTTTCTAGAGGGCCTTAATCTATTATTGACTCAGATGTCTGTTTCTGGCGATCAAACTTTTCCCAATCCGCCACTCTATATACCCTGTATTTCGAGAACCAGAAAGGGTGTAAAAATAAATAAATGAGCGACAGTCGCCGCCTACGTGGGTTTTCAGAGGCGGTGGTATAGGTGGAGAGGTAAGTGGCATGAGGAATAGGTGTGTTTTTTTTTTTTTTTTTTTTCGGCTTCGGACTTGGGTGTCTGTTGCTATTCAGCAACATTTTCAGCTGGGGGGCTGCTGCTACTGCTGCTGGCTGGTGATGCCAGAAATTAAATTATTGAAAGTCAGTGCGAGAGGAGAGCCATTCCGTGCCGTGCTGTGCCGTACCGAGCCGAGTTTATTTTTACGTCGTAAATATACAAATTTTATGTCTGGCACACGCATTCACACATCGACACAGATGTTCGAGCAGAAAAAAGATTCCACTTTATGCAAATGTTGTGGGGGGAAGTTTTATATTTGGTTCTTGCCCCTCTCCCCCCCCTCTCTGCCCTTCTTTAAGTTATTTCCATTTTAAATTTGTGTGTGTGTCATGGCGATTTTTCTGGCTGCGATGTGAAATGAAATGAAATGAGTTTCTCAAACTGGTTTTTCTGCCAGCCCCGATCGGATCTCGAATCTCTGATCTCGGATCTCTCTAAAACCCAAAAACAACAAATATACTATAAACCCGACTTGCCAGCCAGCCCGCCAGCCATCCAACCGACCACCCGCTCCTCCATTTGATTTTCGAAATGGCACAGTTCTTGTATTCTGCGGAACCGGTTTTTCTTTTGACTTTTTGCAGAACAGCTCGGCTCAGAACCAGCCCCATTAATATTCCCAAGTTCAGCTCTCTCTCTCTCTGAATTTTCACTCAGGGGGTCTCTCCCGCTCCCGCTCTCACTCTCCTCGCATGTCGCTATCGTTTCCAATTTCCAGACTTTGGAGGCCACTTCCTGTGCGTCGAGAGCCCCGAAGGGAGAAAAGGACTCGATGGCGGCAACGGCGACAGTTGTGATCCAACATCTGCCGGCAGGACCGACTCCGGAGAGGGGGGATCTCGGTAGGTTTAGGGGTTGCTTGCAACCCCAAAAAACAGGCCCTCCTACTTACTATTCTGGAAACCGGTTACCGGGGTTACCGCCACCGTCTGGCGCGTGCTTTGGGAAAAGGGACCGCCGACATCCTTCATTATTATCCGTCCTCCATCCCCATCCTGTCGACTGCATCCCACTACCCCATTTCCATCATCTGCCACTCCAGACCCCTCCTGGCTGGCATTCAACGTCGGATTAATGAGTTTTCTGATGTGGCGGGTAACTAACTCCACCGGGGACTTCCATCCAGCGTTTCCAGGGCGGCAATCCGCCCATCCAAGTGCGAAAGGTATCTCGTATTTCTGCACTTCCAGGCGGTTGCCAAAACTAATCCACAGCTGGGTTTTTCGCTAACAACGTTTGCTAATCTCATGAATTTGGACGTAGTTTGATAGTAGATCTCAGCACAGTCATCTCATTATATATTAGGATCTATATAGCATCTTGCTTATAAGGTATGGAAGCTCATACACCTCCATATACTCCCCAGGATGCTAAGAACAACTTCCAGTTGAGTTTTTCGCTAACAACGTTCGTAATACTATAATTTTGAACGTAGTTTGATAGTAGATCTCAACACAGTCACCTCATTATCTTCCAGGGTATTATATCATTCGATCTCTATAGCATCTTGCTTATAAGGTGTGGAAGTTCTTGTACTTCCATGCTATCCAGGATGCTAAGAACAACCTCAAGTTGGGTTTTTCGCTAACAACGTTTCTAAAATGATAATTTGGACGTAGTTTGATAGTAGATCTCAACACAGTCACATTATTATAACATGGGATATTATATCATGGACCTATAGCATCTTGTTTATAAGGTATGGAAGCTTATACACCTCCATATACATAGTCCCCAGGGTGCTTAGAACAACTTCCAGTTGAGTTTTTCGCTAACAACGTTTCTAAAATGATAATTTTGAACGTAGTTTGATAGTAGATCTCAACACAGGACTCTTAAGGACACTTGTAGTACTTCATGGCAGGATCATCCATCCCCCCTCATCCTCCATCTCCCATGCAACGGCAGTTACAACAGTGCCTTGGATCAACACCTTGCCAGACACTCTCCCACGCCGTTGCCAGATGATAAGCCAGTTGAGATTTTCGCTAACAATGCTCCCCGAACCACTTGGGACATCGTTTGATAGTAGACCTCAACACAGTCTCTAATTAGTAATTACCCCGCCCCCTCCCATCCACCGTCCTAGGGCAGCGGGAAAAACGAACCCCAAAGAAGTTGCCAGCAGGCGGCGGGCCTTTGGACCCAACTGTACTTTTCCGCACGCACACAGGAAACTCTCTTTTGGGTTCGCTGTCGGTCGGTCGGACGGTCGGTCGGTCACAGGATCCCAATTCATAATCCTCCACCATCTGCGCAAAAATAAAACCTTGCAATGTGCAAAGAGCGCGCGAGAGAGAGATCCTTTTCCTCGGCCTCCCTGCAGTTGTTACCTACTGTTCTTTGTGCTTGTCCTCCGTGTACGTGCCAATGTGTGCGTGTGCGCTCAACTACTAAATAAATCCCCCTTTGTGTCGCGAGAGTGAGTGTGGAAGTGTGGAAAACCCCTCCAATGCATCATCGTTGGGGTATGAGTTGTACTGCTTCTCGGCTTCTAGTTGTGCGCATGTCTTGCCTTGCACCTTCCATGGACCATGTGTGTGTGTATAACAGAACCGGAGCAGAGCATTAAAACTGATCCCTCGCCTAACGGTACTCGGAAGGGTCGCCCGGGGGGTTAGACATTTCCCGTCTGCGACTGGATCTGTGGCATCTTGTTGCTAAGCTAGCTACTTCGTGGAAAGTCATTAGCAAAAGTTTCCCTTTCCCCCTTTCCCTTTTTCAAGGTTTTCCATGCATTTGCCATTCGCCGAATTGCAGAGTTGCTACCTGTGTTTAGTGTGTATTTACCGTTATATTTGCTCTGCTCTTGGCACGATTGCGGCGCTGCATTTCTTTTCGCTGAGGCTCCTTTTTGCTGCTGCCGATGCCGACGCCTCTGTCGCAGCGCTGCCGCCGCCTACCTGCCTCTGCCTACTTGGCAATTTCATAACGTGCCCCCAAAAAGCGAGCGCTTGCTGTTCCTCTCTCTCGCCCTAGCTCCGTCTCCCTCTCGCTTTTCCTCTGCCTCCAGCAACTTCGTTTGCAGGGCGGGCGGCCATTGGTGAGAAAATCCTCGCACAAAGAGAGAGAGAGCATCGAGCTGGCAGAGCCTCTCTCGCTCTGCCGACGTCGGCAGAAAGGCTATGTTACGGTTATCGTGCTCCGTTTTACGCTCATTTTTCGCAGCGAGAGAGCACTGGCAAGCGAATGCACATAGGGCGGTTCGGGAAAAAACACCACTGTGAGCAGAGAAAAATCGGAAAATATCGTTACCTGGCCGCTCTCTCTGCCAGCGTTTCTATGTCTCTCCCAACTAAACCGTCTTCGTCGCCTTCGTCCGCTTCGTCGTTTCATTTCATTTCGTGCGCTTGGAGCTTTTGTTTGGTTTTCGTGCGTTGTGCGGCAGATCGCGACAACGCGTGCGGTTTGCTGACTACACGGCCACAATACATCCACTGATACTGCTACATACAACACATCTACACCAGCGAACGGAGTCGACGCTAGAATAGAAAACCTTTCAGTGCTCTAGTGCTAATTTATTTCCAAAAAAAAAAATGTAAGTGTTGCGGAGTGGAGCATAATCGGCCGAACGAGGGCCGCAGATTGTGAAATAGTCCATATCTATGTACATGTGTACATATATTATTTGTTCATAACGAACTGCGACGGAACCCTGTATGTTCGTACATATGTGTGTGATTCTAATGAAAAACGTTCTATTTTTAACTGCACCACACCATAAAAAATGGAAACGGGAATGTGTGGCGTCGATTGCTCCACACTTCAACTTTAAAAATTATCAGCTCGCAGATGTGTGTGTTCTTGTGTGATTCGGTGACGGGGACGGGGACGGGGGGAAAAACAGAAAATCATCATAAATATTCGTGTCTACTTGTGAAATTTTCCACAACGAAGGAAATACAAAAAAAAACTCAAGGCGCACATACAAGCAAAGATACGTTCGAGTCTGTGTGTGTGTGCCTGCAGCGACGCCAACTGCGAACTTCCCCTCTTTATGTTTCATGCTTCGTTTTTTGGGCCGCTGCGAAGCCTCTTCGTCGTTTATCGTATCCATCGATCTCCATTCGGGAAGCAGAAGTAGAAGCAGCAACAGCAACTGTAACACAAATCCGTTAGCTCTCCCAGCGAGAGTTTGTCCGAAAGCGAGAGAGTAAGAGGGAGAGGGAGCGAGTGTTCCGTTGGAAAGAGCAAAGTTGAAAAATTAACAAAAAGCAGAACCAGAACTCGCTCGAAAAAATTGCATTTGCAATTGTGTTTGGGCGTCATAGAGGGCGCTTTTCTGTGCAAATTTGCATATTCGTTTATGTGTATGTGTATGTGTTTGTGTGGAATGCAAACAACAATAATAATCTTAAATTTCAAGTTGTCATGCTGGTGCGAGTGTGAGAGTGTGTGCGTGCGCGCAAAAGAGATGAGAGATATTGTTATTACCGCGCTGAAATGAACATGAACTTGACCTTGGAACGATATAATATGCATTATTCAGAGTCTTTCTACAAGCATTACTAATTTTCTGTGTTTTCCGTTTATTCCATTTACAGCATAACTGCTGACGCAAAGAACTAGAAGTGAAAAGAAGGCGGGCTCGTAGTTTCTGACCTTACTGTACCACCACCACCACACCCCCAAGTTGCCATTTGGACCATCAGCGAGTGAGCGGAGGAAAAAACAGATTACCAGAGAGGGAGCACAACCATCGGGACGAGCCACGTCTAGGACGTGGGCCACCCAACCTCCATTTCCAGCCCCCAGCCCCCCCAAGGTCCAAACCCGAAAATGGATGACGATCAGCAGTTCTGTCTGCGGTGGAACAACCACCAGAGCACACTGATCAGCGTGTTCGACACGTTGCTGGAGAACGAGACTCTAGTCGATTGCACGCTAGCCGCCGAGGGCAAGTTTCTCAAGGCCCACAAGGTGGTGCTATCAGCATGCAGTCCCTACTTTGCTGTAAGTATTGCTACTCCGAACTCCCCGTCCTGGGCCCTCCTCTAATCAGAGCTCTTCTCCTCCATCAGACCTTACTACAAGAACAGTACGACAAGCATCCCATCTTCATACTCAAGGATGTCAAGTACCAGGAGCTGCGCGCCATGATGGACTACATGTACCGCGGCGAGGTGAACATCTCGCAGGACCAGCTGGCCGCTCTGCTCAAGGCCGCAGAGTCGCTGCAGATCAAGGGTCTGTCGGATAACCGCACCGGCGGCGGTTCAGCCCCCAAGCCAGAGGCCACCCAGCAGCACCATCGCGGCAAGCTGGGCGGCGCCTACACACTGGAGCAGACCAAGCGCGCCCGCCTTGGCACCGCCAGTGGGATGGACGTCTCTGGGGATGTGTCCGGATCTCGCGAGGGCTCCTCGAGTCCGTCGCGTCGTCGTCGAAAAGTCAGACGTCGTAGCATGGAGAATGGTGAGTCATCCATTACATAGTCCCCGAAAGGACATAAAACTAAATGGTCTCTTATTTTAGATGTCCACGACAACTCCAACTCGTCCGTGTTGCAAGCCGCCTCGAATCAGTCAATCCTCCAGCAGACAGGCGCCGGTTTGGCCGTCTCCGCTCTGGTCAGCACCCAGCTGGCCAGCGGACCGGCCGCCGGATCCAGCAGCCAAACCTCGTCGACCCAGCAGCAGCCATTGACCAGCACCAACGTTACCAAAAAGACTGAAAGCGCTAAACTAATATCCTCGACAGCCGCACCTGCCACCGGATCCGCCACATCGGCGGGCTCCGGCCAGCAGGGCCAGGCGCAGAACCCAAGCGATGCCATCAACACCGAGAACGTACAAGCCCAGAGCCAAGGCGGCGCCCAAGGCGTCCAAGGCGATGACGAGGATATGGATTCGGCGAGCGGTGCTGGCGGCGTTGGTGCCGTCAGTGGATCCGCTCCCGCTTCCGGTGCTGCTGCCGTTCACACCGGCGTGGTCGTCAAGCAGCTGGCCAGCGTCGTGGACAAGTCGTCGAATCACAAACAGAAGATCAAAGACAACAGCGTTTCGTCCGTGGGCTCCGAGATGGTGATCGAACCCAAGGCCGAGTACGACGATGATGCGCACGACGAGAACGTTGAGGACTTGACTTTGGACGAGGAGGATATGACAATGGAGGAGCTGGACCAGACGGCCGGCACCAGCCAGGGTGGCGAAGGATCTAGTCAAAGTAGGTTTTCTTCACTGTCCTCTTTTGGGGCATCTATTAATTATTTTCCTTAATTTTTGTAGCATATGCAACATGGCAGCACGACAGATCTCAGGACGAACTCGGACTCATGGCACAGGATGCACAGCAACGGGATCCCCAAGGTGAGTGTTTGTTGCCTCTAAACTCGATAATATGAGCTACGAACAAATGAAAAAGCAAAAAGTACAGCTTAGCTAGAAGTTAGACTGAAACAGAAACAGAAACTGAAACAGAAAAAGAATCAGAAACAGAAAGAAGAAAGCTTAAGAGAGATTTTTTTCAAAAGCAGCGAGCACGACGACAAGATTGTATTTTAAATTCCAAAGCACTTAAGAATCAAACTCTTCAAGGTCACAACTTCATTTTTTACCACACCAATACCAATACTTAAATACATACATGCTTATATTTTCTAAAAATTTAAATGTGAAACAAAGTCGTGCTCCGAAAAAAGCTCTTAAACGTTGATAAAAAAGAAACAAAAAAATAACATTGCATAGAGAATTTTTTCGAATATAATTTTCAACAAGATAGCAGAAAAAAAAGCAAGCAACAAGAAAAAGTACAAATACAAACAATACCAAAATAACAAGATCTGTGAGCGAGAGCCAGTGCAGAGAAGAAGAAGAATAAAAACAACCAAAAATAGAAAAAGAAGAAAGTAATGATTTGGAACTCGAATTTTAATGCGAGATATGGTTGTCCTTCTCTCGGCGCCTGGGCTCTCGCAGCGGAGAGAAAAGAAACAGAATAATTAACCCGAACAAGAATAATTTGTGCAAGTTGAAAGTATTACTTAAACTCTTTCTTTACTTAATATGATTTTTTAAAAACTAATCATTTTTTAATTACGACACACATAATTCGTACAACTAGTAATATTTTTTTTGTACATATCAATTATTATTATTAATTTTTAACACACTTCCAAAACACAAGAAGAAACATTACCCAACCACCACCCACTCACACACAACATTATAATTGCTATACTCCCCCACCAACCACCACTACCTCCAGCTCCACCAACGAAACAAAAAGATATCAACCCCATCCACCACTCCCACCTCTAACATACTCATTGTACCATTATCTATATATATATGTATGATTCAATGTATGATCATTTGTTGTTGAATTCGTAATATGTTTTTACAATTGGTGTTTGATTAACTCTTGATTTGCCTTATTTACTTTGTATATATATATCGCATAGATCTACATCCCCACATTCTTAAGTTGCTCGCTCTATACCTCTATCCCACTGTCCCGCTCTTTCTACCTGGCTCTCCCTCTGTCCACCTCCGCCCCACTCAGCCTGTCTCTTTCCGACATTAAGCCGCCAGCTGCAGAGCAAAGATGCATTCATGATAGTTCAAGCACCCAGCCACCCACACTCACACACACACACATCTCCAAGACACACTGCGGCTTCACCTAGGCAGTCGATTAGGAACTAATCAAAAGCAACCAACCACTCCCCTTTATCACTTAAGTTAGCTATTAAAATTACGTATCAAGAGTGTCAAGTGTGTTTACTTCCGGAAAGCGCGTGTCTCTCCCCTTCACTCACTCTTGCGCTCTCTCTAAGCTGCTGTTTGTGTACGTGTGTGCTGTCATTGTGTGTATGTGTGCAGGGCTCTGGCTATGATTTCCCCCCAGACCCCCCAAAACCACCCCCGTAAAAAGAAAGCTCTCTCTCTCTCTCTCAGTACAGTCGCGTCAAAAGTTTGGCCACACTTCCAGCAATTTTTAATGAGCGATCATTAGCGGAATTATGTTTTGTCGCATAACCTTTTTTGGCATTTTTCGGCATTACCACCCCCACGACCTTGGCAACCCACATCCCCACACGTATTTTCATTTCCATTCTGCCACACACACACATATTTTTTGCCGATCCATTTTGATTGTCTCTTAGAACTCTCAGCGCGTGCTAATGTTTTTTTAAACACCGTTTTTTATTCTTTACCCAAACATATATTATTACGAAATACGCATGCAGTTTTAAATTGTATTTTAGTACTATACCTATATATACATATATATTTTGCTTTATTTTGGTTGACGGGACTTTTTTTTTCATCTTTATTTCCTTATGGACTTTGTTTTTAGTCATAGAACTAGTTCGTAAGCGTATCCGGTTGCGATTTGGCGAGTTTTGAGCCAAAATTTCGGGCGTCTTCGTTCGCGACTTTCGGGCTTTGAGTCTCCACGCCAGGGGGGAGGTCTTCCCTGGCGAGGAGCTGCGTATTTGTGTGAAAATTTGAAAAAAATGAAAACAAGTCAAGTGAAAAGTGAAAGCAAGAGGTCACCCGGGAACGCCGAGGATCATCGTCTTGGGATCAGCAGCTGCAGCGCCAGAGGTCGAGTCAGTGCCAAGAACAAAGCACGTAGTCATCCCTAGGATGGCGAGGTACAGTCGCAGCTTTGGGCACTTGGACGAGACCACCCCATCTGTAACGTCAACCCACGATCTACCAAAACGAGAGGCCAGAGGTGTTCCAGGTGAGTATGCTCCGCTCGACGGTATCGGTTGGGCGGAGTGCCGCACAAAAATGAAATAAATTTTGTATTTTAAGTTCATTTTTGTTTGAATCCCGCCCCAATCCCGAATCCCCTACCAACCCCCCAAATCATCCCCACATCTACCAAAGAAACCTTCTAACTTTCAGCGAAGATCAGGTAATGTTTAAAAAAAAACGAGCAAAGCTTAAGGCTCGCTAAAAAATGAAGCTACGTGGTTCGGTTTCTCCTGAAAAGGACTCGAACCCCCGGTCCGGTCCGATGCGCCTCCTGGGTAAGCTATAGTGTAATGCACCAGTTCTATTCTTTTTCCATTTTATCTCTAAGTGTGTACGCCTTGAACTCGACATTGTACATACACACACACAAACACCTCTCTATATATTTTACTTAAAATATCATTTGCGTTTGGCGTTTGTTTCTCGAAGTTGCTTGGAGCGTTGCCAAACTGAAACACGTCCCGAAATCAGGAAGAACCCCCCCCGAGTCACACACTCTCCAAAGAACTACGATTAGGAAAGGGTTTCCCATTTGCAACTGGCCAGGTGAGAGGCAGGTGCGTCTTGAATGTCTTGTTTTAATTTCCATAAACGCTCCTCCTCCTCCTCCTCCTGCCCAGGCCGCTATCTATGCCCGTTCTGTTAATTGTTAATCAGCAGAAACAAAAATAAAAAACAATAACAAGAAAGACCCCAGGCAGTCACTCGTTTGTTCGCTCGTTCGTTCAAGTTCAAGGTCGGCTAAAAAAATATAATGAGCTTCTATGTGTGCGATTGTGAGTTTCTTCTTCGCCTTTTTCTCTCTTCAATCAGCATTATTCACACGGCGAATGAAGCAATAATATTAATGTTCATATCTCTGTGAATGTATCTCTTCTCGCTTTGCTATTTTTAAAAATTCGCACTGCATCCGTGTAAGCTCATGACGATGATGCCAGAGAGACGATACGGCTTTTTTATGGTTGCATAAAGAATCTGCTTTTGGGGATTTTTTTCTTTTGGGGAGTTTTTTTTATGGGAATTTCGGTCGTACAGTCGCAGAAAGTTGCACTACTAGATGAAATGGCGATTGGTTTGCATAATGGAACGTGTTTGAGTTGCTTAGAGCCATGATATAGGGTTCAGAGCTATTCTCAAGTAACCACAATGATGTGGAGGCTTGAAATACGATGATGTGGGAACTAGATGCGGTTGCTCGCCCTTTCTCCCTACACTTTTGTATTATTTTCCTCCTCAAAACTGTATTGGAATTGTGGCTTTATGATTTATATTCCACCCCGCCATCCTGCCACCCTACAGCCCACCGCCCACTGCCTATTCCTGGTTCTAGCCCTGTTGAAAGCTGTTGGCATGGCCTTGACCCAATTCACCGTACAATTGGCTCAAAGCCCTGCCACACAAACACACACACACACCACCGACACGCACACACCCAGAACAGCGAAAGATAATGTTGTTTTTTTTTCACAGAAATGTGTCAAAGCTTTTTCGATAAAAAGAGCCTTCAGCCGCAAGCTCGCAACAACACGATTGACTTGCAGGTCCTGGCGTCCCACTGTCCTTTGTGTGATTGTGTGTGTGTGTGGTCATAATTTAAATACCTGTGTCCTTTTGGAGTAAAGTTTAAGCTTTCTATATGTAGTGTTGGTATGCAGAGCTCCTCCACACCATTTCCCCAAGTATTCCGTAGTTGGTATTTGCTTTTAAGTGGTCTTTTGTCTACTTTTCTTTGAAATCTTATCAACTTGCATTTAGAGAGTATTTTTTGGATAATTGTTGATTATTATTTAGGGTTTTTAAGAGCCTTTTCCAAAATATAAACAATTAGTTTCTTAATGAGAGAGTTCTTATAAGGAATGATGACTTAGGATGAACTTAGGAAGACTTTAAAAAAAAACTATAGGACACTTGGTTTTTCATTTGTTGTTGCTCTTCTTATTTTTCTGACCCCTTTCCTCAATTGACAACCTGATCCTCCTGGTTGCAGCCCCCTCGGTTGGCGGCCCCAAGCGTTTGGCCAGAAGAAGGGCCCTCCCAACGGCCATCGCCACAACCCACACGACGGTCCGGCGGAAACGCAAGGTAGTGGCGGCCTCCACCTCGGCCACGTCCTCGTCCCTGGCGCGCAGGTAAACCTAGATGACGGGCTTCGTCCCGTCCTTCTCGGATATGTCCTCTGTCTTCCAATACCCACCACCCTCCTTTCCCTTTTCTGCAGACTAGCCAGCAGTGGTTCAGGAGGAGATGGCATCCTAGTGACGGGCCAGGCCTCAACGTCAGCCCCACCCAAGGCCAGGGCCAAGTCCAAAGCAGCGGCGGCGGCGAGTAGTGGTCCGTATGTGTGCCAGACGTGCGGACGCAGCTACCAGGTCCTGGGCACCCTGACGCGCCACCTGCGCAAAGAGTGCAACCAGCCGAAGAAGTACGTGTGCCGCATGTGCGGCCGCGGCTTCCACTACAATTTCAAGCTCCAAGATCACTACTACTATGTGCACAAGGGCGCCGTCAAGAGGGACTGATGAGTCCGGATGGGACCATGTTTGAGTTTCCGTAGGATATAAGCGTAATCGATGTAAAAACGACCCACTCACCATACCCGATCATCTTCCCACACAACAACCACTAAACTGAGTCGAGTGACTTGAAATCACAATAAAGTTGGGCTAGAATTCCATTTTGTGTTCTTCTCGGTCGAAGGAGGAGCTGCAGGAGGATCAAGTGAAGGTTTCTGCCGTCGAGGTGGCCAGATGGTTCTTTAGGGTGTGCTTGAGTAGCTAAAACAGGGTTGCCAGCTATTTTGTTGAAAATATATTAGTAATATTCTTAGTACACGATTAACATTCGTTTTCTCCAAAATACGTACTTAACTAATATCTTTCCTTTTAGTATTATTTTCCATGTCTTCTATATAGAAGACTCGATATCTTTTTCGATTTTTTTTTCCTTAATCCATCCTTTTAATAATTCATGTCCTCTTTGTAGTTCTCGTATTTCGATTTTCAAACCTAAATACTTTTTACTTCAATTTATTCAAGTTCGTAGGTGATTTTTTCGATAAAATACTCGAATATTTTATGATTTATTCAAACTCTCTAAAAATGTAATTGGATTTTCTAAGAGCGTATTCAAATATTTCGAAATTGTATTTGAACTTTTTAAGCCTTAATTTGAAGTTCTAATCTAGTTGAGGTTCTAATTTTTTCAAACCCATTTTCAAAAATTTGTTTGAATTATTGGAAATTTTTGAAAGTTTTTTTTTAATCTTTCTCAAATTTAGTATTTCAAAAACGAATTTGAATTTTTCAATAAAGTATTGTTTAAAAAAGCGTATTTTCCTGTTTCGAAATTGCATTTGAATTTTTCGAAATTATATTTGTGATTTTTGAACACCTTTTCAAATTTTTCTAAAACACGTGTTTTTTTTGAAAAAGTTGAAAAAGAACTTTGAAAATGTATTCAAATTCTTCCAACGTTTATTTGAACTTTTCGAAATTTGAGTTTTTAAAAAACCTATTTGAATTTTTCAAAAATGATATACTTTGAAAAAATAATTAAAAATTTTTCAAAGCTTTTTGAATTTTTCCTAAGCATATTTGAATTTTTAAAAAATTGATTTTACACTTCTAAAATATTTTTTTAAATTTTCGAAAATGTATTAGAATTCTTTGAATATTTGACATGAATGATCTTGCACGAATATTTTTATGTCAAAGGAATACCAGTAAAGGACACTATTTTAAATAGTTGGCAACAAAGCTAGGATTTTAGAAGAGAAGTTCTTTGAAAAGTTTGGTCTTTTGGTTGCTTGCTCGCTGCACTCTCTTAGATTCTCAGATTCTCAGACTGCCAGTTTCTGCGATGCTCTGTTTCCCTGTGTGTTTCCCGATTCTCTATCTGTTGCTCTCTTTGCTCAAACATCTAATTGCAGGTCTCGAGTTGAGCTTGAACCAAATATTTTACTATGAGGCCGAAATGCCGCCGCCCCCGCCGCCGGCGGCCCACGCTTCCGCACCGGAATCCCCACCACTGTCGCCACCGCCCGAGGAGGCGGAGGATCTGCTCCTCCCGGTGGCTCCAGTGGTGCAGTTGCGGCGCGGAAAGCTGCGATCGCGCAGGAAGAAGTCCACAACCTCCACGTCCTCGTCCGCCGCTTCGAAGAAGCGAAGCATTCCACCGCCGACAGTCCAGAGCAGCTCGGCGGCGACGCTGGCGCGGAACGCGGAGCTGCGGGACGACGGGAAGCTGCAGTGCCCGCAGTGCCCGAACGCGTACACGCGACTGTCGGCGCTGAAGCGGCACCTGGAGTTCGAGTGCGGGATGCTGGAGAACTTCCGGTGCCAGGTGTGCGATGCGGGATTCAAGCGCAAGGACTCGCTGAACCGGCACTGCAAGGTCAAGAAGCACATTACCAAATACATGTTTTAGACTGATTATTGCTGATACTGATACTGAAGAGCCATTAAGAACACGATTAAGATACGAAATATAGGGCCACCTTACTACCAATATCTTTGTTGTTTTCGGCGGAATACGTTCGGTGCCAGAGTCCCAATCAACCATCATATTAAGCCATGAATGAATATCTGTATATAGTGCTTGCCAGAAACTTGAAACTATCTCTGAGATACACACACGCCCCTCCACCATCCATCCCATTGCACCACCCCAGTCACACTCGACCACAAGATCTGTGATCCCCCTGCCCACCCCAGCTATGTGTCTTTACTTCCTTCCAAGATTAACCCTAACCCGCTCCCCTCACCCTGCCATGCTGCCGTGCCACTGATACTGATACTGATTTTCTACTTGCCTGTTTGAAATTTGTTTTTGTTTGAAACAAACGATGATTGAGAAGCGAAGCGAGCCACCCCGAATTAATTTATTAATTTCAAACCAAAATTAATGCTTTCCTAAACGAGAACGCGACTAATCCGGCATTTTGAGAACTCCAATAACCACTGCTTGCGTTGCCTTGACGAAGTAAACCGAAAACTAAACAAAATTAAACCCAAAACTGCCCACAAACGCATGATTGACCAACAGAACCATTAACGATCTGAGATCTGAGATCTAAGATGAGAACTAAACCTTACTGAAGCTTGCCATTCAAATTCAAATTCTGAGACACAATCAACCCAACGAAAAACAAAAACAAATTTCAGGCCTGCAGCTGCACACGATCGACGACTCCTCGTCCAGCCAGCCGACCCTGAATCCGCTCCAGAACCAGACCCATACCCAGAACCACCTGAATGGCTGCAAGCCGGACATGGCGGACGGCAGCGACGACTACCCGCAGGGACTGCAGCACTTTCAGCCACCGCACTTCGATCACTTTCACGGCATCCTGGCCTCGGCAGCGGGCGGAGTGGGAGTGGGAGGAGGCGCCGGAGTTGGTGGCCAGGAGGAGAGCTTCACATGTCCGCAGTGCTACCGCACCTACCGGCGGCACGGCACCTTGAGGCGCCACCTGAGGCAGGAGTGCGGCAAGGGAAAGAGTATGGTGTGCTCCGTGTGCGGCCATCGCACCAAGCGGGCGGACCACCTGCGCCAGCACGTGAGGAAAAAGCACCCCGAGATAGCCATGAGGTCGCTCTTCAAGCGCCAGCAGCGGGCAGCGGCGGCGGCAGGGGCAGCCCGAGGCGGGGGCGCCGCGGAGGAGGGCCCGGCGACAGAGCCCGAGATCGTGGACCTGGTGGACATGATGGACGAGGCCGGGGCTGAGGATGAGGAGCACCAGAACGCCTTCCTAGTCGAGGACGACGACGAAGAGGAGCACCACCAGCAGCAGCAGCACCTCATGGAGGCCTCCTACCGCCAGCAGCTTCGGCAGCAGGCTTTGCTGCAGCAGGCCCTGCAACAAGTGGCAGCCGCGGCGGCCGTGGTGGCCAGCGGCTCGTCCTGCTCCTCCGCGGAGCTGCTCAAGGGGGAGGGGTTGTAAGCCAAGCCAAGCCAGTCCCGTCCCATCCGCTCCCCCCTCTACCTCCGAATCGAGTAAAAGACGCGCCCGGGAACCAATCACTTACTAATCAATTAACCAAAGAGCGATTCGTAGCTGGGGGTCAGCCGAACCCTGACCCCCTGGCCTGCATTTTCTATATGTATTTTTTTCCTGTTCTGCATTTACGATATATATACGCACCCCCAAAGGGGTGTGTGGCTGTCCCGCACTGAAGCATAAGTATTTCTTTTCCAGCGCCAATCAAAAGTTGAGAACTAATCTAATAATCCGAAGCAAAAGTATATAATATATTTTGTACAAAAGAGAGAGAGAAGGGAAGAGAACCAGGAGGAATGCTAACTAAAATAAAGCCACGTTTTTACAAACCAAACCCACAAAATGCGTTTTTCAATTCTCGATGCATGACGACCAGACCCACCGCTGGCAGCAAACTTTTCACATTAATTTACGATATCTTAGTTGTACGTTTTTGGTAAATAACCTTAATTTATGCGAAGCATTTGGGTCGATGGCGGTGACCCAGTTGACTTTTGTGTTTACCTCTAAGTTAGCCCTAAGTTGAATAACTCAGGCGAGATGTTTATATCCATGTAATGGCGGCGTCGGTTAACCTAATCCACACTTATACTGCATATACCTACCAGATACTATTTATATTTTAAGGCCAACAGTACACTGTAAAAAAAATACCAGAAAACCAGACAGAAAGATACCAAACAGTCACACCCTCATCCATCTATCTCTGAACTTGAACTCTCCTACTCTGAAATCGCTCAGTCTCAGCAAATCTTAGACAAACCCAATCACAATTCTTACAGATTTAAGGACGCTTTACTGTAATTATGCCACGGCAGTTATAGCGGCGGCCAGTGCGGCCAGCAAGAAGCCACCGGTGGAGAGTGGCGGCCACCAGCCCAACCACCACCACCACCACAGCAGCAGCAACAACTGCCAGTTGACGGACGCCTCGGAGCCCGAGGTCACGATACGCAGAATGTACAAGTGCGGCAGTGCCGGCCAGGCGGAGGCCATCGTGAATCACCTGCAACCGACGGGGGTGGTGGCGGCCGGGAAGCAGCAACCGCACCAGCAGCTCCACTGCACCACCAGCAACTGCGGTGGCTGTCAAATGTCCGCGGCAGCAGCCTCCTTCCAGCTGGCCAGCCTCCTCAACAACAGCATCCGCTCCACGGCAGCCGGCAAGCCGCAACGAGGCGCCACCACTGCCCCAGGCAACAACAGCACGAGTGGCAGCAACAACAGCAGCAGCAACTCGACGCCCAAGAAGCCCAGCGTGCAGTTCCACTGCGAGTTCTGCAACTTCAGCTGCTCCTGGCGGTACGACCTGAAGCTGCACCTGCGGCAGAAGCACGGCATCCACCAGCTGAAGAAGCTCTAGGAGGACTAGGAGGAGGGCTCGGGGGAATCCAATTCCCGCGACCGCAACCACTGGCTGTTATCCGCATCCGTTTTCGTAGTTAAGCACCACCGTTGCTCTATTGTTCTGTGTGTCAGTCTGCTAAGTCACTATCCGAAGTTAAATATATGTGTACGAATATTTATTGAAAAGAAAGCATACCTTTTTTTTTTAGGAATCCCAACTAATGATTTCTTTTAGGAAACTCACATGAAACTCCAAACAATTTGTACTAAAAATGATTTATTTTAGGAGTTTTAAGTTTTATTTTATTTAACCTTTTATTGTTTTCAAGTATTTACGATTTGTTGTTCATTAGTTTCCTTAAAATGTAATTTTTGTTAGCGAAAGTATTTAAAGTGTATTTGTTTATTGTAGCCTCCTTATTGTAGCCTTTGTTATTTATGAGAATTAATTAATTTGATGTAAACCTTGTTTAGAACTTGAAATTGTATAATTTGTTTTAGTTTTCCTTCAACTTCTCAAAAGAAAAACAAGAAAGATTAATATTGAAAGTTAAGTTTAAGTTACATAAGTTTATAACCAGCATTGGAGAGCCTTCAATGGGTTTACGTATTTTAGGTTTAAGCCTAATTCTGGACCTTGTGTTTATGATTTTTCACACAGTTCTTTTTATTTTCTTTTCATTTTCATTTCATACAAACCACAAACAAACCAAAACATCAAAATCAAAAATCGAAATTCGAAAAATCTCCCCTCAAACCATTTTGATCAATCAATCAATCAATCAATCAATCAATCAATCAATCGATCAATCACACACACCACACCACACCATACACCACACCACCCACTAACCATCACCACGGGGACTCGAATTAATCAAAAATAGACATGAGGTACGACTTCAATCACAGCGTCTTTGGTAGCTGCGACGACGCGGACATGGACCGGAAGGAGGACTACAAGGAGCGCTTCCACTGCGCCGTTTGCAACAAGAGCTACCTCCGGAAGCGCCACCTGCAGCGCCACATGCGCGACGAGTGCATCGGCATTCCGCCGCGCTTCAACTGCGAGTTCTGCAGCTCCCGCTTCCGGCGCAAGTACCACATGGTGCGCCACCTGGTCTCCAAGCACGGAATACCCCCGGCCATTGCCCAGATGACCACCGGCAGTGGCTCCCGCACCTCCAGCGGCAGCAGCTCGCTGGACATGAAGGGCGGCGGTCTCGGGGGTCTTCAGTCCTTGGGCGGCGGAGGCGGTGGCGGCTCCAGCGGCGGCGACTGCGGCGCCAGTGTGGGCAGCTCCCACAACGGCTGTGAGAGCCCCATCCCGGAGAACTTGTCGCTGCGCAAGGAGAACTACGAGAACGAGCCGAGATCGCGCTGCAACTCGCCACTGCCGCCGCACATCATGCCCATCCCCACCTACGGGCTAACAGGTGCCATTACGGCCATCTCGGCAGCAGCAGCGGTGGTGGAGGAGCAGGCAGCCGCAGCGGCGGCAGCTGCGGCCGCGGGGGGCGAGACCAAGTCCACGGGACACGGACACGACGAGGAGGAGACGGCCGCCGAGGCTGCCGGAGAGCTGAGCATCAAGCCCGAGCCGGTGACGCCCGGCAAGGTGCAGCACCTGCTGAACGAGGAGTGGAACATGAAGCTGGGCCTGCAGATCATATCGAATTCATTGCTCAAGGAGCGCCTGATGAACACGATGCCCTTCGCCTACAACAATAACTAAGGAGAGCCATCCTCCTATATACTATACTTAATTATTTATTGCAACTTGAATCTCTTATTTATTTTAATTTGTCGCCACAGAGCTGGTGTTTTATTTATCCATGTATATGCGTAATTGTATCTATACGTATCCATACGAACCGTATGAATCTCAACGTAGACATTCCACACTCGAAGAAAAATCACCTTATTTTGTGTACTACTTTTGTGAGTCTCCCCAGATGGACAAAATGTGTCTTAAAGAATATTTGTCAATATTATCACAATGTTGAACCGACTCTTTCCTACGAAGCCCCCAAGAAACCGGGAGGAATATCATTGCGAACCGTCACGAATTTGTATTTGTATAAGAATTTTATTTGCATGACCAGGCCGGCCATCTATTATTTGGTCTGATAATGTCCCGCACTACGACCTATTTAAGTCATTGTTAGCCATATAAGTTGATACCAAAAACGAGAGAAAACTAATATGTTTCACGAGGAATCAAATCATCTTACTACCAGCTGAGTAATTTCCATTTGATTTAAAAAAAACCAAGACGATAATTAAGAAAGAAATACTCATCGGCAAGCCTAGTCCCCGCTCGAGCACGAGTGGGAGGAAGTGAAGGTAGATCTTAGAACTGTAATGCACTTATTCCAAATGACATGCCACCAAATTGTACGACTAGTTAAGTTATTTTTCTAGAAATTACGTTCTCTAGCATGTAACACCTAATATTAAAGCCTAATTTATCCAAAGTCCAAACCAAGCAAAAACGACAAAAATTATATTGAAATAAATGACAAAAAAAAATACATATACAAAAAAAATACAAATTAAAAAAAGGAAATATATCATATTTATATATTCAATTGCAGCCAAATCGAAAGTTTTATTTTATTTCGCTTTTTGTCACATCATCCGTTATCCTCCGCCATTATCACTCTTTTTCATTTCGCCTTTGTTTCTGTTCGTTGTCCATTATCCTCCTCTTCAGTTTGGATTTTTCTTTTTCTCCCCCTCACCCCCTCACTCTATTCTCTGTGGAAATTGTGCGAACTTTTCACTAACCTATTTTATTACTAAATTTCTTTTAGATCAATCTCAACAATCAAAAGTTTGTGTTACCGTTACTCCCACTACTCCATCTACTAGTACCTACTATCACACACTATCCACCACTCTGTGAAGGCCTCCTGGAAGACTGTCTCTCTCTCTCTGGACGCAGCGATCTGCCTAACAAGAAAAGTCTGTCGCTTACCGTATTTTACATACTTCTTTTATATACTTTATACATATATATATCTATACTATACTATACTATGATATATATCCTTGTTCTGTGTAAACTCTCGCCTCGAATTGTTTTTGTCTCTCTGGGTTTTCTGAATGCGATCGAGTGCGTGAAGGACTTTAAGCCAAAGCTCCTCCACGCACTGGATCGTCCTTAAAGAAAAGCATGTTCTCTACAAAATTCATGTCCTTTTCTAGCTTCTTTGCTTGGGTTATCCTTGTGTCTGCTTATTGTGGCGCGAGTGTACGAATGCGAGTGTGTGCGTGTGAGCGACGAGCGTGTGTGTGCGAATGTCCTTTGTGCTTTTGTGTCTCGTTCGCAGAGCTTTTTCTTAAACTCTTAATATTTAATATTTTAGCTCTATTCCTCTATTTGATAATGTACTTGTGCCTAAATAAATTTTTTAACACTCGATGTTTTTATTCTTACACAGACTATGCATAGCTTTAAGAAGGTCGTTCGACCTTGGGCTCTTATCACAATCTACTCTTAACTGGGATGACATTTTTTTCTAATTCTAAGAATTCTAAATGTTTTACAAATATAGTACTCTTTTTATTTTACCCGTCAATTTAATTTTTTTTTTCTTTTGGAATGCTTTAAAGTTATATATTTAAAAATATGTATATTTTTATTAATTATGTTTTTATTACATTTTTTGTAGCTTTGCAAATTTGACTTGTTCAAAGATATACAAAAATAAAATACAAGAAGATATATACAGTCAGTCTCATACACGATCAGGAAGCGAAGAAATCATTGTAAAATCTCATTCCTACTCACTTTCACCCACTCACTCACCACCCATCCGCCTGTGTGTCTTCCTCTCTTTCTTCTCTCTCTCTATCTATCTCTGTCTATCCCCGCCCTCCACCCCCCTGTGCACACACATTCTACATTTGCAGATTTCGTACTAACCTGGTATCAGCACGCGTGCGATCAGTGCGGCAAGTCGTACAAGACCCGCAAGAGTCTGAGCCGCCACCGGAGGTTCGAGTGCCGCTTCACCACCGAACGCCCCATCTTCCAGTGCCCCAGCTGCAATTACGCGGCCAAGCGGAGCGACAACCTCACCAAGCACATCAAGACCCACTTTGCCAAAATGAAAAAGGACTTCCTGCCGCTGGCCTTCCAGATGCAGACCTCCAGCCTGCCCACCAAATGGGAGGCCACCGCATAACTCCTCCGCCAGAGGCACAGCCACAGCCACCGCCATTAAATCCAGTCCAGTCCAGTCTTTTGTTGGAATTTAGTTTTTAGCCATTTTTGCACGTATTATGTATTACATTCCGTTCGCGAAGCCAACCGGCCAGCCAGGACAGACTGCAATGATCTACTGAGTCCGAGTAGAGTCTCGGAGTAGAGCCAGAGAGGCGGGGGACTGGGTCTCCATCTCCCGTTTCCCATCTCCCGTCCAGCTTTCACTTTGTATTATTTTGGATGTGATTTGCATAAATTTGATTAATTCATGTAAATGGTATGCCAGCGCGGGCTGGCCTGCTTAGGAATTCCAGTCATTGCAGTCGGGTCTCATTTGGTATTTCAGATTCGTATTTTAGACTTAAGTTAAGCGCAGAAATTTTCCCCAATTATAACTTATGCTTCAGTGCTAGTCATTTCCTAAGTTAATTTAAGTTTTAAATTAGTAGATTATAAGCCAAAGCAAATTGAAAGTCCAAAAACGAAACTAAGTCAGGGAGGGTTAAACTACTGAGAGTAGGTTTACGAGGGTCGTCGACCCGACACACACTTTGCATTCCTAAGAAACAAAAACCAAAAATCATAATCTCTTTCGATTTAATCTAGTTATTAGTGAACCCAGGCAATGCCGAAAACAGCGAAATTTCAAAAAACAAAAAAAGCCAACTAACTCCAACACCTTTGTGGTTTAATCTAAGTTCCTTTGCTAGCTAGGATTACGACTAACCGAGTAGACAAGCAACCAACAGTACAAGTTAAACAACACTTACAAAGCAGTCGCCAACAAATAGTTCAAATATTAATTCCTCAGACAGATTAAAGATATATTTACACTAAAAAGTAAAGATTAAAAAAAATCAGCCAAAACTCAGCAGTTACAAGGAAACACGTATTTTGTGAATGAACGGATAACGATATATAAGCTAGTATTGTAAGGCATTTTATCTTCTAAATATATATTATATATAATCGCAAGAAAACAACTATTTTTGTACGCCAGAGCCAGAGCCACTACTAAGTATTTTTTATACGCCATTATACATAAAACATAAAATTCAAAATATTTTTGTAACTCGAATAAAATTGTATTGAACCAGCAAGTGTATTTTGTATATTCTCGATTTTTCGACCTAAACCGGCCATCTCCACTGTTCTCTGCTGTCCAGAATTACTAAACATGTTTCATTGCAGACCCATATCAAGCCTCATCATCATACGCATCATCTTCAGTCAGTCAATCAGTCAATCAGTCAGTCAGTCAGTCAATCATCCCACAGCGCTCATTAATTCAAAAATCTATAAAAAGACAAACCAACCAATCAAAGCCAATTCTGCAACTGCTGCTAGCTCTGCTCACGCTTCACCATGCCACGCCCACACAAAACTTAAGTCAAGCAAACAAATAAAAAAAAAAAAAAACCCCGCAACACACACTAACTGTAAATATCACAATTTTTTATTACTATTTTTATAATTTTTTTTACTCAAAATACTCAAAAAAGATTAATGTTTTCCACTTGAAATCTCTGAAAACTTGTTACTTTTTCGAAAATCAAATCAAAATAATGGTCATAGCTATAGTAAGCCCTTGCTCCTGAACAATACGTTACTCATGGATGTCTCTGTTTTCTTCTCCTTCTATATATGAATGTGATCCACTACTAACTTGCAGCTCCAAGCAGCTACGCCTCCAACTCGAGCCAGACACCGCCGCCGACCGGAAGCTCCGCCAACTCCTCGGCCCACTCCCTCATCCGGGACTACTGGTACGAGCTGAAGTTCTCCGACTTGTTCAAGTTCATCAATCCGGATGGACGCTACCAGTGCCCGAGATTCAATTGCCTGAAGAGCTACAAAGATGCCAGCTCGTTGCAACGACATATCAGGTGAGTGTCCGCCCCCTCCGATTATTCAGTTTCTTCTAATCTGAGAGGTTGATTTTTTTGCGTCTGTCTGATGACTGATGACTGATACTATAACTCTCTTACTCACAACTCTTAGATATGAATGTGGTGGACAGAAAAAATTTCGCTGTCTGATGTGCGGCAAAGCATTTTCACAAAGCTCCCACCTAAAGCGACACCTTGAGTCCGGTGTCTGTGTCAAATATTACTTATGAGATAATGTTTTCTTTAAAATCAAATAGAATAAGCGTTATCCCCATAGGCAGCCGATGATCAACTGATTGGTCGTTGAGTTATGAACCAGAAACATGAACACGATTATATACACCACACCAACACACACACAACAACAAAATGATGAACAAAATGATATATAGAACAATTAGTTAAAAAAAAATGAGAAAAAGTAAAAAAAAAAAAACCAAGAACAATTACAAATAACAAACAACAAAACGAATTTATTGGATGCCACATCATTTATAAAGAGGAAAAACAACCAACCAATCTATATAGAGATATATATACGATGAGAATTATTGTTGAAACTGAGCATTGAAGAAACAAACCAGAATACTTAGTTAAACTGAAAGCAAGTGAAAACGAAATATAAAACAAGCTAGAGAAACAACAACAATATATACACCACATAATATATATAGTATATATTGAATGCAGTCAGTGAACATTTTATAGGATTTTAGTAAAATGTAAAACCAGCAAAAAAAAACTAAAGAAAAAAATATAACTAATGTAAGGAGTAGAGAACCCAGAGGCAAATAACAAAACACATGTTGAACAGAAAACAAAAAACAGAAAACATACACGCAAGGAAGCTAAGAGCAAAACAATTTTAGTCAAACTAACCAAAACTACGTAATTTTAGTTAAAATATATATAAATAATATAATATAGAAACTAAACCAAGCAAAACTTAGTGAAATTAACAAATGAGAGAAAGTGCATAATAACAGAAGCAGGAGCAGATGCAGATGCAGAAGCAGAAACAGAAACAGAAATGCATATAACAAAACGTACTGTGTTTATTTGTTGCCAAATATATATCTATTATATATATTTCTAATATATAATATATAACTAAAGCGATTCTTGTTATGCCACACAACACCAAACACCACACGAGGATTATGGAAGAAGTGTATGACCTGAGGAGTGGATGAGATAATAATAATAATAACAACAATAATAGCAGATCAGAGTTGGCAGATTATCAAAAAAGTATAACTATATATGTTATGTAACTTCTAAGTTGTTACCAGGACAGGCAGGCTCGACAGTCAGTTTGTTTAGCGGAGTGGCTGGGGATTGCAGGAAGATTTGTTACATGGTTCCAAGAACAACAACAAAAAATATAGAAAAAAGAGTTTATATACATATATACAAAACATATACATATGAGGAAGAATTAAAGAACAACCACATCTACATATACATGCAGTAAAGTATATACACATAGATCTATATATAATGCTATATTAGCAAAAATGTTGTCTGTTGAAAAAAAAAAACAAAGAAAAAAAGGAAAGGATATTAGCCAAGTTGTTGGGAAGCTAGAGGAGGGCCGAAGGATGTTTGTAACTTATACTCACATACCCTATAATATAACAGTGTGTGTGTGCGTGGGCGAGTGTGTGTGTCAGTATGCCATGTGTGTGTGTGCCAATAATCGGTTAAAAAGAAGGATTTTTGTACCAGAAACAGAAAAAAAAATAGAACATTTTGTGCCATTAGAAATTCTCCACCAAACTGAATAAGGAAAATTCTGCTTAGAGGAAGCCATAGAACGAGATCGAACAATATACTCAGAAATATAGAGAAGGATATATAGGGAAACCGATATGATTTGTTGTTGCATTCGAGGAGGCGGAACCAATTCTGTTAGATTTCGTTGTTAGTTCGAAGGATTGTTTAGTGAAATTTTTTCAAACGGCAAAAGTGACAACTAAATGCTATGAGAGTGCCATTATCAAACAAATTTTTAAACATATATATATATAAATGATAAATTATTGAAATTATACGAGTACGAGTAGGAGTACGAGTACGAGAATACATATATAGATATATATATATATTAACCTAAGCTGGAGGCAACTAAAATAATTTCTAGTTAGAAAGGCAGTAACGAAAGAAGGACCGACCGAAGGATATATATTGTTTGTTGCTTGTTGATTGTTAATCTTTGGGTTGCAGATAATAAACCTACGCATATATGCATACATGTATATGACAGTACAATAAACAAATATTAAATATAGATACGGAAACCAAAACAGCAATAGAGCAAACTGTATGAACTCGAATGAACTAGACAAATTATACACAGAAAAAAAAATCAGAGAGCGGATTGAGAAACGAATAAGAATCAATTATAGCGAAATACTAACCAATACTACTGGCTGGCAAGCACCCGACCGGAATCGGTCGAAATAGTTCTTGCGATGCCACGCCCCTCCCCGCCCGCAAATAACCAATACCAAAGGCAAATTTTTAATTGATTCATTTCAATTTGTGTTTTAAATTTTGCTACCAAGTGCAATACATACTCTCCGCGGGCCTCTCAGCAATCTGTCTTGTGCGGCTATTTGCCAAAGTCAATTTTTGAAATGAATAGTCTAAAAAAGCTAAAAAAAATTATATATTTAAAAAATAATCGCACTTTTGTAACCCCAGAACAAAAAAGCAAACAAGACAAATTGTTGGGCCCTGTGAAGGAAGATAGAAATCGCTTTTAAATTAGTTGAAATTTATTCAGAGAATTATCCGATATATATACTCTTGTATAATTTATGTTTTTGTTAAACTAATTCACTAAGACCTTGTTGCGAGTAGCTAAATTATTATTATTTTTGCTGTTAAAGTTTAGGGAAAAGGAATGAAACATGAAATGTTTTCAAAACACTTTTTTGTTGAATCGTTTTTCTTTTAATTAGTTTTAACCTTTAATATTACAATTACTATATTATTACACATACAAATATATATTGTTTCACGCTAATTTAACCACAGAACTTTTTATGTTTTAACTTTTGTTATATTGTTAATTAATATTTATCACTAAGAGATGAGCAGAAAACCGTTTGCGAAAAAAACAAAAAAAAATGATTAGTGTTAACTATGTAAGTTACAAAATAATGAACAAAATATACTCCAAAGAAACCAACCAAATATATATATATATACACACATATATACAAGGACATATACATATACCGATATATATATATATACTTATATATATATGTATTTTAGACAAAAAACTGAACAAAGCAAAAACAAGAACAAGAAAAAGAACAACCAGTCAAGAAATCGAGTTTTAGTAAAGTGTATTTGGAACAAAGAAATTGCCATAAAAGTCTAAAGTCTAAACGGATTGAAGGATATATATATATATATTATATATATAATCAAACCAAAACAATAATTACCAAGAACAACCAAGAACATAGAGCAGGAGCAGCCGCGAGGAATGTTTAATTGTAACGAAAGTTGTTTATTTTTTGTAGTGTAATATTTAACAAGAAAACAATGAAAGCGAGTAAAAATTGATAAATGATATATACATATATTTATTGTTAACGAAACCACGGAAAAGGCGAAATTATGAAACAAATTTATACAACAAAGATTAATGAATGAAAACTAAAATTAAAGTAATGCAAGAAAACTTTCATTGAAGAAGAAGCTGATATTGTTAGTACCTTAAAAACACATGAAAATAATAAATGATAAAAACCAATTAATAATTATTAATAACTGTAATAACAAGCGGTAGGTTTAAAAAAAATGAACAATGACAGAGAAATTATGTAACCCAACCAAGACCATTTGGAATTATGTTTTAATTTTTCGAGGAACCATTTAACCCAGAAATTGTTATTTTTGCGAAAGAAAACTGATCAAATGGCATTATATATGAAATCGTTTATATACACATTGTTTGAAGAAAGTGGTAACAGAAAAAAACAGCAAACAACAAGAATAATAAAGATTGATATTGAAATGTTGAAACCCCAAAAAAAAGAAAAAAATCCTCTTGAACTTGATTTACTGGAAGGGGGCAGTGGGCGATCAGATTAATAAGATTTTCCTCTTACAGGTCCCTGGACGATCCCTAGAGTCAGGTCAATGGCTACCACCCATTGCTACCGTTACGCCATAGTAGACGGTACTACCTGCAACTGTGGGCCAAGTTTTCGCCTCAAAATTTATACCTCTGTTATTATAAACTTTGTAAAAAAAAACAGTGCCAGTGTTTGTGTTAATCGGTAAGATTTGTGTATCTACGGTTTAGTCTGTGTCCTTCTCTTTTAGCCACCGATGTGTAACTTTCCGCTACAATAATCTATCAACTATCTATCGCTCTTCAATCGAACTGGTAGTCGGTTATACTTAAAATCATACATCATCCATCACCTCCCGATCACCCTTATTACTGATTTTGTTAACCTTTTGTTTCGTTTCCCAATCGCCTTTAAGTGACAAATTCTCTAACCTATTCTGTTTCTTTTTCGCCACTCTTTTAGAGAACTGGACGCTGTCCGTGAAGTCGGTGACCTCGCTCAACAACGTGGTGACCCCGAACAGCTCGCACATCTGCCCGCGATGCGAGAAGGCCTACACCTACAAGAAGAACCTGTCGCGGCATCTGCGATATGAGTGCGGTCGCCTGCCCACCGAGAAGTGCCAGCACTGCCCCTACGTGGCGCGCTACAAGCACAGCCTGAACATGCACACCAAGACCCAGCATCCGGAGCACTTCCACGAAGCCCCCAGCCAGGGACCGGCCGTGGTGGAGGGCAGGCAGGGGAGCCAGGGCGTGGGCTTCAACCGGGTTCTGTTCGACTCGTCCTCGGGGGGCAAAGACACTTGATCTAATTAGCTTACTTTCCACACTGATCTCTGCGGGCAGGTAAGTCGCAAGCCGGAAGAGAATAGCGAGTCAGACCGAAACCTTACCGAGCCTTAATAAAAATGCCTTTTTGTAACCAAAATTGAAACGTGTCATTATTGAATTCTATCCTAGTTGTAAGTTAGTTAAGCTGCGATTAGGGGCACGGTTTATATTTATCTAAATCCTATGTATACTTTTTTGGCTGTGGTGTTTTGTTTTGTCCTTGGTTCTCATCTACTGTGCTGTACAGCCACCACAACAACACACAACCCACAACCCACCCACACTCACCCATTAAGATTATCCCAAAAATACGCATTAAGAGCCTAATCTAAGAACTAAACAAAAGCGGAAGTTGTTTGCTTGTTTTTGACGAAATGAAAGAAGAAGAAGAAGTATTGAAGAAGAAGAAGAGTTGAAAGGATACATCACGTTTAGAGAGCTGAGCTTATCCTTGCAGTAAATTTCTCCGGTAATTTACTCGCTCCCCGCCGAACCTTTACTAACTCCCGATCTCATTCACTTCCGCAGCCTCCAAGCAGGACAAGGGCGAGCAGACCGAGGGCACTCCGGACGAGTTCGAGCTGGACGACTGCCTCCTGGAGAGCAACGACATCGTCATCACCCAGAACAAGGACGGCTTCGTCCTGCACGTCAAGAAGCTGGGCAATATCACGGCCGCCAAGCTCAGCGCCGACGAGGATCAGCCTGGTGTGAGTGGCCAGACCACTGCGGCAGTCACCGTCACCGGTCCGGCCGGTCAGCCCACCCCCACCATCACCGAACTCCTTAACGCCGCCGCCTCCCACTCGGAGCCCAAGGCCACCCTGACGCCCCTCACCAGCAGTACGCCCATCAAGTTGCCCTCTTCGGAATGCGGTGAGTTTCTAAAATATATGAATATTCTTACATTTTAAGTTTAAAAATTGTGGGTTTACTTGTGGGATATATTTTTTTGTGGAAAACAAATACTCAAAAGTAGGAATAGGCAGTCAGCAATATATTAAGTTTTAAGCTAATTATTGATAGGGAAGCTATAGAAAATAAATTATGAAAAATATATACAGCATGAAATGTGGTTAAATATTTATTTAGAGATAAAAAAGTGACTAAAACTACACTAGCAGAAACTAAATGAGAGAATCAAATACTATTCTAAGTAACTCATAAAAAATGTATAAAAAATTCTTAGTAATTCATAGTAACTGGGAGTCTAAGAATCTATGAAGTCTATAAATACAAATATATGACGTCTATGATAAAATAGAATGATTTGAAACTCTGGAATCTCAACTTAATACTCGGTTTTGAGTGAATGATATCTGTAGGAATTTAATTATATTTATAAAGTAACGATTTATCAAAAAAATGAATAATGGTTAAAAATTAACGAGAAAAATAACCGCAAAGCTAAATATTTGCATAGCATGTATGTATTATGATTCAACAAAATCTTGAAAAATACTTCGTAAAAAAAATAATTAATATTTTTCTTAAAGTTAGATTCAGTGCTAAACTATTAAAAGCTGGAGGGAATTTTTGCTAAAAACAAAATATATATACAATCATTTGTGATTAAATTTATCAGAAAATATCAATTGGGAATATTTTTCATTGTTTGAGATTTCAGATTTTATTTTTTAATGAAATTTAGAAGTACATTGCATTTGTTTTTTAAGAAAAGGTATGCAGTTTCCTTTTTAATTTTAAATAAATTAATTTTAAATAAATAAAGACTCTTTAAGGTCTTTAAGGCCACCAAAAATACCACTCCACTAATAAATCTTTGCATTTCTTCTCTTCTTATTCCAGAGCTCATAAACATCAAAAAGATTATCCCGGCCACCACCACAATTGCCACGCACCCGACCATCATCCACCCACACCACATCATCCAGCATGTGCCGCAAGAAACACACCACCAGGAGCACCAGCAGCAGCACCAGACCATCCACATCGAGGAGGTGCCCCATACGTCCCACCAGCAGCAGCACCACCACCACCAGCCGCAGCACCACCAGTTGCAGACCGCACAACCGACGCACACTCAAGTACAAAGCATCATTACCGCCCATCCCGGCCAGACGATCAATCTGGTGGGTCTGCGGAATGTGCAGCTCACTGAGCAGAAGCCGATGACCTCGCGGATCCGGTATTCCCGCGGCAAGATCATCGGCCCGACGGTGCAGAACCTGCAGATCGTGGAGACGCACGAGCCGCTCCAGCACCAGCACCACGAGCTGGCCGACGGCACCAAGTACGAGATTAGCGAGATCGATCTGAACAACCCGAACAACTCGGCGGCGATCATCAGCGACCTGGTGAAGTATGCCGAGATCGATGACATCGAACTGCCCGACGGCACCAAGATCGGCATCGGATTCGCTCCCTCAGAGATCACGGAGCACATGCAGACCACCGGCGGCGAGACGCACATCACAACCATCGAGCACGAGCCGCAGGAGCTGCAAGTGGTGCCGCAGTCACAGCACACGATCCACGCCACCCAGCTGCAGACGCACCACATCCAGACGGTGGTGCAGACCACCAACGATCAGCAGCAGCACCATCATCAGAGCATCGAGCTGCAGGAGGACGACGGGGTGGAGACCATTATGCCCGAGGAGCTGGCCGTGCACGACTCTAGCAAGAGCTACACCATCCTGACGACGCGGCCGATGAAGGAGGAGTCTGATGCCGGCGGCGACCACTCCGGCATGACCTACGAACTCTCGTTGAGCGACTCCTCGCTGGGGCCCTGCGACGACCCGGAGTCGCGGTACGTGTGCCGGCACTGCGGCAAGAAGTACCGCTGGAAGTCGACCCTGCGCCGCCACGAGAACGTCGAGTGCGGCGGCAAGGAGCCGTGCCACCCGTGCCCCTACTGCACCTACAAGGCCAAGCAGCGGGGCAACCTCGGGGTGCACGTTCGCAAGCACCATCCGGAGAAGCCGCAGCTGGAGAGCAAGCGCGGACGCAAGATCTAAGGACAGAGCAGAAATTGTAGGAAACACGAGATCAGAAGTGGGCAGGCGTGAGTACACAGACGTTTTTGGACCAGTTCCCCATCAGATGAGCACTTGAGGGTAGTCGAATGGCTCTATCCTTTCGAGAGACCCTACTCTTAATTTGCATTCTCGTTTAAGCTATAACTTCTTATTTGTTGATTATTTTTATTAAGTTTTAAGTTGACTTTATTACCTTGTTTCCACGAAGCTCGCCCCTTCAAGCAGCAAATTATCTTGATTAGGCTTAGTGTACATGTCTTCACACCTAATATAATTGAAAGTGTATATTGTTTTCGGTTCAGAGTAATTTCCAAAATTACCCAACAAAGTTTCATCGAGAACAGACGGAAAATGATCAATGTGCAAGTATTTTCTTGGAAATAACTAAAAGAATACATACAACCTCTAAAGCAAAATAAGAAAAACTAATTTTAATTAGAACTTATTATCTGTACATGTGTGCGTGCTCTCAAAAAACAAAACGAAAAAACCCAAAAAAAAATATTAAAAACATAAATCTAGACTTCAACTAGCAAAATCTTAATTGAGAATTAATGGAGACGAATGCACATAAACTTTACCTTACAAATATCACAAATATGTTCGGCGCAGTAACCAGTTAAGTCGAAAGTAATCCATAAAAAATAATTGTAATAAAATGAAGAAGAATTGTAAACTTTATTGGAGGCTTACAAAACAATCTTTGTAGACGTGTCTTTTCAAATAGTTTTTTTTTACAAAACGTGCGAAAAAATTGAAGAGAGGAAGTTGATTGTAAATTACGAAAACAAGAAGAAAGTTTAATTCTAACCCACTTAGTAAAATTGTACATCTTTGGATAAATCGTGAACTTGAAGCATATTTTCGCATATAAACTTTAATAAAAAATAAACATAAAAAAAGGACAAAAACCATTTATAAATATGTATTAGATGAACTATATATATATATATCTTTTGCAGTTTTGTGTGTAAATCATTCACTTGATTGAAATTAAACATTTATTATGTATACTTAAACATAGAAATTATATTTTGAACAATAATTGTAAAAACAAGATGTCAAAATAAAATAAAAACGTAAAAATTTATTATGTTATTTTTCTGTTATGAGGTAGACTAAGTTGCTTCGAAGAATTCCCACTAATATATTTCTCTTTCCAGGTGACTGATGTGGCTTCGAACCGCGACTGACTCCCGAAGAGACCCCCCGATCATACCTATTCCGAGCCCACCTAATGTATTTCTCTTTTCTTTTAGATCTGCCCGGAACACCAGTCTGAAGAGAGATCCGAAGAAGAGGCCCTGAGAATCCTCGGACAGCTGCTCCATCGCTAACCTTAAGTAGAACAAGTCAGAACACAATTGTAAAAGGAAACAATTGACATTCCTATGCATATATATATTTTATTATAACTAAGAGCCCAAAATCTAAACGTTCGTTTCTGTATGCCACTAAAAAGTAACCAGAACCCGAACCTGAACCTGATTATCCACCAAACTCCCAGCCGTGTCTATCGATGTGTTTCAAGAAAAACAAAAAACAAAAAACAATATTATATTCCACAAAGAAAGAAACAAAATGAACCCCCACCACCCAGCAGCACTCCAGCTACAGTTCAATTAATTTAGTTATCCTCTTTTTAGTTTTTGGAATTTATTCTTTAAATAAATATGTTTACACCCTGCACTAATTGGCCTTAATTTTGCTCAAAGAGACGGCGACGCAGAGAGTTTTCTTTTGCCTTACTGTATATATGTTTATTATTTGTATTTTAATTTGGAAACATGCCGCCACAATGCCACTAATGCTTTCTAAACACACATTTGGTACACCCTCTCATTGCTTTGACTAATTTTGTAAAATTTCGCCTTAAGTGTGAGCATCTCATCCACCTCCAGACTCCACAATCCATCCAGAACTCTCACATCCATCAGACTCCAAAGAATCCCCAGCTCCAAACTCTCATTATTTTGTGTGTGTGACCTAACAGCACTTCAGTCCTAAGTGTTAAATTTATTCTTACAACCTTACTTTTTAATTAGCCGTTTTTTAGTTCGAAATATAAATAGCGAGTTTGTTCTTTTGCAGTTCTCCTGTGTCCAGTCAAAAGTAATTCTATTCATTTTTCGTTCTTCTTTTCTTTTGTTTTTCTTTTCTTGTTTTATTTTCATATGTTGTGCGCTGCTACGACACATCATCCAAAACAAAAACAAACCAACAAACCCCCAAAAAACACCCAAACAAATCGAATATTAATCAAACACCAATTAAATCGAAAACAAATCAAACAAAATCGAACAAAATGTAACACGTAGATCTGAGTATTACGCGAATCGCCGGACTCACCTGGAACGAGTGGAACGCCCGCCTGGCCATGCCTCTGGTGACCCTCCGGGAGGGAGTGGCGCCCCTGGTCTTCCCCACCGACCTCTCGGTGGACAAGCAGCAAGCGGCGATAGCAGCAGTCAAGGATGCAGCAGCCGGTGGCAGGAAAACACCCATCGACGGCATCGGGGGCGTGAAAACGGAACCCCGGGCTGCCTCCACGCCGCTCCATGTACGGAACCACAGCAGTGGCAGTGCCAGCAACAGCAACGGGGGATCCAACGGACCCAGTTCCGGTTCTGGAGGTACTGGCAGTAAATCCTCAAAGACAAACAGTGGCGGGAAGCTGAAGCACCTGACCGAGGAGGAGGCCACCGCCCTGATGATGAAAGCTGTTGCCGAGAAAGCCGCCGCTGGATCGGAACTGAGCTACCCGGACGACCCGGTGGGCTCCGGCGGAAATGGCAACAGCAGCGACTATCCCGCCACGCTGAGCGGCGCCGTGACCTTCGCGGATGTTGGCGGCGCAGCTGGTCTCTGCCACATCAACATCCTGAACAGCATCAGCGCCATGAACAACCTGATCAGTGGCAGCAACAGTGGCGGTGGCAACGGGGGCTCCTCCTCGGGCCAGTCCCCGTCCCAGAGTCAGAACAGTAGCTTGAACAACGCCCTCGGAGGTGTCGGAGGAGGCGACAATGGTGCTGGACACCCGTGTCCTGTCTGCGGACGAGTCTACAAGCTGAAGTCCTCGCTGCGCAACCACCAGAAGTGGGAGTGTGGAAAGGAGCCGCAGTTCCAGTGCCCCTTCTGTGTCTACCGGGCCAAGCAAAAGATGCACATCGGCCGCCACATGGAGCGCATGCATAAGGAGAAGTTCAAGCTGGAGCAGGAGGACGTCAAGGTGTTTGCGGGCCAAGGAGCCCTGGACGGTGATGCAGGTTCCGGCCTGGCAGGTGTGTCGCTGACCTCGTCGGCGGCGGCCTCTGTGGCAGCGGCAGCGGCGGCAGCCGCCCTGGCCAGCGGAGTGGCAGCTGAGCTGCATCCCCACTTCTCATGAAAGAACTATGATATGAACGGATATGGTGATCCGCGGACGGAGACCCAAAAGTTGTATAAAAATGAAACGTTGACGTTGAAAAGTTATTATTAATGTTCAGGAGGTGACGCAACTAAAGTTAAAAACTAAATCAGGGATTGATTATTAAAACAAAAGGAAATGACACAAAAAACTAAAAAAAAACATTAAGATAATCACACACCAAGCTCTCGGGAAAACGGAATCAGTGTGCCAAATTAAGTTTAAAACAAACATCTAAAAAACTACAAAAAAAAGGATAAAAAACATTAAAAAATATATATGAAGTAGTGTTTTAAGATGCCTGGATGTTTCGAAACAAAAAGAAGAAAACAAAAACGAAAACAATTTGTTGCAAAGCACGAAATTTAACGCCATTTCACATAAAATAATATTTTTTGTTATTGTTATTAATTGTTTATACGAGACCGATTCTTTAATTTTTTGAAACAAACAGCAAAGTGATCAGTAAAATGATTTTACGCAAAAACACCATTTTAGATATTGCAACATTCCACAAAATGCAAACAAAATGAAAGACAACCTGTACAATGTTTAATGATTTATAGTTTATTTAGTAGCCTAGTTTTAATTTTGAATGAATATATATATAGTATGAAATATATATATATAATGATATAACAAAGAATCAGTAACAGTAGCAAACTCAGTGGATATGTAAGATGCAACAGTTGAAAACACAAACACACTCAGACCATATTAAGATATTATTCTATAGAACCGGAAGGGATATTTAATCGACAGATATTCAGTGCAGAGTGCCAAACAGATTCAATTTAGGTTCCCAGATAGCCAGTCAGTCAGTCAGTCAGCAAGTCAGAAAGTCAGTCAACCAGCCTCTTCAAACAACATTTTACCTCAAGTGGAAATATTTTGCTATTACTATGATGTCTTAGGCTAGGAACGAACGCAACCAATCCAACAATCTTTATAGAATTTAATGTATAGGCGAGGCAGTACCTTTCGGTAGTCAACGGTAGGAGAAAGTGCCTTGAAAATGTAGAAAAACGGAAAGCAATTCGCTATCATTTTTATTTTTTAAAACAAAACATGATTAAAAATATTCGTAACTGTTTACAGCCATATGAAGTAGGTTAAGACGTGAATTTAAGTCAAAAGTCAAGGTCGGAATGGGACGGAACGGACGAGGAGGTCGGATTTAAATGCTTTTCCAGACATTTAAACTCAGGTACTTAGTGAGGGCGAAACCCAAATTGCAAGATAGTTCAGTAGCTGAGCTACTACAGAAACCACAACAGAAAATTAAAAACCAACAACCAAGAAAACACCGCCACAAATACGTCACATGCACTTTATTTATTATTTTTGTAATAATTTATAAATATCGATACGAATGTGTATGTGCTTATTATATTATATTTTTTTATATTTATACGCTGCACATCTTTAAGTAGTCAAGTGTAATTTATTTTTATTTCTTTGCTTTCCACTACAACGAAATACATTCCATAGATGATTTTATTAAGCTTTAATTAAAACGACGACAAACATTCACAGCAGAAAAGTAGAAGACAGACCCCAACAGAAATGTGCGGCCAGTGTAACTGTGCAACAAAAAAAAACACTATTTCTAATCTATGTTTAGAGATATGATTAGAACTTTATCACAAAACTTAAAAATACACATCAGAGGAGGATGAGGAGGAAGGAAATCTCGAATGCTTATCTATATATATTTAATAATTCTTTAAGAAGCAAAAATTACAAAAAAATTTAAACATTGGTTCTAAAATTACGGTGTTGGGCTAAGATTAGCAAACTCTTTATAAAATGAAGAATAAACGAAACAATTCAAAAGCTCTATTTCGAAACATGATGGCAAAATTGGAAAATTTCAAATTTTCTTAAAACAATATTGTTGAACAATAGGAAACCGTAAAATTATTTACACATAGAGAATAATTTTAAATAAAACACTTAATAAGACAACAAATACTCATTAAACAAACAGAATTAGCATACCCTTATATATATAATATATATATTTAATTTTTTCTATGAATTGTTTGTAAAACTCTTTTTGTAAATTGATATATTGATATATAATATAAAACCCCCAATTTCAATGTGAAAAATATACAATTCCATGTAATAAAACGCAAAAGAAACAAAAGTTGTTTGCTCTGAAGCGTTTGAAAGTAATTTTATTTTTATATAAACCCGCTTATGTTTTATGTTCTAAAAAGAAAACACTTTATTTTTTACACACAGATTTTGTAGCGTTTTCATTTCTGCTTGTAAGTATTGATTTTTATTTTATATATTATGTTTATAAGCTCGACCTTTTGATTTCATCTTTGGACCCAATTTTTGGCCCAAAAACCAACACAAATTATTGAAAAACAAAAATCAAAAATTTTAAAAGGTGTAGGGAGTCATCCATAGGTACACATCTAGTTGATAGATTTTCTCAAATGAATACCTATACCGCTTACTAACTGAAAACCCAATTGCTTCAAATTTTTCAGATGATAATGCTCAGCTCGAGGGCGGCGAGTCCAGGATTCGAGTTCGAAACTGGCTGATGTTGGCCGACCAGTCGAGGATCGACAAGAGCTCGGAGGAACCCTCAGGTATTTCGGTTGCACTGTCTGAATATTGAGTTTTTATTATCGAGCTTTTGTTTTCGTCCATTTATAAATTGCAATTGATAGTCGATTTATTTTCCATGTTTTTGAACTTCTCTTATACTTTTGTCTCCTTACAGTCGTACATTTTGTGATGTTGCTGAGCACACACCACCAGTATCTTATTTTTATTATGCTTATTGTTGTTTCTTATAGAAATATGCCATACAATTTGACGAAGCCAACTAACTCACCATTCCAAATTTCTATTTCATGACTAACCAATCGATACGAATGCAAACTAACCTCCAGACAAACTAACTACTCAGTCCAAAAAGTCACTCATAAGCGATGCTAAAACCACTAACAAGACATCGTCGTCGATGAAGGCCGCCGCAGCAGCCGCCGTGTCCGCATCCGCCTCAGCCTCGGCAGCATCCGCATCCGCAGCAGCCTCGGCCACCATTGCCGCCAAACAGGCAGCCGCCGCCGTGGCCAGTGGCCATATCAACAACAACAACAGCAACACCAACGGCAACAAGGGCGGCGTGACCCAGACGGTGACCCAAACGGTGACCCGGATCGGCAGCATCGGACGCACAACAATCGCCTGCATCACGCCGGCGAACAACGGCAACAAGAACGCGGCCAGCAACTGCAATGTGGATGCCGCCTCGGCGGCTGCGCTGGCGGCTGCAGGGGTGGAGCTGGACAGCATCGACGACACGATGACGGAGGTGATTGTGAAGATCGAGAACCCGGACAACATGTCCCTGAACGGGGACGACGGCGAGGCGGTGTGCAACGAGGCCATCGACGACGAGAACACCTTCGACTACGACCTGAAGCTGGCCAGCCCGATGTCCTGGACCTACGACGCCGTCAAGATCGAGAACGAGGAGTTCGAGGACAGCTATCTGATGGACAACGACGATGACGACGATGATCTGCTGACCACGGCCGCGGCCAGCCAGAAGCACGCCAAGCAGTCCGGCAACAAGCAGCAGGTGGTGGGATCCGGGGCCGGATCGCTTCCGGTGAAGAAGATCGTGCTGAGCGCCCAGCAGCAGCAGCAGTTGCTGGAGCAGCAGCAGCACCTGCAACATCTGCAACTGCAACCCACCAGCCAGTCGCTGCAAATCAAGCTGCCAGCGATTCCGGCCACCATAACCACCATTTCGGCGCCCAAGCAACTTGGCGGCGGCCAGCCGGGAACCAGCGGCTCCTCCAGCATCCTGGGCAGCAAGCTGAGCCTCGGCCAAATGGACGCCCAGAACCTGAACATGCACTGGGCCCACTCGGACGACAACCGCTACCGCATCCTGGTCCAGAACAAGCGCACACGCAAGGAGTCGCTGGAGCACTCCGCCGACATGATCTACAACGCGGACATCGAGAAGCCGTGGGTGTGCCGCAACTGCAACCGCACCTACAAGTGGAAGAACAGCCTCAAGTGTCACCTGAAGAACGAGTGCGGCCTGCCGCCGCGCTACTTTTGCAGCAAGATGTGCGGCTACGCCACCAATGTCCACAGCAATCTGAAGCGCCACCTGAACACCAAGTGCCGGGACCGCGAGAAGGACGCCGAGGAGGAGAAGAAGCCGTCAACGGGCGGCCAGCTGCCCACCCTGCCAGTGGTGTCAAGCGGTGGCAGTGCCTCCGCCAACGCAGTGGTCACCACATCCAGCAGCAATAACAACAACAACAGCAGCAGCAGCACCGGAAGCAGCACCTACACCTTGGTGTTCCAGAAGGAGAGCGCCTAAGGGCGACGGCGTGCGGAGTAAGGAGAGACTTGGACTTGGACCTGTACAAAATCCAAAATGTGCTTGAATCCTGAGGCTGCAACATGTTTTTTTTTTAATCCTTCAAGTTTTAAAAATCTTCCCCAAGATGGGGAATCCATTCCCGAATATATTCGATTTCGTTGAACGAAGCCAGGAGCCCAAAAAGAAGGACGAGGATGCCAGGGAGTAGTTGGCAATACACTGAAAAAAGGCATTAAACAAATTAATGTAATGCTTTAGCAAATTCTCACAAAAAACAAAAAAAAAACCGAACAAAATCTAAAAAACAGAAACACTAAAATTAATCTTCATATAAATATGTGTACATTTTTTTCCCAGTGAAAACACAATGCTAGTCACAGCTAAAAGAAAGAAACATAAAAAAAAAAGATTTGTTTAAAGTGTGCTATTAATACACTGCAAGGACAAAACGATACTTTTGTAATAATTAAATAAACCCTAACTATATGCATGGCATGAACATAAAGCAAATGCCCCTCCAAAGATACTTAATATAATAATTATGATAATGATTTTGGTTCGCAATATAAACTATTCCTTAATTTGTTAGAAACATTATTAACGATTTATTTCTGGTCATTAAGTTATGCTTATATAATAATTATTAACTATAAATGATTATCTAGTCAAAAAGAAATCGATAATGAGATAATATTTTCAATTTTAGACAAAAATTATAATTATAATTAATAATGAAAAACCTAAAACCTAAAAAAACAAAAAATGTTCATAAAATCGAGGCAAAAATTTTCAATTTGAAATATCATCAGTGCATGTATGCTTTTGAAAATTGTTAGACTTACTGAAAAAAAAAAACAGAATCACAAACCACGATACACCGGCACTGAAAGAAAATACACACAGCGATTTGTAATGTAAACATACACAAAAAAAATACAAAAAATTATAACAAATACCTCTATGAAGTTGCAAGAGATTAGCATTATTATGATTATGATCTATGTAACTCACATAAACTGACAAACCGTAAATCGTAATTAAATTATTGCCGGCTAAATGTATTGAAAACCAAGAGGTAACCGAAAACACTGAGAAAAAACCCAAACCCAAAGAGAAAATTCGAAATACAATTAAAAGCAAATGTCAAAAACCGAATACCAAAAACCACCAGTTGTACTTATTTTCCAGATTGCCCTCGTGGGCAATTGTCATCCATTCCATTTTACAGAAGAACTCACTCGATCATCCCAACTCACATCCACCTCGACATCCGTATCCCTTACCCTTTATTTCCGCTCCCCCCTTCAGATACACTTCAAGAAACGAGTTTGATTTTGCTGAGAATCCATACTAATCAGATTTCTATTTCAGGTGGATGGATGTGATGTGATGGTGATGATGATGATGATGATGATGGAGATGATGATGGAGATGATGTACAGATGATGTATCTGATGTCCTGGCGGAAACAGAGCGTTCACGGTGTTGCCTCTCCCTCTCTTATTGTTGTTTTGCATGCTTAACTACTTCAACATATCAATTACAATTTATACGATATAGATATGCATAACTATGTATTCCTCTACCTAGACTTTATATGAACTATATATCTATGTATTTGTTAGACAAAAGTAACTATAACTATATATGAAACCGATTAGATTTGTAGTTTGTTCTGATTTTTTTTCTGATTTCCATTCTTGCGTTTCGTTTGTATTGCCGAAGGTTTATCTTTAAGTTTCCTTTCCTCCCCATATACGAATACCTGTCTCCTCCTTAGCGATTGTGAAGCCTCTACAACCTAGTCTTAATTTTAATTACAAATGAATATGAAAACGAAAACCAAAAACTTAGTTTGTATAGAATTATATTTTGAAACCAAACACATTCTTATTTCCTAATGCTATAATTTCTCGTACATTTTAATAATTGCATGCGTATTATTACAAAAAAAAAGAAAGAATACCCTTTTGGGCTTTGGAAACCAGGAAGTGATTTTCTTATGGGTATCCTTGTGCCAATAGTAACGTGTCCTGCCCCCAAACCACTTTTTTCGTACTTTAAGTGTTTTTTGTCACTAACCACTACAAGAACACATTTTTTAAATTTAAAAAAAGCAGTATATTTATATCATCTGTCACTTGTAGCTTGATCGAAAATTATTGTTTATTTTTGCTTACAAATAGCTCCCAGAAAGTGTCCTAAGTGGCATTCTATGATGTACTCATTGTGTTTTTAATTTAATAATTAATCGAAAAAGTTTACTTTTGCAGCCTACTTACACAAGCTCACAACCAAACACACACACACACACACCCCACACACACACCTGATACACACTCCAGACACACACATCAGACACACACCTCTCCAGATCAGTCCACTCCATAGCACCATCTATCACTAAGCAACATTTTTAACTCAAAGACTCGAAAGAAGTAAACAAAATATTTAAACCATAAACGTAAACGGTAAAAACTTATATATTTCATTTATTTCCAGTTAGTATTAGGAACATTATAATTTCTATAAAAAAAAGTGATAAACCAAAGAGAGAATATCTCGAAAACAAACTTTAAAAAGTGATTTAAAATAATTTATTTTTTGTTTGTTTCTCTCGCACTCTAACCCGCTCTGTACAGACTTTGGCCGCCTGTCCCCAGTCCACCGCAGCTACAACCTGCTGGGCATCAAGACGAGTCCCCACACGAGTCCCATCGGCACTCCCGCGCCGGGAGTCATCAAGTTCGAGCCGGGCACCGGCGGCCTGGAGGACCACAACGAACACGAGCTGCGGATGGACAGTGGCCGGGCCACTCCGACCTACGGCACCGGCCACCTGATGGTCCCCAAGGCCCAGCCGCGCCACGGGAACGGGGACAACGACGACGACAGCAACGACGAGGACAGCATGGAGCCCTGCGACCTGCGCATAGACCTGACCAAGGCTCTGCTGGCCGCGGCCGGCCACGACGGGGCCGTTGCCCTGGCCCTGGGTCATCATCCCCACCACCTTTCCCAAGCCCAACATCATCACCAGCAGCCGTCGCAGCACGGGACGCATCACCCCCCCAGCCGCGCCCGGCCGCATCTGATCTTTTCCGGGGCCGGAGCCGCCGCTGGCCAGGACCCCACGAGCAGTGCCGCCGCGGTGATTGCGGCTGCAGCAGCAGCAGCCGGCCTGACGGTCAATAATACAAGTGCCTCGGTAGCCGGAGCGGCTGGAGGTTCCGGCGGCGTGGCCGCAGGAGGCGCTGCAGGCGGAGCATCCACCTCAGCGGCAGCGGCGGCTGCAGCAGCAATGGCAGCGGTAGCACCCACCAGCTGGACTGGCACCGGAGGAGGAGTTGCCAGTGGTGGAGTGGGAGGAAGCACCTCCTCCGGCGGTGGCGGCGGCGGAGGAGCCTATGCCTGCGATAGATGCGGCAACACTTATGCCCGGCCCCACAGCCTCAACCGGCATGTGCGCTTCGAGTGCGGGGTGGAGCCGAAGTTCGAGTGCCCCATTTGTCACAAGAAGTCGAAGCACAAACACAATCTCGTGCTGCACATGCGCACCCACCAACATCGATGATACAACAAATGCTGCACCGACGAAGGCCATCAACAACCGAGACGACGACGGCGACGCCAGGCACTCCAGGAGCATCCGACCAATCCGAGCGAGAAGCGGGCTTGAATGAGGTTTGAGAATCGGAGTGTAGCGCCAGGTCAGAGTCCCAAGTCCTAACAAGAATCCAGAAGAAATAGCGAGACAGTTCAGTCCAGTCCAGAGCGTGGTTTTATGTAATCTTTTCCAAATGATCTTGAAACATATAGTCGTTTTTTTAACACCCACGTACAGTTATCTATATAGAAGTATCAGCCTAAAAGTAATACTAACGCGTAACTATTGTATATACAAGCGGGAAATCTAACAAATTCTAATTTAACATTTATTTAATTTTTTTTTTTTGGCTCCCTTGAAGTAAAAACTAAAAAACATTGTTTGGAAATTGGCAAAGTCAGCGTCAGAGTCAGGAGGTGGAGAAGGGGCGCGCGAGAGTTGAGGCGCCACCGCATGTTGCATGATATCTGTGGGTAAATCCTTAGGCAAACTCAATGATCTCAACGAATTTTTTCTTGATTGTGGTGAAAATGTATGGGGAATATAATGGGGAAAAGAAATGCATTTTATTGTAGCAGCAGAGCCAACAAAACAGCAACAGCAACAAAACAAAAAAAAGTAACATTCATATAATTATAGTGTAATTTCTAGTGCAGGTCACTCTCGCGCGTTCTTCAAGGACAACAAAAAAATCAAAGAAATGATATAATACAGTCAGGAGTAAGGAGTCAGGAGTGAGGTGTCAGAAGTCAGAAGTCAGCAGTCTAGAGTCAAGAGTCAGAGTTATATAATATATGTGTAAATAGAGCTTAAGTTAAGACCCCAAATCGGAATTGGCAGAGCATGTGCAATATGAAACGGGCACCACAGCAAAACAAATAGGAAGAAATCAAGCGTCGTTCTTTACCTTTTCACGTTTCTAATTTCTAATTTCGTTCGTTTTTATGTAATATGGTATAGTTAGAGATATTCACAAACTCACACCGTTTGGAAGTAAAGGTTGCTAGAAGTTTGCTTAGGAACGCACCCCCAAAGGCCACCGGAATGCATGATAAAGGATTATCCATATGTTAACCAATTATAGTTAGTAGTTACAACTCAACGATCTCTGTCTACTCTTTTTTCTAAAACAAAAACGACAAAAAGCAAAACAATTTATTAATTTATCTTGTGCTCATTCCATGAACGTTTTTTTTAAATTTAAATTATTTGTTAATTACGAACCACGATATGTGATAGCGGGAATTTTAATTTGACCAAAAAAACCAAGGAGAATCAAAATTAGCGTGGCTTTGGGTTCAGGCGCCCCTACACAAGGCAAACAGTTCGAGGACAAACCACAACAAAACAAAGGAAAACTAAATCAGTTATTAATTATTTTTAAATAACATTAATCGTAAACTAAAGTGAGTGTGTGAGGCGAAGAGGTAGGATGGTAGAGTTTCGGAGGAATTGGCAATGTTAACGGGTTGGGGGAACTCGCATCGAGTCACAGTCAGAAAAATAAATTGGTATGTGATATAAAGAATATAGTCCTCATTGTAATTAATCGTAATCCTAATTGTATATTTTTTCTTGTTAAAAATAATTTACAACACTTGTCAAAATTGAAGAAGCAACATGAAATGTTACACGAAGAAGAAGTCTAGTTATGAAACGATTATATATGGTATATATATAGGATATATATAATATTGATGAGCTTTTGTTTAACCCACATTCAGACACACGAACACACAAAACACGAATGAACGTTTTGATAATTGTTGGTATACAAAAAAAAAAGAAAAATGAAAAAAAGAGCTTAAATGTATAACAAACTTGCTTAGGTACTTCATAAAAAAAAATCAATTGTTGACAACTAAAAAAAATCATTAAAAAAAACCACATAATGGGGCGCAACATACAGTTATTTGTTGTCAGTTTTCAAGTTTGTGCCACACAAAAAATGTGATAAAAAAATATTTAAACAACAGGCAACAAATTGGCACAAATCCACACAAAATATGTACGAATAAAAATTGTTTCAATTTTGCAAAGAAAACAACAAAATTCTTATCGGTCAGTATTCGAATTAGGTGAGGAAATTTTAAATTTAAAAAATTTTAAATTTGTTGTACATTTATAGAGGAAAAAATAACTCGATTGGCTAACTGCTTTTTGATCCATACATTTTATAATAAAGTATATTTTATAATCGCTTTCTTGCGCTAGTCAGTCTGTAGAAAGTTTGCTTATCATTTTGTTAGGCCTTAAATATTAAATAACAAAGTGCACTACACGAAATTCACATAAGTGTGTATCCGTTTTTTTTATATAATCTGTAATCTGTAATCTGTAATCTAAACGCGATTTATTTAACCGTTTTTTTTTCTAAGGTTGTGGTTCTTATTTATCTATACAAATAATAATTTTAACTACCTTTCTAAGTGACTAAGTGAAACACATTTGATTTTTTGTTACAAGAGCAAAAACTATGCCTATTTTATAATTTATCAACAGCGCATGTGATGGACTCGAAATGAACCAAAAATCTAAACGAAAATTGTTTGCAAATTCAAGACACGATACCAGCAATTTCTTTGGTCCAAAAATGGCGAAACTTTCGAGTCGTATAGTTAAAATTTAAAGGAAAGCATGTGATAAATTTCAATATAATTTGATTAACAAATTTACTAACAAAAAAAAACAATTTAGCAGACACCCCCCACAAACACAAAATAAAACAGTTGAGAATTTACATATATGAGAAAAATATATATATGTATATGTAAGTTTGAATTTGTTTTTTGGCAACCCAAGCTTAAAATAAAATATAAAGAAATATTTTTCGAGAAATTGTACTAACACAGATGATAACTCTATTTCTACTAACATGTATCCTTATTAATTCTGTTAAATAAACAATATCAAAGATTTATAACACACCCCAAAAAACACACAAAATACACAAACATTAAACAAAAAAAAAAGTTGTAAACAAGGAGCTGTGAATGTAAAATTATATGTAACGAAAAATATCTAAGATATAGATACAAACAAGCATACAAACATATAAATGAATCGATGTGATTAATTGTGATTGAAATGAAATGAAGCGCAGATCAGATCAGATCGGATCGGATTGAAAAACGAGTAGATCGGAGCAGAAGTGGGTGGGCAATAGGTTGGGTTTTGGACGTGAGAAAGGCTTTCTTTTCAAACACAAGCACACACACACCACACATACACAAACACAAACAATAAAAATGAAAAAAAAATTATATACATATGTTTTTTAGGGAAATCTGATATTTATGTTTGATTATTGTTTCGTTTTTGTTTCAATATTATTTCCGTTAAAAATAGCTGCAAGAACTAATCATAATTAAAATGGGGAATTAAATACACACAGCACACACGCCTACACAATATAAACAAAAGTAAATCCTAGCCCTAAGTTAACACAAAATAAAAAAAATAAATAAAAATAAAAAACATAAAAGAAAGTGAGATATGAATGTTGATTGCTGTTAACGCACGCTTCACGAATAGCTAATTAAAATGTTTAAAAAATGAATGCAAGCGCCGAAAAATAATTATAGAAACCGATTCGAGTTGAAATGTTTGTACCATAGGTTGCGATACAACAAAAAAAATGTTTAAAAATTGAAAACCATTTATATTTATATAAAATTATATATGAATCACATTGCTTTTTGCACTGCAATCTAGATTAACAAATTGAACACAGACATCCATGTTGATGGGTAAACAAACATCTAACAAACAAACGACATTCAAAATGCCAGTTAGACTATGAAAAGTGTGCTTAAACCGATTTCAAGTGAAACGACGAAATGTTAGAACGAATTCAGAGTAAATCTAATTATGTAATTTGTGTATAAAGCCGAGAAAACGCCTTAAACAACAATTTGTAAAACTATTTTAAATGTTAAAAGATTAAAACGATTTAATTGTTATAAGTAAACAGGCAAAACAAAAACCAACAAATAAAAACTAAAATTAAATATATATTAAAAATATATATACAGAAAAAAAAAGTCAAAGGATTTAAATGCTGTTTTGAAATATTCTCCCCAAACCTCATCCTCATCATCTCTCTCTTTGCAGGACTCCCCGAGCTCCCAGTAGTATTTATTTCGATTTGCTTTAAAAACCTCAAACTAATATAGATTTTTCTCTTTTTCTAGGTGGAATGGAAATGGAAGATTCTACTGGGAAGACGGAAGTGGGAAGAATCCTTGAGCGGAGAGAGACCTCGTCATCGATCGATGTTTTTGTACCAAAAGTGATTTGAGCTTAGTTTTAAATGCGAAACAAGAAACAAAATATATATAAATGATAAACATACGTAATTTAATTTGCTGTATTGTTGTAGTTTCTGAAATTCACACCAACACCACATTCAAATTGTGATTTATTATCCGTAACTCATCATTCTTTTCGTTGTATATACATTATATATGTTTACCGAGACTCTTGTCTAGAGATTGCTTGAGTGGCTTTTGTTTGTGTGGTGCATAAATGTAACTCTTCTGGGGATTGTGTCATCCAAACCAACTCATCACCATAAACCAAAAAACACCTCATCAACCGCTGCTAAAAACTTCACCAACAAGAATCAAACTCCAAACTCGCCACTCAACAACCCACGCTCACCAATTCAACAACAACATCCATCATCAGCGTTTCTTGGGTATTAGAAACAAACACACTAAGTTTTATAAATTTTTCCTTTGAAACACATATTATTTTATATTAAGTTAGTGTCTGCTTAGTTATTGAATCACTATTAATTTATCCTTTGGTTTTTATCTCCCCCCATCTCTTTTTTGTTTCCGTTCTTGTTGTGTCCTTGTGGGTGTGTTGACCAGCAGACATCTACCCCATCCTGGGAAGCCTCCTGGGGGTGGACACCTCGACGACGAGCGGCGGCAACGCCAGTGCCAATGCCAGCGACGAGTTCTACGGCTACAATCTCACCAACAACAACAATAACAACAGCAGTGGTGGAAACAGCACTGGCCAGGTGAACACCACGTCCGGGAGTGGCCAGCAGAGCAACCACGCCCGCGGCGGGCCGAATTCCAGTGCAGGAGGAGGGCTCTCCCGGGACTCGTTCATGCAGTGCAAGCACTGCAGTCGCTACTACAAGTCGCACCAAAAGCTGCAGGAGCACGTGCGCAAGTACTGCCTCAAGCAGAAGAAGTACAAGTGCGTGTCCTGCGAGTACCGCTCCCGGCGCAAGGACCACGTCCTGCGGCACGCCAAGCGCAAGCACTGCATGCTGTACGAGCAGTCCAAGGACGACGAGGAGAGCCTGTATGTGATACGCAACGAGGATAACCTGAGCAACGACGAGGAGGACGTTGATCCGGACGACGCCGAGGAGCGGGCCTCGGTGGCATGGTCCGAGATGTGGCCGCCGCCGGACCTGACCATCACGGCGGTACCGGTCTACAAGGAGAGCGACGACGACGACGACGAGTACGACGAGGATGGCTAGGCTCCGGAGGTCCGGGAATCAATCAGGCGGGAAGAGAGAAATATATTCGAGAGGCGTAATGTGAAATGTTTACCAAATGAATAATGACAATAGTTGCTTGTCCAAAATAGTAGCTACCTCCAATCAGTCTAGCGACCAATCAAACCATCAACCAATAAGTCAATCTATCCACCAACCGAGTCCTACCGATCCTAGCTTCTGTGGCAATAGCTGGTCCACATTCCTGCACAAATTACTTAAAGAACGTGTTTTTTTTTATAAATTTTCATTTTAAATTTGTCTATTTGTCTATGAGCGCATTCCGTTTTGAAACATTATCTTCGGTTTTTTGAATTCTTTTGTATTTGATGTTTGAGTTTTACTTTAAAATATACATAATTTAGAAGCCTTGGTCCAAGACCATCTTATTTATACGTACATACAGATTTAAAGAGAAACTTAATTGTTTAGTTTAGTGGTACTACTGGTACTACCTGTAATACCTGTACTACCTGTGGTTGGTGTTCTCAAAACTCAAATATTCTTGCCAACGTTTAGGGCTTCGCCAAGCAAAGCAAAGCAATCAAAGACTTAAAGCGCCATTAGTTTGCCACGATTTCAAGCACACATACTATACTGTGCAGTGTACACTACATGCATATATATTCCTCAGTTATAATTTTTAAAATCTGCATAGAGAAACAAGAAGAGTACGAGTACGATAATATTATACGCCCATAAAATAGTTATAGTTATTGGTGTTCTACGAAGCAGAGCAAGAGCAATGCTAGAATTTGTGTACATTTTTTATACATACCTATTGTAAACGCAAGGATTTAAGAATAAAGCGTACGAATCATAAAATACCAGTCTACAATCTCAGCCAAATTATATCAGTTCAAACCCATATATACACCCAGAACCCTGAAATTGGACGGCCCTGCAGTTACACACACAAAAACCCACACTTAATGCTTAAAAAGTAAATATTGTTTATATTCTATAAAGTATAAGATTAATAAAAAAATGTTACTTTTTTCCAATCTGAAATTTCAGATGGCTACTGGACCATCCTGGAAACGGTGCCCTACTCCATTGCCAACGCTACTCCGAATCAGTCCCTCAGCTCTACGCCAGCGCTGAGCAATGGTGGCTCCGGGCTGCTGACAGGCGCCACCGTGGTGGTGGAACTCCCGCCCGACGATTTGGGCAACCCTGTGGGCAACATCCAGTACACAATCCCTGCCCTGACCAAGAACGCCACAACGAACACGAACACCACCAGCCTGCTGCACAAGCCTCAGGCCACCACCATTCAGATTGTGAAGCAGCAACAGCATCCGGCGGCGCCACGCCAGCAGCTGACCATTCAGCACACCCAGCCCCAGCAGCACCCTCCGGCCAGACAGGAGTACATCAAGATAGACACCTCGCGGCTGGAGGACAAGATGCTGCTCCGCGACGTGATGCAATACGGGGCATCCAGTATTACGATGGCGGCGCACACTACCAACAGCAACAATGTAGTCACAAGTGCCAACACCACCACAGTGGTCACCAACCACCACCACGGTACGGGCTTGCTCCTCACCGACGCCGACGAGGCTGAGCGGGAGCTGGAACTGGCGGCTATGAAGGGGGATGATGACCACCACCAGCACCACCACCAGCAGGAGGAGGAGGAGGACCAGTTGCTCGACGATGAAGGCTACGTGGTGGAGAAGCTACAGCCGGACAAGCTGTACGCTCTGGAGGGCCACAACCTGCACCACACAACCACCATAAGCTCGGCCAGCACCACTACCATGACCCTGCAGCATGTCTCTGCCGGCGACTATCCGCTGGACGAGAGCAAGTACGCCTGCAACGTCTGCGGCAAGACGTACAAGATCAAGGGCTCTCTAAAGCGCCACAAGAACTATGAGTGCGGCGTGGAGCCCAACCTGAAGTGTCCCCATTGTCCGCACAAGTGCAAGTACAAGTCGGATCTGCGAAAGCACATGAACCAGAAGCACGCCGACTCCGGGGACTCCATCCTTAGCCACTAGGCCTAGCATGGAGTAGCGATAGTATTCTCATCTAAACACTTGTTGTTGTGAGTTACCATAATGTGTGATGACCTCAAATCTTACTTGATGTATTCAATTACCAAGGGTGATCGCGGAGTTTTCCGGAGACTTTGAAGCTACTAATTTTTCTAAACATTAATAATCCTAAAAGTCTTTTGAAGAATTTATTAAGAGAATGCTATAGTTCCAACTGATTGTTTCATTTTAGAATTATTTTTATCAAAATTTTTTATCAAATATATTAAGTTTTCCTGCATTATTTTCTATTATTTTAGAAAATAATACAAACTTTAGGAACTTTATGTTGAGGACCTTTAAAATCAAGTTTCTTTATATGAAAAAACACTCTTGTTTTGAAAAATCAAGGAATTATTAAAAATAGACTTTAGCCTCGTGAAAAGAAAAAATAAGTTAATAATTGAATGTAGAATTTATTATACTTTATGATAATTTAAAAAATACTTAAAACCGTCCTAAAACCATCTAAGAAAATGCCGCTAGATATCAACCACCTTTCGAGTATTTAAACCTGGGGGATCTTTTTCTTCAACACCTTTAATATTAATCAAGGTGTTGAAGAAAAAGATCCCCCAGCTCCCTGGCAAGTTATTTAGTTAAATTATTAATAAGACCAAAATGGAATCTTTTATATTTTGTATTTTTGAAGATCTCTGGGATTCTCTGGGCAACCCTTGGAATAGTCCGTAAACTGTTTGTAATATAGCCAAAGTTATGATCTCAAAGTGTAATCTAAAACCCATTAGGCTAAGAATTACGAAACACAAACCGTCAAGTCAAGTTCTAGTTGAATTGCTCAAAAATATATAATTACAATATAAAAACTAGTAAACAGTAGAATCAAATTTTTGAATCAGCTCAAAGTCAAGTGTAAGATTAAGTATTTTAAACTCAACCATTACAATACCTAGAGACGTTTTAAAAGACCTACAGCCCAATCATTGCGTATCTTACCATGTATATGAAACGAGTACTATAAATACGAATAAATAAATGTTTACAATTGAAACGAAAGGGGAGAGTTATTGAGTCGTTTTGGCCTAAACCAAGAAAAGACAAGAACTAATATGCTTTTCTTTTTCTAGGAAACCCACTGGATGATCGCAGGACTTGGAGCAGAAGACGAGAGCCCGGGACCGGTGCCAAGAAAAAGGTCTATACATTTGCATTGCACTCGCCTAGCACTTAAGTAGTCCAATCATTATCAGCCAATAAAAATGTCAAACTGAAACGAATCTGTTGTATTTCATCCGCCATGCTCTCACCTCAGCCCAAACTAGACCCACTCGCGAATAACTTGTATTTTGTGTGACTAGCCCCTCTGTATGGAATGGCCTAAACCAAAGCTGTTTTCGTTTCTGTTTCTCCGTCTGTCTCCAGATTTTGTGCGCCACGGCCCTAAGAACCAGCTGCTGTGCCAGTGCGGACGCTACTACAACACCATGAGCCGCCTGATGCTGCACCAGCGGGAGGAGTGCCAGGACTTCAAGCGCTTCCAGTGCGACTTCTGCCTGAAGTGGTTCAAGCGGCGCTCCCACCTCAACCGCCACAAGAAGCTCCACGACGCCGAGCTGCTCCTGGAGCCGGTGCTCAAGCAGTCATCGAAGACATCGAAGCGGAAGAGGAGCCACTCGGCATCGGCGGCGGAAAAGCACTTGCCGGTGGAGCCCACCGTCGCGTCAGAAACCGATCTCGAGCCCCTGTTTCTGTACACGTCGGAGATCAAAGTGGAGCACGAAGAATCTGAATTCATTTAAGTTTTGTTAATGGAAGAATACACGATATATTTATTCTTAGACCAGTTCTCGTTGATGCCAAAAAAACAAAGCAAAAAAACAAAAAATGCCAAAAAGATATTGATTTTGTAAATAAATAGAAAAAAACAAGAGAGACTCTTGTCCTATTCAAATCCTGAAGTCTTAGACTTTTATTAAATTATATTAATATTTCCCCTTTTTTTCGTTAAGTCTAAGTTTCAATTTGTAAATAATGTGCGAATGTATGGACGTGAGTGTGCTTTACTGAATGATTAGCTTAAATTTCATTTCATTCTGCTTTTTGTTTTGTCCTTTATGATTTTGATTTTTTATTTTGATTTTCCATGACTTTTCTCTCGTTGCAGTGGCCAGCCCCTCCGCTCCAAGAAAGTACAATCTGCGCACGCAGGACACTGCATCAGAGTATCCTAGCATTTCGAGGCCAAGGACCCGAAAGTTTGGCGAAAGTTCCGAGCCAAAGAGCGAGAACGAGGAGCCTGCGGCGGACAACAGCAGCGCCAAAGGCTCCAAGAAGAGCACCGCCCCGCCCACGTCGGACGCCATGATTGCCCTCCAGCAGCTGGCCTCCATTTCAACGGCCCGTTCACTGCAGCACCTCGTCCAGAACATGGGCGGCATCATGGACACCAACAGCCTTATTATTGGCCCGAAGCTGCCGCGTCAGAGCTCGAAGAGATCGCCGACCTACGAGTCCAACCGATGTCCCCTGTGCGCCAGGGTCTATCGATCCCAGGCCTTCCTGAATGAGCACATGCGCAAGGAGCACTCGGTGCTCATCTAAGCCCATGACTAGGATACCTATGCCTATCTTTAAAATCCAGTTAGATTAGTTTGATGGAATCTTAAACTATAAAGATACAAAATCTATGAAATAATGCCAAATAGTTAGCTCAGCAAGCGCCTCAAAACACATTTTTGAAAAACTGTATGATAAACAGCACAAGTTTTTTTAATAAAATTATTTTTATACGATTCCATCAAAATTAATTTGGAAATAACATTAAAGTAGAAATGCTTGTCGCCCATAAAAGAAATGTTACCAAATTGAAATGAAGAGACCAAAAATCATAGAATTCTTTCTAAAATTACCATTTAGATAATAGGTTTACAAATATTAACCCAAAAATACACTTGTAGGTAGGAACCGCCAAGGGCTTTAAGGAGAGAATATTAAGATCTTATAACAATAATTCAGCAAAGCATTTAGTTGCCTTGAAATGGTTTTTCAAAATATTTTTGATAGCTACGATAGATTAAATACTTTAGAAGGTCTAACAGATACTACATGGTCCAATCTAAGAACTTTTTATACGTATTTCTAATAAATGCATACTAAATATTACACCATTTAAAATGTTTTTGGTAATAAGGAGTATTTAATATTCTGTTTAAATTATTATAAATTTTTTGTTTATTTAAAGTTATCTATGGAGAATTTAAAGCCTTGATAAGGTTAGTATTTTTGTGTTCATTACCTTTTTATTTATTTAATATTTTTTTTTCTGTTTCTTTTATTTTATTTTCAGTTAATCGTAATTGGCCAACATATTTTAAACAAAAGAATGCCTGGGAGTTACAAAAGCAGGCAAGTACATCGTTATCCTTGTCGAAATTGCATTTGGATTTGGGATTTCCAGCGAGTAGATAGCAATCAGAGGATGCCAAAAAGGACTCATAATAATCCTTTAACCAAACAGGTTTTGATAACAATGGTTGCTGGTCGAATTCATGAGCAAAGTGCGACGGCAGTGCGAAAAGGATACAACCATTCCGTAGGGATTTGGCCAGCCACAAGCTAACTGTACTCACGGCTCCTTTCGTCGGGCTGTATCTCTCGGATACGCTCTCCGCAACGATTTTATCTCGCCCACACAAATGCGTTTTCGGAAAACATTTGCGCACACATAAATCAGGGATCGCTGCGTTTTTCTAAAAATAAGTTTTCCTCTTTCCACGACCCTTTTGCCTGGCTGCCTGCTTTGTGTATCCAGTGTCTGGGCAGTCCTGCCGCATCCTGTATCTGTGTCTGCCAGACAGCGGCTTTTGCAGTCGGGCTTCCCACGTGATCTTTCCCGAATTTTCCTTTTTTGCCTGCCTACCAATCGGTCTCTCTTTTGGGCTTTACCTTCGCAAAGCCTGGCCTGAAAAGGACACAAAACACACAAGTTCCTAGGCCTGGCATTGAAGCTGTTGTCTGGCCATTCCGGGAAATTCGTCGGATAATTTTGTGTATTTAGAGAGAATGCTGGAAATGCTGAAAATGAGCAGCGCTCTGCATGTTTAGTAGATACATTTTGGAGATTCGAGCGCCGACTAGCCGCCCTTAACTTTTCCACTTTGCTGACCTTGAACATCCAACAGATGCATCTGGTGTGCTGTGGCAGTCCCCATAATCCAAACATGAACACACCACCGGAAGCTGGGCGTAAACATAAACACGATCATTAGGTTATATGTATCTACGCTTTGGAAATCCCCCGCTCTCTTCGGCCCTCACTCTCTCTCTCTAAGTGGGAGAAAGTTTTCCCCGCTCGGAAAATGGAAAAGGAGACCAGCAACAACAACTGTTGAGTTAGGTAGAAAAACCCAAAAATAAATCAAGGATCCGGTACGAACGAAAAGCAGGCAGGCTCTACACTTGCTGCGCAACAGATACAGATGCATTTACATTTACAGATACAGATACACACGAACTGCTAGATTTTTCTAAGAGCGAGAGAGATAGCTGAAAATTTCCAGTGCAGCTGCGTTAGGGACTCGACGGATTTAGGACTCGGCTTCGTGCTTGGATTGGAAATTGAAAAATTGAATATCCGTAAGCTGGGACTAGTAGTGCAGTTTCGATTGTGTTGCCGTGTGGACGCTTTTCTTGGCTGGTGCAGTGCGTGGGTGAAAATGCAAATTAAAAAGCCACAACAAGCTGAATAAGCTTTAAAGGTGCTTTAATTAAATAACAAATAAACTAAAAGTGACTTAAAAGCTTAAAAAAGCCAGCAAAGCAAAGCCAAAACACGGCAAACAAGAACCTGCCCTAAAAAATTATAAAATCACATAATAATCCTTTTTTTTTGTAATTTACAGGTGCCTGAAGAAACTTCTACAATATTATATCCATAACTGATCGAAAACCAACCCGCTAACCTATTCTTCTCTGTTTTCTAGATTCTTCAGGTAATGAGTTACAATTAAAAAATGGTTTCGGTTTCCCACAAACGCACTCACCACATACAAAAACCACCAACACATCATGCCTCCACATCATCATCCATCATCACCACAAAGTGTTTTTATTTTATGCAAAAAAAGAAAAAAATTCAAAAATGAATAAATAAAAAAAAAGTGATTACCAAATTAATAAAACTTATATTTATGTGTTTTTTTTTGTTTGCTTAATTAAAAAATATATATATTGGATTGTGTTTTATTTTACAATTAATTTGTTGTTTATTTTTAGTATTTTTTGAACTTTAGTTGATTGCATGCTTCACCTTAATATTTTCTAACATTATTTTTTGATTTTTAACCCAGCAACCCGAGAACATTCACTTGCTTTTTCATTTGCTCACAGATCCATCAAATCGTTCGACAAAGCTCAAACCGAAGGAACTTCTTGAAAAGATTCTTAAAAAAGCCACTCATTTTGTAGACTAAAATTAATCAACCACTATGTTTCATTTTCCAGACCTAAGCAGGAAGGAGAACACCGCCCCCGATGTGGCCACTTTCCAGCGCAGCATCCTCAACGGCAAGCAGCGGGATGAGCCGAAGATCCAGTTGCCTGGGTCCCGGCGCAAGCGCTTGTCCGTATCCGAGGTATCCGACATGCTCTTCGAGTTCTACAAGTCCAAGTCGGCCAAGGTGCCCAAGCCGGATCAGGCCGAGATGGGCGGCGGCGGTAAGTACGGCCAGGTGTCGCCTACTTCCGGCGAAATTCTGGAGCCCTCCACCGTGGCTGCCATTGCCGTTTATGGCTCCGCCTCCGAGACGGCCTCAAAAAACTTGAATGCTGATGAAATGATGCGGTCACAGGGTGCAGCCGCTGGCACCGCCGCCTCATTTCATCCAAGGCTAAAATACCCGATCAACGCAGCGGCGGCGACGGCATCTCCCGGTTCCGGGATAACGGCCATACCCACCTCGGTGCTGGTGGCCAATAGTGCTGTGGCAGCGGGCCAACCACCGGTGGCGCCTGCCCAAAAGCCTCAGGCGGCCGTCATTGCTGAGGCCTTGATGCGTAACGGCCTGCACAGCTTCCAGCAGCAGTTGCGCGTCCAGGAGATCCTCCGCCAGCAGACCCCACATCGTCGCATCAAGGAGGAGCGCGACGTCGGAGGGGCCAGCGATATAACACCCACGAAAATACTGGAAAACCTGCTAAGAAAACAACAGGAGCGCGATCTCCGCAATTCGGAGTGCGAGAACGAGCCGGGTTCCTCGACGGAGGATGAAGATGAGGGCCGCTTCCACGCCTTCGATGACATACACCTGATGGATCAGAGCGCCGGCGGTGGCGCCAAATTCGGCCATAACTCACTGGGCGGCATGTTCAGTGCCAGTAACCATGGCGGATCGGCCAACTCCATTCTGGAGGCTCAGGCCCAGGCCTTCCGTAACCTGGAGTTTTCTCTTAGCGACTACGGAGGCAGCAGCAGCAATGGCAGCACAACCAGTCCCAACGGCATCGGACTGGACGGAGAGCCGGTCTACGAGTGCCGTCACTGCGGGAAGAAGTACCGCTGGAAGTCGACCCTGCGCCGGCACGAGAACGTGGAGTGCGGCGGCAAGGAGCCGTCCCACCAGTGCCCCTACTGCCCGTACAAGTCCAAGCAGAGGGGCAACCTCGGGGTGCATGTCCGCAAGCACCACACCGATCTACCGCAGCTGCCCAGCAAGAGGCGCTCCAAGTACTCGATGAAGTGCGATACTACCATGAGCGGCGGATCCTTGTCAGACGACTCCCAGGGCAAGCTGATCATCGACTGCAATAAGTGAGAGCCGGACTACATGGCACTCTGGACTCGATACCAAATATCATAAACTTTTTATGGCGACCGTGTGAAGCTTCCATTTAATTTTAAATTCTCAAAAAAGGAAAGACGAAAAACTGGAGATATTTTTAATTTGTCAATTTCTAATTATTATTTCTTGTCATTCATGTGTCATCCCAAATATTTAATGTTTACTTTGTAGTAATTTATGTATTCTAAGCAATTGTAAACCAATCTAATCAAGCAAAAAAATCAAACTAGTTTTTAAGGCCATGAGCGAGAGCAGCTAACGTGGAATTTATTCTACAAACTAAAGCAAAAGCATTTTTTCGTCGACCTCGATCGACCTTGATATTGTGAGCCAGACAATTATATATTTTTTATACACGATTTTATAATTATTATAGGACTTTTACGCCGCAATTCTTAAGAAAGGCTCCAATATTGTTTTTTTTTAAGTTATCTAAAAACTAAGAGATTTAAATCATTGTGTCCAGAAGAGTATTAGGTTAGCCCTCCTGGCCAATGCCGATACATTTTCCAGCTTCTTGCCCAGAAAGCGATTTTGCGCCAATCTTACGATCTCTTAACTTGGCTTGAACAAGCTCTCAAAGGCGGAAATCCACCCCTTTTCGATCTCCTCTATCGATGACATTTTTACGACTGAATTTTAGTTTAGGTTGAGATTATTTTCGATATTATTATTTGGAAGAGAAACAAAATATTCCTCCCCTGAAGACATTCGTTTCATATACTTATGGACCTTAAGACTGACTTATGTATCTTACAAATTATACACCTATGACCAAAAAATACTGGAACACCATACGATTCCCAAACCAAAAACCAAAACACTTATTACGACTAATGTTTATTATGATATTGATGTTTGTATCTTAGCTGATAAGTATTTGTGCCGTCACATGTGTATCGCCCACCATGAATTTACGATTGTATACTTAAGATGATTATAATTCCTATATATCTGCATATCACAGCTCTCTTCCCGATGGAAGGAGCGAAACGATTACCAGGAACTCTGTAGGGCAGTGTGACTGCTGAAACAAGATGATTTTTACTATTAATATTTCTTTTACAATGTTTAAACTTTAAATAAAACACGATTATATTTTACTTTTAAATTACAAATATGAGTGTATACTTTATTTTTAGGCGCAAGACACTTTGTACTATATGATGAAGTCGAACTGCGTTAACAAATACTTTTAAAATTGGATTCTGATAGTGAGAGAGATTGCCATTTGACTGTTTAAAGAAGTATGCGTTTCGTATTTCGTAAAAGCTATCAAACACCGTGAAAATTTTAAAATGCTCCACCAACGGAATTATGAGTAACTCCTCTGAGCGCTCTGGTCTGTGCAAGAGTGTGGATTTCCCTTGGAGTAGTTGTCGAGTTGTAGTTTCAGTTTAGTAAGAGCAGCCAATGGCCACGGTCAAGAAGTCCTCGAAGCCAATGGTAATGGTTCCATTTTGCTGGGTGTCGCGCTGCCTGAAGGCCTCCGTAAAGCGTTGGATCTGCACGCAGAGCACTATGAACTGATCCACGGATATCTCCTTGTGGGTCTGCGGATCGCTCTTCTTTACCAAGAAACCAATAAAATCTGGAGTGAAGCGGAAACCCATTTGGGTGAAGGCTATGGAGCAATCAAATACATTATGAATATTAATAAATGATACCAAGGTGATAAACTGGTTACTTACCCTGGGTCAGCTCCTGCTCTTCGATATGTCCAGAGTTGTCCTGGTCATAGGTCTTGAAGACCTGCAGCCACTGGTTAATGTAGTTATATAGTTTCTCAAACTCATAGACATCAATGGTGCCGCTGGCGTCGCTGTCAAACATACCTGAGTAAATCCAAAGAAAAAATTAATCATAGGGAGCGATAAACACATCACATAAACTTAGGGTAAACACAGCAGAGATAGTGCGCCCCAGGTGCTTTAAACAAACACCCATGTGTGAGCCATTTAAATATTTAAATGTGTTCCCAAAAACCGGCAACACGGAAGCATGAAAAGTCCCTGCCCACTGACGTCACAGTTGCTTCACTTACTTATCATAAGTTTGCAGGCGTTGTCCGAGAAATGGTCCCCGCGCCCATTGACGAGAGCAGCCTGAAGCTCCGAGGAGTTGATTTTTCCGGATCGATCGCGATCCACCATGGCAAACCATTGCTGCGCCTGGGGAGACACCTGGGCGTTCTGCGGCGGAAAGGCTCCGGGCGGAGCGGCATAGCCTCCGGGTTGGGCATACGGATTATAACCTTGTCCCTGGAGGAGAAATATGTTAGACTCATGTAGGCCTCAGTTTTGTACATTTTATTACTCACATACGACATTTCGTCACGAGTTTGATTATTTCTAATTGGAGTCTGATTGACTAAACAAAATTAATACAGTTAGGGATGGTAACTGACTAGAGCTGAAAGCTGGATCGTGACACGAGATGTTTTGCCTGTCCCCTCAACAGCATTTGCCAACACTGATTTTACGCCGACTGCGAAGAATATTGACAGTAATCGTTTGGCGCGCATCTCTAGACCGGCATAAACAAGCAGAAACTAAAAACATTATTTATTTATCATCATGTCGAATTTTGTGAACATGGACATCTTTTCGAACTACCAAAAGTACATAGACAACGAGCAGGAGCTGCGGGAGGTATGTGAAACCCAAAATCAATGGTAAACAATCTTAATCGAGTACTTTCAGAACATTCGCATTGTAGTGCGCGAAATCGAACAACTTGCCAAGGAAGCGCAAATTAAACTACAGGTAATTCACAGCGATTTGAGTCAAAGTAAGTGGTTGTACGTCGAAGTAACTGTATTTAGTCTGTATTAAATAAAAATACTTTAAATGCAGTTAGTGGCGCATGTGGTTCAGCCCGCAAACAGTTTGAGGCCTGTGCCGAAAAGTACAAGAAATTGGCCGATTTGGTGCCACCTGGCCAGTACTACCGGTGAGTCAGAAACCATTGACAATAGTTAGCCTCGTGGGTGTCTAATGCTCCACTTTCTCTAGATATTCCGACCACTGGACGTACATCACCCAACGCTTGATATTCATCATAGCCTTGGTTATTTACTTGGAGGCAGGATTTTTGGTTACCCGCGAAACTGTCGCCGAAGTGCTTGGTTGTAAGTGGAGAGTAGACTTCTTTTGTAGCATTTATTAACTGACTTTTGTCAACAGTAAAAACTAACCACGCTGATGGCTTCCACCTGGATGTCGAGGACTATTTGCTGGGCATACTGCAGCTAGCTTCTGAGCTCTCTCGGTTCGCGACCAATTCGGTGACCATGGGTGACTACGAGCGCCCTCTTAACATTTCCCACTTTATTGGGGACCTGAACACGGGCTTTCGCCTGTTGAATCTGAAGAACGACGGCCTGCGCAAGCGTTTCGATGCCCTGAAGTACGACGTCAAAAAGATCGAGGAAGTTGTATACGATGTGAGCATTCGCGGTCTGTCCAGTAAGGAGAAGGAGGCGCAGGATGAACCGGCAGTGCCGGCATCTGAGTAGTAACGTTTTGTACGTAGAATAAGGCGACCATTTATTTAAGAAACAAGTTTTGGTAAATGAAGTATGAGTTCCATTTAATGAAGATCTTTATATTCGTAAAAATATATCTCAATAATATCTCAGAAACAATTTCAAATGTGCGAGTTCTTCCATTCGATTGTGGTTATTTTTATAAACCGAATTACTGACCTATATTGTATGGTAATATTGCATTATGTAAAGCAAATGCAACTCGAAGGCCCACTTGACTTTTCACCTGACAATTACAAATGCGTTCGAGGCAACGTTTAAAACTTAAATTTATTACCCGTAAAAGTAATTTTTAAAGAGATTACCTAATCAATTTAGAGTGGGTGTTATTACAAATCTTGAAAAGTGTAGCCGAGTATGAGTTTATTCCCGTTTCGATTTTGACGTTAACTCGGCGCAACAATTGTGCTTACTTTGTTCGGGTTTGTCTGTGTGCAGGCAAGCTTTAACCCTCTAAAAGAGGTTTAACCACCACCACGTTCCAGGCCTGTGAACGGCTGCTGCTGTTGCTCCGATCAGTCTCTCTTTGCGCGCGCGTCTTTGTCGTTGTCCGTTTGTCGTCGTCGTCGTACCGTCATTTTGAGTTGTTTTCCCCGAGTGTAATTTCCGTTCGTCAATTTAACTTTTTACTAAGAAGCTGTGTGAAATTGCGAGGCTTTCTAATATTAGCAGGAAGTACGTATTTGATTGCACGACCCCAACGACCACCCACCCACCGTTGGCAGTTACACAGGTCACAACAGAACCTGTTTTCAATAATTAGGTCACCAGCCTAACAACAAATCTTGTGAAAACTTGTTGCCTGAATTAGACACTAAAAACTCAAATGATAATGCATTTTGTTACAACACTAACCAAGTGACTTGGGCCAGTTGCTGTTTGTTTGTTTTAGTTTTTGTGCCATGATTTGGTTGTTGTTTTCATTTTTTTCAAAACACGCTTGGCTCGCCGCGGTCAAAGTCCGAAACGGGTTTCTGTGCTTGGGGCTTAACGGGGCGCTCTCTCACGTTGCTCTCTCCGTCCACCAAAGCTGCGCAAAAGCTGGGAGAGCTTCGTTGGTAAACATCTGTAAACCAAAAACACACACCCACACTGGGGCAGGTGGTCCCCCAGTTCCTCTCGCTACTCGTAGGAAAAATGCCAAAGAAAAGCTTAAAACAAACTCGAAGCAAAAACAAAACAAGCCAGACTTCAAACACTCTAAAACTGCATAGGAATCCATCGGAGCCCATAGCCATTGACCTCTCCATTGATTGTTTTGTTTTCATACCCGGCAATCGTATATGGAAAGGGTATACTGAGTACTATGAATATAATTCCCTGTTATGCAGCTATTCGATGTAAGAGTGACAAGCGTTGCCAAAGCAATTAAGATAAGGCGTATCCGAACCGCTTGAAGTTCACAATAGCAACGGATACATTTGAATAAATAGTTAAATGCGCTCTAAGATTTTCACAACTCGCATTCTTTATCATAAACATTTTTTTATTTACTTGGAGTTTGTGCTCGCCCATTTTTAAGGTTCTGTTTACGGCTTACTTTAGACTTGTTTACGATACCGAGTCAATGAGTCTATTTGTACCGGTTTCTCAGCTATAATGAGTGCTTATTTAAATATAAATATAGCTAAGTTATTGATATTTGTGACCCGTTTTAAGGTGTGTAATTTGCAAGCGATTAGTAGAACGACTAGGTTCATATGTGTAGTATCATACACGCTCATAAAAATTGCTGCAAAGCAGAATTTTAATTCAAAAGTAATTTCATTTATGAATATGGATGCACTCGTGGTTTTAATAAAAGAGTAATCCATTAAATTATAATAAATTAAACAAAATAATCAAGTTTCTATTGTGGTTTTTAATGGAAATAAGCTTTAATAGTACAAACAAATAAGTGGCATAAACTAAAACAGTTCTTAGTTAATTATCTTACAATAAAACACCACTTTCATACATATATTAAAAGTGGTGTTGTTTAGTAAGCTCCCGAAATAAATGACTTGTTTTGTACTAAAGTAGTAGCTTATATTGCCTAAAATATAAAAAAAGTATAAACGTTTGCTGCCTAAATTTAAATTTTTTTTTAATATGTATCTTTCATATTATCTTTAAATATAATAATATAGAGCTTTGCTTATCACAGGTATCTCAAAGTCGAGCTACTCACACTACCTTCTTCTCTTGAGTTTATTCACTATTTTTTTATTTTGCTGGCAGCTGTGAATGATTTGCGAGGGGTCCAATACATACAACTGGTTGCCAGTTCCCAGCTCCCTGCTCCCTGCACGCAGTCTTTGTCTCGGGTCCCGCGTCTCGCTCTCGTTAGACATGCGTCGCTGCCGATCCGCTGCCGCGCTCGTCGTCGCGCATTTCAAGTTTGCTGCGGTTCAAAGTCCAACTCGAAGATACAGATACACCCGAAACGAACGCAGTCGAGGCAACTCTGTTGGCTGCAACTGCCTGCCCTCCACCCAAAGAGGGGCTGGACGTCTTAGACAGACTCTCTTCTGTTGGGCAGGGCCTCGAGATCGCAGCCAGGTGCGAGGCGATAAGCGGGTTTATTTGTGCCAAGTAGACACTTTTGACGCGTCACCGATTGCACTAGGTTATTATTTTTTTGGCAGGCACTTGTGCCATCTAATCGGAGCGGGGCTCTCCAGCCCTCTTGATAAATTCCCCGAAATTGCGTACTACGAAAATTTCGCAGGCCCCCCTGGCACTTGGTGGACTTTCAACTATAAATAATAGTGAGCGATAAAACCGAACCTCTCAATTGCTACTTATCTGCGCCTCTGTGATTGGTCACTGGCTGTTATAAAATCAAATAATATACATAAGACTTGTTTTTCACTTCAATTTATCATGTGTGTGTTCTTATATTAGTCAACCGCAACAAGTAAACAGACTAACTAGCCGTGTAACGTCGATAAGAAACGCTTTGAAGAGCCAGATTCTTAAAATCTAAGAGGCTTACATAAGCCTCGGGGACGCCGTGTTGCCGAAATCTGCGAAAAGGTCAAAGTCCCATCTGCCGAATTTAAAGTTCATTCATGTTCTTATCTTTATGATCCCCGTCCCCCCGATACGATGTTACGAAATGGGGTGTGCTATCGCTAATTTATGTTATATTTATAGCAGGATGAAAGATATATGGGACAGGCATATCATGTATGGTACATTTTTATTTTATTATGCGAAAGGGGGTAATTGATACTTTCTAGTTGTGCGTCCCATATACTATACCTTAAATGAACTTTGAAAATTTAATGTTTAATAGAAATTTTAAATAATAAAATCCTAATCAATATTACCTTATCAATTACATTCATTATAATGTTCCTAAAGTGGACTACATTTTTGTTTGAAGAGCTCCTCCTACTTGACTCTACCGAGTGAATTTAAAAAAACATGTTTACGAAACAACATGAAATTGTTCTATCAATTCCTTAAAAGAGTACTCCTGAGTTTACCTACTTGGTTGAAGGGGTTACCTTTCCCAGAAATCAGTCTAGCCGATTCGCCTATTCGCTGATACTGGTATTATGTGGGGTCCAGTCGTATATCCATTTGGCTCGGGGCGAGTGATAAGCCGTCTATCGATCTGATTCCGTGGGACTTATTAGCCGTACTACGGTCAACACACTCCACAGGCACCCCTTCCACTCGGGCAACGAGCCCCTCGACTCGTGACGCACCCACTCAAAAGAAAAATAAAACAAGAAACTAAGAAAAAGAAAAGAGAAGAACGAAGAGGCAAAAGCCCCATAGTCTCGGCGCTCGGTGTTTTTAAGACCCAAGGGGACTCGCTCTGTCCACATTGATTCAGTTGGCGCTCGACGTTCAAGCGATCAAGTTGTTGTGTGATCAAAATATATATAAAAAATTGAAAAAGACCCCCGGCACAAAGCCCCCCGAAGACTGAAAGTAACTCGTGTGTGTGCATCGCTGGCTAGGATTTCGAAATTGTCATCGAAGAGTTTTATAAATACACCTGCGTCACACCAAAGTGCAATTAATTCGTCGTTTATTTTCGATTGAGGAAAGAGTTTGCACCGAAGGTTTGTTTAGTCTTTCCGTCCTCGGTTCTTCTATTCTTGTTTTCACAGAAGGTCGTGTAAGGGGGGAAACCGTAAACAACGCCGCAAATAAATGCAAACGCTTCTGCAAAGGTTGCATTTTTGCGGCTTACGTTGTCACATTTCGCTTGTTTGTCGGCTCCGATCTTCTGCCCGCCCCCTTATCGCCGCCACCCTTTCCGAGTGACCCAAATTCGGGCACATGTTTTTGATAGTTGACAAAAATAATAGGCCCCACTAACGCTCAGATAGCTGGGCTGTTATCAGCTGGGACCGATTTCGGGGTTTGCATCGGGTGGTTACATAAAACCCGGCAGTGGACCTGCCCCCCTGCACAAAACACCGCAAGGTCAGGCCCACTCAATCTAGAAACACATCAATTTAAATTTTCTGCAATATAATTAAAGCGATAGAAGGAACTGGTGGGGGCTAGACACAAAGAGAGAGAGCATTGGTGGACTTTGCACCTTCGGGCCCAGCGAAAAAAGATCGTTCGGCGACTAACTTGTGTATAAAAAAAGAGGCAAACAAATCGCTCATACATATTAATTTTTTGTATTTCTTGTTTTTGTCTACGGTTCGAGTTTTTCGATTTGTTGTTGGACTTCTCGCCGATATACGCAAACAAATAAAAGCCGGCAGGGCGGTCGGTGCTCAAAATTATTAAGCATACGCCGCATAGTCGTCGCCTCGAACTGGGTCAAACGAAAACGAATCTGTATCTTGAATTTATTGTATCTTGTTGTGGCTATTTCGAGTTGGAGCTGCGCCGACCTTCGGCAATAGTGTGAGGCATTAAACCAAGGCTTTTATAACTTTGTCGTGGCCAGATTCGTGGCTGCGGAAGTTTTATTTTTGAACTACTCTGTTCCGACTATAAATAACCAATCGGATATACAAAATACTTATGCATGCACATGTGTGTCTATGCATGCAATGGAAATTAATATACTGCACTGCTGAGCTGTCATTTAATAGGAAAATAAAAATAATAAACAATAGTAATCAAATAATTGTGCGCCTCAATTGCCCAAGCATTTCCAGAGAATCTATAGAACCCCGTTTTGGGCAGTCTGTAGGTTTATCCGCTCCACAGATTATTTTCCGAATGCGGAATTCAGAAGTCCTACAGTGGACTTTGATTCGCCTGCTGACTGCAAACCCATTCTAGAAACCGCTGCCTAGACCTAGAATCCAGCATCTTCCAGCCAGACTCTGCTCTATCTATCTGCAGCCCCCGCCTGGGGTTATCGCCGCGGAATGAAACCGCTCTCAGTGACGTCAATTGCATGTAGAATGTTATGACATCGAATACACTACCCTGAGAGGTTTTAATTCATACATACATATATGAAAGAAGGGGCAGCATTATTGAACATTGCCCAGGTCCAAATACAGATATAAACTGTGAAGTGGTATGTAGATTCCAGAGAGTCCAGAAACGCGGGGCTAACTGACCAAGATAATACCCGTTTATTATTAGTCATGGCCTTAAATGTGTCTGGATGTTTTAAAAGAAATCTTATCGTTTCGGGAATATTATGTCTAAATGCCACTAGACCACAAAGGCTATTATCACGGCGAATGTGGGCATTAACCTGTTGTTTTTGTATCATTAGAGGTTTTACAATTGCTACGATCTTGATAAAAGTGCTTATATAAGCAACTGCGGATTTGCGCCTTATGTTTTAGGATTAAAAATCTATAATAGTCTCATTGACCTTATATCCTTTCTATTAACAGAATTTTTCCATTGGCCCGGATATCATCAGTAGCCTGCAGGTATGGCTGAAGCCCATGCCGCCGTCGCCTTCTCGTTCGCCATCACCCACGAGGGCTTCGACATCAACTATGACCACGAGGTGCTCAACTTGGTGTGGAACTCGGGTGTGCGCTCCTGGAAAAAGCGTGTCGCCCGCGCACGGGTAGGTCCCATTTATAAAAATAATCAAAATGATGTAAATTGTGACTCACGCACTTCGTTTCATTTATCCAGAACGGCGTGCGCAATGGAGTCTATCCGGCCCACATTCAGAGCCTTTGGCTGATTACGGCCATTGCCCTGGGCCTGCACTTCGCCGGGTATCAGGCACCCTTCAATCTCACCAACCGGATACTGGAACACCTGCCCTCCAACACGGTCAACTGGCAGGTGACCGCCTCTTTCCTGGCCGCCTTGGTGGTCTGGCTCTCCATTTGCTTCACCATGCGGTACACCCTGAAGCTCCTGCTTATGTACAAGGGCTGGATGTACGAGTCCAGAGCTCCGGGAAGCCGTGTCTCGTTGCCCACAATGTTGTGGGTGGCCGTGGTGCGGGTTCTCTCCAGCTGGAACAAGCCGGGATTGTACAGTTTCCAGGGCTCCCTGCCCAGACTGCCGCTGCCCTCTGTGAAGGACACGATGTCGCGGTACTTGCGCAGTGTGCGACCTCTGTTGGACGATGATAACTACACGCGAATGGAGCGCCTGGCCAAGGAGTTCGAGCAGACCATCGGCAAGAAGCTGCAGTGGTACCTCATCCTCAAGAGCTGGTGGTCCACCAACTACGTGTCCGATTGGTGGGAGGAGTACGTCTATCTGCGCGGCCGCAGTCCCCTCTGCGTCAACAGTAACTTCTACGGCACAGATGCCATTTTCATGAACCTCACCAGCATCCAGGCGGCGCGTGCGGCCAATGTGGTATCTCTGCTCCTTAACTTCCGGAAGTTGATTGAACATCAAGAACTTCAGCCAGTAAGTAATCAAGATGAAGTGCTTTTGAAGTTTTTTTTTTTAACTTTTTTTAATCTTTGTGGTAGATCATGGTCCAGGGCATGATCCCTCTCTGCTCCTGGCAGTACGAGCGCACCTTCAACACTGCCCGTGTTCCTGGTCTGGAAACCGATCGCATTGTCCACTACCGTGACTCCAATCACATTGTTGTCCTCCACAAGGGTTGCTACTACAAGATGCTCATCTACTACAAGGGTCGCACCCTGCGTCCCTGTGAGCTGCAAGTGTGAGTATCAAAAAAATATATATGTAACTAACAACAATCTCTAATAATAACTCTTAACTCCAGTCAAATCGAGGAGATTCTGAAGGCAAAGGCCACTCCATTGTCGGGTGAGGAGCACCTGGCTGCCCTGACCGCCTGGAACCGCTCCAAGTGGGCCGAGGCCCGCAACACCTTCTTCTCGAGGGGCGCCAATCATGTGTCCCTGCGCACCATTGAGTCCGCCGCCTTCGTGCTCTCCCTGGACGACGAGCCCTTCGAGTTCGACCTGGCCCGTCCAGAGCTGTTGGACAACTTTGGCAAGAAACTGCTCCACGGCAACGGCTACAACCGTTGGTTCGACAAGTGCTTCACCGTCTGCGTGGGCACCAACGGACGCGTTGGCTTCAACGCCGAGCACACCTGGTAAGTTTGACCTCTAAACCCAAACCATTAAGAAAATATTTCAGTTTCAAAGTCCCGATAAGCAAAGTTGTTTAAATTGTATACTTTATATCAATATATATCTAAACAAAATTCTAAACTAATTTGCAAAAAAAGGTCAGACGCTGCCATTGCCTCACACATGTGGGAAAACCTGATCATCGATGACCTCCAGTCGGATGGGTAATGATTTTCGATTCTACTGCCCGACGGTGTCGGTTGGCTGCTTCTCTCGATTATCCATTCCTCCCATTTATTTTGTCCCTTATTGATTTGTTAACTTGGTTGTGGACTCACGATTTATTTACACCATTCTATACACGTTTTTTATAGGGCCGATGCACCGGTTTTGGGCCATCTATGGGAATATATATTTGGTGATGATATATATGGGTAAACACTTATTCCAAAGCACACAAGCACAAAGCAAAGCAATTCATTCGGTCGTTTTTGGGTTGACAGTGAGAGTCTCTAAAGATGTCTCTGTAAATATTTGAAAAGTGCTTACAAATCGTTTTTAAAACTAATAGGTTATGTGTGAAAAAATCTTTACTTAAAGAAAACTTTAAACTTAAACTTTTACTTAAAGAAACATATTACAATAAAAAAGCCTTTCCTGATCAACCCAAAAATACGACAAACCAAAATTCATTATTATTTTTTACACCGTCACTAACTCACTAGACTCAACATTAACCAAAGCCTTTTGTTTACGTTGCTTGATTTAATATTTTTTTTTCTAACAATTAATCGTTGTTGGGTGCTAATGAATTTATTCCTAAAACTTCTGTAGATACGACGAGTCTGGTAACACGAAGGGCACCCCTGAATTCCAGCCTCCCACTCCAACCCGCCTCAACTGGGATCTGACGCCCTGTCTGACGCAAATCGAGGAGGCCACCATCGATGTGACCAAGCTGATCAACGAGGTCAACCTGCGCATCCTGGTGCACCAGGAGTACGGCAAGGGCTTCATGAAGAAGTGCCGCATTTCCCCAGACGCCTATATCCAAATGGCCCTGCAGTTGGCCTACTACCGCGATGCGGGACGCTTCTCGCTGACCTACGAGGCTTCCATGACGCGTCTGTTCCGCGAAGGCCGAACGGAGACAGTGCGTCCCTGCACCATTGAATCATCTGCCTGGGTTAAAGCTATGCAGAATCCAAACACTAGTGTATGTTTCGATTTAAAGAGAAAATAATATTCAAGTCTGATTTTTCATATTTTCGTTTTTGCAGAACGATGAGCGTGTAAAGATGATGCAGGCTGCTTGTGACCGGCACCAGCTGGGCTACCAGGATGCCATGTGCGGTCGCGGCATTGATAGGCATCTCTTCTGCCTGTATGTGGTGTCCAAGTACCTGGAGGTGGACTCTCCCTTCCTCAACGAGGTGCTCAGCGAACCCTGGCGCCTGTCCACTAGTCAGACCCCGCACGGCCAGACGCCGAAGATGGACCTGAAGAAGCATCCCAACTGTATCAGTGCCGGCGGTGGCTTCGGGCCAGTGGCTGATGATGGCTATGGTGTGTCGTACATCATTGCCGGCGAGAACCTCATCTTCTTCCACATCTCGGCGAAGACAACGTGCCAGCAAACGGTGTGTATAAAAAAATATATTTAAAAATAATTAAAAACTAATCAACTTTCTATATCTTTAGGATGTCCACCGATTCTCCCAGAACATCTCACAGGCTCTGGCCGATATCCGCACCATGTTCGAACAGCATATGAAGGACCATCCGAAGCCCGCCAAAAAACTCACAAACGGCTCCACATAATCCACATAGTCCATATTATTTAGTCCATGTAGTCGAGATTCTTGTTAGCATTTGTTTTCCTCTTTTCTAGTTGATCGTTTTAAACAAACAAACAAACACATCATATACATCCGTCGATTGTAAGTTCCAAATTAAGTGCAAAAGTCGTTGAGAGAGTTATGCAAAAACAATGCAATTTTTTATAAAAACTATTGTGACTTGGCTGATTTTAAGATGTAGTCATTAGAAACTTTTGCACAATATTTGATGTTTCTCAAGCAATTAGTTTTTAATCGAAGAAATCGTGTAAGTTAAGTGCTATAAATATATATTTCAATTTAAGCGTAAAAAAATAGTTGTGTTTTGAACTCTATCACGCAGCCAGTGGATTCGCATGTATCGTGACGCCGTTGATCTTTTTGTCAACATGGGGCCGGTAGTTTTTGGGATTCACGGGCAGCTTTTCCAGCTCGTCCAAAGCATCGAATCCATCTATAACACGGCCGAAGAGGGTGTATTTCAAGTCAAGATTTGGTTGGGCTGCATAGGTGATGAAGAACTGGCTGGCATTGGCGTTGGGACCATTGTTGGCCATGGACACCATTCCCCGATCCGTGTGCTGGAAAATATGATTCATACTATTAATATTTAATACTGTCACTCAAATTAACTGGAGAACTTGAAAGCTAGGTAGAAAATTCAGTTATCGAGCCCTGGTTGATTTTTAAACCTCAAGTATTCCAAGCCGTACCTTTATGGTTTCTTTGAACTCGTCATCAAACTTTTGTCCCCAAATGGACTGTCCGTTCTTTCCGGTGTTGGTGGGATCACCAGTCTGTACTATGAAACCCTTGATATTTCGGAGAAACACACATCCGCTGTAGTAGTCGCTAGCGCACAAGGCGAGGAAGTTCTCGCATGCCTTGGGGCAGGCGTCGCAGAAGAGCTCGATCTTAAGGTCCCCCACGTCAGTATGCAGCGTTACAGACTGAAAATTGGATGGAATACCTTGATAAACAGTAATAAAAACAAATTCGCCGACGTTTGTTTACCATTTCCTTAGCGTATGGCTGTTGTAAATATTATAAAAGGGTTGTCAAAGTATTAATATATCGATATATCCTGGTATGATAATAATTTTGTATATCGTCATATAACTTTTCCTAAAAATCGTGTACTCAGCGCCATCTGTGGGTCACTAATACAATTTCAGTACAAAACTCTTTACAAATCAGGAAAAAATCAATAAAAAGAAACGAAAGTTGCGAATTAAATGGAGTTCGGGCGGATAAACGTTACAAACGTAAAAAAAAACGTTAAAAAAAATTAAACGTTTGAAGCAGAGAAAGAGTTTAATGTGGCAGTTAATGTGGCAGCCCCAATTCTTACAGTGGCTTTCAAACTGTGAGGTAATAATAGCCAATGTTGGTCAACGTAAAATTCGAAATTTTTTGCAACACTGAAGAATTTCGCGGGAAATCTACCGCATAATTTCTCCCAGCCCAACGATCACCCAAACAGTAGAAAAGTAAGTGAATAAGGATGAAGTGCAAGATACCTGAGATCTCGTGGCACAACCGCGATCCTGTTCTAAGCGTGGACATTCAGCAGAACGGGCAAGGTCTGCGGGATCCCACCATCTGTCGACTGGCCTCGGGCGGGACCGATGCTCACGTCCTCATCTGGTATGTGAACCGGGCCAAGGACGATGGGGGTGAGGGGGTGGACTTGGAGCTGGCCGTCGATCTTTCTCGGCATCAGAGGGCGGTCAACACAGTGCGGTGGTCGCCAAACGGCGAACTGCTGGCCTCCGGCGACGACGAAAGTGTGGTCTTTATTTGGAAACAGAAGGCTGACCACGAAGTGATTAATATTGTGGATGACGACGGGCAGAGCGAGCAGGATAAGGAGGTGTGGACGACACTGAAGGTGCTACGCGGCCACCGCGAGGATATCTACGATCTTAGCTGGTCGCCCAATTCGCTGTTCTTGGTTACCGGATCGGTGGACAACACGGCTATGATGTGGGACGTGTACAAAGGCAAGTCGTTGGCCATTCTGGACGATCACAAGGGCTATGTGCAGGGCGTCGCCTGGGATCCGTGCAATCAATACATTGCCACCATGAGCACAGATAGGTAAGAATTCGTAGTTTTCAGATTTGACAACGAAATTTTTCTGAACATCTATTATCCTGGCAGACAAATGCGCATCTTCGATGTCAATACCAAGCGGGTACTGCACCGGGTCAGCAAGTGTGCATTTCCCGTAAAGGAGGATCACGAGATGCACGGCAAGGGTATCCGGCTGTACCACGACGGAACCCTGCAGACCTTTTTCCGCCGATTGTGCTTTACTCCTGATGGCAAGATCCTGCTCACGCCCGCCGGCATCACCGACTACGACGGAGTGATGAAACCGCTGAACACCACATACGGATTTAGTCGCTACGATCTGTCCCATCCCGCTTTTGTGCTGCCTTTTCCCAACGAGTATGCCGTGGCCGTGCGCTGTTCGCCGGTTCTGTACCGTCTGAGACCGTACAACGCCGAGAAGAACCCTCCTGTCATCTCCCTGCCCTACCGAATGATCTATGCCGTGGCCACCAAGAACTCCGTGTTCTTTTACGACACCCAGCAATCGGTGCCGTTTGCTATTGTCTCTAATATCCATTATACCCGTTTAACAGATCTCACCTGGTCAAGTGACGGGAACGTGCTAATCGTCTCCAGCACCGACGGTTTTTGTTCGCTGTTGACCTTCGAGCCGGATGAGCTGGGCGAGCAGTACGAGGAGATGGAGGCAGTGCTGAGTGCTACTCTAAAGTCTTCGGAGAACGTGGCGCCTCCGACAAAGAAAAAGAAGCAAAAGGTCCGGAAACAGTCGTCCGACGAAGTGCCACGACGGCCACTGCAGGACAAGACCAAGTCGAATAGGAAAGACAAAAAGACAGCCGCCGGCTCGGAGCTCAAGGAGGAGGGGGAGACAGATCTGGATGCTGAAAATGACTCTTCAATGCACAGCGCCAGCTCTGCATCCAGCTCGAATAGTCCGAAAACTGAGAAAACTCAGATCAAACCCACGCCCATCGCCTTCCGGCGGTCGCCCCGAAAAGTGACACCCACACCAATTGCCACACGTCGTTCCCCACGGAAGACGGAACCGGAGGAAGTCAAAGGCAATGGTCAAAAACCCACGCCTATTGCAATTCGTCGGTCGCCTCGCAAGGTAGAGGATGCACCAGTTGTAGTTCCAGCATCGCCTGCAACCCTCAAACGCAAGATCAGCACGGAGGCGGAGCCTTCACCGCTGGCAGGGGGAGTCATTGCGGTGCTGGACAAGGAGATCATCAGCTCGGAGGAGAAGTTCGAGTCGCCGGAGAAGAAATGCCGCCCGGCCACCCCCATTCAGGTGCGTCGCCAGCCACGCACACCCGGCAGCGCAAGCAGCTTCAACCTCACACCGAAGAGCCAATCTGCCAAACAAGCCACGCCGATTGCTGTGAGGAGAACTCCACGGGTTCTCGTGGAGATGCCGGTCAACTCGCCCGTGGTTCCGGTAGAGGAGGCCATGGACGCTTGGCCATTAGAGGATGGCGTCTCTCCGCTGCCGTCTTCGCAAAAGGACTCCCAGGATCCACCTCCGCCGGAGGTCAAGGAGGAGAAAGAGTCGAAGTCAGTGCCTTTGGAGGTCAGCGAGGCGACGTGTGAACGCACCGAGGACATTCGCCTCGTCTACGAGGACACACAGGAGGAGCAGGCGGCCAGCACGCCATCCAAGCCCACCGCCTCGAAGCCGTCCACGCCCAACAACAAAACACCGCGACGCGTCTCCTTGCGCACAATTTCCACACCAAAATCAAAAAAGAAATTGTTAGAGTAGACTGGAACCTATAGATTAGTCAAATTATAAATATCAAAAATAAAATACAAGACAAGGTTTTAGAAAGTACACTTCTATCTAACTTAGATAATATTTACTTTAAGTATTATATATTTTAACTTTTTCAGATTGAAATGGCACAGTTGGGCGACAAATTACTTTCCGGCGAGTCTGTATTTGTGATTTACGGAAGCAAAAGGAGTCTGGATTATTTTCCATTTCCAGAAATGGTTCAGCTTTTAGAGAAAAAACAAAGTGGAGTTCTTATATTAGTAGCTACGCGGGAGCAGAAACTGAAACTGAGGGAACTGATCTGCAAGGAGCTTGGGGAAAAAAGTTCAAGTAACATCTTAGACGGAAATCTGTTGATAGAAACACCGGCTCTGTTACAAGACCAACTTCAACCAGGACCGAACCAAAAACCCCTCAATGAAAACAGCATTGTGTTCCACGAATTGGATAAACTTGTGGAATATAATGGTGTTCAGTTTGAGGAATTAAAACAGGAACTTTTCAGCGAACTTAGTCGTCCTCAACTCATAGTCACTACTGGCTGCTGGAATCGAAACCTCCTGGGTGGTCTTTTAGGGCGTTCCAACCAGAATTTAGTTCTTTTAAAGGATGCTTTGGAAGCAGCTGTCTATTCCGACTTGGCCATGACAATTGAGTGGGCCAATGACTCGGCAGAAAAGGTACAGCTCCTGCACTCCTACCTGGAGTCCTTCAGACCTGACCAATATCGCACCCTAATTTACTCTGCGAATGCAAATGAATTGGCGAATAAAATGCCAAATATTAGAACCCTTGAGCATCAAGGTAGAGCGAGTAAAAATGGAATTAAAAATTGGCAAGAGAAGGTAAATCAATTTAAATTATTATTTTCCCAAGTGAAACATGTATTTTCAGACCAAGGGCCAAGTTCTGGTGCTGGAAAAGCACTCACCCGAACTCAGGTTAGACCGAATAGAAAGCCTTCTTCACTTCGACATGCCCAAGACATGGAATCAATTCAGGGAACGCTTTGGTGTTCTTAAAAAGGACCCGCCTCTCCATTCTCTGGTGGTGCTGGACAAGGAAAGCAGTCATTTTTTACCTCATCTCGTAGAGTTCCAGCAGGGACATGGTGGTGTCGTAAGCGAGAAAATCGCCGCTGAACATGTACAGTTGCGACAGGAGCGGGAAATATCGCGCGCCACGCGTCAATGTGTCATATGCCCAGTTCTGATGCTCTATGGCCGCTGCAGGACTCTTACCTGCCAATACCGTCATTTGTTGGGCAAAGTTGACAAAAGGGTACCCTCGACTGTACCAAAGGAAGGACGAATTCAATTTAAAGTGCTCAAGGTGGGCGGTCTTGTACCTTTGTCTAAGTTTTTATTATGGAATTCGGGTTTCTTTCAGATATGCACACCAACCCACTTTGCAAGTCGCTTATTAGCCCTAAAAGCGGATGAAAGTACAGTCTGGGTTAAGTTTCCACAAGAGGACGTTCAAGACCTATTAGAAAAGTATTACTCCAAGCCGGAGAACATCAAAGAATTAGGGGAACCCCTTCTTCAGGATATCTGTGCATACAAACGCTCTGATGGCGGATTTGAAAGAGTTTCTATAACATTTTTGCCTCACAACTCGAGAGATTCCCATATTCGGGTTAAAAACTTAGATTCCAACACAGCCATATACCATGCGAAGCCCCAGGAACTGGTACAGCTACCTGAGGACCTTAAAAATCTTCCCCCTCTGGCCTGGGACATAAGGCTGGTGGGCTGTATTCCTTTCAATGGAGAGGAGGCCTGGCAAAGCGTCGATCTACAGTCAGTTGGAGAGTTGATGAAAGTAGGCGATCTTTGCGAAGCAACCATTTGCTTTTCCCTATCACATACCATTTTTGTAGAGCAATTAGTGGTAGAACAAGGAAGCTATAGGGAGCTTCTGGAGCGAAAAAAACTAAGCAGATATGATAATGAAATATGCAATTGTCTGAAAAAGTTGTGCAACAAGTAAATTAACGACTGAGTTTTGTTTTATTTATATTTATTTAAATTGTAGATGATCTCTAACGTTTTGAGTTTCTTTTACATACAAACATTTTGGTTTTACTTTCGTTTTGTTTATGCCTCTGTATTATATCATTAGTATCTGTTTTATTTTTCATATATATATATATTTTATATTAAATTTTCAATTCAACGATTCAATTTCTTTCTTCGATCTCGAGCTTAGTAAGTTTCTGAGTTTTTGTGGCTCGTTCTAAAACTTTTCCAAGGGCCATTAGAGAGAGAAAAGGAGCTCAAGACTTGGGAAAATTGTATTTCCACATACTCGTACGTCACTATAAGTTTATAAATATACTTTTGTTTCATTATTATTATTTTTTTTTTGCCATATACAAGTTAAACAAATCGAATCTGCTGCTGCATGGGACAACCAAAGCAATTTGAATTAGGCTACAAATTAGATTAGATACAATGTCAAAAACTTTGTCTAACCTATATACTTGGTTCCGCTTTCCACGTCCTCCAATCCTCGTCTCCGGTGCCTCGATACCTCGTATCCTTATACATTCTGGGGATTCGTGTGCCTGTCTGAGTGTCTGTGGCGACATTTGATTTGAATTAATTAACATTACCCTTCTTAGCGATTCATCGACTTTGTGTGAACTCCCTCATAAATGTTTTAACTGCTATTAAAGTAATTTTTAGTAGTGGTGCGACTTTATGCTTTTGTTTACGATTTACGACTTAAATGGTTCTGGGTGTGACTGGTGTGGAGCAAAGAGGTGTATGAGCTTAGAAAAATATGAATTATGTTTGATTCCATTCCATTCCACTGCACTCTACTCGTCAAATATTCAATTATTGAAAATATGCAAAGTGTTTAGTCGATATCGTATTTAATAATGCGGTTAATGCTATGCTGTACTATATGAACGAATGTTTACTGCTTTCATAGATATTACTTTATTAGTTTTTGTGATTCTCTTGATTCTTGATTCAAAAAGTTGAGCTACGACGAGGAGGAAAATTATAGTCGCTTCCGTATGATTACTTCGATTAATAATAATTTACGAGAAAAATATAGTACATATGTGTGTCTGTATGTAGCCATTTGTTGATTCTTCGTTCACTAAATATACATATATATTTAAATTCATGTATTCTGTATAGATCTGTATATTTGTAGACCGACCATTGTCACGAGGGTAAATGAATAACTTTCTGTTTCTGTTTCTTTATCTGTTTTTCTGATTTGTGGCTTAATTAAATTGTCAATAAATATATCGAATTTGTATTTATTTATAATTACATACAATTATTGAACTGTCTTGTTCTTGATTTCATTTCTGCATTGCTACTGGTCGAGAGACTACTGTACTTTTCATATCAATATCGTTCAAATAATCAATTATCGTTAGCATTATCTTTTCTTTTCTGATCTTATGTGACCGGATGCTGTTACCCCGAAATGCGAAGAAGCCATCAGCAACTCCAGCAACATTGTTTTATTTTTGTTTCTCTATTTCGTGCAACGTGGCCAACAAAACCATATTCTGGCTGTAAGAAAATCAGGCAACAAAAAATATAAAAAATAACAAAATCATCATAGTTTTGTTTTTGAATAAATAGTTTTATTTGAAAATGGTTTTTGCGTTTGTTTTTGTTTTTTTGTTGTTTTTCATTTTGGTAGAATTTTACAAGTTGAATGGAAAATACATATTAAATATTACAGTATTTTATTGGGCTAGGATATAGTAGAGATAGAGAGAGGAGAGGGTTGGGTGTGGATATGGGTGTGGGTTAAAGGGCATGTTGGCTGACCTAAATAAATGCCTGGAAATGAGAGGTTTGCTGGGGACTCAGAAACTGTACGGATCTGTTGTGGGATAGCCAACACAAAACAACTTTTGAAAAGTTTATTCACTGGATTCTGATTTGATTTCCCAAAAATCAACGAAATTATTTCGTTGGGCTTTGTGCGAACCGAATGTCAAATAATATTTATTTCGCTAATAAACTTACTTAGTTGATGCTTAAGTTTTTGTGTGTTTCGTGTGCGTTTACATAAATTAGACTTAAAAACTATAAAACATAAATGGATTCCTTCCAACTCGAGCCAGAGCACAATAAAAGGGATTTCCAGTGAAAGTGGAGTGGGAGGAGGGTGGTAGAAGGGGGGATATGACTGAGCAGATACAAAAAATAGGAAAAATTACTATTTAAAAATAACAATATAAATTCATTGCAAAACGGTTTGTGTAAAATCAAAATGCACAGGAGGCCGCACATTCAAAGCATATACAAATACATACACGTTATTGTAATAATTATAATAATAATAATAATAAGTCTAACCAAACAGTTCAACATACTTGGGGGATTAAATGCCATTCACTAAATACAGTTTGTTGATACCATTAAAGTACAATTTATAAATATTAATACATACAATCCTTATAGCTTTCAGTGTGGTAGATTTGAGTTCTGCGTTCCCGTTTGTTAAGTTCATATTTGTGTTAATTTTGATTTGTAAATGGTGGAGGTGCAGTTTCCCAAAACTCGTTTCAATTTCCATTTGAATATTTTCCAAAATCGAAACTAGTTTCGGCCACTCGTCCTCCTTGTGTGCATGTGTGTATCTGTGCGCGAAGATATGGCAAAAATATATAGCATGCTTTTGTGCGCAGCTTCGTATAAATGCAATAAATCATTAATAATTACAACTCAGCTTACAAATTGAAATAAATGAATGTTACAGTGTTATCAATTGTGTGTGTACGTGTGTGTGTGTTGCCAGCTAAACTTCATCTATACACGTAAGTTCAACAAATTACAATTTACATTGAAATGTTCCAATCGACCAATGCTGCTCTTTACACAAGTTAGTTAAGTGGCCACATATGCGTTTAATTTTTACTCTATACTTTTAAATTGGTTTTGTTTAGTTAGGTTTTGTTTTTGTTTTTGTTTCGTTCTTGTAAATACAATAGATAGAGTTTTATATCCGTTTCACTTTGTTGGTTTATCTTTAAATTAGACTTAGACATTAGGGATTTGCTTTCATTATGTTTTGTGTGTTATTTGGTTTGTTCATGTTTATGTTATGTAATATTTACTTTAGCCCACACGCTGACACGCAATCAAGTCAATATTAATTGTGATGTTGTTTCCGTCCCTTTTGCGGATGTTGGATGCTATTTAAACTTTCAAACTTAGGTCTAAACAAGCGATGACAAATGCAGAGCGTTGATGGCTTGAATAATTTCAAAGAGAGATTGCAACAGGAAACATTTAATATATTTATATATATGCCATATATATATATATATATGTATAGAACTATATGTATATATATATATACGCTCTTTTGTTTTATCTTTTCGTTTAATAAATACACGAGGAAACTAAGCTACAAGTAAATTATGAAATTCTATCAAAAATTATTCAGACCAAACAACAACTGGATGCAATGCTCCTGGCGCCTGTGTGTTGTCATGTGTGAGTGTGTGGTTGTGGCATGTCGTACATGTGGCTTTGCATTATGCATATGTATGTGTCATGTATATGTGTATGTATATAGGAAATGCTTTTTCAATCAACTGCTTCTCAAAAATGCCTGCTGTTTACTTCCTTCCATCGCTCCCATGCGACTGCCTCGCGTGTCCTTTCGAGTTAATCTCATCCTGATCATCGTTAGCATTGTATCTGCTTCAATATTAATATGTAATGTTATGTACTGCCTGGCTTATTCGACATATCGTTACTTTGGGGGATTCCCGGCCGCGTGCCGTTCGCCGTTTGTTAAACAAATAAAAGTTCTTTGGGCTTTGCTTAATCATCGTGGGTGTCTGTGTGGTGTACGGTGTGTGTTGTGAGTCTGTACTGTGTGTCCTTTGTGTTGCGGTTGTTGGTTCTATCATCGTTTTGCTCTTAAATTGTTTGGTTTTGTTTTGATCAATGCTGGTGGGTTGTTGTGCTCCCGCGCTGCTCTTTAATACCGTTACGGTGTTCCCTGCTAACGCCCCTATTCCATCCATCCATCCATCCATCCGTCCGTCCGTCCGTCCGCTCCGCTCCGATTAAGCGGATCGTCGGCGTGTATACTCCCGTCCCAGTAGTAGCTTAGTACAGTCCACAGCCGCGCAGATTGTTTGCAATGATGACATCGGTGACAGCATCGAATACAAACTGAATGTTGTTGGTATCTGTGGCACACGTCATGTGGCAGTAGATTTCTTTTGAGGTTGATTTGTTTTTCGCTTCAAATTGAGCCTGAATGTAAGCAGCCGCCTCGCCGTACTCCTGTCCGCCTGGAATGTCAAGGGGAGAGTGCGAGTTTGAAGGACAATTTTCGGGCAAAGTCATCCGCACACTACTCACCTGTGTACTCGGGGAAGCAAATTGTCAGGGGACTCTTGCGGATCTTCTCCTCGAACAAGTCCTTCTTGTTCAAGAACAGAATGATCGAGGTATCCGTGAACCACTTATTGTTACAGATTGAATCGAACAGCTTCAGCGACTCTTGCATGCGGTTCTAAAGAGAGACGGTGGGAAATTATTAGATGAAAATTAGTGACCTTAAGAGCCAAACCTACCGTGGTTTCATCCTCATGCAAGACCTGGTCGTACTCGGACATGGCCACGCAGAAAATGATCGCTGTGACATCCTCGAAGCAGTGTATCCACTTCTTACGCTCCGAGCGCTGGCCGCCCACGTCAAACAATCTGTTGGATAGTCGCATTAGTAACACCAATCATAGATACTCTATGATCCACTCACTTAAAGTTGAGATTTTTGAAGGAGAAGTGCACCTCAACGATGCCAGTGGTCTTGACGCGAGTGCGCAAGATGTCCTGTTCAGTAGGCTGGTAGTCCTTGGCGCCTAACCGATCCAAATCGTCCAGGAAACTGCAAGGAGAGAGAACAAAGGCCGCTGTTACTAACCGGGCAGATAGCACCCACTACTGGGGGGTTTCATTTCGCTTGACCAGACAAATGTTTGCCCAACCGGACCCCACGCTCTCGTCCCGGGGGTCGGGCATGTATCATCCAGAGACTTGTGCAAACAATTAAGGAGCAGGCCAGAGCACTGAGCAAACAATTAAAAACAAAAAAGCAGGCGCGTGTGCCCAGGTCGAGAACAGTCGGAGCCATGGTGGCAGGACTGCTTGCACAGGACACACATAAAAGGACACACATTACTTAGTTATTCAAGCCAAGCGGCTTCCAGCGTCCCTCCACCGCAGAGGAAACTATCTATTCAAAATGATTCCCATTTCCGTGACCATCTAGCTGTCCTGCCACTCTGGTTCTGGTTCTAGTTTCCGTGCACGGTGGCTGGTAATTAGTTTTATTTTCCGGTTCGGTTATGTAAGTGCAACACCCCGCCATCGGCCAGATACAAAGTTGCAGAGTCCGCGTAAGAGAGTCAACAAGTAGGTCATCAAATTGTGGCACCAAAGTGTCCAGCTCGTTGGTTAATTTTTTGCTGGCGTACGTGCCCGATACCCCATACCCCTCTCCTCGCTGTTTTTTGTTGTTTTTTGGACCGTAATTAACCTGAGGCACGCAATGCTTTTGAAAATAAAGGGCCGTGTCCAAGAGCTGCTGGCCAGCTAATTTTATTTCAGGCGCGCTGTCATAAATAGTTTCTTAAGGGTTTCCTCTGTTGTTCGGAGGAATCTGCGGCTGGCCGCAGGTCGCTGCTGGTTATCGCATCAATCTCTGGTCGGAGATCTTACTCATTGGCCAACTGGTTTTCACCCAAATTACACGCACAATTGCCCAACAACAAGGCGGCCAACTTCCAGAAAGGGCCCACAACCAGAAATTTTGCACTCGCCGGTGATCGAAACTAACTCCCGATATTTGTAATACAATTGTTTGTTTAAAAGTTCAGTTTCCAACGCCCCTGCAGGCGGATTTGGTGGCATGGCCCGCACTGGAGGCGATTGGGCAACCGCTTGGTTAGCACTTGGCATGCCGAGATCTTATTATTTAACACGTCCGTCATAAAAGTTTTCTTTTTGTTGACTGATCCAGAAACCGCAGACACACATGCAGCTGTAATTTGTGAGTCCGGAAAATGTGTGTTGCAATGTGTGGCAAGTGGCCGCTAACTTGTGGTTTTCCACAAACCCAAGAAAGTGGATCATAGGGCATATTTTTCAAAGACAAGGTTAGAATGCCAGTAATTCGAAAACCTGATCGCCACAGCTTGGCCAAAACCCCGAAATAACTATAATCTGCAAAGCAATCTGCGATGAGCCATCAAGCTTATGGCCTTTTCAATTAAGCCATTTGCGTGCAATTTGGCCAACAAATGCCTCGTTGAGCCCGTCAGCGTTTTAAAATAATTTGTTTACTTTACATAACCCCCAGCCTGAACCTCAGCCTCTGCCTCAGCCACAAACCTACCGCAAAGCACCTTTCCTGCCCACCACCCCAACCCACCAATTTCCTCATTAATGTCAATCAATGGAATAATCCGTTATATATTAACACAAACTTTTGCTTTTTGATTAGCAATGTGACTTTCGGTTTCGTTTGGCCAACATACCTCGTCTCATATGTGGAATACTTCGTGTCTAGATCGAATCACGACACACAGAGACCCACTGCTGTGGAGCGCCAGCGGTAGAAAAATTAGCAGAAAGATCTTAAACTACAGAGCCAACAATAGCGCGCCAACAGCCGACAAATTTCAGCTGTTTGGCTTTACACTTGAAATAAATATTTACATCATGTTATTTTTTATTTTCTGCTCTTGTTTATGTAGTATATTACACTTGCAATCTGAAGATTTGATTTTAATTTAATTTTTAATGGAAGAGAAGAGTTTGTAGAGGATATGTCTTTTGGAAGAGGAATAATGTTTAACTAGGTTATACTGTTTTTAAATTGGAGTACCGATATTTTTGGATTGGATAACCTCTGAGAAATTGTTCGTTCTTAGCTACTCGCGCACAACTCGGCTTCTGCTTCGTTACCTACGAGAACTGCCTTCCTCAGTGATTAAGACATTTTAAGTAAACACTTTGACTGAAAAGGAATTTCCGAAATGGGAATGAAATGAGATCCTCTATAAAATATTTTAAAATAATTATGCCTTGTATTATTTAAATAATAATATTTTTATGAATTGTTTGACTATCAGATGTTCTTCCTAAATGTTTAAATCTAAAAACATTCTTTTCTTTACAAAACCATTAGGATCTTGTATATCTAGTACAATTATCTCTGTTTGTCAATCAATTTTTTACCATTTTTAATTTTTCTCATCGAATCGCATCGAAAGCAGATCTATTCTTCTCTCAGTGTACACGTGTAGCGTATAAGTAGACTAAGAAGCCCGGCGATCGCGTTTAGTGCGTCGCGGTTGGTCTACGAGACAGCAGCTTTACAGAGCTCCAGAGCTCTCCAGTCCATAGCTTTCGGTTTCTGTTTCGCTTGGAGGCAACACCAGCAGTTGCCGCAACAACGACAACAACAACACCAATAATAATACGAAAACAGCCCACAACGCTCCGCGTTGCGTGACAAAAGATTTTGCGAATCTCCGGCCACGAAATCCGTGCAACGACAGCCAGTGAGTGTGCGAGTGAGTGTTTCGGTGGGAAATTGGCCTAAACACAATAGAAATCAAAAATGCCCAACAAAAGGCATCCAAAGCGGTTTTAATTGTGCACAAAAGATCGGCTTGAAAGTCGGAAAGAAAAGCAAGACCGCGAATAAATTAAAGCCAAAACTAAATCGCCAGGCCAGCAAGTTGATTGAAACTCTCCAGAAAACCCGGTGTGGCAGGCCAGGAAAAACAAATCGGAAAAATAGTTTAAAAAAAGGGGGAAAAACAAACGTCTAAGTGAGGTTTTGAAGACAATTTGGGCGGGGCAGGTAAACTAGTTGCGCCCCAAAAACGTCATTCAGTTAACACGGCTGTCAAAGATGTGGCCTGTTGGCCAAAAGTGTGAAAGGCCAAATTTCCGAATGATTTAAATGCTTTTGGAAAAAATCAATATTTGTTCGAGAGGCTTTGAGAGTTTTCCAAAGACCCTAAGTACTTATGGCTTAAAATTTTCATTTAATGGCATTTGAAACTCGCTTGCTTATTTTTAGCCAAGTTACGAGTTAAACTAGTTACGACTAGTGAGCTGCATTTCAAAAACACCTGTCAAAGAAAGCCACTGATGGCAGCGAAAAAAGGAAATTAAAAATGGCATTCAAGTGAAACTGAAACAAGTGGTATTTGTTAATTGAATAGTTTTATTTAAGAAAGGCATAATTATGCAGAAACTGTGCCGCGCCTCTGCGAAATCCCATCTTAAATATGGATTGATTTGCAAATTCCAAAGCAGGGCAGGCGCACCTTGTTCGGAGGGCCGAGAAAAGCAAAGATTTGGCCAAAATTATGTCATAACGCGGCACGGCGAGAGACCAGAGGCGAGAGGCTAACTGCTTGGACCTTCCGTCGCTGTTCATTTAGCAGCCAAATGTTAATAGAACCCGCCTGAAACTCAATTCCAGTTTCAATTTCGCATCCAGTCGAGTGTGAAGGCAGCCAGCCAGGCCCCTCGCCTCGCCTCGTCTCGGTGTCGGTCTCGGTCTTGGCCCATTAGGGCCTGCCTGGCTTCTATTTCGAACAATGGCCATAAAAGTCAACGACAAGTGGCTGCTTGACATTTCTGCAGCATTACTCGCAGGCGCTAGGATTATCACTCAAGTTCATTATAACCGACTTGCGATAAAGCCGCGCTCGCATCCGCCACAAGGATAGTTCTGTTTTCCTTTTCACTTTTCCATTTTCTTATTTTCCTCAGTCACTGTAGTGGGGCTCCTTAAAAAGCTCAAGGTCGCCGCTTTCGCGACAAGGGCAAGGATAAGCTCCTCCGCTGCGCTCTGGCATTGTAGCCAGAGTGTACACAAAAAACGAGCCCGCCACACAAAGCCAACGAGCAGCGGGCTCTGTGTGTAGCAGCGATGTATGCCCAGATTTCTGTTCCATCAAATTTTCGGCATTTAAATTATATTGTCCTTGGGGAGCAGGCGCACAAGCATCCCAAGGAGTCGCCAGAGTGCCATTGTTCGGTGGCGTACGCGGCGTATGAGCAATCTCCCCCCCAGTGGCTGGGCCTGCGGGAGCTGGAATGCTCATATTATGCGTGCGTGTTGGTCTGAGGAATCGGGGAGAAAGCCATTCAATCAAGGGAAAAGTTACTCTATCTTGCCATCTTCCCTTTGAAATTGGTTTTAATACTGAGTTTTGGGCTTAAAGCTTGGCCATGCCTGGCATTCCGCCCAGTAATGTCTTGTTGGAAACTAAAGTCCAATGTGTTTAGTTTAATAGTTTTTCAATAAGCTGGCAAGCTGTTGGCCTTACGAGGGCTCCCTTGGCCATCACTGGGGCTACTTCAATTTGTGTTTCTTTGTTTGGATTCGCGTTTTACGAGTGCGACGAGCACTTGTAGTGGCCGTATTGGCGGCCAACTCCGACTCGATTATCGACTGGCGGGATGGATCATAAAATGGAACTCCCCTCGAGGGCAGCCAGAGACAATAGTCGCTGGTGTTTGCTCGGCTTTGTTTTGCAAACTAACTCGAACTAAGTGCTGTTCCCCGTGGGAGGGCGCAGAGTTGAAAGGAGAAACAATGCCCCAGCGGCAGATCAATAAATGTGAATAATATTTGCACTCCAAGCAAACATCTTTCAGCAATTCCGTGCCGGAATAACCGAGTTAGTGGCCCATCCTGCGGCTATACACATGTATTGATTGATTTGTCGGTCCGGGCGGGCCAACTTGGAATTGCATTAAAAGTTCTGGCCAGATTCAGTGGCCGGGCAACTTTTACATAATACTTGGACTGAGAGCCTCGCTTTTCCTTCCCATTTCCCAGCAGAACCAACTCGGAACTCAGAAGATGTCGTCGGGATTACGCAAAACCTCCATGGCGCTGATGAGACGCTCCACTTACTCGTCGGCCCCCAGCTCGGCCGCCATCTTGCCTCACGGCGGGGCGGGGGGTGCCGGGCCGGTGGTCTCGCCGCCCACCAGCGGCGTGGGCGTGGCCACGGAAATTGAAAAATCAATTGCAATGCAGCGACTGCGGCAGGAAGAGCCGGCAAATATGAAGAAATTAAATGTCAGGTTAGTGATTTTCCCACACCCCCAGTCCGAATGCGCTGAGAGAAAAAGAGTGCTTTTATACTTACATTTTATAATAATACTAACATTAAAATATCATTACTTATTACTAATTATAATTACTAAATCCTATGCCTTTAAGTTAATTTCTTTCTTGAATTTTTAAGATTTTTAATTAAAATCTCCTACTTATTTTTTTCTCTGCTTAATTTTCACTAATTGGCAGCCAACAAGCCGTGAAAGCAGCTGCCACACAAACAACAACAACCACACTGAGTGCCACTGCAGTGGCAGCCACAACAACCACTTGCACCTCGACGACTGCAGTGCGTCCTTATTCGGAGGTTCCCGGTCCATATCCTCTGCCTCTGATTGGCAACTCCTGGCGCTTTGCCCCACTAATTGGTAAGAGATTCCCGTTCCTCTGGACATAGTCCTGGTCACTCAAAAGCTGTCCTCCGCAGGACAGTATAAAATTAGCGATTTGGACAAGGTTATGAACGAGCTGCACGTCAACTACGGCAAGATGGCCAAGGTGGGGGGCCTCATCGGGCACCCGGACCTGCTGTTTGTCTTTGACGGCGACGAGATCCGCAACATATTCAAGAAGGAGGAGACCATGCCCCATCGGTGAGTCTAATTCAGCAAGTCTTTCATAAGGACTTTATCTTAAGGGCTTCAGTATTTATTAAAAATATTGCGTATACGACACGGGTTCTGAATAGGTTGCATGTTGGAACACAAAATATTAAAAGTTTCGCAAAGTTCGGAAAATTTATTAAATCTGTTTTGCGCAATTTCTAAGAGTTTGTTTATTACTTTACTGAATATGGCTGTTTCTCTACAACTTAGAAGTCTTAGTATTTAAAAGTATTATTGTAAGTAAGTAACTAGTAGTACGAGTTGAAGTTATAGTAGTAGTACTTCTGGAAGTAGATTCTTAGTCTTTTCAATAATAAAAGCCTAATAATATTTAATTTATTGGCGTTCCTGCACTTTAGCAAGCCTTCCATAAGCACAGACTTCTATTTATTAATAATATTACGTATACGAAAAGTCTTCGAAATTTTATAAATGTTGTACACGTTCTACATATTGCCTATTGCCTTCAACATAATTTAGGGTCATTTTGGAGAAAACTTCTTACAATACCTTCCATACCTTGTTACCTTACTGAAGATGGGTATATTCTTAGGGTATATTGCGTATACGACATGTGTTAAACATGAAATATTTCAAATTTATTATATTTTTTAAAACATTTGGGATAATTTGTTGAACTTTGCCTAAATACCATGTAAGATACTTAAATACAATTATAAAAATACTTAAATACATAAACACCCTTCCAAAACAAGGAAACAAGTACTCTATCGTCATAATACCATCCGTGGCTCATTAAATCTTAAAATTTTGAGCAAACAAGCCCTATGATGGACTCCAGACACTCACAAAAAAGCCCAAATGCTGTCGTTTCTTATGCAACTGCGTTAACTTGGTAATTTACTAGTCATTGAAGGCCTAAACGTGTTCATTAAATCCACTTTGAAGCCATCTGAGTGCCCGAGTTGTGCTTGGATGCACTTGGTCTGCACTGGCAGTAGCTCCGCAGTGGAGTGCTCAGGGCACATACACACAATATCCGCAGCGAATCAGTCATGCATGGACACATCCACCCACGTCCTGGCCACCTCCTCCCCCGGCATGCACGATTGCAGTGCAATTCCGGTTTATTTATGCGCATATTGAACTCGACCCGTAAATTAAATTATTAACCATCGAAGGCAGCGACTGGGGATGCTGGCATCGAGTGGGGATTTGGCCGAATGTGTGAAAATATTGTGACGGATTCCTGTCAGGAGTCGGGTCCATCGCCATTTCTAATTAAAATTCTGAATAAATAATCCTTTACGGCCTTAATTAAATTTCTGCATAGATAACTAAATTATTCAACTGAATAGAGATACGTTTTTCGCCATTAAACCGAAATTAGTGGAGACTTTCACTTCGTCGAGGGCCTCACATGGCATGAGTCTCATAGGCCTAGCAACCAGAGATCCATCCGATACGATTCGAAACCCAAACAGTCCGATCTATTCAGCGTCTGACAGGCGCGGAGTATTTTTATTTTGGTTTTTGCATCACAGAAATAAATAAAATCGAGAAACGAGAAATAAAATAGGCAAACAAAACGAAAGTCACACAGATCTCGGATGGTGTTCATAACTTTTATAAGCTTTCTTTTCGCCGCCTTTCCCTATCCCAGAGCCATGGCCATGAACCAAATTTAACAAGTTACGTTTCCAGTACCAGGGCTCAGACTTTGCCAAAAAAATCGAAGAAGAGAGTGGAAAACAAAGCCAAACACTCGTTGTTGGTGTTTGGCGAACACATTTGGCAAGTCATCATTAAAACGACTGAAAAGAATCGCTAATAGATTGGCTATGAGACAACATTAACGTAATGTTGGCCCAGTCGTTCCGCCCTTAACTGATTGATGAATGAACGGAGCGAGGCTTACTGTTCGCAGACTGACAGAGTGACAAACTGCCAAACTCGCCAACTGACCGACTGCCCAACTCGCCGCCTGATTGATGAAGATATTTTGGCCGAAAGACCGAGCAAGTCTGGCCAAGATATGCCCGAGGCGTTGGCTTTCTGGCTGTTTACGAGGCCCATAAAAAGCGCCGAGAAATGTCTCCGGCGTGTGGGAAAAACTAATTCAGTAGGTGGTGGGGGGCAGCAGTGGGGTTAAGCCAGAGATCGGATCGTGACCATCGTGGCCCACTTGGAGAGTTTCGGACAAGTTTCTAGATGGTTTCCAATGACGTCAATGGAGCAAAACAGTCGGAATTTGGAATCTATTTTTGGAACTACTAATTAAACAAAGATATTCAAGTTATTTAAATAAAATGCAGTTTCATCCACGACTCCAAGGTCAATGCTGTGACCAAACGAATGCATTTGAAGATCTCCGAAAAGTGAATAAATTACTAAACAAGTTTGGACTTAAAGGGAACTCGTCCCCGTAAGAGTTAGAATCTCCAAGGTGTGGCAGGTACTTTGCATAATTGTGCGAAAAATTTTAAGACTTTTATTTAGCAAAGCAAATAGAGTTTCAAGGTGGCCTTTAAAAATTAACAATAGTTAGTTAGTTCTAGTTAGTTAGTTGCCTCTGAGAAGCACTCTGGAGGAGTGCATGGCTGGAGGAGGACTGCCTGAAACAAAAGCCAATAAATACGCTTCTTCTATTTATTCTGTGACATGCGAGTAGACAAGTATAATGCAAATACCAGTTTGTTTGTATTATGTGGGGACCGACTGCCTAACTGAACGGCTGAATGACTGACTGACTGACTGGCGAGGGGAAAATATTAAGAGAAATCGCCTCATATTTAGAGTGTGTGTGGCTCTGGGTTTTGGGTTTGAAGTTGTGCTTGATGTCGTTGTCGCCGGTTTGTCTGCACGCGAGGGCAAGCGACCTCAAAAGGGGGCAAGGTGGAAGGGATTCGGGGGTTTTTGGCCAACTCAGGCAGCCACTAGGCAGAGAAAAAGTATTGGCCAAAACAGCTGCCGAAACAGCCAAACTATATTACAAGATATTTCATCTTTAAGATTTAAGAAAAGTGTCTCCTTTCTTTTCCATTAACTAAATTAAAACATGCCTTAATTTTTTAAAATTAAATTATTTATTTATTTCTCTCTGTGCAATAATTTAATTGAAACCCTTCACCCCCGTGCCTTTATATTTGCTCTTCTATCCGGACAGGCCGTCGATGCCCTCCCTGCGCCACTACAAGGGCGACCTGCGACGCGACTTCTTCGGCGACGTGGCCGGCCTAATTGGCGTGTAAGTAATGTCCTTATATAACGGATATTATGGAGGCATGTACAGCACACAGTATACATATTTGTCCTTCCCCCAGACACGGTCCCAAGTGGGAGGCCTTCAGACAGGAGGTGCAGCACATCCTGCTGCAGCCGCAAACAGCCAAGAAGTACATTCCGCCGCTGAACGACATTGCCAGCGAATTTATGGGCCGGTAAGTTGGAGCCTCTAAGCGGGTTATGCAATCTGAACTGTGTACTATAGATGCATTTATCCATCTTTTTATCCATCTGCAGTATCGAGCTGATGCGCAACGAAAAGGACGAGCTGCCAGATAATTTCCTGCACGAGCTCTACAAATGGGCCTTGGAATGTGAGTCGGGTCGGGTGGGGTGGGGGCAAGTGCAAGTGCTAGGCACTTTGCTTGACAAATTCCATTATTGAGTCGGAGACTGTGACATTGAGGTTGGGATTAATTAGCCTTTTGAATCTCCAATAATTGCAGCTGTGGGCCGTGTTTCTCTTGACACCAGACTCGGCTGCCTGTCGCCGGAGGGCAGCGAGGAGGCCCAGCAGATCATCGAGGCCATCAACACGTTCTTCTGGGCCGTTCCAGAGCTGGAGCTGCGAATGCCCCTGTGGCGCGTCTATCCCACCAAGGCCTACCGCAGCTTCGTCAAGGCCCTGGATCAGTTCACAGCGTGAGTCCACAAATCACAAAATATGAATATAAATTCCATATAATTATGACCCATTATTCCCGCAGCATTTGCATGAAGAATATTGGCAAGACCATGGACAAGGCTGAGGCCGACGAGGCCAGTGGCTTGTCCAAGTCCGAGGCGGACATATCCATCGTGGAGAGGATTGTTCGGAAGACCGGCAACCGCAAGTTGGCCGCCATCCTGGCCTTGGACCTGTTTCTGGTGGGAGTCGATACGGTAGCTGTCAATATTTGATATCTTTATCTGTCTTTTGAGTAACTTTATAATTCCTTTCCACTTAGACGTCAGTGGCGGCCTCCTCCACCATCTACCAGCTGGCCAAGAACCCGGACAAGCAGCAAAAGCTCCTGGAGGAGCTCAAGAAGGTGTTTCCCAGCCGCGAGGCCGAGATCAACCAGAGTGTCCTGGAGCAGATGCCCTTTCTGCGAGCCTGCGTCAAGGAGACCCTTCGGTGAGCCCGGCACTCTCTTTGATTGGCGACCCTTTTGTATTTAATGAGTGCCCTTCTGCCCCTCCCCCATCCCCTGTGTTGACCCTTGTTTCAGGATGCGACCTGTGGTGATTGCCAACGGGCGAAGCCTTCAGTCGGACGCTGTCATCAACGGCTACCACGTGCCCAAGGGCGTAAGTCTGACGCACGGGAATGGGCGTGACCCGGGACTCGGTGCCCATTTCCCAGTACGTGAAACAGCCAATTTACGGTCATTTTTTTGGTTCTCCTTTCAGACTCATGTTATCTTCCCACACCTGGTGGTGTCAAACGATCCCGCATACTTCTCAGAACCCAAACGCTTTCTGCCCGAGCGGTGGCTGAAGCAGACAAGTGCCACGGATGCCGGTGAGTTGGGGCACTTGGAGAAAAATTGGCTAGAAACTACAGTTCTTTAATGTCAAAATGTGTTGGATTTTTTAAAATTTATAGTGATTTTTCTACTTGGTACTCGTAGAGTAGAGGAATGTAGAGGAACACAATTTATATGCATGCCTGTTGATATGGCTATATCCCCCTGTCTGTATAAACTCTGAGATCCCCAGTGACTAGAAGATAGAAGCCTCTTTAGGGATATAGAAACTATTAGCTATAGGAACAGAGACTACAGCTATAAGATTTTGCTTATAGGCTCGTTTTATGCTAGTTTGTCTTCCTATCACTCCTCTCAATACTCCCAACTCCCAATTATAAAATATTTCCATAAATCTTTCTGGTTCGAGAACTCTATTCCAAAGGGTAATTTGTATCTAGAAAACAAACTTCATTATTGGGCTATTGGGAGGCTTGTTATGAAATAATATTTTATTTAAAGAATTTATTTTTATTTATTTTAATTTTGTGGAAAGAAAGTAGAAGAAAAGAGTACAAGTTATCATAAACTCGCGTAGAAGAAGGGACATCAACCGAGGATCAAAATTTTCTTTCTGTGCACCCCACCCAGTGACTGCCTCATCCTCACTAACGTTTCCCTTTGCCTTTTCAGGTGGCTGCCCCCATGCCGGCCAGAAGATACACCCGTTTGTCAGTCTGCCCTTTGGCTTCGGGCGTCGCATGTGCGTGGGCCGGCGCTTCGCAGAAATAGAGTTGCACACGCTGCTGGCCAAGGTAACAGGAATTAGCATACAGGGGGCACAAGCCCGTGAACCGAAAACCAAAGCCCAATCCCCCAATTCCCCGTACTTTACTAATTTAGAATGTTTCGCTTTTTTTGGAACAGATCTTCCGCAAGTACGAGGTCTCCTACGACGCCGAGGAGTTCTCGTACCGAGTCAACTCCACGTACATTCCGCAGTCGCCGCTGAATTTCAGGCTGAAGCTCAGGGACGAGTAGTCCGCCGGCAAGATGTGTGTATAATTTCACCGGAGGGACTCGGGACTCAGTCCAAGCTGCAGCGACACACGGCGGATGTGTGATATTTATAGTCAGAGCCCAGCTGCCGGTTCTGCTGCGATGTTTCTCTTTTTAATTAAGCAAATGTACACAGAAGCAGAGCAGCCCGGCGCCCGAGCACTAGCCACTGAATAATCGTGTATATTCCTACTGTCCATGTGTATATAGCCCCATTATGTTACCCCATAGCTAGATGTAGGTGTTTTGCCCAAGAATAATTGTACCTAATAAAGCCCTGTTTGTTTGACTTGGTTTGGATTATCATTAATCAGAGGGCGGCTGGGCTTCGGGTCAGCAACTGATGGCTAAGGTCAAGCTAACGCCAATCCACGCATGATTAATTGCCTTTATGGAGGGTACCATTAGTTGGGCAGTAATTGTAGTCTACTCGCGCCTACTGCAGCATTTCTTTTAAGGAATGCATCTAAGTGGGGAGAGAATCCTTGCCTATAGGTTTAAACTTGGCCCAAACAACTCATAACCTTTATCATTCCATTTAATATAATTCTCCCCTGCAAACCACTTGTTTGCCAACTCATTCAAACAACACTATTTAAAATAATTCCCGCACATCATCTGTCTGTCATCTCAATCACATAGCACCTCGTTCGGCGGATACTCATATATAGTAAAAGATACTCGGATTGTACTCACTATTTAGCGGAATCGTTCAGTTGGTATTCGTTGCTGCGCGAGAAGCACTCCTGGACACCGGCATCCTGCCAAAGTCGTTTCATGGCGGCCAGCAGCTCCTCCGAGAAGGGCTCGGTGTCGTGCATTCGCTGGCACACGTCGAACACCATCTTGGCATCGCTCTGAGGATAGAGGGGGAGTTGGATGAGTGTGAGGTTCAAATGGGCATAATATTCAGGTTGTTACACAGAGAGAAAGGGATTCCTTTTTAGGTTTATTTGATTTTATGAGAGACTTTTTTCATTATGAGTTTTGTAATTTAAATCATTAAAAAATCATTCATTTTGGAGTTTTATTTTATTGATGAAAAATAATGATTATTTGTTGAAAAAAAAATATTATGGTGGAAATGTATTGGTTATCTCTCAAGACGAAAATAATATAATTCAGGCCCTTTTAAAAATGCTATAAGTTAATAGTAATACTGTGGTTATAGGTAATAGTAATGAAAATAAAAATTTTGTTTTATTTCAATAAGCTATTGTATTAATGAATATTGGTCTTATTTTTCATAAAACATATGGTTTTTTTTAAGAAAACATGTTGGTCTCTTATATAAAGCTTCTATGTCATGTTTTTTAAGGAAAGTGTGTAAGAAATATGTTGAAAATAAGCTTCTAATCACTTCTTCTTATTAAGTCACGTAGTTGAAATATTTCTTTCTCATCAGTGTTTTAAATACTGATTTCCAGATTTTAAAGATGAAGATTTAAAGAATGAAGTATCTGAAGATTTAGTAGTATTAGTTATTTGTTAGTAGAGATAGTACAGTATTTGTTATTTGTTAGATTTGTTAGTTAGAAGAATTAGTATTTGTTACTTGTTTAAGGGGCTTATTTCAACTTTGCTTTAACTTTAATTAGTTGTTATATTACAGCTATAGCTTGGTATTATAGCTTTGTAATGAAGACTAATTACACATTAGTTTTTTATGCCTTAATCGTACCTTAAATTAGAGAAAATTTTTCATTCTATATCTTAGAAGAAAATGAACAAAACAGGACTAGTTTTTTAACTAAAATTGAATAATCCCCATTTACTGTAAATCCTTTAAATATAAATATTATTTGCTTCTATTTCTCTTCAAGAAAAAGGTCTCAACCAAAACCTGTACTAGTATCCTAAACAATCTCGCTGTTCTTTAAATGTAAAAGGTGAAAAAATCAAATAAAAACCAAGTAGGAATCCCCTGATTTCGCCCTGTGCACAGGCTGAATGGAGCTCTCATTGGGGCTTACCTCCCGCTCGTTATTGCTGTACTGAATACTTAGGTTTGGCATCGCGCGCAGTATTGCAACTAATGATTGTATTGTGTTGCTGTAGACAACCGGTCGATATTGTTTAAAGTCCTCCGCAGTGAAGCCGCTCTCGTGAATGATTTTCATCTGTTTGACTATTGTGCTCTTGCCCGATTCACCGGCACCTAGAACGGAATAAGACAAAAGTTAGTGGCGCGTATAGATCTGGTCTGGTTTGGTTATTTGGTTATCTGGGATGGCGGAGCTTGGAAAGAAGAGCCCGAGGGGTCGCAAATATTTATGCTGCGATATGTGGCCGAGCACTAAATGTCTGTGCTTTGTATTTCTCAAGCAGAGCTTAATGGCCTTTGAACACAGCCCCGCCCAGCCCCATCATCGTCGGCATTACGATAATCATCCCATCGCCCAGCACCATCGTCGGTGCATCATCTCGAGATGCCGTCGGCCAAAAGAAATGAGAAACTCAAAGCCCAAGAGGCCGTGGCAAGGGGGCCAATACAAGAGGCAAACAAAGGATTAATTGTTCGGCCCTGGTCAGCGGCCGTCTCCTGGCCCAGCCCCTCGGTGACCCCGCCCCGAGTCCTGCTGCAGTTTCAGCAGGATTTCCATCCAATTGAATGCAATTTGTTAATTGAGCGACTTCCGAGTGGAAAATCGCCAGTCTCAGGCATCCTCGAAGGCTGGCAATGTAGAATAATTGATGAATGGAAATGGCATTCGCCTGCTTAGCCAGTCCATTACAGGTGTAACGACTTAATAGAAGGGTGAGAGGTAAACAAATGGGTTCCTGAGAAGCCACACTGTGTCATAGCATCCAGGGTGAAAGTTCTGAAAAATCTTGAAGGAAAAGCTTCTGTTTACTCTCCCAATGTAATCATTGAATCATCCTAGTGCCTGGAAGACATTAAATCCTCAGAGTTCGTTGTCCACCACTTGAGATGGAAAACTCCACCCAGAAGAGAACACAGAAATGTTTAGATTGCCCCGAAAACTCAAGAGCAGCAGTGATCGGGGGGCACCTGAGATTAATGTTTTGTTTGTGTGGAAATCGAAGGCAAAGTGCTTAAATTTAATGTCTTCACGGATTGCAGGAAAACAATAGATACACCAGCCACAGAGTATACGTAGTTGCTCTGATTATTATTATGAATTCTTGGATGCGCACAGCACTCTTCTGAAAAGCAACAAAAAAAGGAAAAAAGTACAATCTTTTTAAATAAACATTTCCAGCACACTCGAACCCACACGGCCGCGCAATTCAAACACGAGCAGTGGGTGTTGCCCGAGCAGCAGTCGAGAAAAAATTAACATTTTTATACCGAAATACACGCAAAAGTGTCAGAAATTGAAATCTGAACAGAATCTTTCCCCTTGCCAAACATTTTCGGGGCGAGAGTTCGAGCCAGCAAAGAGGAAATTAAATGAAATACACGGAATGTAAACAGTTTACACAGAGGAGGGTGTTCGGGGGGCCGTACAGTGGGAGGCACATGCAGCGGCCGCCGGAGATGAGAGCCCAAAATATGAAATTTCTCATTTAGTAAACGGAAAAAGTACAAATTCCGACTGAATGCAATAATTAAAAGGCCAAATTTGGGCAGTATGTAGGGAGTGTATCAGCCCCAGTTATGACTTCCATCTACCATCCATGGCAGGCATGTTTATTGTGTCTGCTTATCAGAGCTGGAATCCAATTGCAATTACAATCAACCACCCACCACACACTAATATCCAACCCACTGACCTTGAACTTTGCCGTCTGCTGCAAAAAATATTATTCTGATTATTAAATTTATGGCCATTTGCATTCGCACTTAGCCCTCGTAGAGAGGGCACTGTGCCAAGCGGGCTATTCTTGTGCCAGCAGGCGGGGATACAAACCAAATGCCATTAGGTAATCAATGGCTGAATGATTCATGATTTTAATCAGGATAGTAGCTGGAACCCTTTTCCTAGAAGAACTAGAAGTTCAGTTACAGTTTAGTTTAGAACTTGAACTTCTTTTCAAGGACTTGTTATGGATCATCTGACTCTCCATTAGAATGATTCGACTCTATAGAGTTTTGAATCTAACCATTTCATTAAAGTCTTAAATCACAGCCTTCCTCATCATTTTTTATTTATTTTTACTTTAATAAACAATTAAAAAGCCAATAAAAAATGTCCTTTTCGTGGCTTGAAGGAATAAAATAGAAAGGATTCACAACCACCACAAATAGCATCGGTCAAATGCCAAGGCTGCAGCTGACAGGAACTAATTCACTCGATGGCTCGATAAGGGAGGATGTGCCGCCACCACCACGTACGTATATGCCGGCCATTAATGAGCATTAATTCGGCCCGGGCAGCCGCTAAGTATGCTACACTAATTTTAGCAGAGGCTCGAATTAAATATTTATGGCCACCGGCCATCGTTTTACGGGCCTACGACTCCAACTCCGAAGCGAACTCACCCAACAGCAGGAGCTTGATGTCCTTTGCCGCCTGTATGCCGTCCTCCTTGAGATTGCGCTCGATGAGGCGACTCCGGGCGGCTGCGGCTCGCTCCTCGGCAGACTGTGCGCAGCCCATGGTGCGTATTGCCTCGACGCAAAACGTTTTGAAGGTCGTTTGGTATCGGCCAACTCAATGGCCGACTACGTTGCCAGCGAAGAAAAACGAAAACAGTATAACGGGATAAAAGGATAACAGGTGCTGCACCGCGTTCCGGAGGGACGAATCAGGGGGCTTAACTTAAATCGAGGTATCCGAGGGTATCACTTCCAGCACTTGGCCTCTTAATTCACAATCAGTTTTTATTGTATCTCTTGCTTTTGTTCTCCAAGGATTTGTTTTTTAAGGATGTTGTTTACCGTTCTTATTTTTTTGTAATTTTTTAATAATTTTTCAACTGAAAAACAGTATGACCGTTAGTCACAAAATCGATTTTGTTTTTATTTGCGCATTTTGTTGATAAACATCTGGAGGATGCTGGAGGATGCCAGCCTTTTGACCGCTAACGGTAAAGTCCAACTGTAAACTGAAAAATTCCGCGTGTCCGAGAGCGGGGAAATTCGTTACTCGTCGATGGGAAATTTTGTTGTCTTTGCCCAACTGAACTGAAACGCTTCAGGGAAATGGGAAATGGAAAAGGCGAAAGGGGGATTGGGGAAATGGAGAGAGAAAGAGAACGGGACGGAGAGATAGTAGAGAAATAGTAGAAAGAAGCGAGTGGAAGAGCTTTTCCACTCACAGTCGTGAGTCTTGGAAAAAATGTAATTAAGGAGCTTGCACAAGATTCTTGTTTTTCATTAACCAAAATTCGTGGCAAGTCGTGGCAATGCAGCCCCAAAATCCTTGGCCACAAACACACACACCACCACACACACACACCAACACCTGTGCATGTTCGGCCATAAACAAGGCGAAAAATCAATAAATTATGGCAATATACTCTTTTTTTTGCCTTTTTGCGGGAACTCCAGCAGTTGGTGTTCGCGTTTATGGCATATATAGGTAATATCCGTGTGGATATATGATTAAGAGCTCTATTGTTTGCAACTCCCACTGGGGCGCCCCCTTTTTCGCTAGCTGTCTTACAAGTGGCCATAAACAAGAGAGCGAGAGGGGCACGAAAGACAGCGGAGTAGCTGGGAGGCAGGCAGAGTAGGGAAGAGCTGAAAAATGGGCACATGCTGACGCAAAAAAGCAGCCAAAAGGAGGCGATTGTTGTTTTAGCCAAATAAGAAAAGCACAAACAAAACTTTTCTTTTGTACACTTTTCGGGGGGAGGCCTATTTGTTTTTGTTGTTTCAGTTGTTGTTGTTGCTGCCAGTGTATATTCCAGCACGCTAAATGATTCATGCGTAGTCCGTAAAAATGAAAATAGAATAGAATTTTCATGGTAATGATGTGCCTCCAGATACTTTTCGTTCATCAACAAATGGCAAATGATTTTCACAGCAATTTTCTACATTTTACAGAATCTTTTTCACACACAGACTGGTAGGTTCTCGATTGGCGTCACTAAACTGTAATTATGCGATTATTTGCATTTTGCAACACCGATTCGGTGCGAGTTGGCTGAAGAACTAACGGAACTCGACTGAACTAGCGAAACCCCGTGTGCCTGGATGTTCTCGAAGCAGTTTCTCTCTAGACCGGAGCCGCCCAAAACGCACCACGCACTCCACGGAAGCTTTCGCCGCCAGTGGCGTAGTCCGCCTGTGGACTTCGGGGGTTAATCGCTATCCGTCGCCATGACACCTCTCTTCACCTGTCGCAGGGGGTGGCTGGAAAAACCCCCAGCCCGAATCCTTCGCCAACGCCACTGTTTTCAGTACACACACATTCCTCGGTGCTCGACGAAAAGCTCTCCAGGAAAAAAGAGAGCCAGTGGGAGTGCAGAGAGTGGGAGCATGCGCACGCGCCACTGGAAAGTTCAAAAGTCAGAGAGGGACGACGAGCCTGCGCAGGCACTGGGCGAGTGGCAGTGAGACAAGGACAAACGAATCGGCGAGTGCGCCCACGCGAGGCCTCATTCTCCCCACTTCCCAGCTGCTTTCCTTTTGCTTTCTTTTCGCCCCTTTTTGAGGCAACTTAAAGTGGCTTTGCAGTTTAAATGGAGACTCCGCGCTCCCCCCGCGCGCACAATTAAGTCAGCGGCTTTAGAACTTTGCCACGTTTATGGGCCAAGCCAGAGCACATTAGCACAAAACAGTTGGCCAGCAGCAGCGAGAGCAGGATCATTCTAACCCTTCCCCCTCCACACGGACTCCCGCCATTCAAATCCATAGCCATCGTTCACGTAACGGGACAGCGGAAAATGGGGGAACGGCCATAAGATAAAACAATCGCATTGATTCGATTGCCAGGATTCCGTCAGAGGGGCTCTGATTGACTCTTCATCCATCCGCAGGACTTCATTCATTGGTTATGGCCAATGGCCAAATCAATTAACGGTTCCATAAGAAATCCATTGAGCCTCGATTACAGATGCCGTTGTAATCAAGGTAATAGTACTCATAAATTACATGAGGTAATGGAACTAGTTCCAGAGAAGTCAGTCTTGAGGACTTGTACTTCCATTACGGTTCATTGTACGGTATATTGAAATGTCCCGCTTGCTTGTTTTATAAATAAAGCCCTAATAGATTACATCCTGACACAGACATGGGCCAGGCCGTCAGGAGTTCTATGCAAACGAGGGTTTTCTGAGAAATCTCGCCGTTTTCCTATTTCCAGCCATAATTACCGTTGCAAGAAAGGGTTTACATCGGAACGGTAATTGGCCTTCCAACGAGCGAATGGCGTGCCAACAAGAACAACAATTCTAGAGTGAATTAAACACAGTATTACAGTGAAATCCATAAATAGGTGACATTCCTCATTTTCATCATTTTGTTTGACGGCCTTTGGACACAATTTCGAATGCGAAAGGGGGTACCCGGACCCGGACCCGGACCCGGACCGGACCCGAACCCATAACGAGCTTTATTAAATTATCACTGCGAATATGGACCAAAACGATGCCAGTCCAGGCCCCAGGTCCCCAGGTCCAGACCAAAAACAAAAACCTGAAAACAATGAATGAGGCAATGAAATTATTGAATGAATTGGGAGCCATCAGAACGGCGAGGGCCCATCTCCCCCCAGCTCCCAGCTCCCAACCACAAAACCGCATTCAACGGCAAACGGCAAACAAATTGACATTTTTTTTTATCACGCGAACTCTTCGCTCTTTGAATGACAGACAGCGGCAAAGTGGAGCACTTGTGCACTTGTCGCCCTGCTGAAACAATCTGCACCTCATGCCCTCCGGTTCTCCGGTTCTCCCTCCAGCCGGGTGCCTGTCTATCCGTCCGTCCATTGCCATTTGGCGTGCCGTTTTACGTTTTCGTTCTACGGGTTGCACAGGTCGCGGCCCTCTCGCCACTTGGACGACATTTGACTCTGCTCAATTAAGTTCGATTTGTGCTGTGTTTGGCATCTTTTATGGTTTGCCTAACGAGCATGTTTATTTCCCCGGCAATTGCCTCTCGAATCTCGAGACTCGAGGAGGCAAAGGATTGCAATCTCCGAGAAGCGGGTCTGACCTTCTTCGCTTTGTTTCAGAAAATTGTTTTGGGTTCTAGACATTCTGGGTTGTAATCTAAGGATTTTGGGCGACTTATAAGATACATTATCAAAATAGTTATAGGTATTAAATCTTAAATGCAAATCTTTAGCTTGGATATCAGCCCTTTTTAAGAGATTAGGTTTCGTAGGCATATTTTCTAGTAATTAATAAAATAAAATGAAATGAACATTTAGTTTTAACATTTTTTTTTGAAACAATACATATTTAATAAAAGATTTTTAAAAATTTTTCGAATATAATTTTTAAGTCTGCCTTATTGGCATTATTTCTACGGAAAATAAGGTACCTTGGCTATGAAAGCCTATCTCCGAGTAGTATAATCAGATTTGGATTACAATTAAATATAATACAATCAAATAAACAAAAAGTAGAATAGTAAAATTTAAAAAAACGACTAATTCTATTAATCTATTCTATTTAGTAGAATATAAATATTGTATCTTTGGCAGATGTTTTTATGAAAAAAAAATAGAGAAATCGGCTCAATTCGCATTAGTTTGTAAGTAGAAATAATAAAAAAAAAATGATTCACTCTTTCAATTAGCAGTTTTGTGCATTTTAAACAACTATCTAAAATTTTAGAATCGGTTAAGTAGTTTACAAAAAATAGACCCAATCGAAATAGAACCAAAAGAAGCGTTTAAAATTTTCATAAAGTTGTACACTTAAAGTATTATTCGCAGATAATTAACATAACATTTGTGGATATATTTCTATACATTTTCTATAAATTAACAAGGTAATCAAAAATATTGAAGATGATGTTAAACCATTAAATCTAATCCAATCCAATCTTATGAATAGTTAATCCAAATAGCATTTAAATGTCGAGAATAAGCATTTAAGTGATTGACAATCACTTAATCTAGTAAACTTAAATTAGATCATTAATGGAACTTTTAATTTCATGCACTAAACAAAAAATAGGCGTTATTTTAATTATTTTTTGTTTTAGGTTCTCAGAAATAGGTATTCCAAGAAATATTTTACTTTAAAGATGAATCTGGAAAACTTAATAAGTTTCCCGAATATGCTGACATTCGCCATGTTACCACCCGGAACCAGTCATATTTCAAACTTTTACTATCGTATTTTATATTTCAACTAAAAGAGGAGATATATTTTCTTTCGCTTGTCAAGAAAGTTGCCCGTTGCGATAGTTTTCCTATCAATTTTCTCGATCGCCCCCAAGAGCCCTGCAAAACAGGCAAACAATCTGGAAAATGGAAAAACCAACAATCGAGGCTCGAACACTTTCTCAATAACCTCACGGCTGGGAAAGAATGCTTCAAGTGGTTCAGTTTTCTTCAAACTTCCGCCAGGAGGCGCCACTCAACGGCGGCACGGAACTGTTGCGACGTTGCAACTTGCCACCGCCACACCCACAAGTCCACCCGAGCAGGACTTGTACATGTCGCTTTATTCCACCGCCATCCGTCCTGGGCCGTCCATTGTTTCGTTAGTGTTTCCTGGCCGCCATTCGATGCTTCCGCCTGCCACTCCCCGCCCCGGTCCAGCTACCACTTTGAGCCTTGTGGCAACATGAGCTGCAATCGCTGCTCCGTGTTGCTTGTTAGGGCGTTTAAAAGTTGTGCCTGATTGCACAGGACAACAGCGAGTAACTGTGGGGGAAGTAATGTGCACTGAGCCAAACAGGGGGTTTGTTGGGGGAATTATGATTAAAATGGAAACATAATAGTAATTATAAATTCACTAGTAGTTACTAAATTCTAGTAGTTACTAGTAGTCACTAGTCTTGTACTAAATTATTTAAAGTGTCATTATTTTTTTTCAGTGTTTCCTACATAATATATGTATGAGGTTACCTACATGCCTCTGTGGCACGGAAAAGTGTGGGAGAAACATGGCACTATGTTGCAGCTTTAATTCTTTTTTTTGGCAGGACAAAGTCAATAGGATTAACTGACATTTCAATGTCAGGGACTCAGGCCACTAAACCACCAACTAACCACCCACCCAGCCACTAGCACCCACCCAGTGACACACGTGCGACTGTTTCAATGCCAAGTGGCGTCGATTGCGGCGGATGCAGACGCACTTGGCCAAATCGGAGGCTAAGGCTAAGGCTGCCGCTGCGGATAAGGCTGGTTGCCACTCGAGATGCACGCCACATGGCTCCCCCCCTGCCCCAACTAAAGTGTTTAGTTTTCACACTCAGACGAAGAGGCAGATGCAACTGTTGCACTTGGGCGTTCCATTGTTTCGGCACATTGATTCGAGAGACTTTATTTTTGGAGGCTTCTGTTCGGAACTCGACATGCAACCCGAAAACATGACCCAATTGCGGTGACTGGTGATTGCTTTCGATGCGGCTCGCCTTGGCCACAAAGCACGCCAAGAATAGGTTTGTCAGGCCGGCGATGCATCATCCGTCAGTCGAGTGGGTCGAGTGGAGTGACCTTGGCAGGGTTTTTCTGGGACAAGTCGTAAAAATAAACGTAAACTTGCTTATCGGAGTGGATCACAGGTCGCTTAAAGGAAGTCCTTGAAGATACCCATAGAATTTAGGTCTATAACCTTACCTTAACCTAACCTTATAGGAACAGAAAATAGGAAGATCCGTAAGCATCCGTAATGCCTGAACCTGAGGTCCAGTACTTCGTAACACGTTGATATTTTTAATCCGTAGCGAATAGCAATTTAGAATCATTGCAAACAACAGCCCTTGGAATTAATCAAAAAACCAATTTAAAGTGCAGTGCGGGGAGCAAAGTCCGACCCCACTCCAGGCCCGGGGGAAAGTGTGCGCAATAAATATTCCCCTATCTATCGCCACATAAAACCCAAAAAACACAATTTTCCAACGCACTCAAGTGGCCCGGAATCTGGCCGGCGATAAACCATCAATTTTCCTCCAAAATAGAACAATAGAAAGGTAGGCGGCGAGTGTTTCCGCTTCCGGCGGCGGGCAATTAGGGGGTGGGGGAGGTGTGCACTTACCTAGCAGCAGGAGCTTGATGTCCTTGGCCGCCTGGATGCCGTCCTCCTTGAGATTCTTCTCGATCTGTTTGGAGCGCTGTATGGCGGCGCGTTCTTCGGCGGAGGTGGTGCAGCCCATTTTGGGTTCGGATTTTGTTGGATTTGTGTGTGTGGACTTGGGGTACTTTACACGGGGACTATCCGGTTTTTGGGATTTTCTTATTTTCTCGTTTTTGTTTCTGGTTTCTTGCTTTTTTTGTTTATGTACAGTTTTACGGTTTAAACTGAAACGATACAGAGGCCCATAAACAATAACAAATGCACTCACGGGTCAGAGGGTGACTCACGCGACAAGACGGACAAGGACAACAGTATCACAAAACAGTTCGGGGAACGGGGTTCGCGTGGGTGGGTACACTTTTATGGCCGCCACTGTATGCTGCGCCCAATTATGCTGCTGGCAGAGGAAGTGGTGCATTAATAAATGAAAACTACCATCAGGCCAAGGACTAGACACACTGAACACTAGGCTAGGGTATTCGGACTTCGGTCATCCCCATAAATATTCCCATTTGTTGTTGTTCTTGTTGTTATCAGCAGCAACAGCAGCAGCACCCGCAGTCGCCGAGGGAAAAAGCAAAGGCAGGGAAAAGCAAAGGCATTGATAGCTGCTAATTTGCATATGGAGCGTACTTTTGATAGGAAACCGAATTCATCAATCGCCCCTATCTTATCGGGCCGACTATCTCGATCTCGATAAGGCTGGTCCCTGGTCTCGACTGGTAATTTATCATGTAAGTGAATTAGGCAGTTGGAGAAAGCCCAACAGGGTCCTTCAGCCTTCAGCCTGATCCTGCTGCCGTTGCTTTTGCTCCTCGGCTCCTCGACTTATTGCCGTTTCGTTTTTGTTGCTTTTCCCGTGTGTATGTATTAAGCGTGGGCGTAGGCGCAAAGTGCCGGCAAACGGACTGCCAGGGGGCAGGGGGTGGCCCCGTCCGAGGGGCACTGGGGGCGGGCGATGCTTCTACCAATTCAATTATGCAAAGAATATTGCAGTTTTTATGCGCCTTTTATGCAAACAGTGCGTGGCTTTTCTCGGGTTTCTCGTATAAATTTTCACTTATTTCACTCGCACACTCACTCGCAGATACTCACGCACACACTACGCACTCTCGGGCGCCACCCCCGCCCACTCGGCCACCCACCACCCACCCACCCAGCGCCGTATACACACCGCGCCTTGCCACTGTGTGTGTGTCTCCCTGTCTCTTCGCCTGCGCCTGTATGCGTGTGCAGGAGGAGGCTCTGGCCTGGCTCTCTCCTTTTTTGGTTTGCTTTTCGCTTTTCCCACCCAAACGCCGTTTCCACGCCTTTTTCCGCACTATCCCGCATTCGCACCGATCGCGAGCTATTTACCGTTGCACTTGCCGAGCACTTGCACTTGTAATTTGGCCGCAGGGAAATGGAAAATTGCACTTTTTTCTGTGTGCGAAAAATCGGCCTGGTAAATATTAGGAGTTTCAGTGTTGTGAAGAAATTGTGGGTATTCAGTGTTGGACACGGGCCGGAGTGGCTCTTTTCCTCTCTCTCGAGAGAAAATCTCGCACTTTTGCTCTTCGAATCGGGTAAAAAGGTGGATAACAAGTTTAGTGTTATCAATAAAAATGTATAAATTTAAATTTTCAAATAATATTGTCCAGTTTAATTTTATTTGCTAGAAAGAAATCGGATAAATCCGGTTATTCAGTGTTCAGAGTAAGTCAAGAATAAAAATATAAATAATAAAATTAAAAATATTATAAATATTATGTATTATCTATTTTAGAAACATAAACAAAATAATAAATTATTTGTTTAAATAAATTTTATAATTATTTTGATTAACGTTTATTTTGTTAAAAGACATCTTATTTAACACTGCTTTTGAACTATTGAGCAAGGACCTACGAAGGTGTACGAAATAAGAACATTGTGCTCGTAAATTTGTTCACATTGTAAGACGTAGGGGGAATAAACTTATATTTTTTTACTATTAGTTTATTTAATGAAAAAATGTATTAAATTATAGTTCATACGACTTACACTTTTGCCGCTAAAAATGAATTTAAAAATCTGTAACGGGTGAAATTTTATAGAAAATCGATTCTGAACCAAAAACAATGATATTAATATCGTTCTTATTTAAAACATCGATATGTTATGATAGCTAGTTATATCATTTACAGAAGCAAAAGCCTTTTTGTTTACCAAATCATGTTGCGGCAATTTCTGGTAAATTAATACTATTTATACAATCATTAACTTGTGCTAATACACAAATCTACAGAAGTCCTCGGCTGTGCGACGGCTTGTGTGGCCTTCGATGGCCCAAACTCGCAGCGCCAGCAATCTTGATAAATCTGAGTACACAACACCCGGGGAAATTGTGGATTACGACGATCCACCTCATATCCCAGTGCCGGAATACCCTTCCCGTCCCGACGAACCCCTTGAAACGCGCAAGCAACGGTGGGTCTTCCTCGAAATTTAACAAAACTTGAATATAATTCGTAAATATCTTATAGCCTCTTGTACCAGAGCCGCAAGCGTGGAATGCTGGAGAACGACCTGCTCCTGAGCACCTTTGTAGCCAAACATCTGAAGGATTTCTCGGCAGACCAGACCGCCCAATATGATGATCTGATTAATGGGGTCAGCAATGACTGGGATATCTTCTACTGGGCCACTGAAACCAAACCCACGCCCCCGGAATACGACACGGAAATAATGCGGCTGCTCAAGGAACACGTTAAGAATGCGGAGAAGGTACAGCGGATACGTCAGCCGGACCTGTAGGCCAAGAATCAGATCAAACTGTATATATTTATGTGAAGAGTTAATTAAACCATTTTTATGTTATATATGTGAACCAAATATTGTAGTTTTTAAATCCATAGTCAAGATTCTTCAAGAGATCGGCTGACCCAACAGTTTCCCAAAGAATTAAAAACTCCAACAGTCGTTCCTTAAATACACATCCATACTATATATTTAAACGGTTATTCAGTTAATTGAATTCATGCTTGCAGTATGTGTGTATGACCAATCTTGTATGTATATATAGGGTAAATTTAATATGCTTAATCACTATAGCGAATATTACACTTAAAATGTTCATTTGCCATTTGCTTAGTCTTGCCACAAAACACGTAGTTGGAGAAATCCATTGAAAGTCGCAGAAACACTGGAAATTTGAACGCGGAGAGTCTACGTACGTACGTTGATACCATTTAACTATGGAGGTTGCTATTAACATTCTAATTAGATGATTGAACGGTATTCGCTTAACTATCCCCGTCACAAGCGCGGGTTGATTATATTCTGGCGTTCTGGGTGTTGCGGGTGGAAACAATACGCAGAAGACATAAGACAATCGAGGCGGGGGAATTCAGTTTAAAGGTTTGTGTCGCAGCACAGTTCGCAGTTTAATTTTACATCATAATATTACACACTTGAAGGCTTACAGAGGCTAGATAAAATATTTTTAAACGGTATTAAAATCACGCTAAATCAAAGGCCGCCAAACGTCGTCGCATCTCAAGCAAAATCGAACAGTTAAAAGAAGGGCCAGCGCAGGTAAAATCAGAACGGAAGTAACAACAAAATTTAACCTACTTCGAATTGTAAATAATCTAGATTTAGTCGAGCGTCTCCACGTAGTCCTGCGGATCCACGAACATTGAGGGACTACTTCCGCCGCTCAGAGGACCCGCGTCTGCTTCTGCTTCCGCCGCTGCTGCTGCTGCCACTGCCGCCGCCGCCGCCGATGAAGATGAACTGACTCCGCTGCGATGCCGTCCCCGACGCACTGATCCCGATCCCGCCGCGGAGACACCGGATGAACGCAAGCCGCTCCCCGTCATCACTGGATCGTAGGTGCGGGAGGAGGGCGCCTCGGTGCTGCTCGAGAGCGAGGACTTGCGTCGCCTCTTGTTGCGCCGCCGGCGACGACGCTTGCTCGTCTGCACGGCGACCGCAGCCGTCGATGTGGAGGCTCCGCCGCCGGCGCTGCCCAGCGTTTCGGTGAGGGCCACACTGGTGCGCGGCAGAGTCAGCGTGGTCTCGAACATCTTCAGCAGCGTCGGCGAACTGGGTCAATTTTGCGGGAACACATCGTCGATGGTGATGAAAGCGTCCTCGCCCAGCGAGTGCTGTCCAATGATTTTGATTAGCTCGGAGGCGTGTGCCACGAGATACTCCAGCGGTGGGCGCCGCTCGAAGTTCAGTGACTCTGCAATTACATCGCATTAGAAAAACATAAAGAGCGGATCATCTTCGAGACTCACCCAATATGGCCGAGTTGAGCGTGGAGGAGACGTTCTCACGTCGCGAAGGACACAGCAGCCACCCAAGCGGACTGGACCAGGGGTTTGAGTAGGCAATCAAGCTAAATGCATCCTACGAGACGTACAAATGGCTATGAACTCCAAAATAGTTTAAGAAATTTAAACACAAACCTCCAACATTTGACGCTCCTCTTCAGTCATGAGGTTCTCCTTCTCCAACTGTTGGCCCATGCTGGACAGCTCCTTTCCAAACTCTAGGATCTTTTCAATCACACGACCACAGCTGCGAGACGAGGGGGACACATCTACGTCTTGGATACGAGAGAGTTTGTTTTGAAACACATCTTGAAATGTAAGCCTATTATAGCTACCCATTTCCTCGTCGATGGCATCTAGAGAGTTGCGCACTGCGCTGGCATTGCCGTTGGAGCAGGAATCGCCTCCGCCGTTGGAGTGACTTTGGCAGGGCTCCATCTCCACGTCCATGCTGTTGCTGTCGTGCTCGACGCACTTGTTGGAGTTGTCATCCACTATCATGCTGCAAGGAAGTCAAATTGTTAGAATATCATCATCCCCATTGTCTTCCAAGGAATTACTTTTTCAAATCGGGCTTATCGCCGCCTTGTGGCTTTATCACAGCTGGAGTCGCAGTGTTGTTCTGTTGTTGTGGCTGGTTGCTATTGGCGTTGCTGTTGCCGTTGCCATTGCCATTGCCCTTGCTGTGCTTAAACGCCTTGGTCGACTGTATCACGGACGTTTGGTTTGTGGGCATGGTCTGGGTGGTGGCAGTGACTTTATTGTTGGCTTGCTGTTTAACAAAGGAATTAAGTAGCGGCTCTCTAAACACCCTTCCGACTGCGGACCCACCTCAATATCTGCTCCGTTGACCATCTCGATGAACTGACGACACTTTAGGGCGAACCAAAGGTTTTTGTTATTCTCCAGCAATCCGGGATATGAGTGTAGGGTGTGTTCGATGGCCTGGCTCATTTTGCCCGTCAGTATTAGCTTAATGATCTCTGCAAGCACCAAAAATGTACTTTATTGACTTTCAAGCGAAGAGTCTCCCACTTACTCTGGCGTGTCTTTATGGACTTCAGATCTTCGTCGAAGGACTGATTTGTATAGCCGTTGAAGGCCTCGGCAGTCTTGCTGTAGCCATTATGCACCAAGTATGTGGAGACCAGGCTGCAATCACAGAAAAGTTTAAATATATTTAAAAGAAGTGTTTGCTTGTAACACCCACCGATTCATCAAGTTCTCTGGGGTCTCCAGCAGATGTGGGTATCTGTCGATTTTGCGGAGCACATTCGAGCGCATCTCCTTCATCATGTCCACTATCTTATCGAACTTGAACGGCTCCTGGCCAAAGTTGGCGTCCACCTCCTCGCCGGGCGTCTGCAAGCCCACAGTTGGGTATAGTTTGGTCTGAAACGAAAGATAAAAGTTATAGATTTGCACAAAATGAGGATTCTTGAAGTACCCACCGGCAAGTCCCTAAATGCTATGCCCAGATCCACGCCGTTCTTGGTGTAGAAGCAAGTGTTGTTCACAAAGTTGACGCAACATCCGATGACATCGCCGGTGGTGAAGGTGGGCCCATAGGTCTGTCCGTTGCCGGACGAGCTGAAGGAGTTGCCGTCGTCGCCATGATAGCCGTATGATTGCTTGTCCCAACCTACTTGAGAGGTGTGTGGTCATTAGGAAGCATGGAGGCATCTCGCCTAGCGTCAACGCAAAACAAACCTGGGAGGCGGTTCATCCGGAACTGCTGGGCAGTCAGCCCGATGCCCATATAGCCATTCCGACCCCTAGAGATGATCCGAACTTCGAAGTAGTAGAGTCCACAGGATGACGGTATGGGGTACGCGGTACGCACCGAGGCGGCATCACTGTGTTGCTTTCCAACGCCTACAAATGGCAGAAAACATTTGAAAATAATCTTTTAATTTTTAATTCCAATTGTGTTAGTCATCCAATCCCCTTTTCCACCAAAGTGCTTAACATTTTGTCAACAGAATAACAGTGCTGGAAGCAGCCTCTGTTAAGTGATTAACAGCCACGCGAATGAGCGTGGGAGGCATGAGCGCTGAAAAACAAAAACCACCAGACCACAGCTGAGAGAGCAGTTGCGTGGGGGAGAGCGGGACAACTGCAGCTACACCCAGTGGCCCCCAAAGTGCACTCACTACTCCCCATCCACTGCTTTCTCCTGCTCCATTTATTTCTCTCCTTCGTTGTAGGGTATTTATTTTAGGAATTCTAAGCTATCCTATTTTAGCTTCTGATAACAATTTCGTGGTTTTTTTTTTTTTGCAAATTTTGGACTCCCAGATAGTAGGTTCTTGTGTTAAAGATAAAGTTACTTTCCAGCTTACATTCCCTCCACTTTGTGTATCCAACACAAAACTAGGTTAAGGGTTTAGTCAGTATACAGTTATTGCAAAACAGATGATTAAACAGTAAAAGCTCTCAAATTCGAAGGAAAATATTAGTCACCTGTCTGGTCGGTCATCCGATCCCAGCAACGAAATAAAATCCAAACATCCAGACAGACCGACAGAAATACTCTTCCCTCCAAAATAGAAAATATGAACTTTTAGACTCACCCTTGTAGGTCACTCGGAGATTGTTTTGGGACAATCCAATCGACAGACACTTGTCGTGGGGACTCCAGCAGCGGGGGAGAGGCGTCTCATTCTCGTTGACATTGGGATAGAGCACCCTCAGGGGATCCACGCCCGGGTGTTGCGGGGAATTGGAGGCGGCGGCCGGGGCCGAGTGCTGGCGGCGACTGCCGACCCGGGGCGAGCCCTGGGCGTTGCTGCGGGACGAGTGGCTCGGGAACATGTCGTTGCTGAAGTGGCTGCCGTTGTTGCTGTAGAAGTGGCGAGTGCGTCGGCTGCTGCTGCTACTGCCGCTGCTGTTGTTGTTGTTTATATTGTTATTATTGTTGTTGTTGTGGTGGCGCGAAGCACGCAGCTGTTGGGGCAGTGGTGTAGTGGAGTAGCGGGGCAGAACGGCCACAGAATGCAGCCGGTGGACACCAGGTGCGAGGGGTTGCTCCTCTCCGTCGCCTTCGCCTGCGCGGACGCCTCCTTCCTCCTCCGCCTCGCCTTCTTCGTCCTCGTAGTCGTCGATGCGCTCCACGGCGTTGGCGTCTATGGTATCGGCAATGGCGTTGGCGTCTATGACCTCCCGATGCTCCTGCGACTCCGAGTCCGGGTCTTCCGCTTCCTCCTCCAGAAGCAGCGGTGGCGGCGGCTCAGCTTCCGGTTCGCCCTCGGGTTGGGGCTGCTGTTCGCCTTCCGGATGTGGCTGTTGCTGCTCCTCCAATTGCAGCTCCGGCTCTTGATCCTGTAGTGGTTCCGGTTGATCTCCCTGATCCTGCGGCAACGGCAACTGCTCTAGCTGCTGCTCATGCTCCTGCTGCTGAGGTGCCGTCGATGGAGTCGTGGGTGGCGGTGCAGTCTGGTGGAAAGTAGGAGTGGGTGAGTGATCATGCGATGATGATTGTTGCTGGTCGCGACCCTCGAGATCAGACGGTGCATTGAATGGGTCGGGAACTGGGGCGGAGGCGTGGGCTGGGGAGAGGGCAGGTGGCGAGGGGGAGGGAGAGTGCGAATGGAGGGAGTGCGACGGTGAGGGGGCTCCAGCGGCCCCCGACTGGGAGAGCTGGTGGGAGCTGCTGCTGGCGCTGCTGTTGTTGCTATTGCTCTCCGAGGAGAGCTGCGGAGGCTCAAAGTTGTTGTCACTGCCCTCGATGTTCTCCATGGGTGCTCTTGTTGTTGTTGCTGTTTCTGTTGCTCTGGCTGCTATTTCGTTCAATTGTTGTTGCAAACAGGAGACTGAGAGAAAGAGTCAGGCGAACGATTAGAGAGCAGCGCTTTTGGGTGAGTGAGGCTGCAGCGATTTTTGAGCAGATGAGCGAAATGTGAGCGCACGGATGCTGTGTATACATGAGGACGCTGGGGAGGAGTGGGGTAGAGGACGGGGGTGGCGGCCCAGCACACAGAAACACAAACAACCTCCAAGATGCAATGTCCTTTGTCCGTTACACTGTCCAACTCTCTCACTCTCTTTCTCTACTGCACTCTCACCTTTCTCACGCTCACTGACCCAAAATGCATCAGCAACAATTCATGGAAATAAAACAACAACAACAACAACAATTACAACGAAAACAACAACATCTGTGTAGTTTACAGTTGCGACGCGCAGCTGCAGCCCCAAAAAACAACAACAACAACAACCAGAGCAAACGGGAACAACTACAGCTACAAAACTGCATGCAGGCAAAAAGAAAATCGATAACCAATCAAAATTAGCCAACGTTTTCTGCACTCTTGCTTTTGGAATTAAACAATGTTTTCATTGAAAATGCCTTTTACGTCGTTCATTTCTGAAGTTTTCTTTGTTTTCCCTCTAACCAAAGAGTCACTGTCCACATACACAAACACAGCACTCTCTCTCTCCCTCTCGCACACATGCATGAAACTGCACGCACACACACGTCGCACGCATACACGGACGCACAGAGAAGAAAATTTTTAGCTGGGGCCATGAATTTGATTCTGGGGACGATTTGGCAGATGAATTTGCTTTGATTTGCATTTAATGCAGCTGAACTGAGTGACTGCGATTTGATTTGGCGAGATAATTACCTTTGAGCAGTTGCTATGCGTCGTTTAAGCTACGAAATTTCTGTTTTATGTATGAAATGGTGTTTCTTAACACTGACTATTAAGTAGAGATGTCAAAAATGTTTATTTACGCGACATATCGATATTTACCTGCAAACTTATATCGTACTATATTTACGCCAAGCCATTACAGAGATCCAGCGCCAAATTTCAATTTCAGAGTATTTCCTTGAAACACAAAACTATAATTTATGAGGTTTATTTTTACCGTAATTATGTGTAGATCTTTATATTTTACTCTATAGTCCTGCCAAATAAGGTATGATAAAAAATGTTCCCTAATAACTTCGTAATTTTTTTTAAAGTGTGAAAATGCCCGTTAATTAACACTGCCTATACAGTAAGAAACTTATCAACATTCTTTTCAGGGATGGCAAACCAGATATTACGGCTACAATTAAAAAAATGAAATTAAACTTGGCTTGGTACTGTATTTTATTCTAACCAGCATTTCATTGTTATCCAAAAAGGAAGCACTTGCTATTTTTAATAAATAACTCTGTTTTAATTGATAACTTTTCAATGATAACGCCAAGAGACCGCATGTTCCTCATCCATTGTTTCTGTTGTGAAAGTCGTCGCTATCTTGACGCGCATAAAAATAAATCAACAAACATTTTTGATTTAAAAGTTTAAATGCATTGATTACAAATCATGATTTGCCGATTGTGCCTAGATAACAATGTTCCGGATTTTGATACGATCAAAATATTTGAGGCAATAGGGGTATCCCTGAATGTGGCCAATATATTGGCCAAATATTTCTGGTTTGAGGTAAGGTTGTTTATCCTCAGTTTGAGTTTAATTTAAGGCTTTGTTTTGTTGAATTCCAGCCAAAAAGCGACGATCCGATATCGACGGTGATTTGTGTAAACTGCTGGAACAAAGTGAGCAACTTTCACGAGTTCTACCAGGCTGTGGAGAAAGCGCATCGCCTGCTCACGGAAAGGTTTTCTCTAAAGTCCGGACAGGATCCGCCGAAAACAGAGGCACCGGAGGATCAGCTTTTGCTGGAACAGGAAGAGGCTGACGATGATGCGGATGACGAGAATGACCAGATTGCAGGGGGACTTGCTAGTGACGATGAGAGCACTGAATCCTTTAGCAACGAGCAGTTCTTGAACGAAGTTATCACTCAGCAGGAGGATGTGAAGGAAACTACCCAGCCAGAGGCTAAGGAAGTGGCTTTAATAGCTACAGGGGAGCGCCGGGAGACCCGATCCTCTACCAAAATCAAATCTCAAGTCACAGAAGAACTTCCTCCACCGGCAGTCACCAAAGTACCAGTTTCCAAAAAAAGAACCAAGAAGAATTCCAGCAAAGCGGAGGCCATCCTCACCAAAAACAAGCGCTATGTGGACTACAAGCAGTCTATGCTGGCCATTGACGCGAAAATCGCGGCGCACATGCGGCTAACATGCGACGTTTGTCACGAGGGACAGGAGACCTTTCTGCTCCTTTGCAAGCATATGATGCAGGCGCACCATCGGAAGGGCTATGCCGTCTGCTGCAATAAGAAGTTTTACAAGCGCTCCTTTCTGACGGACCACATCGATCGGCACTCCGACCCCGAGAAGTTCAAGTGAGTGGTAAAGTGGAGGCCACCAATCTGACAAAACAGTTTCTGTGGGAGATTCTTTACTAACCCTGTACATTCGTAGATGCAATCAGTGCGACAAGCGGTTCGCGGACAAGCAGTGCCTGAGGAATCACGAGCTGCTGAAGCACCAACCGGAGGAGGAGAAGATCTTCATGTGCGAGCAGTGCCCAAAGAGATATACCAAACAGTATTTGCTGGATCAGCATCGTGTCATACACAAGGAGCGCAACGTGGTCTGCGATATTTGCGAAAGGAGGTGGGTGTTAATCCAATACCTCTAGTATTCAATTTTAATTTGTAACTCCACAGATTTCCCAACGAATCGATGCTGTGCACGCATGTGAAACTGGTCCACGGGAACTATGGCACCATGTGCGACATCTGCGCGCAGGTCATCCGCGGTCGAGCCGCCTTCCAGCGGCATCAGCTGGAGCACGCCGGCGTGACGGAGCCCAAGGTGCAGTGCGACATCTGCGGGTCCTGGCACAAGAACAAACACAGTCTGAAGAAGCATGTGCGACGCCACAATGGCACCGCTGCCACCTGCGACCTATGCGGCAAGGTGTCGCCAAATCGGAGCGCAATGTTGAGCCATCAGCGGTACGTTCACCTCACGGATCGCAAGCACGAGTGCAGTGTGTGCGGCAAGGGCTTCAAGAAGGCCATATCCCTGCGCGAACACATGACCATGCACACGGGCGAGGTGCTGTACAAGTGTCCGCACTGCCCAAAAACCTTCAACTCGAATGCAAACCAGCACACACACAGACGGAAGTGCCATCCCAAGGAGTTCGAGGAGGCGCGCCAAGCGCGATCCGAAAAAAGAAAGGCCACCGAGGACGAGACTACCAGTATCCTGACCATTTCGACGACGGCTGACGAGGGTGGCGAAACGCATAGCATTCTGTTGACCCAGACCGACGAGGACCTCAAGTCGGACAGCATCGAGTTCACTCTGTGTCTTAGTCCAGATGCAACAGATTAAATATCGCAGTAATGCAGTTGTGGTCTTAATTTTGTGTTTGCATCTGGGTCTTGGACTTGAACTTTGAAGAAAAGTGAAGACTCTGTGGCATCTAATGCAAAGTATGTACAATGTACATAATTCATAATCCAAAATTAATAAATTGGTTTGTCATTAGAACTATTTATTGTAAAGATCCTTAAGCTAGCAGTGTACAACAAAATAGACGGATACATGTATTTAGTGGAATGTAGATTTTTCTTTTCAAATACTAACCCCTTTCGCAAATGATTTCCACAGCATTGGGCTCCATTAGAACGGACTCCAGGCAGCGCTGGACAGCAGAGCCGAGGATTTCGTCGAGGAGGAAGTTCACCAAGCTGCAAGGGCTGTCCTTATAATTCAATTATAGCTTTTAGTTTCGTAACTAACTCACTTTTCATCGCTCACGAACCGCCAGAGGTTCATTTGCAGGTAGTGGGCATCCACTTGGATTTGCTGAAGTCCGAACTTGCTGAACGTTCTCAGGCGCACGCACTCCAAGAGGGTCTATAAGAAAGGACACTTAAACAACCTGGTAGAAAAAAGGAATCCAAAGACCCACCTTCAGACCAATTTTGATAATGCCCATCACAATGGACGCCTTGGTAAAGTCCACTGACGTAAAGATCTCCACCCGTTCGGAGAACAGTCGATGGATGTTGGAAACGTAACTGGATTCCAGCTGCGATGGCGTGTAGTTGGACCAATTGGAGCGATATTGCGGCTTCGATGCCGAGGCAAAGTTGCTGAAGTAGGTTTTCCGGCTGGAATCACTGCTGGCTGTAGTGCGGAACCCGGAAGCTGTGGTGCCCGTGGACTCATACAGACTTGCCACCACGGTCTCTATGCTGCCCAGCTCCTCGACCACCCGCTTCATCACAGCGCGCACGGATCTGGGCTCCAGGCAGTTCAGCCAATCCCTCGTTTCGACGCTTTTCCGCAGCATCTGTGAGATATTTGTGCCCTGCAGACGAACATAGGCATCTAAGAGAGCTTGGGCTGTTTCCCGCATCTCGGCACAGATTTCCGTTTCGTGGGTCAGAGTGGCACTGTTCTCAGAGTCGATCTCGTAGAGGTCATCCACCAGAGCAATCTGGATTATAAAATAATAAGAAGGGAAACTTAAAGAATTAGATCAAGGTCTTCACCAAAATATGCACGCCTTGTTGCTCCAGTTCGAGGCATGTCTTGGAGAGAACCAGCAGAAGATTTGGGGGACTGGAGCTGGAGGCGTCGCCAAAACCGCACATAACCTTGGCTATGTGACGCAGGAAGCCAATCAGCAGGTTCTCCCTAATGCCCTCCACACACAGGGCGCCTTTGTGCTCGGCCTTGATGTTGAAGGACCAATCGGTGCGCAGAAAGATCAGTAGATCCTGCAGCACACCCTTGATCTTTTCCACCATGGCCACGTATAGATTGCTGATTAGATCGCTCAGATTCAGGCTACCAGTATCGCTCTTGGCCGAAACCAAGGACAATCTTACAGCACTCAAGCTGTCGGCAAAGTGGTCCTTGAGATTTTTCGAATGAGCATCGCACAACTGGTGGGCAGCTCCAATAATGATGGAAACAGTATTGCGTTGGACTTCGAGGCCGCGGCAGATATTTCGCATGGCCTGCAGGCGTCGATGAAGGCGATCCAGAGCGCGGAGCATCACCTGGGTGTCGCCGTAGCCGATGTCAGACTCAACGCGGTCCTGGACAAGGGTCAGATACTTGTCAATGTTCTGGTTGAGGAATACATTCAGCTCTTGCAGGGCGTTCTCCTGGAAGTCGTCTCTATTGAAAATAAAGGAAGCTATATAATCTCTTTGGGATTCATGTTGGAAAACTTTACCTCTCATGCTCGTAGTGCTTGGCAACAAACATGTCAAAGTAGGAGGTCACCACCAAAGCCAAATCGTTGAGGAAGCCGTCGATGCCCATGTCCACGAACTCCAGCATATCTCGCTCCGTTTGATCCTGCAGCATGACAATCTGCTCGTGGAGTCGTTTTCCGGCGCAGGTAAGCATCTCGCTGGCCAGGTCCGAAGTCTTCTCGTCCAACTGCAGGAGCAGCTCTCCGATTTCGGTTAGCGATTGGGCCGTGTTCCCAGCCCTCTGGAAATCCTTCCGCAGGCGCTCCTTTAAATCCGCCATTATTGCATCGCAATCCTTCTGGATGCCGTCGAACGATGGTTGCCGTCCATATTGGGCAAACACTTTCTGGGCGTGGAGGTAATCCTGCACTGCTTGCGAGTAGTTCTGTTCCTCGATGAGGGATTTTAGCTTGGCGGGGAGGGTGGAGAGGAACTGCAGCCGCTTAAGGAGAGAGTGCTTCTCGGACAGGCGACAAAGCTGCGATCTGGTTCCCTGGAGAGTCCCCGTGATCTGCTCACTAAATGTGGTGATGGACTGCATTTTGGTCATCAGAAGATTAACATCCGTCTCCATCTGCTTAAAATCGTCCTTCATTCGGCGAATTGTGTCCGTGGCGGAGATGAACTTGTTGTAGTTCTCGTAGACCAGGGTTTGCATGTCCGAGTGTAGGGTTTGTGTATCCTTTACCACAGCCGCCTCCGTGTCCATAATTTGTTTTAGTGAACAGTCCTTGAAAAAAATAAATAGAGAAACGAAACATAAGGTGGGTTCTTGGGTTGGGTCACCAACACGTATACCTTCAGCAGCCTCTCCAGGTACATTTCAGAATCGAAGCTGGAGCTGTCCATGTCGTAGGGATTCTCATTGGCTTCACCCATTGTACAGTTCTAGTTCTTAAGCCTAAGAATATAAATTATGAGTAAAAATTAGCCGTTTCGATTAGGTTGTTGATATAAAATTCATATATCAGTATTTCGATATTTTATAACAAATCATCAGCTGATTATACTTTGGTCCACATATCGATATTTAAATGTGGTTAAAACCAATGGAAATTTTTGTAAATTTGAATAATGTTTTAAGAAATTTGTACTCCTAGTTTCCTCTATTCTTTCCTTAGTTTTATCCTTTTTCTAATATTTTCATTAACCAAATTAAAATTTTAAATTTAGTTCGATTTTCAACACTGTAAGAACTTAAGCAGATTACGTGGGATCTATCGATAAGTGGGCGCATTATTCGAAATTGTTCTAATAATAATGTTTTGGGTAAAAATCACTAAAAGTTACAAAATTTACAATACTTAAGGTAAAATATATATGTAGTTAATAAAGGAAATCGTATTATAAGATTTTTATAAGTATTTAATTAATTTAAATAAATGTAGTTTATTGCAACATTCGTATTAGCTTGAAGGTTGAAACTTTCGACTGATAAGGAGGAACTTGTTTATTTATAATTCAATTCGGAAATCAGTTTCAAAAGGTTCTTCAAAGCGTACACAGCATGCAGTTTTTTGGTTTGATTTTAATCTTGATAATTGCTTTCTGGAATTCTGTGGCCGCCGGAGGTACTTGCTTGCAATCACTCTCATTGATACAATTGTGTAATTATTTAGTCATTTTACAGATTGTGTGACAGACCCCCTGACAATGCTGTGCATATTGGATCCAAATCAGGGAAAATAAGCGCGTGTATATCTTGCCAATAACGTACAAAAGTGGGCCATGATGTGAGTTTCTTTATACTAAGTAATTCAACAGGGGGCCGCCCTGGCAACGTGTGGCAAATCGCATTAAACATTCCACGCCCCCTGGTTGTAAGAGGCTCACGAAGGAATTTTTGCTTCCATTTGTTTTGATTTTGATACCCTCGAAATGGATATTATACAAAAGCTAACTTTTTGGCCTACAAAATTGTCAATCTTTGTATCCTGATTTTAAAATATATTTCAGTATAGCATTTTTTCTTAAAAATGTAATACCCTTAAGGTTTTTTCTAGGGCATTTCGCTCTCGTCACTCGTCGCCCGACTACCATCGACATATTTCTTTTTTTTGAAGGGAACTTTTTTGGAGGGAGTTTGTCTGCCCGCTGGCGACCGTGTCAAGTTGAATGAACATGGACAAGTTTTTGCCACTTACCGAGGGGAGAAAGTTTCTCTGCTGGGCCTCGCCCCGAAGCCTTGCCTTGTTCGGCTGCTGCGGCCACACTTTCCCTTAGTCCTACACTCGTTTTTGCCTTCTTTGCGGCGGCTCATTTCAAATACATTAACATTTTGACCTTTTGCAAAAAGTTCGAGCTGCTCGCCGGGCCAAATTTAATTTCGAGTTGTGTGCAGATTGTGCAAATCACACGCTACCCTTCTTATCTCCCATTCACCTTGACAGTGGAAGTATACATCCGGTCATCTCAACGCGTGTACTATGTACACAATATATGTATATTTTGAAAAAATTTTTAAAAATTTTATTTCATAGAAATCTAAATTCCTAGCTCTGTACATTATTCTATACATTAGGTACTGTTCTGGGTACGTACATACATACATATATGTCGTTGCATACCTGCAGGCTGAGGATTCCATAACAATCCAGACACACAAGACTCACACCCACACAGGTGTGTGCCACAAACTTTGCTTTCATCAAACTGAAAATTGAATTTACGTAAGCCGAGAGAAAGTCACAAAAAAAATTGGGAGGAAAACTGAAAAACGGGAACGAAGGCACCGTCAAGCGTCGAACGTGTCAAGGTCAAGTCAAGTTGCCATTGTCGTCGCTGTCCGTATATCCCTTCATCCCCCAACCACCCACCCCCAATTTTTCCCGTCCTGCTCCTTATTGTGTGCGCAACAGGGACGCCACATGCCACTCTCCTACACCTACCACCCCCTACTCCTTCACACTTCCACTTCCGCCTCATGTGCTTGTGCAGTTTGAAGTGCGCCAAGTCGTTAAATTAATTTCAGTGCACTCAGAAGACAGGAGCAGCGGAAACTGGAGCACAGCTAGCGCTCATTTTAAACGGATTATGTGCACGGCATTGATGGGGGTACACTTTAAATATATTTAATCAACTTATGTTGAATGCATTTTAATTTTACAGAAAGAATTATAGGTATTCATGACATTATTGTTTTAAATATTTTTAACAAGTTTTTCTTTTATTTCATAGAGTATACTAAATTAAGATGAATGGTTCAATAATATAATCAGGTTAAGTGCGCCATTTTATGTACATATTTTTATACGAAAATATTTGAAGTATTTAAAATACTTTAAAGACAATACCTCGAATGTGCTTTTCGTAAAAAAAATAAAATTTAAATTTTACTGTTTAAAACAATGAAAAATAAGAACATTTTAAAATTTAAATTATCATTGTTTGGAAGCAGTAATTTTTCTAAAGCCCCAGTCAGGTCAACGCTTCGTGTATGAGCTATCTGTTAAACATAAATTGTATTCTATAGAATATTCTAAAGAATATAATACAAAAGTATAGCATCAAAAGTCATAGCATTTTATATACTTTATTTAGTTTAACATTAACTCCTTGAAAACGGAATATCAGGCTGACTACAGTGCGTATGAGTAATCAGAGATCAAAGTTAAACAACCATTTAGTTCAACATTTTAGTTCAACACCATTTAAAAATAATCATTCATGTTAAATAGGTCTTATTTCCATATTAGCTAAATTCCATTTTAATCTTCAGGTTTACATTTTTAAACTTTTATTGCAAAAGGTGAGACAACACTGCGTATGAGTTATAATTTTTTGATAGTCTTGCTTTGAAGATTTACGGGAATCTACTATTTTAAACAATATATCGTATCTTTCCAATATTTTTTGTTTCTCCCAGTGTGATGGCAGATGGGTGCTGGCTGATTTAAAAAAGGAAGTTCCATGGGGCAGGGGTAGCTGCTTTGGCTGCCGCGGCAGAGATTACTGGCAAGTGCCGCGCAAAGAGAAGTGAGGCTGCGTGAGTGGACAGCAAATGAATGGCAAAAAAGGCGAATGCCATAACACACACAACTTAAAGCCAAGTCAGAGAGGAAACAGGACGAAGTGGCCAGTTGGCTCAAAGCGATTGGGGCGTGGGTGTGGGGAAGCTCTAATGGCATGCCTGATTTCACTTAAAGCTTCAGCTAACACTTGAAAGTCCTTCTTATGAAGAAAAATTTTCAAAATGGCTAACTGATAGGTTTCATTTAAAGTTGAATTTTAAATTGTATGAATATTTAACTTTAAATTTAATATTCAACGTTTTATTCAGTAAACGTAATAAATAAGGAAAACAAATATTGGCAGGATAATTTGTACTGAAAGGATCCCCCAAAAAAGTACATCTTCTGTGTGATGCATTGCTTTTTCCACTTTGGGCGCCGCGATAAGGTTGTCAAGCGCCGACAGGTTTATCAGCCGGCAAAGAAACGCAATTTAAATGCATTCGCAAAATAAAAGCACCGCGGAGTGGCGTGGTAAGCCAAAGGATGTGTGCCCATAAACACACCGGAGCCCGCACATCCACACACTTTCGCAAACAATCGGGAATGCATGCAGATGTATGCCAGTCCCAGCGGAGGATTGGGGGCTTGGAGAATTCCCATAAATCTGCACGCAAAGTGCTTCCGGCCTACCAGCCCAAAATGGCTGACGCTTCTCTTCCGCCGCAGCTGCCTCCTAGCTCCACTTCGTCCTGGGGCCCTTTAATATCACTAAAGTGGCGGCCGCAGGTGTTTACCTGTGGGTTGGGACAAAAATAAGGTCCTGCAAGCATCCTGGGACAGCCGATGCAAATGCAACTGCCTCTGGTACTGCCGCCGCAAGGCAAAAGAATCCTAGAATTGCGGCCGTGCCACTTTGTGGATGGCCCGCATCTTGCGGCAGTGGCAACTGATAGGCGGTCACAGCTTAATGTGGCTACTATTCCCTCGCAAGTGAGGGATGGCTGTAGAATCGAGGTTACACGATGTCCTTAAAACTGAAAAAAATTCTGGGTAACAAAAGACATTAAAATTAATATTAAATAAAATAAATTAATCTGTTAAATACTATGAAGATTGAAGATTTTAAGCATTAAATGAATTATAAAATATTTATAAGCTGTTTAAAGTATTTTTGTATTTTTTCGCAGTGTATCAAGAATCCCCTCACTTACATTTTCTGCCTCTGTCAGTTGGCGTTGGCGTTGTCAATTTTTTATTGCCCTTTGGCAGCTGTGTGTGTTTTCGAGCTCTGGGAGGATTCGGATGCCGCTTTCGAGGTTAGCGGGTCACGTGCCGCTCTCGACCTGCTCCTCCGACATTTGCCACATTCTGCTGCGACAAAATCAGCGCTGTGGCATCTTCGCCAGCAATTGAATTCAAATGAAGCCGGGGCCAAAAAGGCGGAGATGCCCCAGCAGAATAAATGCGATGCCATAAATCAAGCATAAAAATTGACATTAATTTTGCCCGCGAGAGGAGAAAAGAGATGGAGACATCCGCAAAGAAAGAGACTGCAAGCCGCTTACGTGGGGAGCTTGGCGAATTCAATTCAGGGAAGCGAAAGCGCTGCGCATCGATCACGCTTGGAATATTCAAGTGACAATCAACCGAACTCATCCCGGTTTTTCAGCGCTTTTCCATTTCCATCTCCATCTCCACCTTTCCAATCTCTACCTCTCGAATCTCCACCTCTCCACTCCACCGCATTTTCCTGTCGTTGTGCTCATCTAAGCGAAAATGAAAAAGTTGAATGAATTTAATCGGATACGTTTGTGCATTAGTTTTGCGGTTTTGTTGGTCGTTTTTGGGAAATTTACATTTCATATTTCGCATCCCAGGCGTTCCATGATTTCCACGCATTATGCAATTAAAATTGCCCCCAAAGTATGTTTATAACAATTGTGCGGTTTCGCAAAAATAACTAACTAATCAAGCCGCAGACCCCACGGCTGGCCAACTGCTGACCACAGTTTAGATTTTAGAGTTGGTCCGGTGCAATGAAACGAAATGAAAACTTTTATGGTCTGATAATCAGCATTTGATGGCTATATTTAGAAGGGTTGTGCCGTCCACTCTTTTGGGGGCGAAACAAGGGGTTGTTGGGCCAAATTCTAGGTGCATTAGGCTATAGACTGCCGGACAAAAATAGCTTAAGAGGCCGGAATTGATAGTCCGATGTCTCTGTTTGTGTGTATCTGTCGTCCTGTCTTTCGTCACCCAGCCCGCCATTTGCTTTCTCCGTTCGCGTGTCCCGCATTTTTATAGCATACTTTCGAGCGAATTGCTTTATACTTGTCCGCTTGGAAATTATTGCCATCTGGGGACCCGATTTGGTTTACACTTTACTTTTCTGGCTCCTCGCCCTCGCCCTCAACTCGCACTCGCATCCTTGCCATTTGCGTTCAAAGTCGAAAAATGTCCTGTCCACTGAAAGAAAGTCTACGGTCTGTGAACGGCCGTTTTTTTCCGGCCAGAGGTCAAAGGGTAGATAAACTTAGTGCAATGCTTGAGAAGAAAAAATATTATCCTTCTCGCTGTGAATGGATAAGGATCTTTTGTGCCTGTCTCCATGCTAATAAAGGTAAATGCCATTAGGAACGTAATGCTGCTGAAAGCAAAGTCCTGGAAAATGTATGCACGTTTCACATATACAGTGGGGCTTGACTAAGGGTAATATTGAATATTATCTATTTTCTGTCTAATGAGTAGTATTCTAGTTTTAATTATACTCGAGTTTTATTTTATTTTCCAACAAATTTTATTTTCCAACAAACTCTATCGCGTTAGAGAAGCTCCACTGCAAGCGGAGTACAAACATATAATGCGACGTGGACATATAGCAGATGGGTGGAATAGGCCAAAGTTCTCACGTGGATCCTGTTTGGGGACGGGCATGGGCATGGCCATGAGGATGGCGTTGGGGAGGTCCTGTGAGAGATTCCTGGCAGTCGCGTCGCCACATGGAATCAACAGTTTACCTGGTTGGGTGCTTTTGCTTTTGGCCCGCAGGTTGGTCTGGCTAAATGGCTTAAACCCCGACCAAAACTGACAACAAATACAGCTGATGGTGATGGCGATGATGAGGCCAGGGGCTGAAAGTGTTGGAAGGGGGTGGGAAGGAGGCCTGCCATTTTCCAGACAGAGGCGCATGCACAACGGCAATTACTCATGAAAATAGTTTGGCAAGCCAGGGGAGCGGGGAGATCGGAGGGGGGAATGAGTTACGGATAGAGTTTCCGTTGCTGGGGAAACGCTTCCCCACAGATCTCCTAACCAGGCACACCCCCTTCGGAGCCCTCTGTTTATTTGTTTATCCTGCACTCCGTTTGCTCAAAATCAGGATTCCTGTTGCTGCAGCCGTTGTTTAGTTGTTGATTTTCAAGCCAGGCCAAAAGGGAGCCGTTAGTAGGGAAATCGAGGAAAATGGTCGTTATCAATGACACACTGAAGGGAAAATAATAAACAAACTGTTTATGTGAAGTCCTTTGTTAAGAGTAACTACTTTGGAAATCCAATCACCTTAAGATGTTGGGCTAAGATGGATTAAAGTCCCTTTGATTTTCTTTCGGTGTACATCTACATAATTTGCAACTTTCTATCTCCCATTCTGCACTCGTCACTTTTGAACATGCCAGCAATTCAAAACAGGACTAAAAATGTAAACGAAATCGAATATGATTCCCATTCAGATTGCGATTGTGTGCTTGTGCTTATGCTGCTGTTTTATGCTGTGCACTTTTGGTGTATTTGGCAACCTTGAGGCCACAGGACAATCAGCATGCATGATTTAACATTTCCCCAATGCGAGCATGCAAAATGCCATTGCATACGTATTAGGGGTGTTCCACGGTGCGAAATCTCTAAAAATGTATTGGTAGTTCTATTAATAAATATTTATTACGTTCTAATGTGAGTTTAAGGAATGATACTCTTATTACTAACTGAAGTTTAAGGGCTTTTAGTCAAAGACCCGTATAATTGAATTCTTTTCCTAAACTGTTTCATTTTTTGGAGATTTTGAAATCAAGAACGCTGGTGTTTTTCCAACCAGAATGCATTTCTCCCAAAATGTGAATGGAAAAACGGAAAACCGCTGCACATAACTAACTGGGGACTTGCATTCTCAGTTTTGGGGCATATTGTGCGCCAATTTCCATACAAATTTCCCCCTTTTCCCCCACACACACACGCACACCAGCCCAACTCTCGGCCAACTGTCGATCGTAAATGTGAAAGGCGTCCTGGTCCCACGAAACTTCGTATGAATGAAACAAAACAAAACAAAACAAAGCTAGGCAAAGCCCAGAAGAAAAACAAAGGCCCACATGCTATAAAGAAAAACAAAAGCCGGGAGGAGGTATGTAGCTGTAAAAACAACAACTATCACTAGTAGGAATAACAACAAAACAGAACCCGACGCCTAACCGAGAGGCTGAGAGCTGGAAGAAAATTAAAAAGTAAACACAAAAATTCACGTGCTCCGCATGCATAACAGCCGTAAGTGGGAAAAGGAGAGAGTAGGCTAAAAAGAAAGAGGACGACCCCAAGAGGCTGCGCGGGAGCGCAAGTGAAATGTGGAGCCTGCGCAGGAAAATGAGAAAAAGTAAGAAAGAGAGAGAGAGTGCGGAAAGCACCATAATTTGTTAGCTGTATGGGAATTTCTCTCGAGCGAATTTTGTTTACCGCTATGATGACGTATGCTTTTAATAAAGGGTATGCTAGGCATAGGCGAAATTCATAAAATTACAAAGGATAAAAGGATATAGAGCTTGTATCAAATAAGTATCAAACCTGGGAAGCTGACTTTCAAGAATTTTGAAAACTTTTCATAATGAATATTATTTGTGAAGGGTATGGGATTGGGATACCCTCTCATCCACACTTTGCACCTGCCTGCTGGAGTTTGCATGGAGATGAGCCCCAACTGGCTCTCCTCCGCGCTCTTCCGACTCCACTTAATTCACAACGTGCGTATTATTTATGCGTAGACATTGTGGCGCCGCTGGCTGCGAGAGCGAGAAGAACGTGTGGAAAGAAAGCGCTGGGGGAGGAACTGCAGGAGAGAAAGAGAAGAAGCTTGTTAAGAAATGAGAGGACACAACTATGAGTGAAGGTCCTGTGCTCGAGCGGAGAGACTTGTCGCTCTCTACTCGAGCTATGGAGAGCCACTAGCATAAGTTAGTGCGACTAACGTGCGTCTCGGTACCGTTAGAACTGTGTGAAGCGTCGAGGCGAGCAGACGTGCGGCGCTGCTCCTGCAGAATATACGCTGTCGACAGCTAATACCACTACCATTACAGCTACACACTGACACACACAGCCAGACACGCACACCTGTACACTCCAACACTGTCGCAAGGTTCGAGCGGGCAAAAATGTTGAGCACGCGCGCGCAAATCTAGGAATGAAGGCAGGCGAATCGAAAATTTGTTAAAAATCCACTATTAACGGTTCACAAAAATCGACTAACGAAAACAAATCAAAACGAAACCGAGTGACAGTGAAATTGGAGTGGAGTTTAAGGAAAAATCAATGCCGTTAACTGCTAACTGACGCACAGATACACACAAACGCACACGTGTGTCTCGAAGCCAAAACACACCAACACCCGCGCACGGACACACGCATACAGGAGGTCTAACCAAGTGAAAGTAACGGAATTAGCAGCACAATTGTGAGTGAAAGTTGAGTGCCGAAGAAACGGGATAAAAACTTACAGAAACAAGATTAGAAGGTGTAGCTGGACGGGACAGGAGGTGGCTGTAGCACTCGGGTTTTGGGTCAAAAGTAGCCGATATAAATATTGCATTGCCCACTTTTCAGCTGGACGCTAAATTCTTAATGCTCTCTGGCTCTTGCTCTTTGCTTCCTCCGCTTCGTCTTCTTCTCGGCACGTGTGGCTTGTGTGTGTGTGTGTGTGCGTGCCAAAGTCGGTCATAGTTGAAACAAAAACAGGTCTAAAAAATAAATAAAAACATGCAACAAAAACAGGCGGCAGTAGCAGCCGCCAACGCAGCAGCAACCTGAGCAAGATAAACACGCAAAACAAAGCAAACTGGGTCAGTAAGCAAGGCAGTGAGGAGGGCGGCCAGGAGGCGCCATGTTGCATGTGTTGCAGCCAAATGCTTAGCATACTTTCCAGCGCATGAGGTAAGTGTCCATGTCGCACAGCCCGTGAAAGCCCCTGTATATAGATGTGCCACGCATCTTTAACCTTGAAAGCGGTTCGTTCCTGGTTTCTGTTTTATCTGAGAGTGGGGGGAAAGTAAACGTAGAGGGGGCGGGTTTAGAGGGAGGTTCAAAAATGCTCAAGGATACGCGCCGCCAGTCGAAAAGTAAATGTCGAAATGCCGAAAGGAGCAATAACAAAAGGACAGCAGCAGCAACAAGAAGCGGGAAATGGAATAACAGTAAAATAAAATATCCTTGTGAATGTTGCGCTTGCAGGCGTCGCTCCAATACTCCCTTTCCCTAGAGTTCCCTAATGTTCATCCACACCCACACACTCCCACACCAGCACAGAATTTCGGTTTAGGCCACACTGACAAAAAAACGTTAAAATGCTTATAAAAGTAAGATTTTTATTAAAATTCCAACAATTCCCATAAAGAAGCAAACTTACAAGAGAAGGGAACTTTAAATTTTTAATTTAAATTCAAAAGTTGACAAAAATAATGTAACTTTTTTTTGTGGTGCCGGCTCTGCGTCGCGAGTCCTTCTAGCTGTTTGTGTGTGCGCCTGATGTGGGTCATAAATGTTACTCCATTTTTATGGCCAACTTGCACACGACGATGGCGTTCGGTCAGAGCGAAAGGCAAAAGCAAAAAGCGAAATGAAAGAGCTGCCAGCATAAGCAAATGGCAAGGATATGGCGGGAATAAACCAGAATGGAGCAAAGTGTTGGCCAGGAAGCCAGGGGAAGTTGCAGAATAGGGACATTAAATGGCCAGCGGTGGCAGCCAGGGCAGCGAGGGCAGCTCCAAACATTAAGCCAAACAAATACAAATAAATAATCATTAGGGTCGCCATTCAGATTTAGCTTCTCTACTAGTCGTTCGCTTTTCACCAAATTTTCTAAAAATTGGAATTAATGACATTATTCTGGGGTTAAGCTTTGTTTTAGGGGAGAATTAGTACAAATTCGAAGGTACTCTTTAATAGTTCTGGAAGGGAAGCGCTCTAGAGTCCTTGGGGTTGAAATTTTAAATTCTTTTGATGTTGCAAGTGACCAGTAATATTATTATGGCTTTGTCCTTTCTAGGATCTTGAGTTTTGTGCTTTCGGTGCATTTGTCGCCGGCTTATATAATGCCTGTGTCAGCTTTGTGGCTGCAACTGTGCCATTTGCGGTAGGCATCGCGTGACCTTGAGAACGACTGTGGGCGGGAGTGGGCCGTGGACCTGGGAGCACTGGACGTGGCCGGGGAGGGTGGCCCCAGTGGGTGGCATGCAAATCCATTGAAAGCGCACGGTTGCAGTTCAAGGCTATTTTTACGTTACGCAAGCAACTGCAAACACACTCACATACAGAGACACAGGACACACACACATTTATGAGGCAGAGTGTGTGTGTTTGCGTATCCTTGAGCGTCAGTTGGGCGCCGGGCATGTTGCATGAGTTGTCGTTGACGCGTTGACATTTTTCTTCCCTGCCTGCTGAAGTCCTGTTGCCCCTTAATACCCACACACTCGCACATACTCCTCGCTCTCTCTCTATATATTTTTTACAGTTTTTTCGTGTTTGCCTGACTTATGCAATCGTTCGCAATCCTTTACTTTCTTTCTCCTCGGCTTCCTTCGCTCTGTTTTTCCCTAATTAGTCGAGCTACTCGTGAGTCCTGGCAATGGGGTTGTGCAATCGCAGCCAAAGCTTTAGTTGCAGTCCTGTTTCAAATTTAGCTGGCCAAGCCATTTAGTCCTGTGTACTTTAACCTTTGGATCCGTCAATTACTCTTCATGGCTGAATAAATTAATCAAATTCTCTCTCATCTGCAAATATTTCACGAGAGCTGGCAGGGTCATCCTTTTAATTAATTTATGTTTCATAGTCCCCCACGTTGGATATTCATGTATTTATTGCTTTCGCCATATCCTTTGACTATTGAAGGCTTTATAAACGGCCTTTTGATTGCCTAAATAATATGAAACTTCAATTATATGAAACTTCAAGCTCAATCCGTCGCAACAGCAAGGGCTTTACTGTACTCCTGTATGCAAAGCAGCTCGCGAACTCCCCATAAAATGCAATACATTATTGTCTTTATATGACACACGGATACACTAATCCTATATGTAACCCCCCACTCCCCCTGTACCATTTCGCCCCATTAGGCCCCATTCCCCTTGCCTTTGCCTCAATGTCACTGCATATTTGAGAAGGTTTGTTTAATCGAAACGCGGCCAACTCCGAGTGTGGGAGCGTGTGGGTGCTTGTGGGCGGCTTTCTGTGGTCTGTAGGCGTGGCACATGTGCGTGTTAACCTCCGACTGTTACTGGCCCTGGGATATGACATAAGTGCAGAGCTGTTACGCCTTATTACTGTAATCGCGAAGGATCGCCCCGAAGACGCGCCCACAACCTAATCGGTTATGCGAGTCTAGAACGGAAATATCCATCTTCCCCAGCGAATTAATTCCTCCTTTTAGCCACAGTTTTTTGTAGTATTTGTGCCGTAGACCATCTCATTAGGAGCGCGTCTCAGTGGCACGTCTGCGGTCGGGCGTTGAAGTTGCACTTAACATTTGGTGCACGCAGGCAGCAGGTCCTGCGGGAATGTTAATTTCATTAAAAAGTTGTGCATCGAAAAACTTGCTAATTGCCGCCTTCAGCAAATTACAAAACAAACCCCGAAAATGACCAAAAACAAGGTACAAATATTTGGTGTTTACCAAATTCATAAAATATATATAAATTTATAAATATTGGCCCCTAAATGGAGCCATTTGTATTGCACAAAGTTGGCCAGAAATTACTCAGCAAACAGCAGCATTTATCAATTGTTAATGCGGCCAACACGCAACTCCCTTTCGGACTGGGACTCTGTCAATTATTCTGATGGAAGTTAAGGTCAGGAATCGAATAGCTGGTAGGGAGTCGTACCCATAGATGGGGTGCGAGTGGGCAAATGTAATTTGGGACTTGACCTGTGATTACCGCAGCTATAAATGCAAATCAAGGCAACCGGGCAACCTGAGCACTGAACTGGGCACAAACTGCACAAACGCCGCAATACAAACTTGGCCACGAAACAAATCGCAGAAAGGAATAGGACGCCGACCGGGCCAACTAAAAACAATTTTCCGTAATCAAAACGAAATCAGCAAAGCGCAGGCCGCAGCGTCGCAGCGGAAAGTGGAAAACGGAAAGTGGGCCATCGTGGGTGGGGGAATCCTGGGCAGGTCTCTAGAAAACAGCGACCTTTCTATGCTCTCCTAAAGTAAGGTATCTCTGTAAATACTAGATCTCAGTTAAAAGTTTGCAAATCGTTAAGATAGTTTAAGATTTATAAATAAAAAATTAAGTAATTTTCATTTTTTTAATTCTTTGTTTTTTTTTTTTATTGGTGTATTTATATAAATTTAAAGATATTTATATTTTGAAAAGTTAAAGTCATATGCGATACCGAATCCAAGCTTTCATTTCAGGATTTCAGCCCCAAAGCATGAATTCGCAACCAACTTAACGCTTTACAAATCTGGTGGCAACGCCTTGCAATAAAGTTAAAATTTAAAAAAAAAATCAAACTGCCGTCACCTAACGACTTTGGAAATTAATTTTCCGGTTCTTATATTCTGATTTTCCATGAAGAACTTGTTTTTACCCATCGCGTTGTATGGTTTGTTTAATTTTTGTGAAAGTCTAATCAGACTAAAATACCTCATTTTAAACAACTGGCATCTCTACTGAAATCAAATCACAAAATAAGTGTGGCATAAACGAGCTTATTTCTGTATCACGCTTTCAAAAAAATCGGATAAACATAGTATATACCCAGTCATTCCTATTAGAGTTATAGAATTTTTTTAAAAACATACATAAGTATTAAACAACATGTTTGTTTGAGAAACTAAATGTCCATTATAGAAACTAAAAGTGTGGTGACGAAGAAGAATACAGTGGGTTTTTGTTTTTTTTTTTTAAATCTTTACAAATATTTTCATTAAAAAAACACTGTTCTCATTTTATACCTCACATAAATATAAAAGTACCTGGTAACCCTAGTTTCGATGGAAATCCTAGGAACACTGAAAGTTTCGTTTAATGAAAATGGTATATAAGGGTATATAAGGCCCAAAATGGTATATAAGGCAAGTTCGGGCTAGTGATATATGTATATGGTCCAGTCTTGTTCTAGACCGGACCTTCTGATATTTGTTCTGATTTATTTACTTTTATTCTATTTTACATGTCGAATTTAAAAATATTATTTATACTGATTTTATAATTGATTTATTTATACTGATTTTGTTTATCATCGTTTTATTTATTTATTTCTGACTTCCTGAGATTTCTCAGAGGAGATGTTTACGGAGGAGATGCCATTTTTCAGTCGATCTCCATGGGAAGATCCCTAGTTATTCTTAATAGTTGCAAGAAACTAAAGTAAATATAAATGGAAACTTCTTATTAATTTATATTTTATTTGCTATGGAGTTCTTGAATAAGAAGATCGTCTTTCATCCTGTTACTAAAACTTGTTGTTTTTTTGGCTTTTTTTTGTAATAGCGCAGACATGGAGGCATTGGTCTCTTATTTTTCTACTCTACCTGAACCTAAAAACAACTGATTTTTAAATTATTTTATACTAATACTGATTTATTTATACTGATTTTTTTTTATTTAACATCGATATATTTATTTATTCCTGACTTCCTGAGATTTCGATGATCTCGGCGAAGATAATCTAGGCGATGGATCTTCTGTACTTTTAATTTTTTTATTTGCTTGTATTTGCATTTTTTTTTAAATCTCCATGGGAATCTACTGGCTCTAGCAGGAAATATTTGGACGAGATGGTGAATATAAGAGAATATAAATGGGAACTTGAAATATAATTTTGATTTGATTTTTATTTTTGTGCTATCTATGGGCATTAAATACCCATGACAAGGAGGAAGGCATCATCGATTTATAATATCCCTAATAAATGGATATAATTGTTTTCTGTGCTATTTATTTTTCCAATGAACTTTGAAATCTTTATACATAATAGTATATTATATTTAATTAAAGGCGACTGGTACTCTTTAAAAAGAAATTCTTATAAGATGAATCAGCAAAGATTAGTTAGAGGTCTTCTTTCCAAATTACTGAAAGGATATCCCATAAATACGATAGGGTATCCCTGGGAGGATTCACTGTTTTCCATCCCGAGTCAACATGCCAGGTCATACCCCGGTGGCGGTGGGGGTGCTCTAGACAGCGTCCATCCATTCTGGTGTCCTGTTCAGGTGCCCCGGACTGGTCCCGGTCAGGAGCCGTCGTCATTATATATTTGTTGTCACTTGAAAAATATTTGTGCTTTGCGCTTGATTTATGCTTTAGACAGGGCAACGGGCAAGGGGGTGGTGGCAGGTGGGGGGAGGGGGTGCAGCAAATGGCAAAAAGCAAATAGAAAATGGCAAACAATGCGGGTGCTGGCAGAATGGAAATGGCGGATTGTCGGGAGTCGAACTGAAAGCTGGACTCTTGCGGTTGCTTTATGCAAATTATGTTGGTTGGTTGGCCAGGGGAGGGGGCAAGGACGGGGACTGTGGCACGGGGCAGGGGCATAAAGATAATAGAATCGACTGCCAGAACCGCAGAACTCGACTCTCGAAACAGAGCTATCTAGTGCAGGTAACAAATATAGATCTCCTGGCTATACCTATTCCCCACTGGCTCTAGTTTGGGACCTGTGGGGCGGGGGATGCTCTCTTCCTGGGTCTCCTGTTGTCACTGGCAGTCGAATGTTTGCATAACGCAACAAAAGCCAAAACAAAAGCCGCCACAAAAAGGGTTCAACATAAATATTTTCGCCCGGAACGAGCCAAGCAAATCGCATTGATGCCAAACATGGCCAACACCCACACTCACATAGAAAACGGCACACAAAAGGCAAAAATGTAAAAAAAGAAAAGGAAAAGGTTTTGTGCCGAATTAACAATTCAATTTAAACGGACTGGGGGCCAGCGAATGAAGAGGGAAAACCGCTTGACATCTATTTTCCAGGGGCCCGATTGGGGAGCGGGCGGCCTGTGACACAGAATCGAGGCCCAGGGACGGGTTCAAAGGTTGACGCACACACTTGGCAATGACAATCGTTTGTTTTGCTGTCAATTGTTGTTGCCTGTCGCTTCTGCTTTTGTCACCTGCCTGCTGCCGTTCCTGTTGACTTTGGACACACAATTTAATAAAGGCTTAAAGTTGTGGCAATGACGAAAAAGGGAAGGCCATTGGGACTTACGACTAGGATATACCTATGGGGGTTAATAGTGATTGGGGGCTTAGCATTAGGAGGTAATTATAAGGGTTATATAATACTTAAGCTTAAGTTTTTTAGTTAAAAGTTTCAAATTATATCTTAATATTTTTTATATTAAAAAAGGGTTCAATATAAATATTAAAAGGTAGCACCAGGAATATAGAACACCACAAGATGGCAGCACAAAACTTTGGCCATTTCCAGGCCAAAAACTTTACCGTCAATTGTTGTCATTGTTGTTTTTGTTTCTGGCATTGCTGTCCCAGGTGCTGGCCCACCCCCGACTCCGCGTGCTCCCCTCTGGGCCGCCATCAGTCGCCAAATGCCACGCCCACATTGCGTGCAGCGAAACTCTTTGACATTGTCATAGTCAGTCTTTTTCTGCGGCGGAGTTTCATGTCCTTGCCAAGCGTGTCCTGCCTCACCAATACTCCTCTAGTCGTGTCGTCCTTTGGCGTCCTATGTCGGGGTTGGGGGAAGCTTTATTAAATTTTCGCTAGCTTATAATTCAAACTGTAAGCAGACAGCCAAAATAAAAGGGAAATACGGGGCGTGGCCATGGCTGTCTGCCTTGGCGAGCGGTTACCTTTGTCCTGGCGTCTTTGGCAGCCACTGACAAAAACAAGTTTGTCATACTTTGAATCTAAGTGAATATTAAAATAAATCTAACTAGCCCTAAAATACCTTTTACACAATTTTAAAAATTAAACACACTTATTTTTAGTACTAGACGTATTTACATATTTAATCATAAAATTTGAAATAAGCTTACTCAATTAAATTCCTTAATTCCTTAAAAACTAATAATAACATAGGTTTGTTTTACAAACATCCTTAAAGACTTGCACATTTTTAAGCTCCGAAAATAGTCACCTATTTTATTATATTTATTTTTACCAGGGACCGTAACCATTATCAGTTTTATTTTAAAAATCACAAACTAATTATTAGTCTCTGGGCAAAAACATAAAAATTATGAATAATCATTATTTTTGATTTTCACTCCGAGAAAAATTCAATATTAAGTGACTTTTTAAATAAAAATCATAACAATAATAAATAATTATCCTTTTTATGTCTTTCTTGTTACCTTTATTTATTTTCAAACATTTATTTTATTTTCATAAACATTTATTTTCTGCCAGTGCATGGCTTTTTCGTTTTTTCGACTGTCTGGCTTCCCGGGGAGCAGACGTCACCATCATTTTGTTTGCGTATTTAGATTTTAATTTGCGATAGAAACTTCTTAATAGGATTTCACTGTCTCGCAGCTTTCACATTTCCCCTGCACCTTGTCGCCACTTTCTCTCACGCACCAGAAGACACACCAGGACACACCAGAACTCACAAAAGGACACACATTAGCAGACATGGAAAATATTGTTTCGACATTCGCATTATGTTGTCAGGTGGCGGAAGGCGAACTCCTTTCCGCCTGCTAATGAAACTCGAATTTCTAGCCTATTTCCTGGCTCTTACCAGGACCATGCAGGACCCAACCCTAGTCAAGTGGGAGTGGCTCCGCCAAAGGGTGGGGGAAAAAATACTAAGGCATACTCTTGAGGCTTTTAGTCCATCGTCCGGCGCTTTCTTAATTGTTTGCCTTGACTTTCTCCCCCGCAGCTTTTCACCTTTCTCCCTCCCCCCGAGTCGTGAGTCCTTAGTCCTGAGACCGAGTCGCTTTGTCTTCTTGCGGCCATCGCGGTTTTTCCAGCTTTCGCATTCTTTTTTTTTTGCTGACGCCGCTGTTGCTGTTTATCCTGCCAGGTTATCTGTATCTTGGGGCATCCTGCCCCAAACCTGCCCCAGTCCTGGCATTTTCATCTCATCTGTTGGATGCGTGGGCAGCTGCTGAATTATGTAATAAGCGTAATTGGCTTCGCCCGACACGGTCGCGGACGGGGATGGGGACTGTGTGCGGGGGTAGATCATTTCAGTTTTAATTTATTGTGACTTTGATAAGCAGCAAATGCTCGTAAATGACATAAATTACCCAAGACAATGCCTCAAGATGAATCAGTAAATTTTCCCGCCCCCTCGCTCAGGGGCCTGAATAAATAAAATTATGCCGTCTAGACTCTGACGAGGAAAGGCGGAGGAGGAGGTGGTCCCCCAAAAATGTATCGATTCGATTCATTAAGTAATTGTCCCTCTGTACCCCAAATACATACAGAAAGTGAAACATTAGAAACAAATTCCCTTTTTTAGACCCTTTTCCCGGAGTCAAACCTTTGTAGGATTCAATTAAACTTCAACCCCAGGCGGGAGTGGCCTGGGAAAGTGCACAACTTGCGGAGTATACGGCCAGGAGCACACACGTTAAGTATACGCCAGGTGGCCCTCGCCAGGACATAATGCTGTGACAGATACTCGGCATAAACACGATAAACGTTTTAAGTCATCGAATCAAGTTGTTTCCCCGGCAAAAAGACAGGCACAAAAAAATCCAAAAGCATAAATAAACTATCGCTATAAATTCGCTTAGTTGCCGCTGCTGACAGCTCAGACATGCAAGTTGGAACGGATTCTCCAAGTCCCTGCCCCCTCCTTTTTCATATTTATAATCATCGGAGGGTATCCTGCCAGGATACTCTACTCCTTGACAAGAGAGACCAGCTGGCAGCTGCTTCCGTCACTCAAGTGTGCGCTCCCAAAGTACCTCGGTGTGCAAGTGTGTGTGTTTGCCTTCTCTAGTGCTGGAATCCGGATTCGGAGCATGAAAATAGCTTCCAGGTACAGGCTCCACCTGCATCCCATGTTGGGCACTATAATAATGAAAATAATGATGACGTTATGTAGTCTGGCGGAGATGCGACTGATGAGGATTCTGTGCCAGCCCTCCACTCGTCGAGATTTCCATGTCCGGCTGGAGTCAGTCACCTAAGTGGGACTTGAATTCTACGAGTGGGTGGTTGAAAAAGTTTCCTCGGCTACCAACAGTATTTTTTGGTCACCAAAAAGAAAAAAGGGACTTTTTCGGTTTGGCTTTGTTTAAAATTAAATTATCCTTTTTATTAGGAAAAATTACAGATTAAATTTGGGCGGTTTTGAGATATTCATGAGGGTTCTTCGTGGAGACTACTTTTTGTTGACTTTTTCTTGTGGGAACCTTTTATCAATTTTATTGTTTAATTTCATTTAAACTTTTTATTTTACTTTATATGTATATGTATATAGGCCCTTTAAAGTTCCATCATTGGAATTGCTTGTATGAAGAAATGGAATAAAACTTTACAACTAATTTATTTAGAGGTTTCGAGTTTGGAGAGAGAGTTTGGAGGTTGTAGTTTTGAAATGTTTTCCATAAACGTGTTGAAACTTGTTTAGTAAAGTTTAGTGTCTGAATATTTCTATATAAGCTGCCTATATGGAGTCTATATCCATGGATCACCAGAAAAGTCTTCCCTTTGAAGTCAGAAATGTTTAAAATTTAAATTTTTAAGTCTGACTCCCTAAAGGCTTGTTTCAAAGCAACCAAAAGTACCATATGCGATAAGATTTCAGAATCCATTTATTAAAAACTCCGTGGAGGCAAAAAGAAGAGTACCCGGCCATCGACTATATCCTTTCTTACTTGTTTTCAAATGCAAAGTTGAGCAACAAATTCCTTCTCAAGATAAATTAGCCTCTCTTGTGCAAGCCCCATTTATTTCCGGATAAATTTGCTTGTTTTGAATTTTTAATAATTTAACACTTTTTTCGCTATGCCCTCCTTTTTTGGCGGATGCGGCGTCTGGCCATTACTAATAATGGGCTGGAATGTGTGAGCGGCTGGAGAGCTCTCCTAAGGGCCTTCCGCCCGCCCGCTATCCTGTCTTCAGGTCCTCCTCGTCCTGTGGCAGTGAAAGTATGTCAAGATTTACGCGCATCGTTAGAGCAACGAACAACAACAACAACAGAAAGAACAACAACCACACAAACAACAATGGCAGTCACGAAAGAAATGAAAGAAAGTTGTTTGCCGTGTTGGATAGTACGTGTATGTGGGTGTTAGGTGGGCGGTAGTCGGTGGGTTTGGCTAGGAGGCGTGGCGCACGCAATCGGGACTCTAGCCTGCTCTTCAGTTTTTTCGGCACTAACGACACGTCAGTCAAAGTCAACACACACTTCAATTTCAGCTGCTGCGGGGGATGAACCAAAAATTTAACACTGTCACTTTTTTTCGTCCCTGCGAGTGTGTGATAGTGTGTGTGGTAACTAAATGCGCTGTCATATGTGTGTGAGCCACTGCAACAGACGGAGAAAAAAGTCAAAAGCGAATTGGGGACTGGAGACCTTGTTCACCACCCTCCCTCATTCCGGGCACTCACTCTGTCTTTTTTTCTGCGCTTTTGCATATTTACTTTTCAACTTTGTCACATGCCACAGCGATTCTGATTTGGAAGACCCCCCTCGCTCCTGCCACTCCCCCATTCGCCCCTTTTTTTGGGGCAACTTTCCCGCCAAATGAATATGTCGAACACAGCAGCTAACCGAATGTTTTATTTAGAGTGCCAGTGCCCTCCCTGCTGCGCTCAGGACCCCTTTATGTTGCTTCCCAGTCGACCTTTTTGTTGGGGTCTGTGTTGCTGTATTGCAGTTGACTCTACCCTGGTGAAAGGGTTTTTTGGAAATATTTTGCGATGAAAAATTAACATCTTAATTGTTTAGAAACATGTCATTTTAAAAATACGGCTTGTGGCCTATGAAAAAATATTTATTTAAACTTTCAAATGTGTTCGTTTTGTATTAAAGAATATAACGTGTTAAGAGTTAAGATTTGTGTCAATATATTTAATTTTTCAAAGACTTCTTAAGCTTAATATAGAAACTAAAGTTTCATCTTAGAAGAAACGGTTGAAGACTATTTGTTTTTAGGACTGAACTACACTTAATTTTCCTTAACCATGCCTCGTTTTAAGATTAGTAGGGTACTTTTAACATATATAGATAATAAAAATCTAAATAAAATGCAGGAGTTTTGTGTTAAAAAAATAATTCTTACGGTATAGTTATGTTTTTCTAAAGAAGTATCAAGAAAATGGAAGTAGGAGTTTCTTGGCAAGCAAGTAGTGATGTTAACGAAAAATAGACCTTGTTGAAAATTAAACTAATATTTAAGGCAAAAATTTGAGTTGAAATATAATTCTTCAAAAACAGGATATCCCCATGTCGATATGCTTATTGAAAACCTCATTTTCTGGCATTTTCATTAGGTATTTGCGCATTTCCGCATTGCTGACATGTCTGACATGGCAAGCAGACTGCCACACAAACACGAAAACAAAAAACAAACACAAATACTGAAACAGAAACACAAATACAGAAACAAACTCACGCACTCAGGCAACTAAAGAGTGCAACTGCCACGCCCAACTGGCTCCCCTGCTCCGGGGTAATTAAAAGTCCTTGCAGCAGCAGGAGTTGCAACTTCCAGCCAGCTCCTTCGGGCTATTAAACTGTTTCGCTGGAATAAGCCAGCTTGTTTTCGGCTTCTAATATATTTCACTTTGTTCTCCACCCATTCTCTGGGCCGTCGCTGGTCCGTCTCTGGGCCATTCCTGGCCCATATCAAATAATAATGCCCCCGACTTAGGCCATTACGTATACGCAGTGTGGGGACTAGGCTAATTTTCTAGATGGCGGCATCCAGCTGAACGTTGGCCGGTCCCCAGGAGTCCCCAGGTTTGCAGGCAGCACGTACTCTCTAGAAAAGTTCAGTTCAGGAATAAATTGGAAACGGGGAGGGGGCAGGAGGGAGACTAACCTGCCAGAAGCTGCCGTGTTGGCCACGCTGCTTGTAGACGGCATACCAGGCCCAGCCGGGCAGCTGGAGGAGCCCCAATGCGGCCAGGACACAGCCGAAAGCTAAATGCGGAAATAGAGCACGGAAATCCGTGAATAAATATCGGGCGCTAGGGATATAACCATCATATGGGACAGAGCCTACCGTGTGCTAGGGCGGGATAGGCCACTCCCTTGTAGGTCAGGGCAGACATGTCCAGGAGCATGTAGATGAGCACGGCGGCCATCAGGCCCGGAGTGACGAACCTCCAGCAGAGGCGCCAGTACCAGCCCGTCTCAATGCCCATCATCAGCTTGATGTCCGCACAGAAGCGATGAACACCTGAGTGTTGGAACAATATTTGGGCATGGAAGAACAAGAATTTCTTAAAACTCTTACCATAAATCCAAGCCACGGCCAGCAGCTCGCCAATGGCCAGGATCAAGGCGGTAAAGGACACGCCGTAAAAGTCCACCAGATTCAGGATAAACTGACCACCCGGGGTCATGTATACGATGCTCACGCTGAAGCCGAGAATGGCCAGGCCACTGGCCAGCTTCCAGATGGGCGGCGAACGAGGTCCGAATTGATCCCGGATGACGCGCAGGATGCAGGAGCCCATGCCCACGGTGCTTCCGATGCCTAGGACGAAGAGCATGAGGAAGAAAAGGACCGCGAACATCTTTAGGTAGTTGTGCTTTAGGGCGCCCAGGGCGCTCGCAGTTCGCGATACCTTACCTGTGGCACGAACTCGAACTTGGCAATGGCCTCCGGGTAGGAGATGAAGGCCAGTCCCGCCCCGCCCTTCACCACGCTGCCAATGTCCGAGACGCCCGTCTCACGGGCCAGATTCCCCAGAATGCCGAAGGTGATGCAGCCGGCTATGATGGAGGAGCACGAGTCCATGGTGGTGATTATCACGATGTCACTGGGGGAGAGTTTTCCGGGAGTCGAGGTTAATGAGGAATTTTTGGCAGAGACTTGATTTCTCTGGAGGAGGTTCAAGGATACATTTGGGGCACTGGCTTCCAGGAAGTCATTAGCCGAGTTGTACCTTTCTTTTGCCTTTTACTTTTATCTTTTAGCCGATAGTTTCTTAACTTACTTGTACACATTCCGGTTAAAGTTGTTGTAGCTGGCATAGGTGATCAGGGTCCCGAAGCAAATGGCCAGCGAGAAGAACACCTGGGTCACGGCCGCGTACCACACCAAGGGATTGAAAAGTTCCCGCCACTGGGGCTTGAAGAAGTAAACAATGCCGTCCATGGCGCCGGGCAGGGTTAGGGCTCTGATTAGCAGGATGATCAGGACCACGTAGGGGAACACGCCAAGGAAGTAGGCCACCTTTCCGCTGCTTTTGATGCCCCGGATTAGGACTCCTCCGATTATGAGCCAGGCCACCGCCAGGCAGGCCACCAACTGCCAGTTTGGCATGCCCAGGCCATTGTCTATGTTGGGCACCTCGTGCAGGACTTCGCGTCTGCAGGACATTAAGGATATTTTAATACAAATAGGTCACCTTCTAGGGCTGTAAATACTCACTCGAAGTAGAGCTGGGCTGGTGACATCTTGCCCACGCTAGTCAGATTAGAGCCTCCGTCGTAGCAGTCACTGCCCCAGCTCTCCCAGCAACGGCTCCAGGGCAGCTCGGCCCCGAAGGAGGCCAGCAGGAAGCGCAGAGTCAGGGCCATGATGCTGGAGTAGTAGGTGATGGAGGCAGCAGTGGCCAGGACCTGGCCCGCAGCCACTCCCTTGAGTATGGGAGCCATATCGAAGGCCTTGACCACGCCACTACCCACAAACTGGCCCAGGGATATCTCCAGGTAGTAGACAGGACGCCCAATCACCAGAAGGGCAATCAGATACGGAATGACGAAGGTGCCGCCCCCGTTCTGGAAGGCTATGTAGGGGAATCGCCAGATGTTGCCCAGGCCCACCGAGAGGGAGATGCAGGAGAAGAGGAACTCCAGTCCATTGCCCCACTTTTCCGGCGGCTTTTCCGACTGGCTGGAGATCTCTAGTACCGCTTGTTTCGGCTTCATTCCGGGAACTGTGCACTTGGGGGCCGCGATTCTAACTAACCGCAAGTCTAGATATTAGGTTTACTCGTAGACCTCAAATCCGATTCAATGTCAGACACACAAGCTATACCGGCATTCTGGTTTACGGCGGTTTCGGATCTGTAATCTCGACACAAGTGGCATGAAATCGCTCTTAATTGGCACTAATAGAAGGTGCTAAGTGGGATGCACAGCCAGAAAAACAGAGATCCATTAGAGACTGAGTGTCATTGACTACGAAATTGTGAAATTAGGAATTCATTACACAATTAAATAAAATAAAATTCCAAACTTGTAAATAGAAGGGATGGGGGTTTCAATCCACAACTCTTCCGCAGAAAGTTTCCCTCTCCACGGCGGCGGATGAGAGATATTTTTGAAAAGCCATCAAACGGGGGAATCTGGGAAATTTCATAAAACATTTTGCAGTAAGTTCGCAACTCTCTTAAATCCAATATCACCCCATTCTATCTGCTGGTCCGGCTGTCTGTCTGACAGCTTGGCAAAGTTTTTAATAATTTTCCAGAGTTTTCTAATTAACATCTCCCAGCCAGGCATCAAGTTGCAGCAACGGAAAAGCGCAACTGCCAGCTGAAGTTGGCCAAGAAAGGGTGGCTCCGGTTCGGGTTCGAGTCCGGGTCTGGGCTTGTGTCCTTCTGCCAAAGTAAGAAAGTGGCTGATAGTCGGGCAAATGCCACTGAGCCAACTGAGTGCGCTATTACGGTGACAATTTTAAATGGGTTTTTAACAACTTTTCCTGATTTATGACAATTAAAAGCCTTTGATAATGCTGATTGCCGCCGGCTGCCCGAACGCGTGGGCGCATCCTCTCATTCCCATTGCAATTGCCATTGCCAATTGCAATCAGGGGTAATTGACTTCCATGCAAATGAATGCCCTCTTTATCATTACATAATGGGGGATTTGTGCTGTGGAATTTTTGGAAAAGTTTATAGAGAGATCTCGAAGAGACTATATAGGGTAATTGATCGGGGAGAACAAGGTTAACTCCTTTAGAGATACTAGATACTACATACTCCTTTTTAGCTACTTGATGCCTAGGAAATATACTAATAGGAAACAATTTCATTATATGAATATTAAAAAAAATTACTTCTATAATAAATTTAGGGTATAAGCACATTTAAACATACTAACTAGAAAGATAAACAAATAATAATAGTATAGAAGCAGTGCGGAAGGTTGCGCATGTATGTAGTAGGTGACGAGTCTGCTTGTTTTATGAAACTAGAGAAAACGCACGACAATTTTAGTTAAAAGTGCACAAAAAGCGTTTCAAATATCACAAAAAAAGACAAAAAAAATACAAATTTTATATAATATTTAATGCAGTATCTAAACACATTAAATGCGTTTTGTAGTATTTTTAATCGAGAATATGAGTACTCGAGTTCTAAAATTGTTTCATAGCTCTGTGAATCTGTGAAATATCTTTCATAATAATTAAGATTTTAAGATGGACGCCGTAGGCAACGCTAGATAATAGATGCATAACAATCAACTCTGGTTCCAAAACAGTTTAATAGTTGTATTAGATATATTATTATAATAAGTTCAGCTCTTAGAGCTCAAAATGCTTTAAATAGTTCTCACACTTATTGAGTTAACTAGTTCCAAAAGCTTTATAATGAACAATTTGAACAATTTTTATACACCTAAAAAAAAGCAAATGTAATAGAGAACCCCATTAATTTCTCTAAAAAAACTTGGAAAGTAAACATTAAATGTTACTTGAGGGGCTAGAAAGTCTCGCCATTTAGTTGATTGTTATGCTGGATCGTGGCACTTGGTTTTGTATTTTTCATACCACAAATTATCGCACATAAATTGCCATTAGTGGGGCGGAAGGACGCAAGGAGCTCGTGGGGTGTAATTCCTGGTTTGTTCTCCGGGTGTTGGGTTAATTAAAGTGCAGTGCATGAGGTGGTGCAGGAAGAGAGAGGTTTGCGGAGTGAGGGCTGAGGGTTGAGGCAAGCCCGTTGCACTAACTTTAATTGCAGCTGTAAAACGTTGTTACTTGTGGCACGCAGATTTCGCAGGCGCCACAAAAACAGCAACAATGCCAGCAAAATGAGGCAAATAAAATTGGGGGAAAAGTTTTTTGATGGCACAAGCAGAACGCATGTGAGGGCAATACGTGTTCCGGGCCAGATTCCACTTGCTGGGGAGTGGAAATCGATAGAAGGAGGCCGCCAACAGGCAACTGGAAGCTCGTTTGCAGGCCCATTAACAAGTATAAAAAAACAGGAAAATGAGTTCTGCAATTAGTTTTCCTTTTCTTGTACAGGTCCCTCAAACCTCCTCTTTGTTTCGGTTTTCCACGTAACAAGTTTACTTTTAAAATTGATTTCAACGGACTTTGTAACAACTTCCGTTTCCGCTTCACCTGCCTACGTATTGGTAATCCGCCCACACACTCCCACATACATATGTGTCTTGTAGGTTCAAGTTTCGCAATTTTCCATCCAATCAACTTTTCCGATTCCCTCCACGGCTCCGCTTAAATGTCACAGTCTGTCAAATGCCAAGTTCTTCCACTTTTTTCCGCCCGTGGTTTCGCTTTCTCTGGCTCACTATTTTTAACTACAACTCCATTGAGTTCACATTTAATTTGAAATTAATTTTTAATCAACTCCAATTGAATTAAAATGCGTTGACTGCGACAGCTCGCAAAATGGAAACTTTTTGCCTCGCCGGGCTTATGGCTTATGATTTCCTCCCAACTCTCACCGCCCCCCAAAAACTGAAGGACGATAGCCCTGCGGCGGTGGTGTCATAAATAAATTAGCCTCATTTATTATTGAATCGAAAATGCGTTAATATTAATTATAAATCATGTTCCATTCATTCCATTTCGTTGCAGATGTGATGCCCGAGCGGAAATTAACTTTGGGTGAGTAGAACTGCCGGAATAAGTGCCGGTGCTATGCCATATCCACCTATGTGTTGTGTTGGCTTATGAGTTGGTTACGTGTTTACTGTGGATATGAGGGGTGGGGCTTTTCCACCCTTTTAATAGGATTTTTCACACAGGAAGAAATATTTAAGGTAAAATATTCTTAGAGAAAAATATTGATTTTTAAAGTTGAAGTTAAAAAAAAAAAATTCGAAGTTTTACAGTTCTACTATTTTTAGAGAAGGACTATTTGTATTTATAATTTATAAAAATATTGTATGAAACATATATATTTCTTTACAAGAAACCTGTCTTGGGAATCGGCACCGTAATAGGCGAGAGAACTGAATATTGATAAAGAAGGATCTTATGAGAGTATAAAACAAAATATAAGGTTTTATTTATTTTATCCCAACATAAAATTGTAACCTAAAATATTTTCATATAAAAATATTTAAAATTACTCCTTATGTTCCATATATTTGAGGAATACGAAGAACTAATGCTTTTAGGAGAAATTTCTATAATATTTAAATTTGAAAGTTAAAAAATTACTGTCAGTTTTATAAGCAAGTTTATAATTTTACATTTTATGTCAAGTTTTGTATAGTTTTGGTTTGAGATTTCAATAAAAATTATAATTTAATTATAAATCTGGATTACTACAATCCAATAAAGGAGGAGCAAATATGGGATATTCTTCAGCAATTCATTCTTTAAATCCCCTTTTCCTAATCAATATCCTATTAAACCTACATTGTTTTATGAAATCAAGTTCTTTTCCCACAATATTTCCTCACAGTATAAGACATCTTTTAAAGGGTTATGGGGTTTCCTAACTCGGGCAGCAATCACTTCTGCCACTGCTGCCCCAGAACCCCCTGTTATTTGTTTCGGTTAGCGCGTGCCTCAATTATGACCAAGGTAACATCCACTTGAGTTCACCGCGAAAGCAGCGCGCCAATGGCAACATAGTTGCCCCAGCCAAATGTCAAGGGAGATGGGCTAGGACTGGGACTGGGACTGGGGCTGGGAGGTGGGGTGTGGAGGGCTTGGAGGGCAGGAGACCAGGTGGAAACTCCGGCCAAGTGTTTAACCCAGTTCGCAGTTTGGCGCACAGCTCCTGATCCAGCTTTAGTGGCTTCCTTTGTTGCCATTGTTGTCGATTGGCGTTGGTTGGTTGGTTTGCTGGATGGTTTTGTTGTTTTGTTGCTCTGCTGGTTTGTTGCTTTGTTGTTTGCCGGTTGTTTGCTGCTCTTGCACTTGCATCACGTAATTGTTGCAGTGCTTGTTATTTTCCCGCCGCCGCTGCTGAAAAAGTTATTAAAATGGAAGAGGCAAGAGCGAATCGATTATGTCGGATGCAGCACCAGCCAGGAGCAAGCCAGGATTCAGGCAAACTATCGCACAATTGCGAGAACTTTGCCGCAAAACTTTTATTTCGGGACACACACAAAAGGCATAAAAATGGCAGAATGGCAAAAAAAGAAGCCCAGGAATGTGTGCAGGAAAATGTTAGATGAAAAGGCAGGAGCGTAGGAAACTTTAAATTGACATCCAATGGCAAAACCGAAAGCTGAGCGCCGATACACCGAACAAAAGTGAAAAGTTGCCGAAAAAGTTTCCACTTTTTGCACTTTCCGAAGAAAATAAAAAGCCAGCTGAGGAAAATGATAAGCTGGCCGCCCAGCTAAGAAGTCACGCACGATTTTCGATTAAGAAGAGACAAAAGTCCAAGCGGAATGGCCTTCCAGTCGCCACGCACCACAGGGCGTATGAGTAACAAGTTACCCAGTACCAAGTTCCCAATAAAAAGTGGAAAGTAACAAGTTTTTTATATGCACACTGCATAGCCAGGGCCCTGGCTTTGTGTATAATGCGAGTTTAACAACTGAATTGTTGACTGACATTTAAATTTGGCAACAAAATTTGCATTTCTTTCTTTCAAGAAAGCCCTCCATGCCTGCCTCGCCCTCCTGTCACTCGGCCTGGCTTTCGGAATTTATGCAAATAATAAGCATTTCCTTTCGGGTGTCTCCATTACTTGCTTGCCACGTCTAATTCCGACTTTCAACTTCTCGGGGGCCCAGGACTGGGGACCCAACCATGTTCGTGTTTGAGTTGGCAAACAAATTTCAATTGCAAGTTGGTCGGAATTTCGCTTTGACTTTGATGTAATTTAATGTGGCATTTGGCTTGCACTCTGGCTCTGCTATTTGGCCACATGTTCTGGGCCTCGGGCCCCCGCAATTAAATATGAAAAGTAATTTTCAATGTTTGCCAAAAAACTGAAACGAGAAACTGCCCGGCATAGCCGCCATTCTGCGATGACATCTGAACAGCTGAACAGAAAAGAAAATCCCGAATGCAATTTGCATGGCAAGAAATAATTTCAGAGCTGAGTGCCACCCGCACTGACTTGGCTTTTTCATTGAAAGTGTCTTTGGCAGCTGGGAGAAGCTGAGAATGGAACTTAAATGGATGTTGACAGCGTCTTCCGAGCTGCTCCTGCTCCCTCCCATCAACAAGTGTCGCTTTAATGATGCCACAAAAAAAATTTGTGCAACGTAATTGGCTGTGAAAATCATTCAGAGTGAGGACACTCACATACACTGCCAAAAACTTGATTATTTATGGACATGACTTTGATTATAATTATTTGGCTTGGCTCTGGGCCAACTGGAGGACGTGGGGTGAACGGCCATAAGCCAAAATCTGAAATCCGAAAGCCATGGGCCAAGAGCCAATGCCTCTTTGTGGCTTTGACAGCCGACAACCGACACTTGAGGCGCCCGTTAACGTCGTTTTCGTTTACCATATTTACGCTTTAAACGTTATTTATTTGCCGCTCGAGCTGCCAGTCTGCAGGATATCCCTTCGCCCTGGCGCCTCGTCCTCGTCCTGTCACTTGTGCCACTCAACTTTGATATTGTCAAGCTGTAGCACGCCCAAAGTGTTAAATGCTTTGGCACAAAATCTCCCAGACCGATCTGCCTCCCCAATCCCGTCGGCCAACCAAATGGGTTATGGATGAGATGAGGTTCTGCAGAAGTTTCCGGAGCTTCCCGAGATTTTCCAGCACATCCAGGCTGGTCTCCCACGAGCAGGAGGCCCAAAATGCCACACTAAGTGGCTTTTTATCAAATGTCCTTAGTCTCCCGGATACGAAAGTATGTACGGACCTACATTTGTTTGGATTTTGTGACATCTACGTGCAGGGGCCGAGGGCATGGTCATCGGGGGCACTTAAGCCTCAAAAAGAGAGAGGGCGAATGGGAGAGGGAGTGGGAAAGAGAGGCATTGCCTAAAATAACAATGATTAAATGTAATTTTAGGAAGTCCACCTCCTCCCAGGGGGCAGCTCTCAACTCTAATTACAATTGGGTTTGTGTTTTTTCCCCGGAGTTTGCTGGGGGCTTAGATGGCTTTCCTGGTCGCTTCCTGCCATGGGGTGCGTAGGAGTTGGCCAATTTTCTGGGCCCCGTTTGATTGTGTGCAAGCTGGTGCCATCGGGAGGCGTGAAAAGTGCCGCGGGAACTCCGCCAACAGTATCGCCCCAAAGTGAAGTTGTTTGCCAGTTGTCCGCTTCATGTTTGCTCTTTGTCTGAACTTGTCACGAACAAAATGCGTCCTGGAGCTCTTCCTGAAAAAGGATGGGTGCACTGAAAAAAATTTTTGTATTTTACATAACAAATTTTTGCCAAATGAATTTTATTCAGGAATTGAGATTAATTTTTCTTATAAAATTAAAAGCCTGATGAAATTATTTTAGAACTATGGTCAAAAAGGAAATCCTACCTTAGATGGTATTATCGTAAACTTAAGCCAATTAATGATACTAAACCTAACGCGTTAAAAATATAATCCGTTATACCTAAAGGTTATTATTTTCATGTTTTTAAAGTTGGTCACTCTAAAGGGAAATAATATTGGTTAATATATAAATACCTAAATACCAATATAAACAAGCTCTTCATAAAAATACCTTTATTTCTTTGAAAAATATTTTTTCAATGTAATTCTAGAGTTAATTTTGTTGTTGGGCTTAATGTTGGTGTTGGTGTCATGGCCTCTGATGTTGCTGCCGTGCATTGTCAACAGCAGCAACAACAACCACTTGATTCAATGCACATACAAGCATCGTCCTGTCTCTCTCCATCATCCATCCTGCGGTCTCTTTCTAGTCGCTATGTCAAGCGTAATTACACGCCATGTCTGTTTCATTCAGGGGCCATCCACCAGCAACCCCACCCACCTAGGCTCCTAGACCCACCCCTCCCTTTTGATGTGCGTGTTTTATTTCGAGTGTCGTTTGTTTTAATTAAAATTATTTAAAGCATTTTCAGCTTCAAGTGCTTCGTTCAACGTGGCGAAAAGGCAGCAGTTTAAGTTTTCGAGTCTGGCCTACCTAAGAATTTTGGCCGAAACCGGATGACACACTTCGGTTCAAGGAAGCCACAATTCGGTGGCCCATCCATCAAGCGTCAGGTTTTGGGAATTTGTCGCTTTGAGAGTAATATTGGATAGGTTTATCCAATTAATCCAATTAGTTTGCCACTCAAGGGAAAAGGTAAAATGATTGCCTCTGTCATGGCTCTCTCAGTTGGATGGAAATATTCAAAAAATTAAACATTTTTGTTGGCATTCCGAATGTTTGTCGAATGGCCAGGAGAATGTTTTTTCCAAATAAATTCTAATTACTCAAGCAACATTGTTTGGGGCCATAAATTATGAAACTTTTTGGTGCACAATTTATGTATGTGTGCTTTGTTTATTTGTTTTGGGAGGCATTGCCTCTTTTTATTCAAACTTTTAAACGTTTTTAGTCTGATATATGGCACTATTTTGTTTCTCATACGAATGCTTATTAAAATTAATGTAAAGTGTTATACCTGCTTCCATAATTAGTTAGCATTTACTATATAGCTTTATTATTGTATAGCTTGTTACCAGGGATTTTAGCCAAAAGAGGCTTGTTTTAATATTAATATATTAGACTTAATGCTATTTTAGGATATCTATTAAAACTATTTAAATTTTTGAATAAAGTTGTACAATGACAGTAGTCTTTTGTAGAAGAAAAATTGCAAAATGTTTATGTGATTAAAAAGCTTAATGGGAACTATTATTAAATTCATAAAGTAGAGCTCGTTCTAGGAAATCTAGGAAATAATCTAGACTTATTCTAGTGCCTTATGTCTAGTTTTTAAAGGCAAATTCGTACAATATTTGATATTTTGGTATCAACTGTATTTCTATTTAAACTTCGCTTTCAAATTCATTTTGTTAGAAATGTTAGAAAAAAAATTTATGGTTTTTGTCTATTTGTGATCCTCTTTTTTGTGCCACACCATACCACCATACCGTACCACAACATGCCGCATGGAGCCCCGCAGCTGCTGAACTTTATTGTCCACCTAAATTTCGTTTTGCTGATTTGTTTGCCAACGAATCGGTTTTTATTTGCATTTTTTGCGGTAAGCACATGGACACCTAGCACACACTAATGCATAGCCCCACACACCGACTCACACGTACCAATACATAGATATAAAGGCAATATCAAACGCAGCTATAAGAGACACTTAACAACGGTTTCCTCGGCCATTTTGTTTGTGTTACTGCCATTTGCCGTTTGTTTTTGTTGTTGGTGTTGGTGTGGTGTGGTGTGGTGTGCCGTTATGCGTTTGTTTGTTTGTTCGCATAAATGAGAAAAACCAACGTGGCAACCATAAAACACACTCGCCCACCCACCCAGCAACCCACAGCCCACAACCGGCCCGGCATAGAGACATTCTCATGTTTGCACAATAAAATTTCAACAATATACGCGACAGGGTCTTTGTACTTGAGTAAATTGGATCTGTGCAGCGGACCACAAGGCACGGTGGATGGGATGAGGGGTGCTGATGTTAAAATTAAATAAATATTTGCCTTAAAGCTCCGCCGCTGCTGCTGCTGGTGAGGCTTACAAAAAAGCGAAACCAGACACCCACATAGCGGTATTTAAAGCAGCCAACCACAACAACAGAAACAGAAACCGGGCCAGAAACAAAAGTCTCGAGTCTTCGAGTCTCAAGTCTCTGGTATCCACGGGGCCCTCAGAAATCTTTGCAAAAGTATTTCCGCTCGGGGAGCTCTCTCAGATGCTTTTCGGGGGGCGCTGAAAGGTGGGGTGCCTTGCCCCAAAAAGGGTTCTACTTTGCTTTATTGTCAGGCCATAAAATTCTGAATTTATGTTTGGCCGTTTTTTCAAAGCTCCTTTATTAAAAATAAAGAGTAGAGAAATCTTTATGGCTTTCTATTTCCATGAAAAAATATAAAAATAGTTGGATGTCCTTGTAATTAAAAATGACAATTAAACCACTTTTTTGTTAATTTTTTGCAACCATCAGGAAAACCTCTAATCCCATATAATTTATTTTTTATTTATAAATAGTTGTGGTAATAATTAAAGCAGATAAGCACAAAACTACAATTGGAATGGGAATAATAGAGACTTCTATGTTAATGACTACCCACAATCGTTTTTTATGAGAGCTCTGAATATTTAATTTAATTAGTATTGGTCGTTAGGAAGTCAATTATTCACTTAATTATGACTTTTTTATTCTTCGGGTTTTTTTTTCTCCAAATGGTTTGTGTAACAATCAAACAATATTTTATTAAACGGAATTAGTGTTCAGTGGATTATATAAGCATTACACTAACTTACAAGCCTAATCCTTTTCAAGAGTCATTTTTTCTAAAAGGTTAATCTGGCTGGGAAAAGGTTTCAAAATAGTTGATGTATGTATGTATGGATTATAGCCATCCTGGCTATAATTTCAATCTATTTTAAGGAAAAAGATACTTTAAAAAGTATCAGAAATCTCATTTTATATTTAAGAGTAGTTACTCTTTAAAGATACATTGTTATTTTGCTATTTAACGGGAAAGTAGTATTACATTTAAGTTTTAATTAATTTGTTTATTTTATTTTAATTACTTAATAACAAATATGCACTTCTATGATATTTTTAATTTTTGATTTTATTATTGCTTATTACAAGGAGAATATTTTCGTATCTTGAATACTTCTAAGAGGCTTGACCTATTTCAGGGCCTTAATAAAAAAAATTCCACAAAAAACATAAACACGTTCTCATTTAAATTAAACTGAAATTAAATTCCCCTTAAAATCGCTGAAAAAATCATTTTAATTCTTTTTAATAAATCCTATTGTTAAATATTGAATGCCGCAGTAATTCATTGATGAGTTTGCAGCTGTCTCTGAACAAAAGACATGTTTCTGGGGCTCTAGGTATAAAAGTTTACTTTTTCCGTTTGCGGCTTATTGAAATTTTCCAAAATGAAATTGTGGATAGTGTTGGCAGTGGTATCACTAGCCGCCTTCGTGAAGGCAGATGGGCGAGGTCCCAGCCACAGTGTTACCTGGGGATCCCGAGCCTTCCGGGACATGCACGTGCGACGCGAGATTATCACGGAGAAGTCAAAGTTCTTGCGAGTGGTTACCAGGGACTTTGTGTTTTCCCAAAACGTAGGTTAACTCCTTTAACAGTCATATTTTATAATAATTTTAAAATTTATTTTAAAGCCAAAGCTGGCCAGAACCATCACCCAAATTGTGATTACTGATCAGGTGAGGGAAGGCCTAGGTGGCTATGCCTATTTGACGGCAGGTGGGCCCCAGAGCGACTTCGTCAAGATCCATTTCAAGAGTCAACGCAACAAAGGATTTAGCTTCATTGTGGATGTTTACGCCATTTAATCCTAGCATATTAATTATACTTTGCCGTGTATTTATCCACACACTCTGATTGCTAATTTATTTATGTCCCAGTACATATTTGTACTGGCCACACACTGATATTTGTGTATTTATGTGGAGAGTGGACATCGGACAGTGGACAGAGGGAGAACGAGAGGGTAGTGGGTTTACAATTGACACAGACCAAATGAACTGAAACTAATTGCAGTTTGCTGATTGATCTGGGCTGGCCATATAATTTAATTGAGGATTTAAAGCCGCCCTTTTGGAGTTGTGTTTTTGGTTCAAAATCATGGGCATTAAAGCGGCAACAGTTCGCTGCCTTATTTTTTGTTGGCCGAACTTTGAAGGTTACAAAGGCCCGATGATGATGAGTTGTGGGGGGCCATGGCTCGTAATTACCCGACCATTCAGACTAACGAGCCAAGTGCAATTTTCGGTCGGGCAAATGGGGAGAATATAGCCCGGCACAAGCCTGTGAAACGTAGCCCTTTGCCATTTAGCAAATGTCGGGCACTTAGGCCACAGCCCCCTACTGACTCCCACTCCAAAAAATCCCATCCTGACGCCCATCCTTGATGCCATCACCCAGTGCAAAAGTCAAACAAATCCAATCAATGGCATATTCAAACACACATTCTACATAGGATATGGTTTATGCAAATTAGCCGGGTCGGTTGGGGGCTTGTAAAATGTAATGTATTGGAATATCAGCTGGCGAGGGTGAAAGTCTTTCTCCATCTCCATCAATCGCAACGAATTAAAATTTTATTATACCATATTCCCCAAACGATCTTGAGCGGGTCGTATCCTTTATGGGTTTCGAATGCAAATGGTTTGTCGTCATCTTCGTCCTCATCCTCGTCGTCATCGTCGTGGCTCTTACTTCCAAGTAACCTGGCAAAATGTGGGTTAACAAACACACTACCACATACTCTGCTGATTTTGCTTTTGGCCAAAAGGTGTGCACCGACGAGTTGCAGTTGTGGCATTTCTGATTGACGGGCATTTTGCATACCAGAAGCGTTTGAAACTGAAGAGAGGGTCGGGGATGGTAGCTCTGTACGCAGGGCCCTCCTGTGACCTCAAACGCCAGTCAATGCCAAAGCTTCGCATCCCAGAATCTCCACCCTCCCACCAGGTGTGCCGGGTAGTCCGGGTGAGGTTGGGCCAACCGAGCGAGCCATACATTATGCAGGTTGTTTGTTATCGTTCGATAAAGTGTAAATTATGGGAAAGTTGCCAGGCTACACAGCTAGACTGGCAAGCCGGGCCGGTCAGGTCAGCTCCCTTTGGAATTTCACTGTCCATTCTCTCTCCCCCTCGTCCTCGCCTTCGACCTATCCCTAACCCAATTACTTTTTGCCATATAATTTCTGATATCTTTAATATGTGTCTTTTGTGCGTTGTGTGCTCACTGGGCTTGAAGTTTGCATTGTTAATTGAACAAATTGCATTTGCATACTGACATTTGTAATATGCACGGCAAATATAAAAAGGTAAAAGGAAAACTAAAACGTCTAACAGGACATATATTTCTTTACATATATGTATGTATATAAGTATTTTCGGTGTAAGGGCGGTTATATAAAATAAATATTAACTTATTCATATGCAAATTAAAGGTACTTCTTTTGTTTCAAAAAGTATTTTTAGTCTAAGCACTCTAGTCTAGAGTATATATAGTGCTTCCCGAATGTAAGATACCCAATACTTCTCCCATTTTATTTTCGCAACGCAAGAAATATTTGTTACATTGAAATGATTGTTTCCATGTGTTGTTGTTTCAAACGAATTCTAGAGTATTAATCTGAATAAATATTTATTACAAGTATAAAATAAAAAAATCTCAATTTAAAATTTATGAAGTCAAACTCTTCCTTCCAACTCTTATTTCCTATAAATAAAATCTAAAAAACTAAATATAATTAAAATTTAAACTTACACTTTATCGCATTATTTCCAGTGCCTTTAATTTATGCTATTGAATCCGGTATTGAGTATCTTTTTAATCGCGTGTCCCTGTGAATTTGACTGGAAACATCTCAAGGACCCTGTCAATCCTTTGGCTTTGTGTGCCATTGCAACTGGAGGGTCTTAGGCAGATTTCCATTTGACTTTGTCGCACACACAAAGCAAAGTGTTGACCTCAGATTGGCCTGTGTGTGAGTTTATCCTTTCAATGGCGCTAAAGGACATCGCCTTGTCTTGCCTTTGCTTTCCTTGTGCCTCGTTCATTTCACAGCCAATTTAGTGCATTTTTTCGTCCTGCATCCTGCGTCCTGCCACGTCTTTCATTTTGCCACGTCCTTGTTGCCATTTTAGCCTTTTGTGTTTGGCTGCGTGAAAAGAAAGTGTGAAAGTAGCTGGAGAGACCGGATTTCTGGTCTCGTATCACCAGGGACTTTTGTTTTTCAATTGCCATTTGCCATATTTGCGGCAATTGTTTTTCGTTTTCGTTATATCCCTCCATGCCAGTAAATACAATTGCAGCAACTGAATCTTGAAGGTATTATATGCAGGATACAGAGGGTACTGAAACAAATTGGGGCTTAGTGTGAAAAAAGTAATGTTTTTTTTAAAGTTTTTTTCAAAAGAAGATGTTTTATTAAAAGTGTTTAAAGGTTTTATTCTACCCATTTGTCCGTTTTCCAGTAAATTTTTCCTTTTGGAGCACTTCCGTTCGTTCCCTGTATGTCCGTAGTAGTTTGCCCTTTAATCAGTATTTATAGTCACAATAGATCTAAGTGTCTTTAACAACTAGAGGCGCTTTTAAAAACATTTTTAACCCATTATATGAAAACATTTAATTACCCCAGAGAGAGCTAAAGCAATCAAATCACTTTGAGAAAGGCTATGTATGCTTCACTCACCAGAAACAACCTATGAAAGACTATACAAATTTTAAATGGCTACAATTTACTCTACCCACTTGCAAAGTGTTCCTTTTACCTCGTTCTGTGAAATAGTTTGGTCTCTGTGTAGTCTTCTTGCACGTAACCGGCTTCGGGTTGACTCGAGCAACAGACTTTGGCCACGGCTGCAGGGCCTCCGGTTTTCCTATCAGTTGGCAAGGAATAGCATAAACGGGATGGGATAGAAGCTTGTTATGTGCAGTCTTTCGTGGCAGGAGGAAGAAAAACATACTCACATGGTTAGTTTCCTCCGCCTGCCTCGATTTCTTATGCTTATCAAAGCAAAGCTGAGCCTTTTCAGGACAAACGAGCAAAAACGGTTGGGAAACCAAAAGGATAAAAGCGGAGAGTGCACTTGATTGCCCGGAGATGTTTTTCCGGCGTGCAGTTTCCACACTCTTTAAGCTGTTTTTTTGGAGGTATAGTCACAGGTTCTGTGGCCTTCGGAGTTGATTAGCAGTTTTTATACAAAGTCACTAAATGGACGTGAAGAGAATATAGATATCGGTCGCAGGATGTCTAATTATACTAATTGAATTTTTGTACCCGATCCGATACACCCGAGTTCTTGGCAAGACTGGTGCTATCTACCTAATGACACTTTTTGAAAAACTCACACAAATTGGGGTCTCTACTTACCCGTCTTTCTTTCCGATACATAGAATTATTATTATATTCTATTGATTTGCTTTTTTGGAGCTGCTTTTATTCTCCGCAGGGTGGAATTTTTCGAAGGGTCAGTCCACAAAGGCCTTGACTTTGAATCGAGAATATGATTACTATGCTTGGGAATTAATTTATGTCTGAAATAGGAAATAAAACTAGGAGCTTTTAGCTTTTACTTATTCGGTTTATTTAACGAGTATTAGAGTACAAGGTTCTACTTGTTCACTTTTTTTCACTCGACACCCGAGTTGCATGCGCAGACCGGGTGATTACGAATGCGCATTTTAATTTGGCTAGAAAAACGAACAATTTCAATTTAAAATAGGGAAAATAGGGAATTACTGGGCCTTGGATTGGGGCTTGGCTGGCCGCAGGTACGCCCGAACATAAAACTTTCCGAACAGGTAGATGAAGACGACTCCTTGGATCATGTTTATGTAGAGGATGGGGTGCGGAACGCCGCAGTTCGGTGAGAAGAACCGCACGTAGGCGGTGTAGGACAGCAGGATCACGAACTGGGCCAGTTGGACCAGGGTGATGTACTTCTTCCACCAGATGCTGGCCTTCACGCCAGGGTACTGCGAGGACAGGAAGTAGTAGAAGTACATCACAACGTGGACGAAGGTGTTGAGGAAGGCCAGGGCGTTGAAGTGGCCCCCGGTTCCGTAGAGCCTGCTCAGGACGTAGCCGCCCGTGACCATGAAGACGTGGTGGTAGACGTGGAGGAAGGTGATCTGCTTGTAGCTCTTCCGCAGGACGAAGAACACGGTGTCCATCAGATCGATGACCTTGTTGAAGAGGTAGGCAAAGTGCATGGTCCGCTCCAGGGTCTTGTGCTCGTGGCCTTGGGGGAAGCTCTCGATGCACTTCAGGTTGCAGATGCCCCGGTAGCCCAGGTAGTAGGCTATCTGGCTCGAAGCAAAAAAATCAAATAAATCGACTCGGTCAACTCCAATCTGGTCGTCCTACTTACCACAATAAAGTATGTCGCATTGTAGGCCACCTGAAAGATGTTGTAGACCAGCAGGACCTTTCTCAATTCGTAGGGCTGGCGGTTTCTCATGAATACCCTCCCCAGCTTGAAGACGAACAGCAGGTACCCTACGACGATGATCATGATGGGCCAGGGTGAGCCCGCCAGGGGTATCGGGTCGGGATCGGCCTGGGGAATATGAAAAAACTCGAGCATGTCTGCTGTTGTCGGGGTGCGTGTCGTCCAAGGGATCCGTTACGACTGTTTTTGGGAAACCAGCCCACGGCACTGCAATTAAAAAGTCCGATCCGAGTAATGTATTATTCAGTTTTTTGAACCGCAGTGTCTGACCCAGTTTTTTAGCGATCGCCCAAAGAGAAACCGCGAACACTTTTCAAATTCTAAATGAAATTAAGAGAACCATTTACATTTTATTGCTCATTCTGGCTTGCTCTTGACTTTCACATAGGCCTGGTAGTAGAAGTTTCCAAACATGACCATCATGGAGGTCGACACCGCCACTTGGAGATACTGCAGGGGCATGGGCACGTTGCAAGTGGGATTCAGCCACACGGTCAGTATGGCCTGAAAGAAGAGTATCAGGAACTGGACAATTTGCAGCTTGGTGATGTACTTCTTCCACCACAGCTTGTTCTTCATCTGGGGGTGGAGGGCGGCCACGAAGTAGTATGCGTACATGACCGCGTGCACAAAAACATTCAGGATGCCCATCGTGCTGTACTGCCCACCGGAACCGTAGAAGTGAACAACGATCGGTGTGGCCATCACCATCAGGGCGTGGTGGTACACGTGGAGCAAGGTGATCTGCTTGTAGCTCTTTCTCAGAACGAAGAACAGTGTGTCCATCAGGTCCAGGATCTTATTGATGAAGTAAGCGTAGGACAACACTCGTTCCAATCCCTTGTCCGGATGATCCGATGGTAGGATCATACACCGAAGGTCGTACGATTGCTTCACAAACATGTAGTAGAAAGCCTTAAAGATGGTATGGTTTTAAAAGATGACTTGAGAGAGAGTGCACCACTTACCATTACAAACAAAGTAGAGTTCATCAGAACCTGGAACAAGTTGTAGACCAGCATGGCCTTCCTCACATTGTAGGGCTTCCGGCTGGCCATAAATTGGGGACCCAACTTCAGCACCACCAGCAGATAGACCGAAACAATCAGAGTGGCCGGCAACGGTCTATACAGTGGCAGCCGAACAGGATGTTTACAGGGAGAGCAACAACAAACTATAGATTTCGGGTATTAAAGTCGATATGTAGATTCCACCTGCCGGCAATCCTTGAAACAAATCCAATATTGTCGAGTTCATGATGACTATTCCGGAGACCATATGCTACTACTGCACACAGGGCTGGTGGCCGGCTTTTTATTTTCGAATTCATTGCTGCTGATTTCGATAGCTTTTCCGGCAGAGAGGTGCGTAGGTTCGAAATTCAAAGTCGGAATGATCAGGGGTCACTTCGGGAATACCATGAGTGTGCTCTACAGTGTTTAAGAGTGTTGCCACTTTAAACAAAAATACCATAACGCTAAAAGTTGTAACACTTGTTTAGTTGTACGTTCTAAGGCAATTCATTGACTTATGAACTATTGCGGCGCGTGGTTGCTGTTTCTTTTTATCGCAAACTAAAGACCAACTAATTGTTTTGTATTTAATTCAAGTTTCGCCAACCATTAGGCAAATTAGATGTAATTTTTTTGAATTATTTATTGCCGTCGACTGCTCAGTCTTGACTAACTTGACCACGAATTGGTTTCTTTTTCAATTCCAGGTGTCTGATGCGGACTTTTTACAAACAATTCGGAATGGAGCTGGCTAACGAAACTTGTGGCAACAACATAGGTTGCTGTGGCAGATCAGGAGCCACCCGATCCAAAAATCCAATTAAAGAGCTACAATAAGGCCGAGCTGTTGCTGGGAAACCCGCTTTTTGTTTGGCTTAATAACTCGCCCAGCCGCTGGCCGGCAGCACGTGAATAGGTATTGCCCCAAAAGGTATTGCCTGGAATTTAATTAAAGCCGGAAGACCAAAAATTCAAGAGTTGCCAGGGAAGGGTTAAAGCACAAAAGAGTGCCAGTCCCAGCGGCGGGGGTTGCTGGTGGACCATAAATCCACTCCCCCATGCGGCAGTAGTTGCACGTTGCACGTTGCCAACGAGCTGGCCCACGTCCACTGGCCAATTAGTTGCTGCAACAGCCAAGAGCGGCAATCGTTTGGGCCCCATTGAACGTATAGCCGCCTCCACACTGATGACTGCCGCCAAAAGGAGAGCGGGGAGCAGTGGCAGCAGCAGTGGAAGCACCAGCAGCAGCAGCGGCAACAGTGGTAGCAATGGAAGCAACGACCAGCAGTCCCAGCAGCAACATCACCAGCTGCAGCATCAACACCAGGCCCACCAACACCACCCGGAGTACCAGCAGTTGCTGCAACATCCGCACCACCACTACCACCAGCACTACAGCAGCAACGGTCAGCACAACCACTCGGCCAACAGCCACCCACAGCAATACCACCAGAGACAGCAGCAACATCAGCACCACCAGCATCAGGCGACATTGCGCGATTGCTCTGTCAAATTGCCACTGGATATCCTGTGAGTATGGCCAACAGGTCGGCCAGGACCTGGGCTATGGGGATGTTTATAGCTCAGCAAAAATACAATAAAACTTTACTGGGCGATCTTGCACTGTCTTACCATAACAGTTCTTTATTTCTAATAATGGCGATAGGCAGATCTCGTTGTTATCGCTTTAAAGCTTTTATCGATAGATCGTGCTGAACTAATAAGACGCCGTTGCTCATCTCTAAAAGAATTTAAAATGTAAATAAAAACCATGTCTTAGGTACATATTGTTTGATAAGTTTACTTTTAACAAATCCTATTTAAATAAAAAAAGGCATCCCCGTTGATTCAAATTATTTTGCCATCTCTGGCTTCAATATGGCTTCTACACGTGGCCCATAAGAAGGCCAATAGCACACAGCAGCCGGCAAAAAGGTCAAGTCATACTGTGTGAGGACTGGGAGATTGCCGGCACGTCTAGCTGGTTTAATAAAATATACATTTTAACTACGCAAATGAAAATTGCATTAACTTTAACGACACAACATTTCGTCGATTCGATACTCGAACGGAGCAGCACAGGGGAAAATGAATCAGAAAATTATAAATATTTGCCCAGGCGTAGTCCTGGGGATGGCAGGGATAAGGGTATAAGGCATAGAGGATAAGGATCTGTGGGAAAAGTGCGAAAAATGAATCCGCAGACAGGGACAAATGAAGCGTTTCAAATGCTTAGCGCTGGGAAAAGAAACTTATTCCAGTTTTGTCAGGATTAGCGAGCCTGAGCCTGTCTTTAAGGCTTTCCGCTCGGCGGGGATTTGGCTTAAAGTCGGGCCAGGAGGACTAGAAAGAATCAGCCGGGAGGGGGTATTGAGAGGGTCTCAGACAGGAGTGTAGTGGAGTGGAGTGGTGGGATGGGGCTTTGAGGAAATCATGAGGAGGGAGCAGGCGCTGCGTTTATGCAGATCGCAGTCAAGTGGCAACCCGTCGTCCTGTGGGCCGTGAAACGAGGCCAGTCGCAGCCCGTCTTTTACACTGAGAAATAGGGTTTCTTTCTTCACTTATAAGATGTTATTAAGAACAAGAAAAAATTAACTGATAAGCAATACATTGGTCTTATAATACTCCTATTCAGGCTTTTATATAAAATTACTTTTAATTCCGGAGATATCTTCCTATTCTAATAGCTTATTTAAGGAAATTTTTATTTTCTCTGAAAATTTCCATATTTGTATTCCTCATGCCTTTGTTCTTATTTTAGTTGCTTTAGTTATTTATGTAATATTTTTCAGCTCAAAACCCATTTGTAAAATTGAAGTAATCCCAAAAAACATAAATGATATTGCTATTTATTTCAGTTTCTATTATATGTTTTTAAAGGTCTTCTTGAGTTATTTATTGGTAATTTTTATTATTTTATAACTTTTATAATTAACTTTCAATCTAGCTCTTGATATCTTCATTCAAATATCTGGTTTATATACATAGGATAATTTTTTAAAAATAATTTTGTATTAATTATGGATTTTTTAAAACAATTTTCACAAAAGGTTCAACCATTTTTGTAGTTCTTACTATACTGCTAGATTTTTACTCTATAAACTAGTTTTTAGAATCGATAAATAGTTTACAAATTTAAATATTAAAAAACCTCGTCACTTTATTTTTCAAACTGCCTTTACTGCAGCTACCGCCTTTTAGGACTTACTACATGGGAGAGGTTAAGGGGGAACTCGATGAAAAAAACAACAGCTGGGAATATAAAAAGAACTTAAAGCGTGTCGACAACTGGCGGAAAGTGGAATGCGGAACTTAGAGGAGTAGGTAGGGGTAAAGGGTTCTAGGGCCGGGGGTCCTAGCAAGGATGTCAGGAAGTCGGTCGGCTGGTCCTGGTTTGAGGTTGCACTGCGCGCCACAAACGGCGCCGTCGACTGAAGTGCTCGACTCCTTGCGGGCCTGCGGCCCAGTGTGTCGTTACTTTTAACGAGGTGTCGCATGCGAAGCCCGCACAAGTGGCAGGAGGGGCGGGGGCGGGGACAGAAACAGGGTAAGCCACCAGTTGCCACACTTTGCTGCCAGATGTCCTAGTCATCTTGTGCTACGTACCATGCTGCCCCCACCCCATGCCTACTCTATGAAAATGCACTTAGCCAGTGCCAGGAGGCAGCCAGGTGCCTCTCTCTGTCACCTGTGCCACGCCTACCGTTGTGGCATGCTGCAAATGAAGTCATCCATTAGGCAGCGTTACGTATACGCCATATTACGTATACGCCTAGTGGGGCCCGGCACCCATGCACTGCAATGTGGTGGCTCATAATAATGCCGCTCTTCTGCTTCCATTCGGGCCGTGTTTGCTGCGGTCTAAACGGAAGCGTTTATAATGGAATTCGCTTAAGCGAGGGACTGGCTGAGCGGGCCTGGAAACTGAGCATGTCGTCTGACTAATTTCGCAGGAGTAGAGGGAGAAGCAGGACCGGGAGCCGAACAGGAGTAGCAGGATATCGTTAATTACTCGACACAGTCGAAATGGCAATCTAATTAGCCAAAACGGAAGCCGTAGTTTAGGAACAGTCTCTACTAAATCTAATCGATGTCATTGTCTCTCCTTTCCGTTTCTTCACAGATGGTTGCCGAAATCGGCCATGCGACCGGCTGGACCAGATACCTCGCCCACCGACTGCATCCTGGTGGTGGGCGTGTCCCGTCCAAAGCTGGCCGTCGTCTTCCTCACGGTCATGCTGATCTCACTGTTCCTCACCTTCCACGTCCTCTACGACAGTGCCGTGTACAACATCCAGGCTGCCCAGGCGGTTCACGAAAGGCACCGCCTCTCCCTGGCCGCCTCCTCATCGGCTCTGCCCTCCTCCTCGCAGTCCGCCGGAATAATGACATCCTCCGGCTCAGGCGCCGCATCCCCACTGTCATCCTCTTCCAATCATCAGCCCGTTTTCGTAAAGCCAGTCCAGAGTTCGAATCAGCTCAGCCACCCCATGGTCTTTCCCTCGAGTCGAGTGCACTTTCCGAAAACCAGTCGTCGGCTGCCTCAGGTGAGTGGGTTTCCCAATCGATTATTGAATAAATCATAGACTTAAGTTAATAGGATTTAATTTATTTGATTAAAAATGGGGTCATGTCCAACCACAGGCTCTCATCATCGGAGTGCGAAAGTGCGGAACCCGCGCCCTTCTCGAGATGCTCTACCTGCATCCCAGGATCCAGAAGGCAGGCGGCGAGGTGCACTTCTTCGATCGCGACGAGAACTATCTGAAGGGTCTGGAGTGGTACCGCAAGAAGATGCCACACTCCTTCCGCGGCCAAATCACCATCGAGAAGAGTCCCAGCTACTTTGTGTCCCCGGAGGTGAGTCTCCCATCCTGTTCGACTTCACCTTTGATCACTAATTGGCAATTAAGATTGCGCCTTTTCCTCACACATTCTGCTTGGGCATAGTAATTATTAATTAACTGTCCATTCTCCAGCCTCCAAGCTCTATGCTCCATCCTTCATCCTCCCTCCCCAATGAATGCCCATCCGTCGTCTATCAAATTAAAGTGAAACGTTAGCCCGGCCAGCATGTCCTAGCCAATTTCCGTAACCATGTCGGAACCGTAGCGGAAATGTTTGCAAATTCATTTGCCAAACGGCTACGTCTAACACCCAACTGAATTGCCTTTCTGGGTCCGGGTTTTATTATTGTTTCTACATTCCGGCCGAATGTTGTTGCCTTTGCCCGCAGAGTGTCACAAAATTGGGTTTTCGGGCTGATGCAATTTCGCTGCGAGCCGGAAGTTGCATGTGTCACACGGCGGAGTGATGTGGGTGGGGAGGTGGGTGTTTGTAGCATCTCGCCGGGCTGGTCCTGACATCCTTCATTACAAAAAAAGAATGATGTAAGAAAAAACATTCAAATGAGAAATGGGGTTATTGGGGCTTCGCTGTGAAATATGGTTTAGAAATTGGAGAAATGAGTTCTTAAGAATAGATTTGTTTCTGAGAGAAATATATTGGATACGATTCTAATATTATTAATCAGTTTTTTTACGGTTATGATGAAGTACATTTTGCATTGAAATATGAATGAAATATCCCTTACTTGCCTTAAATCTTAGTTTTAATAAATAGTTTCTATTAACTATCTGTTTAAACATTATCTTTACGAAAGAAATAAAAGATCTACGATACCCGGCACTCCTTTTAAAATTCGACTCGAAGTTAATAAAATTCGAAGTACTGGGTATAAATACGATTCACAAATTATACAATACAAATATACAAATTAAAGATAAATAATTTTTTTTTTGTTGGTTTTCTTCATTTCTATCCTTAACGTAAAGCTCTTTAAGTATAAATTATAACTATGACCGGGTATTCTAGTTTCTTCGTTTCGACAATCACAAAAGTATCGGTTAAAAATACGATACATTTTACTTACATTTGTAGATAAAAATGTAAGAAATAATATTGTAACACAGATATTCCACCACTTTTAGCCCCAAACGTAAACAAGAGAAATGTCCCTTCCCAGAGTGTTGCAGGGAACTTTTTTGAGTGCAGCTCCCTGGTTGACAGGCTCATATTTTATTCAGTTTCATTTCAATTTTAACTGCCTGCAGTTGATGCAGCGTTTCAATTTGTCAGCCACTTGGAGGAGTCGCAGCCGGCAAATGGAAAAGGATGCCACAAAAAAGGGGTCTAGCCTGCAACCGGCAGCAGAAAGATAAATCTTCATTAATGTTGTTATTAATATTTATTGACGTGACAGAGGGGGCTGAGTGGCAGTGGCAAGTGGCAGATGCAACATCAACTAATGCTGCTCAGGCGGATCCCACTCGCCGGCAAAATGTCAAATTAGCCAGCTCGCCCCTGCCACTGCCATTTTGGCCATAAATAATGCAGCTCCCCACGGCGTACTTTTGGCCTCAACCTAAAGCCCCAATTTCCTCCGCCCCCCGGGGACCTCTGCCCGCCTGTGATATATTCTGATGCTGATTCTGATTCTGATATGACATTTTCCGGGCTCCTTTTCATTTGCTCCAAATGCATTTTGGCCGCATTAAATATGCAGCGGAATGCATATTCCCCGGGGCACGCTCCAACTGAAAATGGTTCATCAACGTGAATAATTCTGAAACGGTTGAGTACACGGTGGCACAGCCAGCCAGCCAAAAAAAAAACAATAATATAATATTCATAAAAAAGCAAGATAAGAAAGAAAAACTTTTAAACTTGTTGCACGGCCTGGTGGCTCTTATTGAAATTGATTAAGTTTATTTACTCGGCTCGTTTCGCCCATTTGCGAGGCTATTTATACAACGTGGCAAATTCAAGGACCCCGTCGGAGGCGCCACCACCACCATCCACCAAGGGGGCAGCAGGGGGTGCCGGGGTGTCAGCCAACATTGTATGGCAATATTTTCCGGCTTAATTAAATTGTTCACAGCACACTTGCTGCGGAAGTGCAACAGCAGGGGGCAGATAGGCGGATAGGCTAGAGGAGGTGGGGTGGCTAGGGGGCGTGCCACGGAGCACGGTAAATTAAAGCCAACAAAGGGAGACTCGAGCTGCCTCAAATGGTAGCAGTGGCAAGAGTTTGCAATTATTATCGATTGTCGGCCAGAAGCATAAATCCATTAATTGAATGGCCAAGTCTGTGAGCCCTCGGCTTCTGTTTACCACAAAAATATTACTTTACGCTCATTTGGTAAAAAACGACCTTTATTTATCAGAAAATTTAATATCTGTGAAAACTTAAAAAAAAGTTAATTAAAATGCAGGTTTTTATTATTTTATTATTTGCATTGTATTAGGTGGAAGGCACTTCTTTGTAATGGCAGCTGTCGTTGCAACCTTTTTGCAGTTTGTGTTTTTATTATTTTTACATTTCATTATTAACTGGTTTTTTCTCTTTTATGAAGGTGATTAAATCTTTAAAAATTATTAAGGCTATAGGAAGGTAAATTTATTACCAAAGCCGCAAGTGCGATAATGTATTTGACTACAAAGGCCATTGATTTATTCCGTATCTGATATTTATTCGCGGGATATTTTAAATTAAGTTCTAAAAGTTGAAAAATGTTTAAAAATCTGATAACAATGTTGTGAATTTAAGATGTGAAATATTTCATATAAAAACCCTTTTTTAATTAAAAAGTCCTTTAACATATTAATAAAGTCTTTTTAATCAGATTCTTTAATCCTTTCCACCTTTTCAATCAAAGTTTCAAGACTTTTGCGGTCTTGGAAGTATTTTGCTTCAAGACAGCCCATAAATGTCACTTCATAAACTTTCGGAGAGTCTTTACCCAACCACTTGTACCATTTCGCAGGTGCCGGAAAGAGTGCGGGCCATGAACGCGAGCATCAAACTGCTGCTGATTGTCCGTGAACCGGTGACCCGGGCCATTTCCGACTACACGCAGCTGCGTAGCCATGCCGCCACCGCCATCCTGCCCCTGGCCGAGCCCCAGAATGCGAGTCCCAACCCCAGAGAGAGCTCCGGAGGAGGAGCTACTGGCGCCAGTGGAGCGGCAGCTGCCAAGATGCCATCGCCATTGCAATCGCAATCGCTGCTTTATGGGAAACTGCAGTCGGCCCGTGGGTATGACAATGCCCTCCTAGGGGGCAGCGGAGCCGGAGCCAAGGAGACAAAAGCCAAGACAGGACCAGTGGCCAGGCGGCCAGCAGGAGGAGGAGGTGGGACAGCTGCCATGACCACGACGACACTGTCGCCCTTGGCAAGCGCCGCCCAAATGGCAGCCAAGTAAGTTAAGGACACCACCATCACCATGATCATACTTTTGTGCTTGACATGCAAATGAAATGCAAACTGCAAATGAAAGTTGCCCAAAATGCGACTCCTTCTCGCTCTGTCTACCCCGCTCTTGCTCCGATGGGGCAGCATCACTTGTTGACAGAGCGAAAAGGAGCGAAAAGGAGCGAAAAGGAGCCAAGGACCTGAAGGCTTGACATGGTCGTGAAGGGCTGCCAGGAGGAGCTGCTCATTTGCAGCTGTTGGCCATTCAATTTGCCATCCCTCACGAAACGGGACTCACCCATTGTTTCTACTCACACCCACTCACTCCCTCGTTTGCAGGTCCTTCGAGGAGCTGGCCATATTTCCCAACGGCACTGTTAACGAGGCTTATCGACCGCTCAGCATCTCCATGTACCACGTCCACCTCCATCGCTGGCTGGAGGTCTTTCCGCGCGAGCAGCTCCTGGTCGTCAACGGGGATCGCCTGATCGAGGACCCGGTCTCGCAACTAAAACGCATCGAGGCTTTTCTGGGTATGCATTTATTTATTGATTTCAATTTAAATTTTCCTTTGTTAAATGTGCTTTTTTGTGTACAACCTCGGGGATTTTGCAACAACGATGAACAGTCCTGAGGGAATATTGGCTATTATTTTTTTCATTTCACAATAGGTAGTTTATGTTTGAAACACTTTCTATCAGATAAAATATGTGGGCTTGTATATAAAAGCTTACAAGCCATTATGGGACGTCCAATTTATTTCCTATAATGAAATATAAGAAGAAAAGTGATAGGATTTTTTATAGAAAAATGTTATATATTTTTATCTTTAATTTCCCTTTTTAACCACTGTGGATGGCAGTCCACGGGTGCCGAACCATGGAATATCTATCTTATATTAATAATTCCTGAAATTTTTAAACGACTCCTTCCAGGCATCGAACACCGTGTAAAGAGCGAGCACTTTTACTTTAACGAGACGAAGGGGTTCTACTGCCTGCGCTACGACAACGGCGATCGGTGCCTGAGAGAGACCAAGGGCCGGAAGCACCCGCACGTGGACCCGGTGGTGGTGTCCAGGCTGCGAAAGTTCTTCGCCGAGTACAACCAGCGCTTCTACGAGCTGGTGGGCGAGGATCTGGGCTGGCCCGAGGAGTAAGACCTTTACAAGCGGAGGAAGCGGAAAAATGGAAACGCCTGTGCAGGCAGGCAGCCAATAAATCTGACGGTGGTCAATCGCTAGCCGATTTAATTACAAGGCGAAACCGGGAGAGCAAAATGGAAAAGTGAGAAAGAAAGTTTTCCCTGGGCAGGACCTGGGCAGCCATTTTGCGTTGCATACTTTTCAGGGCGGCGCGCAATATTTCTGCCTGGCCGGAGCCGAGCAGGTCTGACAGTTCAATTATGCGCGCGTATTGAAAAATTGCATTCCTATTTCCCCGCGCCCCGCCCTGCCGCCCTACCCTCTCCTGGCCACATGTAAATTTGCCTTTACACCAGCAGGAGCCGAAGCTGGAAAGCAAGAACAAGGAGCAGGATACAAAAGCATAAAAAACAAACAAATAAATAGTGAAATAAACTGCACGCATTTCGCTGTGCAGCAGGCCATGAAAGTGTGTGTGTGCGACACACAAATCGCTTATATATATATCGTTGAACAGGACATACAGCTGTGTTCATTAAAATAGCAGTGCTCATGACATAAATGTTTAAGATCGAAAAATCGTAGTATGAACACCAAAATGGGACGAATTTGGTTTACATCCACATAATATATTTATTTTTAATTATGTTAACATTTGTTTCAGTCTAATTACTGCATTTTTTTTTAAAATATAGATAATAACAAAATAATATCGACAAAATGTGCTGTTCATTAAAATAGCAGTGTTACCAAAAAAAACTAAAAATTTCAGCAAATCTTAAAAATAACTTAATACAAATAACAAAAATGATAAATATAAACTAATATTTTGTCGTAAAGCCTTTATTGGCTATAACAGCTTCACACCTACGTGGTAAGGAGTCCACCAAGTCCTGGCAACGCTTGAGTGGAATCTGGGCCCACGCGTCCTGTACAAATGGCCAAAGCTGCGGTTTTGAAGTCGGGGATTTCTTTGCCACATATCCCTTGATGTCCTCCCATAAATTTTAAATCGGATTTAAGTCCGAGGACTGTGCTGGCCACGACATTGCATCAATGTTTTGTTGACTAACCCAACTCTTAGCCAATTTGCAGGTAGGTTTTGGATCGTTATCCTGCTGGAATGTCCATTTTAAGGACATATCTCACTGTGCATAAGAAAGCACTACTTTTTTGAGTATGTCGACATAGACGTCTTGGTCCATGATGCCATCGATCAGATGTATGAGACCACGCCGCTGTACGAAAAACAAGCCCATATCAATATTTTAGGGCCACCGTTCATAACGGTCTTAAAAGTGTGGTTTGGGGGGTTCTCAGTGTTTGGGGGTTGTCGGACATACTGTCTTGAGCCAGTCCCACCAAACAAGTCCAGTTTGGACTCATTTATCCAAAGAATATTGTGCCATTTCGTCACTGGCCACTTCAAATGGCTTTTGGCAAACTCCAATCGAGCTTGGATATGCCTTGTACCAAGTAATGGCACATTTTGGGGGCTTCTCGCATGTAAATTTTCATTTACTAATCGACGGCGAATGGTGCCGTTGCTGATCCACAACTTCAGTTCCACTTTTACATCCCTAGAATATGCAAAAGGATTCGCTTTGCTGAAGCGCACTTTTCTTCGGCCCTCAATATCGGTGGTTTTTCGTTTGGACCCACGTGTTTCGGCCTTCCCCTCATATTTAATGGTATTGGATACCATTTTGGCAGAAAAATGTACAATATCTTGGATTTATTATAGGGTTTTCCCTGCTTTCTAAGCTGAACTATGACATTCCTCTCTTCCTTTGAACAGAGGCGTCCTTAACCCACTAAAAGCCGAATTTTTGCATGGTTATTGTGTATTTTCATTTAAATTATATTAATAAACTTAATCAAACTCAATTTTCGCCAAATTTTTAATGTTTTCGGCACTTTTTGTGGATCAAAATGAAAAACTGCTATTTTAATGAACAGCCAAAAACATGTGATTTTGAACAAAAATGCCCAGAAAACGCAAATAAATAGTAAATCTAACGAAATTTTTGTACTTTTCCTATCTCTATATTCCATTTTACAAAAATAATGACCAAACGATCAACTAACTAAAAGGGAAATGCAAAAATTACCGTTCTTTTACTTCGTTGCCCCCGCACTGCTATTTTAATGAACACAGCTGTATGTATATAGAGCGAAATGAAAGCAATATCTACACGATGTTCGAAGGTTACACCTTTTCTACATATGTTTATTTCCTCTCTCTCCATGCGTGGGTGTGTGTGTCTGTGAGTGTTGTTGAACTCGAGTGTCTGTGAGCATAAAAATTAATTAAGCAACTAAATGTGATTTTATAGCATGTAAGCCTAGGAGAAATTGAAAATGATTGCGATGCTCATCGTCAGAGAGAGAGAGAGAGCCGAGTGGAGAGGGGAAGTATACTAAACTAGGAGGCAATTAAAATGTATTTAGACTAACAGTCGGCTGAATAAAAAGTGTGCATGGAAACTAAACATATCAGATAAATATCTACTCCAGAATATACACAATTATACAACTCGAATATCGAGAATCGAATATTTCAAACTTATGTTACATATCCGGTGGCGCTAAACCAACCAACCAACATGAAATCGAAACATATCAGCTGCATTGTCGGCAAAAACTCATAAATATACACAAACATATCTATATATTATATATACAAGGACCTAAAACCTAAGCCCCATTGTTTGAGCCTAAGTCGAGCATCAAACTTGTTGTAAATGACTTTGATTTTGACCTAGTTTGTAGGGCGCGATGTGTCACTGAATCGTCATAGACAAACTTATAGTTGAATATACATATATAGCCATATCCTAGGTTAATCCTGCACTGCCTAAACTAAACTCAAAGATGAGATATCTATTAGATAATTATACTGCACCCCCTAGATCATAATTTTATCAGAGATACTTTTTTAAAGCATTTTTAAGCGAGATTGTTTTGTAAGCCCGAATCAATTACGGAAACTCTACCTATAGATAAATATTGAATATACACGTATATACTTATCAGCTGTTTGGCTAAAGTTTAAATATTTCGTATGCATATCAGACTTAATCTAGGCTAATGCTCCCCGAGACGATCCATCCAATTTCGGTTTACCACTCGATAAATACATGACATATACCTCCCCCCTTTTGTTAGGGATCTTCAGCGCAGAAACTATGAAACAGAAAATAGACTATGGAATGTGTATAAGCCTAATTTTTACCGTGAATCTCCTCATATACAAGAACACCAAGATGATCTCTCAACGACAATGGAACCATACAAGAATTGAAACTAACCAAGCAATATAAAGTCAAAGCAAGACTGAAGGTCCTCCGCAAATTGTTTTTCCTTAATTCCAAAATTTTTTAACAGTGACTCTAATTTAGAAAACCAAACCGAAACCACAAGAATATTGTAGCAGCAGACAACGAACGTTTCTAATTTGTTTATATTTTTATACAAAAACTAAATTAAAAATTAGCCGATATCCAGAATGGAAAAGTAAGAAGATTACACTAAAGTAAAGCGAAATTATATAATTATTATGAATATATATCCAAAAGAGCAATTTGTAGTTGCATTTTGTCCTTAAACTCGAACTCGAAACTCGAACTACGCCAATTGCATACAAAATACATATCAAAAGTTTAACTCGACTCTAGTCCTTCATTGATATTGAGATATTGATATTATTGATGTATTGTCTACTTATTAAATTGAACGTGCAAAACTCAACAACTATAATGTACCTTAAATCAACTCTCTATTTCTTTAACTCTAACTCTACGGATAACTCAAATCTTGCAACTTACTCAAAACTTTCAATGTACATAACAAAAAGTGTATTTAAAAACAATCCCCAAAAAGGACAAGAAAAGCGAAAAAAAAAATTCGAATAGAAATTCAACAAATTGTAATAAAACCAAAGAAACTAAATCAACATTTTAAGCTATGGAAATTTTACGCATGCAATAAATAAATGTAATTAAAAAACGAAAATAATTCGATTTTTTTATTGGATGGGGTGTAACATACATGTACAGAATATGTTACATACATTTTACAGTAAACAGGTATAACAGTCAATTCCTAGCTTTGACACGAACCAATTCTTGAATTTTTCAGATCTTGAAAATTATCATTTTTGAAATGGAAGAATTTTTTTGCCATGTAATTTATTAAATTAATCTGTATGTAAATGAAAAATGTATTTATTTTAATTCAAACAAGTTATTGTTAAGACAAGCACCGGCTATTAAAAGCTTTCAAATCAAAAAAGCTCACTATTGCTATAGCTCGACACTATTCAGTTGCAATTTGTCGTTTCGCGCAACCGGTTGACAAGCTTGAGTGGGTTTTCGATATTTTCTAATTATAATTGTTTTTATAGTATATATTATAATATATACTAATTTCAGGTTTTTTAAATCGATACGCGTACAAGGGCCATGATGTGGAAAAGCACTGGAAAAACTATCAAAGGTCCAGGGCAGTTTGCTTATCAGCTGTGTTTTGTTAGGGATTTTTCGGTGGGTGGGATTTTCAATCAGCAGGTGAGTGTGTGAGTGAGAGAGAAGAAAAGAAAAGCTTTCAATAAAATACGCGGTTGTATGTATATGTCTATTGTTTACAAACAAAAACATTTTATATTTTATTTATGTATTTTCCTTTGATCAGACCCATTTGGACTATGCAGAAGCCAGTGCGCCACGAGTTGATGAAAAATGGCAACAAGCTAAGCTCTATAAGGATATGCCAGGACCTAGTAGTTGGCGTATGATTTCCTATTTTATGCCGGGAGGTTAGTCTTAGTTTTTAGAACTTTTCGCAATGATTTTCAAAACAAAGATACAGAAATCATCCTGTTGATTTTTAATGGGGATGAAAAAATGCAATTATTCACATAATAAAATAATAAATAATAACTTCAATACGAAAGTTACGAATAAATTTTCTTTTCTGGTTGTTACACTATCCTCTCTATATTAAATTTTGTGAATCCTTTTTCCTTTTTCTTGAATCCACAGGTGTCCTGTACAACACGAATCTGATTCAGATGAACCGACGTATGCGGGAGATGTACGGAGATATATATAGTATGCCGGGCTTGATGGGTAAAGCCAATGTGGTCTTCACCTACAATCCAGAGGACTTTGAGGTGACCTATCGCAACGAGGGCCTTTGGCCTATTCGAATTGGCCTGGAGAGTTTCAGCTACTATCGAAAAGTCCAAAGACCAGATGTATTTGGAGGCATTGGAGGTTTGGTCTCAGAGTAAGTATATTTCTTTCTCTTCAAAATGTCTTAAATAATTTATTTAATTTACAGACAAGGCCAAGCCTGGGCAGATATACGAAACAAAGTGAATCCTGTTTTGATGAAGGTTCAAAACGTAAGGCAGAATCTGCCACAACTCGATCAGATAGCCAAGGAATTTGTGGATAAGTAGGTTGTCTTAAAACCAATTAAATTAAAAATATTTCATAAACACCTTCTCTTGAAATAGACTGGAAACCCAAAGAAATCCCGAGACCCATCACCTCAATAATAACTTCCATGATCAGTTGAAAATGTGGGCCTTCGAAAGCATTAGTTTTGTGGCCTTGAACACTCGAATGGGCCTACTGACCGATCAACCGGATCCGAATGCCTCCCGTCTGGCCCACCATATGGGTGAATTCTTTAACTACAGCTTCAAGTACGATGTTCAGCCCTCCATCTGGCCCTACTACAAGACTCCGGGCTTTAAGAAGTTCCTGAAAACCTACGACGATATTACCGAGATTACCACCAACTACATAGAGGCGGCCATCAAACGATTTCAAGGCCAGGAAGAGGGCCAAACAAAGTGCGTCCTACAACAGCTCTTGGGTCTCAACAAGCAAGTAGCTGTGGTGATGGTCATGGACATGCTGATGGCTGGAATTGATACGGTGAGGAATGTACCCTAATAATTCCATTAATCTTAACCCTCTTGAGTCCATTCTTCAGACCTCTTCGTCCTTGCTCACCATCCTTTACCACCTCTCCCGGAATCCCGAAAAGCAAGAGCAACTGCGTCGGGAACTGCGAAGGGTTCTACCCGATCCCCAAGGATCTCTCTCCGAAGAGAGCACCAAGAACATGCCATACTTGAGGGCCTGCATCAAGGAGGGTCTACGCATCACCTCTATTACGCCTGGAAACTTCCGCATCACCACAAAAGACCTGGTGCTGTCGGGTTACCAAGTGCCTCGCGGAACCGGTGTACTAATGGGTGTCCTGGAGCTGTCCAATAGCGATGAGTACTTCGCAAAGAGCGCTGACTTTCTGCCGGAACGCTGGCTGAAAGCGGATTCAGCGCCCGGAGTGCAGGCCTGTCCCGAGGCCCGATCCCGGAACCCGTTCGTGTACCTGCCCTTCGGCTTTGGACCAAGGACCTGCATCGGTAAGCGGATCGCCGAGCTGGAAATCGAGACCCTCCTGGTCCGCCTACTGAGGAGCTACAAGATCAGCTGGCTGCCCGAAAGTCCAATGCAGTACGAGAGTACCATTATCCTGGCTCCGTGCGGAGACATTCGCTTCAAGCTGGAACCTGTGCAGGATTCTTAGCTAGAGAGTTTGAAAACATTATATTTCCTAAATGTGATACACTTATCCTACGCTCAAGTACAGACAACCGATTGAATTCAGAGCTTTACTCGCAGTATTCACTAACAATATGGGATTACGTAAAAAGGAGTTTGGTAAAAAAAAGGGGATTATTGAAGGGAAAATCGATCAGTTCGAGGATCGATTTCCTAGCGCCGATTGCGCCCGCCACGATGGCGTTGGTGGGAATGGTTCTGTCGCTGATGGTTCTGGTGATTCTGTTTCTGCTGGTGGGGGTGCTTTTGGTTCTCACTTGACTCGATGTCGGCTCCGTCATTGGGCTTCAAATCGGGGGTGGAATGAGCTACATTATAAAGATGTCTTATTAGTTATTACCTCTTGAATATAAGTTTCTAATTAAAGCATTTACTTGCCCAAAGCGGATGGAAGGCTGGTCTTCGGAGGAGCCTGTGTTCCTAGGTTGCTATTGAAGTAAGTTGGGGAGCCTGTTTTTGAAGAAATTTGAAACATTTTTTTAAATCATAGTTTCAACTAGTTCTTAGGATGTAAAATTTGTAGAAATCATGGATAGTTAAACCCACCGATTGGGCTATAGAATATATCCTCCGAGGAGGTGGCAGGAGTTAGGGTATCCACAGTGGGATAGTTGGACATTTGTTGGGCGGTTAGTGTAGCAGCAAGTTCGAGAATTTGTTGAACCTGGGGATCTGGGATCGGGGTAACGCTGGATTCGGGTTCGGTTTCGGTTTCGGGGTCAGATTCGGTTTCAGGATCTGGGTCGGGATCAGTGGAGGCTGTTGTGTTTGAAGACATGCACGGAGTAACAGAAACAGAGACAGAATACTAACGTTAAAATATTAATTAGGACCGAGCGGAGCGATCTCTCTCGAGTTACCTGCAGCCGCGGTGCTGTTGAGGTGGCCAGGATTCGGTTTGGCGGCACTCACAGGTCCTGGCGACGACTTCCACTGACTCTCCGGCTTGGCAATGGGCACTGAAAGAAACCAGAGGGGCAAATACAGGCGGTTCAGATGCAAGGTCAGGGTTCGAAACTCACAAGATGAAAATCCACCGGAAATAATGCTTAGCTTGGCTTTCTCGGAAAGGGCTTGCTCCGGGGCTTTGGGGGGGAAACAGAGAGAGATTCGAGGTCAGGGGCCAAAAGGCACAAGAGAGTATCTGAATTCCTACTACTGAGCATACATTCGAGTTTTGTGGTAACCATAGTGTATTGTATTGTATTTCATGACAAGGTTTCAAGTTCAGTGTTTCATCTACGCTTAAATCGGTAATCGATACTTGGGATTAACCTAATCTTAGGGGGCTATGCACGAGAGTCTAATAATGTTCAAGTTCAATGTCCATTACCAACTTCCGCCTGCTCCTTGTCGTTGCTGCCATTGGTATTGGGTGTTGGGATGGTGTTCAGTTTTCCCTTATCGTTCTCCTTCTCCTCGGCCTTGTTGTGGACTCCGTTCTCCATCACCACTGCGGGCTTTATTGGCTTCACCTGAGAAATAAAGGTTACTTGATGGTTACTTGTCTGGCTGATAGTCCGCTTACCTGATTGGCCATCTCCTCGCGCTCGCCGCTGCTGATCTCGTCGCTGGAGTGCGACTCCGAGCTGCTCTCATCGCTGCTGGTATTGCTGCTGGAGTCCTCCTCCTCCAGATTGGGCACAAAGTCGGAGTCGTTGTCGGAGTTCTCGTTGGCGTACTTGGCCAGCATTTGGTCGATGGTCAGGTTGTGGTCTGGATCGGCACAAGGATCCTCTTCCCGTGGGCGCTTCATGACAGCCGGACTGGTTTGGGTAGTCTATGAAAGAAGAAGGATAATTATTAATAATCTTTCTTATAAAGTACAGATACCCGGTACTAGCAAAAAAGAAAGCTTTCATTGCATACTTTTGAGCTTATGAACTAGACCTACCTGCTCCATATTCCTTACGGCGAAGAGACGCCCACTATTGGCCCGCTGGACTCCAGGGCGACACATGGCCTTCGACAGCCACTGGGTGAGCTTCTGGGTGAGTCCTTTGCCGCTACTGTAGGCCAGTTCCTGTTGGCGCTGTCGCATAACCTTCAGCCCGTGCACCCGGATGGCCCGCAGCTTACGCCGCCTGGTCTGGATGAAGTAGACCATGTCCGAGGGCGCAATGGGACCGTTGCCGATCATCAGGGCGCCCACCGACAACCACACCCGGGTGAGACGCAGCATGATGATGAGCATCAGGAAGGGACCCCAGGGCAGGGGGCGTTCCAGGGGAGCGGATGTTTTCTCTGGATATAGATATAGAGGATATATGTTTCTTGGCTGGAGGCGCTTAAGCTCACCCTGCGGCAGACTCCACTTGGCCGTGTCCTCGATCATCCGCAGGGCGCGGTCGGTGCGCTCGATCACGAACTGGCCAATCCACGTGCTGGCGAACCGCTCCGCCTGCTCCCGGACTCGGTCGTAGAAATTGCGCGGCATCTGCAGTTCGCTGACTTCATCCTCGTCGATGTGATCGGTGCGCTGCTGCCTCTGGTGCTGCGGCGGCTGCTGCTGCTGCTGAAGCTGCATCTGATGCTTATCTTTGGCGCCCGCCACCGTCTTTGTCTCCTGAGCCATCTTGCTGATTGAAATAAATCGATTTTATTGGATTTTATTGTATTTTTAAGTTTCTGTACAAGGTTTAGTTAAAATAAAAAAATTATATAAGAAAGACGACCGTATTTAAAAAATATTGTTTATTATTCATGTAAAAAAAAGGACAATTACAATTTCTTTCATTTTATTTTTCATTAATTAAATATTTAAGAGTTACATCTTGCTTGTCTTTATAATCCCATTATATTTGTTATATCCTAACATTCCTACAATTATAGTTTCCTTCGATACAAAAATATGCTGGGTTTAAAATGTAACCTTTAAACTAAAATTTGAACACCCCCTCGATTCTATATTATTTTGTAAATAAGAACCCTCCTAAGATTTCTCAACTCTTTTCAATTTATTATTATATATTTTAACTAATTCACAATTTAAGTTTTAATAAATATAATGTATAGTAACTCAAAATTTAGAAAAGATTCCAATATAAATAAACGACACAACTGCGAGATATTTAGAAATTTCTAAGACAGTGGTACTCCCTATAAAAAAATATTCACAACAAAAAATAGATACAAAAAAACTTGACTTTATCATTTACCATTTAAAAATGCATTATTTTTTAGTTCATATAATTACACCAGTAACTATAAACATTTCAATACTTAACCAAAAGTGATTTTTAAACTAAAAGTCGGCATATGCTGATTGGTCTTTATTGCGAATTAATTGCCGAAAATAATTAGTTCCGCCGTAAAGGTATCCGTGCGGATGAGGCGCGTGATTACCGGCTGAACAACCCGAGTACCGGAACACGGGAATACGAGAAGCACGGTAATACCATATTAATAAACCTGACGAGGCGAGGTCGTCTGCCAGTGGAACCGAAAGTGGATCGCTTATCTGGACAGATCGGCACTTCGCACTTATTCGAGCCCGGGACGGAGGAACGCTTTTGTTTTTTGTTGCTGCCGTCTGGCAAAACTTATAGTCGCTATATAGCTACCATGACTAACGGCAAAAAATTAAGAAGCGATGCACCAACAAAAATCAAAACAAATTAAGTATTATAAAATTAGACCATATGAACTTTGCTCGATTCCGGCGAGAGGAACTGGAATAGTTCTACTCGGTGTTCGGGAGCGATTACGGGAGATCTCCGTCTCGGAATTCTCCGTGCAGCCGTGGTGTGGGTGAGGTTATTCGGCTGGGGTTATTAGTGATTTTTACAGTTCGTTGGCGATTATTCTCTATCACCGAATCGAATAAAATACAGCTACTTTGCTTTTTATTGTGTTTTTTCGCATAAATTTAATTTGATGATAGCCATTCATTGCGATCCATCCAGATGAAAGAAATCTGGCATCTGGCATATAATATACAGTTACACAAGCATCACATTTATTTATTTTATATTTATAGCGCTTATTGCATCGCCCAGCAAAATACGCGAAAACCTCAATTAAACAACAAGAAAAAAGCATAATAAAATTATCAAAAAATTTGTTGGCGGGATCAAAGTGTATCGCCCATAAAATTCGCACATAGCGCAGCAGAAGTAAAATATACACACACCCGGGTCCACTCTACGGACGGATCACTGTGGCGAGAAATGGAAATGCAGAAGTTCTCGGCGAGTGGACCTGCGAAGAAGGGGATGGATGGATGCAGCGACGAGATGTGGGGAAAGAGGCCAGCGGCCTGCGGGCAGCGAACGAAAGTGTAAAGTGCAAGGCACTGGAACCCTGGCTGATAACGGTAGTTTTCGCTTTTCTGCAATGGCGCTCGCCGAGCAGTGGAACAAGCATGACCACTCACCGGTGTTTTTTTGGATTTCCTTTTGCAGTAACTTTGAAGGTTTTTTATTGATTCGACTTTTGAAACTCTCGTTCCAGCCGCTAGTTTCGAATTAGTCCGAAGTAGTTTTCAGAACAGAAAATCCCTTTGGAGAATCACTTTTCCCAAAATCCAGACCAACAATATCCGGCTCCAAGCTTCAAGCTTTCTTCTTCACAAACAATTCCCGAGCGACTGATCGAGTCTTTTGGGTGTCCGGGTTTCTGAGCCGCTCATCCGAAGCCGAACATGATCGGCAACCAATCCGAGCAATCTTTCCATCTGTCATTCTCTCGCTCTTTCCATAATCTCTCTCTAATCTCCAAAGGTAGGGTTTCTTCTGGAGGGATTAAAAAAAGAGGAAACCCATTAAAAGGGTGGTAATACTTTTACGATAAATAATACAATTGTAGAAAATCGGGTATATTCTCCTAATTTAACATAGTTTAGTTTTTTTTAAATCTAAAATGTTTTTTTTAGTTTGATTATTGGTGATTAAGAACATAAATATATCTGAAAAAAATTTATGAACTTAGTTACATACATATGTACATATGTATACTTACTTATGTATATTAAATGTCACATATAATATTAAGTTTGTAATAACTTAATAAGGTTACATAAGTTTGCCAATCCTCTTTGCAGAAATGTAACCACCTGGAGTGAATGTTTATTTGCTCCAAATATTAAATCTTATTAAATTTATTAAATCTTATTAAATAAATTATTATTAAATCTTTCTTGAAATTTTGGAGAGTAATTTAGCTATGTCACTACATTTTAAACTAAGTACATACATATGTATGTATGTACAACAAAAAAAAAATTGTAAAATTGTAAAAACTACTTTAAAACCTACGCAGTATAGAAAGTTTCTCCCTTATCCGGAAGACAAAGTTCTTACTTTAAAAATTGCTACAGTAAGCTTACTTTGTTAATAAAGATACCATTTCAAGGATTTACAGTTAAACCATAATCATACAGTCATAATAACTAGATAATAATAACCCAATTATTAGATATGAATATGCCATTTAAAGCATATTATCCACATTTAAAATTGTACATTTCATATTCATAGCTGTTATTTTATTAACTTTTCATTAAAATAAAATTAAAAATGTAATTAGACATGTACATAATCGTATTTCAAGTGTGAAATCACTCCGGCAAGTGAATTAATTCGAATTAAAGAGTCCTTTAAAAGCTCTGGAGCCTCTTCAGAGAGCCCTGGGCTCAGTAGGGCCGTAATTGGATTAAGGAATGCTAAAAGGGTGCCCTTCTTCGATTATTTAAATAAAACAGAAGCCCAAATAAAAACATCAACACATTAAAGCCTCCCGTTATTGGTTTTAAAGTCAATCGCCAATGACATTCGTGTTTACCTGGCTTGTTTATCCTGTTTTGAAGTGTCCTCCGGTCCTTCTACAGTTTTGACGAGCCACTCGACCGTGTTCCACTCAATTTTCGCATTTCGCTCAGGCGAAAGCTTTCTCGCCCTGTCACGGCAATAAAGCTCTCTCAGTTGCGCGAAAACTCTCGCGCTCTCGTTTTCCGGGAAGACAAGTACGAACGAACGAAACTTGAATTTTGTCTGCTGCTGAGAGCGGATGTGTGTTGCGGGAGAAACCAAAGTTCCGAGCAAAGTTCGAGTCGAATTAAATATTGTCCAAAAAAGTGTTCACTCCACGGTTCTGTCTCCACGGCGGCACACGGACACATCCGGAAGCGCGTGTTCCTCCATTTTGTTCTCGCTGGCACGCGCGTTCTGTAAACTCTGTGGATTTTCCCGCTCGCACCCCCCCGCCGTCCTCTTCGTGAATTTCTGGAACAACTACAACCATTTCCCCAACTTTTACCCATTCATCTCGCGCGTGTGTGTGTGTGCTACCAAAAAATAAAAATAAAAATAAATAAATAAAATAGAAAGCGTGTTTAACCGTGTGTAGTGTGTGTTGTGCGGAAAATAAAATAAAAGGAATGCAAATGCAGGCAGCAGGGCAAAGGCTAAATGTGTTTTCCAATTGAAATCATAGCCAGTACGTGGGAAAACCAGCTCCAGGAGTAACAGGAGCTGCGAGGAGGATGTAGTCGCGGAATATCCATGCACTTGTCTTGGTGACCTCACACCACACACACAGACCGACACACACACACCAGCGACCCAGCTAGCTTTCAGGATGTGTAAGTGCCTGGCCCGAAATAAAAATGTTTGGCCTCCACGGTTGCCAATGATAAGCCACGTTACCATCCATCCACCTGGCCGCCATAAACTCCACTCGTTTCCACCAGCGACAGCTGCTCTCTCCGTGTGTTTTGCATTTTTTTATTTTTAAGTCCGTTATCCTGTATCCTTTGGGTCCTAGGCCGACTCCCTTTGATGCTGGCTTGCTGGTAGGCCTCGCCATTACCACTTCCACCGCCACTCGAAAGCCGAGCCGCTTCTGAAAAGCCCACGACGCCGCACAATTTCGCCTGCTATTTTTATGCGGGTGGAGTGCGGCACTGGCCAAATTAGTTGGCGCATAAATCTGCCACAGCCCTCGGACGGGGCGGATTGGCAAGTCTGTGGCAGGCTGTGGCGAGATCTGGGTGAAATGGCAAGAAAGGCATGTCGTTTAGAGACGTCTTTAAGTCAAATGATGACTTGCACAATTTTCTCTATGTCAGCTGTTTAAATATTAATCCAAGCTGGATGTCAACTATTGTTTTGTTATCTGGGTTGACTAGTACACTTTCTCTAATTAGGAATCCTAACTTAAACTTTAAGATGAGGCTTTACTGCTATTAAAGATAAAATTGAAACGTAAACTCCTAATGTTTCATTATTTTTAAGGCTTTTGGTTATAGTTTCGGAGTAAAATATCCTAAGTCATTAAAAGAATGTGTTTACTAAGTAATTTTTATTTTAAATTAGGAAAATACATATGTACATAAGTATTGTTTTATGATATATACTACTTTTATTTATTATTTAATCTCTATTAGGATATTTCTTTACTAATACTCGGCGAATACTAAATCATTATTGTCGTCACCTACGTAGACTGCCGTAGTCAATATTTCTATGAAAACAACTTAGATATTTTATTTAGCTTTTATATAGAATAATTTATTGTTAAATTGAACAGTTCTTTATAAAGTACAAACAAAAAGAAATTATTTTAACATTCAATATTTGGTACTGTTGACAGGTTCCTTGCAATGCCCATGTCATATTATTGTATTCCATGTAAAATATGTTTCTAAAATAAGTTTAATTTAAAATGCCTAATGATTTCAATAATATTTCTATAGCTTCAACAGTACCGGTTAAAAAAACCGTTATCACAAATACTTCAAAATTATTGAGCAAATATTTAGTTACAATTAGTTACAATTGGAAATGATAATACCACTCCTTTTTCTCAAAAAGATGATAGAAATAGATAGTAACAAGACCTCAATAGACAGTCAGTTAGTCAGTACTAGATGGCCACCCCTCGCTATGATTTTGGCGCCATGTCAGCAAAGGGGTTAGGACCGATAACCCCAGTAGGCCCCAGGGGGCGCTGGGGAGTCGCACGCACAGGTTCGCGACGCGGATGTTCCGACTTATAGCTGCTGCTCGTCATGGCGGTTATGGCGTCTTTGCATGCCGCTGCGCTTCCGGTGTGGACACCAACACAAAAATGCAAATGCCGCACACAGATACTCCCAGAAGCACGCAAGTACATGCGATGGCAGTTGGCCCGGCCAGATGAATGGCCGACACACTGCTTGGCCATTCGGACTGTACTCGTTCTGTCTAGATGTCGCGTGCTTTTCGCTTGATATACATAGTTTTTAATTATCGCCCGGCGCCCGCCTGCCAGTTGCTTGGCTTTCTCGTGATTAATTTTTGTTCTGTTTATGCGGCCATTTGACAAATCAACATCTTGGCCGGGCCGAGAAGAGGCTGGGCGGGTCTGTCGCCCTTGGTGGCGACCTCGAGGTGTCTGCCCTTTTATTTCCTCTTCATGCCCCGCTGTTTTAGGGCCCCCCGGCTTGTGTGTTTCTTGATTGAAATTGCAGCTGCCATCTGCGAATGGGAACGAGAAAATGTTAAATTGAAGAAAGCAATTCGAGTATAAACGCATAAATTGATGGCTAACAGACGGGCTCAAAGGCAGCTGCTGCTGGGAGCTGGAGGAAGAAAGTCAGTGTAGAGTTTCCTATGAGGACATTTTGGCGAGTTCCACTCAGATGTCTGGGAAAACAAGGCGCCAGCAGGAGCAGAACGCAGAGACTACTTCACGCTGCAGTGACAAGTTGTTTTTATTGCATCTCTTAAAAGATGCACTGTTAGAAATAAATCAAGTTCTTAGAGCTGAAAATTTAATTATTATAAAGTTTTTATTTTATTCATTATTTTTGAAAATGAATACAAAATAAATATAGTTCTTGCTTTGGGGACTTTTTAAATGAAATGACCTCCAGCCTCAAACACTCTTTACTGTGTTTTCATTAGTAGATAATATTCCCTGTGTACCTAGCCCTCCCTCCCTGTTTATGTTGGCAAATTGTAATTACTTGGCTCCGAAATGGTTGGCCCGCACAGGTAACCCAGTTAATTAAAATGAAAGCTTCAGGGCAGCTTCGGGCCAGTATTGCGACTCCCGGTCTGCCTGCCTGTCTCCTGGATACTCCTGTCGCCTCTCCGATTCTCGGATTCCCTGATTCTCTCCCCGAGGCGCGCACACGTGAGCAAATACATGTAAACGCACGTCCGCACTGGCGAGGTGAATAATCCCCGCTTTAGAGACAGTCTCTTATGTGGCATCATGGTGTAAGCCGAGCCATCAAAAAAGACTGGCGTAATCCCGTTTAATATCGTCATTATCCTGGCAGTTAATTAAGCCGCAGTTCGGCCATTCGCCGGCATTTATGAGCTGTCCATCAGCGGCCCACACTGCGGATACGCAATCTACATAAAGCATACGCCTGGTCTACAGTCTCCTGGCTAAGACCCTGCAATTTTGTGTGCATTTTCAAGAGTGTGGTCTTCAAATAAGGACAAAATTCGCATAAACAATCCATGCATAATTCAGCACTTGAGCCCCAAACGCAACAAAATAAAAAAACAACTAAATCGCCAGCTGGGGGGCTGGGTGTGTTCTGGGTATGATGGTGACCAAGGAAATATTGTGTGTTTTATATGTAAAGAGAGGGCCCATGAATAATTCAAAGTTGCCAACGTATTGGGGGAAAATCATTTATCCAAGACCCCAAGCACTCGAGCAGTCGAGAGCTGTGCAGCGAGGCCCGGAAAATGCAAATCAAAGTTGAGGAATTTCCCATCGAAATTCGAGTAACTGAAAGCAGATGTTGAATTTTTATATTATTTTTCAGACAGCCCGTCAATGTGCTAATTATGAATTCTTCGCTCCGTATGGAGGCTGTCAAGGGGGACACAATAGATTCCATTGATTCGATCCGCGCCCACCTGGTCGCCCACCTGGAAATCCAAAAGTAGCTCCCCGCCAAGCCGCGACAAGCGATTAGACCCTAGGCCTGTGATAAGCTCAGTTGCGGTTCGTTGCGTGTTCGGTAAACATGATAATCAAGACCACAACAAACAGCAAACCAGCTAACTGCTCCCCCTCTACAGTGGGCTGTCCCTAAGAGCGCCCACAGCAACGTCAACCGGCTAAATTAGGGAACAGCGGGGCTCCCAGACAGCCGCTCCATGGAGCCAATTTCGCATGAATGGGTGTGCGGCCTGTGTGACGTCACTTCTAACAGCTGTATACTATAGTGTATATGGAGGGAGATATACACAATGTATGGACAAACACGCCAAAGGGCATAAAAAGTCTTGTCGCAAACAAAAGAAGGCGAAAATAGTTCAAAGCGCCCGTGTAGGAAAATAAACTTTTGCCACACTGAGAGAAATTGGACAAAAAAATTGCTTTATACTTCTACCAGATTTTTGATAATAATAAGTTTGAATGATGGTATTATAGGCTAGTCCGTGGTAGTAATTGTTAGTAGAAATTATACGAAATTTTTATAAAATATATAGATTTAATACTAAATAAATAATTTTCTACATTTATAAGGTATGTGGGATAATGTTTTTAATAGGAGTTTACAATCTTATTGTTCGTAGATTCAAATATATTTTAAATTTTCAAAAAATTTAGATGATTTTTTAGGAATTTATAAAATAAAAGGTTCCAAGATAACAATATTTTATTTATAATTTTAGCTTCAATGTTTTAATTTAAAAATGTATGTTGGATTATTTTTAATTAGTATTTTAAAGTATGTTTTGTATTTATCAGGGAATTAATATTAAATGCTTTATTTATTGTGTTTTCTAGTTTCTATCAGCTTTTTTTTTATTAGTAGATCACTAATCTCAAAACTAAGTTCCAAAATTAACAAAATTATATTCTTTATTTGTGTTTCTTATTTTATTAGAAACAATTATTACAATTATTTCTTAATTGTTTTGCATATTTTGTTATTTATATTATTATTTTGTATTACATCTATCTATTATGTATTTCATTTTAATATAAAACCTTTACCCTTTTTTTCCGGTGCAGTCACCTGGAAATAGACCTGGCCAAATGTCAGCTAAAAAGTCAACAGGTGAGCGCGAGGCAGGACAGACAGACAGGCGAACGGCAGAAGGAAAGTAAAAGAAGGACGGAGCTATTAGTGACATATGACACTTGCTGACCCATGTCTAAATAATTGATGGCTGACCCTGGGCTTGATTTATTGAAAAAAGTTGCGATAAAAGGCCCGTGTCGTGCGCGGCCATGTCGAATTATTAATACCCGATGTTGCTGTTCATGTTACCCGATTACGCAGGCCAATATCCGATATGGAAACGGAGCCGAAACGACATAATGGCTTGCCCTTTCATTAACCTCTTCGATCGGTGCATAAAAAAGGGATATGTCTGCCGCATAAAATTTCATTATTTTGGCCGTAAAAGCGGCGGTAAAACATTGCCTTTTTTACGCACACGGAGAGCACGTGCCATCTGATGCGATCATTAGGCTAACGAAATGCGACTCGACATCGTTAATGGCATTAAATGAGGCGGCCCACATGGCGTATGAGCGACAATTCGGAGGCACTTTCCTGCCCAGCCACATTCAAGGTTTATGTGGAGCTGTGGAAACTTTACGGCTTAAACGAAAACTTGGCTAATTGCAACGCAGCCAAGGCTCAAGTCAATTTACTTTCCAAAAACCTGCCAGGAAGCACTCCTCCGCCCAAAAGTAGGCACCAACTACCGAGAGTCCGCAAGCAAAAGCCAGAACACAGTGGTGTCCAAACTATTGGACACAACTTTTCCTGTTTAGCTCGCAGTGGCAAGCAAACACGGAAAAGTTGATGAAACATATGCGCCACAAGGGGGCGTGGTGTGGGGCGAATATGCCACAAAGTGCCCCCCTGGGAATATTTTGCCAGTCATGGAATAATCGGAATTACTTGGGTGCGGCGGGTTGGAGGGTAGGGCGGTGGGGGATAGTGCCACACCTCTCCGAGTGGAATCTGCAGCAGTTTCCGGTCCGAGTCGGACTTGCATTAAATTAATTAAAATTCTAGGCAAGAGTGGAAAGTCAGAGCCTGTGTGTCTGACTGGCAGCCACTGTTGTTACAGCACTCGCGTCCTTGCCCCAACAGGATACCCCTCAACCCCTCTGGCTGGGCTTTCATTCATTAAAGCAGAGAGTCCTCTGGAGTGAAGAAAATACATCATACCCTAAAAAAAATAAAGCTCTCGGTTTCGGGCTGCGTAAAGCTTTGTAGTTTATCCACAACACTCTGACTCGGTCGGGGGAATGTGATTTTATGACGCCATCGTTGGATGCTTTTCCAATTTTCGCGGCATCAGAGGGAAATAAAGGCCAGCTGCAGCATCGCAGGGCATTAATAATGCAAAGGGGTAAAAAACCGGCACAGCCGCAGTCAGCCACCCACCGGCCCACCCACAGCCACCCACTCAATGCCAAGTACCAACCATACAAACACACATTTTTGCATTTTTGTATTCATGACAGACCCCGTAACAGTGTCGGTGCACTTGAAACAATTGTTTTTGGTTTATAGTTTTAATTTTGTTTCAATATGCAAGTTTTTTTATGTTTCTGTTTATTTTAAAGTCAAAAAGTTAACCTTTTCATATATTTATTAAAAATACTTAAAGTGCTAAACTTCATAAAAATTAAAAAAATAGTATTTAAGCGATTTGCTTTCTAGAAAAAATATTTAAGATTTCTTGAGCCTCTTTTATTAAAATACTCCTATACTAGTTTTATATACCGTTTAAATTCATTTAAAAATAGTCTCTTAAAATGACAAAATATTTAAGACACAAGTTTTTACAAAGACTTCATCTATACAGATTTGATAAACTACAAAAATAAAAAAATTTTTAAAATATGCCCACAACATTTTATTACCCTCTTTTCTTCAAAGTGCACCTCCGTAATGGTGTGCGGTACCGTTAACCATAACAAAATGCCAAAAGAGAGCACTAAGAGTGGGGTGGGGGTAGGTGCTCCAAAGGTCGAGGGGGTGGGAGGCGAAACTGTAACGACAGACAGCGAGTGCGAGTCCGGATCCGAAGCAGTCTTCTAGGGGCCCTGCCAGCGTGCAGTTCAGCCAGCTCGGTCGCTCCGCTCGGCGAATAATTCGCGGAACACATCCAGCCAGTGATTTATGGCCATAATCCAATAAAAGGACAGGAAGAAACTACCAAGTTGCCAAAAATATTTATCTACATTGTTTTTCGCGTGCCGCGAGCCAAACAAGTTGAGACTTTCACTTCCAACTCGGACTTGTAATCGAGAAGTGCTGTAATCAATTATTTGTTTCAATTTAAGCGGATTCGCGGGCGTTGGCCATGACATGCAACCGCTGCATCTCCGGGCCACGTCCAGGCAGTCCTCCTGCTCCTCAAGGAAGCCACCGACCTTTGCGTTGTGCCACAAAATTAATAGAATATTCCCAGCCACAGGTAAAGGCAGCAGTAGCAGTCCAGGATACCCAGTCCGAGGGGCGAAAAAGCACGTGATGTAGGTTAAAAATTGTGGCAAGAACAAAGCCACAATCCGTTGGATATTTATTATGCATAACGCTTGAGATAGTCCAAGTGGTTGCCAGTTTTTCAGTGCTTGGGACAAGACGAATGAAGGAGGATTATCTATAAATAATTTATAAAAGCATTTGGGGAAATAAAGAAAGAAAAGAAAGTGTGTGAGAGTTTGTGAAACGTTATGTTTTCTTTAAAAGGAATTAAACTAAAAGTTTAAGAGGAACACTGATCAAATAAATTGTAAAATTCTTGTCTGAAAACATGCCTCTTTCATGTGTTATGAATGATTTTTAGAATATAATGTCCATTATTAAATTAATTTATGGTTATATCATTTATGTCAAGGGTTTGTTTAGGAAATTATGTTTAAGAAAAGTGCGGTATGAAGGGGAACAAAATTATTTAATTTTCCAGTAATAGCTGTATTCTAAAAGCCAAGTATTGGGGACTTTTCCGTTTGAAATAATTTGTAGAAAACAAAGCGATTTGACTTTAGCTCGAAAATTAAAAAAGTCTGCGAAGTGTTAAGTGAAGTTCAAACAATATTTTTATTTTCAAGCTTTTTCATTTTTTTCCATATTAGACACCGAATAATTATTTGACCATTTTCTGGAAATTCCCATATATCTATCTTATCCCACAGCATAAACCACATATATTAAGGCCTGTTCTGATGGCATATTTTAATTTCCTAAGATATATGACAGAATACGCTTGGCAAAAATTAAGATTCCGTGCCTGACAATAAATATAATCCAGATTGCAATTACGTGTCGCCTCCCATTACGGCTGAAATATTTATTTCCCCCCTATACTTTTCTGGCTCTGCTGACCACATCGACAAATGGCAAGAATCACTCGGACAGCTTATTATGGCTCTTGCTTTCGTAAATTTTTTATAATTAAGACAATCACTAAAGTGATGTCATGGGTGGCGAATTGTCGGCGGGTGGTGGCAACTGGCAAATGGATGTGGCATGTAGTCTGGAATGGCTTATCATCGGCGAGGTTGTTAAATCGATTGGGGGAGTTGCGTGTCTGCCGGAAAGTACCGGCAACACCTCCACATTTTCGCTTATTTGTGCTTTTTTCGGTTGTTTTCTTGCAGCACGCATCCACTACGTTGACCAGGTGGAATACCACGGGGAGTTGGCGGAGGAGGAGGTCCAGGACCTGCGGCACCTGCACTCCGGCGTTTCCACACCCCCCTCGCGGATCTCGCCGCACGGCTCCCCCCAGCTGCAGCAGTCGCAGCGCCTGGGCAAGCACCTCAGCAAATCCGCCTCGGAGCTGAATGGTCACGATTGCCATCACAACGAATCGCCGCACATATCACCCAAGCGGGCCAAGAGTGCCGTGGCCCAGCAGCTAGCCGGCCACGGAGTCGGTGCCCCCGGAGCGGGGGGCGTGGCAAGCGGGGTGGGCGTGCTGCAGAAGACGCACGGATTCTTCAACAACCTCCGGCACCGGTGGAGTCGGGCGAAGAGCAAAGACCGCTTGGGCCGCAAGTCGCCCAGCGATTTCCTCGAGGAAAGCACCGATTATGCGGCGGACTACAGCTCGGAGAGCAGTTCCGTGACCCAGAGTCCTCGCCATCGCAGCACCACCATCGGTGGCTCACCTCTGGCCCGAGAATTCCGGGCCACGGCCAAAATGGCCCAGGTCATCCAGCGGTTCGGGGGCTCCATGGAGGGCCGGATTGATGAGCATCCGGAGAATGGCGCCGCCAGCCATCCGCCGGAACTAACCACCCAACAGCAGTTGGAGGCTTTGCAGGTGGGTGTGGTTTCTACGTGCTTGGGTTTGGGTTAAAGAATTCCATTTTGAAAAATTGCCCCAGGATGTAGTTACAAATAGTATTTTGGGGACTAATGATACATGAAGTACCGATAATACGGGGTAATCTTTATTGATTTTATTTGATAGAATAAATGTTTCTCAAGCTACGTAATTTCTGGCAATTATTGTTCAAAATAGAATTCAAACTAAAATAATGCCAATTGTCTGCTTTTTAGTTGCCAAGCTTTTAAACTTAAACATTGGCTTCCTTAATAGAAAATACCTGCAATTTTTTATTTTCTTCAATGGCACTAACTTGGTAAATTCTAAAAATCTCCGTTTTACGCTTTTGTCAACGACTTGCTGTGCTGCACAACTAACTGAAAATGAAAAATGCAACCATGCAACTATGCAACAATGCAACATTGCAACTGCAACTGATCAGGCCGACGAACAGCGTCGCAAGCGCGAAGCCCAATTACGTCAATTCGTCTTCTTTCAGCTGCGCGTCCATCTCAAGTCCGGCAGCGACCTGGTGGCCATGGACAAGAATGGTAAGACAATAACCACATTATTTGCCCCAAAAAGAAGTCCCAAGCCCGCCCCCAGCCTCCCCTCGTCACATGGCCCTTTGTGTCTAATCAAGTACTTGCCACTGCAGTGAGAAATTTCCTTTGTCTTGCCACCCCAATGCCGCAGGTCTGAGTGATCCTTATGTAAAGTTCAAGGTCGGCGGCAGGCTCCTCCACAAGTCGCGCACCATTCACAGGGACCTGAATCCTGTGTGGGACGAGGTCTTCATAGTGCCCATTGAGGACCCCTTTCAGCCGATTATTGTTAAGGTAAGTTTTGCATATTTATGAGGTTTATGGGTGGGTGGGATTGCATTTTCAAAACACTTGTGTATAGTTGAGGTGAGCCATACATAATATATAAAATACATATATATATGGAAAAATATAGAGCATTTTTTAAATCTTAAATAAAAATAAGAAAGAAAAGTTATATTCTAAACTGGGTTGTTTCTAAACGACACTATACTTCCTACCTTTATATAGGATCGGACATAGATGGAAAATGTAACATTCTTATGAGCTATTCTTATGCCCAATTCTTATGAGAATGTCATTATCAAAATAAATTATTAGTTTACTTACCTTTCATAATAAAGGACCATGTTTCTATAGGCAGCTATAGGATATATTCATTGTGAAAGTGGATATACAAGAAACCTCTCTTAGGCCCAAAGTAGAAAGTATAGATCTGTAGAAGGTCCTATCCTTTAAAAAAAATATAATATTTAAGTTATGGCTTTAAAAAATATTCAAGTTATGGCTTTTCCTATCAATCAGTTAAAAGATATATAAAAGATAAGATACGTTATGGCTTTTCCTATCAATCAGTCATAGATCAGATAACACCCTAGCAATGGCATAAAGATCAGAAAACATTTGTCAGACTTCTGTTCATTTTTTATTGAGCTTAAATAAAATAAAAAAAAAAAAATTAGTTAAATTCATAAAAATTTATGAAAAACAAATAAATTTAAACTTTTAAATAATTTGAGCCTTTTAAAATGTCTAATTGCTTTATAACTGAAAGTATTTTAAACATGAATAACTACTAAAATTTTTGTTAATAATCTTCAGACGGATAGCAGCAATAAATGAATGAATAAATTTATATCTATAGTCTAATTAAAGCACATTTTTTTTTATCAAGTTGATATACATAAATGGATAGATAAATGGATACATATATTGGGTAAATTCTATTATAAAAGTTATGCTCATACCAATTTTAATTATAAAATTTGTCATATTCTGTAGGCTTCCAAAAATAGTTTTCATTTTGATAAAAAAAAATGATAAGCGGAAATAAATGGGCTAACTGTAAATTGGCTGGTAGCGTGGCCGAGCGGTCTAAGGCGCTGGTTTAAGGCACCAGTCTCCTCGGAGGCGTGGGTTCGAATCCCACCGCTGCCATAAAGGGAATATTTTTTTTCCCATTCCGGAAATCAAAATACCACTCAAAGGCATGAAATCGAACCAAAATTATTCATCAAGTATAAGTCACCAGTTCTTTATTTGGTGCTCCTTTTGGATTTCTGCTCAAAGATTCAATTTGAAAATCAATTTAAAGAAAAGTCATTGAATATGAAAATCCCTGGCTGACAGAAAACTGAGAAGGACCTCTTCAAATCTCCACTCCGCAAACGAATCAAAATGAATTTCCGTTCTATCCTGGCCCTCTGCCCCTCTCGACAGGTTTTCGACTACGACTGGGGCCTGCAGGACGATTTCATGGGCTCGGCCAAGCTGGACTTAACCCAATTGGAATTGGGCAAGGCCGAGGACATCCACCTGCAGCTGTGCGATACCGGTGGAAACGGCGAGGGTGGCATGGGCGAGATTCTCATCAATTTGACGCTCTGGCCGCGCAGCCAGGAGGACAAGGAAATGGTAAGTGGCGTTCATAAATCCATAGAGTCTATTGTGTGTCTGATTTGCGGGGTGGCATAAGACGGAAGCCGCCGGTCTGGGCCATCAATCAGCCCTTCCCCATTCGACAGACCCATTGTCTGGGCCTCTTAATTGCCTTTCGGCACCCTCCCACCCCTGGTCGGCCTATTGTCGAACCTTCTCCATGAATACACCTATTTATAAGCGATTGCTTGCCCACAAAACTTTATTTACGGCCCAACAGAGCTTGTTAACTTCCCTGGGTATTATTTTCGAGGGTGAGGGTCTGCCCGGAAAAATGTTAACCGCTTTTTAACTGCCTCGGCAAGTTGCACTCATCGTGACTACGAGGTTTTTCAGAGCGAGTGAGATAACCAAACGATTACCATGATCGTTGCGACTCAAAAAAAGCTCAAAAGCTCTCATTACATGTTATCTCTCGACTGTGGCGGCTCCAAAACGCACAATCGATGAAAACACAGTGGAAGAAAGTGGAAATGGGATGATAGTCGCACAGTCGCATACCATGGAAATAATTACTAAATATTTTTAAAAGTTGGGGCTAATAAAAAATTGAAATACTTTTTAAAAGGTGAAACTACTTTAATATATGGTCAGTGATTAATTAAAATAATTCTCATTTTAATTAAACTAATATAAAAATATATACAAAGTTCACAACGATCTTAAAAATACTTGTATTTTCTCCCTTAAATATTGAAAATTCAACACTTACACCATCTAAATTGTAATGGTATTATTTGGTAAAACTTTTTAAAGAATCGGTTGACGAAACTTTGCTTAAAAATGTTTAAAAAAATATAATTTAATTTTTCGACATATATTTCTGGAAATTTTGTTCATGATGATTTATGTAAAACTTTGTGAATACCTTAAAATGTACCAAAATATAGGGTTTTTCCATTAAAAATCTAAAAGTTCTGAATTCTAAAGATTCTCAAAAATAGGTTAGCTTTCCCTTTTATGATCAATTTGACCAGCCCATCATACCCCAATACCCTATAATTAGCTTTATGTTTCTCACAATCTCACTGTGACTCCAGACAAGACCTCTGTGTCTGAGTTTAGTCTGCGATCGCGTCGTCGAAAGCAAAGTGCGGGTTTGAGTTTTGTTATATACGATTTATTTTTTGTGTTTTTGATTTTTAACCGGGTCATGTTGGGCACCAATTGGCCTGGTTATAAGAAGGCTCCTCGCATGGTTTTGAAACATGTGAGGCGCCAGCATGGGGAGATCAAGGACCAGTTGGAGCAGGGCTGTGATGACCTTAGAGATGTGGCCGAGACTCATTTTGCGGAATTGATGCAGCACTTTCAGCGCAACTCGAAGCTGGCTGAGTCATCGAAGCGCTTGAAGTCGCAGATCTGGAGTTCGGTGGTCACCATTCTCCTGGTGAAGGCCAAGGACCTGCCCCTGGCGGAGGATGGCAGCAAGCTGAACGATACACACTTTAAATTCAGGTTTGTAGTTCTTCGATTGTGAATTCCTGTTTTAAGAATTCTTATCATCTCTTCAGATTGGGCAACGAAAAGTACAAGAGCAAGACCTCCTGGACGGAGCGCTGGCTGGAGCAGTTCGACCTGCACCTCTTCGATGAGGATCAGAACCTGGAGCTGGCCCTCTGGAACCGCAACACCCTTTACGGCAGGGCCATCATCGACTTGAGCGTGTTCCAGCGTGAAACCACGCACGGCATCTGGAAACCGCTCGAAGATTGTCCGGGTGAAGTCCACCTGATGCTCACCATTAGTGGCACTACGGCCCTGGAGACAATCAGCGACCTGAAGGCCTTCAAAGAGGATCCCCGGGAGGCACAGCAGCTGAAGGATAGATACAAATTCATCCGCTGCCTGCAGAATCTGCGGGACGTGGGCCACTTAACCGTCAAGGTCTTTGGAGCCACAGGGTTGGCGGCGGCAGACATAGGCGGTAAATCGGATCCTTTTTGTGTCCTGGAGCTGGGTAACGCCCGTCTGCAAACCCAAACCGAGTACAAGACCCTGACACCAAACTGGAATAAGATTTTTACTTTGTGAGCTTTTAGATTTTCCTTTTTTAAAAAAGATCTCTTAATGAAATGTAATCTCTTTTTAGCAATGTCAAGGACATCACACAGGTGCTGGAGATCACCGTCTACGATGAGGATCGCGACCATCGGGTTGAGTTTCTCGGCAAACTTGTGATTCCTCTGCTCAGGATCAAGAGCGGGGCCAAGAGATGGTACACCCTCAAGGATAAGAATCTGTGTGTCCGAGCCAAGGGAAACTCGCCGCAAATTCAACTGGAATTGACTGTAGTTTGGAACGAGATACGGGCTGTTTGCAGAGCCCTGCAGCCCAAGGAGGAGAAACTCATCCAGCAGGAGGCAAAGTTCAAGAGACAGCTCTTCTTGCGGAACGTCAACCGCTTGAAGGAGATCATCATGGATATACTAGATGCCGCCCGATATGTTCAGTGAGTTGTTATTAGTTGTATAGCCAGGACTTCATCCGTGAACTTAATCTCTACTTGTATCCCTTCCAGGAGCTGCTTTGAATGGGAATCCCCTGTGCGTTCTAGCATAGCTTTCGTCCTGTGGATAGTGGCCTGTGTGTACGGCGATTTGGAGACAGTTCCTCTAGTACTATTACTCATCATACTCAAGTGAGTCAAGTGACCCAACTGGTCATATACAGAAAGCCGTTAATATTTTTTTAAAATTAGAAACTGGCTTGTACGCCTGATAACTGGTACTACAGATGCCTCGGCGGGTCATTACGACTACGAGTACGATGAGGACGACGACGATGACAAGGAGAAGGAGGAGAAAAAGTCCATCAAGGAGCGGTTACAGGCCATACAGGAAGTATCCCAGACAGTGCAGAATACCATAGGGTATTTGGCCTCCCTGGGAGAGAGCACCATCAAGTGAGTTTTCTTAAAAAATAATTTTGATAAAAAAATTAAAATGTTTCCAATTAGCACATTCAACTTTTCCGTCCCCGAACTGACCTGGCTGGCTGTGGTTTTACTCCTGGGTGCCATTCTGGTCCTGCATTTCGTGCCACTCCGCTGGCTCCTGCTCTTTTGGGGCCTGATGAAGTTCTCGAGGCGCCTGCTGAGACCCAACACCATACCCAACAACGAGCTATTGGACTTTCTCTCCAGGGTGCCTGACAACGAGGAAATTGTGAGTTTTCTTTATAAGATTCTTGATGATTTCTAATACTGACTGTTTTGTAGAACCAATATCGAGAGCTGCCTCCTTCGGCGCCCACCGATCAGACCCGCAACAATCCCAAAAAGAAACTGAAAGGATCATAGTCTATAACCGGCGCGGATGCGGCCTCCTTGCCGCAGTCCAGCGCCACCAGTGGAGGGGGGAGCGGCCAACAGCTGATCCAACGCTTCCGGGCCAATACCAGCCAGCTGAAGCACAAATTTGGCCAGGCCAAGAGCCTCAGTCTGAGCCATAGCGAATTCAATTAGACACCAATGTTAGTTAAGGATATTAGGGCAGCACACCACATTCAACATCAAACTCCACCCAACTCGACTCAATTATGCAGCACAAAGTTTGCTTAACTTATTTTCCTAAAAACTATATATATATAGAGATATACAAGAGAATATGAATGTACTTTATATGTATGGAAAACTCCAACTATTTACACTCAACAAAAAGCTACTGTACATACACGAGGATACGGCCCGCATATAGGACTCTAATTGAAACATTGCATGTACCTAAGGTTAACCCCCATCTCTCAAAACTATCTCTTAACTATTCAAATATCTACCAAACGTCAAATTGCTAAACTCCAAATGCAGATTCCAAATGCGATCCAATTGTTTGTATTGTATATTTCGATTTGTGATATTTTCAAAGAATTTTGCAACTAGGCTTACAACTACTTATGTGACTTACGAATCCACGGAAGCTCCACAACCGCACCGAAGTTTCCCTAAACTCCATTTACATTTGTAACATTTACCTCTCGATTGCACTCGAATTGTTTAAGGATGCTTCTTTATAACGTTTATATATACACCTATAGTTATACCTAAACCAGCCTCTAACTAAATTTAATAAATCTAATTTATTGTAATTATTTCATTCGGCAAAAACCAAAAAGAGAAGAGAATTGTTCAAAACATTTTTTGCTAAACTCTATATACATATATATATATTTATTAACTATGTCTAGGATAATCAGCTCGTCGAGGCCCAGGCCCAGCCATACTTATGTATAACTAAATCAATTAAACTAAATTGCTACTGTAAACCCTCTCCGATCGATCCATTTGATAAAATTTAGATAGTTCAACTATTTTGTACCCACAGATGAGCAACAACAAAGTTTTTATATACATACCGAACTCAATTAACTAATTAGCACCTAAGTTAAGTTTGTTATTTTTCAATATACTTATATAAATGTATATGTATACATATATTGCGGCAAAAATAAAAACATATTTTTGGATTTCGCTCAAAACATACACCCCTGAGTGATTGTCAAACTGTTAGGCGGGTTACTGTGAAACTGTGGCAATTACGCTAACCTTAAAACTGTATGCTAGGGAATAATATATAGTTTTTTTATTTTACCTCTTTTATGTTCAAGTTATTGTGTATTTTTAAAAATATTGAATTTTATTATTTTTTTTTATATAAAAAGAGGCCATTGAAGTTGCCATGTACATTTTTATGTATTTTTACATATTTTATGTAATTTTATATATTTTTAGAAATAAATTCAAAGTTGAAGTTCTTGTGTTTTTACTTAAGTTTTACTAAAATTAAAATATTACATATTTGTTTCTATTTAGGTTTGATTTTACCTTTTTCTTTTAGCTTTTATAGATGGCTATTTTATTTTAAAGCTTTAAGAAACCAAAAGTTTTCTTGGATTTTCGGTTATTTTTAAAATTGTTTGTTTTTATCAAGCTTTTAAGAAATGTATAAAATATTGTCTTACCATGAAGCTCTTGAACTGGGCACTAAAAATACACACAAACTTTTTGGCACTGCTTATCAGTTTCCTATGGAATTATACAAAGCCAACCAACTTTTCCACCCAAAGCGATAAAAAAAAAAACTTGTTAAGGTAAAACAATTTTAGTAAACAAACCTTTTATTCTTCATTAAATCATAAACATCTGAAAAATCCCTATCTCCGAGACCCTGAGAAGTCAGAGAACGATAGATCTTGTGTGTCAATGAACCCATCGGTATTACTGAGTTAGAATCCTTGGACATATCGAGAGCCAGATCCAGATCCTTGTTGATCAGGGAAATGGGCACTTTGTGAATCTGAGTAGTGGCGGAAATACCCGGGACAGGATTATAGAACTCCGAGGTCCAGGAACATCCTGTAGAGGAGTTAAGAATTTCGGCAAATAATTTGGGACTCAGGCCCTGGCTTATGGCCAAGTTCATGGACTCTGACACCCCGATCATTGAAATGGCCAGCATCATGTTGTTGCAAAGCTTGGCGGTTTGTGCCATTCCATGGTCGCCACAGTGTATTATCCTTTTACCCATACACTCCAGGATATTTACCGATTTTTTGAAATCTTCTTTGGAAGCTCCAACCATAAATGTGAGGGTGGCCTTCTCCGCTGCTGGAACTCCTCCGGAAACGGGAGCCTCTATAAAACTGATACCATTCCTGGCGAGTTTTTCCTGGATCTGTCTAACAAGGTTCGGAGAAATGGTAGAGCATTCAATGAAGGTAATGTTTTCTTGAAGACCATCCTTAATTATTTCCTCATAGACAGTCTTCACTGTAGAACTATTGGGAAGCATAGAAATCACATATTCCGAGTTCCTGACCAGCTCTGCTACTTCTGAGCAAATTGTAGCTCCCTTTTCCTGAAGATCTCTGCAGACTTTCTTTGAAATGTCAAAGACATTAAGTCGATGTCCTCCCTTTAGAAGATTTTTGGCCATTGGTGCTCCCATATTACCAAGTCCTATAAAACCGATGTTCCACATATTCCGAGTAGGCTGCCAGACTGGGAGATTCAAAAGTCCGTTTAGTTATACTCGTATATCAGTTGTCCTGTAAAATATATTGATTGCATTATATCATAAATATAATTATAGTTGCAATAATGGTAACATTTACAGATAAAGAATAAATCAAAATTTTATCAGAATATTTCTGGATCACAGCATTATTTATTGTTTGATAGTACATATTTGTTTATCTCTGGTAAATAAACTTTATTATAGGGGGAACTAGAGCAATATTTTATCAAATTTGTTTACTGATTGGTTTTTTCTTGATTTCTTTTTTTGTTTAAGTTAATGCAATTTTATCGAATACATTTTATCTATTTTCAAAAACATCAAAATTACCTTTAATTAATTAGTATATCTTTTACGCAAAACTATTTATTTTTACTGAGTTGTATTAAATAATTTAACAACAGATTCCATCAGAAAAATTGGACAAGTATCGATATAAAATTTTGTCCAAGGACTTTGAGGCAGACTGAAGGAAATGGAAAGGAAGGAAATTTCCTGAGATATGGGTTGGTTTGGTATTTATTTAAAATAGTTTGCTTGTTTCAAAAACCGGACTGATCGTTGGGTTCTCAGTTTTGCGACTGACTAAAAATACTTTGGAAGCCAATGAGAGGCCAATAAATGATAAATTTTAAGTTGTATTGTTTTTAGTTAGTTGTATAAACCATGATTTATTATTCACTTTGTTACATTTTCATTGAAATGTATACATTTATTTTCATTATAGATATTTCTCTAGAAGTATAGAGTTTGCCCCTTAAAGACTGATACTTTCCAGTAGCTCCTCAACTGTGAGCTTTCGGCGAACACGCCATAAGAATTTCCATGCCCGTGTCTCTGATGCTCTTTGTTTTGCTCACTTCAGTGTGTTTACCTGGGAAGTTTTGTGAATTAATAAAAAATATATACAAAGATCCATGTGGAGCCGACCCGCCACGAGTGCGGGAGAGATAAGCCCCAGTCATAATTTAAATTCGCTGGGGTCTCAAAAGTGGCTATTAAAAACAAATCCAACATCTGTGGGGCTTATCACTTGAGGGGCTTCGGTTGTCAGACGATCGCCAGACCAGCCCACGATTATGCAACGACACTCGTATGGAACTTTTTCTATACAATAAGTATTTATGTATATATTTTTAAGGTTTTTGCATACTATTTTAAACAAATACAAGAACATGGTAATTGCACAGTCACTTCCTAATTTATAAATGCAAGACTGGTTCGGCTCGGGTCGAGTGGGTCCTTACAGGCTGAACTTCTCCTTCTTCATGAGGTCGTAGACCACGGAGAAGTCCTTGTTTCCCAGTCCCTCCTCCACCAGCTTGGTGTACACCTTGCCGGCCAGGGAGCCCAGGGGGATCGGGGTGTTGGTGGACTTGGCCACTCCGGCGGCCAGACCCAGATCCTTGTTGATCAGGGCCGAGGAGAAGCCGCCGGCGTAGTCCTTGTTAGCAGGGGCAGTGGGGCAGATGCCGGGCACCGGGTTGTACACCTCCGAGGACCAGCAGCGGCCGGTGGAGGAATTGATGATGTCGGCGAACACCTGGGCGTCCAGGCCCTGGCGGATGGCCAGGTTCATGGCCTCGGAGACACCGATCATGGCGATGCCCAGCATCATGTTGTTGCACAGCTTGGCGGCTTGGCCCATGCCGTAGACACCGCAGTGGGTGATCTTCTTGCCCATGCACTCCAGCACAGCCTTGACGGCGTTGTACTCTGCCTCAGTGCCGCCCACCATGAAGGTGAGGGTGGCCTGCTCGGCGCCGGGAACTCCTCCGGAGACGGGGGCATCGATGAAGCGGGCGCCCTTGGCGCTGATCTTCTTCTGCAGGCTCTGCACCAGCTCGGGGGAGATCGTCGAGGAGTCAATGAAGATGGTGTTTTTGTTGACGCCGTCGGCAGTCATCTCGTCGTACGAGGACTCCACAATGGCGTTGTTGGGCAGCATGGTGATGACGAAGTCCGAGTTCTTGGCCAGCTCAGCGGTCTTGCTGTAGACGGTGGCTCCCTTGGCGGCTAGGCCGTCGCAGGCCGGCTTGGAGATGTCGAAGACGTGGAGCTTGTGGCCGGCCTTGATCAGGTTGTTGGCCATGTTGGCGCCCATGTTGCCCAGGCCCACGAAGCCGATGTTCTTGGAGCCTCCCTGCGTGGACATGGCCCGGACGAGGGTCTGGCTCCAGGCGTTCAGGAGGGCGGGGGACATCACGCGTAGCGACATGGCTGGACGGAAAATAATATATCTTGTTTACCCAACATGTTATGTAAGGCACTCGATCTCACCCACCTGTAGAGCAGGAAATCGTCGGAGGGAATCTGAAAGTTCTGATCGGACCAGAAGCCAAAAGCACAATGTTCCGATAGTCGCAGAGTCACGTCATTTCATTTACTTCCAGGGAGGCCAAAACACTTGTCGACGTTTTTCAGAGAGCGTCTAAGTACACTGGGAAAAATGTTTTTTTGCATACTGGCGAAATCTTTTCCAACTCTTCCAATTTGTATACCTTTAAAAAAAAGTATATGATTAAATACAGTTATAGAACTATACTAATTTAAAAATAAATTAACTATTTTATTTTTTTCAGTGTTCTTAAACGAACGTCTCTGTCTGATCAAAACAAATTCTCAATGAAACTACTCTCTCATTCTCTTTCGGCTCCACTGATAAATATTATACATATTTATGCTCATGTATGTATGTATATACACATAAGTACGTATATCTCTCTATATATGCACATATACATATCTGTGTATTGTATTCCAGTGCCGCCGCTAAAGCTCTTCTGGTCATTTCCAATGCTTTTTTTGATTTACGTTCTAATTGACACACACGTGCCGCCTTGTTGTTGTTTCGCTTATCAATGAGGGGAATATAAAACTTTCGATTTCATTTCACTTACTTTCCTTGACCTTCAACCTGGGGGGGATTGTGTTTGTAGAATCACACAAAATTGTGGGAGTGTCAGCTTGTTGTCAAGATCCAGACAGTGGCTCCCAAACTGTGAGCTTTCCAAGATTCTTTCCGCCTTTTAGATTTTGACTGCAAATGAAAGAGTTAATTTTTGTATTTTTGTTGACTTTTTTAATTCACGAACTATTTGGTTGCATGAATGACAGTTGAGGGTTATCTTCAATTGCGTGAAATTTCGTGCATAACTAAGTTCGCACGCATTATTTCTCAACTAATGTTAAATTTTGGACTCGAAGAAAGGGTATTTATTGAATATTTGGAAAATTTAAATGTTATTTTAAAAAAGAATATTAATTATAAAAATTCAAATTAACATTTCCTTAAGATAAAATATACTTAAAAACTTTCAGCCTTAAAAATTAAATATTTTACTTAAACATAAAGCATTTAAAATTCGTTTATTTTATAGTTTTTTTGGAACGCTTTCTTTCTTTTGCACCTTTCTTGCATTGGAGCTTTGCCAATATCTGATCCCACAACAAACAGTTTGATGTTTCGCGACTTTTCGCGATTTTTGTTATTGTCTCTACTTCTTTGTTTACGTTTATCTTTGCTATTTTTAGCAATACTATACGAACTTCAATTGAAGGAGATAGTTTTTGCACCCAAACAATTTACAATGGTCATAAGGTTTGTTGCCATCGTGGTTGCTGTCTTAATGTTGTTGCTGTTCGCATTAAAATCGGCATGCATGAAATTGCAACTGCTGGAACTGCTGCGTTTCGCAAAATCTCGGCCAATTTACGACCCGCCTGTCGTGGCCCGAAACTTACGCAATCCGGACTCCGGAGTCCGGACCTGGCTGTCAGCGAAGTTTCGGCGTCAACCTGGTTATGGTTTATCAAAAGAAAACAGACCAGAAGTACACTTGAAGTAGAAAAGGTGAAGTCAGCTATGTGGGTCGGGGTGGTATGACTTCACAATTTTTTTAAATTAAAAGATACTTAGATACTAAGAACCAAGGTTTGGTTTCTTAGGTTAGAAATACTTCACATATTTTGAATATAATATGTGACTTTTTCAAGATGCTTTGTAATTAATTGTAAAATAAAGTTTATTTATAAGGATGGGCTTAATCCATATTATTTTCACCTAAAAGGTATCAATTTTTCTCAGTGCCTTGACAACCACCTAGCTAAACCCGATTTCGCCCAAGAGAACCAGTAAAAAGAGGTCCGTTAATATATCAGCCCCATAGTGGATTCAATCTCTCGGTTTCTTTGATTTTCTTTTTGATATTTTTGGTGATTTATGTGTGTCAGTGAGTCGGCAGCATCCGCCAACGTGAAATTGTGACGACGGTCGGTTAAGTGCATTTCAATTTGGGGAGTGGAGCGAATCGCGATGACAACAAAGGCGCAAAAATAGGGGACATCAAGGGGTTACATAATCGGTTGTCAATTGTCCAAAATCCACAAACACACACTCACCCACCGACTAATACCTTATCTAACGCCATAAAGTGCAATTCAGCGAATGATTAACACGAATATGAAGCACAACAACCTCATGACGGAGAGCTCGTCTCTTTGAAACAATTTACAATTTACAAGCCCAAAAAAACCAAATATCAAAACCCAAACCCAAAAAGCCACAGGCACCAAAAAGAAGCCACAACCAAGTGAAGCATTAAAGCGCAAAAACTACGAGCATGAAGTGTGCTTCTTTTTGGGCTTGTCCATGGCATTTGTACATACTGTACTCCCATACACATGGATATAAACATCAAGTATACGCAGCGGTGTGCCAAGCTCATTAGGCTGGCATTATAACATTTCTCCTACAGCGCAGGCTTTGTTGTTGCCACTAATTTCCATGTCAAACAGACGGACTACGAAATTTCACTCAGAGTCAGTCAACATCAACTCGCAACGCACCCACGTTTGCAGTGCCGGGAAATAATTCAAAATTCAATTATGTTTGCAATTCATTGAAATATCAGCACGCATTTACACTGCTCGACAAGGCTTATGGAATTTTTTCAAATAGGTAATATAAAAAATTAAAATAATAAATAAATAAATATTAAAATAATAAACACAATAGTTCTTCCAAATATTTTAAGTTATAGTTTGTATAGTTACTTTCATATTAAACTTTATAAAATGTTCTACACATTTTCCAGACATAAAAAAATGAGGAATCTAGTTGAATGAAAATTATTGAGAAGTTTTTTAATAGAATTGAATAATTATTTCTATGAGGTACATACATACATATATACAAATAGATTCTAGGTGTAGAGAGCTAGGTGATGTCTTCATCGTGTTATGAGATGAAACTGATAAAGCAGAAATATGAGTTATTTAATTATGAGCTACCCAAAGAATTAACTTGCACGAGCTTTGTTGTCGGCAATGAAACTGAAGGCTATATGACAAACAATGATGAAGATCAATTAAAGTTTAACCTAATTTAAGGTGCATCATTCTCCACCTTTGATCGTGATTTGGATTCTAAAAATTATAGCCATAATTGGGCAACGGAATTGGCCATTTGCTGGTGGATTAATTTACTTTTTACTTTTTTACTTTTAACTTTTTGTTATATGGACCAATAATATGGTCTGCATACCTATGAAATAATGATGTTATTTGGTTTTCTTATAATAGACTTCAAATAAGTACAAATTTAAGTTATAAGTTTAAGTAAGCTTATAACCAACTGAAATTATAAGCTAATACCGGCTGATTGAACATAAAATATTTATATTTTATAGTGCCGAGAATGCCTCCATCGTTGCGTCAGATTACTAAAATTCTCTCAATATTATATATTTATAAATAAATTTATGTATACTTCAAAATTATTTAAAAACTTAATTAAAGCTTTTCAGGCATCATTGTAAGTACAGCCATAGCAACGCAAGTATGGGGCTTCGTGCCTGGTTTCTTGACCCGCCCTGAACTCTTTGCACGCAATTTGATGAATGAGACAAGTTTAATGGGATATGTCTGAATATCTGCATGCCGGAGCGTAGATCCGTGAGTCACCGGATCGGAGGAACACTTTACAATTTACGTACAATTCGCCAGCCATCGGCTTTGACATCGTGAGCGACTACTGACATTTTCAGGTAGTCCAGGCAGTCAGGCAGTCAGTCAGTTAGCCGGTCTTCGATTTCGTTTCCGGCTAGCACGTAATTGAAATTACATTTGGCCAGAAAAATTTGGCAGTGAAATTGCGTTCGATAATCACATTCATGGGGTTTTAATTATGTTATAAGTATTTCCTCCAGACTTTCGCTCTCCACTCTCCACACTCCCCACTCGCCGCGATAATACTTTCGGACCTACATTAACATGCCAGATTGAAGAGACCACTCCAAAAACGATATGAAAATGAAAAACTGGCCAAGACAAACACGGAAAATTGTAATGCAGTCGGCGGAGTCACTGCATCAGGTTTGATTTGGGAAAGGAAAGTGAAATTATTCATCACCGTCCCACCCCGCGTCACTGGAGTGTTTCAACTCAATTCGAATTTCGATTTCGATTTCATTCGATTTTTGAATCGTTTCTAAGGTTCGCGCTTTTTAATACGCCGCATGCATAATTATTATGGAAACACACATTTGAGGTGTAGACTACGTAGACCTCACTTAGTCGGCACCATGGCCTATAGTTTCAGTGAAATTGAAAATCATTTTTGAAAGTGGCGAGTTATTCGCTGCCCGACAAAACACACATTCCAGATGACCGTTTAAAGCGAATGCTTTTTTTCTCGTAATTTTCCTTCATCGAGTTGTTGGTGCTTCATTTTTTTTGAACAGTTTTTTGGTTATAGTCTGTATGTGTTTTTGTTTCTTTGGTCACCGTATTACAAAATTTTAATTGCAGTCGGCGGAGTAAAGCCAAAGAAGTGGAGTTGAGGAAAGTGGAGATCGCAGAATGGATACTCTTTTGGGAAAAACAATTTCACAATAAAATCATTTATACCTAACTTTAAAATGTACTTTAATCATAACACTAAAAAAGTAAAATATAGATCACAAATACAAATAAATTTTAAAAATTAAATGTAAGAATGTGAAGCTAAAGAAAGGGATTAAAGGTGTATTTAAGATCCTCTTAAAAACACGTTTTAAAATAAGTTCAACCATTATTTTTTCAGTTAAATAATAGTCTTATTAATATAGTAATAGTGCTTTTAATGATCGTATTATAATTTATTTAAATACAACACACTACTTTTTTTTTAAACACAAAATGCAAATGAAGCCTTAAACCAACAGGAAGTGAAAATAAATTAATTTAAATTCAATAAAAATAGCTGCAGAAAAAACTCCTAAAGAGAGCTGTAAATGAAGTGATTAAACCTCTATTGTTTGGACCAAGCTCCCGGGGTTTTCACCCACTAGTCCGGCATACACTCCGCCTCTTTTTTGGGCCTCTAATCTCGGCCTGCCATCGGCCGACAGTTGCAGCGGCGGATAAATGTTTGGTTAACCCAAATCCGAGCACTAGGAAGGAAACCGAGTGGCAGAGCCAAGCTGGAGAGGCTCTCCCCTGGCAATCCAGTTTAGATTTCGACCACATTTCGACCATTGCAATGGTCGGCAGAGATGCAGCAGGCGACGGAGCAGGAAGCGTTTTGTGTGCTATATGGTAGCGCAGAAAGCCAAGCATTTTGGCCATCGCCAGTGGCTTTGGCTGCGAAAAAAGTTGTCTTACTTTTCGTGAGCTAAAAATTGCGTCGACGCATCGACAAATGTCTCCTCCAATCTGAGGCTCTGGCGTTTTGGCCAACTCTCGCCAGCGGGCCAAATCCCGCCAGGTGAGTGCATTGCATAATGGCCGAGATATTTATGTCTTCTTGTCGATGTTGCATCAGCCTCGCTGTTGACTTCGTCCCCCCGTCTGGGATACAGTCTGGGCCTCTTGGCCGCTCTCGGCGGGCCAAAAAGATTCTACAGGTAATTAAACTGAATTATGCCAGACTCGCAATCAATTAAGATGATCTATCTGGATCTGGTGGGAATTCGCGAGCTATTGGCTTGAATTTTATGCAAATATGGTGACTCTTTTCCGCATACGTCGTGGAAAATGCTGGCGGAGCGGAGCTTGGAGGCTTGGGAAAAGCCATTCATAAACGGGCCTGAAGGTCGAGTGGTATTTGGTGCTGGCCCGGTCTGGTCTGGTCTATTGCCATTTGCCATTTAGTCTGGGGCCGCCTTGGGCGAGACACCTGTGAAAAGGTCAGCCCTAATTGCGCCCGAGGCTTGGAATTCAATTGCAATTCAATCGTTCGATTCTGCGGCAGGTGAAAGTGCTTTGTTCTAGGGGCCGGCAGTCGTGGCCAGCGGAAGTACCGAGTGTTCACGGTTGAATGATCTCCTCAAGCTTTGCCTCCAAAAAAAAACTGAAAACTCCATCACATAACTTAGGTTGTAAGGTGGAAACCTTCCTCGTACGTCATCAGTTGGCACATAACTCACGCCCACCTGTCAGGAGAGGAGACCCCTTCGGGTTAGACAGGTGGGCAGGCGTTATGACAAGTTGACTGATTGGATTTGCGGTGAGGCTGCCGATGCCGACTCCTGTCAATGCACTCTCCCCACTGCCGATGGAAAATTGAAAAAAATATGTATGCATTATAGATACAGTTGAAAGAAAATCGTCTGTCTGGGTTACCCAATGCATGGTGGATAATGGATAATGGCGGATATGCTAATTAACTCAATTTCCACGATCCATAAACGTCTCACTTATTGTTAGACAATTGTGTGTCTTGGCGGAAATTCTTTGCCGCCTGGCCTGAGAATGTTTTAGTGGCCATTTGGGAATTGAAAAGGCCGCTTTTAAGGCCGCTGCTGGCCACGAACGGTTTGCCAACAGTATTGGCCATCCGCTTATTATGGCTAAAACCTTAACCATAGACATTTAACCGTTTAAGCTTATCACACACCGCACTTGCCAATGTTTTAATTGGGGCCCTGACTAATTTGGAAAAAGGTCAGTTTTTAAGACGCATGCTTATAATTGGTAAATCAATTTTCAGGTTTCTTAACTCGAAATACCTCGAAGAAAAGGGGGAAACAAACAATTCAATTGAACTCGTTATGGAGTTTCTGTAACAATATCAGCTGCCAGCGACCTTGTCTCTGGAAAGCCTTAAAAAAGCCAATTAAAAGCTGATCTAATAACACTTGGCAATGAGTCAGAATTAAGGCTGGATCGGGTGTACATAACAGTTGGGAGTGGAGTGTTGCACGAACATAAAGATTTTCCCACTGCAGCTAGAGATGAAGAAAAAAACTTGTCCCCCACAGATTGCAAAACTGGAACAGCATCCAAAGCCGCAACTAATGCTAAAACATGTTAGCATTTATGGCCAAGTTGATTTGCATTTAGTGCATTCTTGTGGACATGGCTGAGATCCCACTCCCCCCCTCCTTTGTCCGCTAATTTCAATTAGCCGTAAGAGATCAATGGAGGATCTTTCGGCTGGAAGCCATTCCACTCATTGGTTGGCCTGAAATAGTTACAAAAGCTTTACAAACAACTGGTGGTTTTTTTCATATTTAAGCCACATCCAGCTTTGGGCGCTGACTGCACTGCTTCTGTCTCTGCCTCTGCTAGCTGCGGCTGCGACGGCAACGACAACCGCAGCGTCGGCGCCGACGTCTGGAAGAAAACCACGAGCGAACCACTCTTACTTACTTTGGGCCGAGACGCTTTTCATTTCTTCAGTCTGTTAACGGCACGCCAACGATGCAGACGCGGCGCAGCTCCAGCTCCGGCTAACTGTTAACTGTTAACTGTTTACTCTTGATTGTGGCCCACAAGACTGTGGCCAACCAGATCAGTAACTAAATATCGAGTATACGCACAGTGTTCCCAAAAAAAGTGCAAGCGCTTCCTGCCATTTTTGTGTTGCAAGTGAAATTTTAAAAAAACATACAAGAAACCCAAATCAGTTAGAAACAAATCGTTGTATTGGATTGCTGTTAGCTGAAATTAATTCAAGCCAAGTGAAAGAGAAATACGAGAGTGGTAAGTGGGGGTTTCTGTTTTTTGCCAAAAAAGGCGAATAGAAATTTTTTTCGCTACAAAAATAAGAAAAACGCATGTGTGTGGCAATGTGCGGTTGCTATTTATTTTTTCATGCTCTAATTATTTGGAAATTTCATTTTGTTTTTTTGCTCGTCGTTAACTGGCATGCAATTTGTTTGCCCAAAGAGCTGTGGTCCACCACATCCATCCACCTAACCAAGCGAACCCAACCGACCATTCATCCATCTAACCATCCTCGGGAGTCTAGAGAGTCGGGCCAAGTCAAGCTTTATGGGCAGACTTCCTCATTAAACGAACGATAAGTTAAGGTGGCCACTGACCACTGGACGGGCAGACCCCTGACCAAACTGGTCCATCTCTATTCTTTGCTCGGTTTTCCACTCCGCACTTCATTAACCCAATTTTCACCGGGAGAAACTTTTGGTTTCTTGGTTTCGGCCAACAAGAAAAATCTTGTTTATCGGGCCAATTTACATACGTAAGTCGCGGAGCTCTCCGCCCTGGGCCAGACATCATCTCTTTTGGCCTTATCTGGGATCTGGCTCTTGATCTTAACGGAACTAATGTCTGCACTTATTCGTTTGTTTGTCGAAAAGACTTTGTCGAAAGCCAGCCACTGGGAAGAAGATAGATAAATACATTACCTACGCGATTCGGTTTGATGTTTTCTTGGATTTGTTTTTATTTATTTTTATGCTCGTACGTACAAAACGGTCAGCGTTTTCGAAATTAAATACTTTCTAATTACAATAAACGCAGGCGATGGCCGCCGGCCGGCCAATGTCCAGACCTGTATATGTATTTATAAATACACTTCGTAGCCTTTGGCAGCAAACTGAAATCACGTAGCCGCCGCGTCGGCCAATGCCAGCCAATAAACCGATGCCAGAGAGATGGCTAGATATCGCAAATGGCAAAGAGGGGGTGAGAGCGAGAAGACAAAACTCGCGAAAGTGTCAAGAAAATATAATACCGCTCAGACTCACTTTTTCTTTATTGTCATGTCTTAATGCGGCGCCTGATGTGTTTATTTGCCACCAACTCCGCGGCCTTCTCATCCTCCTCCTCCTTCTCAAATGAAAGTGAAACGTGCCAATGGCTCTGCGTAGTTGCAGAAGCTTCCAACATTTCAGCACGTGCCCTGCCTCATAGCCATATCGCCGTATCGCCATAAAGCCATAAAGCCTATGTATATAGCCCCAGTGTGGTCTCTCGTCTTTCGCGGCTTTCAATTACTCAACCGCAAAATGTTCAATTTGTCAAGTTTTTTCAGCTGGCGATTACGACTTTCTCAGCGCGGCCGACGAAAACAAAAGACTTAAGACGCGAACTTGCCTCATTAGTTGGTCTTGTTCGGTGAAATGGCGGGCAGAATGTAAGAAGACATTTTAGCTAGGAGCTTAACACTAAATTAGTTATGAAATTGAGTTATTAAAAGTTACGGTAACTTGAAAAATTATTTGTATTGTACAAGGAATTTGTAGCTGGTAACTTCTTAGTATTAAAATTAATAATGAATGGTGTTGAATTGTAACCTCCATGGCAAATTATTCACTTAAATATGGTAATACATATTCCATACAACCATTTGTTACAGTCCTACATTAAATGTATAAGCCAGACAAAAACCCGCACCCATTATCCCATTAAAAAATCAATATTTTTCTGCATCTAATCGATCTGGAATCGACTCAGCGATCTTTCAAGAGAATAATTATCTTGCAGCACTTGTGACACGCACTGAATTCTAAATGTGAATAATTACCCGGCCAGACTTCGGCAATATCTGATCCAAAGTACATTTGAGCCGCAAATTCAATTGAAATGCCTTCCAGGCCGGCCTTTTATTGCTGGTCTGCTGCCTCTAAATCGTGAGTTGCAGTTGCATGTTCGGCCCCCTCATGGCAGTCTCCCCTTGAAACCCACACAGTTGATTAGTCAGCACCCGGCTGACTGGCTGGCAACCGATTTCAGCCTTTTTGCTCCGTTTAGCCATTGTTTTTGTCTGATTTTTTTGCTGGTTTTCTAGACCCCGACAAGTTGAAGTGTCTTGGCCTACTGAATTTTTTCTCACACTCTTGTCTTGGTCACGGATGTGGATTGATTGCTAATGTTCATCTGGGCATTTATGTGGATACCCTCTTGCACAAGTCGTCTGTCTCCGGCTGTGGCTCTGACTCTGGGCCACCAGAATAAGCCACTATTTGTAGCACTTGGGTGTTCAGTCTTTTGCCAGCAACTCTTGCTTTCTTCTTCGCCGGCTGCTTTGTTTTGCCAGAGCCTGGTTTATGGTTTTTCATATACTTTATACATTGTACATGGAGTTTATACGGAGTAGGTAGTTTAAGTATCGCTCTGTTGCAATTGTCACATTGTTTTGGGCCAGTTAAGAAAAACATTTGGCAACCCCGGAGTTTTGTAATTAGCCCGAGCTGTGCAATTTTCCCTCATTATTATTATTATTTTTATTATTCCTATTATTAGTATTGTCGCCTTTCGATTTGCGATGAGCTGTGTGATAAGCGTTTAAACATTTAAAACAATTTAACTGTGAATTCCGTTCGTCAAACGGCCCAGAGCATCCGGTTTTTGTTTGTTGGTAATCAAAAGACAAAAGAAACATAAAGCTTACGCAACCTTAGCTCCCCCGCATGCCAAATCGAAGCGTTGGGAGAAATGCTTTCGCTTTCAAATGCTCGAGGCTCGAGCATAAATTCTTGAGATTGCGCAAGCTATGGCTACGGCCCCGGGCATGTTTTGGTTTGCTGAACAGGTGAGGCACCAATACCGAAGCCAATAGCTATGCCACCTCCACCACCTCAGCCACTTACCTCATTTGGAAAGCAGCGAGAAATGAAAGTTTTTGTTTTTTAGCTTCGTTGCGTGAAATTTACATTTCGTTTAATAATTTCGAACATTTCTTCGGGGTCGCTGTGGCATAAAATTTGAGGAATTAGTCGAACAAGAAATGGGCATTTTCCTTGCCTTGTGTCTTGTTTTCCTTCTGGTTATGTTGACTCTTTCCGGTAGCTTTCAAGCCATGGCCATCATGGGGGCAGAAACGCCCCTTGAATCTGAAACCGAATACTACAGGTTCGAGCCAATTTTGAATGCCAGGCCCACGAGAGTGCATTTCATTGTCGCTTTCGTTTTTATTTTTTAGTGCTTTTGTGTGTGACGACGAGTTCAATGGCTTTGAATAATTTATGCGTTGCCAGCCCACTGGCATTTGGATAAGGGTAAAAAATCATTAAAAAATCATAATCAACTTGCATCAAAATAATTGTTTTCATTTTTCAAACCTTTTAATTTTCATTCAGCTTTTCAATTACTCTGTCGTTATCATGTCTTTTTTTTTGCTTAAGGTACCTGTTTTCTTTCTGTGTGCTTATGTTTACATTTTTTTTCTACGGATGTCATCAATCTAGGCTTAGTTGTTAGCCAGTCACGCTAATTGGCCTTAACTGTGACTCGAAGATGACTGCACCAGAAAAAAGTTACATGAAATGACTGTCAGTTTATTATTAAAAAAAATGTTTACGAATATGTTATGTATTTATGTTTACACACAGTTTTTTACCTTTGAATTAGTTAGATAAATTTTCCATTAATTAAGTTATTTGAAATCCAGAAATACCTAAAGGGAAGACTGTTTATTTGTAAAAACTCACTCTCTATTGTTGAAATACTTTTTCAATCATAGATACAATTCTAAATTATGAGATTCCCAATAACAAAACTATACAACTACATGAACTATTATTTACAAAAATGTATAGTCCTTGGAAAATCTAAAAACAATTTCTGTGGCAACACCATTGACAAATTACTTGGAAATTTTCAAAGCAATTTAAAGTTATGGTTTTTGAATTAGTGTGTGCAGCTGGCAAGGCAGCTTTTTGGCTATTTGGCCTCACAATCAGTTAATAATTTAATGTGCGAATTGGGCAAGTATCGCATGGGTCGTGTGTGTCACGCTGTGACATAGTTTGGTAGTGCGTGGATTGGCCAGATTGCCGAAATCGAAATGTATTACCAATAGTGAGTAGTGAGTGAAGTGAGTCACCAAATTGATCCGTTCGGGTCACGCACATTCCTACGGCGCTGGGTCTTGGGTTTCTTTTCTGGCTCTGCGCTCTAATAACTCAGTTGCAGCCCCAAGTACGAGTATCTCACGGATCCGCAGGCGTTACCAAAAAAAATACAAAAATGGCAATACAAACAAACGCAGACAGCAAAAGTGAGCGGGGAGTGGGTGTGTTTTGGCCAGCTGAGCGTGGCCATTGCAGCCTCCAGATGCAATTAATGCCAGAGCCGTTGGAGATCTAGAAATAACGAGATACAAATGTATCTGCAGGTGGCATTGCCACATCGCAAGCAAACAGCGTCTCAAGAGCCCCAGATCTTGTAATCCCCAGTATTTGCATTCCTTTTAATTGCTCGCCAACTAATGCCACATTGTTTCTCTACACGTATCTTTGCAGTCTTGTTGCCTCAGCGATCTTTCGGACCAATTCCGAGTTAGCAGTCTGCTGTCATCTGCTGCCGCTGTTTATGGTGAGTCTGGGGAACAATGAGGTAACCTTGCCGCCCCCAAGACCGAACCGAATCCGTGGTGGGTGTGTCGGCGCGGCCTGTACGCACCTGGGTGTGGACGCGGGTAATCCAATTAAATCTCGCACCCAAATGATCAGCAAAGCGGTGAAACAATGTCAATGCCAGACAACATAATCCCTTCATGGATTTCAGCCAAGATCTGGCGGTTAATTGAAAGCCGACTGAGCCCTCTGTTGTTTACATCCGGCTCTGTGGCTTCGGCCTGGCCAAAACAAGCGACCAACGTCCAACGACCCAGGCTGCCATGCAATTAATCTGTAAGATACACAAATACACGCCCCCGCCAGCAAGGAAAGTCCGCTTCGATTCCGCCAGATGTGTGTGCATGTCTTTCTGTTTTTGGTTCGAAATGAAAGGGAAATTGCCTGTTACCTGGCCCAGACATCTCCGCCCCTCGAGTCGCCACCTTTTCCCGCCTCTTCCCGACTCTTCCGAGGGCATTGTCACATTTCACTTTCAGTGATCGCCGGAGATTTCAAGTGCACTGCCATGTCCATTACCTCTTTCTCCATTTCTATTCAGTTTTTTGTCTTATTTTTTTTTTGGTCTATTCACTGAGGTGTGACAATGGGTAGTGCTGTTGTTTTTTGGTTTTCGTTTTTTCGAGACAACTGGTTTGAATTGGCGGTCCGAAATATTGACCGCAAGTGTGTCTAATTTCTATTATTTTCAAGCCATCTATTTTATAGTACAGTGAGAAAAAGTAAAGCAATTAATCGTAAAGGTTGGTGGTATGAAAGATCTCTAGTTCGATGGAATGATAACACAACAACATAAGAGTTTAGTTGGCTGTAGCTGTCTCAATCATATTTTTTTATTTTAAAAAATAAAAAATCATCTTTGATCGTTCCATAAACGATAATACATACATTATAATCTCTAAACCTTCTTATTTGACCTTATACCGTCTTCTAATTTTCATCTTTTCTTAGTTAAAATTCGTAATTCTTTCTATTATTTATAATGATCTTTGTATCTTTTTGAGTTCTTTAGATTCAAAATAAAATTAATACAAATCAGAAATGTCTTCCCAAAAGCTAACCTTGTAACATCACTATAATTTCGATTATTGGGAACTGAATGTGAATGTTTCTTACATAAGAAGCTCAAATTATCTCCCATTTAACAAATTACAGCCCAATTTATCGCAGTGTCACTCTTAACAGCCCACTGAACGGCGAGACCGCTGAATGAACTTTCTTCTTTCACTGTGCCACCTGTAGACAGTGCTCTCCCGACTTGTTGCACCGCTGCAAGTTCCGTTTTTCGCTGTTACGATATTTCGCATTATTTTACGATTTTTTTTCGCGGACTTTTGCTTTCGTTTAACCCATTTAATGCGGCATCCGTTCGGAGGGGGCCAACCAGGCAGGCATATGTGCGATTAATTCAGTGAAAAAGTGAAAACGAAAGTGCTCCGCTCCGGTCGGAGCTGGGAGATGGGCGATTGGGGAGCGGCGGGGCAAGCTGCAGTGGCAAGTTGCTTGGTCAGTGGTCGGTCAGGTTCAGGTTTGGTCACTTGCCAGCTTCACTTTCGTTTTCATATTCATAAAGCGAATCTTCTGGCTGCCCCTGGCTGCTGCTGGTGCTGCTACTTGCTCCGAAGAAAAATAAATGAAAATAAGGCCCAACTGGATGATTATTGCGATTACCAGTTCCAAGTCGAAGTCCAAGCCGCAATCGCAGATGATGCAATTTGGAGAGGTGGAGTTGCCCAGACATATGCAAAACCGTTTCTGCAATGAGGAAATCTGTCGTCGATCATTGATCGTGGTTCATGGATCATGGCTACTCAATGGTGCATTACCAAGCGGCAGTCCCAAAGTCGGTTTCGCCTTAAGTATTGCAATTTCTCGCATTGGCCAAATGAAAACAAGCGCACAATTATGGCCACTTGGCTGGCAGTTATGGCCCGCTCCCGACCAGTTACTTACAGTTACACTTGCCACACCGCCAGATACCAACAAACAGCCAGCCAGCAAGCCACCATCTAAATCATCATCCACCTCAGAGACCAAAATAGCAAGCCGAGACCCGAGACCCGGCAATTATCCGTTGATTTACGGGGAGAAACCTTTCACTTGCCCCTCGGTCGTGGCCGATCATGAAAAATGCAAATGGCTCAGAATTCAATTCAGAGCCAGATGCGACCTTGGCCAAAGGCTCCCATTGGCAGTCATTCAAGCCGAGTTAAATACCTCAAGATACTCCCCACATTTGCATTTTTTATAATTACAACTGACAATCGAGTACCGGTTCTGGGTGTTCTGGTTTAGGTACTTCTTGGTGTTCTGGCAGTTTTTGATTTTTTGGCCAAAACAAAGGCTAACTCTGGTGACCTTTCTTTCAATCTTAATTGGCCAAAATAATGAGCGTTTGGTTGGTTACGGGGAGTATTTTTATTGCAACATTTTTAATTGTAGTTGGAAATACTTTACCACAAAAATTGGGTGCGAAATGGATTTTGAAATTATGGGGATCATAAACAATGAAGTTTTACTTTAATGTAGACACTCCTTGCCACCTGGCTTCCTCAATTTCTTGCAACAAAGCTAATAAACTGCATTATTTTTGCTTCCTTACAGGCACTTCAGCTATAATGCGAGGCATGCAACTTACCGCCGCCTGGCTGTGCCTCCTGGCCACAGCCAGTCTCGCCCAGAACCAGGAGTCCTCGTCCAAGTGGTCGCGCCAACTGGAGAGTGTGGCCACCGCCGACACGGACTCCCTGGACTGGGTGCCCTTGGCCCAGCCCTTGGACGGAAGCAAGGACCGCTCTGGCAATGGACGAGTGCTGACCTATTCCCAGACATTCCCTCCCAGTGCTCGGTTCGGCGATCTGACCAAGGCCGGAGGCGCTCAGTTTGACTATCCCTACCAGTTCCAGCGATTCCCCAATGGACCGGGCCAAGCGTTGCCCCTGCGACAAGGACCTCCTCCGCCACCGCCGCCTAAGGGAGGGCAGGAGCCTACTTCGCAGTCCTTCTTCAAGTTCGAGATGCCCTTCCACAACGCCAACAACGAGGGCCAAGCTCAGGCGCCACCAACCCTCCAAACTGGATACCAAATCCAACACACCTTTGGAGCAGGAGCTGGGGGAATCCCTGCTCCTTCTTCGCTGTTTAGTCCCCCCTCGCTTTTCGGACAGCAGTCACCTCCGTCCTTTGGCTCCGAGTTCCTGGGCTCTCAGAAGCCCCTGGCTCAGGCTCTGAACAAGCCTCTCCACCAGCAGAACTATGTGCAGGATATACTGCCTCCGAAGTCCTTGGGAAAGCCCTTGCCCACTCAGCCCTCATTGCAGAGCGTGACCCCACAAGTTTTTCCCGTCGACCCCGAGCCGGAGTCGCTCTTCGGACTGAACAAGGCAGCTCCTTCAGCGGCTCCCTCCTCCAGCAGGGATCAGGAAGTGCAGCTCCTCTACGTGCCCTACGACACTCTGTACAACCAGCAGCGCCAACAAGCGGCATCATCAGGCAGCTCCAACTTTGAGGTTAACAAGTTCAACGTGAATCCCGGCCTGCCAGCCGTGAATCCCTACCAGATCAACCAGTTCTACACGCAGGATCCTAGTGTGGGCAGTGACTTCTTCAGCACAGGAACGACCACAAGGCCAAGCACCACCACCAGTCAGCCCCAGAGCATCTTCCAGAGCTTCGGGCAGCCGCAGCCCCAGGCACAGACGCAGTTCACCACCGCCAAGCCCAAGCCGAAGGCCCACCAGCCTCCTCTAGCCATGTTCCTGCTCCGGTCCAGCTCTCGCCCTTCGCACTCCGATGTGGTGGCTGCCCTGAGGAATGCCCACAGCATCTCCGTGATTGACTCACCCACCAAGCAGACGCCCGAGATCTTTGTCGGCCCGGCTGGTATGCCAATTCCCGATGGCTATGTCAAGTTCGACCTCCCCTATTTGTCACAGCTGACCCAGAATCGAGACCTGAGCGATGTGTCCTTCTTCGTGGCTCCTCTGAGTTACCGAACACCGAATGGCTTCAACAAGATCCTGTTGCCAGAGCCCCATGTGGGCTCCATTGTGGTGAACAGGGCCAAGGACAGTGGCGCCTCTCTGGCAGCCCAGCGACCTGCCCAGCGGCCATATGCCACCGTCAGCAGCACCCGGAATCCCTTCGAGACCACCACGCAATCTCAGAGCGGCGTTCCTGGAAGGGGCAACAAATTCAGCTATTACTATGTCCAGGACGGCATCCAGGAGGTAAGCTCCCCGAAGGTGCCCGCCAAGCAGGAGCGGCACAAGAAGAAGCGACCCCAGAGCGTCCAGGTGGATCAGTCTGTCTACAGGCCCAGTCCCACCAAGCCCCAGTCGCATAGCCCATTCGACAACCTCAACCAGATCGGAGGCGACGACTTCTTCAAGTCTCTGACTAGTAAACCAAGCAGCACCTCGACCTCCACAACCACGACGAGCACCACGTCGTCCACCACTTCCACTACCGCTGCCCCGCAATCCCTCTTCACATACAGCACTCGACCGCAGGTGGAGTTCCCTGGCTCCAGTGGCCAACTGTACCCCCAGTACGTCCAGGAACCTGTCCAAGATCCACTGCCCCGTTTGACGACGCGACCCCCCACCAGCACCACTGCGGAGGAGGAGCAGAGGATGAAGCAGTACTTCCGCCAGCAGGATGCCTTCCGGCAGAGACCACACACCACGAACCCGCCATTCGAATATACTCCTAGCTCTTTGGATTTCGAGGCTGCTGCTATTCCCACGACCACCACTCAGAGGATTAAGACCAAGCAGAGGCTGAATCTCTACACCCCTGCTGCCGTGCCAGTGACCACCTCGGATGTGGGATACAACAATGTGGACGCCCCACTAAACCATCGCCCCAGCTACAATCAAGTGCAGAACGAGATTCTCGACAACAGCAACGTGGAGTACGAACCCAACCCATACCATGTGCCCTCTGAGCTGCCTCCCCTGACTCCGGATATTCCCGGACTGGTAAACAACCTGCAGGAGAAGGACAAGCTGCAGCCGGCCCTGGCCACCACCACGCCTTTGGCTGAGCCGGAACCGGAGACCCGACCCACCAGGAGGCCTATTCTGCGCACAAGGAAACCGGCTGTGACAAAGGTTTCCTCTGCCGTGTCGTATTCCGAGTCTGAGTCGAATGGCTCAAAGGTCCCAACCAGGATTAGGAGGCCATACAGCAGTCGCGGAACCACCGCCCCCGCTGCCGAAGGAGAGGAGTCTGCTGCGACCCCCACTCGTCGCCCCACCAGCGCCAGGAATCCTCTGATCCGCAATCCCAATCGCATTCGCTACAGGCCCACCACCGAGGAGCGCCAGACTCTGAAGACAAAGCCCAGGAAGGGTTCAAAGAACGGCAAGCCAAGCGAAGACCAGGACTTGGATTATCAGCGGGATGTGTTAAAGCAAAACTACCCGGTGTTCAAGGCCTCCTCCAGGCGACCCACCAGCCCAACGGCCATTCCCAGCAGCTACGATGTCCAGGGCACCACCGAAGGACCAGCCTCCGAGTCCCAGCAGGTTTACACGGTCACCCCAAGCAACAGCATCGACGGAAGCAGCGTTGACCAAGGAAGTTTCCCCGCAAATCTTTTGGAACCCATGCAGATAGCTCAGCACTACCAAGAGTTTTCCAAGGACAACTATGGCCCAGGCTACTTCCCCAACCAAGAGGACCTGAATCCCACAGAGGCTATTGTTCGGAACGAGATAAGTCCCATTTTCACCACCCTGGCCACGACCACGCCCTCGACTACCACAACCAGCACGACCACTGAGGCGCCATTGACCACCACCACAACCACGCGACGTTCGCCGTTTGTGAGGAGGAACTATCCAAGGTTAAGGACTACAACGACCACAGAGTCTCCGGTGACCACCACCACGCCATCGGAGGAGAGGCCTTCGGTAGGTTAATTGATACTCTTTACCCTGATAGATTTCTAATACTTTTGATATCCCAAAGATCCGTTCTCGTCTGCCACCTCGTCGAGTGGTAAAGGTGCGTCAACGCCAGCGTCGTCCTGTCCACCCAGCGTCGTCTTCTACTGTGGCCCCTGAAGAGGAATCGGAACCCGTGACCCAGAAGCCCAATCTTCGAAAGCTGAGTCGCTTCAGCAATCAGGAGAACAGGGAAAAGGAGGTAAGCTAGAGAGGGAGTTATTATTGCCTTTTGTTTACACAAATCTTCTTCAAGACTTCCCCCATCACCCACCGACGCCGCTACAAACAGCCCTTCCAGCTGGAGGGCCAGGAATCCCAGTGGTCCCCTTCGTCAGAAACAGCCAACAGCAATGCCAACTCCAACAGCTTCAAACCTCTGAATCCCAAATCCAAAACCGAGGTGCATAATTATGAGAACGAACCCGAAATTGTGACCATGGGACCCACGGAGCAGCCCGAGACATATGAGTTCAATGTGGCAGCTGACCTAAGTGGCTCCTCGGGTCAACGCACCACCTTAAAGGCACCAAATCTCAAGTAAGTCTAAGGTATCACTTCCATGAGGAACTCCTACTAAATACGAAATTTTTGCAGACCCGAAAAGTCCTTTGCTGAGCTCCTGGAGGAGGTAATGGGAAAGGCTCCTGAGGAACAGTCCACTGACTCACCCAGCAGTACCACTCTGGGTAGACTCAGCCGTCGAGGCAAGTGGAGTAAGAAGCGTGTGTCCGGAGGATCGGACAACTCGGAGAACTTCGAGACTGCCGAGTCCCAGAACCTGGGTCCCCAGTTGTTGAACGCAATTCAGGCAGCCAGCGAAAAAGAGGAGCTGCCCAAGACAACCACGCCATTGACTCCATCCACAGAAGCCCAGACGGAAACCCTGGCGATCACCACCACAGTGGCCTCGCCCACCACTCCGGAGGAGTACGAGGTGACCACATCCCGTGCCACTGAAGAGGCCACCATTACCTCCACGTTCCCGATGAGCCAGGAGAGTGCCACGCGCCGGATGGACACGGCAGCGGATGTGGACGACCTGGAATCACAGCCCAGCATCTTCTCGGAGGTTAAGAAGCAGCTGCAGGATCTGTTCGCCATCGAGGAGAGTGAGGACGAGGCTGTGACCGCCGCCCTGGCAGCGGTAGGCAAGCGCCGGCAGGAGTACACCAGCATCCGTCGCACCAGCCCAGCCACGCCGACGGAGGAGAAGACAACTGAGGCACCAGCGGAGGAGGAGGCTGCCTCCACCACGGAGGCAACCGTGGCGGAGAGCAAAAAGGATAGCTTCCACAAGGACCTGATGGAGCATGTGGTGTACGCCACCTCGACTTCGACCAAAGTCACCTCCGAGACAGAGATCTGCTACCGCGGACGCTGCATCCGCTCTGAAGATCTGCCCGCCAACCACAAGCTGCACTGAGCAGAGTCCTCCGGCGCAGGACGATGACGGGGAGCATCACCATGTACATAGGGGCAGAGGGGATAGTGGTGGGGAGCTGCGAATCCGCCGTATCCACTTGTAATTACCTAGCTTTAACTACAAATATGTTAAGAGTCTGGAAGTTCTTCGATAGGATGGACAAATATCGAAGATCCTATCCGGGAACTTCTGGTTTGATGTAACGAAAATACTAAATATTAAGAGAAGAGAGAATGAAATCCTGTCAAGGATCTTCCCCGGCATAAACCTTGATATTTCCGTTTAGAGAATTTAGTGAATAGGCGTTAGAATTAGCCTTATGTCAGGATACCACATAGCCAGCCTTAAGTCTTGTACCATACGTGCATCTCTATGTACTAAAAAATACAAATACCAATAAAACGAAACGTAAAATACACTCAAAACGAGTTGGCTTGCTGTATTTGTACATAAATAATTGAAATACACTATAGGTACACACATATACATATATATTCGGTATATAATAGACATAAATAATAGCACTACGAAGCTATTTGCGATCAATCAATTCCATGGAATGTGCTTCGTCTTTTAGGTACAAAAGTTTCACATTTATCAAACAACCTTTTCCCATATTTTCCTCTAGGCACCCATCAGCGGCTCTCGATCCTCCCCAGCCTCGGTTTCTGGTACAGATCCCGACGAAGCATTCCTTGCTGCAGCGGGGGTGTTCCAGGGTTGGACACTGGTTCTTCCGAAAAGCATAAATAGCAGGTTGCCCATAAAGTATACAAAAGCAGTAAAGAAAAACACAATGCGCCATTGATCCGGATTGGTCTGAAAAGATTAAAGAAATTAAGGACAAGATTAAATTTACTTAAGAGGGTTAACATACCTCATCCCAAACAATAAGACCCACGATCAAAGGAGCCAATATGCTCATGAAATTCGCGGCACAATTGGTTATCCCCATCAGAGTGCCCGCGAAATTGGGTGCCAAATCGATATGATTGACATGGAAGCCCAGATAGGTGGCCGCATTGGTGGCCACCGCCATGGTTAGGAGCACTATGGCCAGCCGGACATTGGCTTCGCCCTCGGTGATGTAGCCCAAGCCGATCAATGCCAGCATTGGCAACCACATGCCCAGCGTGTTGAAAAACTTGCGGGAGAATCCAAGGGGAAGCACAGTGCCCCTCCGCTTCATTGCATCCGATAGCCAGATGAAGACGCAGATCAACAGAATCATTGCAAGGTAGGGCAGCGCCGACAATGGGCCGTTACTCTTAATATCCATGCCCAGGACATTCTTCATGAAGGTTGGAATCTCTGTTAGAAGCGTCCAAAAGCCCCAATTATTTGCACAATGGGACAAGACGAGGACCAGGAACGGGCCTGACGTCAAGATGCGACACCAGGGTGTCTTTTGCCTTGTTTGCTGCTCCTCGCGTCCCGCATCTGAGGGTCTCCTTGCCTGTCCGGAGGATTCAATATACCGTCTTTCGCTAGGCGTTATAGTAGGATGCTGGGCCGGAGTGCTGGAACAGTAGTAGAACCACACAAAGGCCCATAGGATGCCGGCGCAACCAGGCGCATAGAAGGTGCTGGGCCAGCCCAACGAGGAGGAGGCTATATAGCCACTAACTGACAGCATCACCACAGTTCCAAACTGTGAGCCCGAGTAGCTATAGCCCACGAGGCGACCACGCTCCTCTGCCGGAGCCCATTTTGAGAGGAATGTGTGCGTAGAAGGAAATATGACGCCCTGGCAGAGGCCCTGGACGGCACGAAGCACTACCACCAGTTTCCAGCCTCCAGTCATGGCACAAAAGGGTGTCAGCAGAGCCAGAATCGAGCAGATTAGAATGCCATAGAAGAGCATATACTTGGCGCCATAAATGGCAGACAGATAGCCCCCGGGAATCTGGGTGACCACGTAGCCCCAAAAGAAGCTGCTTAGCAGGTACGACTTTGTGCTCTCGTTCCAGTCAAACTCCTAAAAATGTCATATGTCAATTACTTCGTTTTAAGTAATCACTTTAAGTTACTAACCGGGAAATCGGGATTGCTGGCATTTCGATCCGTCATGGCCACAATAGCCACTGAGAGATTCACACGCAGGGCATAGGCCACTGCCAGTCCAAAGAAAACCAGGATGCACTGCAGATGACGCACTCCAAAGCGAGGGCCTGCAAAAAATGCAACGCAATATGTAGAAATCGGAAACAAAGACCACGCAAGGCCACGGCCTTGTGTCCCATGGGATACACACCAGTGTTTCCAATCTGCTGGTAGCCATTGCGGTTGCAACAGGGCAGACATCCCAGCACCATATTCCAGGTGCAGTTAAAGTCGATCTCTTCCACGTAGCGGACTGGAGTGGGCGTTCACGGGGGGGAGGAGGTTGACGGGTCCAACAAGCGCCCAAACATAACACAGCTGATGGAATCGTACCAGTTAAGATAACTCCCACAGCAATATAGCTATCGGAGCAAGTGATTGTTACCGATAGTTTGTTAGAGAATGCTTACACTGGAAAAACTTTTCAAGTTAAGCAAACCAAATTTCTAAACCAAAACATTGTAATATTCTTTAAAAAAAATATGTAGATTCACTATCTCTTTGCTAATTTTAATCCAACTAATGTTAGGTTGAGGAAGCTAGCTATGTTAGAGACTGTAATCATTAATGCTTAGTAAATTATATTTTAATCCCTTTTCCCATATAAACTGAAAAATCCCTTTAACAGATACAAGGTAAGAATTTCTTATTCAATAATAATTTTAAAATTCAAGTCTCTAAGTTACTGAACCCAATTAATGTGTCCACATAGACACCGATACACAAACACGATACACGATAGCTATCGAATATCGATAAGATGCGCGCCATTTTATCAAATTCAAATCCCATTGAAATAAAACAAGAACGATTTTGTTACAGTTTGACTAAATTTCAGCTGCCATTTGAGCTGTTTTATTCATGGCTTGTCTTGATATTTTGATTGTGTTTTCTTTTTGCCTTTTTTAGTTTACTTTGTTTCATCACAAGTTTGGTTAACGTAGCTCCTAGCTTAAGACTAAAACATAACAATTACTAGAGGTGTGTTGTTTAGCTGCCTATTTACACTGAACGCTTTCTGGAGTTGCAAGTTTAATTTTTTTGTTTATGTACATGTAATGGAAAATACTGCAAACAATAATAATTTACGCTGCCTTACGACTAATCAATTACCGTATAATATCGCTAATGGAAGCACGCGATTCTCACTAAATTTAACTTTTCAGCTTTTATCTAGCGACTAACTAACTAAATCTTAAGAAACTACGAAACAACAGCCCCGATGATGGATTCTTCAGGATTTGGGATGCCTGGAGGGCGAAGGCCCTTCTACTTGTTGTGGCCATTGGGAGCCAGTGGTGTTCCCTGCTCGGCATCTTCGCGGTTTTCCCGATCCCGTGGAGAGTCCCACCACTGGACTTCCGTGCGTCCAAAGATGATGAACAGCAAGTTGCCCACGAAATAGAATGCGGCGGCCAGGAAGAATACCAATCGCCAGTCACTGACGCTCGACTAAAAAATAGAAGGACGAAAATAAACAGAAAGTTCCTTTGGGTATTTAGGGAGTAACACTCACCCTATCCTGGACAATCTGGCCCACAGCCAGGGGCGCAATACCGCTCATCACATTGGCAGCTCCGTTCGTGAGACCCATCAGTGTGCCGGCATAGTTCGGGGACAGATCAATGTGGTTCACTTGGAAGCCCAGGTAGGTGGCTGCACTAATGCCCACCGTCAGGCAGAGAAGAGTCACCGCCAGAGGGGCATCCTCCTGCGGCACATAGCCCAGAGCGATCAACGAGAACACCGGAATCCAGTGGCCAATGCTGTTAAACAGTTTCCGGTTCAGGGACAAGGACACTCCCTCCTTGCGTTGCAGGACCTTGGACAGCCAGACGAAGAAGAAGCTCATAAGGAGCATCACCATGTAGGGCAGAGACGACAGCAGAGCACTCTCTTTGATGTTCACGTCGTAGATGTTCTTCATGTAGCTGGGAATCTGGGTAAGCAGCAGCCAGAAGCCGAACATGTGGGTGCAGTGCACCACCAAGAGCGAGATGAAGGGCATGGAGCTAAAGATGGCCAGCCAGGGAGTGGGTGCCAGTTTCTCGGCAGACTGCATCTTTCCGTCACTGCGGGACTCCGTGATGAACTTCAATTCTCCCTCGGAAATCATTTTGTGCTCCTCGGGCGTGCTCGCCGAGAAGAAGTGCCAGAACAATATCCAGATGAATCCGCAAGCTCCACCCAAATAGAAGATGCTTGGCCAGCCTAGGAAGGAGTCGGCAATGAATCCACTAGTGGCCAGCATCACCACAGTTCCGAACTGGGCACCAGAGTAGCAAATGGTTCCCAGAATTCCTCGTTCCTCCGCTGGCGACCATTTCGAGAGCAGCGAGTGAGTGGCTGGATGCACTGCACCCTGGCTGAGGCCCATGGCGAATCGCACACCACAGAGAGCAAACCATCCTCCAAACTTCAGAGCGAACGGGGAGATCATCGTCATCACGGCGGCGATTCCCAGTCCCCACATCAGCAGGATCTTGGCTCCGTAGCGCTGGGCGATGTATCCTCCGGGCACCTGGGTGACGATGTAGCCGAAGAAGAAGCTGCTCAGCATGGTGGAACTCTGCGTTTCGGTGAAGTTGTAGTATTGCTGTGGGGTTAAATAATAATATTAATATATAGTTTAATATTTGTTTCTTCATTTCGATAATAACTGGAATCATCATGACACTGTTGTTTTGAGGTTTCTGGTTAAAACTAGCGGTTTCCCCAAGATCGTTTGGAAAACCCCAAAAACCGCAGATTGTAAATTAATTTTCAAGTTGAGGTACTACTTGTTCCTGGTTTTAAAAAATGTCCATGTTTTAAAACAACTTTAAATTTCGGTCAGATTCCAATTAAAAATTTTAAAAATTATGGGAAGTTACTTACGTCTGCGTCCAAGAATCCTGTTGGGGAGTTATGCGTTCCATTTTCAGCCAACGAGTCGGTGGTGCTGTTGTCCGTTTTCGGCGGCGCCATGGCCACCAGGGCCACACTGAGGTTCACCCGCCAGGCGTAGCTCATCGCCAGGCAGAAGAAGCACAGGACGCACTGGACATGCCGCACTCCGAAGAATTTTTCTGGAAGTGCAATGGAAGAGATCGGGTTAGTGAATTGGTAAGACACTGCCGGCGGAATGCGCCCCCTCTCATTCACTGTCTTATCAGCTCTCTTTCTGGCTCTCTCTCTTTCTGGCCCTCTCTGATCCGACTAGGCCCAAACTGGTAGCCATGTAAGTATGTGGGGCGCGTTTATTTATAAAACACTGTGACTATGTCAAAATCTTGTTCACGCACATGCGTGCGACAGAGACGCCAGCATCGCCCGAGCGAATATCGAGAGACTTCATGTATCTGTATCTGTGGCGGCTGCAGGTGCTGTATCTGTATCGGAATCTGAATCTGCATCTGCATCGGCCACTGCAACTGCAATTGTGTAAAATGCAATACAGCAGTGACAAGACGGGGCTGTACTACACCAATATGCACGGGCCACAAAGTGTAAGGTACCTCCCGTGGCCCACACTACCTGTTCGCCGATCAAGCGCTCGGCCGATCCTCACGTGACGTGAGCTCTCTCTTTCTTGGCTAATGGTTTGGTAGTCGTGGACCCATTACTCTTCTCTTTAGGCCTCTGGCGGCCTTTTGCGGATTTGTGGCGGGTATTTGTGCGTTTGGCTATTTTTAAACCCGACTTTGGCTGGCCATAAATGGCTTAGACTTTATAAATAGGAGTGCGCAGAGGTGGACGGTAGATATTGCAACACCGCCTCACCACCGGCAACCTTGCAACGCGGCCTTACAAGGCGTTGGGGTCTATTGAACTCCCCAAGCCAGAGTTTCAATCTAAAGCCCATAATTATAATTACACTCCGACTTCTTGAAACTATACTTAAGTGTTAGGAACTAAAAGGCATGTCGAATATTGTTATGTGTGAGTCAGAGAAATTCTTTTTTGGTTTCAGATTTTTCCACTCAAGTTTTAAATTAAAAAAAAATGCTTTGTCGAAACCCACATTTGAGTTTCGAACTTTGAGCTCACTCTCTCCCACTTCCACATCCATTTCCTCTGGCTCCCACTCTCTCAGTGCCTCAGTGGCCTCCCCAGTCTCTGCTCCGCCCGCGTTTATCGTGTTTCCAATGCGATGACTGGTGGTCGTGTGAGAACGCTTTATCTGACACGTTTTTAAATTTATTTGCGCAATGTCTTCCCCGCGGGCGTAGCGTATCAGCCAGAAATTTATGGCCAAGATATAGAACTTTTTGTCTCGCAACCGAGAGTTCCCCAGTTCTCCGCCCAATATCGAAATAGCGATTGCCAACTAATTTTCTGCGGAATACACCGACTTGATCGTACCGAATCAATCAGCAATTATGAGCCGCCATAAAACCAGAGCTTGGAGTGTTTATTGGATGCCATTTATAGTATATTTTCGTAGATTTTGATTGATTGCACCCCACCGGTGGGGGGGAGGCAGGGACGGATCCCGATTGCGGGTGGTGACTGTACTTTTGTCCGGCAACGGGACAAGCGAAGGACACACACATAAAACTGAGTCAAGTGTGCCGTATTGATAACCGATTGCCGATAAAACTGGAACACCGCCTGCCCCGGCTGTCCGGCTGCCCGGCTGGAGCTTTCCAGGCGCGGCGGACAGAAGTCCCCACACTTTGTTATTATTCTCATTCTGTATTCGATAAGATAATCGGGCGTTACAGCAACCCAGGCAGGCACTAGTATACCACCCACTATCCCACTGTTTACCGAATGTTAGGAGCGGCACCCACATGCATTTAGAACGTGTAAATAGTTGACTTCTTGGACGTGGTGATTAACGGCGGTGAATTTGTCTCTGGGATTAGCTTATCAGCTGACTAAATTGTCAGTTCTCCGCCACCTCCACCTCCGCCTCCACCATCCACTAGCCACCATCAACCATTAACCACCCCCCCAAGTGGGACGGCGGGATCTATTTAAAGTTTTTCATTTCATTGGCGCAGAAACACTGCCCCACACGCTTTTCCTCGCTCTTTCCGCTTTGATTCCCTCCTTTTTGTTTATTTTTATCACGTTGAAAAGTGCTAAAATGTGATTTTATTTTGTTTGTCAGCGTAACCAAAAAAAAAGTCGAAAAAAACGTAAATAAATTGAGGAAAAATTAAACTGTATCTCGCCGTGGAGAGCGAACCGAGTCTGAAGGATGCAGATGCAGTGGAGGTCGTCTATAGACTCTATACAGTATGTAGAGTCTATAGGCTATAGACACTGGCTGATATATGGCCGTAGAATGCAATTATATTTCTGAACCGCTGAAGCATCGCTTCCAGTCGAATGGAAAACAAAAGTATCTACAAATGGAGCGGCGGTCGAGATCAAGATTCAGATAGAAATATGGGAGTGCTGGCGTGCTAACGCTGGAGAGTCAATTAGGCGGTTTCCGGCTTTCAGAGCTCGGATCAAGTCGGACGCTCGTGGCGCTTACATAAGACACGTGCTCTACGGATTTGCTGGACCGGACTAGAGGACTGGGGTGGGGAGGGGGGAGGTCCACTGAGTGGGTTGAATGGAGAGATCACCTGGTGACTTACCGTTGGCGTATTTTCCACCCGTCTTCACCATGGTCAATGTGGTGGTCATGTGTGCGGCGCGGGTACGTGTGTATTTACTTTGGAGAGTCTCTCGAAAAATGTTATATATCACTGCTGGATATGATTTTCCGAATATATCGCGCAACGTGTTCCGGTTCCGTTCTGAAGTTTAGTGAAACATGTGCCTGCTACTCGACTTTTCTCTTTTTCGGGATATTATCGACACGCGGGTCTCGGTCCAAGAGATCCAGAGAGATCTGATGGGCGTAGGACTGACTGACTGGCTGAACTGACAGACTGGCAGACTGACTGACTAATTTTCAAGAAATTTAAGCGGCGAGTGTAGCGTTTTGAACGTTCTGGCGAACGACTGCGACTGCTTGAGTAACTGGCGGCGGTCGATTCTTTTATAAATATGATCGAACTCGGCCGCTCGAGTGCTCAGCAGCGGCTGCCCGAACGCTCTCACAAATACTGGCGCACCTTTGAGCCAAAAACAAAAACAAAAACGAATGGAAAAAAAATAAAAATAAAAGCAAGAGCATGTGTATCGCGTGAATGCCGCTATCAGTCAAACCGAACACGCTGGCACTCCGCCGCACACACAGATACTCTTTTTTTCTGTGGAGTGTACTGGTATGGGTACGGATTTCTCTCCCCGAGCCGAACCGGCGAACGGGAGTAAGTAAACAACACCAACACAGCCAGCACATGGTTATCAGTTCGGGCCAAGTGGTTACCTCCTCGTCCTCCGACTCTCCTCGCCTCATCCGACTCTCCTCCTTCTCCGCTTTGCCTGCACCCGTTAGTCCTCTTGTTTTTTTCGTTGTTGTTGTTTTTGCTGTTGTTGTTGTTGTTACAGGCTGTAAAATTAGTCACAGTACGCGTTCTCGCTCTCTCCACGGCTGCGATGTGCGTGCTCCCTCCTAATCGCTGGCGAAATGCACTCTGGTATCTTCCAGATACAAATAACGGAATGAGTACGAATCCATTGGATTCTTTGGAAAACCGATTTTTCATTTTGTTGCATTTTAGTAAAAATGTATTCCGAGATAATGAAACCCCTGACGAGGTCGTTGTTTTCCCCTGATAACCAGCCTAGCACAACCTCATCTTTGAGATTCTTCTGCCGACCCTGCTCCCCGCCCCCGCCACAGCTTGTGGAACCTCTCTGGGCAATGACATAACAAAGCCTCGGGACGGCCGCAACAAGGCTCTGGATTGATCGATTGCTCACTTACATAAGAATAGCACACGAAAAACAATTCAGAGACCTTTGATCAATGCAATTTCAATTTCAAGATGACATGAGTTATCCCCCGCCAGCCCTTCCCCCACTTGGACGGGGCTTTAATTACTTCACTTGTTTATTTGGCTTCCTTTCCTCCATGTTTTCCCCACTCATCGGCTTATCAGAATATAATTGCTGAAAATGAAATGTTTTAAACAAATTATTTATGCTTATCAGCGGGCGACACTTCAGACTTTGCTTCTCTACTAAATAAATGAGCTATGAGCCAACCAGGCGATCGCACGGCGAGCCCCCCTCCGCTGCTCCTCCCGGCCGTTTTTCCCCAGGAAGCGCTCTGCAAATTCATTCTGATTTTGACAAACATCCGAGGGAGGAGCGGAGGGCTGGTGGGGCGGTGGGGTGGCAGGGTGTCAGGGCGGCTGGAGAGGGGCAAGTGTCAGCAGGCCACTGACGACAGCCGTTCGAACTCTGATAACGATTCACATTTCTATTTCGAATTCTACATGGAACAAAATTAATAAACCTTTTCACGGTTTTTAAATAATTTGTTTTAAATTTTATTGTAAGGTATTTAATGTATTCTAAATTCTAAATATGTATAGTTTTTAATTATTAAGAATTCTATTACAAATTAAAAATTGTATAAGCCATTATTGGGTAAATTATAATAATATGTAAGTAATATATAAAGATGGTGTAGCTTCTCTCACCTTTATGGGGAATTTTAAGGACCATATATAAATTTCAAATATTTCCAGAAATGAGGAAAGTAATATAAATGATCTTCATGAAATTTATTTATGTAATGTATGGAATTAAACTCGCAATGGCTATCATACATACTTAATTTAACAATCATCTCTTCACATTTAATCAAGTCATAAGTAGTTTCATTTAAAAAAAAATAATTAAAATATTGGGAAACCCAAATAATTAAGATAGTAGAAAATAAGATATAGTTAGTTTTTAAAAGAAAAAAACTACCAATCCTGTTTTGACAAGAACTCTTTGTCGTAACTCTGCCAAACTTCCATATACTTGGATCTCTCCATTAAACGTAACATACGTTGCAGGGCAGCGCCTCCTAATAGTAAAAGTGTTTTCTGAATAACAAACTTTATTACTTAACAATATATACAGAAAAGCTTACTTAAGTTTTATTGCCAATAAAAATGCTATAAATTAGAAACTTTGCCACTTTGGAATATTTAATTACAGTGCATTTTCATCGAAGGCAAATCAATTCTGGCACATGGCAGACACGTTTGCAGGCACGTTCGATTCTATGGCGAATGTTGGCGGATCTCGAGACGTTCGCTCGAGGGCTTATCGCCTTCAGATTTCGGGGAGCAGTTATATATTTAGGCCGGCCCCTGGGCCGATCCACAGCCGGCTTATCAGGCCCGGATCTGCGGCCAAAACGAATTGACCATCGCCTCTAATGGGACATATTTGGGAATTGATTTGGCCGAATTTCGGATTAATGGCCGGCTATATTTAGTGGCCACCGTAAAATCCCTTTGATGGCAATCTAATCTGATGACACGCCCACTCCAGCAGGCACTGGCACTGATGGATGCGAGTGTTACAGCACCGGCGAACCCGTGGCTTATCACTTGACAAAAGGCAAACAGTCTGTCCGCTTGACGTCAGTCCAGTCATCACCAGGATGAGGAGCAATTATGGGGAGGACTGGGGGCCATGCCAGACGCATGGTATTGCCCATTCTATGGCGCACCCCCTCAGAGGCTCAGACTAATTAATATGCAACCTTGTTCTTACACAAATTGTTCAAACACAGAATGTACGATCTGTGAGTGGAAAATTATTTGCGCAGCATTACGTATACGCCAGGTGTAACCAAACAAAAACCCTCTAAACGGGGGGCTAATTGTGATCATTGATCAGGTGCTGGTCTGTATCAGATGAGAGTACTGGTCCGGCTCCTTTCCTTTGGTGTTTGCCGGGAGTTTTTTTCCACTGCTAATCCGAATGTCCCCGGACACATGGACATTGTTTGAGGCGTTGGCGCCGCCACTTATTTTATTTTTTCCCATCGCCAATGTTGGTCTATGGAAATTTGGAATCTTTCTTTGTTGATGCTCTTCAGGGAGGGTATAGACATTTTTCATGGTTATTCGATAGCGGCATTTTTGGGGTGTGTCCCAGATTAAAAAATTTTATAAAAAATAAGGAATAGTCACAGATTAGAAAAATATTTTTAGTATATTGGTAAGAATATTATAGTATAGCTTATAATATAAGTTATAAGTTATAATACAAGTATTATTATTATTACACACAATTCACAATTCTTTAGTTTAAATGTCTAAAATTATATCCCTTATGATTTTTGCTTAAATTTATTAAAATTTTTGCCATTTAAGTTTGGTGGAAGTAGACTGGTTGAGTTAACGACTGCATCTTTGAAAGCGTTTTTCTTAAAAATATGTACTTCCTGCGGAACGGTTGAGACAGTCTTTAATCTATCCAGCCGAATTGCTTAAAATTTGGCATGAATATTAAAATGGATTTGTAATATAAAATGTATAATATTAAGTAATTAAGATAATTAAGATTGAGATCTCATCTTAGTTTAATTTTTAGATGACCCCCAGAGTCTAAATTGTGTCAACCCGGATAGGAGCTTATTTCTTTTTTAACTTTTGTATACTACTAAAATATAAATTCGCAATCATCCGAAGTCAAAGCCGAATCATCACTGAAAAATAATATATAAATTTTAGAAAAAAAATCTCAAAGGCCTCATAACCATTCTTGGAATTTCAAAGAAACTTTATTATCAATTCCCATTGCAGGTAATAAAAACTTTGTAAGCAATTATTATCTGGCCCTCCAAAACCAACAAGATAAAGCCAAAATGCCAGTTGGCGTTACAAGCTCTTTGAAAAGAATTCTCCCAGCTATTAATAGAATCCAATCAAGGCATGTGCGAAAATCGTGAGGCGCTCATTTGAAAAGCGTTTCAAAAGTTTCCGTTGGCGGAGATAGCGGTAATTGATTTTGATCAATATCGGTTACCGTTTGAAAGGCCCCACAATTGGCCAGGCAATTGGAAGAGAGTATCCCCGGGTCGATGGGAGATCGGCTTGTGGCGCCTTTTGATTGCTTTGCATGCAAATAAGTCAGAATAATCCACAATATTGGAATTTATAACTCGGCGGCATCTAAATGTTTGGGCAAATGGCTCATTACACCGCTGCGGAGGTCCATTGTGCGGCCAGTGTGTGAATTCCTTGGGCATATTGGCGTTACCAACTGGCGGTCTAATTGAATTGTGTCCAATCAGACCCAATTGTCCATTGTCCGGCGAATGGGCCTGCCACCCGCCAGTCTCAATTAGCGCGGGTCCGGGACTGGAAACTTTTATCGGACTGGGCCTGGGATTATGGGTGTGGGTGTGGCACAGGTGGGCGTGGCGTGGCCTGGCGGAATATTAACACCCTGTCAGGCAGCGGCGGAGGAAGCTGTCTCTGGGTCAGCCATTTGGCAAACACTCAAAGACGCGGCAGTATTTGCGGAAAATATTATTATTTCGGCACACAACGTTTTCATTTTGATTCAATTTAATTGGCGTCGCTTGGCGTTAAAAATAGATCCTACGGAATCGGGCACGGAGCAGTTATTTCCGCCGGAGGTGGCCAAAAGCTTGCCTTGAGTCATTCGGCAAATCCCGTGTCCGCACTGCAGCACCTAAAACCTTATCTAGATGGAAGATTTCAAGATGGTTATAAAACAAAGCACACCCCGTTCTATTGTCTTATCATTTGCAGCGGAGTGCCAGTAGCGGTGATTTATCGCAGCTTTAGTGACATCATATGGTCGTAAAGATCTATCTGGCGGAGATCGGCCCTAGGCTCGATAATGACTTGCAAAAAGGCAGTTGGGCCTAATGAAAACGACTTTTCGCATTTTGTTGTGAAATGAAAATTAACAATATTCATTATCGAGGCGGAGAGTCGGCTCCGAAATACAAAAATAACGAAAACGAATATAATTTGTGGAAAAACAACAACGAATGCGGTATACCACTAGGTATTTGCGTTAACAGTGCAAAAATGATCAAGCGATAACCTTAAGAGCGGGCGGGCTGGGGGTGGCACTGGTTGAGGGGACAAAGAATGCGATCGCATAGAGAGCAGATAGAGAGCGCCACACTGTGCTAATTGTTTTTGTCATTTCGCACAGGCCCCAATCCAATTCACACACACCCTCTCGCACACACCGACACTTTGCACACATGAAGAGGCGTGAAGAGCCCCAAGTCTCTCTCGCGCTCTCGGTTGATCTTTGATCACGTTTCCCGCACACGACGAAGGCACCCGAGTCGGACGCTCGGCGCCCCGTTCACGTGATAACCATGTGTATCGCTCTTCTGGTTCCCGCTGCGTCCGCTATCTTCCATCTTCCACTTCGAAAACGAGTCACAAAATGAGTTTGCCATTTTTTTTGTTGTGTGACGTAAATAGTGGCAACAGGGGGGAGTTGGGGCCTCACACCCATTATATGATTTCACCATTTCGAAGAGAGCCAGTTGAGAGATGTGCTCAGAAAACTGCCGACTCACATTGAGTCGGCCGACTATCACGCATTTCTCATACCCCCCATTGCCCATTGCCCATTCCGTCCGAGATTTGCACACTTTACTTTGCGCGATATTTTGGGCCCCCAGTCAACCAGTTTACGATGATGGCCGAAATCCGAGGCCGGGCCAAAACGAAGTCCAACAGCGAGGGATTTAGAGGGAAAAATATTTCATTTTTTTGCCATTTTATTATTTTAACACTTTAATAAAATAGGCAAATACCATAAATACTAGCATACAAATGACTAATATAATAGGAATTTAATTTTTTCCTTATATCGCCAAGTTTTAGATTTTAATTTACTACTAACGGCATTTATTTATAGACCTCTAATTTGAAGAACGCAAATCGCTTTCAGAACCGTACTTCTCGCAAAAACAAAGAATATACAATACTGTGAAAGAAAAAAATTGTATTTATGGAAAGTGGCAGAACGATAGGACAAGTGCCCAGGCCCTGGACACAGCAACGGTTTATGGTTTTATAGAGACCCGATAAGATCTCGCCAGATTCCAAATAACTCTTTTTAAATGGGCATTTAATGGATTCCGTTATCACGGGACTTCAGGGGATATCAGAGCATGTGGCTGGGGAATGAAATGGGTGGTGGTCGAAAGTTATAAAAATCTGAACTTACCCCGAACGAGATTCGATTTAAAATGCTATTTTTTCTGGGGATCGAATTCAAACTATGTATGTAGGTTGTTGAGTCAAACACTCTCGCATTCCAGTCAGACAACTATAAATACATATGTATGTATTTTATTTATATACGACTTTAAGTTCCAGCGCCATATAACACTGCCTTTGTTCATATCGCGTGCTGGAAAGAAGACAAAAATAAAGCCACATTTATTCAAATTCCGCTTATCAACAAGCTTGCCCCGCCACTGCCATGTGCGTCTTTCCATGGCCTTCCCCCACTCCCCACACGGCCCTCCACAAGGCCCTCGATCCACCGCCGAGTTCGAAGCTATAAAATGTGCACGGCACCCTCCTTACGCTACGAGATACGCTCGAATGGGGATTAAATGATTGCAGAATTGATTTGCCAGCGCTACTTATTTCGGTGATCCAACTTTATCTGGCAGGCGAAGCCGTTGGAAAAGTGTCTAGTTCGAGTCTACTACACTTTCTGCTACATCAGCTATCTCAGAGATCTCTGGATTCCGCACATGTCTCGCTTGAATAGTATCTTTTTCAGGTTTCTACATCTTTCTTTGTGACATCTACCGTATTTTACTCCTCAAATTTACAGTGTAAAATGAACAGTGTAGAATTGGCGGGGTGCGTCCGTTTTTGTTAGCATACTTTTTTGCGTTTCAGAGGCTAAAAATTTCATTGATTCATTTTTTTCATTCATAGATTCTTGTGGTAGGTTATTTTTAAGAATGAAAATATAAATAAACTATAAATATTTAAAAATTAATTACCTGCATTAAAAAATAAAGATTTTAGGGTTTTCGCAATATAATTAAGTACGTACGATTAGACTCCTTTTAACATAAAATGGAGAATAGGAATGAAAGTCTGACCATTTAATAATTTAAAATAAAAAAAGTAAATTCCAAAAACTTACCTAGAAATTTAGACAAAGTGGTTAGGTTTTAAAAGAACGTGGTATTTACTTCCATTTTTTAGGTAGTCGTTTGTTGAGAAGTATTTTTAATTTCATAATGAATTGAAATACTTTCGGTTAAATGAATATTTATTTGTTTAATGAAATGATTTAACCTTTAAAAACTCAGTTGTAATCAGTGATGAAAGACAACTACCCACAAAATACCTTTCATCTGACGTGAGAATAAAAAAGTTCTGCGGTTTCATTTCCACATGTTGAACATGAATATCTTTTTATTGTTCTGCTCTCGCTTGGTTGAACTTATATATATATATTTCGGTACTAACTAAAACTTAAGACTTAGGGGGAATGCAAAGATTACATTTAAAGAAATACAATTTACAAATATACACGCGGGCGATGCGAGAATGCATCGCCTCTGGATAGTACTTGGACTTGGATTTGGACTTGGCTTTGGACTTGGACTTGGAGTTTCTGGTTCCAGTCATCACTAAATGCAACCCACTGACCAGCCCTTTCCTTTAATGCTGCGACTCGATCTGGGGAGTGGAGTTGCGACGGGGCTTGGCGGGGGGATCGTTCCAGGGCTGGACATTCGCCTTGCCGAATAGCACATAGAGCGTGTTGCCCACCAGGTAGAAGCCGGAGGCGATGAAGAACACAATTCGCCACTGCGCAGGATCATGCTGGAAAAGGAGAGGATAGCATTTAGTATTTTAACGATCATAGAAGGCTTGACTAATTTTACCTCATTTGTGACTATGAATCCTACGATAAGTGGGGCAATGATGCTCATGATGTTGGCCACGCAGTTGGTGATGCCCATCAGGATGCCGGCAAAGTTGGGCGACAGGTCGATATGGTTCATGTTGTAGCCTAGGTACGTGGCTCCGTTCATGCCCACGGTGAAGCAGAGCAGAACCACCGCCAACTCGGACTGCTCGGGGTCGACGTAGGCTAGGCCGATGAGGGTGATCATGGGGATCCAGAGGCCAATGGAGTTGAAGAGCTTCCGGCTGGTCACGGTGGAGATGCAGTTGCGGTTGTTCAGCTGCTGTGAGATGGCCGAGAACACAAAGGACATGGCGAACATGCAGATGTAAGGCAGCGAGGAAAGCAGGGCATTGGACTTGATGTCCTTGCCGAGGATGTTCTTCATGTAGCTGGGAATCTCGGTGAGCAGGGTCCAGAAACCCCAGTTGTGGACGGAGTGGGCCACAATGAGCACAAGGAAGGCGGGACAGGTGAGGAACGCCAGCCATGGCGTCGGAAGCTGCTCCTTGGGCACCTCCGGGGTGTTGCTCACCTCGCTGGCGTGGGACATCTCGATCAGCTTTCTCTCCTCCGCCGAAATGCTCTTACAGTCCTCCGGCGAGCCGGCCCCGAAGAAGAAGTACACCACCGACCACACACATCCGATTCCTCCCGAGATGTAGAAGATGCTAGGCCAGCCGATAGGGGAGGCTGCGATCACTCCACTGGTAGCCAGCATAAGGATCGTTCCGAACTGGTTTCCTGAGTAGGCGCAAGTTCCCAGGGTGGCGCGCTCCTTGGGCGGCGCCCATTTCGAAAGGATTGTGTGCGTCGAGGGGAAGACCACTCCCTGGCACAGGCCCTCCACCACTCGGAGGGCGCACACTAGCTGCCAGCCACCCCACTTGGCGCAGAGGGGCGTGAGGACAGTCAGGACGGAGCAGATGGTAAGTCCGGTGAGGATCATGATCTTGCCGCCGAACTTGCGGGCCAACTGACCGGCTGGCACCTGAGTGATCACATAGCCCCAGAAGAAACTACTCAGCAGCAGGGATTTCGTCTTTTCCGACCAATTGTACTCCTGAAAACAAAAAATTTATTTTTATTAACAAAATTAACTTTCCTTAATTTGTAATAGAGTGTTTGAAAGGTCTATTATCTGTGAGATACTTGTTGAAAAATTTTTGTCTTTATGTAGAAAAGAAGTAAGACCAATACAAATTTATTTAAATTTAGAAACAAATGATAAAAATTCAATTGAAATGTAATATCGAACTATTATCAAAGTACAGATAAGCCTAGCATTTGATTTAATTTGCTCGTATACTAACTGCCCTTTGGTATACTTACGGGAAAATCTGGATTCGCGGAGGCAGCATCAGTCATGGCCACCACGGCCACGGAGAGATTCACCCGGAGGGCATAGGCAACCGTGAGGGCGAAGAAGAGCAGGAAGACCTGGAAGTGACGGACGCCGAGCCCGGAATCTGAAAATAGAACGTAATCGATTAGGTAAGTCCGTGTAATCAGAATCCCGATTTGATCTTCAGCCCAATCAATGGGCGGTCGGACACTATCGATTAGTTACGGTTATCAGCTATCAGCCGTGTTATCAATAGCTGCTGGAATACGTACAAGTCCGTAGAAAATATACATACGTATACTTGGGTGAGAAGCTATATTTTAGTAATGTCTGTAGGTCACCTGTAGGTCGCTTGTGGCTAAGATTTTGCGTTTTCCACAAAAAAAAAAGTCTGTAACGCGCCCCCTGATAGAAGTGGGCTAGAAATAACTGGAAATAGATTTATGACTGACAGTGTACAAGCTGTGGCGCTTCTTTCTCCTATGTTTACCCCGATTTACGCCCCGAATTTATCATCCCTTATCATCTGGCAGACAAGCTCCGGAGATATAATTATTTGCCAAACCATTTGCGAGTACATATATTTTGGGAGGCAGCTTCTGTTTCTGGTTCCTGGATTACGGACGCGGGGCTTCGGCCAAAAAAATTCCATTCATAGATATGGCGCCAAAGTGCCGGCCACACTTCATACCCGATGTCTGGCTCCCAACCACCCACTAGTCTAACCCGTTTAACCCTCTATTTAGTCAGATATGTACATACGTCTCTCACAACTAATATCCCTTGCTTGTATATTCTCGTTTTTAGTGACAGTGATTAACTAGCTGTGAACTAGACCATAAAGGCCAGTTACAGGGGCTTACTCAAATGACTTTACAGTCCTTGTAAAGTACAAGTGTTTTTGCATTTCTATGGCCGGAACACACCCATTTCTTTGTTTTTGCACTTCAGACACTTTGGAAATGGGGGCTCGTCTTTATGGATATTTTCTTATCGAGGCTGATAAGAGATTTCGTATGACTCTTCTTGGCGGTCAGGTGAGAAAATCGTCTCGTGCTCTACTTATTTTTGGCTTGACCTTCAGGACTCTGGGAGGAAACTGAGGTAAGGTTGGGAATATTTTGGGGTCAGAAAAACTTAGATTTTTGTAACCGCTTTTGGGGATACATTTTAAAATCTCAACAAGTTATTATAAAATGGCAAAATGTTTCCTCTAGAATATTATTTGTTAAATTTATGGACTTTATGACAACCATTTAGTAATATATTTTCAATTTTGAAGATAAATTGAATAATTTTATTTTCATGGTTTGAATAAAATTTTTAAGCAATTTTTTAAAAATAAACTTTAGGAGTGAATATTTAGAAATAAAAATAACTTGATTAGTTAATTCTCACTTTAAAAGGCTTAAATTTTTATGATTATCTATGTTTCTTTAAAGAGCTTAATAAAAACCAAATCTTGAGACGCTTAAAATAAAGAAATCCTTGAGGACACCATACCTTCATCTTCATAACGACGATTCTTCACGGTGGTAACCATAATTATACTTCCACTTCTTGAGAAATAACAATAAAGATTATTAGCTAGAGGACTTGATTAGAAATCACTACCGTTCGGCTTGGAGCCTGTTCACTAACTGATGGATTCTTGGCCGAGCATCCGCAGGTGCTTTTCGCCAACAGTCAGATCACCTAACCAGCAGCATCGTCCACTAATCCGAGCGCCGAGTGGCAGTATCTGTATCTCTATCTGCATGTGTAATTGTATCTGTATCTGTAGCAGTGACGTTAGTTGTCCCGCTAGCTAGAGTGATTTGTTGGCTGTGCTGTAAAAGCGCGTGGCAGTTGCCCCTCCAATGCAAACGAGTCGGCCACCCACTGGCAGCGTCCCCTTGCATTTTTTGTGCCCCCAGGGGGGTGGGCTGGCTTATCAGTCGTAAGTCATCTGCTGCTCCCCTTGATATAACCAATTTGGGACCGGATTGTATTACGGGTCGATCACTTGACCAAGTCATGTAAGGGGTAGAAATCCGATTTCCTATCTTTGATTTTAAATCGTTTGGCCCGCAGCTTTGAACTTGAAAGCGGTTGGAAATTGGATCACTTTGCAACGGAGAGCTTTTCATTCAAAAGCTTCCCAAAAGCTGCAATGTTATTGTTTACTACGGTGGACAGTCGCTAAGAAGAACCAAAACCAGTGCCAACCACAAGTCACGCAATTAGCGGAGCAATTATCAGTCAACCATCTAATTCTGAGCTCAACTTAAGGTTGTAATTGGATTCTTGAGTTCCAACATTGATGAATGGGCCAGCCGACGACTTGACACGCTTCAAGTGTAAATACATCAGGGCCTATGGGAATTATGGGTCTTATCGTGACTGATAGGGGTATTGCCCATTTCAGGCAGACGGAGTTTCCTTCACTCAACAGGTTAATACCAATGACTTTCAAACGTCCAGGACGCACTTCAAGCAGGTTTCCATCTTTTTGTTTCACTTTTGTTGAGATAACGAGCGCCACTTGATGACAGTTTTGTCAGAAGGGGCGGCACTGGGTGGCTCTGGGTGGCTTGTCAAGTGGCTCCGAATTCGACAGCAGTGTCACAACTGCCTCGAAAACGGCCCAGTCACCCGTCACCACCCTTCCAACCATGTTAACGATGGATAGATGGATGGATGGATGGATGGACGGATCGACAGCTGATAAGCCAGAATTTTGGCCGACTTATAGGGTGTTATCAGTTCAAGGAACAAAGTGATACTACACTAAATAGATTTTCCGAAGTAAATACTCATTCTTGTTAAAAAATAATGATTTTTAAACTGATTATTGAAGAGTAATTGAAGATCACATGGTATTATAAAAAATACTCTTCTATTAATGTATTAAAATAAGAAATTTCAAACTTTTAAATGTTAAGAATTTTAATATAAACTCAGAAAGAATGCACCTAAAATGTAATTAGCTATAAAGTACAATTTTAAGTACCAAACGAAACACACAATCCATTATCTTGATAAGCTAAAAAAAAACAATCTGCTTATGAGAAAACCAGTTTTCTTACAAAATTGAAATATTATATATTTTTTTTGTTATTTTTAAACAAATTTTAAGAACTAAAGAAATATAACATTTGTAATTAAGCTTGCTAGCCTCAATTCAAGTTTAAAAGAATAAATATGTATAGTATTTTACTATATATGGATTATTTAAAGATGAAATATTCCTAATTTGTGTGACCCCATTGAATTGTAACTTGTCCACAACTAGCACTCCTCTTTAATCTTAAATATCCTAAAACTATTATTTGTTTATTTTGTAAACAACTTCTCCAAGTGCATTTTGGAGCCTATAGGCCTGGCGAGTCAACCTTCCGATCAACCTGTGATTTGTGACCCGACTTTCCGTGTCAGCCTCGCGTCTCGTTTTCAGTATTTTGTATATTTTAGCGGGCGCCATGGCGCCTGCCTTGCCAATTTGAATATTTAGTGAAATTATTTAAATATACAATTACAAGTAATCCAAACTTGGTCTGTTTATTTCGAGCGCACTTGTGTAATTTATGCTCTGACGGAAGAGCTTTATCGAGTGCTAATGAATTCGGGCTCTAAATAAAGATTTGCGATTTATGGATAATAAACATATTAAAGGTGCGTTTGCATTTGGAATTAGCAAGGCTCTTCATCCCTTTTATTTCCAGGGCAAAGGGCCAGACTTTCTAGCGGAGATTGGAAAGATCAGAACTGAGTTCTCGACTTTTTGTCAAAGCAGGAACATAATAGGAAATATGCGAGATTTATGTTTTCGCCATATACGCCACCGGCTGTCCGACCTGACTCTAATTGTTCAAAGAACGTATCTACGTATCTGTCGGCTAGCGAGTATCTGAGATTTTTGTGCTGTTTTAGTTGCTCATTAGCCGCCGGTACTAAACTGGATTCACGTCAGACAGTCAGTCAGTCGAGTATTGGAGCACTCTTTGTTGTGTTCTGTCTACAAAATGCCCGTATGGGATATATATTCCACATACGCCGGTTGTCGGACACCCAAACAAACGTGAATCGGATATCAGAGTTGGTGTGTTTTGTTCTGGGACCCGATTTGCATACGAACTTTGATGATTTATACTTGTGGACCGCAGCTTCCTGTCTGCCCGCCACCATTTTCCATTTTCCGAGTCAGCTCCAGAGTGCTTGTATTAATAATTTCCCCAGGCCTGAAGCGTAATTAGCCTGCACTCACTTCCGTCAAGTCGTCAAAGCCGTAAACTAATTTTCGGCACCTGCCAAACACCTGTACGAGTCGCAAAAAACAGAACACACCACTATTTAGTGAACCGTCATTTCCACTTGAGATTTACTCACAAAATTATGTACCGTCGAGCAATTCAAAAGTTAATCATATTTTGACAAAATTAGCGGTTTGAGGCACTCGAAAATTAATTGCTTTAGGGCTCTCATGGCCAAGCACTTGTGGAGTTGATCAAGGTTTGGGTCTAATCATTCAGGGAAATTAGTGTCCTGACTAGTAATTCCTTTCAAGCGTACTATCTATTTAATCATTCTGTGTAATACCCGTTTTTGAGAGTGTCTAATCTATTTGACTAAACCATTCAAGGGTTTGTGTAATTTCCCATTGACTATAGTTACTTAAGGCCGGACTTTCAGTGGTTATCTAACCACTGTTGACAGAATTTTCTTATCGCACTGCTCCACTTACGTTCGCCCACTGCCTCCTCCCCCTTTTTGGGGTTTTTGGTGTCCATTTCCATGGAGCCGTTGTTTCCACCGCAGCACAAGATCTTCATCTTCAGGTTTTTGTTTCTTTTTTTGTTTTATTGTTAATTTAGCTAATTATATTTATTTTTTTAGGGTGTTGGGGAGAACTCCTTTCGATCTGATTGCGGGAGAGAGGTTGTAGGTTGAACTTTACGGCTGGCCGTTCTTAATGCGGCGTGGTAATTATCATATACATATTCACAACTGTTGCAAACGCTTTCGTTTCTGCCCGATTTCGTTTCTGTTGGGTCGTTAGATCGAAACTATTATTTTTTTCAAACGCTCTCGCCGCCGTTGCGATTTGAAAACGACTGAACGCTGAGTTGGTCTGGGTACTCCATTTATACGCTGTTCGAACGCCGTCCGATCGTTTTTTAAACGCCACTCAAACACGCTCCGTATTCCATACGGCGATCGCCGATGGCCGATCACCGGTCGCCGTGCTCCACGATCCACACTCCGAGCTCCATGCTCGCACGCCGACGCTCTGCCTCCACCGGTAGTACGTCACCAGGGCACCGAGCGGCACGGCACTTGTCTCCACTCCACTCCACTCCACTTCAGTCCCGAAACCAGAAATCAACTCGGACAACGGCTGCCGAAAGGAGGAGGAATTCCCGACCCAGACCACTTGCCCGGCCCGTGAACAGCCCGTGGGGCGGTGGGTGGTAGCGGCAACAGATATCCGTGAAATCGAATCTTATCGGCGGCATACGCATCTCTAGATTACCACGGGGTCTTGTCAGGGCCGTAGTACTACAAGTGGCAAAGTAGATTCATATGATGCTCTTGACATAATGATATATACTATATCAGGCCGCAAAGTCCGAAATGGGCCAGTGGAAAATTTACTGCCCGAAGGGGGTCTTTGCTTCCACGAATGTGAATGAAACCTTTTTGGTAAACAACGGAGATTGAATTATTGGCCGACCAGGGAAACCCCGACCCAAAACAAAAACATATAGATACGTACATACAAATTTATTCAAAATAAAAAAAAACCAAACTAAAAAGAGAAAAAAGCTGCGTAGCTACGTAGCTTCGTGGAGGTAACAGACAAAAAAAAACTGGTTAAGCGATCACTTGCCGTACTCGTGGATGCGACCGAACCAAGTATCTGTCTAACTATCTGAAAGTATCTGTAGAAAAGCCCAGGAGTGAGTGGCAAGCACTTGACATTAGTGCAGCGTAAGAATTACTTTCACTTTCACCCAACCCAGCCCAACCTCATAATTACAATTGTTCTCGCCTGAAAGTCAGCTGGGACTGGAATTCTTAGTTATGCATAGTTTATGGCCGAGTGCCCCAACGGAATTCGCCTCGGATCTCTCTCGATTCGATTGTGTTTTGTGAGCATTTTTTATTGTTGTTTTATCGTAGCTATTTTTGAGACAATAACTGGAATTTCTTGCAATTATCCGACGTAGCCACGTAGGTACAGAGAAACACACACATCGCATTACCTTGAATCTGTGGCACTTGGCACTTTTGCCGAATTTACGGCCCCCGTCGAATGAAAGTTCGATTCACCGAACTGAAGAGCTAACAAGTGCCTTAGATAGCTCGGCGACAGTTGACGTAAAGTATCTTGGAGATACTTTTCGACACACGCCCGTCTCATGTCACTCGAAATGAAAACAAACTGATTAATCTTGACTCCACAGAAAGACGCTAAACAGTCGAGTTGGACACTAAACCTAATAAATAAATACGAACGCATGCCCCAGAACCGATCCGCTAAACGATTTTAAATCCTATTTGGTCGGGGAGTTAATCCATTTGTCATGATGCCGCTGTTTAGTGACAATCAGGCTGTCTCTGGAATACCTTTATCTTCAATACCCTACCTGGTGCGGGGCATACTTATAGGGGCTAGAAAAACCAAACCACACATCACCTTTCTAACCTTTTAATCAATTACCGAATGCCAATTAACAAATTAGTAAAAGATTATAAAACCCAGAGGGAACTAAAAATGGGAACTATGAATGAACTAAAACTAAAAAAAATGCCGTTTTTTTAGCCGCTTTTTAGAAATAATATTGTTATTTATTTAACTGACTTGCCGGGCTTATGTAATGGCTTATTAAAGCTTTTATTTTTACTTATAAATTATTAATATCTCATCGACTGGTACCGAATCAGTAGTGTGGCTATGGCCGAACGTCGGATCTCGTGCTTGGCACAAAAGGTTTTAAACAGAGCCCGGAGCATACCTGTTAATAGATCACTCAGTGACTAAAATAACTCTTCATGTCGGATGCAAATCGATTATTGGTTTATGTAAATTGGAAAGGTCTACCCTGTGCCGGTCGCTGTCAACTCTAGGGCAACTCTTCCGCCGTCGGATGATGCGGCATTTTCCGAGTAACCCATCTCCCCGAAAATCCCCCGCCTGAAAATCCCGCCCGATCACGCCATGCTCCACTGGATAGACACTCCGATGATGTTTTTTGTATTGTTTTAGTTTTTCATGCGGCAAAGGGACGGAGAATTGGTTCAACTATAATTGCCAGTCAATGCAATTACCCATCCTCCACTGGATTTTATCCGGCAATTACATTCCGTTACACATCCCAGCTAAATAAACATCCCAGCTTGTAATGCATTTTAGATTCGCCAAACACGAGTGCTGTGAGGCTTTGAGTTGCATAACCGCCTCCCAGTGCCCCCTGAGCCACCGGTTCTTAATATGCAAAACGTGCTGCCTGGTGTGAACTTGGCCACAGACAAGTCGGATGCGTGAGTCAGCCCGAGTGCCCCTTTTCCTGGTCACATGGATGTTCAAGTTCAAGTGCCTTACGCTTCGCGCCAGTGGAAATGGAAATGGAAATCGAACGAACTCCGGCCAAATTGGCAAAGCCGATATTAAAGCCAAGTTAAGTGCCCGCCGGCTGTTGTGGGCCATAGTCGGTCGCTTTTGAGCGGCCCGTTGCGCATGTTAATTGCCGCCTGATAGCCGATTTCGGTTGTGCGATTAACGCGCACAGATGACATTGATTGGGGTACTTCCACCCACTGCCAAATCACCGCCCCAGCCCGCTCTCTAGATAAGTTCGGTATGCCAATGGTGAACTTTTGCGGTCTTTCAACCAAACTCATTAAATATACAGGTACACGGAAAAATTGCACCATCGTTGTGATAATTTTTAAATGCTTTCCAAAGCCTCTTTTATTTGGATATCAGATTCGATAAAAAAAATTCTAAAAGTATTATCTTCAATTATATTAGTTTTTCAATATACCTTTAGTTTTTCAATTAGATACTCATACATCTAAAAATTAAGAGTACAATTATTTTAATCCTATATTAAGCGAAAGTCCCTCAATAAAAAAGTCTATATAAAAACATATAATTTTTATCTTCAAGTCTGTAATTATACTCAAAATCAACACTGCTATATTACTTAAAATTGTAATTAAGATTAAAGCTGCTTTTTTCATTCTTTAATTACATATGTATATTCCTTCAAAACTATTCACCATGAAACCCAATAAACTACCTTTGGTAGAATATTAATTTGCTATCTTATTATAATCCTCATTTTCTCTCAGTGTGAAGAAGCTCACTATGCAAATTTCCGTGGGGATTCCTGCGATTGCAAAGTCGTACGTCAATGGCTCTGGCTGTTTATCACTTTGGAACCGGGAATTAAGAATTAAAACGCTTCGATTGATCCGGTCTATGTTGTCTTAGACCCATTGGCACCGTTTTTCGAGAGCTATGAACCAGATTTCGCAACTATTGTTATTTATTTGGGCACTTGGACTTGTTAACATCTTAACGCAATCTGATATGTGAGATGAAATGAGGTGGCTGGTGGGCATGTGAGCAGGTGGGCGGGTGATGATAAAAATGCGTCATTGGAAGGCATCCTAATTCCGGCTTTTAGCGCGACTAATTCGAGGAATTTTCCACGCCTGTTGACAGCCACAAAACAGAGTCTTTCACATCCCTTATCTAATCGATGCTGCCGAAAAAATTAATTACAAATCCATCAGTTAGCGATTTGCGACAAGGAGCCATAAACCAATAACCCACAAATCGGCCGCTTCCGTATCAGGGCTAAGCAATAAATATTAGCGCCGGGTGTAAATCCAGAAATCAGATTGGGAAAACATAAAACCAACTCCCAATAACTGAAGCGATAAGATAATGGCAGGGCATAAATTCTAGCAAACAGCCCGCTCATCGCCGGTTTAAATTCCTTTACGCTCCAGCAAACTAGAGTTATGCACTGAAAATTAGTAATTGTCGCAATTTTGCACGCAAATTCAAAGGTGTTGACTAAAAAAAGTACCAGACAGGTTTCGTCATAAGCTTTTGTGGGTTTATTTATAGATTATCCGTACAGTTGAATGTAATTAGCAAGGTTCACACCTGTGATAACATTCAATTTGAAAAGCGCGCCAAGAGCTGCCAGACTGTCATTGAGATCCGGTCATTTACCAACACTAAAAGAAAAGTAGAGGTTTTTGAAGGGTTTCTCGAACGGTCACACATCATCGGCAGGTAAATAGAACGTGCGTTTCTGCTTCTCTTATTTCCCAATTTTCCAAAGAAATAATAAGCCAATTCCAACCGCATTAATCGTAGTAGACTCTGAATTAGTTGTTTAATTGAAAATATATTAAATTTCTCGGAACAGCACACGCGGAAAATGGCACAGAGCAAATTGAATGACTTGGCTGGCAAGCTGGGCAAAGGTGGCCCGCCGGGACTGGGAATTGGATTGAAGCTCCTGGCCGCAGTTGGAGCAGCTGCCTATGGTGTCAGCCAGTCCTTGTATACCGGTAAATACTCAACTGTCTTTTAATATCGTTTATTTATCAAGAAATGACCAAAAACATGGAATATCAAGCGGCAAGCTTACATAACCTCAAACGTTGTATGCGGTGTCTCCGGATTTCATAACTAATATTCCGGCTTGCACGATGCTAGAGGGAACACTTTATTTGTGAAACCATTAGATCTTATTGAAAATAAGATTTAATAAGATAAAATAAGATTTTTGTCAACTCTTACATATATTTTCATTCATATTCCCCTCAAAGCCCTCTTATTTAATTTCATCTCCCAACGATTGCATAACAAACTCCATTCCTGTTTTTGCAGTCGAGGGAGGTCACCGGGCCATCATCTTCAGCCGCCTTGGTGGCATCCAGAACGACATTTACTCCGAGGGTCTGCATGTGCGCATTCCCTGGTTCCAGTACCCCATCATCTATGACATTCGCTCGCGTCCCCGCAAAATTTCCTCGCCCACCGGCTCCAAGGATCTGCAGATGATCAACATCTCGCTGCGTGTCCTGTCGCGTCCGGATTCCCTCAACCTTCCCTTCCTGCACAAGCAGCTGGGCGTTGACTACGACGAGAAGGTGCTGCCCTCCATTTGCAACGAAGTGCTCAAGAGTGTGATTGCCAAGTTCAATGCCTCGCAGCTGATTACCCAGCGTCAGCAGGTGAGCCTCATCTCTTGGGGTTTATCTTCAATGTATTTGAAGTTAACTTTTATTGCTTCCCCTATTAGGTCTCCCTGTTGATTCGCAAGGAATTGGTGGAGCGTGCCCGTGACTTCAACATCATCCTGGACGATGTGTCCCTTACCGAGCTGAGCTTTGGCAAGGAGTACACCGCTGCCATTGAAGCCAAACAGGTGGCCCAGCAGGAGGCCCAGCGTGCTGTGTTCTTCGTGGAGCGCGCCAAGCAGGAGAAACAGCAGAAGATCGTCCAGGCCGAGGGAGAAGCCGAGGCTGCCAAAATGATATCCTTTTACAAACAAACACTTTTCAGAGACTTCCATATTTCTTTATTATTTTGCCATTATTTTTTGCCACCCAATGGTTCTCCTTAATAGATATGTTTACTTAGGTCTGGCCGTGAAGCAGAACCCTGCCTACCTCAAGCTGCGCAAGTTGCGTGCCGCTCAAAGCATTGCCCGAACGGTAGGATCAGAGTTATCCAAGACTGAATTTCTAATAACCACAAACTTTAATTTCCAAACAGATCGCCAGCTCACAGAACAAGGTCTACCTGTCGGCGGATAGCTTGATGTTGAACATCCAGGACTCTGGCTTCGATGACATGACTGAGAAGGTTTACAAAAGTAAATAGCTCTCGTTTTGATTCACAAAAAGAGTTTACTTTTAAGTTGAAAACAAACACCCATTGTGCTTTTGGTTCGATTCCCACATTGGCCAAAACTTAGACATAGCCTTTAATAATTGAGTACTTTCTAACGCGTTTTCCTTCAACCATCTCTCTCACTCTCTTTTTGCTACCGTATTTGGTTTTGTTAACGTTTCTCTATTCCATCGCGCAACCCAGTACCCGACGACTTGGACTAGGAGGCGAGCCACATTCGTTGTTAATTAATTCGTATTGCACAGAACAAGGCAAAAGATAAGAAAAGAAAACACCTTGAGCTAGAGCCTAAGTACCGTTTAGTTTTACACCACCCCCAAGCGGCGCGACGGCTTCATTTTTTCACGATCTGCTCCGAAATGTGACCTTGCCGGCTGGGGACAGCTTCATCCCACATCCGCTCTCCAGACGGCAAGCGGTCGGCGGCGTGGACCGTGAACCGATGAGTCGGCGCGGGCAGATGGCCGCATAGCATTTAACTTTCCCTGTCCCATCACCGAGAGTCATAAAGAAATAAATGCGTACTGATAACTGTCTACGTCGATCGTCGTTATCCGTTTTTACATTCCCAACTCTCAGATTGATTTTAGCGTGAAAAAACGAAGGGCCGTCGCAGCTGCGATCCACCCCAACTAATCCCAATCCCCACCCGTCTTTGCAGTTGGCACCGGTCTGCCGAAGGACTGGCTGGATGCCCGTAAGATGGTCGCCGCGCCGGAGGCTGAGAAGAACGTGGGCAAGGTGGCAAGCAACTTGGCCCAACGGATGATGTGAGTCGCCCCGCACCGTCGCCGTCGTCCCATCCGCCACCCTCAAGATCCTAGTCGTAGTACAAATCCACCAAGCAATGAACAGAACGAGGCATCTGACGCTGGCATTCGTCGCCGAATACGAGTACGAAACATTGACTTATCGTTTTAATTGCTTGTATAAAATACATAAGAATAGTACATAAGAGTGTACAGTATATAATTTAAGTGTATAGAGGTTTATATATGTATGTAAATTGTAGGCAGATTAGGTTGCTTTTGTCTCCCAGCCCCGCGAGCGGCATCCCATGTAATGTGTAAAGGATCTTGACTAGAAATGTGTGTACATGTGTGTTATGGGCTTGCTTCCACTTCGAAGCTGCGGCGTTGACTCCTGGTTGAGCAATCGAATGTCCGCAGGGGCTTCCTTCCTTTAGTAGTCATATATCTATCCTATTTCTATCCATAATAACGAACTCGAACATTCAAATTCCTGCATTAGGCGCGTGGGGTTAGCTTTGTAAGTGTTTGGTTTTGTTTTTCAATGTTTTTGTTTGGTTGCTCAAAAGCGACGCGACATGGACCAGGATCAGGCTGTCGCCGGTGGTTTGCCTCCTCCGGTACTGGCACTGCTGGTGCTGCCACCGCTCTCGCTGCCACTGCTGCTGGCGTTGCTGTTGGCCCGCCGGCTCTCGGCCAGGCCCGGAGTCTCCCGTCGATGGCGACGCAGAGTGGAGCTGGCCGAGGGGGCCGAACTACTCAGGGCTATGTTGGCCGTAAAGGCAGCCGCCTCTGCCCGGCTGGGCACGGTGAGGGTTCCAGCTGTGGACCCCGTGGGGGGAGGTCCTGACCCACTGCTGCCGTTACTAGCGCCGCTCGCTGCAGCTGCGGCGAAGGACTCGGTTATGCTGGCCAAGGGTCATAAGTTCGTCGTCTGGACCAGTCCCCGCTCAAGGTGAAAGCACTCCAGCACGGCAGCTCCCACGGAACTGCGTCGCGCCACCATGGCGTTCACCACACTCCACTTGTTCAGCCGCGGATCATAGCGCTCCACGGAGTTCAGAGAGGAGCTGCCATCGTTGCCGCCCAGGGCAAACAGGGCGCCCTCCACCTCGACCACTTCGTGGGTGGATCTATAAAGACAAACATGGATTACAGTACAGAAAGAAATTTCAAAAGTCATCCGAACGTACCTCCTGGAGTGCATGGCTGCGATGGGCTCCCAGCTGTTCCGGCGCAGATTGAAACGCTCGCCGCTGGACATGCACATGGTGCCGTCATTGCCGCCAATGCAGTACAGATGGCCATCCGTGGAGGCGACCCCGCAGCTGCTGCGTCGAGCCGTCATGCTCGGAACCGGCTGCCAGCGACCCACTCTTGGGTCGAACCGCTCCACACTCGACTGGTAGTTGGTGGAATCAAAGCCGCCCAGGCTGTAGATGCAGTTCTCCAGCACCGCCAGACGGCAGTACCTGCGTCGCGTGCTCATCGCCGGGCAGGAGCTCCAGATTCCGGTGAGTGGATCATAGCGCTCCATGCTGCTCAAGCAGGAGGCTCCATCGTAGCCGCCACAAACGTAGATCAAAGCGTCATAAGAGCATATGCCCAGGCAGCTGCGCTTGGTGCCCATCGGGGTGATGTTGCTCCACTTGTTGGTCAGCGGATTGTAGCTCTCTGCCGTGGCCAGGTCGCTGACGCCATCATATCCGCCCACCACATATAGCTGCTTGTGCAGGGCAGTGACTCCGGAGCGGGACCGGCGCCACAGCATCGGTGCCACTGGACTCCAGCAGTTGGTCCGCGGGTTGTAGACCTCGCACTCGTTGTGGATGGCGAAGAGGCTTCCACCGCCCACGGCGAACACGTACGGCTTCATGCCCTCCGGGCGTCGTTCCTGGGTCCGTTGGCTGCCCATCAGCGAGCGCTGCTCCGGCAGCAGGTGGTACTTCATGGCCTCCAGCAGGAGCTCTTTGCACTCGGAGTCGTCCCGCATGAGAGTCTCTGCCTCCACGCAGCTCATGAGGAAATCCCTGCTGACCAGCGGTAGTCGGACGTGAGACATCAGCTCTGCCGTGTGGATGCGACGCGCCTGAAGGTCGTGCTTCACCCAGTTCAAGACAGCTCCAAAGACCCGCTCCTCAGAGCTGATGTTCAGCTGGCTGTTGGAGATCAGCTCGCGCACCTCCTCGAAGGGCAGTAGCAGGAACTCCTCCGTGCCGACCACCTGCTGGAAGTTCTGCAGTGCGTACTTGTGGGACCTGGTGTGCAGCTCCTTGCAGGAGTGGGCATCGGCGAAGCTCCGTATACCCAGGCAGTTGGAGGGATGCAGCTGGCGTAGCAGGAACTTGCAGCACGCATCCCGCACCGAGTGCATCTGCAGCAATCCGGAGGCGGGCAGCAGCACCTGCACATTCTGCTCGGTGATGGTGATCTCCCCTGTGTAGGTGTAATCGATCAGCTGCCTTAGAGCCATGCTGTCCACGTCGTGGAGTCTCACCAATCCCTGAGTGCGCTCCAGCATGTCGTCTAGTTATGGAATGTGAATGGTAATTGGATCAGTTTTAAATTAAATATTTATATTATATGAAGAACGAGGTATCAGTTGAATAATCAAAGTCAATTATGCAGAACCTTCAAATGAGGTCCGTTGTAAAGGTATAATATTTCATAAGAAGTATTATGGGTATTTCAGATAACTGATGAAAACAAACATAAATATATTTTATTTTAATGGCCTCAAGTTACAGCTAAAAACAAAACAAGACAACTACCTAATGGGTAGTACCTACATACATATATGACAAATACGCTAAAATAAATGAAACAAAATATATTCATTTTTTCCTAATTTATGGACGTTTATTTTCTTCAAGCCATTTCAGAAAGATTCTTTCACTATGAAAAATTTTGAAATTTGTATACATACAAGGTACATTTCAAGGTCCAATTTTAGTTCTACGTTAAATTTTTAAAAAATATAAAACGAAAATTCGCAAAGTATAAAGATTGTCCTAAATAGCATTTTTACAAAAATAACTCTTTGAAATTTTTATAATGATTTGACTTTTGACATTCGTTTTGTGAAGAATATAACTTATATTTACATAAACGAATACAAAATGAATCAGTTTCTGCACAAAATAATTTTGAGAGCCATCTTATACTACATACTGTTTTTCAAAAACCCTCCTCTTCAAACACCCTTTACTCACCATTGAACATCGCATAGAAATAGGGCGACACGGAGGCCAGGACCACTCGATGGGCGTTGATGGTGTCCCCGCCCACCTCCAGGCGCACATCGCAGAGCTGGAACAGAAAAGCTGTTGAGACTTGTCGACTTGCTCCGGATCGGAGATGGGGACGTATGGTGACAAAGTGTCGCTTTACAAATCCGATTAATGCCCGGCTACCCGGCTACGTGCTCAATTTGCACTCCAAATCCCGCACACCCCACTCGAATCCTTAGAAGGGCCCTTCATCAATAACTTTTGACAGAGCCCAAGATGTCAATGACCTCGATACAGGAAAAGGAGCCATTTAAAAATGGCAAAGTGTCGCTTACATCATGGCTGGCTTCTGGTTAAGGCCAACTCATCATCGCTCCCGGACACCCACCCGCTGGTCGGCAATTTGCTCTAATAGCCTCACCCGGCTGAACTTATCGGGTTCTCTGGGAGGCACCCGCCTCCATAAAGGGGTTAGGGGTGAGCAGGCGGACCTGGGGCGCAATTAATGTTGCCGACTATCCGCCCAAAAAAAAAAAAAGAGAAATGAACGAAAGACATTAAGTATGCGCCATGTGGGCCCGCGGACTTGCCACGACCTCAATCACGCGCCCATTCTAAATAAATATATTTTAATTATGCTCACGCCTAATGCAATTAGTACGACACTATCAAGATCAGTCAATTGCCCGAAAGATTTCCCTAATTTGGCGGAGAATATGCGTTCGTTGAAACAAATTGCCAAATATGATTCTTTTTTGTTAGATGATATCAGTTTTTTAAGCAATTTCACCTTGAAACTAAGTTTTAAAACTTATCAGGATAGGTATTTATTTTTATTTTAAAAAAGATTTTCTTTTGAAACCTGTTGAGGATATTGTAAATATAAATTTTTGATTATTTCAGATAGGTTTACAAAAGTAATAAGTATATTGGCAAAAAAATTAAAATATATTGTATTGGTTTTATTTCTTCCAAAAATAGTGAACTTTAATTTTGAATCTTTTGATAAAGATTCCCAGATCTTTTCAGGCGGATAAGAGAGCTAACATATTCACCTTCAAATCACTCGACAATTGTTTGTCTTGGATAAGTCGTAATGTCTAATTTGGGTACCTAAAGTGACAAAACATTGCCAAAAAATTCAGAAAAACATGAAATTTTACTAATTAGTTGCGGCTGAAAAAAGGAGTTTATATTGCCGACAATCCGAGAGAAATATTTTAATAATTTACTCTTTTTTTTAACAATTATTAAATTAATCAAGGTAGATGAAATTAGGTTGGGTAGTTAAAGCCTTAATACATATTGTACAGAAAAATTAAACTTATTCCTTAGCTAACTCCTCTAAGTGTTTCAAAAATTGTAGATGATTTAAACAAAACAAAGTGCCAGAACCCGCCTCAATTATAAACTCAGATCCAAATTAAAACACCTTCAACTCACCTGGGCGTTGTTCCTCATCTGGTTAATGGCGGCAAACGAGGCGATGCAGTGGCCCGGATTTTGATGATGCGCCTGTGGCAGGACCTCCTCATTAGGTCCCGGCGGGCTCAGATCGCTGGGCGTTTGTGTGGAATTGTTGCTGGTGGTGGTGACATCCTCGTTGTTGCCACTCGCCTCGCCAGAACTGCAACGGTAGACATAAAATGTGAATAAACCTCGCACGATTCTCGGCGGCAAAAAGCGAATCAAATCTTTGTAAACATAATGATAATGATGGCGACAACGTGTCGGCAAAAATTGAATCAAAAATTTTCCGGGATACCAAATCCGGGGGTTGTTTATGCTTCGTGCTCATGTTTTCATGTTTATGTTATGCTAAGGAACCCGCAGTTTTGGGGGTTGAATGGAGCGAACGTGGAGCATCAAGTCGCCACTCAAATGGCGATTTGGTTGAAGCACAGAAAACAAATATAGGTGGTATTGGATATCCAAATTATTTTGGAAGATATTTAAGGTACTAATCATAAGCATAAAGTCAAAGTTTTCTTTTCTGTGTACTCACTGGTTGGGTTTCACGGGCAGAAACATTGCGACGCTGTCTGGCAGAATGTTTATTTTTTCGTTAATGATGTGGGGCTTGTACGGCTTCTTCCCTTATCGCAGTCCTGCAGCTGCTGGCTCCTAAAACATTTCCTCGTCCTTTGGTCCTTGGATGATGTTGATGGTGATGTCTCTAGTTGAGTTCAGTCTTCAGTTCCTGTCTGTCATTCATTGGCAGTTCAGCTCCAGCTCCAACTCCGGCTGTAATGGAGACCGAAAATCAATACCTGGGACAATTGTTGTGGCCACCCGCATGGCTTGGAATGGAATATACGAGAGTTCTACGGAATTTAGGTCGTTTGGGGGCGGGGCTTTAGGGGATGATATCACTCCGGCTTTTTGGCATGTCAAAGTGAAGGAAGCATCCGAATGAAACTAAAAACTGGGTTAAGTGCCTCCGCCAACGTCGTCTTAGCCCATTGTTGGCTCGACATCAGAGAGCATTGTTTGATGTCAGGATGTGAAAATGGTTGGGAGGATCTGAAGGACCTGTAAATGGGGCAGGATGTGGCCTCGCCAAATTGCTTGTCGCATGCAACTTGCGCATTTTGCCAACCGATTTATGGGAGTTGGCATGAAAAAAAAACAATGGTAGGGTATGTTAGGAGGGTTTCTTTCTATGTAAAATATAAACGAGAGGGGAAGGACATGGCTAAGTTTTCTTACTATGTTATACACTATACACTTCTCTTCAACTACATCTAGAAAAACAAATGTGGAGGCATAGTTTGGGGAGACCAAGAGACTAAAACAAGAATCTTTATATTCCTGAATCTTACATTCATTAACATCCAATACAATATACTCTCGTGCACCACGATTATAAAAGGGTATCAAGAGTGAAGCTTTCGTATCACGCTTGGAAAGTTCTCTTTGGGGTCAACAAAACGTGCCTCTCCGGACTCATGTGTGTAAAATTAACGTCACGAATTTATCGCTGCATTAACAAAACGAGGCGGTAAAAAATAAAAATACAAAACAAAATACAAATATAAAAACAGTTACAGCTTAAGCTTAAAACATACAAAATTTCACTTTGCACACAAAACGAATTAACGACAATTTCGGATTGTGTTTTTAGTTTTTTTTATCGTTTTTTACTTCTTGTTTAGTTGTAGGTTTTTGTTTTGCTTTTTTTTATAGGCGGCTTGGCTTGCCATGCTTGAGGGCGCAATTGTGCTGGAGGGCAACGTCCGCGGCGGACACCGAGAGTACTCGACGCAAAACTCTCACCCTTCGGAAAAGAAGCCCCAACGGGCTAAATGTTTACTGCCCCGCCAAATCAAAAGCAGGGCAGGCCACTTTTTTCCGTTTTCCATCGTGGGACAGCCCTCATTTCGCACTGCATTATGCACTTGCCCCAAGTGGAGGCAGCCACCCCAGGCCCGGGGCTCTTCGTTTCGGGCGGGGCCGGCACTCAGCACTCACCGCCCTCGTCGCACACGGCGTATGAGTAACTAAAGGCAGCCAGCCAGGGTCAGAATGCATTGCGGTTGCCTCAGTAACTGAGCTAACGGTTTTGTGGCCAACGAGCGACAACGGAATTATGCTAAAAAGTGAACTTAATTTGTCAGTTAGTAGCGGGAATTAACAAGGCAGAGAGAGCACGCTGGTGGAGAGAATTTTTATGAAATTCTGTTACCCAGTACTTGTAGATGAAAAGGGTATATTGTATCCATAGGCTGTGTACACCTTTGAGGTGTCAATTAAACTCAAGTTTCTTAATTTTAATTCTTTTTAAAAATTATTTAGATAAAATTAGTTATCTTCAGAACTTTATAAGAATATTATACAAAAATACAAAAGTAACCAACAAATTTAAAGAATTTTAATAAAGACTTAGTTAAAAAACGAATGTCAACAAATTTTTAATACATTTTTCTTTAAAACAAAACTTAAAAAAAAAAAAGAGGGGTAGTATGAGTACCAAGAATTATAAAAACTAAAACTTGAAAAATTTTTTTTTACAAACTGCAGTTATTTGTAGCTTATTTATGAGAATAGGAAAACAAGTACCTCTTTGATACGTCAACAATATACATACATACATAAATTAAAAAAAACTTTTTATTTAAAAAATCTTTTAACTCAAAAGTATCCTTTAAAAATACGTGAGCCTGAAAAAATACCATGTCTATTTAGATATATTGTTGACTTTTATGTGCAACTTAGGGGGAAAGCATGTCAGCGTGTTCTAAACACGCAACACCGCAAACGAACAAAATTAGAGAAGGCCGCGAAGGTGCAGGAACCGGAAGTGGCAAGGGTGGAGCAGGAAGCGGGCTTTAACGAAAGGTGTAACTCTGGCTGACCTTGCCATGTGGGCACAAAGAGCTGGGGCGACAGTGACTCAATGTTAAAAAGGGGTGGCACTAAATATAAAACAAACTTTACACAAAATATGATTATCAAAGGGGCCCCGAGAGAAGGAACAAAAAATCCAAAGAGAAGCTGCCTGGCCCCTGGCAACATCTGCTCCCGGCGAGTGTTTGAGTGTGAAATTCAAATTAACAAGCCAGCCCCCCGAAAAGAGCTTGTGCGGCCAGCATGCTCCGCACGTAGACCGTAGAGCCAGAAAAATGGGTAAGCTACCGCCAGACCGCAGTCATTCAGTAATATTTAATGCTTTTGGCGACAAAGCAGAAAAAGTAAAAAAGCCAACAAAAAACCAAAACACACGGAGCTCCATACGAAAATTGTGCAAACATTGAACCGGTTGTTTAGGCCAAAAAGAACACTCGCTCGATTGTTGTTGGAGCATAGACCTCCACGTGACTTTGCTTAATAAAGAACTTAAAATGGCTAAGATCTCGGATTCATTTTTCTTGCACGCTTCATTGATGATTAACCTGCTATTGTTGCTGCTTCGTGCTGGTGCAATGCAATATGCTGTGCTCCGCCAAGGCTAACTACTTTTGCAATCAAGCGGAAATCGAGCATTAGAGTCGAGTTTTAGTTACACCTAAAAATAGGCGAATAAAATGCAAATTATAGGAGGAGAGTATGGGTTATTCCCAGCGAGAAGAGACACACATTTGGTGGTTCAAGGGAGCTGACCGTGCCAAGTCAATTAGCCTAAACGTTTGGCCATTTTTTCTCAGAACTTAAAGTGACTACAGGTAAGGTGATTCACCTGAATATCATTTTATTTTGCATACTTTTCTAAAGAGCATCCAATGGCCATTATTTTGCTCTTCGAGGTATTGAATCAAATGTTTAGCACATTTTTCCGGCTTTGGCCCAAAAGAGCAAAAACCTCTCAAAGACGCCCGCGCCCAAAAACAGAAATTCAAGTGCCAGTGCGTGCCGGGTGAAGAGGTTCCCATCGCCGAATTTGGCCGAGGGTTACATCTGGATGTGGGCCAAGTAAACACAATCGGCCCAAAGCCCGCATTGGGCAGTTGTCAATGGTCCCATATTGAGTATACGCCTCGTAAGCCGCCAGATTGGTTTATTCAATAAGCCATGTGTTACATTAGAGCGGCGGAAAAACAATAATAAGGAACAGAACGTGAAGAACAGTTTGGGAGACTTATTGAACGAAAGTGAGCGTGGAAAGCCCGGAAAATGCCACAAGGCCTACCGGCATTTTCGGGCATTTTCCAATTTTTTGGGTGTGGGTGGAAAACGGGTCGTTCAACCTGCCAGGCAGCGCGGGAAATGTGAAAAACAGCCGTTTTCCCCCACGGCGCCGGCGCACTGTCTTCGAAACTCCACTGGGGTGGTCCCAAAGGAGTTGGCAGGATGCAACGGCATGTGTGTGCACAACCTCCACCCCAGAAAATTCGAAAAATATAGACAACTTTTGAGTTTTCGCACCTCTGCTAGTGTTTTCTTCCTTGGGATGGTCCTTTACTTTGGTTCCTTTATGTTTTGATTGTTTTAATTGCACTTCATCACTTTATTGTCTCCCAGGTGAGTCCCTTTGGTGCGAGCGGAGTTCCACTACTTTTCACTACGAATTTCAACTGCTGTGTGGCCAATTGGGGGGTCGCAAGTGACACTACAGTCCGGCGGTGGTCAACTTCGCGGCACGAAAGCTCGAGAGCGACTGACTGAAAACCAAGTGGGGCCCAAAGACCAAAGCTTTCAAATCGTGGAGCGTAACTCTGGGGTGTTAAGCGTTGAAAAAGCTCTTTCGGCTTAGGCGATTGTCAGATGCGCTAAATTCATAAAGGTATATTTATGTACATATGTATGAGTGTGTTATTTCATTTTTAACCCCAGACATCCTGAAAAGTTTTTAATGTTTTATGTTTTACACCTTCTAAGTCTATGTGTATATTTGACAATTTTATTTAAAACGTTCGTTGAATCAAAAAGTGTCGTTCTCTAAATAATCATTACCCATCATCAATATGATGATGGTATTTCGATTGGTATTTCATTTATTCTGTACGGACAATAAAATAACATACATAAATTTATAACTCTTCGGCTAAATATAGTAGCTTCCTTGCGAATACTAAGGCATGCGGTTCGTTACCTCGTAAACGGTTATGAGGATCAAAATATTAAATCCAATATTACAATAGAAAACACCATATAAATTTTTTTTATTGGCGAATAGACCAGCTTTTAATTCGTATATTAAAATCTTTAACATTCTGGCACATTCATAATTATGAGATTAAAATTATGTCTCAAATGTTAATTACTCTTTTATTATGTGCTTTTGCTAATTTCTTAAGTTTTAATTTGATGTGATCATTTTTCCTATTCTTTAGCTTATTATAAACTTTTGATTAAGTATTTATGTACATATATGTATGTATGTATATAACACTAGCTGACCCGGCAGACTTCGTACTGCCTCATCGATGTTGCTTACTTACAAAACAGAGTTTTCCTGAAATACTGGCTATTTATAAGGTTTAAATTTGATATTCACAGACACACACTGTTAAAATACAGTCTGTTAATTAATTTAAAGCTTTCTCATAAACTATATTTTTTGTTTTGTTTTGTGGTGCGTAAATAAACAAAGAAGACGGTTTTCCGACGCGCGAACACGCGACGTATAATTGTCCATGCGCGAAACAGGGAAACTCCAAGTTGATTCCACAAACTTCTAACGACTGTCCTTGCGATTTATTTATGGTCATCGCAAAGGCCAGACGCACTGGAAATTGTAACCGTTTAAAATCGAATGGTAAGTTCGTTGGAATCATCGGTATCCGCGGGATCAAGACATCCTCTCCTTTGTATTTTCCTTTTATGATTGTCGCCTCAATGACGTTATTCATCAGTCTTTTCACAGCCAGTCTTGTTCCATTGCATAGTCGAGGTTGATTAATGTTACGCAGCATGATGACAACTGATCCCACTTTTAACTGCAAATTGTGAGGTGGTAATCCAGGCAATTCCAGTGAATTTAAAAACTCAGTGGGATAGTTGACTACGTCAACCTGGTTCAAGAATCACAGGAGCACTGCGTGTGCGGATTCGCTCAATTTCATTATGTCTAGCTTGCTGTTGTTGTGTTTGATGTGCACGAACTCGTTGCATTCTAAGCCTATCTCCTACATTGTCACTCACTAAAGAACGCAATTCTGACATAGCAATACGACTATTTTCTTGATCTCTCTGTCTCTGGTCATCAGTGCGGTTAGCACGTGAGGTAGCTCTTCGCACATTTGATTGACTACGACGACCTACGTTAGGTCGTCTTCTCCTCGGCATCGTAAATTGTAATTGAGAAAATTTCCCGCTTATTTAGCAGTAAAGTGTCACTATCACAAAAAAGAGCACATTACTTGGAATGTCACTATCACAAAGGATCACCAAAGTAAAGAAAGTTCTCGCGCACGTAGCCACAAAGATAGAAGGATGCACTCATAGATATCGTAACTCGTAACACAATATAATATCGTAATACTTTTTTCCGTGCTCTGACTGAAAAGCGACAGACAGGATGGATTGACATCTAATGTCGTCAAATCTAATGTCAAATATTATGATTGCGTTCAGAAATTTAACTTAAGATTTATAATTTAACGTTTGTGACAAAACTTAAGATTTATCTTTCGATTTCTATATAGTCTTATTAAAAAAATAATCGGACAGATTAACAACTGAAGTTAGCTAAAATTAATTTTCTCGAAGCTATATGAAGCTGTGAGACTATGCAATTTTGTCGCGTTCGCGATTCACTTTCACTTTTGTTGAGTTTCGGAACGCGATATTAGATCCTCCAACGCGCATGCGAATTTGAACTTTATACAGCGGTAATAAATTACAAATTGACTCTCCATTTTATTTAGAAAACGTTTGTATGGGAAATAGAAAAATACTGTTTTGAGGATTTTCCCGGCAATTATTCGAATTTTTCTCACCTTTTAAACCTTCCCTAGACCTCCACGAATAATTCAAGACCAAGATAAGATAAATCCGTTCAGCCATTCTCGAGTTTTAGCGAGACTAACGAACAGCAATTGATTTTTATATATATAGATTAAGAAGAAGATTTACAAAGTATATATACACGAATACTTTAAGAACATATGTACATATGTACATTTTCAAAAATAATGTTAAACTAAGATTAGCTTTTTAAATTTATTAAAAATCGTTAAAGTGTGTGTACTATAAATATTATTAGTTGGTAAGCCGGTTCTTCCGATTTGTTAGCAAATATGTACATATGTATGTATATTCAAATTGAAAAACTGCAAACATCCCCCATATTCATATGTACATTAATATATACTTTTATCATAAAAGAATTTATCTCGTATCGCACACGCTTTGTAAGTCTAAGTTATAAAATTAATCTATTAACAATATTTTAGAAATAAAATAAATAAATAATAATAAAAACAGGAAAGGAAAGCTAACTTTGGGCGGAGCCGAAGCTAATATAACTTTGCAGTTAAACCCGGATATATATCGCAAGCATCGGATATAGTTGGCCGTATTCTCCTTATGAGAATATCATAATAAAAACAAATTATTACATTACAATATCTAACAAAAATTCCAAAGCTTCTATCTTCAAAAATACAAAAGTTGGTATTTTTACCAAATACCATTTCCGATCGTTAAGTTATATAGCAGCTATAAGAGTCGTCCGAACGTTATGAAATTTGGTGGTCGGATTAACTGACCAAAAATAGCATTTATGAAAAATCCGACTCTCTAACTCTAAAATCATCAAAGCTATAGGATATAGTTCCGACATCTATGTATACTGCGTGCAAAGAAAATAAAGGTGTGTGCAAAGTTTCAGGTCGATATCTTTAAAACTGGGAGACTAGTTTGCCTAGAAACAGACAGACAGACAGACAGACATGCTCATATCAACTCAGGAGATTATCCTTCAATGTGTTGCCCCCATTTGACCAAAATTATAATACTCTCTGCAAGGGTATAAAAAAACTGCTTGTTATTAGTTTCTTTCAGAAACCTGCCTGACTATTTTCACGAACACATCAGTCAGCAGGTCCTAAATAGCAAGCACAAGATCCTGGACCTTATCAAAGACAATCATTCCATAGGTGCTAATAAAAGGACTACAGCACTCAGCGAGCTATAAAGCATTTGTTCTTTAAGGAAAAATTCTTGAAGGGTATTAGCTAGCTCGTCCCATTTTTGTGAGCTCTTGATGCAGCTCTTGATGCATTGTAAACTGCATCCGAGCTCTCCAATCAGAGTGAGATTTTTAGGAGGTCAAAGTTTGAAGTCCACGGGAGAACAATTTACGAAGGGATATTACCTCATAAGCCGCCTCGTCATGGCGGATATGAAACATATTATTATGTTGGTTCCACAATTCGCCCGACCCTGAGTATTATCGGCTTTAACTCCCTAGAGCGATTTCAACTCCCACACAAACATGAGCGAACTGGGACTTTGCCTGAGAACCCTTAGGGTACTGAGGGATCCTGAGGGTATATGAGTAAAATAAATATTTTATATATTTTAAATCCATGAAGGAGTACTATATTTTTCTTATTCATTTCCTGATACGTTCAAAAGAAAAGTGTTGATGATGGAAACTATCAGAAGAATTCGGCGAAACTAATATAAGAGTTTGAATATCGGATATTTGTCTTATTCTTTCCCACATGTTGGGGTCTTCTTGTGGTTCTGATGGTTGGAAATACTTTCATTTAGATTTCCACATATATTGCGGTTCTAAAACAAATGGTACAAAATACTTATTGTTTCGACTGTAAAGTGTTTAGATGTCCTCAAAGGCGCTTCATAAATATGCAGATGTGCGCAACTTTACGTCAACTAACTTGTAATTCCCGACTAATTAACAAACAGTTTGTGCAGGAAACTTTTAAAACGTTGAAGACTAAGAGGTGATGCTGCACGCTGGAGATGCCTTGGCCGTTGCAGTTGCAGGTTGGTGGGAATCGAACCGAGGGGCCATTAGACGCCCAGCGTGCCACAAAGATGCTGCCACCGGCACTCACAGCACACAAATCTAATTAGGGGCAAAAAGCAGGAACAGACTGGCCGGTAGTGTTTGGAGCAGGCCAAGGTCCGCCCGGCTACTGCCAAATGGATGTCCATCCCGGCCATTGTAAGGATAAAACCACCGAAAGCCAACCAGCCAGCCACTGACCCAATTATGCTAATTCAGTGGCAAAACTCCAAAGCAAATAATCCTTTGACGTCACATCGGATGGATGGATGTCTGAGGATGAAGCTAAGGCTAGGAATGGCGCATCCGAGCGGGCAATATCAGTTGCCTGGGAAATTGCGCAATATGACAGGATAATTGCATCCACATGTCCTTTGGCACACCTGAGCCTTATTGGCCCGTTAGCGAGTAAATAGCTGAATCGGATTCAAAGCGGTGTGGTGCTCTGATTTGGATACTTGACTCCTATTTCCAGTGCTGCCGAGCGTCATTTCTGTGCATATTAGAACATTTTCGCAGCTCAAGTCGCACTTAAAAATCCAAGACCAAGACCGGGACCCCAAGCAGGGCCAAGACCCAGCAGAGGACAGGTGCGCATGTCCCCAGTGCCGCAGTTGCCTTCATTGTGTTTCTTCGTCGTTGGTCGGGCAACAGGTGCTCGCAGGTGGGCGGAGGATGAGGTGGGTGCCCGGTTGGGTTGGGTGTCCGAAAGGATTGCCGTCGACTTGGGCTGGGTTCGCGTCCATCGCGGTGCTATAAAAGCAGTCGGGTCTAGCTGCCCGGACGTTAGTCGTTCGCCACGGACTCCGGCGTGGAATTCGATCTCCGCCGTGGGAGCAAAGTAACAGGAACAAAGGCCATTCTTTGAAATTGTGTAACTTTCGGTTGAGATGTGTTTGAAAACTATTTAGCCCGCGCTGGTGTCCTTCTATAAAATGTAACAACACCCCGAAGACGGTATTCGCATACAAAATACACAAAAAATGTCGCTATTTTCGATAAAGCGACGGATCCTGCTGATGGTGCTGCTTTTTTCTGGTAAGTTTTTAGTAATTAAGAAAGTTTAACAATTTGTTATCCTTTCCCAGTGAAGGATTTTATATCTAATACCCTTAGCTTTTAAAGACATTAAAAAGTTTATTTAAAATTTTAAGTATTTATTTGTTTAACTGAAATAGAAGACAATTTTTTTAACCTTTAGTGGGTTTACCTTTTATATATTACGATAAATGTATTCCAAGATAAAACATGTATTTTTAACATGCTTGTATGAAAATTATGATTTAGAAAAAGTTTTGATAAATTTATATTTCATAGTGTTCTATCCGTGGGTTATACGTGTTTTTCAAGACGACATTTTGGGGGCTTAGAATGTGACCTCTAGACAGTCCAAATTTAAATAAACTTTCCTAAATTACAGAAAACGGACGGGTCCTCTATGAATTAATAGATTAGATAGTTAGTAAAGTCTCTTAAGTCATTACTTCAGTAATCGAGAATTAAGTCGTTCCTAATTAAAAGTCCAATGGGGATGTTAAATCATGACCATCCCAGTCTTATCTAGAGAATTTTTTGTTCTCAAATTTGTAATTTGTTTTACAAAAAACACAAAATGTCTACAAAAACACAAAATATATGTTTGTTATTCAAGTCAGAGATAAAACAAAGAAACTGAATTCATACATATTTAATTTACTTATAGAAGCTTGAGAATTTAGTCCAACCTAACCGACTCTCAGGCAAGATAGAAGTTCCATAATATCATGCCCACCCTTTACTGAGTTTTCTTATCAAACATATTGTATACAATTTAAAAATAGTTCCTGACATTTTCAGGGCAAACTATTTAACATGAGATGAGTTATTCCCTTCAATTACAAGGCACGACATTTGTTTCCAATTGAAAGTTGACCCCTGATCAGGAGTCATTGCGCCTATCACTAATTAAAATCAGTAGGGCGGTGGCGGAAATTGGATGTCATACCCTTTTTGCGATGTTTGTTTTCGACCCCGTGCCTCCTCGCCCGCTCTCTCGAAATCCTTGGGGAACCCACAATTAATGGGCCATTCGTCCGATATGTACACTCTTTCCTTCCCCAGGTCCACTGGGAAACGCACCTTTCAGAGGAGCACAGGTGGCAATAGCACAAAACCCAAAGCAGACGAGCCGTGACCGCCAAAATCCGACGGAGTGGCGGCGTTACTGGGAGTGGGATCCCGCGTGGGAATCCAAGGTGATTCAGCCGCCGCCGCAGACGACGTCACGCGAATTCGATGACCTTTACCCGGACGCCGACGGAAGTCCCCTGCCGAAATCGAGTGGCCCGGAAATAAACAACCAATTGGACGCTGACTATTTCCCGCCGTATCCGGAGCTGCTCGATAGACAATGGCATCTGCAGAATCTCAAGCAACTGCAAGTCCAGCAGAAGTGGCAATCTCCGCCGGCAGCATTGGGCAAGCGAGCCCCTATTCAATGGCCTCCACCGGAGGACTCTGAGGAGCAGAAGCCTCCGGAGGGAGAACCGCGCTACCCTTTCGGCTACGCCCACACTTTGCCCTGGAAACGTAAACAGGTTTCGCAACCACAGAAGCTCCGATACAAGCCATCGATCAGTGCTGGTGGGTATATTGATTGGGTAATGGTAAGGCAATGGTATATCCCAAATTCAACTCCACGTGGTCCTAGGTTTTCTTCCTCCGACCGCTTTTTATGTGCTTTTTTGTTGTCCTGTGATTAAAACCTGAACACCTTAGTTAGTGCCGATTGCTGATTCTTCTAGGAGCCATGACCAATCTGGGCGACTTCTTCAACCAACTGGAGGCGAACGTGCGCTTTGCGGAGCAGTCACAACTAGGCGAGTCGGAGACCCGCCTTCTGGAGGGCAAACATCCGCATCCTATGGTCCTGCAGGTGCTGCCAACGAAGGCCCCCATCGATGCCGCCCAGCAGGAGGAGCAGGACCTCAAGACATCAAAGCTGTTGCACGCCCTGCGCTCCTATAGGCCCTCGCAGAAGATTCGATCACTGGTGTCGCGCAACCCGCAGGGCTATCGTGGCTCCCAGTTCATCGATCCCAGCTACATGTGGCTGGGTCTGGGCAAATGACAGTAATTCCACGTACCAAACACTACCTGAGTAGCTGCAACGAATGCTCTGGCCCCGTTTAGAATTTGATCCTTTTGTGTATATTTATGTGTGTAGTAAATATTATTAAAATACAATCAAACTATCGGAAAAGTATGTTATTTACTTCTATTTTTAAGAGCCATTCGACAAGTTTGACGCTTGGTTTCTGACTTTTATAGAGGCTAAAAGTTTGGACATTGGAACTATAACTATGCATTTATGTAAGAAATAATTTCTTAAATAAAATGTCTTAAAATTCTTTGGCAAGAAGACTTAGACACCGATGCTAACGATGCTAACAAGTTTATTAAATTTTTTATAGCCTTTCCACTATAATAATTAACATATGAATGTATGTAATACATACTATGTATGGCTATGTGGGTCCGACGCAATAAAAGGAGTCTTGGAGTCCGACCCTGAATTTACTATTCTATTCTTTTTCAGACACATCAGTCAAAAACCCTCAGTTTTAATCTGGACTAACAACTTTTAAGAAGCTTGTGAAATTCCCAAAGTCGGATCACAATTACATTCATCTTCTAAAAATTGCTGATAATGCGGATACAGACAATATACATACATATATACTTATATAATACAATAATACACTACATACATACATATGTATTTATACATTAGGGTGGGTTAATTTTGACGGAGATAAAAAACATTGTATTCGCCCATTCATATTAATTTATAAAGTATTCTAAGAATACTTGACTTTTCACTATATATAATGATCAACGCTTGTAGCGGAAAATCCCCGGTTTACGTAAATTATATTATATTTGTATAGGGACTCCAAATATCATGAATACACACACTTATATTTTTAAAATTGTATATTTCTTTTTAAGTATCTTTTATAAGTATCAAATATACAAACCATATATATTTTAAAAACAGAGTTTGAATCCACGTAAGGGTAAGTTATTAAAAAATAAGAAAAATAGTTATCATATTTAGAAGATTCGAAAAATGTTTCATATTTTGATGTCCAGACCTACAGACCTGCATCAGAACTGGGTGTAGCTGGCAGAAGTTTTATCGAGCTTTAAGGTCTGCGGAGGGTTAAGCGGGCGCTCAATCTTGCTGGAAGCCTGAATTTGCTTGAAGAGTGAGTAGATGCCGTAGAACAAGTACCATCCCAGAGCTGTGGAAAGTAAAGAATACAAAAAAACAGATTAATTCCAGGGCGATAAGCTTTATGCGGATCCCTATATTTCAATAGCCCGCACACACTAATTTAAAATTTTTGCAATACTCTGGTGTGGGTAACAAAAATGCAAAACTTTTATACGTGTGTGTTGTTTATTTCGTTTATACTGTACTTTGAAAGACTTGAGAGTCTGGTCTTTGCCGGCGCTGCAATATTTCCATAAAGCAGAGTGCAGTGTTGACTCATCTGCAACTTACCGAGAAAAGACCCCAATAAGGTGATCGGGACCAGCGCTTGAGGAAAGGAATTGTTCGAGGCGAATGCGATGCACATCCCCATGTGAGCGAAGGATGCAATGACCAAGAACACAGAGCAGTTGATCAGCCAAGGCAGCAGCAGAAGATGACGTTGCTACGGGAGGATGGGCTCAACTTGTTAAACAATTAAATTTCCTTCTCAATTGTATATTTACCTTAACTGTTCCGATGATCAGCATGACCGAAGACATGAGGTTGATCACTTTGAAGGCCAACAATAAACTTAGAGCAGCCACAGGCACCACAGCCACTATTAAAATAACACGCAACCAAAATAAATTAAGGGGATTTCCCACTTTCTCATTGACTCGAGTACTTACAGACATGTTGAGACGTACTATATTGATCATAAGGATCAAATATAGGTCGACGGAACAAATTATCAGCGAATCCTAAGGCAACTGACAGGATAATCGTTCCGATCAAGGACGAGATCGCGCTCAGCCATCCAATCACCATACCAAAGGTGTTCAGGTTCATGCAACAAACGCCTTGCAACATTTTAAATAGTTTTTTTTAAAAGCGCTCTTCGAAACCGAATCGTCTGAAACGTAAAGCAAATTGAAATAATCGCAATTGAGATGTTTCGTCCGGTGTGTGCCCATACTGCGTTTACGAAGAGCTTTTTTCACGCCACATCTGCTTTCGAGTGGAAATTAACGGTCACTTAAGAGGAACTCGTAGTTCCGAATTCAAATTATAGATAATTTTTTAGTTTGGTTATTAAAAATTTTGGATTTAATTTATTTGACTTACATATTTGACTTACAAAAAAAATAAAACAAAAAGTTTCATGTGAAGAAAATGAATTAAAATTTGTTGTTTGTATTTACAAAAACGGATTTTTTTGAATATATATTAAAAAGCTCCATACACTATTATAACTATGATTATTCTTTGCAATTCTTTTAAAAATATAAATATATCTTGGGGAGTCCCATTTAAACAACACAAAAAAAATAATTCATTATTTTTCCACTATCTATTCAGATTCTACTGCATCTACTCGGATATCTGAGTCCGTCGTTAGAAATGTGTATTGAATTCAGACGCAAAAATACATAGGTCTGTATGTATAAGTTTTTAATTCTGAGCTTACTTACTGTGGCTCGAAATGTAGATTCTGTTCGATTTACAATTTATCTGGAATTAAAATAGAGATGCATATAGTTGTCCATAATACTTGCATAATACATAATACTCAAAAAAATATGCCCTTTCCACTTCCACTTGCTAAAAATAAATAAACTCATAATTTCATAATAAATAATTTCCTGGTACTAATGAAATTTTTTTGACTTTTGACTTGAGCATCCGTCTAAGTACGCAATTTCTATTGAAAATGTGGAACATATTTTATATATAAACATATTGTCATATATACGTATTATGTAGTATGTATGTACATATGTAGTATGTAGTATGTAGTATGTATGTAGTATGTAGTTCATGTAGTCAAAATTTTAAATATCAGCTCAAATGGGCTGATAAGAACATCTAATAGCCGTTGAAGTGAATTATAGTCTAGGAACCAAAGCTTTCGAAGCATCAGTTTTAATTCTTTCAGTGGATCTTGAATACGAATGTTTCTTTTAAACGCAGAAACTAAGGAATTATTTTTTCGGTGGTCTTGATAGTGTTGATTTTTGTATCTTTCGGATGTGACCATAGGTAGACTTAACGTGTATATATTACAAAAAAAAAATTAATTAAATATATTCTAATCGACATTCTAATTCGACAGTCTTGCTCTCTTTTAAATGAGATGGAACACGAATGTGGAGCCGTTTGCTATCCAATAGTGAAACAATCGCTCAGATAGTTTCATACCTGCCAGATAAAAAATATCCAGAACTCAAAAAATGTAAATGTAAAAATTTGGGATGATCGGCTTTAAACGATATTTGGTATGTTTTATGCAACCAAAAGATCGATCAGCAATTTACGAATCTAAAAGCTCATATACGCATAAATGTGGAACTGAATCAATCATCAAATTTTTGTCTTGCAAATATCGAAGTCCCACATAAACCTATGAAATCTTTTTAGTAAAGATATTGAAAGGAAACGAGCCTTAATGTGTAATAAAAGGCGAGTTGCTCAAGAATCGAACTATACATCGAATAAATCAGTTTTACCAGATCGCTGTCAATCTACCAAGAAATTTAGAGGAACTCACTTCAGAGGAACTTCAAGGAATCTAACTCACAGGAGCAACTCCTTTGAAAGAGCCATGTTACTTTGCTAAACCTTCTCTTTCTAATAAATGTATTAGTTTGCGGATGGTCTCAACATGTAAACAGTATGCGGATAAACTCAAGGAGAATTTCGGTTTCATCATCGGGCTTAACAAATGTATTCTGTTCTTAATTGGTAAGTATTGAACTTTCGGTTAACATAACATACGTATATAATATTAAAAAATGTTTTTCATTTTATTTTCATATTATTGGCATTAAAAAATTAAATATATAAGAATGAAGACCAGAAAAGCAGCTTTTCTAAGTGGACATTGGAAGTCAAATATTTTTTTTTTATATTTGATTTAAATTGTACTCTTAATACTTAATTAATTTTTTAAATACGTAATATTCGCCAATTAATTTTTGAACAGTTCTCAATTTTTTAGAACGTCTTGCTACTCAAAATTCTTTACTGAATAGATATTAAATTAAAGTTATTAGTATAGTATATCCGACATTTACAGAACAAAAACCGGATTTGTTTAATCGATCAATTTCCACATTTTTTTGTATTATCTAAGTTTCTAGAATCTAGATGCTTAAGTTTTTAGTCTTTTCTTTGGTTTTGTAATTTCATGAGCTCTATTCTGCAAGTCCGAATGCTTAATCTGAACTCCCAAATGATTATCACGTACTTTCTCCCGAAACTGAGGGGTTTTGACCTCTCGCCCCTCTTGATATCTTTCATCTAACAGAGTCCCTGATCAGCGGTTTTACGATTGGGTAACACACCGCTGCGCATTCGTCTTCCATCTCGTTTTGTAGGGTAGCAGGATTCTTGGTCGGAGCAGAGAGATTCAGAAATCAAATAAACGAAGACCACCGGAAGAAACATTTCTTACTTTTTGTGTTCAAAAGAAACTTTCGGGTTCAACAACCACTAGAAGAATTTTAACTGATGCTTCGAAAAACTTGAGATCAGCCTCAAAGTGGTTTAAAATTTTTAATTCAGAAATTTACATTTCTAAATATAGGAAATCGTTTATAATTTGTATAGCACTGCAGATATTCTATTTAATCCTTCTTATAGTAAATGTTTATAATATTCGTAGACTTCTTCTTGTTTTTGTAATATATTATGTAAATTGTGTAAAGACATAAATAAAAAAAAAAACTGAAAATTATAAATATGGGTAATTATATTTTAAAGATGGTAAAAATGCACATTTAAAATAAAATTTTCAGCCAATTTAAACTGTATTTTAAACTGGTTCATCGGGATTGGAACCAAAATACAATTAGTTTGAAACATTGAACAATTTCAAAGAATTATAAAATAAGAATATAAAATAAAAATTTAATTTCAAAGAATTATTGAGCTTTTTTGCTGAAAAAAGGTATTTGATTTTAATATTTTATAATTTATGTATATTAAGGTGGATATTTTTTAAAATATATTCTCGCAATTAATTATAAAAAGAATTCTGATTACATATTTAACTTAGCTACAAATAAATCTTATACCAATAATTTTTGGATCCTTACCTAAACATTTTAATGATATTTTTAGCATCCTATGGGCAAATGTCAGTAAACCCACCCGATCAATGAATATTCAACGCCCCTTACACAGTGCGACAATGTTTTGGAACTTTGTTTGAAATATTTCTAACACCCTCAAAATCTTGATTTATTTAGAAAAAACGGTTTTTCGGGAGTGCTTTGCTCATAAAAATTCCTAAACGCGTAATTTTAGGCCGATTTTAAAATTTTTTTCCGTTTATTTAACCGTTTTTCAATAGTTAAATGTTGTAGCTTTTGGAAAAAAAAACATCTTCATTTATTTGAACAAAATGGATAAAAATTTTACAAAAGAAACTGACATTTATGAATTTTTTTCGTGTTTTTCAAACTTTGACGACATTTTTTCGGATCAACTTCTAAGAAATGATATCATTCCTCCAACTTTTCTTTTTTTGTCGCACTGTGTTATCGATCTCGAACTACGTATCTGCAATGAATTCTCCCGGGCCCTGTTAACAATTTTTGCACTTGTATTAATTAAGTAACTGCCAATTAAAAATCGACAATCGCGTTTTGTGATGAAATAATAGAGCCTTGTGATTTTTAATACCAGATGAAATACCAGCAAAAATAAATTAGACATTGTGTGTATGTAAGGAAAATATATATTTCAAAGGGCCCGAATAATTTTATTATTAAGTATATTATAGAGCAAAAATAGAATAGAATCGTAATAATGTAGTTTCCTCTTCATTTCGGAAAGATGTTCCTTATATACGAATCCAGCATTAGACTCCTCAATATGTTGGGATGTAATGCCAATTTAAAGATAAAATAATAAAGTAGTTGATTAATATATGTAAATGGTTTTTCGGGAAGCTACAATGGGAAGATTCGAAATATTTCGGATTTTAACGACCAGATCTTTTAGATTTTGGTGTAGCTGGGATAAGAGTTGCCCTGCTGTGCGGGCTGCGGGGGGATCAGTGGGCGCTGGAGTTCGCTGGAAGCCTGAATTTGCTTGAAAAGCGAGTAGATGCCATAGTACAAATACCATCCGAGAACTGCGGAAAATAAGCGGAAAAAAAACAGATTAATTGCAGAGCGATAAGCACAGTGTGGATCCCCACACTCAGTAATTTCACAATATATAAACACCAACTGCGAGCAATGTGTATGTATCCCATTACCGGGTGCATGCTGTCTATATCTGCGCAAGGCAGAGAGCAGTGGTGACTCATACGCAACTTACCAAACAGAGCCACCGATAGCAGGATCACGGGCAGCGCCTGCATGAAGGGAGGCTTGGCGGCGATCACCGAGACCCAGAGTCCGATGTGGGCGACGACTGCGAAGGCCAGGAGAGCTCCGTTGTTGATCAGCCAGGGCAGCAGTAAAAGATGACGTTCCTGTAGAAATAAGGAGCTCTTTGTTATAAAGATCCTTTTTATATCCATGTTATATAATTACCTTTACAGTTCCAACGACCAACATGATTGAAGCCAGCAGATTAATCACTTTGAAGGCCAAATAAACGCTCAAAATAACCACAAGTACTGCCGTAAAAACCACAAAACGCGAAAATTTAAATAAAAATGCTTGAGGGATTTTCCATTCTTGTTGACTTAATTACATACCGGAATGAACTTGGTCAACTGTCATTTGCTTATCCGTTTGTTGTTTGACGATCTCCTCGGCGATCTGCTTCGAGAATCCGAGGGCAACGGCCAGGATAATGGTAGCCAGGAAGGAGAAGATCGCTCCCAGCCAACCAATCACCATACCATAGGTGTTGAGGCGCATGCAGAAGACGCTTCGTAGCATTTTCACTGGGCTTTGTTCTGTTCGCTTTCTGGAAATAAAACGTCTAGCCGGTAATGCAAGTTTTTTGCAATTGAAATGCAATTGAAAGTAAGTCGCAATTAGGGTTGACAATACGTCACATTATCAATATATCGATATTTGACTAAAACGATATATATTGTCTTGTCTTTCATTGCTGAGGTGTGGCCAGGCTGCGACCTGGATTCAAATGAATATAATCATTACGAAATTTAATTTTTTTAATATTTCAATATGATAAAACTCTAAAATAAAAAATTTATAAAAAAAAATCAAAATAATAATTTTTTAAGAATGATGTTTATTGAAAAGAAAATACACATTTTACATCCGTTAATATACGTTTTTTTTGTAATGGTTTGTACAATTTTTTGTTGATATTGACTTAAATAAAATTTACCGTAAAATCACTAAGAAATTGTGTTTTTATTAAATTCATAGATGTTGCGTAGATGTAGAAATTCATAATGTTAAAGTTTCTTTTTTTTAAATAAAGGTTCCCAAAAATTTTGGAGCTTATTCATTTTTAAAAAACTCCATTGAAGAACGGAAGCTGTATGCTAATTATTATAATAGTAGCTATTTAAAAAAATACATATACATGTATATACATATGTGTTATTTTTTTTCTGTATCTGATTGTTCCTCCACATGTAAAAAAACTGCATTTACGCGAACCTCTCGGACTTCTGGTGCCGTCGCTATAAGTGTGTGAAGGACTTCCATCGACTCTCGCATTTCTCTCACCAGGGAATAAACTTCGTAACATAAATAACATCTGATAACTGAAGGAACGCACAGATAAGTCGATATCGTTTAACGAAAGTCAATAAAAGGTGAGCAAATAAATGTACGGGGTTTTCAGTTTGTGATTCATGCGAAACTTACACAGCAATGCTATTGAAATAAGAATTATCCCAAAAGCCTTCAGTAAGGGAACGGTGGAGTCAAGAACTTTTGACCACTGGAAAAGAGCTATCATACTGGCCATGATAAGGAATGAAAAATTGAAGCCAACCCAGGGCGCTATATATTTTATTTTTCCCTGGAGAAAGAATTCTTTGAACATTTTTAATATAATCTGGATATACTTTTATTACCTTAACAGTGCCGAGAACCAACAAAATCGAAGCTGCCAAATTTATTGCCTTTGTGACAAAAAAAAGGGTTATGAAAAATCGAAAATCTAAAAGAAAAGTTTTATTTTTAGAGTATGTATAATAAAAATGAAAGTAAACTCTACCAGACTCTGCCCTCCTACTAGAGCAATTCAGAAAGTGTGCTATTTGAGATCCGATCACGTCTGCCAGCCGCAAGCCCACAGCCGATAGGATTATGAAAATACAGGATAATATTACATCCACACGACCGATAAACAATACACGTCCTTTTCTGTCCCCCATTTTTCAGATTGCCGTTTTTGCGCTGTGCTATTTGACGAATAACTGAACAGAGTGGCGATGCAAGTCAACTTGTCAATCATAAATAAAAAGCTTTTGTTATCTTGAGTCAGAAGTAAACAAAGAATTAAATTAACACCTAAGTAGCCTGGAATCTAAATTATATTTAAGCCTTCATGTACGAAAATAATTATTTGAATCCCCTGCATGTAAAATTATAACAAAAAAATAAATTTAAATTATTAAATTAAATTAAATCCAGTTAAATAAAAAAAAAAAATTTGAAAAAACTGTATTACAATAGAAAACGCTATCTTTAGACAGATATATTTAAAAAACCTTTTCTGTTGTCTGAAGTTTACCGCTAAAATTATGAAGGAAAAGTAGGAAAAGTTTCCTTATGGAAATTTTAACATCAGACTACGTTCAAAGGAGAGAAGGTCGTGAACAAAGTATAAAATCGATATCTTTAAATATAGGAGACAAATAACTTTTAGAGAAAAACAGACAGATAAAGGGATGCTAAACAAGAATATACCTATATACTTTATAGGGTCGGGAAAGTCTCATTCACTTTAAACTATAATACTTTCTACAGGGATATATATAAGCTATTAAACATATAAATACGAGAAACAAGTATAATTTTAAGTTATGTCATTTGTTTTAAAATTATAATTTCAAAACTTAATAGATGTTTGGCGGCACATTTTCGTTGAAAAAGCTAAAGGGTTTTTCGTGTTGGGCTGGTCACACTTTTCAAAGTTTCATTTTTAATACAAAAATCCGTTACTTCATGTTAAAAGCTTTCATTTCCTGAGGGAATGAGGATATTCCATACTTTTCGAATTGAGTTGCAGCTGAAAAAGGGGAATCCTTTTAAAACCTTTGCTTCACATTTTTCAGTAATCAAAAATGATTTTCTCAGGGCACACAAGTAAACTCAAAAAGAAACAACAAGATAAGATAAAAAATATAAGATAATTATATTATTTATGAATTTTGCATGCATATTAAATTTCAAAAAATGTCCATTTGAGCATCTAAAAGTCTTTTTACAAATTGTATTTATTTTTAATTAAAAGAACGCCCGCAAACTTTTGTACTCTCTCCATTCACTCGATTGAGAGCTGAGCACGCATACATTCGCCAGATTGTAACCAACTGTTGCTCTTGGTATCCATTCAATTGAAATCCAACTCTTGCCCGCTTCGGTCGTATTTTGCTTAGCCGTGCTCTAGAATCTAGACGCTTCTAAAACCGGTTTTTAGGGAAAATTCTAATTTACATCTTTGGCCGCCAATCCTAAGAATACAAAATGAAAGTCGATCTCGTCGTGGACCAGGGACCATGCAACACCGATCTCAGGAGCTGGTGTTTGGGCATCGCTGTCTACTCCCTCATCTCCATGACGTTCGGAGTACTCTTCGCTCCGACGGGTACATACATACAGAAAAATTATCTACACATGCAGTTTCCGCTAAAAACTCCATACTGCATCGGGTTTCTTAAAGATTTTCGATTTGGAAAAACTAAAAATTTGATATGCCTGAGAATACTTCAGCCACGTTTTTGTTTCACATTTAAAAAATGTTTTTCCAAATATCATTTTTTTCTGTGCTGTGGCATTTAGGCGTGGCGTTTATCCATTTCCCCAGCTGTTATTGTTTGTGTTCTTTTATGGCTATTGTCTCAAAAAACATACCTATGTGTATACGCCAAGTATAAATTAAAACCATGAGCTAATCCCCTCGAGCAAAACACGTTCCATTTTGAGTTTGACACGATGACGACATCGATGACATATGCAAACTGATGTTTTCGTTTTGTATATTTGCAGTTGTGAATTTTGTGGGATTTACGATTGCCGTAGTTGCCAATGTTCTGTTGCTGATCGGAACCCTAAAGGTAAATAATAAGAAAATACAAATAAGCTGATACAAGTATATGTACACACCAAGCCCCCCCCATCTTATGACGGGATTAAGTTTTTAAGCCTCATGACTATTTACTGAGATAATCAAATATTTTTAGATTTAGAATATACTAAAATATTATGATGGTTTATGATCTCATGAATTCCGAAATTAGGTGCAAATATCTATTCCTTGAAAAACTATTCATGTTTACCTTTGAATATGACGTAGTTTAGGGAAGACAACTAAGTATAGTACTTTTATTAAAGGATACATTATTTTTTTCACGAATACTTTTACGAAAATATCGTATAGGAAAACGAAAAGTATTTTCTTTTAATAAAAACTCAGAATTTTCATAAAAGAACAGGAAACGGATGATAAAGATATCCATTTCCTAATAATTATTCAAACAATTTTGCACTTCTTGTTTAGAAATGAAGTTTCTGTGAAAAACATGAGTCCATCAGAAAGGTGTTATCTGTTCTCAGTATGTCAGGTTCAAAGCCCCGTCAATGTGTAGTATGAATCAAGTTACAATACTCATTTTTTTACAGGAAAAGCGATTGCTTCTCCTTGGCTGGCTCATCTATGCCCTGATCCAGGCCATCGGCTTTCCCTTCGCTATTTTTGGAGTAATCTTCCACTATGGAGGCTACCGGGAAGCCACTGGATTCAATAACATTTTCGGGGCCTTGCTCGTCTACATTATATCGATTTGTAAGTGATTTTTTAACCAGGCGATGACTTTATTTTCAATCTTTTCCTCCATGATCATGTTCATTGCAGTAATCGCGGCGTTCTGCGCACGCCTCATCTACTCGTACTACGTCCAGCTGAAAAACAGAGAATCCAGCGCACCGCGTCCCACCAACGTGGTTTAGTCAATAGTCCCTTAAATTATGAATGTCCCGTCGATATTTTTAGCATTTGTACTCTAGTTGTTGCAATAAAATGAGCTTTTGTCGTTAAACACGTCTTTTATTCACATCGATATCGGGGCAACACTATTAACATTTTAAATACAATGGTTACAGATTACATTACATACAGGCTGCTATTGGCTATGGGGCTACCGCGGTCCTCTAAACATTCAACAGTCAAAACGATCGATCACATTCGGACCCCGTACATTTCTATCTATCTATGCATATAGCTAGCTATCATACTCGGCATTTTCATCTCCTCCTTCACTTAGACATAAAATGGAAAGTTGGTCTTCTTATTATTGTTGCTGTTGCTGCTGGTGGAGCTGCTCGAGCTTTTGTGGCTTATGTTGTGACTCTGCGAGAAGCTCGTCTCAGCACTCTGGCTGGTGAACTTGGCCTGCACGGCGGCTAGGATGCGGACTGCCTGTCCGGCACTGCTGACCGGCTCCAGGACAGACTCGCCCAGATTCAGACTTAGATTCAACTTGAGCTCGAACTGAGACCCACTTGCTTGGATCTCTGACTGCGCTTGCCTTTGGGGCAGTACCGGCCTTCATCTGGGCGTGGTGATGCTGGGCAGCTTCTCCAGGAAGTCGTTGGCCAGCACCTCCTCGATCTCTTGCAGGCAGTTTGCCACATCCTGTTCCGTATCCGCAAAGTTCCTTGGCTGCGGGCAACTGATACCCAAGGTGCTGAAGAAAGCATACAGCTCCTGCAGCGACTGCAGCTGCTGGAAGTTCAGCATCAAGTGCCGATTGCTGGGACGCTGGAGAACCTAGGGTAAGAGATTTGCTTATTCTGAGGAGTCTGGAATATCCTAGCTGTACTTACAGGAGAGTGGCTGGTGTACTTCATGTCCATCAGCCTGGCCACGCGCCTCACATGCGGCACGTACAAAGCACTGGGCAGCGTGGCCAGGTTCTCAGTGCTGCCGTTGGGCAGACGCACCTCCTCCTCGTGCACGTCGAACTCCGTGCCCACAAAGGCCCAGCGGTACATCTGGAAATGGGGTAGTTTTGTGGCTGGCAGCACGCATCCCAGCTCCAGCAGTTTGCAGGCCTCCAGCTGCACGGATCGCCAGTGCTGCATGGGCGTCTGGGAGTTGTAGCCATTAATGGCTCCCGAGTTGGAGGACCACGAGACGTCAATGCCGGTTGGCATGCGCATTTGTTGGCTGCAGGACACACTACTTGAAATTCTTGCATAGATTTGGGGATTTTGCACTTACGTCCTCTCCTCGCTCTCCGACTTGAGCTCCTGCTCCATCTGAAGGAACACCTGCACCATCTCCGCAATGATGATGGGCCACAACGAGGTGACATGGTCGGGCGACATGCGCAGGAGCAGCACTCGGAAACACAGGAAAACAGCCGCCTGCACGGAAGGACCCATGGGTACCAGTCGCAAGCTGTTGGCCAGTTGTTCTGGGGATCATACAAAGCAATGTTTTGGATTCAAAGAATGTCACTTAAATATAGTTCGATGCACTGTTCAGAAACGGAAAATATTTCATCGAAATAGCGCGCTTGAAGTATTTTTTGGAATCAAGCTTGAAAAATGATTCTCTGGGTCTGGTTCTGGGTCTGAGTTGACGGTTCGTGCAGATTAAAAGCCATTCAGCCTTGGTCTTATCTTTGGAATTTCACACAAACGAGGAAATGGCTTCACCAACCCCCGCTTTAATATTAAAATGTCTTAGAGGAGCGTACGAATAGAGCCATTTCCTTCCAACATTCCGGAAGCTATAGACTCAACAACTCACCCTGTATATCCGGCATGTACTTGTTGTGCTGGTCGAACTCACTGCAGTAGATAACAAAGGCCAAGCGCTTGAGGAGCATGGCTCGCTGCTCGTACTCCTGGTCCCGCGAGGTGAAGATGTTCAAGCTACCCGCCTGGGAGAGCGACACCCGGGTCATCAGCTCCCGGAAGGTGGTATTGTCGTAGGTCATCAGGCTGTCCATGATCATGCGCCAGAAGGGCAGGCAGGTCAGGTGCATCTGGAAGAAGGCGTTATCCAGCAGCAGGTCGAGCATGTCCTTGCGCCACGCCTTCCGCGTGTACTGGTAGCCGCTGAGGCTGGCCAGGAGGGCCGAGCAGGCATAGAAGAAGGGCACGTTGCGCGCCGTGTGATTCTTCAGATACGGGGTTATGTTGTACAGAAGCGGGGTCACAATGTTGACCACCTTGTCTTTCTCTTGCGAGCCGTAGGCAACGTCCAGCAGGTTGGAGAGTATGGCTGCCAGGACGCTCTGCGCCTGCAGGGAGTACTGCTGGGCGCCTCCGCCGCCGACGCTGTTGTCCTTGGCGAGGCCATCGGTGTCCTCTTTGACGGCCAGGTTTCGTCGCAGCCAGGTTGTCTGCTCCAGGCAGGATCCCGCCACGCTGGACAGCGAATCCACCAAGCGGGAAGTCACGTCGTGTAACTCGCGCACCTCCTTCTTGTCCTGGAACGGCATCTGGGGGCACCTCTGCACGAATTCGTTGAGGAGCATCAGCAGAGCAAACTGCGCCGGCGGTGTCAGGTTCAAGCCATCGCGGATGAGGGCCAGCAACGAGCTCCAGGCGTCCGCCAGGTGTGGAGCCGGCGCCTGCTTCATGTAGAAGTAGAAGAGCTCCAGGGAGCTAACCTCAATACTGAGTTGAGCCGGGGGTCGATGGATCGGTGGGGGAGATCGCACCACCTGGTGGAGAGTGAGCACAAACGAATCCATTGGCATCACCCGGATGCTGGACACAAGCGACACCAAAGAGAGCTGGGCAGGGCAGGCCTGGAGGGTGGAGTTCCTTTGGAACTGCTCCGGAATACTCAAGCCACTCATGTTGTTGGAAACGCCGCGCTGCTGCCACGTGACTGCCACGGCAGCCAGGAAGTTGCAGCCATGATGCAGCGACACCGGCGATAGGAACTCCAACAGCTGCAAGCGCACTGGCCGCAGTTGGCCCAGTTCGCTGTCCCATATGGCAGCCACGCTGCTCATGATCCTCGGAAGATGCGACAGCACAGCATTCCTGGCCGCTTGCAGTTGAGGATTCCGAGGGGCTGGGGCCGAAGTCGAGGACTCGCTTGCCGAGAGGAAGGAGTGCACGATGCTATTGAGCAGCTGACCAGTGCTGGAGCTCTGGACCGCGGAGCTGGTCTGGGGATAGGCCTGGTTAAACAAGTGCGACAGAGCCGTCTGCTGGGTGTTGTCCAGGAGGCAGTAATGGCACAAGATGGTCAGTGCCTCCAGCTGGGAAACCACGTAGTCGGGGGGAAAGTGTCGCTGCTGGGGAAGCGGCATCTTGGCCAGGCGATCCAGATTGCTGCACAGTTGGTGCACCACGCTGATCACAATGTTTGTAAGGGACCCGAAGGAGAAACAATTCAGGGAAGAGGTCACCAGATCCGTCCAGTTACGGTGCAGATGCCTCAACCGCTCCTGCTGCAGTGCACCCAGAACGGCGGCCAGGAACATGGGCTGTTGACTGATGAGGCAGTTAGGCAGGTACTTCACATTGGCAGCCGCACCCTCGGCCAATCGAGTGGGAGAAGCGTTCCCAGCCGGCTCCTCGCCGGCGGAGGGCGGCGTGTCCTGGCGCAACTGGTGTACTTCGTGCTCCAGCCGGATCACGGCCAGCAGCAGGCGCAACAGCTGCAGTTGGAAGCAATCAGCATGCAGTTGGTCGTCCTGCGGATCATTAAAGCTGAGCACCTGATCCGCATAGCTGGTGGAGCTCGGGTTGGCCTTCCGGCCGTAGCTGCACACCGAGCTGTTGAGGCAGTGCAGCATCACCTTCTGCAGCTTGGCGCGGGCCAGCAGGTCTGCAATGTAGCAAGCCAGGCCCCGGCCCATGCCCTTGACGATCTCAATCAGTTCGGAGCAGATGAGGGTGAGCAGCTCAATGCTCTCCAGTTGTATTCGTCGGTTGTTCACGATGTCCTGCAACGTGGGCGGCTGGCGCTGGGCATCCAGCGATTCTCTCTGGAAGTAGCCCCGGGCGTAGAACAGGCAGAGGGTGACCAGCAGCTCCAGCTGCATGCAACCGCGATATCCCTGTGCGTACTCGGAGTTGCCGACGCCTCCGTCGAATCCCTTGCCGGAGATGCTCTTGCGGTGGCGCACCAGGAGCTGTTTCAGGCTGGCGCTGGAAAAGGATGTAGTGATGGAGAGGCAGAGGAAGGTCCGGCGGTCGCAGCAAATGATGTTCCGCAGGGTCTGCAGGGCGTAGAGCGTTTGGCGGGTGTCGTAGATGGCCAGGTAGAGCAGCAGATGGTTGTGGTAGAGGTGTGCCGCCTCCGTCAGGGACCCGCCGCTCTTCACCGAGCTTCGTAGGCTGCTGTGCTCCTCAGCTGCTGCCGCTGCAGCCGCAGCTGCGGCGTTCTGCCGCAGGATCTCGACATTCTGTTTGCCCTTCTCCAGGGTTTTCTGCATGTCCGGCTGAAGTTTGCTGGTTTCCAGGCTGAGATTGCGACGCTTGTCCTCCACATTGATGGTGGACTCAGTGCCCGCCTCCGTCTCCTCTTCCGGTTCCGCATTCTCCGCATGGGACCCACTAACATTGCTGTCCGTGGAGGTCTTCGAGATGCAACTGAGTCGCTTCTTGTCCGCCGCATTCAGTAGTTTCTTGCGCTTCCCAACCTTCTTGTCGTGTCCGAAATACTCATCCGCCGGCAACGCATCTGCCTGAAGGTCTGGAACAGCCTGCTCCTGGTCCTTGGACTCCAGGGAGTTGAGGCTTACCTCGCCGGGCGTCTTCTCCCTGGTTAGGCGGTAGGTCTTGCGGCTCTTGATCTTCTCGTGCTGCGTCAGTGCCTCCGTAACACGCTCGCATGCGCCCACAAAGCGCTTCACGTCGTCGCTGACCCCGGCACTGGAGCTCACCGTTAGGCTGTCCTCCTTCTCCAAACTCGTCTCACGGATCTCGGAATCCGACTCGAAGTCGCTGCTTTCCGAGTTGTCGGTGATGTCCTGATCGAAGTGCTGGCTCTGATCCTGCTGGACCGCCTGCTCCGGTTGCTCCGGCGACAGCTGCTCGCTTTCGTCCATGGCGCTAGCCAACTTTTGCTCCAGAGGCGTCTCCTTGTGGGGCACCTCAATGCGCGGCTCCTCCATATCCGTCTCATCATCGAAATCATTGGCGTTCTCCAACGGATTGATGATCAGGCCAATTGTATTCACATCCTGGGAGGCCTCGGCCGCCACGGCAGCTTTGTCGCTCACGAAGTTCGAAACCTTGTTAGCCTTGCCGCCACTTAGCGTGACCCCAAAGATTTTCTTGGGGAAATTCCGGATCGGGCTCTTCTTCTTGCCACTGCTGGTGGTCTCCATGTGGTGGTACTTCACATTTCCCTGCTCCGAGCTGATGGCATATACATCCCGCTCGAAAACGGGAGCCGACTCGTGGTCCGCCTCCCGGTAAAGCTGCTGCATGTGGACGATGCCCACCCGCTTGGAGTTGGCCGACAGGAGGATTTTGTACAGGGGTTTGGTCAAGCGGGCGAGGTCCCCGCGAAGGAGCGAAGCCTGCAGCCAGTTGGTCACAAAGGTGCGCTCCGACATGTAGTGCGGCAAGGCCAGTGTGTCCAGCACCTTGAGCAGGGTCTTCTCGAATCCTCTAGTCGACTGCTTGTCCCGACCGAGGTGCCACAGCAGCTCGAACTTCTTGAAGCTGCGGGCCTGACTCTCTCGCAGTCTTTCCGTGGACTCTGTGGGACAAAGCAGTTGGGCATCCGCCAGGCGTTCCATTTGGAAATGGCGCAGCGCTGTCCTTCCGGGCACAGCCTGGGGCGAGGACTGTATTTGCAGCAGGTGCTGGGCCTGCATCCGGTTTCCAACCACTGTCTCCACCAAGCCGCTCTCCAAGCAGCTATGCAGTTGGTGGAGCAGAGCAGCAATCTGAGCCGGATCCGTGCCAGGAGCTCCCAGGTAATCCCACAGAATAGAGCTCACAAGCTGAAAGACGCGAGTGTGCTGCTCCATGTAGCTGACATGACCGAACTTTAGCAGCGGCAGCATCACCACAAAAGTGACTCCAGGGCTGGTTGTGTGCTCGATTTGGGAGCGGAGCAAGCTGGAGAAGAGGGTAGGGTAAGTTGAGGCAGGATTTGGATAGCAATAATCACTTACCTGATTAGATCAAACAACGTGGTGATGGCCGACACCTGCAGCTCCTTGTCGCTTTGGGCAAAACAAGCCACCAGGCACAGAACCTTCAGCCAGTTGGGAAGCTCCGGTTCTAAAACGGTAACAGATGTAATACCAGGTAGGGGATATACAAGATTATATTCAATTCACAAACCATTCCTGTCCAGCACTATGTGCTTGTTGCAGTTGGGGAATGTGGACATCTCCACTAACAGAGTAGCCGCCAGTTTGATGGCTCCGCGCAGTGCCAGACTCAGCTGGAGCTCGGACAGCTGCTGGACGCTGCGCTGCGTCTGATTGTCGATGAGCAGGCTCTGCTGCTTGTCCTCCTGGGCCTCGCTGTCGCTGCTCAACTCGCTGGCACTGGCAGGCAGCGGCAGGGACTTGTTGAGCAGGCGCTGCAACTGCTTGGACCGAGGCACGATGTCCACGCGAAGCAGATTGTAAAGTCGCTCTATTTGTGACTCCCTCTCGGGACACTCGTGCTCCAACACCTGCTCGACCATGAATAGGTTGGAGGCGTGACTATTGCTGGTGCTGTTGCTGATAGTGCGCTGCAGCTGGACCCGCACGGCGCACTCCTTTGGCTCAGACTTAATCTGGAGCAGTTTGCGGGCCAGGTACACCTCAAAGAATATCTCATACTGGCGGATGCACTTCTCCAGGATGGAGAATCCCCGCTGCTGGGTGGCCCGGCTCTCCTCGTCCAGTTGAAATTGCGCCGTTTGATCCGGCGGAGCACTCTTGGGCTCTTCCTCACTTGGGGCATCATTTACGTCAGCTGCGGTGTTCGATTGCACTATAACGATGTCCTTGGGTCTTTGCTTTTTGGGGCTTCGTATGAAGGGCACCTTCGCCTTGGCCTTGAGCTTTTTTATGCTTCTGGGGGTATCCAGGTCAGAGGATGATTGCTGGCCGGTGTCCGAGGCGCTTATCTGTGTTTAAAATTGAGTAATTAGGGTTGATCTTAGAAGCGGATGAGTCACTTACATCTTTGTCTAGCTCAGACAGTCGGGATACGGACTTGGCCTTCTTCTTGCTGGGACTCTGGCGGCCAACGCTCTGATTGGATGCCGAGCGTCGGATGAGATCCTCGTCGTTGGGGTCCGAGCCGTGCAGTGAGTTCTCCGCAAACTGGTTCAGCCGCGAGTCGGACTTGCTCTTCTCCAGCGCACCAGCGCCTTCGACTTTGCCAATATCGCTCGTCGCAGTGTTCACGGTGATTTTTTCATCCGAAGAGGATCCCCCGCTTTGTTCTATCAGCTTGTTTAGCTTTATGGGGCTTCTGTGGGATAAGAAAGAGATAAGGCCGTTTAACCGACGATCGGATGATTCTTCTTTTGTTTGTAGTTACGTTATCATGGGCTGCACCCTGGAGACGATCTTCATGCACAGCTTGAGCGAGGCGGTGATCTCGTTGCTGTTCACGCGATCCATATGGAGGGAGAGCAGCTGGGTGATGGCCAGGAAAACCTTTGGAAGGTAGACCCGGGTGGTTTCCGTATACATTTCCAGCGACACTGTCTCCAGCAGGAATTCGGTTAGGACGCAGATTTCCATCACACTGGGATCCCCGGATCCAACCTCGCAGGGATATTTTGCAGCAGGGTCAGTAGTTGGTAGGGGCTTCTCCTGGGCTGAGTTCGCTTGCTGGCAGGCTCGTTCGAACATATTGGTCATGTAGCTCCAAATGTAGGCCGGGTCAAAGGTGGCAAACAGAAGATTGGCGGACTTGAGGGCCTCCGCGTTTCCACTGGAGATGTACATGGCCCGCATTATGTCATGGAGTACGTAGTCGAGCACGGCGCTGCCAATATCCGCCTTGTCGAGCAGGGACAGCATAATCCTGTAGGGCTTCAGGTCCATGGGAGCACACTCCAGGCTAAGCCGGAGGGTGGTGATTAAAGCTCTTATTAGAATGTGCCTTGAGTGCTTTATGAAGTACGGCTCTGGTTCCTCATCGGGGGGAGCGTTCGAGGCGTCCAATGATAGGGTGTCGTAAGTGGGCGAGTTCTTGGCCACCTCGCTGCCAAGCAGCCAACTAAAGAGCCTTCGGTTCAGAGACATATCCCTGCGAAGGATGGTATTCAGTCCGTTGGTGACCAGCTTGACCAGCTCATCTTCGGAAAGCAGCGCTGTGTGCATGGGAAACCCAAGCAACAGGAACTCTAGTGTGTTTCGTTGGACCAGAATCAGAGAATCATTCAGGCAAGCGCACAGGGCAGACATCATGATCTCCCTGTTGTGGCCCATTATATATATTTGCTCCTGCATGTCCAGCCGCTTGTTAAAGTGCTCCAGGAGGTATGTGATTGCGGGCAGGCGAATTGCCGCATTTTTGGCAACCGATTCCCAGAGAACCGTATAAAAGTGCATGGGGTTGACGGCGTTGCACACATTCTTCAGCAGAATGCTTATTCTTTCGAAGTGGTCCAGGCCGCAGTCGTAGCCAGGAAGGACTCCGTTCAGGAAGCCGCTCAAGGCCGGTCGCAGCTTGTCGCCCAGGGGTACAAAATAGTCCTCGTAAATGGTGAGTAGCTGGGGGCGAACATTCATTGCAGCGTAGCCCAGAAGTGGAAACAGACCAGCGCTAGCGGGGTACGAGATCCGATTAGTAAAGTCATATTCATCCATGGTGGGATAGCTTACCTATAGATAAACTCCGTGGCCAGACGTTCTGGTCCTGTTTTACTGAATATCACCGAGTAGGTCTCCAGGGCCTTGAGATGCACCCCGGAGGGCAGGGCGGGATGCATGCATTGGGCCAGACGCTTCGCTATCTTCAGCCGCCTGGGAATGACCTGGTATTGCGTATTGCTCAATATAGCCTGTCGAAAACGGGAAGTGACACATTACAAGAAAACAACAGAAAACAAATAATGGACCGATAAGGGTTCCTGCGGTGAGTCAAATTCAACAAACTCTTATCTCCTCTGCCACATGTTATTGATGATAACCAGAATTAATATGAACAGTACAAAAAAGTAATATTTTTGCGGTTATTATCGCACTTCATACTTAAGTGAATTTATCTACATTTTGTTAATGAAAATGTTTCAAACTCGCATTAAGTTTTTTCTGATTAAACTAATTTGAAATAGTTGCTTTATTACCAGAACTTTGCCACTTTGGGCTAGAGCTAATGAAATGTAAATTTTTCTACAATATATTCTGCTTGTCGCATAAAGCCCAGTACATACTCGAATAAATACTATAATAAATATTATTATATATTTACACCCCTCACATTAGCACCTATCCTACCCTATTTAGCCTAGTATTTTCGCCTCATACATTCATTCTCGCAATAAAGAGCTATTCTGTGACGATTCAATACCTTACGAAAATCATTTTAACCTTGTAATAGGCAATGTAACACACAAAGCGTTTTAAAATTAATGGGTCGTGTCGGTTTCTGCATGAACATTTACATTGGCCCATAAAAGTAGCCGAATGAGCGAATTAAATGAATACTACTCTGGAGTACAGCACACATGCACCGATCCCAGCCGTTTCCGTACCTTGCTAAGCTTTCCGAGGGCCGATATCAAATCCGCCCACTCGCTGGAGTACTCGAAACTGCGCAGCGCCTTGTCGATGTTGGTCATGTAGGTCCGGTACTTGGCCTCGGCCATCAGCTTCTGCTCCTCGACGAGTGCGTCCGCCGACTCCATGATGGTAGTGTGTGGATCTCCCCTGGCTATCCGGCTGGCTGCTGTCAAAGGTATCCGATATTGACTTGGTTCGGAGGGTGGGCTCTGCGAAAACAAAATCAATAGCAATTAGCGAACGCAAAGAGGCGAGCAAACACTTGTTGATGTCGGTGTCCTTGAAACCGTTCGTGTCTCAGCTTCAATATGGGCTGCATATTTGAAAAGTGTGGCTTGCGGAGCACCTGCCTGTTACTGGGAATTGAAAATAGAAATGGGAATGGGAATCGGTCGGCCAGAAGTCTTTGTTTCCAGCCACTTTCACACACACTCTCGCGTTCTTCCCATTAATTGGTGGAATTTTCAGTTCAATTCAAAGCACAAATCACCTCTCGTGACCCTTGTGTGTGTATTTAATTTTTAAATCGAACTGAAACTATATCGTCGCGTGGCAGGAGCTGAAGAATAGCACTCGGAATCAGAATATTTATTCATTTCGCGTTTCTCTCGAGTGCAGCAAACAAGAAAAGAGAGCAAATAGAGAGCGCTCGACCAGCTGATGACGAATATTTTGCACTGGTATAGACCAGGGGGGAGGAGGGCGCGTGACGGGGGCAGACAAACTTTTTCCAGCGCTTTTCACTCGATTTCCCGGCTCTTCTGTTCACATCCTCCAATGCTCACCTTATCCCACGTCTACCAGAGCATCGTTTCTGTATAATTCGCGTTGATTTGACGAATATATCTTCTTAATTAACGAAATTTGTTATTGTTTCGCCAGCAGTAGCTCTGGCTGTTCCCAGAGTTGCAATGGTATTAGAGATGGGCTAGTGACTGGCTGCAATCACGACAAAATTAATTTTAATTTGCGAGCCTAATGTTAAAATTTTGTACATTTGTTAATTTAGACTTTCCAAAACACTAAATATACTTAAAATAATGTTTTCAATCTTATTTAGATATTTAAAGTCTTGTCGTGCCTGCAAAGATTTATCTTACATTCCACCTCTAGGTAAGTCGATCTGGCAGCACTGGTTTTTGCCGCTCTTTTCAAAATTGTTCCGAAGCCAAAGATAATTCTGAACCTGAAATGTATTAATTTAAGACAAATATCGATTTAAGGTCAATAGATTTTATATTTCCTTCACAAACTCTCAATAAATTACTAACTGAATATTTTGCCACTTCAAATAAATACAAAATCCGTTAAATGCAAACGCAATAACTTAAACGAAATTAATAGAACTGTGCCAGTTCGTGACTAAGAATTCGCCATCGAATGGGTGATTAGAAGGTTTGAGGTAAAAATGTCCAGTATAGCTATAGAATCATAGTTCGTGAGCCTCGGATCTACTTCTTCTTCTTGCCCTTGCCTTGTCCACCGGCGGCCGGTGCTCCAGTCAGCGCCGCCAGTTCATTCTTGAGGGCAAGGAGAATATCAACTTCAGGCTTCCACACGGAGGCATCGCCGGAGGCTTTCAGGGTTCGCACTTTCTCCCCCTGCTGAGCAATTTTGTCTTCCAGTGCTTTTACTTGGGCCGGATTGGCCGCGGATGAAGCAGGAGCTGAGGCCACAGGTGCCGCCTTGGCAGCTTTTTGTGCCGCCTCCAGTTGCTTCTTTAGACTCAGTAGAATATCCACCTCCGGCTGCCACACGGACTTGTCTTTTGTACTGCCTTTGAGTTTGCGCACCTTGTCGCCCTGCTCTTGGATGGCCTTCTCCAGATCCTGTACCGATTGAGAGCCACTCGTAGGAGCGGAAGCGGGAGTAGCTGTGGATGCTGGTGCAGTCTTTTTGGCCTCTTCCAGTTGTTTCTTCAGGTCGAGAAGCTTGTTCACCTCTGGCTGCCACTGAGCCTTGTCCTTGGTGCTCGCCTTCAGCTGACGCACTTTGTCCGCCTGAGCTGCCACAGCCTGTTCCAAGTCAGCGGCACTTGTCTGCGTCTTCGGGCTAGCCTTGGACTCCTGGGATCCTCCATATTTCCCCTTCAGTTCATCGATGAAAGCCTGCTCCAGCTTGGCAAAGAGCGGAGCCGGTTTTCCGATTTTGTGGCCGGCAGGAAGCAGCAGAGTGGCAAGAGGTTTCCTTTGGAGAACAAAGATTAATATGAAGCTATTCATGGCTTGGTAATTCACTTACTCTGCATTGAGTGGCGTCTGTTTGGCGTTTAGCTGGCTGAACAGCGTCCTGGCCGTGGTCGGCATGTAGGGGAAGAGGAGATTGGCCAGCAGGCAGGCTATGTTGGCCGACAGACCGATGATGGTCGCGGCGCGCTTCTTCTGCTCATCGCTGCCCTTGAGAAGCACCCACGGCTGCTGGGTTTGCATGTAACCATTTCCATGTCGCGAAATGGCCAACAAGTGACGAATACCGTCGCGGAGTTTGGCCTTCTCCAGGGAGTTAATGTAACCCTTGAGCTCACGGTTGATCAGGGCCAACAGGATCAGTTCGTCCTGGGTAACCGCCACTTCGGGAACAGTGCTGTTGAAGTTCTTTTCGCAGAAGACCAAGGCGCGATTCACAAAGTTTCCAAGGTTGTTGAGCAGCTCAGAGTTGTTGCGAGCAGCCAGGTCGTTCCAACTGAAGCTAGAGTCCTGACCTTCAGGGCGGGCGGAGGCGAGATAGAAGCGCCAGACATCAGCCGGAATGCCTGTTTCTTGGGCGTCGTTGCCGAACACTCCGATGCCTCGACTCTTGCTGAACTTGCCGTCCTCGTAATTCAAGTACTCCGTGGCCATGATGTGGGAGACCAAGGTGTGACCTTTGTTGATGGCCAGCAGCACACTGGGCCACACCACCGAGTGGAAGGGCACGTTGTCCTTGGCCATGAACTGGAACAGCTCCACGTCGGTTCCCTTGGCGGGCTGCCACCACTGCTGGTACTCCTTAGTGTACCGCTTGGTCATGGACACGTAGCCGAAGGGAGCGTCGAACCACACGTAGAACACCTTCTTTTCGAAGCCCTTGTGGGGCACCGGGATGCCCCATTTCAGGTCCCGTGTGATGCAACGTGGCTTCAGGCCCTCCTTCAGCCACGCCCTCGTGATGACTTTAGCGTTGTTGGTCCAGCCGTTCTCCGACTTGTCCACCCAATCCTTGAGTTGCGGTTCAGCCTTGGGCAGATCGATAAACAGCTGGTCGGAGGATCGAAGTACGGGAGCGCTATTGCACACTTTGCAGCGCGGGCGAATTAGTTCGGTGGCATTCACTAGTTTGCCGCACTTGTCGCACTGATCTCCGCGGGCATCTTCATAGCCGCAGCCAGGATGCGGGCAAGTACCTTCCACAAACCTAATCAGAAGATTATTACAAATATAGTTCCTAAAATAGGACAAGAAATACCCACCGATCAGCTAGGAAACGATCACACTTTTGGCAAAGCAGCTGCTCCACGCTTTCCGTGATGATGTAGCCAGCACTCAGAACGTCCTTGAAAGCCTCTTGGACAATGCTATAAAACATTCAAAGTTGGTCATCGATTACTCCACTGATTCCAAGCACTGAACTCACTCTGTTTGCTCCTGTGTGGTGGTGCGTCCAAAGTAATCGAATCCAATGCCAAACCAGCGGTAGATGGAGTTGTGCAGCTCGAAGTACTTGTCGCAGATCTCGCGGGGAGTTAGGTTCTCGGCCAAAGCTTTGTTTTCCGTGGCCGTGCCATACTCATCCGTGCCGCAGATTAGCAGGGTGTTGTAGCCAGCCGACCGGGAGTAGCGGGCAAAGATGTCCGCAGACAGGACGCAGCCGATAATGTTGCCAAGGTGAGGAACATTGTTGACATAAGGCAGAGCCGAGGTGATAAGCACATTGCGTTGGCCAGCCTTGGGGAGGATTGTGCGCTCCTCCTTAACCACTTTGGGAGCTGTGTAAGTGAAGGCAGCCTGGGCGGCGCTGATTTCCTCATCAGTAACCGTATCAGCAACTGTGGGAGTGCTGTCCACCAGCAGCTTGCCCGCATCGGCCAGACTGAGCCGCTTGAGAGGAACATGATGCAAACCGCCATAGCGATTCGACTGCTGCAGGGCATTGAAACTGAGATCCTTCAGTGGCTGTTCCGAAAGCACCTCTTGGACCTCCGGAAGCGCTTTGACGCGGCCATACCAATCCCTCAGGCTCTCCACGTTCTGGGCGCCCTTCAAGGTGCCATCGGGAGCCAGGAGCGACCACACGGCAATGTCGGCGGCGGTGAGTTTGTCGCCAGCGAGGTAGGGAGTGGCTTTCAGGCTGTCGTCCAGTTTCTTTACCAGGGCATTCAGAACCGGCAGAGCATTGGCGTCCGCCTTGTGGCCCACGGCCATGTGATGAGCCAGAGCTGGAGCCAGCAACGTGGCCGACCACTCGAGCCACTGAGAAGAGTCAAAGGAAATGTCTATTAGTTTAACCTTCAGGGGTCATCACCCCAATTGGGCATCATTACCCACCTCGTCCCGCAGTTGTCCCTCATCCACCAACAAAAATTTGGCAATGGCCGAGGGCGAGAATAGACGAAGACCATTGTCCAGTTCCAGGGTGGGCAGTACCAGCAAGTCCTTATACTTGGCATCTGGAATTTTCACCGGTTATTGCATCAGAAATGAGTCACTAAAATGCGTTTCCAGTTGGGGAAACACATTTTGCAGATTCCACTCACCATTTAGGTTAACCAGCTGCACCTTCACCGCCTGCTTGGCAAACTTCGCTAGCATCAGCAGTTGCAGCCCTAGCGGATTGCCCTCGTTTGTGTAGATGATCATCGTGCCGGCGTTTGGGGCTAATTTTAATTCAATTTACGTGGCAAAAAGGGGTAGAAACTAACAAAAATCTACGGCCGCGCGAGAACTTTATTTTGCTAGTGATGGCAAAACTCGTTCGAGTCGAGTCGAATCCGCGACTTGCAACACTGTCTGAAAGGAGGGTGCCAGATTTTTGGACTCCTGTTATAGTGTCGTTGTCACAAAATCGCATCATGGATGAAAAAATTTTAAATGAGTTCTTACGTACGACAAGTTTACCCGACTTGGAAAATGCTTTTGTTACCAATTCGCATTTTTATTTTTTTTCTCTAAAATTATAGTATTGGTGGCTGCCAGATTTTCCAGAACTTCGGCGTTTGTCAACACTTATTGGCAGCTGTCTAAAACTGCAACAGCTGTTTTTCGAACAGTTTGAGAAACACTAGAGTCTTCATTTACAATTTGGAAGAGAAAACAAGTTGTGCCTTATTTTCGCTTTTACTCGAAATTTAGAGAAAGATAATCCTTGAAAATGGGTGAACGTAAAGGCCAAAACAAGTACTATCCGCCGGACTATGATCCGAAGAAGGGTGGTCTCAACAAGTTCCAGGGCACCCATGCCCTGAGGGAACGCGCCCGGAAGATCCACCTTGGAATAATCATCATCAGATTTGAGATGCCCTACAATATCTGGTGCGACGGTTGCAAGAACCACATCGGTATGGGGGTGCGGTATAATGCTGAGAAGACCAAAGTAGGAATGTACTATACCACGCCCATCTTCAAGTTCCGGATGAAATGCCACCTGTGTGACAATCACTTTGAGATCCAGACGGATCCTGGCAACCTGGACTATGTGATTTTATCCGGAGCTCGAAGGCAGGAAAACCGATGGGACCCGTTGCAAAACGAGCAGGTTGTGCCCGAGACCAAAGAGGTGCAGAAGCGGCTGTTTGACGATGCCATGTACAAGCTCGAGCACAAGGCTAAGGATGCCCAGGCTGCCGCCGACTCCAAACCTGTGCTGCAGAAGCTCGTGGAGCGTAACTTGGACGTGTGGGACGACAGCTACGAGGCTAACTGCCGCCTGCGGGCCGAGTTCCGGCAACAAAAGCAGGAGATCAAGGGCCAGCAGGAACTGGATCGTCAACTGCTGGCCAAAAGCAGTCTGGACATTCAACTTCTTCCGGAGACGAGTCAGGACCGGGAGATGGCCGCTCTCATGAAGTTGCAAACAAAATCAGCGTGGGAAAGGCAATCAGAGCAGCGCCTGGAGCTGCTCATGCGTCCAGCCCTGCCAGGAGCCACGGTCACCACCTTTGGCGGCACCAAGCGGCAGAAAGCGCTAAACAATCACCTTCACTTGGAAGATTTGGGAATAAGGCGTAAAAAATTAAAAGAACCACAGACCGAAACACCCACACCAAAATCAGACACCCATAGTTTAGTAGGCGACTATTCCTCCTCCTCGTCCTCAGAAGAATCGTAGTTATGGAAGACTTCTGCTCCTCACTCTTGTCTTTGAAAGAAACTTAATTGAATTCGCCATAGATTTATTTTTAGACAATAAATTAAGAATAACAAACAACATGCTTGGAACGAAAATTCTAATACATTCCCTCATTGGGGTCCTCTTCTTTGGGTTCGCCAACTTCCTCCTGGTTCTGGCTGTCCATTGTCTTGTAGAGCACCACCTGGACACGCTTGCAGAACTCCACTTCCTGGTTGTTGTTGATCATGTCGTCTAAAAGGTCCTCGATCAGACGCAGCTTGCTGTAGCACTGATCGCGCTCCTCTACCATTCTATCACTCTTTAGGTTCATTGTCTGCCGCTCCTCCATGAGCTCCTTGAGTGCCTTGTTGTTGTCGTCCTCTGCCTCGTGCTCTGGGGTGGTTGGTTCCTTTGCAGCCAGTGGCTCCTCCGCCTTGGCAAAGACTCGCGGCTTGATGGGCTTTGCCACGGGCGCATTCGCCATGGACTTGATGTTCTCGAGACCAGGAGCTTGGGAGTCGAAGAACTTCTTGAACCACTGCAGAAACTCAAAGTTGTCCTGGAAGCGCCCCTTGATCAGGCGGTCGATGGGCACCGTTTTGTCCAGTTTCAGACGGTTAAAGGCTCCCTGGAATAGTTTCAGGTTGTGCAGATACTCGTGCTCCAGCTTGGCGCCCATCTTGACGCGTTTCAAGTTGATGCAGTTGGGGAAGATCATCTCCATCATCTGACAGTAGGCGGATCCTGAAAATGCACTCAGTTTTCAAGTGAGCAGGAACAATCTTCTTGGCAACGCAACTCACCTGAACAGAGCTCCTCGATCTTCTTGAACTGACCTTGGACCATGTCGTTGACCCACTGGAGCATGTCGTGGCGCGACATGTTCTCTCCATTCACGCTGGTCAAGGCCACAGTTAACTTGAGGTCAGTCATGATGCCCTAGAAAATGTCCTCTCTTTACTGTTACCTTTTTTTTTAAAGTCTTGAATATTTTTTTTATTTCCAAGTTTTAATATGTTGATCTATGGCAGTTTTTTTGAATTTGTGATTCGCTAGACCGGCCTGCGGGTTTCAAAAGTAAGAATATAAATTGGTTGTTAATTCTGAAGCCTTGAATATTTTTAAACTTCTTGCTTTGTCGTCTTCTTTCACACTGCCGGCAACCCAGCTTGCGTTCCATTGTTTCCAGGATCAGTGATGGGAGGTTTCTACGTTTTGTACCTAAATGTGTACCTACTTTTACTTAAATATTGTACGATTAAACTATCAAAATTTATTTTTTAGTTTAAATATATATTCTTAATAATTTAAATGAATGGGTAGAAAGTCCCATCCTATTTTTTTTTAAATGAATACAAAGAAATTAGTACTTTATCTAGCAGATATGGTAAGCCATAAAGTACCTAAAGCTATAAATATTTTTAAAAGAGTAATTGTAAAGAGAAACCAACTTAAAAAAAAAGATTTTATTAAACTTTTAAGTTAAAACAATGTACTTTTTTTAAATTTTATTTAATGTATAAGTATCTAAAACTAGCTAGGTACATACTACTCTCAAAAGGACATTATGTACCACTAGGTATGAGCCCTTATCTATTGAATCCCTTTCCATCACTAGCCCAGGACTGCATTCTGTTATCGATATCAGTGGAAGAACTTTTATTCAAACAAAATATCTACAGGGTCTTAATCCTAAACTTGCGTTCCACCGTCTTTACGAAGTCGATGAAATCCTTGTAGAGGACTTTGGGCACCTCGAGGGCCGCAAAGTGGCCACCCTTTTTGTAGTAGGTGCTGTGGACCAGGTTCTTGAACTTGTCCTGCAGCTGGGTGTCCAAAAACTGCATGATGTCGCTCTTGAAACGAGCACATCCCGTGGGCACCACTGTAGGAACCCGCTCCAGTTTCAGATCACGTTGCTCCTGGGCGTACTGCTCTGCATAGAGACGCTGCGAGGTGGTGATTGAATTGGTCAGGTAGTAGATCATCACATTGTCCAGCAAGGCGTCCATTTTATAGCGCTTAGTGAGTCCTCCATCCGGCAGAGATCGGTAGCTGGCATTCGTCCACGTGGAGAACTTCTCCAGGATGTAGGCAGCAAGCCCCACAGGATTGTCGGTGAGAGCAGCGCCGATGGTGTCCGGCTTGGTGGCCTGGATGTGGAAGTATCCACTCTCCTCCATCAGGTATTTAAATTCATTAGACTTCGGGAAGAAGAAGTCCTCGAAGCCCTTGGGCGCAAAGAAGCTGGGCCAGAGTCCTGCCAGGAAGCCCTTCACCAGGGATTTGGGGCTCAGGTTATTGCACATATTCGAGTGGTAGCCCAGGACGTTATCGGGATACAGGGTGGCAATGTTGCTGCCAATGACACTGCCCCAGTCACCGCCCTGGATGAAGAATTTGTTGTACCCCAAGCGCACCATGAGATTCTTCATAATCACGGCCACTTGGGCGGGTCCCAGACCCTGACGGGAAGTGCCCTGAAAATTGGGATTTGATAAACAGTGTCATCCATACGCCTATTTGAGGACACTCACCTGCGACCAGCCGTAGCCTGGCAAACTAGGCACAATGACGTTGAATATGTACTTATTGTTCTTGTCCAGATTGCTCTGGTGCAGCAGATGGATAAAGTCGTAGAACTCCCGAACTGATCCCGGCCAGCCGTGGAGCAGCAGCACCGGGTAGTGCTGCTTGCCCACCTTGTTTTCGTCGTAGACCATCAAATGGAGGAAGTGTATGCGTAGCCTAGAAATCCACACGGTTACTATCTGGACTATCTGTGGATATGATAAGTGGGCCGGGTGGCGGGTCCCCGTTATCTCACCCCTGAATATCGGTGGTGAAGTGATTGAATTGCCAGAGGAACACCTCGCGTTCGCGCCAACGCGGCAGGTAGTCATCGCGCCAGTATTCCACCACTTTCTTGAGGTAATCCGTATTGAATCCGTACTCGAAGGCCACACCCTCCAGCGGAGGAGTAAGCTTCAGGGGGCGGCTCAGTCGGCTCTTCAACTCGTCGATGGTCTGGGTGGCGAAAATTAAATTATTATATGCACATACGTGTGTATAAGTCCAGAAAGGCCCCCTCTCACCTGCTCCGGATAAGACAGGCGATTGCCGACAACCTCCGAGCTGTTCGCCAGATAGGCGGCATAGTCCTCCGGCTCTGCCTCGTCGCCCCACCACTGTTGGGGATCTAGTTGGGGGGCCGGCAGGTCCGCCCACAGTTGCTTCACGTTCTTGTACACCATTCCCCCGCCGATGGCCAGAAGGAGCACCAGAATTTTCACAATCACACCCATCTTGCCGTATCAGCGGTTTCACTCGAACTGGCAGGGAAGGCAGCCCGCACGGCTTTGGTTTGGCTGCTCCGAAGTTCACACTCACGATGATAAGCGACTTTGAGTGATCGGTCTCCGGACGGCCCTACAGTTGATCAGTTAAGGCTTATCGCAGGGTTGAGATTCCGCTTTTGTTTCCCAGATCGTCAAGTCACTAAGTAGAGGCTTCTCAAGTCAGAAATGACGAGCTCAAGTTGGCATTCTGTTTGTTTATTTACCCGGCGAGCTTTTTGTGTTTGGAGCTTTTTTCCCGATTTGTGGATCTATATTTCTACGTATGTGTGTATATAGTATAAGCATAAGGTATATACATAAGCAAAATAGAGATATAAGGAGACTCCGATGTTTATTGATATTTTGCGTCGCATCTGGGGTTCCAAACTCAGGTAGCTACATACAATGTACATACATATACTTTTAATACCCTATTATGATAGAGGGTAGTAATATTCAGAATAAATATAATATAAGTTATATAGTAGCTGTATATAGTTAAATAATATATAATTTTTATTAGAATTGCCAGGGTAGGGTAAAGAAATATAGTCATAAAACCTTTATTTTTTACGTAAGCTTATTGCAAGCTTGATTTTATCTAAATATTTATGTGAGAGAGACAAAAAAAGAAAGTAAATAAACGCCATCCTTTCTTTTTCCCATATCACGCTTATCAATTATTTTTTGAGCACAAACCTCCTCAACTTTCGGTTTTTAAATAAGATTTCTTATCTCAAAACATCAAGTTTATTTTTTCATATTTTTTATTTCACAACAGACATCTCCATTCTTTAAATCGAAAATGATTTTGAATTCCTAAAACTAATTTCTGGCAAATAATGGGTTTTTTTTACAAGTTCGCCTTCTTGACAAAGGCAACAAAGTCGTCGTAGAGTAGCTGGGGCAGTTCAAAGGCCGGGAAGTGTCCACCGTCCCGGTGGTGGGTGTTGTGCACCAGGTTCGGGAACTTGTTGGTCAGTGCGGACTCCGGGACGTGGGTGATTTCGTTGATGAAGTGGGTGCAGCCGGCCTTGGCCTGAATGGGCACCGAATCCACGTTTAGGGCGAACTGCTTGGAGATCATCGACTCGGAGTACAGGCGCATGGAGGTGGTGATCGAGTTGGTCACATAGTAAATCATCACGTTGTCCAGGAGCTGGTCGTAGGTGAACCGCTTGGTGAGGCCGCCATCGGGAAGCTTCCGGTACTCTGTGTTTGTCCAGGTGGAGAACTTCTCGAGTATGTAGGAAGCCAAGCCCACTGGGTTGTCGATCAGGGCGTTGCCAATAGTATCGGGCTTGGAGGCCTGGATGTGGGCATAGCCCATCTCCTCCAATATGGTGCCGAATAAGTCTCCCAATCCCTTGTAGAAATCGCTGTACTGGGAGTCTACAAACCAGCTGGGGAAGACCGAGGCCAACACCAACTTTATGCTCGCCAAGGGACTGTTGTTCGTGCACATGTTGGAGTGGTAGCCCAGCACGTTCTCCGGGAACAATGAAGCCACATTGGAACCAATAATGGATCCCCAATCGCCGCCCTGAACCAGGAACTTCTCGAAGCCCAGGCGAAGCATCAGGTTGCGCATGACCACCGCCACTTGGGCCACTCCGAATCCTGTTTTAGAAGATCCCTGAAATGGATGATTTTTTAAGTAAGGTGTCATGTGATTCGGAGGCTTTCTATCTTACCTGAGACCATCCATAGCCCGGCAGACTGGGAGCAATCACCTCAAAGACGTAGTCGCTCTTGTCACTAGGAGTGGTCAACAGAGGAATGAAGTCGTAGAACTCCCGGACAGTTCCGGGCCATCCGTGCATGAGGAGCAGGGGAATAACCTTCTTGGGGGCCTGTCCCTTCACTTGGGTGGGCTTGGCATGAATAAAGTGAATTTGCAATCTGTTTTGCAAATTAGAACATGAGGTCAGTATGTAGGGTTAATGTGGGGTGTCTCCGAAAACTTACCCTTGGATTTCTGTTCGGAAGTGGTCGAATTTCTTGAGGTACTGCTCCCTTTTGTCCCAGTTGGCCAGATAGGTATCCTTCCAGTACTTCACCACCTTGGCCAGCTCCTTGGAGTTGAAGCCATATTCAAAGCCGACTCCTTCCAGAGGCTCCTGGGCTTTTAGGGGACGGCTTAACTGATTCTTCAGATCTTCAATTATCTGGAATTATAGGAATATATGTATGTACAATTTCTAATCTTATCAATTTCACAAAAATATATCAAGATTGTTATGTAGCCATCAATCATAAAAATAAATTAAAATTCAAATACTTTTTTTGTTCCCTTTTTGAGATTCAGGTTTTAAACAATAAAAATATTTTAACTTAAATGTCTAATAAATACATTTTTTATTTATTAATTTTTGTCAATATATTACCTCTGGCTTCACGCTAATGTCAAAGGGCAGAATGACCGTGGCCTCCTTCACCGACTCCCTTGACTTTGGACCCCAGAAGGCCTTGTTGTCCAGATCGGGTCTCTTGCCCGGAGCCTGCAGATCCCGATAGTTTTTGTATCCGATGGCCGCCAAGATGGCGAGTCCTCCGACCAGGAACCGCACCCAAGTATTTGCCATTTCAAAGCGTAGTTCCTAACGCCAACTGCTCGTTCTCGTTGACTTGGTGGAAATAATTTTATTTTGTCAACGATCCGCCGAAAGAAAGCTTTGCCGGCTTTTGGATCGCATGTGGATCGTCGCTACAGCTGCACTGCAATGCGAGCATGATGAGGCACAAAACGAAAGCTTTCTCATCGAAATATTTTGCCGCCAATTCATGCTTAGAATACGAAACGAGCTTTGAAATTAGGAAGGGGAAGATGATCATTTGGTTTGTTTATTTATCAGTAACGTATTTAAGGTAGAGTTTATTCAGAATCATGCTTAGAACGCGAGACGCTGTGAAGCAACTTTTATTAAATAATAAATAATAGTGGCGTTAAAAATATTAAAAAATGTAATATATGTATGTATTTATTTTCTTTCAATATTTTTTTAAGATTTATTACAAAAATAAAAATTTTATTATAAAATAAGTCAAGTTTTTAAAATAAAGAGGAATGTTTTTAGATTTTCATTTGAAAATATTTTAAAAGTTAGCTTTTTCAACAAAGGTAATAAAATCGTCGTAGAGTTTTTTTGGCACCTCGAAGGCCGGAAAGTGTCCTCCCTCTGCGTGGTGGGTACTGTGAACCAGGTTGGGGAACTTGTTGGCCAATACCGAGTCCGGGAAGTGGTTGATTTCGTGGCGGAATCTGGTGCAGCCAGCCTTGGCCAGTATAGGGATCGAGTCGACCTTTGTCGAAAACTGATCCTCGCTCGCGTATTCCGCGTATAGTCGCATGGAGGTGGTTATGGAGTTGGTCACATAGTAGATCATCACGTTGTCCAGGAGCTGGTCGTAGGTGTATCTCTGGGTGAGGCCGCCATCTGGCCGGGTTCTGTACTCCGTATTTGTCCAAGTGGAGAACTTTTCCAGGATGTAGGAGGCCAAGCCAACGGGGTTGTCGATCAGGGCGTTGCCAATGGTGTCTGGCTTGGAGGCCTGGATGTGAAAGTATCCCATCTCCTCCAGTATGACTCCGAAAAAGTGTCCCAGTCCCTTGTAAAAATCAGCGTACTCAGTATCCACAAACCAACATGGGAATAATGAGGACAAGACCAACTTCAGGGACCCCAAGGGGCTAGAATTCATGCACATGTTGGAGTGGTAACCGAGAACGTTTTCGGGAAAAAGTGCTGCTAAATTGGATCCAATGGCGGAGCCTGCATCTCCACCCTGAACCAGGAACTTTTCAAATCCCAAACGAACCATTAGGTTTCGCATCACAACGGCCATCTGGGCCACACCGAATCCTGTTTTGGAAGAGCCCTGTTTTGGATAGAGGGTATATTATATAGAGGGTATACTAGATACTCAGCTGATAAATAGTTAATCTTACCTGAGACCATCCGTAGCCCGGCAGACTGGGAGCTATCACTTCAAAGACGTAGTCGCTTTTATCACTAGGGCTGGTCAATAGAGGTATGAACTCGTAGAACTCCCGAATAGTTCCGGGCCAACCGTGCATCAGGAGCAACGGCAGGACCTTCTTTGGATTTTGGTTCTTTCCAGGATTCGGCTTGGCATGAATAAAGTGAATTTTTAAGCTGCCAAAAAAGAGAAGGCTTATCTCATTCACCACAAGGACATATATTGTATAAACTTACCCTTGAATTTCGGTTCGGAAGTGATCAAATTTTTGCAAGTACTCCTCCCGTTCGCTCCACTTGGTTAGATAGATATCCCGCCAGTATTTGACCATTTTATCCAGTTCCTTGGCATTGAAACCATACTGAAAACCTACGCCTTCCAGGGGTTCCTGGGCCTTCAATGGACGACTTAGCTGGACCCTTAAATCCTCAATAACCTGACGATAAGAGAAGTTATTTATATAATTTATATAATTTTTTATTATTCCTTACCTCTGGTTTTACACTAATATCAAAAGGTAGAATGGCTTGATTCTCCCGATACGGTTCTTTTAGTTTTGGACCCCAGTAGGCTTTGATGTCCAGCTCGGGCCTTTCGACTGGAGCCTGAAGATCGCTGTATACCTTAGAGCCTATGGCTGCCAGCAATGCCAGACCTCCGACCAACAAGCCAGTAACAATCTTAGCCATAATTAGCCAATATAACTGTGAGAATATTCAAGTGAATAAACCTAATTCAAATGATTTTGGTTTGCGAACTACCGGCACAAGAAAGCTTAGCCGCCTCGCAAAGTTTGTAAACAATGTGGATTCTAAAATACAGGTTCCACAGCGGTGCAAGCATGATCAGACAAAAATCTACGTTAAAAAGCTTTTTAAATTAAATAATAGCAAGGTATGATGAGAGCAAAGCTTTGGAATGAAATAATATAATATAAGATCGCACAAATTGTTGATTTTTTTTCTATTGAGTAAAAAGTTTGTTAAACTCATACACACGACAATGTTTTAATCGATGCGAAATATTTTATTGTATGTGTAGGTGATTTCTATGGGTATATTTTTGATCTGATCTACAAATTTCAAGTTTTTAATATTTTTCTATATTTTTATTTTTTATAAAATTTGAATTATGCAAAATTTCTTCTTTTCACATACTTTTCATTGTTTGAATATGGATATTATTCAATCAGTTGAAAAGCAGCCTGAGAAGTATTAAAGATGCTCTGAATTCATGAGTCAAATGCCAACTTGGGAGTAATTTCTCAATTAATAATAATTAACATGCAAATGCATCTAACAACAGCGTCTTTACAATATCCCCTTGTTTACCCCTACCCGAAAAGAAAATAAACTAGTTTAGTTTAATATTTTATAAAAACAATTTATATATTCTCTTCGCCATGCAGACCTACTTTCCTCGCAAAGGTGGTAAAGTCATTGTACAACATGGCTGGCATTTCCAGCGCCGCAAAGTGGCTGCCCTGCTGGAAGTACATGGAGTGCTTCAGGTTGGGGAACTTGTCCCTCAGCTGCCAGTCCGTAACGGAGGGCAGATCGAACCGGAAACGGGCGCAGCCCATGGGCACCGGGGACTGCACTCGGTCTAGTTGCAGGTCCCTGTAGGTCTTGGACACGTTCTCCAGGTAGAAGCGTGCCGCCGTTGTGGCGGAATTGGTCAGATAGTAGACCATCAGGTTGTCCAGCACAGCCTCCAGACCGAATACCGTGACAATAGCTCCAAAGTCCTGCTTCAGGCCGGGATTGGTGCAGGTCTGGAACTTCTCCAGTATGTACGATGCCAGGCCCACTGGGCTGGAGGTAAGTGCCGCTCCAATGGTATCGGGCTTGGTGGCCTGAATGTGGAAGTAACCGCTCTCCTTCAGAAGCTCCTGATATTTCTCCCACACTGGGAAATGATGGTCCACGAAGAATCGCGAGGGCAGATACTTTTCCGGGTAGAAGCTGGCGTAGATTCCTTTCAGGATGGCCAGGGGAGAGTGAAGAACACACATATTGGAGTGGTAACCGAGCACGTTCTCCGGATAGAGAGTGGCCAGGTTGCTTCCAATGATGCTGCCCCAATCGCCACCCTGAATGAAGAACTGTTTGTGCCCCAAGCGAAGCATCAAGTTTCGCATCACGGTTGCCATTTCTGCCGCATTGAATCCGGGACGTGTGGCCGGCTAAAACAGGACGAATTTTAAATACTTGATGGATATTATAACCATTTCAAGCTTACATCAGACCATCCATAGCCCACCAGGGAGGGAGCCACCACGTCGAAGGCATAGTCGGAAATGTTTTGATCCTTGGTCAGCATGGGGATGAAGTCGTAGAACTCCCTCACCGATCCGGGCCACCCGTGGAGCAGGAGAACTGGGTAAACATGCTTCCTGGCAGCTGCCTCCTCACTGGCTTTTTCATAGATGTAGTGGATGTTTAATCTGAAACAAGGTTTTAAAATTATTAAATAAATATCCATTATTAATGTTTAAAAAAAATGAAAATGTTATAAAAAATGTTTCAAATTCAAAGTTAGAATTTTATACGTAATATGAAAGTTTTCCTAAAAATTTTAGCTTCAAAATGATCTATAGATATCATATACTTTTTTAAGAAATATGAAAATTTGGGAGTCAATAATGAGCACAGTTTTTTTTAACTAATTTAAAAAGTCATTAAAAAACAATCTGTTTTCAATGTCAGTTGTTTAAAGTTGTAGGAAATAAAAACCAAATGAGTTGTAACAAACGGGAAACATACCCCTGAATCTCAGTGGTGTACTGCTTCAGGGAGTTGAAGAGGTCCTGGCGCTCGTCCCACTTGGTCAGGTACTTGTCCCGCCAGTAATCCACAAACTGCTCCAGGGCGTAGGTGTTGAATCCGTACTCGAAGGCGATGCCATCCAAAGGCTCCGTCAGTTTCAGGGTGCGGTTTAATTGCTGGCGGAGATCGTCGATCTCTGACTGGGGAACGTCCAGCTTGAACTCGTAGATTTTCGTGTCGGGCTTGTAATCCTTCTCTTCTCCGGGTCCCCAGTAGGTGTTGTCATTAAACTCCGGCTTGGGCAGGGGCTTGACGAGATCCGTGAACACCAGGTAGCCGTAGCCACCGAGCGCCGCAAACGCGGCCACAATCAGTCCAAAGACTATCAGACACTTCATCTTGGCCGCAACCGCAATTAGTTCTCGCGTCTAGAATTTCAATGAGCTCTCCCACGCCGATAAGCAAGTCCCATATGCTTTTCCCGATCCGAACCCGAATCCAAATAAAGACGAGCAGAAGCAACCACTCGATCGAAATGCCGCTAACGAACTGACGGTCCGAAAACCCGTAAAATCGTTGCAAAGCTCTATCAAAATTCACTGTCACCAGTTCATAGTATAAGTATTTTTTGTAGTATTTATAAATTCAGTTTAGATAGCACTACGGGGCGCTGGCTATCAGGTACAGTGTGTCAAAATTTGTCGAGTCATGAGTAAACTTTGATCTGTGAACTTTTTTCGGGGCATGCGAAAATTTGTTTAACGGCCAAGAGTAATGGCTTTGTTGATGAAAATGTGATATAATAATACTTTTTAAAATTTATTTTTAAGTATCATGTTTCAAGGTTAATAAAATGTGTAGTAAAAGTAACGTCTTATATGTTTAATATAAGTTAGTTAATGATATTTACAAAATCCGATGCTATTTAGTTATTCCTGTTTTTATATTTAACATTTATGTTGGTATTTTACAAAACATTTTAGCAGATTTACCATATTTTTTGAAGGGTATTCAAAATATATATCATATAAATCATTATATATAACTATTGGAAATTTATTTTTTTTTTGTATATATGTTATTGAGAAATTTAACTGAAGCATAGAAAGAAAATGCATGAGGTTTTAATTAGTTAGGTATTGAAATTTGGAAACAGTTTATTATGGAAAATAGCCAATCAATCATATCTCATTTTTTTATAGTATTTAAAATATAAATTCAAAGATGGTATTAAGTAAGCTTAAAATAATGCATGTTATAAGCCCATTTCTCCCAAGGTGCCCATTGAGGTTCGTCTGCCTTTAATCAAGCCTACGTCTGCACCTCAAATGGCTTATTGATTTGGAATCAAGATACGCTGACCCACACATACTAGGCACCTTTGTGGGTATTCGTGAGAGGGACTCCATTCTCCGGGGAGTAGCCCGGACGACTTAAAAGTAAGCACTATCTTATCGGGCGCACTTATTTATGGGAAACCGCTTCACCGGCAACCGATTGTAAATCTCAGCCCTTCAGCCACTCTGATGATGTGGCTGGAAAAAAATGAATCCGAAAAACTGAATGAAAGATCAGTAGGCCACGTGGATACTAAAAACAATAATTTGGAAAAACACACAGACTCAGCCTATACTTATTAAAAAAACCCCAGACTACACACATTATGTTTGGAGCAACTTGTACCCAGAAAATTAAACTTTGGATGCAATCCATGGACGGATATCGTCTGCCGTGCAAAGTGGATCGATTTAAACCCTTAGCCACCATGCTCAAGGACACATACCGAAAGAGCAGGGGGCGATGGAGCGGCCGCATGAAGCTCACCTTCGATGGCCGGCAGATCATGGAGTGGGACACGTGCAACTCCCTAGGCATGGTGGACGACGATCTCGTACACGTTTACATTACCCGCTACGGCGATGGCCCCAAGTGAACAGATGGGCATAAATTTTTGTAACGTTTTTGATAAATGGTAGAACTGAGTCAACGAACTTGGCCAAGTGGTTGGGCTTTGGGGTAACTCTGTGGTGGGTGGTTGGGTGGTTGGCTGGTCAGTGGGTGGTTGCAGGAAACCCTTTGTGGTTTGGCAGGCGCCATGCACTTGTCATCATATCAAAGCCAAGTCGCCGCTACCACGGATAATTTGTATAAATTGTGAGGCAAAACAATTATGTTGTCGGCATGCAAGTACACGATAAAATATAAGTATGAAGTAATTATAAAATTAAAGTTCAAAGGGCTCTTACGATAGGGTTGTGTAAAGACATGAGATTCAAAAAATTTCAACGAAATTTACATATATGTATGTATGTATGTAATATATTTATTTTTTTACTTCTTTGCATGCATTCTATAGAGGATTTTCGTCTAAGCTGAAATCCAAAGATCCGGCATTATTGCATATTCGGATTAGAATCCAAAAAGGATTACAATAATCCTAATATTATAGTAAACGAATTGGACCAAAGTTAGATTTTCAAACAAATTTCGCTTCTGGTAATTGTGGGAAGTTGAATTTCCTTTATTTTAAGAAATTATTTGACAAAATTTCGCCTATTGATTAAAATTTATTTGGGAATCATTCCAATTTCATTCACATACCTGTTATAATTTTTATGAAGTATCTTCATTTAAGATGATCTGAGGTAAAAGTATAATAAAGATTCAAAATTAATAAAATATTTTTTAATAATAAATTATCTTGTAATAAGAAATAAACTTTTAAGAATACTGTTTTTTCCTCTGCAGAAAGCCCCTTGAAGGGAGAGGCCTCAAAAAATCCACAAAAGTGCCGCCAAACATGCAAGACAAAACCCTAAAAAAAGGAGGCGTAGTCTCGTGGCAAAAACAATTTAAACAATAGGATGAGAAATGTAATTCGAGTGAAATTAACGCAATTACTGTGCCGCAGCCAAAGGACTCGATTCACTTCCGATTCCGTATACTCCGCCGATGCGCCAAAAAACCAAACAAAAAATACAAAAAGTTTGCTCGCGTGCCGCAAACAAATCGCATTGATACCTGGAAGCGTGTCAAAGCTGCCACCTCCAGGGAGGGGAACAAAAATAAAAATAAAATATAAAAGTTCGTAGCCCGGAACCCAATCGGTGGCCATTAATGCCCTTTCTGGCTGGCTAATTCCCATTTTATTGAGTGCTCGGGAATGGAACTCGACTGTTCCAGTTACACTTCAGGTTAAAGTTTGGGATTTTTGGTGCCGTGGCAACAGCCCCCCACCAGGCGATACCTGTCTAGGGGGCGTGGCCTTAATGTCCGCAATTAGCTTTTCATTCAGTCAACACGCACTTGTCGTAAAGTCCATTGAACCTGGCCCAAATTGATTTTCGGTTGGGCAGGCCGGGCAAAAGTAATACAGTTGTAACTAAAAAAATAATAATATTTAATCTATACCTTCATTGCTCTATAAGAAAGCGTACGAAAAAGTATGCCATTGCCATTTAAACTAAATATTCGCCGGGTGGCCATCGGCATTTTGGCAATATGGAATATTTTGGGGGGCTTTGTGTTCTACGCCTATGTTCTGGACTCCTATGGTTCGTCAAGTTGAAATGGAACGGAAGAGGAAACTCTTGATAAGTATTATGAACATTTCACTTTAGTAAATTATCCTGAAAACCACGAGAGACGTCGGTTCAAGTATCACTTATTTGAGGGGCGAATTAACGAAGAAATTGTGATTGGAATATCAGTGGTAATGCTTTGTCAGATACTATCAACTGTTTTTCTGGTTTTTGCATTTGAGGAGGTATATTCTTAAGACTAAATCGTATTATTTATGTATTTAATTAATTTATTAGTCAAGGAATATGTTTCTGGTCTATGGAATAGTTTTTTGTGTACCTTTTGCCTTTGCAAGCCTGCCTGTATGGCCAATAGCTGGTGAGTTTTCAATATTATTTAAAAAATATTTATTTTATTTTTTCTTTAATAGTCACTCATGTTTGTCTGGCTCTGGTGGCCCTGAGTTTCTACTTTAGCTGAAAAAATGGAAAAAATTCGATGTTTTTTTAAATAAATGTATTTTTTTGAAGTGCCTAAAAGATTGCTATATTTTTTCTTTCATTCTAAAATGATTTTGATAAGTACAATTATTTCTTAAAATTCCAGTTTCTCAAAATTATTCTTTAAATCATTTAAAATCATTGTATACATATATGTATGTATATTTTTTTTTCTAAAAGTTTCAAGTTATATATATGAGTAACAATACTTCGCACTTTTATATGCGTTTCTGTTCAGCCTAAAAGTATGCCTCGATTGTAGATAAATAAAAGTAAAAACCGAGTTTTTAAATAAATTTCATTCATTTTTTAAAACCATTTAAATGCCCTAAAAAATGTTAAGTCTTAGCTGAAATTATCCCCAACGCCCGTCCATTCTCCTTGGGCATCATCCCAGACTGGAAACTCATTTTTCGAAGGCACATCATTGTCAGATTGTCCAATTTCGAATTCGAGTGTTTCTGCGTCAGCCTGGCAGGTGACGTGTCCCAGCTGCAAATTGTATTTATTTTCTTGGCATTTTTCTCTCATTTAAATAATTTTGTATGGACTCTCACCCAGCAGACCAAAATAATGGCCAATATTGTCACAAATATTGATTTCAACAGCATATTTCTGTACTTCCACGCCGTTCGACTGTTGTTTGCCGACTGTTTTCCTGTTTACGTGGCTGCTCTGTTTTTAATCAATTAAAGTTCATTTAATATTTATACTTGTATTATTTGTGTTTATTTACAAAACCTCGGCCTTATCTGTGCCGGTGAACGTTTTCCACTGAACATATACCGCAGTTTCAGCATTCAATGTCTGTTTAAGGGATAATATTTACTATTCGACACATTTAAAAAATGTATTGAGTAAATTTATTAATTTTTGTAAATATATAAAATGTTTAAACTATAAAATACATTTTTTAGAGATTGTGTAAAAATCTATTGGCATCTATCAAGATTCTCGGATCCCCCGATTCGAACTGCAAATAAAGTTGCATCTTCATGACTTTATGACAGGGGATACCCTAACTGGGGATTCTTTTCCATTGATCTACCGTCCTGGTCTACCTATAAAGGAGGCTCTAGTTACTTGAATCTATATCAGTCAAAAACCTGAAGCGCTCCAAACCAAATCAGCCAAGATGCAGTTCACCATCATACTTTTTCTGTTCTGCGGCATCATTGGCTCTATCCTGGCCCATCCGATGCCCGAGGACGCCACACCACCGCCCAAGTATCCCCTCAATCTCGAGGGTGGGGGTGGAGGTCAGAGGGGTGACGGATTCGGCTTCCATGTTTCCGGAAGTGAGAATGTCTGGAGGAGCGACAATGGGCGCCACGAGATCGATTTGAACGGAAAATACGGCCAGCACTTGGGAGGACCTTATGGAAACTCTGATCCCAGCTACCAGTTTGGAGCCAACTACCGCTTCAGGTTCTAGGCCATAAAGTCCACATTGTATTATCTGAGTGAATGTGAAATAAAACCATTATCAAATATAACGTGTGCCTGACCATAATTTCCCTATCTGAAATGCCATCGGAGTCCTTGACGTTGTTTGTTTACCCCGGAACATGCGATTATGTATTTTTTGCTCAGAAACCCAGGCCGGGTCACAGATGATCTTGCATTTTGGCTAATTGTCGGATACATCTTGTTTGGCCATCTCCGTTGGGTAATAACAAATTACGATGACAGGCGGTCTTAATGAAACCTGCCAAGACAAAGTGTGTTTTTTGCTAATTGGATTTATTGCGTAAACTGTCGAAAGAACCTTCGATGGAAATTTATCATGCCTAACCCGAAAAAAATACAAATTATTACGCCATGTCTCTAACGAAAGCGAATAGGTTTGCAAAAAAATGATTCATGAAGAGGTCAGAGTTCTAAACTTTTTTTGGTCATATTTGGGGATTACCAAAAGTTTTTCACATCATTAATTTGCCCTAAGGAAATCCGAATCGGGTTGACCTTGTAAGATGATGAATCGATTTGGGTTTGAAGTTCTTTATTTTTGCCCGAGTAGCCGGAACCTGTAGGTTGTTTTCTTATTTGGTTTTCTGGAAGAGACATCTCCAAAATACAAAGTTAAGAGCCAAAAAACTCGACCGACAGGTAGAAGAGCGGAAGATTTATTCAATAAAATGAATAACAAAGAAAGTGTTTGTCAAAAAGATTACATTTTGAAATAAATTACTATATTATGAAAAATTTAATATATTAAGGCTGATTACTAGATTTTTTATTTTGTAGCTATCTGATCAAAATGTACTAGTATTTCCAAGGTTTAAAATATTTTACAGAGAAAGTTTTTATTAAGGGATATGCTTTAGACTGCATTATTAATTGCTATTTGCCTCCCTACTCTCCTTTATTATTAAGGAATAAAAGAGTAGTTATATTAAAATATCTATCTACATATTTGTATTATGAAAATGGAATTTCAAACATCTGTACTACAGATTCTGTAGGTTGTCGCACTTTGCTATCATATTTATAAAATTATAAAAGGAATGAGTTAATATGATTGATATTTATAATTAATACTATTTGTAGAAATATCGCTATATAAAAATTTAATAAATATAAAAAAAAAAATAAATAAGGAATCGGTTCTATTGAGATTAACAATATTCAATTAGAACTTAAACTCAAAAGTAAATAAAAAACAAAACTTATTAACAAAGACTTTAAATATTTATGATAATTAGAAAACAGATGAAAAATTTTTCTATTTGGTTTTAAGTTTCATTTTCGCGAAAAAATGTAACCTGCGATGAGGAAAAGTGGGCTTTCCCTTAGCTAGTTTACAAGAATTTATGGATATTACAGAAAAGCTTGAATGATTCCTTGTCTTAAATTACCTCAAAATGTCACTCCACCTCATTCATTGTTCTCGTGTGGGATTTACTTTGCCGACTTGAGGTTTGTAGATCATTTGAGACGGACGATGTGTGTTCTCTTATCAAATAGATGTGGGGATCCACTGGTGAACCACTGGACCTCTGAGGTCTGAGCTAGACCGGCCGGGATTCCCTGTGGGGGATTCATCTGCCAATATTGATAAGCCACCGAATCTTGCTATAAAAGAGATATCTCCGCGATTCCAGCCACATTAGCTGACAAAGTCAAATCCAAGCAAAATGCATTCCTCTACCGCTTTCCTGATCCTTGGCCTGGCCTGTGTCTGCCTCATCTCCAGTGCTCTGGCTTATCCTTATCCGGAACCTCAAGGACCTATTGATCTGCAGCCTCAACCCTTGGCGGTAAGCTCATGGACACAGAAATATATGGAGTAAGATTCTTATTTTGAATTTGATTGTACAGTATTCCCCTGATTTTGGCAACGTGGCCATGCCCCGAGTGCGCCGCCAGTTTCAGTTGAACGGCGGCGGCGGTGGCAGCCCCAAGCAGGGATTCGACTTGAACCTCAACACCCGGGTCCCCGTCTGGCAGAGCAACAATGGTCGCCACTCCTTCGACGCCACGGGCCAGTACGGCCAGCATCTGGGCGGTCCTTATGGCAACAGTCGCCCTCAATGGGGCGCTGGCGGAGTCTATACCTTCAGGTTCTAGAAAGTGTTACCCTAAATTAATACTATTTATTGTTTGAAGGAAGAAATAATTAAATATTTAACCAAAAGTCACTGTTTATTTAGTTCCAAGCATAATCAAAATTCAATTCCTTATCAGTCTGATTGAAGACAAAGATTGTGGAATCGGGGCGGGGAACTGAAACCTAAAAAGTCAGAAACAAACAATAAAGATAAAGCAAGTTGAAGGGGATATCACTAAAAACTCACCCCTTCCAAGTCATCCAAGCCGCCCACAGATCGACCTTGGATAAGGTCAAAGATGTAGAGAATAAACCAGATACTCAGTAGACCCAACATTCCGCCTGGAGATGCTCTGACCGACTGAATTCACGTTTTGAAACCGAAAAGCCTATGACCCTGAGTTTCAAAACCTGATAAGAGGCCGATAAGGTGCCGAGTGGATGTGTGTCAAGAGCCAAGACTAGACCAGGCCAGGCCCGATCAGAGTTGAAACCCGAGACCAGGTCAAAGCTAAAACAGACAGAGTGCCAAACCCAGATGAACTGTATTAAATTTGGGGAACGTGCAATTGGCAGTCAAATTTGGCACGTTTTCTGTTGAAATCGAAAAGAAGCCAAAACAAAACCAGCACAACGAATCCAAACAATAACAGCAACAACAAAAAAATAAATGAAAAACAAATTTAAATGTTAGAAGCAACACAACAATGAAGGTCAGGCTATGATGACTTTTCCCCCCATCCTGAAAAAAAAACTGAAAAATATCAGCAAAAAGCCGAATCAGAAATTTCGTTGCGCTTTTGCCTCCGTTTTTGTTTTTTTATTCATTTTTTTCGAGTCTGACCCGTGTTGTCTTGGCTTAACTGGGCAAGTTGCTGTCTGATAGCTTCAATTTCTGGCCAATTTTCCTTTTAATACACTGCTCTGGGGGTATAGTTTAATGTTTAAGTGTTTTTTAAGGAGCTTATTAAGGATTTAGAGATGTGTAAAGAAAAGTGCAAAGATGTGTAAAGTTTCAATTACTTTAAAATTGAAATAAAAACTTTTTTTACCAGGTTCTTCGAACAAATGTTAATATATCAAAAAGCATTGATATATTAGCACATGTAACAATTTAAAAAATACCTATTTTTTAGAGTATTTCTTGAAGGTATATACCCCAAAAGTAACCCTTTTTTCTTCAGAGGGAGCTGCTGCGCTTTCCTCCTCTGTTTTTCATGTCATTTTCATATGGAGAGTGCTCCAATTTGAGTGGAAGAGCTATTTTCTAAATCAATGCGCAAATTGTCAAAGTCAAAAGCGAGAAAACTTCTTTTGTTTGGCTTCGGTCTGGCTTTTCTTTGCGGGAAAATTGGCCCCGCTCCGAAAATTGTAGCATCGTCGTTGGAAGGAGGGGTAGACGGATTGAATGACGGTGGGTGGATTGTTTTCCAAATTGCACATGTGGCATGCAACTCATTTGTCAAGTGGCAAATCAGTTTAGGCCAAAGCCAAGCGGCCAAAGAGCCATATAGCCGAATAGCCAGAATGCAGCGTTGGGGAGCCAGAAAAGACTGAGTTGACGATAAAATCTACTTTGCATTTACCATGTACTTGAAGTTTTCCCGGCGAATCGGCGAAGTTTTCCCTGTTGCCGTTTGATCGTGACGATCGACGGCATTTCCCACGCAAACTTGCCTTGTGGACTTGGCTCAGATTGCAGCAAGTTAAATTGTTTGACACACTCAACACTCGGCTCTCGGCTCTTGTCTTTGATTGTATCGGAAACCGAACAAACATGGCCAAAAATTTATGCTCTCCATAAGCCAAGTTTCTAATGAGCCCAAGTGGGTGTGTGGGTTAAAGAAAGTCGGCACTCGGTAGTTGGCGGATGGCGGCTGACAGGGGCACTAAAAATCCATCCACCGCCACTAATGGCTTTTTAATGAAGGCCGCTACTTGGCAATTTTGTCAGCCTCAAGTGAGACTAAGTAACTCAAATTAAGCGAATTAATTATGACTGGCGACTTGGGTGTGGAAAACTAAGCCGCAGGGATTTGTGTAGTTAGTGGGCGGATGGAAGAGAAATGGCCAGAGCCCGGGCTAGAGCCAGAGTGGAAAAGTGCAAAAGTTAGCAGGTGTCAGGCGGGCTTTTGGCTTTTCGCATTTGCATTTGACATTTGCCAAGATGCGCCAAACCGAAGCCCGAAAACTGTAAGTTGCAAGTTGCAATCTGCAAATGTAGTGACTCCCTCAAGAGTCTAGTCGAAAAGAAAAAAAGCGGGATCGCGGCATTTTGGCCTGCTTACTGCATTTGGCCAAAATGTCTATAGTTCAATTGCTGATATTTTGGCCAGACACACGACGAAACACGTGACCTATGCAACAAGGCAGCAGACGATGGTTGCGTGACACGAAAAGAGGAGCGGAATCGGGGTCACCAGGGCACGATAAATAGAGATATTGGCTTAGTGACGTGTGCGAGAAGTATTTTGTGGTTGAGTTGACTGACAAAAATCATAATAATAAGAAATCTCCTTTATAAGAAATAAGAGTCGTCTTTAGTTTAAACGGAAAAATATAAATAAAGCAACTAACAAAATAATAATATATTTTTATATATACATTTAATGTATCACTTTATTCTTTTAATTCTTAAATATTAAAATATGTGACTAAAAAGTACTCGTCAAGGTTTCCAACACATTGTTTATTTAATCAATACAATTATAATTTATATATAGGTTGCTTAAATTGGGTTTTCATACTTACATACATACTGAGAAATTCCATAATTTTTAACAGGAATACCTTCAGTACACATATCCAAAATACTTTTAATAGGCAACCCTGAAACATGACCCAAGCTCTATTTAGTCACGCTACCATCACTAAAGATTTCGTCAAGCTTGCGATGGGCAATAGTTTAATAAATTGTTTGACTTCGATTTAAAATAAATCGACATCAAATGCTGCACAAATCTTTCAACGTAGAGCACCATTTGGTTGGCCCCCTAATGAAGGTTGCAGATGGTGGTTGTTGCTGCTGTGCCATTGATGTTGCTGTTGTCATGCAAATTGGACTCACGTTTTGCGCATTAAGCAACCGTCAATTGTTTCGGCAAATGCAATGATTGAGTTCTTGGCACCTGGCCAAGCCCCCACGGCCCTTAGCTCCCCCAGGACCCCCAGAGACCCCACCGGGTCCCCCCGATAATATTCTTTTTTTTTTCGTAACCCATCAAGGCCCGCATGTGTTGCTGTTAGAGTGGTTGGCTAATTGGAGTCCAGCAGCAAGTTGCAAAAACCTGGCCAGAAACAAGGAATGATGCCTCAACTTCATCTCGATCTTAACAGTAAAAATGAAGACAAAAATATTTACCGTAACGCATTAAGAGAAGAAGAACAAAAGCTACGATACTGATGTTGTTGCAACTTGTATTGCAGTTGCAGTTGCAGCTATCGGTATCAATAGTAATTTGAGGCGGCTTCTTGGGGGCGGAGATGGAGGAGATGGCGGATGGTGTCGTAGGTCAGCCCAAGCCAACTACAATTTGCGGCTTAGAAGCAACATCGGCAGCAACTGCAGTCGCAGCCACAGCAACTGCAACAGCAACAGCCACTGCAACTGCAGCACCAACATTGCAATGACGATTTGTAGCCAATTATCTCGAATATTCTATTGAAATTGCGGCTGTGTGTGTCGGTATCTCCCGATTGGCATCTCCAGCAGGCTAAGTTCTGGCCTCCGGCCACTCCACTCTCTCCCCAATTTCTCCTCAGCTTATCACAAATGACCACTGCGAGTCCGGAAAGCCCGACCACTCCGGCAAGTGGCTGCCAATCGATGGCGAATCTGAAGGCCCGCAGCCTTTGCAGCCTCCAGCTAAGGTCGTCGTCTCCATTCGATTCCCACAGCCTGACGCATCCTTGTCATGTCCTATTAATCATCCCTCAGATCCGACAACCCATCCGAAGAGGTCAACTGCAACTGAAAGCTGCAGCTGCAACAGCACGCGCTGGCTGACCTTTGCAGCAGAACAGCAATCTGACATTCATACGTTAATTTTAGCTTGTTGCATCAGTCAAAGTGCATGTGTCATTGTCTTTGGGTTACACTTGACTGCAAAAGTTGGTCAAGCTGCAATATTAAAACATTAACAAGTAAGAGGATTTTACTATAGTCAACTATAGTCACAAATCATATAACAATCAGATAACGAATAGTTATCTTAATTAAGAATATTAAAATCATGTTCGGACCTCCTACAACTTGTTATTGATTACATAAATTACAAATTTATGGCCAATATATCTGAAACCCATATACCAGAAACCTATGTACGATTGAGAAGCTAATTGGCAGAGATTTATTTTCCAACATTCCTAGAATCATAAAAATTGCTGCTGCCTAGTGTCGACTGTTAATCATGCATTTAAAATTCAGCAGCACGATCAAATAAAAAAAGAAAACCTGGCAATCGTCTAACAACCAACAAAGAATACCCAAGAATGCAACGGCAATTGTCTGGTTCTTGGCCAAGGCAAAAACTTATTAATACCTTATTAGACAAGGGTCGTTGTCGTTAAACGGACAGACGGGCATGCGGACAAACAGAATCCGTCTCTATGGAATATCAATGAGAACGAAACCGCGGCGGCATTTCCGTTGGACCACCACTTGGTCCCATGGTGCCACCATGGGCGACAAACCAACGGTGACTGATCAATTCGCGTTTCTGGCGTTTTCGGCCTGCGCCCAGCAGTCACAGGAAATGCAATCATAAATCGCCATGGCGCATAGTAAGCCCTGTCCCATTCCCACTACCATCCTCAATCCCTCTGCCATCGGTGGATGTTTATGCTCATGGCTTGGCAATTAGCCGGGCTAAGATCTGGGCACAACCAGGAAGCGATTGCTTCTTTGGGGCCTCATAGACGGGGTATTCTAATTTTGACGAACGGTTCGTGTAAGTTAGAATGATGATGTTTTTATTATCAGGTGAAGGTTAATTATTAAGGATTAAAATCTTAAAAACTGGAATGACTAAAAATGTAGTTGGTGTGATTAAAAAGTTAGTGTGTATTATTATAGTTTTAATATATTAAAATATATAGGCCAGAATATGGTTGCTGGTTGTTTTATTTAAAATAAAGGATATGAACACCTGTAATAAAATAAATACAGGATTAATTCACGCAAGAACTGTAGTATAATAATTTTATATATTTCAGAAATATTATTTCTTAATTTATATGTTTAATAATTTATCATTAGCTAGACTTTTTAACAAAACTTCAAGTTCGTAGACTTTGAAAACTATGTCAGGGAATAAGATGACTTATTCTTTCGATACATGAGAGTTATTGTAATGAAATATATGAATATGTGAAATATATCACATAGATTAAAATATACTTACTTATAAAATATATTTTATGTCATATTTATGTCAATTTATATAAGTAAGTATATTTGCATATTCGTTTTTGCAAAGTCCACCTTCATTTAAAACGCTTTGTATCTTTTGGTTCCTTCAGAAAAACACTTGTCAGATTGCATGTTAAGATCTAATAATATAATCTTCCTCCAGCCCCGGCCTTAATTTTGCACTGCCTCGGAAATATTTGCGTGCCTGGCCATTGTCTAAACAGGGTGCCCCCCTACTCCTGAGCTCAGCCATTATTTAAGGGGTGTCTGCATTACAACATCATTAGAATTTGATTTGCGTTTCCTTGGGATGCGGCTGCTGCGGCTGATTTTTTTGCTGCTGCCTCCTTGGCTCCCAACGCGTTGCTGCAACGTGGCATTAAAGCCCATTTAGCTGTCGTGTGGCAATTATTGATCAACAAGGTGCCACAATCGGCCATGGCCATGGCCATTGGCCGGTGGGTACTGGTGGATACTGTTGGACAGTGGAGGGCTTCCTCCGCATCCTCGCTGGCTTCTAATTCCTTCTTTTTGTTCCTTCGGTTTGTGGCACTTTTTCTGCTGTTAATTCCTCTTGGTCTTCTTGGCCAAAGCATTTGCATAAAGCTGTTTAACCATTTTGTCGGCTAAAAGCAATTTAACGCTGCCTCTTCGTCCCTCTTGGCCTCATTCCTGACCGCACTTAACACGCTTCATTTGGCCAGGCTGTTGAATGTTGGATGGTCGGCTCTGGGACGAGGCTTTCCATGGCTGCAAGCGTTTAAATATTTATGTCTTGTGTATTTAAGTTAATCACATCCGAGTGATGAGCTTCAACTACTGTGCTGTGGCATCTCTTTTTTCTCAGATGCTGCTGAAACATTCTAATGATTTGCATGGCCATTGGCCATCACAGGGAGGAGCATAGGGGTAGTCAGTACTGTGAAAAATTGCAGGTATCTTTTTAAGATTTTTATAAAATAATTACTGAATTTTATGAAGTATTTAACTAACAACTTTTCGGGCAGGCTTAATTGCATCATGTTATGTAATGTAATGAATGGTTTGAGTAATGCTTATTTTAAATGTTTACGATCAATGAAGTACTTTTGCGAAAATAATAAATCTTTAACGTCTTTAAGAAAAGCAAGGTCATGGGCTTTGCACTTTGGAATTATATAGTAATAGCTGCTCTTGCCATTTAATTCGTCTATGCATTTTTTAAAATCTTACAAATTTGTATGATAGAACATTAAATTTTTTCATTAATTTTGTCTCAAAAAAAGTTAATGATTAAGTTTTTAAAATTGTGTTTTTAATACGTTTACTTTTAATATTTTTTTAAAGGCTTTAAATCAACTTACATTTAAATAATCTTCAACTATTTCATTTTTCATTTTTTTTCCACAATTTATAGTAATCTATAAATATAACAAATCTAATATTAAATAAGCTATTTAGTTAATAAACATTTCTTTGTGTAGCTTTATTGTTTCGTCTCAACTTGGGCTTCTTTCTCCGCCACAGGTGTCATGAGTTTGAATCACTTTGTTGAGTCGTTAAAATTCCAGTTTTATTTTTTGTTTCCCTCCTTTCTCGGGATATTTTAATTATTTAAATGCTGGGTCCCAGAAATCAAGAAACCAAACAAAAAATGGCCAACACACAGCCGCAAACTCGCTGACATTAAATCGGGAGATGCAACAAATTACCCCCAAAATGGCCACACAAAATGGTACCGAACAAGGTGAGAAACACTCGCCGACCTGTACAGTGGGGACTGAGTGCGGCAACTGGGGGGAAGCAGGAGGCTTCCCATAAATATGTCCCCTAACAATTTGCTCGTATGCTGGTTTTTTGCGGCGACTGCTTTAGCATTTCATTAATTTATGTTTATTGTTGAAACGAAAAAGAGAAACATTCGCAATTGGCCTGGCTGACTATTTTTGGACCAGGTCCGTGGGTCTGGGACAGATTAGGCTTTTCCCATTTCCAATTTGGTGTAAAATTTTGCATTTGCTCCTTTGGCGGCCACGGCCTCCACTAACGGCAGCTGGCAGAGCATCAATCAATGATGTTGCAGTTGCAGTTGCATCTTGCCGCCTGTGGGGGCGGGTGGAGGACTGCAGGTCAGTGGCAGTGGCAATGGCAGGCTACCAACTGACCTTGCAATAAGGAAGTGGCATTCGTCACTGTCCGCTGCAGAAGTTCCAACAAAGAAAATGCACTGGAAAAATATAAGTGAGGTTCATAAATCAAACGGTACTTTTTAAAGGTTAGCTTTAAAGAGTTAGCAAGAAAAGTGAGAAGAAATTTGTTGAGTTGTATAATAAATTTCATAGTTTCATAACACTTTTATGTTTTTGTAAAGTTTTGTTTAAATAATTAAAAAATAAATGGTTCTTAACATAAACTTATGATTGAAATTTTCATATCATATACACATTTTCTTAAGGTGCACTTACCAGAGATTTTGTGGGAACTCTTCTGGCCATTTATGTTTTGTAATTAGTCGGGAGCCTGGGCCGAAACATGGGTTTTCATCTTTTTTGGTTCTTTGTGCGGACTCCTACCACTGGCTTCTAATGAGCCCAGCCTCCGTCTGGCTTACATCTCGGAATTTATTTATTTTTAATATGTTGTACTCTCCTGTCCCCCTGCCCATCCTCCCTAATGGCCATCTGCTAAATTTTACAACTCAATAAATTGGCAAAGGCTCTTCTATCTATAAGCTCCAATCATATGTTGTCTGGCTGTTCGTGGTGGTGTGCGCGCAATTATTGTTCTAACGGCATTTCAAAGCAATTTAGTGCCGCCTTTTTGGGTGGGCAGAGGTCCAATGACCGCGGTCCGAGCAGCATTGTCTGCAGATCTCCCCCTGCCTTGCATCCTTCTCCAATGAAGCTCCCCATCAGAAATCAGCTCCCGACTCCAAACCAAACTCCAATTTGAGTCTCCCGGTCTGCGTGAGCCGCCAGCAATAGTCCGCGTCCATGACTTTGGCTACAAAAATAAAAGCCGAAAAAATAAAATAGGAAGGCTCGAAACGGATAGTATCGACCTGTGAATGCTCTTCATTTATGAAGCTTAGTTATTAAAAATACAAAAGTGTTAAAAGATAGTCTTATGAGGTCGAAAAATCTAATAATGACGATAGTCTTTATCAGGTCGAAACTTTCAAAGAAAATAGGTAATATTATAAATATAGTAATATTATAAGACATATTTCTATAAAACTTGTATTATACTGGTACATGTAAGGATGTTCTTTCTTGTAAGGAAAAAGGGGGTGCTCTGAAAGATTTGTATCCTAATAGAATGTACGGACATGGATATATGTATATTCTCAAAAGTATATTCCGATTTAGAAAATCAACTTACAAATTAAAAGTATTATTTTAGTAAGAAATCTCAGTTAGGAACACTTTATATTTTCAAAGATGCATCCTCTACTGTGAGACATTCTGCTTCAAAAATTTGTAAAACCTCTTATAGGGTATAACAAAAAAGAGTTTCTGACTATGGCAATAGGCCGTCGTACACAAAATCATCAACATAAATTTAGTTTTAGTGCGTCGGGGAAAAAACTGGGGAGGGAACTGTGTGCGGTGTAGTTTTTGGTCGCAGGAAGGGGACTTTGTGTGTGGAATGGGTGTTGAAACTCATAAAGAGAAGCGCCGTTTTTGGCCATTAAATTGACAGCTTATGGCTAGGAAATTGATAAGAATAAAATACAATGGGCAATTTAAACAGAACTAAACCTATTCATTATGATCGATAATTTTGATACTAGATGCAATATGAAAACGGTTGTTTATATTAAACAAATTAGTGGTTCCAGAAAATAGGTGGATTGTTTAACGACAGAGAGATAAAATTGTAGGCACGTATGAAACGTCCGTTATTTTTGCGTTAAATGAAGATGATAAAAAATATTTAAGTTAGAATAGTATTCAAGAGGTCACTATTTTCATATAATTGTAATATATTATTTAACAATAATTTTACTTTTTGCTGGCTTACTTTTCCTCCAATTAATATATTTTTACATTCTACAATTCATAATTTATGCATTTAGAACACAATTCCTGGGGAACTCCCCACCCATTTGTGGTTCTAATTATTTTCCATTTCCATTTCTCGGCAGCCACTTATCAAGCTAAAGCTAATTTGTTCTACGCCGAGTTGAATACATTTTTAATGAATTTCTTTAAATTTTTTTGGTCGTATAGCCCTCTCTCTTTCTGTTAAAAAAGTAAACAATGAGTGGGAAAAAGGGGGGCACTGGAGAAAGAATGAGCCGCAGTCAAAGCGGCGTTAAATGCTTCCCTGGCAGTTCGGCACTGCGACCATAGTACCGTTGTTGCCAGTGTTTGTTGTGCGTTATGGTTTGTTGATTGCCGGCGACAACTTCCGACGCACTGCGGCAACACCAACAAAAACAAAAGTAACAAAACCAGCAACAGTAGCACCAGCAACAGCAGCAGCAACATCGCAGCAACATCGCAGCAACAGCGGCGACTACATTGAAAGAACCACCCAAAAGTGGACGCTCCATTGCGGGTGAAACGCACAGAAAGAAATAATTTTAATATAATATATTGGGTTTTAACTAAGTGTTTAAAAGATTTCAAAGTTTTGAAAAAATGTTATATGGTTTCCGGACTTTACAACAATATTTTTCCCACTTGTAATTTTTACAATAATTTCAATTTTGACATGATAAAATTTTCAACGAATTTCACACGATTTCAATTTATAGAGATAAGGTTAAAGCTGGAATTGTTCTATTAAGAACCTATTATAAATTTGAGTCCACATTCAATATCTTATATCTTAGCAAGCGGTTCGTCACCTACGTGGACTGTCATCCTAAGTAATAGCCCCATAGATCCACTCCTTGACATATAAAGTCTATATTAGAGACAAAATAGTTCTATATAATACAATCTAAATAGAGCAAAAATAAATACATTAAAAGGCGGACGACGATACTTCACCTTATTACATAAATTGTTTCAGATAAAATATAACATTGTAAACAAACCTTACAAACCTTACAAAATTACAAATTAAAAAAAAATACATTCTCTTTTATAAATTGCTATTAAATTTTGTAAGTTATTTCCTCCAGTGTAAGGCGCTGCCCCTTGGCTCTAGTCAAGAGGTTCGTTCCCGTTCTGGCTTTGAGTTTTGAGTTCTTGAGGGAACCTCAAAATTGGAAGGCCAAAAAAAGTGAACAACTGAAGAAGGTTAGAACAACCGAAAAGCGTACCGTCGGGAGAGTCGAAAAGTGTATTTAATTTAGCAGTTAATTAAATTTTCTACACTTTGAATGCCTCCGCCCCAAAAAACATGAAAAAATTCTTGTGTTCCCCTTTTGTTTTAATAACTTTGATTGGTTGCGCACAGCCCGAGGCAAAAGTTGGTGGTTTTTATGGCAATAAAAATGGAAATTGGTCGAGATGACAACACCTGCTAATGACCCAAATTGGTGACTGCAGAAAAATACTGGAAAAGCTAATGGCCAACACCTGCTGTTTGCATAATGTTATAGCTTGTTTGGGGCCATCACCCTCTCCTCCGTTCGGTCTTTAATCCCCTCCGTCGTTCTCATTTTCATTAATTGGAATTTCTTCGGTCCAACTTCAATCCCCGGTCTTTGTGGCAACTAGTTTCTGGTCCTCCTCCGGCTTCTTGTCTTTTGTCGCGCTTGAATTGCCACCCGTAAGCCTCGGCAAAGACAACAGGGAAAAGCCATCAAAGGAAACAATGAAACAAATGAATTAATAAAGTTATGAAACCGCCAAAAATGGCTAGGAAAAAGGTTCACAATTGATTCATTGGCCAAAGGCTGGGGGCAGGGGTGAAGGAGCGATCGAACCGTGTTCAATACCATTTTTTGTGTGCAGTTTTTGGGTGTGGAGGTTAGTTTTTTTCATAAATATCTTTGGAGTGAACAGTAGCCGGAAAACAATTCAATTGTTTCGATGAAGTAATTACAATTTGTGAAAATAATTGAGGCCAGGCATTTGAGAAATCGGTATATGTGCTTAACTGTTACCATTTCAATGGGTCAAGACAAGATTTGTCTTGGTCTTGGATCTTGCGATTTAATATTGTATTTTATTCAATTGGTTTTTGGAGCTATTTTTATTAAACCGCATTACTTAACCTCACACCTCATACAATTGTAGAATGTACATAGATTAATTGTTTATTTTTTAATTTTTATAATTATGGAACGTATCGGTAATATGTTGCCATGTTCCTTTAAAAAATTGTATCATTGAGTTTGTTATCCATTGTTAAGCCATTTTTGAAACTAAGCCTACAAACAATAAACCCCAGAAAAGTTTAGAAAATATATGAACTTATCACATATACATATGTTATATATAATGGAATTCTATAAATGTATGTGTAAAAATATATTTGGAAAGATAAATGTCTTTCGTCACTGGAATTATAGGTTTTAAAATTTAAATAGAAATAAATGGTCCCCTTTAAATGGTAATATTGTAAGCCTTAACCCCAAATAAGTTTGTAAAATTGTTGCTGCAACTTGAAAAATAGCAAATCAATATTGTATTACCAATCCTCCAACTGAAAACCCTCAAGCCAATCAAGCGAAGCTACCCAAGTGGCCAAAAGTTGGGCTAATTGTTGCATTTGCACTTAATGAAGTCATCAATCGGGCGAAACTATTTCAATTTATCCGCTGCAAGCCAACAGTCCAAAGAGCCAACAACCTAACCAACAACAAAGGATCCCTGCCAGTCGAAGAGAGTGAAAATTTGACTCAATTTGGGCAAACACTTGAAACTGTTTATTTATTTATTTGCTTATTTATCAACACGCCATGGCAACCACCCACTAACTGGAAAAAAGACAAGCCACCGGCCCACGGAAGTTTTGTGGCTCTGGTACGTGCATGGGTGTGTGTGCGTCTGTGTGTCTGTGTTAGCCAAGCTACAGCTGTTTTGCGGGTATAACAGTATAACAGCTGAGAGCATAGAAAAAAGGTAAACAAACCGGCTGTTGCAGTTTTACTTCCGTCCAAGAGAGCAGTAATGTGGCCTTAAGAGAGCGCCGAAGAGAGGCTTGAACGAATAAAATGGTTTTTGAAATTTTCAAAAAAACAACTCCCGCTTGGCCAATAACTAACTATCTTCATTTGTTTGGATTTGGTCAAAAAAGAACTGCCTTGGGATTGTAATTTTCGGTTATACCTCGTCTACTACTATTTTCTACTACTATTTCTTGGTCGGTTGTGTTGGGGGGCGGGGAGGGCATAGACTTCGGCAAATGCCGGCGAAACCAGTTCGTGGCAGCTGGCTCTTCTTCTGCCTCCTCGTTTTAGCCATCAGCGCTGGCGACTGTTTTGGCCTTTCAGTTGAGCTTTGCCAGCCGAACGATAAAGTCGAATACGAAGCTGCGTTTGTTAGCGTGTTGATTTCTTTCAAGTCGAATCGAATCTCTTAGTTCGTGTCCGCGGTACTGAAAACCGAAAAAAACATCAGCAACAGCAGCAGCGGCATCAGCAGCAGTAGCAATCGCAGCAGCAAAAAAAAATTCAAAAAACACGTTTTACTCCCGCACATTGAAAACGGTAATTTGAACCCAAAAACAAAACAGAAAAGATATACAAAAAATATACAAAATGCAAAATACACAACCAAAACAGAATGCTACAAATTAGTTAAATTAATTAAAAAATACAGACGTTAAACAAAAGCCTGTTTTGGGAATAACTTAAAAGAAATTTTAAACAAAAACCAAAACAAGGCCTGAAGCTTAGGGGAAAGATACCAATATTTTCTACAAACTATAGATATTTTTGTGAAATTTCTCTCTATCCAAATAATTCATGAACTGCATAGCATAAACGTAGTACATATGTGTCTGAGATGGCTGCCTTCTGAACAGCCTTGAAAGCTGGAAAGCCTCCTCTGCTGTCAACCGAATAGTTGCTGCTGATACAGCAGCAACAACAACACCAACAGCAAGTACTAATGCTGCTGCAACAAAAGCATCGCAAGTCACAACAAAAGAAAACAGAAGCGGCAGCTGACTTTATGACGTCGCCAGGTTTGGCGTGTTAACCTGGCCAAGAGCAGCTACCTGGCTAGACATGAAAGCTTGTGGTGTCTATCTGTTGCAACTGCAACCTAAGCTGCAGCCAAGGCACACACTAGCACTAGCACACACTCGCCACACTAATACAGGCACACTCGAAAAAAAGCGAGATACACTAACTAAACAGAAACTGCAGGCCTTAGTCTGGGGCCCAAACTCACACATGTGTGGAATGAAATTCGCTTTTGTTTTATGATTTTCATAAATTCTTCAAAAGCAAACAAACAAAAAAAGTTTATATTAAAAAGAAGAAGAAAATAGCTAAAAGCGCGCAAAAAATCCCTATTCATGTGCGAGTGTGTGTGCGAGTGGAAAAACCGGTTGCAGTTAAGGTTCCTTATATTTGTGTGTGTGCGTGTGTTTTTTATTTTTTTTACTCAGCACAGGGCGAAAATAAATAAAAGCGATTAACTTGAGACAGTTTTAGTAGCCACTGTCCCCTCTGCGTCCCTTCTGTCTAAGCCTATGAAGCCCCAGCCCTAGATACAGCTGTAATCCCCATGGTACCCCAAAAAAAACTCATATTTTTGTTTGCCGGCCAGGCTTCTACATTTTTCATTTCATTAAATTTTAATTCACTTTTCGTTTTTCTCTTATTTTCAGTATACTCCTCATACTCTTCCCGGAAAAGTCACTAAAAATTAAGGATTAAAATCTTAGCTTACCTTGTTTGGTTTATAATTTTCATAAATATTTGTGTTTTTGTGTTTTTTCAATGAAAGTGTCTAACAAGAAAATATGGAAAAAGTGTTTTCGTTTTGTGTAGTTTTCATTACTAATTGAAAAGTGAAGACAGGCAATTAAAAGACAATTTAGTGACGAAGGAGACGCAGACAAACAAAGTGAGTCAATAGACAAATACATATATGTTACATATTTGGACAGAGTGTTAATTAAATTCCTGTCTCAATACCCTCGAGAGCCTTTTCAGTAATTCCAAAAATTTCAATTTCAATTTGCAATTAAATGGGATTGTTTGCCATCCCCCTCTCTGCACCCCACTATCTAATCAGCATCTTTCCATTATTTAATAGCTATAATATTTACACTCTCGCACCCCGTAAACTGAAAGTGCAGCTCCCATAAATATCACCCATACGACACGTTGGCCCGCCGGAACGTGCTCGGCATGCTGGAGCGGGCCAAATCAATTAAAGCCTTTGGATTTTACGACTTGGCCGCACTAACTAACTGATGGCTGGCGCTTAAAGCCCATCTCAGGGGCCCCGCCCCCCATAACTCCCACCAACAAACGCCAATATAAACAAACGCGTGCAACATTTGCATAAACTCGCGCCACTCTTTATTGTTCGTTGGCTGTTTGTTTGTTTGTTTGTCGGTGTTTTCATTGTTTTATGTTTCGTCCGAACTCCCAAATATTCAAAAGCCAATTGGGCAAAGTTTTTTCATCGTTTTTGGGGTTTGTTTTTGTTTCTGTTTTGTTTGCAAAATATGCAAATATACGGCAACGAAAAATATAATATTTTCATTTGACAATTTTTGTTGCCATTTTATCTGTTTTTGTCGCATTTTGTGGCAATTAAACGACAGCGAAGTAATCATAAACAAGGCGTACAGTTTTATGCTCAGCATTTATTAGGCAGCTATCGAAATGACATAAAAAGTGCGATCCATAAATGTAAATCAAGGGGACATGGTAGTACCAGAAGTCACTGACATACCAATAATCAAGCCTTTATAGTTTGTATTTCCCTTGACTTATACTTTTGTCCGACACTGTAGCAACTAAAAATGATTCACGTGGGTTTCGCTTGGCTTAGGTCGGAATCAACTTGATTTATGTAAATTGAAAACCGTCCGAATAGCAAAACAAAGTTATAATTGAGCGACGAGATTAAAATGCATTTTTCAATCCTCTGTATTTGTTTGTCTAGAAAAACAACAATAAAATTAAAATAGAGGCTTATAAATATCTAATTTGAATATATTTTGGGTAATATTTAGTTTCTCCCGAAAACTTTGGCTTGCCAAAATAATCCCTCCATAATCCCCACAAAATGGAGACCCCAAACCCAAGCCAAGGGGACCGAAAACATTTTCCACTTGAATGCCAGCCCAGAAATGCAATTAAAATCCACTAAATGCAGCAGTTGGCGGTCCAAATGGCATTGCAAACGGCACATCCACCCGCCTCTCATCCTCTGAATACTCTTCCCTTTTGCAGCTAATTAATTTGGCATTAATTTTAATGCAATTTGCTGGCTTATCTCAAATGCCAATAAATCAACACGAAAATCGGTTGCCAGTAAATCCCATATCCGAAATTCAATGCATAACTCATATTTGTATCCGGCCTTTGCTTAATTAAAGAAAAAAATCGTTTAAAGTGCCCCCACAACAAAGCAAGAGGCTGGGGAAAAATAATGAATAAATTGCGTAGATCACACAAATTGAAGCATTTCTGCCCTGTCGAGTGTTAAATTGAAGATAATTTTTAATTATGGCCACAGTCGGGCCAAGCGCGCACGTTAAATTGCCTTTTAAAATTCAATTTACATTTTGGTTTTACTTCTCCGTAAAGGGTTCACTACGGCTTGGTGGCCAGTTTGGAGCGGCATCATTAACGGGCGAGGGTTTTAGAAAAAGTTTTAAAAGTAAATAAGTGTATTTTCTAAAAAATATTTTATATTAATTTTTTTAGACTCTTTAAATAGCCTTGTATAAATTACTTATTTTTTTTAACAAGTCTTTCGACACAAACCCATGTCAAAGATTTTTGTTTCTTGGTTTTGCCACGTTTTTTTCAAATTTAAGAGGTGTTTCAAATTCAGTATTTGAACTTAAAACTTCAAAGCGATTATAATCTGAAATACGAAACAAATTTGTGCTAATGAACTGCTGAAAAATCTTAAAAAATATGTAGTGTTTTTCATTTAAGATGGAGGCAGATAACAGAACAATCTTAATATTTGACTTCGAAACAAATAAAATAAACAACAAATAATAAAATAAAGACTTATTTTAGAATTTTTTTAAGGGAACTAATAATATTTTTAATTTTATTATTGATAATAATAAAATAAATTATTCGAACCACCCTCGCCAAAATCAGATGACTTTGAACGCGACCTGGAAACCAGAGTGGAGCAAGAATGAAAAACAATTACACGCATGTGCGTAAAGCTTTGGCAACTCTTGGGCAGCTTCGTAGATGGCCCACAACTCGAGACCCGAAGATCTTTGGGACTTTGAGCTGCGAAGTACTTGGAGGTAGCCCCCCTCCCATACGCCCATGCGCCCCGTACCGCTCCCGGCTGGTGGCCTCTCTTTTCCTCTGCAGGAAGCTGCGTGGCTCTGGCATTTAAAAACGTATTAATTTTGACGCGCCGGGCCGGCCCTGTTGTTGTTTTGGCCAGAAACAGCCTCAGATGTTGCGTGTGTTGCCTGAGCCGACACTGATGATGGTATCTGTATCCGAGATCTGCGGCCATGTCCGATGTTGTGGTGTTGTGTATCTGAGAGGGTCTCCCGATGAGCCGAGTGATATAAATGCGAATAAGTTACGTCAATTTTTGTGTACGAGTACGCCTGCCCGGGTCGTTGGAATACTTTATCATTTTGCTTTTGTTCTTCCTGCCCCTCCATCGTGAGTGCTTGTTTATTTTTTTGTGTATTTCGTCTACGAGGTCTACAACCTTGGTTAAGTCAGGTTTACTGGTGCTGTCTGTCACTTGAACTTCATTGATGTAGAACGAAGAACATAGATCCGAGAAGAACCCAGTATTTGAAGGGAATCCATCTAGTCGGCCTCCCAAGACTCACTGCCTCAGTTTAATTATTGAGGCATAATTAGCCACTATAAACTGATTGGTTTTCCTATGACAAATGATGTGAACTGCATGTATTTGTAAATATTTGCATAAATATTACATCTGTTTATACGTATTAATGCTAATGAGGCATCAACGATTAAGGGCCGCAGACAAATGACAGAAGCCAATGACCCACAACCGGCCAGAATTGATAGAACGGCGAGAGGGCCAAGATCGGAGACGGGCCGAAAGAGCTCTGGTGTTTTGGTATCTGGTGTTATAAAACATTTCATTACACGATACAATTGAGTGAACGCCTTGAACTTCCGCTTCGAGAAGTTCAGCTCAGTTCAGAGGGCCGACCGAACCAATGAAGTCAGAGTTGGCTAGCTAGCTTTCTTGGCCAAGAAGAAGCCCTGGCGAGGCGGGGAGGGCGAGGAGGTGTTGGGGGAGGTGGAGGTGGTGGAATGACAAGCCAAGACGTAGACGAAGACGAAGACTCGTCCACAGTCATTTTGTGCTGAGTTGTATCTGTGAGTCTGAATCTTCATTTATGGGGTTATTACACGGAGAGAAAATAAATAATATGATACTATGAAACAAGGGTTGTTTCTAAAAAAGAATAAAGGTTGAAGCCTAGGAAGACAGTTGATATTCTTATATTTCTTTCAGTTAAAATTAATTCGATTTATAAAGCAAAAAAAAAATATAATATTAAAAATTATAAATTTGAATATAAAATTGGAAATTATTAATTTATAAACAAAATCTTGAGTCTGAAAACATAATCAAGCTATTATGTATTTAAATAGAAAGGAATCGTTAGTTTTCCCATAATAAATCCTGTCTTGTCCAGAGTATTACCAAAATCATATTTTTTTGTGTTAAAAGATTGTTTGTTTTAGCTTAAACTAATTTAAACAAGTAAAATTAATTTAAGTATAAGAAATAAGCACAAATAAAATTTTATATATATAATAAATATAATATAATTTTGTATAGTTAAATAGGAGTATAATGTAGCTTTAATATTTTGGTATAAAATTTTTTACATAGTACCTAGTAATTTTTCTCACTGTGCATTTGTGTGAAGCCATGTTTCACACTTCAGAGAGCCTATCGGCGGCCGCAGCAGGCCAAACAAATTGTAAAGTCATAGGCAAAGAAGCGACCGGCCGCAGAGCCACATTGCCACAAAGCCACAGAGCCAAGTCCAAGAGCAACTCCAATACCAACTCCAATAGTGCAGACCCAAGACCAAGACCAAGTCCAAGACCAACTCCAAGTCCAAGTCCATGACCAACTCCAACTCCTTTTCGAGTGGGGTTCTGAGGCAATGGCAGGCTAGCAGGCAGGCGGGCAAAAAATAAAGTTAAGCAGTACAAAAAGGCTTTTAATTTTAATTTGCATATGGCAGAAGGCGCTCGAGCGGAGCTGCCGTGGCGAGTCGGGGCTAGAACCAAAGTATCTGCAAGATACATGCGAATGAGAACGACTTTGGCCCTTTCTGCAAGTGGAAAAAATGCAAGTTAAATTTAATTTATTTCTCCGGCGATTGCTGAGCTTCAAGAGGAGTTCTTTATTTTGTATCCCCCTTGATTTTTTCTCGCTTCTAGTACTCCAGAGTACTTGCTCGTTTATTTTTGCTATTGTTGGTGGATGGTTGTGTGAAATATGAGGAAAAAAACAGAAAACAGAAAAATAAAGACGAGTTCCACCAGGCCGAGTCTCACTCTCTTCTTAAGTGGGTTCAACTCTAATGACCGCGTGTGAAAATGAAAATGGAAAATGTGCTTCTTCTGGTTTTCTGGTGTGGGGCTTTTCTGTTTTCTTGTAGTCGGCGGCGTTGGCGGCTTCATCATCATCTTGCAACTCGCTCCACTGGCTCTGCCACGGTCAAGACACAACAACGCATCTTATGGAGACTGGATAGTGGATACTGGTTACTGGAGCGCGGGGTGCAACATGTGAACTTGTGAAAAATCGAAATTCCAATTCCAAGTTGCAACGTTGCTTGCTGCTGCCCCGAGACCGAGTAACGTTGAAAATGATTTACGCTTAAATAACATGTTGCATGTGGCAAGTATGTCGTTGTTGTTGTGCTTGCAAAAGATCGTGAAGTTCTTCTTCAACTTCCTTTTACCCCGCCACCCGTCTGCCTGCCCCACGAGTGGCCCGCGGCAATGATAATGAATTTTTAGCTCCGCCAGGAAATAACTTGAAGAATATGGCAAAAAAAAGAACAGAAATCCCGGAGACAACAGGCACAAATTAAGGGATTCGGTTGCCCGGCGAAATTCACTCGGGGATTAGATTCAGGTCAGCGCAATCGATGCCCACAAATTATATTCAATTACCAGCTGCCATATCGCGATTTTGCCGAATCAATTATGGCCAACAAATTGCCAAGAAAGAACTGAATTCAGAGATGCAGACACACTGATACACGGATGAAGATAGTTTGTAATTACAGAGTCCAGGGCCTACAGTGCGTTATGTAACTAAAACCCAGACATAAGCCACTATCCAACCTTAAATTCCACAAACTGTGGCCTAATGGTGCGGAAAACTTTGATTCTTTGACAATTATTTTCAAATTTTCTGGCAAGCTGCTCTCCAAAGTTTTCAACTTGCCGAAATTGGTCTTTAAGTTATGAAATAGACTGTGCGGAGAAAATATAATAATAAAGTCATGAAAACAAAAAACCAATTGGTGACAAGTCTGGAGAGGGAGTGGAGTGCTGGCACCAAATGAAAAAACTTGTAAAAAACTTCAAACTATTTCCGAGCGAGGAGCTTCAATGACTCGGGCACGAACTGAAATCATCAGTTTTTTTGCTAAATTTTACATCATTTTTTCTCTATTGACAAACACAGACAACTCAATTCCGAATTGCTTCATTCACTCACAATCGAATGCAGAAATTCAGCGAAATTATTTTGTAATATTTGCAATGAACAATTTAGGCCCAAATCGTGGCCATTTCGTCTCTGATTTTGGTTTTTCAATAACAGACTGCAGCTGCCGGCCAATGTAAACATTACAAATGGCTTTTAGACAGGCCCCTCGGGGCTTGCATAGAAGTTTTCGACAAATTCAATTATTTTTCTATCCAATGATGCCCGTACGCTCCTCCTAACTATTTTTTGCAAATTTCAACGTACTACGTGGCGTATGAGCAATGTTTCTGACATACTTTATTGACACCGGAGGCGCCACATGGCAACAGCTTGCCAAAATTTGTGAATTTTTAAATGTCGGGACATAAAAACTTTACTCAGCTGCTAAGTAAATAATTTCATTAGCTGGCTAGCAAAAAAGCTATCAAAAAATGAGCTGCATTTTTATGCATAAATCCAGTTTATTAGTTTTTTTCTTGCGTTTTTGCACCGGACATGGCCGTGCAATTTGGGGCACGCGCCCACAGAGAGGACAAATAAAAAAAAAGACACAAACTGACACAAAACGAGGGCAAGGAGGTGGAGGTGGCCAAAAGGGGGGAGAGGAGGGAAGGTGGAGGCACATGCAAATGCATATTGATATGTGTGAAAAATGGCCAACTGCATTGGCAGCGACACCAACAATGTGCAATCAAATTGGCCCAAAAAGTGACAAATACTCTCGATACAGGACCGACAGGTAAAGTTTTCCATTCTTCGCCCTGTTGGCATTGTTGTTGCGCAACAAAGGCAACAAATCCAACAAGAGTCTATAGACAGATGGCCAGACAGTTAGATACTCGACACTGCAGACTCTGGCAGACGTATGGGTCTCAAAAAATGCTGCTTGGCACATGGCACATGCCAAAATGGCAACCGCAGCGTAAAAATGCCACAGCAACCAAATAGGACACACAAAAAAATGGCTCAGAAAAGAAACCTACAGCGCAGTCAAATGCCAAATGATTTGTCAGCAATTGCTACCAGGGGGTTGCGATAGTGGGGGGTTATGGGGTTGCAGAGTGCACTGCTCTACAAAGCCATTCAATGGGCCAGGAACTGAAAAGTCAGAGAGCTTCTCAATGATGAAGCTCATCAAAGGGGGAGAATATTGCTCAAGGCTTAGCAGGGCGTATACGTAATACTGCAGATTTGGCTTAAAAATTTGGCGACTGTCTATATTAGGCCCTTTGGCCAAACTAAAAAACCTAGAAGTAGGCAGCAAAATAATTTTTTAAGCTATATGTATTGTGAATTAACCATCAACCTTTATTGTGTGTAATATTTATTACAAAAATAGTTATATTGGGGGTAAAATATAACGGAAAGTTATAAAGATAAATTATAAAATTCAATATTATACTTCCTTTAGGTTTCGTGTTTAAAATAAAATATATATATATTAATCACAAGTAACACAAAAACTGGAATTTTTAATAAAAAAAGACAAAACCTTTAGTAAGCTTGAATTTCTCTTCAAATATTTCCCTAAATTAATACCACAAAAGTATCTATATAAGCAGGCTATTATCCCAAAGTAAAGATGAAATCTTATCTGTTTTATCATTTCATAAATTTCAATCTCTTACTCCATTCAATAAAGGCATTCGATTTGCATAAGCCTTTAATTGATTCATGTCGTCTGGCTGATTGATTTCGTATTAACAAATTAAAGCCCCAAAAGCCAGGCCAACGCCAGCTGGCTGACAAGCAGTCGTTAGATCGGCCAAATCGCCTCTCAGCTCCGTCTGTCTCCAGAGTCTCCAATACTTGTGTATCTCGAATGCCTCTAATGCGGTTTCAGCAACTCTCCGAGTTATCTAATATGTACGGATCGTGATTGCCAGACAAATGACATTTGACATGTTATGTGGCCCAAACACAAAATAAGGCTTAATTGTGGCCGGCATTGTGGCCTCTCCATATGGCAATTTTGGGCTTTATCTGGAAAAATAGGGGAAACCGAGAATAAGAGAGTAAGTTGCTCATAAATTTGTCTGTTGGTGCTGCAATTGTTTAATTGTTTGCTGGCCCGTACTCGGGTTCGGTCTAGACCGAAACTGGACTTGGCTTGAAAGCATTTTTGTTTCGGAGCCTGATAATCGGTTTAAAAGTGACTCAACTTTTGGGCTTGCATGTGGCAATTGTTGGGTGTTTGTTTTCCGTTTTTCCCATTTTTTGTCTATCTGCTCTTGGAAATTATTGTCAATTGTTTGCCAGCATGAGCTGAATTAATTTCCGAAACAATCTCCAGAGTTTTAATTGCGCCACTGGGCGAATAAAAGAATGCTTAGGCCGGATTATGTGTGATGAGAATCTGGGGATTCCGGAGGATAAAAGCTGAAACATTTAGCCAAAATCAGAAAATCTGAAAATCGTAAAATCGGATTTTTCCCTTCATAAACATGCCGCGGGTGATGCCAGTTAGTCAGTCAGTCAGTTAGTCTGTCAGTCTGTCAGATCGTGATCGATGCTCACAATTTTCATCGGGTTTTGTTATTGTTCTCTATGGAATGCGACCGCTGCTTGGGGCTAGAAATCGGCTTCGATTTTGACCGGGCCAACTGTCAACGAGCCACAATCCGCAGTCCGACTGCAGCTGCTGCAACCACAAAATATTGGCCATAATTTGGCCCAGCTTTTGGCCCTTTCTGCTGTCACTAAATCGTGCTGTCAGGTTTCCCATGGTTCCATGGTTCTTGATCGTGTCCCAAGTTCTAATTGCACTTCAGGGGCCTAATCGAGCAAATGAAACTTATTTAATTTGCCGGCCGTCGTTCCATCTTCGGGCCATTTCCTGGTCATTAACATTTCTGGCAGCCAACGAGGAGTGGGCTTATGATTTTCTTAAATTAATTATAAATTCGACAGCCTTCTAATTGAATCTGTGCACTGGCAGTGCCCGAAATCCAATCTCGTACGAAATCCGACTGAAAACTTTCTGAAAAACCCCATAAGCCAGAAGTCCGAAATGAAGATAAACACTCGACGTTTACACACATGGGCGTTGTGGGTGGTCGGACGGTCGGTCAGGGGGTATGGCGTTGGTTGCCAGAACTTGTGACAAACTTGGCTAACCGCCATGGCTGGAGTTTCCATGTTCCGTGTTCCATGTTCTGCTGGCATGCATGGCGTATACGCAATATGCACAAATAAATGTCAACTTAGATGCGCCTGCCCCCTCGCTTGGCCCGTCCCCTTCCCCTTTATCCTTTTAGTCGAGTTCTGCAGCTAAGCCCGCATTTAATAAAAACGAAATGAAATTAAATATTCCACAACTCGGCTGACAAAATGTCAAGTGTAGCAATAAACGGCAAGAGCTTCCTATCTGTCCCGAAACCAAAAAACGTACCACAACCAGAAAGGAACAAAAAGCCAAAGAAGCGTTTCTAATGAATTACAACAAAATGCGGGAGAGCGCAACGAATGAAAAATTATTTAAACTTTGAGCAAAAAAATAAAAAATAAGAGGGGCAAAAAAAAAGAAGAGGAGAAGAAATTAATTTTGCAAATTTTTAATTGCTCATGTCGTTTGGCGAGGCAGCCAACGATCGCATCAAGCTTCGCTGAAGCTGCCGGCTATTTGTTTTTTCTTGCCATTTTTTACTCCGGCTTTGCGTGTCTTTTCTGCTTTTTTAAAGTTGAAGTTTAAGGTCAAAGAGAGGCAGAGATACCCGCGCTGTCAACATGGCTAAGACTCGCAGCTCGCAACTCGCAGTTTTCGCTTCAAGTTCAAGACCAGCCCGACAAGACCACTTGCGATATACTCGCTCTATACCTTGATACACATATGTATATATTTCTCCTTTATTTTTGTGATTTATTTACTGGCCTCCAGTGCCCGTTGATGGCAAAATCAGCTTAAGCCCAGAGGAGCAGCTGTCATCTGGCGCTGATGAAAATTTTGTGTTCCAGCGCACTTTTTTCTTGGCTGTCACGTGTGCGAGTTCAATCGAAAAAGCATTTCTATGGAGAATACCTCGAGCGAAATTGATTCCCTCCGTTCGTAAAGGGTTTCCACTCGTAAGCGGATATACATATGTTTACAGCTTGACAGTTTCGATATCAGGAAAGAGGTATATATACTTATGATTTCCCATGAAAACAAACAGCAGCTGTGCTAGACATTCAATTGCTTGGTTTTCTGGAAAAGAGCGTTCGAAAATGGAGACAGTTCTGTTGATATCAGAGGAAGTGTTTTCAGGGTTTTAAATAAAATAAAACTCACTTGTCATTTTAATGAAATTATCATACGTACAAAACATTTTTAGCAAAATTTGTGCAATCCTCCGAAAAACATTTAATTCCACTTCCGAAATGCTTTTGTCCAAAATCCGAGCACTCAGCGTAAATGAGATTTAATCGCTATCCGCCATGGGAGAGCATACGTTGCCTATTTGCTATTTGATCGGCTCCCAAGCGGCTTAATTTGCAAATATTTTTCTGTCGCCGCAACAAATTGCTCCCCATTGAACCAGGCCACCAAAAACAAAAAAAAAAAAGTCAGCCAAACCGAATCGGAACGAAACACATCCCACGGGACTTGTTTGGAGGAAGAGGCGCGTTTCTGGGGCTCCTGGTCTTCTGTTTCACCCCGTCAGTTTGGCAGCTGGCTCATAATTCGCCGGCAGGAAGTTGGCAATTGACCGGCAGACCCGACAGACCCGGCAGAAGGGGCCCAGGCGCTGCCAGAAGATCCCCTTAATTACTTATCATATATGGCAGTGGCAGGATACGGTGGCAGACACGCCGATATTCGCTGCATGCTGCACAAGTTACTGCCGCTCATAATCGACTAGACCAGACCAGATGAGTCTAATCAGCCATGGATATAGCCATTTATAAAAGCCAACAGAGCTCGCCACTGTCCCCTCCGCTATCCCCTTCCCTGTCCCTCATTGTCGCCCCGTCTCTCTCTGCATAAAATGCAAATTTGCATTTGCCAAAGCGATTAGTTCGTGTCGAGCAGCAAGAGCATTCGAGAGCAATAAAAATATTTGCCATTGCAGCAATGCAGCTGAAACAAAACTGAATTAATCAAGGAGGGGGTTGCCTCCAGCGGGGGTTGGGTGGTGAGTGGCAGAGGGAGGTGGTAGTGGCAAGTGACATCCGTTGCTCGTCAGCTTCCGCAGGGTAACAGGTGCACTTTGCAAAAAATAAGCGGCATTGATTATAAAACTTTCCTCTTAGACTCAAAGAGGAAATGAAAGGAATTAAGCTATTAATATTAACTAAATGAGTAGAACTTGGTAGGCTACTAAGGCTAATACCGTTATGACATAAGTAAAGATTTTTTTCAGTGCAGAAACTGTATCTGTTGATGTCTGTTTGGTTCTGTTCGATGTGGCTCGGGGCCTCCCCGAAGACCGAACAACGGAAATGTTAAATGCCGCCAAGAGGCAACAGGGCCAGCACCCCCGGCCCCACATCCATCCCCTTGGCCGCCCTTTTTGCAACCCCCTGTCAGAGTCTTTTCATTGATCATTGATTGAGTTTCGTTACGATTCGTTGGGTTGTGTTAGGACTCCGCAGACCAGGTTTGTTCACATTCCCATTTGACTAGCCCCGATTCCGATGCCCGACTGCTGACTCCCGATGGCAAGCTTGAGTTTTTTCTTCTGCTGAATGGACATGTTGGCCATGTTTGTTGACTAGTCCGAGAGCCAACAGTGTCCCTTTCCGCCAGCTACTTATCTCCGAGGCAGTGTGCGAGTGTATCTGTGTATCTGCGGGCATCGCTGCCTTTGTATTTGTTTGTGGAAGTGACTTGCGACATAAAGTGCTTTTATTGATGTTCATTTGGTAAGGCAATTTGTAGCATTTTGTGACATTTATGCGTCTGGGCCATTTAAATGCCATTATGCCATTTGTTGTCCATCTGTTTGGGTGCCGGGAAAGAGGATAGGTGGAAAGAAAGAGACGACTGCAAGGAGTATAAGTGTCAAGAGGATTTGAACCCTTGCTTCTCCTCTACTACTACTAAGTGGAAATTCTAGTTAAATGGTCTAAAGACATTAAGAGCTTATAAAATATCTGCTTAATTTGAATAAAATTTAGTCAGAGAATCAATTAAATTAGACTGCCTTGAAATAGTGGCATTTTAGTTAATCGGTTTTGAGACTTAATTGCGAATTAGTTGCAATTAGGCATTAGTTTGGGAGTTTGGGGTAAAAATCACAGAATTTATTTTATATTTGAATCTACTCATAATTATTTAGTTACGATTAATATATATTTATCTACAGTTGTATATAATATTAAACAATTATTAAAAGATTGCCCATCAATATGCGTGTTTTAGCAATAGTATTCAGTATTCTTTCTACTATTCAACTTTTATTTCAAAGAAGTTACTTAATCAACTCCATCTTGCCTATTAGTCAATAGTTTGTCTATTTTGAATACAAATTACATTATTTATTCGACGACAGCTTGCATTCCAAAATAATTTCAGTTTTCAGCACTCGAAAAGTAAACCAAACCAACTGACCTGCCTCAACTTGACTTTATTTTTACAAAAAAAAAAAAAACCTAAAAAGCGAAAATTTATTCAGCTAACGTGAACGTCACTGGGCTTAGATATTCTGTTTTAAATTACTGAAATATTTTGTTTTGGCTTCATTTCGGTTTTTGGTTTTCATTTTTTTTCTGTTTTGTATCTGAGCGATACACTTTTGGGGAGTAGGAACGAGAAACGAGTTTTCATAACCAGAAAGGCAGTTGGGCAACTGCGGTTCTCTCCCACTCGGCTGCAGTTCATATTCATTAATTTATCACCTCGGCAGCGGGTTGGGTAACTCGGTATATAGACACAGATTTTTTTTGTAAAGTGTATGTATAACGCTGTGCTTTTCTGGGCTACCAATTAAGTGTGAAAAACCTTTTTCACTTTTTTCTGTGACTTGCGGCCTTGCCACGGTGCCAGCAACAGTTACTGTCACATTGAGCCAAGTGGCAACCGCAGAAGCGAGTTGTTTCGGTTTTGGATTACAATGAAAAATGGCTTAAAGGCGTCTGCGGAAGTGCCGGGCCGATAATGGCAGAGAGGTGTGGGGTATGGGCAGCCCGACTGATTCGCGGAGAGGGATTTAAGTGAAAGGAAAGTGAAATATTAAGGCGGATCCGGGGTTGTGGGCTGAGACTGAGGGAGCGACGAAATTTAAGCCGTAATGAAGGTTGTGCTATGCCCAGATTAATTAACAAAATTTATGAGCTCGGAATTCCTTGCGGCCTGCCAAGAAATTTTAATATAAATATTTTATAGGTATTGTGTTCAATGATTGCCAGGCAGGAATGGTATTTAATACCTTTAATTTAAATTTCGGTGGATTTAATAATCATGTACTCATAATCTTACACATTAGTATTGAATTTTGCAATTAAAACTTAAGGAAATTGAATAGAAATGATTCTTAAATCATTTCTTAAGGGGGGACATCTGAGTAACAGGCGAAAAAAAGCGGAATTTTCTGGAATTTTTTTTGGCCAAATGAAAAAGCCAATCGAAAATTTGTAAATGAGGTTTTATTATAGTATATTTAAACCTATTTTTGCAATATTTGTATTTCATTTTAAATGACTTATCTCAAGTCCAAACCTTTTATATTGATTTACTTATTTATGTATCACTCTGATTACGGTTTCTAAGCAATAAAAAATATATTCACCTTTTCTGTAGCTTTACTATTTGCCTGCCCCTGAATTTTATTTCCCTTCGTTGCCTTCAATGAATATTTTACTCGCAATTGTTGCCGCTGTCTCCCCTATCAGCCCATAAATTTCACATTCTCCGGCCCCAAAACTTCTTTTATTTCGATTTTTTCCCGATTTGTTTTTTTCAGCTGTATTCCAAATGATTTAATATGCAGAGTCGTAAATTCCATTCAAAAGTTTTGGCACTCAAATCACAGTGTGTATTTTTCAATCTTATTTGTTTTTGTTTCTAGCTGGCTGTATGTGCGATTTTGTGTGTTTCTTGCACCTTTATCTTGGCGTGTTACGTGAGTTGTCTGCCCCAAAGAAACTCGGGGAAACAAATCAATGTCTTTGGCTTTCAACCTCTCACTCTTACGCCCGCTGGCACGCCGTCCCTTTCTAATCCATCGATGAAATTGCATTCACAAGGGGTGCACTGCGGAAAATCAATCTACCAGATACTTCAGTTCTACCAGTTCTTCGAATTTGTAGGCAGCTGTTTTATTGGCTAAAGCTTCGCGCAGTGCACTTCTGTGTTTGTTTTAATATGCGTTAAGCGTGGCTGCTGCTGTTGTTTTCCAAACATGCCACACTTCGATTTAGATTTTCCCTCTTGCCACCACGCGTTGCACTAAAAACTTCACCAAAATGCATTTGCGGTGGAAGTTGATTTTTTTTTCGTTGCTTTTCTGAATTTTTTGTGCGCTTTTGCAGTTGCATTTGTCACAAGTTGGTGGTGGTGCTGCTGCTGGTGCTTGTGCCTCTGGTGGCACTGTTGTTTGTGCAACGTGTTTGCGGCAGTGTTTGCCAAGCTTTGGCCATGCCGAAGTTTATTTTCCATTTCGGTCAAAAAATAATATCTTGTTTGTTTTAGCTTCCGGTCCAAAAGCATATGTTAAACAAATATCAAAGTCCTTTTCCAACGAAAATGCAATTTGCTTCTTAAAGCTATTGATTCGAGCCAGGGACACACTTGAAAGAGCAATTTATTGGCCATATTTATTATAAAACATGAACCACACAAAAAAGGGGGCGACGCGGTAAAAATGCTAAGAAAATGTCCGCTGGAGAAAAATATCAAAAAGCCAAAGTCTCGCTGATGCGGTTGTGCTGCTCAAGTTGCCACAATTTGCTGGTGTTGTTGCCGCTGCCCCTTCTGCAACTTCTTCTTTTAACTTCTTGTTTCTTCCTAGTTTTTTTGCACTTTTTCCTTTTTATTTGTGGCTTGGCGATGGCGATTCATCTAAAAATAGCTTTTCCACACGCTTTCAGTGTGTTAAAAATAACATAATATTTTTCATACTTCTTAGAGCTGTTGCTGTTGCACTTTGCGCTTAAATTGAAGAAATATGTTGCAAGTTTGCGTGTCGCAAGGGGCGGGCAGGCGTCTAAGGCGGTTCGGGGCGCTTCAAGCTAATAGGTAATAAAATGCTAGAGCTTTAAAAGGTACTTCCCAGTCCGTCGTCTTACCCCTCGGGTTTCCCTTGGCCATAATCAAAATCAACAGCACAAATGTACCTGTTAGCATGCTTAGTCCCGCCACACACTGACACACACACGTGTGTACAAATACCCGCAGATACAGGTACACCTGCCCGAGACTTACCTGTCTTGAGGTTGAGTCGAGTTGACTTTGCCGCCTGTCACTCTGCTCTAACCAAGGGTATTACCATTTTGGCCACAAGGAGAGACTTGTGCCGCTTCTTCAGGGAATATTTTTGAATCTATGGTTTATGTTTTTTTGGCCATTTAAAAGTAATTACCTTTATTTTTCGAAGAGATCGGTTTAGTCCAATTACCCCAACAGAGTCTTTTGAGAAGTTTAGGTTATATAAGGATTTTATAAGGTTTTTAACTACATCATCCAAATCTTATACTCGCAAAGAGCCTCTGAGCTGTAAGAGCATTTCTTGCCTCGGTTAACAAAAGACTGGGATGTCTTCCTTCCTGGACTTCCTCACTCACCTGTGCTGTCTGAGGCAGACTTTAATGCCTGCGTGTCATGAATGGCATCGCAATGTTTCCACTTTAGGGCTCTTGGCCCGAACACACAAAGGCACACACATATGGAGACACACCACACAGCCATATGTGAGGAGCCGTGTGCGGAGTTGGCTGATAAAATTATGACATATGAAACTTTGGCTGACATCAGGCTAAGCTCGGGCGAAAAGGCATGCAAAGCTGTCTGTTTTTTTCTCCGCCTTTTAATCTTTTTTTCTCGCTGGCTTTTGGCCTTTGTTTTGGCCCCCCTTACCCATCAGTTTTTGCCATAAACATGCACACAACATGGCCCGATAAAGCGAGCAGAGAGCACTGAGCAGCGAACAGAACTCACCGTGCACTTGATTAAAGTGACTAAGAACCGACGATTGGGGATTTTAATGCCAAAAGTAGGTGAAAAGGGGCTCGGAAAGGGGCTAAGAGGGATTTTGGGGGCTTGGTCACGAACACGAAGTTCCTAGGTAAAGTAATTCTGTGGCAGCCACAAAACGTTAATGGCCAGCAGACACATTACGTATACGCCACATGGGCGTCGTCAGCAGAAACTTGCCAAGAGCCACGGGCCAAGTGGCAAGCGGCAAGTGGCGGGAAAGAAAAGCACCCAAGTCGAAGGACAACTCTCTTCCCTTGAGACCTGATGTTGTCATTGTCATTGCACATTTGGTGTTTTAATTAAAACGAAATTAACTTGTGGCAAGTGGCCAAGAAGGGGCGTGCATATTTGCGGTAATCCAACCAACGGACAACTCTGGCCACCAATCTGCCCAGAACCTTGGTGATGTAAGCCACATTTTTAATACAAATTATAATAAGTTAAAATTGCGTTGTGGATGAAATGCAATTATGGGACGGGAGACTGCGGAGTGACGCAGATAATAAATTAATTTCAAATAACAATATATGCATGTCTGGAGGTAAACAATTCTGAGGGCATTTCATCCTTAAGGTGTCTGAGTTGACATTTGCAGCTCATTTTTTAAGTTAACCAATTTGATATTTTAATTAAAAATCTATATTTTTTTTGTTTTAATGGAGTTTTGGCAGTTGCTGGAATTGTTACGTACATTTAAAAACAAAAATTGAAAAAGATAGGATCTTTCCACCCCGATTCCCCAAAATGTTAATTATTATTAGTTTTTTTTCGCGGTCTGGGATCTGCTTTGCTTATTTTTTAATTTGATCATTGCACTTTGTTATACCAACCACAGGACGGAACTCTTTTGCAAATTTCGTCTTATCTTTTGTTTTATTTTTTTAATCTTTTGTGCCTTTTCTTATTTTGCAAACAAGTACTTGACATACTGTATGTACATATTTGGAAGGCGCTATATTTGCAGACTTTTTCGAGAAAATACAACAAAGTAAGAACAAAAAGTAGCAAAAAAAATTACGAATACAATTTTCATTTGAATAAGTTATTTATTACTTGATAATGGTTTAGAGGTAATTTTTTTTTTTTTGTATGTTGAATATTTGTGATATTTAGGAAAATAACACTTATTTTTTCTGTTAAAGCATAATACTCTTCGATAATAGGTTCTTCCTTTCGGCAAAACCGTTTATTGCTCAAAGGTGGTTTGAGTGTTCGTTTGAGGGTTTCAAACATACTAAAAACATCTGTAAGACTGAATTGACAAAAATTTTGTAGAATGCTAATTTCAACATTTAAGATTTTTTTTTCATTTTTTAACTAAGCTATTTGCTTACATTTTATTTACAAATTGTGTGGCATTTATCGAAAATGAATTCGAGAAACTTTTAACTTAATCTCTTATCTTCCAAAGTGTGGCAAGCCCTGTTTTCAACACCATTCACAAATATCCACTTGCTGCATATTGCCTTCTGATTCCGGGAAAAACAAATCCTTTATTCGTGCCACTTGCCCCGCTGCAAGTGCTGGGGAATGCGCGGGGCAAGTTGATGATGATCCGATTAAAACTCTTATCAGTTGGTTATTCCTCCCACTGACATGGATATCCTTGCAGTGCAGTAACTTAGATTGTCCGGGAGGGGCTGAGGGCTAAGCTGGGAAAATTCTGTTAACAGAAAGGGGAAATGAAAAAAAGGGGCAACCAAGTCCGGCAAAAAGGCGCAACGGAGCGGCAACAAAGTTTCAGTTTCATCTTTTTTTTTTGCCTTCTTTTTGTATAAAAATAATTCTTTTTTGTGCGAAAGGGTAAAGAAGGGCGAGGGGGTGGTGGTGGTGTGGCAGACAGGAACAAAAGCCCGACCAGGGCTACAAATTTTGTTGGCTTTGAATAAGTTGGCTTTTTGTTTCAGGCCCGGCCGGCCTGCCGCCCATCTTATAAATAAAAACATATTTATGCAAGGCTAAGACCAAGGATAAGGATGATCCTTCTCGAGGCTGGCTGGATAAGTGTTGCAGCAACTTTTGCCGCATGAACAAAGGGGCAACTGGAGAGTGGGTGGGGTAGGGGGGCATCCATTGAGTCTGCGGGCAAAGTGGCAATTTTTATGTATTTATTTGCCTCCGTACCCCGAGGCAAGCCAAACCGAAAAAAAGGCGATTGCAACTGCGGAATGAAATTTATTGCAGGTCGCGACGTTTTTTGTAATTAAATGTTTGGTCAGTGAGCCAACTTGAGTTTTATTTTTTATTGTTGCCCCGTTCAGTGCCTGTGCCTTCAGTTCGCAAATAACAATGTCTCGACGGCTAAAGAGATGGCTAAAAACAAAAATTGCAACAAGCTCGGCCGCATCAATTTCGTAATAAATTCTCAGAGTCAAGAATACAACAGAATTGAAACAAAAACAAAACACAAAAAACTTAAATACAATATAAAGGTATTTGGCCTTGATGGTGGGCGTGTCTGTGGGGCCAGCCCCTTTCTGTTGCAAAAAGTTCTTTCGAAATGCTCAGCATAATTTATTTGCTTTGTTGTTGGGCTTTTTGTTGCGGCTCTTCGAGCTGAGTTTCTTCCGAAAACGCCCTGGAAACATGCAAATTAAGTACAATTTTGATTTTATTTTTTAGCCCACGACTAATAGTCCCCTCGAACGCGAAATTTATGCTTTTGTTCGGTTCTATACATATTTTGTTGTTATTTATTGTTAAGCCATCGGGCTTCTTTTGTTATACGCTAATTTTTCTTAATTATGGGTTTTTGATTGTCATTCTCCGTATCAAAGAATCCCCCTCCCCAGTGTTTGCCTTCTGATGTCATAACGTGAAGTCATGGAACGGAAAACAAAGATTTTTGAAAAAGTAAACATAAATGTTTCGGCCCAGCTTGACAGATAATTCCAAAAATGTTTTGCAAATCCATGGATTTCCTAGTTGTTTTTTGGTTTTCATTATTATTTTTTTTCTCTCCCGACAGCTATACAGTTATTGTTGCAAATTGAAATTCAAATTCAAATGCCACATTCATACATTTTGTGAATTTTCCGATTGTTTACTGAAAAAGGGAAATTGAAAATTTGAAATTCGCCTTCACCAGTTGCCGGGCTGGCGGGATGGCTGGCTTCTGGCAGCTTCAATTGTATTCAAATATCGCCAACAAACATAAATTATCATTTTGTGATTCCGAGTGCATGCGAAGCCATCAACAAATGCAACAAAAAACAAAACAAACTTCCTACTTCCCCCCATGTGGCATGTTGGGTGTGGGTTGCTTGCATCTGGCCTTGTTACTAATAACCTCAATATGAATTACACACACACATACACACAGAGTGTGTGTTAGCCATCTGGCAGATGTTTTTGTTGTAAAATCTCTTAAAAGGGTAAAAGTCTCCGGGGCTTCTCATGTTTCTCTGGCTCGGAGAGTTTTCCCTTTTCGGTTTCACTTTTCGCCATGTGAGTTCTCAGATTCCGCCTCGGATGCATGACGGGGGAAAATGGCTTAAAGGGGCGGGAGGGCTAAGCGGGGGGCGGTGTGAAATGCTAGCCAACATGTGTGTAGACCAGCTCATAATTAAAGCCAGTACAAATCTGCTTGCAAAGCTCCAGCGAGCAAGGGAAAGTCGGCTCTGCACCTGGCTCGAAAGATACAGATTGTTAGGCAAATAGATGGCCAACCAGATGCGTGCCGTAACTGTATCGTAGATAAATGCACGAATTGATGATCGGCCATGGCCAGCTGAAAAAAAAACTAAATTACCAACAATTTAATGAGAACCGTTAAGGTAGCAAAAAGCTTCATTAGCCATCTTCTTGCATTTCCGCCTCTATGCCAGCCAGTCAGCCAGGTAGCCATCTAGTCAGCCAACTACCATCTATCTATCCGCGAGGTACCATGCCAACATCTCATCCTATCAGTTAAAAATGGTATCGGGTGCAATGCATAGAATTTATTGCTTCCTGCCGGTGCCAGCGCGATGCCAAAACCCAAAACTGAAAACTGAAAACAGAAAACTTAAAAACCGCCAACTACTTTCCAGGCAGCAGCTGTTCGATGTGCTGGCTGTGGAGCTTGGCCAGGACTGGCAATTATGCCATTTGACATAATTCATAACTGCCGAGGAAAAAGTACACAGAGAGAAAATATGCTTTGTAATATAATTTGAAATGTGTTTAGTTTTAGTGTGTGTACTTCGTGGCGTTTATAATTAAAATTTCTTTATTTTATTTAATAAAAAATATAATATTAAATTATGTTCTGATTTTATAAATATTATATTTATAGTACATTATTACAAATAATAATATGTGAAAAAGTAAGAATAATATTGGTTGTAAATGTTTGTTTTTTAAACCAAATGTAATATGCTACTATAACCATATAACATTCTTAAGAAATATAATTATAAAAAAAATAAAAGAAATCTATTCTTATAAGTCTTATGTCTTAACTTTAAACATGAAAGTCACCATATATTTTTTGTAATAACTACAATATTTTTTATATCCACAATTTTGTTTTCGAAAATACCATAAAAGTCAATAATTTCATGCATTTATTTTTAGGATTTATTTCGGCTTTATAACTCATTCTTTGAGAAAACCAATTATTATTGTTTATATATTTTTGTGAACAATATTTTGACTTCCTGCCGTATTAAAATCTCTTTTTTATTTCCACAATTTAATTTTATTTTCCCCTGTGCCATAAACGGTCAATGCAACCAGTTTTGGTAACAAAATTGAGATTGCCGGCCTTTGTTATCATCAGTTTATGCGACGAAAGTTGTTTGAATTGCGAGTGGAGTGTTTGTGCAACTGCAACTGCAACTGGGGATGATGATGAGCTTTATATTGGAGATAATGATGAGTATCGATGGAGGCTCCAAGTGGGAAACTCCAGCAGGAAACTCTTCCTTCGGCTGACCATGTTACTCGGCCCCTGGGAATCAGGTTAGCCCGGATGGGAAGCAATATTTCTTCGCTTCTTAATAAATTGACAAAAGTTTGTCATATGCATTGTTAGCCAAGAGCCCCTTGGGCCAAGTCCCCGCATGCTTCGCCCCGCTGCCAGCCCCTCCTGGGTTGGCCTATTTACCCGCTTCAGTGGCGAGTGGGTGGCTCTGGGCTTTTGGCTTTGAATGTGGCAAAGGCAACTGAAACTGCAACTGCAGTTATGCTGTTTTGATGAACTTTGTTGCAACTGTGAAATTCCTTCTGTTTGGCCCTATTACCCAATACCTTGGCCTGCCCTATGACCCCAGTTGCAACTAGATATCGAGGTATATGGGTTAGTCGGGGAAATTGAGAAAGTTATCTCGCCTCTGTGCAACTTGCAGATTTTTTTGTTTAACTATTACTATCATTTTTTCCTCTATTTACTTCAAGTGCATTTTCCACTCGCTGGCTATCTTTGGCTTTCCTTTTGAGGCTCCAACAGCTTTGTGGCATGGTATTCAAATTATGAATTGCAACTTGCCTCAAAGAGAGTTTGATTCGAGCTTGTGGTGGAAAAAGAATTTAATTAAAGTCCGTTTTTTGTTTGCCCAAATAGAACGAAACTTGCAGTCTAATTACCTGTGCAATAACTTTTCTCAGCAACTGTATGGACTTTTTTAGATTTGTTTCGTGAACATGCAACTGTTGCTGCTGAAATGTGTTCTAGTTGCTTATGCATTATTCGCATATTTATGCTCCATGCCACAGCCGCATGCTCAGTTTCAGTTTCTGTTTCAGTTATTTTTACTTTCAGCTTTCGGGTGCAAATGTGGCACATGACGACGGCACAGTTTGCAATCAACAAAGGGAGAAAATGCCAGCGGAAAGGGCAACTCTTCATATTTGTTTGCCGAAAGTATACATATGTGTATGCCAGGTTGGGCGAAAAACTTTCAGCATTTCACTCAGCCAAGAATTTTCACTTTTCATTGCTGCTGCAGTTCAGTTGCAGCATTGCATGCAACATGCAATACAAAGAAACAGAAGCAACAGCAGGCAGTAAACAGCAGACAGCACAGGTTGCAGCCTTGTTACTGATTATTGTTATTTGTCAATGATTTAATACAAATTCGACTTGATTGACAGACACTCGAAAGTCGCCCCCAAATAATTTGCCAGTCACTTTCCGAAGTTGCAGCTAGCAACTCGCAACAGTTCAAGGTTGCCAGTAAACAACATGCAGCAACTTAATTCAATGCTAGATTATCGATTGTCTAGACTGCATTTTTAACCAAATCAGAGATGAATGAGTTCGCGGATGGCTCTTGTCTTCTTGAGCTCGAAATTGCATTTTACATGCATGGCCACAAAACTAATTACCAACTGTAAGTGTCAGGCCATTCTGCTCTGGAGTTCTCTTCTTTCGAGGGGCGAGTGGAAAAAGTTGGTCTGCAATCCAAAACACACTCGAACGCAACTGCAAGTGCTGTAGACAATGTGGAGTGCTCACAATTCCGGAAAAATAGTCGCAAAAAGTGTTCACAAAATTAAATATAAATATGTACTTTCAAGAGGGGCTCCAAAGAGCTTAGGATTGCTTATTTTTTTTCCAAGAACGGGTATTACAGTGAAATAATAGGAATATTTATAGATTTAAGTAGAGTGCCTTGATGCCATGTAGGGCGTTTGAAAAAATGTAACCCTGTAAAAATAAGAATACATAGTAGAAAAAATTTAGAAATAAGATATTAAAAATGTATGATATCAGACAAAGCAAAGGAGATGTATTGAAAGAAATATTTAAGGACTCAAAATATTTTCTTTTTGTGCAACAAATAACGAATTTTTCTGTGGGGTTTCTTTGTTACTGTGTCGCTGAAAAATGGCTGCAACATAAAAATTGACCTCAACGACAAAAGGCGGCCAACGGAGCCGGCAACTTTAGGAAGCAAATAGTACAACACACTGAGGCAGAGGCTGGGGTAGAGGCAGAGTCAGAGGCATAGTGGCTTGGAGGGGGCGAGCACACTCAAAAGTAGAGCAGCAATTGCAAACTGGCCCCGGACCAAGTCAAAGTAACGACCAAAAACAACAACTAGCCGGCCAAACGCGATCAGCAACGAACAAGCTTACATATTGCAACCAAGTTTAGGGGCATGCAGATACTTACACACACATATAAACATATAGAGAGGCAGGGGGGGGGGCTGGTCGTGTCTTTGGTGGGCAGACAAATTACAGTAGCCAGATTTTCTCGTCTTCAATGTTGTTTTGCATTTTGCACTCGGGCCACGCCTAACGCCCCCCTTTAATGTTGCTGTTGCGGCAGCCGTTGTTGTTATTTAAGTTGCTGCTGCTGCTGCTGTTTTGATGTTGCTGCTGCTGCTGCTGCTGGTACACGCGCTGAGCATGTTTTTTGTGCTCTGCTATTCATGGCTCTAGTTTATACATCTTTTTTTATTCGCTTTTTGTTGCCATTTTTTTCTAATGCTCTCAAGAATGTGGTTTACTTTTTGGATGAGTTAACAAGCTAGCCACAGTACGAGTACTCGGACTAGTACATGAGGTGGCTGCTGCTGCTGTTGTTGCTTTTGTGTTGCTTATTGTTGTCGGAGTGTTCTGGCCAGCTCGAATTTGTCATAGAAAGTGTTGCTCTAACAACTCGTCGTACATCTGATAGTCGAGTGATAATTTGAGTCCAACACCAGACGTGACTTTAAGAGTAAATCAATGTTATGCCTAGTTTTTGTTACCTCTCATAACTAGTGTCACATTAGCGTTAAAATTTTGATTGAATGCTTTTGAAACTACTAAAAAAACATTTTTTGTTATGCTTAAATCATTACAGAAACACATCATTACAGAAGCTTTGAATTGGCCCGACTTGCTGTATTTAGACGTGTTTTTTTTGGTAAGTTGCGGATAAATTATAATGGCCTGTCACTTAGCCAGGTTTTTAATATAAATTGTGGATAAGTTTATGGGATATTTTTGCTAAAAAATAATAGTATTGGCCATGTTATTATTTTGTTATATTGGTCCTAAACTGCCAAGACTTTTCAAGCCATCCTTTCGATTTCTAAAATGACTTTTAGATTATTCAATTATTTAAGATTTTTATTGTTATTTCCCATTTCAGGTAAATTTTTTAAAGTGTTTTACACTTAAAAAAAAACCCTGTCATTCACTTTTATGTTGGCACAATTTCTCTGGCATTTCCATTCCATGGCGATTTATTAAAAATAAATGCAAATCGAAATCAAAAGCCAGAAACCAAAATCTGTGCCAAATGTGTCAATTGAGGAGATTCCCCCTTCGCTCTCTCTGGCTGTCTCTTTCTGCTTTTGATATATCTATCTCGCTCGATTGGTGCTAAGTGCGTTGGCTTAACGGCAAACTTTGTGGCATATTTGTGTCTGCAGCTCATATGGTAATGAGGCCTAGTTTTGTTGACCATAAACAGATTATCAACAAATACTAGCGCTCACTTTTTTTCTATTTTTTTTTGGTTTTTTTTTTTGGGAAATCTCTCCTAGTTGAGTCATAAGATGGCATTAGCTTGATTATTGCTCTGACAGACCATTTAATACGCACTTGCGGCCACCTCAGCCTTAGTCTTGGCCAACTTGGCAAGGCGTGGCCCCATTTGCCGTTGACGTCTTTTTTGGTAGATGAACTGGGGTGGTGGCCCACGGGTCAGGAGCGGCTGGAGCGGCTGCAGGGGCTGAGACCTGCCCACGCTTCTCGAGATTTATGGCCAAGTGTGCGCTCGGCGTCTGCGTCGCTCATTCTCAATCTAAATCTGAATCTGACTCTGATGGTGACTTATTTATGTGACTGGCGGGCTGCTGTAGCTTTAGATCTGGCTGTTGCTGTTTCAGTTTCTGTTTCTGTTTTGGTTTTTTGTTACTCTCAAGTGGCGTGGGCAGCTCCCAGCGACGACAATCCAAGTGGATTTCGCTGCCTTTTCTGCGATTTTTTTATTTTGCCCAAAACGGTTGCAAAGTGCCTTGGGGCACACGGATAAAAATTATTCGCTCGATGATGGTATTTTTGATAAACCAAGAATATATTCTGTGAATTATTTTATTAGGAGAGCTTCAAAAAAATAGCTAATGGAATTTTAAGGAATTTAAATGTAGTTTATTTTCTTGAACTTAAAAACTAACTATATAAAGCAGCTTTCTCGCGCACTGCTAAGACATCCGGCTCGTCACCTAGTTGGACTAACACCGAAAGCGATCAATCAATTAGTAAATAAATAAAGATAAATGAGAAGTATAATATGTAAAAATGTTATTAATTCAAGTTTCAAGACTTTCAAGTCAACTATAAAAAAATCTTAAATAGGTAATGTTCCAGTGACGAAGGCAAATACTACTTCTAAAATATTTGATACATAAGTGAAGCGAGAAAAAAGAGAATCTTCGGACAAATATTAAGGCACCTTAAACATTCAGTATTAATTATTTTATATACTCAATTTAACAGTAAATAAACAAATTTTCAATAAATCTTTAATAAATGTTCAATGTTTCAAATGCCTACTACTTATATATTTAATGGAATAAATTCTTCAGTGAAACCTAGTTAAACAAATATTTCCGCCAGTGCCGCGTGTTCCTCTTTAGTGAAATTAGTTACCCGCTTTCCGGGCCTTCCGAATAGCAATCTTTGATTTATTGCTAATTTCAACAGCGAGAAATTCCCTAAGCAGGGGCTGGCTGGCAGTTGCAGCTTGCAATCCGGTAGCATTTTGTTGCTTTGACACCAATTGGTGTTTTTCGGGTGTTTGTGGCACGCTATTGTCCATTGTTGCTGGCATTGCTATTGTTGTTAGTGCTGCTGCTGATGTTGCAGTTGTTGGTGTTGCATGTCAGTCACTCAGCTGGCTGACAGCCAACGAACTTCGTGTTCGAATTCGAGACGGAGTTGTTGATGTTTTTGTTGCAGAAGCTGTGCGGCAGTTCAATCCGCCTCAAGTGGCAAGTGGCCCACTGAAGGTCAGGCCAATGGTGTTGCTGTTGCTGCTGCCATTGCATTCGAAAAGTCCAAGTCGAAACATTGTTTTTGAAGGGCCCTCGAGTTAAAGCACTCGAGTGGTCAATGTCGCTTAAATGGTTACACTTCCGAATGTTTTGTTAATAATTAAAGCATTGGGTAACGATAAACATCAATATATTGGTAAATATTTAAAAAAAAACTTTTGTTTTGTTAATCTTTTATTAATTGTTTGGCAGGATTGACAGTAAATATTGATGTCCCCATTGAAAGTTCCATGACTCAATCTTTAGCAATTTTACTTTGCAAAAAAATGTCAAAAAAACTAAAACATTTGGCATATCATGAATATTTTATGAACTGAACTCAAACCCGTTTTGTTTGTATTTCGCCCTCACTCCCCCCACTCGAATTCGACTTCATCTTCGCCGACAGACTTGGTTTTGTTATTTTCGTTTCGATTCTCGCTTTTTGGCTTTTTGGCGTTTTCTGAGCTGGCTCGCTCGCCCTCATTACAAAACACAAATCATGCATTGCGTTTACTTAACGGTTAACAAAAGCTGACAAATTTATTGTCGCCGGTGACATAAATATCGGTATCAGGCTTCTGGCAGTGGCAGTGGGACTGGAAATGTGTCAGACGGCGGCTCTCGATTTGCCAAAAGATCGTGCCGTAATTGACATATATACGGGGGATATACTATACATCCCCCATCCATACATCAGGTTCTCATTATGCATGACTCTTGGCCAGAAAGACAAAGGAATAAGAAAGCGAGAAACTGGCTGAGAAAAAGTTCTCCGGTGGTCGCCGCCTTAAGATCAAAAGAATTAAAACACGAACTTACTTTTAATGAGGGTCGCATTCTGAGGGCTTTTCTTGTAATTTTTAGATTTTATCTTGGCAGTGCGACACAAAGCCAGCTACTGTTAAGCAAGGTAGTTTGGTTAAATTAATATTCATTTTTAATTCGTTTGTTTACCTAACGCTTGCTTGTGAAATTTTACCTTTTGACCCACGAATTCCATTCGAATTTATTCATGTTTCCAAATTTCTTCCAATATTTATGGCCACTTGCACGTGCTTTATTTTTGTCAGGTGGTCTTTCACTTTCCGACTTGTGGCCTGTATTTGGCATTATCTGATTAAATTTTATGCATATTTTGCTGCTATTCTGCTAATGAACTGCTAAATGCCAAAATTGGGTTCTCAAGCTCCCCACACTCGGCTAAGAAATTTCACTTTTCCCGCCGAGCATTGCGAATTCCGAAATCCCAACCGGTTACACAAAAAATACCTAGTTTAAATTAATTTCTTTTCCTTGCCATTCCAGCCCTGTCTCTGTTTATTTTTAGCCAATTTTAATTAAAACATTTGTGGCCCGGGTGAAAGTTTTTCCCCTACGCATTAGCAAGATCTTGTCTGTTTTTTCTTTATTTTTTAATGGTCAATTGTCAGCTTCCGTTCTCCAAAAAAAAAGCCAATTCAAAAGCTAAAGAAGATGAAGATCAACAAAAGACAATTTTAATTAAAGTCGAAAACAATGCACAATTTGTAGCAAATTAAATGGCATTTTTCCAGTTGACAGCCCGTTTGCCAAACGGAATGGGCCAAAATGTGCAAAAGCCAACAAATTGTGTTGCCTGTTAATTAATTTCCTTGGCAGTTCACAGATGTTTACAGTTGTATCTGATTGTTATTGTTTCTACTTCTTGATTGTTGTTGTCTGAGTTGTTATTTTGGCTAAAACTGTGGCTGACATTTCGTCATGATTTAATTTAAAAGTTTTCAGTTGTCATGACGATAATTTGTTGCACCAGATTGAGGTGATCTAATCATTGCTTACTAATACATCTTATTGAATATGAAGTATTTCATTAATTTAGCGGTAATGTATTCCCTGAACTTTTTCGCAGTGTGTGCCAGCACTTGAGGTGCTTCAGTGTCCAAGTTTGGAGCTGGAAATGTCCTTCTGCTGAACTAACAAATTCTTGAGCGTACATTGACTTTTCTTCTGGGCCCTGGCTTTTGGCCAGGCTTTTTACCTGGGCTTTGGCCAGGCATGGGCTGAATTTAACACCTTTTTTGTTATGGCCGCGCATGTAAAGGCCCAAAAGCAGAACTAGCCAACAATGGCTCTTTTCTGTTGCAGTTGCAGTGGCTCTTGCTGTTGCTAGTGCAGCTGCTGATGTTGCTGCAACAATGACAACAGCAACATGGGAGCAGCAACTAAGTTAGCAGGGGACTGCGAGCCCTTTAAAGGACAGCGGCAGGGCCCTCGAAAAAAAACTGACGACCCATGAGCGTATTGTGACGTGACGTGATGCGACTGACGAGCAGAAAACAAAACGGACAGCCATCCGCATTTAAGTCTCAAATTGATTCTCCCCAGACAACAATGCGACCTTGCTTTTCTCGCGGTGTACACAGAGAGAAATAATTGAATAACTAGGATTTTATTTCTTATATAAGGATTTAATAAACTTAGCTTTCAACTTTTGTTTTTGGAAAGAATGTTTTTAATTTCAAGCATGTCACAAAAAGTCTACTGAAAATTAGAATAATAAAATTATATAATAAATTATATAATATAATAATAAAAAACAAACCTTAAGTAGTGCATGGATTATTAAATATACTTTACTTTAATAAACTTCGTTGCTACAATCAACATCTTTTGTTAACTGCATCAATGTTAGGCTGCAATGAATGCAATCTGGCTAGCAGACCCCTAGAGACTTGACAATTGTTGGCCATAAAAGTGCTAAGCAGTTGGCCATTGGGCCCAGCATTAGAGCCACGCACATTGGCCTCATCCAACGAAAGTATAAGCAAAAACAAAAGACTTAGGCAACAAACTTGACCCACCCGTTGTTATTGCTATTGTTTTTGTTGTTAATGCTGGTGCTGGTGCTGAAGCTGAAGCTGCTGCACCACCTAAACAATGGCGCGTGCTGCGGCTTAAAGTTATAGCCAAAGCCTAAGAGAGTCAAAGCCTGTTTTGGGCCAGCAATTGCGTAGAAAACCTGCTCTGGTCATGAAACTTACTGCACATTACGGGCACTGAGTTAGTTCTGCCTTTGTTTCCGTACCACACAATTGTACCTTGCCTCGGCTTACCAGAGATCTAATAAAGCCAGGCCGAGTCAACCGGGGCCATGTGGCCAACGAAAGTTATTTATGCACGAGCCAGTCTACTTAGGCCGGCCTGCATGCGTCATCGGTTGCTGTTCATAATTTATGCCAACTCTTGTTCCTCAGCCACCAGCCAGCAACAACACAGCCAACCACCAACTAGCAACTGCAACGGCAACCAAAGTTGCTGGCGTGGGTGTTAATGGCAGGCCAAACGGCAACCACAGCGGCATATTCACAAAAAAGTGCTCCGAGGTGTATGAGGAAAACAGTCAAGACAAGAAGACAATTTTTATTCGACTTGGAAAATATCCAGGAAAAATAAATAAAAAGTATAGAAAATCTAAAAAAAAACATGGTATATTTCTTGTTGTAGGTTTTTCAAATAAATACAAAATCTTGGGCATATCTTCTAGTAAGATATCTTTAATGGTTTGGAAGGAAGTCTTTTAGACTTAAATTGAAGTTTTCATAAAATACCAGTGTATCTGAAAGAGCGCATTAAATAAGACAAGAGGATAAAAGAAATACTTAATATCTCTTTAAAGATTGTTTTTCTAGATAAAACTCAATACCTTTTTATAAAAGGACTTTGGCTTTGTTTCCATTTCCTTAGAAATAAAATAAAGATTTATAAGTAATAAAGTTCCTACAATGATTTTTAAGACTCATCAATCTATCGTGTCACCCTCATTTCCTAGAAAAATACAGGGTATTGCAAAAAGAACATCAGGCTGGAAGAGAACTGAGAAATCCGCAAACAAAAGGGTCGACGACTTCCAGCGCCCGCATCGAAGGAAGTTAGCCTGGCAAAGCGGCAGCCACGGCAACAGCAACTGCAACACCAACAACTGCCACAGTCGTAACTGCAACAGCTTTAGCAGCTGGCAATGGCATAAAGCAAACAAATGGAAATTGTTTAAAGCCAGCTTTGGTTTATGGCCTTTTGCATAGAGCCGGGCCAATGCTAATTGCAAAGGAATGTCCGCGTCCAAGCCCGCAGTAGCGGGCGTGGGTAGACCTTGTCCGGCTGTTGGCCAAAGTTAATTGCCAAAAAGATACGGGGGGAGCCAAAGCCAAGGGTTCATCCGAAAAATACCAGAAATTAAGAAGAGTTGGGGCTCTTTTAAAGCGGCTCTTTAGGAGGCTTAGGATATGTTTCAGTGTTAAGCCTTTTGAAGATGAATTCCTGGTCTGAAGAGGTCCATTAAATAAAACCCATCCTATCTACCTCGGCTCTGGTAGATAGCTCTGGAAGATAAACCCGATCTAGTTAAACATTATCCATACTCGTATATTAGTAAGCAATATACAAATTTTAAAATTGCAAGGCTCTCGGCTCGCTTTTACCAAAAAAACAAAACAGTAAAAGCTAGCTGCGGTGATTCGAGGGGGGAAAGGCGAAGGGCTTGAAGTTCTCGCCGGCGCCGCCAAAGAACTTGGACTGAAACTCCACCCAGTGGAGGCGGAGAGTGTGGAGGAAGGCACTGAGGCCCTCCATCATCACCAGAATGGCCACAGTAAGAATGGCCCAGAAGAAGAAGGCGGCGGTGAGAACGGGCACCGATGCGATAAGAGACCCCTTGTGAGCCAGTCCCTCGTCCAGGACCATGTGCCACAGGACCTCGCTTAGCTGGTCGTGGGCCAGGGAGAGCGCCCAGAGCCGGAGGTAGGAGGCAGTGTGCGATATGGAGCCTAGGACCGTTTCGATCGTGTGTATGGCCGAGTGAATCCAGATCTCCGACATGTCGAACTCCTCCTCTGTGACTACGACCCGGGCCCGGCTAGACTCGCTGACGGACTCGTCCAGGTCGTTGGTGTAGTGCATGGTGGAGCGCATCTCCTTGATGGTCTGCCGGCGCTGATCCCGGGAACGATGGGATCCCCGGACTTCCGCAGCCTGCACCTTGCGGCGACGCATGAGGTATAGTGGCTTGCCGGCCAAGAGGATGGGAACAGCCGACAGGGCCACACCCACCAGGACATACTCCACCGTACGCTCGCCAGGGAACATGTCGGGCAGGCAATGCTCGTCCACCCCATCGGCCTTCTTCATCAGCATCATGTTGATGAAGCGGATGAGCACCGAGGGGGCGCAGCTGGAGTTGTAGGGAGCTCCCTTGTGGCCTCCGAATGTCAGCCACTTGAAGAAGATAAGGAACACCAGGTAGCCGAAGAGGCAGGTCATGAAGATTATTTGCGGGATGACCACAAGGAAGAGATCGGCGTTCTTGCGCATCAGCACGCAGTTGGCTGCTGAGAGGAACAGGCCAAACATCATTTGCGTCACGCCCAAGATGATGGCCATCTTCATCTTCAGAGAGTTGGTGGTGGTGATGGAGTCCTGGCCACAATAGCGCCACACAGGGTCCAGTCCAAAGGGATACGGATTCCCAGAGTAGAAGGTCTTGTCCGAGGGATCCAAGGTCAACTGGCTCATGGCATCCGAGACGGTCTCCTGGTTGTAGCGGCAGCTCCAGCTGGAGCCGAACAAATTGATCGCCTTGGACATGCAGTCGTTGTATATAAAGCCCATGTAGATGGAGAAGAAGCCCATGAGGAGGACGATGTACCTGCCGGCAAACAGAATGTTGAGGATCTCATTCTCCGACACGGCGCTTATCTGGTTGATCTCGATGGCCTCTTCGTTCCAGATCAGAATCACGGCGAAGACGACTAGCAGAATACCATGTCCGACGTCTCCGAACATTACGGCGAACAGGAAGGGAAACGTGATGATGGTGTACGGAGCCGGATTAAGCTCTTTGTAGTCCGCAATCCCGTAGGCGTCGATCAGGTTCTGGAAGCCCCGGGTGAACTTGTTGACCCGAAAGTAGGTCGGCGGCATGTGATTCACCAGGCGGTGCTTCTTCATCAGGATAGGGCGCGACGACACCTCTTCGGTAGTTATCATCTCAAAGTTGAAGTAATCGCGCTCGACATCTTCGTGATCCCAATGGGGTGTCATCTTGGCTTCCTCCTTTAATTCAGTCTCGGTTTCACTTTCGTCTTCCAACAACTTTCCGTTGTAGTCGACGCTACCAAGCTCAGTTTCGTTCTCATCGTCGTCGGGATACTCCTTAGCCAACGACGGTTCGCCTTGTTGATCCGCATCCTGATCTGGCTGTGCGGGTGGGTTTTCCCCCTGGTTATTCTTGTCAGCACCGCCGCTTAGCCTGGAGGCCCGGCGCAGAGATTGCCGGACCACCTGGACATCTGAAGCGGGGACATAGCATTCAGCTAAGAGGAAGCTAAGTAAGGGAGAGAAGCATGAGGGTCTGAGCTATACGGCATCCGGTGCTATCCGGTCGTAGCCTTACCTGGGCGCCTCAAAGCCCCCCATCATTCTAAGACGATTCATGACGTCGTAGACCTTGGCGGCCTTCCGAAGATTCACCCGCACAATAAAGAGATCCTGGGCCGCCATCTCGAGGATCTGGCGGCGCATGGCCATCGCCTCGGCCAGCACCTTCTCAATGTTGGAGACCTCGCTGGCCAGCTCCCGGACCTTTTCCTCCCGCAAGCGGGACGACCGGGGACAGTCGTAGATGTTGACATGGTAGTGGGTGCAGATCTTTAGCACCTTTGTCCAAATGATCGCCGAGGTGGCCATCATGAGAATCGTAAACTTGCGCACCTTCTCCGACCGCTTCTCGCGGTGGTGCTCCGTGACGGGGGTGGGTATCTCGGAAAACCGGATGATCAGATTGAAGCCGCACATTCTGTAGAGAAGCAGCTCGAAGCTGTAGAACTTGTCCGCCCGGATGGTGCCAATCACATAGTTCAGCTGCGTGTTCACCGGAGCCACGGTGGCGTCCTGCACCAGACTAATCATGGTGCTCTCCGAGTAGAGTAGTTCACTGCCCATGTCCGAGGCCAGGAACTTGTTGGCCTTGGTGATGGCGTACCGCTGCTCGATCATCTTGTTGCGTCGCTGCTCCAAACGGTGGGAGTGCTCCACCAGGGCGGCACTTTCCACGTAGAGCCGACGCAGGCGGTCCCCGTACATGGCCAGTTCCTTTTCCAGGAGGCGTTCCTCCTTGTCGACGGCCGGGTAGAAGATCTCCTTGACCTGCATCTGGATGATCTGCTGATGCAGGTTATCCACCAGCCGCAGCTGATCATAGCACGTTGTCATCTTCCGGGAGTAGAGGTTGTTCAGAAGCCTGTCCTCGTCGTAGATGTTGTTAAACTGCACCTTGCCCTGGTGTCCCAGCTCCATGATGCAGTCGAAGGCGTTGTCCACGTGGAGCAGTAGCTGGCACAGTTCCATGTCCTCGCTGCGAAAGAAGGACTTCATAGTGCGAAATTTTTTCGGCTTCTTGGGCTTCTTAGGTTCTTTCTTCTGGGGGGACTTGTCTTTTTTTTTTTTTTGTGGGACCATCTGGAGCATCTTCGTCTGCGGGCTTTCTGTTTTTGTTATCCGGCTCCTTTACGGTGATAAGGGTTTCTGACTTATTTGGTTTCTTGGCAAACATTATACTAGTCACTCGTGGGCACCGTTAATCAAATTAAAACACTATCTACTAAAAAATATATCGACCGATTTTATTTATATGTGCGGAAGAGTGTATTTGTTGCCAATGGTTGGATAAAAACCAAAGACAAAATTTGTGACAGTATTGTGAAGGCTTCCGTTTGGAAACTGAGTATTAAAACCAACACTATCGTCACATTTTCAAAATAGTTTTTATCGAACTGGATATTTCAATACTAAATTATTAGAATATATGTGCTACAAAAAAGCGCTAAAGTTTTGTTAAAAATAAAGATTGAATCCTATTTTTCCATTATTTTTTTCTAACAAACTTCTGTCAAGAAAAGCTTTTATTGGAATGTTCGCCTTTTCTACATGCGATACCTTTGCGGAAATGCGACGATAGACTTCTCCTTTAAAATTAGTGTGAAAGTCTGGAATATATAATACTCGGTACTGCATTTAAAAAGGTTTAAATTATATTAGCTATTTATATTTAACTCCGGATATTAAGACTTAAGAACTAGATATTCCAGATAAGAAGGCTAGTCTAGACCCCGTACTCCAGCTATGAATGTTTTTGTTTGGAAAATTAGATTTGTTTATTTGTATCTCTTGTAAAAAAAGTCTGAAAATCTGGCCATATGATACCTATACTGGTTCTCCAGCTAACTACTCTGAAAAATAAGTTACAAAATAAAAATGAGTTTGCAAATTAAATCATAAAATGTAGACTAGAGCGTTCTATTTGGAATGTTAGTTCAAAATTTGGTCTATATAATAAACGGTACTCCAGGTAAGAAACAAAAGTTGGGAAAGATACTCTGAACACCTAGACTATGTGATACCCGGTACTCCAGCTTTTGTGTCCATAAGTATCACTTTTTGCTCAATTTCATTTCGAGCCAAATTAAAGCCATTTGGTTGGGCAAGCAAACAAAGTATCTAATTTCTCGAACCACTTTATTTAGTTTTTACTTTGTTCGGGTATTGGTCTGCTGCTAATTGATACGTTTGTCTGCCTCTCCTATTGTTGGGTATTTTCTGGCTTTTTGTTTATTTAATTCGAGTAGCAAACATGTCCAGGTCCAAGCGCCCCAGCTCGAGATCAACTGGAGATAATTTCATGCCTTGCATGCAAACTAGTTGCTGTTGCAGTTACCATTCCGCCACGCCCATGCCACAACCGCCAGAGCCGCCACCGCCCCCGCTGCCACGCTACAGTGAACTGTGGAAAAGTGGTCAACTGCAATTTATGCCCTTGTCTTCTGCGGCTGGGAAGCTCTTGGGAGACGTGGGAATTCCCACAAATTATCATTTTATTACCAAGAATATTTCATGCATCAGTGGCTTTTTATAACGAAATTCTCACTTCAATTATGTGGAATGCCTAGAACTGCAGATAATTGGCATTAATAGTAAATCATACAAACAAGTTAGAGGTCTCAAAGGCAAACCGTTTTGTTTTGGCCAAAACAAGGCCATAAATTGGTCTTAAGGGAACAAAGAAAAGAAACTCTGTTGACATTCAACAGAAAGGCATAAATATTTACGGCATCACTTTATGACCATTTAGTTTTATGGCGAAGATTAAGCCAGAAATTTGGGAATAAATTTAAATAAACTCAAGAGTTGGTAGTTTTATTATCTTACGAATATTATATAAATTACTATTTACTTTTTGTTTTAAAAGCGTGCTTTAAAAACAAAGCATTTGTTTTAGTTGGGCATCTATGGCGCTATTGTTTCGGCTTTGGTTATAAATTTTCTTACATAAACCCCAAATGAAACCCCCTGTTTGTCACACTCAGTGAGAGTTTCAATTTCCCATACAAATCGAATCCAAATTCAAAGACTTTGAAATTGTTTGGTAATTTCGGGCTCTTCGACTCTTTGGCCCTTTGAGACAGACTTTTCGGCTCATTAGCCAATGCTAAGAGGAAAATGGGCATCACTCACTCAAGTGAAAATTGTTTTTCGGAGCAGAGTGGCCAAGACTGCTTTTGGCCATAAAATGTTCGTTTTGCCCGTGTTTCTGGCACAATGAAAGTAAAAGTGCCAGCGACGCCAAACTGCACTTGATAATTTCTTTGGCAAAGCCTGACAATAAGAGTGCCGTGGCCATTGTTAGCCGGCAGTTCGATTTCATTAGCCCTCTGGAAAGAAATTAAGTCACCAAACCGAAAGTTTCGAATGAAAGAGCCGGACTGAGTCAGAAAGTTTTCACTTTCCCGAAACGAGTGCGACAATTGCAGGCAATAAATCAAATGGCAATCAAAGTCGTTTAAAGAACTGCCAAATCGGCCAACAAAGCGGCCAACACGTGTTTTTCTTTGCCAAATGAATGTAAGGAGGGTATGTGTCTCAAAAACAATGTCAATTTGTAGCTGACGGGTCTGAGAGTTCGAGGGGCCTTTGAAGAGCCATGTCCATAACGGGGGAGTTCATTGTCTGAACGAGTATTTTTATAAACTAATTTGCATTTCTCTTTTGCTTACTCATGTGTGCCTCTTTCCTCTTATTTTTTGCAGTGTGATCGGCAATCTTCGGCAGCAATTAGACGACTAAACAAAAGGTAAGCAGCAGCTGCCATCGATTGTGGCATTACGCCCTCCCACACATACCCAGACTCAATTCCAAATCCAAATCCAATTCAAAACAACAATCCATTTGGACTCATTCACTTTTCACTGGGCGGCAAAGAGAAAGTGCATTTCATGTTACTCTCGGTCTTGGCCAAGTCTGTAATTTGCCAGAACCCGCAATTAACGCCTAAACAGACCGCGGGCCCAGTTCTTTTCAGTCGTTTTGTTATTTTACGAGTATATTCCATCTCCCCCTTGAGAGCCTCATACTGCCAACAGTCGTAGTGCCAATCAAGTGCGTGGCTCCCAAATCAAGTGGACTTTGAAGCTAACATTTCATTTTTTAATTATGGAGAACCATGCCGTCAGAGATCGCCCTGTTGTCGTGGGTGTTCCCCCTCTGGCGCAGAATTGGGTCAAGTTTGGTGGGGAAAACGCCAGTAGCTGGCAGCGAAAGTTGAAAGTGACACTTTTGTTTGGGCCCAGCTATTACGCACATTTCTGGCGGTGTAATAAAGTCAGCGTCTAGGGTAATCCCTTAGCCGTGTCTTACGCATTTTGCTAAGCCCGTCAAGTTCGTCGCTTAAGTCATTCGTTTTGCTCTCAGACACCGGTGCGTGGATTTGTAGAATTCTATACGCATTTGGAGTTTGATGGACCCGTGGACTTGGCACCGTTACCAGCCAGACGAAGACGACCGCAAGTGGCTGCCGCAAATGCTGCCTGACGGCGGCTTCATTAAAACGTCTGCCTGGCAGATTAGCCTGGCCAAGACCGTTTTGTTGCTTTTCAAAAAAAACCTACAATTTTTGCGATAAAGGAGAGGGTATGCTCAGTGACTTTTTAGAGCTTTACATTTTTTTAGGGGTATATTTATTAAAGTACATATTTTATTATTTTATTCACCTAAAATATTTTTAAAGGAATTACTTATGTAACGTTTATAGTAGCTTTAAATTTAAGTTTAAGTTTTAAAATAACATTTATGATCCTAAATTTAACAACTTATAGGATTAAGATGAGCATTAAACCTCAATACTAAAGTACATACAATGTACTTTATGTACTGTGTTTTGATACTTGAAAGCTGAAACATTTTTTTAACAATTAGTTTTTACTTCTTTCCGATGATAAGTTACTTACAAAAAAGATGATATTAGCTTAAATGACGGAAGCAATATTAAACTAAAACTAATAACTCCTAAACTTAAAAATCTGTAAGAGGTATCTTCTTGTTCCTAAGCCGACTCAAATAGACTTGGTCGTTTGAAATTGAAACGTCTCTGTCTGGTGCGGCAAGCTTAGAGGCCGAGGCAGTTGTATCTGAAGAGTGTGCAACCGCTGGTGGGTACAAGAACCTTGGCAAATGCATCATCGTCTGTGGCACGTTGTGGATGTCAGCTTATCCCGGCCAGACAAACGCATAGCGGGGGGTTGGGGTGGCACGGGGTCTGTGGCTTTGGGCCCGCTCAGGGTCTGGCCAAGACCCGGTCTGGTCTAAAGCTTCCGCCTTGGCTCGAAACAAACTCCAACGCCGCCGCCACCAGCGAGCAATTTTCAATTTGCCAATTGTAGCAGTAAACTTCTTTATAGCTGTTCTTTCTCTCTTCTTAGCCTGCTTCCCGTTCTTACGCCCCTTCGGCCGGGTCTGCGTCTTGGTCTACTGTTTGCGGTGGTACCGTTAGCCGGGTTGCCCATACGGACGGATTGGCCTTAGGTGTTTGTCTTGTCTTGACTCCACTTCACCTGTTTGCATGTGTGTTGGCAGGTCTGGTCTGGTCTGGGCCTGGTCTTTACCTTCCTCTTGCTCTCTTCGGTATTGGTGCGTGTTGGGCTGGCCTCCACTAATTTGCGACAATTGGCCAGGCCATTAGCCGGGCTCTCGGTGGGCCGGGAGGGGGCGTGGCTCTGGCCAGCGAAGCACACAGACATATATCAATTTATCGAGGAATTCTGCCATGAAATTATAAATGCAAAGATCTTTCCTCTTGTGTTGTCTTTTTCCTGAAAGGGCACTGTCCGCATCGGGGCAGTTACGGAAGTTCATTTGAATTCTGGCTAATTGCAAGCGATTTGTATTTTTATTTATGGGAGGAAATAATTAAGTGCGAATTCAAAGAAATCAAAGGTCATTGATGGGCTGTGAAAATCTGACATGTAGAAGGTTACATGATGTTTTGGCTTAAATTAAATTATATATTTGTAGATCACAGCCTTCTTAAAGGTTTCTATTAAAATTTGACTTGTAATTGTGAACTGTAATGGGTCTCGCCAAATTTTAATGAAATGCTTCTGTACATTTCAGTAGAAATGCTTCAGTCATTTAAAAAGCAATGGTTTTTAATGATAACAAAGGCCTTCAAAAAAGAGTGATTTTTACTCCACGGATTATTTCAGATTTTCCATAACCTTTGGTCTTCCCTAAGCCAGAATCCGCAGTAAAATTAAGTAAAACTAAGGAAAAGAATTGGTTTAAATATGACCGATATATACCTGACTATATACGCCTTACCACTATTTTTTCTAGGTAATAGCCTTTTTGACATGCATATGCTCCAAAAGAAATTAAAAATTGCATCAAGCAACTAGAATATCCTTGGAAAACACATTCATTGTTGAAATCATCAATTTAATGGTTAGTAATGGAAACTTGGTAATAAAATTGGCTTTAAAATTTTTATTGAAAACATCTGTCTCGATGGCATAAAACAAGGTTAACAAAAATCAATCAACATTTAAAGTCCATAACTCCATGATTTTAATCAAAAGTAATAATAAAAAGGACCATTATGTTTTTGAGTGTCTGAATCCCGGATATTCTTTGGTTTGGTTTTCTTTTTGATGTTAGATAGACTCTTAAGTTCTCTTCTATTCTTTGTTTACTGGGAGTAAATTTTTTAAAACCTGAGTTTCTTTAATGAATAAGATACTTGCAACTTATCTGTGCTACGTAGCTCCCAATAAAGCCAAGAATCTCCAAAAGTATATGTCTCTCGACTATATGATATCCGATACTCCATAGCTTCTCTGAAATACCTTTTCCAGTTATACCCCCCAAGTAACCTCTAATATCTTCTCATATATTTGAGCTAAACTAAGTGGGTTTTCTCAAAGTTCGCCCGTAGTACTTACCAAACCGTCTCATAAATCTTTGCTGAACATTGGACTCTCCCATTTCTTAGCCGCCGGCCACCCGTTAGGCCAAAAAAGAAAAATCCAATTAGCGAATGACCCTTCAGCTTGGATTTATGTTCCATAAATATCGAACAATTGACAGACAGTTGGCGTTGTTCTGGCGGCGTATGCAACTGCCGCCGCGTTGCAGCCTCAAATCTTGACCACTTGGTCCACTACAATAGGCCAAAGACTGCCGCACACACGTATGTACACTTTGGCCATATATGGGTGGCAATTCATTAGACTCACGCTGCTTTGCATGATTTTGGCTTAGGGTTTTGTTTCCCCACATTTTTGTTGAGTTTGAGTTTGGCAATATGGGCGAGCAAACATGACCCAGATAGCCGGGCGCTGCATTGGGGTCCAGGCATCCGATTCCAGGTGGCACCACCCCCTCAGCAGGGCGTCCAGTGCTGGCCCCCTCACACCATGCGGCATGAGTTCAAAGTGAAATTCTGTACTTTGATTGTTGTTCACATGACCGCGATTGGTTTGTCAGAACCTAATCAACACATCATCAATAACAGTGGGGCATCATTTCAGTATTATTCGTGTAATTCTTGTTTTTTCCCCTCTATCTGGAGTTTCATGTTTGATTGGTTCTATGTCGGGGATTAATCACAAGCACACACACACTCGGACTGGGGCGTGAAATGCAAACACACATTCATCCATGTTGGCCAACGAAAAACAAACAGCAAACAAATGGCCAAAAGGTTAGGAGGGTCAGGGGGCAGTGGGCAGGGGGAGCTGCCTCGAAATGAACGCTGATTATAGAGCATAAAAAACCAACGTAGCTGTGCCTGAAAACTTAATGAGAGCCAAACGGAACAGTTTGTGGTTTTAGCCAAAACCTATCCGCCAGTCCATGTGGGTGCCAGTAGCCAGCAGCCAGTAGTCAGTAGCCAGTAGTCTGTGGCAATCTGATTGCCACCGTCCACTGGAGGTTGCGATGGCAATTTGATTGCCACTGTGGCTGCCGCTGCAACTGATTCCCGCAATTATCCCCAAAGAGCCAAACAAACAATTCACAAATTAAACGCAATAAACCAAATCAGGGGATTAAACAGGGGAGACTTCCTAATAGATGTGGGTCGATTGAAAAATTCTAAAACGCTGTGGATATTATTTAAAATGTTATAGCTTGCAATTTAGCATATAAAGTCATCCTAATAATATCAGTTTAATATCAGGAAGTTAAAATAATTAGGCTATATTTAAAAAAAACGGTGGCTTAGAGGATGGGGAGGCTCAAAGACCCCCTCGGCGGGTTGCAATGTAAATATTTTATGCCACAATTGGCGCGTTGATTTGTTGCATATTAAACAACCACCGCAGGCTGCGTAGGCCGCCGCACTCCAAAAAGCACCACCGCCATCAGCACCACCATCTGCACCACCACCGTGTGTGTTTGTGGTGCAATTAGTTTTTGGGTTTTTTTTGTTCGCCTTTAGTTTTCCAAACCACGGATTTCGGATTTCTGTGGGGCATGGCATTGGTTATGGTTGCGGCGCTCCCGTAATTTGCTCATAACCCGGCTAATAGACAGCGTCAAAGCCAAGAGGCCCGAAAGCCAAATTGGGTGTGTTGCCACAGTGTGTTGCCACGTTGCACCGCCAGCATTTAGCCGCTGCCTGTTGGCTGATTGTTCGGATGGATGGTTTTCAGCCGTTAACCGATTTTTTTTTGTTTTTGGCCACACTTAATGGTGGCCAACGCCTCGAAACACGCGCCAACCGAAAATACGGGCGGAAGAGCTTCGAGTTGGCCAAAAGCAAGTGTTAAGTAAATCGACTGTGACCTATGTGTGGCTATTAGGGTAAAATATTACATAAAGAAACGGGTACTATAATGGACAGGTTTCCAAAAAAATTTTAAACATTTTGTGAGCCAGCATTTAGCTCAAAAGGAATCTGATGCTTGTATACAATTATTTAAAATGCTGGAAGTGCATTAGATGCATTTAAATGCATTTTTCAAAATACATAATTTGAAAAAAATTAATTACCTTTTAACACTTTAAGTCCCTCTTCCTCGAGCCACAAAAACCAAGAGTGTCAATGGATATTTTTTGCAGTCGTACGCCATTCATTTATTAGCATTTAATGATCTTAATTACTTTCCACATAAATAAAACATTTAGACAATTAACTGGAGAATGGCTTGAGTAATTCTTTGTGATTTTCATCGCTTTGGCTTCAGCCTCAATGGCTGGAAAATCTTTATCACGCAATCAGCCGCCTCATAAGTTGCCGGCGACCTTGGCTCTAAGCGCATTTTTGTGGCTTAGATGCCGGGGCTCCGTCATTGTTTTGGTTTTTTGTTTGGCGTGTAAATTCATTTATTCATGCGCTCATTGCCTCAATTAATGCGACATTGGGCGCAATTTGCTGTTTGTCATTAATCTTCCTTTCCAGCCGCAAGCTTGGTTTTTGATTTCGGGCCCTGTGATTAACAGGAGAATGTGGCAGGAAGTTGCTTGTCAGACAATCAATTTGGTGAAGGGTTGTCGCAGATACAGATTGAGGATCTTTTAGGTGCGACCGGCTTCTTATTCTCAGGTCACATCGTTCCTTTTGGCCGGCTCACGTACGGATACTCGAACTTGCCTTCTGGCCCGGTTAACACAGCAATTTCTAGCCAATTCAAGTGGCACGTATTACGTGCATTAGTATCCCTTTGTCGCACACGGCCACAATGCACTTGCCACCATTCCTCGGGGCTGGGAGATTTATGACACTTTTGTCTTGGCCGAAATCCAACGAAACCTCAATGCAAAATCAATGGCTCTGATGCCTATCGCTTGTCAAGCCCCACCCTCTCTGGCTTAATTTTCCGAGCCAGCTTCGAGATATATTAGCCATGTACTCTGCCCCCTTGTGCCCCCTTCTGGCTGGATTTTCTCCCTTTTGCTGATTGAGATAACTTGAATGATTTATGCTTGACACGGTTTATTGAAAAGCTCCTCTTTTGCGCTGAATGGGGTCATCAGCTGATAGCATTCTGATTTATATGCCCCAGCATTTGACATTCATATTTTATCTGGCAGGGTTGCTTCTTGCCACTTGCTGTGTGCCTTAGTGGCTTCGTGCCTCCGTGCTGCTCTGGCAGTTGCCTCTGTGCAACGTGTCGTATGAGTGACATTAGCGTTGAATCCCCCAGCTAACAAGCTGCCATCTTCAGAGAGGAATAACAGTTAGACTTCATCTAACTCTTCTTGCCTTTGCATGCCCGCTGATAAGGCCACAAACAATGACAGCCAGCAGTTGCAACCACAGCAACAACAACAACAACAAAAACATTAGTGGCAGTGGCAGCATCAGTGGCAACCTGTCCCAGTCCCATTCCGAGTCCCATTCCATGTCCCCAGTCCGTATGTGGCTGGGCACCCACCCCAAGAGATGCGACAACTCATGTCTTGCCACACTGAAAGAAAACTGGATCTTATAGTCTCTAGTCCCTTGAACCTCACAGCTCTTCACTCGTTTTTTAAATGTAAGCAAACTTTTCCCGCACTGCACTGTTTGAGGCTGTACTTAACAGTAAAAATAAATATTTTACTATAAATCATGCATTAGAGTCGCCTGCTGGCTTTGCCTCATACCGCTAGGACCCCCTTTGGACCGCCTGGTCCCTGGCCCCTTGCCCCATGCTCCCTGCTCCCTGCCACATGCTTGGCCGTGTGTCTGAGGCTGAGACTCACGACATGGCTCGGAAGTAACACACATTTAGCGCTTGGCAGTCACAGAAATAGCCTGGACATGGAGCCCGCGGATTGGCATGGCTAAGAGATACCCGTTTTTGGCACTACCAGCCAGACAGCCAGACGGAGAGCCAGCCGGCCAAATGCCATTGGCCAAGTGCCGGCAATGCTGGCTAAAACAGACAGCCGCAGCCCAGTCCACAGCCAAACGGCTAGAATGTGATTAGGCCTGGCTAAAGAGAATCTAAGCCGCGAAGATACATAAGGAATTTTTTAATGATTTTGAGGGAATCATTTTGGGGAAAGGCTGGGTAATAAAAAGCTCATTTAAGTATGAATGTATCTTATTTAATTAAAAGTTTAATTCTTACATTTTTATATATAAGCAAGCTTAAATTTATAATTATTTTCTTTCCAAATGGAATTATTGATGCTAAAAGAAAAGCCAATAATAGAGCTAATATCCAGAGTTTTTCCAATGCACCATCACTGATGAAAAAAACCAATTGTGGCATCGCATTTTCCTGCTTTTTTGTGACATTTAACAGGGGAAATGTTTATAAATAAATTGCCAGCGAGATACATTTGTGTTCGACACACGCAGTAACAACAAAGGCAGAAAGACTACAACATATTACGTATACGCCACGAGGACGGCAGCATCTTGTCATGCGTTTGTGTTTATTTTTCTCTGCCAGCCTGCTATTCCCAAAAGGCAATGAGCCCGCAACGCATGCGCTATGGTCAAGGCAAGTCTTGGCCTCGTAATCGATGAGTACGCTGCACATTTGGTCAATAAACGCATTTCTGTCATTTTTGCGGCTGAAATTTATGGCGCGATTTGTGTGCAGCAAGTTGGCCAAAGGCAAAGGCAGCAAGTTGCAAGCTACACATAGCACGTTGTATGCTTGCCAAATGCCATTTTCATTTTGACTTTGACATTAATTTGTGTGGCTGCCAGTTGGCCGAAAACCAGGAAGTGCTGCTCCGATAGAAAGAGCATTCATCATTCATTTTTCCATATGCAAATCCACTGGGAAAGGAGATGGGCACTGGGTACTGGACACTGGGTATTGGTTATTGTCATTGGGCCAACTAACAAGCTGCAATCGATTTATGCGTGGATCTCCACGTCCAGGCCAATCCAATCCAATCCAATCCAAACCAATCGAATCCAAGTCCATTTTCCTGCCGTCGGACCATGTCACATCATTATTTGTGCCACTGAGTTGGAGTTTTTGGGTTCTCGGGTTATTTATGGGTCTCTGGGTGAGACAACGGCGTTTTTCTTTTCTACCAATGTTGCATTTTGCAGAATTTTCAGATTTGCAGATTTTTTGGCTTTTTGGGTTTTGTTTGCCGAGACAAACCGCTTCAACGGTCTGGCTTATATCGGTAAATCACAAAATCTCCTTGGCCCCCAACAAGTGCTGCCTTGGCTGCCTTTTGTGGCCAAAACGTAGCCTCTGCGCTACGAGGGTTTATTAAATTTATGCAAATTTTATTTATAAAAGGCACTGAGCCAGCCAGCCAGCAAGCCAGTCGGCTAACCAGCCCCAACTCCCATCGATACAGTGCCTCCTCCTTGGGAGTAACTCCTCCTCATGTTGTCAGCTGCAGTTGCCATCCTACGCCTCATGTGTGCATCCATCCATCCAACCATTCAACCATCTGGGGTGTCTGTATGCCTCCCCCTCCTCTAGGCCCGGAATATTTTATGATTTTTGATTTAGTTTGAGAGCTGATTGGTTTTTAGAGACGTCAAAAACGTTGACATCGCTGACATGGCGCGGGCGTTACTCGATTGCCATGTCTTTATTACAATCAGCCGGAGGCAGAGGCTGCTGATTGACTAAGGAGTTCCTCGATTTATATGCTAAAGAGCTCAGCTGTCGGGGACTCAATTGTCGGGTACGGGGCACTGTCGGATTGACCCAGTAAGCTGAAAAAAAAGAATTAATCAATGGGGAAGTCTATACAATTAGGCCAGGGCTTACCTAAATGGAATAGTCAAGGGGCAACGCCCCATGCCACAGCTCGTTCCGATATTAAATATTAATTTTAATTACGCTTCATTGGCCGACCAACCGACCAGAAACCCAAAAACTCAAACCAAAAACCGATAGCCGACAACTGGCAGCGGAAACATCAAACATACCTGTCATAATTTTAATTGTTAACTGGGTCGTACCGAGATCGAACCAATGTTGATTAATACATATGCGATTCCCATTCGCAATGATTGGTGATTGCCGGACCAGGGCCCGGGCCCAACTGTAACAATCATGGAGGACCCATAAACATTGCAATGTGTTGAAAAGATATTCATTAAAAATTCGCACAACAATGGGAAAATTGGCGGGCTGTCGGACAAAAAACTGTGCCTCTAAAAAATGGGAATGAAGCAATTCCACAGGCGGCAAAAAAGTAGGCGTGTGATTAAAAAATAACAAGCTTTAAATGCGCATAAATAACAATCGGAGTAAGACAAAAAAATAGATATATTGAACAATTGAAAAAACATTACAATGCCCAGAGCCCCGCCACCAGGTGGGCGGGCAAAGTCGGTAGTAAAAACCCCAAACGATTTGGCTTAATATTGGCTTACAGCTTTTTGTTCGCTATTTTCAAATATTTTAATATTTTAATAACAAAATAAACACAAAGCAAGGGACAAAAACAATTTATCTCCTAAATTGAAATAAAATACCTCTTCATTTGTATGGTGTTCGGTGTGACATGAAATATTCACAGAAACCAGAGAAAAAATCAATTTAATGCCACTTGCTCTGAAATGGAAGCCCATCAATTAAACAATTGACTGAATATATTGTTTATTTATTTAATGTTCTGATTAAAAATTAGAGCGATACACAGGCTATTGGCCCTATAAAGTCAAGTACATACATCACACTCCATTTCAAGTATAAGCCCAAGGAAAATAAACAAACGGAAACTTTTATCTCAGATCTGTCACTGGCAGACAGGGAAATATATCTCAAAATATGAAACGGAAGCAGGGACAAAACGAGAGACACATGGCTTATAGATATTTCTGAGTGACAGATAAGATATATCTAAAGTGCATACAAACGAGAGAGGTCACGAGAATCCAAACTCTAAATCTATTTATTTGTTTGACTTTGAACTGGGGAAAAGTGAACCACGACCACAAGTGAACGACCTTTCGGGCAAAACTTTTTCTCCTCCCTAAGCCTTCAGTCTCCACGCCCACTGCCGGACTCTCGGCCAAGTTAACACCTTTCTATTCTACGTTTGTGCCTCTTACTCGGCTCACGCGTATCGGCGTTAAAATTCAATTGTTTCGACGATGAAATGGAAAAATTAGCTTGCACCATTTAATGTTTCACGCCGCATCGATATCCGAGATCTATTATCTATGATCCGTAATCTATAAGTGTATCTGACACACTGCCCTTTGGCTCATCTTCTGGGCTCTTAGTTTTGGCTCATTTACTTCCTCATTGTCTTCTTGGCTTTGCTAAAGAGAAAGGTTTGCTATTTCAATTTGTTATTTCACGGGTAAATTACAAGATTTAGGATGAGGGGACCAGGGGGATGCCACGTGTTTGGTAACAGCAATTGGCCTAAAACAAAAAGGCAGCACACACACACACCCTTTTTGGCCAATGGATGATTAATGGACCGCGACAACCACCAAGGACAGGCATATGGCACTTTAAAAAATTATACCCAAAAGAATTTGTAAATTTTATCAAATAATTTACATATTAAGAAGATTAATGTAAAGAATTTAAACTATATAACTATGAAGATTAAGGCCTTTAAATGTATAAAATAAACTCGTTTTTTTTGCTTGTGTAATGTGAAGCTTCTTAAAGAAGGTCTAGCTCTCTTTGAAAACATATATTTTTTTACAAAAGTTTATACATTTTTTTAAAGTGCCTTTCAGAGGTTCGGCCTGGCCCGGCCAGGATCGTTCGTGGCTTAGTCACCTTGCCGGCGTTTTGTCGCATTGAAAATATATAAATTCAAATTGTGTCAATTACGTCTCTGCCGCTGCCTGTCGCTTATCGTTTCCACATGCCAGTCGGAGAGTCGGAGACTTTGTCCGTTTGTCCGGGTGTCCGTTTGTCCGACTGTCAGATTGTCGGATTGTCGGACTGGCTGACAAACTGCTGAGCTGCAGTTGGACTTGAACGGAGTTCGCTGCACTGCGGTTTGACAAACCTGCGGTGAGCCAGGTAACTTTTAGCCATTTGGCCAAAGCGACTGCGATTGCAAACAGTGCCTGACATGTCTGCAAGTTGTCGCCGTGTCACTGGTTGCGTGGCAAGAGGGGGAGAGTAGGCTTTATTCTAGCCAGAGGGTTGATCGGGAATTAAGTCACTTTATAACTCACCTACGTGTTTGTATGCCCCAAGGCATCCTTTTTGGCCTAATCGAGTTTCCAGATATCACAGCTTGATGCCGTGTCATAAACACCAGACCGGGGTTAATGTCATCCGCTGCTTGAGGCCAAAACCAACACAGAACCAGACCGAAAAGAGTAAAAGTTAAAGGGGTCCGAACAAAGTATGTCACGGAAATGACTTGGTTAAAACGCGTGCACGAGTTGTTGGCTCCGGGGTGTGGAGATACGAATGCGAGTATGAATATCCATCGACATCGACATCCATAAATGTATCTGCATTAATAAACCAAATAGAAATCGAAGCAGAGGCCTGGCTGGCTGCCTCCAGCCACAGAAGACATCCACATCCTTTAATGGCCAAGTTAGTCAGTAAGTCGGTTGTTGTTGATGTTGCCACTTGAAAATGCAGTGCAGAGACCTGACTAAATGCAGCTCTCAACGGGGCAAAGGACCAGGGACACAACAGCAACACCGCAACATCTGCAACATCAGCAGAAACGCATCGTCAAACATATAGACCAGGCTATGTGCTATAACTCATTAATATTAAATGCCTGTGCCAAGAAGACAAGCCCCTCAGCCAGAAAAAAGGGAATATCGTGGCGAGACAGGCAGACAGATGCCTCAGGATAGAGGAGATGCCAGTCCCTGCCCCAGTCCCTGTCCCTGGACTTGCCTTCGTTACAAAATTTATGCGCATTTTGTTTCAATTTCATACACACACGTGACTTGTAAATTATCCATTGATGTGGCAAAAGCAATGGGTGCAAAAAGAAAATAAATAAAGGCATGAGGAATTTCGCATCGGGAGGCACCTCAGACCCAGACACGGTCCAAAGATTTGCCAGATCTTCTTGCCACAATGATAATTCCTTCTGGCGACAAAGAAAATAATATAAAACGAAATCGAACTCGAATGCCAGCCTCGGATGCCCTTGAAAATGTTGCAGAAAAATTGCAAAGGAAATGGGACTGTCAGAGATGCTTGAATTCCATTTGCCAAATCATTTTTTATATTGAAAAATATTCACAATTTTTAGTTAATAAATAACAGCAAGCTATTTATACTTTTAAAATTCTAGTTCCTAGTTTTTCTCATATAAAATAGAAAAAAGATATACTTCCTAATAGTTTCTAAAAAGTTCTTTAACATTTTGGGGACGAAGTCAGCTACAATTTTCAGTCAGTTACCTTTACAATCTCTATATATTATTTTTAAAAGTATTTCTTGGTTTTTCGTATATTTTTGAGTATTTATTTCTTTACCTTCTTAATTTAAAGTGACTTTTTAATTAAACACAACCACAAAAATAATAAACAAAAATTCTCGCTAGTTCCAGTGACGAACGCTCTTTCAACGCTTCAAATATTTGCTATAAATTTCAGCAAAGATTTAAATTCCTCTCACTTTTTAGAGTATTCCAAATTTAGCAATTTTCTGCATAGCCCGAAAAGTGTCTGAAAACTTTCAAGTGAGGCAGGAAACACGAGGAAAGGGAACTGCTGGAAGTAAGATAAACTTCAGACTGAAAATGCAGCAGCCACAAAATTATGTCATGAACGCCAACCAGAAAAAAAACTGAAAATGAATAAAAAATCCACCCGAAGAAAGGAAAAGTTAAACCAAAGAACGGTGACAGCACCCAACCGACAATAAAGACAAAAACATAAATCTGTGAAAAAAAGTGAAAATGATGACACATTATTGCCGTTCGGTGTGAGAAAGTGTGGAGTGTGTATGGTGTGTACAGTGTGTATCATAAATACGCATATTAGCCTCGTTTTACGAAGGGCCTCTATGGAGGCCCATATATTTATTTTTTGTAGGAGGTCGCTCACACACTTGGGTTTTGTTTTTTTTCGACACTGTTTTCAGTTTTCTGTATGTACTTTTGTTACGCTGTCAACGAAGCATAGTTCTCAGGCTGTAATTAAGCTTAATTACCTGTGTCAACAGCAGAGAGCAAGATGATTTTGACGGATTTCACCTGATGGGCACGCAGGAAATATTCAATCTCTGGGCCTCTCCACATGGCCCCACTCCCAGCCATGTGTGGTGCCCTCATCTGTTTCTGTTTCAGTTTCTTTTTCTGTTTCTGGCCCAGACATCAGACTTCAGAGTCTGTTTCCTTTTGGTAATTATTTGCATGCAACTCTACTCGTGCAGGCCATTTTGTGGTCAGCATTAAGCCCTGGTCTAGTCCCGCACTCAAATTACCCATATATACAAATATATGTACTTTCTGACCCGATCCGATCCAAAGGCACGTTAATAACACAAGGGCACTGAAAGAAAAATATGCTTGACACATTACATCCTAAGATGTATACTAAATATTTACTTCAACACATTATAGATTTTATTAAAAGCCATTATAATAAATATGTTATTATTTTAAAAGGTTTAAAACTATTATCTTAAATGTTTTTTTTTATTTTGGCACGGACTGGTTTTAGTGACGAAGGCACTTGCATTGATCCTATATCAAAGAAGAAAGAATTACAATATGTAAATTTTTTTTGGTTTTTAAGGGTTATTTGAAATAACAAATACTAAGAATATACTGGTACTCTATCCAAGTCTTTTCTTGTTTTTAAATTTAAATACCGCTCGAAAATTTCACTGCCTTATTCAACATATATAGAAAATTGATATTTTAATAAAATCTAGTGACAAAATCTCACAATTTTTAAAACACATCATTTTAGTTTTTAAATTAAACCCAGACTTTTTTTCAATGTAAGACTTGTAGGGGCTGTGAGTTGAAGATGCTCATCTTTGCTTTTCTCTGTCTGTGGTTGATTTTTATGGTTTCATTAGTGGCACACACACATGGGTCTTCTGCCCCTTCTGCCGATTCTTCTTGTGATTCTTCTGGCCTGAAGAAGAATCTCTCGAGTCTTGACTCCAGTGGCCTGAGCATGCGTAGTCAACTCCATTGGCCTGTGTGTGTTGTGCTGGCCATGTCTGCTGGCTGGCCCGCTTTGCTGGCTGGCTTGCGCTGATTGCGGCCTGAGAAAATTCTACTGACCCACAGAACTTTAACTTTTTGAGTGGCATTGTTCAATTTAGCTGCAGACAGCCAAAGCAATAACAACAACGGCAATATCCCAAGCCATCCAGCCAGCCATCTAGCCAGCCATCCAGACAACTAAGAAATTTCACAAGCCTTGCGGCCATTTTCCACTACAATATAAGCCTTTTGTAGCATGCCCCTTTTGCCCCTTGTGGTGCCTCCTCCACCCTTCTTTCTCTGCGGTTTTTTAGGCTTTCTAGTCCGAATTGGCTGGGATGGAGTTTTAAATTTTTTCCTAAAATCTGCTTGACTTGTTACATATGTGGCACTTTTTTAATTTTAAGAGGGCCTTTAAAACCGCAGTAATATAAAATGGCTAGGATCCATTCTTGTGGAAAAGTTGGAGCGAAAAAAAAAATCCTAATTACTTGCATGTAATTGGAAAATTAAATAGGCCTCAGCATTGCATTTAAATCCGAATAATTTTTACTTGTGCTTAAGTCCGGTCAACCCATCCCAAATACCTCAAAAATTATTCTGACCATAAAAGCTCAAAGCATTCCACAAATTCCAAAGAGCATCTTCCGTTGAGTTTCCACCATTAAAGACCGCTAATGGGCTTGAAGGGAGGAAATGCCAGGAAAATGGAAATAGCTCGGAACTCGGCAAAACGGCCGAGACAAAAAAACCCTGAACGCCACATTTGAGAAGTCAATTTCAATAATTTGTGGAAAATGCCACCGCAGTAACGACTGCTGTGTGGCACCGTTTAGAAATTGCGGAAATTGGCTATCGAAATGGAAAACATTTTCATTATTCGCCAACCTGGCCTACAACGTGGCCCATAAACAAGCTGCACCGCCAGCCCAGCTGGGTTTGGGAATTGCTGTGTGTTTTCGGTTTTTTGGAAAATTTATGACTGCAAAACATAAATTGGTTGCCACGCTTGGCTGGAGCATATTTTCGCTAGTTTTCACGTGGAATTGTCAACCCAGAGGTTGGCAATATTTTCCATTTCCACTCGACACCCGTTGACATTGCCATTGATTTATACGGAATTGGCCTAAGACGTCATACAAAGTGAAATATATAAACAAAACTTTATTTTATTTCCTTCCTGCTTCTATGTAATTAATTGGGGTTCCCGAAAAGGCAACGGGTATTTGTTTGTTTAATTTATTTGCGCCATACAGGACTAAGGTTCTTGACATCAATTCATTAACCAAAAAAAACAAGAGCAACAAAATGTGTTAAAAGGTGTGTTCGAACATCGAAGTTTGAAGTTTTTTATATTTTTTTCTGTACGACTGTGGCGCACCTCGTGATTTATGCTATGCATTCAAATGCAATTTCGGGGTGGCTATGGTAGGCCGATCCATATGGCAGCCGACCCATAAATATGTCAATATAAACAGTACGACAACAGCCGCAGCAATAACCGAGAACAACGAAAACATTTCAATAAAAATCAAAATCAATAGGTAGAGATACAAAAAAAATCCCAAAATCTGAAATCATTCGCCGGACGCTATCAATTTTTATAAGGCTTTGTTTTTATTTTAAAGAGGGGCTTGGGGGTGGATTGAGTAATCGGTTATCCAGGCTCTGCCATCGACCATGTCATTGCCAGCCAGTTTTGTTTTTTATTTCAATTTTTTGTTTACGTCGTGTGTGCTTTGTGTGGTTTCTGTTTTTGTTGTTTCTGGGGGTGCTGCCCAGGTGTGCTGCAACACTCGATACAAAACGGAACAGACCCAATTTTGTTGCATGACTATGACACTGTTGAAGGTGCCCCAGCAGCCGCCATAGCCCCAAACGAAACGAGAAACAGCCGCGCATGACTCAGGTTCAAGTTGCCGCACAATCAAAATTGCCCCAAAGTCTGTCTGTCGGTTGGCCTGTCAGCCAACCGTTTCAGCCAGTTCCAGCTCCTCTGGGCCACATTCTGCTTACCTGAAATATGCAAAAGATTCGCCGGAGAGTAAAATCGCAGAGGGGGTTCCATTAAATGGGTTTTTTGTTGGTTGGTAAAAAATTCTAGGCATCCCACTTTATACCAAAAATTGGAATCAAATAAAGAAAAATAATAAAATTTAAAATTAAGTTAATCAAGTCGATTAAATAAAAATAAAGCTAAACTACGGGCCAATATATGTAGAACCCATTTAAAATATGCACACCATAGACTGCTCAGCCTCAGGCTTCTGGCAACCTGACCCACATTTGATTAATAAAACAATCTACTAAATCAAGGAAAATTGGCCAGAAAGAAGCACACATGAACCCACAAAAATAATAATAAAAAAAAACACGAAAAATCAAGAGCAACGATTTGAAGGCGGCAAAGCAGAGTAACCTACATGGCCAACTGCCTTGAATGAGTGTCAAAGCTATTTTGCGCTAATTGCCTTTTACGATTATTTTCACATTTGGCCAACTCATGGACTGAGCCAAGTTGGTCTCCTCGTGTAACCTGGCCTAACCTCTCCCCGCCCCACTTTACTCCCATTAATCCACACTCCCTGGTCTTTGGGCCGGAGAGCTTGAGGCTCTTCCTGCAGGCCCGCAGCACTTATAGGCACGCATGACAACAGGGAGAGAAAATATGGGGTAGTATTTTTATGAATATTTGGCATTAGCCAGAGGCCTCAGGGAATAGAAGTAGAAGTAAATAAGTAGTAGAAAGGGAGTGGAATTCTTTTTGTAAAAGGTAAATTTTTTTCATTGTGCAGCTGGCAGCTGAGCCAAGTAAGCCAAGAAGGTTGAGGTTGAGGTGGAGCATGCACGAATGCGTCGCATTACCCACCGAAGCCACCAAGCCACTCACACAGATGGACGCAGATATGTCTCTGCATCCGAGGCACGCAACATATTCGCTTATTAAATTGAATTAAATTTTTCGTACGTTTTATTTGCGGCTCGCGACGTGAGAGAGCTATGCGGGGCGGGTTGGCAATAGAGGGGGGGCAGTGGGTCGTTGGGGGCTGGTGGGTTAACAGGAAAAGAGATGGGGCCAAAACACAGACATACTGCAAGCCACAACAATGACTGAAAAATACAAAAAAGAAATGCCATTCCCTCTTAACTTTTGGTTATTACGCTCAATTATGGTTAACGGGTCAAAGCTTTGATGACAAAGCTGGAAAGAGATGGGAGTAGGGAGAAAGAGACAAAACAACTCTTCCGGTAGGCAACAATGTAAAAGGCATACGAATTATAATTCCAGAAAACCATAAAAACCAAACAAAGGCCTAATTAAATGAATACATTTCTCCAAAAAAAAGATACCAATAGTTAATATTTAAAACATATTTAAATAGGATTAAAATAATGAAAAAATGAAATCATTGTAATAATGAATATTATTGGACAAAAAACAGAATGAAAACTATTTAATTGTAATTCCTTTATATTATAAAGAAATAGAGACCTAAGTTCTTTTTTTTTGTTTCCCCGCCAGGGGTATATTAATAGAGAACCTCATTCCTCTGAAAAAAATAATTTAAAAAAATATCAATTAGTAGTTTTGAAAATTATTAAGTAAAACTCCAAATCTCGATAACAATCCTAAAATAAATGACTAACGAACGCAGTGCTTTTGAATCTCTTAATTACCGGGGGAAGAACATACTCGTAAAAACAATATTAGAAACATAAATTCCACTCACACCCCATGTCCGTTGGCTGATAAACAAATGTACTTCCTGGCACGACCGCACACACCTCCTCCCGCAATGCTTAGTATTTTAAATAAATTAATTACCTTTTAAGCAACCACCGTGCTTACCTCGGCCAGCTTGCAAATAGTTAATCATGCAGCCAGCCACTCAGGTGCGATTGTGGCTTTTTGGTGTGTGCTGTTGGCCCGGTGTCTAGCGCATGTCTAAAAATAAATAAATAATAATATAAACAAAATGAAGAGGAATCCGAGAACAGCATCAAGAACAAAAGGCAAACATGTTGGGTCTTAATCGTTAATTGTCTGGTGGGCACTTGGATCTTAATTGCCAATCCGGAGAGCTGGAATTGCCGCATACTTTTGCCGGATTGATGTAACTATTAGACAATAAAAGCGGCTGGGAGTTGGAGAATTTATCTGGGGAGCAGGAAAGGCCAGTGTCAGGGCTTGAGCACTGTTGTTAGAAGGTCGACAAGGTCAGTGAAGTCATCGTGTAGCTATTGCCAGGTGGACACGACTCTAGACATGTTAATGATCCAATAAATGTAATCGGAGAAAAAATTTAATTAAATTCTAATTATTACCTCGCTGGCATAGCAAACCAGAGCATTTGCCTGGGACTTGGGAGCCATCTGCTTTATGATCAACCCACCGGACTCTTCTGTGTTTGCCATTAAATCCGAAATCATAAATTTTGGCTGGCAGCCGAATACGTAGATATGTTTTTAAGCCCATCTCTGCTGCTTAGGCTCATGTCGGATCAAGTTGAAGGCTACACGATATACGCATACTGTGCGGTGTATTGATGATTTGGAGGAACGCCGAGCTGTGATGTGCGAGCTCCAAGGTCAGTGAAGTCATCTCCAGTTCTCAAAAGCTTCTCCATCTGAGACCTTAATGGTCCATAAAGAATTCCACCAATATGCCCGTAAGTTTCTCTTTTCCCGTTGATTTTTATCGCTGTAGCTGCGGCTGCGGCGGAGGGGCAGACAGTTAATGGACATTTCAATTGCACGTCGTGGCCCGGAAGGTGTGGGGGCGTGCCGGAATATCTGTCAGGGAAATGCAGCCAAGATTGAGCATTCAATATTATAATTGATTGCAACGAGAGAGTTTCCACTTTCCGAACCGAGTGTGTGGAAACAAAAGAAAGTCGGGAGTAATTGAGTAATTGTCTGGAAAAGAATGCAACACGTGCCCCAATCAAATCGATTGGCCAAATAAACATACATATCTACTGACGTGGCTAGTGCAATCAACATGTAAATTAGCTAATAAAGCCCAGCACAAAAAGCCATGGTCCACGGTCAGAATATACGATAATGATCGCTCAGATAATTATCAGCTTATCCCATGTTTGGCAAGAACATAAACCTGAGAGCTCTAAGCCAAGGTTGAATGGTGCTTTTTGTTTGTTTTTGGCGGAGGCTGAGGCTAAGCCCGAGACAGTGTCTGTGGCCTAAACCAAACTGTGAAGAAGCTGCGGACAAAGCGGTACAAGTCAAAGTTAAATAACCCGTTGTTGTGGATTTTTCACTTTCATCACGCTTGAATGCCATAATTAAGCGAATGCGTAATATTTGCAGAGTCTCCTCGTTTATGTTCGATGATTTGCCAAAAAAACTAAAGCCTAATACAAAATATATAACAAACAAATAAAAAACTTAGTCGCTTGAGGGTCAAGTGCATGAAATTTGTTAAGGACGGACCACCAGCAAGTCGGGGCCTGATAATCACGATGATAATGCAATGTAAATCGTAATTAAAATTGCTTCTATATGCCCTCGACGTAGCATTCGAGTGTCTCGGTTGTTAGCCAACTTGTGTTCTAGACCATGTTTTGTGTGCATTTGAAATTAATTTATGCCAGCATTCGTTCCGAGACATGACGAGCACAAGTTGCAAGAACTTCGACTCCTCCTTGCTCGGAGACTCTGCGACTCCCAGACTCTCCATCGGAACCGCGAGTTAGACTTCGAGTTAGTTGGTCGCATACATAAATAAATTAAAATTGCTAATGGCTTGCGGCCACAGAGTTCTACTCTTCCCCGTTGCAACGCCCATAATTAAAAGCAACAAGAAGTACAACGCCAAAAAAGCACAATAAAACCATGACCAGCTCAAGGGGAACCAGAAAGGTTCTATGCGGTTTTAGAACGAAGTGGGGGATACTCTTGGAGCAAGGCATTTGTGATACCCGGTACCACGCTAGACCTACAGACTAGAATTTGGTTACAAATTATTTATGTTTTCTCTTAACTAAAATAGGAAATTTATAACATATGGAATGTTTTAACGTTAACATTTTTTTCCCTGTGAAACCAAAAAATATCCCTTCTAAACCTTTCAACTAAATACATGTACCCCAAAAAGAGTACGCAAAACTTAGCAGTCAATCTCAAAGCAGTCGGCGAGTCTGAGGCATAAATCAATCAATTTATCGTCCGCGGGAGTTAAAGAAGAATACTGCCACTTCCTAGTCATCCCACAACTTGGTGGTGTGGAAGAAGGGGCAGCGAATGGTGGTAGTGGAACCACAGTTTGGGGCAATCTCTGGGATAGTGGGTGCAACGAACTCACTCCAGGTTGCAAGTTGCCAGTTGCCGGCAGCTCTCCCCCGCAAGAAAAAGCTTGTTTGCATACGCCAAAGACATCGCCCCAGAAGTTGCCCCGCCGCCCCCAGATGAATGCAGCTTTGCCACAAATAACCCAAGCAAATCTCTTGGCCACCTCCCCGCCGCTTTTGGGCCAACTGTAATTTGCTGTCTCTGCAGTTAAATGGAACTTGCCTCGTAATGTTCTATAATTCATTGCGGCTGCGAAATGAGAAAAAAGTTTAGCCGAAATGAAAAACATGGACATAAGTCAGCCAACCGTTGGCGGAGAGAGAGAAATCCAGCTTAAATGCGGGCTAAAAAGCCAATTTCATTTGGCCAAAATAATAATTTCTCTATTCTATTATAATGGCCAAGACAGCCGTTTGCCGGTTGCAGTTGGTAGCTTGCAGCTCTGAGCTGAATGCAAAAATACCAAGAATTGGCAGCCATTTAAAGGGAGCGGCCTAGGAAAATTGGCAATTGAAGTGCCAGAGCATGTAATTAACACTTGGCAGCTGACGCAGCGGCAATTCCAGCACGACCTCTTAATACTTTTGGCCTTCCAGCTGGATTTCAGTTTTTTTTCTTCAGGCCATTATCAATTGGCAGCCCACAATTGTTTCTTTTTTTCTTAAAAAAAGGCAAAGTCAAGCTAATTCTTTGATAGGCGGATTTTCAAGCTTTAAAAAAACTAAACCCTTATTGGAAACAATGTATGTTAAGACGAAAGAAGCAATTTATTTTTTTTAATTTACAAATAAAATGGAAGTTGAGTAAGATGATATTCATATTCATACACTTATATGTCAAAGTGTTGTCTTACAAAAATTACAAAAAAGTCTTACAATTAAATATAAAAATGATGTATTTAATCCAACAAGATAAGATAATTTTAAGCCTATGCTATGTAGAAAATTACAATGATAGTCATAAAGAAATCAAAAATATAAATATATAACATACATATATATATTTTAAAATATATAACATTTTATCAAAAATATAAAGAAAGTCGGAAAATTAGGAAATTTTTGGAAATTATTATTATTTAAAAAATAAAACTTAATAAAATATATATTCATACCATCGAAAAAATCTCTTTATGACTTAACTCATACTTTCGATTAGTTTAAACATCCTTTAAGGCCAAGTCCTGTATAAACTGAAAATGACTGCCATTCGCCTGTCAAGTAACGGTTTTAACTGCCCCTTTAATCGCCAGTGGGTGTGTTTAATGCCGCAGCAGCCCTTTTGATTGACCGAGTATGTGCTTGATGGCTTATTAAAGTCCTCTTTTTGGGCCATAATGGCGCAATCCCTGAAGAGCGCCAAATTGATGAAAGGCTTTCCATCCCAACTGGCTCGCTGGTCCGCTGGCCGCTAAAAAGTTGACAACACACTCGCATGTTGGCGGCGATGCATCAAGTTTAAGGCTTAATCGATACCACTTACCCCGCCCCGTCCCTTCCACTCCATCAGTCGCACTCTAAAATCGCTGCAATCGCAATTCTCAGTGCTCGTTTTTACACTTCTTCTCCACGCTTCGCTTGTGTCGACAGCAGCTTTTCATTAGACAATTTCCCAAGGGGGGAGGAAGTGGAAAATGCAGGCAGAAGCAGTTGGCAGAATCCGAATCAGCCAAAGCCAGCTAAAGCCAAAGCCAACTCAGAGCCGAGGCAGAGGCAGAAGCTGCAGATTTTCATTATGTCGAGTCGACACTAACAACAACTTTTACTTGCCCGCCGCCATTTCTGGTAGCGTGTGGTACATTGTTAGCTTAATTGTTGTTGTTGTTCTGGCTGTTAGAATGTGCGCATTATTGAGTTACGTGCTCGGCGGCACAACAACAGCCAGCAGCAATTGCAACAAGCAGTTGCAACTTGGCACGTTTCTATTATTTAACTGTCAGCGGAGAGAGCGCATCAGCAGCAGCAACAGCCTCCCAGAACAGAACAAAAACAAAAGCCAGAGATCCGCTAATTGCCCGACAAAAATGTCTCGCACACTTAGCATTATTTGTCTTCTTCATTTGCCAACACACTTAATCGGCGGCCCAAACGAGCGGAAATCCCGGCCCCCTCCCATCGCAGTCGGGCAATCGAAGGCGTGGCAGTTGGAGGGCCAGGGTACCAAGGGGCCCAGCCTGGGAGCTCCCAAGACCCTAAAACCCTAATTCATGCCCCAGACAGGCGACAACACCTACGCTGACACTTTTGGCAAAGGGCATCAAAAGTTGCCGCCACCAAGCCCACGTTTCTAAGAAAACACAAGCTGCATGGCAAAATAAAAGTATTTGGTTTAGGTCTTATATAATCTTTTTTTTTTATTGCATTTTTTTTTTTGGAATTAAGGAAAGGAAATCCATAGTTTCTTGACAATACCCGGTACTCCTCTCTTCTTAAGAATCCTTTTTTTTTTATATTTCCGCGTCCGAATCTGGTACTGGTTGATACTGCTGATAGTAAATATTATTCAAGAAAATCGTTTTCTAGAATACTATATAAATTTGTAGATCCTAAAGGTGCCAATCGAGGCAATTTAAATTCCTATTATTATTTGGTCACACTACTAGATCATCATGAATGGGAAAGCTTTAAATTACGGAAGGAATTAGTAAGAAAGATGATCCTTATCATTAATCTTTAAATTATTATTATGTAACGACTTTTCCTAACAACCTATAGATTTTTTGTAGTTCTATGATCTCTGAATTACAGAAACTAAATTCATTAAAATCTTATTAGGTTTGTTACAAAAAAATCGGTAAAAAAAAATTTTTATAGCGATTTAAAGAGCTATAAAATGGATGGCCTTTAAAAAAATAAAGACAAATGTAATATATAAATACAAATCTTCATATAAAATATTAGGAATATGAATGATTTTTAAAAACTGTTCTCGAAGGTAGTCTTTAAATCACGGCCACTGGAAATGTATAAATGTATAAAGTTGGTATAAATTCTTAATCAGTGTGCTCTTAAAGAGGGCTTGTGAAAAAAATAAAAACAAAAGCCAGGTCATTACTCTTACCTGATTGCGATTGCATTTTATTTAAGCTTTTGATTATTCTGAGTGAAGGCGGCCAATGAAAGTTATATCCTCGCCGCCCACGCTCAGTGCTTCCTGCTCCCACACCGCTGTCTCACTTGCGCTCCTGCTGCCTTTTTTTGCTCTTAGTTGCTCTCGCTCTTATTAATTGGAAGTGCATAAGCAAATACAGTGGGGACTAGATTTACTACACAACTTTACATAAATGTATAGCTAAAACTATATAATTTTTAAGGTAAAGAAAAATTAAAATAGCTATTACTTATTGAATAAATTGAATATTTAAATTAAAAGACTTTGTGTTCTTGTATTCAGGATACGCACTGTAGCTCATTTGCTCACATCATATGTATGGGTAAATATCTTGATGGCTTTTCGACGACATAACGGTAATTGCTTCCCGGTTGAAAATAATTGAAGCTGCACGTGGGTTGGCCTACACCCCACTCCCCCAGTCACGCCCCCCATGTCTCCCTCGCCTATTTTGTACGCTCTTTTGTTAAATTTTGTTGCTTTTTTCGGCGAATTGACAAGAGAAATTTATTAATTATTTATTGCTGCAATCTCGGCGGCGCTCGGCGTTCGACGCTCAGATTTCGGCGCCTCGTCCCCATTGTTCGCTGCATTCAAAGAGATTTCTCTATGAGCCAAGGCAAGGTCACTGCTGTGAGCTTTAAACTTAACGGTCGCCTCAGATACTCTTTGTATCTGTATCTATACGGCAGTATCTGAATCTGTATCTGTATCCGTGGAATATAAGTCTTTACAATAATACACGGGCACGAAGTCAGGGCGCACAATTTGATTCAAGGCTTAAACGGAGGAGAGCTATGCAAATAGACGATGGCTGGCAAACCCAATAAATGAGAACTGCGACACGGGGAGCTGGGGGGCAAGGGCAGGGGTGGGCGGGCAGAGGGCGCCCACGCGCAATTATCCAACCGCTTTTGTTCGCCGACAGCTTTTTTTCGCTTTAAACAACTGTGACAACTTCTTTAATCGAAAACGTTTTCAAAGCAACCTGGGCGTGGTCATCATCTTATGCCCCCTCACCCCCCAAGCCCTCCCGCCCTGTTGGCCAAGTGTGTGGGCCAACTTGTGTCTCATTACGAATTTGACGCTTTGGCTGACAACTTTTGATTTCTGGTTTCTATGCCAGTGCGTAAATCTTTGTGCCTATGTCATCTAGTTTAATGGGAATAGCCAATTATTTGGCTCCCAATAGTTATGGGCTTTCGATTTCTGCCTGACAACTGTTGATGGCTTTATGGGCTTAAATCGAAACGGGCAATAAAATGACTGATCAAGACATATTCCTCTAAATAATATAATAAGTTAGGTTTGAAGTTAGAAGTTCTTATAGAACCCAAACAGAATAACCTCCCTAATCGCCAAAAAGGGCATTCAACTCTTGGACCCATAACTGTTAACCAAGTTAATCTACAATTCTGTCCTCTGCGCCCCCAACTCCCCCACATTTACATTTTCTGACCTTATGGCTAATATTACACTGTGTCTATTTTGGCCATTTTTTCCTTAACAAATTTGCTGGCCACAAGCGTGAACGACAAATGACAGACTCAACTGGACTGTGGGGGACATTGACGTCCAAGTTGGACGATTGTTTGAAATCAAAAAGCGTGTGAATCAAAACAAAATACGAATAAAAAAGAGAACCAAATTATTTGATTTGATTTTGTTTTTGTTGCTTTTTTGTGGTCTACAAAATTAAGCTTTTGTGACGGTCTGGTTTGGCGGCTCGATGTGTTATTATTGACAGCGATTTGCGTTGATTTGTTGGCCATGAAGGCGGTTCGGTGCCTGCGGTTCGATAAGCTTTTGTTTGGCTAATTTATGCAATGCCGTTGGCCAAGACAAAAGCCGGGACTAGGCATTAGGCCAAGTGCAGGAAAGTTCTTTAATTAAATTTCCAATTTACAGCACTTGACGCCTTCCAATGAGATGCTAGGAAGTGGCTGGAAAATGGGTGGTGCAGCAGGCGCCAACTTTTCATTAAGGAATCGGCTCTGGCACTGGCGACGTCTAGACCTGAAAAAGATGATCATCGGATCGTACCTGACCGGACTGGGACTTGTGTTTTTAGGCCAGAAATTAATACTGAAAACTTGTTTAGACCCGGCTGGCACCTGCTCTTCAAATGTGGGAACCGAGTGAAATTGTTTGAAAAATCAATAATTTGTTGATACCATTTTCATGTCGATAAGCCTGTGAGTGGAATACCTAATGAGGAGAGTCTCTCCTCTAAGAACATTTACAAAACCCAGAACCTAAATAGGCAAAAAGTAATTGGCTTAAATGGTTCACTTTCCAAGTGCCACTTTGAGCCACTAAACCTGAATTATATTTTTGTGGGCCATCAAGCATCTGGGCAGTAAGAGATAAAAATGGTTTTAATAATTTTCACTTAATAAAAACATTAAACATTAGTCCAGCCATTATAAATCAGTTTCTTTTTTCTGTGGCTGTTGTTAAAACAAATTACACATAAATGTTGTTAATGCTTATCTGGGATTTCTATCTATTTGCAGGTAAGTTGAAAAAGCCACCGAGGTAGCTATGGAAGGGCAGCTGACCCCATAAACCCGAAAACAAAAAACTGGTAGAACCGTGGCACGCGTGAGTAAAAGCTTCAAAATGGCCATCAAGAGCGGTTAAGAGATAAATCTGAAGAGACCGGGCCGGGCCGGGATTCACTTTCTCTGCTTTTAATTGCGACCAGCTTAATTTTGATGCGTCTGCAATTTAAATTCAGAAAAGAAGAAATCCTCCCCTCCTGCCGCTTTGCTTTTTGGCCGGATTTTCAGACATTTCGGCGACGGCAGTGCACGTACAAAAAGTTGGTAAGAATGCGAAATGGTAAGAGGAGCAGCCAGGCGGGGGCAGAACATTTAAGCGGCTTAACCCACTTCCGTGCCACATTATCGTCATCAGACTGAGCATCATGATTATTGTTGTCGCTGCAGCCTGGACGGGGGACTTGTATCTTTTTTATTTCTTTAATTTCTTTCAATTAAGCCGCACTTGTCACACGTATACAGAGAGAGAAATAAAAACGTTGCGAAATACCTTCCCCAATTTATTAGCCCCTTGAAAGACAGCTTTCTTTTCAAATCATTGAAGAATCTAATTGCTAATGACGTAAGCTGGCTGGCTGACAACGAAAGTTGCATCACAGTTACGATTCCAGGGGTAACCGAGGAAAGTTGGCCTTTCTAAATGCCACAAATGTTATGTAGAATAGAGACTGGCAACTTGCAACTTGCAGCTTGCGACTGGCAACTGGAATTGCCAATGCTATTGCAATTGATGAGCCACAAGTTTGGCAGGCCAGGCAGCCAGGTTGGGAGGCAGCGTACACAAAACCAATTTAAAAGGCCCAAAACAGGCGAAACTGCACTCCAGACTGATAAACCAGAGGCAGAAGATGGTCGAAAGGATCGGTGGTTTGGAGGCTACGAAAACCGCAGCAGCTTTTGTAATGGACATGACTACAAAATGCCAGGCAGTAAAAACAAATGAAGCCAAAACTGAGGAAGAGAGCATGTCTGGGCATGGCTAATTCAATGGCCCTGGCTATGGATATAGCCATATAACCCTCTCGTTCCGACCACGTTCCGACTTAGACGCTGACCGGGCGCACTTTCAGTTTTCAAATGGCCAATGGGGCGGCAGCATATAACAAGAAAGTTGATCAGGACAAGAACTAACATCGCATTCTATATACTCTTTTTAAAAAATTTAAAATGGTAGGTTAAAGAATTGAGTTTAAAAATTAAACTAAATGTTGTTCCCAAATATGTTATGAGACACCGAAACAAATATTATTTTGATTTGAATGGTAAAGAAGAATGCACTGGGCCAAGATGGACTGACCATCTCTTTGTTTAGGATTCCTTATTTGCAAGAATCCCCCTGCCATGGCCAGAATCTCAAGGCAAACAAAATTTGTTATCATATTTCAAACGTAAACATCATTAGGCCCATCTTGCCGGCCCGAATGTGCGCCGTCATAGTCCAATCAGTTGGAATGCCCAAACTGCAACCAATTTCCCGGCCCTCTGCAGTTCCTTTCCCTTTTTTCTTTGGTCTGCTGGCCAAACATTATGGCCAAGTCATAAATACCCTTTTTGGTAGTTACTTCAGGCAGGCAGGCAGGCCAACCTCAGCCGATTCGCTTTTATGGCAAAGTCAAATAGGAAAACAAAATAGAAGTTAATCTAATAACAAAGATTGAGCGCAATAATTTCAGCGATTGGCAGCGCAGATTTACCATGGCCAAGAGCCAACTGCCAAGAGCCAACGGCCAAGAGCTGAGAGTAAGAGCCACGATCGGCCAAAAGTAAAAACGTCTCGTGGTAAAAGGGAGCGTCCAGAGACCATGTTGCATTGGCTTTGGTTGTTGTTGTTTGGTTTTGTTTTGGCCAAGAAGGCCGTGGCGAGCGTGGCCAAAGTCTCGTTAGCGTTTTGGGTTTTGGGCCTCGGTGCAAGTGCAGCTGCCGCTTTTGCTGCCACTTTTGTTACCACTTTTGCTGCCGCAGACGCTTTGGCAACGTTCGTTGCACTTGCTGCATGCTGGATGCCGCCTATATCTGCATCTGTATCTGTATCGCGGTGTCTGGGCGCTGGGTCCAGATAGCGTATCTAATGGATACATTTTAGTGCATACACCGAACGTATCTAATCGGCTAAACGTTTTATTAAATTACGTTAGTCTAAGCTTTGTTCAGGTAGGGGGTGTGTGGCCCCTTAGAGGAGGGAGTGGGCTACCCGACTGGTTTGGTTTAGTTATTTTGCTGGATTTGCTTAGCTGACCTTGCAAACCAAGGTGGTAAGACCGCAGGTTCTTCTTCTCATTGTTTAAGTTCAAGGTTAGGAGTTATTGACTTTAATGAGCTTTGATTGGTAATAGCATTTTTTTAAATTAACTATATTTTCTATATATACCAAAGATATTCTTTGTTTATGCCATTTTGCATATCATCCTTTTTATAAACCCCTATTGCCGTAAAACTTTCTCTTAGCCAAACAATCATAAGGTGAAAGAAGGCGTCAGGGGTGGGGAATAGGCGTGGCTAAAACAAAGAAACAGCAAACAACCATACAGCCAGCTGGGGACAAAAAGGCCAAGTCAAAAGGCAAAATATTGTTTGAATGCCCTGTCAGCCTGCTAGAACTTATATTTGTGCCCCGTTGCCTTTTGGCCAAGTTCAATGTGCTGACTTTGGCAACGGCTGAAAACAAATACGAATACTAGTATTGTATAAATAGAACAAAAGTTGTCAGGCAGGAACAGAACAATTGCATGCTGAGACAGCCTGCCGAAGTCCCACAAATGAAACTGAAATTGAAAACGAAATCAAAACATGCATATGGATGCCGGGCGTTCGAAAGGAGTCTTGGCCAGGAAGCCTCACATAAGCACCAGGACAGATAGCCAGGGGCGGGAGGTGGCAGGACATGGGTGGGCCAGGAGGGGGCTAAGCACGACATTGCCAGCTTCCATGCAAATAAGCAAATGAGCAAACAAATGGCAAGACCGAGGGGGTCAAATGAGAGAGTCAGCCAAGATGTGGGTGTTGGGAATGGATTATTGTTGTAGAAGCTATACAAGAAAAGCACAAGGAGAATAACACTGTAAAAAACAAGATATCTTTGAAAAGAGATACAATTTCTGGACTATGAATCTCAGTCCTAAAACAAGATAACAACTAATTTATTTAACTTCAGTAAATTTGAAAAGGTTTGCAACATGTCAGTAAATTTTCATAGGTTACATACTTATTTCTTACTTTTTTTCCTTACGCTATTTTTAATTATATTCTTTTCTTTTTTTATAATTTGGCACAGTTTTTTATTTTAATAATTTACATATAGACGAAAAAGCTAATTTTTAGCTTAGCTTAGCTTTTTAGCTTAGCTTTTAAAAAATAAAAACTTAAGAGTAAAGAACATCAAGAGCCGTCAGCTCGGTATTTAACATCGTAGTTTCGATTATATATAAATTAATTAAGTTTTCACAATATAACCTATGTTTATTTAAACTTTAAAATGTTTATGCCATTTAGAAATGACATTATTTTTTATGTTTTCTATTTTTTAAAAGATATACCACCAAGTCTAGTAAAACCGTGGTATTCATAAAACTTTACATATACACACTTTTTTCTGAAGAAGTATTAATGATCCTCTAAAAGTCAAAACTTGCATAAAACCCAAAAGTGTTTAAAGTTTAAAGTTTCTAATTTAATGGGAAATTAAATTTGAAACCTAAACCTTTCAAGAACCTTTAGCGCTGTCGGGTAATTACTATTTTATTTTTTGTTTTTAGCTTTTGTTTTTATTATTTGAGCTCCTTCTGGCTGCATCAGAACAATTGAAGTCAAGCCCCATTGCACTTAACTGCGGGCAAAAAGAGAGTCGCCTCGCCACTGAAGCTGAAGCTGCCGTTGCAGTTGCAGTTGCAGCTCCGGTCGCCGAGTGGTTGTCCCTGTCGCTCCTTGATTTGTTTGCCTTGGGCTGAGAAGGGCTTCATCGTCCCCCATCCTCGGTCCATTTGGGGCTGCCCTTTTTAGCCTGCAGCATGAATTTATTTGTTTTGAAATTGTAACTTTTGCACTCATCCGCACCGCGCATCCCGCATTCACTGCTGAAGCTGCAGCAGCAACCTCCGTGGCATCCACATTCACATCATCATCATCATCATCGTCGTCGTCATCATTACCAGTGATTGGCTTTTTCCCTTTTTCCCCTCCCTTTGCTGATTGTGCGGTTTCGATAAGAATGCAACTGCAGTTGCACTCGGTAGCTCTATAGCTGCAGCCTCAGCGAAAGAACAAGCAGCGTCGAAGGCTTTAAGAAGGCTAACACACACACTCACACACACACATATGCTTGCGATAAATTAGCAAAAAGGAAAAGGAAGTGCATGACTGCCCAAATGTCAATTGGAGGCGACGAAAAAGTGAACCCACCGAGCCAGGGAAGTGGGAGAAAGGGGGCTGGCTCCGAGTATGAGGCTTTCCGGGGAAAGTCGCAAGAACAGACTGGGGAATTTTCACTTTATCCGTTGGAGAAATTAAAAAGGAAAATGCATGAGCATTTGTTGCTTGGCTGAATGCCCTGCAATGGGATTTATAGCCAAAGTTTCAATTGATTGCTTTTTCCGATTCTGATACTTTTGGGAATTTGTTTGATTTTTAAAACGCAGGGGTTCTGGAGATTGGAATTAATAATTTAAAAACGGTACATATTTATAAAAAAAGGCAATAAATTCAAACAGCTTAGATGAGGGTTCTTTTTTTTAGTTTCATTATACATAAATTAAAATTGTTAAAACATTTTTTTATTATTATTATTATTCCATATTATTATTGTTTTTTTAATTTTGTATCATTCAAAAATATAAATTAAAATATGTTTGAAATTTTTCATATTTAGTTGAATCAATTTCCCAGAGCATTAGCCAGTCACTGAAGGTTCTTGCCAAGTCTTGGATTTATTTTCCTCTATTTGCAATTTTCTTCCAATACTGCGCTGCTCCCGATGCTCCCAAACGTGAGCGCGTGCAGAACCGCCGATCATGAAAGCGGGGTAAATATATATAAATCTATATATATATATATACTATGCCTACCAAGAAAAGTGTGGGCGGTGGCGGAAGCGGAGAAGTCGAACAATGAATCGCATCCAGGAGGAGCATACATTACAAAGATTGCTTCTGGAGCTGCAGCATCTTCTTCGCCAGTTCTCCAACTTTTACTTATTGCTCCGGCTCTAAGCCAGGCTTATTTCAATCTTTTTGTGTGTGGTTCGGGGCTTTGTTGTTGCCCCTTTTTTGTGTTTTTAGCCTGGGTGTTTCACTGCTTTTGTTTTCTTTTAATGTGCCAGAAGTCGGAGCCGTGTTCTGCTGCGAATTCGTGAAACGTGATGCCGAAAGTCGTTTCTTCGCCCGTGTCTCTCTTATTTTTTGCTATATTTTTTTCCTGTTTCGCGGAGTTTTCTTTTTGTTTTCTTGTCGAATTTGGTGGAGCTGCCCTTGGTTTTTGGTGCTGCAGGATGCTGTGCGGATGCTGTGCATGTTTGCTCGCATTTGAATATGGAATCCACCGCCTCTCTGCCGGTTGACTTTACTGCCGCTGGCTGGAAGCCATCATCCTTGTTAAGCGGATCCATAACAGGGCATTGTTTTAGCCAGTTTCAGTTTGCAGCCATTTGAACTTGCAGCCCCATTAAGGCGCGGAAATAGAAATGGAGAACCACAGGCATCACTCAAATAAAAGGCCTTAAATTATAGCCCTAAGATATGGAAGATGATTTTCAATTTTAAGCAACTCCTTCTCTTTAAAATTTTTTCCTTAAAACTCTATGACATAAAAGGAAGATGCATTCCCTTTTAGCCATTGATCACTGTATCTAACGTGCATAGAACCGAAAGTCGCCTCAGAACATGGCCATAAGTGAACCGAAAACGAAAGCCAAATTGGCAACTTTCCGCCATTCCTGCGCTGCCGTAGAGAATGAAAAATGTTCGCGTTTCTCGCCCTAATTGGTGGCGAAACGATTGTCGCACCAAATAAATAATGATAATGGCACTCGGAGCGTGAAGTCGGGATTCCGATTCCTGCTCCCAGCATAGAGCCGCCACGTACACCCATCTATATATTTTGCTTTTGACTCCGACTGAGGCCATTGACTGGCAAAATGTTTGCTGATTGATTGACGCCGCCTTTTCAGCTGTTAACAATTTTCAAAGTGCCTGTTGTTGTTTTGGCCGAAATGGCAGTGGTGGTGTTGGTATTCCTGGTATTGGTGGCAGGGGCAGCAGTGCTGCTGGTGGCCACGTTGTAATGTAATTAATTGCTTTCCAACCTGTGTCCAAATCACAAAAGGGCAGTCAACAGTTCCAGCAGCAAAGTGGGTCAGCTGTTTGGTTGATGAATGTGTCTTATTTATATGTCTGGTGGTGCGGTGGTTTCTACCTCCACAGGTAGTGGCTGATGTGTCGATGGAGATAGGAAGCCAAAGAATGCAAGTTGACTTGTCAGCCATCAGTGGAGTTTTCGAATGAGTTATGAAAATAGAGGGTAGAGCGAGGGTTGATTTAACAATTTTCATTAAAAATACTAACTTTTATTGTTTTTTTTATCAAATGTTAAACAAGAGCCTAAATATATGAAACATTTGAAGTACATACAAATTTTTCTCATCTTAAGTATATTCGGTTATAGCCCATAAGAATTATCAAAGCCCCCCTCGCTTGACCAGTGCAGTTGGCAGGTTCAGTGAACCGCCGCTCCAACTAACTTTTCGTACGAATCAAACTCTAAAACATCAATCAAAGCCAAATTAAGCGTAAAAATCAAAGAGCTGAGGCCAAGCCGCAGTCAAATGTAAAGCAAAGATTGAGTCCGACTGGGACAGGGAGGCGAAGAGAACGAAACGAAGTAGGAAGAGAGTGCACAAAGGTTAAGCCCGCAGTGGAGGCTACGGACTCCAGATCCCGGAGTCGCCATTCAGGGAAGACCCAGCCCGCATCTGCAGCGGCAATCAATCAACGGGCGGACAAGCTTTCCAAAGAAAGGCAGCGGCAAGAAAAAAACGCTCAAAAATGAAATAAAAAGAGTATGTGTATAAAAAAAACTCAAATAATACAAAAAAAAATAACAAGGCAACGACAAAAAGTGCAAGCAGAGTCACTGAAGCCTAACAAAAGTTGCAGCTAATTTTAGATTGCTTCATTTGCATGAGCGAGTGGGGAGCAGAGTGGTTCCGAGATGATCAGGACTGTGTGGGTTGTCTGCACTGCAAGAAATTCTGTTTTCGAAAATCTTTGCACACCAGAACGTTAAAATGTTTCAAATTTAAAGTTTTTCAAGTGTTCCGAATTGGCGCACGCACAAAGGCGAACAAAATCCGGAGAGATTTATTTTTCTGTCCGATCCCCATCCCAGTATGTGTTATGCAAATCTGCTGCAGCAGCAGTAGTTTCCTGATAAATCCCTTTTACCGTTCGTTCCAAGCGATTTCCACAGAGCTGATAAGGCACACAAAACGAAAGACTCAGGCAACGAACTTGCGCTGATAAGCGACGCATGTGTGTTGCCTCTCTTTCTGGCCACGCCTTTCAGAATTTTCCCGTCTTCCCTTACCATTATTGTTTGATATTTTCATTCTCCCTACATATAGTATGTGTGTGTTTTCTTTTTATTATGCAGGCCAACGTGCCCGGCATATGCAATACAAAAAATGGCAGCCTGTAAAAAATCAAATCTTTTCCTATGCATTTCTCCCCACGCCTGTGCATTTTTAATTTTAGACAGCTCAGAGGCAGAAGGAAGAGAAATTAAAAAACAATATTTAATCAACGCACATAATCTGCATTTTAAACACAGACTTCAAAGGCCCTTTGCTCAAAAATGGGTGTTGACCATTTAACGCGCCCGGCTGAGAACTCAACCATATACCATACCATATAGTATACGAGAAACGTTGTTAGATTTTTATCGCTTCGAGAATGAAGAAGAAGCAGCTGAAGAAATTGACCGCAGACTGGCGGAGTGACGGACTGACTTCCTTGAAATCTGCAAGATTTCAGCATTTCAGACTTTTCGGTCTTGTTAATCCTTTGACGTGATGTCTGTTCATAATTTGTGCTCATATTTCATGCTTTGCCTTTTTTTATGGGTCTTTTGATGGCTTTGGCCTTGCGGCATTTTGAAAGGTTTTCATGTCCGCGACGAAGTGTGTGTATGGCAGTGTGTGTGAGTGTGTGTGTGTTATGTGATTGAATATTCTAAAGTTTACTTGTCGTAAATCATACCTGTGACAGTTTCTGCTGCCTCTTTCTCTCGCGGAAATCTCCAGGCCTTAAGGCCGTAAGGCCTGCAACGCAAATCGCGATGCCCAATGGTTTAAGCCCAGCGAGTTCATTGCCTTGCGACTAAGATTCGGACCAAGAATCAAATTCGTCTCCCACAGTCTTTCAGTCTTCCAGCAGGCCAGTCGCCCCATTTGCCCCTCCCCATTCTAAATGCCAATCTGCCGCTATAAATAAACTACGAAGGGGAAGAAACTCTGCTTTTAATTTTAATGAACCATAAAAAATTCACACGCACAAAGAAGCAGCGACAAAATATAACGATGCCACCGAATAAAGGTGACACAGACCTTTCTTCGGCCCTCCGTCCTCAGTCATCCGTCTACTGTCCTCCGAGGGGCGAAATGTTAATGAAACTTAAATACCTGCTAACAAACGCAGAGTCGCCTTTCTCAGCAAACAAATCAAACGCTCGCCCCGTAGTGGCATCGTAAAAATGCTCAAAATTCAAAGAAAACTATTAAACAACTGTTTGTTGTTTATCTTAGGGAATCTCTCGTAGAATCCCAACAAAAAACGAATCTTTTAGCATTTGCTTAGAAATTAGAGCCCCAAACAGAGCGGGAGGGGACAAAAAATGGATTTTAAAAAAAACACACACAAGCCTCACACACACAACGAACCGGTTTAACAGAGGCCTGTTACTTAACAGCGAAGCCGACTGCGGCAGAGAAATGTTGGCTTAAACGGGGTTCTGGCCACTTAACTTCGGCTCAGAACGCCAGCCTTCGGGGCTCGACACAACATGTTTCGTGCTTGGCAGTTGGATCGGACAGAGATGGGAGGCCCGGATCTCTCGTTCTAGCTCCACCGAACAAGTTGCACGAACCACGAAACACTCGAAAAAAAACCGGCCGAAATGTGAAATACAAAAGTTGGATATTATCAAGAACCCTACTTTTCATTAGCTTGGAGCTCGTCGCTCCGACCGGTTCGGTTTCTCTCTTACGCGATCCAATAGTATAATACATCCGATACATATTACAAGCCCCAGACAACAACACGAGCGAGCTTAGATCTGTGCGCGTGCGCAACGTCCCACGCGAGATATTTCTTAGCTTTGATCGTCCAACTCTGAAATTTGTTTCGTTTTTTATGCAAATTGGCAAATGGAGAAGAAATACGTATCGGGTTTCGTCACAGTGTGAAAGTAAAAAAAGGTTCTTTGTGCAAAAAAAATAGAAATTTCCCCAGTTGCCCCGATATTACGAAATACTTACGTTGCTACTCTGAGCCATACTGGGAAAGAGCTAAGAATACAAAGTGTTTGACGAGCAAATAGAAAAGAGTTTTGCTTTTTGTGTGTGCGTGTTAATTGATTCGAATTTCAAAACCATTAACAACAACAACAACAATCACAACTGGGAAGTGTAAATTTTTGTATTTGTTAAATTTAACGGCAAATTGTGGATTTCTGTCGGATTTCTTCTTCTTTTCGCCCGTTTTTGGAGCCAGAGGTGAGCCATCTTGTGTGTGTGTGTGTTTGCTGGCCATAATATTTAAAATACAATTAGCGTCATGCTCTAGAAATTGGGTTAAATATCGGATATTAATAAAGTGTTTTTGTAATTTTGTTTTTGGCCAGTTGGTTGGGCCAGCTCGGAAATCAGTTGCCATTGAATGTCACATTTCTGATCGCTAAATTAGATTTGGTTTTGTGGGAGATGTAATCGAATTAAGGGCTCGGAATTGAGGTCAGATGGGGGGACTGGAGAATCAAGGCATTGGAACTGGGCATTTCAAAGGCCCTTGATTGTGGGAAAACGTTTATACACCAATTTATTGCCCAACTAATTAATAAAATCATTTCTTTTAATCAATTATGCAAAGCTTGATAACCTGAAATGTTTGAATTGGTTTATTTTATAAAATTGTTATAGGATATCACTAAGGGAATTTAGAGAAATAGAAGGAATAATTTAAAAAAAGATACTTAAAATTATTTCAATCACGTTTGTTTCAAGAAAATAATAACCATTATCTGATACTGGCTTTTAATCTTCATAAGAACAAAGTATATAATAAATCCCCTTGACTCCAAAAAGAACACTGTCTAGGCCAACACTAAGAGCCTTTTATTGAAGCGAAGTATTGAATTACTTCAGGATACTCAGTAATATTCCTTGTTTGAAAATACTCGTTTTCAGATCTTCGCCTTTAAAAAAGGTTTCAATTAGTAAAGATGTTTTTATTGAAGCGTATCCTTTTTGATATAAATGAAGAATAATACCCTAATTCAATAAAAAATACTGGATGATACATAGCAATATTCTTCACTTGGAACTTTACATTTATACATAGATCCTCTCTTTTTAAAACATTAACAAAAGAACTCTGCAAGTAATACCACAATTAACATCCCACAATTAGTTAAGAGGCCTTCATTGAAGCCTCGCCTTCTTAACAAAGATCTATTAACCCATTCATTATCGGTTTCATTAACTGACAACTTAATGCAGATGTGTCCCTACTTCGGACCTCTTCCCAGACTTTTCCCATCAGTCAACGCCAACGCGTGGAAACTATCTTCGAAAGACATTTTGACTGTTTAGCGTCTTTTCATTTTTCTATTTTTTTTTTCTCAAAAATTTCACTTACAAACAAACCAAAAAATAAATAGAAAAAGGCGGGCGCAACATTTTCTCATTGTATTTCATTTTTCTGGGTCAATAGAGAGGATGGCCGGGATGGATGGATGGCCAAGCCCACGAAGAGCCGCAGCCCAGCCCTAAACGGCGTGGAGCTGCATCAGATGCCAAAAAAGGGATTTCCCTTTTATATTTTATAAGCCAGCCAACGGAAAACTTTCATTGCCATACAGAACTACAGAACAGAACCGAAAGCCGAAGAAAAGTGTCAGGTCGACAGAACAACAAAAACTCGTAGGGCATAAATTAAAGTCCATTGGCCATTGAAGCCTCAATGAGCATTTTGGATCCGACTTGGCCAAAGCCAACGGTTCTTTGACGATTAAAAGAGCGGTAATATCGAACCAAATATGCTGGGGACTCGATTTCCTGTACCCAGACACCCATATAGATACACCGATGTATATGATGGAAGCCCCCCCTCGGATTGACGATACCTATCTTTTGATTGTGCATTCAGCGCATGATTAATAAAGGAGAACCAGCGGATGACAAGTTCTACTGATTCTTTTCGAGTCTTTCCCCCTCTCTGACCGTTTCGTTGATTAGTAAGCATGTCGACATTTCAATAAAAAAATCCAAAACGACGCACACGAAAAAAAGGCAGTATAAAATAAAAATCATCAGCGGGGGCAACTCCTCATCAACGTCACATTTCTACCCTATGAGACGGCATCTGTGGCTTTGCATTTTAATTGCTTTTGATATTGATGGGCTGCCCCCGCTGTCGATGATTATGAATCGGGGAACTGGGCGCGTCTCTTCGATTTGCCATCAAAGCGAAAAAAGATACACATTTTGACTTCCCAATGTTTTTTTGTTTGAAATTCGTAGAAGGAACATACTTATTCGTCTGTTGTCTAAAGGTTTTCTTACTTTATTCGCACAACGCACTTCCCATACGAAAACTACATTACATTGAGCCACATTTGTCACTCGGCCAGGGGAAACAATGCACTATTTACATACCAGTTTCGCATAGGTATTCTCCCAGAGTTTCGATTTTATGGCTCCTGTATGAATGACTCGACCCTGGAATTTATTCACTGGGCTTACCACTTTCGAGGGCATTTCGCGGGCATGTGTAACGCAAAAGCAAACTGCTTAATCATTTGACTATTTTTGGCATGCCAGACGGTGTCTGTTCTTATTTCATTGCCGTCATCGATGGGGAAATCTATTTACCTGCCATTTATCTTCTTTTTTCCAGCCAAGCACTTGGAATTTTATGGATGTTTGTGATTAATGCTTTTCAAATAGCGACTTTTCCACTTCCCTTGGCCAACAAGGTTCCATTTCCTCTCCATTGCGATAAATTAAATTAATTCCAGGGAAGAGTGTCTTCTGAGACAGTTGGAAGTACATAATACTACCATTGTTTTTGTTTTATTAAATAATTTTAAAAAGGCATCTATTATAGCATTGCAAGAGCTATAGGTATTTCTCTATTGGTAGATACTATTAGCTATAAAATGAGTTCTTGGTCTGCAGCCTTGACCACTTGACAAATGAAAGCAGCGAGCCCAAAACTGTCCGCAGCGGATAAAAGCCAAAGATAACAAAAATCCACAAAAAAATAAGTCAAGAGTGGTCAGCATTAATTTTTCATGCCGGGACACAACAGCAGAGGAATATTATTTCATTTATTTACATCACATCCATGGGGATGGGGACTCGAATTCGCTTTCTAATTCGGATGTGGATCTGGCTGAGAGGGTCTAAACAAACGAAAACGCTGTCCGAGCTCCACAATGTCATTAGTCACACCAAGTGGTGGGCTGGACAGACAGCGACGAGGGACGGGGGGAGGATATATATATGAATATATAGTCGGATAGGATATAAGCCGGCAATGGCAAACACGGAAAGCAAAAAGCTGTGAGCTATGAAACCCGCGGCCAAAGCGGATAAAAAGTAATCAAAAGTGCTAAGAACGACATAATAAGGCGACTCAGAGCCATAAGAAGAGGAAGAACTTGGCCAAGAAGGGGGTGACCAAGTAGGCGGAGGGGTGGAAGGGGGAAGCACTGGAGCTGAAGGTGTTTCTTTCACAGGAAAAGCGCCTCACAAAGAAAAAATGAAATCAAATAAAGAAAACGAAGCTCACAAAAAGCATCGCCAGGCAGGAATATTGCATTTATATTCGAAAAGTACAGTAGACACTCGTTAGATAGTTCCTTGATAAAATATCTGGAAAAAATAGCTACAAAGACATACTTAGGAATTATTCAAACTTCATACATTTTTTATATTTTGTTGTTGTTTTAAAGGTGTACTGTGGCATCAAGTGTTGGCGTTGGCGGACGACGCGGATTCTTGGCCGCCTAAGCTCCATTTTTTAAGCCGCTTTCCGCGAGAGACGGCTACAATTTTTAAGCCATGGCTTAAAGTGGTGACAACAACAACTGCCAGCTGGAGCACAGCTACAAGTAAAGCAACTCTTGGCTTTGGCTCTTTTGGCCAGAGTCGGGGCGGCGAGCTGCGATGCATTTTGTAGAACTCTTTAGTGTGATTAATGTGCCACACGCTCGTGCATATGTGCGTTTCCTTTTATGAGCTCTTTGGTTTCCAAGCAGGTCGTGTTCCTTACACTTTTCCTTTTTCCTGCGCTCCTTGCCCCTTGGACTTTATTTTATTTTTTATTCGTTTTTTTTCTAGTATCCCTGCTAGTTCTGGGCTTTTGTTGGGACAAACAAAAGCGAGCCACCCACACCTTCACGCGCAGACATGTTCTGTTTACTTACACTCACACACCCAGATACTCCTGGCTCACACAGATACACACTAACACAGAGACCCGTGTTTTTGCAAACTGCAATGCCCTAATCCTTTTGACGTTGCTTTTATCGCACTTGCCTGCTTGTTTCGCCGGCAGCTTTTGGCCCAAAGGGTAGCAAAAAGGATTCAGGATTATTTTCCTCCGAAAATTAGAAAAGGAAATCTCGGAGATCTATTGATTCTTGTTGATCTCTAAACTCAACATTTCTGTTTAAATTTTATTTTAAAGCTAAAGCTTAGAGCAGAAATTCTTATGTCCTGAGAAGCTAGCCATGTTTGTGATTCCTTCCAACAGAGTATCTTAAAGTCCATCATTTTTGAAAACTTCAGACCTTTCCTTTTTTTCTTGGTGCTTTCCGTTTCATTCCCCGGTGCTTTGGGCTTCCCTTATTTTGTGTTTTTTTGTATCTCATTATGTGCTCGAGCTCCGTCTTGGGTTACATATTTTTCATAAGCACACATAGCTCTCGACTCCCCTTGCTGGCACATATTGACTCTTTGGGGGCTTCATTTGCTCAAGTGTTTTTGAGGCCCCCGGGGGCGCTGGCTCCTCGCTTCCTTTCCCCGGGGGCGTGGCGTCGCGGTGATGGGCAGGAAACAGCAGCAACAAATAGCAACAGGCAGACAGGATGTTGAAAAGGACTCGGCGAACAAAAAACGAAAAAACCGAAACTGAACAGAAAAAAAATCATAAACCTTTTGTGGGGCTTCATGCCAAGTCATCTTGTGTCGTGTCAGTCATAAATTAAGTACGTTTTTTTCACCAGCTTCTTCAGTTCAGCCTCAGTGCAAACATACATGGATCTTTTTTTCTGGATCTTGGGGCAGCTGCTTTTGTGCCACTTTCCAGCGCAAATTAATTAAGACATTTTCGATGAGATCAACTTGAATGCGAGACGGGGCCAAATACAAATTACGAGCGGTCCGCACGTGAAAAACTGTGTCATTGTGTGACATCCGAGCCAACAAAAAGCAGCCAACAGGGGCAGCAATACTGCAAAGCCAAGAAAAAAAGTCCAGACACGTACGGGCCAGGAAACAAGACAGTTGCTGTAGTTGCTAGATGCTGGACCAATCCTCTCCAGCTATCCAGCTTTACTGTTTTCCAGCTTCAGCTGAGAAGACTCAAGTCGGCGGCATCAATTTTTGTCCAGTAGCCGAGAAAATGTCACGTTTCCACATAAGTTACAAAGGCTTTCGGCCACGTTGAGCGTGAGAATTGGCAACTGGCAGTGGCACTAGCAGCGAGCAGTGGGCCTCCTTCCTCCAGAGCTTTCCTGATCCAGGAAAAGGTACTTTCCATGGTGAAAATTAATTGCCGGCCGTGTTGCAGTCTGGCTTTTTGTCTGGCAATTAATTGGAAAGCAGATCCCCTAAACAAAAGCGACTCCAGAGGTGTTTTGCTAGACAAAGCCAAAACACATTACAGTTGGCCCAAAATATAAAGGAATTCCAAAGGCACAGCTTTAGTTGCCCCCTCCAGTTATAATCCCGGAAAAGTTTCTTCCCCCGTTTTGCACTAAAAAATCAATTAAATCTTTGCATGCCTCTGCCGCGGGGCTAAAAAAGATTTAATAACCTTTGCTGGCCAACAGAATTTACGGGCTAATATATATGACCCAATAATAACTGCAGATGCATTTTATTTCGGGCCCGTTAAGGGGGAGGCTGCCGACGCTCTCCGCCCGTAGGGATCTTCCCCCCAGGACTCGTTAAATGCTTTACGACCCGACTCTTTATGGCCCAAACGGCTGTTGTTGTGGGCCGGGTATTCAGATGCGGCTACTGACTTTCAGCCAGGCTCCGATTGGCATAGAAAAGCAATTAGAGATGGACGCTCTTCCGGGCCGAGGAGGCTGCGGACAATGGCCAGGAGCAGCTGGCATTAGCCTTCGGAATCAGCTGGAGTGGCAGGTGCGGTCACTTTGCTAATTGCCAACTAATTTAGTGAAGTGAATCCCACACACTTCCCGGCATCATTGGCTCCCCCCTGGCACATGTATGCAAATGGCTGTTTACATGAGACTATGGGTAGTCGTTGGTAATGCTGGATTGGCTTCTTATTTGGCCTAAAGCCAGCTTAAAGCCAGATTTTTGACTTTTTGTTTGGTTTCTACAAGTCTAACCTTTTCAGACACTTGTCTTCTATTTGTCTTGGAGTTCTTGTCTCTTTGAGTTATGTACTTTTAGCCATTTCTTACCCTATCTTACCTGAACCTAATATTCCGGCCGACAGCACTACAGGCCATTCCTAGCCTCCCACTTCACAGACGTCCGACTCCAACTGTCGCTCGTAATCAGCCGCATTTATGTTTGGCCATAAAATATGCAAATATCCTTTAAGTACTTTTAATGTCTTGTCATTTGTTGGCCCGCAGGCTGTTGGCCCACGGCCAAGTCCTCCCCCGCCCTCCCCCTGGCCCTCCTCGCTGTTAATGGCATGTTTCTGGCCATTGTCGCAGAGTCGTCTCCTGTCTATTCTATATGCACGCTGCTTGCATTTTCATTCTGTGCACTTTGCCATTTCTTGGCCAGCGACGTCTTCCTACTTTATGGCCCTCATAAATAACACCCTGTCACTGTATCGGTGTGTATCGGGGCTCTATGGCTCACTATTCATACATATATCTGCGGAGTGTGCGAACTCGAAGAGCTGATCCGCGGACACTGGAATATTTCAACTTTGAGCCGAAAAGAGGGAGGTTCAGTTTGTAGCTAACATTTCATTTTCCTAATGTCCATTGGGTAGAAAGCGAAGTGGTTGTGGCACTACAAGTTGGAGTTAGTGGCAGATAGAGATACTTTGAAGGATATTAGTGCTTATTATACCCGCTTTTCACCAAAATCATTGTACATTTTAGGCAAGCTTATCCCAAAAATGAATAGCTCTTTATTCCTTCATTTTTATTTCCAACATTGATTAATTTTCCCTTTTTTGAATTTTTTTTGCAGGACTTGTAAGTCATCTGGAGGACACCAGCAGCTCAGCTTCAGGACGACTTTTGGCAAAGCAACAGCTGAAAAAGGACGAAAATATAGAAAAATCCATTCGCACACTGTGGCCAGGAAGGTAAAACCAAATCGAACCGAATGCAGTATCTCAACTACGCGCTGCAGACATCCACGCGACTGCTGACGTACCAAGGCCACCACAACCAGAGCAACCAGGACCTGTATCCTGCCGGACGGCCTGCCACCGCCCACGAGGAGGAGATCGCCCACGCCTGCTGCAGCCGCGGCGCCCAGCTGCTGAGACTGCGCCAACGGGAGTTGGCCAAGAGGCGCGCTCTCGAGGACCAGATCAACGCCAACCAGCAGAACGAGGAACAGGAGGAAGAGGAGGAGACGGAGCACAGCCAGGGACAGGAGCAAGAGCAGGATCCAGAGTCGGATCAGGGTGCCGTGGGCGGGGAGCATCTGCCGCAGCAGCCAGTCCAATGAAACTTACTCTCATTTAATGTGCAACTGGCGCGCAGCAAACTGCTTTCGTTCTTCAACCGCGACATGGCCGCCACCGATGGCCAAATCATTCTGGCCGCCTCCCGCTTCGGCGACTCCACGCCCGTCTACCTGCGCGACTTCTCCAAACAGCCCCTGCCGGCGGTGGCCAAGATCCTTAAGGGCCAGCACCAGGCGCTAGGAGTGCCCACTCTGTCGGCCCCCTCGCTCCAGAGCACCGCCCTGTTCCTGAGCGCCGGCAAGAAGTACCAGATCCTGGCCCAGCCGATCAAGATCAAGGAGGGTCGCAAGCCCACCAACGTGGGCGCTAAGGTGCTCATCCCGGAAACCTACGGCGGCTACTTCGAGCTACTCAGCGAAGATGGCCGCTCCACGCGATGCATCGACTCGGTGCTGGAGCTGTCCAGGCGCCGCAACGCCCGGGTCCTGGTCCGGGAGACGTTCCGTTGCCAGCAAATGAACCGCACCATCCACGCCGGCGAACTTCTCACGACGATGAACGACAATGGGAAGTACCTGCAGTGCCGGAACATCAAGGACGAGATCATCAATCTGCCACTCGATACCAAAGCCAAGTTCTCGCCGATTGCCCGGGAGGACAGCATCAGCGGTGTGCACACCGTCAAGAATCTGCTGCTCAAGCGGATGCCAGTCATTGTGAGGTGAGTCTTGACGTATTCTTGAATAAAAACCAATTCTTCAAAAATCTCACAAATCTAAGACAGATACACCCAACTCCTCTTCTAACCATTCCTATTCCCAAAATCTTCCTTACAGACTTGTCCATGGGAGTGCACCCAAGGGCCTAAAGCAGCCATTTGTCCCAGAGCTCCGGCTGCTGGGGTGCGTGGAGATCGACAGGATCTTCGCCCTTCCCCTGCAGAAAGACACGGACCTGGTGCCGGTGCCGCTGAACGCGAAGATAAAGCTGCAGCGGGCCAAGAACATGGAGCAGCTGGAGCACTTCATCGAGTACACGCGGTTCCTGGACAAGGCCCAGCGCCTCCTGGCGGACGCACGCGATCGGCTGCAGATCGTGGATCTCAAGCTGAGCGAGAAGGAGAAAAAGGACTCCAAGTTCAGCAGTCGGAATGGCAGGCTGCCGGTGGTGATGCTGCCGTCGGCGGCGGGCGTGGCCAGCGGCCTGGCGGAGAGTGGGTACGTGCTGCGGAAGAGTGCCAGCTGCGACTCGTGGTCCAAGCAGCAGATCCTGAGCAGCAGCGAAATAGCCGAGGAGTATAACGAGATCGATCACATATACGACTATGTGCGGGGCCTGACGCCACTCTCGAAGGGACTGGCGCGCTTCGAGCCCATCTGCGAGTCGCCCACGCTGCGGTCCCATCACACGGACAGCGGCAGCGGCAACTACTGCAGCCTCATCCGTGCCCCAGTGCACCAGCAGGCCACCACTTCAGGCAACAATAACAACAACTACAGCAGCCTGGAGTCCAACAAGCACGGCAGCAGCAACGGCGGCAACCATCACGCCCCACAGGCCCAGCAGCAGCCGTCGCAGCAGCACCATCACCACCACCACCTGGTGAACCACTACCATCATGGCCATATTCAGGAGGACATCAAGCCGGTGCCTCCGCCTATAGAGACCATACCCGGCAAGAAGCCGGCGGAGAAGCGCCAGCGTCCCACTCTACCAAAGCTTTACATCAAGAATGCCCACAGTGCTGGGAGCAGCAGCAACGGCAACTCCACGGGCACCACCCACAGCAACAGTCACAGTCACAGTCAGAGCCACAGTCACAGTCAGAGTCACAGTCACAGCCATAGTCACAGTCATGCCCACAGTCACAGTCACAGCCAGCAGCAGGCACAGCAGCAGCCAGCCACTCCGAACGGGAATACGGCAAACGCGGTGGCGAATGCAGCAGCTGCCGCAGTGGCAGCCGCCCATAACCACGCCCATGCCCACTCCCATCACGGCTCGCATCCGCATCCTCATCAGCACTCGCATCCGCATCCCCTTCCGCATCCTCATCACGGCAAGGTGCTCACGCCGAACAACCATCTGCCGACCAAGGAGGCGCTGGAGCCGCAGTCGCCACTGTTCCACATAAGGTAAGCGGCTTCTGGCCAGGTCCTTCTGAACCACGTTGGAGTATGTTTTTGTTAACTAATTCATACTCCTCCTTCTTTCCTTAATCTAATTAGATACAAGAGCCTCAGCAGCCTGCAACTGACGCCGGACAACAACAACTGCTCTTCGGTGACGCCGCCGACGATCTCAGCCCACGGCAAGTCATCCGTAGCGGGTGGAGCGAGCGGCGCAGGAAGTGGAGCCGCGCCAGGTACCCCGGGCACACCGCCCGACGTGGTGCTCAAGTGCGGGAGCATCCTCAACGTGCACGGCTACCTGTCCAGTCCGCATCCCCTGCCCATGCCTCTGTCCCACAGCCGGAGCTCCAGCAGCAACAACCACCACAATCCGCGCGAGGGCACCCTGGACTCGTCGCGGAGTGGCGGCCGGACATCCGGCGACTCGAACAAGCTGCCGGAGAAGAAGACCCGCCGCCTGTCCCGGCCCCGGAGCCTCTCGAATTTGGTCTGGGACCTGCGGCCGTCGAAGGAGAAGTCGAAGAAGAAGCTCTACATCCATCATTTCGACCAGCGGCAGCAGGCTACGCTGTATCTGTAGGATGCGCTATATCACGAGGATGACGACGACGACGACGATGACGAGGAAGTAGCAGCACGACGATGATGATGATAATGATGATGATTCGTTGCCAACTCGTTTCTAGCTGCCATCGACCCCACAACATACAGAACAACAACAAAAACAACAACACCCCACAAGAAGAGCAACAGAAACATAACTACGAAACAATAACAACAACATTTGGCACGCTGTGTGTGTTCCTGCAGGTGAGTTACTCAAAAAAAATGATACAAAAATAAAAATGCAAATCGTGCTGCGTTTTGATGATTTTTTGTTCGTTTGCTTATTAAATTCGTGCAACAAAACTAAACCAATTTTGCAAACTGGCAACTAATGGCTGTTCCCTCTCCGTACATCTCTGCGTTGCAGCTTTCACCATTTAGCTTGCAGCAGCAATTTTAATTAACATTGAATTGTGCCTTTCCCTGCTATGCCCAGAACTACGCTTTGCATCCCGAAAAATCGCAACAAATCGAACAACAAACCGAACAACTAATTCCACTGAAATATTCGACGAGAATATTTTTACTGGATGAGTGGATGGATGGATGGATCGAAGAAGGAGCTACGCTGCCACACACACAGCATTGGATAAACTCAAGCCCACATGCCACATACCATACACACAAACACACACACATCAAGTCTATAAAATTGTGATTTTAATTTTATGTTTAATTTAAATAATTATTGAAAATCATTTTCTATGTAGATGAAAAGCCATTTATGCTATTCAGTCAAAAAATTTCACGTTAAAATGTTAAAAAATGTCAGAAATATATTAGTTGTCCATTAAAGAGAGACATGATACTTGATATATGTTAACCGTAAAACCATACTGTATGTAAACAGGATAGCGAAATCGAAAGGAAAACTTGTAACTAAATGTAAGCAATATTATCAATCAACCGTATATCAATCATTTAGAGAACGTTATGCAACGCAGCTCATAACGCACATTATGCAGCACCAGAAACTAAATCTAGCTAAAATGAATTTATAAATTAATGCAATGAATTTCCTCCTCATAATTTAGATGTTGTGCAAACTGTTGATTGAATGCAATTGATCCATAATCGAAATAATTAGTAATTAGTTTGCTCAGAGCAAGATACTCCCTCCCAGCCCGAATCCCCAGCTTGTCCCACAATTTGCTCGCAATTGCATTGTCTTAGTCGTTTAGCCTGTACATTTTAGTTGTATTATCCAGCTTACATAGCCTATAAATAGCGAGTATCTATACGTACATGATTTAACTATATACTGATATATATGTAACTTGTATTTGTGTCTAAATAAATGTCTCAGAAAAATAAATGTATATGCAAAATAGTATCAAACGTCGAAAGTTGTCGGGGCTCTCTCGGTTCTACAGTGTGTGGGCGGGAAACTATCCATCGAAAGCTTGACGGCCTGGAAATCCACTCGATAATTACTTGATCTGGCCAAAAACGATCTTACTAATGGAACTCGCAAACAGGTGAAAAGTAAAAGAAAGGGAATGGAACTTAAAATATCATAGAAATGGTTTGCTTTTCTCATCAACTATGACGTAACTCATTAAGATGCAATCAGAATAATTACAAAATATCTCTATAATCTGAATAAACAACAGAAAATCTCATAGTATCAGAGGAAATCAATGGAAATTATAGATTCCCGACACGTAGCCCCTATAAAATGCGATGTGATCTCACTTGTTTTAATCCAATACCATAGCGTTCCGTAAAAGGTGGCAATAACAACAGAAACAACAAACCAGCTATGACCAAAATCAGTGAAAATTGCGCAGTTTTTCTAAAATCGAAGGAAGGAAAAACGCAGAGAAATAATTCGCTCAAGTAAATGATCGCACGCCGAATGCTTCCTGGCCGAAACACCTGCCCCACAGACACCTGACTGTGTTTGGGCAAAGAATCGAATTAAATCTGAATGGCTGATGGCAGGGGGTGGAGTGGGTGGAGGCAATGCGGAACCTCGTATTTATGAAGACGAAATTGCGTTAATGCTGGTAATTAGTTGCAATATCGGGGCACTGCCACGCGAGTTCGGTGCTTGAGTCTTTCGTAATGCGCTCGAGAGCGCTATGCAAATACATTGTAGCCGGAAGAGGCACTGCCAAAAAATACGGTCAAGTTTTTAACATATTTTGTAATATATATCCCTTTATTTTTTTTCTCTGCATGGTGGCTGCAGCTGTGGCAGGAACTGGAGCCTAGGAGCTTCGGACCTATAGAGCTGGAGCTGGGGGCAACGAATTGAATAACATGAAAAATGCGCTTGCACTGCGATATCATCACGTTTATGACGTTGGCACAATTAATCAGCCGCATGCAAGCGCTAAAAGCCAGAGGAGATTCCGGGGACTGGGAAATTCTGGCCGGGGAACACAGGGATGTGGATAGAGCCTGTAAATCGGGAAGAACCATAAACGATTCTCTGCTCATCAAATGTGCAATTTATAACCACAACAGACGCCCACGCCGGAGATCTTTGGAGCTGCGAGTGGGGATCAGACTGGAGACTCGAAAGGTTTAACCCTTTAAATGCAGAGTTCTTAAGACTTTATATTAAATATGTGATATATACATATGTTTATAAATTTATATGTATGTATATAATTTTTAATAGGAACATTTAATCATACTCTTTACCTCTTTACTCTCTATATACTTAAAAATAAACTAAAATATATACATACTCTTTTCGCAAATTCCAAACTGATCTCTATGATTACAACATTTTTTCTTAAGGTTTAAAATGTAAATGTATATATTATTATTTTAATTTATTGTTCCTAAATTATCCTAATATTTTATAACATGGTATATGTATATCCAAATATTTAGAAGGTTAAACCCTAGGTGCTTGGAAACCAAGAACCGAGATTGCGCCTGCGACTGGTTGGGTCCTGCATGTTGGCCGGCCATTTGCTACAGTTATGGCACCAGGAAGACTGGATGGCCAGCTGCTCTACCCCCTGCCGCCCCCAACCCATAGCTCCTACCTGAAACACTAGCCCCCATCCTCCGAACCTGCGATTTGTATCTGGATGTCTGTTTAAACTGTGTGTAAATCGCCCTAAACTACGCATCAGTTTCGGTTTCAATCTCAGGCTGTACTCCCCATCCTGTTGTTTATGCTTATGCACTGAGAGAAAATTCGATATAAATAGTTTTTACGGGAATTATACTATTTAATCAAATTACTGATGTAATAGTAATGGCTATAAGTTATTATTTTATTGATAAAATGCATTTAAGTAGAATAGCCCTATTTCTCTACCTGCACTGCAGTATTTACTCGAGGAAGTGACTGCGTTTAGCGTGGCAGCTTTATCGCGATGGAAGCGATACGTGGCTGTATAGCGGTAACAAATTGGCTTTGCTTTGGAAATTCTGGCCCAGTTTGAAAAACGCTTCCGCGACACAAACACACAATTAAAAGTTCTCGCAGCTCAATTACCTGGCTATCGATCAGAAAAGGGGGGAAGGTGAAGAGTTACAGGAGGAGGAGCTGAAAAATGCAAACTTCCCTTGCACACACACTCACACACAGACAGACACAAATCCTGAAAGCTAGGGTCTTTGATCCATGTGATCTGCAATTACGCTCCGCTCGTCGGCTTGTTTATTTTGCCTTTTTTCTACTTTTGCTGCTCGTCTGCTACAATTGCGCAACTGCTGCAACAAATGCGGCACAAGCAACTGCAACTGCTGCAACTGGCTCGATAATCATTCAAATTTACAAGAAAACAATCAAAAAACAAATTCCTAGAACACAAATCGACGAAACTCATTTCATTTCAATTAAAGTTGCACGCCGCGCGCCATGGAATAGAACGGACTATAAGTGGCAGGGATTGGGGCAGATGGGGCATGGTGGAGGAGGAGTAGGAACAGCTTGAGAAAAGTCCATAAAGGAAAAGAAAAATAGAGATTTTAATGTGGGCAATAGGTCGAATTTTAAACACCCTGTAGGTCCGAACTCCCATCTCTCATGCACAGGGCTGCCAAGGATTTTGAAAAATTTGGTAATTAATAAAAAATGTAACATGTAAAAAATGTATTATTATTTATAATATTTTAATTAAATAAATATAAATTATTTGTTTTAATTTAAAATATATATTTTCTACAAAATGAATTTCAATAAACTATTGTCATACAGGTCGTATGAGTGATATTTATTTGTATAAGCCTTATTAGTATTACACATATGACCTCCCATTGGGTAGAGTATCAGGGATCATGAAAGCGTGCAGGCGGGAGCAGCAGAACCAGCAGCAACGGCGGCGGCGACAGAGCCAGTCGAGTAGAAAAAATCCCAAAGAAAACAAATTTAAATAAGACAAACGTCAACCAATTACCGTCAATCGCATTTCCCGCAATAGCAGCAGAAAGAACAACAACAGCAACAGCGACATCGGCGAAGGAGTTGCAAAATTGCCAAACGGCCAATTGGGGGCGGTGGGAGAAGGGGACCTGTGGGGGATCCAGGCAGGCCAGGCAGAGGAACAAGGCGCGCGCATGTGCAGTTACAATTGCGAGCGACAGCGCCTGCGTCACACGACGGGGTCAAGAAACTGTGCTCACAGAACATTTGAATAGCTCCAACAGAGTCGTGGGAGGAGTGGTGGGGCAGCTGGCCAGGAGAGAGTGAAGAACGCCGGAGGAGAAGCTAACACAGAACTGCTATGCTGGCAAAATCGAATCAAATCCAAATCCCAATCAAACAAACAAATACAGAAAGGAGAGGGGGCGGAAGCAGGACAGGCCGTCGAACAAATTTCCATGATTCGCTGTGAAATTCCACGATGGAATGGCTGGATCGACGAAGACAGCAGTGACGACTCAAAGAAGTCGGGATGCCAAGATGAGTGTGTGCCCCCCTCCTGTGGCTCCGATCTTTCTCCTTTTCCTTCTCGATGGATCAGCGTTATTATCCGTGGCATTATGCAATTTCTGCTTACCACGGAAACTTAATTAGTAATATTTTTTAGTTATATAACTATTTTAATTTGATTGAAAAAGGACCTAAGTCTTAATTTACTTTTATTAGTAAATTAGTAAAATTAGTAGTAAATTATTAGTAAAATACTAAAAGTAGTTTAATTTTAAACTCTAAAAGTATTAAAAATGTAAAATTTTGCACTCAAAAATTGTTCAAAGCCTAATACTTTTTCAAGTATCTTAAAAACAAATCTTACATAAGAAGAGGTTTATATGTTATCCTTATCAGGGAGAGCTTAGTATTCGTGAAACTCTCTTAGTTTACATGATAGATTCTTATTTATTGAGAATATTTAGTCAAAATAGGTATATATTTTTCCCCTAATAAATATCCTCTACAAATAAACTCTATAAAGTGTTTTGAAAATATTTCACGAAGAAGGTAGTTTTCTAAAAAGAATTTTTATCCGGGCTGAGAAGAATTATAAAGTATTTAAAGTATTTTAAGTATTCGAACATTCAATTGTATTTGAATTTCTAAAAGAGAAATATAAGAATAAAATTTTAATTGATCTTTATTGGAAAAATTTAAAAATATAAAACACAAAAATAATACCTTGATACACAAATGTATATTGGATAAGGAAAAGGAAGTCTGGGTCTTTTTCTATCGAATTTGATCTAAACTAAATAATACAATATTAAATCTTTCTATAATAATAAACTAACAGCTAACTTTCCAGATGTTGCAATATATAATAGTAATAATTAAGAATTATACATTTTTTAACTTGCCACATTGGATGTTCTCTTTCCAAAAACAGTGTACATGTGTATCGATGAGAAAAAGGCACTTTCCTTGCACTCACATTCCCCATGAGGAGCTGCACGTACTGACAGCTTTCAGCTGACTCCAACTGACATGGCACCCATCGCAGCCATCTCGCCCTCCCTGGCTCCAGGGCCAGATCTCAGCTCGGCTGCGGCAGTGCATCCATCATCGGCTGCCGTCGATGATTCTCATGCGAAAAGGTCAGTCTTTCAGTCGGAATCGGATTCAGTTTCAGTTGCTGGTCTTAGAATTTCAATCATCGGATCGGGACCTGGTGAAATGTGGCAGTAGAAGCAGCAGCAGCAACAAAAGCAACAGCAACTGTTGCTCCCGTGCGTCTTGCAACATGGCAACATTGTCGCTCCAATCGCAATCGGCTTGACTCCTCCGGTTGTGCCCACTTTGTTCTCAGGTCGCTGAAATTGCAGCCGATCACGTTCATTGCATGCATACAAAGCAGCAACATCAGCAGCTGTAAGTGCAACATCAGCAACTGCAACAGGAACAGCAACAGCAACAGCAACTGCAACAGCCAGAGCAATTGGCTGGCTCTGCCGATTTCCCATTCGATCCATTTGAAATTGTTTGATGGCAGTTTGATATGGAGGCCATGTTCGGTGCTGCCTCGTTACCTCCGAAGTACTTCAATCATATCGGGCAATTGTGGCACCCTAACGATGTCAGCTGGAATAACTGGCATCCTTTATTGGCCCTTTGTTGCATCGATTTGTGTTGGCCTTAATGGGGCGTGGGTCACCTAGATTCCAAGTAGAGAAAAGGTTGGTTTAGTTTTGAAATTTTTAAAATATACACACTATTATATATATTTTTCAAAACTTATGCAATATCTGCAAAGTCTTCTTATGTTTACCTAACCTTGGGTGCTGAGGAAAATGAGATTTAAAGACTCAAGCGCTGCTCTCAACACTATGAATCAGCATACGACGGCTTCCACAGAAACGGAAACATAAACATGCATTTCATTTTGGGGCATGTGCGAGATGAGAGCCAAGCGCTGCAGCAGCAGCCGCAGCAACATGGACTACTACCGGCAAGGTTGCACTCACATGCCCAGAATAAAATCAATAAACCAAACACGCTGTAACACGGAAAACTAAAACCCGAAACTGTTTATAGAGCACCCAGGAAAATAGATTGTTTCACAATTTCAGAGAAACTTTTTTCAACATATTTGTAATAAAATAAATACTTATACACTTATAGTATATAATTTTTTTGAGTGTGCCGCAGAAACACACCACTGTCAACAGTCAAGTGGCAGTGCATTAAAATTGTAAACTTGAACAGCAAACAAAAGCCACAAACAGACGACGATCCGGGGCCGGATTGGAGGAGTGGCGGCGGGTCAGGAGGCGGAATAGGAGCTGCTGGAACCGCTGGAGCGATGAGGTGCAAGCCAATGCTGGAACTGTGCGCATTTGGACGCCGGGTATCCGGCTTATGAGCTCTCTGCCTTTGGCCTGACTCTGCCAATTTCAAATTGTGCGTCACGTACACGCATAATGGGCAAAAGTAATGAAAACATATGAACAGACACGCAGGATGGCCCTGGCCCTGGCCCGGGCCCTGGCTCTGGGCCTGGAGTGCACTCCACTGAAGCGGAGTGCAGCAAAGTGAACCAAAGGATGAACCAATGTGTATGGTATACCCCCGCAGTAGGCACTTGCAATTGCAAATGCACAAAATAATAATTTCGCAATACGCGCAGTTCAATTACAATTACAACCAGTGGAGGCAGCAACAGTGGAGCGGCGGCAGCGGCAGCGGCAGCAACCACTGCAACTGGCTATCATTCTGAGGCATTTATTTTACAATGCATTGCTGTAATATAATTGATATGCTCTAAGTAATTGGCGCTGACCACGCGAGCAACTTTGCGTTTTTGTGTTGCTGCTGTAGAATCTTGGAGTTGCTGTTGCTCCCGATGCCCCAGCAGCAGGGGCTGTGGCAAGTGAGAGATCAAGCAATCGATTTGTATATCGACGGGATCGATCGACGGGATTCATGGCGACATGGTGGACCACCCCGCCAGGAGTGGCGCCTAATTGCAGGCCCAGGAGCCACATCGGGGGGCTGCGGCAGCAACAGGAGCAATAACAACATGGCAACAGCAGCAACTACATCATTTTTAATGCCCTAAATCGCCGTTCCGTTGTTAAATTTTGTTTATAAATCAGAAATGCCTGTTTTGTTTGTTGCTGAAAGCTGTACACTTGGAAAAATAGTTTATCTTAAGTTTTAAAAATGTAAATTATTTTTTTAAAGGTTAAAAATAACTAATAATATTTTAAAAGGTAGTTTAAGACTCCTAACACATTTCTTAGTAATATTTTTTCTTCTTGTACATGTCGCCAACGAGAACTACCATTTATGGGCAATTAGGCATCGATTTGAGTCGCTGTTGCTCCTATTCCTGGTGGAAATGGTACATCTGTTGGTCCTGCGAACGCCATTAGTGGAATGTGCAACAAATCATGGCTGCAATTAGTGCGTGTTTACGACTTTCAGCTGAGCGGGCGCCATTTCAGCGCTCAATATTTTTTGCAGCTTAGTTTGGCCACTTAAAACCCCCGTCACTTTTGGGATATGCCGACAATTTGCATGCGACAGCAACTTGCAACGTCCAGCCAGAAACGCCAGGGACAAGCATCAACATAGAGGAACCGCAGCAGCAGCAGCAGCACCAGCAGCAGCAATCGATGATGGCCAGTCCATCGAGTGGCGTCAATAATGGCCTGTCGTTGGCCATAAACGCCCGCTGGCCATATTGTTTAGCCGATAGTTCAGTTCTACTTGTTCTGCCGCAGCACTAATTGCCGCATATCGATGTGTGTGCGCGGTAATGGCATAGATCATGCTAATATAATTACACGCTGGACGCAACATGGCCAAGACTGTGACTTGTACTAAGACTGCAACTTGGACTGGAACTGCGACTGCGACTGGGACTGGGACTGGGAGCCATCAAATTTGATATGAGGAAGAGATCGAGCTGCCCCATAATAATTGTTCAGAATTAAGCTTTTAAGAAAAGGATCTTTAGATTTACGATTGCTAACCGCTGCCGCCGCCCGGCACAAGACTATAAATAATTTCTATATCAAAAGCCGGCTTTGATGATGGCCAGATTCAGCCGTGGGGCACTATCGGAGAGCTCGGCTCTCAGACCAGTGATATATCTGTGGGGACTCCACACACTACTCATGTAGACAATATACTATAACTACACATATACATACATATTGTTGCTGACGTTTTATTGCCTGGGGCCAAGAAATGCAATTTTGGGCCGCCACAAAAAATAGTACAAAATATAAAGAAATGCGGCGGTGCTGCTTAAAATTCCAACGCAAATTGCGGGCAAGCGATCAAAAGTTTGTTGCATGTTGCTGGTACTCGCTGGTACCCACAGCCACAGCAACAGGAACAGCATCAGCAGCGGGCACAGCAACATCAACATCAACACAATTCAGCGCCATCACAAACATCAATTGACCCTTTGGTGCTTCAGGATCAAGCGTAATAATCGCCGGCATAAAAACGCTTTTCACATTTGCGCCCACAAGGGCAACCACAGCCACAGAGTGGGGCAGAGAGATTTTCGCAAAAGTAGTCACAGTTGCAAGTTAGAGATTCCCAGCAATAAGGACACGACCATGGCTGCTAGAGTGCATTTTAGAGTAGACATGTATTAAAGCAAAGCCTTACAATGTTAATACAAATTTAATACGATACCATAAACGCTACACAAGGAAAACAAATTGAAACACCCGATCCCATGTTTGTTCTAAATTTGGAAGAGAAACATCGAATAGTTCTAGTTGGTGGCAAGGACATGGTAATTATTGTTTCCCTTTGGCTGACCTGCGTCTCTTCATCTCGGTCACATAAATGACATCATTGTTCCGGAGATTGAGGACCTCAGCCGTGTCAGTGCCCTCGATCCGGAGACCACGAACTCGAAACACTGCACGTTTGTAGGATATCTTATAAAAATCTGTGTAGGCCTTCATCATCTTCTCCAGCGGCATCTTGACTGAGAGATGAAAATCCACTTGTCCTCGGTTCGGACAGCGAACCCTTAAGTCAATACGGGTCATGCTCCAGGGATTTTATTATTATTTTTTGTAATCTAAAGAATTTTGTGAAAGTGCGTAATTGTGTTTATATTTATTCGTCGCTGACACGTTCCTTTTTGACTAATGTAGCAGGTTCGATGTGGAGAGACTAGCATACAGGACTGAAACTCCCAAGCCTCCTAGACAGGGCTTTTCTGTATTGTAATGGGTATTTAAAAGTTCGACCCTGTGGCATCCAAAAAAAGCCTATTTAGTTTCATTTTGTTCCGTTTCTCTTTGTGAATTTTTATAGCACTGGCCCACGGGGTCAATTCTGCACGCTTGCCGTCATGTGTGCCCTGGTCCAAGCCCAAGCCCAAACCTTAAACCAAAAATCGAAACGCATATACATGCACCTATGCCTGGCACCGCGAAACGAGTGCAACACGAACTGTTTAATGGACTGGCCATGCACTCACTCCAGGTCGGGTTCCTCGGACTGGGTTGCAGGCCCAGATGGAGCCCATCTCGTGGTTTCACGGCCATGTGAGAAGAAGACATCTGGGTCCCAGGCACACGTTTCCCGCGATGTTTGGAGTGCCGGTGCTGGTGCGCGAGTGTGGGTTAATCAGCTTTGCCAGCCAGCTTTTCATCAAATTGTGAAGCGGCACCCACGTCGAGATGGCACTGACAAAAAACCTTAAAATATATTTAAATATAGTTCTCTAAAATATATGTTTATTTCTTATGGAAAGGGTTTCCCCTAGGATCTAGAAATCATCGGAAAGGAGAGGAAAAAGTTTAAATGGTTGGGGAATCATTTTTTTTCTAAATATCCATAAAGGAAAAAATAAAGAATAATAATCTTTTTAAATCCTAATCTTATAAATAATATTCATCACTTTAATAATAGCATTATAGTTTCAAGTGAACCTCCAGAAGAACCGATTAAGTATACGACGTGTTGTGCAGTTATCATCGAGATGGCAATGATTCCTAACGGAACGCCATGCGTCGTCGTCGAATTTTCATGACGGAGGTCTGGCTCTTCGGTAATTTATGATTCGTAGCGCACGGCCTGCAAATGATCTATTGCCCATTGCAGTTATCCCGGACTAGGAGGAGTAGGAGGCAGAGGTGGAGGTGGAGGAGGACTCGGATCGGCACTTGTTGCATCAGCTTTGTAACAGCCACAAGTGATTTCTTTCGCATCGGTGCCTTGGGCCCTCCTGCCTGACAGTTACAAAGTGCGCCCACTAGTTGGCGGTCAGGTTAAATGACCCAACCAAACCCAGAGCCACAGCTACAGCCAAACTCAGAGCCAAAGCCAAAGCCGGCAAAATACAATGCATATGCGTTGTCGACGCCATCTCGCATCTTTGATTAATGGACTTTTCGTGTTGGCCATGGCTCCAAAGTCTGGGCACTGTGGCGTCATAAATAAGCCTAAAAATTCAACAGGCAACAAGGAAAAGGTGGAGCAGGACGCCCCTGCACTGAATATTTATCATTGGTAAACTTTATTCTTTACATTTACATAAAACGTGTTAAAATTACTTGTCCAATTTACTTTTTTTTGTTTATTTTCAAACTTACACATATGGATATCGTAATGCAATGTGTTGTGAGGGATAATAAATCGAGTACACTTTTAAAAGACTATTTGTAAATTTTAAACTAATCTGGCTACTATAAATTACGATTCTGCTTCCGGCAGAGACCATGCAGGAGATGGATGCACATCGTCGCCGTCCATTATTCCACATCTACATATACAATTCGAGATGCTCCGTCTTATATAGTTCCTCCGGATCTGCTCTAATCGCTACTGAATCCGATCCGTCTACTTCTGCGGCTGTTGCTGCAGCTTTGCGGACTGTTGAGACTTTCGGGCCTGCTGTCCAAAGCACTATAAGGATGGCGGGTTGTACTGGAAACCGGGATTGTTGAACTTGAAGCGCGCTATCTCAAACTGCAATGTTTCGTTATTGATATCGGCCAGCCGCTTCAACTGTTGCGCAATCTGTTGGGCATCGTTGCTGGTTAGTGCGGAGGTCAGCGAGCTGGGCTCTCGTTCCCGATCCAGCTTTGTGTTGTGCAACGGCGGCACCGCCTGCATGTTCGAAATACAACGCGGCGCGTTTTTAACTGAAAAATTAAAGGTAAACAAAAGTTTAAATGATTCTTTAGATGAAAATATAGTTGAGTTACCTTCGTAGATGATCTGATCCCGGGCCTGTGTGCGCATCCTTTTTGCAGGCAGCTCTCCATTGATCAGCTTGCTAGCGGAGGTGGCTGTGCCCGCATTGATAACAGCAGATGCTTGCCGTCTCGTGGTAACAAACTCTACGGGATGCTGAATAACCTCCTGCCCTTCGTCTTCCACGGATTCGTAGGAGGTGTTGTCCACGACAATGGTACGATAAGTGCCGCCGCCTGTGTTCACTGCTGTGGTGGCTCCTGCAGCACCTTCGATGCCGCCGCCATTGTCCGCCAGGCCATCGTCCAGCATGTCCTCCTGATCTACGTGCTCCTCTACCATCTCATCGTCGTCCTCCTCGTTAATGGCCTCCTCTACAGCTGCCTGTAGCTCCTTTTGGAAGGCTGCCGATGTGCGTTGACCCAGTTCCTCCATTTCGTCATCGTTCTCATCCTTTTCGGACTTTAGGCTTACCAGAGCATCGCCGGTGGTGCTGGGGACTTTGCCAAACAGGTCCAGAGCACGGATCTCCAGGGTCGTCATTGATATGTCCTTGTCCGTTGACTGAAGACTGCGTCTGTACTTGCAACGGGTGGTGTTCTTCCAGTCATTCAGGCGCTAAGGAAATATTTTGGAGGGAGAAATTGGGGCTGTGGTTCAAGGGTCTGCAGCATTTCGTTACCTTTCGCCACTCTTCTGCCGTGAGTGTGGGACCGGAGCTGCATTTGTTAAGCCTGTCGGAGAGCTCCTTCCACTTCTTGGTCAAGTAACTGACATCGCAATCGCGTGGAAGCCGCCCGGTGGCGAAAATAGGGTCGGACTCCATCAACTCTATGTACATCTGGTATTGCTCGGAGGAGGTGCGCTTTTTGCGACGGTCCATCTTGCCGTTCATGCGATGGTCACGTTGGTTGCCTCTGTTGGGGTTCTTGAAGTCCTTTTTCGGATAGGGTACAGGCAAAAGAGAAAAAAAGCAAATCGACGCCACCAAGCGAAGTGCTATGGTAAATACGAAAGTATTGTAAAGTGCTGGATGTTTTTTAGTGTTGTTAATCGAAACATCCCCTTCAAAGGTCACAAATCACCCTGTGGGCAATAATAATTTAGTCAATGATGTTGCCGATAGTTGGGATAAACGATAGTTTTAATTAAACAAAAAACAAATTAAAGAAGAAATTAGTTATATTTAAACAATGCCATATTTTTACTAAACAACGGAAATTAGTTCAAGATGTTGTTAGTTATCATTTCAGTTAAATTTTAAAGGTATATATTAAAAAGAATAAATAGCATGAAGAAATTATTTTTATGTATTGTAAATTGGTCATATATTTTTTACATATAAACTCTTTCTTTCTTCTATGCTTTAGTAAAAGCACCATTGAATTCTAAAATTGTTAATATATTTTACAGTTTTTAAGATAATTTTGCAGGTATACTATAACTCCGAAATGAAATCGAATCCGGGGTTGTTATACTTAAAACTAGCTATTTTGAACTGCAAGGCGGCCTCCTGAATGTCACATATTCTTTTCAGCTGAATTTCAATTTGCTGATTAAAGTCGGGGGCAGGAACGTCTTCTTTGGGAGATTTTTCACTCGGAGGAAAGTTCGTCACTAAAAGATAAACATTAGAAGGAAATTATTTGATTATTATAATAACCTTCTTACCTTCATAAACAATGGATCCGATTCCATCGATGTGCAATCGTTGAGTGGATGCCAAGTCACTATTTATAACAATAGGCTCCGTTTGAGGATACACCTCCTGCGGCTCCTCAAACTCCTCATCCTCCTCCACCTCTTGATATTCTTCCTCTTCCTGCTCCTTCACATCCTCGTCCTCCTGGCCGTCATCTCCCAAGTACTCTGCGGATTGCTGCTCTTTCAATTGCTGTCCGTAGAAAATCTTCAGGGCTCGATTCTCTAAAAGTGTGATCGAATACATCCTTTTATCAGTAGCAAGTAGACTTCGCTTATATTTGGAGCGGGTGGTATTCTTCCAGTCGTATAGGCGCTGTATTGTGAAGTTAGAATTGTTATGAAACTGGGGTATGAAAACAATGTCTTTTAAATTTACCTTTCGCCATTCTTCGGGAGCTAGGGTAGGACCACTGGGGCACTTGTTCAGCTCGTCGCTCAGTTCCTTCCACTTGGCAGAATCCTGGGTTCGAGTCAGTTTGTTGGCCGCCAGCAACGGATTGGCCTCCATGGTTTTGAGGAAGACCTCATACTGATAGTATGATGTGCGTTTGCTGCGCCGGTTCATCGCGAATTCGACAATTTGAACCCGAAAACAAAACAAACAAAGTTAAAAGAGACGCCAACAATAATATGATTAGTGTGACCATTTTCGATTTGACGCTAACAACAAAAAGAAATAACACGAAAACAATGCGCGGTCTATTTAAAATTTTGATGGAACATTACAAAAAATGTAATCAAGAATGCAAACAAAAAATTTCTTTAAAAGTATTATAAATGTAAGTTATTTATTACATACTAGTATTTGCTTACAAAATGTTTTTTGTTTTCTGTCATCGTTGAAATATACCAAAACATACCCTGGGGATGTTTACATGAAAAAATTCTAGAAACTTCCTATCATTTAGAAGAAAACAAGACAATCGTATATTTCGCAACTATAAGAAACCAAATAGCTAGAATAGGTTTGCTAGCCAGATAACTAATTTTGATTTAACAAAATTCTCGTTCAGGTAAAAACTTGTGAGTGGTATTTTCCAGCATACAGCGGACGGTAACATAGTAGTGCAGAAAAATCGTTTCCTGCGTTTTCAGGCGTGAAAATATACGTGTTATTGTGTATTTTAAGGGCTGAAAATAGTGCAGGCCGGCAGCTGAGACTCTTGGCCATCGGTGAGGTTTGGAAAATAGTCAAAATATGTGGCCGCTGGCCCAGAAAAGGCCTCCCAAAAACGACGCATGAGACAGCCCGAGAACGAATTGCGAACCAGATGATATAGCGTGCGAGAGGCAAAGAGAGGCGACGAAGACGGTGAAGAGAGAGAGGAGAAGAAGAGCAGGCCAGAGTAGACACAAAACTCCGACTTTTCCACATTTTCCAATCATATTTCGTTTGCCATCGAATTGCTTCCAACATGGCCGAGGTTGCCGAGGAGGTGGCTCAAGCTCCGACATTCTTTGCGGAGGAAGTGGGCGGCTCTGTGATCGTGGAGCCCGGAGTCTTACCCCCGACCTCCCAAGGAACACTGACACTGCCAGCGGCGGCCATGAAGTTCGCAGACCTAACAGAGAGTGGTAGCGAGTCGGGCGACGGGGAAGCTGGCGGACAACCAGGGACCTCCGCATCTGTGTCTGCATCAGCCGGTGGCAGGTCCTCACCGCCGCCCAATTGCGCTATTTGTCTGTCGCGCTGCCGGCGCAAGTGCTTCACAGACTCCTGCATGCACCAGTTCTGCTTCAAGTGCCTGTGCGAGTGGAGCAAGGTAAGGCTTATAGATCTCTCTCCATATAGCTTCTACTTACACATTCCTTTCGCATTGCAGATCAAACCGGAGTGCCCGCTGTGCAAGCAGCCCTTCAAGACCATTATCCACAATGTGCGGACTCTGGATGATTATGACCGATATCCGGTGCAAACCACATCGCCCTCCATGCAGGAGCACTCCTCCCTGCGATTCCACATCGTTCGTCGTCCCAGATACATGCCACTGGTCCAAAATCAAGCCGTGATGACTAACGACATGGATGCTGGAGCTGAGATAGGAGGTGGCGTCTTGGTATCTGCTGGCGGAGTCGCTGCTGGAGAGGATATACTGCCCGCAGAGGAGGTAGTTGGAAGCCGACACACCTACAACCGGTTCGAGCCCTACCGCATGGAGCTGATGAACTTCTACCGACAAGACCAGGAAGCGGCCTCCCCGAACACCTCCCTAAGCCAGCTGTGGCGTCGGTATGTCTACGACAGAAAGCTCTACGCGCTGCCAGTGAACGACAGCAGCACGGGACACTTTCGCCAATGGAGTGCTCGGTTCTACAGGTACGTCTTTGGGTGTACTTCTATACAATCTCTTTAATGTCCTTCATTTTACAGAAATAATCCCGCCCAGATGCATCGCCTGATGCCGTGGATCCAGCGCGACATCATTTGTCTCTTGAGGAATGCCGCGCACAGCGTCAGTACCGTGATGCAGCTAATGAACGACATCCTGCCGATGACGAATATACTAGGCCCCACATTCCGGCGCCGCTTGACGCCATACTTGGGCGACCGCACCAGTCACTTCATCCACGAGCTTTTCAACTTTGCTCGCTCGCCCTTCGACATGATTGGCTACGACCATGTGGTTCAGTACTCTGCCCGCGTAGCCGAGGAGGTGGAAGTCGATCTCCTTGACATGGTGGAGACTCAATCCTCTAATGGCAGTGAACTCCATCTGGACGTGGGCGATGGCGACGGAGACGGCGAGGCCGGAAATGCAGAGTCATCGAACGATTGGAGCGCTGCTAGCGGGCGCCCCTCCACGAGCGTGATTGTGACCAATCCCAGTGCCACACATTCCTTCAGTGTGACGATGGCCAGTGATGGCAGTGAGCTGCCGGGCATATCCATCCGCCGCACCGCAACTTCCAACGTAGGCTCACAGACGGTGGCCATCAACCTTAGCATGCGACGTCCGGCAGAGCAGGTGGAGGCAGAGTCAGAGGTTATCGAAATCGATGATGGCGATGCGGCCGCCAATGCCGAAGTTGCTGCCATTACGGATGGTAGCAGTTCCAGCCGAAGAAATGCAGGCGCAGCTCTGCCGGTTAGCGCCCACATTGAGCTCCAGAGCAGCAGCAGTTCCGGCGATGAAGATGAATGCGTATTTGTCCTGGAGCTAAAACCCCCACACCTGCGCACTCCGGAGCAAGTGAGTCTGGACTCCAACAGCGACTCGGACGTGGTTTTCGTTGACGAGCAGCGAGAAAATCCGGCTACCGCCAACCCTGAGGCGCCATCCACAGCGGAGGCAGCATCGAGGGATCAGGGCCTGTTTATGGGACCAAGCACCAGTGCGGCGGCGAAGGGTGGCAAAAACTGGGAGTTGGTGCTGGAAGAGGTGCGCCGGAAAGACCAGAGACGGGCCACTCGAGTCCGCCAGCTAAACTACTTCGGTGCCAGAAGCCCCAGCAATCAAAGCAGCAACAGCAGCTCTAGTTTTAACTTCTCCAGCAACAGCGACGACTCCAGCTCCAGCAGTTCCGACTCTGAGGGCAGAAAGAAAAAGCGCCGCCGGCCAAGGGCGTCTAGAAAGCGTCCAGCCAAAGCTGCACAAAGACCCCGCCGCAAGCGCAGTCGCCGTCAGACGGCTAGAAGGAAACTCAGTCCAGAGCAGGAGCAGGATCTGGTCGCGGAGCAACCACAGATGCCGCTGGAGAGCAGCAGTAACTCGGGCAGCTCAAGTGATGATGAGTCCGCCGCCGACAGTAGCGGGACGTTGCGTAAGTTCCAAGAAAGAAAACTAATCCTTTGTGGAAATCCATCCGTTTGTATTGTTTATTTTTTAGAAGAACGTATATATGTACTTATGGTACTAGGTACGCTTGTTTTCTAGCTAAATTACCAATCATTTGTTCCACTGTATGAGTCAGAATATTTATCAGTTATTGTGATTCATGTCAGGCGCCTGAAGTTCTTAATCTTTTCTATAACTTGCCCTTAGTTGTAAGCATTTTGGAGCAATTGCCTCATCGTCTCACTTTTTACAGGACCTAGCCACAGCAAGGCAAGCAAGGACACCTCCAGTAGCGACGATTCGGATGACGACAGCACAGAGAACCTGCAGCTTAGCGCCTTGAGAGCAACTTTGAAGGCGGAGGCCACTTTGGAAGATCGGAAACCACTCAAACGAGAGCTGCAGATTCCCGAGGACGAGGTGGAGAACCAGCAGCCAGGACCGGAGTTTTCCCATCAGGCATTGTCCCATCGGGAGGACATCGAACCAGGATGCAGTGAACCGAAGCGACGACGCAGCTGCAGCAATAGCAATCTGTCCAATTATAGTTACAGTAGCTCAACTGAAAGTACCAGCTCGGCTCCAGTAAACTCCTTTATTTGGCCTCCATCGAAATATGGAAAGGATCCACTGGTTCGCGGCGCGGCAGTTGAGGAGCTCGACATAGCCAACTCGCTGATCGAGCTCGCTCCGCTCTCTAGTGAGGCACATCGGGAAATGGATGAAATTTTTAACGTTCATTCCGATGGCGCGGAAGATTCCATAAGTTTCTTAAGCAACGACTTGCCGCGCAGAGAAAGCCAAATGGAAAGAGCAGATTCCCCTCTGGGCCTCTATTCTGACGATGCAGTTGAAACGGAGGTTAGCCAAGAAGCGATGCCCTTGGATGCACCTATTGACGTGGTAGGAGAAGCGGAAGTTGAGACCGCCGAGGATACCGCAACCGCCAACGAAGAGCATGATGACGATGACGACGAGGAAAATGAAGAACCGAATGCTGGAGAAGATCAGCAGACAAATGTAGATGAGGACGAAAAGCAGAATACCGGCGACGAAGATGAAGATAAAGAAGACAATGCAGGTGAAGCTGATGAGGAGGAGGAGGAGGAGGACAACGGCGACGACGCGGATGACGATGATGACGAGGAAGAGGAGGATCAGAACTCGGAGAACTCTGATCCCGACGGTGTGTTCGCCCTCCTGGCGTCTCTGGCATAGACTAACCTCTTTTAAAGTTAATTGTAAACGTTGTTTAACTGGTTTCCGTCTTGTCGTGTTCCGAATCCTAAACCATACCCAAATACAAAAGGAAGTACATATAGATTGTATATGTTTCAAAAGTAACTCAAGTTGCTTGTAATTAAGGTCTAATCTTAAGGTCATAGTTTTATCCTAGCGCTAGGATTGCCATTTTAAGTTGTACATATTCACGTCTATTCTAATATGCATTCATTCATACATATATAAATGTAGCCGCAACATGTTCTCGCATATAAGCCCAACCCACCTCCCAATAATCCCCTTTTATAACTCTGAAGATCGCCCCTACCCCCACATCGATTTGTAAATGTATTTATTTAGGATTATCCATTTAAAATATATGAAATAACTAAACTTAACTGCAAGTATCCTTACAGTTCGTAGCTTATAAACCATAGATATAGCACACCGATCATTTTTGTGGCGAGTGTTAATGTTTTTTGCATGGAAGGGCGTGGCCAGTTAAGATTTTAGTGTACTCGATATATACAAAGAAATTTGAAAAAAAAAAACATACATAATACAGATCAAAAGCATAATAAATGTAATGATTAAATGTAAAAATGTCTAAATGTTATTTTTTGAGTAGTCATTCTGGTTCATAATTTAAAAAAGCACGGCCGTTCGATTTCCGTCGTGTGCACCATCCCTAAAGAAGGCTCGAATATATCGAACGTTTGTAAGCTCCCAACACGTTTCTCCATCTCCATCAACACGTTTTGCAGTAAGAAATATTTTTAAAAAAAATGATTTTTGGTACTTCTCCCCGTTTATTCGAACGTGTAAAATGTGGGTTTGGATGAAAATATGTAATAGATGAGTCAAGTTGATCTCGTCTATTAATTTTAATAAATAAAACTTATAAACTTGACACTTCCCTCGTCGCTTCGTCAAGTTTGTAGAAAATATTTTATTTATTAAAGGTTTTTCCACATTTTGAGCTTGCGAAATTGGCACTAAAGCTGATTAATGAGTCAAGTTGATTTTTTTTATCAACAATAATATTTAAAACCTATAAAGTTGACTCTTCTCTCGTAGTGTGATGCATCCCTAAAGATGGCTATTGCATAGTACCGTGTGTACCGGTCCGTCACCACATTTTCCGCTTCCCTTTCCAAAGATTCTTGGTGTGCTTGCAGGTTCTGTAAAATTGTAAACCTAGCTTCATTTTCTCAAGGTAAATATATACATATGTACATGTGCACATCTGCATTAAGAGGCTTGTGAGCAAAGTACTAGTTGCAAATAAATAAAAAACAAAGTTACCTGGAATATTGGACATACAACTGTCAACACGTCGTTTCGAAGAATTCTCATTTGATACTTGCCTTTTGCTGTTCTGAAAAGTTTTAGCTTAATCAATTTCATTTACTAGTAAGCCCTCGACGAACAACAATGGTGCCCCGTCACATGATCCAATGGCGGAGCTATGTCTACGATAATGGCTTGTTTTCCTTGCCCGGTTTGGAGACGCGTGGATTTCGTGAGTGGTCGCCTCGGTACTTCAGGTGAGTCTTCCGTGAAGAAAGTCTTTGTGTGAGACAGGTTTCTTTCTTGCAGTCACAATCCCTTTGAGCTGCACCGGGTCATGGACTTTGCCAATCGGGATATATCCATCTTGATGAGGACCAGCAAGGGCGGCGTGCTGAATGTTTACGAGACCATTTTGAGTCTGATCACGCGTGTGAGCACCAAAAGCTCGGAATTCTACAATGCTCTGGAGAGCTACTTGGGTCCCAAGACCAATCACTTTATCCACGAGCTGATCAACTTTGCGCGCTCGCCGTACGACAGCCTCATATCGTACGACTGCAATGTGAAGTACAAGATTCTTCCTGAGGATGAGGTTGGCCCGAGCACCTCGGCAGCGGCGAAGGAGCGCCAGAAACTGCCTCCGACCTATCTGAACTTTGTCGAATTTTCGCGTTCCATTAATCCCGACGACTGCGCCAGCTTTGGAGCGGAACTGATGCTGGAGGACGAGGATGCCTGGGAACTGGATGCATTGGTCATGGATTATTTCAATCGTTTGCTCTTCGGAGACATGGAAGACTCCATTATTGCCGAAACACCAGTTACGCCACCTCTGGCACCAGCAGGAGGAGCAAATCAGGCCTCTGTATCGAATCCAGCAGGAATATTATCTCCGGGACTAGAACCGCCGCCGGCGACCCAGCAGCAATCTACGGTACAGCAACAGCAACCACAAGCACCGCAATCCATTCCGAATGCTCAGCCGGTACCTATAACGTTGCCGGCGTTGCATGGCAGTGATGGCACTTGGATACCACGAGCAACAGTGAACAGTGTGCCAGTGAATGACCTAGAGCTGGAGTTGGCTATCGAGCGCAGCCTGTTCGATACAGGTGCTCCCAATAGGGACCTTGGCTTATTGCGCGGAGGTCGTTCTTTCTTGTTCTCAAATCAATTGCCACGCAGTGTGTCAGTCGGAGGGGTTGGCGGAGGCGGAGGCGTAGGCGGACTCGTAGGCGTAAGCGGACTCGTAGGCGTAGGCGGAGGCAGAGGCAGAGGCAGTGGCGTAGGCGGTGGTGGAGGGGTTGGCGGAGTTTGGAAGCGGAGGGGTTGGCGGAGTCGGGGTTGTGCCTCCCAATCCTCTTACATCGTCAAGAAGACCACCCAATTCGTCGGCTTTGATCCAAAACATTTTATCGGCGACTGCAGCCCAGCGTTCCGCTCGACGTCGTCGCAATGCCACCACGCGAGCTCGCCAACCACGTCCCAGCCTCTAGGACCAGGACCAGGACCGTTCGGCCATAATTTGTTTCCAGCTAAGACTTTATTCTTTTTATGTTCTCATTTATAATACAGTAGCCGAGTAATGCTCTCCAAAGGGTTCAAAACAATGCAAAAAAGACATCAAAAATTGATAATGCCAATGGTATTGGATAACTGAAAAGGGATTGCCCATCAATAAGGACATGCCGTGGAAATTGCGTGCCAAATATGCCTTTAGCGCATACTTTCCTTTGTTTTAATTTCGTCAGAAAAGGTAGCACGGCTACTGTCGTGGCCGTATCCCCCGCCAGGTCCATATCCTGCGATTTCCCACTCCCCATCCCCTGTGACATGGCTACGGACCCCAATGGTTGGCAGCGCATGAAAAATTGAATTACACGCACTTTTGCGCATAAACGAGAGCTAAAATAAAAAAAACCAAAAGAAAAAAATGAAAACGAACGGAACGCAACAAAAAAATGTTCCCCAGGAAAATGTTGAGTGAAAAATGCGGCCGATTTAGGGTTTTTACTGGATGGGGTCTGGGGGGAAAATTACGTTGGTTCGTCCTCGGCAACACAGCTGCTTGTGGTACCAAATTTACGGCCAGCAAATTGAGTTAAATATTCCTTTTTTTGTGCTTTTGGTTCGACGGCTTACTTGGCTTGCCCTCATCATACTTTTGTTTTCTGGGCTCTGGGCGCTCGGCTGAAAAGGTATGGTATAATATAATTGTCCTGGCCGTACATGGTAATTCAATGCATATTTGATTTTATGATTCGTCGGCGGAAAGAAGCATTAATGCATATAGAATGAGGTCTTGAAATCGAACCACACTCAATCGAATCGAATTAAGTTTCGGGCCCGCATCATAATTGCCAGGGGGCCCCAGCGAAGTGGGATGCTGCAGTTGGAGGACTCTATCATCGCCTGGATTTTGGCTTGACTTAGCCTTAGTCTTCCTGGTGGAAAAAGTTGCTCCTCGGTCTGAAATGTCATTAGGGTTTTGTCGGCTGACAAACTAATTTGCGTAATGTTGACGGAAAACTTTTTATTTGACTTGCTGACTTAGCCCGAAAGCCAGGCCAAAGAAATAAAAGCGAGACGATTCAAAACTTTCTCCCACCTCCGCATCCTGCCAAGCCAGCCAGTTGGCATTGCATTTTGGCATATTGGGCTGCCTGAGAGTAGTTTGCCTTCCCGGATTTAAGTTTGAGTTGCAAATTACGCCACGCCGCCTCCTCCCCGCCGACGTTTCGAATTAAACGTTTCAGATATCACGTATACGCACCGCTGGCTCGTCGGCGCCTCTTATCCTGCGAGTTTAATGTGCATTTCATGAAAATGACTGACTCGATCTGCATAAAATATTTATATATACCTCTGTTTAGGGTCGAGATTTCCGACCCCAGCGAATTATCTCGCATAAGTGTTCACTTCCGAGCATATCTCGAATTATGCGCGTGGCTTTGCAAAATTAAAATAATTTCCACATTCGCCGCAGCGAGCAATTAATCAAGACGGCCCCCCAAACTGATATGCGGTCCGGGAGTTATGAGCACGCATTTGGGCGGTTTGTTTCGGGCCGGGTTTTCTGGTACTGATTTATGTGAGGATTCCGGGCCACCTGTCGCCCGCTGAATACTCCACGGGGCACATTCGGGCCTTTACCTCCATTCTCCGCGATTTCCTTAGCTTTTTCCTAACCCTCTCAAATGGCTCGACAATCTGCTCATCACCCCTCTCGATATCCAGCTGCAATGTGTCACTTTCGGTTTATTTTTGTGCCCGTTACTGAGATTTCCGCACCCGACACTTTCCGGGACGATTTTTTTTGGGTATGAAGACCTTATCCTTTGGATCCTCTTTTTGCACAAGAAAAAAGTATTGAGTTTATCGGGGCTTGCTTCGGATTTTTGAAGATTTTACCTTTGTCATTTTTTTAAAGTTAAAATTTAAGTAATTTAAAAAAAATATTTATAATTTAAAATATGAAATCATTTACACTCATGATGAATCTTTAGGATTAAGCTTTAACGAAAGCTACTTTATTTTTCAAGATTTTTTTTGTAATATTCTCGTATATTCTGTCGTCCTGCCGTTGCCCCTTTCGGCATTCGCCAACTTTAATATGTTGGCACAGCTCGAAGGCGCGGGCTTCCCCCTCGAGTTTCCATTACATTGCAGCGGAAGCCGGATGTTGAAATTGTTGAGGTTGCTTCGCCGTGTTTGGCGATGTGTGGGTGTGTGGGTGTGCCGGTGTAAGCAGCTTAGCCGAGTCCCTCGAAGGATGGCAGTAGCGAGGAAATTGCCTTGAATGCCATGGCTACCGCGACGCGATTTCAAATCAAATCCGGACCCGAACACGAAACCCAATCGCGGTATTTCTTTAAATGCTCAATCAAAAACTTCTGCATTTTCCAACTCTTCTTCAAGGATTCATGATTAAATTTTTCAGAAATTGTTGCCACTTCCAGTTGTTCAAAAGAGATACAAGTATTTACAAACTTGATGGATTTATGAAAGTGTTTTAAACAAATCTATTTAAGCCTTTAAGCCTCAAGTCAATCAATCAACTCTATATGGATTCCGATTCAAGTCAAATATTTTCTTCTAAAATCTTACATTTAAACTGTCAAGGATTTAAAGGCAAAATAAACATGATTATACCGCAAATGGCCGATTTTCCGATACATTACATTGTGTTCTTGCCTGTTGCGTGACATTCGATCTTCGTGCGCTTTCCCTTCCTGAAGGCAGCCTTCACATCCAAGCTGACTTTCCACTTTCTTTGCGAGCTTTCTGAGCGGAAAATGCGTGTGTCATAAATCTACTCCCGCGCCTTTCGCTTAAAATCAAGCTATTTATCACGAGGCGCCGCCGACGAGAGGACGACGACGTCATGTTGCTGCGGTGGCGGCCGGGATGCTAGGATGCTAGCATGCCAGGATGCCAGGACACCGGGATACCATTGTAGTGGGGTATCTGGATGCCAAGATGCCGGAATAGCAGAATGGCAACATGGTAGAACGGCAGAACGCAGCTCTTATCATCATCGAAGTGGTCGGGGCGGGGGTACCGCCGCCCCCGAAGGCATCCGCAGTGGTGGCGCATATGTTCCATAGCTGTTGATGTCTCTCCGCAGGATTTTTTATGGGTCTGCCAGAGCGGCAGGCCGCCTGCTGAGGTAAAAAAGTTGCGGACAACAACAAACTTTTCTCGCTCCTTTTTGGCAGGGACTCTGGGACACGGTGGTGCGTGTGGAGGTGACAAGAATCCGGTAATTTGTGCTCCAAGGTTAAATGTTAATGTTCGCCATTATGCAAACATTTGACGTTTTGTTTTAGAAGCTACAAAGCAACGGGTTATGAACACGTGCGACAACCGACAGCCGGCAGCCGAGAAAGCAAACCAACCCAAAGGTCCTCACTGCGTATACGTAATTTTTTATGCTCTTGCTAATTTGACTGGCGCCAGGTAATAATGCTCCACCCCCTCCTAAGGATGTTGCCAAAAGGTAGTTTGCTTAGGCTGCCGGCCATAATTTAAAGAAGCCAAACTAAACACTGCCAAAAACGACAATGTTGACGCTTAGCTGGTTTTGGTCACTAAATGGAGTTGGCCCGAAGCGGTACAGTTGAGATTCCCAAGAAGAAAAGGCACGTCTAATAGGAACACATTAAATAATTGTAATAATTATTTTAAACTAATTTAAATCATTACTTATTTGCCATATTTTTTACTATAATAGTTCATTTATAGACTGAAGATTTCTGAAAACATTTTATCCTGAGAATTATGGAACTTTAAAGTCTTGGAATATGACCTTGAAAAGTTGAAGTTAGTTGGTCTGGACTGTATGGCCGGAATGCCCTTTTTGGGGTCCGCAAACCTAGAAGGAGATTCTTGAAATGGCTGCCTGGCGACCGTCTTAATGGCAGCTCCAAATGTTGCTAATGTTAATTTAAGAAAATATTTCGGCAACTGCCATGTGGGAGTGTGTGTGTATGTGTTGCCTGGAAACACTTGCGGTGCGGCAACATTTGTGCATTATTATTTGCGGTCAAGTCTTTTGTGGCTTGGCCTTTTAAGGATATCACCAGTACACACACATAGCCAAGCAGGGACCAGGCAATAACCCCTTTTGAGCCACAGCAAATAGCTCTGCCAGCAGCGAACTAATTAAAGAAATATTCGTTTAAAAATACTTGTAGCTCTGACGGAAATTAAACACACATCTACACACCCACACCAATACACAAACAATGACATACCGCTTTGGCTTCGCAACGGCTCTGTGTGACGTGCATGAGGCAATCAATTATGGCGGACGGTTTGCCGAAAAAAGCGTGTTGCCTACTTTCCGGCGCCCGCGTGTTTGCCAACACAGCAGCACAATTAATTATGTACATTGGGGGCTCCTTGGCCCTTTACCCGGCCTCAACCCCACCTCCGGCCCTTCCATACATTCGTGCTCTTCCTTCAGTGTTTGCCTTAGTCTGTGTTTGCCGACACTGAGAGAAACCCAATGTTTATTCTGAATAATATTTACCGAACCAAAGCAAACAGGTGGGGGCTAAACTAAATAGACGAAAGTGTCTCTAGAAGCACTCCCTTTGTTACCATATTTTTTCAAAACTTTATTGTTTTTCCAGTGCGGAGTGAATGGAGAAGGATGAGAGTCATCCTTGAGCCTAGACGACAGCATATGCTCATGCATGCCTAATTACGATAAATCCTTGCCCTTGCCGCCGCGTCCTGCCAACTTTCGCTCACACTTGCTTTCTCGCCTTCTCTTTTTAGCCAAAACTTAGTTCGCGAGAACAAGCGCGCCCAAATGAAGCAGGCAACAAAAGTAACAAAAATAAGGAGAAAAAACAACAATACTTAAGAAGGATCCTTTAAGCACAAGTGTACATGTGTTTGTGCATGTTGAAGTGTGCCAGAGTGTGGGTGAGTTGGTGTAGGCGTTCATAATTATGGCCGTATTTAGAGAAATTGGTTATTATGTGCTTAACGCCATTTGTCTGACTGGAAATAGTTTGTTCTCGGGGCCCCCCCGTTGATGATCCTTCTGGGAGGTGTGTTTAGTTAGTTTTGTCGGAGGAAACAAAGTATTAGGAAACCTTATAGAAGCCTAAAAGAAAGACGTGTGGCATTTAAATTCAATTTAGTCCAAGAGCAATATTCTTCAATTAAAGGCTGGGAAGCTCTGTGAAATTCCAATCGATTTCTTAGCAACTCTCGTGACCAGCCTCTCTATTAGCTCGGCCAGCCCAATACTTGAAATTGCTGGCTAATTCGTTATTATTGCCACTTTAGCTGCCTGCATTGGCCCGGCCCGAAAAGCTCTGTTTCCCACCTTGAACACATTCTTGGAGCAATTAGCCAAGTGTCCTGGTTTTCGGGGGCACACGGGGCGCACGGAGTTCAGTAAGCCTCGGGCGCTCCTGATGCATGCACGTCCATCAATAATGGATTCTGGCTCCTTGCTCGTTATGCCATCTGTCAATTGGCCATCCATCGATTCTAATTAATCATGCTCTCGTGCCTAATGACTCGCTCTCGAATATCCTGTGAATGGATTGCGACCCTGCTCTAATGGAAGTGGTTGTCAGTTCATGCGATACAATTGTCGCCGGAACGGGAGCAGGAGCCGTAGACGTAGCATAGCGTGTGTATTGTTGCATCCACAATGCACTCTGCTGCACTATGCAATTTCAATTTCAATATCACGAAGACGAGATAAAAACTGCGCAAAAATCTACACAGAAAGCCATTAATGCAGTCGAAGAAAATATGCAGTCCTGGCTAGAAATACTTCATACTTTTAGGCATTTTTGGTATTTGAACCATCCGATCAAAATTTGTTTAATTTTATATTTCAAATTTTGATTTGAAAACGCAGAAAGCTTTTTGAGCAACAATGGAATATTCCTTTGCGATGTATATTTTCCCACAGTGTTCCCGAGGATATATGCTCTGAAGGCTATGGCGATGTTAATGGGGACTGACCTAGAGACCGTCAACAACTTCTCCGAATGCGTTGACATCTTTGTTTTGTCCCGTTCATAAATCGCAATTATTTTGGTTTGTTTTTGTTTTCGTTTTGTCCGTTGTTGTGGTGCTGTGGCTTTGTTCTGCCAGTGGCACTCTTTGGCCGGAAAATGTCTCTGTGGTAAACTCAATTCATCAGTCGCCGATTGACAGGAGACTGTCATGAGAGACCGTCATGGGAGATGGCCAAAAAGCCAGACAAAAGACCAACTGTCTGGCAAGAAAGGCAGAATGGCGACCAATTAGACTAAAAGAGGCGATAGAGGGGACTATTCATAGAATCATACCATATACAAATATTATTAAATGCAGATGGTTCACTCATTACCACACTCATTTAGACTCTAATGCGATTTTCATAAAAAGTCTCCCCACATTGCCCGAGACATAAATTCCCGTAGCTCATATAAAGCCATCATTAAAGGCTTTTTTAAATCTATAAATATTTAGGAAATGGCTAAAATGATTCATGCCAGCGGATAATCGCGTGGGATGTGTTTTTCTTAGCTTTCAATTTTTTTCCATTTCTCTGGACCTGAGAAAAGTGAAACTGCAACAAAGAAACTGCGGAAAAGCAGGTAATTAGTTTCCATGGGTGCACCAAGGATACTGTATATGTGCTTTGGACTCTCTGGACGACATTGTAAAAAGCGGAATTCTTTCAGATAATTATGACTGAAATATTTTATATAGTATGCGGGTATATATGGTACGATTTCCATACAGGTTCGTTGGGGTCGGGTGAAGATGAGAAACAACAAAAGTTCTACGTGAAAGTGGCAAGAAGACACAGAAATATTTGTGATTGTTGTTGCTGGCTCTGCTCAGCAGGTTATATTTATAAAATTTCACCTCAAGAACGAAACGGCTGATCATCAACTGGCTGAGAGGAAAACATTCATTTTCATTTCTGGCACGCTCGCGAGTGGACGTGCGGATACCCCGATAATAGCCATAGTCCCAGTTCGATATACACCTATATATAATACACATATATATATAATATATATAGAAAGGTGAAAAGATCTGATCGAAGATCTTTCACCTGTCGCGCCGGGCGTGAGGGTGCAAAGTTTGTTGTGCCGAAGGCTTAGCATCAGTAATCGCAGCGCGAGTGTTCTGATTAATCCCCCAAAGCCACAACAATATTCTACAAAATAGCGAAAATCAGTTTTGAAATCTGCTTTTGTGAAGAAAGAGCCAGAGAGTGAAAGGACTTGCCGCTAAGGCATGCGAATAAATTTGCAAAAGTTACGTGAATCATCAGCGAACTGCCGAGTCCAACCCAAGTGAGTGAAAGACGGTGTGGGTGGGGGTGGATATATCCTCGATTTAAGCCTCGTTTTCAACCCGTTTTTTGGCGGGGCATTCAAATGGAGATGAGCTTCGCCTCATTCAATGGCTGCTGATTATGTAAAAAAAAAGAAAACGTCGCGGGGGAGAGCCTGAAAATGTCACCTGGTTTCCCATCAACACCCTCGCCATCACGCCCCCACATTCGTGAAAAGCTGTCAAAAATTATTTTCATCTTTCGTAGCGTTGCTTGTTGTGGCCGTTGAAATTTATTAACACATTTTGACATAATCATGTATTCGAAACTCAAATATGCAGATGGGGGGATCTTCTTCAGGCTTTTGAATTGATATGTGTTTTAGTCTGTGTTTGTTGTGTCGATGTGTGTGTGTAGTCAGCTCATCAAAAAGCATGGCAATAATTTGTTCACCCAAAACACAAATACAAACGCGAACGCAAACACACACACTTGGCGACGCACATTGCTCATACGCCGCGTTGCCTGCCTTATTTTTAGTTCGATTCAATCAGCGACATTTTCAGAGATTTTCTATTTCCATTCCGTGTTGCTGTTTGCTGTTTGTGTTTGTCTTTTGCCCGCTGCTCATTGCTTATCATTGATTGCTTTGTTTGCTCTTATTTTGTTTCGGTTTCGCCTTTTTATTTTGTCCACTTTTCGTTTCTTTTTCCCCCGATTTCCATTCTTCATTTTTCATTTGGCATTTTTGCCATTTCTAGCATCCCTTTCTGCTTCTCTCTTGTTTCCCGAATGTTTGCGGTGCTTTTCTCATATTTATTTTAATTTTCACACCTCTCGCCCAAAACAAACGCACAGTACTGTGTAGTGCCAACTGTGTGTTGTATATCATTTAATTTTTCATTTTCGAAAAATGCAAAAATAATGCCAAAGATTAAACGGGAAAGCTGTGAGGTTGAATTTATGAGCCGCCCGAAAGTAGGCAACAGTTTTTCCACTTTTCCTTTTAGCCTTATTGGACCGGACCTCTCGGCCTCCCTCTGCCTCTCTCCTACTCTTTGTTTATCCCACTCTAACCTTCGCTCTTTATTGGCGAGTGCTTCAGTTTTCAGTGGAAGTTCAAGGTCGCTGGAAGCATAGAAAGCCAACACTGCACTTTCCTTGCCGCAGATTCGTATTTGAATTAATGTTCTCATGAAGTGTCTACCATAAAGTTGAACTCGAACTACTTTTTAAAGTTATTGCTTTGGAACAACTGGTGTTGGTTTTCATTTTAGAAAATAATTGGAACTAGAGAACTACCAAGTATATTTTAAAAATCCAACTAAGTGGAGGTTTATCTTCATGGAATCTTAATGAATGGTTTTTATTGGACTATCCTTGAACAAAACAAGATAGAAATATACCAAGGACTTAGCATATAACCAGTAAGGGTCTTTTGAAAGTTTAAATTAAAAACTGGTATTATATTTTGGTAAGCAACAGAGAACATAGAACATACATAGAACTAGGCATTTATAGAACTATACCTAAAAGTTCGTAATTTTTTGGATCTACTATAAGCCAAAAATATTGTGTTGAACTTAATAATAGGGAATAGATAGGTAAAACTGTACTTTAAGTATTAAGATTTTATGATTAGATTGGTACATATTATATATAGTTATATACTATATAACGTTCCATTATAACTTATATGTAGGTATTCCAAAAAAACGATTCTTTCATATAGAATTAATAGATTCTTTGCAAAAGTTTTAGTTTTTTTCCTCATAATTTAAGTCCACAATTTCTTAAAATTCCTGGCTGTTTTTATGAAGAACTTTAAATAGTTTGTTTACAAAGTTTTTGTGGCCCAAAAGAAGTCCCAACTAAAAGAAAGTATAGACTTTGAGCAAAAACTTAAGAGTATTGGAATAATAAAACTTTGTCTATAATGATGTCTTTGATTTCGCGGAAATTGTTTCTCCATTGTCTTATTGTTTCGTTTAATTGAACATTATTTCGCCGCGAACTGTCCGAGTTAATTAAACTGATGTGCTTTGAGGCAATTGGTGGGATGCATATTCCCCCCTCAGGCCCGGACGCCAGCCCGCAGTCTATTCATTAAGCCGGCCAAGTGTGTGAAGCCAAGGAGCTTATCTGTCCGAATGCACAATACTCGAACTTCATTACCCGCTGTATGTGCTTAACTGCCATATATATCTCACCTGCCAGGACATTGCCACCCGCGCGGACTTGTCATTGTTTTGGCCGTCCGAGCCTTTGAGGGAAAGTAATTAAGTCGGCATCATGCGGCTTATTCGCCATTTGCTGGTTGTTAATGACCAGGTTAACGGATATGACTGTCCCTCTCTCCCCACTTTGCATGAAATCGATCTGCCGTAAGGTGCTCGCCAGGTTGTCTCTATGGCATTCAAATTTTTTCGACTTGTTTCCTGTTGTTCGCCGGCCAAAAACTCAATCGATTAATCATCGCATTTGGCAGCATCAATTGCTTTAATCGGCTCTTGTATTGTTGCACTCGGAAAATTACTTGGAACCTTAAACTTTAAGACAAGGTGCTTCTATTTAATTTTTTTGTTGACAAAAATTAATAATAATAATCAATACTCTTTCCATATACATTATTCTTCCTTCTTTTTAGGGACCTTAGTAATTATCTAAGTAACATATTAGATAAATTACTTAATTACTTAAATACAAGGTCCTCCTTTTTGTCGACAAACATGTATAATAATGATCAACATTATTTTCAATAACAATATTAGATACAGAAATTCCTTAAACATCATTAAACATCATATTAAAACTTGTAGCATATTTTTGAATATTCTGAAAATATTTCAATTTCTAACATTAACAGAAAGGATATTATTTTATTGTTTTGAAAATATTACTTATTCGAAATAAAACTTAAAAAATATTTTTTTATTTCTTCAAACTTTTCAAGTAGTTTTAGTTTTCATACATCTTTTATTCTTTTCTATTTGTTTTAAATTATATTTATTTATATATTTAACATTATTAAGTTGCTTGTCTTTAAATAATTAAATTTTCTATTTAATTTAAAGTAAAATCTCAAAAATAACTCCGTTTTTTTGCGTCACTTTTCAGTCAGAACAGTTAACAGCCAAGAAACAGGCCCCGCTCAAGGGCGCCTCGGATACCGTTAGCCGGAAGTCGGCACCCCGAGCCAGAGGAAGAGGAAAAGGAAGAAAAGCAGAAGTAACGGTAAGCAATCACCAACGTAATTCGAACGTCAAAATACTTTTCAGTTTAAAGTTTTCGGTTCTTGCCATAGACAGTGGTGCTAAAATATTCCCTTCTTATTTTTTGTTTTCCGAAAAAGTTTCGATTGCATCTGCTGTTTTGTCTGCTTCGCTTATTTATAGCCCTCGAATATTCTGCAGTTCTATCTTTGGCCCAGTGCAGAGCAGTCTGTGAATTCCGGGCAAGTGAAGTTCTATTTTCAATTCCACTCCCATAAGGGAGGTGCAGAGTTCTGACCTTGAGAAGAGTAAATAGGGAGAAAGAGAGATCCAATCGATTGTATTTGGAAATTTATTGAAGAAATACATAGTTTGCTTTTATTTATTATATAAAATTAAAAACTTAAGTAAACTAATTTAAAAGTAAATATGAGTCCCACATCCTTATTTTTACTTCAAAAGCACCATATATTTTTTGAAATGTAAAATTTTTTGAAAAGGCTCCCGAAAAATTGTGTGAGTCTGAAGTGCAGGGCTTAACCCTTGATGGAAGTGAAAACTTTTCAATTAGCCCGCGGAATGTTTGACTAGTTTGCTGATGAATCGGAAACCTGGGGAAGAGAGGGTGAAGGGGTGCTAAGGAGAAAACAGCGAATCGGACCGATGCTCGCTCCAATTTTCAATGAAGTTTATTTTTAGGGCCCGTTACAGCGAGATACACAAAAGCGCACACAAATAGCCCAGCAATGGGATATAGATGGAAAATGCCGATGCCGATGCCGGCGTACGTCCAAATGGGAATACAAGCTCATTTGATGACGTCAAAGAGTGTGCGTACATACAGAAAAGTATCTATACATCTATATATACCTATTCACAACCCGTAAATACAAATTTTGGTAATACTCGGGTATGAGCAAATAAGTTGCCGTCGATTTGCCTTGTGAGAACTTCATTTGCAAGCCACATGCGGTGTAAAGTATTTGTATCTTTGTATCTCATTAATGGCCTGCAAGCTGCACCCTGCTACGTAGATACAACACACACACACAAACGAACGACCCAAGAGGCCAAGAATATACACAAGAATATTTTTTGCGTTTGTCTTGCGATCGCGCATTTTGTTTTGTTTCGCTCTCGCCTGACAGCGATATACATAATAAGTATCTGCAAGATACACAGCGAAAAAAGAGAGCGGGCCCGAAAAGTGAGAAGTCTGCCGCGATTGTATATATTTAAAATAATATGGACTGCTCTTGTTTTGCTTGTTGGCTCATTGGCTCATGTGCTTGGCAATTTTCACTTGCCCTCAGTCGCTTTTTACATTTCCAATCGAATTCTACGAGGCGCGTTGCCCACTAAAATAAAAATTAAATCGCCCCAGGAAAAAAAAGAAGAAAAAAATCATTATAATATATATAGAAAATTGTACAGATATAGATTTATAGAAACAAAGTAAAATAAAGCGAACGGAAATCGATTGAGTCCGCAACGTAAGCGTACATATTTAATGAAAAATATTGAAAAAGTGCCCGGGTCGCTCTCGAGTTGCAAACGTTTCGTTTTCGAAGTTTTAAGGATTCTCGCATTGCCAAAAACCAATTGCATTTTATGATTGCCTTTGAGTGGCGCTTTGACAGCAGCAGCTATAGCTACGATTGCCAAACAGTTTCCCATTTCTATTGGTGAGTTGGGCTTCTCCCCCGCGCTGCGGTTTAGTGGCGACAGCCAGTGACCCAAATTTCATCGCATTCATTTCAATTTATTTGTGTTGATTTCAATTTTCAGTACTTTGCGTTGACGATTTTCCGTCACCCAGCTAAAAGTTTGACCCATTTCTGGGTTTCACTTATTTTGGATTTTTTTGGCAGCTCATTGTGTGCCACGGCTTGCCAATTTGCTCAGGGTCAAGTGTGTGTTGGTGTGTGTTTCAGGCATTTCCGTTTCCTGTTCACCATTTACTAGCTCTTCCGGCTTGCGTGTGGTCACATAACGCGACTTAATTTTAACCCCCTCAAGGTTAATTATTTTCTGACCGTTTCGCCGTGTCTGTAAACAAAACATTGAACAACTGTCGCCATCAATCTAGCTTTCGAAAGAAAACAAAGAGCTGTTTATATATTGCGAAAATCAGACACTCTAGCCTTCGCCTTCGCAAGTATATTTAAACGATCACCAGCACTAGAAATTGGCATTTTCAGCTCCAGTTTGCAATTTTCTGGCTCATTCGATGCAGTTGGAATGCATTTAAGATTCACACGGGTTATTGGTTTGGTATTTCGCAATTTTATTCACCGAACGCCGCAGAACGCATTCAAGGACAGGATGGAAACCAACTAACTCGCTTTCTTCCATTCACTGCCAGCCACGATGGCCAAAAAGCCGGACCAACATTTAACTGAAAGCAGAGGAGCGGAAGGGTAGTTTTCGGGTTTCCGTGGTTTTCATTATGCTGCCCAGCAAGCTGTGCTATTCACTTTAATCCTTTCAGCAGCGATTCACAAATGCAATGGCTAAATTAGATTCAGCAAACACACAGACACAGGCACTGGTACACACATGGGCGTCCTTTAAAGGACACACTCCAGCTCATACCCGAACGTCCCTATTCAGCACGCACAATTTGAGCCAGCGACAAAATTTCTATTCAATTTGATTTTAAGCGCATTTTCCAGTTAATTGCACTTCACTCGCATATGCTCGCATACCATACATCGAGAATATCCACTTTATTTTGCTTTTTTTGTTGGTTTTTCGGTTGGTTTTGCGATAGCACTGTGAACTTTTGGCCGCATTAAATTGATGGCTTAAATTTATGCGAGCTGGCGGGACAATAATGGCAAACAGGCACCCGACAATTAGCCATGGACCGCTTTCGCCGTCGCTGCCATGGCTGTATCCTCCCACATTCCGTGTTTATTTACGGGCAGGAAGTGCGCACTGGTACGGCACACGCGGCGTATACGCGATGCATATCGCCAGCCAGCCAGCCAGCTAGTCAGCCGGCCAGTCAGTCAGCCAAAAATCGTATTTATATTTATACTTCATACTTGTATATGCGGGCATCAGCCGAAATATTCTCGGCCAGCACAGCACTCTTCATACGAAATGTGTGTCACTTTTATTATTAAAATCCCAACTGCGACAGCGCTCCCTTTGCCATTATGCCAGAATATATTGCAACTTCTCAAATGATGTTGCAACAAGTTTATGAATATTTGAGGTTGAGGTTTAAGGTTTAAGAAACTTGATAAATGCAAGTTAATATCACATTTCTCTATAAACTGCAGTTTCCACTACAAAATCTAAACATATAGGATTTCTGGCCTCAAAGCGACACATTCTCCCTGTTACAATAATGATTCGGAGAAGGAGCTAGGAAGGCATATCAAATACGGTTCGGGGCTCGTCCAAATAAACTTGTCAGAGCCGCTTTTAATGAAGCAGCCATAAGCAGATTTGTGGCTTAGTGTATTTACCCAGGCCAAATGAAGTCGGCTCGCGACTTACGACGACGAAATGGTCAATTTATTGTATGACTTTTGCCGTCTTGGGTCCTTGGGTGCCCTCCCTGTGTGTGTTTGGCTGTGTGTTCATTCAAATGAAAGAATTTCGTGGCAATCGGATTTTTCCTTCCATTTTTATTTTGGCTTTTTCGGTTGGCGGAGCTTACTGCTTGTCTGTCGTCTTATGATGAGCTTAAGAGTGGGTGGCACTGGGCGGAGAATCGGGCGGAATTTATAATGATATGAATATCAAATTGACGGCGCTTCTGCGGTATAATCGAATCAGGCCTAATGATTGTTTTGCATCTGATTCGAATTCTATATTTGTGTTTGACTCTCGGGCTTCTAATTTTCTGTTTCCCATTTCAGTGAGCCATGGAGCAATTTGAGCAGCTGCTGACGTGCTGCGTCTGCCTGGACAGGTACCGCATCCCGAAGCTGCTGCCATGCCAGCACTCCTTCTGCATGGAGCCCTGCATGGAGGGCCTGGTGGACTACGTGCGGCGACAGGTGAGGCGATCATCATTAATCATCCCGCCAGCCAGGGCTATGTAGCAAGTATAAGTTAGTAGCAGTAGCCGAAGAAGGAGGAGGGGCAGAGTCAGGAGCGGTAGCCGGGTTTCTTTGTGCGGCGTGCGTGTGGCAATTTGGTTAATGCCCCCGGACGTCATGCATCGCTGGTTAACACTCGGCAAAATCCTAAAGGAATAACAATGAAAAGGATTCATAAGACATTATTTGGAAATAACTATCGGGCTTAGCATTTGTAATTTTACAACAAATTTTAATATTTTAACAAAATTAAGTTAAAAGTTAAATGAATTGTTTCCTGTGATAAGCATTAATTCTTTTAAATCTTTTAGATTATTTTATTAGTTCTTTTATCGAACGTAATTTTAACTTTCTGAATACCATTCTAAATATAAACCTTTAAAAAATTGGTTAAATAATTATTTTTGGTTATGGATTCAGTTATCCTTGAGCTGTAACTATTTTCATTGCACATATGTAGTTCATTGCACATATTGCTTCCAATATTTACTCAAAAGAAAAGAAATTGATTTTCTGATATTTCACTTTAATTGTTATTATCCCAATAAAGTTTTTTTCATGAAAATATTGACACAGCACTTGCTTATAGCTTTATTTTTGCACAGTTTTGAATCAAAAATTGTAATCTATTTGCATTTATCCAAGCCCATAAAATGTTACCTTTAAAAACTCAATCATTTTTGTCGAATTTAAATGAAAATAAGGTCACTACTTTTAAGATAAATGATTTTGAAGATATACTGAAGATATAGATATGAATTTGTTTCAAAAAAATTAACCGAACTTAAAGAACTTATTTAAAAGTTTTTTGAAAAATAATAAAATAATATTCTTAATAATATTTAAGTATTAATTGGATAATAATCGTATTCAGTAATAACTGTATGAGATTTAAAATACTGTGAGTCCAGTGTAGTAGCTGCTTAGCCTCTGTGAGGAAAATCTCGCTTGGGAAATGAAACCAAATAAAATGAGAAGAAAAACAAAAAGGCGCCCAACAAGACGCCCCCGAAAATGCTGTATTTATCTGTGTATCTTGAGGCGCATTTGCGTAGATATCGTGTTGAAAAATTATATAGAAAGGCATATATGTGGGCTACCATGGACCCATCAGAGCGCCGTCAGGGTGTTGGTGTGTATCTGTGTGGTGGGCTACTTATAGTCTCAGAAGCGGAGAACGCCTGTGTCTGCGTGTATTTATAAATTCTGTTTTGGCTTTCAGCCAGTGCCACGCAAATAATTGGTAAGCATTTTCATTGTGTTGGCCAAACTGAGGAAAAAAGGGAAATAAAAATTATATATACATAAATGTGGGGAGTAGGGAGAAGGAAGGAAAGTTGCATTACCTGTCGTGCAGAAAATAAAGTCCTTAAAATGAAATAGATCTTTGAGGAAATATTTGCGAACCGACAGGAGAACAAATCAACGCACTCAAGATGCCTTTCCATGATGCCTGCCTGATGTGAAAGGTTTTTAAAGTTGCGAACAGCTTAATAGTTTAAATCCTAATAGTTTCTTAAACCATAATCAAGTTAAGTGCCAATCAGTTTGTATAGTTATCGTTTAATTACTAATCCAATGGATGCTAATGGCCTTGAGCCGGCAAATGTTATTAAAAGAAAAGTGTCAAAAACAAAGTCGTTTCAACTGTCTAGCCTTGAGCGGTTGCAATCATATTATTATTAATTCAGCGCCCGGAGAGAACTGATTCTGGTTAAACTAATGAGTGTTTGATTTGCAGGTCAAGTGCCCGGAATGCCGTGCCGAACACCGGATACCCTACAACGGCGTGCAGGCGTTCCCCACCAACGTCACCCTGCAGAGATTCCTGGAGCTGCACATCGAAATAACCGGAGAACTGCCCGATCCCACTTCAGGTAAAAAAAATGATTACAATTTCGTTTGATTTCCATTTTTTCTTTGAGCGTGTTTGTGAAATATTTTCCATGAATTCCAACTCGCAATCTGCACTTTTCGTTTTCCGATTCATGCCAAAAATAAGTTGCATTTTCGGTGCAATTAAAACGAAACTCTTTGAGGGCACAAAGCCAAAAGGCAAGCAAAAATGTTATTAATAAAAATATTGCCCTGTAATCATTTCTGTAACTTTAATTAAATTCCAGTAAAAACGGAGACCGAACAGCATTTTAGGAATGCAGTGATGCCAACACAAAAACTAGCATTTTTCCATTATGTTTGGCTTTCCAATTAAAAAGTCACGGCCCCACTCGACCCCAGCTGATAGCAATTAAAACTAAGCAAAACCAAATTGATACCCTTTGAGCAATTTGCATTTGGCCTGTCCCAGGACCCGGCTGCTGAGGATGACTACGCAATTATTTTGGGGTGAATTCTGGCAGGGGAACGGTATGCAAATGGCTTGCAACTTTCCAGCTGCAATCAGGTTCGAGAGCGAGTTAATAAGGCAGACGAAGCTTTCCGAAATCTCAGACACAGTGAGGATATTTTCCTTAGCTACTTACATACTCATTAGTCACAGATAAAGGCAGAATCCTAGGCCTTCCTATATAAATCCCCATATTAAATACTTCTCAAGAGGCCTCCCAATAGTTGCTTGTCTTTTTTCTCCAAGTGCACCTCTTCAATTTTTCTAGCTACACAAATTCTCCTTAGCTATGCAAATGTGCGAAACAAAGAAATCCTTTTCGTGTTATGGATATAGCAGGGACAACGAACACTCGTACAACTTTCATGTGGAATTTGCAAATTCACTTTTCCATATGATTACACAAGAAAATACAGAAGCCAACTATTGGCACACACAACATATTTTCCCCTGCCCGTGCCTCTGCCTGCTTATTGCCAAGCTCAGGCGGCTGGGCGGAGAAAGCGGTGAAAGCAGCTGAGCAGTGTTCATCAGGCATTGCCAATGCCAGCAATTGATGCAGAAAAGTTTACTTTTTCAAGCTGTGACTGCTGCTCCTGCTCCTGCTGCCGAAGCTGAGGCGGCAGTAGTAACGACAACATCTTCTCCATGTTTGCATTGTTGCCCCATTGCTGAGGCTCGTTATTTGCATTGCCACAGCGCAGGCATCAGCATCCCGTCGACAACGAGCCAAAGGATCTCGAGTCAAAAGGACGTGACACACATACACTGAAAATACTTGAATTCTGTCAGCACTCGAGATGAAAACACTTGAAATAATTAGATTCCATATGGTTTCTCATTCTTAAAAGAACAAGTTTTCATTCGCCCTTATTTATGATATTCATAAATAATCTCCTTATTGTTCTCAGTGCATAGCTGCATAACAGCCGCTTAGGTGCAGTTGATTTCGTGCTCTTGAAATCGCATTAGTGAATGCAACAGACATTCTCCAACTACTCCACTTGGCATGTGGCATGACATTGTTGCCAAAAGTGCAAATTGATGAGCTGCTGGTGTCGGCATGGCTGGCATTTTATTGTTCAACTCGACCCGGCCAGGAAGTCGTTTGTGAGGCCCATTTGGAAGTGTATATTTGGTTGCCAGCAGTGATTAGTAATTGTCTCTTCTCCCCCTTTGGCATCGTTGCAGGTCAAATTATGGAACGATGCGGTGTCTGCTCGGAAAAGGCCTACTTGTCCCATTGTGCGCATTGCGAGAAGAAAATATGCGAGGACTGCAAGAGTGCCCACATGGACATTCTAAGGCGAGAGATTACGCGATTTAACTCACAGGTAAGCAACCACAATTGGTGACCCCGCATACGTACATGGTGACCCCGACCGAAATTAATAATTTATTTACTTACAGATTCGTCGCAGCTTGCACCGTCTTCAGGACTCTTTGGCAATTATCGAGAAGAACACACTCAGCCTGCAGACCAACGCCATCAGCGTAACGGAGGAGATCGACGAGATCTACCGCAGGATCACTAAGGCCATCAAGGACCGCTCTGACCAGCTGAAGGGCGAAATCGATCGCTACTTGGCCGTGGAACTGCGCAACCTTACCACTCTGAAGGAGAACCTCGATCTGGAAATCACAAATATCAGCAGCAACTGTGATATTGTGGACAAGTACATGAACGAGACCGTCGAGTGGGACGATTGCGAGCTAATGGACACCAAGGAGATATTCCTAAAGACGGTGGAGTTCCTGCGTCACTTCGAGTACGAGAACAATGACTACAGTAGGAGGGTGAGGTTCCTGGTGTCGATTGACCCGAACCAGTTGGTGATGAACCTGGCCACCTTTGGGGATCTGAACATTGCCCCGCACTCGACGCCCAGCGGTGGCTCGGTGAGCAGTTCCCACCTGGCTCCGCCAAGTGCTCTGCAACCTGGCCTGATGCGGTCCAAGAGCGACCACCGCTTGGCTACCCAGTTCCGACAGCAGGAGGAACGGGGCGGCTACAATGACGAGCCTGTCCTCGGTGGGCGGAAGTTCGGAGAGCGTCCCCAGCGCAGCGCCACCCATGCCAACAACGATCGCTACGGTCGGGGTGGAGACTACGACTACGAGAACGACTACGAGAACGACGGTTCCTCGGGAAGGGCTGGCAAGTCCTCGCGCTTCCGATCCCGCTTTGTGCGATCCCATCAAAACGACGACTCCGACTCCGAGCAGCAGCAACAGCAGCGCCAGCAGGAGCTGAAGGAGCGAAAGGATCGTGTCCTCGACAGCGAAGATGTGTCCCGCGGCCAGCTCAGCGGAATTATCCGCTTGAGCGACTGCGCCCGCGTTGTCCAGCGATTGGCGGACATTGGCAAGGAGAAACCCGAGAAGAAATCGGATGGTGCGGCAGCAGCCCAGGCAGCGATCCAGGCGGCCATCCAGGCCCAGAAGGCGGCTATGCAAAGGCAGCAGCAGAAGAACCAGCAAGCAGCCGCCGATGAGGAGGAATTAGCCCGCCAGAAGCGAAAGAACGCAGCAGGCTCCGGGTCTGGTGGAGGATCTGGTGCCTCCGGAAGTGCGGAGACTGCCGGTGATCAACGCGTAGCAGCCTTGAAGAACCGCGGCGGCGAGGACAGCGACGGCAGCTCCAATCAGGCGGCGTCTCCAGTGCGTAACAGTGCAGCAACCGCGACGCGGGCCGAGGTAAGTGTGAATGAGACAAATACAGAAGAAGAAGCCCTAGCCAGCGAAAGCAGTGACAGCGAAGAGGAGGAAGAAGAAACAGAAGAGTCTGAAGAAAGTGAAGTAGAACAGGAGGCAGGTGTAATTTCACAAGATCAGCTTGATGTGCCAGAAGCCAGCCAGGATGCCTCGTCGGCTTCCGAAGTAACAGAGGAGGAAGAATCCTCTTCTGAATACGAAGAAGAAACAGCTACAGAAAGCGACGAAGAAGATGAGGGGGTAGACCAATCAGGAGAAACTGAGCAGCCGAAGGAAGAAGAATCTCTTCAAAGAATAACGCCTCCAGAGATAAATGTACTTCCGCCTGAAAGTGACCTTAACCACAAAGTAGATGAAAGTCCTTCAGAGAACATATCCGAAAATCCCGAAGAAGGCAGTCAAAAAAGTGAAGAAGAAGCACAAAAATCCAAAGAAGAGTTGGCAGCACCCCGAGAAGATGCTGCCGAAGAATCGAGCAGCGAGTACGAGTATATAGAAGAAGAGGTCACGGATGATGATGAAGAGGAAGAAGATTAGGGTCAGGGAAAGGGACACGAAAGAATAATGCCAACGTTTGAGGGCAAGAGGACCAAAAACATAAAGTAAAGAAGAAAACGATAAAATGCAATATTACTCTTCAGAATGTGCCTTAAAATTTGTGGTTTATCTAGTAGGTTAGTATTGTGTCGCAGAATACAGATATTACAGAATATACAGAACGCAGAATATTTAGTTGTCAGAGGACTTTAGTTAGGACTCGCTGTCACTCTAAGCTGGCTCAGTATTTTACCCATGTTTTGCCTTAAACCGAAATAAATATCCCGCCGAAAGAAATATATAATTACGTATACGCCATGTGTGCTTCGTTCTTATTTGTGCTCCATCGTTCACACTTCCCCTCCGCTCCGTAAGTGTTTATTTGTATTTGTCGAACCAAATCAGCCGAAAACGAGAGCAACCAATAACCGTTAACTGTTAACTGTTACCGTTTACCGTTACTTTTACCGTTAATCTTACCTAACCAACAAATGAAATAAGCATTCTCCCGAAATTTGTCCCTTTTTCCCGTTTTGTTTTATATTTATTTTTACCATTCTGTTTTTTATGTCATTTATTTTTGTAAGTTGGTGTCTCTTTGTTTTATTTTATCCCGATTGTTTCTTTATTCTTTCTTTTTTATTTACTTACGTTTATTGTCTTGTGAGCGCCTTTAACCTAATGCTGTTTTGGGTCAAAACCTTTTTCCCCTCCGGCCGCAAAAAAACAACAATACAATACAGAAAGCAAAGTTTCGGCCCAAAACTCGGACATCAGAAATCAGAATTGTACAATATTGTAGACATTCATTACTTATATACCGATATATGGATATATATACATACCTATATATATATACTTTCTAATGTAGTAGCTTAACATCTTTTACCTTATCGTTAGTTAGAGACTGCAAAAACAAGTTACAACCAATAAAGCAACCAAAAACTACAAAATGCATTTAAATTATAAATAACAAGTATTTTCTTTAAATTCTTTTTGTTTCTCCTTTTCTCTTTTTCTCTACATATCTCTCTCTCTCTCTATCCGTGTCTCTGTCTGTCTCTTTCTATCAATCTTTGCATCTATTTATATACTGAAAGTGGACAAACGATGTGGTAGTGATGTTAATTTGCTTTAATCTTACTAAATTTGTTTGGTCATTGCTGTCGAGATGAATAAACCACAAAACCCGATCAACTATACGCCATTTTCTCTATGATTCTATCACTCTATCTCGCTCTATATTTCTGTCGCATTTCTTCATCGTTTCGAATACTTTTTTTTCTGTCATTCTTTTGTTAGTTGTGTTTTTTCTTTGCCCGTTTTGTTGTTTTGCAATTTCTGATGTCCGCTGTAAATATTTCTGTTGTGCATATTTTTCTTTCGTTTTTGGCTCCTCATCCCGCCTCCCCCCTTCACACCACTCTCATGTATTCACACATTGTTGCACGCCCCTCCACGCCCACCTACGCCCCTGAAAAATACCAGACAGAGCCGGGTTCAATGGCGAGTATTTCACCATCATGCGACTGTCAGCGATGCGGCTGTTTCCGTCAGTTTAACAATGTTTCCAGTTCCCATCGACCGTGTGTCTGTGTGGGTGATAGTGTTGTGTGTAAGTGTGAGTGTGTGTGTGTGGTAGTGACATATGCACGGTCGCTGCATATTTGTCCTGCTGCTGGCATTTAGAAAATGGAAATAGGAAAAGGTTGTTCGATCAATTAGGACAACATCAAAGCAACTTGATGAAATATCATAAAACTTGAAAAGGGTCCTTTGCCAGACCCGAGTTATTATGCTCGGGAATATGCATGATGTCCTTTTAGAGTTTACTTGAGGATGTAATTGACGCCTTCTCTTTGTTTGACGTTCTTTATTGGCTAGCTTACTGAGGTGGAACCCTTTTTTAAATGCATTAAGTAATATTTATAGCTTTCAAACTGAATTTATTAAAATTTAATTGTAAAAAAAATTGGTAGACCAGACAAGAATAGATTTATGCGTATAATACTGCAGTTTATAAGGATAAAAAAATAATAGTAAGGTACGAAATTTTTAAAGAAATTTTACCAGCAAGATATCGTTTTCGCCAAGACCCCAACCTTAAAGCCCAGCCCCACCACTGCAACCTTTAACCTTTGGCCTATCTATATTGCCAAACAGTCATTTCCACACATATATGTACATACATCTTAGCATTCTGTATATCCTTGCATTTGCATTGCCTTCCTTGCTCGTTTCGTTGCGTTATGTTTCGAGGCAAACCACAACTCAACTAACTAAGACGGCCATCGCCACAGCCACAGATTTTGATGCAACTCCCAATGCTCTACCCACACTTTACCAACAGTCGAAACCACCCGTTTCCGCTCAGGTGGCGGCCGTGAAGAAGACCCAGCGATCCGGAAGCAGCGACAGCAGCGCCTCCACGGAGAGTTCGGCCAGCTCGGCGGCAGCCACGGCGGCGGCAGCATCCGCATCGGCCAATGCCACGCCCAGTGGCAGCAGCACCGCAACCTCGCAGCAACAGCAGAAGGCCGGCAGCTCAGCCCGCTATTCAACCGCCAAGGAAACTACTGCGGCCCCTGAAAAGAAGCCTTTTGTTAGCCGTTTCCTGCCGCAGCACAACAATGCCGGAAGCTCGAACGGCTCGGCGGACAAGAAGAAGGCCGAGTCCAGCTCTAGCAGCGAAGAGGAGACCAGTTCCGAGTCCGAATCCGAGTCCGAGACGGAAAGCAAGCCCAAGACGAGTGCGGCCAGCAGCAGCACCAACACCAAATCCACGCCAAGTAGTGCCACTAGTTCCACCACCGCGGCCAGTGGTTCCTCCGGCTCCTCGTACAGGGATCGCCTGGAGGCCCGCCGCGCCTCCCGGGACGACAGCTCCATAACGACTGGACGCAGCAGCTATGCCACGCCCTCGAGCAGCGGCTATGGCAGTGGCAGCAGCGCCACACGCACCCGGGCGGTACCAGCCCCCCACCACACCAGCGAGAGCGAAGACCGCTATGGCAGCGGAGCAGGCAGCAGGTATTTCCAAAACCTTCCTTCCCGCAGCTCCAAAATTTTGGTCTAGCGTTTTTGAGTGTATTTTTTCTGGTTCTCTATAACCGAACTAATTTGCATGGCTAATTAGGCGTATAATAGAAAAATAAATATAAGAGATTATCTGCACAGAGAAAAAAACAGAGAAAATATTCAAAGTTTCCATGATTTTTTCCAAAAAATTATATTTTTAAACCACCAAACTTACATGTAAATTGTTTTTAAAGAACACATACATATATTAAACACAACTTTGACTAAGATAAAATCACTACATTTTTTTAAAAATTAAAATTAAATTGGAAATTTTTTATTTTTATAAGGATCGACCACCAATAATTGCAAATAATTTGTAATTCAAAAACAATCGTAAAGTTAGATCAAAGAGTATAATCTATAACTGAAGTTAATCGTAGTTTTTATTCGAAAAAAAACACGAAAATAGTTTAATGGTCTTTAAAAGGATCTTAAATGGCATTAAAGACAATATGATAATGAAGCAATAAAGATTTTTTTCATGCTTATACATAAAAAAATGAAAGATAAAAAGATTGAAATTTAATTTTAATTTTACGAAATATGGTTATTTAAAGATAAGAATTATTGGAAAAAGTTTTTTCTCTGTGCATAAGCTTATTAGATACAGTTGGTAAAAGATACGGGCCTAAAAACACATATGTATCTGATGAGCATGGCATACGATATAGATTTATAAATTATGTGTCAAATATGGCTGCGGGGTAATTTGTTTTCCTCGTTTGCGTGCCACACACACTAATTGAGTTACATGCAAAAAACAGTGCCTGCAATTAATTTAAATTTTTAATTAGGAACACAATATGCACACACAACTGCAGAGTGGCTTTAATCGATATGCCTAATGAATACTGCAGAGTGGCTTTAATCGATATGCCTAATGAATAACTGTGTTTGGTTTGGTTTGGTTTCTACACCCCGATGTATAAGACTTACTTTAGATTCACAAAACTCTCTTTTACTATTTACTATTTAGCTTTGTGCAAGTGCTCCGCGCTGGCATTAACCTGGCACTGGCCACTTTGTTGCTCATGCGCCTCGTGTGGCGTCTAATTGTCAAGTTCATAACCTTTACATAGCACCCAGTGCTCTCACACCTACTAAGACACAGCACCAAGACACTCACACACGAACAAAATAGGTAAACACACAAACACAATGTTTTCTATTTGTTGATCTTTGCAGTGCACTGCCCTATAGCATCCCGTACATCAGCAGACCCGGCCGGGCTCGCTACCGAACGAAACGTCTTGCCGATGTCTAGCCCGACTCTATCTATACAATATCAAATACAATATTTTATAAGTCGCCCAGGCCGAATCGTCTCGAATCCAATTCAATTTCATACTCATAGTTCAGTTTGTGTTTGTTAACCCATAACGTTGAATGTTCCACCGTCTAACAGCTTAACCCTATTGATTAAATATTTGAATGTTCTCTGGAAATAAAATTGAACAAGTTGGCTGTATTCCGGAGTACTTGGAGTCACCTTCAATGGGCAAATAGAACCGTGATGATGGTGAATGGTTCACAAAATAAAAAAAAAGAGAGCCACTCAAAGGGCTGGAAATTAACTTTACTTCTATGCTTTCTGTCTGTTTTCCAACTGTCCTTATGTCCCTCTGTCAATACCCTTTTCAAAGGGATCAATGCGGTTCGCTCTGGGCTCAATACACTGCGATGTCCCTTCCCTTCCCGTACCCACTTTCCTTTGTGCTTTGGCGACAAAAAGTTCTTTAATTTTACTTTTGCACGACAACAAATGCCGAACAACTTGAACAACCCTTTCCACTTTGCAACAAATCTAGTGTAATGTAATTACAGCACAGGCCCACTCTCCCCAAAAGCGCCTGCTTCCATTCCCCATTCTATTCGCATTTGTACCTTCGTTTCAAAATGCTATAAATTGGTATCTGTTATCAGGACTTTCCCGGCATATAATTTGCCATCTGGCAGAGGCACAGAGCCCGTCTTCCCAGTTCCGATTTCAGAGTTCATCAGTCAGTCAGACAGTTGGTTTATCGCGGAGTATTTACCAAAGGTATTTGTTCAGAGTGCTGAATTTATGCTTTGCAGGATACAGCTCGCATTTTCAGTTGCATAAATTTTGGTTTTTATCAGTTAGCCAAGTACTGTAGAAATTGCGACAGCCAGCAATTATTTGTAGCTTAAAGGCATCAAAAGAGTTTCCTTAATTCGGAAATATAGTTTTCAAAATGAATGAGACTATTTTAAATGCTGTCTGAAACCTACTTTTATTACAAATTTTAATCCTCATTTAATTGGCGATTTAATGGTGGCGTATTGATAAAGTTTGCCCATCAAGAGCTAGTTTTGAATTTAATCGGGGTATTCATTGGTATGGTATGGTCTTACTTTTCAACTACATAATTTAAAATTCAGTTCTTTTAATATTAAAAAACCATACAAATGACAGGCATATTTCTTCTTAAACTTTTATGAAATCTTATTAAACTTTTTTTAACTGGCAATTAGTTGATAGCACTTAAACTTGGTAAGGTTATAGTCAACTTTCATAAGAGTTAATTTCAGTTTGGAGTTAAATGGAGTTTTTACTAGCCAAACTCTGCTACTGAAATTGTCTTTTCTTACATTTTCTTGAAATGTAACATAGATTTTATAACTCAAGTACTGGGTATCGCAGTGTCGATGCCTTCACTGAAAGTATCACTGCCACTGATTAAGCCCTTATTTTTTTAATAATTAAAGCAGAACAACACACATGCACTGACCTTGTGCTTTTGTTGTAATTACACTTTTTTTGTAAGAAGAGCAGTAATAAGTGTTGCCTGCCTCACTGCCACACTGCCTGTTGCTTTTGCTTCCCTGGATTTTATTTCATAATTTTATGCATTGCACTTATGAACTCACCTAGATTTAAGAATTAAATTTACGCCCTTTTTATGCTATTTTTATGTATTTTGAAGGCTTTTGTAGTAGTTGTTGCTTCTGCCTCCTCTTTCGTGTTACTTAACCCGCCCAACCACCGAACCACCCACCGAGACACACAAAGACACATACACAGATACAGCAGCAAGGACGCCAATCGGCACCATAATTTCACGTACTTAACCGAACTTTTCCCAACTACTTTGTGTAACTTTCGATAATGCGAAATGTGAATTTAATTAGAAACTTTTAGCTCAGCTCTTTGGTGGCAGCACTTTGTTGTATTTTATATATTTTGTGCCACGCCTTGTATTTTAATATAATTTAATGGTTAATAAATGAGACACCCCCTCACACGCCGACACCCCGACACGCCGACATCCGACCCGGACCTAAGCTAGTTAAAAGTTAGTTAATTAAGCGGTGGTCGTCCACAGGGCAAGGGATTAGCTTGAAAATTGAAAAACGAGACACACAGAGCAACAGCTACAGCACAGGCATATAAAAAATAACCTACAGAAAAACAGAAAAAACACATCAATTATTAAAAAAAGAATATAAAGAGTAAAGAAATCAAGCCAAACCAAACCGAAAACCGAACCGAATCAACATTTTTGCAGCTACACAAGCCGCTTTCTAAACAAAAGCAAGAGCAGCGCCATTGTAACGCAACCCTCGCTATCCACGCCCACCGCCTCCTTCGATGAGGACGCCACTGGAACGGGCGACGACTCGGACGGTCGCTATGGCACGGGCAGATCCCGTTATCTGGCAATGAAGGAGCGACGCACCCGGCTGGCGCGCAGTCGCTCCTCCCATCAATTTGGCAACGACGACGACGACCTGGATGAGCCGGTGTCCCCCACCACCGTCTCGCCGTCCGCTTACCTGGCCTCAAGGTGCGCCCCCCTTTAGTGAGCCATCTGATCTCAGCCCCCCCTTATCTGAAGCCCCCGCCCTGTAAATACTCAAAGGTTATCGGCTGTATATATCCCGTCGAAAAAAATAAAGGTGTTATTTTTTTTTGGTGCGCTGGGCGCTTTAATTGTGCGTGTGCTGTCCCCCACCGAACTTTTTTACCAAAATTATCGAATTTAATTTTAATTTACATTTATTTCTATAGTTTTTAATTATTTTTTAGTTGAGTTTCTGTGCGTGCCACGTCCAACGTTCTCGCCACGTTTCGTTCTCGTTTATGTTGCACTCTACACTAATTCAACTTTTTTGGAATTATTTTTTTGGTTATTTTTATTTGGTTTCTTATTGGTTCTTATTAGTCAATTAATTGTGGTAAAAAAATGAAAAAAAAACTATACGCGTTTTTTAAATTAACCGAAATTAACTGGACATCATACAAAGAAGTTTCCCCCTTTTCTTTTATTAGTTTTCAGTCACACGTCTCATTTAAATCAGAAGAGCGAAGAAAGTGGCTATCAAGAATGTATATATAAAGATTCAAAAGGAAAGTTTTTAATATTTCTTCAAGGTTTCTATTTAGTTTTTCCATTTAGATACATTTTATGTATGTATACAAAAATGTCCTTTCCTTCTAGAGCATAATTTGCAAACGTTGAAAAATAAAATAACAATATTAATTGTAATAATCTTCAAAACACATTTCCACCGATAGCCAACATTATTCTCAAAATCCTAGTGCTGGGTCAGAAATCTTAAAGATAGTTGAAAACAATCTAAAACCATATAAATTAATAGCCACTTTGTTCATCTTGCCAGCGCCTCATGACTTTCGAAATCAGCCAGAACTTCATAGCCCCATCCACCCATTGCCCACCCAACAATGACCCATGGGTCCTGCCGGCTAATCCTCTGGTTTCCTTTGCAGGTACAGCGGCTACGGTAGCAGCGACCTCTCCCGCAGCCGCTCCTCGCACGCCCTTAAGTCGCGCGACAACTCCCCGATCACGGACCGCGGGGGTGCGGGCTCCTCCCGCTCCGGCGGCCTGGGCGCCGGCAGTTCCGCGACGGACAGCAAGGACGGCGAGGCCCTTAGCTCTTGGGCGCGCTACCTCAAGAACAAGTACGGCAACAAGAGCAGCAAGGACTCTGCCGGGAGCAGTGGCAGCGCACGCGATACGCACGCCGGCACCTCCTCGACGGGAGCGTCGTCGTCGACGTCGTCGCATGCGCACGGCTACGGCAGTGGTACCAGCGCCAGTGGCGCCGGCAGCGGGAGTGGACGCAGCACCGCCAGCGACGTGTCGCGGCGCCTTAGCCTGGGTCTCCCTCTGCGGCAGGCCAACGAACTGGCCTCCTCCGACGATGACGGGTCAAAAAACGGGCTAGGCTCCCCTACGTCCCCTACGGTAGCAGCAGCAGCCGGTATAACCGGAGCGGCAGGTACTATCCCTAAACAGGTGTACCTTCGCAAGCGTCAGCAGCTGTTCCAGCTGGGGGGCCGGGGGAGCGAGCCCGGATCCTTCACGTGGCCGCGCGGCTTGGCCGTCGGCCCGGACAACAGCATCGTGGTGGCTGATTCCAGCAACCACCGGGTGCAGGTCTTCGACTCCAATGGCATCTTCGTCAAGGAGTTCGGCGAGTACGGCAACGGCGAGGGCGAGTTCGACTGCCTGGCCGGAGTGGCCGTCAATCGCATCGGCCAGTACATCATTGCCGATAGGTGAGTGTCCTTCTATAACATTTATAAAATTTATAATTATCATGTCGCACACAATGTTTACAAACCTAGTTTTACTTACGAGGCAAAAGACGTCGATTCCCAAAAAAGTATGCAACAAAAATTTTATTCAAAAAGTGCATCCATCATTTTATTAGTTTCATGATTAATATGAGTAATTTTGTACAAAATGTCTATTTAATTTAACAAAAATTGGTAGATTACATCTACAAATATATATAATACAATTAAATAACTAAAATAAAAGAAAATTCGGATCAAATATATAAACATTTGCATTAATCGACTTAAAATCCAATGACGTGAAATTTGTTTATATTTTTACCAAATGATAATAGTCTAATGCCTTCAAGAATACAATGATAAAATAATGATTTTCCGACAATTTTTAATTTAAATTTTCCAACATTATTTTTTAACTATTAGAAACGGTTAACGGATATTTGCAAGCTCTGCTAAAAAGTCAATTTGATTCCGTATCAGTCCCTAGATCCAAGGCATCCAGTTATTACTACAATATTGTCAAATTATAGTGTAATTAGGACCTAATTTCGGACAAATATCGAATTCGAATAAGGAAATGACAATAAGGTACCAAAATATAAATTGAATAATAAATTGAAAAAAAAAGAAAAAATTAAAAAATACATTTATATGCGAATTACATCATATTGGGGACCGTATTGATAATAGACCATTGCCTTCAAAGACACCAAGCGTAATATTAAATATTAAATAAAAGATACGAAACAACTACGCCGGTCAAAGAAAAATTAGAATTAGGATACCATTGAAATTGAGATTAGAAAAATTTAGGTTATGATACCAAGAAGCCTATAAAATTCATGCGATATTTGAAAAAAAAATCTACACGTAAGAAATTAGAAAATAAAATGCAATTAAGAGAAATCAGTTCAATGGGTCCTAGAATCAGACTAAGACCGTAGTACTGTCATAAACTCGCCTTATATAGTGTTTTGAAATGGTTTAGAGTTGGCTAATTCCAACAAGAAATTATATGTTTCCCAAAACTGCCAATACATAAATCTATAAAAACTGACTAGATTATATGTTTTATAAAAAAAATAATATCGCTTAGATGTTTCTTTTTAACTCGATACAACTATTCCATAACCAACCTGAAGCCCCTAAGTAGATCCCATAGGAACAGAAAATTGATATTGCATTCACTTTCGGGGGTGATATTTTATCTCCAAGTGGCTGAGCTCCTGGCAGCGGTCAGTCTGCGTTTTAATTAAGCGCAAACAAAGGCGCATGATTAATTCCCGGCCTGGCTTCTCGGGCTTCTAATTGGCAGGGCTAAGCGCATAATAGCCGCGTTAATGAGAAACATGTGCCAGACTTGGCAGGGCTTGGTTTGCCCGGGCTGGGCTGGGCCAGGGCATCAAGCGGACGACTGTACGGAGAGCTTCTGGCGCTCCTGCACATGTTATCTGTAACCTTTTTACGAGTGCTGTCATTGTTTGACGCAAAATCTCGTTAAGCACCCGGATCTGGAGGGGGCCGCCAGCTCATTGTAGGAGTCAACTTTGATTTTGCACGTTAAGCGGCTTAGAGCTAAGCCCAACACCCATCCGCCCAGCCACGGTCTGAAAACCCACGGCCGACACCTTTTTCGCATTCCAAGGCGTCGCGCTCTGGTTGACAACCCTCGCAGGTTTTTATTTTATTTTCGGGAACCCGTAATAAGATCTCTCTTCGTTACGGCTCGCAATTAACCGAGAATCCGTCGATTCAATGGCCCTATAAATTGGCAACAGGACTTTAAGTCGGAAGGATACTTGGCTACTGCTTCAGTTTGGACAGTACATATAATAAAAGCCAGTTGGGAAACTAATAAATACTTGGGCACTTTCAAGAATTAGGATAGATATCCAAAGAAAGACTTTTTATTAAAAACATACAAGAAAAATGTACTTTTCAGAAAAGTATATATTTATTTAATCTGCACTTGAATGACGGAAAAGTACTATACATCGAAGGTGTAATGTGAATTGAAATTCTTTTCGTGACACTGAGCCTTCTTTTTGTTTTTTTATTTTTTTATTTTACAGATACAATCATCGCATACAAGTGCTCGATCCCCAAGGACGATTCCTGCGCGCCTTCGGTTCGCAGGGCACCGCAGATGGCAAATTCAATTATCCTTGGGGCGTAACAACCGATGCACTCGGCTTCATTTACGTGTGCGATAAGGAGAACCACAGAGTGCAGGTGAGAAGCGGGATGAGGGTGTTCTGTCTCCATTTCAGCTTTCCAGCCCATCCCCACCCATCGACCACCTGCCACCACCCACCGCCGACCACCCATCGCCCGCCTTCAATCTCTCTCACTATTCACAACCTTTTCCAGTTTGCCTCCATCTTCAATCTCGATTTGCATGCAAATATTTATATATTCAGTGGATCGGGTGGGGGGCTGGACTGGTGGGTGCAAGGCTCGAGTCCTGCCCAATTTGTCACACTTGAGCTGCGCGCACACCACCCCCTCCCTCCGCCCGGCACCTGGCAAATGCCAGAACAGCAAATTTTCATGAGCTTAACTGGAGTATATGTATATGCATTGGCAAGGACGGTCCCATGTCCATCCTTTCGAGAGCCCCTGTGCCCATTTCAATTTGTAAACTTATATATCGTGAATATTCGCATTCGTCAGGTTTTCCAATCCGATGGCTCCTTCGTTGGCAAATTCGGTACCTGCGGCCGTGGCGAGGGACAACTTGAGCATCCGCATTATATAGCCGTATCGAACACGAATCGTGTGATTGTTTCCGATTCGAATAACCACAGGATTCAGGTGAGCCACCAATCTACTGCCCCTCCTACTTTTCATGCCTGTCTGGCCATGTGAACAATTTTAATTAAAATATGCTCCCCGCCGAGATTCGTTCGCAATTTATCTGACCCGGTCTTCTTTTCCTTTCCGCAGATTTTCGACGTCAATGGCAAGGTGCTGTCCACGGTGGGCGGCGAGGGATCCGACGACGGCCAGTTCAAGTTTCCACGGTAAGCAAATCGAATTATCCTTGCCAGGAATATAATTCACAAATAATATTTCCTTCAGCGGAGTGGCCGTGGACGATCTGGGATACATTTTCGTGGCCGATTCGGGCAACAATCGCATACAGATCTTCAATCCGGATGGCAGCTTCCTGAAGACCTTCGGCTCCTGGGGCTCCGGCGACTCGGAGTTCAAAGGACTCGAGGGCGTGGCCATCATGTCGAACGGCAACATTTTGGTGTGCGACCGCGAGAATCACCGCGTCCAAGTCTTCTGATTCAGGGAGTCTTCAGAAAACAATTGCATTATCTCATTTTGTCATTAATTATTATTTGTTCGGAAGTGCCAAGGCAATTATTGTCTTTATTTCTGCGCCCAGAAATTCTGCCAATTAACCAAGAGAAAAGCTGAGAAAAAAATCGAAAACTTTTTGTTAAACTAAAGCGAAAAAAAAAGAAACCTTTAAATAAAAAAAGCGAAAACTCGTCAGAGTTTGAGTGAAATATGCCTGCTCTTTTCTCTCTACATATTGGGGTTTTCAGTATATACGAGGCCTAGCGCCCAACTGTTTATTGCTGCATTCAAGTATTCCCTAATTGAGATTTATCTGCCTTCAGACCAACAATTTCCAAATTTGCTGCCGCCCCGGGCACTTTATTAAATTAAGATGTTCTGTGCCAGCAAATTGGAAACTTTTTTTTGCCTGAGCTTTTCGCATAAACTATTTGCCTCCGCAAGTTGCCACTGCCGCTGCTGCCGTTGCCAGATGCGTGTGGCGTGTGTAACTGTGTTGCAAACACAACAACTGTGTCCTGTTCGGTAGTAGCGGCAACTGTGCCAGCTACAGTTACAGTTACACGATTTATATGCTGCCGCATAAATTTGTTTGCCGACAAATGTTACGCATACGCCATGTATTTATGTACTCGTACTCCTCCCGAAAAAGTGCTGGCGCTAAAAAAACGTATGAAACGGGATGGAAGTTAACTAATTTCAAATCCGGATTAGCTTATACCCTTTTGGGTATTGGTGTTTAAATTAAAAAAATTAATTCTGAATTCTGAATGTTATAAATGGTTTCAATACAAATTTGGATTTAATGTGCGTATATGGCTGGTCTGTTTATTTAAATTCGCGTATATGCAATGTATGGGGATATTGAGTATACGCCATGTGTGCTGTGTAGTCCACATTGCATTTTATGAGGGTAATTCCATTAATTTGTCAAGCGATAATATAATAATTAAAAAATACATTATAGGAAGAGAATACTTTCGTTCACTTTTGTTGGCAAATTTTAAACATTTTTCAGGCAAGCACATCACAAATATTAACTTTAAAGTTTAAACAGAGTTTTAATGTCTAAGTGCTGAGCTTCAACTGCCAGGCATTATACTCTAGTTAATATGCCAGACTCCTGAAAAGTGCTCACATCCATCGGTGGCTTCCATCACATCCACACTTGCCTCATACAAATGACGCAAAATGTTGCCGGGATAAGTGAGTTTTATGTGATTAAAATGCATGTGAGTGTGTGGGCGGCAATGAGGGTGCCCCGGTGTGCCCCTGTGTGTGTTAAAGCGAGTGCGTTCGAGTTTCGATGAAAGTTTATGGCTTACTTACTACAACTTATGGCACCCTTCAAGTAGAGAGTTCCACCGCTGCCTTTCCCCCACCTCACCAATAAAATTCTTTGATTTGCAACAATTTGCAATTAACCTTTGATTGAGGCACGTAAATTCTTTGATGAGGCCTAGATATGCCGCACACACATACACACGCATAGATTCAAAGCCACACCCCCTGACCAATTTGGTTTTGTGTAATGTGACAGATTTGCCTTTCAATTAGCGAATAGGGATTGCAACATTTTAATCAACTTTTCGCATCATTGAAGGACGAAGTCGAAATGCTTTGTGTGTGTTTGTTGAATTTAAAGCGCAGAAACAATTTGTTAAAGTGCCCCATGCCTCATGAGCTTGCCCCAAACCATGGCCCTCCTCACCCATCACCTCGCCTAGCCTTATTTCATGTTTTCGGTGTTTTCTGCAATTTTATGGCGCGTATGGGCGTGGCAGCTGTGTAGCAGCTACAAGTAGCGACATTTTTGAAGCTTTTGTATGAGAGTACCCCCTCCCACTCCCCCCACGTATTTTACTACACTGTTTCATGAGCGAAATGATGACGGCTGGGAGGGGAGTCAATTTTTATGAGTTGTAATTTTTATTTGCCATATTTGCATGTGTCACGTGCCTTCAACTGAAATTTACAAATTTCATTTAAATTAACTATACTGGGCGTGATGGGGCGGGGCGTGGCAGCGTTTAATTGGAACACGTTTGCCATCGGGCTTCTATTTTACGACAGCCAAATGGCAGGGAGTTGCCATAAAAAGCGCCAAGCCAAGAACAACTTGGAACGCAGTAAAGTATGCGTTGGCAAAACGGAAAACTGAAAACTTTCAACAGACAAAGGGGGAACAGGGGGGCAGGGAGGCGTTCTAAGCAACTTTTAGGAAAGCTTAATCTTTTTACTATCGCTGTGGCAAGTTGGCCAAGTGGCAAGGTGGCCGTTACTTTTGATTTTCATCGCCTGGCGTTTGATTTTCATTTGTTTGCACTTGCAACAGGACTTTGGCAACAGAACGACTCTGGCCAAGGCGATAGGAAATCAGTCCCATCCATCTCGAGTCGCTCCGTACAGGCCAAACTGGCTACAGCGCCCTGCTTACTTCGCCATTTAACTGAAGCTGACCCCGCTGTGCAATTTTTATGGCCATTCGATTTTGTTCGCTTGTTTCTGAGCGTTTTATGAGCTGGTAAAAGTTTATGCAGCTCCCCCTGCATACATATCCATATACATATATATTCGCGTTAAAGCAAAGTTGCATAAAAGTGAAAATTGTTCATGGTGGAAATTCATTTCCATTGTTTGCTTTCATTTGGCAACCAGGCAGCCGGGAAGCCGTTCAACTGGGCAGCCGGGCTTCGGTTTTTTGGCTTACATTTCAGCGCCAAAATAGTTTTAGATTTATGGTAAATGGAATGGCAAATGGATTTTTTCTGTTAGATATTTATACATGCAGCGGCAACGTGCCACATATAAATATTGGCAGCAATTTTTGGCTTGTTCAACAAGTTTACAAACAACACATACTCAGTGGCCTGGAATGTGGCAAAGGGATCAATTAGTTATTCAATGTTTTCTTACGTAAAGTCCCTCACAAAACGCAAAAAGGATCAATTAGTTATTCTATTCATTCACATGGAAAATCCTTAAATTGGTTTCCAGTATCTTTTTTCAAAGTCGCTGTCAATTTTGATGAATTTTGTTTATGGTAGAGCTTCAAGGGCTTACAGCTGATAAATGGTATAGTATTTCCTTTCAACAAAGAGAATAAATAAACGAGCCTTTATTAAAATAAATATTAGAGTATTCCATGCAATTTGTCATAGTTTTTATAATCAATTAAATTTTTAAAGGGATGTAAAAAAATTTGTTTTTTGTTTATTTCTTTTATTTGAGTTAAAGATACATTTCATAACACATTAAATTTAATTTAAAGCCTCTTTTCAGATAAACCTTACAGCTTTTACTCCATAATCAGTTCTTAAGTACTTTATGAACATAAGTGGCTGCTTAGAATTGAAAATACTTGTTTACCCTCTCAAATTGGCCACTTGAATTGACCCAGTTAAAAGCTGTCGCGGCCAGGTGCGTCTTCCCACTTTCTCCCTCATGTTCTCATCCATTCAGTCGGCTCCCCTTACTTTCACCTTTCTCGTTTTTATTTTTCAAGGGTATTGCAGGCTTCGGTGCACCGCAATAGTCGTGTCCTGGTTTAATTTCTCTAAACATTTCCATTGTTGCTGGCCCCAGCTGTGAGCTGTTATGTTGGTCAAAATGAAAAACCCTTTTCGCTTATTACTTTTATTTTGAGTTGCCGTTGTGTGCTGCTCTTCTTTTTTATGTCCATTTTTTATACCTGTTACTTTGATAGATGAATGGTATTTTGTGTTTCAGGGTGCTTATGTACAGTTAGGATTCCAAATTTATTTTTTTAATCGTTATTCGTTTGTTTAGAAATATAATATACCGAAAAACAAATACCTTACTTAAATCCTATATAATTTTTATTCTAATCCCGAACGTTTAAAAGTATGCATTGGAAGAAATTATTTATCTGTCAAGGCTTCCCTAATAACTACCCTAGTACCGGGTATCACATAATCGGAGAAGAGTCGACTTATTTTTTGTTGTTGTTGGTCTTGAGAGGGATGCAGCGAGGATATTTCATTTTTTTGGGCTTTTGTCTCCGTACCAGTGCACAATAAAAATTTTTGCAAAAAGCCGGAACCATTCGGGCTTCTTGAGATTGGCCGGAGGCCAGAAGCAACAGCTGGCCACCTTTTTGGCAGTTAAGTGTAAAAGCATGCCTAATGCCTCGGACAGCCGCACAACAAGTTACCAAATAAATAAGTGGGCGGGCGTGTTCTTCGAGTGGACCACTCAGTTTCAATCAAAAATTACACGCAAACGGAAAAAATTCGATTTCAGGAAAGCCAGATTTCTCTATTGCCCCAGCATGTGTGGGTGAGTAAGTGTGGGGCTATGTCCTTAACCTTTTGTGGCAGGTGCTCTCCTCGAAGTTTCCATCTACCGTTGCCCAGTTTCCCAGTTTCCCAGTTTTCCGTTTCCAGTTTCAGTTGCCACTTGCCATTTCCCGATGCCGACTGCACTTGGTGGTACATTTAATACCACTTGAGTGACTTTTTATGGCCAGCCGGGCACTCATGTGTGTGTTGGGGCCCTCTTTCGTGCGTGTGTGTGTGTGAGCCTGGTATTTCGTTGGTTTGTTTTGTTTTTGTGTTCATTTGGACTTAGCCTTGCCATTTGTCCGCCGTTTGTTAGTTTTTGCCCGTATTTTTTGTTGTTTTAGATTTTAGTTTGTATTTTTTAGCCATTTTTCCCTCGCATCCTTTTTTTGTGTAGTTGTTGTTTTGGCAACGTGTCAGACATTTTTATATGCATCCAGCAACAGCGAAAACTTTTCACTTCTACTCGTATTATTCCCATTTTGAACCGGCTTTTGTTTTCATATTTTCCTAGCTTGCTGAATGATGGCTAGCTTGCAAAAAAACAAAAACAGAGAGTGCCGGCCAGGCTGGTGGGGGCCAGCAGCTGTTGGTTGCATTTAAATAAATATTTTAATAAATAAAATGGTCAGTTCTGGCTGTGGCCACAGATGGAGCTATTCGCCAAGAAACCGTTTTCCGACTGGCAAACGAAAAATTCATTTGCGTCAAGTTAATAGAAAATTGAATGAAAAACTTTTGTTAATCGCACAAGAGTCTGCAGTGCAAGGACTCTGAGCCGGCTCAGAGGAAAACCTGTGTAAATACCACTGCAACTGATAGAAGGGCACACTCGCATCCAGAAACTTTGTGAAGAGGGCTGAATAAATAGAGTAGGCACCCCCCCATTCCAAAGGCATTAGGTGCACATTGTGAAGTGCTTTTTAGTTTTCGTAAATCAAAGTGAGAGAAAATTAAACTTCAACCCGAAAGCTGCTTACAGCTTGCATGGGGCTTCTAATGGATTTTGACATTCAATGGCACTATTTCTAGATGTTTGCTCAGGCAAGAGGGTTTTCTTCTGAAAGGTGTATGCATAATGATCCGATTAAATGGTAAAAACTCTATAAGAGAAGTTCCAATTTTAAAGATTTAAGACAAACAAGATTATTCATTTAAAGTTTCATGTTGAAATCGAATATAGGCTAATGTTTTTAAGAAGAGCGCTTTTAATTGTTAGACAATTGCTTCAGATGCTTGTTAACTTAATTAAATTGCAGTTGGGCACTCAAATGCGGTGTTTTCAGGACCTGCATTAAGTAATTACATTGATTGCTTTCCCACCCACACCGGGGTCAAGTTTGTTTTGCCTGTGTCCTTCGGATACTAAAGGCTATAAGGATATTGGTTATAAGCCATATGTGCTTAGGCCCATGAAAGTGGCATCAGGCATCAGGCAAAGGTCAATGTCTCGGCCTGGCCGACAGAGAATAAAAGCAGAAACAGAATCAGCAGCTGCTTGGCTTTTGTTGACGAATTAACATTTATCATGCGCCACGTGAAATCCATTTATCAAGGAATCCCCCATCCCCATCTTCATTCCCATTTCCAATCCTTATTCCCTGCGATGTTGCACAAAAACAAAGACGTGGCAAATCAGCAGAGAAATCGCATTGATATTATTCCTATTTGGGTTCAGGCCCGATTCATCAAAGCGGCATCACACGCCCCACCTCGCAAGTATGTTAATAAAAACAGACAAGGGCAGAATAACAGGCAACAGGAAGGACTCGCCGGGGCATCCTAGCTCTGGCTTTCTGGGTATCTGGATATCTGTTGACCTTGACAATGGTCGTTTGTCTGGCTGTGGGGGGTTCATTGCGGCCATTTGATTTATATTTAAATGCCTATTGGGGTCACCTCGTGTTCATAACTCTTTGTATCGATGCCAACCGCTGGCGCAATTTATCATAGAGCGTCCTTTGGTGTTAAATTGAAATTCCCCATTGTGTTCCTTCGCCGAGTCCCAGCTAGGCCCACTGCGGTCACGGCCCAAAAGGCTCCAACTTAAAGACCTCTTTAGCCATAGGCAAATCCTATTGGTTTTGCTTGACGGCTCAAGTCTTGCCTCCTCCATGACTGTGGCTGCATGGCAATTAAAATTTGTTCGAGTAGTTCGAGCTCTTGTCAATATTTTGGTTTGCCGGTTATGGGGCATCAGGGCCAAAGGAATTTTATTTTGTGCGGCAGACATAATTTATGGTCGAGCACAATAAATTCTCCAAGGTGGTGGCTTTGTTAACTCGTTCTCCGTTGTCCTGCTTTGGTGGTGTGTATGGGGGCTTGGCTGAACCCGCCCAGCTTGCTCGCCTTTTGGCAAGTATAACAAATTTATGGCCAACTTTGACACGAGACGTTGCTATTTTGAGCCACGTCCGTAATGCACGGAGCGAAAAGAGGTCTTAAATAAAAAAAGAAAGGGATATAAATAAGAAAAAGAAATAAATATATATTTTATTAAAATGTTTATTCTTATATTTGTTTGTTACTTTTATTTAACAAAAAATAGATACTCCTATATTCTTCTGCCAAAACAAAAAACACGAAAAAAGCCAAGAAGTATGCAAAGAAATACGAATAGTATCGGGTATCTTGTTTCTCCTATTTCTGATATGACATCAAACATAAATTTTGCAAACTAGTTATTTATATTTAATAGCAGACTTTCTCTTTTTCTCCCATTTCATGAATTACAATATCCTTAAATCCTTTCCCCAAGTGCAGGACTCTGGTTTGTGGTGGAGGCGCTGCCAACAATTTGTATGCAAAGTAAGCTATTATCGTGAGAGCATGCAATTTGGGGGCGTGGCCAGTTGGTGTAATGTGTATATAGAACTGGAGTTGCATGTGGCGTGCAACAATTGGAGCAGACATTATTTTGTGCTGCTTTTTTCACGTGTTTTTGTTAGTTTGTTGTGGCCATTTAGCGATTAGACACACGAAAGCCAACTCAGATTGGTTAGTGGGGGGCTAGATGAGGTCAGTTGGTGGGTCAGTTCCGGTTCATGTTCAGGTACCGGGTCCTGTTGCATGTCCGAGCTGAAAATTGATATTAAATGCTTTGGCATAAAAACATCAAATGGCTCTGGTTCGTTTACCTGCATAATGAGGGCATTTTATTAGCCAGAGTTGCTTGGCTTGGGAGAAGGTTTGGGCCTTCTCTCGTTGGGGTTTCTGGCCGTGTAATGGCCGGGTCTTGTAGTGTGGCTCTGATATATGCACCGCCATTTGTTATGCTTGCTGATTGTGCAAGAAATGTGCCTGTTGTGGCCGCTCGGTCACTGCAAATTAATTTGGGATTTTGCGTCTATTTGTTTTGCGTTTGCCCGTCTGACTGGCACACATGATACCCCAGTGTCTGCGTGTCCGTGTGTCCGTTTGCCGTACTTTGATACCTGCTGTTGGCATTCATCACAATCACACAGGACCCCCGGCTACCAAGCCCAGGGATATCGACTGGGGGTGAGCTGGCGTGTAGTTGCAGATAAAATTTATGTTCTCCGGCTCGCCTGTCTGAAAGAGCAGGACGCACAGGACTCGCCGGACATTTCAAATGCTGCCAAAGCCGGACTGACATTTGATATATTGGCATGGAGACCTCTCGACAGCTGCAACATGCGGATTCCTTTGTAACTCTAGCTGTTCCGGCGGGGATTTGGTTTCCTTTCTGTGCTTTTCCAGCATGTGTAATTGCCGGCGTTCAAGTCCTTTGAGTCCTCAGGGTGAGGTCTGCCACATGTGGCACTGTGGCCGTTTCGCCACTTAAAGCCACTGTTGTCGAGTTGCTGCAAAATCTCTCCACTCTGGCTGTTTGCCATTTTGAGCAGCCCGTGCCGGCCATTAGTCACTTCATTAACATGGCCAGCACTTTTCTGCCAATGAAGATATGAATGCAGCGAGCCAGCGAGCTGTCTCAGGGACGTGCCAGAAATTAACAAAATCCCGAAAATGGTCAAAAACAACAGCGTCGGCGCAGCATAAACAAAACAAAGGCACAGAAAGAAAATAATACAAATTTAAAGAATAAATTTGTTTAAGAAAAAGTTAATTTTTTAAAATTGTTAGTTATGTATGCACATATTTTATTATTTAAATTGTTTGAACAATTCTTAAAATCTAAATAATCTGTATCCCCATTTTGGAGCAGTGGATCCACTCATAGAAAACTATTGTTTGGGCAAAAGGATTTTCACGCGTTGAATTTTAATTTCACACTTTTGCACTGCAATCAGTGGGAATTAGCCTCCATCCAGTTGGCGAGTCGGCCGCAGCCCCAGATCCGCCCACCGCTTTTGAGTGGGCGGTAGGTGTCAACTTTCGCCTTGCATGCCATGGCCAAGTGGCACAGTGGCACAGGCGTGGTGGCCTGCTGCCACGCCCACTGCCAAGGAAGAGTCCTGTGGCTGCTGTTGACTGTTATTAGCGCACTTTGATTTGTATTTGGCTAACAATAAAATGACAGCTTGCGGCTAAATGGCACGCAACGCCCAGGCCCCAGCTGGCTGTGGAGGGGCTAACGAATAGGAACGAGGTCCTTTTCGGACAGGACCTGGCCGGAAATACCAGTGCAGAGCTTGAATTTGGAGTTGGCGTGCCAGCTGGCTTTCCATTTCGATTGGCGTGGCACGCCATAAATTCCAATAAAAACTGAAAACAAGTGCCGTGGCAGTTGCACCTTAAATGGAAGTTGCACTGGGCCAGAAATATGATAACCGCTAATTAAGGTTCGCCGGATGCCGGTGCGAGCAGAAGGCCTTAAAGAGTTCAGTGTTTCAGTGCAACGGTTATTTCGGTTTTGTTTATTTGCCACAGTGTTTGTGGCCGCGGTGTGGCGACCAGTTCCAGGGTGTCGAGGGGCGAAATGGGTGTAGATAAACGAGCTGAGGAAGTTGGTAGGAAAAGAGTTCATAATAATGAGGGAAAATGGTTACAGTCGCTGCCAAAAGGTACGTGACAGCACGAGGTTACCGGCAAATGCAATACCCCACCCTGCTTCCTCCACCCATTTACCCATTTTCCCATAATAGGGCTGATAAGATTGGTCCAATTCCACACGGCCACGCTGCGTATACGTGATGTTCGCGAGGTATAAGAGACGCTGGCGTATAAGAGTCCCGTGCGTTTTCACTTTCAAAGGCAAACAGAAAATCAGCGCTTTAATTCACAAACGAGTTCTCTTCGGCAGCGTGTAGACTTTCATTGGGAAAATGGCAAGTTGGGAAAAAGGCAAGAAGGCGGCCGAAACCAAAATCGAGACGAAAACGAAAACAAAAAAGGAACTGTAACTGTAACAAACACGCAAACGGCGCGTAAAGCCAGAAAGGTGCGAAAAAGGCGTGGTAGGATGGCGGTGGCAAGTGCCAGTGGCGGCAACAACATGCAAGGACCTCTAACAGGACCTCCACCAACAATGTTCCATCCGATAAGGGCCACTAACGCAAACAATTACTTACTCAATGAGATCATTCCCAGATTCACGGGGCTCGGCCATAATGGAATTAGCTTTGATTTAATATGAACTCTCTTTTTTTGCAAAGGATTGATTTACATAATTTTACTCGCAAAATAATAACTTTAATATTCATTTTAATGGGAAAATTTTGGTATTTAATAGTCTTATAATATTCTATTTTCTTATTTTTTATTTATTATGTATTTTTTTTTCAACTGTAACCTGTTTTTTTGGTTTCTTGTTATCATAATAAGGATTATTATGTTATCATCTAGAGAGCTGGGGTTATTTTTTTGTTTTTTACTTTTGAGAATAGTTATATCTTTCATATTTATTATATATTCCATGGAGTCTTTGAAGGAGTCATTATCATTCCACTACAAAAACATTCAATATCACATCTTTAATTTAATTAGTAATTTACATAGTAGTAATTAGTAATCGATAAAGAAATAAAACTTTTGTTTTAAAATAATTTTAAAACCATCAAAACGTATTAAATAAGAATTAATTTTTAAATGAGCCATGTAGTTTTATTATTTTCGACTTTTATTATTTTTTTTTTTTTTTGTGTTGCGGTTCTTAAATAAATAAATTACATACCGCTAATACTCGACGTATAAATTGCTAATTCCGCCAACTTCTGTAAATCAATACCCACCAAATTTCATAAGGATCGGACTACATACTATAGAATAGCTGTCAAATAACTGAAAAATCGGAAATGACCCAACTATCGTATTTATTATTTATTTTCCATTATATTCCAGGGTAATTATAATAAGGGCAATCGATGTGTTGAATTTAATTTTATAGCAACATGTTTTTTGTATTAAAGGAATTGGATCCTATGAAGATTCTAATAATAAATCTCACATTTTTTTTTACATATTTTCCAATTACATAATTTCCCATTATTACATTCCAATCACTTCTTTGAAAGGCTGTTAATTTTTATTTAATGAAATAACCCAATTACATTTATTTGGGCATATTTATTTTTGTAATTATAAGTTTCTGTTTGGTAAATATTTTAAAAGTAGACATAAAAGCAGACTCTTCATGTTTCTGACACTCTAATGTTTAAAATACGATATTTGAACCGCTCCAATATTACATCCAACTGAAAGTCAAGCAGCCTTAAAGTAAAATAATACTAAAATAAAATTTTCCAACAAAACAATTAAAATCCATCCAATTGTTTGTTTAATAACTTAAAATATACATCACAATCACCTGTCTCCTGATGTAAAAAGTCAAAGTTCAGCTGTTGCAAAATCAGTTCGACAAAAGTGTTAATTCCCACATCATCAAATTCGGCGCGATGGTAAATTGCAATAAGTCCCAGCGGCTGGCATATGCAAATCGTGGAGCAGGCAGATGTGTTGCGAGTGCTGTCGCTTTTGTTGCAGCTGATGATGATGCTACATACACATTAAATTTCAATTTTGGGTTCATTTATCGTGGCTGTGGGCGGCTGGCACGGAAGTCACAATGTCAGTGCCTGAACTTAGCCAAGGCCGCCAAGGCAGCCTGGAAGGGCGAAAAGTTTACCCTTCAACTGTGCGAAACTTGGCGGTTCCCAGCCACGTTTACGCAAGTCCTTCCACTTCCACTCACCTCGCTCTCCCCTCTCCCGTAGTCCAGCGTATGTATATGCAAGGGTATATCCCCCACGATCCTAGTAAATATGCAGAAAACCAACAAGAGCAATAACTGCTCCGCACAAGATACACACGCACACTTGCGAGTGCATAAAAATTAAGCAAACGGCACTTGTAACTGGCAACAAGAAGGACAGCAACAATGCCAGCGGCAACAGAGACAGTAACAACAACAAGTACCAGCGTTTTCTAACTTATACACTGGAAAAAATGGAGGGCTCTTGGCCTTTCAAATAGTATTGTCATGAAGCATTCAAAGTAGCCTAAAGCAGACATCATATCTTTCAGCTTTAATAAAAAAGCTACATTTTTAATGAAATGTATCCTTTCTTATTTTAAGTTTTTAAAATTAATAAAATTTTTAAATTATGTTTTTTCTGTGCCACTTGCGATTTCCAGTTGCAACTTTTAGCAGTTTCCCAAAATGCAACAGTCGACAGGACGAGCGGCAACTTCCGCTGGGCGTTGAGCTTCACGCCGGCTGCACATCCTCGAAGCCCCCTTGCTGGGGGAGGACCCTAAACCAATCCCCAGCCATCCAGGACACCCTTCGGATGAGGACAACAATAGCAACAAATGCAAGTGCAAAACTTTTGCCAAGCAAGTTTGAGTTTTTTCTTCCGCCGTTCGTGCTCAGCCGAGGGTTGCCACTCGCCTCATCTGCCTCATCAGCCTCAGCTGGCTGTGCAGCGTTGTTGCAACTTTCGCTAGCTGAAACTTTAAGCCCGGCCAAGTCTTGCACGGCCCTATCTCTGGGCCAAGTCCTGCTGCTCCGGCGTACGTGTTTGTGTTCGTTACGTACGTGTCCTTTTTGGCATTTTGCGCTAGTTGTCAGCGCCAAAAGCTGCTGGCCAAAAGAATAAGCTGCACAGACACGATAGCGAACTTGAAACTTATTTTGGCCACGCCTCTATACAGTAGGATATCCGGTATGAAAGACTTTGATTGTCCGAATAAATTGGTGTTTAGAATTTTAAGATATAAGTCCTAATACAAAATAGTTTTTAATGATTGTCAGCCTTCTTAATTGGTTCACATATTTTTAAGGCTTAAACAATATTTGTTTTAAACAGCCATCACTGTCTGAAATAGCTTAAGTGAGCTGTTGTTGGAATCTCCTCTCAACTGCTGTCACGACAGCTGCTCGAAGGAAACCAACTGCTTGAAACTATAGCTTCCACGCTTATTTTTATATTTCTCCTCACAATTTGCTGAAATATCGAGAGACTACCCGGTGGGGCACTGACTTTCATTAACTGAAACCTTAGACAGAGAACTTTAACTTGCTTGCACTCGTTTTGCGTAATTATTTCAATTATTTTGTAATTAGTGCAGACGGGTTGCAGCCGAGGAAGATGCAGAGCTCACCTGGCCTTTCAGGAAAGTATTATTAGCTGCCAGAAACCTTCACAATCGCCTTCACCAGAGTCCTCCTAACTGCTTCTGTCAACTGTCTGGAGTTGAAAGAGCAGGCACCACCACAATGCGGCATCAGATTCGAAGGCAACGAAAAGTGCACTTGGCCGCAATTTGCAAAAAGTCTCTGCAACTCGAAGTTTTCCAAGCCAAGTCCCCAAGTTGCTTGGTCCGTGTACTCGGACTCTCGTCCTTTTGTGTCCGGGACTTCGGCCATTGAATGGGAATAGAATGGCCAGCCCCCGAACCCCCTAACCACGGAACCGCGGTGGTGTCAACAACTTGGCAATGAGTTTGCCTCCGGCCAGCACCTGTAAATATTTTGCTCCATCCATTCTGGTCACTTCCTTGATTCTAACGATCAAGCGATCTTACAAGCTGTCTTACTTGCAGTCCTCTGTTTAATGAATAGGGGACTAGCTTAGGAAAAAAGAGACCAAGGAACTTACCAAGAAATTGGTCTATAGTTGTGGGAATTACTAGCTAAGAAATCTTAAAAATATGAACTACTCTTCTTTAAAGTTCTAATTGTGCAAAAATCAATAAGGTAAATGCACTTTCCAGAGCCAAGATGTGTGCCCCTTAACCACAGGGGCTGGGTCTAAGCCCTTAATCATTTCAAGCTATTTGCACACTCTCAATGCAATTCAATTAAAAGTTACCTCCACCCCCAGGGACCAAATCCCTAATACGGACACTGATAGATACTTTGTCCACACTCATTTCTGTTTTAATACTTTTAATACCTTTTGAATTGCTTGCCACAAAGTTTGCTCCGTGCGGCTCAAGGAGCCTTCAAAAATTGATGCCGAAGCAAACAGAGCTGGATATTTTTCCTTTTTTCCGGGAGGCAGGGTCCTGCTCTCCCACTCCGCCCCTCATGTGGCATATTAACTGCTCCTGCCAGAGATCCTGCCTGGCCCTCTGTCGACTGCCTCATCCCTTGCGTTTGTACTGGAGTGGCACTCGATATTTATTCGATTTATGGAATTTTTTGGCAAAAGAATTTTTTAATAAAACGAATTTTATTGGCATTATCCTGCAGCTATTGCCATTGCTGTGTGCCTGAGAGGAAATTAATAATGCTACTAGGCTAATAAAGGACGAGCACACAGGCACGCACCTCCACACAAGTGCATATGCGTGTGTGCGAGAATGGATATCTGTATGGATATCGATGATGTGACACTTTTGGGCACACTTGTCCTTTGGCTCGTCCCTCCCGCATCATTTGTCCTTTAACATTGGAAATTGAAAAGTTTGTCGAGTGGCTTTATTATTATTTGCATTTGCATGGCCGCCCGACTGAGGCTTTGCTATTTAATTTGTCATTATCATGGAACTGGCTCCGAGCTGGAAATTCAACTTCATTGCGAGCCGATTTTGTAATTCTTTGCTGCCTTTATTATGAATCGGCCGCAGGGGCATTTCCTTTGAGGCCAACAGGAAATTAAAAGTGTTGGTAAATATTATTTTGCCTGAGAGTGTGTGAGTGTGTTTGGCTGTACAGTGGGCTTAAAACGTGTAGAAACGTAAGAGTATGGTAAATATTAGTAGGGATTTAAGTTATATTGCGATGCTTATAATATTATGAATTTAGGGCTTTATAAAAAGTTTTTTTTATATAGAATTTTGTGCACTATTAAAAAATAGATTCTGTTATATATGTATTATGGTTTATTTGTTTATTTATTTTAAATGAAAGCTTAGTTTAGAAAACAAAGTCTAACAAACAAGCGTAAGCAGTAGTAGATGTAAGGACATTGGAGAGGTATTTTTATTCCAGATAGAGATAGTGGAAGATATAATTATATTAACTTCTGAATTTAAAAAAGTGAATAATTTTTTTAATGGTATAAAATATGGATTTTCTAAATATGCAGTGGAATTATGTTTGTAGTTTCATAAGGTTTATAATTAAAAGGCTTTTAAGAATATTTGAAAAATTATAAATAAATCGAAATATAATTTGGAATAATAAGTGTTTTATAAGAAGCTAAAGCTTACCTAAAATGTTAAGTATTTTAAAAATGTTAAAAATGATTTTTTCTTTTTCTTCTTTTAATTTGGATTAAAGCGTAATTTTAAAAATAAAATTCTTAACAAGAACTCCCAAATTTTAAACAAAATTTATTCAAGTTCATATTTATTAATATAGCCAAGGTTTGTAGCCAGACCATAATCCGAAGACTTTCGAGGCTAAACTGTCGTCTCTTGAACACGCAACGTGCGCAACATTTGATTTTTCATCCGCCGAAGGTAGTGGTACTTCTAATAAGCTTACTTGCAGCCGGAGACGTCTATTTGGTGGGCTTTAAGGGGGGTCTTTAAGGGTGTAGAGGCTGGGTAGGCAGAGCCCAAATGTATTACACGAATTCCCCGGCCGATAGACCCGGATCCTGCATGATGTATTGATTTTTTGCAGGCAGCCGTTCATTCTGGGCCATTTGTCGGCTTTCGCCTGTTCCGGCGTTGATAATGCCGATGCGTAATCCATCTCCTCTGCCTCTGTTGTTTTCTGTTGCTGTCGACCACACCCCGAAAACACGGCCAGCCCACTTCACCTTGTGCGTGTTGTGAGTGCACTTGAACTTTGACATTTCATTGCGCTGACATTTTGCTTAGCTAGATACAATTGGAGCGTGCGTGCGGTCGGTTGGTTGGTCGGCATTGGCCTGAAAAGTTTGTCAATTTCGAGTTGAGGGCCAAAATGGCCCCCCCTAAGCCCTACTCTCCCCCTGGAAAGTACAGGGCACACACCACATCCTCCCACCCAACATACATGAATAAAATATAGAGTGCAGGCGTATGCTTTTGATAAAACACAATTTTAATAACTTTGACATCAAGTACACATCGAGAAGTTGCATAAACACAGACACACACTTGTACACAAAAATACACATTGTATGTATGGATGTGCATACTGAAGCGTATTAGATTTCAACTGCAGCATTTCGACTTAATAGCCATAAGGTCCTGACGCACACGAGTATAACCAACACGGTATACCCAATATGCACTATAGTATAGTTTAGTAGTTCTTTTTTCGAGTGGTTATTGCTATAGTTGTTGCTGCTTGGTGGTTGCTATTTTCTAAAACTGTAAGTCCATTTATTTACAAGAAAACTTTTCAAAAATTGAACCATAAATATACCAAATAGACACACATATATGTATATATATAACGAATGCATGTGTGGATATCATATTTCATGGCTTAAACTTTTTGTTGCGGTTTCCTGGTTTGCAGTTTCTGTCAGAGGGTGGAGCCTGGATCCCAAAATTGCCAACAAAAGTTCAACTTTCCGTTTTGAATTTATGCTAATATTACTGAACGTACTCGTAGTTTGGTTAACTTGCCTAATTAGCCGTGAAATAACATTTTGGATTTGGATTTGCTCGTTCTCTTTCGTTTCGGTGTAAATTCGTTTAAATTTTAATATATTGACTTGTTTGTTTATTTTTTGTTTTCAATTTTTAACTTTTAGTTGGTACTCGCATGCAGATTATGTTGAAATAATTGAGCATTTTCCGCTGCCTAAGCTACTAAAAACGAAACTAACACAGAAGATGAAAGCGTAAGAATTTCCTTGGACCCAGCCTTCTTGTATCGATCTCCGATCGCAATTCATCCAACACTCTTAGGACTCTAGGGTATCTACTCGTACTATCGTGGTTTTCTTTAAGACACAGGGAAGACTTTAGAAATCTAATCATAAATGGCGTACATACATAACTTAGCCCTAATGAGTATCAGCTAACAGATATTTAATTCCGTATTCCCGTATTTTTAAGCGCTTACAAATCTCTGGGGTTTATCGATATTAATCTTTTCGGTTGTCTTTTGGGGCACGTGTGTGTGGTGAGGAGTTGTAGTTAGTTTTTTTTTTAAAACTAGTTAGGATTGTCTCTGCTAAAAACATCGCCTCTACTTGCTAGTTTCTCTCATAATGCACTGCCAATTCCGTAGCATATTCCAGCAGTATGTTGCGGATAACTTCAGCCTCAGATCCTCAAGCCCCGGCCCGCTATTACAGATACTGGTCCTCGTTATCCTTCAGTTGAAATCAAATCTTTGCACTTCGGGCCCGGGCCGCATGTTTCCGACCGAAGAGGATCCTCTTGAAGGCTCTTCGAAATTCTGGATTGAAAATGGTGTAGATGACCTGGGAAAGAGATTTTGTTTCATGAGTGACTGAAACAGAAATATTTAAGAACTAAACTAAATGAACAGTCTATAAATAATAACCTTATGTTCCATTGGTTCTGTATATTTAGTATTTTGTAGTGATTTTGTGAAAAAATCCTATCTTTTGATTGACGATAGTATTAGCTTTGGTGATTTTGTTTTTCAAATCTCTAAAAAATGTGAAAATATATAAAGCAAAAAATTGTTTATAAAATGCCCATTTCTAACACAACATCGTTACAAAAAACCACCACTCTTGACTAATCACCCCTTATGAAGCTGTGTTGGATATTTTTTGGCCCAAAACTAGTAATATTAATTAACCTATTAATATTCGATTATCAAAACAATTATTTCGTGCTATTGTTAGGCTTAATGAAACAAATTATAAGAATTTATAAGCTACTTTACATTAGCATTGTTGTTTTGTTTTCATTTACGTATAAATGACGCATTAATAGGCCGAGTCAGTAATGATTTTTTAATTTCTCTCGTTGAAAATAAAATTGGGATTAAAAATTAAAATATTGACTAACATTTTCTTCTCTACTATTTGATACATATTTAATTAAAATGCCTATAGGTACCCACCGGATTCAGGGTCGAGTTGAAGTATCCCAGCCAGAGGAAAAGCGAGGCCACCGCCGTGTGGATCTCGCACTCCTTGCACAGGCTCATTGTCAGAGCCATGACGAAGAATGGCAGCCAGCAGATGACGAAGGCGCCGGTGATTATGGCCAGGGTCTGAGCTGCCTTTCTCTCCCGCTTCGCCTCCAGGAGCTGCCGTCTCTTGGCTAGTTTCTGATGTGGATTGGCGATGCTGGCCAGCACCCCACCGATGCCCACGCCAGCGTTCTTGCCAGGACTACTGCCCTCCAGACCTCCCCCGCTGCCCTTCTCGAGTCCTCCGCCAGCGCCCAGGCTCTCTCCGCCATCGGAGGGCGTGGCCGGTGTCAAGCAGCCACCGCCCATGGCGATGGACTGGGCCAGTGGCGTGATGGCGTTCAAATGCGAGGCTATCAGGTGGTGCTGTGTGGCATGTGCCACCTGCTGCGACAGGGTGATGATTTCGTTCGCGTTGCTGGTTCGGTACTAATGGGAGGGCGGGTCAAGGGTTAATTAGTCACAGAACAAAGGGCAAACGAACAATGATAATGAGGTAATACTCTGAGTCTGGGTGCAGAGATAATTTTTTGGCCAAATAAAAGTCTTAACTTACATCATCAGCATCGCTGGACACGGTGGTCAGTTCGGTGCCCGCGTGGCTCTTGTTGTCGTAGTTGCTGGTGCTGAACTCCGTCTCCTCGCGGGTGATGGCCAGGCTGGCGAAGTCCACGGCTATTGCGGCGACCGACCTAGCCACCGCCCCCTCCGATCCCGCGCAGATGTTGGCCGTGTTTGTGTTGCGCCCGAAGCAGATGCGCATCCTTTTTCGAGGTCGCCGCTGCAGCTGGGACTCGTTGGCCTCTCCATCTTTGCCGATGCCGCGCTGTTCCTCCGCCTCCTGGCGCTTCCGCAGGGCCCGCCGCTTGCCGCGCTCCTTCTTCAGCTCCCGCACTGTGGAATCGCACTGTCGGTCGATACAAAAAACGGAAAGTGGCCGAAAGGTGTTAGCTGAGTTGTTAATGGGAAACGGCTTGTTTATGAACTTGATGAAAGCGGTTCGGGAGAGCACATTTGGCTTTTGTCTTGTCAACGGAACAAAAACAAATCAAATGCGAAATGGAAATGACTCTGACCTTCGCATATTGCTCTAATTATTCTATAGAAGCACTGAGAGAAACAATCTTTCTTTTTTTAAGATATTAGCTAAGATCTGTATTTCATTTTGTGAACCTTCGAAAGGCTTTTTAATTCCTAAATATCTCTTTCAATTCCAAACTAATACCCAATTGTTTTTAGTGCAGCAATCTGCCCCTGACATAGGGCCACACATCGGGGCGATCATAAATCTCGGCTGGCATTTGTTTGGCTTTCGCCGCAGCGGCTCGCTTCGAGTGCTCACTTGGGCATGCTAATGAGCAGCCGGGACGAGGACTTCCCCCAGCAACGGCAATGGCACGGGCAGAAACCACATAGCCATAGTCATAGCCACTTCCCAGAGCCATAGCCATACCCATTCGCATTATTGTTTCTGTTAATGACATACTCATTATGGCAGGCAAGCAAATACACTTCTCGAGCAGCATCAACATCCACTCGATGGAGCCTCCGAAAAAAAAATATACAAACACTGGGAAATGGAAGTGGGATGTGGAAGTGAAAGTGAGGGAAATAGGAGAATAGAAGAATAGAATATTAGAATACTTGTGGAATTTCATTAATGGCTCAACCGGGCATATGGGGCGTATGAGCGATAAGTCGGAGGTCGGGCCTAAGTGGCCACTTGGCATTTATCACTTGACTTTATTGATTTACTTACATCTGTCTCGGTGAGAGTGACGTTGAAGGACTTCTGGGCGCGCCTCTGAATGCGCTTCCTGGCAATTATATAAATTTTCCAGTACAGGAACAGAATCACCAGCAGCGGCACGTAGAAGGTGCAACAGGTGGCAAAGATCTGTCAATTGAAGAGGAATAGAAGGCGAGTAAGAGTCAGATCCGAGTCCTTGGGCTTGGGGCATCCGTCTTGGTTACCTGATAGGCCACATCCTGTGACACCATACAGTGCTGCTCTTCGATGCGCTTCATGTAATCCGGATCCTTCCAGCCGAACTGCGGGGCAAGGGAGACAATCAGTGCCGCAAACCAGACGCAGAAAATCATGAGGAAGACGCGCCGCGGAGTTCGCAGATTGTTGTAGTCAATGTTGGTCACCGTCCAGTATCTGTCAGAAAGGAAGAAGTAAAGGAAGTCCTTATTTTTGTCGCCATCATGCGGCACTGCACTCACCTGTCCGCCGCAATGGCCACCAAGTGCAAAATTGATGCCGTGCAGCAGAGGACATCGCAAGACGTCCAAATATCACACAGTTCCGGGCCCAATATCCAGCCATTACTTATCTGAAAAAGGATTGGCACGGGGCGATGAGCAGCGGAAAGGACCAAGGACCTTCAGCAACACATTGTTTGCCAGTGATGATGCAATTGAAACAATTAGCACGGCCCAACGAGGCAGCTCGGCTTCGGCAAAAGTGTCAACTCTTTGGCGCCTAATTTCATTTGCCGGCATTCCTGCTCAAGTTTCCATTAGGGTAATCGAGTTAGTTGAGCAACGGCAAGGACAATAACAACAGGCGGAGAAAAAGGCAGCCAGTTGAAGTTTAAATTGTGTTTATAGCTCACTGAATACCGAACTATACTTTATTGCTCAAAATATTTAAGCCACATTTCAATTGCCCTGTAAACAGGGTTTGATTGACAACCGAATGAATGCTTTTATGTCAAAGGATTTGTAACTTATCTTTATCCTGATTTAAACATTACCATCTCTCAGTGATGCAAAGACACTAACAAACTTACCTCGTAGACGGCGCCAAGTGGCATGACAAGACAGGCAACAAATAAATCAGCCACTGCCAGAGATGCAACCAAGTAATTGGCAACGTTCTGCAAGTTCCTCTCTAGGATAATGGCGGCAATTACAAAGACGTTGCCTGCAACAACGGAAAGCCATGATGAATGCAAATTGATAAATTTTATATTATGTGATGGGTCATTTAATTTTCCATTGAATCGGTAAGTGGTTTGTCGAGGGCAGTTAATTGGAAACAGGAATGGCAGCCATTAAGCAGCTGTTATATGTATGTTGTATGTGTGTTTGAGAGTGTCCTTTTTGGACTGAGAAGGCAAACTTTCAATGAAGTTGAGCAAAATCAATCAGTGGCAAAGGCTTCGTGTCAAAGGAGTTTTCATTTTCCAGCCTAATTGCAGGCAATCGTGCATGTGCCTTTCAGTCAACCACCCACACTTACTCTCTTGCTTTTCACTCTCTACTAGCACACACTCACCCACCACCCACCACCCACACACCCTCAAAGGTGCTTTCTCCTTTCTTTTCTGTCTCCCTGTGGGATGCAAATGAGAACTGGCTGGCAGCTAGCTCGTAGCCATCATCATTGTCGTTGCTTGCTTTGATTAAGCGCATGCAACTTGGCAAATTGTAATTGCCGCAGCGCCACCTCGACTCACCTCCACTCCATCCTTGCATCCTGCCACACTCCTCAACCCTCCTCGCGTCCCATTTTCGGCTGTCTCTGCTCTGGGGACAGCGCAGCAGTGGCGGCTGCCGAGACAGCGAGGACAGGGTTGTCAAAACGTTTTGTCGTCGCTCGGCCGGGGCCAGAAAGTGCATTTGCATATGTCTTTGCCGGGGAAATGTTGCGCATACGACGTGTGGTACCACACACCAACTGAGGGAGCACCAAAAATATTATATTTTGTGAAAGATTTTAGACTTTCATTTTAACCCCATTAAGCTTAATAAGACTTGAAGGAATAACTTCCTTTTATGGAGAAAAACAAGAAATTGCGTATACGACTAGTGTGTGCTTACTTCAGAAGTCAGTTATAATTCGTTTCTTCAATTTCTTCCTGTGTAGTAGGACCTAAACTTCGTGTCTGATATGTGTGTGTGTGGCAGTGTGTTTATCGTAATTTGCATTTGACGCCTTGGCGCGGTTTTAATAGCTTTTCACGTGCCGCGGCAAACATTTTTGGAAACTTTTGCTTGCTTTTGGCCGCCTTTGCGGCGTTTAAGCGCAAAGGACTCCTCGTACATCATCCAGCCAAGCAAAACAATCAGCCACCCCTAAGGAGCAGACACCCAAAGCGCCCTACTCCCCAGTTCGCACTTCTAATTTTCCATTTTTAGCGCTTAGAGCCGGCGGTAGCAAATCATCTTCGTAAGCCCAAAAATCAATAAAATCTTCCAAGAGGGCGCAATAAAAATCTTCTGCATCATAAATTTCACTTCATTTACAGTTCAGTTTGGCGGCGATATGGAAACTTTTTCCATATCCCCAGTCCCCGGTCCCCAGTCCCGGTTATACATCCCGGCGGCATAAATTTGAGAATAATTTAATGCCTATCCCAGTACCCAGTTCCCAGCTCCCACCCGCTGGTACTTCCTCCGCTCCTTTTTTTATTATTTTTTTTGTCAGAGAGGGAGTGGTGTAATTTAAATTTGGATTTGATTTTGATTAAGTACTTGCCTATGATGGTGACGAGTATCATGAGACCCAGAACGACGGCCATGACGATCATCTTGACCAGCAGCCAGAACTCCATGGCCGCCCGCTGCTCTGCTTCCAAATCGAAGATGCTGCTGTTGGGGTTGATGTTGCTGCCAGTGCTGCTGCTATTCCAGATGATTTGGCTGAGATTGGTGCCGATGGTGTCCTCCAGCTGGGTGAGATTGCCATTCAGCTCGATGAAGAGGCTGTCGTTGAGCAAAATGGCTGGCAGTTCTATTTCCAAAATGCTCGCTGGGACGTCGACATCCACATCCAAATTCACATTCCCATTTCCCTCAGCCATGGTGGACAATGTTGCTGCTGCTTTAAGCATGTCGCATGTAGTGTATGTCTGTGTGAATGGTATTGTGTGTATAAATGCTTTTCGGTTTTTTTGGGGCGTGTCAGAGTGTGTGTGTTAGTCTAAAGCATTTGGTGTTGCTGCTGCTGTTGCTGCTTGTGTTGCTGTCGCAGCTGTTGCTGTTGCCGTTGCTGCCGTTTCTGGTGTTGCTGTTGCTGGCGTGCCTGCCGTTCGTGTTGCTGCCGTTGTTGCGGGTGATAAAGCGCCTTAATCGTGCTTGCCAAGCACTTAACACGTAAACTGCAAAATACAGGGCGGTTCGAGAGTCAATGGGGAGTCAGAGATGAATGGCAAAACACACACATAGCTCTCAGCACATAAAGGCAAATGTAGAAAAGCAAAAAACACAAAATCTGTACAAAAAATCGGTATAGTAGGTGCCATGAAACAAACAAGAAATAAAAGCCTTGCTCCGTTTAGACGAATACTCGTATCATAATGTTGCGCCCCAAAATAACACAATTTCCCTTTTTATTCCCCTCCAGTGAAGCTGAAGTGCTTCAAATTAAGTTCACATCGTGATAAATGATGGTCATCTCATCTGGCTATGGCGCTGGCTCTTGCTCAGTTTACCTCGAATCCCCCAATTAATTAATCATTTCAATCGAGCGAACTCTTTCACAAGTTTTTTACGAGCCCCCAGCCCACTGTGGGTCTAATCTGCCCAGCGACCTCCCTTATCTGATTTTCGGCTGGGAAAGTCCCCGAACAGTAAACAAAATATATATTTGTTTTAAAATATTATAATATAACTAAGACTTTCCTATAAACAAAATTTAAAAAATAAGTAATAAAATATAATACTTAGAATAGTTATACTCGGTACTACTGAAGAAAGTATTTCATATCACAAGCCTCTTCAAGATCTATTTTATAATTTTAAAGTAGTTTCTCTAGTAATCCTATTTGTCTATAAAAGTAAATTTATAAATAAATTCTCCTAGCATTGAATACTTTTCTCTCTGTAGCCTTTGTTTGCTTTTCCATTTCCAATTTAAATCGTCTACTTGCTATATATGTAAGCCCAGTCTCCAAAGCTTCCTCAGTTTGATTCAAAATGTGGCTGCCAACACTTGGCTTTCAGATGCATCTCGTGCTTTTGCTTTCCTCGCTACTGTTGCTGCTGATGCTGCCGCATCCTGGAAACTCTGAGCTGTATGATTCGACCGCCTCCCATCGCGACGACTCGCGCCGCCTCCCCTACGAGTCGCCGAGGGAATTTCGATCGGAGCTGAGATCTCCGCCCATCTACGGTTGAGAATGTAGTGACAGAAACAATAAAGCAGCGAAAAGCTGGAACATTTGCATTCTCGCTTAATTCACTCATAAAGGGTGGTGTGAGTGGCAAAGTGGCAAGGTGCCAGAGTGCCAGGGTGGCTGGGTGTCGCCTGGCGAGTGGTATTGCCACTTGGCCTTTGTGCGCCCGACACACTGCCTGACCTTTGTCTGTGTGTGTTGGCCAAGGTGTCCCCAGGTGCAGGCAGTTAACTAGTCTGAGGCATCGCGAAGGTTGCCACATGAAATGCATCCTGCCGGCAGCCTGCAGCTCCCAGCGCTCCACATCGCCGGCGGCCCGACAGGAAGTCCTGTGGCGGCCCTCGGTGAATAGTTTCTCGTCGTTGCTTTTGGTTTTGGCTTTTGCCTGAAATGCTAATGAGAGGCGCCGGAAATGGAAGGTAGGAGTGGCTAGAACCAAAGCCAAGCAGCTCATGTGTGAGAAATATTTCCATAGTCAAGGTAATCGTCATCCGTCCCAGTGGAAGCTGCTATTAATAAAGGCACTAAAAATGTTTCAAGTCGTTGGAGTTCAAGGATGCCACCACATTTTCCGTGTCCTTGTGGCCTGTACTCTTGAATATTTCAACCCAGAGGGACTGCAAGATCAACGAACCTTTTCAAAATCAATCGTTTTGTGTGAATAATCACACACTTCTTGAGAACTCAACTGGGTATCTTAAGGTCGCTACCCTGGGCCATGTCTCGCAGCTTTTTAATTACGAAAAGCGAGTTGTTGCCTTCGTTTGTGGCACATGAATGCATGTATTTTTTGCGTTATGTACCAAGGCCATGTACATGAATTACACACGCCACACGCAGTGGGTGGAGTGCAAAAAAATGTGCTAACGTTGGCAACAAAATTCGCCTTAGGGGATAGTCGAAAAAAATGGCAAGAAGGAGGAGAATCGCGCTGGTCTGCGGTTCCTCCTGAACCGCCCATCCCTTGGCCCCTGCTTTCATGAATCTGAATCAGAATCTGCCCCGAAGGCTTAACTCTTTCCCAGCATGCCACACACACCCTTACAGTTGCTGGAATTATAATTCATACTCTAATAAATATACAAAAAGTTCTGTTGAATGTCTGCTGTTGGCATTGCTTTCTTTGTTGCTGTTGCTATTGCTGCTGGTGCTGGTTCTGGTTCTGGTTCTCATCCTGGTGCTGTGTCAGCGTAATCTCTTAGCAGCCTTTTCGTTTTGATTCAGAATCCCATTTTCTAATTCCATTTAGCCCGGCAAGTGCAGTGCTACAATATACCAATTAGCCGGGCTCAGATCCGGTTCCATGAATATACAATGCGGAATGGTAGGTACAAAGGGAGTTATAACCGAGTTAACGTCTTTACTTGTTGGGGCCAGTTTATGAAGATAATTGAACGACAGCAATTTGCACTCAGGTCGAAGCTCGTTGAAACTTTTCACTAATGCAGTCGCCTAATTGCCAGGACTCGCACAGGTTGAGCCAGAAATGGCGGCCCTTCGCCCATCCGGGGCACTTGCCATAGCCCCAACGGAGCCTGGGCTGCCAGCTATCGAACTAATCAAGTTGCCAGCCACATGGCGAGCCAATAAAACTTGCTCCAAGACTCGGACCGATTGGTGGCAGTCGCAATGCAATTTTCCATTAGTTGAGTGCACAATGGCAGCCAAACAACTCGATGCCGCAAGGCATCCTGGTCAGCAACAAAAGCAGAATACACATTGAGAAAAGTAATGAAAATAGTGAAAAAAAAAATATAAAAATTAAAAAGACTATAAATCATTAAAAAATCATTATGCATAAATGAATGTAATTGCTTTTAAAGTGAAGTGCCTCCTTGCTTTCTACACCATAAGATGTGCTAGTAAGAAATAATACATTTTAAATAATCCTACTAAAAGTCTCTAAATGATATTTAAGACATCTAATATTTATTATGAAGATTTTCTATTTAAACTTTTAAGAACCCTCCATTATTCAACAGTGTATCGACTGCCCTTTAAAAGCATAAAAAAAACATTAAGCATTTCTCTGGCGGGTGGCATGCAACAAACAAACGGAACAAAAAACGAGCCTGAAAAAAGTGCAGCTGCCGGTGGGAAGTGCTTGAAAACCGCCTGACCTTGGCAAATGAAATTCGTATTCATTATACTCACACATAAGCATAATTATGTCCTTTCATTTTCATTTTTCTCGCTTCATTAGCGACGCTCTGCCGCAGGTAAATTCGTCAACATAAATATTTATGCCGCGCTGTGACAACGGCAACGGACGCTGCTCCTGCTGATGATTACGATGATAATAATGATGTTTCTCAGGACCTCTCACACACACACACACACACGAACACTCCATACACTCGCGCATACACAGACAGTCTCCCCCCGCTTGGTTAGTGTGTGTGCGAGGATGTCGATGGGTGATTTCTGTTTATCTTTTTTTGATTTTGTATCCAGCCTCGCCTTTTTGTCTTGTTTGCCGTCTAATTATGCGGGATCCTCTCACTTTTTTGTTAGTTAATTAATTAATTATTCAAGCCAAAAAAAAGGGAATTTGCACAGGAGGGTAGCCGCTGATGCACTTAAATGTTCGGCGCTCCGACTTAATTTTGCGGCGGCTGTCAGTCTTCGCCTCGAGTTTAAATATCTCAATTATTTGGCTTTAATCGGTCGCCAGACGCGTCGCGTCTTGAGCGTAACTATTGACAAACTGCTTCAATGTGGCCGTTTCAAGTAGGTGGACTCGCCGAGCCACCAGCTGATTTTCTTGTAGACTTGCCCCAAAGTGACGCAGGCGCCTTGCGTGGGCTCTCTTATACGGGCTCCGTGTGGCAAGTCTCCAAGCAGCGCCAATTTAAGAGAGCCTTTTCGAACTCGAATCTACAAAAAATTACGCTTTTCGAGCGCCACTCTCTTCGGCCTGCCTGTTGAGTTTTCAGGCTAATTGTTTGCTTTAGACGGTTTTTTTAGGGGGAATTTGGGAAATATTTTGTTCTGACCCAGTGGGTTTCGGCATCTAATGGATGCAAACAGCGGGACAATGCTGCATTCAAGAATCGGGACCTGGAACAGGTTTAATATATCTAATGCACGTCCCACCAGGCCAACCGACTAATGCGCATTAGGCCTCGGTCCTTTGGCCATTGGCATTTTCGATAGATCCCGCCACCATGACCACTGGCCGTCAATTTGATGGCCATTTCTATGCAACGGCCGTAATGCGAAGTATTCCGGCCAACAACTTTTCGAGTTGGTCAAACTGCTTAGGCGTTTGCCTTTTGACTTCCGCCGTCTTTTGTTACTGGATCAGAACTTGGTCAGGACCAAGAACCAAGGAGCAGCACCAGGACTAAGACTAGGACCTTAGACCAAGACACGGACCCTGGCCAGTCCGGGGCATCGTAAATTAGCAGCGGTTTATTGCCAGTACGTGACATTTTGGCCCCGTTCCGGAGTTCCAGCATTGGCCTCAACAATAATTACGGCCTTCATTTATTTGCCTGGTCGGCTTGGTTGTTCCTCGTCGCCGCTTCTACTGACTGGCTTTCCCCATCGATTGTCTTTCAACTTGTGGTTTCCAAGCCACCCATTCGACAATAAAACATTGATTGTTGCAATTGCCCAGCAATTTCTCGGTCAGCATTGCGCATACGACGTGTGGGCTGTGATTGAAATATTCGCATCGCCTCGATTGCTGAAACCGCATCCCCGCAAAGGGTGCAACGTGGCAGTATCTCTGAGTATAAACTATCTTTATGTTCGCTTAAGGAGCTATCTTTGTGCGCTTACCAGACCCTCCAGTCGCACACATTTAATATTTTTAAGCATCATACTAATGAGCCAGAAACTTTAACTGAAAATGCTGCGATGTCCTTGGCAGCTGCCATCACGTAAAAGGACCTTAGAGTGTGTCCCCTCTTCGGTTGGGGAGCGTTGAGCAGTTTCCAGTGCGTGACATGCAGCCCCATGAAGCTGAATCAGCACACTGAGGAAAAAAAAGTGGGGGTAGGACTTGAAACTATATTTGAATTTATATTTTAATAAAATGAAACTGCCTCTAGGACTTCAAAACATTTTTTTCCTCCCTTCGAGATATGAAATATTTTTTCTGTGCATCTGTGGCAGGATAATGCAAGGACACTCTGCAGTTAAAGCCCGGAAGGTTGTTGACTTGGCTCGATGCGTGTGTCATTGTTTCAAATGGCCAAAAAAGACAAAAGTTAAGCGAAAATCTCAAATAATTTGCCATTAAAAATGGCACGGAGATAAGCGTGTTTTTTGAGGGGAAACCAAATAGTAGCTAAAGTTCGAAGCCATCGTCACTTCATATGTACTGTATTGAGGTCGGTTTTGAAGTCGAGTTTTATGGGCCGGAGCAATAAACATGCCATGTCACCATGCATAACATAATAATTATAATAAAAACAATTTTTACGCATTTTATGAGCGCATAAAATTGTAGCATATTCTAAGGCGCAGAGACGGGAGCAAAAAAAATGAGGAGAAAAGAGCAGAAAGGAATTTACTGATGAATTGCGGTTTAGTTTTATGAGATGCCCCGACAAGATAAACAATATGTATATATGTACGCAAGAACTCATGTGTGTGTGTATGTGATGTCTGGATTTTGTGGCGGTTCCTGAGCCGTCAATATGAGACAGTTTTATGAGCAGCCAAGAACAAAGCCGCGTAGCCAACGTCGAAGCCACGCCCTCTGCTGTGTCAACATTTTATGCGCCTTTAATGTTTTGTTTGTTAATAAAATTGGCGAGGACCAAGACGTTGGCTTCGTTACCAGGCAGGCTAACATTATTCCCCAGCTAGAAGCCAACAGCTAACAGCCAACAGCCAACAGCAGGCTGCCTTTTGCCGTTTTATATATTTTTAATGTGCGCACTTTGACACTTTTAATGAATCCCAAACATTAATTTTCTTAATGAGCGCGCCCATTTAAAGCCTAGTAGCTGCCAGTCGCCAGTTGCCGGTTGAAGAGGAAAAGCATCCAGTTGACAAATGTCTGGCAGGCCATTATTATACTGCAATGACAGTGCGAATGACAATGGTTGGCCCATTGTCAATTTCCGTTCCCCCCGAGTCGGCCACGTCGCCTAATCTTCATCACTTCCAACTTAATGAAGTTTGAACAAAAAGCCATTGGAGCAAGCACTGAGGACAGTAGCCAGGACTCGCACACATGACTGACACTGGCCGACTTAATGAGCCGCACTAAATTCACACGAAACTTTCCGGCCAAAAGGGATCTCTCTCCCTCGCTCCATCTCTCTCGGTCTCGTGCCTGCTTTTGGCCATTTTGCGAGCAAGAGCGTGTGGCAACTATTTATCGCCGATGCCGGACAAATGTTCTACACTCGGTCGACTGGCAGGAATTTATTGACACACTCAATCGAACGCTTTGATCGTAATCCCTTTTTCAACAAAACCAACCCCCTTTAATCCCCCGTACCCCCTGGCCCATGCCCATGTCCATATCAAAGTCAAGTCAAGTTTTTCCTCCATTTGTTTGTTTGTTGCTTCTCTGTTTCGGGGTTTTGTTACCAAAAAGTTGCGGCCAGACTTGTGGGGGTCAAGTGAAAATGTTATTTACTTTCATTTAGATTGTTTATGTTGCCGACCAAGTGGAATCTGCTTACAAACTAAACTTCACAGCTATCTATTCCTCGTAAGAAATGTCGACTATTTGATCATTAAAGTCGATCTCGAAGGAGTAATTGCTTTCCGGGGGAGCGGACGCCTCATAAATTTCCAGGGAAGCATATTCTTCTGGAGCTGTGGGGGCTACTACTTCTCGGTCTTGGAATGATTCCACTCGCTCTAAAATGCTGGCCAATTTCTGGTTGGCCCTCTCATTCAGTTCCTCCATTTTCAGATCGTTATCCAGCTGCTTCTGATCCTCTTCTATATAAGTATCCTCTGGATCCTTCTCCGGATTGTATGCATAGCCTCTGGCCTTTTTTTCTTGCTTCTCATAGTCTTCCATGGCATTATCCTGTTTCTTCTGCTTTGTTTTCGATGCGGCTTCCCGATCGTATTTGTAATTATTGACCTTTTCTTCTTTGGGATACAGTCTATGAGAGCCAGACTCCAAGTGCAGGCCCCACATCACATAAATCATAACCAGAAGGGACACAAAAATGTACACTAAACTTAAATTAGTCAAAAATACCTTAGAAAGCAAGTGGCTTCACTCACCATCCGCCACAATATTGGAGATTCTGTAAATACACCTCTTGGCCAGCCAGAAATCGTCTACCTCCACGTACAGATAATGAATCCGGAAAATCAAAACAGCAACTGTCCCACAAATCCAATAGAACACCGAGATGCTCTCCCTCTTCACAATCCGCATCATGGTTATAACGTTGAACATGGCATAGCAGCCGTACAGAACCACCCACTTTGCCGGATAATCTGCAGGAATTCACTTAAAATCAATACTGAATAAGTTGAATACTATTCCAGCGTACTCTCCATCGACTTGAAGAACTCCACCAGCCAGAACTGGAACAGGCAGAACGACAGGACACAGTTGGTGCATCCGATGGCCAGTCCCCAGTCCGCTCGGTTCAGCAGGCACTGGCACATCATGAACCTCAAATAAGCTCCATCCATTTGGTTTGAACGCCTTCGTCCGACTGCCCGTTGAGGCTAAAGTCGAGTTTATTGTGAAAATCGTTATCACTAGTTCGTAATATGTATATGTATATGAAGTGATCCAGGAAATCCCATAGCTAAAAGTTGTGAGGCTATTGAGATGGACTAGCTACCACAATTTATATCCGAATTCGCTTTTGAAAGGGAGGTCACTGGAATTCTAGCTTAATGTTTAAGACTCGATAACATAAAATATGAATGAAATTAAAAATCACTTGTTGACCCGAAAAATATTTAGAAACAAAATGCGAAATTGCCACCCTAATGCGTATAGAAGTCCTCACATCGCCTTTCGAGTGAAATCAAAAATTAAAACTGAAACATTTTGTGCCCGAGCCAGTCGGGAAAGTTCATTTGCGCTCTTTGTGTTTACTTAATCCATAAACTTGTATGTGCTGCACTGGGGTGCGTGTTATGGGGAGTGTGTGTGTGTGTGTGGAAGAGCTCTCCCCTTTGGGGCACTTGAAGCCAACGTGACAACATAAAATGCAGCAGCTTCGCCTTTTTATGTGCCACTCAGCAGCAGCAACAACAGAAATTTTGTTGTGAAATATTAGAGGGAACGATATGAAAATGCAAACCGCAGTAACCACCAAGAGTCCTGTATGGCTGTTTGTGTTGGTGTGGCTGCTGCACAAGAGTGTGTGTGTATGTGCAGTGAAAAGTTTAGTTGAGTTCAGTTAAGTTAACTGCACCAGCAGCAGCAGCAGCATCAGCAATAGTAGCAGCAGTCCCTCGTACGCAGTTGATTGCTCTGGCGCTGCTTACTGCTCGCAGTTTCTGCACTTTTTGGCCCAAACCAATGAACCACATAATGCGGCTCACCCTCGCACACAGACGGACAACAAAGCACAAACACACACGCACGCAGCGTCCTAGTAAGAGTGTAAATTATTTGAATTATTTATGAGTTGCCACCGAAACTGGCGTGCAACTTAAAGTTTTAAAACTCTTCATTTGGGTACTTTCATTCAAAATATGCAAAAATTTAACTAACAAACCAGTGGCCCAGAAATATAAATCAAAGTTTTGATTTAGTTTTCCATTTATAATTATATTAAATGAATGAAGCTAAAGCTTGTATTAAATTTAGCGTATTGTATTTTAATGATTTCCTTTGACAAAACCAGTCTAATTGAATACTTTCAATCAAGCTTATTATTTTCTTATATAGAAGAATAAAACAAATACTAAGAAAAATAGTCGTTTATCCATTTGAAAGAATATATGTATATTCTTAATATTTCATTTTTATAAAATATATTTTCTAGAAGACTTTTTTAAAATAATTAAATATAAATACAGATATAAATTATTTCATAAACATGTGTTATTACCTTGTGCTGTGAATTAAAATGTCTGTAGAATCTAGTCTCCAGATATGCATACGTACATATAGAACACACATACATATGTTCAAATTTATCACAACATTCTCCATGAAACAAATCACTTGGTTTAAAAGTCAAAAAGTATCAACACTTGCAGATAAGCCAGAATGAGAGGCATAAAAATAAAAACAAAAACAATAACAGAGTAGAATTGAGATGGAGAGGAGGCCCATTTCCAATTCCCAAATACCCAATTCCCCAGGCGGCGCTTAAACGTCCGACGACATCCGAGGGTCTCAGCCTCACCATTTGACAAATGCGACGCAATTGAAGTTTGTTCGGCCAAGTTGTTTGGTTCGGTCAGCTAACTGTAAATGTTAATTCCCAGATGAAAAATTTATTAATAGCCCGGGACGAGGCACAGCCCCAGGTCCGAGCTAAAAAACAGCAAACAAAAGCAATCTGGAAATAAAAACAGAGTCAAGTTGTGGAATATTCATGTCTGAAATGCAGAAATTCAAGTTGTCCAAGTGCCTTGGCATATGCACGTTGAGGCCAAAATGATTTTTTGTTGGCCAAGAAATGAGTCCGGAATTCCCAAGGGCCCTGCAGTTTAAGAGGGGAATCCGGTGCTCCCTTTTTTTCAGACCGACATTCTGTTTAACTTACACTCATATCACGCATACGACCCGGCGACTTATGGCCAAAATAAGTGGAAGTATATTCCACTCAGTGGGTGAGTGGTGGGTGGGTGGTTCTGTGTGGGTTGAGTGTGTGACTGGGTGGTTTCGCAATATGGCTGCCAATTGCACGCATTTTTGTCGTTCAATTTCGGTCGAAAGGCTCTTGTTTTCCCTTTGGCAGGGGCATTTTTTCTACTTTTTTCGGGGTTGGCTAAGTAGCTCAGCGGTTACGGCTCAATGGGGGCCATACTGCTTAACCGAGCCCTCCCCATGAATACCATCCCCGTTTCCACGTGTGTTTGTGCGTGCGCTTATATAATAATTTGGTCTATTTGCTGCCTGCCATTGGGTTTATTGAATTTGGCATTTGCATGTTAGACGAGTCCTGTCGCGCATGTGAGCCCATGATACCCGCTGAAAACCCCCCCTAGACAAACAGAAGAAAGCCCCTAGTACATGCCAGCATCCATACACTGGGAAAAGTAACTGGTATTTTACTCTAAATTTCTTCTTTCTTCTCTTTCTAAATTTAATTTCAATAAACTCTGTATTATTAGGGAAATGGATTTTAAAAAACCGAGAATACCTGAAAATTGTTCATCATTCATTCATTTTTTTTAGTGCAAGCATCTCTTTTGGCATCTTTGCCAAAAACAATTCAATTATCTGACAGTAAATATTGCAAATGAAGTTGTTTATTGTGCCTGGTGCTATTCCAGTTGAATTTGAAACTCAAACTCCTCGAAGAGTATCCTTTTCCCCTGTGTAAGGTGCCAGGACAACACAAAAATACAATTTCCTTTGGCAGGCAATTAAAAAACATTACACGGGTCGTATGATGAATATTTTTGGTTCTTCTCTTCTGGTTGATTCTGTGTTTTTTTCCTGCTTGGGTGGATGGGCGTGACCTTGAATACTGTCGAGTGGCAGTTGACGGTTCAGCTTGATTTATATGAAAAACTGAGGGAAACAAACAAAGGCAACCGCTAACAAAATGAGGACTCGGAAAAGTGCAAAAGCGAATTAATTATGCACATTAACTTTTGCCGCTTAATGCGCTGCCAACTCTCCGACTCCGACTGGGAAGGTGAGCGAAGGACTCGGCGGGACCAATTCCAGGATCCTGAATGAGTGACCCAAGTCCGGCAAAGTGCGCGGATGACTTTGAAAAATGGCAACGGACGAAAGCTGCTTAATTAGTGAGTAATTTGTAAGTTGAAGAAAGAAAAGAAAGCCGCTCGGCTAAGTGGAAGGAAAAGCCTTTGGAACAATTCGCTCAGCGAGGTAAATATTAATTACACTCCTTCGAAATGGCCGGCTATAAAATTACTTCACTTGGACAATCTATCAATAAGGCTATCAATCAGTTTGGTCTGAAAAAAGGGAGTTCCACACAAAAAAGGCAGATCGAAGCTGTGGCCCAAAACTTAAGCCAGCCCTTAGTCTTTGTTGATTCAGTATAAACCTTGTTTATTTTCCATTTGCCCCCTTTGAGCCTGTTGAAATCGTACATACTTTTTTGTACACATTTTTTGTATCCTTAACGAAACCCTTACCCTTGCTGTGCTTGTATCTCTGGGATGTCTGCGGCTCGCCTTTCTGTTTGTTTAGGCTGCGGTCCTGCGGCCATTTTGCTGACTGACCGATGGCTTTGGGCCCAATTGCTTTCGGCCCTGTGGCCAGGTGTCAATTAGCCGCTCCAATTTGCGAATAATTTGCCCATATGTTGTCTCTTACGCCTGCCAAACTCCGACCAGACACACGGCTACACATTCTGCGGTTTCCGCTCATGGAAACCACGAGATGCAGATTTTTCTGCCCGCTTCCTGCTTTAATTTCCGTCGAAATTTCACATGCCCCTGCCGCGTGCTGCCCCTCGAGATCCCCTAGACGAAAACAAAAAAAATGTGCAACTTCCACTGCCGCAGCCATTTCCCAGAGCACTTTAAGGTCGTTCAGCTAAATGCAATGAAATTATTCTTTCACCTCGGTGGCCCATTGAAATGTTAATTAATGCTCAGGCAGCCAGAAGGTCGAACCTCAAATAATGCCTTGGTCACTGGCAAGCTTCGAAGGATTCTGTTGTCGAACCTGAATGTGGCTGCTGATGCTGATGCAGGTCCTTGTTTGATGCGTTTTTGTGCCACGGCATTCAACGCAGCGGGGCACCAACAGCTTCCGCAACTGCGGTTCCAATCCGGTTTATAGCTTCATCTTCATCAGTGCGTTTAAAATTTTACTCCGCCTTCTACTGAAAAGCTTTGCTCAGCAGATCCCAGATTTCCTCATACTCTTTCAGGGCATACTTTAAACATTACAATTTTCTGTTTCTGTTTTCAAGATCCATTCATTAAAAAAGTATAAGTACTTAAATAAAAGGGGGAAAAGATGATTAGAATGATTTCGAGACCCAAAAAATTTCTGAGGATCTCAATCCTATCGTTCAGAATTTTTTTTAAGGACAGTTTCTTTCAAATCAGTCGACACCTTTATGAACCAGGAAAACGTAGTCCCCTCGGAGTTTTTAAATTCACTGGAATTGCACTATATGGCAGGATATAAATGTGTGTAAACTTTACACTATATTTAAAAAAACGAAAGTTGGGTCATTTCCGATCTTTCAGTTATATGACTGCTATAGAATATAGTCGACCGATTCCGGCCGTTCCGACTTATATACTGCGTGCAAAAGAAAGATGGGTGTGTGCGAGTCGATAGTTTTAAAACTTTTTCTAGTAGGTCTGTCCTTTGCAAGTATTTAGAAGTTGGCGGAATTGGCAATTTATAAGTCGAGTGTTAGCGCCATGTAATTTATTTATTTAAGTACCACAACACAAAATAAAAAAAATAAAAATAACTTCATATATGTACATGATTTATTTGTTTATCTTTTTTCTCTTTTAAGAGTATTTCCGAATTCCATGTAGTTTCCCGCCATTTTTTTACTTTCTCAGGGGTTTTTCTTGCCCTTTTTTGGCATCGCTGGACTTTAACAAGCGGCTCGTTAACGGCAACCGCGCAATTACACTCGAAACGCTTTAAATTTTAAGTGCTGCCCGAGTATGTGCTGTGGGTTTTGGGTCCGGATTCTGGGCCCGGGGATCGGGGTTGGGGTGTGGGCTGGGTGGGGTGTCGCAGGTGCTGATGCAGCTGCTACCTGTTGGCGACGTCCCGCCAGCCAGTTAACCAGGCTGCCAAAGAGTCAGTCAGTCACTCGACGCGCTGGCCATTGTGAGGCTAATTGCGCTCAGAATGCGGTCCTTGGCGCTTCGAGCTCACTCGAGTTTCATCCGGCACTTTTTCCACGATGGCGTGGGTGTGCCAGAGTCAGAGTGTGTCCTAGTATGGTTGTGTATGTGCTACTAAGGGTGCAGCGGAAATTGAGCCTTGCCCGCGGCTCTAAATTAATCAAAAATTTTTCTTTCATTTTGCTTGGCTGGCAGACATTTTTGAAGGCGAGCTGCACTTTAGGGAAAGTATAACAGAAGTTGTTAAAATTAAAATGAAAATAATTTTTTTTATAAAAGATGGTATTTTTTTTTATATAATATTAAATTCGTTTATACATACATACTTCTTTTTGTATGTATGTACATGCAGTGCAAGGTAACATTGCCTTCTTGGCTCGGTGGCTCCGGGTTTCCATTTAAAATTTTTCCCATTTAATTACGTGCGAATCCTTATAGCCCTTGGACTCCAATACAATCCTGCTGGCACTTCCTGCTGGCCATAATAATTTTCCCAGCTCTATATTTTCTTTAGTTTGTTTGGTACCGTTCCGTTCGCCTTGACTTTCGCATATTTTTCCCCTTCGACTGTTCTGTGTAATTTTAATTCCTCGAACTCTGCCGCTTATTTGTCTTCATTTTCTTTCGGATATTTTTGTTTTTTAATATTTGGCTCGTTTATTTTTGTATCTTTATTTCTGACCGCCGGCGAAAAGAGCATTATTGCAAGTGCTGTCCAGTCGCACTCGGGGAAATCGGGAAAATATATACATAGAGGATGGCGGATGGAATGAGCGGATCGGGCTCAAGGACTTTGATGGACGTTCGCCCATTTATTGCTCATATTTCATATTTGCCACATTTTCGCTTTTGCAAATGAAAATGAAATTTTTAATAAAAACGATTCGCGTTGTTTTCATAGCTGTGAAAGCTGCTCTGGCTCCTGTTTCTTTTTTTTGCCCATTTTCTACAGGAAACTGAAGCTGAAACTGCTTTTGCTTGTGATGCTTCTGCTGCTGCTGGTACTGATGTGTAATATTTAACGAGAGGATATACTCTTGGCATTTTCATTTCGCCCGAAAATCCCCAGTCCTTCAGCTCCATCAGCATCAGCAGAGTGCACAAAAAATTGCCAGTTGATTGAGCCAGAAGCCCAGGAGCCGAAACGCTGAGGAAAAGCAATGGGATATCGCACAGGATAAATGAAGTGCCAGCTAAGCAGGTGTCTGGCCATCAACTAACGCACTTCTCCATGTCCCTGGTCAAATGCAACAATTAAATTTCAGCAGGGACACCCATCCTGACCACCACATCCACTCCCACTCGAACATCCACATTGCCATTGTGATGGCTTACAACTCAAAGCGGATGGGGCAGGAGGACATCGGTGCTTTGTTGCAGCTGCAATTTAGGTGAGTGAAGCAGATTTACCGCTGGCCAGTGCCTTTGTTCACAGTCACATTCCCTCACCCACTTCCAGGCCAAAAGCAGGTGCGGAAGTGCGACCAGGGATGCGATAACTCAGCTCTGGGTACTGGCTCAAAGTATAACCATATGGCTCCCTGACTTATGTCACATTTATGGGTCCTTTCCTCTTGCGTCACAATGCAGTGACAAAAGTTTGTGTCAAAAAATTAAAGAGTTCTAGAAAATAACTAAGGTTGCGTGAATTTAAAACTTTAATTTGAAATATAAACAAGAAAGGAAAGCTATTTTATATTTGAATTTGATATACCCTTGCAGTTAAAACCGGAAACATCGAATATAGTTGGTCTATTCTTATGAGAAAAATATAATATAACCAATTTATTACAATAAAGAATCTTAAACTAAGTTCCAGCTTTCTATATTAAAAAACACAAAAGTTGGGTCATTTCTGATCGTTCAGTTATATGGCAGCTATAATATAAAGTCGGCCGATCCTTTTGAAATTTTGACGGTCGTATTTTGCCGAAAATACCTCTCATGTAAAATTTGAACTCTCTAACTTTAAAAACACCAAAGTTATACCATTTCCGATCAATCAGTTATATGGCAGCTATAGGATATAGTCTGCCAATTCCGGTCGTTCCGACTTATATACTGCGTGCAAAGGAAAGAAGGATGTGTGTCAGTCGCGAGTTGTTAACTTTAAAACAGAGAGATTGGCTTGCCTAGAAACAGACAGGCAGACGGACATGTTCATATCAACTCAGGAGGTGATCCTGATCAAGAATATATATACTTTATAGGGTCGGAGATGTCTCCTTCATTGCGTTGCACACTTTTGACCAAAATTATAATACCCACTGCAAGGGCAAACGAAATAAATGAAACCATTCAAATGGGGACCAGAATAGGACTGACCCAGTATTACTGGCCTGTATATACAAAACTCGCTAAAACTTCTAAAATACGAAACTTCAGGATCAGGATAAAAAATAGGGAATACAAAAAAAAAAGAATGGTGAAATACCTATGTTCCCATTTAATTAATAATGCTACTACCATTTTCCTTCGAGTGCAAGTAATTCTCTCGGCATCCACATCATCGTCCTGAAGTCGATCGAAGTGGATACATATGTCCTGGGGAGAGAATGGCTAGGTGGGTAGCTTGGCGCACATTATATGGCACATTTACTCATCAAGATGCAACAACTTTCCTAATTGAATGTCATATGACTGACATTATGCCCAATGTGCGATGTGCGATGTGCTGCCATAGCAGCTCCCAATTTCCCAGCTTTCCCCCATCGCTTCCCTGCTGTTCAGCCTGGAATGTCTTGGCTGATTTTCCTCAGCCCGAGCTGATGTTTCATCTGCTGCCAGTGCGACTTACTCACGTGTGAAATTAATTTGTAATGACTATGTGTTCCATGCACTGTCATTTGCATTTTCCCTTTTCGCCCCCAACTCGATGTCTCCGGGGCTTGCTGCATTTTCCGGCGTGATGCTGATTGACCCCAGCACGAAAATGGCAATCGGTTTAAACGGTTCAGGAAAACAGGAACTTTGTTCCTTACTTCCGAGGGCCTTCTTCCAAAAAGTTGTTAGTGGCCCGACGAGCTTGGACCAAAGGCCATCCTTATCACGCCTTCAACGCCCACTAGTCAGCGGGCGCATTAAACCTTTCGGGAACTTTGTCCGAAACTTAATTTCGTAAATTGTTCGCAAATTCTTGCAGCTCGAATTGCAATTACTTTGTGATTTTGGAAATGGTGCAAACTTTCCACTGATTTCATTTCTGCAACGTTTGGATGCGGGTTGCGAGTGTGATTTAAAATGCATTTGAGCTGCGGCCAAGTTAAATTGGAATTGCATTAAAATCTGGCAGGCTCACAACATGCAGTTCATTTGCGGATGGGGGAAAAATACTTGGCCGGAAGGTGGCTGGCCTCCTAAAAATGTAGGTCCCCACCACAGAAACCTTCGTGAAACTTTTCCCATTTGATTCTAATGGCACTGAAAGAAATTAAAATTTATAAAAAATAAATTATTTTTCAGTTAACTGTTGGGTATACTTTTTCAATAATTATAATGTTTTTTTAAGCTCAATAATATTTTTCTAATAAGAGTTGTGGGTTCAAAGATTCAAATCACAAACTTCATGTTACTGTTTTAATAAAATATAATTAAAAATGCAGTTCTATCACAAATTATAAAAGGTTTAAAAAAATGTATTACATAGAATATATTTTTATATAATAAAATATATAATATAACATATAATATTATCTGTAATAAAATCTATGACATTGTTTCAAATACTCCTAATAAACAAAAAAGGATTTCCCAGTATACCACAAACTATTAATGAAAAATGGGAAATATAATATTGAGTATAGCTTTTCGAGTAATTTCCATGCATTTGTATTGTCAGCTGCCGCTGTTGGCAACAGGTTGAAATTGGCGCAATCTGCACACCGCACGCCACGAAGGATCAAAGCCGGTGAAGAGGAGCAGTCTTGCCTGTGGATGCCAGGAGGTGTAGGAGTTGTTGTCAAGGACGTGGCGGCTAGGACAACCGGACACGGGAGTGAGAGAGAGCGATAAAGAGGGAGAGGAGAACAGTGCAACATGAGACGGGCGACGCAAATTGCTTCAAACACCTTGGCAGGCTGGTGGAAAGATTGGAACTGAACCGACAGCTTAAAGCGCAAAAGGCAGGACGAGTAATAGAAGATGTTGAAAGAGAGAAAGTAGTAAAGAAAGGTAGGGACAGGGAGAAAGGCCGTAGGGGAATGGGGACATTGCTTGTCTACTTAAAAGTTTTCAAAGCGCTGCTTATGGCACGTGCTGGACGGAGAGCCAGGAGGAGGTGGTTGGGTGGAGAAAGGGTGCTCGGTGGGTGGCAGGAGGCAGCAGGAAGAGCATGAGCATGAGCATGCCAAGCAAGCAAAGCGTATTAAAATACAAAGCAGCATCATTAAATGTTAAAAGTTGCCGCTGGCGGACTGGAGGGAGAACAGCAATCGCAACTACAAGTGCCCAGCCTCGGCTACAACCACTTAAAACAACAAAAACCCATCGACAAGCAAGGGAGCGGTTGCTAAAGCACAACAAAAATATACAGAAATATCAAAAAATAAATGAAGAACGCGCAAGGACAATGCAGAAAGGAAAATTGCGCAAGCATCAAGTGCATTACTCAGGTGATTTCGCCAAACAGAAGAAAAAAACAAAACAAATGCCTGCAAATGCAAACAATTCCCAGAACACCCAACAATCCCCTCCTGCCCCGCCCCAAATCCCACTCAAACAAAGTCGAACAACAATCCGTTAATAATTATAATTGAAAATGTGCAACACAAACGAGGCGAACTGGGAAAACGCACTGAGAAATGCCTGGGAGCCATTGCTGGGATAACATTGCGTATACGCAACGTATGCCGGTGCATTTCTGGTGATTGCGATTATTCGGATAATGCAACGCCTCAAAGCAAAGCGCCAATCAGCTGGGGATTTCCTTGCCTGGGCTCAGATGCATTCTGGCCAACAGCCAAAATACCAACCGAAAGAGCCGTTTCAGCCACGTTAAAACGAACCGTAAGTAAGCCATTGTCTTTGAGGGCTGGTTGGTGTTTCCATTTCATTTGTTTTCCACTTTCTCGAGCCCCCTACCCTCTACTTCGATTCTGAGAGCATTCCAAGGACGTGCAATTAACTTGCCACCCACTTTGGTTCATTTTCATAATTCCAAACTTTTCCCCAGCGACAAATTTTGTGACGAATTGCACTTGATGCCAGTGAATGGAAGGACACTGTGCCACACGTTTTGTTTTGGCATTTAAGGTTTAAACCCATACTTTTCAAACGACAAAGAAAAGCTTTTAGTTAGTAAAAGACTTACATAAAACAAGCTTTTATGGACAATTTATATTTGAAATAGCAGACCATTTCTCTTTGTGTAAAAGACAACCCCTCGCAGTGAAGGTCGGCCACCGCATAAGGCGATTTTGGCCAGGTTAAGTTGCTTTTGTTCCCGCTAACTAGCAGTAAGCTCCGTGGCACAGCATCCCCCTTTCCAGGTGGCATTGGCCTGGTCCTTCAGCCTTGGCAGGACAATAAAATCCGCGCACTGGCAAGTGGATCTCCGTGGAGGGAAGGAGCAGGAGCAACGCCAGGAGCAGCAGTGTAATAAAAATTGCATGTAAGTGAGTGGAAACGAGGCTGCAAGGAGGTGATGAACGAAAGGTGTTTGCCTCCAGAAATAAGATTAAATTTGACTGGCTTAGATATTAATATTTTTGTGTATATTTTGGTATTCAGAAGCCAGTAACTCACAGCTCGAATATTAAAAGGCACTGAAAATTGTGCGACGCCTAATCGTAAATTGGAAAATCAAATTTATGTCGCTGCTGTTGTAATTATGTTGACTGTGAAACAATTTTATGGCAAATTGAGTTTTATTGGCAAGCAATGTGCTCTGCCTAGCCTGCTCATACATCATGCCAGAATCATATCATGTATCCATAAATGCACGTACAAAGAGCCTACGGCTCAGATTTGGATTCAGGTTCTGGCTAAGGCTAGGAGTGGGGCACCGGCTTTGGCTTTGGATCTGAGCTGGCTTTGAGTAGTTGTCGTTGTTTTTGGTGTCCTTATCAACGGCGTCAACAAAAAAGTTTACCAGGAACATTTCGCAAGTACCAGGACACACGTAGATACAACAAGTCAGAGTCAGAGCCCAAATGTGTGCCTTTGATTTTTTTTTGGGATAACCTTTTGCCGGCTCTGGATTATGATGAGTTTTGCTTTTGCCTTCACTTTGGCTTTTGCACAGGACTCACTGGCTGGGTGTTCCCAGGCTAAGGCTAAACTCGTAAATACCTTCATTATCGTTAAATCATGCTGAGCGGTAAGGACACAGGACGAAGGACGAAGCGAGCGAGAGACAGTCCCTCAACTGGAGACAGTCCTCTTGTCAGTTGCCTTTTATTTGCCCTTTATGTTCCCATTTTTTTTTTGGCCTTACTGTGCGGCTTTTGGGGCTGACTGACTGAGCGACTGGCTGGCTGGCTCATGTGGAGTTTTAAATAGATTTAAATGCGCATTTAAATGAAATAAATGAGCAACATTTCACCGCACTCAGCTTGACACTGTACTTTCATGGCTTTGATTGCCAAAGGCCCGCAAGAGCACAGAGCCATGGGGAAACAGGGCCACCATGCCAAGTTTTCGAATCAGTTTCGCGGAAAAAGGGCGTTGCCTCAACTCTTGACAACATGAATCATCCAAAAGGCGAATAGCTGCGCACCTAATGGCCAAAGTTCGTTGCAATTTTCATATTCACGCCCAATAAACTACCAAATTAATATACAATCAGGCCACAGACAGAGAGCCCACGAAAAAATTCCCCCTGAAAATACACTCTGTAAAAATAAACAAGTTTGGAGAATTTTCGTCAAATCGACGGGGCGATACCTATTAGTACTTGTTTCAAAGAATCAACAGCTTGTCAAAAACAAACTGAGTTATATGTCCAACCATCCTCCCAAAAGTCACGTTTATTTATAATGGCTTTGAGGAGAGAAGGCCAAAATTTGATGCCATAAAAATGCAATTAGATGGAAATTTATGATAAATTTCTCGCCTGTTAATTAGAAAATATTCATAAATTATCCACTCAATGCTCGAAGGAATGTGCTGGGAAGTGCGTTATTTATGGATAACTTGCATTTAAGGATGTCCCGTGGCAATGTTAGAGCATTCCTTCCGGTGGTAGAAACAAATTCTAATTAAAAACTCAAAGTTGGAAAAGTTTTTGGCCCCGGAATCTTCGCAAACCTGTTTGGCACCTGTTTAAGCCGGGTCGAGGCGTCAAAGCCGAACCACCTAAGTGCTCCGAGCCAAAGAGTCACAGCCAGAGCCAGGACGAGAGTCAGGACCAGAGAGCTGGCTGAATGTAAATATAATTGCCACTAAAGTCCAAACTAGGAAAACTTTCTAATGCACAAAGTGTCGAAAAGTTCATCCATCAAATAAACATGAATGCGTTTCTGAGTGCGTGTATGTGAATATGTATTCAAATTAGTTATTCATTCATAAGGTTGCCCTACGACATTTCAGTTCACAAACCGAATCAACTCTTCTTTAAAGTTTTTTTTGGGTAAGTACCTGGGTCTCTGTTTACAGAAAACCATTTCTTGTTTACCTTTAAGAATTTGACTTTGGCAAAGAAGGAACGTCTATGAATCGATTCAGTTCAGAATGATCTGCTTCAGAGTAATGTTGGACAAAGAACAAAAAATAGAAGCGGCCATTGGCCTAGTAATATTGGTCTGCTCGGCTGGAGGTGGTCTTATAGTGGAAGACAGTAAGACGAATCTTTTGCTGTTAATTTTAGTTTTTTAAGGACCTTATCCCTATAGGGTACGAACCCTCGGCCAGATTTGGCAAAGTTCTGATGGCATCTGCCTCTGCGTTGTTGGTATTCGGCGCTGTGGCGGCGAAAAAGGATCACAGGATAAAGATTCAAATTTTTTGGCTACTGTCATCGGTAGTCTTTTTGGCCACAACGATCAACCTGGTTAATAATCAGTTTTACAGAAGTTACATTCCGTACCTCATTGTACCACTTGCATGCGCAGGTTAGTTTTATTGATTCATTTCTTTTTAAAAATTTATTTTATTCGTTATGTTTCTTAAGGCATTCTCCACATTGGGCTGATGTTGTGGATTTATCGTATTCACGTCAGGTTGACCAAAGTGGAAGAACATTCAGAGGATGTCACAAGTGTCAAGCCACCTCCTTATAACGAAAGGGAAACCCCTAAGGCAGCCGAGAGCCTTAAAGTGGAAATGGTTTAAAAATATAACCTTTGTCATTTACTCAAACAGATAGGAGAAATCGTTTCCCAACCTAACGAAAGAAGTATAAACGATTAAATGAATAAATCATGCTTCTTGAAATTCTTAACCAAATTGTTGCTTGATAAAAATAGATTATCCGTTCGCCATCATCAAAGGTATTGTATTGTCCGATATAGATCAGAAATTTCTATTGCTATTTTATGAGTTTTTCCACTAAAGTTTCTGCACTAAAATTGTTGGAATGGCAAAGCCGATGAAAAATGACTGGCTTTCAAGTGAGTAACTTCCTGCTGAAATAAACTCCTCAGACGGATGAAGTTCGAGGCGGTAATTGGCGGAATGGATATGTTAATTAGTGGAGGGGGAACACTGTGGCTGGATTCGAGTACCAACTGGGCTAATTACAGTGGAAACTAACTACAAGTGGAACTGGCTCACGGAACTGGAAACTGGCTGTACTCTTATGTGAGAAATTTTTAATTAAAAAATGCTCCATCCACATGTTGTTGCCTCCGCCGCCACCAGTTGCCACTTGCCACTCGAAAAGTTTTGGGAAAAGTTTGTCAATTTGCACTCAGCTTCTTGAGGAGGGACAATGTTACTTTTTTTGTTTTTATCCGCCTTTAATTAGCATGGAGAAAGGTCCAAATTACATTCGACTTCAATAATTATTCCAGCCTTGTGGTCGCAAGAAATTATATTTTCCGGCATAAATTATTCAGCTTTATTTGTGGCCTAAAAGAAAATGTGATAAAGCAGTCTCAGCTCCATGTCATTCTGAGCTCCCATCGATCGATTTCCGTTTAATATCTCCGACATATTATGCCGGTATTTTCCCGGGGCTCACGAGTAAATATGCCAAATCATTGTGGCAATTTGGGTGGCATTCGATTTGGTTCCAGTCGGCACGTATTTAGAGCCTGGCTGCTGGCCAAGGGCCGAGCATAAAAATTATATTAAATTGGCATTAAAATCATGGCCTGGTCATTGGCAATAGCAGTAACAGCAGCAGCCACTTCGGATAGCCATTAAAATAATAACCAGTCCAGACCAAGGTCCGACATGTTTCTGCCAAAGGTCAAAGGCTCGGCTGAGGGGCTGGCCAAGACCACAATGTGTGCTTAAGCATGGACAGCACGTGCTCCAATAGACTCTTTTGCCAGGACCCTGCAACATACTTATGCAAATAATTCCTTACTGGTCCTGACCGGTTATAGTCGGAAATTTCCATTTTGGAATTGCAATTCAATGATCGAACGAACTGGGCCTCCCAGGGAGTTCCAAAGAGCCAACGGGCTTTAATGGCCAGCTGATTTAATTTCCTGTCAATCGCTGACCTAGATTAGAAGGACACCAGCGAAAAAGTGTATTTCTTTCCAGTATTTCAACAGAGTAGGGAAAAAAGACAGTATCGGGATGGTTTCCCTGAAATTTATCAATCTATCTCTAGGTCTACTCTACTCTCAGAAAAAAAGTTTAATTTTTAATAATCCATTTCGCTTAGTGTAGCAGCGAACTTGGCCAACAGGCGGCTAGGCCATTAACTCATTAAGCGGACAGCTCGACATCATCAACCCATTGAAGTTGTCGGCATTGATTATGGGAATACCGCAGCTGGAGTTCAATTACACAAAATTAAAGTCCCGGTGGTTGAAAGGTTCCGCCACTTCGTGGCACCATAAATTATGCATTCGAGGATCTGACAGCCAGAGCCGAAATCGAAACTGGGACCGAAACTTGGACGTAAGAAAACTAGGAGTAAACGCGATTATCTTAATTTATGCAGGGTCAGGAAGAGGATGGGATGGGTTCTAGGGATTACTTATGCGTATCGGGCGGTTTGTGCAGCCGTTGAAATAAATATAAATTGCAAAAAACTGTCAAAGCCAAAACGGTTTGTAAAGTCCGAACTCGAGCTGGCCAAAAGGGGAATGCAATGGGCCAAAGCAATTCCTATAGCCGCACTCACTCTGACAACTTGTGGCACATATGGCATGTGTGTGCGCTTGGCTGTGGCACAATAAAGAAATTTTTATCGCTGCCGCATTTGACATCTGAAGTATGCGCTGCAAAATTTATTGTTGCTCCGTTGTTTCAATAAACAAGAACAACGACCGGCGACTGGGGCAACAAAAGGCGAATAAAAAGCAAACCGAAGAACCCATAGAACGGCCATATCCCGAGTGCAGAGCACCCGATTGGAATTTCAATTTGAGCTTTTATCTTTGGGCCAGGCCTTTGACATGCAAAGACAACAATGGCGAGGAGCGGGGCAAGATGAGTCCTACCTGTTGAAAAATAGTTACGGCTCTGCCCCCAGGGGCAATAGGAGTGTTCCGGAGTCCACAGTCCGGGTCCATAGTCCGCAGTCCGGAGGCTGTCAATGATCGTTTAAGATTGCCGCCGTAATTGTGTCGGTTGTTTGTTCCTCGGCTCTTTTTTGCCAGCAATCAGCTTATACATATTGCATGGCCAGGATGCAATAAAACCATTTCCATTCCCAACGCACTTACCCACACACTCTTACCAAACAAGACCAAACCCAGGAGCAGTAGCAGGAGCTGCGTGTCCTTCAGACGACGCCCGACTGCTTATCCTCGCACGTGCCCACTGCACGCCGGGCACAATGACAGCTCGGCAAAAGAACTGAGACACCAAGAAAAATTCGAATAGTCTTAAATTGTTGAAGTGTACAATAAACATATAAAATCTTAGATTTGTTAAAGTAAAATAAAAAGTTTATAAATTATTTGTTAACAAAAAATGAAAATGAATAAAATAAAATAAAATGAATGAAAATGAAACTTAATTATTTTAAGAAAATATTTTTATTTCAATAATAAGAAAAACTGGTGTATATTTTTACACATAAATAAACCTAAGCATAGTTACAATTCTAAATTAGTACACATTCTAAATACTTTTAGCGATGAGCACTTTTGCAATATTAACTTAGGCACAATGTGTCGATAAAAGATGTAATCTCAGATGTACATCGATATCTATGTATATCTGCCCATCGTCATAAAAAAAAATAAAGTAAATTTTTTAAGACCTTGCAAGAAGGTCTTACTAACGAAAAAAGACTAATGCTGTCAAAATATGAAACAATTTTTTGGGTTTTTATGGTCACAACTCTTATAAAATCTCTAAAAAGTATAATATTAAGGTTACATATTTGTATCCCCTAAAACAGCCCAATTAAATACTTGAAGTTGAAGTCTCAAACCCTAAAAAGTAAATAATAATATAAGATAAAAATGTCAATGTTTTTTTTAAAACCACACTAAATTTAGCCCCGTTTTTATTCCTCAAAAGTGATTTTTTTGTATGATTTTCTACATTTTGAAATATTACATTTGAAAAGTTCAAAGCGTATTTTAAGAGTAACTTTTCTTCTTTTTTTGTTGAGTAAACTTTAAAGTGTAGCTTGCAACGCAATAGGTACACCTGCTGTTCGGAAAATCCACTCACATACACTGGAACACGCACCCTCATACTCACTCACACTTGCGCAAACACGCAGTGCATGTGACGTCAATGCGAATGCGTTTCGATGTGGCTGCCAACGTTGCGTATACGCAATGCCAGAAAGTATCCGCCCCGTAGTCCGCCCCGTATTCGGCTCTTTTACATAACAATGGCATTTCGCCTGGGCGCTAAGTGTGACAATAAATTGTGGCGTCAACTTCTATTTATCTATATCGTGACCATTTCCTGTCCCGGCGGGTGAAAGTTTTGTTAGCTACAACAACAACACTGTGTGGTGGGTGTGAGTGGTGAGTGGCGAGTGGAAAGTGGCAGGTGTTGGCGAAAAAAGGAGGCCCGCTTTATTACCTTGGTGCGGTGACATGCTTTTTTGCTGCCCTTCAGGTTCATTGTATCCCGCAGCACTTTTTCTCTCCCTCCCGCTCTATCAAAGGACATTGTATTCCTGCGCGTGTGTGTGTGAATCCTTTTTGGGGCTGTGGAGTGGATATTAATTTCGCATGGCTCGCGTGTGTTGAGGAAACAAATGCGAAAAAAGGCACAAAGACAGCCACAATGCAGTACCATCACCGTGGGGACCATCTCTGGGGCATAATTTGCGTTTAATGAATTGTGCAAAAAGATTTTTATTCACTTAGCCCGGCAGACACACATAGGGACACACACAAGGGCACTCGCATGCGAGACCATAAGCCGCTTAGCGGAATTTTTGGTCTAGAAAAAATTAAAACGCTTCTCAGCCGGGATTACTTTCCGATCAATTATTTAGTCATTAGCGTTCCAATAACCCACTAGGCGTGTGCGAGGAATTTGTTTGATCGATGGCAGTGGACAAGACGGAGTGTACTAATTAAGATTAATTAGTGAAACGGAATTTTCAATTACGATTTCGGGCACAGGCCAGTCTTAAAGCAACTTAAACGAAAGCACACAAAATATGGGAGAGGGAGCATGGGGTTGGGGCAGTGGCACTCTGAAATCTGTCAGTTCATCATTTCAAGTGCAACAACAACACCAACAATGGTTAACACCACATCAAGTTAAGATGATAGCCGTCATGACAACAACACACGCCAAACTTTTCAAGATACACAAAGGCAGCCGAAAAAAAGGAGAGAACCCAGGCTCCTTTCGAGGAGGCCGAAAAAAATGGGGAACTGGGTGGCTGTATAGCGGCTGTAATTTACACGCTTTTCCCTCCAGCCAGGCCCCACCATCCCCCTCCGCTTGCGCCTGTCCCACATCAACGTCAGACAAACGCTTTTCCTGATAGCGGACATCCTCCCCGAGCAGTGCACACTAGGCGTATACGCAATACGCCTTTATCTTACGTCAAGATGCGGACGAACGTAAAGTGCGTGAATGAGCGTGTGTCCCGCATTTAATGCGGTCTGCCTTGGCGATAAACTTTTGCAGCTGTCTCGGACCCAGTTCTGCCTCCTATCTCCGCCACGCGGCCCCACACCGCCACAGCCGCCTTTTATTTGGCATTTTTTGGATTGCCGCCTTCCGTTTGGCTCAATCATTTTACGTCTCATAAAACATAAATAGCAATCGATTCGTGAAGGGGTCCCTCAAGTCGGCGGCTTCACTCCGGCGCTTTCTACCTTCCCGCACACTCATTGTTTCGTCGGCGACAATTTGAATTACCCTTGGCAGAGATAAAGCCTCCGAATCCGAACTCAACGTCTCTAACACGATTCTGGCATACTCTTACTGACTTGTTGGAATTTCAGACTCGGGCATTCCCCCAACGAAAAGTAAACAAAGACTGGAATAGATATTTCCCAGAATTTGTTTAAATAAATGAATTTTGCCCAGCAGACAAATTAGTCTAAACAAAAATGCATGTACGTGTTTATATATTTACTAAAAATATTTGCTTTTTAAATGAAGCCATGATTTGTAGGTTTTTTAATGAATGTTTATATTTCATGCATCATTTTATTATTTAAACTGTTTATTTACTTTTTTTCCCCCTATTCGATTATTTTATGATTAAAATAGTTATTTAAAATATTAAATATATCTCTATTTCCAAATCTAACATAGGGTTGATGTAAAAAAAGTGAAGAACACAAAGCCATAGGTAGCAACGTCAAGGGCGCTCACATGTATCCTTTTCAAGGATATAGACAGTCAAGGTTGTTGTATGTTTTACGATTTTACGCTGTACTTTCCTGTCGTTGTTGTTGTATCCATTGTTGTTGGTGTTGCTGTTGTCATTATTGTTGTGTTTGCTGGTTGCTCTCCAGGGCAACATTTGGCGGTTACTTGCCCGCGAGCGGCTAAGTCTATAATGCAGCATTATTTTATGTCGAGCCAAGCAATTTATTGAATTTTCTTCTTCTACATTTCTGCTTCGATTTTGGGTCTTCTTGTGTTTTTTTTTCTGTTAAGGGGGAAATGTGTTGAAGTATTTTATGGGTCTTTTGGGCGAATATCAATAAATTTTTAATATGATAAAGTGAGTCAAATGATGATTGAAATCGAGCCTTGAATTCACGTTGCTTATCCAGATCAGGTTGGCTTGTCCCTTTGTCTTTTTTTTTGTCCTCCACTTTCACTTTCACCATTCCACTCCACTCCGTGCCGAGACTTTGTTCATTTTGCAGTATTTTCAGTGCACAAATTGAATTCAGTTCTCCATGGCTTTCTTGTGGCCTTTGTGCCATCCGAGCTCCCTTTTTTGCACGCTCTCTGCCATCTGCCATTTGCGATTTGCCATTTGCATTTGACTGGCATGCAAAAAAGGGAAAAATAGACTGTAGAAACGATAAGAAAATTGCAATTCCCACTACAGCAGCAGCAGCAGACACATATGCGACAAAGGGGGCTCTACAGAAAGGGGCGGGCGGGTCTAAGCTGCTTAGCCAGGATGAGGACCAAAGCACCAAGTCGCCAAATTCAATTGACGTTGACCAAATCAAATCAAAAGCAAATCAATGGAAAATGCCACTAAATTTCGGTGATTTCAGCATGCAAATTTAAACGAAATATTTTGCCAGTTCTCCCAAATCAGACCCCTTTGCCGGAGATAAAGGGGTTCAGATCTCCTGTCTGTCATACAAGTTTAATTGGCTAATATTTAGCTTTATCTGCCCCGGTGCCGCACACATTTAATTACTACACCGTTGGCAATAATTTATAATACTAATTAAAATTTGGAGCACGCACTCGCACACACAGGCATAAATAATCACCGGAGAATGGAGAATGCGCCGCCGGCATTGAAAATTTTCATTTGCATGCAGACAACACGCACTCACACACATGCGGGGGGTGTGCTACCTTTATCAATCAAATGTTAATTAAGTTTCAACTCAGGCAACCGAACCGAAATGCCAAACCAACTAACAAACCAACTTTTTCGCGAAGGGTTCTCTAACTTCGGCGACAGCGGCGACGGGGTTGAGGAACCCATTTCTCTTGAAAAATTAAATTGGTGGAGGGGCTTTCCATTTGAAGCTTATTACGCATACGCCTTGTCAGCCAGCAGCCAGTATACGCTATTCGGCAGTCGGCAGCCGCAGCCGGCATGCAAAATGCAAAAGTAATGTGCTCATCAAATAAAATTACCCAACTGATGCTGCCTCTTAAATAAAAACCATGGAAAAAAACTATTTTATGCGGAGGGCAAAAAACGGAAAGAAAACGTGTGCGTAACCGGAAGTGTATGCTGAACACCCCCTTGCGCCACCCCCTCCTTTCTGGCCTCTCTTTTCATGATATTGTCAGACTTGTTTGTAATGGTTTTTTGTTTAACATGCGCACAGATTGATGAGTGGCCAAATTGTACACAGCCGCAAATTGTGGCAATTTCGGTTACTGTCAACGTTGAACGCCCTCGCACACACACACACCCTTGTGCAGAGGCATGTGGCAAATGTGCAGGCACGTTTTTATGTTGCAAGCAGCCAGGCCGAGGAGCCAGAGCAGCCAGGGGAGCCGGAGGAACCAGAGAGCTTGTTTGCATGCCAACAAGGAGTGGCTACCAAAACAGAAAACGGAGAATAGCAGGAACCGAGCCAGAACAGAAGCCACCACTCGCCCGGAGTCAGGATCCTTTGCGGTTTTGGCAAACGGATGGAGCGGGGGCAGAGCCGAGCCGAGTCGAGCCGGGGGAATGCAGCAGGAAGTTGTCCTGGCCAGCCCAATTCCGTTTCAACCTGGCCTAACTGCATTCCGAGTTTCCACAATTTTTGGCATTTTAACACACATATTTTCTGTGTTTTTGTCTTTTTTTTCTGGAAATTAGTTTGCATTTTTGAGATAAGGATATAGGTGGTAGAAATTAAAGCTACTTTTTAGATAAAGAGTTTATCTTCAAATAATATTTTTCGAAACAATGCTTTTGTTATAATTACAATATTACACATACGCAGTGGTTTATCTATGTTTTCTGATAAATGGCACCATTTAAATTATTTTTCGCTACAAAAGAAGTCCAAATTACCTTTTGGTGCAACTTTTAAAATCCATTTGTTAAAATTAACAAAGTCTTGAAGCTTTCCCCCAAAAGGAGACTCTTCTGATTCTCAACAGGTTTTCAGATCACGTTCAGCTGGGAGACAAAAAACAAGTTTCATTTCAAAGAAATTGTTATGTTTTTTGTTCTGTTCAGAGATTTTTGCAGAAGGACCAACCAAGGACACAACGCATTCGATTGGCTTTCTGGACCTGGTTGGCCGCCATGGGCCACGGGGCGGATGCTTGATGTGACGTGAGCCAAGCTGCAGTGGTAACTGCATTTTGATAAAGCGAAGTGACAAGTGCAGCAGACCAAAAGGTCATTTGGCCATTTGCAACTGACAGGAGTCAGCGGCGAGGTGACAGGTGAGGCGATGAAACAGAAGAGGCGAAACACAGGTAAGAGTTTCGAAAAGAAATCGCCTGACATGCCCGTCGACCATCACCAGTAATCCCCGATGATAACGCATGACGTTGTCACATTTATGCCAGAGAGCGTGGGAGTAAAAACGCTACTGTTTCTCATATTTATTTGGTTTCCAGCAGCAACCTCTCAATGTCATTTGCCAGGAAAGCTGGCTCCTTTTCCGCGCCATAGCGGCCCCGGATATTTCCCCTCCGATCGATCAGAAACTTGACAAAATTCCATTCTATCGGCGGAGCCTGTCGGGTTAGAAGCTTATAGAGAGGATCTGCACCGAGTCCATTTACTTTGATTTTTGCAAAGATTTGTCCTATATTGGCTTCCTTTTGGCGGAGGTGTTCCAGCATTTCCTGGCCATCGGACTCCGGCATCTGTGCTCCGAATTGGTTGCAAGGGAAGTTCAGGATTCGTAGGCCGCGTTTCATATACTTTTCCCTTAGTTCGTGTAGGCCAGCATATTGTGAAGAGGTTAGACCGCATCTGATAGAATACTATTATTATTTGAGTTTAAAATGTAATGATTGCACCCACCTGGAAGCTATATTCACGACCAGCAGCACTTGGCCCGAAAATTGACTGAGGCTTACGGGGTGTCCCAAAGTGTCCTTGACCGTCAGGGATAATACCTTCAAGCGCCAACGCATAGCATCCAGGTCCTGATACAGACTGTAATGTGTGACGAAAGTTACCAAAATTCCCACTCCGGCAATGAGGGCGAGAAATACAGTTTCTGTTCTCGCCATGGTGGCATCCAACTAACTGGATTTGGAGTGAAGGTATTTTTTAAACGGTAACTACAGGGTATGATAGTAAGGAGGCATATACGTTGAATGATAATAAACGAAAGTAAACAGAATAGAGGTCCCTTTCCTCAAGCTACTAGGTATCACTCATTCGACTAATTCCTCTCCACACCCTCTAGTTTTTGGCCAAATCGATTCGACAGGCCAATTGTGCGTGAACCAAAACTGTTGAGAATCGCATTTAAATGTGCGGCGCTTCCGCTCCGCTTCCAGTCATATGTCAAAATGGAAAAAGAGGAACAAAAAATATATATGTGGCAAGCGGGCAGGCGGCAGAAATTGAATTTGGCCAAAACGGGCGCCGAGTTGCATGCGCTGACCCACGGACCGAGTTGCACGTTAACTTAATTTTAAACTTTTTCTGCCCTTCTGAAATGGGAGCAGACACACACTCGCACACTCTCGTCCCGAAAACAACAAAAAGTTGAACAATCGTAACGAAATAATTGAATTTTCATTTCCGTTTTATGTGTTTACTTCCGCTCCATGGACCTCCGCTCCGCCGCCCCTCAAGGACTCCCCTCCCATCCACTAGATGTATGTGTGTGAGTGTCTGATTTCGGCCTATTTGTATACAAAAGGCAGTCAATTTCTGCCAGCTTGAGAAAACTTTTTAAGTCAATTGTCAAAAAAGTTTTTAACACGGCCACCGCCAGGCCCCTCCTTCTTCGGGGCAGCCCCTTTTGTATTGCTCTGTTTCATTTTCGCTGCCAAATTGAAATATAATTCGCCCGAATTTCGGCTTTTCCACTTACACTTGTATGTTGTTTGGACGTGGACTATAAATCAATGACTAGGCCAGGCGGCCGAGGACGGCGAAAGGCGTTCGACTGAAATTGATTTAGAATTTCGGGTTGAGCGGGGCGTGGCTGCCTTTTGTCGTCTGTCAAGTGGGTACCGGGGAAAGTGTCTGAAACGTCAGTGCATTTCATCGATTGCCCAGTCCCTCGAGTTAAGTTTGGGGTCGAAGCCATAAGTTTGGTATTTCACATGCAGGGCATGCAATACCTTCTAAAAGTCATAGAGGATGGGATGAGCATGTTAAAGCTACATATATGTCGCCGCGTTCTTCAAAATATTAAAAGTTGTTGAAAAAATGGACAAACTTCACTGGCAAGTTGAAAAAACACAGTCTGTCTTTTGTGAAATCCATAAAATCCGCCAAGACTAGTCGCAGAAACGTATTACTAATCCTCCTAATAGCACTAGCTGAAGTACACTATAATCTTAAAAAATATTTACATCTCTTCGCTGATCTAAGAAATATGATTAAGTCTAGAGGTTTTGCATATTTAATGCACTTGGCCCTTGGAACTTAATAAACACCCGCACTCCCGGTTACAGGTTATAAACCCGGCGCACTAAACTCGTAAACATGAAAACGCATTAAAGTCGCTGAACCACAACTCGTTGTTTTATGGCCAAAAAGGAAGCTCAAGCCCTTCACCACTCGACCCTCTGGGAAGTATGCAAACTCTCGAAACTCCGAACCCCATTTTCATCTGGTTTTGTCTAAGCGTCGGCCATCATTTCTACTTTTGTTGCATCATTTTTCACCATTAACTGGGCCCGTAAAAGTGCCAGAGCAGCAGTCAAACGTTTGGGCCAATAAAATTTTTGACATGTGACACAGGGCGGAGTTTTTTACGATTGAAACTACGATCCCGACGCTGGTAACTTGGCCCGAACCAGGCCAGGTGTTGCCACTTTTTAAGCAGAGTTTCGTTAGCTCCCCTGACTGGTTGGCTCCTTGGCTCCTGTTCCTGCATCGCCACTTGTCATTTGCCACTCGCGCATTTAATTAAGTTTACGCCGCACTGCACACGCAAAAGGACCAAGGACGTTATTAATTAAATTCCTTTATACACAGGTTAAGCCAGTAACCTCCATCGCCTTCCTTTTGTGTGTCAACAATTGGAATATTAACGAGCCAACTAATGAAACTTTACAAAGGCACTCGCTCCACCACGCTGTTCCACCTATTCCCACCTTTCCCCAAATTACCACCATCGAAAGCGAAACATTTAATAAACGGCTTTGTTTCTGATTTTGGCCAAGATCAAAGCCCAACAGTCCTGGCTAAAGCCAGTCTGCCAAAGCAAATCAAATTCAAAACTAGAGAACTCGAAGCTTCTTACTACTTGAAGAGCACAGGGAAAAATTTTAAAACTTAGTTAATATTTTTAAAACCTAAATCTGAATATATTAAATAAAAATATGTCCTCTATATATATTATATATCTTATATATAGTCTTCTATATATTACTTCCTTATAGGGAAGTGTAGAGTACGAAATATTCATTAAATTTTTAGTTACAGTGCTCATTGGGTGGCATTCTAAGCGATAGGGGTTGAGTTGTAGTCGATCGTCTGGGGAGCCCCTCCTCTGCGTGTAAATCCCATCGAAATGATGGTGATGCACTCCGGAGAAGGGTTCGGACCCTTAATAAGCCACGACCTGTACATCAAAGGCGAAACGAGACACGCTCTCACCCATGGCGGAGTCATAGCCCAGACATATGCAGAAAAGATACAGCACATGGGTGAGTATATTACCCAAACGTATTTAAGCCGCTTGTCGAGCGCGCAAAGCCAGTGGGGGAAAATCGACTTTTATTCAATACACTTGGAAAATCAACTCGAAAAAATCGAGAATCGAGATAAGAGGATGGTCAGAGAATAGAGTGGGAGAAAGGGCGGGAGCTCGAGCAATATGCGAGTATAAATGTGCAAATCCCCAATGCAGCAACAGCTGCTGTCCCTGCCCCATGCCGCCAGTCTCTTAGACCGTTCCAATTCCTTGCCCCGACTCCTTGCTGCACTCGCTTGGCATTTACATTTAAGCTGATAAGCAAAAGTGCCCTCGCCCCTCCAGCAGCGTGACCTGGTTGAGTTCCCGCCTGCGTCTCTCACCTGAGCGTTAAGTCGCCTTGAAGTATGCCACACGTATCGACAGGACGGCGCGGTGCGGCGGAAAAAAATGTTTGTTCAAAATGTCGCAAGTTTATGAAATGGCGTGAGCTGCCAGCCAGGAATTTACATTTGACGCACGCACTTTACATTATTAATGCCCCAGGCCGAAGGCGGCTGCAAAAGCGAAAAAATCAGAAACAAATTAGAGGGATTCGAAGGTAAAGTATCCCTTGATTGGGTATGGGTCTAACTCACTAGTTCTAGAATTTATTTTATGATAATCATATTAAAATGCTTCCTTCAATGAATGAGAAATGTTGTGAAGAACTCTGAAAACAAAAGGCCTATTAAAATAAAGTATTAAATATTAGTCCCATATAGGCATAGCCCAAATATATTATAAAATTCCATCAAAGTAACCATATGTTTGTATTTGCTAAAAGAATGCCTGCTTAGTTTTTTAACTTTCTTAGAACAAACACACTCCTGAGCACTACTGGGTATCAAAATTAGACAGAGTAATGGGGGATTCCAAAGTGTTTACAAGTGCGTATGCACGAATATGTTAGTGTGGGCCCGGTGTCTGGGTTTATTTGGAAAATTCTTCAGCCATTTCGCAAATGTATCGCATTTCCGTTTCCCGTTTTCCGTTTCAATGTTTGCACTTTTACGCTTCGCTGAGAGTTTTCCAATTTTTGCTGCTAATATTTATTAATCAAGTAAGAGCTATCGAACACTTGAGTCTCCTCCTGCCGCCCGATATGTGGGTGTGCGTGTGTGTCGTTATTATTGGTGGGTGGTGGGTGGCCGCTACCAGGAGCTCTTGATTTTTGTACGAAAAATTGATTAGAAATTTATAAGCTAAACTTTTTCCACTGTTTGCTTTTGTTTGCGGCTCACGAAACAAACTTTTTTTCGTTGGTTTGGTTTGGTGTGCGGTTTTTTGTGGCTGCTATTTGCAGCACTTGAAAAGGTCGCCGCAGCTGTGAGTGTGACTGTGTGCATGGTAAATTTCCAATCAGAAAAATATTGAAATACCATTTTTTGTATCCCGGGTCATAGTAACCTTTTGCCAACTCCCAGCTGTCTGTCAAAGCATAGCCCTAAAGCCGGAACCGTTTCTAGTCATTCGTAATAGAAACCTTGTGCCGAGCACACATCCCCCTCCAAAAAAAAGTAAGTTTAATAATCTGAAAAAAAAACAAAAATAAATGTGAAAAAAAAATAAAATAAAAAGTAAATAAAAAGTGAAATGTAAAAAGTGAAAAATAAACAAAGTTAAAAAAGTGTAAATAGTTTTTTCAACGTTCGGTTAACCTTTTCAATTCTTTTTGATCCTGCAGAGTTTTGCCTTCCAAAAGCCTTTCAAAAAGCAAATAAGCCGCAAATAGTCGTGGAACAATGGCCGAGATTAATACTATACTGGTGTTCCTAGTTAGTAAGTATATTATCTAAAAATCATCCCAAATGCTAGATTTATTTTCGTGACAGATATCATCTTGGTCACGACGAGCCCCTTTCCGGGGCAGTGCCTGACAATACAGCGTTCTCAGAATGCATCTTCTTGCAACCAGACCACTGCCGCTCTTACCATAGAGCCACCGAAGGTAGAGACCACTCAAGTGGTTGCTATCAACTCAACCACCACCATCATGTCCAAGGATGACAACTCCACTACCCCAAAGATCACCACAGTGGTGCCGATCAAAATCGCTCCTATGAACAAGACCAAGGCCTCTGGAAAGGTGGAGCTGCATCGCCCAAAACGCCGCATGGAGCTGGACGAGCCGCGCAAGCCCCACCACAAGCGTCGCCACCAGGGTGTGCCAGACGCAGCCACGGTTGCCCATGCTACTCCACTTGCTGTCCCCCTGGATGCTCCTATGTCTCCCTCTCCGCCCCCATCGCCCTTTGTTTACTACAACAAGATGATCTCGCCGGACGGCCAACACGAAGTAAAGGAGTTCGAGATGCTGGCTCCCAACATGGTGATAGAGAGTGTGCAACAGGAGATGAACTACGGACCGGAGATGCTGCCGCCGGAGCTGGCCGGAGTGCTGCTGCTAAATGCCGCGGAGAACGTACCACACGCCCACTCTGGTGGCTCAAAGCACCACCACAAGCACAAGTCCTCGCAGGCCCTGCCGCCAATGCTGTACATGCTGCAGCAACTCTTGCAGCCTCCTCTCGAGGGCAACAACATAGTGGTGGAGTCACCAAAGGAACCACGCAACAGGATGAACTCGCCTCTTTACCAGTTCCTCGACGGAGCAATGGACATAGCCTTGCGCAACAACCAGGACCTGGTCCTTGAACATCTCCTGGGAGATCACCTGGAGCTCGAGCACGAGAAGGAGATGGAGCCGAAGAGAAATGCCAAGGACAAACTTAATGGAAAGAAGACCAAGAAGGGGGAGTACAAGAAGGACATGTTCATCCCAAATGAGGTGCAGGACGAGCTGTTAGTCAGCTGCCCCATTCACCATGAAATTCATCCGAACCGCGATGGAGACATGGTCGACGATGAGGTGGTTCTGGTTAATGAATGTCATGTGGTCTAGGTTAGGGAGGGTTAAGCAATAAGTTATACAGCTATTAGGCAGCTTTTTTCGATCAAGGTTTTTCTAAATTTTTAGGTTTCTCTCTGTTCGATCCCTGGGAGTAATATTAGGCAAGATCGAGCTTAAATTGTTAAATGTTTATGTTAATGTTCTGTATTTTCGAGTTTTTCATAACCACAACTTTTTGGAGGGAAAATATAAAAATAAAACTACACACACAAAATACAGACTTTCTTCTTTGGCAAACGAAACCTTGGAATAAAGAGAAATCTCTTTGGTTGGATAATAAACCTTCGGGAATGCCATTACCATGCAGATTGGCCATTGTTACACTCTCTAACAAACGTCAAACTTTCGCTACAATCCATACAGTCCTGCCGGCCACTCCCCTGCCACTCCCATGGGCTGGATTGGTTTTCCCTTCAAGTTTTCTTCGTTTTCATTAAAAAAATCGATTTGCTGATGCCAGCCAGCCGCCCACCTTGGCACATCCTGGAGTGGATGAGCAGGCTGGGGGGAAAATTGATATGCCGAGTGCGACAGTGCAGCCAAAGGAGCAAACAAATCTCGCACACACACCAAAAGCCGAAAGGCAAAACTTCTGCCAGACCAGGGCCTGGAACTGAATCTTCTGCTAAATGCTAAATGCTGCTAATTTTGTATACAATAAAACTAATGTAAATTGCCACTTGACGTTCACTGGGCGTGCAAGTGGGTGTTGTACTGTGTGTGCCACACACACTGGCATTAAATGGGGCACATAATGTGCTGCGAGTCAGGAGTCACTACCCAGCAATACACCCGGTAGTCGGTGGTCGGAAGGAGTCGGGAGATCGGAAAACTGAGAGTCCCAAGCCCCAAGTCCCAGGGCCAGAGCGAATGTCATGGGTGCCTTGCCATCAACATAAATACAAATTTGCTTTACAAATCCATGTATATAATCTATATAAACTGCACAAGAGTGCCAGTACATCTACATGTGTGAGGCGGAAAAGTGCAACGTGGCATTTGTAAAATTGCGTAGATGCTTTGCCAGAAAGAAGTACACGGAAAATATATCTAAATGGGTTTTATTATAAAAGAGAAAATGTAAGTAGTACTAAGTTGTACAACCTTTTCCAAATGTTTTTCGTTTAAACATACAAGTACACGACGAATCAAGAAGAGTTCATCCATTATAAACTATTAGTGTTTTTATTTTGTTAGTGAAGATTATACATCGGAAGCCAAAGAATTAAGCAAGTAATGATTACTTGATTAGTAATCTTACCTCAAATATAAATCCGTTTTTTATTTATGGAAGTTTTGTTGTGTGTTTTTTTTTGTTTTCTTTTGCCAAAGTAAGAGCGGTTTTTATTCCATAAAATATAATTAATAATTATTAGTCAATTATTGAAAAGAATAAAATGTATGTTTCAAGATTCTACTGAAGCATTGTATTTATTTTTAATCCACAAACTTGTATGTGGGATTTGAGTCTAATGGGCAGCATTAATTGTGGCTAGCTTTACTGATGGGCAGCACTTATCTGTACCGATACCGATAGTAGTTAATCGAGAGCAACGGCGATAAGCAACTAGAAGGCTTTCTAAACTTGGAAAAGGTAAAGTAAAAAAGACACGTATGCATGTAAAACTGGGCAATATTATACATCAATGAACATTCAAATAAACTATATTTTCTATAACTATATCTTTCTATTATATGGAAAATATTTGTATCTTTTGAATTAATTTATTATTATGTTATGTTATTCAATTGTTTTAAATTCAGATGAAATATTAAGAACAGACTGCCTTTCTTTCTCTGTGCAAAATTGCCAGTGCCAGGAAAGTGTCCCTGGGGTGTTAACTGGAGTGTAAATGCGAATGTATGTGCAATTCTCGCTGGCAAGTGACCAGGCCCCTCCGATGCTCACACATCCAAACAGCCATATTTATTTACAAGAGTAAATAATAAATGCTGGCAAGTGCTATTCCAGCCAACTACCAAGGTCCTGTCAGCATCGAAAGTGCATTAACTTTTGCCATAGTTTCCCATTGCCAACGCCCAGTGACGTCTAAATAATTGCCTTAAATTCGGTGGCAATATAAATAAATACATACTTGGCGGAGACTGGCTGACATTCGGGACTGGCTGACAGACGGCGACCACTTTCGCTAATCTCCTTTGCTTTTGAAATTTATGGCTTCATTATGGGAACAGGACAACAAAGACGCGCGTTGCCAGGACATTGCCACTCTTCTGTCAGTCATCCTGCCAGTCAGTCCCTGAGTCAGTCAGTCGTCTGTCGACATCCTTGCTTCTTGTGTTGTTGCTGGCTGTTAATGTTATGGTTGTCATTTGGCAGCTTGTAATTATGTTTGCCACAAGTTGTTGCCTAAAGTTGTAATCTAGATTTCATAGTCAAAAGCCATGAAGGCAGCGAAGACGACAAGTGCGGCCAACTTGAAGCAACAACATAAAATTCAATTGAACTGTTGAGTCAGCAAAAGTTAAGGGTATCGTGTATCTATAAAGTACAATTTAATAATGGGCCTGCCAAGACGGCGTAAGAATTTAAAAGGCCATTAAAGTCAGAACTGGTGCTGCGAGGAGTTGCCCGAGGAAAGACATCATTTTTTCCTAGAAAACAAGCTCATTTACTTTCAAATAAAGCAAATAGTATATTTTCTTTAATAGGAAATGAAAACATTATTTTATTTGATAGAAGCCTGAAGCTTTTGCATCCTAAAAGGTATAAGGTACTGAATTCCAGAATTTTAAAGCCCTTCCGATGACTTTCCCATCGCACTGTCAATTGGGCCGTCTCTGTGGCTGATTTTTCGTATTTTATTTTTTTTTCGATTACCCCTTGTGGCTATCATACATGGCGTATGCGACATGTGACAACAGAATTATGCAAATTTCAGTGTCACCTCCAATTGCAGGCCACACGCAGAAAGAGCCGGCGCCAAGTGACAGGGAAAATGGCAGAAAAAACGTCCACGTTGATTATTTTGCTTGGCAAAGTGTCGATAAAAATACCGTGAGATGATCGGGCTGGTTCGGCGGATGGTTGGCTGGTTGATGGAAATAAATAAACAAATAAACAACTTCGGAAGAGGCGTGTGTGCCACCAGAGAGCGGCTTAAATGCAAGAAAAGTCGATTTAAATTGTCAACAACCGAGTGAGAAATGATGCCAGAAGGATATAGAAAATAGATGTCAGAGTAGGGAGGGTCTCGCCGCCTCTCGAGGCGAGTCCTTGAAGTGTCTGTGTGCCTGTGCGTGTTTAATTGAGTCACTGCTATTACTGTTGTTTCCTAAGTCAAATTTATTTCAACGCACTTGCAGGGAAAACCGCAAAACACCAGAAAGACACAGAGTCGGAGATAGAGGGTGTTGCGTGCAAGTTTACAAGTGAAAACTTTGCTGTCAGAGATACTTTATGTGCAAATTTTTGGTTTGGCAAGATACACAATTCTCACAGAGAGACATACATACACACGCACGCATATACACTCTGCTACATGGTCAGCAATTTTGCTTGTCAGCTGACAAGTCATTTGCATGCACACGCAGCAGTCGAACAAATACCCGTACTACGGCAAACGAAAACAAAACCGGAAACCCCAACACTCATATGTACATACACTCACACAATCAAACACCTAAAAAAATGCCTTCAAGTTGAAACGGGCAGCAGCCAGGATAACATGAACAATGGATGGAAAAACTTCCTTCTACTACAACAAATTGGCCACTCCCTGTTAGCATATAAATCACATTGTAAAAGACAAATTGAAAGATGTTGCTGCGGGCCTGCTGTCGTTGCCTCGATCCCATGCAATTAACATGCGCACACAGAATGCACATAAAGCCCAAGTCTGCCAAATGCACAGGCCTCCGTGCAGTAACGAATTCCCTAAAACACCCACAAATACACTAGAAAAAATATGACTTAAAAACTTAAACGTAAATACCTATTTTCTATAAATCTTTTCAAAGGAAAATAATACATCCTTTTTAAAGTTCTTTTATTGGACCTTAGTTATGTCAAAAATTTGAAAAACATTACTTACAAAATAAAAAAAATATTTCAATTAACATTTTTCACAATAAACCCAAAGTGAACCATTTTTTTATCATTAACACTTATCATTAAGAATTACTACTTAGCAAGTTTATTCTTTAGTAACGCCTACCAGCCAAGATATTCTCTAGACTACGCCTTTGGTCCCTGAAAATGATGAACTACCTAGCCAGACCCTCGAGGAGCCCCTTTGCCCTTTTTCGACGGCCGCCCTTTGAGAGCAACAATTAAATGTCAAGTCTACTGATTAATCCTAATGCCAGGACAAGGAGGCTGAGTGCAGAGGACGAAGGAATAAGAGCCGGCTTCTAGATGACCACAGTGTTGTCAGGGCGTTGTCTCCGTGGAAATTCAATTTTCCATAGCAATTACAGGGCGCAGTGGGCGCCACCTAAGAGCCATAGAAATCAGAAGCTATCGAAACCAAAAGCATATTCGACGCATCATACTTAATGGGGTCGATCGGGGGAAAACTTTCACGATTTGCATGCGTAAACAGGGATCAGCGCTTAAGCATTATTTACTGTACCAGCAAAGCTGGGGACAATAATGCCATTGACTGGCTTAGTCCCTCCTTGGCTAGCCACCTTCTCCCACTCCTCCTTTAGCCAGAAAGCCAGAGACAATGGCAGAAACATTTAAATGCGAATAAAGTAAAGTTGTCTTCGAGCTCGAGATAAGCAGAATCTTTATTGTTTATTAGAAATGATTGTTATTAATATTCACACAATGAGAATTTAGCACTTGGCCGGCAGGATTCGCAGGACTCTTAGGATTGGCGGGGAAAGTGGCCTTCCACTCTAATTTCTCATTTCGCCAGCATAATGAGCTCTTCCAGGTGCTTTTTTCACCTTTCCTTGAAAGAGAGATTAGCAGATTGTCACCTTGGTTTGGGGGCTGTACTCTACTGAAGGCCGAGACTCGGGAAAATCTTTGAGAGCCTGCCAGCATTTTTTTTCCTTTAAATGTTGAGAAACTCAATAAGAAAATATGTCAAGCGGTTGCCAGGACAACGCGACTTAAGCTGCCACGTAACCCAGTCCTGCCACTCTTCCTTATTTTATTTTACTTTATCCTTTTTATTTTTTTTTCTGCCATTTTGATGACCACAGGCAGGTCCAGGAACTTGGCTGGCAACTTTCTTCCGCTTTTTTCCCCGCGTTTTTTCGTGCACTAAGTGCATTTTAATTTGTCTTTCATAAAGATGCCAGGCCGGGAAGGTCCACCACTCTCTCTCACTCTCACTCCCTCTGCCCCTGTCTCGCTCTTTAATTTTCGTCCGCATATTTTCCAGTCCAGTCAGTTTTTCCCTCAGTACTGCCACCGCTTTCCATCGTCACTGTCAGTGCAGCAAATTACAACAAATTAAATTTTCCCAACTTGCTCTTTGGCCGCGAGACAGGTGATTATGCATATTTTAAATGGTCAGCTTCTGCTCGTCCCTCTCTTTCACTCGCACATTTGCCGTCCCTTTCTTGTGGCAGAGCCAAATGCAATTTGTGTCAAAATCCCCCCTAATGGCCAATGAGCTGGGCGCGGAATCGGTTAAGCGTTTTGATATTGAACAGATGAAAAGCAGCGAATATTATTCATTATTTGGCTTGGCCCTCGACTTGTTATTTGTTATTGGAACTGCCGGCTCTGAAATTTTGATTACATTTCTTGCAGTTGTTTCTGTTTCTGTTTGCGATTTTCTGACAGTTTCCCATAATTGATTAATCATCATCATCGCCATCAGTGGCAAGCTGGCAGCACGCCGCCTAGCATTTCATTTTTCTTATTTTTGCCGTGCCCTCGAAAAAAAAACTCAAAAAACTATTTTTCTTTAACGTTGTGTGTTTTGGCCAAAAAACGAGAGAGGTGGGGTGCTGGGAAAGCGCCAAATAAACGAGGCAAGAGATAAAAGCGAAAAATGGGAAATGCATAATTATGAATTAGTTATTGGCCATTAGCTCAAAGGGAAAATAAAAAGCGGCAAAAAAGAGGGGGAACTGGTAGCGGAAGCCAAATACAGTGCCACAGTCTGCGTCCGTCTGCCTTTCAACTCAATTACACAGTGAGCGCCAAAAGTGATTAAAAATAAAAATACATTTTTAAAGAATGAATAAAATTTATTAATTACTCATAAGCTCTTTATGTTTTCGAAAGATTTATGGTTCAAGGCCTGTAGATGCCATTTGAGGGTCTCATGCTTTCTTATTTCTTCCATACATTTTTGTAATTTTATTTATTTTTATTTTATTATAAACATGACAGGATGATAGAGAGCCAGCCAAGCCTTTATTTATTTTTGTCTTAAATCAACTGCATGGAACAATAGCTTTTATTGTAGTTTTTGTTTTCGTCCAAAAATTCATTCATTTCTTTAGTTTCAGGAAACAATAAAATAGCACAAAGCCTTGAAAATTACTCATACGACATGGTGACTTTCAATAAATTCTATTTAGAATAAAGTGATTTATTTATATTTTCAAGATATTGATATGTTTTATAATTTATAAATAAATACAGTATTATATTAAATATTTAGTATTTAAAAATATTTTTAAATGGTTTTAATTACCAAACCACTTTACTCATTATTTTATTATTATTTAAAATTATATAAGAAGTTTTTTAAAGAATACATTTTTAATTTTTTATGATGTTCTTTTTCAGGCATAAAATAAATTGTAACTTAAAAATTACGTATACGACATGTATAATTTTATCAATTCCGTTTTTTGAGTGTTAATGAAAGATTTACACTCTTTATTAAACCGAACCTTATTTTTAATTAGTTTATTTTAGTAACAAATAAATATAAAACGTAATTTAAATTTAATCCTTAAGCTTGGAGTAGATTTTAGCATTCCTGACTGGTAAAGTAAAGCTCTTTAAAATTAAAAAGCCAGATATATCCAGATTATAAATACTCAGGTCCTCATAGGTATTAGTACACATAATTTCCAGAACTCTATCAGTTGCCAATTTTCTGGCCAAAAGTGAAAGGCCTGAAAAACCGAGCCTATCCCAACATCTGATAAGCGAGCTAAGAGACCCGACCGTCAGGAGGAGCTCTCTTACCAGCTCGCTCTCTTGGGCAGCGGAAAAGTCTCCACTTGGCGAAGAGAGCGCCCGTGCAGGACCTCGTGCTGGCCAGGAACCGCCGACAGGGACTTCGGGCCATGCCGATGCCTTGGCTATGACGTAGTCGCCACCTCAGCCGCCGCTCTGTCAGCTGCGACGCGGCAGCGACACCGACAGCGCCAGCGACTGCGACTGCGGACGCTTGCTGCTGATAAACAGTTTTCGTTTATCATCAGTTTGTCGATGGCACAGCGCGCAACTGGACGTACTCTCGCACCAGCGGCCGAGACCCCGGACCTGACCAACTCGCGTTTCCCACAGCTTCTTCTCAGCCGTGTGGATTTCCTGTGTGTGTGACTGTGACTGTGACAGCGACAGTGACTGTGTGTGTTGGCGCGTGCGGGTGTGTTCGGTTTGGGCCAACTTTAAACGCTCTTATCAGCGCGCGTGTGAAGCATGAGCTTAGTGCAAAAAACAACAACGGCAACAGCAGGGTTTTGGCGGCTTTTCCAATTGATGCCAAAACCGCATTTTGACACAAAATTCCCAAGATCGAAATTTATAGCCACACGTCACAAATTTTAAGGGAAATGAAACACAAAACACAAGAGTAAGTAGTCGCCGGAGAATCATGAGTTCTTTTACGATTTCTAGTTCTAATTCCATCTGGCTGACGGGAAAATTTTCCATGCATATTTGATTGACAGTCGACGGTGTCGGCGAAGGCGAAGGCGGCCGGATAATTCATTCCACGGAATTTTTCCATTATTCTCTCTCGGTTCACGAAAATTGCAGAAGCAACATGGGGAAATAATGAAAAATGCGCGCTGCGACTTGAAAAGTCAAAAATTATGTTAATGCAAACATTTTGTGTTGCTCTATGCATGTAAACAATTTTTTGCACCATTATGCGCCATCAAGTATGCAAAGATATGTTGTTCCAGCCAGCTTCCCGGGCTATCTATCCGCCTGGATCTCACCGGTGAGCAGGTGGAGGGGCCACCCTCAACCTGGAGGGGCCAGCAGGTAGTCACTCACCTGAATCGCTGGCTGAGGACACGGCTTCTGACATGCCGAGCCAGCCAGCCATTCAGGTATCGTGTAGAACATCAGAATGTTTAGATTTATGTGAGCCAGTGACAGCTGCAGGCAAAGATTCAGATTCGGGACACACAGGACTACGGCGGCGAAGGATGTGCGACAGAGGCTTCGTAAGCTGCTCTTCCTGCTAATCCTTCAAACTGTGCAAATCACTTTTGGCAGTTCCCGGCCGGAGAAAGTTGAAAGTTTTCGGTTCTGTGTGATGTAATCGCATTTACTTGGGCTGTCTCTTTAATTAAATTTAAGAGACTGACGGAAAAAAAGTACGAAAAAAGCCAGACTGCCTGCCTACAGAGCGTGCAATATTTAACTTTCCAGTTTTGCATTCAATTCACGCACCAAAACTTGGCTAACACATTGGCCCACACACTCACACTCGCTTCGGAAACTCTGGTTCTTGACTCAACTGGCAGCGAGTTGGCCAAATCCCCGACATGCCTTTAGTAGACAAAATATGCGCCTCCGGCGTTAAGTTTTTCTGGGCGACATTTGTTACTTTTATTTACGCACACGCAACGCCATCACGGGGAAAAAAATCTGTGTCAAGTGCTCCTGTTAAATCAGAAACTCGTATCTTATCTATTTTCCTCGAAAATTATCAGTCTGTGTACTGGGGATTGGGAAAACATTTTTATGGATTTTTATATGACTAGCCAATAGATAGCCAATGATATGTCATAGGTGTTGCTATGTTCGTCATAAATTGCTTTTTATTTTGAGCAATAAACAGCATTGCTCTTTATTATTTATCAAAAAGAATGATTGTTTTTCACCGTGCAGCATTTCTCCCCGTGGCAAATAAGATTAACGTTGCTGCCGAATCCTTGGCTCAAAGTAGTGGCTCCCATGAAACGCATAGAGCAGAGGGGAGGCCTTAACCCAAAGCCAGGCCCGGGCCACACACAAGCTCGGGCACACATGCCCGAGGTGTTTCATTCATCATCAAGTGGCAAAGTGGCACGTTCCGCTCTTCAGGTTCAGCTTCAGCTCCATCTACGCCTTCCCTCCCACCACCGACGGCCTTTATGTGCAACTTTTCCTATATTATGCGAACAATGTTTGAAACTTTGGCTGGCTTTTGGGTCGCAAATCTAATGCACAGGCCCTGGGGCCGAGTGCTCCCAGTTGCTCCTCTCAGTGTGCATAATTTAGGGTTTAAAATTTTTTATTGCCTACATTTGGGCGTCGGCTGCGGCAATGAGCCGAATTTTACGAGTCAGTCGGTGAGCTGCATTAATCCCCTGCAGCCATCAAATGGCCATCGCGCAACGTGCTGTGGCATAAATTAAACAATTGCCAGGATTCCAGGGCCAGTACCAGTGTTCCATGCGCTTGACCAGCGATGAATTGCGTGAATTACGCATACGCCCCGTCGTCCGCAGCGACAAATCCCCGATAGCTGGAGGAGATGGCTCGGCCTAGAGTCTTGGCCAGGCAGGATGTCCGTCTATCCCGGCTTAGAATTGTTTAATATTAAATTCCGCTCTGACCCAGAAACTTTTAAGCAGCTTAAATGTTAATTAATTTGAAAGAGCAACAACATTCGCAGAACTTTTCTAAAGGAATGGCAAATGGCAATGGAACTGTCACGGTTTCTCGGGTCGGGGTACAACATTATATTCCTTCAAATATACAACAGTTAGGTACGTACTTATTTATATATCTATGTATTTCTGTCCTGAACCATCCGACTCCATTAACATTTAATTTTCGCTGGAGCTCCATTTAAATTTGGGAACCACTTCAACTTTGAGGCGGCCACGGCGAAATAAATTACAATCAAATGACTGTGCCAGCCAGGGAAATGTGCGGCCGCAGCAGTAAAGTTTAATATTTCTGCCTTTAAAAAAGGGAGGAATTATTAAAAAATTGTGTAATAAAGGGGGAACTGTGAGGACTGACTGAAAGGACCGACTGAGCGACAGAAGGACGACAGCGAGTGACGGGTGAAGCGAGACGAAGAGCAGACATTAACCTGATGCGAAACCGGCAGCAGCCGAAAAATGTTTAGTCGTAAACATATTAAAAGCTACTTTGCATAAACTTGGCCCGTCAAGGATTCGCCTTCTTACCCTTGTATTCCCGTAGTCCTATGGTCGATGGGGCGGATGGGCTGGGGGAGGACACATTGCCATTTGCGATTTATTGAAAAGGGAAAAGCAAACGGCAGCAAACGGCAAAACCCCATAAAAAACGAAAATTCAGGGGAAAAGCGAACAAAAGCAAAACCAAAGCTAAGAACTCTGACGACCTGACGACGACGAGTTGACGACCAAGAAAAGTCCTTTCGAAAAGGTGGGCTCTGACGGAAGGCTTTCGGGTATGAAACTGGCTGGCTGCTTAAAGGCTTCATTAAAAACACATTTCCTGCACAAATGTTTTCGCCCAACTTCATCCCGCCAACCAGCCAGCCAGTGAGCCCAACTGCAGTGCAACCAATAAATACAAGGACGAAAAAATCCTGGAAAAATACAAATAGGAAAATGGTAGAAATACTTTGCATTTGAAAGGCAGCTGTCAGCCTGGCGGGCGCAGGGCAAAACAAACTAAACTGACTCCAGAATGTGAATTTCGTATTCGAAGCGACCATAAGTGGCGAGAACAATATTAAATTCCGATCCAAGCGATATCGATGCAGGAAATATTTGTTTAGACTGCGACTCTAAGAAAATTAGAATTCTAGTCACCCTTTGTCTGAATGTTGTACCGATTCCACGAAGGAAAATTTAATAAACTAATATATTGTAAAATATACATTTCAATCTAAACAAGTGAAATAAAGGGTTAAATAAATAGCTTAACGGACATTCCATTATTTTAATCATGTGTTATATTTTAGACGCCTTTTATTAGCTTTTTTTTAAAGGAATCTTCCTAAACAAATATTAAATGGCTAACCAACCATAAAAATATTAAATAAATAAACAAACTCTGCTAATGCTAATTTGTATAAACAAAATCACTAAGTAGATACAGAATTTTAGGCTTTTTAGGCGAGGTCTCTTTTATTTAAATTGACTTTATAAGAAACCCGTATATATCCCTAAACAAGGATGGATGTCAAAAGCTTAGTTTATCGGAGCGACAGGAGGACTTATTTAAATTTCTGCATGGCGTTTGCGTGTCAGCTGGTGTGAAAGCGCGGCTAAGAAAATATTTACAATGCAGTGGAGCGCGTTGAGTCGGGAATGGGCCCAGAGCCGGAATAGGGGCCGGACAAGGCTCAGACCAGGATCTCTGACAACCCAAACTATAGATGCAAAGATAATGCCCGAGGGCCAGAGATATGTCTCTGTTTCTATCGCTGGCAGTGCCTCTGAGTACCTAATCAAGTTTCAATTTGAAAACAACTCCGAGGAGTGTCTGGAATTTTAAGCATTGCTGCTCGAACTGAATTGGCCTAAAAGCCGCACGTGTATGTGAGTGGGTGTGGGGGTGTGTGTAGGACTAGGACAACAAACAGGACAAAAGCGTTAAAAGGAGAAATAGAAAAACAACCAAAAATGGGAAGGAAAAGGAAAGGGCATGGGGAAATGGCAGCAAAGCCAGCGAAATGTACACAAAAGACTGCATTTGACAGGGGGCAGTAGCCCGGTTTCACGACATGGACATACTCTCCACATGGAGGCAGGCAGGCTCCCAGGCAGCCGGGCAACCCTGGCACACATCAAAGCACAGGCTACACGCATCGATGCTCCTGCTTCTGCTCTTGCTCCTGCAACATGTACTTCCAGCAACTACACCCAAAATAAAACATTTTAAATACTATTGGCATGGTTTTTTTAATTGTTGGTTCAAGATTAATGGAAAAACTTTCAATTAAACACTTTTTATTGAGCCAAAGGGGTAAACATATAACAGTAAACATATAAATTAATTCTTATTAACAGCAAACAAAAAACTTTTTATTTTATTTATTTTGCTATGATATTTAAGGAATGAATTTTAATTGTTGGCAGAGCTCATTTAAAAACTGCATATAATTATTTGTTTTTTAAAAGACTTTGCTTAAACAGAGCTTAGTTGCTAATTAAATCATCATTAATGAAACACATATACTGTGAGCCCCTTTAGTGACATTTTTTCGCCGTGCAACGCCCAGCGGCCAGTTCATTATGCCACTAGAACAGTTTAATGTCGCTTAAAGGGGAGCTGTTGCCACAAAACAGCGCGAAACAACAGCCACAAAATGGGGTAGGGCTGGAGAGGGCGAGGAGGTAGCCGTATGGGGGATGGATGCCCCAGGCTGCCGCAAGGGTTCTCGCTGCGGACAATGGCCGCTCCACATTGTGACCGGGTGTACGTGTGTGCTTGTGTTTGTGACTGGGCGATGGTGTGTGTGTGTTTTCATTATAAGCAATTTTCCATTTTTCGTTTCATTTTTCGGCTCTGGTCTTGAGGATTCGCTTGGCGCTTTGTTGCACGCTGACAGGCGGCGACTATGAAAGCGAAACGTAATGAAAATGGCAACAAACAAAATAATTGAAATTTGGTTTAGCACAGAGCTGCCACAGCAACAGCAAGAGCTGGGCAAAAAAAGCTTGGCCATCCAAAAATGGAAAAATTACAGTTACGGGCAGAAAAAAGGCGAATTGGCCAAATGAGAACGAATGCCAAAACAAAAGGAGCAGCCGTAGACAGCGCAAGATGGCCAAAAGCGAGAGACGGCTAAGACGGCTAGGGTCTTTAAAAAACCGCAAAAGAAACGACGGAACGGAGGAACAGAAGGGAAAACCTCGAGCAATAAGCCAAGCCGGGGTTCTCTTAGCCAGGAAGATAAAATTCGAGGGGGAAATGCCTGCAGAGGGCGGGCATGGGCAGGATGACAATGTCCTCGCATTGTGTGCAGATTTGTCAGTTGATTTTGTTGTTTCTTTTTATTCGTTTTATTTCATTTTTTTTATACAATATATATATAGAGTTTTTTGTCCCCGTTTCTGGGGAAACTTCTTCGGCCATTGCAAATTTAATTTTCCAATTCGCAACGCCCATTCTTGAGCCATATTTTCTCCGGCTTCTGCTCCTTGGGCTTTACGTTTTATTCTGCCTTTGCCGAGACTGCGACATTGGACCGGAGACGTATTCAATTTTCTAATTTCGTGTAATTTTTCCAGTGAAAATGAAAAGTGCCACCGCCTTAACCGCAGACAGAGCGACCTGGCTTTAGGAAAAATTAGAAAAGGCGAAACCACAGTCAAGAGTCTTAAGGAAGTTTCGGTTTTTCCAAGATTTCTTGTTTAAAAATACACTTTAGCATCGGACTTGAGGGATGGCACTTGACTCTTTTGCTGTACGTTTCTTATACATACATACGTATATCCACTCAGTGGCACTCTGGCAAAAATTTGTCCAATTTCTTTGATAAGAATATTTTAGCCTGGGAAAAATATTTAACTCGCTTCTAATGCGACCGAGTCCTTCTAAGGATGCTATCATCCTCCTCAAGCAGACCAAGCCCACGCACACACAAATGCAAAATGACAAAATAAATTCACTTCGCTTCGTGCCCAATTTTCCGGCCAACAACAAAACGAGAGCATGCCAAAGTGAAAGCTCTGCAAAACGAGATTCCAAAACGGATCTGCTGCGATTTGAACTTGGCCAACGTCTCGGCTTTTACCCCCAGCCATTGCCCCACCTCTGCCTCACCTGCCCTCTTCTTCTTTTCACCTGCTTGCCAAGAAATTTGCATTCGCATTTGTGAGTATTTTCGGTGTGTGTGCGAGTGTCGGTATGTGTTTTCCATCTCATGCATAATTTAAAGCGTTGCCTACTTTTCGGAAGGTGGCTCTCAGGGCCTTTAAGGAAAATCCACTGTTCGACATCTCGGACCCGGCCAAAGCAAAAGCCGCAGCGCAAAGCTAAAGCCAAAGCCAGGCCAATTAGCCCCCGTGCAGATATATATATAATTGATTTGCTTAATTGCCGGGCTGCTGTAACAGGTGCACATCGACCAGGGTCATTACAAATCCGAGTCTAATTGTAGCCAAAAGGTAATTGCTTGTATCAATGCGGGCTATTCGTGTCGCCCGATGTCGTGGAAATTGGCTTGGCCGGCTGGCGGACCGGGGCGAGGACTTGTTGGACTTTCTCGCTCTGTACTTGCAACCATTGCATTTTCCATCATCAATTTTCGGGACACAAAACGCTGCACACGCTGACAGCATATCAAAAATGCAAAAAGTGTTTTTTTCAGACGGCCCTCTTGGCCCGCCCCCGTCTTACCTTTAATTTGGCTCAAGCTGGAGCTTACAGCCTTGGGCTGGCAGTACTATGTGTGTACACACACTACATATGTATATGTAAGCCAGCTTGGAGGGGCCACGCCTATTGAAAGGCAAACGCCCTGCCGGCCCCCCCGGCACCGCCATCATCATCATCATCATACAACAAATTTCTTGGCTTGCCATCAAACGCAGACTTTTTAATGGAAACGTGTTTGTTTTACCAAATGTAAAATGGCCAAAAAGCAAAAAAGCTCGTAAATTGCAATCCGCCGAGGGAGACGAGTGCGAGCGAGCAGGAGTGTGCTAATGAAAGAGTGAGAGGACCACGCTCTCTGTCTGCCTGCAGCATATGTCAAAATTTAATGGTCGCCTCACACACACACCCACACCCACTCACACTCACAGTCAGTCACTCATTGGCAGACAAAGAAGGAGTCAAAAGGACTGAAGGAGCCATAAAATTAACAAAACTAAAAGCCAAATTACAGCAACAGCGTAGTGGCTGCCACATTCCGTGGCATTTATCCGAGTTTAGCATTGTCGATGCTCCATCCCGGGCTTGTCAGGACGATCCGCACAGAGTCCTTGCCATAAATGTGCACAACTTTCGCTGCGTTGTTTTATGGTCAACAAAAGTTTTGTTTTTTTATGGCCTGCCGGCTGAGTTATGGCTGATAAATGGGGACTGGAAAGGGGAGTCATATATAGACTATCTAGCTACCTATTTTTGGTTATTTATGAAGAGTTTCTATTAATAACCATTGTTTGATTGACTTCAAAAGGATAGTTTAGAATCCATTCAGCAATTCGAGAGAAAAGTACCAGGTATCATATAGTGGGAAAGCTTGACTTTTTATTGTTTCCTCAGGAACATCTCCTTCATATTCAAAATGAAATCGAAAGCTTTATATCCCTCAAATACTCACCCAAAAAGAGGTACAACAAATGCAATCAAATCTGATGGCCTTAAACTTGTGATCAGGTAAAGTTTTCTTGCGACTTCAAAGTGAATCACCGCCACGCGAACTGTAATGACAAAGTTTTGCTTTAATTGCGCTGCCAGGCAGGCTGGCTGGCAGAGAGACATTTCAGTTAATTATGCCTCGATTTGGCTGCGAATAAACAAAGTAATTAAAAAGCAAACATGATGATACTCAGCCAGTATCACACAGAGAACCCCCCACACACACAATCCATACAGTTCGCATTTCGACTGGCAGTTGCCGGAGATGCGAAGCGTCTTTTCCTTAACTTATTTATGTTGGCAGACGGCAGCAGCAAGTCCTCTGGCCCTAGTCTCTCGTTCTCTCTATTTTTTTTGGGTCGGGACACGCATTAATGTTAATTATTGAGGCAAGTGACAATTTGAGTGATTTCAGTCGGAGGACAAGCCAGAAAACAAACTGCGAGCAGCAAAAACAATCAGAGGCACACTGACGCAGTCGGCGAAGCTGGCCAGCAAATCATTTTGACCAACACTTTTCGGCTTTGGTCGGGAAAGGGGGAAAGGGAAAGAGTGGGAGAAAAGTGTCCTGTCATTTGTTATCTGTTCACTTTGACATATAGCTACAACCAAAAGCATTTTTCCTCATTCCAAACCCCATCGTTTCAGGCTACTCTTCTTTTTTGCTCTGCCAAGGGGTATTAGTGTATTCTAGTAAGGATATCATTGCGAATAATAATTATTTACATTTAAAGATACATTTGAAATATTCTGAATAAGTTTTCAAGACAACTACCACACCATATACCGTATATTTAGCCACATCATTTTTCTTCCCTAAGTTTAAGTTCTGAATTCTGAATCTCTTTTTAAGACACTTTTTTAAGACACATCATTTTTTTCTCTTTTCCATAAAGAGTATTTAATTATTCGATTCCGGCTGGCCACCTGAATTTTTCGCATTTTTTTCGCCCTGTTCCTTTTCATTGTATGGCGACAACGTGGCCGCAGTGTTTTCGCGCGCAGACACATTGCCAATTATACCCACGCACACCCACTCCGCGGCCCACACACTCCGCACATGCAGGATAGATAGGTGGAAAGGATGGCCAGGGGCCGGGAGGGGTGGCGGTGGAAAAACGAGAATGAATCGTGAGAAATGTCAACACTGTGACATGGCAAAGTGGAAATGGTAATTGCGTGTTAATTGCTTTACGCGTTCCAAGTGCTTTCACCATTCACATGCACACTCGCTTTATTTTTCGTTTTTGTGCCTGTTTCTAACCCAGCCCCCAACCCTGCGTGTAGTAGGGACCAGTAGCCAGGCAACGCAAATAATCAATCTGAGATTCATCCTGCAGGCCAGAGTGTTGGCAAATTGCGTTTGTCGCCAGGCGGTAACACGAGGCGTATGCGCAATGTCTTTGCACCTGTGCGTGCAGAAGTGCCCTCACTGGCCCCCCCACTGCCCTCCACCGGGTGCAATTGCAATTGATTTCACAGTTATAGAGTGCAAGGAGGTGCGAACGGCACTTTGAGTTTCAATCATGGCTGGGAATGTGTTATGCACATTTCTCAAGCCACGTGCCCTCCCAGGAGGCTGCCAATAATGTGATCAAGAATTTCCGAGCACAAATGCATTTGAAATGTGAGGATAATTGATGGAGTGATTGCAGAATTGTGCCATTTTTAATGTCTCGAGGAAGCCCGTTTATTTGCCATCCCATTTATAAACAATTCCCATCCATTCCGCATCATCCGGGCATAAATTCATTAGGTTTGCGGTTGTGATTAGCCAGAAGCCATTTGGTTATTGACTTGGGCCTCTGCCTCCTCCTCCAATACCCACCTGAGGACATCGCTTGGCGTCACATGTTGACATGTGTTGAACCAGTGTTCCCCTAAGAACGTTATGACTGTCAACATGTTTATTATTCACCTGTGCATGAACACAGAGGCCAAGTTATTAAAACTTTTCCACATTACCGACGGAGCGATGGGGGCTGGCAAGGTGGCTCGGATGCCTGCCAGCTGAGAACAAACAATTGGCAAACACATTTTGGTAGCATCGCACAAAAAAATGTAATAAAAGTTCACAAAATGCGACGTGTTTGCTTAAGTATTTTTCAGGCACCTGGGCAGGGGCAGGAGTTGGGGCTGGCACTGGGACTGAGAGGCGGAGAAAGACCTTCTACGGGCAGCCCGTGCTGATTGTGATAAATGCGACAAAGACATGTGTAAAATATGCTTCATGCGCGTTATTATTGCGTTTTATGGTCCTTAGGGAGGACCTGCGAGCCCCACACCTCCGCAGCAGCCAAGGTGCGGGTCTCCTGCATTCCGAGATGTCGCTGCTGACTCGTCGAAATGTTGTCTCAAGTGTTTCGAATATTTTACGTTCGGAATTCCCTTGTTTTTAATTATAAGTGCTTTCCAACCATAAGTTGAACCACTCGAGAAGTGAGAAGTGAGCATTCGAAAAGGCTCACCCCACATCCTTAAGGTCACATAATCCATAACCGAGAGCAAACATCAGCCAACCGAACTCACAGGGCACATAATCAAAGGAAGCCTCAAAAATAAAATATAATATCAACAAAGGACGAATGATAACTTTGGTCCGAGGCGAGTGTTGTATACTCTTTCTAATGTTAGATGTTTATAATAAAGGTTACTAATGTTGTGAGTTTATGAACATTTAATAAATATTATATATTACTACAGATACTATAGATAAAATATATTACAAGAAATGTCAAACCTTCTTTTTATAGGAAAAGCGATTGTTAGGAGATTTCTTTGATAGTTCATTATAAACCAGCTATAGAATAATATAGCCGGGATATCAATAAAGTGTGGCTACCATTCACGCAAAATTATAATAACCTCTGCAGGGGTATACAAAGAACTGGGAAACAAACAAAGCCGATTCCCTAGAGAAAGGCCTTCCAAAAACAAAAAAACACAATAAAAAAAGGGAAAAGAACTCACAACTCGAATTGTTTACGCAAAATACGCGCACTCGTAATGCACACAAACGCACAGATTCCTGCACATACATGGGATGAGTTAGAATACATAAATATATTCCTTATACACATGAGCCAAAGAAGACATAAAGCATGTTTGCCTGGCATAAACGCAGAAGTTAAACCAAATAAAAAAGAGACACACACTGAGATGAAAAGGACGAGGAGCCAAACATTTTAATAATACTCGTAGCACAAAAGGCTGAATGCCCAAAAAACTGTGCCACGCCCACTCTTAAATGGAATGGGCAACGGCTTGTTTATGATGGAAGCCCCAGCCCGCAGACCCAACCCCCATCCTGAAGCCCATTTCGGATTTGGTAACCCTTTCCATCTCCCCCAGTGTGTGTGATTCAAATGATTTGTTGTGTTCGGCTTTTGAAGGATTTGGCTTCTGAGCGCTTTGGGAGCGGCTTTGGGGCAGCTGCAATTAAACTGAAAGTACGGTGGAATTCCCACAGCAGGACAGACGGCTTACGCATTAAGCCTTTAATGCGTCGGGAAGCTGAAATGATTATATTTTTTCCCTTTCGCCACACAGGACGAGGCTAAAGATCGGCTTTAAAAAGCCAAAAGGTAAATTCGAAATTAAAATGAAGTTGCTAACTTTTTTGAGGGCTTTTTAAAAATCAGCATTGATTGGCTTAAAAATGCTTAAGCCAAGGAAAGTCCTTGCGGGCCTGTAGTAGCTCTTCATCTTTGTCATCTTTTTAGCCAAAAAGGAGCCCTGCGGCCTGGTCGGGCATTGACTTTTTTTTTAGCATTTTTACTGCGCATTTTTTTGCTCCCCCTTAGAGCATAATCAATTAAGCAAAGTGCACTCGACAGGGCGGGAAAAAGGCAGCTGAAGAGCGGCGGGGCCGACTCGAAAGAGTAATGCAAATAAATGTGGCGAAACTTTAGCAACGAGCATACACGGCGTATACGCAATATAAAAGCCACTCCGTTTTTTGCTCTTGCATCTTGATTCATACGAGTTCTTGTGGCTGTGCTTTTTTTGTATGCTGGCAAGATACTCAAGTCTGGCATTTTATAAAATAAACCATTAACACGAAACAAGCTGAAGTGGTCGTGGGTGGGGGAGAATTAATTGCATTTTAATTAATTTCAGTTCCTTGCCACTCCGGCGTCTGCATATTGCATATGTAATTACTGCATCTGGAGCGTTAATTGCTCTGGACAGGTAACAAGCAGCCGCACTCAATGTACCTGGCCATGGCTCACAAAGTACCAAAATAAGGCCAACAGGAATGCGAACGGCAGATGAGTTTTAGCCAAAAGCTGAAGCCAAAGCAGAAAATGGCTGACATTTGGCATTTTGGAATAACTCTGCCGAATGGTCGAACACAATGAAGTCCATTTGCCTGTGGTATTGCACTTGGACTTGGACTCCTGGTCAAGGTCCTGGCATTTGACATTCATTGTCCTCCCCTCGTCGCCCCTCCCCCTCGCATAATAATGCGATTAAAACGGCCAGGTTAAGTGCTCGAGCAACAGTTGCACAGTTGAAACAGTAATTTACGTATTCAGGTGAATCAGGGACCAGGTCCGAGTCCGAAACTAAGGCCATGGCTGTACATAGACACCAGGGGTCGGCAAAGCCACCCAAAGCCCAGACAACCACAATGAGAGGGGGGCTCGTGGGGCTCTTGGCCACGTCGGGCAGATAAACAAACAATTAAAAATAAAAGCGCCTGCACAGAAACTAGTCAGGGCCGGAATTTGGCCACGACGTGAGAATTGTCTATTAAAGAGCCTAATAAGGATTTGATTTGGGACTCTAGGTGCTTCTGATTTTATAAAAATCGTATAAATTTCAAATACAAAAGCTAATATAAAATATATAATGCGTCTGTTTTACCTTCTCGTTGCAACTATTTTCGCTCTCATGTGAAAAGTGCCAGCTTACACACAGACCTCCCTAAGCAGGTGAACGTGTTGAGCCAGCGAATTAAAGTGCGTAAATAAGTAAGACACACACTGCCACCCTGGCACACACACTGCCACCCTGACACCCACAATGCCGCCTTGACACCCTCCCTGTGACACTTACCATGGCAAAAAATAATAATAAAAGGTGCACAGGAGAAACAACAACGTAGTGCGGCGCTTATTATGCGTATACTTAACATTTATTTCTGCTAGACAGACTGTATGTGCCAGTCTGTGTAAGAGAGAATGAGTGGCAGGCCAAAACACACAGATACACACCCATACACCTAAGCCCACACTCACACAGATACAGGACATAAATCTCATCGTGCATTCATCAATGTCAAGCCACAAGTTTGCTTTTCATTTGTTATGGCTTTGCTGCTTCCCTGTGTTTCAATGTGTGAGTTGTATCCGTGAGTGTGCCAGAGTGTTGGTGGTATTGTTTGGCACATAAAATGCCAGGACCTGCATTGGAATTTTCTCGAGAGGCGTTCCTGGATTTTCTTACGAATTTAAAAGTGAAATGTGACAATTTCTCGAGAAATTAATTGAATAAAAACCAAGTTGGGATATAATTTTCAAAGAATTTACCAAAAATATTTATTGATAACTTTTCAATCCCCCCTCGACCCTGAATTTGTGAATGAGAGCGTTCTATGTTTTGCCACCCTGGCACTGCCACTGCCTCCTCCTGGCCACTCGCATTTGGGCCAAACACTTATGCTGCCATTTGTTGGTCAACAGATACACACTCCGGGAACTGACTTCTTTGGGAAAATAAGCTGGGGCCAAGTGATTGTCGAACCAGTGTTCAAGCGATTGATTTGCATATGCTCTAGTATCCAGCATGCCGGAGCACCCGAGTGTCCCGGGCTTTTTGTTCCTGTTTGCTGGAAAGGAGCACATGAAGCACCATCGAAATGGCTGCCTCTTAAAACTTCATGGCATTGGCAGTAAAAACGACAATTGCCGAGCGCAACTGTTCATAAACATTGAGTGCAGCTTGGCAACAACAAGCCCAGCCACAGTGGGCATCAGTGAGCAGGGACAGCAAGCCAGTAAGCAAACAATGACTGCGACAAGGCCGTCCTCTGGGGGCGGTGGGTGGTCCTACAAGTTGGCTGCACAAGTCGATTTTATTTAATTGCACACAGCCACAAAATGCACTCCCCGCCGGCCCAGGGACCACAGCCCCACCATTATTGCCCGTCGCCCAGCCCTCCCTCCGAAAACAACAATCCCACCCACATAGTACACCCAATATTCTGGTTTTACGAGCGCCGGGCGCCAGATTCAAAGCAGACCGACTATCGCCTCCGTCGACATGAGCGCACACACATTAAGCAGCTCAACGAAGATGTCCCGCCGGACGTACACGGAGAGAAAAAAAGTCACTATCTAAAGCACAATGTGGGCTTTAAATAGTAAATGTATTTTAATGGAAACTAATCTTGAAAAATCATTAGATAGGATTTCTAATAATAATAATATGCAGAGGGGCAAGAAGGCTGGCATGCAAGTTATTTTTCCTTGAACTCATAGGTTTTTAGAACTACGATTTTATAGATTCAGAAAATTAGAAGTCACTAGAGGCATTCGTCATTAGAGGCACAGTTTTTAGAAACATAAGAAGGGAACTAAGCACTTCTTCCAGGGAGACATATTTATGGATAGATGGACAGAGCATTTTCAGCATATAATTGTAATTATAATTTTTTAAATTTAAATGGTCTATAAACCATCTTTCTTTTAAAAACACTTAGACTAATTTGAATCCGTTTTCAGTAACATGTCTTAAATTTGGACATGATTTTCTGTCACTGTAGAGACAAAATGAGTTGACAATGGCTGGAACTGAGCCAAGGACAGACACCACTAAACTCGTAGGGCCTCAATTTTCGCTGGTTACGATTTGGCAATCTTCGAACTTGAACGGAAAGGGACTCGATTTTTGGCCAGGATCCCAAAACGATTGGCACCGGCCCGCCCGCCGGCTAGATTTCCTTAAAGACTTTAAAGACCAAGACCCGACACCGATTTTCAATTTTGATCGCAAATGCAAATGAGTTGGGTGCTCTTTGGGCGCCTGTTTCGGGTGATTTGCCTGCCGGCAGGGGCCGTCTTCGCACCTTCCAGTCAGTCAATTCAATTGAAACGTTTCGGAGCCAACAAGCTGCAAAACAGCCGGAAGCGCAACTCACTCGAGTCATTTCGGGGCTTCCTCACCCAAAGCCAAAACAAAGAAAACCAAACAACGAAAAAACCCAGTGGAAAAATGGAAAAGAAAAACCTTAACCTGAACCTGAACCTGAAATCCATGGCAGAAAGTATAACAAGCAAGACAGCAAATCATTTGTAAACACTTGGCCAGGAGGAGGCGTGGAGCCGTGGGGAGGCAGTCTGCTGGCCCAGCAGAGAAGCCAAAACACAAATCAAAAGATAAACGGTCTGCCAGGGAGGCCAGGGAAAAATGAAAAATTGAATTGGTCAAAGGAGGTGGAGGCAGCCGGGAGGAACGGCAGCCCTGGAAGGACCCAGGACAGCATGTTGCGTAAATAAAGTGCGAATTTCCAAAAGCTGTGCAGACAAATGAGCGACCACTCAAGATGACAAGTGACCGTCCATGATCGAGGGCCGCGGTCGAGGGGCCGGCAAAGCGCAGCTGCCCCACGCCATCTGTTAGTGTCAAACATATGAGGCGAGCTGGCGGAGCGGGGTGGAGCCATCACGCCCCGAGCGTTATGCCAATGAAGAACCTAATAAAAGCAAGGAAGGACCCTTGGGTTCTTCGACTATATGATACCCGGTACTTCAAACCTTCAATTTCGACACAAGAGTCTATCTCTAAAAGTTCCTTTGGGGTGGGGGCTCATACTAACAGACTAATGAGGTTTTAATGAAACAGACCCTATTTTATTATACGGCCTATATGATACCCGTTAAAGGTTCATATCTTACAGTTTCAGAACGTATAGGAGTCTATACTGAAATGCCAAGGGTATTAAAATGAAGACAAGAGAGGCAGGTTTAATTTAAGAAAATTTAAATACTGTTTCGCGAACAATTCTTATGCGAAAGAATTCGATTTATGACAAATCAATTCCTCTGTTTACGGGGATAAAGATTTTATATCCCTTAGGTATATCCCGTCAGTACTGTATACCCTTGAAATCACCAACTACCCGGTATGGGAAAAAAACTTTGCAATATAAAATACACATACAACAACACAACCCACCAAGAAGCGAAGAAAATAAAAATTTCGCCCCAATAGCAAATTGAAAAAAATTCTTTAGAAGCTGCAAAAAGTTTGCCATTCCATTTTCGGAAGAAACTTTGGGCTCTGCTTTAAATGTCGATAAAAGTTTGTTGGACGCTATGGTAATAATATTTATCCCCGGATCCCCAACCGCCGGATATGAGTGGCAAGTGCCGAAGAGTGGCCCGAAGGCAAATCCAAGACCAAGCCCTATACCTATCCCAATCCAAATCCCAAAGCCCTGCTGTTGTTTCGCTTAATCTGTTGGATTGCTATTTTCAATAACGATTATTAGCCGCATCCAAGGAATCTCCTCTTTTTTGGCCTCGGAACGGTTTATTGAAATATTCAACATATTTAGCGGGGCATCCGGTGTCCAGCGGGCGTGGCTCAAACGGAAAGAGAAAACTTAATTAAATATATTAAAGGCTGATTAATAGCAAAATGAAAATCAAACATCAGACTGCCGAAGGCAAAAATTTTCCTCATTAATATTAACAACTTAATTAAAGCTTGCACCATTGCTTCTGCCCCCTCTGTGTGGCGATTATTTTTGCAATTATGCAAAGTAGCTGCTAGTTGGATATCGTTGTATATATTTTGGCCCGATTGCTGGCCTGATGGCCTGCTGCCCTGCCGGCTGCGTAAAGTTTAATATTAATAAATTTTTAATCAAAGCCCCTGCCGAGGCGTCAACCTGTGTGAAGTGGTCTGCGGTAGAGCCTTAAAGCTGTTCTGCAGATCTGCGGCTGACAGGTGCAAGAACCTTTTAAAAACGAAGGTGTTTGGTCAAGATAATTAAAATTACGGCCTAATTGTTCTCAAACAAGACACACTTTAAGGTGTTACTTTAAACGTATGCAACTGAGTTTATATGGCTTAAATGTGGATTGAACACAAGGTCGCCCCCACCGCGACTTCCCCACGATTCCTCTTACGCCATTTGTTACACGTTTATTTGCATGAGAAAGAAATCACGTCGCACACGTGGCCGACACACAAATCTTTGAGCAACCACCGCCACCTTCGGTCCAAAAACACCCACCCACAGGTGTACATACTCATATTCATATGTATATCCTTTTTTATTTTCGTAAATTGTGCGCAAAACCGTAAAATCATCTTTATAACGAATCCTTCGTCTTGTCTGTCTCGCTTTTAGAAGTGAGCTCGCATTGCCTTTGAAGGGGTATCTGTATCCATCCATAAAATACTTCCCTAACAAGGTATTTTCGGGGAGAGTGATGAGTACTCGTTAAGTTTTTAAATTTCAGACAAATTGTTTGTTAAATGAAATTAATTGAATGAGACTTTAAAGCCATTTCTGTGGAATCTTTGACAAGCCATAACTTGTGATTATTGTCCTGTGTAGGAAACTAGCATAAATCCTGTTGTCTTCCATTTTATGACTAATTAATCGAGAGGAGAGCCCAAAGTGGCTGCCACATCTTCATAGAGCTCTAAGCTGTGTGGTGCATCTATAGTCTATAGTATAGTGCAGAACAGCGAAGCTGCACTACCTGCCCCCTCTGCAGTGACAATGGGGGAGGAGCTGCACAAAAAGCATGTCAAGCTGTGGCACATATAAAATTTATGCCAGACTTTCACTTCCCCCGCGCACACTCCCTTGTCGGCCAAAAAGCAAAAGGGCTGGCTACTGGCACACGCACATGGCTCATAAATTTTTATTGTGTGGTAAGATGGGTGCCACCGCACAGCTCCTCCCACTCTGGCGGCTGCCACAGTGACTGCCCCATGCCACATTCTTCATTTGGCTTTTGGCGTCCGGCGCCAAACAAAAATAAACAAAATCCCCAGAACTCTTTTGGGCGCGCAATATGGAGGGGCTCGGAATATCTAGGATGTGGGGCCCAGGATAACAGGATATGCTTCCTTATACACAAAGTAATGAAGCAAAGTGCCTTGGCACGCCATTTGCTGTTCGGCGGAGAAATCAACTGGTCAAGGACTAGAGTGCAGTTGGTCCTGATTGTGTTCCTGTTTCAGTTTCAGCTCTAGAACTGGAGCTCAGTTTTTGCCGTTGTCCTGGCCACCATTGGCAAATAAATTCACTTCACTGTCGGGAACGGCGTGCTGACGCTCGGACAAGGACGAGGACGGATGCCTTGGCCTAGACGTGGTGCAGGAAGTGTTATTTAAATGCAGGATATTGTATGAGGAAATTTATTATCATGCCGGCCTGACATTAAAGAAAATATTGAGATATATATGGTATACGGGCCACGTACCAGACTGTCGGACTTTCGGGCTGTCAGAATGCCAGACTTTCAGACTCTCAGACAACGATGCTCGAAAGTAATTAAAAGCCAACAATTCCGGGCCATATATTTCATTATGGCTCGAACACTGCTGGCTGGCATGTAAATGTCCATTGAAATTCCCTTAAATCATTCAATTTGCTTTCCACAGAGTCTATAAGTTTTGATCGAGAGCCGTGGCTTAAATATTCGATGCGATTTGCGGTGGTGGCACGCATCAGAAACCTCTGGATGTATCAAAATATTAAATCGAATTACAATTCTGAATAATCCCCGACATGGCCAACATTTGCTTCTGTCTATTTGCCTGTGTTCTGTGTTCTGCATAGTTAAATTTTTTGGATCACAAAAAATGTTGGCCCATAAAACGGAATAATGGAATAAACCTTCATCAATTGCAGCCAAGGGCTGGCATATACGCATACAGGCCACTCGAAACTAAAATGTAATAAGCCTAAGTGATGGCCAATTTAGTAACAGCATAGGGTGCTTAAAAATTCGACTCTAAATTAGTTTTTCCAACTCGATTGGCTTTTTACATTTTTTTACATTTTCGCCTTTGAGCGGGGGAAAAATGCATTGAATGTTATTTATTTCACGCCCGCTCTCAGAAAACGAAATAATCTGAAATTTAAATATTTGCATACTTTCTATGTCCGGATTCTATTTGCATTGTGTTACTCACAGAGTGGGTCAGATGGCAGTGGATGTATGTATAAGGATGTATGTACAATTACGGGTTTATCATTTGTTTCTCTTTGGCGAAAGTTTTTCGCTTGAATAATTGAACAAAAGCTGCTGGCCATTGAATATTAATGAGCAATTAGCGAAGGGCCCTCCACAACAAATACGGCGATAATAGCTACAAAACTAAGCTGAAAATGCAATTCTCGTTTGGCCCCCACTGCGTATGGGTGATATTTATGGGCCAGGCACGCACACGCACACGCACGCACGCTAGTCCTTCGAAGCACCATCCCATAAAACATGCGAGCGAGTGTCAAAGGGAAAGTGGGAGAGGGGGATAGAGTTAACCAAGGTGCCAACACAGACTCGAGCGATATAAATTATTTGCAGCAGACTGATTGGCAAAAGCAATTGCAGAAGAAGCCGGGGAGGCGGCCGGCGGAGGAAAATGAAAATGGAAAATGGAAAAATGGGAAACAAAACCGGGCAAGCAATCCAACTGAAGCTGTATACATAACAGCTGCAACCGCAAAAGTCCATGTCCATGTGTGTGCTGGTGTGTGAGGCAAAACGAAGACCAAGCCAATGAAAGGCCGTTCAGGACATGGGAACAAGGCGCAAACACTCGACTGCAAAGATAGAGAAAAATGGCGCATGAAATGAAGCGGAAATGGTGCAAAAAAACAGAGCTAAGGGGAGAAGCCACAACAAGCGAGTGAGAGGCAACCGGAAGTGGAACTAGTGGGGGAAAGCCGAGAAGGGCGGAAAATAGGCGCTCGGCAGCCATTTACTGAGCTGAACTAATATGTACATTAGTATCTTTTGAATGCATGCGAACAACTGATAAATGTCTGGTCCTGGTCCTGGTCCTGGTGCTGTCTGTGCATATCGCCTCAGTGTGTGAGTATTTGTGAGTCCTTGCAAGGCTATGTGTGTTTGTATGTGTGGTGAATGAAATCGAGCGTCGCATGAAAAATGTATGCCATTTATTTTACTTTATTTTAGTTTGCCCTGCAGTTTCCCTCTCTCCCCTACTATTGCCAAAGCCCCTTTTTTTGTGCCATTTACAGAAAACAGCTGGCATTGGCAAAGGGGCAAACAATGAGACATTTCTTTGGCTTGTACACGGCAAACTGCACTTTGATGGCCTACACCCACCCACTTACCCACAAGCTCGGGCACGTAAGCCCGTAAAAGGATACAAAGACAGCGATACAATTGTGTCATCTATGCGCTTGGTGGTGGGGCTGACATGTTTTGAACGGCAGGTTAGAGACTCGGATGTTGTTTTGAATGAAATTTTATATTTTATTTAAATACAAGCAGTTCCAATAATTACATAATTACTAAGCTTATTAACGATTGTAGACTGAGTTTCAGGACTTGATATGAGCGGTCGATCCTTTTAAGAATAATTAAATAAAATGAGTTCAAATCAGAAGAATCAGATGAAACATCTCTTTTTTTTAGTAAACAAACATTTTTAAATTTACAATCGAACCCAAATTACATAAATTTACATGAAAACCACGAAAGAAAACATCCTTTTGACATGCAACATAGATATTTTCAACATTCCATTTAACATTCAAGCAAAGTTGAATAAAATGCGCAACGATTTTAACACTCCAAATAATAGTGGCGAAAAGTGTACCACTTACAATTGCGAGGTGGCCTTTTCAAGCGTATAATTATAGATTTTTGTAAGAAGCATTCAATTTTCAAAAAACTATAATATTAATAACTATAATTTTTTTTTTTTAAACAAAAAAAATCTGATATTTCAGTATGTACTCCAATAAATAACAAATGGATAACAAAATAAAATAAACTTATTATAAGAGGATAAAATATACCGGAAAAAAATTAAAACTACAAAAATTATACAAAACGAAAATGTTTCAGTTTTGACTATTCCTCAAAAAACTAAACTTTCAGGATTTCTAGGCTTGCCAAAAAACTAGGGCTACCAAATTTTCATTCGTATACTAATCTTTCAAATATCGATACTCCTTATTGGGTTATTTATTTTTTCTACGCGCTTGACAATCAACTCTATGAGATACGTCATAAACAATAGAAAGAATAAGACAATCCTACGACCATTATTAAGGTCATTGAAGATCATCAAGCAATTTTTTATAAAGACTAAAAGAAAGTCCTCGTTAAACACAACCATTTTTCAGTTAATACTGAATAATTTTTCATAGTTTTCACGATCCAACAGTTACAATTACGACCCTCTTTTTAGTTATTTACTTGATTTATGACTTTGGAGGGTAAACAAGCAGGAAAATAAAAAGCGGCCACTATTCCACACCAAAACTATTGCATAGATAGGCAATTTTCGTAATTTCTGCGATGCGGCTGCGAATTGGAATGGATGGGTACCAGATGGGGGCTGCAGTGGGTGGTGGACAGAAATGGCCAAGAGCAGAGTGCGGTGAACCAAAGTTGATTTATAGCCGTGTGCGTCCTGGGCCGCTGCTTCAAAGGACACACTGCATAAATATGCGATAAGCTCGACTATAAAAAGAAAGTGACATTCCCATACACCCACATACAGACACACACACTGTGGCGAGGCCTCACATAGATACAAAAACAGTTGGCATACACTTGCATAATATATGCAGGCTGCTGCAGGACAAGTTGCGAGCCGCAACAAGTGCACTCGCCACTGCGAAATAGACCAGAAGGGCAAGGGGCAGGGCGGGAAGGCTGCAAGGGGCAAGGACATGGGCAGGTGCGGCTGGGTGTGTGCATTTAAGCGACATGTGTCGTCTTCACACTCAACTGCACTTCAAACGAGCCCAGCACACGTTCCCAGTTCCCAGATCTCTGAGCTCCTCTCCTGCTGCCAAAGTCCTTCAGTACAATGATACTTCCCTAGAGCGAACCATTTTTTTAAACCAAATGAATAATTAAAGAATCATTTCACTGAAATTTAAAGAGCTTTAGGCAAAGAAACCTTAAATTAGTAATAGTGCCCTCACTTCCATGCGTAAACTTAATTTATAACTTTGTTTCGAAGTTCGGAATATCGACTGTGGTTACCTTCAGCACTAGTGGCTGGCTGGCATAAACTTCCGCATTAAATCGACTTTGAACTTGAAAACGTTAGTTACATGGCCAACCCACTCCACAGACACACAACCTGGCACACAGGATGGCATTTGAAGGTTGCCTTGGTGCAACTTGGAAAATTGCTTCGAAATGCCAACGTGTGCTCCTTTAATGCATGCCAGCCAGCAACCTAATAGGGACTCTTAGGCGTTTTACAATTTCATCTAATAATACTCCTTACTTTGTGGAACTAAAGACTCGCTCTTAAGTACCATACACTATCTGGAAATTTAAGAGACCGCTTGAATACTGCAAGATCCTTTCCTTATCTATGCGACTTGGTTCAGCCGTAAGACCACTACAACTCATATCAGCAAGTTGGCCATATACATTTACATATGTATGTACTTTATATAGTAGAATGCCATCCGCTAGCCTAGAATGTAAACTTGCCGGGCATTAAACATGCAACATTCTCGCTTTTGGGTTTTATGGCACCGCAGTGTGTTCAACACATGGAAGCCAAACACACGCACATTCGTGAACATAAAAGGATACTACGGTCTTTCAAAAAATATTTTAAATATATACATATGACTAAATATATATGACTAATATAATTATGACTAATGTATAGACATATATGACTAAAAAACCAACTATTCGATGTATTTTTTTTTTTAATGCAAAATATTACAAAATAATAATATTTCCTGAAATGAATACCTGAAATGAATGTGATTTTATTCAGAATACCTCCATTCGCAATGAATTATTTCGCAATTTTACAATGTATTAAAAGGGAAATTAAGCTTTGAATTTTCCACTCAAAGTATTTACAATATATGCACATATGAAATAAATATTTTAAAATATCAACAATTTTAAGGCAATTTTCTGAATAATTATGCAATCATTACATTTTCAACTGGTACTTAAATATTATTCATGAATTTGTTAGAGGAAACAAAAAAATAAAGAACATTTATTTAAAGCAGTTTGTGAGAGGTGTGAAGATAAAAATATTTTATTATTTTTTCGCTAATTTCCGCTCAAAAAATGACTAGTTTCTTGATCCTGAGTGTATGCTTCTTTCACACGTGATGACATTCTGCAAAGCCGGCTCCTCGCTTAGGGTATTTTGCTTCTTCTGCTTTTTTTTATGCGTTTTAAATTTATTTTGCTGGCGCTGTCGCAACATTGGGAAAAGGACAAGAGCTGGTAGGGGTGGCAGTGGCAGGAGGAGGCGAAAGGAGCCGCTGGCAATGGCGCCTGTCGCACGCACGCAAAACTTCCGCCAGCCACAGACACACGCACACTCCAACACATGAGCGTACGAATATCCTTTGTGTACATGCAAGCCTATGAATGTGAGTGTGTGTATGGCAAGCCTGGAGCAAGGAAAAAAAAAACAAGGAAAAGAAAGGAAAACAACGCTTGGCTTGCCAGTCTTCATATTTATTTATCGTGCCAAGTGATTCTGTGTAATTGCAGAAATTGCGTTAAATTATTTAACAAGCGGACGAAGGGCGAAGTACGAAGGAGGAGGGCATTTGGGGAAAAAGCGGAAGAGCAGTGGCAGTGGCAGCAGCATTTCAAATTCATTTACACTTTACGCACAATGTGAAAGGAAATTGAATATAATAAATTTTGCAGGAAAATATTTCGAAAACCCACAGGAAATTATTTTCCACCGAAAACACACAACTGTGGCGGGGTCATATATCTTATGAGAGAGGCACCCCCACCAATTTTCGCTCCCACCCTCCCTGCAAATTCCATTTTCTGGTTAAAAACATTATTTAAAGCAAATGTTTATTAACTAATTGAATTTTTATTGCAGAATGCGTCGGCGCCCAAAACGACAGCAATCGGATGCGAAATCAACTCCAAGGATATGAAAATAGCCAATCAAATGGTCCATAAACACACGACGGCAAACGGAAGAGCTTAAGTAAACCAAAAAAGAGTACAAAACAGCAACAACACCAAAAACAGAAACCGAATCAGCAACAGCAACAGTAGCAACAAAAGCAGTTGGCAACAATCAACAGCACAAAAGCATCACTGCCACAAGAAATTCTAAAAAATAAAGGAAAATAAGGACAACAACAGGAGAGAACGCAGGAAGTCGGAAAGAAAGAAAAGTGAAAGCCAAAAGCCGAAAGCCGAAATTGTAAACGCTCCATGTAAACACTTGAAAGCTCGTTAGGATAATACATCCTGCCCGGCACCAAGCATACGCCTGCACACAAAGAAACAGGGAGGAAAAAGCGACTCGGCGGGGAAGTGGCGTATCCCTGTGTCACCATGTGCCTCCCCGCCTGTCTGAGTGGCCATCATCTCCCGCACCAACAGGATCAGCACCACCACCACCTTGAGAGCCCACCCACCTACACTACAGACACACACGAGCCCCACCACCAGCACCGTCACCGGCACCCCCACCACCTCCAACAACTAGAACAGCAAAAGCAAAAGCAGGCCATTGCCATTGCCAGTGCCACTGCCACCGTTGCATAGTCGCGTTTCCGTTTCCGTCTAATCCTCATTTCCGCTGCGGCTGCAATTAAGCGGAGCAAATCACCCCAAAAAACAGCTGGAAAATCCTCGAAATGGCTCACAAGACCAGCTTTAATGGTGGGTAACATACAATAACTGCCAGCTCAATCACCTTTTAAAATTATTTATCCATTTTTAAACTGAAAATGGGCCTATTTCATTTGTTTTGGGTTTGTAGGAGTTTCTTTGGATTTATATTTTATTCTATAAATAGTTTAATTTATTAAAATGCGACAACCCTAAAATAATTATATCTTACAAAATCGATATATTCTATAGAATAGAATCCTTAAAGAAAAATGCAACTTTGAGAATACTTATATTTATCCACTAACAGCTATAATATTATTAGCAAAAAATCCAAAAAAGGATACTTTTTTCCTTACCCAAACTGAACCTGATTTATTATTTTTTTTTTCTGTTTCCTCATTTAAGTTTAACGACATTTAATTAAGCCAATTTGTTCGCATTGTCTCTAATTATTTTAAACTATTGTCCACTATCAATTTTCCCATTTTTCCGCTCTAGATGCCCTGGACTATATCTACATTGCGAACAGCGTTAATGAAAGGGCCTTTCTGATAGCCGAGCCGCATCCCGAGCTACAGAGCTCTGATCCACAGGAGCAGGAGGCGGAGCTGAACGATGACCAGATGGAGGACGAGATGTCGGGCCAGTATCAGTCCAGGGAGGGAGATCGCAACAACAACAGCAACAATAGCAACACAAACCACAACAACAAAAGAAAAAACAAAAACTATAGTTCTGGGAAGCGGCGTCAGAAGTTTGCCAGCTCCTTGGCCGTAAAACCTCCCACCCCGCCCACCGATGCGAACGGTACTGCCGCCGCAGGATCCCCCCTGGCCACTGCCGCCTTGGCTGCTGCTGCAGCAAGTGCCTCGGTGGCAGCCGCCGCTGCCAGGATAACGGCCAAGGCAGCGCACCGGGCACTGACCACCAAGACGGACCAGCCGGCGGCATCGGCGACGCCCCCGGTCCTTCAGCTCATCGACATGGACAATAACTACACCAACGTGGCCGTCGGACTGGGGGCCATGCTGCTCAACGACACCCTGCTCCTGGAGGGAAACGACTCCAGTCTCTTTGGCGAGATGATGCTCAACCGAAGCGGTGCTCTGGATCTGGGCAATGGCAGTGCGGGGATCAACGTGACCACCAGCAAAGTGGCCGAGGACGACTTCACAGAGCTGCTGCGAATGGCAGTAACTTCGGTGCTGCTGGGACTGATGATACTGGTTACCATAATTGGTAAGTACTCGACCGAATACTGAATAAGTCTGAACTTGAAGAAATTAGTAGAGTAGAGTAGAGTTTTTAAAATAAAAAAGGTTAGGAAATAATAAACAAAAGAAATAAACTCTGAGTGTAAGCCAAAGCCCAAACATAGACATAATTATTTCAGTCGCAGTCCCAGCACAGCCCCATGCCACCCAAAATAAATTCCTCGAATGCCAGTCTCAGGCACGCGCCTCTTGGTTGCCTCCAAATCCTTGGGGAAAACGGCAAACAATTCAATAAGGACAGGGGGCGAGGGAACAGGGGAAGGCGGGCATAAGACTTGGAGGGGCCTTGGCTTCCAGTTGTAGATAATAAAATACGCGTAACTGATATTTATGATACTGGCGGAGCAGAGCATTTTATATTATTTATTATTGTTGTTATTACGGCTCAGGAGGCTGCAGGAGCAGATGCTGAAGCAGCACCACTGCCATCAGCTCAGTCTCAGTTATTAATAAGGCAGCTCAATGACGAGGAACGAAACTGGAAATGGGAATGGGATGCAGGACGCAGGTCGCTATTGTTGTTGGCAACATTCATTACACGCATTTAGCCATAAATCCGATGGCAAACAAACTGACATCCATCTAGGCAAGGACACGCCGCATTAAAATTGACAGTCAATCAATCAATCAAGCTGCCCCAATCCAAACCAACCATCACCATCATCCAGCCCCGCTCCGCTTTCAAGTTCCCAATTCGCAATTCTCAATTCCAAAGCAAAACTTTATGTTCACGTTGTAAAATCCGGAAACAAAATTTATATAAAATCAAGCGGAGTAACAAATGAAAATAGGGTCCCGGGATGGGGTTTTGGGGGGCAGGAAGCGGGAGTGAGGCAAATAAGTAGGCGGGCAGTCAGCTGAAATTGATTTCATTAATTTAAGTAGATTTAATTTCATTTCATTTCGCTTAAAACGGCAGCGCCCAAAAGTCAGGAGGCAAATAAAAATAACGAGCGCTAAAAAGTATGCTACGATTTTCAACGTCACTTCCACAAGGATCCAGAATGCCATTCACATGTCTCGCTTTATTCTGCCCCCTCTCCTCTGGTCCTGCTTGTTTTCATTTTGATTTTCGACTAATTTGTGTTTATTTAGTTTTTCCTCTTCCGCTGGCTTTTCCTTCCCGTCGTCCTTAGTCCCTCTCCGACCCCCTCTATTCACCCACATAGTTTTCTTTTCTTCTAGCCTCGCTTTTGAACTTTTGCAGTTTTCGTCGCCGGCCAAGTGGGACGGCAGCAGCATTTAGCATTTAAAAAGAAAATGCTAATGAGTTTTAATGCTAATTTTAGCTAGATTGTTTCACGCTTTCGTCCTGCGCCCAAAGAAAGAGGTGGTGGGGGTCAGTAGGAATCATTGAATGCAAATTTAAAAGGAGGCATTTGTGACCTACTTCCATGTAATTCGGCCATAATATCTTAGCCTTTGGTTTGAAGAGGGAATTTAAGAATTAAAAAATATATGAATCCTAATTGCTTTTTCAAGGATTTGACTTGAGTTCTATGATTCGATAAACCAATTATTAGAGCCAACTTTCTTAGCTTATGGGAATTTCTAAAGCCACCCCGCAGCGAGGACACTGCCAGGAAAAAACGAAAACAGCTGGCAGGCATGAGGCTTGTCTGCCCGCCTTCACTTTGACACTCAAGTATCTAATTGCATGTGCCCCGGGTGTCAGTGTGTCAGTGTGGAACTGTGTTTGTGCATCTCTGAGGGGAAGTGGCTGTGTAGCTGTGTGGCATGACTCCTGCCGTCACCTGTCGGCTGATTCAATGCCACAAATTGCATGTCTCGCACCTGTAGTGGCTGGCTTTCTTTTGCTGCCTCAAGTGTGCCACAAGTAGTCGGTGACAGTGGGCGGTGGGGTGAAGAGGAGGCGGCGGCAAGTACATGGAATGCGCGGTGAAAGTCTGCAGAGGGAGAGTCGAGCAAAAATAAGTGCCCCGGCAGACATCAAAGGTGGTCGAGTCCCCGAAACCGCCACGGTCCCACGTCAATTTCTCACCCCCACCTGTCCAATCCTCCCGAGCTGCAATCCAGATCTGGGGCTTTTGCCAAAGTTTACGACAGCGCGATTAGCTCATGTCGTTTATTTTGGCTTTTGTGAACTTTGTCTTTGTTTGAAGTCCCAGTGAAAGGACGCGGAAGGCGAGGCGCAAGGATATTGCAATGCAAGTGGCATTGCAACAGTGCAGTGTCGGGAGGCAAGCTTAATAAGATTCCCATTTCATTTGGGGGCCACGGGTGTCTAGTGTCCAAAGTAGTTTGCCAATTCCCGGAAACTTTATCTGTTTCGCTGCGGTTTTCGGTCTTCGGTTTTAGGTTTTGGGCTCTCGAGTTCAAGTTCCTAGCTTTCGGTTTCCAGTTTTCAGTTTTCGCTTTCAGTCATCAACTGAAGCCCGAATTCGACTTGCAGCTCTTAATTCGATTCAAAACTTTTCGGTCTCCAGTCAATTTTCGCAATTAGACCGCTGAAAGCTCAATATTACACACAGTCCCGAACAAGTTCAGTGACTAATTGAAGCTTTTGTTGGTTTTGTCCTTATTTGCAGGCAACGTCTTTGTCATCGCGGCCATTATCCTGGAACGGAATCTGCAAAACGTGGCCAACTACTTGGTGGCCTCTCTGGCGGTAGCCGATCTGTTCGTGGCCTGTTTGGTGATGCCCCTGGGAGCAGTTTACGAGGTGAGTACGGTGCCATAGTACAAAGCCCAAGCAGTGCAGTATTTATTTTTTTACATTCAAATATGGTACACAAACACCTAACACTGTAAGCATCTACATACTAAAGACTAAGATAGATCAATAAAAAGATTATATAAAAGTAAAATTCCTTTAGTTATTCATGGTCCTGAATCGGTGGTAGATCAGCTCGATTACAAATACTAGAGTAGCCAAACTCATACCACAAATATAGATCAATATATAATTTCTATAAACTTCCAATGTCAAGGGACTGTATATTTCATGGTCTGTGGGTAGTGTGAATATTCCAGATAGCTCCCGGTACTTCCTGAAACCCATTCTGTACCACTTTTGGATCAAGCCCGATTCAAAGACCCGCATGTAAAATTCTGGGAAGAGTTTCGCCATCGGTGACTGAGGGTAAATGGGTACCCTTAGACTGCGGGGCCTCGAGCACAAATTATCGTCGGCTATCCAAAGACGGGGTCTATTCAGGCGTTCCTGGTACATTTGAATGCCAGCCCAAGTCGAGGACTTGACCACATAGGCAAAGCTATTGTTTAGTGTTAAAAAGTGCTCATCTAGAGTGTTTATGTCCACTATGGTAACCATGTTCTTGAGGGATCTGGGCAACTGATCCTCCTCGAAAAGCTGCAGAACGGCAGGATCTTCCGTCATGATGCGGAGGCCACTGGCCTGAAATGATTGCACATCCGTGATCAGGGGATAAAAAATTCCTGTGGTAAACTTGGTGGCAAGAAGGCTGAGAGATATTCCGTAAAAGAGTGACATTCCGAAGGAGGAGAACAAGTGTAGGAATCTATCAGCCAAAACCAATCGCGGTACTTCTGCGGTTGGTATAGGCATACTTAAATAGAACCGGATGGAAGTAAAAATGGCATGAAATAGGTTGCGGGGACGGTAAGCTAAATATTTGATAAAAATGACACAGAATATTACAAAAATTAGGCAAATATGGACTTGTTTTTTCCAGGTTACAGACATATATAAAGACGGGGGTATCAGCATGTATCTGGGAAGCAAAAGGCAAATCTGTGAGTCCATCATCACCGAATGGTCTATCGAGGTGTTGTAAAACACCAGATTGGCCACCAAATCCACGTTTTCACCCCTGATTGAATCCCGATTGATCCAGTACTGCAAGATAGGCTTATGGTCAATGGGCTGTATCTCCATGGTGGCGTTCATTTGTCTTATGAATTCCACCACCAAGAGCCCAATGGGGCCATGAAGACTGATGTGTGCACCGCCGGTCAATGCCGACTGCTCCGTAGAGTTGGACTGAAAAAGAGAAGTTGTTAGCCAAGTGTTGAGATTTTAAGAATAAACCTACCCAGAAGCTTGTAGGCGGATCTTTGATCACCTTCACGAGAAACCTAATATTTAGCCCACGGTAAAAATCGATATAAGAAGAGTTAGGAGGCAATCTGCCATAAGTCATATTCCGGAAATATTTGAACGCCCAGATTTGTTCTTGGAACAGAAGGAGCATCATATTGAAGCGTCTGGCCCAACAAAACTTGAATACATCTCGGATAATGTCGTTACTTGGATTAACCTCTCCGGCCGGCGGAATATATAGAAAGAAGAAAACTTTCCGGACGATGTTCCCCCGTTCGTTGCGTTTAACCGAACTCATTATACGATCATCCACTTTGGTAAATAAAACGACGACCACGTTTACCCCGTATTTGTATTGATCGTTTGATGATCCTACGAAGGAGTCTGTCACCGAAAAGACGGATTTATTCGTGGCTTCCATTAGTCGCTGTTGAACCGAAGGTCTTATGTAGGGCGAATCCGAATAGACGACAAAATTTTGGAAGCTAAAGGCCCTCATCGATAAACGAGCCACTCCCAGAAGATGTTGAATAGGTTTATTAAAAAATTCGTCACATTCGACTGACACTTGGATTTGGCTTTTCGCGACGATGCCGAGCAGGAGAAAACTTACTAGGTAGAGACGACCCCACATGGTCTGGCCTTTCACTGTGACCCCTTTGGCCAGAATCGACCCTTATAAGGCCCTGAAATCCTACAATCCTTGTTTGCTTTGTTATTAGAAGCCATTACATTTTACACTCGACACTCAACAATCTACACTTTTGGACTGCCGCTGGGGCGGAAGCATCAAATTTAATAAGCCATCAACTTTTATTGTCTATTTGACTAACCAACTTTATGGCCTCACCCCTCTCCTCCCTCTTTTCCCAACATTTTTAATACCCACAGATCAGCCAAGGCTGGATACTTGGCCCGGAACTGTGCGATATTTGGACCTCCTGCGACGTCCTCTGCTGCACGGCCTCGATTTTGCATTTGGTGGCCATTGCCATGGATCGGTAAGTAATTACTTAGAGTCCCCCGCAGATCCAGGAGCTTGATAAATTGCCCCCCGAGCTTGGCTTGTAAGTGGCGTGTAAGACAAATCCAACCGAGACCATTCCCCCTCCAGTATAGATACATATGTGTTTAGGAATGTGTCTGGCTAAGCGAATCAATCAATCAAGTTTTTAACATGTCAAATCTCCCAACAAATCCAGTAAGGTTGGAAAAAGAACGGGAGCCCAGGCGCAGGCAAACATCTTGTAAACACGCCGCAAAAATAGACTGGGAAATGCCCTGTAATCGAAAGGAGATGTTTCAAATACCCTTCTAGTTCACAGACTCGGGTGCGGTTTGTTTCCACCACTCTACCAACCCCCCTCAACTCAGCTCAACCGAGTGTCTGCTGATGGCTATATCAATTTTGAATCCACACACATATATCCTCCGAGCCATGGCATATGGGCCACCCTGCTGGGGACATGGGAAATGGCTGGCTGCATGCCATCAATCAATTTGCAGCAAACATTTCAATCAATCGATTAAAAAACAGAACGCAAAACGGCAAACAACAAAGGCGCAGTGAGCGTGGCGGGAGGAGCGGGCAATGAAAAACGAATTGCATTATTCACTTGGACGGAGCGAGGGTCAGGGCGAGGGCGATGGGGCTATTGGCAGCGAACTAGTTGTCGAACTGAATGTCAATTTTATTGTCAAGCATCCAATGCCAGCTAATTTTCGTGCACTTTCCGCCAACGACAATGCTTTGGCGAGCATCGAGCACTGAGAACCGAGACCATGGGCGGGAAATATATTTGCCCCTGGCTAGCAGTTTTATGGCCACTTAGCTGCAAGATTGGTGCAATTTTCCAATCTGCCTGCATGGGCTGTGTGGCCTGCATGGCGTATACGTAATGCAACCCAGAATGCTCGTGACACTTTTCCCGCCTGTTGTGGCTTTAATGAACACTCGAATGCCCTTCGGTCGCATTGTAATTTCCCAAAATGTTTGCTGCACTTGACCGGGTAATTTCATTTTATTAGGAACTGTGACCCAAAACGCGATTCGAGTTTCCAACTGCTAACTGCCGTTGGCCAATTCCCGGATGAGCTGAAATTATATGGCAGCATTAATTGGCTAAGCTGCAGGTCGATGCGGGCCAATTATTTCGCGGTTTCAATTAGAACCGACCGAACGACCCAACGACCGACCAGGCGAGGCCGGATCCGTTCCATAAATAATGCAAATCGTTTTCTTTGTCCCTGCACAGCACGGCGTATACGCAATATGCGGGTGTATAGCCGTTAAAACTGCACTACCATGGCACGCTGAGAGAAATATGGAGGGATTTTATTTTTAACTGAAAATTAGGAACTTATGGAAGAAAATTATAAACTTTAAAGGGCTAAATCGATTAAAATTTGTTTATAAATATTTGTTCTCAATTGAGACTAGTACTACTTTTAAGGTTAGGTAATAAAACTATTACTATTATTTTAAGCAGTCCCTGTTTGTCTATGTTACTGTGTATCTGTGAAAAGCGCTAAATTGTTATTTGTTTTTGGATCTAATGCATTCGAACGTGCGAGTTTGAAAAATATCAAGTCAACCGCCGTATCAGATGGGGAATTTTAAGAGAAATGCCACGAAATAGGGGATTTTGAAAATTGCCCCATGGAGGGAAGACAACTATTTGAGGGTGGAGATAGACCAGGAGGCAGTCATGCCGTCGTGTGATGTGACTGTCAAATGGCAAATTGAAACGCTGGCTCCGCAAATTGCCTGTCAATAAACAAAGCCAAGTGATGCTTAGATTTCGCATGCATATCAATCAGCGTGAAGCCGGGGCCTTAACATTCTTCCCTATCTGTTGCCACCTCACGAGTGCCACTCGCCTGTCAGCTGGACTCCCGAGCCACAAAAATAGGAAGGACCCAGCCTGGCACGGCAAGTCCTACTTCATATTATGATTGTAATTTGAGAAATGAAGCAATGCGAAGGCATTTCCATTTCATTCAATTCCATTTCTGGCGGGAAGTATGCAAATGACGAGGCATGACAGCGATGATGATTCCTCCGAATGGGACATCATCGTCATCCTCATGATAAGAGCTCCAGTCCGGCTTATACATATCTCCAAGGACTCGAAAGGACCTGCCACGGGCAAGGGAAAACAATTACCCCGGAGCCCCAGAGCCGACTTGGGGGCACATTTTATTTGTTAGTTGTCACTAGATATTTAAAATGGAAAGTCTTTGTTTTATCGCCAAGTGAAATGAAAATTAATGTGCTTTTAAGCAAGCATCAGGCCAGCACGACCGGGATAACGGCGACAGGGACGACTAGGATGAAAAGGACGGCCCGAGTGCATTAATAAATTAAGTTTGTCAAATGATCCCCGACTCTGGAACTCGGAATGATAAATAGTTGCCGACATTCGACTACAATAATATTTGCAAGTATTTGTCGTTAGGGCCAGCAGCCAAATCGTGCGGCATGGGGCATGTGGCATGGAGCATGGGGCATGGTTAACATTTTCCGAGTTCATTTTCCATGTCAGTAATTTTTAAGCAATTAAGACAAAGTGCCAACAGTATTTACAGCAACTGGCGATTCGAAGGTCGAGGAGGACAGGGCAGCAAATAAAACAAAGGACCCGAAAGGCAAACGAAAACGAGGAGCGAATGAACTGAGCATCCTTGCCAGAGGATTTTTCATCTTCTATTTGTGCCAGCACAATAAAAAGCCTATGCACTGAAACAAACAGTCTCATCTTTTTCAATTGTGTTTCAGAAGCTTTCTATTTCTTGGTAGTTTTTGAATTATTCAAAAACTTTGAAATTAAAGGTGTTACGAAAAGTAAATTTTACCTCATCAAAATACCTAGGATATCTATTGAATATCTATTGAATAATACTCAATATCGGCAATAAAACCAAAGAACATAATCTCTACTCTAGTTGTAAAAAATTACAACTTTAAGTCGCTTTTCATCAAAAAAGATATGCGTTTCTTTTTTCCAAATAATAATTCAAACTATTAAAAATTCCTATGGTATTCCTATATACCCTATGGTAAGTTTCTTTTATATCAATGGGATCAATGGTGGCATCTTCTTAAAAGTTTATATGTTATTAAGAGTTCTAAAAATATGGTCTTATGCGTCTTATGTCTCCAATAATGATATTCCAAAATAAAATAAATATTTAAACCTTTTCTTGCTGTGCATATGAAAGAAACCGAAAAACTGTAGCCCAGCGGCACCAACCAATGGCGCCTGGACATTAATCTTCATGGCACTGACCCAATGCTTCGGCTGATTCTGTCGAATGCTGTTGGCTTCTGGAATATATGCACATATAGAGCAGGCCCACACAAACACTCCAATACCCAAACACACACCCAATCACACACACACCAGCGCTGTGCATAAATTTCATGGTCTGTATGCCGCTGACGTCATTATTAGTGGCAAATACAACGGCAGCGGCCGCACTGAATGATAAATGCCTCGCGGCTGTGGGCAAAACCATTTAAAAGCCAAGTTTCGGGCCGGGTCTGTTGGGCCCATAGCCTCTGGATTTCACATTCGCTGGCCCCTGACCCTTGCCCGCCCGACGGCCAACTGCTAACCGCATTAACCATCCAGTTTGTTGGCATTCCATATCCTGATATCCTGCTGCAACTGCAACGCCACTTGCCAGTGTTCACACTTTTACGTCATATTCAATTAAATTTCAATTAAGTTAAAATAGTTTTTTCGTAAATATTTTACAATTTAGCACTTAAAGCGTAATTACACGTTCATATTCGTTGTCATCATCGATGTTCAGGGCTGGCAGGTTCTTGTTCTACCCGGTACTTTTCAACTCACAAGGGAATATTATTATTATGTTTTTGTTGGTAACTAAGAGGTTTTAATAGGTTTTAAAATAAATACTGTTTTACTGAATACCATTTTTTGTATATACCATACTAAATTCGAAATATAATTCGTGTTATAGCCATTTATAGAAGAAAGAAACGTTTGCCAAATACCAAAAGTTTCAAACTAATTTTTATACTAAATACTAATTATAATTCATGTTTCGACTCGTTCTTAATGCGTCAAAAGTACCAGGTATCATATAGTCGAAAAGGTTCTTCCTCTTTTATTTTATTCTCCCTGTTGGCATAACCGCAACTACAGGACAGCAACTACAGTAAAACAAAAGGGAACTGCGACCACTGCGTCCCATGTGCTCTGTGCCATGTGTAATTGTAATTGCTGTTGTCATCCGAATTTTTTTGGTATTTTGTATTTAAGCTCGGTCGGAAGCCAACTACTGTGTAGGGAAAAATACAACAATGGAAAGTGTCAAAAAATGTATGAACAGAAAACTCTTCAGCTTGTTAAACACAAAGGTATATTACATTGTAGACTCTTCCTGGACGGAGTTCCCAATTTTATAATTAAATTTGTTGCTTCTAGTTAAATGCTTGTAAGCCCTTTTAAGCCCTTTATTGGCTTTTGAGCAAACACTTGATGAAATATCCTCCCAAAGGTAGCCATGTGGAAATCTGTGGCTAATATTTTGATTCACTTAGCGCAAATGAGAAAACTTTTGGTCCCCACTGTGCAGGCTCGGCTAACGGCAAATGCACATTGTACTTATTTTACATAATTTTCATGCTGTCGCGTTGCGTTTTAGCCAAATGCCTGCCACCAACCAACCAACCGCCACCGACCTTTGGCCCTTTAAACTCTTGCAACCGCATTGCCGCAACTTTCGTGTGGGCGGCGGCATGGGTGGGTTCGGAGGGAACTTGGGTAATTGCACAAATGCTGGAACAAATTTTTGGCCAGAGCCTGGGCAGGAGGGGCAACCTGTACCGGCCCAGCTGGCAGATTAGGGATTGGCCAGAACAAAAGCATAACCTTAATTAAATTGGCAGTTAAACAAACGCATTTAACAGTATAATTAGTTTTCCTGGCACACGACCAAAGACTAAATGTACCGACTACGCTTCATTTGCGTTACACATTTGATTTAATGTCTCTGGTGTGTGTGCGTGTGTGTCTCTTTTCAAATGTTTAATGAGACAAAGTGGCAACAGACTGCGACGACACACAGCCAAGGATGCTAGCAAGGCCTCAAAGGCGGCCAAAACCAAAGCAAACAAACGGAAAGGCAACCGAGCAATAAAACCGGATATGTTACTAAGACATTTATGTTATCTTCTAATGCCTCCGACACTAAAACGATCCCAAATCCACACAGGTGCACGGAGAGAAAGAATTGCAAGCCCAAGATTTTTTTTAATTCGTAAATAAAAAGTCAAAATTAGGTTTTTGGTTTTGATTGCAAGGTCAAAAATTGTGCTAATAATGTTTAAATGTAATTAAAACTCTTGCCTAATATCATAACTGAAATATTTGAAATTCGAATACAACCTCTTTATAACCATTTATATGGAGAATAAAGTTTTTCAACGAATTTCCTTGCAACTTATACAAAATAAAACATTTTTCTTTGTGCATTCCGTGTACAAATGTGTATCTGTTTCCCAAAAAGTAATAGTTAAAACGACATTTGCAATGAGGTGTTTGTTACATTTAAAGCTTTCCCTCAGCCTGTATCCTTGTCTCCCGCCGACCACCCCATTAACTTGGCCAACAGAGTCAAGTTCATAAAACAAACAAACTGAAATGGCTTTAAGTGCTGCCATCGGAACACACACATACCGTACATATGTATATTAAGGCTTGTGTGCTCGGCTGTCTGTTTGTAAATTACAGGCTTATTCAATCTCGATTAGTAGAGCTTGACATAATTCTAATGATTTATGCATTTGAGTGGCAACATCACAAAATGTCCCAATCAATAGCACACAACCCAAGCAGACACGCGAGTCCTTGATTACACCCCGAGTCCACCTATCGTTGCCCCAAATCTAATCGATTCTGCATCCTTCTTGAAAACTTTTCAAATGAAAATGAAATGTCAAAGCAATTAGAAGACAAACTGCAGGAGACCGCAGGATGTGTCAGTGTGTGCTTTCAGCAATTTTATGAATATTTCCATTTAAATTGGCAAACCACGAACCCTAAATGGGGGAAACAGATAGAGATGGAGGCTGGGGTGACCAAACACCGGGAAAAGAGAAAACGAGTGGAAAAGCGAAAGAGTCAGAGACAGGGCAGGGAAAGAGACAGAAAGAAACCGCAGCCAAGATGAATTACAATTCTATAACTGTCACAGTGCGGCTAACCCCAAAAGTGCGTAATTTCAATTTGGCCAAGTTCCTTCTTGGCCCTCTCTGTTTCGCCGCATAAATCAAAATAATGGCTGCCCTGGGATGATTAATCAGAGCGAAGAGTAAATTGAATTTCGAATAAATCAAATCAAAGTAAATAATATAAATAACCCAAAAAACAAGACGACCGGGAGCAACCCGAAGATAAATTAAAATTTTTCAGTTAAATTAAAGGGTCAACTGGAGAGTAAGTGCATTTTCCAAAGCCGCTTTGGCCGCTTGCATTGAAAAGTTTACGCTTATATTAAACCATAAGTAACTCTGTGTGTATTTATTTTTGAGTTTAGCCCAGTTTGCCCAGCTAGCCATGTGATTAATGGTCGGCTTGCCGGGGATGCCGGCTGGAACGCGAAAAACTTTACCCGAAACCGCAGGGACAAAGCCGGAGCCGTAAAGCCGTAGCCCGGACGAAACGGGAGGGAGCCCGGGCAAATAGCCAACAAGCCAACTGGTTAATCCATTTTTGCCCCTTAAACACGAAATACCAAAGAATACCACCGACTCTGAAAGGCGCTGCCCCCTAAAACCAGACCATCTTAGCTGGCTGATCCCCGAAGGAAACATGGAAATCCACTTTGTCAGGACTTTTGTCTTTGGATTGAGCCTTGGGAAATCATTTTCTAATTAAAGATTACTTTTCCTTCTCCGTAGACCAGAGGGCTGTTGCGCCCTGGGTTCGTCTTTCATTTTGTTTTGTTTAGTTCCACCTTGTTTTTTGTGGCGAGCGCAACATGCAACATGCAAATTGCTGCATAATTATGCAAACCGGATCCAGACGACGTCGACGATTTGGCTTATTAAATATAATTAAGTGGCGGCTAGGCGATGTTCTTAACTTAAGGCCTCTGGTCATTATCGCCACCACCGCAATTATGGAAATCGCTTGAATATTTAGAGGGGTCGTATTTTTTTTTTATTTAACCTAATCGACAGAGCCAATGGTCCAAACCAAAATTGAGGTACTTAGAAATGCAATGCAAAATAAAATAAAATAAGTAAGAGAATTAAAGTTTTAAGAACAAGTTGGAAAGATTTACCGAGAAGCACTTTTACTATAACTACCAAGCCTTGCAGGGTATTTCTCATTGAGGTCTAAAGCGATACCTACTGACGAAAATATAAAGTAAGAGAAACACAGGAATGCAGACACGCATAAGGAATCACAGGAAGCGCAGCAGGGCAGCCAGACAGTAATCAGCACACTCGGCTGCACGCCACAAGGATCATAAGGATACGGCTGTATGTCAAGGGGCGGTACGGGAGTCCATAGTTTTTCCTTTTCGGGTAACAGCAGCCAGCAGACTTTGCCCGTCTTTTGTTTTCTGGTTGTAATTTACATAAGTTTTCCATGCACCTCCACCTAAACCCACCTCTGAGCCTCCGACGTTTTGTAAGCGCCAGTCGTAAATTACAATTGCTGGCCTCCCTTTGGGGCACGCATCCTGCAAGCTACGCACGCAACTCGTACACACCAAAATCAACAGCCTAGGACAACCAAGTAGTACCACAGTTAGAAAGGATTTTCTAAGCAGTGGCATAAGCAGATCAAGTCCTTTTTAAAGTTCATATGTCTCGAGCCGCCACTGTGCACCCACTTGCCCCAAAGCAAAGGTCCTGTAATCAAAAAAAGACGCATCCTGCACCAGCTGTGCGGCAGCTAGAAAACTTTTACAAAAACTCGGCACAATGTTTTATGGATAATTCTTGTTACGTTTAATAAAAGTACACGAGAAGGCACAGAACGTATGTTTCACAAAAGTACGCAAAACTGCCCGATCCAAGGGAGTCTCAAGAAACGAAATAAGATACTGAATGTATCTGCAAAACTATAAACTATGCTTCTATAAAAATCAGCCGCTGGCGCAACAACCACTTTGGCCCGCAATATTAACTTGTTTTGATAAAAAAACAAAAACACAAAAGGACACTCAAGAAGCAAAGTGGTGTAATGCCGTCTGGGCCATTACCTTAAAAGTTGGACACGCAATCACGTTTTAAATTGAATTTTATTGCTTAGCATTACAGACACATTAAGAGCCTAAAAATTAGGCGGCGAAGCTGCGAAAGTGAGACTGAAGAATGATTATATTTTCTATAATCAACCATTAAATATTTTTTTTTAGTTTTATTATACAATTTTTTTTGCATTTTTTAGACAAACTATGAAAGATAAAAGGTCGACTGGTAGTAGAGAGCTAATCATGTATGTAACTATAAGAAAACTATAAAACTTTGTTGCTCACGTGATTAGACTATTGAAACAAGGCTCTGAAAACTACGAAACAAACATAAAATTCGTGGGTATTACAGGAGTTTACACCTTCCATATTATAGATCTATAGCTTTTATTCTCTGGTGTCTACGTTTCAAAACTGGCAGAATCATATTTGGAAAATACCCATTGGCAATATCAGGAACATCTCGAAACGAAAACCACAGAAAAAAATATATGACACATTTTAAATAAATGAGAAAAAATAAATAAATACTACTCTTTACATTTTAGATTATCTAAAATCCCAAACACTCGTTAACAAAATGAAAATGATTAAAAAGCCGACCTTAATGAAAAAGTTTGTATTTAGTTGATGGTAAAATATAATGAACTGAATCCTTTTAGACCAAATAGAAATATATCAAAAAAGTATGTATGTACATATTATTAGAAACCATTTAGAAATATCTTCTAAATATCTTCGCCGATTCTAAATCATCTTCTATTATGTAAAAATAAGTTTGTTTTTCCTGTATGACTGTGGCAATCCAGAACGAACGAATAAACTATATTGGTTTATATTATGTTTAACCTTGCGCAGCCTTCCAACGAATGCAAAACCGTGTAAATCGGTTCGTGCGTTCTGGATTGCCACAGTCACACAGGGAAACCCGACCTTTTTTTATACCCTTGCAGAGGGTATTATAATTTTGGTCAAAAGTGTGTAACGCAGTGAAGGAGACATCTCCGACCCTATAAAGTATATATATTCTTGATCAGGATCACCTCCTGAGTTTATATGAGCATGTCCGTCTGTCCGTCTGTCCGTCTGTCCGTCTGTCTGTCCGTCTGTCTGTTTCTACGCGAACTAGTCTCTCAGTTTTAAAGCTATCGTCTTGAAACTTTGCACACACCCTTCTTTCCTTTGCACGCAGTATATAAGTCGGAACGGCCCGGATCGGCCGACTATATCCTATAGCTGCCATATAACTGATTGATCGGAAATGGTATAACTTTGGTGTTTTTAGAGTTAGAGAGTTCAAATTTGACATGTGAGCTATTTTTGGCAAAACATTACGTCATGCCAAATTTCATAAGGATCGGCCGACTATATCCTATAGCTGCCATATAACTGAACGATCGGAAATGACCCAACTTTCGTGTTTTTGAAGATAGAAAGCTGGAACTTAGTACAGATTTAATTCTTGGTCAGTTGATCCAACCTACCAAATTTCATTAGGATCGGCCGACTATATCCCATAGCTGCCATATAACTGAACGATCGGAAATGGTATTTGGTAGAAATATCAACTTTCGTATTTTTGAAGATAGAAGTTTGGGACTTTTTTTAGATTTTGTATTGTAATAAATTGGATTATATATTCCTATTCCCATAAGGATCGGCCAACTATATCCGATGTTTGCGATATATATCCGGTTTTAACTGCAAGGGTATATAAACTTCGGCTCCGCCCGAAGTTAGCTTTCCTTTCTTGTTATGTAATAGATATCCCACAGTTGTAAATTTAGCAGTGAATTTGGAAAATGGCCAATGAGTTTACTTCACTGAGGCTAATGCGGGACAACGAGCTAAGAGACCACCATCAACAACATCTGACTAGCTTCTTTGCAGCGTCGCAAACAAGGAACCCCAGTAAGTGGCCAGATTGGCCACAGGTGTTTTCCACTGATGCACTAGGTTCATCCTAGATGTATACGGTTCATCCTAGAAATGATGCATTTTTTTCTTTGCGACTGCTGTTGGCAAACGTACATGGACCAAAATCATTTAAATTTCTACCGATGCCAAACATATGGAGAAGCATGTCAACTATTGGGTTTGCTGGAGAACGATTCTCATTGGCATTTAACACTTGCGGATTCAGTTGTTTCGTCAAATGAGTACCAAATACGAACGCTGTTCGCAATTATCATTACCACATGTCTTCCTTCACAACCAATCTTCACATATGTGAAGATATCTTGAATCGCTTGCGCATTCAAACAAATAATCCTGACATCCAAATAACCGATGAAATCTACAATGAAGGATTGATTCTGATTGAGGATCAATGCTTGACTATTGCAAACAAGCTACTGATTGAAGTAGGAATGATTACACCAAATCGATCGATGCCCAATGCATTCAACCAAGAATTGCAGGAATTCGTTTGGAATAATGAGCCGTTGGTGAATGAACAGCAAAAACAAGTATACGAAACATTAATGCAAGCGGTGGACAATAATACTGGTGGTCTATTCTTCCTGGACGCACCTGGAGGAACAGGGAAAACATTTTTCATTTCATTGATTTTGGCCAATATTCGATCAAGATGTAACATAGCTTTGGCGTTAGCATCATCTGTCGTATTGGACATTCTGCGCTTAAGTTGCCACTCAATTTAAACACAATAGATACTCCAACATGCAATATTTCCGGATCCAGTGCAATGGGAAAATTATTTATGCAATGCAAGCTCATTATTTGGGATGAGTGCACAATGGCGCATAAGAAATCACTTGAAGCACTTAACTTCACACTAAGGGATCTTCAGCGAATTAACATCTTTCGCGGCTTGATGGTATTCAGGCAGACGTTGCCAGTAATTACCTATGGAACGCGTAGATGAATTGAATGCATGCCTCAAGGCATCACCATAATGGAGTAACGTGAAAACATTATCGCTAATCACAAATATGAGAGTTGAACTTCAAAATGATCAAAGTAATGCACCATTTTCAAAGCGATTGTTAGCTGTTGGAAATGGAAAAGTCCCAGTTAAGGCCGGATCTGGATTAATTACTCTTACCAACGACTTGTGCCGATTTGTAGACTCTCAATTAGCTTTCATTGACAATGTTTTCCCAAACATTAGTCAGAATTATCAGAATTATGCTTGGTTAAGTCAACGAACAATTCTTGACGCAAAGAAAAATGATGGACACGCACTGAATTTCAACATTCAATAAAAAATTGTATGTATTCCCCGAATACCATTGAATCCGAATGATCTTCCGTTTGACTTCAAACGATTGCAATTTCCAGTTCCCCCTGCGTCCGCAACGACACTTAACAAGTCACAAGGCCAATCGCTTAGTGTTTGCGGCATAAATTTAGAAAATCATTGTTTTTTACATGGGCAGTTATACGTTGCGTGCTCACGAGTTGGAAAACCATCCGCTTTGTTTGTGTTAACGCTTTTTTACCAAAAAGCACTTCAATATAATGGAACAGTAAGAGAGCACACGTCTCCCATCATCTTATATCGGAAACCCACGCACTTTCAAATATTAAACAAACAAAAAAGGCTGTCTCGATCTTTTAATAACAAAACAAAATGTTACATAAAACGAAGCCATCTGGTGGCGAAATGGAGTTCGCCGGGCTTGCTAGTAATAAAATAATTAATTATTATTTACATTAGCAATTACTTTTCATTAAAAACAGGAACCGGGGGTGGCCTTTTCCTACGAGTAACCGGCATAAACACTATTTTCTCTTCGTCGGGTTCCGGAAAACTGGAAAGTGATGAAGCTTTCGAATTATCGATACTGGCTATGTCGATTTGAATGGCATAGCCGTTCATAATCCGGTCGATCCAAGGGCGCATATTGGCGACATTGGTGTACACGGCCGGAACGTCCTCAATCCCGCACTCCAAGCCCCAGTTAACGATGCCTGCCAGCTCAAATCTTGAACGATCAGTCCCTATTTGGCAAGCAAGAGGTCCTCCGCCGTCTCCTACGCAAGTGTCCTTGCCCTTCTCTCCGCCGGCGCACAGCAGGCTCTCGTGCAATTTGAACGGTTCCTTAAGAGCACCACTTATCTTCTCCTCGCACATTTGGGAAGGTACAATTGGAACCGTGACCTTCTTCATGACATTCACGTTACTTGAGTCGTTATAATTTTTCTGACCCCACCCGTTGGTAATGCAATGGAATAAGTCGAATGTCTGATCCGGCGACGGCAGGCAAATGGGAGAAATGTGAGGGGATCGCTGGAATGGACGTTCGAGGACCAGTATGGCAATATTGAATGCAGGAGATATACTGGTAAAGTCTGGATGGCGCATGATGTGCTGGATGTGACCCTCAACATGGGCGTAATGCTCCGTAGTGGTTTCCATATCCCATTCGCCTGCACGTACCTTCAGCGAGTTTTCGTTCTCCCCGATCATTTTGAAGGCGCTTGTAAGCACCAAGTTGTCGGCGATCAGGGATCCGGCGCCCTTGTAAGTATTGTTAAGACTCATTAGGGCCACCACCCATGGAAACTCGCCCTCCTGGGCGTAGTCCTCGGATTTGATGTAGAACGTGAGACCTCTAGGGTTGAAGTGCCCACATTGTGTTGGTACTGGCACAGTCATCTTTGTAGATTCTTTTGTCTGTGAAGAGCCGTTTTACTGATAAGCCAAATTTTTTAAAAGAGTTCGATTCTTACAATATTTGCAATGGGACAGCAAATTTGGGTGCTTGAGCACTCTATGCGATCATTATGACCTCGAAACGTTCCGACCATCTTACCAGAAGTCTTATCATCATCACCGTAATTGCACAAATGCCGCGGCACACACGAATTATTGGAATTTCCGCCACAGGGCCGGTAGCGAACCGCCTGGACAACAGCGGCAGCTAAACAGAGCCACAGCATCGAAACAAGAACGACCCGAACCATTCTCACTAGTCAAAATTTTAAAACAAACTGCCTAGCGTAGAGAAGCTCCAGGCTTTATATAGCTTAGTGATAAGAAATTGACTCATGAATCAGTTCCCATTATGATTTTATTTCCAGAAATCCGAATGACCGCATGAAGAAGAAAACCAAAAACTTAGTTATTATTTTTAAAGACTAATTCTTTACAAGTCTAAACTTTAGACCCTAAAGCAAAATCTAAGATATTTAAAAAAAAAAACTTCTTGACGAGGTATAACAACAATGACAAACCGGCAAGCCACTAAAAAAACAGACAAGTTTCTTTAGTTTTTATTAACATTTTTATTTTGAAAAATTAGTAATTTGAATTTTATTAATGATTAGGGATTTGAACAAATATATATATTTTTTATGGAGTAAAAGTTTTTTTTTTACAAATTGGAGAAACATATTTTTAGATTTAGAAGTTTTAACGTTAGATTTACGTGAGATTTATAATTTTTTTGGTCTACGGCAATAGTTCATTGTCGTCACCACTGTCATCAATAACAATAATATCAATCTTCGGCAAGTCAACATTTTCATTTCCATTAGTCGGAACTGGTGTAGGGGAAGGTTTTTTAGGGGGTGGTTTAAAGATTGGTCTAACTGTAGGGTTAGGAGGAAGACCAACTGGTCGTTTATCGATTTGAATGGCATTCATAATCTGGTCGATCCAAGGGCGCATATTGGCGACATTGGTGTACAGGGCCGGAATATCCTCAACGCCGCACTCTATGCCCCAGTTAACGATGCCAGCCAGCACGAACCTGGAACGATCAGACCCTATTCGGCAAGCAAGGGGTCCCCCACCGTCTCCCAAGCAAGAGTCCTTGCCCTTTTCTCCGCCGGCGCAAAGCAGGCTCTCGTGCAATCGAAACGGTTCCTTAAGAGCCTCACTTATCTTTGGCTCGCACATCCTGGCAGGAACCACAGGAACTTCCACTTTCTTCATGACATTTACGTTACTCACATCCTTAAAATTTTTCTTACCCCACCCGTTGGTAATGCAGTTGGATAACTCGAATCTCTGATCCGGCGACGGCAGGCAAATGGGATTAATGTGAGGCTGTGGCTGGAATGGACGTTCGAGGACCAGTATGGCAATATTGTATGGAGGAGAACTTCCGTCAAAGCCTGGATGGGGTATGAAACGAGAGATGAGGGATTCCACCCTGGCGTAGTGCTCGGTATTGGTTTTCATATCCCATTCTCCGGCACGTACCTTCAGCGAGTTAGCGTTCTCTCCCATCACTTTGGAGGCGCTTGTGAGCACCAAGTTGTCGGCGATCAGAGATCCGGCACCCTTGTACGTATTATCAAGGCTCATTAGAGCGACCACCCATGGAAACTCCCCCTCTTGGGCGTAGTCCTCGGATTTGGTGTAGAACGTGAGACCTCTAGGGTTGTGGTGCCCACATTGGGTTGGTGCTGGCACAGTCATCGTTGTAGATTCTTTTGTCTGAAAAGGTTCTTATTACTAATAAGCCATAATTTTTTAGAGAGATCTTGATTCTTACAATTTTCTCATTTGGGCAGCAAATTTGTGTGCTTGAGCATTCTAAGCGATCATTATTGCTTCGAAACGATCCGACCATCTTACCAGAATCCTCATCAACTTCCCCGTCTTTGCACATAAAACGAGGAGTACACGATTTATTGGAACTGCCGCCGCAGGGCTTGTGACGAGCCTGTACTACGGCGAGGGCCAGAAAGAGGCACAGCATCGAAACGAGAACGACCCGAGCCATTGTTACTATTCAATAATTTAACACAGAGTGTCTAGCTCAGAGCTGCCCCTGGCTTTATATAGCTTAGTGATAAGGACTTAGGCTCGAGGGCGATTCCGATTAAATGCATGAACATTTCACGGAATTCGCATTTCTGATTAAGAAATAAAAAATGAAGAAAATCCCAATCTTTAATCATACCAAAGTTATGACATTTCCGAATGCCCAGAATATATGGCAGCTATGGACAGCAGTCAAATGTGACGAACCGCATGCCATAGAGTGCGCGATAAGACACTATACATACATATATAGCCAAAGAACTAAATTCTCTGAGCGAAAAAATCAAAATCATAAATAATCATTCTCTCTGATCGAAAAAATAAAAAACATGAATAATTAAAATGTATTTTTAATCTGGCAAAAATAGAATCCATAGAAAATCCCAACTGTCTATGTCAAAAAACTCCAAAGTTATTGCATTTCCGACCAATCAGTTATTTGGCAGCTATAGAATATATGTAACATAGTTGGCCGACCACGGTCGTTCCGCCTTAAATACAGCTTGCAAAGGTATAAAGGGTGTGTGCAAAGTTACAAATCTATAGCTTTAAAACTGACAGACAAGTTCGCGTAGGAACAGACAGACGGACATGCTCATATCAAAACAGAAGGTATCTTAATCAAGAATATATCAGACCCCATAAAGTATATTCATTCCTAATCAGCATCAACGGCCGAGTCGAAATAGCCATGTCCGTCTTTCCGCCTGTCCAAATGAACGCGTGGATCTCAGAGAATATATGAGATAGAACTATAGCATTTGGAACTTGGACTCAAATGGTATCCGCACAGATCAAAATTTTTCCATGCCCACTCCCGCCCCCAAAACAGAAATCTAGCATTACTTCATTTATGATTTTGGTAAATGTTTTAATGCCATACTATTCCATACCCTTAAAGTTTAAAGGTTGGTTAAGTGTGATTGGATGAGATGAGTACCGGCTATAATATATTTGGGAAACTCGGCATAGCCTCCCTTTCTTTTTTATTTCATCTTGACTAATCGATGTGAAGTATCAAATATTGCCCCTAAGTGGAGCTCTCTGACTTTATGATGCTTAGTAATATGAAATGAACACATGGATCTGTTTTAATGATTAGCAATAGAATTTATAAATTTAAGACCTCATAATATCTTTGAATAAGTTATTAAGTTTTGTTACAGTTGTTTGCTATTAGGAATTTTGTATCGACCTTCCCAGTTTCCTCTTGTATTTTTCGACTATTTCCTACATGTGCCATATAATTGTAGGCCATTGCCTACATATAACTATAGTATTTGTGAAGATAGGAGCTTGAGACTTTTTATAAAAATAATATTATAACAAAATGGTTTGATAGTAAATTCTTGTAAAGATTGGCCTAATTTATCCAATTATATCTTTATTATCATTTATCATTATATCTTATTATACACTGCGCGTCACCATATTAGCGCCACTCTTAGTCACCCTTAGTATTTTCATTTGAAGTGAATTATTTTTTTGTTACATATTTTTAATATGGTGCAAAATTTTTTTTACAAATGAATTATAGAAACATATTTTGGATATTTAAAAATTCATTGTTTTTATGGCGTTAGACTGTATTACTTTAATTTGTTCTTAGTTGGCGAGAACCGTTACGTCATCATTATCCCCACTAAAATCAACAGTAGCTTCTACGGAGCCGATTATTTCATCCTTGTCTTCATTATATAATCTATGCCCCAGTTAACGATGACGATCATTCTCTATTGGGCAGGAGAGGGGTCCTCCACCGTCTCCCAAGCAAGAGTCCTTGCCCTTCTCTCCGCCGGCGGAGAAGGCAATTTTGCTCGCAATTCCTGGCAGGAACCACAGCTACTTCGACTACCTTCATGACATTCACATTACTTGAGTCGTTATAATTTTTCTGACCCCACCCAATTTTTCTGTTGGTAATGCAATTGGATAACTCGAATGTCTGACGCCGTGACGGCAGGCAAATGCGATTAATGTGAGGGGATGGCTGGAATGGACGATCGAAGACCAGTATGGCAATATTCAATACAGAAGAACTTCCGTCAAAGCTTTGATGGGGGATGATACGAGAGATGCGATATTCCACGCTGGAGTATTGCTCGGTAGTGGTTTTCATATCCCATTCGCCGGCACGTACCTTCAGCGAGTTAGCGATCTCTCCCATCACTTTGGAGGCGCTTGTGAGCACCAAGTTGTCGGCGATCAGGGATCCGGCGCCCTTGTAATTATTATCAAAGCTCATTAGAGCGACCACCCATGGAAACACCCCTCTTGGGCGTAGTCCTCGGATTTGGTGTAGAACGTGAGACCTCTAGGATTGCGGTGCCCACATTGAGTTTGGGCAGGCACAGTTTGTTTTGTAGATTCTTTTGCCTGAAAAAACTCGTATTACTGATAAGCCATAATTTTTTAGAGAGATCTTGATTCTTACAATATTCTCATTCGGACAGCAAATTTGGGTGCTTGAGCATTCTAAGTAATCGTTATTTCTTCGAAACATTCCCACCAAATTCCCAGAATCCTTATCGACTTCACCGTAATTGCACAAAAAACGCGGAGTACACGATTTTTTGGAACTGCCGCTGCAGGGCTTGCGACGAGCCTGTACTACGACGAGGGCCAGAAAGAGGCACAGAATTCAAAAAAAGAACTACCCGAGCCATTCTTACTAAATAAAAATGTAACACAGAGTGTCTAGCTTAGAGCTGCCCCTTAATATAGCTTAGTGATAAGGGCTTGGACTCGAGGGTCAAATGCCATTCTGGTTGTATGCGTTAGCATTTCTCGGAATTGGCGTTTCCGATTAAGAAATGGAATGTATTAATAAACAAGAAAGGAAAGCTAACTTCGGGCGGAGCCGAAGTTGATATACCTTGTAGTTAAAAAATTATTTTTGAAGCGTTTGTCGCATTTGGGGCGCTTAGAAAAGGTTTATTTTGCTGTCGTTAGAATAAAATTACGTTCCGCCAATCATGTACAGTCCAAGATTCGGGCATTTTGGCCCACTTAAGCCTTTTCTGGAGCATTTTCGGTCAAGACTGGATTTTTCGCTGTTCGCCGGCATTGAAGTCCTGCCTCCTCAATGTTGCTTTGAACGGTTCGAGTGCTTATTTCGACTCCTTTCGACTGGCAAAAATCCCTTCTTACATGTTTCGCAGATTTAAAACGATCAGTCATAATAAATCGTGAAAGGGTTCGATCCTCGCGGTAGTTGGGCAACTTCTTCTCTGGTTTTCTCAAAATTTTGTAAGAAGTCTTACTAAATCCATCGTTAGCGCTTATTCTCCGGTGTGTCCGGATTTCATTGTCCGCTACTGTATATACTTTTTAGGGTCGGGAATGTCTCCTTAACTGCGTTGCACACTTTTGATCAAAATTAGTGTACCCTCTGCAAGGTTATAAAAACCTATGGCCGGAAAGTTTAGGGGTATATTTTTGTTTAATCAATAGAAAAAATATAGACATAAAGCATAAAACACGAATAGCTGGCAACAGCCATTAAAAATGCATTGAATTGTTAATTTAATAAGTGATCAACTGAGCCTGATGCGTAGATAAATATTGCCTGTCACCACATGACAATACATGGAAATTTTAATTAATTATGAATACCTCAAAATGCCAATTCAAAGCCTATTGTTCTAAATAAATTATCGGCCGTTTTCAAAAAGCATAAGAAGATACAAGATCTAAGAAACAATTATTCAAAAACCCACTTAATATGGCACTTAAAATAATGAATCGATAAACTCCAGCCTGTTTAGATGGACTTTTTGTAAGACTTTTCCCGTTAAAATTGAAAGAGAAATGACTTTTTTGTGTGCTAGGCGCGAAATTTTGAAATGCATTAAAAAGTGTTACACTCGAGTGCCGCACATTTATCACACACTCCCTGACTCCCTGGCTCAGACTTGGCTCAGTGGCAACGCATAATGGAAAAATCACATTTAAATTGTTTGGCTCACAAATAAATTGTTATAATTCATCACTCAAGCCAACTCGGTTGCGAACATCGTCAGACACTTGTGTCGCAAATTGATTGACTTCAATTGAATTTTAATGGAAAAGAAAGCAACAGCCAGGGCAGGGAATATTTCATTCTATAAAATATTATTATCCGTTCCTCGTATGACTCATATAGATTGCAGACCCGACTTCGTACTTTGACAAAAGCATGACAGACATTTTATTAGGTTTCGCTATTAATTTGCATGGATTTTTCATTGCGTATGCACGGCGCACCGAGTCCTTTCAAAAAGGGCCTATTCAGTAAATAAATATATAATGTATTCAAATATGTACTTACATATATATGTGCGTATTTTTTCGCCGAGCAGTGACAGAGAAATTACAAAATTCCATTAATTTTAAGCAGTCAATCAAAATAGGCAACTTGAAGTCGATTATATTATGCTAATGACCCCGAAGCCAGCTTCTAGGTGGGAAAAAAGCTGATAAAAACATTTCACGATGGATTTATTATGTGGGATGACCCCATGGCGAATGCGTGATAACTGTGAAGACAAGCAGTCACTTCGTTTTAAACTATACAAGTCCAAGGAGTGATTGTAAACGACCTCTATCAAGTGACACTTTATTGGTTTCACTCACGCATACCCAAATATTTATAAAGCTGTCGTTTAAGTGCCCAATTGTAGGCAAATTAAATTATGCTCTATGGCCGCAACGGCACTTGGCATCGGTTTACCCTTGCCACACGCCACAAGCCACTTGCCTCTTGCCACATCTCTGCCACGACTCTGTGCATACATAGATACTATCTATCTATCCATGGCTCATTTCGAGTGCTTTGTCAACTCATTTAATTGTTGATTTCAACTTACACAACAACACACGTGTGTGTGCCTCATGCACACACGGGCCAGAGTCGACCTCCTCGACAAGCCAAAATAATATTTGTTTATGCAAATTGCATTTAATTAATACATAAACACGTACTTGCCCCAGCTTCGGCTTCAGTTTAAACTTTAAACTTTAAACTTGTGGCTGCCACTTCAAGGTTTGCGGTCAATACGCGGCATGGTCGTCTGAGAAATTGGAAATTTTGAATCGGCTGTTCGTTGCAGATGATTCCAAAGTAACCGCAATTGTGATAAGAGCAGCTTGTGACGATTCCTCTAACTTGGGCTTACGCTTACAGGGAGAAGAGGCTGTAGCTGCCATACAACTGATTGATCGGAAATGCTATAACTTCGGTGTTTTTAAAGCTACAGAATTCGGATTTGTACGAATAACAGTACAAATGCTATTTTTGGAAAAATAATACATGAAACTTTCGTACAGATTCTATTTTTGGTCAGTTGATCCGACCTACCATATTTCATAATGATCAGCCGACTATATCTTATAGCTAACATATAACTGAACGATCGCAAATGGTATTTGATAAAAATACCAACTTTGGTATTTTTCAAGATAGAAGATTGGGACTTTTTTATTTTTTATTAAAGCTATCGACTTGGGACTTTTTCCTTATTTTATTTTTACGTGAGGAAAGGTATACAAGCTTCGCCTGTGTCTATTTTAATAAGTTTTCTTTCTGTTTTAATTTAATTAATATTCCATTTATAGATAAGCCAGAATTTCTTAGAAATTCAATATAAATATCAATTTTAAGCAGCGATTGAGCAGTATTGTGCTTAAACCTAAATATTTTTTGTTTATTACAATACATAACATACATTATATTCCTATATTTATATATAATCCTAAAACTTAGAGGTTCAAATATACATACAATGTATATATAAATAAATAAAGACATAAAGCATTAAACACAAATAGCTGGCAACAGCCACTAAAAATGCATAGAAAGGGGATTTGAAAAAGTGAGAATCTTTGTTTTTAACCAAACTAATCTTATTATTATTAAAGCTATCGTCTAGGGACTTTTTCTTTTTGCGGGGGGAAAGGTATACAAGCTTCGCCTCTGTCCATTTTTATAATTCTTCTTTCTGTTTTAATTGAATTAAAATTCAATTTATAGATTAACACGAATTTCTTAAAAATTCAATATAAATGTGAATTTTAGGCCGCGATATATATTGTGCTTAAACCCAAATATTAATAGTCTATTACAATACAATATAAAGTATATTATATTTCTATAATAAAATATAATTCTAAAACTATAGGATCAAATATATATACATACAATGTATATATAACAAAATAATAATTTATAAAAATAGTTTATTAGTAATTTATTGAATTATTTTATATGTTTGTTATTCCAGTTACTGGGCTGTGACCAATATTGACTACATCCACTCGAGGACCAGTAATCGCGTTTTTATGATGATTTTCTGCGTTTGGACAGCTGCAGTGATTGTATCCTTGGCCCCACAATTTGGATGGAAGGATCCGGACTATTTGCAACGCATCGAGCAGCAAAAGTGCATGGTCTCCCAGGATGTGTCGTATCAGGTAAGACATTGTAAAAATTGTTTAAAACGGAAGTATGAACTCTTGGTTACAGGTATTTGCCACTTGTTGCACATTCTATGTGCCACTGATGGTTATATTGGCGCTATACTGGAAAATCTACCAAACGGCCCGGAAACGCATACACCGTCGGCGACCAAGGCCCGTGGATGGAGCGGTTAATAATAATCAGGTGGGTCATTAAAATTTATAATTTTCAGCGACCGTAAATAATGATTATTGTTTATTAATATTATTTATATTTTATTAAACATGAATTAATTCAAAATTAGGTTCACTTTTTTGAATCAAAAACTTAAAAAGTTTGAAATGAAATATTAAAGCGTCGCTAATATATATATGGAATACACCCTCTATTCCCTGTATCATCTCAAAGCCCCTTCTCCAAAATGTCGACAATCATTGCAATTATGCACTCGAACGGAATACGCCTCTCCGCGACCAACAAACCACACACATTGCGCACCTTGACCCCTGACCCTTGGTCAATTCTACCCAGAATCCCCACCACAATTTCGAGCCAGAGACAAGGGTCAGTCAGTCAAAGGCCAAACCGCAGGCAACGTTTTCGAAAACTTCTATGCACATGACTTGAGGCCGTTGGAAATTATGGGGTCCAATTTAAATATGCATAACATGACCTTAAGACCAAAAGGGAATGGTCTGTGTAATTAAGTTGTATCATCCGATGTGATGAAATATGCATTGGCTTGGTATTCGGTATTCCTACCTATCCGAGCTGGAAGGTCAAGTATAAGATGGCTTACGTAAAGTATACGCCACGTGGACATTAAAGCCTTTTTGTCTGAAAGCTGAGCGATAAGTGGACGTCCTGGAAGCATCAGCTTGTCCTGACTTGCCTGTCTGGGTGAGTGAGTATGTGTATCCTGTAAGAATAAGTTTTTCCTCTAATGTGACAGCTGATAAAAGTAATACACACAGGATGTTGCCATTCTCTTGTCTTCCGTTTTGTTTTTTGGAAAAAGTTGTTTATCAACGAAATTAAAAACTAATTTCTTTCAAAAAATCTGAGGTGTATCTTTTTCTTTTCTAATTTCCCGAGTGAGTACCTATCATTGAATGAATCTCCCTGTTAAAGCCACCTTTCCCTGTTTTGTTGTTCACTTAATCCAGGCTTTTTATACAGCCCCCCGTGTGTATATTCTTTTTCGAATCTGGGCCTGACCTGCCGGAAAGTTGCTACTTAACTTAAGCTTAGTGCTTACTAAATTGAAAATGACCATTTGACGTAGAAATGTTTGCAACCACTTACCAACACATGTGAGCTTTTAGAGACACAATTGTGGCCACAAAAATAGTTACTAGTAAGGTCAAGAAAAACTCAAAAGGCCAAAAATCATGTTTGGAAAATATTCTAATAATCTCTGCTATAATTTCAAAATTAACCACTTTTATTGCGACCTCAATTGTTCGAAGACACGTGTGTATAGGAGCTGGCAAAAAGTCATGTGAATCACAAATTCAATGCGCAAACAAGACAAGTTGTCCACTATTTGCCAATCGTACACATGTCCCGGCCCAAGTCCTGCCCCGATGTGCTGTCCTGATATCCGTCGCTCTGATGTCCTGCTCCGATGTCCGGCCCAATCTAGCTTCACATGCGTGCTTTAGTTACATGTCAACACACTTACCCGCACACCGAGGCCGGCACACCCAACACCGAACTCTCATCAGCCCATACTCTCGCCCACAGCCATGGCTCCACATCCATTTAGTGGCACTCACTCCCTGACCTGCTTGTTGATTTTAGAATATATTTACCCAGCTCACACACATACATACACTCTGCCACTCATTTGAAATATCCTTTACACCCGTCCTGGGAACTAGAGGATCGAATTAAACGAACTTTTCAAACTCACCAGAGTTTTTTCTAATCAGAGCCACATTGAGGTTGTACTTTAATCAATAAAACGGGTTTTCAGGATTTAAAAGGATATGAATAGTTAGGAAAATTATTGGGTGTCATTATTTCTTCTTTGAAAGCTAAATGCTTTTCAGATTGAAAATTGCTTTCCTGCTCCTTGACGAGGGTGCATGGAAATGTATTCTTTCCTTATCATCCCGCTGTGAGTCAATTTTTGTGAAAAGGGTTTGTACAGCGAAAATTTGAAAAAATTTCCAACTAATTGCTTTTGAAGGAATTGAAGAATCTATGGTGGCAATTAGAATTTTAGCATTTATGGTGGTCAAATTGCCAAATAATTTTGGGTTAAATTATTTAAATCCTTGGAGTATTAAACAGATATTTAATATCCCAGTGATTTGGGAATTAATGATAGGGAAGAAAATGCAATAAAAGGAAGCAGGTATATTCTGTAATTCGGCCATTGGCATTATGCACGGACTGTTGGCGAACAAATGTTATTAATAGTCCGACATCGAAGGACACAAAAATGCCTAAGGGCAGTCTCCTCATAGAACATAAATACATACGTGTACCGCCTCCGAATTCAGGGGACCATCATCACAATTACATTTGCAACAACATCTCGAATTGATTGCGCCAGATATTGACACTATTTTCATGGCCAAACATATGACAAAACATTGAAGAAAGCGGCTTGAGTGAAAAGCATATTTGGCCAACTCGCCATCTGCGACACGAGGAGACGTGTTTGTCCTTCTCGAAAAAGAAAGAGAGCTCCTGCCCCTTAAGTCAGCAAAGTAGACAACAAAATAACGAAAAAGTAGCAGACTTAGTCACACATAATATTTAAAAGATTATTTTAAGCTAAAACTTAATTTATGTTCATTGCCAAGAATCAAATGTAGTCTCTATTATGGCCATTCATGATTTTCAGTTTGTGAATTTGATTTGACTTTATTTATGGCGGATTTATTTTAATTTTTGCCTCCTAGGCTCCCAGTGGAGACTAGGGCCTGGTGTAGCCATAAATTTTGCTGCCCAGTGTAGTTAATACCAGGACATTCTTGTCACACTCAGGACCAACATAAATCGCATGAAAACACATTATTGAATACACATACACACAGACACTCGTGCGTTCTTTTTCGGAAGCTGAACACATGTCCTGGCAAGAAAAACAATTAAATAAGAAAACAATTTACATAAATTAGCCAAAGTGCCAGAAATGGCTAAAAGGACGAGGGCAGACAGGCTGAGTGTATCGTTTATGCAAGCGCTTAAATACACACTGGCGCAAAAGCAAAAACTGAAACGACTAAGGTTAAGGCGGCCAAAACGGAAACGGGCCAAAAGAAACTCGGCTGACAGCACATCTGCATAAAATTCGCATTGAGCTGAGGTTATCCATATCCTTATCGTTATTGTCAAGCTGCTGAAAAGAGAGCGCTTATCGCTCTTATCACATGTATGTGTGCTATCGAGTCCTGTTTGCAGTGAGTCCCTGGTATTTAAGTGAGTACCAGATTCTTTTTTTTTCCTTCGACTTCGAGTGACAGCAATTCCCCGTGGAAAAGTTTCCAGGCAATTGTTTGGCTAATGCTCGTTTCAAGGCATCGACTATAATGGTTTTTGCCTGGCCTAGAACCTACAGGGCCTAGACTACAGGACAGAGTGTATCTATATTTGTGTGGAAAATCAATGGAACCTGAAGCAATTGAAATTTCACACCACCCAGTTAGCTAGAGCTCCGGCTAAGAAACTTTAGCAAATATCTCGAGCGGTGCCGGTGGTCTGTTATTTATTAATTTCGGGCAGACTTTAGTTTTTCTCCCCGGGGGGATATCTCATTTCACTGGCGAACCCCTCTTCCATCTGCTTTTATGGTGTGTCTAATTAAGCTTAAACTCTTTAATATTTAATAAGCCATCTGACCGACAGCGTGGCTCTCAAAGCAAACTACTATGTGGTACTGGCATCCGGGGTGCTTCGTCAACCCGCAGGATACTTGAGGAGAACTTTCCCACAAAATGAAGGTCAGGCATGCGTGGGAGCTGTAAACCCATTTAATACTATTTGCGCAAATATTCACACCATTTTGTAGTGCTTCGAAGCTCGAACCCTTTTTCCGCACACGCAAGCCAAATCAGCATAATTTTATTTATTTAAAGCAATATCGACTCGCCGAAGGGTCAGCAGTCGACAAAGATGACGAGGCAGGGCAGATGGCAAAAGGTTCGACTACTCAATTACTTTAATTTGGTGGGATTGAAGGCGACAAAAAGCCTAAAAAAAGTTCGAAACATCGAACTTGGTTTACACTGTCAAGCATTGTTGATATTCTACAAAAAATAAGCTAATTATGAAACATTAAAAAAAAATGCAACTATGAAGAGATATGAATTTTTGTTCCAAGAATATCTCCTATGTTTTTCTTTTGACTTATTCCCAAAATAGAAAGTTCATCGGCCTAAAAAAAATACTGAATACACTACCCTTAGAGGATGCCAAAATGAAAGGATACGCGGCTGAGAACAAAAAATCAAAGAGGTCAAGCGCTGAGAGCAGTCAAACGTAAAATTTATTTTGAGCCAGCCGGCAGGATAGCCCGTTGGGTGGCAGAATACTAACTTCTGGGTGTCTTGCTGCCTGGCTGCCTAGCTGACTGGGAGACTGTTACAAATACACACAATTTATTTACGGGACGCAACCCACTTACATATGCATATGGTAGCCAGAGAACAATAATGCGGACACAAAAAAAGGGGATCGGATCGGATGGAATCCTTCGGTTCGACTTCAACTTTTTCTCGTTTTTTTCACCCAATTTTTTGGATATGCGTACAAATTGCGGTTTATTGAAGCGTAAGGCAGCACAAAAAGCCGAAAATGTAAATTTTAGCTCGCCCGCTCTGGCCCGGCCTTTGTTATTCATTTTAATGCTGTACGAAGAAGTATGAATTTAATTTGAAGCCATGCACACGGGTCAAAGGCGAAAAATCAATGCAGATACAACTAGAAAACTTTATCGTCCATCTCTCTAGTCTCTCTAGCCCCCTCTCACTCTTCCCGTTTGCATCTGTCTCTCTCTTTCAGCCGGACGGAGGTGCGGCAACAGATACGAAACTTAATCGACTGCGTCTACGCCTTGGCAGATTCTCCACGGCCAAGACCAAGGCCGGAAGCACTGGTGGAGCCGGAGTCGGAGCCGGTGCCGGATCCGGGGGCAGGGCTCTGGGCCTAGTCGACGGCAACTCAACAAACACGGTCAACACAGTCGAGGACACCGAGTTCAGCAGCTCGAATGTGGACAGCAAGAGTCGGGCTGGCATCGAGGTATGTGTGTGCACCATAAGAAAAACTTGTAATTAAATTATATTAATTTAAATTAAAATTTTTAAATTTTATCTTACAGTTCCTATTATAACAGTAATAGGATAACAGTACTATTAAATAATAGTTCTGTTCTAAATATATATATTTTTTTAAATTACTTCGAAAACTATGGTTAGAAAACAAGAATTCTAAAATTGGACTACATTTATTATCATTTATTTCTAAATAGCTTATGCATTTTATTTAATAGGGTATGCTTTTAAATTTCTTGATACTAACCTTAAAAAGCCTTTAAGTGTACTTATTGAAACAACAATGCGCATTTTTGGGCTTAAAGCAAATTTCATAACGCCTGACATGTGCCCAACGATCTGAGCCGAGGCTTTGCTTCCTGTTCCCTGAAATGCACACGCACCCCGGCAGACCAGCAGCCCGGCACACTCGAAAACACGGACAGATACGTATCCGGATACTGGAGAGCAGATAGGCTGACCAAAAATAAACCCAACCGTAGAGTTCAGCTCATTTCCCGCTTCATTATGAGCGGGACTGCCACTGCCATATGCCCTTTGCCAGTCTCTCACCTTTGGGGATTTCAAAATGATTTTTCCTCTTGGCTACCTTTTCACAGTGTTGTTTTCAGGGCCATTCTCCAGCATCCCTTGCTTCTTTCTGTTTCCTGGCTAATGTCTCATTAGGCCAGCTGGCATCGCACTAATATGCACTTGAGAATTCCTTGGGCGACATTTGTTGATAATGACCCGAGGCCTTGCGGATGCGGAAATACCTTTTCTCCGACTTACTGGGACGACCTGGAGGTGTGTTTAAATTATGCAGAGATCCAGCCAAAAGATTGAATAGTCTCGGGGGATAATCCTTTAAAGTTTATACTCCCCCAGATATGGAGTATATCTTTTGATTTGAAATTTTTAATTGGCATTTTTATATCGCTATATTACCTTTTTATAAGCCCATCAATTAGGAAATTAATGTCCATTTGGTAATTGTAACCGTCGCCGTTATGGGCTGAACTAAGAACCCGCGCCCTCAAGGATAAATCCAGGCAATCCTGGAGAATTACCCTTGACTCGACCAAATGTCAGCGATAAAGTGCAGGCAAAGCTTACGGTTTACTGGGGAGGAAAGGCCTAAACGGTAAAGCGGTTCAGAAGGGCAATCCAAGCTCCAAATTTGTATTTAGCCGCATTTTATGTACTTCAATTTTCGGGCAGCGATTTTATGGCTGAAAAATAATCCGAGCAGGGCCACACATTCAATAATAACACACATTAAAGCGAAGGGGCGAAAGCAAGTCATAAAAGAGCAGAGCCCAAATAAATTGCTTCGGCGTTTTGTTTGCATTGCTACAGGCCGGGGCCAATACCTTTTGGACTAGTCGAAACGAGGTGGCAAAACACAGGCGAGTCGATTGGTCAAAGGTCCCGGGACCGGGGCACTGCACGGATTGGAAACAGAAACAGAGCCTGAACCAGAAACAGAAACAGAATCAGAGACAGAGGTCAAAGGGGGCGTGCCAGGCGAAATCGCCAGGTTCGTGCCGGTTAAGTAATAGCAAAGTCAAATATAAGCTGTGACAAGGATACGCTTTCGTTTTCCCCCGACAGGAGACAAAAGCAAAGGGAATTCGGCGGAGAGAGATTCAAATGAAAACAGGAAATGGTCGGATAGTATCCGAAGTAACAAATACTCTATCATTAATACTTGCTTGCTATTTCATTAATATTTATTTCTTAATCTTATTCAATAATCGTATTCAATAAGCATAGAAAAATCTTTAACAAGATGGAAAAATATATAAATATATAGACAATATCGGTGAAACATGATATTATACTTTCTGTAAGGATATGAAAACAAAACAGCAACAGGAGTATATGAGGTCGGGCTTGGGGCCTTTGGCTTCTTGACCCGTGCATTCCAATGGCGATTCAGATTCAGATTCTGGGCCGCCTAACAAGGCACTCAATACGCTTGAGTAATTGAGGAAAATATGTTGATGGCTTATGGCTAACAGCTTTCGTTTCCATTCGCTTGGCCAGAATCCGCCCGCTCCAAAAAGGCTTCTCGCTTCTCGAGTCTTGGCTCTAAGATGAAATATTTACTCGGGAATGGCTACCACACACCCACCTCCAGTGCTGATTCTTTTTTTGGACCCATTCCCTTTCCAGTCCCTCCTGAGCAAATAAGTGGACAGCCAAATAAATAAACAAACACCGACACACCAACTCTCACATTCTCGCACGCAAGCCCCCGAGCAAATATATAAATTTATTATTATAGTTGTGTGTGCGTTAAATATGACCAGAAAGTCCCCAGCTTATTCAAACAGAAAAGTAAAATATCGTCCATCGTGACTAAGAAAAAACAGAAGGGACGGCTGGGATCGAGTTTCAAGACTTTACGATACCCGGTACTCGTCTCTTACACTTACATACCTACACGCGTTCGTACAGATAAACGGCCAGGGGGACTAATGGAAATCTAATAGAGACGGACACATATGTATGTATGTACATATATATCTTCTCAAGATTATATCGACGCATGTAGTATGTCACTTTTAAGCCAACATATGAGTTTCACAATGATGAAATACTCAATTCTATTGTTGCCACTACTTTTCTAAAAAATCTTTAAAAAAAAAAGCTACTGTAAAGTTTAATTTTCGGCATACGATACTTTTTCGAAATGCGTCGATATGTATGTATACCTTATAGGGTCTGAGATATTCCTTTTTGCTTAAACAAGTCTACATTCGCAGGAATACAACATACCCTTTACAAAATGGCGCGATAAAAGGGAATACAAAATGGCGAAACTAAAAATATTGACTAAGGTAGAGATTGTAGAAGAATTTTGCACCTGTATAATTACTGAAGCGAAACAAGAGGGAAAAATAATATTTCCACCAGGTGCAAATTGAAAAAAAAGTGAAATACCTCCCGAGTTGCAATCAGAGAAGAAATGCTTTCCCTTTCAACTTTTATCTATATTTCGCCATTGTTCCGGAGGTATCTAAATGAAACTACAGTACTGCAGTTCCTCAAATAAATTAAACTACCTCCCTTTTGCTTTGTTGTTGATGTGTCTTTCGGTTTGGCTTCAATTTGCTTTGCTTTTTTGCTGGAGCTTGGCCCCTTGCAATTTAATATTAAAAATGCTGGGGGGAGGAATTGAATCAAAATCGAATTGTTTGTTTGTATTTGGGCCATGACAAAGACACCCGTCTATCCACACACGTGTCCACTGCACAGTGGTTACTCTTTTGTTGCTTTGTATTTCTGCACAATTGGCCAAAGTCCATTGAATTTGATGGGAACTTGGCTCTCCGTCCAGAGATTTATCCTGCATTGTCCTTTGTTACCGTAACCGGAACGGCCGTATTTACATTGTCGAATTTGAATGTCTTTACAAAGACAGAAATTACAGGCTCCCCACAATATGTTTCATAATTTATGGCAGCATTACAATCATAAAACTCATTTGGTCGGCCCATTAATTGAACTAGGCTTCTTTTTCCCGACAAAGGCGATGGCCGAAAGTAAAGGCTATAAAAAACTAAGAGATTAAATTCGTGACAGTAAAAAATATCAAATAGAACTCAGAAAATAAAGGCTTCCATCGATTAAAATCTTTGGAAACGGAACTATCGCACGCGTCCTTGAACATCAATCCCCATCCCTAACTTTAAGCCCCCAAATCTAGCGCCAGCTGCAAAGTAGACACAATTTATCACACGTAAAGTTCATTTTAGCACTTTGCGGCCACTTCCGCTCGAAGCACACCTACGGCCCGGCTAAAATTACAGGTGATTATGGGAATTTTAGTGCTAGACAAGCCGTTAGCAGGACCAGGACTCGGCTTCCCGAAAATGTATGAACAAGGTACATCCGACAAATTGGCCAGCAGACTAGCAGCCCTTCCGACTGGCTGAGGTCTGATAAAAATTACGGTAATGGGGAACGCTTGGCGGTTGGGAAGGGCACGAACCTCCAAATGGGCAACGAGCTTAACGAAAGTAAATATTTACACACTGATTTTATTCATTTACCAAAATTTATGGCCCCAACGCCATGAAAAGTGACGAGCCAAGCAGTTGTATATAAATTTATGAATTCAATGCTGGTACTTATTTAAAATGCAAATTCGGACAAAGTAATTCGATTAAGCCGGCCAAAAATCGTTGCACTGTAATCGATTTGAGGTAGAGATTGAAAATATCCCAGAAATTGTGTACGGAACTAGAGAAATCAGCATAGACTTTCAAAAAGAATTTTTAAAACCTATAGGTGTGTTTAGGCAGGTAATGTAGCTAAGGGCTATTGTTGTAGGAGAATACCGCCTTCCTCAACATATGCGGAGCAGATAGAACGTAAAGCTCAGCTTATACAGAGGACCTTCTCAATGAAGAAAATGAAAGATTAACCCTTAAGCGCTTTATAAGCGCTTCTTGTATAAACTAATACAAGAAAGGACAGCTATAGTCAAGTTTGCCGATTCGGAATAATACCTGCTATGTACTATTTCATCTCGTTACCTGGTACTCTTCAACCCAAGTCCCTTCTATCTATAAAGGTTATTCTATAAAGGTAATTCAACTGATATTTTAAAAAGGTAGATTCTTAAAACCATCTTCCAATAAATCCTTTTCTAGGAGCTTTGACCATTGGAAACAAACCCAAGCCACCTTTCTAAACTAAAGCTTCGGAATGATAATACATTTGGGGCAAGAAGGGACGTGGTATACCATGTACTCAGCGAGTTCTCGGCTATGAAATAGAAGATCAAATTATAAAATAAATTAATTATCTAAGGTTTATAACTTTACCAAGAGAAAAATTTTAAAAAAAAATTCAATAGGAGCAACTGGTCATATAGGCGATGGTACAATCTGACTAGGTAGTTCCTACCAGAACTGCCAGATAGAAGTATATACATATATACAAAAATTAAAAAAATTAAGAATTTTTAAGGTAGCTCTTTTTAATTTTAACGTTTTATACTGTCTTTCTAGAAACTTTTCCTGCAGTCGCAACATGATTATTTAAGGTGTCTATCAAGTAGCAGTAGATTTATCTAAACCTACCGTTTGACTCAAATTTTAATTTTTAGTATTTTGATAAAAGTTAGAGAGTTCTTGAGGTATTCAAATTAATTCCATAAGACCGTTAATTATGCCAACAAAAGTACATGAATCTTTATTAAAAAATATTAAGCTAGTCCATTTTAATAAGCTCTATTAGCCGAGCCTAGCTAATTACAACCCTCATTGCTTTCATCGCAGGTGCCCAGCACTTCCGGCAGCCAGATAGCCACTGTCTCGCACCTGGTTGCCCTGGCCAAACAGCAGGGCAAGGCCTCCGCTTCGTCGTCCTCAGGCGGCGGCGCCACCGCCAAGTCTGTGTCCGCTGTCAATGGAGCGGCTGGTAGCTCGGGCAAGCTGAATGGCAAGGCGAACGAGGAGCTGGACCAGGAGGGCCTGGCAGCCACAACCGCAACATCAGCAATGCCAACACCAAATGCCACAGAAGGCGGCGAGGAGCAGGACGACATGGAGGTGGAGGACCAGTGCAAGTCCAATGGGGTGGAGGTGCTAGAGGACCCGCAGCTGCAACAGCAGCTCGAACAAGTGCAGCAGTTGCAGAAATCGGCCAAACCCGGGGGCGGGGGCGGGGCCAGTACGTCGAATGCCACCACAATTACGTCGATATCGGCGCTGTCGCCGCAGACGCCCACCTCACCGCCAGTGGCTCCGATGGCTGCAGTGGCAGTGGCCCCCTCCGCCGGTCCGATGACGACTAAAACCAGCACGCTGACAAGCTGCAACCAGGAGCATCCGCTCTGTGAATCTACCAGTCCCGCCCTCCTAACCCCAGAGTCACGCCCCAAGCAGCAGCAGCAACTGCCACATTCGCATCAACAGCAGCAGCTGTCTAGCATCGCCAATCCCATGCAGAAGGTGAACAAGCGCAAGGAGACTCTGGAGGCGAAGCGAGAAAGAAAGGCGGCCAAGACGCTGGCCATCATCACAGGTGCCTTTGTGGTCTGCTGGCTGCCCTTCTTCGTCATGGCCCTAACAATGCCTCTCTGTGCTGCCTGTCAGATTAGCGACAGCGTGGCCTCGCTCTTCCTCTGGTTGGGGTACTTCAACTCCACCCTCAACCCGGTAAGTATTTCGACCCTGGAAACATTTTATGTTGAGTACTTAGAACCTAATTTTAGGAAAATAGATGTTGATCTATAGAATGATAGTAATCATAGTCACAGTAAATCAAACGATAATAAAGTTTAAATTGACACTTAAAAAATTGCAATAAATTTATAAAAATAGTATCATATTTAAAGAAGCCCATTTTTTGTATTAAAAATATAAAAAAAAAAAAATTTTAAATTAATATAATATTCTTCTGTGGCTCACATACCATGGAAATTCATGGCTTAGGAACATTTTTGGTCTGTTAATGTGATTTTAATGGACATATTACATACAATTATTATACTTTAAAACAACTAATAAGAATATAATAGCAAATATTTAAAAAAAATTGGAGTGCTTTCCATTATAATCATGTCTCCAATAATCTTAAATTCTTTTTGGTCTAGACCATATCCTTCGCTTCCATATAGAGCTTTACTGTGTCCCAATACTCGGGTATGGTTGCGTTGCTCCAGAATGTAAGATTAAACAAAAAAATTACTTTGGGAAATGGTGCTAAAACATCGCTTTCTAAGTAACCTTGTGGAACTATAAAGTCCTCCTTGATAAAAAATAAAATCAATATTAGCCGTGCGAAGCAAGATCGTCTATAGAAATACATAGAATGAGTAGACGTGTTTCATTACAGCAAACTTTTTTAAAATTGTCCTGAAGATAACGCCGTAGCTAAAGGAGCTTTTTTTTTAATCACGTCGCAAAAGTTTACCTTCACGTCGATGAGAAATAGGTTAAACTGGTTTGTATAGTCCTTCTTTAATACTTGCATCTGAATCTGTCGAAGAAACTGTCTTGAATACTGTCTTGGAACAAAAGTAGAGATTTTCGATTCCAATAGCTTATAGTGGGATAGAGGTTTTGCCGCAAAAAAACATGACATATTCATTACCGACCTGTTCCAATTAAAAGCCTTCACCTTGGAAGTAAGATTCGTCACAAACTTTGGGTTGTGCCATTTTCAAAGCTAACCCGGCGATACTTTTATTGACCCCAACGGTAATCGCCTTTCAGCCTAATGGCACAATTTTTTAGCCAACCATATACACCTTGAAACAATAAATTAGCCAAGATTTTAGCGTACACTTTAAAAGCCTAGATTGAATGGGAAAACAAACACCTTTTGTGGAAGTGGTAGAAAATTTATTGTTTAGTACCTTTCTTTATCTTAATCTATTGATATTTTTTTAGGTTATCTACACTATTTTTAGCCCGGAGTTCCGACAGGCCTTCAAGCGCATCCTCTTCGGCGGCCACCGACCAGTCCACTACCGCAGCGGGAAACTCTAGATAGTGCATGCGAAGAGGCGAAGGTAGGTCTTTTTTAAAGATAAATGTTTCAGATTTAAAAATTTTGTGTTTTAATTTACTTTAAATAAATTATCACTTGTTATATACATTTAAATTTTTAAATATTTTATGTTATGTTATAGTTTTTGATCGCCACCCTCATACCTTGAAGTCGAATGAACAGCTTCGGCCTCATCCTGATCGCTTTTATTTTAGCGCCGACCAGTAATTTGAGGGTGTTCCAGTGGGTCAGAGGTAGCTTCTGTCGAACTTGTATTCCTTTGCCGGACCGGCAGAAATATGATTCCTGTGGAGGTCTCAGTCGAAGTTTTGAGGGTTCGGGCTGTCGAAGTTTCAGCATTGACGGTTGCTTCAGTCTTTCCATTGGCATTCATGATCTCGTTGATCCAAGGGAGCATATTGGCGACATTGGTGTACATGGCCGGCATGTTCACGCAGCCGCACTCGGTGCCCCAGTTAACGATGCCGGCCAGCTCGCGCCGGGAAGGGTCATCCGCTAGTGGACAGGCAAGGGGTCCTCCGCCGTCTACCAAGCAAGAGTCTTTGCCCTTCGCTCCGCCGGTACACAACAGGCTCTCGTGCCATATGAACGGTTCCTTAAGAACCGAGGCTAATTTTCGCTTGCAAATCCTTTCAGGAACCACTGAAACATCGACCATTTTCATGAAATTCACGTTGTTTGTGTCCTTAAACTTTTCCTGAACCCACCCATTGGAAATGCACCGGGAGAAGTCGAGTCTCTGATCTGGCGACGGCAGGCTAATGGGACTGATGTGAGGCGAGGGCACGAATGAACTTTCGATGACCAGTATGCCAATATTGTTTACAAGAGATCTTTCATCAAAATCCGGATGGGGTATGATCCACTGGACACGAGCCTCCACACTGGCGTAATGCTCGGTATCCGTCGTCCTATCCCATTTCCCTGCACGTACCTTCAGCGAGTTCTCATTTTCTCCGATAATTTTGTAGGCGCTTGTGAGCACCAAGTTGCCGGCGATCAGGGATCCGGTGCCCTTGTAATTATTGTCAAGACCAAGCAGGGCTACAACCCATGGAAACTCGCCCTCCTGGGCGTAGATCCTGGATGAAGTATAGTTTGTCAGACTGCCAGGGTTTCGGTGCCCACATTGAGCTGGTACAGCCTTCTTTTTCTTAGGCTGTTAAAACGTATGTTACTGATAAGCCAAAATATATATAAAGAGATCGATTCTTACAATATTCGCGTTGAGGCAGCAAACATGAGTGCTTTTACACTCTGAGTGTCCTCTGTTATCTGCATATCTTGGAACACGTTCATCCCTGAATTGGCAAAAATGCCGCGGCACACACGACTTATCGGAAGTGCCGCCACAGGGCTTGTACCGAACCGCCTGGACTAGAGCGGAGGCCAGAAAGAGGCACAGCACCGAACCGAGAACAAAACGAACCATTCTTGCTAGTCAAAAGTTCGGCACAGACTGTGTAGCTCACCGATGCCCCTGGCTTTCTATAGCTTAACGATAAGAAGTGTATCTCGTGGATGAGTCGCCGATTCTACATAATTGGGAAAATTTCCTAAAAAAGGAATATTCAAATAAAAAATACAATCATATAAATTATTTTTATACCCTTGCAGAGGGTATTATAATTTTGTCCAAAAGTGTGCAACGCAGTGAAGGAGACATCTCCGACCCTATAAAGTATATATATTCTTGATCAGGATCACCTCCTGAGTTGATATAAGCATGTCCGTCTGTCCGTCTGTCTGTCCGTCTGTCTGTCCGTCTGTCTGTTTCTACGCAAACTAGTCTCTCAGTTTTAAAGCTATCGTCTTGAAACTTTGCACACACCCTTCTTTCCTTTGCACGCAGTATATAAGTCGGAACGGCCGGGATCGGCCGACTATATCTTATAGCTGCCATATAACTGATTGATCGGAAATGGTATAACTTTGGTGTTTTTCGAGTTACAGAGTTCAGATTTTGTACGAATGCTATTTTTGGCAAAATAATACGACCTACCAAATTTCATAAGGATCGGCCGACTATATCTTATAGCTGCCATATAACTGAACGATCGGAAATGCTATAACTTTGGTATTTTTAAAGCTAGAGAATTCGGATGATTGCTATTTGGTATGATTGCTATTTTTGGCAAAATAATTCAACATGCCAAATTTTATAAGGATCAGCCGACTATATCCTATATCTGCCATATAACTGATTGATCGGAAATGGCATAACTTCAGTGTTTTTCGAGCTAGAAAGTTGGGATTTTCTATGAATTCTATTTTTGGAAAAATAATACGACTTATCAAGTTTCATATGGATCGGCCGACTATATCTTATAGCTGCCATATAACTGAACGATCGGAAATGGTATTTGGTAAAAATACCAACTTTGGGGTTCATCAAGATAGAAGTTTGGGCTTTTTTTTAGATTTTGTCTTGTAATTTATTGGTTATATTATGATATTCCCATAAGTATCGGTCAACTATATCCGATTTTAGCGATATATATCCTGTTTTAGCTGCAAGGGTATATCAACTTCGGCTCCGCCCGAAGTTAGCTTTCCTTTCTTGTTTATTGTCTTTAAAGTATGTATGAATCATACATATTTTAAGCATAAAAATAAAAGAAGCGAAAGCTTACTTGGTCAGAGCCGAAGATAATATACCCTAGCACGTTACCTTGGACACCGTTCGTTCCTTATATAAAAAGACAGTTTTTATATAATGCTATTATTTATATATACGATCCGTACAAAACTCCCTATAATCCCCAATAAGTGTACCAACCTACAAAGATCCAAATCACCGAATTTTCAGGTATATACCCTTGGATATGCGAGCACTCTTCGATTTGTTATAATTCATAGAAATGTTCTCTATTTCCGATAGGATATAATTTGTATATATTATATATATTGATGGCAATATAAGCCGCCACGTAACTGTAAGGATACATCTAGTACCTTGTTTAACCTAGCTTTTATTTACCCAAACTCATCAAGTATGTATTTAGCTCGTGTCGTGCATTTCGCCAAGTGCATCCCTGTTATTGTTATTGTGTTATCCGAACCGGCCGGTGGCCGTGGGCAATAGCCAACCTCTTGAATCAAATCGATTTGACGCACACGCAATTGCATATTCTCTTTTATGTTACCGTGTGGCTGGCAAGTTTCAATTTCCAATACACGAGTTCCGATTCCTGAGTCCGGAATCCGGGGTTTCAAGCCACTAGCCCCTCGTCCCGAACCGATATTGATATTGAGGTCGCAAGTGCAGCTTCTAAAGGAGTTTCTGTTTCTGTTTCGGTTTTTTATGTTTTTTGAGCCAAACACTCGCTGATGGCTGAAAACAATACGTCAGCCGCCAAGCTGGAGAAAAACTTTGGGGGCACTCAAAAGGAAAAGTTTTATCAGACCTTTATCGGACCTGTCATCTGCATGCCCCGATTTCGGTCAATGCAGCCAGATGGGCCATTAGAATTAAACGACGCCACCGCCACCCCCAGCCCCAGCCCCAAAAAGCCAAACCCAAAACCCAAACTGGATTTTATCTACAAAGACGGGCGCACAAGTTTTGAATAGTTACCATTTGCAATGCATTTGGGGTCGGGATGGAGGGTGGAGGAGCTCCTCCACATCTGCATGTGGCAGCAGTTAAATCTTTGCCATTCATTCATTTTCATTTTCATTTCCATTACCAAAGGCAACATGAAAGTTAAATTAAGTAACATTAATTTCGAAAATTTGTGCTTAGTTTGGCCGCCTTAGCATCTCAATGAACTTTTCCGTGAATGCAAAAAGTTTCCTCCTCCGCACTGCTAATGAATCTTGTAAATTGGATTATTTTTGCAGACGCTTCTGCTAAGCCAACAAGCGGATGTTGATCTAACCTCTTCGGCTATACCACCAGATTGGGAGCAGGAGGATTAACGCAATTGTATACCAAAGAAACCCAGTGAATAAAACTCCAAGGACGTTTAAGGACAATGATCACGACAAGGCGCTGTAGTCTATAGGCGATAATCGATAAGAAGTTGTAAATAGGGGATTGAATTTTCTGTTAAACCAAGAAAGTGTATTCTACATATTAGTTATAGCTAAATTTATAGAGCCAAGTGGAGACTGTTTTTAAAAGCAAAGTGAAGCGTTGCATTGTGAGAAACATTGAGATGTCGATGCCACCAACAATACAAAAGTATCTAATCAAAATAACTAGCTGTTAAGTCAGACATAACTAGGATAAGACGCATATAGAGCAATCTACTACCAATACTTTTAATGTGTTTTCCAACTTGACGAGAATTGACGTATTAACGAATAACTCATAGCTATGTATGTTAGGTGTTAGAGCTCCACTTCTCTATCGCTCTCTTCTGCTTCAAGAAAGGATTCGGGGCTGGGAGTTGGGGAAAGTAAAATTGTGGGATTTGGGAACCAAGACATTGGAATCGTTATAACTGAAGCAAGTACTCGATCATCGTATTGTATATTTAATATTTAAGCTATCTGGCGACATATAATGTGTGTGTAAGGATTAGCTATCGGCTATGCATATTAACTAGGCTTAAGCACATTTGTTGAGCATCGTATTACGCTGTAATATTCATAGATTCTATTCTGCAGAGTAACTTATCAGAGCGCGAAAGGAAGCCAGTTTAAATGAAATTTAAACTTTAATTGTTAAAGCCCTCAACTAGGTAAATTACGTATAAAATAATTATAACAATAAATTTAACAAAAACTGTTGTACTATTATCGGTAATTATGTATCGAGGATTTCTTTGAATAAGCTGGCATATTATATAAAATCTAAGCAAAAATCGTTCGCCACCAAAGTGCGGACAAAATGTAATATTTGAGAGCAAACTACTTTCGGGAAAAATGGGTAAAGAGTAATTAGCTAAACTTAAATCATAAAATGCAAACGATTAACGGTTAAACGGCATAATGACGTATATTGGTTAAGATGAGAGAAGGGTAACTACTTACACAGATATCACAATGTTTTACTTCCATAAAACTAAAAATCGAACTATTCGAAAACCAAAATCAAAAACTAAGAAATCTTAAAGCCGACATCAATACCTAGTTACTAAGTGTTTTCAGATGTGTCTATCAATAAATACCAATAGAATTTAATCGGCCCCAAGCTATCCCGAATACCTCGCAATAATTCGAAGTAGCACACATATGTACACACTTTTTAATTGAGCAAAATTTGCCAAGGATAATTACAGTTTTTGGTTCATAGTTCACTTAGCAATTGTTTTCCTTTCAAACACATTGGCGCGCGCATTTCAAGAAAGAATTATTGCCTGGTATATGAGGAGGGTCTGGGAGTCGAAAAGTCAAACAGCATAAGTTAATCTACCGAAATTACTATTGAATTCATTGGCTGCAACTTAAATAAAAATTCAACTTTCATGCAAGAGACAATGGGTGCGTGTTTTATTTACTGCGAAATCAGGTTAACAAGCGTAAGTATCATTCATTTTCATTCAAACTGAATGAGGAAAGGCTCAAAGCTAAAATTGAATTTTATTTCCTTTGGGAGTTCATGGTGTAACTCAAAAAGTTCATCCTCATCGACCACATTCCATTTAGTCGCGGCGGAGAGAACCTGAAAAGAAACCAAATTTCTTTAGTTAATGAAAATAGCGATACACATATGCTATAACTTACCTCACAATTTGAATTAACAGGAAAAATGTTTTTAATTATAAAAAGATTCAGTTTGGTACTGCGATCCTGGGCAATATCCTTTCCTGAAAATGTGTATTCCTTAAAGCCAAACTGGCAATCCTTCAAGCATACAAATTCTGTTGTTTTCAATGCCTTTATAAAATATCTAAATTCATCTTCTTGTGTTATCTTTGAGCTTATTAAATAAAGTCTCGTAATGTTTGGTATGTCTGTATGATTGAAGCCGATCCTGTCGAGATTTTCACTTATAACAACAACAGTCTCAAATCGCATCTCACTATAAGTAGCCAAAGTTAATGCGGCTAGATCAGGCATTGCTAGCTCGAGGCTTTTGGCTTTACTCCGAGTTTGTGATAGCGCAAAAAGAACTTGTCTGGCTAAAAAATCACCCATTCTGTTACTTATCTTGAGAGTTTTTATTTTAAACAGTTTGTCTAGCTTGTTGAGGAACCACCCAGTCAATTCAGAGCTGTCGCAGTGCAGTAACTCCAGATTGGCTATCCCTACCAGAGGCATACTAAATCTTTGGATCTGCTTGTGGTCAAAAATGTCCAGCTTGAGACTCTTAAGGAGCAAAGTAGATAAAATGCTGCTAAGTTGTGAGGCACAGACTTTAGAACAGTACGATAAAGTTAGGTGTTCGAGGTGTTGGAAACCAGTCATGTGAGCTCCACTAAAATTTCCTTGGGGGCTGAAAGTCCGGATATTGGGAAACGACTCGACTATTTTTATCATATCCGAGTCGTCCAAACGAAAAGATATCGTGGAAAACCGGAAGTCCTCGACATTTGGATACACGTAGTTTGTGAGTTCCTCGAAGTGTTCTCGATCGTTTGTTCTGAACCGCAAGTGGGTCATCGTATTCCAAGTATTTTTTAATAATAATTTCAAATCTTCCAAAAGTATTGGGTCTACTATCACCATACTCTTGCAATAAAGACGCCAAACATCAGGCATTAGATATAGAAACCGCGAATGCACTCGTATCGCCTTAAGTTGAGTTCCCAGATCGAGGTAACCCAGTATAAAGTACAGGACATCATCAGGAATCTTTTCAAATTTGATCTAAAATTATACATTTATTTGGATTAATTATACAAATGCATTATTTGGAAGGGCTTATTTTCAAGATAAAAAAATAATAGATAACGCACAACTAATTTTAATGTAGGTTTGTGAATCCTTATCTTATATGTACTATAGATTTTTTTGTAACTATATTTATTTTGCAGAACTTTTGCACTTGCTCCTTATAATTTTCAGTAAGGCCACCATCATAAATGACATCGGAAAATTATCAGGGGATTCTTTATCAGGATCTTGGGAGGTACTCCTTTCTATATTCAATATTCAATAACTTTTTTCAGTATTAATATTTGGTTTTATAAAAAAGTTTTCATCAGAAAAAACACAAACATAGGAAACATCTTTTTTAAATTTGGAGTATAGGCGAATTTTGGTCAAATATGAAACATGAAAACATGAAAACCGTTAAATTTCAATTTTTACCCATAACTTGCAAATTAATGGTTTAACCAATTACTTATCAGTGGAGGAGGTAGTACGTGGCGAACCGCATGCCTAAGCATCCTCGTCACAACACTAAGCATATGTCTTGCACTCTTGCATAACAAAAGAATTAATAATTAACAAAAATAAAGTCAAATAAAAGGTTTGAAAAGGCAAGAAAAAGAGTTGGAAGAATAGTTTTTATTATTTAGTTTTATATATCTATACATTAGGGTGTGCCAAGGTAACAGGTGGGATTTTTTTTTTTCAAAATAGCACACCCTCTATTTTCTTTCCAAATGACCTTATGAACATAAAAAATAAATATTATGGCGATTTAATCAGGACAACCCGTGCCGACTTCATAGCGAAGTTATAAACTCTGGCATCTCGTTTTGAAACTAATTTTTAATGAATTCCGCGCGCTCTTTGCGATTTACGGTGCGAATTTTTTGAATTGAGGACTTACTTATTGGAAACTCATCATTATTATATCCAAGTGCCTCAATAGTAGCTTCAAGAATATAGTATACAGAATCTCTGATACTTAGGTGACACCTGTCTAGTGCCGCTACTAATTTTGGAGTGATAAAGTATACGAATTCCTATTAAGAATATATTCGTTTTAGCACTGCGTAATTCCACTGACATGTTGCCCGAACGAAAACTATGTTTTTGATGCAAGTAAGTCTAAGGAAAAGGTAAGTCTTTCTTTTCTTTGTTCCGAAAAGAAACTGCACACTTTCAATCGTCCAAAGCTCTCAGTGGGAGCTTTCCATCATGCCATTTTTAATAATTAAAAATTCCAGACCAGAAAATACCGGAAATACCGAAATCCAAATTCTTGCTTTCAAATTTCCTGTAATTTGCAAAAAAAACGACGAAATCAAGCTCGGATGAGAACGGCAACTGATTCAAAAATGTATTTCTTATCACTAAGCTATATAAAGCCAGCTGAACCTCTAACCTAGCCAGTCGGTTCCAAATTATTAACTAACAAGAATGGCTCGTTTCGGTCTCGTTTCGATGCTGTGCCTTTTTATGGCGCTCGCCTTAGTTCAGGCGGTTCATAGCAAGTCCTGCGGCGGCAGCTTCAAGAAAACGTGTACTCCGCGTATTTTTTGCAATTACGGGGAAGTTGATGAGGCTTCTGGTAAGAGGGTGGGAACGTTTCGAAGCAATAACGATTGCTTAGAATGCCCAAGCACACAAATTTGCTGCCCAAATGAGAATATTGTAAGAATCAAGATCTCTCTAAAAATGTATGTCTTATCAGTAATACCAGTCTTTTCAGAGAAAAGAATCTACGACGACTGTGCCAGCACCTACCCAATGTGGGCATTACAACCCTAGGGGTCTCACGTTCTACACCAAATCCAAGGACTATGCCCAGGAGGGCGAGTTTCCATGGGTGGTCGCCCTAATGAGCCTTGATAATACTTACAAGGGCGCCGGATCCCTGATCGCCGACAACTTGGTGCTCACAAGCGCCCTCAAAGTGATGGGAGAGAACGAAAACGCGCTGAAGGTACGTGCCGGCGAATGGGATATGAAAACCAATACCGAGCTGTACGCCAGCGTGGAATGTCGCATCTCTCGTATCATACCTCATCCAGGCTTTGACGGAAGTTCTCCTCCATACAATATTGCCATACTGGTCCTCGAACGTCCATTCCAGCCACAGCCTCACATTAATCCCATTTGCCTGCCGTCGCCGGATCAGACATTCGAGTTATCCAACTGCATTACCAACGGGTGGGGTCAGAAAAATTTTAATGATAGAGCAAACGTGAATATCATGAAGAAAGTCGAAGTTCCTGTGGTTCCTGCCAGGATGTGCGAGCGAAAGATAAGTGAGGCTCTTCAGGAACCGTTTCGATTGCACGAGAGCCTGCTTTGCGCCGGCGGAGAAAAGGGCAAGGACTCTTGCTTGGGAGACGGTGGGGGACCCCTTGCTTGCCGAATAGGGTCTGATCGTTCCAGGTTCGTGCTGGCTGGCATCGTTAACTGGGGCATAGAGTGCGGCCTCGAGGACATTCCGGCTGTTTACACCAATGTCGCTTATTTGCGCCCTTGGATCTTCCAGATTATAAGCGAGCTTAGAGCCTAAATCAGTCGCCAGTACCGAAACTGTAAGACCTGCTGGCCCAGAATCTCGCCCTTCCCATGTCCCACTGAAATAATCTCATTTTAGTTTCGAAGCGATTCGTGGATTAATGGATATTAATGGAATTCAGTGTAAAAGGGTCAAGATCGAAAATCAAACACAAAGAAATAAAAACAAATTGTAATTTTTAAACAAAAAGCAATCTTTTATATATAAAATAAATTTATAAGATATATTTTAAATATAAATCGAACTTGGCTAAAATCCTAATTTAGGATTATGGTCTTATAATTTAGGATATAATTTAGGGATATGTTTAATAAAAAAACCATGTAGATTCCAATTTTAATGGAAGCTTTTTGGGAATAAAAGCAGACCCTTATAAACACACATAAATACTTTATAGGGTCGGATATGTCTATCGGTCTAAAGAAACTTATTTAAATATGTGTGTTTCAAAAATTCAAAATTAATGAAAACTCTTGTTTTATCCAAGTTTCAAACCGCCTTTAACCCTCGATGGGTTTTAACACAAGAAAGCTGTCTAAAACAGTGTTGCATACCGTTAATTTAGTGGCTAAATGGTACTATTGTACGGTCACTCAGTGGTTCTCGTTTTGTTTTTATTTGGCCATCGAAGAAAATCGCAAATCTGCAAAGATGCAGAAGTACGACAAAATGGAGAAAATAGGCGAGGGCACCTATGGCACGGTGTTCAAGGGCCGCAACCGGGACACTATGGAGATCGTGGCGTTGAAGCGGGTGCGCCTGGACGAGGACGACGAGGGCGTACCCAGCTCAGCCCTCCGGGAGATTTGCCTTCTAAAGGAGCTGAAGCACAAGAACATTGTGCGACTAATAGACGTCCTGCACTCGGACAAGAAGCTGACCCTGGTCTTTGAGCACTGCGACCAGGACCTGAAGAAGTACTTCGACAGTCTGAACGGGGAGATTGACATGGCGGTGTGCCGCAGTTTCATGCTGCAGTTGCTCCGCGGTCTAGCATTCTGCCACAGGCAAGTTAATGAGTCAACGTAATGGGATATTCTTTATTTGTCACTTTTCCTCTTCATGCAGCCACAACGTCCTGCATCGCGACCTTAAGCCGCAAAACCTGCTCATCAACAAGAACGGAGAACTGAAGCTGGCCGATTTTGGCCTTGCCCGTGCTTTTGGCATTCCCGTCAAGTGCTACTCCGCCGAGGTGGTGACCCTATGGTACAGGCCGCCCGACGTTTTGTTTGGCGCCAAGCTGTACACCACCAGCATCGATATGTGGTCCGCGGGATGCATTCTGGCCGAACTGGCCGATGCTGGAAGACCTTTATTTCCGGGCTCCGATGTGCTGGATCAGCTTATGAAAATATTCCGGGTGCTGGGTACCCCCAACGAAGATTCCTGGCCGGGTGTCTCGCATCTCTCCGACTACGTGGCGCTTCCCTGTAGGAATTTTTTAAAGTCTATCTCGCTTATAAGAGTTGTTTAAATTCAAATTTTCTCCACAGCATTTCCGGCCATCACATCGTGGAGCCAACTAGTGCCCAGACTTAACTCCAAGGGTCGTGATTTGTTGCAGAAACTGTTAGTCTGCCGGCCAAATCAGCGGATCAGTGCCGAGGCCGCCATGCAGCATCCTTACTTCACGGACACCACATCCTCTGGTCACTGAAACTTGATGGACTTCGAGTTGGATTAGCCTTAAGCCAAATACCTAATCTTGTGCAGCTATGGATGTGCGTAGTGTCCCCCCAGGTCTTCGATTAATGCCTAAGCAGTAGGTTTCGGTTAAAAGGTGAAACTTTCTAAGCAATTTTGAAATTTTTTTATAAATACTTAAAATATGTACTTTACTTAAAGAGTTTGTATTTCCTAATTCTTTTTCAAAATGTTATCTTATATTATAATATTTCGCTTAACCGATGTCTACTGTACGAAGTTGTGTGTGAACCAAAGGGAATATCTCCGGATATAAATTATTTTAGAGCTCCGAGCTGGAGGCAGTCATCTAAGAATTTAGTATCTTAAGATCTATTAATTCAGATTTTATCTAGTTTACTTATACGAATAAAAAGCCACTTACCTGGAGATTCTCTTCTCTCTGAACCCCCGACATCGTATAAGGGTTAACGTAGCTGCGCACACGCTGGGGATGGCAAACGGCGGCGAGAGATTTTTATTCTACTCTGGATTTTAAGGCGAACCGGTCGCGTTCCGTTCCGCGTGATAGATATATATACCCTGTGTATATAAATAATACCGAAAGACACTTGTCCACCTAGCGACCTGTGGATCTTGTCTATATATCACTCCAATCGAAACGGGATTAGCTAAATTCTTGTGAAAACGGAGAAGCTTATCAGCAGCTCTAACCACTTCAGATCGGACTATTCCCCAATACTTACAGGCGATAATTCGCATCCAAGATGACTTGGGGGTTCGTCACCTGCGGTCCCAACGAGGCGTTGGTTGTTTCCGGTAATTGACAGATTTTCCGTATCCTGCTAGCAAATCAGGCCTATAATTGTGCCTTAATTTAAAATATAAATTGGTGACAGCAAACACCCCACCCCTTAGTGACGTCATTCCTATCGATTTTTGTGTACTGCTAATAGGAAGAAGAAGCATTGGGGTGCGCGCGCATCTAGCGGGTTTTCAAATGTTTTGTAAACAAATGGGTGATTTGTTTGGTTTTCGTTCGCAGGATGCTGCTACATGAAGCCGCTTCTGGTGCCGGGCGGTCGAGCCTTCGTTTGGCCCACAATCCAGCAGGTGCAACGGTAAATATATATTTGAATTCCTTTCAAATTATTGAGATTGGCAGCTAATTGGTATTCGAAATTCCAGCATTTCGTTGAACACCATGACTCTCCAGGTTGAGAGTCCATGTGTGTACACCAGCCAGGGCGTTCCCATCTCCGTTACGGGCATTGCCCAGGTGAAGGTCCAGGGACAGAACGAGGACATGCTGCTTACCGCCTGTGAGCAATTTCTGGGCAAGACGGAGGCAGAAATCAACCATATCGCCTTGGTGACCCTCGAGGGACACCAGCGCGCCATTATGGGTTCGATGACTGTGGAAGAGATCTACAAGGACCGTAAGAAGTTCAGCAAGCAGGTGTTCGAGGTGGCCTCCAGTGATCTGGCCAACATGGGAATAACCGTGGTATCCTACACCATCAAGGATTTGCGTGATGAGGAGGTGATTATCTTTCGTAAATAGATTAGTTATTTTATTTTCTTAAAACTACATTCTTTTTTTTTTGAATTATTTGTTAATTTAGTCCCTTTGTTGTCGTGGCTCTAAGCCATTTGTTTTCCGTAAAACCTTTTTGTATATAATATGTATATTTTTTGCATGTCCGCATGGATCCATGTCAGGGAGACTCAAAGGTGCGTATACCCACGTAAGACCTAAACGTTTGTGAAGTCCCTGAGGTTACATCCTTTCACCATCCCTTTCAAAGAATATTCCATTTCATGCAAAGAAACCCTGTGAGTTAAGATATCTGGTTTGCTTTTCAGGGATATCTCAAATCCTTGGGCATGGCTCGTACCGCGGAGGTTAAGCGGGATGCTCGGATTGGAGAAGCCGAGGCCCGGGCGGAGGCGCACATTAAGGAAGCCATTGCCGAGGAACAGCGAATGGCCGCCAGATTCTTAAACGACACCGACATTGCCAAAGCCCAGCGCGATTTCGAGCTGAAGAAGGCTGCTTATGACGTGGAGGTCCAGACCAAGAAAGCCGAGGCGGAGATGGCCTATGAACTGCAGGCCGCCAAGACCAAGCAGCGCATCAAGGAGGAGCAAATGCAGGTGAAAGTGATTGAGCGCACCCAGGAGATTGCCGTGCAGGAGCAGGAGATCCTGCGTCGCGAGAAGGAATTGGAAGCCACCGTGCGTCGTCCGGCCGAGGCTGAGAAGTTCCGTCTGGAGAAGCTAGCCGAGGCCAATAAGCAGCGTGTTGTTATGGAGGCTGAGGCTGAGGCCGAATCGGTAAAGAAACCATTTCAGGGAAGTCTGAATTGGTAATAAGATTCATTCTTGCAGATCAAAATCCGTGGCGAGGCAGAAGCCTTTGCCATTGCAGCCAAGGCCAAGGCGGAGGCTGAGCAGATGGCCCAAAAGGCGGACGCTTGGCGCGAATACCGTGAAGCTGCCATGGTGGAAATGCTCCTGGACACGTTGCCAAAGGTATGTCTTTGCTCCACCATCCCCCGAAAACCAATAATTAATACCATTTTCTCTAGGTGGCCGCTGAAGTCGCTGCTCCACTGTCGCAGGCGAAGAAAATCACCATGGTGTCCAGCGGACAGGGCGATATCGGTGCTGCCAAGCTGACCGGCGAGGTCCTGCAGATCGTTAACAAAGTGCCAGAGCTGGTTAAGAACATAACCGGCGTGGACATTGCACGGGTACGTTCAAACTCAGAATTTATCTAACTTTGAATCGAAGCTCGACGAGATGAGTCAGAAAAAAAAACCAAAGAAGCGGGTGGTGGAGTCGAATCCCCCGAATCCAATTAAAGAAAAACAAATGGCAATCAAAAGACTTTGAGGTAGACACTAAAACGCAAATTTTGTTGGCTTCCTTTCGATTTTGAGTTATGCTCTGATTTACGAATATTGATTCCCTGATTTCGATTCACTTTATGTTTCCTTTCTCTTCATTTCAGTCTGTGCATGCTGGCTAGAAAGTTACCCAAAAAGCAAACAAATCCAAATCCAAAAACACATACTCTCGAACAAAAATTTTAAAAAATGAAAAAAAAAGTAATAATTGAAATCCAAAACGATCGAATACTTCAAAAAGAATTGAAATCTAAGGCATTTAAACTTTGTTTATGTATTCCGTGGCGTATATTTATGAATCTTTGTGCTAACCCGACAAATTTTGCAACATGTTGTTTTACACTAACACACAACCACACAAAGAGACGCATATTTTGTATTCAATATATATGTATTTATATAAGTGTATTGCACAAAGCGTGGAATAAAGATTCTTCCTTGAATCAAATATTTTGATGTTTTCTTAAGGTACGGTTTGAATTAGCCGCCAAAGAGGTTTTGGTGGGACATATTAGCGGTGGACTGCAAATAACGTTGCTCAACACTGAATAATTTAAAAATCATCGAATACTCATTGGTACAAAAAATGTTTCTTCAAGTTCTTTACCCTTCACGAAACAAAATCGAATAAAAATTATCTAATTAACACAATAAAATTTAAATATTGAATTGGTTCAGCTATTTATAGCAGCACATTACGAGAGCCGTTTGTCCCCACCGCGGACTGCCATCTCTAGTGCTATTGCATCCAAAGATCTTAGTGATGGGAATATAAATGATAAGACCGACGGTTTTGCAGCACTACAATTACAAATTTAAGACGGCTACAGCACTGAAGTTCAACCTATCGAAGCTCATCCACCGCTAGCTCGTCTTTTGGTGATTTTGCGATTTTGGACGGATTTTTCAGAAAGCATTGCAGCCGAACCCCGAGTGTCCAATTCGCCGATTTCTACATTTAAGTTATAAAGTTCAACTACTACTAGTTTACCATGGCAGATTCAAAGGGGTAAGTGTACTAGCTCCAAAAAAGGGCGCCGACAAAGCGGCCCTGAATTTGCTGCCGTAGCTCTTAAATTTTGCGCAGTCATTGGCCCGAAAACTGAGGGAAAATGAGTGCGAGGGCCACATCGCAGACAATGCGAGTATAGGTTGATTACCCACTAATTTAAGAAACACCTAATGAATATCCATGTCCATTCGAGTATTCCTTGCGCCGCTTTTTTTATGCACCAATTGCGAAACTAGGCCAAGCAGCCCGAAACCCCGAAAAGAAAATCGCCATTGCAGTGCGCTCTTTGGTGTTGTCTCGCAGTTGTTGTTTTTGGTGCCGCCGCTGTTACTTTGGTAGTTGTTGGTGGTGCTCGAGACCCCTTTTCTTTGTTTTCCAAGAAAAAGGTTAAAACGAGACGCACTATTTTCTGCATTTCGTTAAAGAAACATAACCAAAGTGTGTTTTATTTAATTTTATGGTTAGTTCCCTAATCTCCAATCGCTTATAAAATCTTATCTATGAATCTATGTGATTCAGAATAAAATAAATATTACATGATACATCCTTCCATATTCGAACTTCTCGAATAGAATTTCAAAAGCCTGCGAAACATGACGTGTTTCTGGATGATGCTACAAAACATGGCTGTCCATAACTGAGTTGTGTTCAAGTATAATTTTTTCAACTGCTAGTAGGCCGGGTAAACAATCAAAGTTTGCCGGGAATAACCTGTCGGCACTGGAGATACTTCCAAGTTCAGTTCCATTGTTTTGTCTTTGCGTGGTAGCAGTTAAAAAAAACTTGATCGAGACCAACAAAAAAAGTTGAAAAAAAAGAATTAGAGAATATAATAAAGGGGGTTCCCAAGCATATGAACAAGGCAGAATGTCGGGCGGCAACGATGACACCAGGAACTTTATGCAGGGCTATCGCAGCGAGCAGGACGAGAAGATGAAGCCGCAGGCCTCTTCTGAAAAGCGGTTGGAATTAGGAACACCTTCATATTGAGACGTTTCTAATAAAACGTTACTTTTATTTCACCTCCATTCACAGTGATGATCTGGCTACGGCCATTTTGAAGCGCAAGGACCGTCCTAACCGTCTGATTGTGGAGGAGGCCCAGAATGATGACAACTCCGTGGTGTCGCTGTCGCAGGTAAGTGGTTCAGTTGGCTCGCTTGGTTGGGCCACGTCATCAGGTTTCAGGTTACTTATTCGCTCGGCTGTCTTTCTTCCAGGCGAAGATGGACGAGCTGCAGCTCTTCCGTGGTGACACCGTGATTCTGAAGGGCAAGCGCCGCAAGGAGACAGTCTGCATCGTGCTCTCGGACGATACCTGCCCCGATGAGAAGATCCGCATGAACCGCGTGGTGCGCAATAACCTGTGCGTCCATCTCTCTGATGTTGTGTCGGTGCAGTCCTGCCCGGACGTCAAGTACGGAAAAAGGGTCCGTATCCTGCCCATCGATGACACCACCGAGGGCGTTACCGGAAACCTTTTCGAGATCTATCTGAAGCCCTACTTCCTCGAGGCCTACCGTCCAATCCACATGGGCGACAACTTCATTGTGCGCGCCGCCATGCGTCCCATTGAGTTCAAGGTGATGCTCACCGAGCCCGAGCCGTACTGCATTGTCGCCCCCGAGACGGTTATCTTCTGCGATGGTGATCCCATCAAGCGTGAGGAGGAGGAAGAGTCTCTAAATGCCGTGGGCTACGACGACATTGGTGGCTGCCGCAAGCAGTTGGCCCAGATTAAAGAGATGGTGGAGCTGCCCCTCCGTCACCCGTCGCTGTTCAAGGCTATTGGTGTGAAGCCGCCGCGCGGCATCCTCATGTACGGTCCTCCCGGTACGGGCAAGACCCTGATCGCTCGGGCCGTCGCCAACGAGACTGGCGCCTTTTTCTTCTTGATCAACGGACCCGAAATCATGTCCAAGCTGGCCGGCGAGTCAGAGTCCAATTTGCGTAAAGCTTTCGAAGAGGCAGAGAAAAACTCTCCCGCCATCATCTTCATCGATGAGATCGATGCGATTGCCCCCAAGCGTGACAAGACCCACGGCGAGGTGGAGCGTCGCATTGTGTCGCAGCTTCTGACCTTGATGGACGGCATGAAGAAGAGCTCACACCTCATTGTTATGGCGGCCACCAACAGGCCCAACTCCATCGACCCGGCCCTGCGTCGCTTTGGACGTTTCGATCGTGAGATCGACATTGGCATTCCCGATGCCACCGGTCGCTTGGAAGTTCTGCGAATTCACACCAAGAACATGAAGCTGCACGAGGACGTCGACCTTGAGCAGATTGCCGCCGAAACCCACGGACATGTGGGTGCTGATCTGGCCTCGCTGTGCTCGGAGGCAGCTCTCCAGCAGATCCGTGAGAAGATGGATCTCATCGACTTGGAGGACGACAAGATCGACGCCGAGGTTCTGGCCTCTCTGGCCGTGACCATGGAGAACTTCCGGTATGCCATGACCAAGTCCAGCCCATCGGCACTGCGTGAGACGGTGGTTGAGGTGCCCAACACCACCTGGTCGGACATCGGTGGCCTCGAGAGCGTGAAGAAGGAGCTGCAGGAGCTGGTGCAGTACCCGGTGGAGCATCCCGACAAGTTCTTGAAGTTCGGTATGCAGCCCAGTCGCGGTGTCCTGTTCTACGGACCCCCCGGTTGTGGTAAGACCCTGCTGGCCAAGGCCATCGCCAACGAGTGCCAGGCGAACTTCATCTCGGTGAAGGGACCCGAGCTGCTGACCATGTGGTTCGGCGAGTCCGAGGCCAATGTGCGCGACATCTTCGACAAGGCCCGCTCGGCGGCTCCGTGTGTGCTCTTCTTCGATGAGCTGGACTCGATCGCCAAGGCCCGTGGCGGCAACATGGGCGATGCTGGTGGTGCTGCCGACCGTGTGATCAACCAGATCCTCACTGAGATGGACGGCATGGGAGCCAAGAAGAACGTGTTCATTATCGGCGCCACCAATCGCCCCGACATCATCGATCCGGCCATCTTGCGTCCTGGTCGTCTGGATCAGCTGATCTATATCCCGCTGCCCGATGACAAGTCGCGCGAGGCTATCCTGAAGGCCAACCTGCGCAAGTCGCCGCTGGCCAAGGAGGTGGACCTGACCTACATCGCCAAGGTGACTCAGGGCTTCTCGGGTGCCGATTTGACTGAGATTTGCCAGCGCGCCTGCAAACTGGCCATCCGTCAGGCCATCGAGGCAGAGATTCGTCGCGAGAAGGAGCGCTCCGAGAACCAGAACTCTGCGATGGACGTAAGTTGCGCATTAGGTTAAGAAAAATGAACATCTATTTTTGACTTTTTCCCCGTAATCCCAGATGGACGAGGACGATCCAGTGCCGGAGATCACTAGCGCTCACTTCGAGGAGGCCATGAAGTTTGCTCGCCGTTCGGTGTCCGATAACGACATCAGGAAATACGAGATGTTTGCTCAAACTCTGCAGCAGTCTCGTGGCTTTGGACAGAACTTCAGGTGAGTTTTAGCGTATAGCTTACATTTTCAAGCTTATTTATGACTTTTATGAAATATAGATTCCCGGGTCAAGCCGCCAACACCTCAGGGTCTGGCAACAACATGCCAGTTAACTCGCCAGGAGACAATGGCGACGATGATCTTTACAGTTAGATTTCTAGTTTATACACTGCTACAAAACCACAAAAGAAAAGAAGAAACAAGAGCAGAAACTTTTTAAATGAATTTTTCCCAGAAAACAAAAAAGAAACAAAAGAAAGAAAACCGAGCAAGCAAACAAATAACATTCGCATCCTGGAGGCGGCAACCACAGCAACCAATCCATGGCTAAGGCATTCAGCTAAGGCAAAGGAATCGGATTAATATATACCCAAAACCAATAATACAATAATCATCATTTTGATACCAACACACTGGTCTTGGTCAAGGCAAGATAGCAACCTTATTTTGGATTAGCCCAGACTAGTCCGGAACAACATCCATTGGCGAATCCCAAAACCACGCCTCACTTATCATTCGTGCATTGTCGGTAGAGCGGCTCCGATAAAGTTTCTATAAACATAATTATAAACGATACACACACACATACATTTAACGATAAAAACATATATTAAACACCGTAAAATTATAAGTGTATTTGGAGCTACGTTTTTAAGTGAATAAAAATTATAAATTCAATACTTTATGCTTTTTTTTATTAGGAGGTGTAAGATATCCCTCATTAGATATTCATAATTGTACACTTTACGGATCAAATTCAAAAGAATTTTAAAGTAGTATCTATGACATGTTTGAGTCCACGATAACTATCTGAAAAGATGGTAATCAAAAGCCTCTATATTTCTAAACAGAATTCCACGACAATCTTGTGCTTCTTAAAGATACTTGTTAGAAATTACTTGACTAGTATCTGTTATAAATTTAAATAAAAGAAAAATTCCCATTATAAAAATCATCTGACTATTCGATTTACTCCGATAAAAAAAATACTTTCAGTTTTTTGAGATGAGAATCATTCTCCCTATTTGGTAATCCTAATCCTATTGTGAAACAGAAAACCCAAAAAGGATAAGAAATGTAATACTTCATATATTTAAAAAAACCATTCCGTATCAAAAACCCTTCAAATTAATACAAACATTTTATAGAATGGAACTTTTTTGAGGATTGAAGTTTTGAATTTTTAATATCTAAGCGACTAAATCCTTTCCTTAACCAAGGTATGGAAATTCGATAAGCAACAAGGACCATTTACAGGTAAGGTCAGACAGAGATTCTAGATCAGACATTTAGATTCTAGAATCAAACTCTTAGCTCTTTCATATATCAAGTTAAATCATATTTTTTATGATTTCGACTAAGGTTTAACTTCACCCAGCCCACCCCATTAAATAAATAAAATCACGTTTGTTTTATCGCATTTATTAAACTTGTATTCATCTTTCGTCATGCTTGCTTTTTAATGTTTCCATTTTTTTTTTGCTTTATATTTTCATAAATTTTTTGCGACATAACAAGGACATCTTAATATGAAGTTAGTTGAATTCTCCCATATCTTAATAATCATCATCGCTTCGGTCTTACAAATTAACTTTCTATGCCATTCATTTAGCTGCAGGTTATTTAAAATCAATGTTTTGGCATCGGTAAACGAAACAAAATTAAAATTAACATTAAGGTTGTATATGGCGAAAGCAGGATATCATTGATTTGCATTTTTTGTTGTTGTTGGTAGTTGCAGCTTCTTCGGCGATTAATGTAAATAAAGTTTTTGTTTTTTTCAGTGTCTACACCATTTTTCAAATATTTTATACTTAATGCTTTCTTTTATTTATTTCTTTCGTTTGTTTTTTTTTTTTTATTCATATCTTGTTACACATACATAATTTAATACGCTTTATGCATAATTACAACACAACAGTTAAAATACGAATAGCTCTATTTTTCTTTTTTTTAATTTATTCATTTTCTGTGAAGTTTGAAATTTGCGCGTCAAGTTCATAATTTCTGAAGGACTTTTTAGGTTCTCGTATATATTTTTTTTATTGAGCTTTATGATGTATGGCTTGAGTGTGTTCTGTGTGTGTGTGTGTGTGTGCGTATGGTGTGTGCGTGTGTAGTTGGTATGTGGAAGAAAATGGCCAGCACTTTCTGGTTCTTAATTAGTTTCTAGATCATTACTCTTTCGATATATATTTAAGGTTCTCTTTTTATGTTCTTGTTTTGAAAATTTGCAAGAATTTGTTTGCTTTAAAGTCTTGAACATAGACTAGACACCAATTAAGATTAAAAACATATTTGTATATATTATAGATTTATTATGTTGCAGCTTGCGAGCCGATGCTAGCTTGCAGCAAGATACATATATGATATTTTCTCCGTTTCTCGTATTATATGTAGTTTCTTTTAGCTTTGAACACCTCTTGACTGTTGGTATGCCAGTTGAATTGATTTAATTTAATATTATACCTATTTATATATTTTATGTGCATGTTCACTGATTATTCATCTAAGATTTGTTTAGTTACGCTGTTTTGTTCAAAACAATGGGGTTACACATTCACATAAAAAGTAGTTGGATTCGGTTTAGGTATAGGTTTTAGGCTTTACCATAGTTTAAGCTCATTCAGTTATATAAATAGATATATATATTTAGTATATATATATATAAATAGATGTAGATATAGGGTAGATACAGGTATTGAACAGCAACAAAAACGGGAATACTAAGTACACATCTTATCCACATCCAGGCCGATCCGCTCAGGTCGATATTGCTTTGATTGGTTCACCTAACAGGATGCTCTAGGGCCCGCGATAATAAAAGACATACACAATATACACATCGTAAGGAGAACAATCTAAAGCATTTTAAACACACAACTTTCTCTTTCACTTTCTCTCTACTACATATTTAGTTGTCCCGCCCTTTCGCTCTGTTTAATTTTAGTTTTTTCGCTAGTTTTTGCTCAAAGTTTTCTAAGTTGATCCCATGCAACATATTGATTGTGCCTTTAGCTTCTACCTCTGGTATTTCCGATTAAATCCCTCCTCCTCCACCTCTCCGAGAACCGAACTGATAATATAGCACTTGCTCATGAGATCGCCGCGAATCGTTTTCGTTTTCGTGTATTGGGAAATGGACTTGAAAATCTGATATCCTTGAATCGCCTCCCCAACTCGCTGGCTGAAACGCCTGTCCGTCCAGCTGTATAGACTAGTACATACATTGATTGGTTGTTTTGTTGGATTCAATATTAAATTAGGGTTCTCATTATGCAAATTAGTTTCTTTAGTTGTGTAAGTATTTGTCCGATATACGTGTGGGTTTGGAAACTCTTAGCTTGCTGATGTGTGTGGTTCAAGTTGCTCTTATTTGATATTGTATATTTAATCATAGCTTTCGCCTTTTGTTTTTTTTTCACTTATCGTATAATTAGCAGCCAATGAAACAAACTATGAATAAATCAATGAATAACAAAAAGGATATATGATATAAAACAAAACTTAAATTAGTAGATTTTTAACATTCCCGAGTTGAGCCAATCTTTCTCGTTTTTTTTTTTTAACTTTTTAGAGTTTTTGTTTGCTGATTGCATTTGAATTCATTTTTGCCCAATTAATTACATTACAAATTACAATTGCTAAATACATACAATACAATTCTTAACTTGCTTGTTGCTTTTTTCATTATGGTTTTTTGTTTTACATTTTTTTAGATTTTAGAAACATTGCTAAGCTTCTTCTCATGATCAACATCGTCATCGTTATGTTAGTATTATAGATTAATTTCAATTATCAAATATTCAGGATTAAGTTTAAATGATTTTTGTGTCCTTGTGTGTTTGGTATTTGTGCTTTGTTTGTTTATTGTTTGTTGCTTGTTTGTTGTCTGTTGTATTGCTCAATTCTAATGAAAAAAAAACATACAAAATAAAATCCCTAATAAGCCTGCAAGTGACCGTTGTTGCTTTTCAGTTGCTGTTTGTTGTAGCTTTTGATGGTGGTTTTTGTTGGTTGTTGTTCAGACTTTTTATCGTGTGTCGGTGATATTGTTTTTGCTGCCAAATATCTTCACCAACTGCGACTCGTAGTCGTCAATGTTGCGCTTCATAATATCCATGCAGGGACCCAGCAAACGCTCAAAGGCCTTTACATCCAGGACTAAACGGAAGATACGTTTTTATTAATTTTTTGTTTTATAACATATTTGGTTTAATAATAAACACATAGTGCATGCCGGGAAACATTGACTTCGCTGGGGGCAAGGGGTTTAGTAAGTCTTAATCAACAAAACAGGTTAGCACACGGTCCAAAACCAAAACCCTTCCATCCATCTTGATCACCACAGGCCCCTTTATAGCTTCTAAATAGCCGAGTCTTACCGATCCATTAACCCTTTGATGCCTGTGTCATCTTCAGGCGTTTCAGTATTCTTTGAGCTGTTTTTCATTCTTCTTTTTTGCGGGAAAAAGTAATGGGATATATTCTTGAAGGCGTTTGTGTGTAAGAATTAAAAAAAAAACTTCTTTCTTTTTTTGATCATTTTATATATTAAGTAACATAAACAATTTTGAATGGATCTTTACGAAATTCCGACAAACTGTTGGCTATATTTGAGAATTTTGGTGAACAACCCGAAAGGCAATCCTAAACACGAAAGGTAATCGTAAAAACTAAATAAACTTGATTCGTTCACAAATTGGTGTTGCGGCGGGCCATGTCGGTGAACATTTGCTCGTAGATCACAATATTGCGCTTAAGGACATCGGTCAGGAAGCCCATGATTCGTTCAAAGGCCTCGGTGTCTAGGACTGGACGGAGTTTCAGGTTTTTAATTAGGTATTATAATAGAATCTATGTATATTGTAGATGTAGGAAGTGATTTTGACGACCTCAGTTGGACCTCGTTAGGAGTTTTCAAATTTTTTCAGAATTAAAATTTAAATGCTTTAAAGGACTATATACTAGACATACTAGGACTATATACTGGGTCTTTCACTTATTCTATGTGCCTTTAATAGAAGTCTAAGCTTTAGGGCTATTTATCTCACAGAAATGGATTTAAAAGACTGTCCACTTTAGAAATATCTCCAGTTCCTCGAAAAACTCGGCCAAAAGAGGTCGCAAAAACCGAAAGAAATTTTAAGCCGGAGACTAAATCAATATCTAAGATTATATTAAATGCAAGTTATCAAAGTATTCGCGCAGGTCCTGTTCCAAATAACGATACTCGCTGATACTACGTTGGATGCCCCCGCTGCACTTGCCCATGAGGCGCTCAAAGCAAATCACATCCAGGACTAAGGATACACACAAAAACGCACAACAAATACATCACATACACAAGGGAGGGATAGTGATAGTGGGGGTGGTGTGTGGGAGTTATCGGTGTGTTTGGGAGAGGGGAAAAAAAACAAAGAACAAATAAACAAAAGCATTAGGGATTAGGCCAAGCAATATAGTGCGACGGAATGGAACTGGTGTCTGGGAGAGATCAACTGTAACTGAAAGGCTTTCCGTGTCGCCGCCGCGGGGCACACGGGGCACATGGGGCGCACACGGGTCAGACAGTTCACTGGACACTCACATGCTAGCTTGACGGTACCACCCGTGGCATAAACGGAGGCAGCACGTGGCCGATGTGTCACCAGAGCCAGCTCGCCAAAGTACTGGCCCTTGCCCAGCTGCGAGATCTCCACCTCGGCGTCCTCCTGGTCCATGCGGACGGACACGGTGCCCTCCTCGATGAAGTACATGCCATCGGCGGCATCACCTGGGGAAAGGTAAGAAAAATCGATGCCGTTTAGTGAGTGTCCTTAGGGGAACAAAACACTCAAGTGTTATGGGTATGTTTGTGGGTTAAATATTTCAAGGTTTTCAAGAGTTTCATTAAATAATAATTGTGAGGTTTTCAAGAAAGAAATTTTTTACCTCAGATAGAATGTGTGACCAAAATTGTTTTAATGATGGACATATATGTAGTTGTTTGATTATGCAACTACTCTAATACTTTAACTACATCATTTTTAAAAAGTAACTTAAAAACCAAAGATGAGACGGTATTTTTGACAAAAATATGGGTAAAGCACTTTTAGATTTGTAAGAGTTTTATAAAATAATAATAGTAATAGAAATTATTTATTATTCGCATAAATACCAATGACAAGTATGTCATTGAAGGAAGAAGGATTTTCCTAGAATTTATTTTTATGAAAACTATCACCATCTAGCATCACAAGTCTTGTTTTAATAAGCTAAAAAAAAACAATTTCTTTCCCTTTATAAAATTTTAATCGAATAAGCCACTTAAGTAAGCGAATTTTCAACAGAAATTGATGAAAAACCTTACCACTACCTTTTTCAATAAGAAAGTAATCAGAAATAAACAAAAGATGTTCCAATTACTAAGTATGTAGCTATTCCCATCTTGTCTAGGTTGTCTCTAGTTTATGGATAATAGCCTTTAATATAAATATTTCAATTTGCGAACCATACATTGGAAACCCCATACTCATGAGAACTCTATAATTGAAACATTTACTCCATTTATGTAACAATTTCCCAGCCTTACCCTGCTTGATGATGCGTGCTCCGTTATCGTAGCTCTTTGAAACCAAAGCATCTGCCAGATTCATGCGTTCATAGTTCTGGAAAGCACAAGCCATTAGATATCATTGCGAGATGGATAATGGGGTATGGGAGGGGGCGGAAGGCGTGGCTACCCACCTGCAAAGCCTTCAGCATGGGCACACTGTTCAACAGCTCCTCGTACATTTTCCGCTTCCTGAATGCCGACTTCAATAGGATGCGCCGGAAGGTCTGGCGATCCATGGCCCACAGCAGTCCACTCGTTTCCGCCTGGACGGTGGCAGCTCTGGATAATTCAAGAATCGAGATCCGAATTAGATATTTGATTATCAGTAGAGTCTATTTATAAGCCAATTAACACGTTGTAATTGTGGCTCAGACACCGCGGAAAATTTGGCATAATGAATCAATCAAATACGTGGTGTTGTGGGGGCTAGTTCGCGTCACATACCTGGGCATGTTGTAGAGCAGCGCTAATTCACCGAAGAGTCCAGTGTGATTGTAGGTGTTAACGTGCTTGTCATTAATATACACTTTGTAGATGCCACTGTGGGGTATGGGGTTGGCGGGTTAAGGTTCAGTTTCGAAAAGACAGATGGGAGAAAGGAGAGAGAGAAAAATTCACGTTTAATTGAATGCAATTTATAATGGATGCGGTACATGTTTGCTCATCAATATGTAAATGCCTATTAATTGCCATATCAAATATAAATTCCCATTCAAATACACATTAATTAGGCCGCAAATAAATGAATGGGGCTTGGCGCTGTGCCTGACCAATTATGCGGTAATAGTTCTTAGAAAATGTTTCAATTGTATAAACTAGAAATTAAATTCAAATAAACTAAAAAGAACTAAGGTTTGTGATTTTGAAAATTTAATGAAATTAATTTCAATATTTCTTGTTTAGTAAATTGTTAAAATTACTTTGTTTATTAAGATTATTTTCAATCCCTACTTCCCTAAAACTCAAGTAGCAACGGAAGATTAAACTTAAAAAAAACATCATCTTTTCAGTTATAATTTCCTATTCACAACACCCTTGATTTATGTAATATATTAGCTTTTGTAATGCTTCTTTATGTGTGTCTATCTTTACAAAATCACATAAAGGTTCAACCTTTAACCCAAAAACTTTGGGCTCTTCAAAAAAAAAAGAATAAGAAAACGATGACTGGCAAGCATTATTCATGAAGTTTGATTGGAAATTTGTTTTGTTTTACTTACGATTCAATAACATAAAAGTTATCGCCGTCGTCGCCCTGGCGAATGATATAATCGCCTGGCTGAACCTTCCGCTCGAACATCGCATCCAGGACCTGGTTCATCTGCACAAAAACAAATCGGTTACAAAGGATACAGGAAAGCAAGGGGAGGGCAGCCAGGAGGGATAATCCTGGCACACGCGATGCCGAAAAAGCCAAACCGCAGGCAGTATGTGTGTCTGCCAGGGGATTTATGATTTATGTAGTGGAATAGAGTGCCACGAACCTGCTCCTTTTCGAGGGAACGGAAGAGGAGGACGTTCTTCACCGATTCGACAAGTCGGGCCCGCTGTTCATCTGTCTTGGGGAATACGGCAGTGGCACCATCATCGTCATCATCTGCCTCCGGATCGTAGGCCTCGGCGAAGACTGATTTGCGGCGAGAAGTGGCCATAACTGGTGGTTCTGTTGGTTGAATAAATACATAAATCACATTAATTTTAAGACAACTGTATTAAAGATAGAGATATGTTTTGAGAAAAGAATCTTTTGGTTTTGTAACGACCTGAAAAAGCCTTGAAATGTTTAGCATCTGAATGGAATTTGCCACTCTGGCAGATCCCCTGCTGGTTTTTCAATTGCATTTCTAATGAAACTGCACCCGAGAAGGGGCTCGTATATCAACGAAAGCCAGCATAATCTAATGGTATAGTACGAGGTACTTTTTTTGCACAAACAAAAATAATTACAGAAATATATATATTTTAAATATAAACTTGTTTAAAACATACATTTAAATCCCCCCATAAAATGTATTAATTTGAAGAATCAGGAATATTTTTCCAAGTGTCTGCTATCTTTGTTTTTAAGCTATCTTGTAGATTCAATTTCCTGGAGAATTCAAGGCATTCTTCATCCGAGATTTCCCCTGAAAGCTACTTGTGCTGGCTGGGGGCTTTCGAAGCAATCAACGCTCATTTTACAACAATTTGAGTTGCTTTTTAAATGCTTTTCCACTTTTTTGAGCCACTGAGCCACTTGCTGCAATTAAACATTCACGTCCAACCCACAGCCGCAACACCAAAAGTGAGCATGTTTTCTCGTTGCCTTTAAATATCTTTTTTTACGAACTATTTGGTCAACAAAATGTAGTTTTTGCTTCAGTTGAGCTGCGAGCTTACCAGCCAATAAATTACCAGACACCTGAGTAGACATTTTCAATTGCAGTTGCCGTTGGTGATTTGGTTTTTATGCGTGTCGCCGAATTTAGTAACAAAATTGAACAAAAACCTGTTAAGCATGAACACGTTTGAAAATAGCTAGAAACAAAAATATCTGTATTGCAATATATACATTTTTTTCATAAGAGAGTGTATGTAACTCAAGGTGAGTGTTGTTTAGAGGCAAAAACAAAAAAACAAAAAGCAAACACACTGGCACTAGCACTAGCACTGGAACTGGCACTGGCACTGGCTTTGCTTTCCCATCACACGCTGCGTATGCGTAATAAATATTTATGCACTCGAATGTTTGGCGAAGCCTTCAGCAAGTCAGTCGATTTCGAGTGTGTTTGTGCGTATTTTGTTTGTATCTCTCTGAAATCTGGAATGAGAAATCTGAAATCAGAACCAGAATCACTCGAATCGAGCTCGGTTTCGGATTTGGCAAATTGTTTGCACACTGCACTGCCCGCAGTTTGCCACTAGACCACGTCGTCGTGTCAAGTTGCCAGGCAGAGTGTCAACTTAATGATGCAATTACATCCACACAGCCACGCACTCTGAATTTTCCACCTCCCTTCCCAAGTTGGGCCACAAAAATTGTAAGCCAAGTCAAGCCAAATGGCAGAGTGCACCACGTTCTCCTCTGCGGCGGGTGCGGGTGCGGGTGCGGCTGCTGGCAAGTATTTGTCCAAGTCCGTCCGGCTGTTTGCTTTGTGTGCCCGTAACCGTAAAACAACACCGACACGTACCCGTAACTTGGACAGAAATTGCCGCCGTGCTCTACACTTGTTTTTTTATTACAGCCTCTGATTTTGCACTCGATTCCATTCGAGGTTGAAATTTTCAAGTATTTTTTGTCAGGATTTATGATTGCTGTGATAGGTTGGCCATCAAACTATTTGGAGGGGAAAATGAAATAATTTTAAAATCATTTGAAACAAGACATTGATTGAAATTCCAAAACTCGGGCCATGGGAAACATCTCAAGTCAATCAGAGAATGAGAATTCTCTGGTTTTGACTTTTGAAATTTTTGATTTACAAACTGATGAAAGAAATATCAACTCTTTGGGGGAAGCGACTGCAAAGTGCATCTGGATTTTGTTACTTTAATGGAAATACCATTTTCCATCAGGAACTTGCACTCTCCTCATGTTCAAGTCCCTCAAATAGTTGCTTCAACTGACGCCACCAACTGGCATCTGAGAAACTTTGAATATCATTTGGAAAATGATGCACCGAAAGTATTTCAATTAAAGTAAGTTGCTTGCTTTACAAACACACATCCACACTGGCAAATAAGCTTGCGAATTCAATTAAGGATGGCAAATAAAAAGTTGACTGCATTAATTTCATTAGCAGACTCAGACAAGGACGAGAGCCAGGACGAGTGCGAGTGCGAGTGCGCCTGCCAGTGACAGGGCGGAGATCGACAGCCACTGACAAACAGACACTGACGGGCTGACAATCCGACGATGACAGTCAGTTAGCTGACGCGGTAGGTAACCGTAGTATGAATGGCCAACGGCAGGAGCTGGCTTGGCTGACTGACTCGATGAAAGGCGCTTCTTGGTGCGGATACAAGTTTAGGTGCGTGCTGTCGTTGTGACGTCTCCCGAGCGACTGAAAGTGCCAATGCTGGTGCCACAAGGGCGCAGCATCCGCACCACCAGCAGCATCTGCGGCAGCTATGCCAGCACCACCAGTAACAGGCTCTGGAGTCGCCCGCCGTTGACAGCCAAACGTCAAACCAAGGCGGAAATAGTGCCTGTAAGTAGGCAGCAGAACACGCCACTCAAGCGGACCACTGAATGTCGGCTGTCTATTTATACGGAATAGCCTCTGTATGGGTGACAGTCGAGTTGTCTGTCGGCAGAGCCCTGTTCATCGTACAGTTAACAAAAATAAGGGGTTAAATTAACCTTTAAAAGCGGGAGTAGTCAGCCAAAATGGTTTGATTCTTCCAAGCTAGCCTTTCAGTATTTGCCTAAAAATTAAAATATTTATGATTATGATCCAATATCTCTTTTTGTCTAGACTAAAGAACCTTGAACAAAATAAAAATATTTTTTTCGTTATTTTATTAGTTAAAATATATTTCTTAAAAAATATATTTCTTTTATGGGTTTGTTTTTTGTCTTTGAAAAAATTTATTGTTTATTTTTATTCGAAAAATAAACTTTGAAAAATTAAAAAAGAGGTTATAAGTACCTTATTTCAATTTTCATTTCAAGAAATTTATGAAATTAATGTTTGTTTTATGTTTTTTATCCCACAAACGTGTTATATAGTTGATTATAAAACAAATAAGGGCCTTAATACTTATTAAACATGAATTAAGTCTTCTTAAGTTTACAAAAAAATAATTAGTTTAAATAATAATACTACTATACCACCTGTGATTTTTGGTATCTCGGTTACAACAACTAGCAAGAAAACTGTAGGGAAACATGCTTCTTGTGTAATGTATTTCCCTATACATTATTTATTTTGTATTTATGTTCTTGTGTAATACAATTTATTAAAATTCCACCAACACCCACTTTTTATGCTCAGTGCGATTATAAATAGCCCCCCACTTTGCTTTGTCTTGATTAACATGAGCATTTCCTCAGCTTCTCACATAAGCATTCATATACACATTATTATTAAGCGCAACAGGAGGATGAGACAGACGGCGACAGGACCCTACGCGTGAGAGGGAGAGGGGAGATAAATATAAAAAAAAAAAGAGACAGCTGGCTGGAGCGACAAGTATTTCCGTTCAGGTTTGCCAGAGCCTGGTCCTGGGCCTGGGCCTGGGCCTAGAGTCCTTCCACAATCGCCGCTGGCATGTCAATAATGTTGAAATGTAGCTCACCGTCCGCCCCGCCTGCCATGCCACCACTCCCCCGCCTATGATAGCGTCACCCCCCGGCGGCGAGTCATGCGCCCTGTGTGCCCGATGAAGCGTATGCGGCTGCTGAGCTGTTCATCAGTATGCTCCAGTGGACCAAGTGGTCCTGCCAAGCCCTCGCCTCCCACCCCCGACTCCTCCTTTGGCTGGATGACTCTGTGGCCAATATGAGCGTTAATAAAATGTACCTTGTTTGGTCAGCAGGGCATACCGTAGTACACCTTTTAGTTGGCAACAGAAAAAATAAAGGTTTCCCTATTAAGACCCCTTGTTAGGCCCACGCTGCGTATACGCAATATTCGTGGCACGGTCTCCGCACTTGGCACTTTCGTGGCACTTTAAAGCTCTTTCTCTGATTTAAACAAGGACTTTGTGGCGGGCAAGGTTTTCTTTTGGCCACAAATAGACATCAAAGCACAAAAATACAGACACCGATCGATGAAACGCGGTCAGGAGTCTAAAAAGTGTGGCAGGCGGTGGGAGCTAGAAGGCGGGTCCAGGCATGGCCGAAGGCGGGGCCAGTGGCTATTTGCGTGACACTTTCGCTCCAGTGGAGGCTTCCCGGCCCAAAGCCGTTTCTGGCCATCCGGGCTGGCCATCACAGGATCCCGCCGGGATTAAAATAGTGAGACAAATGTCAGGCCAGACAAAAACTACAGAAGGATAAATTTAAAGGAGTACAGTTTTGCTTCTAAAAATCTTTATAGAGGTTTATATTTTGTGATTTAAGTTAGAAACAGGTTAAGATTTATTTACATTGATGGACAAGATTATTAGATCTAAGCCCCTTGAGTTTATGGTATTTGGAAATATATTTTAATTTTTAAATACTTATGAGCTTATACATTTTATTTCTTAACTTATCACAACTGAACTAAAATCCATTATTTCACAGGATTAAATAAGAAATAATTTATATTCTCGAAACTAAAAGAATATATCATTTTACTTATAATTTTACAATCTGTATCTTTAAAATATTAAAAATAAAGTCTTTTCCAACATAATGTCTGACAACCCAAACTGGTTGGGTTTCTTTAGTGATTCTCTGAGAAAAAGAATAAAAGGAAAAGTTAATCTCCGTCGTATTAATTTAGATTACTGTTTTTTATAAAAAGCATTTTTTAAACATATATCCTAAATAATCATACAACAAAAATTTATTAAAAAATTGGTATTTCGATTCAGTTTTAGTTTCAAAACAAAATATGGAAGAGTGTGAAATGGCACCAAGTATGTCCTCAAGTATTATCCTCTCTTAACTAATTAGAATTCTCATATAACAAATTTTATATGAAAGCCATCTGATCTCATTTAAATAACCAATCCCATATTAATAATAAAAGCCTTTTGTTTGTCGGCTGTATGGAATGAAAACTGTACACAAAATCCATAAACTATGGAGCTGCGGAAGGATTGCCAGCTGCAGTCATGTTGGCTGAGCCCTCCTCTGGGGCTGCTGTGTGCACAATTAATAGATTTTTAATGACAGGACCAGTTTGCCCCATTTCACCTCTCTCTCTCCACCCCCCTCTTGCTCGCATTTTGTATTTTACACCCGTCTCTTTCGACCAATCTCAGTGCGTCTCTCTCCAACCACTTGACATGGCATCCCTCGAGGGCTGCGTGTTTGATTAACCGGAAGATAAACACGCAAAAGGAAGCTGTGAACAAAGGCCCCAGCAGAGACAGAGACGGCATGCCAGATGTGAGAGAGAGGGGTGATGGGATGGAGCTGGAAACAAATTGAACTCGGCTGAAGCTTCATCACCATCATTATTTAATTTGGTATTTTGTATGCTCGTGGTGCGATGGGCGCCAAAGATTTATGGCCATATGCGTGGTGGCCGGGCTAATTATCTGAACACGTGCCAAACACCAGAGCGAAGGGCCAACAACAGTTGCCCCATCGCCCCGTCTTGCCACAAACTTTTCAATTTTTGGCCAAAAACAGTGAAAGACAAAATAAATCTTGATGTGGCTCATAGCTTCTGGTCAGAATCAAACTGTCGGGGGAATTCACGACCAGATATTCCTTCCCAATAACTGACACTGCTGACGTCAGAGGTTTGCCAAAGTTTACAGCAAATTGCATGACGGAAATAACGCAAAAACCCATAAAAGAAATAAAAGGCGAAAAAATATGGGAAAACTATAAATAACTCTAGCAAGAATTTTACAACACGCAGCAGCTAGAAAATGCAAACTACTTGGCCAGAAGAACAAAAAGATGACAGGACACGCAATCGAAATTTCTTGGAAAGGCCCCGGTCTCTGAAAGCCACTCACCATCGGCATCCTGTGAGTTGACGCTAGCCTGGTCATCGGTACTCTGGTCCGTGATCACAGTGGGACGGTCGGCTTGCAGTTTGGTAAAGTATTCGACCGCATAGTCGATCACATCCGGTGGCTGTTCGACCAGAAAGGCGATCGAAAACTGCAACAGGACCTCCTTTAGCTCATCTGGCACCTGGATCCTTCGACTCGAATCGCTCGACATATTTGTGCTGTAAAAAATATTAAATATTTAAATATTAAAATATTGGAATTAAAATTTAAAAGGTATGATGAGGAATTGAGAGTAGTAGGGGGTATCATTAACCCCCTACGGTTAATAATTATATAATAATTATATCAAACTCTCTCATGTTTCTAAAAAATAACAAAAATTCTTTAGAAACATGAAATTGCTGAAATATTGTAAAATATTTCCGACAAAAAGTGATTACAAAATATACACTTTGAAAGCGCGATTATGGACTCCCCTCCGACTTCCCTGCACCGCATGCGGTGCAATATAACACCCGAAATGTGTCCAAAGGTTCAGCGAGAGGTGGACTGGGTTAGACCCTGGCACCCGACGGTCACCTGCCGCCTGTCGGTCATTTAGTTGGCAATTACCGCCCCGCGGAATCACCGCCAATCCATCGCCATCAGCGATTCGTTGTTGTCATTGTTGTCACCGCAGCTGATGGCGTTGTTCGTAAACACACATACACAGTAGATGGTTGTTGCACGATGTCGGGTGGTGTGGTTGTTGCCTGCCACTACCTGACATCGTCATCCATCGTCATGATTCAACATTGCACAATTTCAGTTTTCAGATTTTGGTCTGGCCGGGTCGTTCGTCGAAAACGACATACGTGAGATTCATGTTAAAAATGTTTGCAATTTAATATACGGGCTATTCTCTCAAGTTTTGATATTTTATAGAAATTCATTTCGCTGGCATTGTCTTCTTGTTATATTTGATGATACGTAGGGGGTGTATGAGGTCACAGAGTGATGCATTCTATAACGTGATTATAAACTACTTTTAAATAGATAACCAAGCAAAAACTTGTATGATTCACGGTAGGAATGTATGTTAAATAGGAAAGATTTAAAAAATATCTTGCCGATATCTTTAGATATAGACTCCAATACTATAGACCATGGTTCTATTCTATACCTAGTTAATAAGTAAACATTCTTTTAAATAAACTCTACGGATCTTACGATTTCAACGACCGGATAAGGACTTTCAATATTTAACAGATAATACACAAACACTTACCTGGGATCCCTAGCTTTTGGGGAAACCCTAGAAATCCTTAAAGTCTAGACTTTTGATAGTTAGTCAACACTGAAACACATTCGTTTTGTTTATAAGACGAGTTCGGGCCAGCACTACTAGGCCAGTCTGGTTCTAGACCCCATCGAACTGGTTTATCCATATTTATTTTTTTTTATTTTGATTTTATTTAATTGTATTATCATTGGACTCTAAGCCATCTGATCCGTCAAAATCAGTGTCAATGTATTTTTTTGTACCATTCTTTCATTAGATGGGTTACAAATAGTATGGAGAAGTTTATATTTATTTAATTGAATCACCTTTAAATAGGCGCTACAAAATGAATATATATGTTTTGATAAAAATTTATTTTATTTAATTTTTTTTAATATCTGTTGTGCTGTGGTCTGTCGAAGTCACCTATTTTAATAGCGACTCCTGCTTTTCTCATTTCAATATTTTTTACTTTTAATAGTAATCACAGACTGGAAGAAAAGGCTACCCCTTTTATTATATTCTTTTATACCCTGAACCTAATGCATAGATATTTATTATTTTTTGTTATTTTTTTTTGTCACATTTGTTAATTTTAATAATAAAGTAGTTGGTCATTATTTTTTTTTAATCTTGGCATCCTTTGATTAATAGAACGTTTGTGCCGGTTGCAACTTTAGTTTTGAAAGCTTAATTTTATATTTTTTTATTTTATTTTTTCTTTTTTTTAATTATCACTGGGTTCTTCTGAAAAGCGGAAACCGCTTCTTTTTATTAAATTCATTATTTTATTACGAGTTATACCCAGTACTCGTAAAATACAATGCTTTATTGTTGAAATTTAACAGCATTAAAACCAGAGTCTATATTGAGATGGAGATAGAGCTATAAAGACTTTAAAAATAAAATATATATTTAAATACATATATATTATTTATAAAATATATATACAAAATATATATAAACAAATTTCAGAGGAATCCCAAATTTTTTAGGGATTTCGTCCTGGATTGTTTTCGCCCAAGCACCCAAAAGCATGCAACAAACATTTACAAAAATAAAAGGGCCTGAAATTGGAAAGAAAAGTGCCGGGTATCGTACATTTTATAAGCTAAGCTAAGCTTCATTCCTACTTGTTTAAAATACACTTTTATTTTTGCCAAAAATCACCAGCAAACAACATAACATTCGTAGCATTCACATAAATATTTATAAGTTTTGCCCGAAATATGCGTAATTATGTAAATTGCATATTGAGACACGGTACTTGGTGGGTGGAATAATATTTTCTGAGGGCGGCATTTTGTGGAAAGTACTTTTCTTCTGGCTTCTTCTGGGCCGCAACATTTTATTTGGCCTAATTTGGAAAATTAATTTTTGGCTGCTGCGCGGGAATGCCAGGCAGGATATTGTGCCAGGGAGTACTCATTGTTTTTGTTATCCCCGCGGTTGGTTAGCAAACTTTTTCAATTAACTTCATTAATATTCAACTTGCCCCGCGGCCAGGCGGAACAAATATAAATATTTAAAACTAATAAAGGTTTCGACAACTCCGACAGCAGTCGGAAAGCCAAGCCCCACGATGAAAATTTAATCGAAAAATCGCTCGACTCTCGATACCCAATTGAGCGTTTAAGTGTTTCTTTGCTGATTGGCTGACGGACCAAATAAATACAAAAAAAAAATGCGAAAAGTAAAAAGCCAATTCTGTTGGCCGATCAGACGTTGTTGTTGTCAGACGGTATTAGGCGTTGCAATTAGAGTGGGTCAAGGTGGTTCACTCAACGCACCGCCGTCCAAGCAAACGAAACGCAATTGCACAAACAACTGAAAACTACAGAGCTATTAAAAAAATATATATAAATAGCCCGGCTCAAGTAATGGGCGACTGAAGAGATGTCTAGCCCCCCACGGCAGCCCCTTATTTTCCGACCATCAGTCAAGGATTTGGATGGAGGAGCATCTAAGGAGGAGGCTCGGGGGGGTAAAATAGAACACACACCAGAAGAAAGAAAAGTTAAACCATTTTCATTTCCTCACAATTTCCGCCAGCTGCCGGATAGAAAATCGAGAGGAAAAAATGCACTGGCTGGGAGGTTGTGTATCTGCGAGGGAGAGGACTCGGTCATAAAATAGCGACAAGGACTTTAAGACCTGATGGAATGGTAAGCGAATTTTGACGACTTGGGAACTGTTAAAGCTGATTACCGAAGGTAGGAAGGTTGATTCACAACTGGGGACGGCTAGTTCTAGGTAGAGGACAGTGTATTCCATATACACCTATTTATATGGATACCTATATATATATAGGTATATGTATATATGTATACCTATATATTCCATCACCTATTTCCATATTGATTTGTTGAACAAGCACAATTCACTGTAATTACAATTTCTATTTAGTTTACTGCGGTTTAATTTTGGTAGTTTTTTATTTTTATGTTTGACATTCGCTTTCCGATTCCCATTCCTCTAATGAAATTTCCACAGTGGCAGCCAGTTCTAGTCTGGCCAGGAGCACCACCACCATCATCATCAACATCATTACCATCACGAGGTGGTGGCAGCGTTTTTATGGGATTAAGGCAAACTAATTTTACCGCCAGAGCTGCTACCATGGCTTATGGCCACCTTGCCCCCTTTGACTGCCATCGGAATGATTACGGCCGGGTTATGCGTGGCGAGTTAACCATGTGCATATGACTTCCATTTTAATGTCATTTTTACTGCAGCTGCTGCAGGTGGTGTGCTGAAATGTGGAAACACCTAACCGCACACCCACCCACAAACACACATTGCCTCGGGAAATTTCAAAATGTTCTAGTGTGTGTGGGTGGGTGTGGATGTTACTGTAATACCCATCTCCACCCCCCTTCCCCAACTCGAATATTTGCTCTTTTGCAAAATTAAGTTTGGTAGTTGGACAACAAAATCGAATTTAAATTTTAGAATTACATTTTAAATTGGAAGAGGTTTTAATTTTTAAAAAATTGTAGGACTTTTGGACAAAAACATATGTTTAGTTTATTAATTAAATAAATTTTAAAGTTCATAAAATTAAAGTTTATTTGCTTTTTAATAACTTGCCTTTACTATTAGGTTCATAAATTGTATTTAACTTAAAGAAGGGATTAGTTAAGAGTTCCCCTACATGATCCTAACCCGTATATCATCTTTACAAAAAAATTCAATCTTATCAAATAACAAAATAAACACAAAAAACCCCTAAAAAGATTCCTCGAGAAACAACCTTGAAGATTCCTGGGATCCTAAAGGCCAGATGCCACGAAAATCCAGAACCAACTGCCGTTGTTTACTAACCTGTTGGCAGGATCTTTTAGCGGAATCCTGTGTCAGTTGGCCTATCGGATTACGTCAACAGGTCAGAAATGGGACACCTGTGCGTGGGTTTATTATTTTCTTCTTTTTTTTGGGGTTTCTGGTTCAAGAGCAGACGAAACCACAACCACAGCAACTGCTCTAAATGACTTCATTAAGGAACGGCCAACTTTGAACACACTTGGGTGTAATGCGTGTGTGTGCGGTGTAATGTGTGTGAACTTAATTAGCGCAGCTGCCTGGAAATGTCTAAAATTTTGATGGTCAGTTGTCGTGAATCCAACAGTTGGAAGACCTCAAACAAAGAAGCACTCGAGGCGACCTAATTATTATGCATGTCCCATGACCGTATATCGAGGTCTGTCCGTGTCATTGACAGTTCTCCGCCCAAACCTATACAATCGGATCCAACCTCAGACCCTGCTTGACCTTCCCCGCCCACAGCTGTATAGAATCCCAATTGGGTTAAGTGTTAACGGCAGAATGGCATAGTTCTTGAGGAAAAATCTTGGGGAAACACATTTCCCAGCAAGGCCAAGAGCTCAAGTGCAGAATTGTTGTCTGCTTGAATATTTATACCCAAAGTAGATGCATTTTATTTTTAAGAAATTGCCAAAAAAAAACAGCAAACAATAATCTCAATTGAAATTTAATACTATTTAGTTTTTTAGTTTTTTAAGCTTCAATAGTTCTACCTCTCTGCCAAACATTTGCTTAAAAATGCCCCATAAGGACCTGCCCGATGAACTGTAGGTCCTTCCACCACTAAAGTATAACCTTTATGTCGCGATTTAAATTTTCTGCTATCTCCAGGCTCGGGTGAAATGCTTTCTTTTTCCGGTCAATGCGTCAAAGTGGCGACTCGCGAAAGAAACGAGGGCCACAAAAAATGTAAGGAGCCGGCGAGCAAAGCACTTAATTTTCGTTGACATTTCTGCCCCTCTATATGCATATATACATTATATATGTGTGTGCTATATAGATGTATGTTCCATGTTAGTATTTTGACAACAAAATATCGCATCCACATCAAAGCAATTTCAAGGCATACTTCAGGGCGCCGCCGGCACTTGAGCCCAAAATGCGCCACATGACGAGAGGTTCAGACTTACGGGTCGTTTTTTCTTCAAATGTCAGGACTTTTTACACAAACACTCACACACACATACACAACAAGAGGAAGAAGAGGAAGAAGACGAGGAGGAGAAAGTCCCGCGAGTATTTGACGCAAATTTCACTTCGTCACGCAACTTTAATGGCGAATTTCTTATTTGTTTCTGCCATTGCCGCCCCTCCGTCTCACTCTCGTCCTGGCACAGGACATACCTTTTCCTGACGTTAAACCGTTAAAAAGGTTATCAGCTTCAAAATATTTGTCTAAATACGACGCCCGGGTATTGATTTATTAACGCTCCCCCAGAACACATGTCGTATGCGTAATGAGAGGCGCTTACTAAACGGCTGGCATTCGGGGGCGTGGCATTACCAGCACAAAGGGCATACTGCGGTCCGCTGACTCACACATTTCCAAATGCTTTTTGTTACATAAATACATATGTACGTGTATATGTGTACGTACAGACACCGTAGCATATGTATTCGGTATTCGGGTCCTCGCACAATGGAAATGGAACGCTTAAAGCTGTCAAAAGGAATTTTACAGCCCACGCGATGCGAAAGAAGAAAATTCGCCGGGGATTTGGTACATACATCCAGCTTGTACTCGGCTATATGTAGGTCCTCTATATACAACGCCTTTCGGATTCAATTTGAAACCGAACAGGGGTGGGGGGCCCAACGGTGGAGGCTGTGAGACAACGACTTGTCAGTTAACCTTTGCCATCCGCCCTTTGGCTCTCCGAGATTCCCAGCCTTTCAGTCTGGAGTCGATTCAATTATTTTTTAATCTATTGGATTTGAAGTCGACGTCATGAAGGCCTCTACAAGGCAACACTTTAAGTCTGGAAAAGTTTAAAAATATCTCCAAGTCTCCCTGGTTAATATTTCACCCACAAATCATTATCGAATATCCTGCCAGTCAGGAGCAGACTTTTCGGGCCAAATCTTGCCAAGGACCTGCCTGCCATCTGTCGGCCTATAAATAGTTAAGCCTTCTCCTCAGCCCTTAGCCCTCGGCCCTGCCTACGCACGCTTTTAAGACGTTTATTGTGCCAAACTCTTTGGCACACACCTCTTGGCCCAAACACCCCCCTCGTCCCGCTGGTGCCCTATGATTATGGCCAGAATGATAAACTGCTGGATGGATGCTTAAATTGATGTCCATTAGCGTTAAATTAGTGAGCAATTATGTTGCCTGCTCGCTCAGGCGGCCACCAGATACAGATACTCGTCCGCAGGCAAAGATACAGATACTTTAAAGGTGGCGGCGCGCGGTACTCGCGGATACATAAAAATCTATTGCTTTGTACGAGAAGTACAGTGGAACTTGTTGATGTTGTTATATCATAAATTGAGTGAGAAATGGGTGAGAAAAATCTTCTTTTAAAAATCAGTCACTTATCTTGTAATTTTTGATGCAAGATATAGGTATATCCGTCACCCAGGAGTACCTACTGTGCCACCTGCTTGTGCGTATGTTGGCGGACGTGCTTGTATCTGTAGCCACCCCAGAAGAAGCGATTATGTGTTGTAACAAAACGTTTATCTACATTTGTTGCTGCCACCGCTTGTAGCACTCGTTGCTGCTGCTCTTGGCCCATAAAAACGTTTCTATTTGCCGTCGTTGCCTGTCGTTTTCTCAGTTTAATTTTAAACACGATTTTTCCTTCCATCCACCTGCACCGCCCCCCAAGCCCTTTCCTTTTGGCCCGGACTATATCCCGAAATTTGTTGCGCGTGGCAGTTTCAAACGGCGCGTGCTCAAAGCAAACAGGCCCACGAAACGAACGAAACGAAAAACTCAGAAAAATAAAAATGAACACTGAACACTGAAAAAACTTACAGACGAGTTTTTCGGCAATTAACAACATGGCAGTATAGATAAAAACAAAAACAAACACACGATAAATAACAACAAACGGAAAGTGGCAACGTTTTTTGTTGTTCCAGCTCGTTTGGCGCATTGATTGCCACTGCTCCTCTTGTTGTTGTTAGCCCATTCAAGACGATAAACCAAAAGGCCAAAAACGGGGATTACACAGCCGAGCCAACAGCGCCAAACAGGCCAATTTGTATTTAGGCCTTTTATCTGCCTTTTTTTGGGACAATACTATGGCTTCTCTGATAATTGAAAGTGTTTCACAGCGTAATTAACAACTTGGCAGAGCCAATTGGAACTCGGAGATTACTTCGCCTTGCTTGACAAAATGGCAATAGATATTCTAATAATTCTCTAAAAGTAGGGTATTCTAGATAGGACTATTAGATATTAGTGGCTCCCTCTATTTCAGATAATTCTGATGTCTATTTAATAAACATTTCTTGATAAGCCAGGAAATTGGAAGCAAGGGATTACTTGTAAGGATATTTACTTAAAATATTTGTCAAATATCTTCTAATTTGTTTCCATAAAAGGATTTTAACACAAAAAAGTCTCAAATCGAGTTATGCAAAGGGAGTTATTTCAATTATATGATGCCCGGTACTCTTCTCATTCACCAGAGTATGAACAGATAGCACATATCGTTGCATTTTGGTGAAAGAATCGAAGAATGTCGCTTTTTATCAAAATTATGATTTTAATGCCAAGTTATTATAGAGTTTGTGTCACTATACCTTATAGTTTCTTTAAAATTAAAGATTGAATTCTTTCATACAAACTTCTGTCAAGAAAAGCCTTTCTTTTCGACATACGATAGCTTCGATAGGAACCGATGCAAAGGACGATGAAGCGCACTGGTCCATAAAAGCTATACGACCTCTATTGGGTCTTAAAATAATAATTCAACCACAACCAAAGTTATTTTTTAACAAAAAGATACTCCTTTCCATATTTCAACACCTTTCAGGACTCGACACGTAAAGGGTATAAGTATTCATCTATAGGCTTTTAAAATTTGATCTTAGTAGAACTTCTCTTAAAAAACCTTCCCATTCGTTACCAAATTAAAGTCTTTATTTAATATACCTTAAATATTCATAAGTTAGTATAGTGCGTAACTTAAAACCCCAAGTATTGGTAAACAAACCCTCCTCCTCTTAAAATACTCCCCCACTAACCACCCAAAATATCAATCGATATTGAAAGTTCATCCTCCCAGCTGCTCATTAGAGGGACTATTGTTGAAATCCTATCTGGCAAATACCAGAACCAACATTCGCAAACTGCTCTTGCAATTTGGCAAATTTCGGCCGAGTTGTGTAATTATCGTAGCATACATTGTGGCGCCTAACAATGCAAATTTGAGTCGCAAACCTAAGGTTACGCATCCTGGGCCTGCGTAATGTGTGGGTGTATCGTTGGGCAAATGTCATTAGGCCAACTCAATTAATTAGGCATCAGAACGGGGAATCTCTTCTAAATAAACTGAAATGTTTTTTCAGCAAAGCCAGCTCTGTAATTTATTCCCGGCTGCTGAAATATCTAAAAATATAAATGTTTTGGCAAGCAGGTCGGTCGGTGGGTCGCCTTGTTTGTTTGCATTTTTTACCTTCTGGATAATTATGCAAAAAGCTGTTTGAGGAAGGTTCTGCCTGCTGTTCTGCCTTGAAAATGGTAACAATAGACAAAACAAGGCTTTCCTCGGCTGTCCCCTTTTTTTTGCATGTGGGTTAATGTGCGAAATGTGCTAAACGAACGCAAATTTTGTGGCCCGTGGCTTCTTGATATGTAGTGCATAGGGTTTTCATGGCCTCAGCAAACACTCTCCAGTTTATTATCCACCGGCCGCTCGGCTCGACATTTATGCAAATTACTTTTATATACATACAGTGTATGCCTGCATTGCCGACTGCATTGGAAATCACTTAGGGCCAAGCGGCAAGCGGTAAGAGCCAACAAGGAGACAATGACGTCATGTGCATATACTTAGAGTTACAGGCATAACTGGATAAAGTGAACATTGCTGGGCTTGAAGGTTGCTAGTTTGTTTGGTATTTTAATTACTTAATATTGGTCTAAAGGTCTTAAGGCTTGAGACCTTATCCTAAAGTTTATATAAACTCAGAGGCACAAGTACCGGGTATAAACTCAGAGGCACAAGTACCGGGTATAACTACTTATAAAAGATATAAGTCTTAACTATTTATTTGAAATAATAATTTTTATACATTTCTATATATTTTTAATATATTTTTAACAGAATAACTCCCTTTATTTAGGTCTTAAACTGAAGAGGTGCCAAAAATATAAAGACACCAAGAAAAACAAGAAAGGAAAGCTAACTTCGGGCGGAGCCGAAGTTGATATACCCTTGCAGCTAAAACAGGATATATATCGCTAAAATCGGATATAGTTGACCGATTCTTATGGGAATATCTAAATATAACCAATAAATTACAAGACAAAATCTAAAAAAAAAATCCCAAACTTCTATCTTGAAGAACCCCAAAGTTGGTATTTTTACCAAATACCATTTCCGATCGTTCAGTTATATGGCAGCTATAAGATATAGTCGGCCAATCCATATGAAACTTGATAAGTCGTATTATTTTTCCAAAAATAGAATTCATAGAAAATCCCAACTTTCTAGCTCGAAAAACACTGTATTTATGCCATTTCCGATCAATCAGTTATATGGCAGATATAGGATATAGTCGGCTGATCCTTTTAAAATTTGGCATGTTGTATTATTTTGCCAAAAATAGCAATCGTACCAAATCCGAATTCTCTAGCTTTAAAAACACCGAAGTTATAGCATTTCCGATCAATCAGTTATATGGCAGCTATAAGATATAGTTGGCCGATCCTTATGAAATTTGGTAGGTCGTATTATTTTGCCAAAAGTAGCATTCGTACAAAATCTGAACGCTGTAACTCTAAAAACACCAAAGTTATACCATTTCCGATCAATCAGTTATATGGCAGCTATAGGATATAGTCGGCCGATCCCGGCCGTTCCGACTTATATACTGCGTGCAAAGGAAAGAAGGGTGTGTGCAAAGTTTCAAGACGATAGCTTTAAAACTGAGAGACTAGTTCGCGTAGAAACGGACAGACAGACGGACAGACGGACAGACGGACAGACGGACAGACGGACAGACGGACATGCTCATATCAACTCAGGAGGTGATCCTGATCAAGAATATATATACTTTATAGGGTCGGAGATGTCTCCTTCACTGCGTTGCACACTTTTGGACAAAATTATAATACCCTCTGCAAGGGTATAAATATAATATTTGAACTTTTGTTACAATCCCTTTTAAGCCCTAAAGCATTACTTATTTCTAATAAATTTATCTAATAAATATACTCCCCAAAGTCCTGTTTAAAGAAGTCCTACTGCCAGTCCGAGTGGCAGGAAGTGGACTCAAAAAAGCGACCCCCAAGGCTGCAGTGCGGACTGCAAAGTAGTTTTGCAAATGATTGTGACATCAAGTGCCCTAGTCTGGGGCCTGTTCTGCTTTGGGCCAGGCTAAATATGCACTTGGAATTAGCCCGGCTTCGTTTGCCACAAACCGGACAAAAAATATCAGACTAAAAACAATCGAACCATCAACTCGACCACTCGACAAAAAAAACACAAAAAACTGTGCCGCAGTTCATAAGCAGATGACGTGTGACGGGTGCTGTCATTGCACTGCCACTATACATAGTAGCTGCAAAAACGACCAAATAATAGTAAGAGTACAGAAAAAAGTCAGTATGACAAGCATTTGAAACGGTCGAGTGACATTTGTCGTGCGATAAATAAAACTAAGGCCATTTAGACGACAACGAGAACGCGAACGAGCTCCATCCACTGTACAAGTATATGCATATTTAAATATTCAAATTGTTCAGAAATTCTCGCCATTCCCACCGCGAATTTATGGGCTCGGGTACTACTTCTAGAGCTCGGGTACTTGTGCGGGCTTATCTCAAAATATTTATACAAAATGTCATTTCTGTGATGCTTCCCAGACAACAAATGGGCCAGTGATTAGACACAAGCCATTGACAAAGGCCGCAAATTAATTGCATAATTAGCGGCGACAAAAAATGGCCAGAATTAAATGGCAAATCAGCGCTGTCAGAGAGAATATTTTAATTGATATTTAATATCCATTCGGCAGCTAATTTTAAGTGTATTTAGAAAATTAATCAATTGACTAATAAAGAGAGAGCCCATTAAAACGTAATGTGTTTTTAATGGAGCCAAGTATGTTAATTATTCCTTTGCTTCCCAGAGTTCCCCAAATTTCCAGCCAAATACTTTGTGCTCCACACACACGCTCCCTGTGACCGCAATAACAATGGCCAGACTTTGCCAAGACTTGGCCAAATGAAATAAAAAATGCATGAATATCTACGCAAACATACACACCAATATGAATATATATATTTATATATATAATATAAGGAGAATATAAAAAAACTGTTGCTTGGCGCCCATAAAGAAAAAGAGCTGGGAAATGGGAGCAGAGGCGACAACTTATGTTTATTTATGGGTTGCATATGCTTCTGCCACAGTGTGTATCTTTTTGTGGGTGTGGCAGCTGTGAAGCTTGCATATATGCACTATATATTCGCACATATACTTTTTACTTACTTTCCTACATGTATGTACTATTTTTTGAAGAGGAAGCTCACTCACAAAAGCGCAACATGTAGCTGGGATTTTTATGGCCCGAAGCCTTCTACTCTGGAAAAAAAGGCAAATATTCCATCTCCCTGCTCCTGGACTCGGATGAAAAATTAAATTTACTTAGCTCATCGCATTCTCTCCTGGCCATGGAAGTGCTTTATGGCCATTACACGTGGCAGAATATTCCCAAAAAACTTTTAGGTAAAAAGTAATGTCCGAAGAAGTGTCGGGCAGGTGTGGGTGGGATGGAGAAATGGAAAAGTTGGAAAAGCTGCCAGTTGACCTCTTTCAAAGTTAAACTTTTGATAAATTTAAACACGCTTTAAACACGTTTCGGCTGTCGCTACATTTTTAAGCCGCTTGACAATGAATCAAAAGTTCTAGGTCCTTTTGGGGGCCCAACACAAAAAAAGGACGACACACAACGAAAATAAGGAATACAAAGGAGGACAGATACCAGAAACATGGAGGCCAACAAAGGGACACAATTTAAGTCAATAATCTTGGAAAAATAACCAAAAAAGAAAGGAAAAACTTGCGAAAATAAAGAAAACAATTTGTTTTATTCCGAAAAATAATGTCAACAAGGACTTATCAGTAAACATTGTCCCAAATATCCAAAGGATTAAATAATAAAGCAGAGCTCACGTCTTCCAGCTAAATAAATATTTCATAATTAAATTGTCCAGCCATGGCTCGAAGCTGTACAGTACTTGCTATAGTATAGAATACCTTGATTTTCATCTCGAAAGCTTGGCCTTTAGATGAAGACTGAACGCTTAATTTGCTTAACAAACTTGAGAGACCCCGAGAAAATTGTCAGAAGTTCGGGGCTAGACAGAAGGCCCTTAAATTATCAATTAGGATACTCCCTCGCCCAAGGAGTCTGACATGTGTGGGCAGTCATTCAAACGAAATTCCAGAGAAAAGGTCACCCAACAAGTATTTCATCAATTTAGTGAGGGTGGCTTCTGTTTGTCATAGACGAGCTGTGGGTGGGGCATTATTAGGGACAGGACCTTAAAGTTGCCATTTCTAAGGGGCTTATTCCTGAGATTCAGAGGGGTTTTGGGTTTGTTTTTCTTAATTTAGCTATAACTCATTAGGAGTTAAAGAAATTTGGATTTTGAAATATATAAGCTTATTTTTTAGAAGAATGTATGATACCCGATACGTGTCCTTCCTTTTGAACTATTATTGCAGGTTTTTAGGTAAAGTTATCCCGCTTTTTAGTCTTAAGGAAGAAAATACAATATATTTTAATTTGTACCAGGCTTGGAGGGAGATTTGGAAACATATTGTTTTGAAATAACTTGTAGAAAAACTATAAATCGCAAGCTGTACAAAAAACTGTCATGTTTGACTTTAGATCGTAAATTGCAAAATTTATGCAAATTTTGTCAAGTAATTTTACCGAAAAAAATTGTTGGTTACAATAAAATAGTGTAGTTTCGATAGGAGAAGTTTTTTCCAATAATAACTAATATTTTATTTATATTATATTAATATTATACTCAACTATTTGTTACTATTTGTAACGGTATATATGTACATATATTGCTATCGATACAAGATTTCCATGATCTATTAGATCAGTTATCCTTTTAGTTATTATTATAAGTTATCTATTAGGTCAGTTGTCTATTAACTGAAAGGCTTTTTCGCTTAGTTTTGGAATTTTATCCTTTTATTAGACATTTAGTAAAGAGATTTGGTATAAATACGGCAAACATAAATATACCATGTTTTCCATGCAAAATAATGAAATATAAAACGGCCATCAGATGTCCTAAAAAAAAGCTAAATAGCTTATTTTCATATTACAATATTAGACCACTATTTTCTGGAAAAGAACTAGTATGCATTATGAAACTATTGTATTACGTAAGCTTGGAACATTTCTATATTTGAATATTAGAGGAATCACAAAACAAGCAAATTTGACGATATTTTAAATTTTAATATTCTATTTTGCGCTGGTTGACTATTTGTGTAAATGCCCCTTTTTGTTCTATACTATACTATTCCTATTCATAAAAGATCGAGAATATTACCATTTTTCTCCTTTAGGATGATATTCATAAAATAATGATGATTTTATCATTTTTTTTATAAAACTAAAGTAAAGTCTATGAAGTCTCTTTAAGTACTAGCTTTACTTTTGCCAGCCTTACCTTTTCTACCTTTTCCAAGTTACAACAAAATTAAATAGAAAATAAACCACACTTGCCTATATATAGGGAAGCAAAGAATCGAATTTTAAACAATTATCCAATTTGCAGCCAAGCATTGATGTGTAATTATACAACTTTCTAGTATGCACAGCTCGTGAGTAACTCGTCAACTTGAAAATAGATTACACACTACGTGGGCAAATATAAGTAATTCGCTCCCCGTTTTGGTGTGTAATACCCCCTTGGAATGGAATGGTGTGTGGGATGGTGTGTGTGTGTGTGACTGGGTGTTTTTTTTTCTGACCACTCTCCACCAAGACTTGGGTAAACAAAAACAACAATAAAGACAAAAAAAGGGGCTAGAGAAAAGAGGCAGCCACCCACTGGAGTGGGAGTGGGTGGCCTTCGTTTCGTTGTAGCTCCAATTGACGTCACGCAGCTGCTTGACTTTTGATGTTTGCCTGTGGGCACAATACAACAACAACAACAACAGTCCATAAAACTGGCCTTGGGGCAGCAGGGTAAGCAACGAAAGGTGAAGGGGTATGGGGCACAAAAATTGTTAAATCGATTAAAGTCAAAGTTTTGTGAGATACTCCGGTAGAGGTGCGTGAGGCAGGCCGCCTGAAAGTGAAATAGAGTATCTGGAAGGAAAACCACAGCAGCCAGATAATGCCAGTGCCCATCAGCAAGTCAATCATGGCACTCACACCTCCATTCGCACTGCCACTGCCACATCCACTCCGAGTACCACTAAAAAGCAAAGTTTCGCAATCAACAAAAGTTAAAAGTTACCAACGTACTAGAAAAGTTTTTCTAATTAGTAGAGACTCGGGACCGCAGGTGTCATCAGCAGGCCAAAGAGCCACAAGGCGTCATCAAATCAAACTTATTTTGCATTCACATATAATATACGTACTATACGCGTATATACATATATTTAGGCATGATATGGTGATAAGCCAAGACTTTAGATACAAGTTAGTCCACAGCGCCACAAAATGCGTCAGCGGGCGCAGGCGATAAGATATCAGAAGCAGGGGATTTGAGATTGAGACAGACCCGAGACGGGAGAACTAACTCACTGGGTCAATATGTTCACAGAAAAAAATTAAAGGTTTTTCAGGGTTTCTCGAGAAAGTTATTGTATATTCTGGTGAGAGCTTACAGCTTGTAACTCATAGGTCTTTGTAACATATAGCTTAAGAAGTGGTTGGAGAATACTACTTAAATGCATGAAAATAAAATTAAATATTAAAATCTTTGGAATAATCTACAAAAATATCTACAAAAATAATCTGCTGGATGTTTCCCCTTCAAAAAGACAATAATACAAAAACCAAGACTTGTCTTTGCCCTTCAACATCCAGTGTTGTAAAGCGTAAAGTGATTTGACATCCATATAGGTCAATATATTTTTACCTTTACCTTCCTTGTTTATTATTTTTGATGCAAGCTCGAGGATTTGTTAAGTTCAATTATGACGTAAGTAAAATTTATGAATCTAAGTGAAGCAATAAAGCCAAAAAGCCAGGCTTTGATTTCGTTTCACCGTTTAAGGGTTAAACACACACAATTTTTAGCCAACACTGTTTCGTTCAAAACCTGTCAATTAGTTAACGAAATGAATTTTTTAAAGAGAATATCTTCAAGTAATTGTATCATGGAAAATACATAAAAAAAGTATCTCGTAGAAACTTGATACTTTTTCAAAAACAAAATTTTAGTTTGGCATTTTGCCAAAACAACTAGAAAGGTGTTAGGTTGTATGTTTTGGAACTATATTTTACTAAAATAAAAATCATATTTCCCAGACATATTGGTATTCTTATCCTAATAATTTTATACACTTTATAGAACATATTATTTTAATAATAATAGTCCAATAAATAAAACCAATAAAGAACCTTGATTTATTGAAACTCTGTTCTCAAAATGAAAAGCAATGCAATATTTTGGATGGACTCTATATGCCAGACTCTGGTGACATGGGAACACATGTTCCACATCGAATCATTTTCTTTGCAGATCCTATGCGTGGGAGGTTTTTCTCATTTTCCGGCGAACTGCAGAGCCGAAATGCTATGCATATTAAGACGCACACCGACAAAGAAACGCCGAATTTATGACTTTTCGCACAAAAGCACAAAGCAAGGCGAAATGTATCAAGTCGAAATTTACGACTAATAAACCGCAGCCAGCGAAGAAATGAAAATGAAATGAAAATGCGGCCAGCCAGTCGGTATTGTTCACATTCGGCCGATGACACATTTCAGTTTTCGGTGGACAGGCGGCGTCATCAGGGCCCCCCCTGGTGAGAAGGAGAAGTGACAGACTTTGGCATATTGACAGTCAACACTTGCGAGGAAAAGTGAACTGAAACTCGAGCTGAAACTGAAATCAGAAAACTAATTCTCCAATAGATTGTTGCTTAATTGGCTTACGCTGCGTATACTTAATCTATTTTGAACTCTGTCAACTAATAATAGTTTTTTCCCTCACGTGCCGCTTCTGGTTATCTTGGCTCCACAACTTTATCGTTGGGGCACTATATATATACGTATATCTATGCTATGTATGTATGTATATGTGTGGGAAAAAATAAAACTTAATCAAGATAAGTTTCCACACAAAATGCTTGGCAGGAAAAGCCAATGGAAACTTTGGCCCAGCCATCAAGGCGAAATGCGGTTGCCCTCCTAATTAGTTCGAAAAGGTCTTAGCCGGCAAACTGAAAAAGCAACAAAAATAAATAGAAAAAAGAGAGAAGGATAAAGGATAACTAGAAGGAAACTCTACCAAGTTTGTGTAATCAAATGAGGAGGGAAACTGAAGCAGGAATATGGAGAAGCTTTAACTTTAAAGTTTCAGACCAGATCTATTGCCAAATTATCTCTCATAGTCCTCAGCCAGCTCAGACCGTCTCGAATCGATTTTCTTCGTTTAATTGCAACGCCTTGGCGATTGAAGAGCTGGCGGCCCAGAAATCTGAATAGAAATCTGGAATCGCCTTGGCACATACTACAAACATACATATTATATATATGTAGTATATGCTTTCCTGCTTCTACAACGAAGGTCGTAGCTTTTATTGGCCATTTTCGTTTCGTCTTTCCTTTTCGGCCAAACAATTAAATTTCTTCTGTGTGAATATTTCTTTTCATTTCGCTTCTAGTTTTTTATTTTCTTTGATTGGAGCCCAGAGGGAAGTGGGTCTAAATTATGATTATTTATTCAGGCGGGCCACTGGAAATATTTTGGCCACTTTATGCGCAATAGCTTTCCCAGGGTCTGACTCACTTTGGGCCCACTTTTCGAACATGAATCCCCATCGTATTTACACATAATTTATCAACATCCGTCAAATTATGGAAAGTTGGCAAGTGTATGCACCGGACGCCCGCCACTAATTAATTAATATCATCAATTCAGATTTGATTTAGTTTTGATTTAGTTTTGGGGCAAGTTTTAAGTTGTTTTCCTTGTTCGGCGGCGGACAGGTAGGCAGGCATGCAAATATTGCGCATACGCCGTGTTGTTTACACGATGCGTTCTGCTTTCTATTTTTGTATTTTTGAATTGCAAAATTAATTGCGAATCAGAATTGAAAAACAATTTTCTCTGCCAATTGTTTGGCATAATGGAAAAATGGAAAATCCGCAGAAGTATGAGAAATAAAAGATGTATATCGGAAACAAAGCGAGGGCGGCCGGAGGACAATAAAGAAATGCTATTCTGCGCCTTTGTCCTTTCGGTTTTATGATGAGTTTTTCACGTGCCGTTATTCACCCTTGTCACTGGCAGGTTCGCCAAGAACTGTATAAAAAATAACCCCCAAAAAACAGCAGCAACATGAAAGGAAAGCAAAGGACTCTTGTCAATAAAAATCCCTTTAAGCCGTGTTGCAACTTTCTTTTTTATTTGGGGGCTTGGGGGGCGAATAACTAAAAATGTATGAGGGTTTTTTTTTAGAAAAAATATTATTGGTGACCAGAAAACGGCCTTTAATGGATCTTCAGAGCAGGAATGAACAAGGCCTGGGGTTGGGGGAAAATCAATCAATAAACGAGGAATCCCAGCTGGAGCGGCGCAGAACTAAGCTGGGCCATAAGCTCCACGGGTCCAGGAAACGTGAGGACATGACAGGAATCTGCTGTCGTCCTACGACAATGCAGAGAGGGAATGGGACAGGATAAAGGACAGGCAGAGGGTGGCAGTGGGCAGTCCTCGCCTTGGGCCATTGAAGTCGAATACCCATTGAAGTCGGCGAGAAGTCTCCTCCTAACTTGGAATCGAATTGGGAAATTGTGTGTTTTGCTGTTGATGGATGGTTGTCTCTGGACTTTCTTGCTCAGTTTTTGTGTTTCTTTTGGCCAAATACACGGAGAGCTGAATTAATTAGAAGTGGACTTGAAGGCGATTGGCATTTATTTATCAACGAAATCCTTAGATAATCTCGAGTAGGAAAGTAGTGCAGCAGGTGCTTAAAGACTTTTCCTTCTTACTATATAGATAAGATATTTTATTTTTACAATTATTTTACTTTAAAATGTATTTAACAATCAGTTGCATTCAGTTTTTATGGCCCAGTTTATGGGCCAGGAATGTGCCTCTGAAACTTGGCCAGCTCATTTGTGAATATCTGAGGCAGCACCCCTTTCACCTTGCCCACCTGCCGGCGGTGGCTTATTTAATTTTTTGTTTGCTCTCGAGCTGTGTTTGTGTTTGTTTATCAACCAATGCCAACCCTTGAGCAATTGATAAGCGCGTGAAATATTTAATCGCGAGTCGGGAGACAAACAGAATGGGAATCGAAATGCCAAGTGGAAGTGGGAAATTGAAAGCCAGAGCCGTAGCCGTAGCAAGTCGAATCGAAACTCACCTGACTCTTTGTTTCGCTGTCACCTGGTGGTGCTGACGATGTTGGTGGTTGTGGTGGCGGTGGTGTAGGTGGGCGAATATCCTTTTCCACCTGCTACTGCTTCTGCTCCTGCCTCGGGCTTGCTCCTTATTCTTCTGCTTCTGCTTCTGGTTCTTCTTCTGTTTCTCCTCTTCTGGTTTATTTCTTTCTGGCTATGGCTTTGGCTACCTCTCCTCCTCCGACTGTTTGCTCTTTATGGCTAAAACCAAATTTAATTTGTTACTCTCGTTGTTTGATTTCTTTTTTGAGAGGGAGGTGGTGGGATGGTTGCCGCTCTTGTTGCTGTTGTTGTTGTGGATGGTGTTTTTGTTGCGGCGGCAACTCTAGTATTCCGAGCAGTGACTTTGATGTTTCGAGTACAGAAATTCGTTATTAAATTTGATGGAAAAATCGTATTTGCTGGGATTTTAATGATTTCTCTCTTCCTCCCAAAAAAGCCCATACTGTTATACCGTTAATGGTTCACCAAACATTTAAATTTAAAAATAAAATACCAATCATTCCTGAAAAATGCCCAATTGCCAAATAAACAACATCATTTTCCAACACTTTTGTTTTTAGTTTATACCGTTATACCAACTGTAACGCGGGTGAAAAAGAAGTAATTAAGCTAATTGGAACTGCGTACGGCGCATGTTTATCAATGATTTATGTTTGCGTCCAGAGCGCTTCTCTATCTGCTTCAGTTTCTGTTTAAATAAAACATTTGCCCTTTCTTGCAGGTTTCTGCCGTGTAATTGTTTAATTAATTGTACCGCCAGCCCGCCCGCGTGTGTGTGCACAAAATAATTTTTCGCTTAAATAAACAATTCATAGGCATGTACATACAAAATGTATATATTCATATATAAATTTTTTTCCATCGCAATTCGTTGAGGTATGCATACGTGCGTGTGTTTCTTGTTTATTTGCTTATTTTTTACTTTTATTTTTTGTTTTTTTTTTTGCTTGCGTTCGACTCCTACACTGGCCCACACAGCATTGCATTCAGAGTTTGGCAAGAAAACCGCCGACTTGCCGATTCTGATTGGCATCCGCTGGCTTAGAGTGGGCGCCCGTGACCCAATTTCCAATCAGACGTTCTCGATATCGGAGTATCGATGCACTTGCCAGTCTGCTTTGAAAAAAGCCACCCGGTTCAAAGGTGTTAATCACTGGTAATTGCAATTGGCCGATGTTAGAGGTTAATTAATTAATTCGATCAAATGATTAGGCGAAAGTAATTTGCGGGAGAGGCGGAGATCGCATCTGGTTTGCCCATGGCCTGCGCTCAAAAACCGGCATTTGAATCATACGCGCACTGCCAGGCCCCTTTCTCTCCCGCCGTTCCCTGGAAGGTTGGAGATCGTCCTAGCACCCCCCTCGTGTTTATTGATTGTCATACCCCACCGAAAAAAACATTGCATCAACAACAACAACAGCAGCAAGTACGGCCAAGAGCCGAAGCAGCGCGCAAGCCAAAGTGATAGGTAGATTTTCGTATGTATGTATATTGTATTTCGGTGGGTGGTTGGCTTCGTTCGGTTAGTGGCGGGAGTAGGGAGGGCGCCACCTCCACCACCTGCCGCCCACCGCTGCCACCCCCTACACTCTCCTCGTGTGCATTTCGGCCTCGTTTTTTATTACGCGCACGTAGTGTAGCTTTTTTTTTTGCCTGCTCTCTCACATTTTACTTTTTTTTGCTTAAATTTTTTACATACACTTGCACAATTGGAGTGGGTGGCGCAGCGGGGGCGACAGGGGGGTGCACGCGAAAAATCTCTAATGATTTTTGTAATGTAACTGGAGTTTATTGGCGAGCGCACTGGCTACTCGGTCTGACTGTAATTACATTTTAATTTTTAAACGCACGCAGAACGCGATTTTTTTCACTTGCGTCCGCCGAGGCACACGTTACTGTTAATACTGGATTCTGATTGGAAATACCGAAAGGCCAATAGGACCGGTCCGGCAACTCTTATCAGCATTTACAGTGCTATGTTAACGCGCTGTTAATATTGTGAATGCAAGCTTTGATCGATATTTTTTGGTTGTTGGTGACAAAATTTTAAGAAAACAAATAAAATTTGTTAAAACTATTGTATTGTTAAATAAATTAATACTGAACGTGAAAAAAGGAAAATTTGAGAGTAATACAGCCCCATTATTACATATCCCTTATTATTTACATATAGTTCTTTATTTCTAAAGCAATGGGAATTATATTAATTCCGCGTCTCGGGGATTAGGCCGAGATAATTTTTTTTTGTTTTTGTTTAGTTTTGCTGGAGAGATTGTTTTATCTCCGTATATTACGCACACTTGCAGAAACGTTCTCCCTTTTTTGTTTGCATTAAGATAACAGAACGTCCGTTTTATGCAATACGAAATTAGAAATAAATAGTTTAATGGTTATTACGAAAAGTGGGAGTGTTGTTTTGTGGATTCCGAGGGGCTAAAACTTTAAACATTTCTTGGAATAAGCATACAAAATAACGTAAGTAAAATTTTGTTTAAAACCATTTGCAAAATGCAAAAAAAAGTACATAAATAAACATAATTAAAACTTTAGAAGCTAGTTGAATTATTGAATGGTTCCGAAAAGGTCTATTTCCAATAGTCCGGAAAAAACTCAACTCGATCATATTTTTAAAGCCATTTTAATATGTATCGCAGTGTTGTTGTTCCGTATTATAAAATTGATCTTATTTTATGAATTAAAATTCTTTATAGCATATTTTTAATATTTTTTTGAATTTGTGGATCTTTTATTTTTGATCAACAATGAATTGTCAAAATTGAAATACAGGCTCTTAAAAAACTCTTATAAAAAACATTGGCGCGAAAGCTTGTGATTTTTGCGGTGAGATTCATCTTAAAATTCTAAGCAAAACAAGAAAGCTTGAACATGCAATTTAATTTTCAAGGTATGTAAAATAAATTAAAAACACTAAATGATCAGTTGTTTTTTATTTACTAATCCAGTTTCATCCTCGTTAAGAATTTAGTTTCCTAAAGGTGATATACCACGGGAAAAGCCTGGTCGCAAAGGTTAGACGTCTCCTGAGGCAGGACTAAAGCGATAACTAGCATTGAAAGTAGCCAATAAAACAGAAAATTTAGTGGTACTATTGTTGCAATAGCCTTTTACTCTACATTTTATCCCACATTTGCCATTCAAATTTATAAATTTAAAATTACTTCTTTGGTACCGGCGTTGCCAGAAAGTTTCTATAAAAAATACCTAAATTTTATTTTCCACGTCACTGGCAACCCTGGCAATATCAACCAGGGTTTTTTGTTTATTGCAAATTGCAAAAATCCGCAATCGGGAGATAGTACGACAAAAAAACTTCTTAAATCTAGCGACATGCATTAGATCTCCAAGGTAATTAGCCGTGAGAATTTAAGAGTCGCGAAAGTCCTCCGGAAGGCGATTCCAATTGGATCCGCCTCAGGGGCCACAACACTCGTCACGTTTACTCCCCTTTTTTGGGGCCTTTGTTGGCACTTCTGGTGCTCCGCTGCTCTGTTGCTGATAAGTGGCTTGGTCAGCGAGTCAACTTAATTAATCAGTGCCCCGACTCCAAGGCAAGTCAATTGGATATTTTGACGTCGTTTGTGAATCAGCTGGGCGCCAGAAAAGCTCTGCCTCCGTTTTGGATTGAGGTTCCCACACTTTCTATTTCTCCTGCCCTTTTAGGTGGAAATTAATTGGATTTGAGGATAGAAACAATGCTGCCGCCGAAGGAAAATGTTGATCTGGAGTGCTTTATGGTCACAAAGCACGCGTGGAAGGGAAAGTACAAGCGGATCCTGTCGATCGGCACAGCCGGCATTTCCACCTACAACCCGGACAAGTTTGACTTGACGAATCGGTGGACCTACTCGGATATTGTTGCAGCAGCACCATCAAAAACCTCAAATGTAAGTATGGAAACTCCTTGATCGCCAAATATTGTACAAAATTCCTTTATTTCAGATTCCAAATGAGTTTGTTCTCTCCATAAAGAAGGATAAGAAGCTGGATACCATAAAGCTATCCTCGGAGTACCGCAACGACATACTCACTTCGATATTAAAATACTACAAAGAGTTTGCCGACAAACCCAAACATGCTCAAGTAAAAACCCATAACTAGTGAATAAAACTTGTACTTCATACATAGTTCTTATCTTTACAGCGTTTCAGTGCGTACAAGTACCACTGGTCGGGTATCAGCCTCCCCACAGTACTGGAGGTTACGCCGTGCTCCCTGGACCAGCTCGACCCCACCACGAACGACGTGCTGGCCAGCTATATGTACAAGGACATCGAGGGAATAATAGGTAGCTATATAGACTCGACTCGCCAACATTGCCATTCATGTGTACCGTTCTATCGCTATGTACCACAATTTTAATTCAATGCGTACGCTTTGTCTTTTTCGTTGCTTTCCGCACTCATCTTTCTGGTCTTTGTTTACGTTTGCGCACGTTTTAAGCAGGCATATCGGACTATGAGGGCGGCATCGTAATGGCCTATGGCGGATTCAGTCGCTTGCATCTGTTCAAAGCCCTAAACCACCATGAGATCGTCCAGAACATCGCCCAGAAATCGTCCCAGTTTTTGGGCATCGAGACGAAGATACTCAAAAGCCAGATAACCCTGGAGCAGTTCGAAAGGCAGAGGTTTGGCAAGTTCAGGTGGGTCTTGGGAGATTAAAAGTAATAATAGAAACTAATGTACCTTTTTTCGTCCCAGTGGCGATCAATTCCAGACTTCCATGACCGAGTTTACGGTCCAGAAGCTAACGCCTCGCCATCCAGACCCCGTGAAACGCACCCTTTGCCTCACGGAGGCGACTCTTCTGGAACGAGATCCCCAAACGTACAGCATCTGCACCCTGCGACCACTTGCTGATGTTTTTGCCTTGGTTCGCGACAAAGACAACCTGCAGCGCTTCAGCATCGAGTACAAGAACGGCATTGTGCGCAGCTACAGCACAAATGACCGTGACTCGCTGCTAGCAACTGTACTCGATGCAGTGCGGTCTAGCGGCAATCAGGACGTACATATCCGCATTGGAAACACGCCAAGAGGCAAGCGATATGTCCCGCTAAGTAGTTCCGTGGACGAGGAGACTGAAGCGACTCTATTGCGCCTGGTAATCAATAACTTCCAGAATCCCTCCAAGCGCTACGATATTCTGGAGCGCTTCAACGCGAACGTGCCGCACAGTGGCCTTAACTACAGTGTTACTCAGGATGTGAGTAAATTCCACATAATTCGTAAACAAATCTCATTAAAAAATTAATATTTTCAGAGTTTATTTGCGGAAAACAAAGAGAAACTTATTCTGAGCGCTCTTCAGGCTTTGGCTCAAAAAGAGCTGGACAGTCCCACAGCGCAGCTGACGAACATGGAATTGGAGGCCATATTCCATGCTCTTACCCGCCTACTGGCCAGCAAGGTGGGCTACGCAGCCTTTACCAATCTCCCGGGGTAAGCTAAACTCCTGAAAAAAAATATTAAAAGCTATTAATTGAAAAAACTTTCTAGTTTTCGAGAGATCATCGGTACCAAGGTTGTGGCTGCTCTCCGGCGCAAAGATCTGGCTGTAACTTACTCTGCCATCGACATGATCAATTCCCTGATGCATTCAGTGAACTCAGATCATGACCTGAAGCAAGAGCAGTTGAACAAGTCATCCATTTTGTCGTCTAAATCGTTTCTGGAAACATTGCTGAATATGTGGACAGCCCATGTGGTATATTTGAATGAAAACTATACGCTCCACGCCTTGCTTCATCACTTTATTCTTTCAGAGTCACGGCAGTGGTGCCCTTGTGCTGTCGGCTATGCTGGACTTCATGACCTTTGCGTTGTGTGTGCCTTACAGCGAGACCACCGATGGCAAGCAGTTCGACATTTTGCTGGAGCTGGTCGCCGATCGGGGTCGATATCTGTACAAACTATTCCAACACCCCTCTCTGGCTATTGTCAAGGGAGCTGGCCTCGTTTTGAGAGCCATAATTGAGGAGGGGGAGTTGCATGTGGCCCAGCAGATGCAAGCTTTGGCTCTGGACGAGGCGGCTCTTTGCCGGCACTTGCTAGTAGCTTTGTATACACCGTCAAATGATCCCACCCTGACCACACATCGACAGCTGTCCCGTCATCTGATCGGCTTGTGGTTAACGGACAGCGAGGAGGCCATGGAGCTGTTCAAACGCATTTTTGTAAGTTCTGCCCCCTCCTTGTCAGAATGTTTATCATGACGATTTCTTTCCACAGCCCGCTGGTCTTTTAACCTTCCTGGAATCGGAGGAAACCGTTCCCGAATCGGATGTGGAGGAAGACAAGCTGAACTTTCGCGACAATCTCAAGTTTGCAATTCAACATTCCAATAGAACGCGCAAAAATGTGATAGAGAAGCATTTGGCAGGCATCAAGCATTGGGGCATGAGCCTGATCGAGCAGCAGGACGGAGCGGCACAGGCGCTGAAAAACCGTCCAGTGGTTCTCCGCAACCGCCGCCAGAAGAAAAAGACATCCGATGTGATTGTGAATCTGCCTTACTTCTTCTACAGCTTTGCCAAAGACCACAGCCTGCCTAACCTTATCTGGAATCACAAGGTAAGAAGCTGCAAACGAACTATACCTTGTACTAATTCTTCTTTTATCCAGACTCGGGAGGAGCTGCGTATGTGTTTGGAGAACGAGTTGCGGCAGTTCCTCAATGACCGCGACCTGGCCGGTCAGATGATTGTGGCCTGGAACTATCAAGAGTTCGAAGTGGCCTACCAATGCCTCGCGGATGAAATAAAAATTGGCGACTACTACATCCGCCTGATTTTGGAGAAGGATGACTGGCCCCAGAACTTGGTGAAGGATCCGTAAGTGATCTTTTCTTTGAATCTTAAACAAGGTGAAGTTAAAATTCAAATTCTTACAGTGTTGAGCTGTTTAATGCCTTGTACCGAAGAGTCTTGTGCCGGCAACGTGTGAACGATGACCAAATGACCGTGTTCTCGCTTCAAGCCTTGGCCAAGGTTTACAAGCGCTACCACAAGGAGATTGGCAAGTTTAGCGACATGTCCTACATCCTCCAGCTCAGCGATAGGGTTGGTTCTTCAATGATTTTTCCAAGAATGTTATTCCATCTATTAATTGTTCTCTATTTTAGTGCCTCTCGCCCTCCATGCGCGACGCCCTAATCAACCTGATATCGTGCCTGGTTCTGGAGAAGTCCAACTGTCGAGCCCTTGTCGATCATGTCCAGTGCCTGGTGGATCTAATAACATTAGCACACTTGCATAAAGGTCGCGCCCAGCTGAATACCAAAACCAATGTCATCGAAGCCGGCCCGAACATGGCTGCCTACGAGGAGAAGGACTGGTACTACAACATCGAAAAGGACGGGCAGAAGCCGGAGCGGCAGGGACCCATAACCTACTCCGAGCTGAAGGAGCTCTGGCAAAAGGGACTAATCACGCCGAAGACTCGATGCTGGGCTATCGGCATGGATGGGTGGCGGTCGCTGCAGCAAATTCCTCAGCTTAAATGGTGCCTTATTGCCAAGGGGACCCCTCTCTACGACGAGACGGAGCTCTCCTCCAAAATTCTGGATATTCTGATCAAGTGCACCAGCTTCTTCCCAAGCCGCACGCAGAACGGAGTGGCAGTACTGATACCCGGGCCAAAGTTGTCCCGAAAACTATCCGAGTTCATCTGCCTGCCGCATGTGGTGCAAGTGTGTCTCACCCACGATCCAGGCTTGCTGGAACGCGTAGCTACATTGCTCTGCCAAATCATGGAGGACAATCCTGAGATGCCCAAGGTCTATCTGACGGGCGTCTTCTACTTTATGCTTATGTACACGGGCAGTAACATCCTGCCCATCACCCGCTTCCTAAAGATGACTCACATGAAGCAGGGCTTCCGCAGTGAAGAGGTAAGTCAACAATGACTCACAACTGGATAGGCTTCAAATAATGTTGCATTCCATAGACGTCCCAATCCGGCATTATGCACAGAAGTATTCTGGGACAACTCCTGCCCGAGGCCATGGTTTGTTTCCTGGAGAACTACAGCGCCGAAAAGTTTGCGGAAATCTTCTTGGGCGAATTCGACACGCCCGAGGTGATCTGGAGCTCAGAGATGCGTCGCCTGCTCATAGAAAAGATCGCAGCCCATATAGCTGATTTCACGCCGCGACTCCGGGGACACACAATGGCTAGATACCCGTACCTGGCCATCCCAGTGATCAGCTATCCACAGCTGGAAAACGAGCTCTTCTGTCACATCTACTATCTGCGCCACCTGTGTGACACGCAGAAGTTTCCCAACTGGCCCATTTCGGATCCCGTTCAGCTGCTCAAGCATACATTAGACGCATGGCGGAAAGAAGTTGAGAAGAAGCCACCGCAGATGACCATCCAGCAGGCTTACCAGGACCTCGGTATCGACCTGACCAAAACGCCCAAGCCAGACGAGTCCATGATCCGCAAGAGCTACTACAAGCTGGCACAGATGTATCATCCTGACAAAAATCCCAACGGCCGCGAAATATTCGAAAAGGTCAATCAGGCCTACGAGTTTCTGTGTTCAAGAAATGTGTGGAGCTCGGGTGGACCAGATCCCAATAACATTGTGCTCATACTTCGCACCCAGAGCATTCTCTTTGAGCGATATCCTGATGGTGAGTTGCTATTACACTTCACCTTTCGGTCATTGATAACATCTTGTTTGAATCTTCAGTTTTGCGGCCTTACAAGTACGCGGGATACCCGCAGCTCATCAAAACCATCCGCCTGGAGACGCGCGACGACGAGCTTTTCTCCAAGGAGGCCCAGCTCCTGACCGCTGCTTCCGAGCTGTGCTACCACACGGTTCATTGCTCTGCTCTTAACGCCGAAGAGCTGCGCCGCGAGGAAGGCATTGAGGCGCTCCTGGAGGCCTACACCCGCTGCGTTTCCATTTTGGGAGTGGACTCTAAGCCAGACTCGCTGCACTACCAGGTTATTTCGAATGTGACGCGGTGCTTTGAGGTGGCCTGCAACTTCGAGAAGTGCAAGCAGAAGATCATTACGTTGCCGCAGCTGTTGTCGGACGTGTGCCGAGTGGTCTACTTTAAACACAGCCTGTCGGTGAGTCTGGTGACCAGTCTGGCGGCCAACAACTATGATCTGCAGTGCGATCTGTCGCGCAATGGAGTGCTTTGGTCGCTGCTGCTCTTCATTTTCGAGTACGACTACACTTTGGACGAAAGCGGAGTGGAGGTCAGCGACAAGTCCAACCAGCAGCAATTGGCCAACAACCTGGCCAAGATGGCCGTTCTCGGGTGCATAGCTTTGGCGGGCTACAACATGGAGCTGCGCCAGAAACCAGTCACGGGCAGTGAGGCTAATTCCCCGGTGGCTAAGCCGCCAGCGGCCATCAAACCCAAGCCAGTCCAGACAAACACGGCCTACACCCAGAACGCTCACAATCCGCTGCAAAGCAAGCAGTTGGCCATCACCAGTGGCAAGGAGAAGGAGCCGGAAAGTTCATCTGGAAGCAGTGATACCTCGAGCTCCACTCCCACGGAAAGTGAGCAGCAGCAGCAGCCCAGTGCCATCCAGCAGAAGTACATTGTGACGGGCGACGCGAAGAATACTCTGATAAAGCAGGTCCTGGACCGGCTGCTCACCCGCCACATTGCGAACCAGCTGGCCACGGCGCGCGACAGCGACGTACTGAAGTTGCTTACGGCAAACACACGAAATCCCTACCTCATTTGGGACAATGGAACCCGGGCCCAGCTCAAGGACTTCCTCGAGCAGCAACGCACGGTCTCGGCGAAGGAGACCCAGGAGGACATTGCCCAAGTCGCGGAGCTGGTCTCAACGTTTGAGTTCGATGCTCACAAGTAAGTCAAGCAAATAATCACGAAAGAATAATTATAGACATTATACTCTCCCAGGGATGAACTTCAAATAGGAGGCATCTTCATACGCATTTACAACGACATGCCAACGCATCCAATTGCCCAGCCGAAGCTCTTTATCATGGATCTGCTGGAGTACTTAAAGCACGCCTATCAGTTTCTGAATTTTAAGAAAAACCCGGCACCACCTGTTGCCCCCAAAATGGGCACCGATGGCATATTAACGCCCACACTGGCCCCCAATCATCCCCAACTGCAGCAGGCGACGGCGGGCGGCAAGCCTGGCAGCACTTTCGACGAAGTACTGACCGCGTACAACCGCTCCAAGAGCCGGAAGAAGATGGAGACGGATGCCCTGGCGGAGCAGCAACAGGCCCTGCAACAAAGCAAGTACGACTTTGCCAGCGATGGAAAGCTGGAGCTGCATATCACAATGGTGCTTAGGGCGCTGATCGCGGTGATCAAGTCCAACGCAGAGGTGGAGATCCAGTGCATCGGGAACTTTGACATGATCTTTGGTTTCCTGGCCAACAACATGTTTCCAGATGTAAGACCTTCCTGATGTACTTGGAGAATGCTAGTCCTAACTATCTCTTTCTTGTTTTAGAGCTCCACGGTCAAGGCTGTTGCCTTGGAAGTCGTCGCACTGGTCTCTCGCAACAAAGAATGCGTCTCTGAGGTGGCAGCCTGCGAGATTTTGGGCAACTATCTGGTAGCTCTTAAAGACCCTGAGCTCCGTGCCAGCCAGGTGAAGGTGTTGGAGACTCTCTCAGGACTCATGAATGTGCAGGAGATGATCAAGGAGGCCCAGGCCAAGGGCGCGGTTATCTATCTGCTTGACATGTTCTGCAACTCGAGAAACCCGCAGATTCGGGAAATGTGTGCCGAAATCCTGGCCAAGATGACGGCAGATCGTCTGAGCGGACCCAAGGTTCGCATCACCATATCAAAGTTCCTGCCAACGCTATTCATCGACGCCATGGTGGAGTCCCCAGCCACGTCCATACAGCTTTTTGAGTCCATCCATGAGCACCCGGAGCTGATATGGAACGATTCTACTCGATCCACTGTGTGCGATGCTGTGGCTGAAGCTTGCGAAAGGTAAATGGTGCAAAATGCAACTTTCATGGCTATTCTTATACCCTTGCCCATCCTGCAGATTCTATCAACACCAGAAGTCCAACTCCCGGCATGTCTGGAAGGATCCCGAAATACTTAAAGACATTGTGGCCAACGAAATCGTTGTGGCCGGTGTGTACCTCCGCTTGTTTGTCAGCAATCCCGCCTGGACCTTGCGCAAGCCCAAGCAGTTCCTCTCCGACCTCCTGGACTTTGTCGTCGAACAGATCGGCAAAAGCTCTTCCGACCAGGATGTTTTGGATCTCTCAACCACAGCCCTGGTAGAGTTGCTTCGCTCACAGCCCAACCTGGCGGACGATATCCCAGTCCTGGGCCACATACCGAAGTTGTTCAACCTGCTTTCGGTGCAGCCGAAGAACACGCTATCAGTATTACACCAGCTCTCGATTTCTGAGGTGGGTGTGCCATCCACTTTGCGTTGAACAGTAATTCGAGTGCCCCTTTCTTTCAGTTTTGTGTGAGCGCCATTTCGCAGACGGAGTGCGTCGCTCCGCTCAAGAAATGCATGGAGCACAACAGAGACTGCATTGAAAAAGCCTGCGAGACGCTGAGTCGCCTATTCAAGCATCAGCATGTAAGTAGATTTCGAAAAGGAATACTCTATAATTGCTAAACAACAATTTTCTCTAGGACTCGCTGATCAGTCAATCTCTGGAGGTGGGTCTTATACCGTTTTTGCTTGGTCTCTTGGACAGTCGTCTGGAGTTCGTGGACAATGCGTCGGCGGTTAAGGCGCAAATAGTGGCCGCGCTTAAGGGCATGACGCACAATCTCAACTACGGCGACCGGGTCACGCAAATCCTGCTCAAGCATCCAGTGTGGGCAGAGTTCAAGGATCAGCGACACGATCTGTTCATAACTGATACAAATATACGTGGCTATCTAACCGGTAAGGAATATCTTATAGATCCTTTTATAGATTTGTAATATTTGTGAAATTTTCTCCAAAAGGCGTTAATCCCACGGCTGGCTATCTTACGGCGGGCCCCGCACAAAGTGTGGAAGTGCTCACCTCGCCACCGCCCATCGATCGTGACGATCCTTCGGCCCGTTCACCCATCGACTAGCGAATTATCCCCTGCCAGACCAAAGCCAAGGCTAAGGCTGGCCTTTGAGTTGAAGCCTTCGATTGCCACGGAATCTGAAATCTGAACCATTCACGGGTTTCCCCAATTACTGTATTAAACTTTTGCAAATTTCTTACACACGTAGCGTGAAAGTGGGAGGCGATCATATTATTATACTGTAACAAAGTTTCATTTTTTATATTTATAAAGAGAATTTTGTAAAAATAATTAGTTAATAGCTTATACACAGAACATAAACCAACCTAACTAGAGCATGCATAAAGTGATTATACATATTATGGAATAAAGCCGATTCATTACAAATGAAGTGACTGCGTTTATATGGGAATGTTCAAAAATAAGAATTGTTTTTAAATCCTAAAAACTTGTATTTCAAAAGTTAACATTTTGATTCTTTTTTAAAGTACCTCTACAAAAATACCAACCAAAACGCGTTAGGACATTTTTGTTACCATCCACCAAACAGCTGTTAGTGCAAAGTAAACAAAAAATATCAATGTCGTTAGTAGCAGATTATAGCGATTCGTCCGAATCTGATGAAGATAATACCAGCCAATCCTCCGACAGCGACGATGTCAAATCGTAAGCTCCATGAATAAATTACTGGAATACTTCCTAAATATCCATTTAACATAGACCGCCCATGCCCGCCGAAAAGCCGACCTCCAAGTTGCCCAGTGCCAGCCAGGTCCTCGCCCAGAAAACTGGCAAGGGTGATGTGTTCAGCAATCCATTTCTAGAGGCGGAGCTTCACAAGACCGCCTCCTTGGAACGGCATGTAAAAATGGTTACCAACGATGAGCATCTCAAGCAGAAGAATGGACGAAAAATCTGTTGGAACTTTCGCAGAGGACGCTGTCGCTTTGGAACCAGCTGCCAGTATGCTCACGATTCGGACTTGAGTGTTGAAGAACCAGGAACTACAACTAAAACGGTGGATCCATCGGCTGCCTTAGTTGGTGTGTCCAGAGAAGCAACCAACAGCAAAAAACGCAAACACCCCGGGCTAGGTGACTCCCTGGAGCCGGGAAAGCGGGTTATAAAGAACTATAAACAGAACCAGCCCCATCGTCACTAGACTACGCCAGCTTCTGTGATCTGCAGCAGGCAGGTCTCACCCACTGGGCCATATGTGTTTGTGATTAAATTTACCAACCGAATGCCATCATCTTGACTGGTTGTACGGTTGGTACGGTCAGAGCCTTCCTCATCATACGACTCTATTGGCATTTCCAGGGAAAGCCTCAACGTGCACACAGAACTCCAGTAGTCGCCAAGCATGGGTTCCAACTGCCTCTTCGATGGCGCCTCTTCGCTTCGGCCGTCGTCTTCTTCGCCGTCATCAATAACCGTTTCTGATAGGAATTCAAAATTATAATAGACGTAGCGCATATTAAAATCTTAGGTATAAACTATAAATACCTTCTTCTTTTTGGAAAAAGGACACATTGCCAACGACGAAGGCTATACCGTAAACAGATAGCTTCCTGATGCTGCAGGCCAGCTCTGTGAGCAAATATTTCCGAAGCATAGTCATCTTCTTGCCCCGAAACGCATAGAAACATGCTGGCAGCGAGTCAATTACAACTAGTTTTGTTCGCTGGGCGTCCCCATTCCCGGCAGCCAGTTGCTGGTAAAAATTTTGCAGCAAATCTAGTAGTTCTCTGCAGGTTGATGCCTCCGCCACTCGGATGGCCTTCAGTACTCTCTCACTGGTGTCCCTGTCCGTTTTGCGTGCAGCTAGCATATCCGTAATCCGTTTGCTGGAGAAATCCCTCTTGAGATCGATGAACAGAGCTTGAAGATTGTGTTTCCACACAAAGTTCAGGATCAAAGTGTACATCAGTTGAGTTTTACCAACTCCCGTTTGACCGCATATTTCCCATACTCTGCCCGGCTTGAACTGCTGTTCCACGGAAACTAGGAGTTTGTCTAATCTGAGGGAAAACAATAGTCGATGCCAATATCATAGTATACATATAACTCACTCTTCCAGTCCCGTTCCATAGTTGATATCAGGGATGGGTTCCTCATTAAATGGGTTTGTCAGCAACGCCATCTCGCTCTTCAGCTCCCTCAATGTTTCTATCTTAATGGCAAGTAATTCTTTAAGTTTCTCCTCATCCTCTTCATAAAACTCGCCTAAGGTTTCAATACCATTTTTACTAAGCAAGTTCAGCTGATACTCGGAAAGTTGTTTGCCAGTTTCAGTTCGTAAAATTTCATTTTTTAGGTCCATTCCGGCGTTGAGTGACTGAAAGACTAAGTAATTATAAGAGCTTCTTTTTTGTACAGGGATAATATGGTCCCATAGATCAAATTTGTTTAGAATTAAATTTTTATTGGGCTTAGAACAGAAAATGTTAATAAACAAAAAAATCCCGGCTTATCGATAATATTAATTTTTTCTTCTTCTTGAAACTTCTTTAAAGTATGAATATGGTCATACTTAAGAATTATTCTTTAAAATTACCGCCCATCAAACAAAATGGAGGATTTATTTGTAACATTTTTGAAAATTTACTCGTTAAAAATAATGTTTAATTTCTAAAATATAATATAAATACATAAATATTGTATATAAATACATAACAAACTTCGTTATTATCTCCAGTAAGAAATCAAAATTTTAAACCATAATCACCTTGAACTCCTATAGGTTTAAAAAGACATTTCCGGCTTGGAACTCCTACTTCCGGGTTTTTTGGAAAACAACTTTTAAATTTTAGCTGTATCCTGCCCAAAGCTACACATTTAGAATTCCCTCACGGAAATTATAGCCCAAATAGGTCACGTTACTGTAATTTCAAGACATCAGTTACATTACAAAATCAATGATACGAGATCTTCTTTATTATTGAAGCTGAACCTGAAATTAGGGCGCTCCTTGACTTTCCCATAATCAGTGGCCCGCCCCCTCATCATCACGACAGAGTCAATGAACGCGCCAACGCGACCCGGAGAAAAAAATACAAAAAAAAAGTGAAGAAAAACAAGAACTGCAAGACCGACAATTACAAGCCCAGCTTTGTGACGTATTATAAGAGCGGCTCCGAAATGCGGGCCGCTCGCCAGCTTCCCCAAAAATAAACAGCGCTTGTAAGCGCACGAGCAACGAAGAGCAGTTTCGCTTTCATCGCTCAGTTTGTTTTTGTTGACGCCGGACTTGCTTTTTTTTAGCTTTTGGTTTTTTTAATCGACTGCTTGATACCTGTTCACGTGCGACAGCGCTGGCGGAGTTTATAAAGGTTTCAATCGCCACGAAGGGCGGCACAGTTTCTCGGAAAGACGCGAAGCTGCGTGAGCCGCGCTTGAAAATCAAACAACGTTTTCAAATTTGGTTTTGATTAAAGACATTACCAAAAATAAACAAACCACCTGAAACTATAACAAACAAAAGTGGATAAAAATAAAAGTGGCTTTCAAGGACAGTTCTATATTGATTGGATATTTGTTTGATTCGCCTCTGAAAGTAGGTTGATTCGCAAATTTTTATATTTTTGCATTTGATTAAACCGGGATTTACCCTGAAAGGAGAAAAAAACGAAGCTTTGTTATTTATAAGGTTTTAAATTATGAAAAATACTTTAAACAAATTGTAGTTTGAATAAGAAATGTGCGTCCCGAAAGTTAGTTTTTTAAGACGTTTGATGAACTGACTTTAAATATAAAGTTTTTCAAATACTAATATAGGTTTAAACCCTAAAAAAACCAAGAGCTATGCTCAGAAAAGTTTCATAATATTTAAACCAAGCAATAACAATTAACTTCACAGTAGCATTTAATTGAAACTTTCGTTTAATTGAAACTTTAAAAATACAATAAAATGGTGTTGCAAAGGAAAATAAAAGCTTGTTTAGTTTCGATTTCAAACACAGTTCTTTCCAAGCCGTGAAAGTAGGTCAGGCAGAAAAGTTAATTAGCTTGTGTTTGATCAAATCCGGGATTAAAACTGATCTCGAATCCAGTCCACGCCTTGACCCCTAATCATGATTGAAAAAGCTCATTTCAGCATAGTGACACCCGAAAAAATGGAGTGAAAAATAAATCTGCAGCTTGCTTATGCCATTTCCATTAATAATTTAAGAAACAAAAAATTTGAAACTATTTGAACACACGCGCAAAATCAACAGCAAACATGGCAAAACCTAAGCCAGTTTGCGAATATTAGTTACAAAACCATCGTGTGTCCGCAAACTGGGCGACCGGGATCCGATTCGCTGGCAAAGTTAAGGTGAAGGTTCATTTGCATAGCCAAAGAAATAAAAACAGAAGAAAAATAAAAACAAATATATAGAGATGCGGTGGCCGATGCGAAACCAAGCGCAGATTTACGATTTACCCTTGAAATCATTTCATCGAAAAGCCATTAGCTGCCATATATCGCCGACTGCCCGATCGCAGTTTACAACTTCGAGTCTTGGAGACATCTTCGAGTGCAAAGAAAACATTATGATTAAAACTAGGGACTTTTTTGCGCCAAAATAAGGCATCTGCCTGGGGCCTCGCTAATATTCTCGATATTTCTACCTAAAACGACTGTCGATCAGCCCGAAAGACCTAAGTAAACATTAATTGCCGAAATGGGATAAGTATTTGCGGGTTTCGCGTGGCCAACATCTAATCTATGCATGCAAATTCCCAAGACACGTGCCAAGAATATTAAAAATGATCCCTCATCTTGAAAAAGCCCACCATTTCCCAGACACTAGTCGTTGACCTCTGTCAATCAAATTATAATACCACAAAGTGGTAGTAACAAATCTGAACAATAACTAGTACTTGAAACTTCATGAGTCGAAGCAAGTGACAAGTTCGAATTAGGTTTTATTTTTCGCCTTTGGGCAGCAGCCCATAAACCTTCAGGTGCGATAGACACCTTTATTTTTGCGAGTAATTTTCGCTTGAATTCGAACATCGAACTAATCCGCTGCAATGAACCTGACATTGAAAATCACTCAGGCCGCGGATGCGGCTAATTGTTATTTGAATGGAACTCCACCTACCACTTAGGTTACGTTAATACGAGTACTGCCATGTTCTGTGATCGGTTGAGTGACATGTGGAGTACTCTTTTGAAGGCTTTCAACCTTGGAAAAAGTTTAAATGTCCTGATAAACCTTAAAAGTATTTCCTAAAATAAGTTTCGACGCATCTGAAAATTAATTTATTTTAAATACAGATAACTTAACAATAAATTGACTACTAAAGGTGTCACAATAAATTGTTTAGGCAACTAAGTGTGAGGTTGTGAGTCACAGAGCACTTAGAATTACCGAATTGTTCCGGTAGGAAGTTTACCAACTTATTTGTGTTTGCTTTCTACTGACGGAGTTTCGACAAAAAAGCCCCCTCCAGTCCTAAGTGGTTATTTAGCCAAAGGGCCTAGTTTTGTTGTTAATATTAATTGGTAAACAATCTTACCTTCTCCAGCTGCCGCTACCCCAGACATGGAAGCCAATTGGCGAGGGATTCTCGCACTGTGCCTCTTGATCCCAGTGGCTGACGGGGCTGTCAATGAGTCAACTTTGCGGCATCACCACTTCAACTACGGACTTTTGAACGCCAGCCTGGATTACACGCCGGAAGTTAGTAGAGGATCAGAGGAATCGCGGGCCATAATCCATTCCCATCATGAGCCGCACCTGATTCGCAGCTCAGTAATATTTGGACTGACCAAAGTGGCCAACAGCAGCAACGTGAGTCCCAGTTGCTACAACCACCTGCAACAGGTGCAAAGAGGCATTCTCAACAAGCAGCCTTGGGCCATGAAAGGTTAGTAATCGAAGGTATTTAAGAATATTTAGTGGGTACATGCGAAATCTATAGCCCTTTAATGAAAGTTCATCGGGCTTTAGTTAAGTCACACATGTGGTTGGAGAAACCAATAGCCCACAACCCTTACCCCTTTAATATTCCCAAATAATATTGTAGTTTTTATAGAGAAAGGGTTATATTTGTCAGCTTTAATTTATGACTTTACTTTATTACCAAAATTTTAACATTGTGGAGAGTTCTCCAATTAACTCAAAACGTTTACATTTTCCAGTACTCGATTCTTCTGGAACAAAGCCATCTGGATTCGTTTTTGGCCAAAACTACTGGCTGGGTAGTCGGGAGGCCTGTCGTGGAGTCCAGCGACCCGTGGGAATTACACTTTCCAGGAACTATGAACGAAAGATGCACTACAGCATCCTGACCCAAAGTGCTCCCTTTCCAATGGACTACCGGGTGATCTACTTGCGACACCGATCTCCGTGGCAAGTGGAGATCAAGGTGATGTCCGAGCAAGTGCTGCACATAGGTCTGTGTCTGCCCAGCGCCTGCGATTCGGAGGAAGTGAAGCAAATAGCCAGGGACTATGTGGCTGGTGGGACCTTTGCCGAAGATGACATCTTTGACATGCGACCGGAAGTGCTATACATGAAGGATCTGAAACTAAGCGATCGTTTCTACCAGCGGCTGACATTCAAGCTGGTGGTGGCCGCGCTCCTGGCCACTGGAGCTCTGATGGTATGTGCCCAGCAGCTACGAGTGGCCAAGAGAGGCGATGAACCGGATCCTGGCCTGGCCCCCGTTGAATCGGAGATCTGGCAGACTCTGGACACGCTCCTCAAGTGGCAGCCTCTGCAGAACTTTGTCTCCTGCTTCGATGTGATAAACAATTGGAATAGGATTTCCGCCATGAGGGAGAACCAGCCCGGAGAGATTCCCATCATGAATGGCCTGAGATCCATCTGCGCCTTTTGGATTCTTATATTCCATGTGGTGTGGTACATGTACTTCACAGTCCATAACAAAACAGTGCTTATATCGTACGCGGAAAAGGCTTTGTTTCAATACGTGTCCACAGCTCCCCTCTTGGTGGATGTATTCTTTACCATTAGGTGAGTTTTGAGGGCTTTGTTAGACTCTTTTATTTTAACAAAATTATTATATTTTTAGTGGTTTTTTGCAAACTTACAACTTCTTGAGAAACGCCAAGCAAGTGGAGGAGGTGCGTGGTAATGGACTTTGGGGAAACATTAAACTTTATGGGAAACTGTTGTTCCACCGATATCTGAGATTGGGGCCTCTCTATCTGGTGGTTGTGGGCAGTGTGGATCTGGCCTTCTCGTACATTGGAGATGTCTCCGTTTATCACATTAATGAACGATTCGACGAACTGTGCACCCAGCACTGGTGGAGGAACCTGCTCTTCATCCAGAACCTTTTCGATCACCGGGAACTTTGTGCGAATTGGAGTTGGAGTCTAGCCTGCGATATGCAGTTTTTCCTCCTGGCTAATCTAATGCTCTTTGTTTACGCCAAGTAAGTAGGAAAGTAAAGAAAGCCATAAACTTTTTTAAATTTCTACTTCATCTTAGACATCCCAAAACGGCAAAAGTATTAACTTTGACCGGACTCCTCGCCACCATAACTTGGTCCTATGGCATTGGCATCAACTATAAGTTTGAGTTCTCCTTCGACTCCACCTACGCCACTGGAACCCAAATCTACACCAGTCCTTTTGTCAGGATTTTGCCCTATATTGTGGGCGCCATTGCTGCCTGGTGTCTTCAGGAGCAACGCTTCCCGTTCGAGTTGACAGAAAAGCAGAAGCGGAGGCTCTGGCACTATAGTATTTGGGTGTTTCTGGGATGCATATACTCCACGGTGAAACGGGATCTGGGTCACCTGATAACAATATCCCTCTTTGTGTTGGGACGTGCCCTATTCTCGCTTACAGTTTGCTGGATGGTCGTGGGCAGTGCCACGGGAAGCGGAGTCTGGTGGTCACGCCTGCTGGAGGCCAAGTGCTTCCAGCATTTGAATCGACTGTCCTACGCCATTTATCTGTTGAATCCCTTGGTGATTGCTCTCGTCTACAGTCTCACCAGTGCCAGTACACACGCCGATCCTTTTATGCTGGTAAGTCTTTTTCCTTCGAGTACAAGATTACTCGTATAGTACAATCGGATTACTTTAAATAATATTTTCTTATTTCTTATAGAGCGTGGTCTGCTGTGGTTTCGCCTTGATCGTGTACCTCGTATCCATAGTTTTTTCTCTGGCCTTTGAGCTGCCCTACAGTAATCTTTCTAGTTTACTGCTACGACGGCAGGGAAAGTCCAAAGCTTCGTAAACTGTGATTACCTCTCGTTTATTATATTGAAACTAAGTCAGTTAATAATAATAATAATAAGAAATTTAAGCTTAAAAAAGATTTAAAATCAAGCATTTTTCTTCATGGGTAAATTTTGAATACAATTCAACGGTTGATTAGTGTGACCATCGAGTCTTTCAGCGTTATTCCCCACTGCCATGAACTTACTATAAACTTCGATAGGCAGTGTATAGCATATAAAAATTAAAGACGGCAAAAGCACGACAAAGTTTTTGTGGATCCTGCAAAATATATTCGAAACAATTCAAAACTGAATCAAAGTCAGTTATTATCTATTGCCCTCGGTGCAGTTCAGAGAAAAATTGAGAAAAGACGGTGTTTTCTCTCAAATATTCTGCGACAAAAAATGTCTGTGCGTCCTACCAAATAATTTCTGTAAATCCGAAAAGAACTCAAGAACTTACAATGCCCAACGAGGATGCAGAGAGAAGTGGTCCAGCCACTGGAGCGATTAAGGAGAACGAGGTGCCACCTGCCGAACCCGTTAAGAGCGTCTCAGCCAGCGCCAGCAGCGCTTCGACCACGCCCCCACCCTCCCATGAAGAGGAGAATAATGGCGAAGATGGCGGGGAGCAGGAGCCAGGCGATGATGAGGATGAGGAGCAACTGTTGAGTCGCATGCGTGCTGATGCCGTGGGAGACACGATGTACAGCAGCCGCTTCATACTCCAGACTATGATGCAGCTTAACCAACTGACTCCGGACTCGCAGCTGGATCAGCAATTGGAGGACGATCTGTGTAAGGTGTGGGACATGTCCACCTCCCCGGAGGTAGTCTCCATGCTACTCGAAAACGATGCCGTCGACTCAATTATGTACACAATTATTTCGGCCTGCGAAGATGTGCGCCTCTACGAGATTCTTGTCGGCCTTCTGGGCAATCTGTGCGCCCAGGTGGACTGCGCGGTACTGCTGACCAGCAACCCGGAGTTTATGGAAACACTCTTTAAGATGGCTAACTGCATGGACACTGGAATGCTAGTGCAACTGATGCGACTGTATCAATTCATCATGGCGCATGTTCTGAGCGGGAAAGAACAGTTTGCTGTGGACTGGTACGTCTGTTTTGCCGCCTTCGAGAACTCTGCAGCAAATCTCGGCAAGATCCTACAGCAGTCGGTCAGCGATGAGCTCTTAACCGCCGCTCTGAAAGCCACAAACGCTATTCTGGCAAGCTGCGCTTTGGTGGAGGAGGAAAATTCAAACTCTGCCTTGAATCTAAAACCATTTTCGGAGGTATTCCTGGTCCAGGAGCTCTGCAACGGAGTAAACATTGCCTTTCTGCGGCTCATGCGCGACGATCAGTCCAAGTTGTCGGACGAGGAAGCCGGCGCAGAGGAGGGAGAAGTACCAGCTGCTTTGGCCGATAGTGGAGAAGATGCTGATGTTGGCTACGAGACGTGTGCTCCGAAAATAAGCTGTGATGTAGAGATCATACAAACCTACCTCAACATTTGCACCATTCTGGTACAGTTGCCAGAGGCGCAGAATTCCATGGACATTTATGCACCCAACATTGTCAGTTGTCTCACGCGGATCCTGCAGTTCCTGCAGCAGCCTCTGCAACTCTTCCCCATGGGGGAGCGCCAGGAGGAGTATCTGGAAGATCTGGCTCACATATGGAGCGTGAGTTCATCCTTTATCAGTTTTACGTACAAATTTTAATTAATCTTATTCCGACAGCGTATAAAGTACTTTTATCAAACGGAGGCGTTTACAAACCTGCTAGAAGTGTGGTTTAGGCTAAAAAAGCATATTGATAACTACACAGAAAACGATGAGGAAGATGTCAACGATTTTGAGGACGAGGAGGAGGAAGACGTTCCCAAGGAGCAGTATGTGGATAATGCATTGAAAGTACTGCGCCTTCTTGCCTGCATGTTGATTAAAGCAGGCAGCATAGATCTGCAAGGAATAGGCGAAGAAAAACTTCAGCTGTTCATGTCCTCTCTAAAAACCGAGGAGGATGCAATCTTCTCAAGCGCGTTTGAAGTCCTAAATGAGGTTTTGGAAAATGAAACCAGCCAAGGCCAAGCCTGAGGATTATCTCCAAAATGGTGAACAAAATGACTGAGATTGTAGCTTGGAACAGCACAATAAAATCGTAACTTAGTAAGGTTTTTGTATTTGTGTAACTAGGGTAATTCAGAGCCAATACCTTGAAGCTTTTGACGCATCATGTCGCTCCAGGATTGTTTCCCCAGGCGCACACCCTTTTCTCCCGTGCTGTTGATCAACAAGCGATGTTTGTTTACGTTGGTCAGCAGGAATTTGTTTCTATTCTCACTCAAGGCATGAGCCACATGCTCCAATTCCTTTTCTAAGCTCACTTTGGAGGCGCTGATTTCAATGTTGAGATCCTTCTCAATAGTCTGGGAAATGTTGATGATTGCTTCGTCCTGTAAATTATTAGTCTCTATTTTGCTGTGACCCTCTAGCTCGGAGAGCTGTAGATTCAAGCTGCCGCCTTTGGAGACCACCTGTAGATTGCCATGCACGCCCGCTAAAAATCGAAAAGATAGTAAATTAGATTTATTTTTTTATAAAATACTCACTCATATTAAGCTCTGCGGATTGGTGAACGTGCACCTCACTTATCTTATGAACGTTGTGTAGTTCAAGGCGCCCCGTTTCGGTTTGAAATTTTGACTTTTCAACGTAGCAACAGTCTGTTATAATACTTCCAGCCTTGGTAGAGCAATTCAGATTGTCTCCCTGCAATTTGTCCATGGAAATGTTCTGCACAGATCGGATATTATTACAAGAAACTATTGTTTTACACTGATTTGATTCTTACACCATTGTGAGTCTCTATCTCGGTTATCTTTCCCAGGAGCGTGCCCTGGCAGTTGATGTTACCATTTTCGCTGTATAAGGAAATTTTGGTGGCCTTTACGTTTTTTGTAACAATGCCGCCCTCAGCTTCCACCTTCAGAAGCTCGCCTTGAGTGTTTTCCACACGCACACCGGCTTTTCCCTCCACACAAACATCCGACCGGACGGGGATCTGCAGGTGGCACTCGAACTGCGTTGGGTCTTCTGAAAGTTTCTTGACTTTAACATTGACCTCCTTCTCTTCGTTTTCCACTTTAACATCGAGGGAAACATTGGAGTTTTTGACTTGACCGCCCTGCAGCTGGGCTATGAACACATCGCCACTGGTATACAGATGCACATCGGCCGGCTGGATGCGCACGAAAATATCCGAGACAACTTTAATCCTGGCATAAGGGTTTACATAACGCAGGATCTCCTGGTGGACCATTCGCTTGCTTGAGCTCATTTTGGGCTTTAGGTGACCCGGTGACTTTTTGGCGTATTGCCGCAGGTGGTTGGTCAGATGCGGTAGCCAAAGGCGTTGCAGGAGCATTATAGAAAAGGCACCAGAAACGGCCAAACTTTTGTTTATTTTTGAATCTGATTGAAGTCAGCTGCTAAGTGCTGAACTTTTCAACACTAAGGTTAAAGGTATTTAGCAGCACCTAAAGTTATCGATTTATGGAATGCGCTTATCAACACTGCTGCCAGCCATTCCAGTTGGAGTTTTTCAGTGTTCTTCGACGGTGCAGTTTTCTTGGTGCGCAGCAGAAAATTGTGAATCTATCTAATACTCTCAAAGAAACAACAAAATGTCCGGAAAAGATAGGCTACCAATTTTCCCGTCCCGTGGTGCCCAGATGTTGATGAAGGCACGTCTGGCGGGCGCCCAAAAGGGACATGGACTGCTCAAGAAGAAGGCTGACGCCCTGCAAATGCGATTCCGTATGATTCTGGGCAAGATCATCGAAACGAAGACCCTGATGGGCGATGTTATGAAAGAGGCCGCCTTCTCGTTGGCCGAGGCCAAGTTCACATCGGGCGACATCAATCAGGTGGTGCTCCAGAACGTGACCAAGGCCCAAATCAAGATCCGCACCAAGAAAGACAACGTTGCTGGCGTTACGCTGCCCGTTTTCGAGTCCTACCAAGACGGAGCCGACACCTACGAGCTGGCCGGATTGGCCCGTGGTGGACAGCAGTTGGCTAAGCTTAAGAAGAACTACCAGAGCGCCGTCAAGCTGCTCGTGGAGCTGGCTTCGTTGCAGACGTCGTTCGTCACCCTGGACGAGGTTATCAAGATCACCAACCGTCGTGTGAACGCCATCGAGCACGTCATCATCCCACGCATTGATCGTACCTTGGCGTACATCATCTCCGAGCTGGATGAGTTGGAGCGTGAGGAGTTCTACCGCCTGAAGAAGATCCAGGACAAGAAGCGCGAGGCCAGGGCCAAGGCCGATGCAAAGAAGGCGGAGCTCTTGCAGCAGGGAATTGATGTCCGTGAGCAGGCCAACATTCTGGATGAGGGCGATGACGATGTGCTGTTTTAAGTATTCTATCCGTATTGGATTTATTCCAGCAATATTATTGTTAAACTACTGTTCTGTTTCCATTTTAATTCGCAAATCGCAAAGGCAAGCCACAAAACTAATTGTACGTATGTAGCAAAGTGTGTTGTAGTCTATTCCAATAAGAAAAAAGTATGTATTCCATTTTGTAGTGTAGTGTAAGCTGCGCAAATCATGCATTAAAAACTTGTTGTTTCATACAAAGCATATTGTGTGTAATTCCTGCAAAAAGTGCATCAAAATAAAGGAATCTTTCGTTGGAAAAAGGGTCATCTGACTTGTTTTATACAATAGCAAAAAAAACATTAGGTCACATGACAGCAAACATATGTCTGATTGGGAATAGTGTTGGGAAGTGCTCACTGTAATTGCTTGCGGGAAATCAGCTGTTCGCTTGTTGGCTTTTCAGATTGTGACACGCTTTAGCGAAATATTTTTTATTTATTGTACGAAAATGACCAACGCAGAGTTCCAGGCTGTGGTATTGGCGGCTGGGCGGGGCACTCGTCTGCCGGAGGTGCTCGGCGATGCGCCCAAGTGCCTTCTTCCTGTGGGTCCCTACCCGCTACTATGGTATCCCCTTAATCTGCTGCAACAACACAATTTCTCAGGTAATTCAGTTGCCACGAATCTTTGTACATATATTTAAATGTAATGAGGACTTATGATATCCAGAGGTTATTGTGGTTGTGCTGGAGCAGGAGAAGCTGGAGATCCAATCGGCAATGGAAAACACACCCCTGAAGCTGAAATTGGACTATGCCACAATACCCGGCGACAGCGACTTTGGTACCGCTGACAGTCTGCGCTACATCTACGATAAAATCAAGTCAGACTTTCTGGTGCTGAGCTGCGATCTAGTCAGCAACGTCAGTTTGTACCCACTAATCAACAAGTTCAGGGAACACGACGCCTCTTTGGCCTTACTCCTCTTTCCCAGTGGCTTTGAGTCCGATGTGGTGATGCCGGGACCAAAGACCAAACACAAGCCAGAGAGAGATGTCATTGGGATCCATGCGGCTACGCAAAGGCTGGCTTTCGTGTCTGCCGCCAGTGATTGTGAAGACACCTTGAATATCCAGAGACACCTTCTAAAGAACCGTGGCCGATTGGATGTTTACAGTCGACTAGTGGATGCCCATTTGTATGTCCTAAAGAAATGGGTCATTGACTACCTTCACAGGGTATGTTCTGGTTCATGATTTTAGATGAAGCTGTTTGTTAAATTTCGATTTTGCAGAAGGAGAACATATCGACTTTCAAGGGAGAGTTTTTGCCACATCTGATCAAGAAGCAGCATGCCAAACGGGCACCAAAAACAGCGCAGGATACAACCTCAGAAGTGGGTGTTGTTACCAAGAATGAGGATCATGTTTTGCATGTGAGTAATTTATACTTAAGAGAGTTATTGAAAATTCGAGTAATCGGCGTCCTTTGTAGTACGTTCCCCACACCATTCTCGACCAGAAGATCACGCAGTCATCGCTGTTCAACCAATCTTTGTCACATGGACCTTACCATGGCGATGTGGTGCGCTGTTATGCCATTCAGGCGCCCAAAGACGCTTTTGGAGTGCGGGTAAACAATACCCTAAGCTTTCTGGCCATGAATCGGAAGTTGAGCGGCATATGGAATGGTTTGTGCGGCGAGTCCCATCCGCTTATCTCACCCGGTGCCTTGGTAAAGTCCACCCAAACAAAGGAGATTATTGCGGCCGACAACGCCAAGCTCTCTGAGAAAACTTCCCTCAACTTCAGCGTGTTCGGCCCCAACTGTATCATCAATCCGAAGAACATTGTAAATAACTCTATCATCATGTCCAGCGCCGTTGTCGAGGAAGGATGCAACATAGACAACTGCATCATTGGCCACCGAGCTCAGGTCAAGACTGGCTCTGTTCTCAAGAACTGCATCATTGGTCCCAACTATGTGGTGGAAGAAGGCACTCACAGCCAGGCTGTGCATTTGTCGAACGCCGACCAGTACATGGAGATAGACATACAGTAATTGTTTAACTTATGTGGCTTCCTTTATTAACGAATTGAGTTAGAAGGCGGATTCTTCTAGCAGGACATTAAATATTACAAATAGGTACTCAAAACTCGCGCTTGGATTTACCAGGGAGCTAGGGAAAAGAGCTTAAAGCTAACAGAGTTACGCACAGAGTTTGGGGAGGGGGCGAAATGTACACGAGACAACGACAAGACTGTTTTCTGCTCACTCCATCTCTCATCCGCCTTACTTCCTCCGCTCGTAGAGGTACTCATCCTCGTAGTACCTCGGCGTTGTGGCGATGAAGACCTGCGGCCGGCGCTGCTGGAGCGAGATATTGATCTCCTCGGGCGTGCGGAAGACTTGTTGCTGCTGCTGTTGCAAGTGTTGCAGCTGGGGGGCGGCGGTGAAGAAGCGATACGGCGCTGGCGTCACGGTGGGCGCCAACGTTTGTGGCCGCTGCTGGTGAAGCTGCAGCTGCGGCTGGTGGAACTGTAACTGTGGCTGGACGGTCGTGGCGGGCAGTGGCTTCCTATAGGCCAATGTCGTGGGCTGTGGTTGCGGCTGGTGGCGGATCTGCGTCACCACCTGAGGCTGTGGGGCAGCCGTCTGATGCTGCACTTGCTGATGCTGGGGCTGCTGGTACTGGACACGCACTTGCGGCTGCTGCTGGGGCTGCTGGTAGGCCACAACTTGGCGATGTTGCTGCTGGGGCTGCTGCTGCTGAATGCGATGGTGTTGTTGTTGCTGCTGAGGCTGGATGCGAGGCCTGGGTGCGGGCTCCTCCTCCTCTTCGTCATCGTAACGCTCGTGCTCGTAGTAGTTCTCCGGGAAGTAACGCTCGGAGTACCGAAGCGTAACATTGGGCTTGCTCTGATGCTCCTGAAGGTTGATTGGCTTGTACAGATAATCGTTCACAATATGGTACTTGGAGGATTGCTTGCAGATGTTATCGTGAGAGGGTGGCATGCAGATCAGATGGATCTGGTGGAAGGTGAAGCCCTCCGGGCAGATCCATGAGTGCTTCTGGCTATCCTGACAATAGTGGAACACCTCGCAGCTCAGCGATTCATCGGCATAGTAGCTATTGAATGGAAATGTTAGTAAACTAGGAGTATCATAAGTGAGGAGTCTTACCCAGAGTTCCTGTCATTGCAGCTGAAGGAGGACTTGCTCAGCAGGGTGGACAGACGATCGGGCTCCTCAACTTCCTCCTCCTCCTCCTCGCTCTCTTCACTCAGTGGCTTCTTGAGCTGACCCTGGATCTTGAGGAAGTTGCTCTGTTGCTTGGCATTCCTGTTGACATAGACCTGACGCGGTGGCTCCTCCTGTTCCTCCTCGCTGTATTCGTACAGCTGGCGCTGCTGCTGCGGCTGCTGGCGGTAGGCCAGATGTGTCTGGGCCTGCGTCTCGAACTCGTCCTCCTCCTCGGCTCCGCTGGCATTCACGTCTAATGAGCGTGCCTCGAATCCTTTCGGTTTAGCAGTAGTGGCCGTGGCCGCGGGAGCACCGGTGACTGCCGCCTCCACACTGCTGACCCAAAGGCCAGTGGCCACAGCCAGGACTAGCAGAAGGGCTGAATGGATGCTGCAATGGGAAACCCAATCAATTGATGAGTCAGGCTGCTTTATGATATGGGAAACTCTGTGGCAAGAAGACAATTAGGCCAGCACAAACAAAAAGAAAATATGTATAAAAACGCGGGAAAATATTTGTGCGAACCTTTTCGCTCGTCGGCGAAGATGCCGCCAAATTGCTGCCAAAGAAGGCAGCATCATTGGATCGTCATCGGCATCGGCAGCCCAGCGACCAGTTATGCAAGAGACCAGGCCAAGCCAGGCCAGACCAAACCAAGCCAGAAACTTGTTATAAGGCAACACGGCAAGTCCCCAAGATCGAAACGGGCCACGGAGATCTCGAGGTAGTACATGAAGATGCAACTGCAGCTGGGAAGGCTAGGAAAGCTGGGGGCTCTGGGAATCACTGATCATTGGCATACTCTGGACAAGTATCTGAGTAAACTTAGAGAACCTCTTAAAAACTTTAAAAACTTGGACTTAAAAAAGATGGTCCATAAATGACTAAAAATTAAAATCAAATTTTACTTTGATAAGATTTTTCTGGAAATGGGATGCAAGTTTAATCTACTCTAGCCACTCCAATCTAATAGCTTATGTACCCCAACAACAGTGGGTATAATGAAGATGCTCAGCTGGCGGCGGGTTCAATTTGAACGCCATTTACCCGAGACCCACTCACTCACAAAACTCGACTTGGCTGAATGTCAACTGCTGTTCATACGCATAAATATAGCTACCCCTGTGGCGGAGGGTTGGGGAATTCCTGGCCTGGAAATGACTGGCCCGGTGGTGCTGGGCAGCGGTCCAATTAACCAACGTTACGTGCCTGAATCTAATTGGGGCCATAAAGTCTCTGGCCGAGTAACAGTCTCACAAATAGTTGGGCAAGGTGAAATATGCGAGCCAATTGAATGAAAGAAAAAGTGGCTGTGGACTTTTACTTTTCACGCCGAACAATCGCCTGTCCGGCTGAGTGACTGACTTTGAACCCATTAAGATTACGGCGGATTCTTTGTTATTTTTGTGACCAGACCGACCAATAAATCTGGAGAGCATCTTATGCAAGTATCTATCGAATTTTCCAGCTGGCAATTTGTCAGCCTGTCGCTTGGCAGCTGAGGCTAAAGCTAAATCTGAATCTGAAGTTGCAGTTGCAAGTTGCACCTTTGAACTTTAAGCGGAGCGAGCTGACTGGGACTACTGCCACCGTTGCCTGTTGCATTGTCACTGTCAGCGAACCTTTTGCGCAATGGCCATGGGAATCCGTGGTAGCCCCCGAGGGAAATGGATTCCCCACCTGCAAATGCAAATTGCTCCTGGCATTCCGTTGGATGCGCATTCCATCCCGGATTGCTCCACTTGCGATCAAAGCTTGTCTGCCATAAATGGAGAATTGGTTGCATGTCCCGGGATCACTGTGTTTGTGTGTCTCCAGCTTCGACTCTGGTCCAGATGCAGACATTATCGCACTGCAGTTACATCATGCAATGGAGCAGCACATGTACAGGCGATGCGTTTTGATGTTGATGGTTTTCATCGACCCCAATACCCCAAACCCCAGTCCCCAATCCTAGATACTCTGTATGCAGCATGCAGTCCAATCCCCGATCTCCACCTCGTACCCACTTCTGGCTAACCACAAGACTGGAGTCTTGAGGCCGACGTTGTCGGTTTCGTTATACATTCAAAGTCTGAGTTGATTTTTTGTGTGCCACCGGGTTTTCTTGCGTATGGAACTCGGACTATATTTGCTTTTGATTTCCTTAAATGTTGGGTGTGCGTCATGTTAGGTGGGCATTTTTGGGGTGACATAAGCGCGCAAATAGTTGCAGTTTCGGGTCTGGATCTTACGACATTTTTGAGCCACAGCCAGAGAGTCGAAGACAGCCACCTGCATTTTGATAAGTGCGCTGATTTTTGTAGTGTAAATTTTGTTGTTTAACTAGCTGATGGCCTGTCTGCATTTTCCTGGGCAGTATGCAAAGAATTAAGAGTTTGAAGTGCTTTAACCACTTAGCGGTTACCATTACCGGGCTGCCCGCTGTTTTGTTTTTTTCTTTTGGGGAGGGAGAGCTGCCTTCCCATTCCCATTCCCATTTTCATTTCGGCTCTTTAGCATGTAATTTGTTTGCATTTGCCTTTGCCCAGTCAAGTCAAGTTTGTTGCCTAAGTCTTTTGTTTTCACTTGCTCCACTGAATAGACTGGCATGCTAGTTATTTTATTTTTATTCAAGTGCTTAATTAAACACAAGCTCGTTAACACACAACTCCCGAAGCCATTAAACTGTGTGAAACATGAAAACCCAAAAATAAATTACACTGCACTGCTTTAATTTCATTTTTCCACTTTTTTTCCTTTGTCCACATTTTTGTTTCTTGTTATTTTCTTAAGTTTTTTTTTTGTAACAAATTAAACTCTGCTAATGTGCGTGCAGTTAGTAAGGTTGATTTTAAATGTACTGGAAATTTACGATTGCCTGATTTCGGGCATCTGGAAATAATGTGCCCCCCTAATGGCTTGGCAATGGATTTTATGTTCAGCCGTTTTTCGCTTTTGTCTCTTTTTTTTCTATTTTGTCTTTTTTTTGTTATGCTGCGGTAATTTTCACAAATTTGTGACCTTCGCTGGGGCTGCCTCAAGTGGGTGTGTGACTTGGTGTGGTTTTAATGACGGGCGAAATTCAACAATCGTAGCCAAACAAAAAGTGAAAGAAATCAATTCGATGGCAATTTATTAATTGCTCCAAAACACACCCCTCAACAACTGACCAAAATATCGAAAGTCATTACTCCCTTGGGCGGTAGGTGGTGGCGGTAGATGGTAGATGGCAGGCGGTGGGCGTGGCAATTGGCGGCACGCTTGGGCAATTGCGCATTTCTGTGCGTCGCTGTAATTCCAAACGATGAAATATTGCGTATACGCCTCGTGTGTCGCTAGTGCGTGCATTTGATACAATTGCCGTTCATATTTGCAGTTGGCTTATATAACGCCCGCAAGTGAGTAATCCATACGACTTTTTTAGAAAGGACCACTAACAGTTTCCCCCCTTTGGTTTATGATGCAATCTGTCACGGAGATTGGATCTCACTATCCAGCAGGCGTGACCCAGTCCAAGTCCTAATCGATTGATCTCGGTGGTCAGTCTCGGACATTCGATTGGCATAAAATAAACACGTGCTAAGAGTTGGAAAAATACACTGTAATAAATTTGTGGCATTTTCGTGCGAATTTGATTGAAAGAGCTAAGAAACTCTAAGAAGTTTTTTTAGAGGTGAAACACTCTAACCTTTGTAGTAATGGTAATATTTGGTCTAATAATAGTAATGGTCTAATTGGTAATATAGCTTCGGAAAATATGACTACCAAGAAACCATATACGAAAATGAATATAAAACTTTATAGATTGTAAAAAATGTGTAAAGTATCTTTAAATTACTATCATTTGAATATCAAAGGAATAATTATTCCTAATCGATTGATCTAGCCGCAGTGGAAACCGAAGTTATTAGCCATAGGATTGGGTAATCCAGCCAAGCCAAAGCCACATATATAAAAATAAGTACACGAACAAGATCTCCCCCCGGAGGGACTTGCAGCTGCCTCAATGAGCTGTCAGTTCCAGCAGACAAAAGCGAAAACTCCCACGCCAAACAAAACAAACACAGAAATACGGAAAGGTATTATGGTGTGTTAGGAAAAGTCAGAGCAGCTCTAAGTAGTTGCTTCTGTTTTCGGTTTCTGTTACGTATGTATCTTGCTGGCTGGTTTTGAAATCGCCCAAAAGAATATTTTGTGGTTGCCAAGCGGCCCACAGTTCAAAAAATGGGACCGAGAGAACCCCAAAAAGACAAAACCAAACCAAACAAAAAACAAAACCAAGACAATAACGAAATGTTAATTACTGCCTGCGACTGCAGCACGAATTTGTGGCCTGAGGGCAGACCAAGTCCAGGTTCAAATCCCCATGGTATCTGGGACTATGATTCATAGTCCCCAGAGTGGACCAGTGGGTGGGGGCTATCAAAACTTACTGCATTCTGCGTCGGATGCTTTTGAGATATCCAATTGAAATAAATCAAATGTGTTAATCCTTTTGGTTCTGCTGGATCACACTTAATCACTGGATGTCACTGAATGTTTGATTCTTGATAATCACTGGATTGCACTCTGCAGCACTCCTCCTCCACAACTTCTTCGATTTCTTTTAGCTGCTGCTGCTAACGGTTCACTCGTCCAGTTCGAACAACAAAATGAATGACTTTCTTTGGCTTGTTTATGTTTTATACCAAAAATCCCCTCACAGCCAAGCCGCCCATTGAGAGTTTTTTCCAGAGAGTCTCCGTTGCCGTTTCTCTCCTTGGCTCACTCTCTGGGGCGGCTCTCAGACAATTCTCACAGAGCCACTCAAAATAGTATCTGCGTCTTGAGTGAGGTTTTCCTCGTTGCTGCCCAAGTTCGTTTCTTAAGTCTTTTGATTTGCACAAGGAAAAAATTGGATTTTTATTGATTTAAAAGAGTTTATTTATTTGAATGATAAGTACACTTTATTAATTAAATAAAAGTAAATTGTTTTTTCATCCGTATTATAGGATAATAAGGAAATATTGGAGTCGAATAATAAAAATACCATAAAAGTCGCCAATCTTTGATAATTAGACTCATTAATGGTAATAAAATATCCTTTGTAGATAAGATATTTCAAATTTTATAGCTGGCCATTTTTCTCTCTGCTTGGACAAAGTCTGACAGTTTTATTTGGGCTCGTCCATTAGTCATAAACCAATTGATATTACTCATGCAGTGAAATATATCAAGATCTGTAACTGTTTTTGGTTTTGGAAAAGGCCTTCCACATCATACATTTGCATTCGCGTCCATCAGATACACTTAAGTGGCCGTCGAACGGCCAGATAGAAGCTGCTCAGATATATAGTGTAATTAACATTTTCGCTGTTGATTTTCTCAGCCTTCGGTGCGCATTTTGCATGTTTGCTATTTTCAATACGGCAACACCAACAACAGTTGCAATGCTAAAGTTGTAGTGAAAAAAAGAAATAAAAATCATTTGCGCCGGTTTCTTCAACGAGGCTGCGATGCTCCCACAACGAACTTCAGACCGCAGAAACCTGTGCGGCAACTCATCCGCCGAATGAAATGCTAAAAGCTACACACAGACACGCCACAAACACACGGACACACACTTGCCGAGGGATGCATTTGTTTGGCTAATATGAATTAATTTACAATACAGCAGACGCCTACAAAAGAGGTGTGAGGGGGTGGCGACGCCTCCAACTCGTTGGCGTCTGTTGAACTTTTGCGTTTCTGTGCCGTTACTGCTGCTGCTGTTGTTGCACTTGTACCTGCATCTGCTGCTGCATCTCAATCCGTATCTCAATCTGCAACTGCATTTTTATTTTGTTTTTTATCTTTTCGGCGAGCAGCGTTCAAGCATTTCAATTGCTTGGCGTTCAATGTCTGGACACTGACCGCAGCCTGTTACCCACAACAAAGATCGGGGGGATACAATTTATATATGTATATATAGATTGCATTTATATATAAACGATTTGGCAATGCATGCAAAGAAGCGTAACGCAAAGAAAGTGCAGGCCGTTGTTGTATTGGGTATGATTGCTAGTTGAAAAGTGTTTGAAGCCTGGCGAGGTGATATAACAAGTTCACATAATTTGCTGGCTTTTCTTTTTGGTTTTCAGCTGCCTGTTTTAACTATCCATTCCACATTACGTTACATATATAAACATACATACTATATGCATATTAACAGCGACAATCAAAAACAAAAGCAGTCACAAACAACTTCATGACTTGATGGTTAATTGCAGGCAGCTAATCAAAAATCAACGTTCCCAGGCGGGTGCCTCAATTATAATGCATAATTAATAAATGTTTTACCGGATTAGTCAGCAAAGGGTGAAAAAGGGGCTTGCCAAAAATGAGAAATAGGAAAAAATACAAACAAATACGGGAAAACCAAAATAATGCACCTGCAACTAAGCCAACTCAATGTCGGTGACTCTCTGCTGCGATTGGCCCCTAATAATACGGGTAAAAATTCATTACACGAACTAACAGGCTAACTGGCCAACTGCCTGGCCATTATGCAAAGTCCAAGACCATTCGAAGCCATCCCCAGGCAGGCCCCAGCCATTCCAAAGCGGCACGTTTTGAGGAAGTTGATTGTCACAAAACCTCTCATAATCATAACTGTGTTTGCTGCCCCATCAACAAATACTTTTACAACAAAAACACAACAAAAAAAACAATAGTAATAGTAAAGACAGCGACAACGACAACCACGACGGTCAGGTTCAATGGGGGAAATTATAGACATTGTAGCCACAACAAAACTGGAAAAAAAACATTGTAAGGCTGAATTCAAAGTTGGCCAAGACTTGGTCAAAATTGTTTAAAAAAGATATCTCTACTTATTACCATCACAAAGCCATTTTTTGCAAATTAAACTATTTGATGTGTTAACTTGGAGACTGTAAATATTTATTTGTAGATATTAACCTTACTTTCGTCTGAAATGCCAGTATTTTTCAGTGCAACCTCCCAGCTGCAATTGAGAATCGGCTACCACTCGGACTTTGGCTTCAATTCAAAAGCCAATTTCAGGCCAGAGAAAACCAAAAAAAGAAAGACAATCGGCTTGGAATGGAGAAACATTTCGCATGTGTCCATAGTCCATTGTTTAGTTTATTAACTAATTAGCCCTAATGCTTAATGCTCCACATATTTTCCATACAAGATGCGAGTGCGTAAGCCTCTTGGTTATGTCACGGTATTTCCACTTGCGAATCCCTCTATCTGGGATTTCACAAGAATGGCGCTCTAGCTTTTGATGAAACAATAAAAAGCGAAAGTAACTCCCAGCTCAGCTTATCCATTAACGTTCTAATAGACACGTCACTCGTGAAGTTCAAGGCCGCATTCGAAGAGTGGCGAATTGAAATTAATTACATCGAACGCGCCCCAAAAAGTTCTCCGGGCTCCATTAATGAGCTTGGGCTGGGGCTTGGATCTGTTTTAGAATAGCAATTCGTTTAATTCACACACGAAATGATTGAGTAATTTGGTTCAGGCAGTTCGAGAGGTTTAAGTTTGAGTGTCTTTATTAAGTTTGGATTTAAGAAACCGAGGGAAATTTTGGTAATTTGTATACTCTATAAGAGAGTTGTGTAGTTTTAAAATAATAACGCCGTAAATACAGCCGTAGTTTTAAATAAAATCCCAATTTATAATTTTTTATTGTTAAATTTATTGTTAAGATTGTTAAATTTTTAAAATTTTCATAAAAGTATTATTACATTCAAAGTATTCGGGTAGAAATTTCTATAGTTTGGTGCCATTTATGAAAATTATAGAAAATTTTCTTCTAAGATTTCTGTGGACACTTTTAGAAAATCGTTAAAGGAATTACAGATCTTATTAATTCGGAAAGATTATTAACTAATATATATATACATATATACCAAGGTTTAGAGTTCCAATAGAAGAACTCCTAAATACACTTAAATATGCAGTAGCTATTAGTAAAGGGATAGCAGTCACCAGGCATACATACATAGATATGCCAAAACGCCAAATAGAGGAAATATTAAAGAGTAACCGAAAGCCGAATTTATCAAAAAGCATGTCTAGCCTTACTCCCTGGGATTTCTGGGAGTTAATTGAAGCACATTAGCTACGACTGTGCTTAAAGTTATTTAATAGATGATTAAAGAGCCAGAAACTGACATCACCAGCCAGCATCGACCAGCAGCCTTACCCACACCCACAATTGGGTCCGAAAGCAGTTGAGATTAATTCACGGCGCATTCACGCAGCCATAAAAGTTATAAGCACCGTTTACGCCAAGTCAACAATGGGCAAGTATTAGACCATAAAGCCAAAAACTCCAAAGCCGGAACTTGTCCGCCACATGATTTGTAAGTTTTAGCTGGATGGTTGATTGTTTTCCCTTTTTTTCTTTTATTTTTTCAGTGTCCATCAAGATCAGATCGGATCAGATTAGTGGAAGTTACGTGTTAATACCAACTCTAAGCCCAGTGCAATTTATTCCGGAAATGAGTCTGAACTTGACATTGGGGGGGCGTGCCTCGAAGTCAAAGAAATGCAAATTTTTTCGGCCATTCTCACCGTTTATTTTGGAAGGGTGAGAGCTTTGTGCGGAAGGAAGTAGAAATCGGAGTTCAATTTATTGTAGGAAGTTTTCTGAGCCAGTTGAAGAATGAAAAGCGGCTTTTATAGTGTCATTTCTGAAGGGGCACTTAAGAATTGTTTTTTCGCCAAATACTTCCCACCACTCGAAAAGGTTGTATGTGTAATTCAATTGAAATCAATTGCACTGGCCCCTGTCTTACAAATTACCAATCCACGCCAACCTCAAACATCAAGTGCCAACAAAGAAAATTGAAATGGACAAGATTACGTTGTACTTGTGTGAATGAACACAAAAAAAATAATACAAGAAAAAACCCAAAACCAAGCAAACCAAATCCGCTTTTGTTCAATTGTTGCGCACTTGAAGCATGAAGCGTGCCCATGGAGCAGGCACCTGATCTGATGGACCGGCCGATGGACAGTTGAAATCCTCCGAATCCATTCCCATTTCCATCACCATCTCCTACTCCGATACGGGCCAAGCAAATTGGGCATGGCTGGCTGCTTGGCGGCGTTACCAATCCCATGGAGAGCACCACAAAAGAAATGCTGAGTCGCACTTGGACTTGGCCGTTTCTGCCGGGGATGTGGGATCTTGGTGGGCTGATTCGGGGCTAGCGGGCTCATTAATTTCGGTTCAAGGCATCTCTCGTATCACTTTACGTAAACCCGCTCGTTCCGTTGCCGATTTGTAACAATAAAATAAAACGACTTGAAGTGGAGAAGCGAGAAAATAAAAATAAAACTAGAAACACACGAAAATAAATTCGCAATTTTGTTACAATTTTCATTGTGTTGGGGTGCAGTTCAGTTCAAGATCTCTCCCCTCCTTGGACACTCCCAGGGCAACTATTAATTATCACAATTCAGCAGAGTCTGTTTGTTTTTTCTTGGTTTTGTGTTTTTTTTTTCTTCAGTCCAACCGCCCTATAATTATCCGAGCGGTTCACTTTAATTACCACAGATTTATTAAATGGGTCAGTCGCAGTTGGTATTTTGTGTTTTTGGGTCTTTTTTTACTTTTGCTGTGAACTTGAAAATTGAAATTTTTGTGCGGTGACCATTTGAAATACAATGCAAGGGTACATGGAGATCATGAATTAGTTTTTTCTGGGTTAAACTGGGTTGGTGCGGCTTTTAATTGAAGTGGGAGAGTTCTGGAAAATGGCAAAAACAAACAAATATTTCACCATACTTGTTATCTAGTTTGTGGCTCGTTAATAAATTATACATTCGATTAAACTCTTATACTCTTGGCTAAATAAGTTCTTATCAGTCGAATAACGGTTGTTGAGAAAGTGCTTCAGTAGACATTTCGGTGGTTCACCTTTCCTATTACCGCAAGAGCTTCCGTACTTGACAATCTTGCGGCCTTTGAAGTGGATTGTTTGACTTTTACATCAGCTTTGATTACAGAAATATCTTAGTTACTGGAACTGGTACCTCCTCATAAACTTGGGAACTATAAGGTATACCAAAGCTTGCCCAAAAATCTCAAAGAATTAAAAACTCCAATGTATATACTTTAACCAAAAATAAGTATTAACAGCTTCGACTTGCTTACTTCTGTGTTCTTACCGATAAGACCATATAGAAGTCTAAAGAAACCACCCAGCTAATCAGGCACTGTCTTCTTTATCTATATCTCTTTTTTTTTGTTTTCGGGCCAAGATCGCCAAGCCATCAGCCACGTTAAAACATGTGGGTATTCAGTTGCCTATCCACGCCCAATCGATTCGAAAATGAGTGTCGGCCTGTACATCGGTGTGGTGTTCTTCGTCCTAGCTCTCGGAGTGTTCATCAAGGTGAGTTACGACACGGCATGAGTTTTGAAGAGGATACTTAACTGACTCAAACATTTCCTCGACAGATTGCCCTTCTGGCGGCCCGGAGTCATAGCCGTAGGAGTAAGTGTTTTTTGATCGAAAAATCGTTTTTACAATAATAAAACTGAGGCTGATAAGATATGAATAATAAAAGCCAATCGTGTCAGCAGCTCCGAAATAGCCGCCAATAGTCAGTCAGTTAGTTGTGATGAAGAAGTAGTCACAATAGGATTACTTCAGCCATGGTCTCGGCATTTGGTTCCTTTGCCATAGTATTAGTGGTCCTCTTCCTAATCATAGCTGTGAGTAATGGATTAGAATTCGACAGGACCGAGCTCTAAAGGATATCATTTTCTTCCCAAAAATAAAAAGTTTCTTTCAAATGCCTACAAGAAAGCACAGCGATTTGCACGGGAAAGGGATACGAGAGTTAGATCGGAAAGGAATCCGGGATATGACAACTTTAATCGAAACGGTAATCAAACAAAAAACAATAAGGCTTTGATTAATTATAACCTGATAACAGCTCCCCCCAGCGAAGAAGTGAATGAAACCCATTTTAATCAAGGGTAGAATTTAAAAAGTTTTCTTGTTTATATTTATTTCAGTTAAAAATTGATAAGCATAGATTTTTATTTATGAGATAAGATATAACAGCAAACAATTTAGTAAAAGGTCCCAACAGCCAATAGTTAATGGTAAAGATTTTTAGCTTCTATTTAGTTTCGTGAAGATTATTTCTTTGTGATACATTTGCCAAAAATCTTTTTTATTTCGCAGTTGGGATTTTTGAAAACAACTCCCGATAAGATATGCGATCAAAGGCCATAACAATGCAGTTATAAGCTTGGCAAGAAATAGGCCACAGGTGGGACCAATCAGTTGACATAGAGAGCTTTTCCCGAGTGGTTATGGTTATGGAGTTTTCTTTCTTTACTTATTTCATATTCGTGGCCATATTTATCCTAATCTTAGTCGTAAGTGGAAAACAAAATTGCATCACAAGAACATTGTAGAAATTTTATTTTCCGGAAATAGTATCTTTTGAATGCCTACAAAAAGAGCAGCCAAGCTGAGTGTGAGAGGAATACGGCAGCCAGATTGGAAAGAAGCCATAACATGCGAAATGGTGAGAATGGATCTGTAAAATAAACATATAGGCTTAGGGATTTAGTTGGTTATCAACTCCCCGGCTCGTAACTTTACCGCCTGTCGCTATAATTAGCTCTGATTTGCTTATCAGGTAACCCAGCAGGTAAAATTACCCAAGTTAACGTGATGCAACGTCAACTTTATCTTTGTTTATCAGATAGCTTTATCGTAGCTCCCCCTTAATCGTTGCTCTGGGGTATATTTTTATATTCCCGTGGGTCTCTGCTTTCATCATTTGGATTTTCCCATTTGCCGGCATCACTGCGAAATGGAGTTCGTTGAGTATTACTATTTCACATCCTTCATCCTGATATTCCTTATACTGATCAGGGTGAGTTGGGTTAGTTGATTTCAAGTGTCTTATAAAGTTAATTGTGGTTCATTTATCTGAAGGCCTATGTGTGTCCCAATCACAAATGGAAGTGCATCTGCTGCCTGAGTTATAGCCAGGAATCGGCTGGTGAGTGCGCTTTAATAACAAGTAACTCGGTATCTATCTGTCAGAAAACATTCACCAAAATTATAATGTTGAAAATATTATTTTTTTGGGACGAACAATTCATTACCTAAAGGTCAGAATTAACTTTAGATTCAAAAACATCCGATGGTTGTGGAATTTTGGTTCTTTGGCATTATAGTGCTGATCGTTGTATCGCTTATAGTCCGGGTAGGTTCTTGCAATCAATTGGATGTTATATTAGTATACCTCCTTCCCATACCCTTCCCAAGGAATGCTACTTGTTTATTAAACTGAAGGTCGAGGAATGGAACATGAGGGTCTATGCCCGGCTTTTGCGCCACGAGGTGATGTTGCGGTTGGCCATTGAGGGTAAGAGATCCCATGTCCCATATCGCATACTGTTTATTGCAGAAAAAAGCGCACAAATCTTAAGAATGAATGCCGCAAAAGCTCCGTCGATAAGATAAAGCCTTTAATGGTTCTTTGGGGGTGAACAACAGTATCAAAGACTAAGGAACTTTAAAGATATGGGGGACACCAGCAAATTGAACAACTTGTTCCCGGCATTCTACGCCGTACTTTCTCAAAACCAGTCTAACCCAATCCTTCTCAGAATCAGTTTAGTTAACTTCTCAATCGTCAAAATGCAGATGATGGATATATTCTACATCATTCCCATGTTTCTGCTGGTGGCCTTTGTGAGTTGCTCGTTAAAAGAAAGAAGTCTTTAAGGAAAAGGTTGTTTTAAGGTCATGAGTAGCTTTTCTGGTTGATACAAAATAAGTTTAAAATAATTTAAAAGGGATTAATTGATCCATTAGAGTTATTTTTTTTAATACAATTCCCAGTGTTTTTTATAATCAATTTTGTAATATAAAGATTGTAAGCTAAAGATTCAACAATCCTTAGCCAGAGGAATTTTTACATTTGATAAGAACAATTAAGATCATTTGGAAACTTTGTTGATAATTAGTAATGATTTTAATTTTTGTATAAATTATACAACATAATCTAAAGTCTTAAAATAAATCATTAAATAATTGAAAAATTTTTATAATTAAAAGATCATTAAATCTTTTTTTTTGTAGAATTCTGAAAATAAACTGATAGACCAAGAAAATGTATTCACAATGAAAAGACTTTTTACCTAAATAATCCTCTTGGGTATAAACATATTTTTAACCCTTATCTGTGCCTTAACAGCTTTGCTACAAAAGCCGGAAAAACATTGAGTCCGGGGAGTACGATGGCGAAGTCTCCATATCGGAGGGTGTGTCCCCAGGTGCGTAAATGCTTCTGTACCTTTACACTTTCCATATAGATTGCGATATGGAAAAAAAAACAATACAAATAATATAAATTATGTGTGTGTCGAGGTTTAATCGGCAACTTGTCCAACAATTGATAAGAGCCATGTTCAGTGGGGTTTCGTTGGTGATTAAACTGCTTCGATGACTGTCATGGCTTTTGCCATTTTAGCCAAGTTTCTTGCGCGCTCCGAACGGTGCAAAAAATAATTCTTCTTTGATCGCGGCATTTCCGGTGGTATATCGGCTTCCTTTCAATTCTTTTTGAAATGGGTGATTCCTCGTATGTGATTGTGCAGATTGGTTGGTTCATTTTAATCTGTATTGTCGCCATTCTGGTCAAAGTGAGTTGAAGCTAAAATCCATTCGATATCCTTCGTTGAGCCAAAGATAATTTTAGGTGTGTTGCCTCTGCGCCCGCAAAAAGGAATCCAGCACCAGCCTTAGTCCTTCCAGAGGACCTGGCCCTGGTCGCAGCGAAAGCACCGCCCCAGCACGTGTCCTGGAAAGCTATCGAATCGATCCTTCGGGTGTTACTCGGGTGAACACAGGTGAGCACGCAGCCGGGCGACTGAAAATGAGTCACGACGAGCTGTGTTCCATCCGATAAGGTTCCACTATCTTTTGTCCCCCTTATCGATATATATTTTTTCGGTGTCTCGATTATACTCTGGCTACCCACAAATGGTCGACAGTAAAATTAATTTATTCAGATGTTCAGTCGCATGTCCAAGGGATATGTAAAAATTCCATATTCCGCAATATGGCCTATCAGTTTCCTTGGTGCGAGTTCGGGGTGTTGCTGCTCTTTTTCCTTTTGATCCTTTACTTTTCAATTAGTGTGAGTTTGTTTATCCATCTTTTGGAATGAAATTCTCGATCGGATTATTCCAGAGATGTGTGGCCGAAAAGCGAAAACGTCGAGCCAGAACAGTGGTTATTCCATCTTTGGGCGAATTCAGTGCCTCCGGCCACTCCACGCCGACAGATGGTGTTAGTCACTTAAGCTGGACAACAGGTGAGCAGCTCAGGTAGCATTGATATGAGCGGGAGATTGGTTTTCTCTTTGAATTAAAAGATTGTTCTTGCCTAGAGAATATAGTCTTCTTATTTAGTTATGAAGCTAAAAAGCTTAATTCGTCTTATGGATAATGTTCAAAGAAAATGTAGGTAGTTGTTATTTAACAGGTATTATTTAATAGGCTTGATTTAAAAAACTATATTGATAAACACACTATGACAAACTATTTCTAGTTTGTCCCAACTAAGGTTAACTCTCTACCGCTTCTAGATAAAACTATTATTTCTATTAATAGGTTATATGGAAAACAAACTAATTAAACTTATATCTCATTTAAAGCCAAGGCACAACGTCTTTTAAGACCCCCTTAAACCGGGAAAATCCCTTTCTAAATGAACGACCTTTAAAACTGGCAATAATCACGTGCTCAGTCGGCATTATCCCAAACGCAATTATGCGCATATCTGTCAGATATAGATACATTACCTGCTAGACGCTCACACACATCCATACGCACACATGGAGACATTCCGTAATGGCAATAGAACGTCAGAGAGCGAACTCCGGGCCGTATCTTATCGATGTTGGTTCTCCGTGCGCTTATCACACGGCCCTTGACACACCTGTTACCTGTTACCCGTTCCCGCCGCCGATAAGTCTTGGCCAAAAAGCTGGCTGGCTAAAAGCGTCGACTGATGCGACAGTTGGTCGAAGGCCTCTTCATAAAGCGAATATCTATCTCGGGTTTCCCGCATCCACGTGAATCTACAGTAGCTCCGGACGCGTTCACCTCCGGCTCGAGCATGTCGTCCCACATCCCTCCGTATGTGGTGTTCTTCTTTCTGGCCTTCATCTCCTGTGCGATTACCTTTTGTTGCCTGCGATTCTGCATTTGGATATGCTTCGAGGCCAGACAACCCAGGCACAGGTCGCGGAGACCACGTCGTGGTAGGTTGCCCTCCATCCTGCCCCAACACAAACACGCAAATGTTGGGTTCCTTGTTTTTGGCGGCTATCTGGATATAGTATATACCCACTTGGCCAATCAGTCGGTTAACTTGGCCTAGATAAGATTAAGTAGAGTTTCGGCCGTTAGAGTGGCTCAGTTTTAACTTGTCCCTCAAGTGATTCGATTGTGTACTTAGTGGCTATAAGGAGTTTTTCAATATGGATTTGTTCATCCTCTACGTGGGAAGTTTCTTCATATTCTTCCTGATCATGCCCATTGTGTATTTCGTTATGCAGGTATCTGTCTCGAATTCAGATCTCTCTTCGCGTCTACCTCACTCAACATCGCTTGTCCGATTAGTTTCTATTTGATTTCGTTGTTTGTCTTTATTTTTATTAAAAGTCCCAACTAAAACTTGAACAAATATTAGACTCTTGTAAATTATTTCATGTGATATCATTCCTAAAAGAAGCAAAATTACGCCGTAAAATTGTTAAGCGAGGTACACAGCAACCTCTGCCCTGATTCTAATCCCATCTTACTTAATTTGCATGAAGTTTTTGCTATTTACCCTTCTTAACAAATGCTGTGGATCGAGTCATGCTCAGAGTTTTGAGAATCCAACGCCAGGACGACGTCAGAGACGACGTCAACGTCGCAACCAATTAGTAGGCATTGGTATGTATTATTTGGAACCAAATCAAATGAAACTGATATGCTGGCCGCTACGTGAGAATGTGGGTGGTGTAAGGTGGGAGCTGGTAGCTGGGAGGTGGGAGGTTGATGATCAAGTGGCTCCCATAAATCCATAAAGGCTGGAGTGTTTGCTTATTGTGGACTTTGTGGCGATAAGGCTTTCTGGGCCGCCTTGCAGATATTGCAAATCAGTTTTAGCCAGGGGGGTCAGTCTTTTGGCAAGCTTGTTGCACAATGGATGCGAGTCCTCTGGTTACTTTCCTTGTTTTACTACTAATTGGCTTTGTGGCCTATGCGGCACTCCAGGTGACTAAGACCTTCGAATTATTCTTCTTCGAATTAATATTGATTCTCTTACCCTTCCTGAAAAAAAAGTTTGCCGTCGTTTGGATTTTGCGATTCTTTTGCTCCACCAGACGCCGGAGCTCTGCCAGTCAGCGCTGTAAGTTGCACTGCCTTTTGTTCGCACCCACCCACCTCCACCAATCCTATACAAATATATGTGAATACTTTGTGTATATCTGATATATGGAGCAAGTTTTATGGGGCGTATAGTATTACCGCCATCAAACATGGCGTACAATCTAATCTTGGCCAAGCAATCAATGGCCGTCCCTTCAAATGGAAAACTATAGACTACACTTGGGCACAGAATATGCCAATTGCGGCTGTAGTTTGGCTTTGATTACGCTTTGAAATGCACGGTACCGATCCTGTGATGGACTGGGACAGCGACTTCGGCATCCATGTCGCCATCTACATGTCCCTGGTGTTTTTATTTTTCTGCCTGCTCCCACTGGCCTGCTACTACATTCGGGTGGAGAGCAAAACCCTGGCCAAGATCTGTCCTCCGCGAAGCTGTCGACGCCGTCAGCCGAGGATCAGGCCGCAACGATACGACATTGGAATCGGATACGGAATGGGAATTGGTAACGTGTGCCAAAAAGTGAACGGGGTGACAGGCTATCTAATCGTTGGTTTTTGCGTTTTGATGTGGGGGCGATTATTTTGGCCGCAGTCTTCTTGGAGGCGGAGAAGTCGCAGAATGAGTCTGGTAGCTGATCTGACCGTGTCCTTGGGCTTTGTGTTTGCGGTTTTCATAGTCAGCCAGTTGATATTCGTAAATATTATTCGAAAACTAAATCGATTTGGTGTTAACTTTTATTCAATTAGCTGGCAAAACGCATCCACGACTCCAGGACTCGAAGACTACGAGAACACCGGGCCAATAGAGCAGGTTAGGCCCATTTTGTGACCTTTAACACGCCTGTTAAAAAGTGAAAAGTTTCAAATCATATCACAAGTGGTGTGTCGCTTTCAAAATTGCGTGACGTGGTTTCTAATCTAAAGTATGAAACACTCCATAGACGTCTAATCCACCTTGTATATAAAACATTTCAAAAATAAGTAATCTTTGCAAAACGTATAATTTCATAATTAATGACCATATATCAGATGTAGAAAAACTTATAGATATTGATATGGCCTAATCAAGCCTACCTGATTGATTAACATGTTTTTTTTTCTTTTTGTTAACAAACCCGCCTGATTGATGAAATTATCGAGGTGGTAGTAAGAACGTGATAGGGCCATTGTTTTTTTTGGGATTTTACTCCACTACTGGCTCACATTGGTTTGACTTTATCTTCTTTGATTTCTTCCAGACCGCCAAGGTAATGTGTTCACAGTGCCGGAGGAACGTTCGCACAACCGCTACGGCGACATATTCTTCATCGAGCCCGGCAGCGAGGAGGCCAACCGCATCCGTGAGCAGCTGGAAAAGGATGACAAAGAACTGCCTAGCTATGATGAGGTGATGCGCATGTGCAACCTAACCACGCCCACTTCAGGGGCGGCGGGTGTGCCGCAGACGCCACTCCCCGAGCCTCTCGGTCCCATTGGAATCGCAGCGCTACCGGCACCTCCATATTCGGAGACGGATCCCCACTCGGCTGCAGGTGGCGCTACGGTAATCGCAATGGAACCGGTACAGCCGTCCACATCCCGTGCCGCACAGGTCCTGCCGACGGCGGCACCCCCTCCGATTTCATCCCCAGCTTCACAGACAACAGTTTGAGGAGGAATCCTTGAACTAGAACTGAAACCAGGTGCCACTCTGGGCCATACAAATCTCCGTTTGTATGCGCTTAAAATACAGAAATGAACATGTGTGATCTTATTGAGTACATATTTAGTTAAGATTTAGATTAGTTGTGCGCTATTGTATATAAATATTTATAAAATATAGGAAGAAAATTAAAGAGAGTAATAGAGTTTTATTAAAAGTCTTTGTGTTTAAATGGCGTGATGGAAGTTTCGAGAATTTTTCACCTTGGATCGTCCTTGAAAAAAGGGAAAAAAATTAACACTTATAAAAAGAAAAAGGAATAAATGGATATCTGATGAAATGCAAATTTACCAATAATACTGTTAAAACAATAACAAAAATTTAGCTCTGACAAATATTTAAAAAACCGCTTTAAAACAACAATCGTTATCGATAAATAGCAGCCTTTTTTGCCATGCTCTGGTCACTCTGAATAAGCGCCAGAACATTTCAAGAGCCAAAGTATTCTGTTTATCATTGTTATTCAGCAGAGCTTCCACTTCCCCACAATATTCCAAGGTTTCCCAAGATGAGTTCCATTAAGGTAAATATGTGAGAAGAGCCCCGGATTATCATGTTAAAGATTAGATCGAATTTGCAGTTAAAATGCGAAAGGGAGACCTGGAGCAGGCCAAGACTTTGGAGGCCGCACTAACCGGTCTTGGTGAAATAGAAATAGACCCTCAACAGGGGCGGGTGATCATCCAGACCCAACGACCTTGGTCAGAGGTGCACGACAAAATCGAAGCCACTGGATTCAATGCCGTCCTCTCTGGATTTGGGGGTCAGTCGGCCGTGGCTCTTATCAACACCACAGGCAGCGTGGTGGACAAAACTCCTGTCCAGGGAGTGGTGCGGTTCACCACCATCACAGCGAAGGAGCCTGGTGCAGTAGTCGACGGCGTAGTTGATGGACTGGCGCCCGGATTGCACGGGTTTCACATTCACGAGTGCGGGGATACGTCCGCTGGCTGCGCTTCGGTTGGTGCCCACTACAACCCGCGACAATCGCCCCACGGAAGTCCCACAGGTGTGGCTACGGAACGTCATGCTGGCGATTTAGGCAACATAAGGGCTGACGAGAGCGGCAGAGCCACATTCCGATTCGTAGACCCCATTCTAGAAGTCTGGGACATCATTGGCAGGTCTGTAGTCATAACGTCTAGTCCAGACGATCTGGGGCAAGGGGGCAACGATCAAAGTCTAGTCGACGGAAACTCCGGAGACAGGTAAATAGTATTTTGGTTATTTTTCGTATGGAAAGATTAGTAAAGGTTTGTTTTCAGAATTGCGTGTGGAATCATCGCACGATCGGCCGGTATCCTGGAAAACTTTAAAAGAATCTGTGCCTGCGATGGCGTTACGCTCTGGGATGAACGGAACAAGCCAGCAGCTGGGAAGGAACGCTCCCAAAAACGTTCTCTGTTGTAATTTGTTTCGCTTAATAAATATAAATTATTCCCTGACCAAACGCAAAACTAATTCAAAGTTTAAATGCTTTTAAAGTTTTATTTAAAATATTTCTTTGCAGTTTTTTTTTCTTTTTGTAAGTTTTCCTTAGTTAAAATTAATTTGCTTTTAAATTATTATTATCTGTTTTGCTCTGCCAAATAACTACGGGATTCGTGTGTATGTTCGTGTAGTGTGTTTGGTTAACTTGAATTGTTTTGTGGGGCGTTAAAACTGAAGAACATACAGACACGTTTCTTGTTGTACTTGATAATAATAATGATAATATTCGCAATGCCTAATGCATTTTGACATTAATAGATATATGTGTGTATATTTAATTTGATTCCTCCGTTAACACTACGGCGCATGCCCCGATATCTAACCCGCATCACTGCGAGCTGGACGACTTCGGGAAACGCGCGCTTTTTTTTATGTAAATAAGTGGTACAAAATATTTAAAGTGTATATGCGTATTTCTAAACCTTATTTACTCCGTTTGCCAGCTGTATTTACATATCTGCTGGTCTTTTGTACTCTACGTGCCTTCTTCGCCTCCTCCGGTTCTTCGGTTGCCTCGGGGCCACCAGCCGGCGCCACGGTCACTGTTTGCGTGGCCGGCTGTGAGGGAGCCGCCAGCTTCATGGAAACTGGACTGACTATAACGCCGCTGCGCTGGTGATTGCCATAAAAGAGCTTCGGCGAGTAGCCACCGGCTGTCTGCAGTTGCTGATTGGATTGGGCTGCTTCCGCCGCCTTCGAAGTGGACGCAATGGCGTTGGATGGGCCCTCCGGCTGTTTCCGCTTGAGATTCCTTGCGGCCGAACTCACAGCCAGAAGCTTGGCTGTAGTGGACTCGTCCGGGGAGGCAAACTCTTTTAGCTCGCCCACACTAACATCACTCTCGGTATCCCCATCAGCATCCTCGCTAATGATGATAAAGTGCTCCGGATCGACACCTTGGTTGACCAGCACCTGAAAATCCTCTGGCGGCACCACGGGTGCAGCCTTTTGATTGCACGAGCTGCACACGGCAGGAATGGCTGGACTTTTGGAGCGCCAAAACTGCAGCTCCGTTTTACACTTGTTGAGCTCCTAAAAAACAAAAAGGTATAATGCATCTGATGTTCCAAAACCTTGCCCAACGAACCTGTAAAAGAGTGGAGAACTTGCGGGCCATCTCCTCGTTTTTCTTGTCATTCTCGTCCAGCCGATTGGCGTACTCCAAAGTCTGTTTCTGCTGCTCCGCCAAGAGATTTTGCTGCTCGGCCAGCTGCTTGCTCTGCTCGGCAGCTTTCCGCTTGCAGGTTCGCAGTTCGGTGCGCAGCACCGTCAGCTGGTTGTTGTACATCTTCATGCCCTGTTTAATCTTCCTGATGCCCTTGCGGAGCACCATATGATTCTGTGGCGGCGAGTTGCTGGCACTGTCCTCGAGATCAGAGCTGATGGCAAGAATGGCTACAAACGCAATAGAAAATGTTAGTTTCATGGACTTTAAAATAGGTATTGAACTAACGTCGTTTTGTTGTGGTGGGCAGCTTGTAGAAATCCTTGTTGAAGTAGGCCAGACCCGGAAGTGTGGGCTCGATGCGGTCCTTAAAGTATTCCATGGCCATGGTGGAGAGATCGAAGAGCTCATCGGTTACCCGATACGGTCGCTGCAGCTTGGGCGTAATACTGATATAGTTTAGAATGGCCTGCACTTCATCCAATATCTGCAAGGAAGCGAAAAACGAAGCGAGTGAGCTTTGCTGAGGACCAAGAGAGATTAGTGTTGTCATCTACTTACGGCGCCTGGAAAGAAGCAGCAGTGACCCCGCTCAATGTGTTTACCCATGGACATCTGGAGCAAGGAGAGCCGCATATAGCAGGTCTCGATGATGTCGCACTCACAGGCCAGCGGGTGGTTACGGCGGGCCGATTCCCGCCGTGGCATACTGGCCTTGATCGACTGGAAGCGGCTGAACGTCATCTTGATCTGCTTGGAGAAGGCTGCGTTCAGCATGGCCATAGCAATGTCGTTGAAGCGATGCGACACCTGCAAATATGCATATCCGGAATGCGAGTCAGATTGCGGGCACAAGATATGGTCTGGCTAAAGGGGCAGATAAAACGATTCACCGGTTCGGGACTGGGCTAAGATTTCGGCTGCTGGGCTGGCTAAGCCCGCATCCAGTGGCAAGGTAGTGGTTTTGCCTGTTATTAAATTATATCAGATTACATTTGTCGCCGCTACCTACGACAAATACACATGCAGGCGCTCGGCGGCGGCATACATACACACACACTCGGTGCGATGGGAGGGGGTAGGCGATGTGCAGGCAGGCAGCATAAAATGCCAACAAGACAGAAACACCGAAGTGTAGATACCCTGAGACCTTGAGTCTAGAATTGCCTTGAAAAATGATTTTTACAAGACACTTTAAGAGGAGTTAGGAGGAATAAATGAAAATGTCAACGCCAAGCCAAGGTTTCCCATCTCAAGAGATACAACATCGTTGTATTGATGGTGGTCTTGGTGAATCATGTCTTGCTAGCTGAAATCACTAGCTGATCAAGAGCTGTCCTGCCCTGCCCTGCTAAATATAAACAGGCACAAGTGCATGTGCCCTCGTGACAAAGTTTTAATTGCCTCCTGCAAAGGAAAAAACGCACCGACCGACCAGCGATGTCGTGGTGCTTCGAGTGGCAAAAATAATGCACATAACACACCAGAACGGAACGGCAATAGCAATAGCCAAAGCAACAACAATGTACGGGGCATACAAGTGCAGGTAGTTGGCTGTTGGATAACCAACCAACTCTCTGCGCCCGTCAACCCACGCTCTTGCACTTTTCAAATTGCTTTTTATTGATTTAATAGCCCCAACCGAGGGGGCACGGGGACGGCGGCACTTACCAATCTGAGATGTGAGATTTTCTTGTAGTCCAAATAGCTGAGCGTCTTTTCGATCAGCTCGTTGGGCAGATCGAGCAGAATTGTCGTCGGGGTGGTGACATGGCCACCAGCAACAGCAGCAGCAGGTCGCACTCGATCGCTCCGCTGCATCTGCATATTGTACGAGTGGTGGCGGGTCACCACGCTGGCTGAGAAGGCCAGGGTGGCCGGTGAGGAGAGCGGCGATTGCGTTTGCGATGGATTGTTGTTGTAGTTGGCCGTGCGCCGCAGGACGGAAGTACGGGCGCCCGTGGACTCTGGCTCTTGGGCTCCCTGATGCGATACCACATTCGACGACAAGGAGGCAGAGGAAGAAGAGCCAGAGGTGCTGGCTGCCTCTAGGGGCGGCGCAAAGGTGGATCCGGCTCCGCTGGCGGCACTGCCGCACATTTGGCGGGTGGACACCATCTTTCCTGGAAAGCGACGTTTGCTTCACTCAAAGCAATGGACAGAATAGGTCCCAGCGTCTACGAAGAGCTGCAAGTGTCCAAAGAAACTAGCATTACTTAAGTCCACTCCGCCAAAACAATACGACGGTGATCTGCTCTTTGCGTTCAATTGAGCGTCTCGTCGCTTTTTTCGGTTGTATGAAGTTTGTTTCAAATTTGCTACGCACTTCAAAATTCGAATATCGAAGCTGGCTTCGTACCGTTTTCGTAAATGGAACTATTGCATAGGCATCGTTTGATTCGCGGCACAAGGTGGCGCACAGTGTCTAGCAGGAAACTTGGTACTTTTCACAGCAGCCACTAAACGCTGACATCCACTTTATCCCACTTTTTTTCAAGACAATTAAAACTACATACACAATCCGTGGCAAAAAATGGTCGAAGTTTAGAGTGGCCAGCTTGGGAGTTCATTAATAACCGCCATCTAGCAGCCAGTGTTGCCAGTGTAGCTATTATCGCCCTAGATCTATCGTTTTCCAATTTAAAAAAAAATTAATAAATTTAAAAATAGCTGCTTGCAGAAAAAATTCACAAGGAAAAAAAATAAAAAAGTCTTTCGATTTGGCCAAATTTTGTTTGTTGTTTTACTTTAAATTATCCAGAGAAAGGTTTAAACACTCTTTTCTGTACTTTTCTTTATTTTGTTAAACACTTGGAAACACTGTTGGCAGCCCTATAACAGCATTGCCAGCCCACAATCAATATCCGGCAATCACTATCAAACAAGCCAGAAACAGCTATAAAATGGCTTAAACAGCAACACTGTCTCGAAATGCAGCTCGACCAGCGCTAAAATAGTGAAAAAATAGTTTACCCAACACTCCAGCGCCGAGCGGTTAATAAGAAAACACACACGAATTAAATGGTAATTAGAGGCCAGTTGGAACAACTAGCTGGCTGGCGGGGCGCTTAGCCACCGACGTCGGATGGTGAAAGCCAAAGAACGTAGCCACGCGCGTGTATGTGTGCGAGTCTGTGTTGACAAAAATACAACAAATCGTAGCGAAAACAGGAAGTGTGTGAAAGATAAAACATGAAGAGCACTTGCAGTGCATTAAAATAAAACACTTATAGCCACAGCACATAGTCTCCGATTGACTATAAGTTTGGGTCTTGTGTCTCGCTCTATCTTGACGGGGGCGTTTTTGATGTGTCCAGTGGGCTGTCATGTTTTAGCTGATGATTCGTGTTTTGATGCTGCGGTGAAACATGAACACATCACGTCACTGCCAGCTTACTAGTCTACGTTAACTTATTTATCAAAATCCCCCAGTGAAATCGGATCAGTTGCATTTATACATATGTCTGGTTAGAAACTCCGCGATATATATGGCCTTTCGTGGATATGTGAGAGTGCGAGAGTGTGCGTGAGCGTATGACTGTTTGCATATTTTGTACATTATATTCGGAGTATATAGCGTAGATGAGTGTAACTGCTGTCGTATGTTGATGCTCTCATGCTTGTAATTCGCTTTTGTCTTTTATCAAAGTTTCGCGCTATCGCCGAGGGAGCTAAGAAGCAGCATCCGCTCCCCAGACTCGTCAGTTCCCGCTCCCACTGCCGCTCCTCCACAGCCTGATCCTCAACCTCGTCCTCCTCCTAGTCCTCCAACCCTCCTGGTTGCCCTGCTCCGGCCAACGATGACGGATGGCGAACAGCAGGAGGCACTGGTCAAGCGGGCCGAGGACGAGCGGGAGGGCATCTTTCGCCGCTACGAGCTTGGTCTGGACCCCACCAACAAGGTGGACTCCTGGGAGAATCCCACCTTCGAGATCTATCACATAACAGACAAGTAATTAAAAGCCATGAAATTCCTTTCTTCTTAACTGCTAACCGATAACGTATCTCATCGCAGATATGGCTTCATGCACGACTCCCGCCTGCCGGAAACCCGCGACGCTCATGAGGTGCATCGCACCAAAATCGAAGTGGAGCGCGTTAAGAAATGGGTGAAGATGCTGGACTCTTGGCCACCGCCGCCAGACAAGCTGCACAAGCGCGTATACAAGGGGATTCCCGATCGCATGCGCTGGCCGGCCTGGATACGATTGCTCAACGTCAAGCAATCGATCGAAAACAACAAAGATGTGTACAACCGCATGCTGGTGCTGGCCAAGAAGTACTCCACGGAGACGCGACAGATCGATGCCGACGTAAACAGGCAGTTTAGGGACAATCTCGCCTACCGGGAGCGCTACAGCGTTAAGCAGTGTTCACTTTTCAATGTGCTCAACGCCTACAGTATCTACAACTCGGAGCTGGGATACTGCCAGGGCATGGCCTGTGTCGCCGGCGTCCTGCTGCTCTACATGCAGGAGGAGGAGGCCTTCTGGGCTCTAAACACGCTAATTACGGACCAAAAATATGGAATGCACGGGCTCTTTATCGAAGGCTTTCCTAAGCTGACGCGCTTCATCGACCACCATGATCGCATACTGTCCAAGATAATGCGCAAGCTCCACAAGCACTTTACCAAACACAACGTTGACGCGCTGCTCTACGCCATTAAGTGGTTTTTTGTGGTCTTCGTCGAACGAGTGAGCGTGATAATATTTAATGGGAAGCTTTAACTAAAACCTTGATCTGTTTTGCAGGTTCCCTTTAGCCTTAGTCTGCGTGTGTGGGACATATTTCTGTTGGACGGCGATAAGGTTATTCTATCCATGGCCATCACGATCCTCTATCTCCACAAGGACGAACTGCTGCATCTCAAAGACATGGACGCCATCATCGAGTATTTGCAAGTGAAGCTGCACAAGAACTTTGGCTACAACGACGACGACGCCATCCAGGCTCTGGAGCGCGTTATGAAAAAGCTGAAGGACCTGAAGCTGGATGTTCCACCGCCAGCCAAGTCAAATGAGTTCCCCACGCGTACTCTGGGCGCCTTTGTGGAGGCTGACATGGAGAAGAAGATCGGTCGCAGGCGCAACGATTACACGGATACCGAAAAGCAAGTCATAACAGATGTGATATCAAGGTTGTGTGTTGACAGAATATTAAATGAAAATTAATAACCTTTGATTGGTCTTCCAGACAAGAACAAAACGCGATTGAGGTACAATCGACAGTGTCCTACGAGACTTCGGAGTGCGCCACGGGTGAGTCATGATAGCCACACACATCCTAACACTCGTTTAAATACTAATACCAATGCTTGCTTTCAACCAACCAACTTACCCCGACTGTTACTATAATCTGTGCAATTTTAATTCACATTTCTTATTTATTTTGTATTGTGTGGTGCAAGTTTATCACAATTTGTCTGTATATATGATGTACATGTACGTAAACAGAAACACAATCAGTTCCCCAAAACGAACTTTTATTGGTGTCTCCTTAGTTGTAATTGTATTGAACTGTAATCCCTATGTACAAAGTCCTGTTTAGATATAGAACCCGATATGGCATATGTATTTTCTGTTTATTTGAGTAGCAATGTCTAGATTTTCCTTTGAGTTTTGTTCCAATCGTAGCCACTTTTCAGCAGCGATCCAATCGAAGTGCGTCATCAGCCTGGCCGCAGACTACTTAATTCGATAATATGCTAATATTGACCTTTGCACGTTGGGAGGGGTGGGACACGAGAGTTCTATTTTTCTGTACAGTCTTATAGCGGCAAAGGATTGACTATAGTGGTTCGGGATGGAGGAGGACCCTTCATTAGAAGTACTAATGGGCACTAACTGTATGTGTAAAGTATTAGCGTTTAAGGGCTGAAGGCCGATCGGCCAATAACCAAAAGATCATGCTTATTCAATACGCCCCTCGACTTCATGTCATGTGTAATCGGATGAACCATTTTGTAACCATTGTCTAACATTGTCTGCTGCGTGTACATATGTATATCCGTTACGACCACATGCCACCACCGCTTCTGCGTCTGCCCGGCAAAAATAAAAAAAAAACCGCTCGGACCCCGCTCAAACAGATCTGACCTAATTCGCAATCGCTTCTGTAATTTTGTCCTTAGGTGATGCATACTCAATGAAAACGTATCAGAGTATCACTAGCCTAGCCACCTCCCCGGCGAATAGTAGCTACTCGCTGTACAGCAACGGATATGTGGTGACCACTCCCGAAAGTGTCCAAGACAATGCTCGCAGCCAGAGTATCCACAATCTCAGCTATCTCACCGCCCAGCAGCAGCCGTATGCTCCGCCCAACGGGCTGCAGCACACGCGGCACAGCTTCAGCAGCGAAAGCGATAGTCGCACTCGCCTCGATCTGGATCAGGCGTTGGAGGCTCTCCAGCGACAGCAACTGCACATGCACACAAAGAGTCCCAGCAGCCCGGGTGTTTATATCATCCACAACGGTCACAAGGAGGCATCGGATGCCCGGGTCATTGCCAACGGAGACGACGATGACGATGATGCGCTGAGCGTGGAGAACACGCGCCTCTAGTTTTAGTTGATCCGTAATCTTTCTTTGTGTAGTTAATTTTTCCTCCTTTGTTTGTATAACGCATATGCCAACTCTAAACATTCAATAGTAATATCCACGTACTTAGCTTTAATTTTTGTGTGTCCAACAAGCAGGAAAATTGAATTGTTATCATTTGCTCCTAGCGTTAATTGATTTTGTTTTCAGTGTTTTTTCTACTTCCTGCATACATTCTTGTCCTTTGACTCTCTGATATTACCTACCCGAGAGACTATTGTATTCCAAAACAACAAACAACAAAAAAACTGATAACTCCTAAGATTCCAATGATTTTTCAACGTACAACGATTAATATTTATTGTTATCCGCCTAACTACTTTCCACTACACTACTTAAAACCTACCACCTCTACTCTACTATTTACGTATTTTAAGCTTTGCCTTTGCATTTACTATGTTTTCGCTTAACGATGAAACTCAACTTTAGTTTATGTTAAAGCCAAATTGAAATAGTAGCTGTAATCTGATTAGCCAATAATTGTATGATTATATATATATATATATCTATAGATGAAGTACCACACAAATAAAATGATTTTGTACTGAAGAGCTATTCGCTTGCCAGCATGATTGATTTTCAATTCTATTACTCCATATTATTGTATGACAAGAACTGTTCCAGGTTCAGAATCCAGTATTTATCCGAAGTATTCGGTTCGATTTGCACCTCACAACCAACAAAAACACTAACACCGCTAACAAACAAAAATTCACATAGCCACCACCATCACAGCCACAATCGAAAACTAAATGCAATTTTCCAAAATCAAACTTTTTTTCAAATGCATTGGCAAAACGACGACACGACTGGGATTTAACGCGTTGACCAAACAATATATTCCAAAATCAAAATCCAAATCATTTCAATCGGCATTTATTAGTTACGCTTACTGTTCCCGAGGACTCGCACTCAATACGAAGTTCGCTTGCAGGTACCTCAGTTGCCTCGCACGGCTCGTCGGAGACCATGTCGCTGGAGGACAATAAGTGAGTACATAGCCTAAAGTGCCTAAATGTAATAACTAACCAATTTATATTTTGAAATAGTATTCACCTGAAAACCGCCAACATGCTGCAGAACACTCCGCAGCGCGAAATGCTGCTGGGCACCTGACGTCAGCTGCCGCCTGCGACTTCCACGCCGCAGGCAGCTGCAGAAAACCGTCACACACACTCCACAGGATCAATCACACACGCAGCCAGCACTAGCCCTGCAGCGGAGTCAGGAAGAGTGGCAGGAACTAGTCCCAGAGCTTTGGGAGTTAGCCCCAGTTCCTCGCCAAGGTCCACACCCACACCGCCGCCTGTGCCACCAAGATCGCCCCTGTCGCTGGGATGACTGGCAAAGCAAAAGTCGGCGGCAGCCAGCCAGAGCGGCGTCACCTAGTTTTTGGCTGCCGCCGTCGCCGTCTATCTTTGCTTAGGCCAAAGAATTGTAGCTCTACCACCGCTGAAGCCACTAGGAATATTTGTCTAGAACACCTTTAGAAGCAGCTGGCATCAAGTTTCCAAGAACCTAGAGCTAAAAAAAACCTTTGTACATAATGCTTCTGAAGATAAGGTCTCGTTTCCAGGGCCCAACCTGGCAGTGGAACCAGTTTCTGGGATAGATGCGCCAAATTAAATTTACAACAGTTACAAGTTAAACAATTGATAAAAGCAATCGAGAATTACATACGCTAAATGCTAAAGGAACAATATTTAAGCAAGAGCAAATCGTATCTAATACAACTACAAATCGGTTAGAAATCTATTAATTGCATAATTGAATTAAACCTACACCCAAACAAAATATATATATTATAGAAATTGTTGTAAATTTGTACTTGTATATACGTACCGAACAAAATACAAAGCAACGTTAAAAAGTTACGTCCATTGAATGAAATCGAGTGTAAAGGCGAAAGCATACAACCAAAAATATTATTTGAAAGCTGTAGGCAGCAGGATGAAATAATTACGCTAGATATTATGTATATGTATAGTTATAACAGCATAGCAGTACGCAGCAAGACGAACAACTGACAAGTTAAACGAGTATTTATAATTCATTTCATGATAGAGCCGTACACAAACAAGAATCATTAGCTTAAGTTACTCAGCAAAAGGAATTATGTTTATTTAAGTTTAATTTATGTCCAAGCAAGTTTCAAAATAAAGCTGTCAACTCAATCTACACTAGTCCCCCGCCTTCGTGTCTAGCTTGCCGCCCTTCTCGATGATATTTCCCAGATCCTTAAGTGACACCTCTCCGGAGCCCCGGGCTAAGGGTTGTGGTTGATTGGGACCCGGTTTCCAGCCCACAAAGTAAATGATTTGAAAGGTAGCTGGCACACCGTTTTCGTTGGGCTTCGAGTACAGCTCTTTGTATATGGCACTGGCTGCCAGCATCGTCTCCCGACTGAGATGAACTGGCCTATTGAAGGCTGCGTTATTCTCGGCCATTCCCTTGAGATCCCACATTAGCTCGAACATGCTGGGGTAACCGATAACCAGTTCGTCCGTATCTATGGTAAGCATTATGAAGCCCGCGCGGTTGAGCAGGGAGCCAATGTCCCGTATCTGGGTAAAGGGCGAGATGTGCGGGGAAATTCCTCCTTTACGCTCCAACTCAGCCAGTTGAAGGGAGCAACGCAGTTCGTACAGCGTGTCTCCTCCAAACATCGAAGCTATGAAGACTCCATCAGGCTTTAGGCTGCGCTTGATGTTGGCAAAACAGCCGGGCAAGTCATTTACCCAATGAAGACTCAGACTGGAGATGACCAGGTCCAGGGAGTTTTCCTCAAACTGTAGAAGAAAAACTGTCATAAGAAAAATTAACTAGAAGAACACAAGCCTTAACTCACATCTAAAGTTTCTTCATCCTTCACCAGCTTTAGCATTTTGAGGCCAGGAGTGCCCTGGGCCTGCTCCAACATGGTGGCACTGGAGTCCGTCAGCGTCAGATGCTCTACGCTTTCCGCCAGTATGTGTTTCGACAGGTACCCACGACTGCATCCAATGTCAGCTGCAGTCTTAAACTCTCGTTTAATGTCGAATACTCGGTCTGCCAGGCGAAAGCCCACCTCTTCTTTGAGGTAGTCATAAAGTCCGACATTTTCACTAAAAAGTTTCGTTTTAAATAGTGTCAGATTTTCACTATTTGGGAAATCTCACCTGAGGGCAGCACGTTCCTTTTGCAAGCGCTTGGCATTTCGGTCAAAGATGTTTTGGGAGGTTTGTGTTAGCGAAGAAAGGTGTCGCAGCTCACACCTGACCTTTAAGGTCGATAGCTTGGTTAATTTTCTCAACATAATCCGGTGGGGATGTTTTCAATGCTGTAACAAGCCACCGGCAAAGGCAGTATATAAAAATAATAAAAATCTTTAAAGTATAGTCGACAATTTCATACACTGCATTAAAAAAAACGTATACCATACTTAATTATTTGAATATCATAAAACTTAATACTTAATTATTTAATATTATGTATTCATTTTTTTAAAGAAATAAAAATTATGGTTTTATTATTTCTAATTACTCAATAAGTACCTACCCGGTAAGGGTATCTAAAACAGCTGATCCACAGCTGTTCGTTTAGTGTTGATAAGGATTCAACTTTCCCGGCAAAACAAAACAAATCCATTATATTGGCTACCAACACTGTCCCTCTATCACACATTTGGCGCCAAAAGTAGCACGATCAACTCGATTCTATAAGTTTTAATTGTAATTTAATAAACAAAAATGAGCTTCTCGCGTAGTGCTTTGCGCTATGCTCACACCAACGGCTACACTGGACTCCTGTACACACCACGCGGCGAGTTCATCATCACGTGCGGCACCGACGGCGACATCCGCCACTGGACCTCCATTAGCGATGACGACCCCCGATCCAGCTGCCTGGGTGAATTCGTCATGTGCATCGCCCACACGGGCACTCGGCTATTGGCCTCCACGGATCGCAACACCGTTCACGCCTATACCTTCCCGGACATGGACAGCGATGGCATTATGATGCGGTTCACCGCTCCAGCGACATGTGTCCGAGTGGTTGGTGAATATACCGCTGCAGGCAGCGAGGACACCAATATCAAGGTGCTGAAAGGCGACACTCCTGGCAATGAAACTGTTCTAGAAGGACACACTGGACCTGTTTTGTCTCTGGACATGTTCGTTGAACGCAAACTTCTGGCTTCTATAGCTGGAGATGGCCATTTAAAGGTCTGGAACTTCGAGGAGGGAAAGGAGCTAAAGAGCGTATCTGGTTTGCCAAAAGTAAACAGCTTTGAGAGCGCCAGTCTTTTTGGAACACCGACTTTTGAACCCAAGAGTGGGGAGCTCCTGGCCTATGCTGCGGACAATGAAATTGTGGTCCTAAATACTGCAAACTGGGAGGTGGCCTTCAAGCTGCGCGACGACAGGGTGTCTAGTAACTACAGCTGCTGTCAGTTTTCCCCAAAGGGGGATCGTTTGGCCGCCGGAACCACCAAAGGAGAGTTAAGCATCTTTGATGTAAAGAAGAGAAAAGCGCTTCCAGTGGAGATGCCACCAAATGACTGCAACTCCATCACCTGTTTGGCTTGGAACCGATCTGGCGAAGAGGAAGTGGCTTTTTGCGATGCCACTGGGCAGCTGGGAACCGTATTCCTAAGTGATGGAAATGAAATCGTTGGAGAGGATGGTGTAGAGGAGGCCCAGGATGACCTACTTGATGGCTATGAATTTGAGGGTGCCGATGAGTTGGAGAACCCACAGGATGATGGTGATGGCGTGAGCTTGGAGCAACTGAAGCGCAAAGTTATGAATTTTGCTGATCCTGTTGACGTTGACGAGACGTCCAACCAGTCCTTGGCCAGCAGCCGTACAGCGCCCGTTCCCGCTGCACCTCAAATTAAATTCTTCAAACAACAGGCGGCGTTTCAGCCAAGTTCAACGCCCAGTGACCTGGAGCACCGCTACATGGCCTGGAACGATGTGGGCATTGTCACGGGCCATGTGGAACCATCAGGAGATGGCTCCATCGATGTGGAGTTTCACGATGCCAGCCTACACCATGCCTTGCACATCAGCAACTACAATCACCATAACTTGGCCAGCCTGAGCAGTGGAGCCCTCGCCCTAGCTTCCAATGAGTCCAGCAAGCTGGTGGTAATTGCCCTTGCTGCCGCCGGAAACAAAGAGTGGTCGCTCAGCTTGCCAGATTGCGAGAGTGTGGAGGCCCTAGTGGCCACCAGCCATTTGGTTGCCGTAGCCACCAGCTCCAGCTTCCTCCGCATTTTCAGTGTGATGGGTACCCAGCGTGAGGTTCTCAGCATTCCGGGACCGGTGGTGGCACTCGCTGGACATGAGCACTGCCTGATGCTGGTCTATCACAGTTCGCATCCCAGCCAGACGCAACAACATCTTGCTGCTATGCTGGTAACCATAAACGGGCTCAACCTGCGCCTCGAGCATCTGCCAGTTACGCTCACTCCCGGTCGGAATCTTTCTTGGCTTGGCTTCAGTGACACGGGATCTCCTAGTTTTGCGGATAACATGGGGTTGGTTCAACTCTATAGAAAGAGTAGCAACGCCTGGTTCCCCATTTGCGACACCATGAAGCAGAGCTCCAGCGTGTCTAACAACTATTTTGTGGTGGCTGTTTCGGAACGTCGACAAATCATACAGGCTGTGCTCTGTCGCGGCACATCGTACCCCATGACCAATCCGAAGCCCATGCTTCATGAGTTACGCATGCAGATCCCACTGTGTGACATCGAAGTGGAGAAGTCGGAGCTGGAGGACGCCCTGCTTCGTTCCAGCCTGATGCAAGTTGACGGCGCGGAGAAGATCCAAAAGGAGACGGCCATAAAACTTTTCGCCTTGGCGTGCAGCGGCGAGTGCGAGACACGAGCCAGGGAGCTGATAGAATCCATTGCCTGCACCGAGCTACTCCAGTTGGCGGTGAAGTACGCAACCAAGCGTGGACGAATCCATCTATCCGACCGACTTTGTGAGTTGCTGCCGCAGTTGGAGGCCATCCAGGAGGCACGCAAGCAACAGACATTGCTGGGAGCCAGCGGTATTGCGGCCACTATTGTGCTGCCCATGACGCCGACCTCAGCAACCCAGACCAGCGGCCCAAAACCCAAAGCTATTGAGCTGAACTCCGCCAAACGAGGGGCCCTCAAACGCTTCAGCAACTCTCCAAATATGTTTAAGGCAGCATCAGCAGCGTCACGTCCTTCGACTCCGGATATACCGCACTCACCCCTAGACACACAGGAGAACATTTTCGGGGAGTCTGAGCCGGAGCCACTTTCTGGAAAGGCGGCAGAACAAAGGACTCCTCTGAATTCTGTTAATCCGTTCGCCATGAAGCGAAAACTGGGCGACACCGGAGTCATCTTCGGCTCCGAGAAGCTTAAGCTGGCCAAGAAATAATATGTAAATCTAGTTTTAATTACTGATTAATGATTAAATAAATTTATAAGTAAATATATGGTTTATGTAAAAGAATGTTTAAAAATTATACGAGGAATTTCAAAGGAATTGGCCAACTATATCATAAGCTGCCATAACATAAGTGGTTGAAACTCTCTACAAATTATATTTTTGGCCAATTGATCCCATATGTATACCTGAACGGTCAGAATTTTCAAACTTTAGTATTATTGAAGACAGACGCTTGGGACTTTTTTTATAATTTTATAATTCTCATAAGGATGCGCCAACTACATCTGATATTTACGATATACATACATATGTATGTATGTAAATATATCCGATCTTAGCTGAAAAGATATATCAACATCGGCAGCGCCGGAAACTTTAAGGGATATATTTTTTCTTTTTTTTTTACATTTAATCTGTTTTTATCCAGTTTAAATTTTTTTCCTTAAAAATATTTATAATATATGTGGGTATTTTAAAGAATAAAAAGCTTAAATTAATAATAATGAAAGCTCAACAAACCGGTAAAAGCTGGCAGTATTTTTTTTATACTGATCTAAAGTCAATACGAGCCTCACGATCACTTTTAGAGATACCTGGTAACACTAAACAAACTAAGACGAACTTAAAAATCGGTACTTTCCACGAATTTAAAGTCAGAAACTCGTTATACATAGTTCAATTTTGTAAAAAATTGTTACACGCCACAAAAATTTCAAAACAAAAACAGACGCACACACACAGGAAAATATAATTTTTAAAAGGTTAGGCATATAAAACCGCGCCCAGCAATAAAGTTTAAACCATTAAAAAACACGTAAAATTCTAGTTATCTGTATGTAAGTATGGAGGCGGCTGCGGTTTGCCAATTCAAGTACAAAGCTGCAGAATAATTTCTTGTGTTGCCATTGTCCTTTTTTGATTCCTGGAACTCGTTTCAGCCCAGATCCTCAGGACCCTAATTGAAAAAGATCGCTTAGACCACATAAGCTTTCAGTTTCAAGGGTCTTTGTTTTGTGTACATTTTTTATCCATTATCCGAGAGAGAGAAACTTGCGGATAATAGGTAAGATCGGGCATCCAGATCTCTGGATAAATACTATGGACAACACCGCGCGGGACTCGATCGGTCTTCTTTGAAATCGCGGCGCACCCGAAGTCGTCTATGCAGTCTATGCAGGCGAAACCTTAAAATGAAATCGTTCTCTTCATTGCTTGACCGACCGTCGCAGCGAGCAGTTCATTCCGTACCCTATACTATATCTATGTATATATAATTTACCGATAATTTTTTACACGAGCGCCTTGTGTGTGTATTTGTGCCTTTGTGTTCACGTTAAACAACTAATATTTAATTACGATTGTGCATTCTAGAAACTCGAAACTCTTGCCTAACAATATCGAACCTTGACTTTGTAAAAGTGCAATAAATCTACGAAAATCTTTAAAAAGACAAAAAAAAAAAAAAATCAAAAGACCATTGAACCAATATGACGAAGAACAAAAATCAGAGAAAGAACGCGGCTGCTGCCAAAAACGCTACAACGAGTCTGCCGGACAGCATCTTGACACCGCCAGCGACGCCGCCAGCCAATGGGTCGCTGGGGAAGACTCCCCAAAACACTCCATTTGCCAATGGGAATAATATTCGCAAGCCGCCTGTGCCCTGGGGTGAGTTAGTTACAAAATATCCATCTATTTGAGACTGGCTTACATCCGAATCTCTGGACAGAGCGCGAGCTTATCGGAGCTTTTTTGTTGGAAATGGCTAAAATACAGGTGATATCTGCCCAAAGGGAGTGGTATGCGGAGAAGGATAAGCTACGCCATTGGTTCACCCTATACCTGGCCTCTTTGCCGAACAATGTAGAAATCCGCCTGCAGCTTTCAGCCCAAGGCGCCTGGAATGTGAGTAGGATGAATGTGACATGATATAGTTACGGTATATAACTGATTTAGCTCCCTGTGGTTTAATCCGTTTCCTCTTAGCTGGTGATAAGAGAATAGAACACATTCTTTTGCTTTGTTTTTTTGCGAGAGCTTCAAACAGTCGACGCCACAAATTATCAACAATGCTCACCAATACATTCGTTTTCGCTTGCCGGTTTTGCAATTTTTGTTGCATTACTGCCATTTAGACGACGAATAAGTTCCGTCTGGTTCGCCAATGGCTTATGAGTCATAACTCTAGATGTTTGGGGGTATTGTGCAGGTGTATATTACGGGATTTGGGGTTTTGGATAAACCGAACATTAAAGTAATTAGTATTTTATTATCTTATAGCTAATTCCAAGCTACAAAGTATTCGACTCTGAGTCTGAAGATAACACGTCATAAGAATACAATTCTTATCATAATTTGCGGCAATAAAATTAGTTCACCGTTCAAATTAAATAAGTTTTTAAATATTTATAATTACTACAAATTGCAATTAAAGTCCCGAAAACGGGCATTACCTGTAATTACCATCTGGTTGTTGAGATCTAGTCATGGTAGAGTAGCATCTGTTGGTGGAATGGGGGTGATTCCCTTTATCCCTTTAATCTAGGAAATTCCGTTGTCTGGATTATAGTCATCCATGTATCTAAATAGAACAAAGACAACCATTGCATGTGCTGCAGATGACAAACGAGTCATGTGATTCCCCCTATTCGCATTTTCGCAATTAAAACAATAGGCTGCACCCTATCAGGTTGTTGGCCATACACCTAGATATTGCACAAACGGAAGCGATAATGAAGCAATTGATAATAGAAACCAATACTGACCATTTTCTTGGATCGTCACAGATTGGATCTCTGTTGCATCGGACAAACTTTTTGATCAATACGCCGCGGGGAAACCCTAACTATCGCATCAAGAACTTTGCCCTGATGGAGTTTCGAAAGGAGAAGTTCAATGTGATCGATGAGAAGCACCGAGGAGCATCGGTCACCACGCCCGTGCCAGGTGCTGTTACGGAAGGAAATCGACCTATAACCGAAGGTGGATCTCATGCACCATATTGATTCATCATCGAGTTCTAATGCACTGTGGTTTTATTCTAGAATATGTTCTTGATGAGAAGTCCGAGGCTATGCCGTTGAAATATCAAAAGACCCATGTCCAGAAACCAATGACGAACTTCGAGCTAAGCTCCATGGGCTGTTACATTTGCCAGGTGAACTTCGAGACGATTGAGAAGTATGAGGAGCACGTGGAGTACCATGGAGATGAGTCCGACTTCAATTCTCTAAAAAAAATGGAAAAACTGTAAGTTTAAAGTCTCTTTTAGCTCGCTGATCTCTCATATTCCATCTCTGGACAGCACAACCCCCATGGTGACGCTCTCATACCAAACATGCGTCAATAGCCACTACTTTGGGTTCACCATGAAGACCAACCATAAGGACTTGGTGGTAGAGAAGTTCGTCATTGTGCAGTTACGCCAGTTCTACTATGTGTACAACGCTCGCATGCCAATGAAGGTGTCCGAGAGCGGAGAACTGGTCTTTTTCGTGGACTCGCACGTCTTCATGATTCTTCGGGAAATGCCCATCGTGATTGGGTTCTCCAGCGGAGGAAAGCGCTATGTAGAGCAGCATCACTTCATGCGCACCGAGGCCCTGCCCAAGGCCAGCTTCAATGTGAATCCGTATCGCTTGTCCAACAACGAGACCTTCAAGAGCCAGGGTCTGGCCCCGTCCAATCCGCCCACGCAAGTTTTCCGGGCATTGAAGCACGAGGATGCCCAGGTCCGGCTGGCGGACTTTGACAAGCATTACCGCAACTATTGCGAGCTCGGCAAGGAGCTCACCCAGGATAACCTGAGCGGAACGCTACGCACTCTACTCCAGGTGGAGGATATCGAGCGACTGCAGCACTATCTTGGACTCAAGCAGACCAAGATGGAACTGCACCAGTTCGGCCGAGAACTCTCGGTGAAGATGCAGCAGAACACCAACAACATGAGTGTCGAGGATGTACTCTCGCCCGGAGACGATGTTCTGATCATCAACGAGCGCGTCACCCAGGGCACCGCGGGGGGAGTGCGTCAGATGCTGGAGAGCAACAATCTGGTGATGGAGCTGGCTCTCAAGGACTTTGACTCCATCATTCAGTGGGCTCGCAAAGTCGACGGCCAGTTTGGTCCGTTGGAGAAGCAGCCTCGCGTCTACTTTGCCCGCATCCTGGGCGTCTCCACGCAGCGTGTGAACATTACTTGCGAGCGGCAGCTTCCGGATAACACCACCTATACGCTGATCTTTCGTCCTGTACGCGCGGTAATGCGCTACCAGTACCGAGCTCTCCAGCAGTTGGCCCTGACCAACAGCGCCGATGTCGGACGGATTTTGTTTCCGGGCGAGCTTCCCCCCCAGCCGAGACCAACCGGATCCATAGAACTCAACAATGGGCACATCGCCAGCAACCCGGAACAATTACAGGCGGTCCGGGAAATAGCATTGTCGCAGAAACTACCAGCTCCTTACATCATTTTTGGACCACCAGGAACCGGAAAGACAGCCACCATCTGCGAGGCAATCTACCAGCTGTATGTGAAGCGCCCGGAAACACACATTCTTGTGCTGGCTGGATCCAACACTGCTTGCGATGAAGTAGCTCTGCGGCTGCTTCGGGCCATAGCCAAAGCTCCGGAGAGCCATCCGCGGCCTCTAACGCGCATCTTTGCCGCCAGCTGTGATCGACGAATCGACAACATAGACGACATGCTGCTGGAGTACTCCAATATGTACGCATTGCACTTTTATCCGGCCGTGCAGGCTGTGCACCAGTATCGCATCGTGGTGTGCACGCTTAGTTTGGCGGGAAAGTTGTCGACCGGTGGATTCGCGAAGGGCAATGTTTTCTCGCACGTGTTCGTCGACGAGGCTGCGGCCAGTACGGAGGCAGAAGCCCTGATGGGCATCACCTGCACAATTTCGCCCACGACCAGCCTGATCCTCTCCGGGGACCACAAGCAGCTGGGACCTGTGCTGCAGTCGCAGCGCGCCAGTCAATGGGGTCTGTCGTTGTCGCTATTCGAACGACTTCTCCAGAGGAACTGCTACCAGGTAAAGGCAGATGGCAGCTACAATGTAGCCGTGCAGACGCGGCTCATCCGCAACTTCCGATCCCATCCGGAGATCGTGTCTCTCTACAGTGATCTCTACTATGATGGAAAGCTCAAGGCCAAAGCGGAAATGGGTAATTATTTCCATTTCCATTTAAAATTTTCCATACATTTCCAATTTCCAATTGCAGAGAGTGTTTGCAAATTTAGAAACTGGTTCCACATGCCCAATCCGGACTTTCCCATCATGTTCCATTCGGTGTTTGGCACCGTGATGAACACAAAAAGCTCCGTGAGGTAAGGGGTTACATTCCAAGAAATTGGAATATCCATTAAATGGAATATTTTCGAAACAGCTTGTGCAACAACAAGGAGATCGATGCTGTAATGGACTACGTCAAGGATCTCATGTACTTTGGGCTGAACGGGGAGAAGATAGCACAAACGGATATAGGCATCATCTCGCCGTACAAGAACCAGTACCAGCGCATCCAGGAGCAGCTGAATATGCGCAGTTGGTTCCAGATAGACTGCGGATCTGTTGAGTTGTTCCAGGGAAAGGAGAAGCAAGTTATCATCGTGTCCTTTGTGCGATCCTTTACACCCAAGCTGGGATTCCTGGACAATGATCGGGTGAGTTGGGACAATACTCAAGTTTTGACCAACTACACTTATGCTCCCAACTTTTCTTATAATCTTCTAATTAACTATTTCGCATTTATCCTACCCAGCGCCTTAATGTTTTGCTGTCTCGACCGATGTCCTTGCTCATTTTGATCGGCAACCCCCGAACACTGAGCCAAAACAATGTCTTCAGGCGCATCATTGAGACGTGCCGTGACCGCAAAACACTGGTGGGAGTTCCGTACTACCGCGAAGAAAACAATCCTGGCAAGCAGAACGGGCAAACTGGGCAGAGTCCTCCGAAAACTACACCGGGCGGCGTTCGAGGAGCTGTCGGAGAGCAGCCAGCGTCCGGCTTGGTGCAAACCCTAAAACGAAGTAATAAACACATTCTTCCAATCAAATCCTCCAGAGAAACAATTATCGTCTGCAGTCAAAAAAAGTTTATATGAAGATGAAGCTCATTCAAAATTCAAAAACTCAACCTGCTGAACTCTAAAAATAAATCGGCACTCCCAAAATTGTTACAGTAGGGGCACCGATGAGTTGTTTCTCTGGCGGGTTCCGCCTTCATAGACCCCTTAGTTTATAGCTTTGTTCTTTAAATTCAGCTTCCAGCATCCAGAAAAATCCTGCCCAGGCGGTCAGGCACTTCTACAACAAAGAGGAATTGCTCAAACTGGGCAAAGAGGTCAAGGCGAGCGAAAAGTCTGAGGTCGAGAAGCTCTTCGATGAGCTACCAAGTGTGCCAAATGTGGACCACGATTCCGATGCCGTTCGTTCAGTAACGAACCAACTGAAGAATCTTAAGGTGGAGCATGTTCCCAAGGTGGCCATCAAACCGGTGGCGCCACCTCAGCGTGTGGCACTGGTTACTCCATCAGCGACGAGTGCTTCACCTCGGGTTAATACTGCACCTGCTGGATCGGTGCATGTTCCCCCACGTACCGCTGTTCCAGCTTCACGTCCAGTGCCAGTGGCTCGTACTATTCCACGGCCAGCTGATAACCCACCTCCAAGGCATACTTCCGAGATGAGTGCACCGTCTTACAGACGGGAAAATGAGAGGTATTTGAATGGAGTGCCTTACGGCCGCGAGGCGCACGCGCCTCGTGCTCCACCACTGTCGCCACAAAAGGTAACAGCTACCAGGTCGACTGCCTACAGTCACATTCCCACCGGCAGTTCGAGGTTCGAGAATACGCGGCCCATGCCCGAAGAGTACCGACGTCCGCCGCCGTTTTACGAGTCTCACGGCAGCTGGAATAACTTTGGCAGGCCCTCATCGTTTATTCCGCGGCCCCGAACGCCGCCACCCAAGGAGAAGAAGTCGAGGTGTGTCATTTCATAATTTCGGCTTCCGGGGAGACAATCTCCAATCTATGAGGACGATGCAGCTTCTTGGCATAACAAGTGGCTGTGGCGTCCTTTTTTTGACTTTGCTGTTGGCATTTGTGCGATCTGCGATCCTCCATGCGCCAATCAGCAAAACACCTTACCAAATAGATTCGCATATGATGCGCCCACGTGACTAGGAGCTGCCGGAACAGAGGGTTAACCCATGTGCCCCCTGACCGGCAGCTCCCGCTTGGGCGGCCAGTTGCGAATGTAATTGATTCGAGCATATACATGGACGTCTCAAAGTGAACACATTTCAGTTGCTATTGCTCAGGGTTTCCGATTCGTGTTATGAAAGCCAGTCCACCAATACTGGAGAACTAGAATTCATGATGCGAATCATAAACTTTAAGCGATTTGGTCCTTGGATCTTTAGATTTGTCTTTGGATATTTTACAAAGTACAATAGTATGACAGGGGAATCAGCTCTAGACAAGATCGGTTTCCCGGCAAAAACATATATTCGAGTTCTGCAACTGTTCCATATCCCTGTAAGAGTATAATCACCCAAAAATATACGCTTTGAGTACTACTCCATGTTGTAACCATTCAGTTTTTTATCCACTTAAAATTAAAATTTATTCCGATTGAAACAATTATTTCAAAAATATATTCATTTATTAAAAACAATTATACAAAAATGAAGTTTTCCTCGTAGTAGGTCGGTCAAAACTTAAAACAATCCCTCTATCGGGGCAAAAACACTCCCAGTCATATAGATTTCGTCACTGCTTCCAGCCAGTTCAACTAGCCAACCCAAAACTATTTTTGAGTAAAATTTGTGTAAATTATTGTATAAATCCATCAATCAAGAAACTACAACCATTTGGATACCAAAACCTATTCGGCAATATAGTTCGCCTTAACATAACCGTTGCTATACCCTTTGGCACAATGCAAGCGATCGGCAGGACTGCCGGACGGGGAGGAGTGGCTAATAGGGCCAGTGGAGTTCCCAATGGAAATAGGGCCAACACCACCGCTGCGGGGGTCACAATGCGTTCCAAGTTAACGGCACCTCTATCGACGCACACGACGGGAACACGAAGAACTGTTCACGGCGGAGGGGGCGATGGAGGAACCGTCGACGTTGCGGGCTCGGCTTGGAAACAAACAGGACGCCGCCTTGGCAATAGCAGCGGCGTTGAAGGAGGCAAAGGTAACCCTATCAACCGACTGGCCCAGCCCACCATAGCCTCATCGCTGAGGGCCACCAACAATCGCCAGCAACGAGGAACTCACCCGAATGCCCAGCTGGAACGAAACATTGCCGGGTAAGGCTATTATTTTTATACCTTTTTTATTTTTATACCGTAAAACCTTTCCTAAATTCAATTCTCCAGGGGAAAGAGCAACGACATTGTTCCATCGAAGCCACCCAAACGTCGGGTGATGTCCGCTGCGGCCAAGCAGGCTGCCCGGGAACGTTTGTGGCCCACCAGGCCAGCTGGTGGCAGCACCGACACCTCCAATCTGCGCAAGGAGAAACTTAATGTGGCCGAAGAACCCAAATCCCTGGATGACTACGAAGCCCTATTGAGGGAGGGGGAGGTAGAGGACAACGAAGGGGCACTCCAGGATGTGCTCGAGACGGGTGTACAAACCAACGAGGCGGAGATCCTAGATCACGAGCTTCTCGTCGGAAGCGTCAAGATGGTGACTCCTTCGAGGCGCTTGGTGGAGCAGATCGAACGCGAGCGGCGCGAGACGAAGGCCAAGATTGATCGGCAGACAGTGCGCAGGTTTGCACCTTACGAGCAGGATGAGGAACTGCATCTGGACGAGCTGAAAGAGTTCTCCGAGCGCAATGCCGTGACCAAGCGAGCACCTAAGAAGCCCCCACCGATCACGTATTCCACGTACGACAATCAGTACCAGAACGTGTTCAAGTCCATGGATGACTTCTTCTCGAGGGAGATTCCCAAATCAGAATCGGTGACCAACATCCAGGAGAGGATCAGGCGCAAAGAGCAGGAGCTGATGAGTCTCTTCGACGACGTCGACTGAAATGATTAATCCCCAGAAGCCAGTAGTGAGAAGCTAGAGTAGTGGCTTCACCCCAAAATCAATTGCTGTTCCATGGAGGACGAGATTCAAATTATAAGTGTTTAATAGCCTGCACTGATGCTGTGGATTATAATTAATAAATTGCATTAATTCCTATAGGTTTCTAAGACTGTGTTTTTTAGTTCAAATAATCTTTAGACTTGATACATTTTTTTATTATATTTTTGAATTCATATTGAAAATTAAAAAGAGTCCAGAAACCCAAATAACTTAAAAAGATCGTTCTTACACACGAAGGAACTGATATAGTCGAGTTTCGTGATTATATGATAAGTACATGGTTCTCTTCTTTCCACACTATGCTCTTCCTTTTATAAACCATGTAAAATCCTTTAATTTTTAAGGTTTTTAGGTTTTAAGGTAAGGTTTATTAAGAGTACATATTTATGGTAGATTTACTACGAGAGTTACAATTATATACTACATATTACATTGCTATTATCGCAATTGGTGGCGATCTAAAAACGCAGAATTAAAAATTTTCTGTGTTCGTCTCATCTGAATGAGTCATGCACCAAACAAAAGGTATTGAAAGGTAGTGAAATGATTTCGATTCACAAAATTCAGGCTAGTGAGAACATTGGGGCCTCCAGAATCAATATCTAATAACATCCTAATTTTAAATACGCATCGATTGACACCTAAGTTATTCAAAAAAACCCGATGTTTCTTCTTCTTTCAAAATAAAACCAAAGGTGTTCTGTTTTCACTATTTGGTTTTAACTCCTGATAAAAATTGGAGATGTTAGTTTCTTAAATAAAACTAACATTTGGTTAAATACATTTTTTAAAGAATTAAATAAACTTTTTAATTAAAAGATGAATATTATTTTAACTAATAAGAATATCTTAATATTTGTGGTTTCTGTCAGCCTTTGTGGTCTGCTGGCTGCCCTTCTTTGTTATGGCCCTAACGATGCCCCTCTGTCCTTGCTGGCTGTCAGATTAGCGACAGCGTGGTCTTGCTCTTCCTCTTGTTTGGGTACTTCAACACCACCCCCAACCCGGTAAGTATTTCGCGACTGGAAACATTTTATGTTGAGTACTTAAAACCTAATTTTTTTGGAAAATAGATGTTGGGTAATCCATAGATAAATTCTGGCTTACCCTAAAAATGTTTATGACATTGATACAAATAGTACCATATTAAAAAAGCTCATTTATTTATTTTTCGATTTAAAACATAAAACAATAGTTTAACATAATAATATATTCTTCTGTGGGTCACACACCATTGAATGTTTGGGGTTCAGGAATTTTTGCTTCGACAGTTAATGTGCTTTTAAGTGAACACATTACAAACATTAACTCGATTTTAAAACAAGTAATACGAACATAATAGCGAATATTTTAAAAAATTGGAGTGCTTCTACATGTAATCATATCTCCTACAATCTTGAATTTTTCTTGGTCTTTACCATATCCTTCGCTTCAATAGAGATCTTTACTGTGCCCCAATTCTCGGGTATGGTTGCATTGCTCCAGAATGTGAGACTACATAGAAAAATTCCCTTGGGAAATGGTGGTAATAGCTCCGTTTCTAAATAGCCTTGTGGAATTAAGACTTCCTCCTTGAAAACAAAAACTAAATCAATATAAACCGTACAGTGCAAGAAACGTCTATAGACATACATAGAACGGGCAGACGTGTTTCATTACAGCAAACTTTTTTAAAATTTTCCAGAAGATAACTCCGTAGGTAAAGTAGCTTTTCTTTTGAACCACATCGCAAAATTTGACCTTCACGTCAATCAGAAATGGCTTAAACTGGTTTGTATAGTCCTTCTTGAAAATTTGCATCTGAATCTATCGAAGAAACAGTCTTACATTGGTCAATAGTTGACATTTTCTATTTTAATAGCTTACAGTGGGATACAGTTTTTGCCGCAAAAAACATGACATATTCACCACCGACCTGTTCCAATTAATAGCCTTCAACTTACAAGTGACATTTGTCACAAACTTTGGGTTGGGCTCACAGACTAGGTTGGTTATCTTGTAAACCAACTGGCACTCGGACTTGAAGGATAGATGGACAATTTAAGTTGGAGCTAATCTGTCTGAAAGTACGTACCGTACTCCACAAGAGACAGGTCCCGAAAAAAACCATCCACAAGCGTGCCATTTTCAAAACTAAGCCGACGATACTTTTATTGACCCCAATGGTAATCGACTTTAAGCCTAATGGCCTCATTTTTTAGTCATTAAATCATGCACACGTGAAACAATAAATTAACATGCATTAACTGATCCATAATAGCCAAATTTTAAAGCCTAGATTCAATAGGGAAACCTACACCTAGTAAGAAAGAAGCACCTCTGGTGGGTGGACCACAATATTGTAATTTCAGATTCCAGACAGACTTGGCTTTCTCGACTCGCGTGTTGTAGCTGATCAAGAAGACACATGTATACCTTATTGGGTCAGCGATGATTTCTCTCCTGTTACATACTTCTCATGAATACACTATGCCCTTCTACTGTACAAGTCATGGGTGTACAAATTTTTCCCGTAAAAAAGTACAGGAAATAAATATAATATTGTAGAATGGGAATGAAACTTATTTAATTAAAATTTCATGGCGTGAAATATAAAAATTTAAGCTTAACAAAATCGATTGTTTCACACTGGTGCTGTAAATAATATATATATAAAGCAGGTGGACATTTGTTTTTGTTCAATTTGGATTAAGAACTCAAACCAAAATGAAGATCTTTATATTGATTTTGGCCATTTTGGGCGTTACTCTAGCCGCCCCCATGTCTCCATTAGCGGCAGTAACCGTAAATCCATCAATAGGAGTTCCGCCCCAAGCACCAGAGGGTAAATGAAAGAAATATACAACGATAAAAATTCTATATTGTATTTTATAATAAACCGATTGGACCCATTTTGAAAAAAAAGTTGCTTGCTAGGGCCAAAAAAAATGTATTCAAAATAAAGTTGTTTTTATTCCTTTCACTGCAACGCAGTGAAGGAGACATATCCGACCCTTAAAGTTGATATAAGCATGACCGTCGACTTGGAACTTTGCTCACTTCCTTATTTCTTTTGCACGCAGTATATAAGTCGGAAAGGTCGGGATCAGCCGACAATATTCTATAGCTGCATAAACCTGATTGATAGAAAATGCCATAACTTTGGTGTTTTTAGACTGAGAGTATTATAAAAAAAAGAGTATTGTAACGGAGTCCAAAAAAACAGCATCTGAAAACTTCTGAAAACTAGAAAGAAAAGCTTACTTCGGGCGAGCTTACTTTACTACATATACCCTTGCAGTTAAGATTGGATATATTACCAGATAAAGTTGACAGAACATATAATAATTTCATTATTAACCCCATTTCTTTAAAATTTTAAGGTTACAAAATGAAAATTATAAAAAAGCGATCTTAAAGAAAAAGTTTGTATTTATTTGATGGTAAAATATAATGAACAAAATCCTTGTAGACCAAAAGGTAATGACATATGTATGTACGTATTATTAGAAACCATTCATGAATATCTTATTAATATCGACGCAGGGGAGCCCGCGATTCTAAATTATAATTAAATAATGAAATATTATTTACGCATTAGCAAAAGGAACCGGGGGTGGCTGACTTTTCCTACGAGTAACCGGCATAAACTCTATTTTCTCTTCGTCGGGTTCCGGAGAATTGGAAAGTGAAGAAGCTTTCGAATTATCGATACTGGCTAAGTCGTTTTGAATGGCATAGCCGTTCATAATCCGGTTGATCCAAGGGCGCATATTGGCGACATTGTTGTACACGGCCGGAACGTCCTCGATCCCGCACTCCAAGCCCCAGTTAACGACGCCGGCCTGGACAAACCGGCCATGACCATCCGGCAGCGGACAGGCAAGGGGTCCTCTTCCGTCTCCCAAGCAAGTGTGAACGGTTCCTCAAGAGCCCCACTTATCTCCTCCTCGCACATTTGGGCAGGTACAACTGGAACCGTGACCTTCTTCATGACATTCACGTTGATTGTGTCCTCGAAATTTTTCCTACCCCACCCGTTGGTAATGCAATGGAATAAGTCGAATGTCTGATCCGGCGACGGCAGGAAAACGGGAGAAATGTGAGGGGATCGCTGGAATGGACGATCGAGGACCAATATGGCAATATTAAGTATCTCCTGGCTTTTACTGGTAATATTGTTAAGACTCAGCAGGCCACCACCCATTGGTGTAGCAGGTCAGACCACTAGGGTTGAAGTGCCCACATTGTGTTGGTACTGGCACAGTCATCTTTTTAGATTCTTTTTTCTGTGAAGAGTCGTTTTACTGAAATTTGTTATAAAGGAGCTCGGTTCTTACAATTCTTGCAATGGGACAGCTAATTTGGGTGCTTGAGCACTTTATGCGATTTTTATGACCTCGAAACGTTCCGACCATTTTAGCAGAAGTCTTATCAACTTCCCCGTAATTACACAAATGCCGCGGAACACACGAATTATTGGAATTTCCGCCACAGGGCCTGTAGCTAGCCGCCTTGACAACAGCGGCACCTTAAACCCAGGATTTATATAGAAATTGACTGATGGATCAGCTCCCATTATGATTGTATTTCCAGAAATCCGCATGACCTAAGAAGAAATAAAATCTTAGTTATTATTTTCAAAGACTTGGTTATATGAGCAAAGCTAAATCTAAGATATTATCAAAAAACAAGAAAGGAAATCTAACTTCGGGCGGAGCCGAGGTTGATATACCCTTGCAGCTAAAGCCGGATATAAATCGGAAAATGGGATAAAGTAGGCCGATCCTTATGAGAATATCATAACATAACCAATTTATTACAATATGAAATCTAAAAAAATAAGTCCCAAGCTTCTATCTTCAAGAACACCAAAGTTGGTGTTACCAACTTTTTGGTAAAATTTTACCAAATACCATTTCCGATCGTTTAGTTATATGGCAGCTACATATTAGTCGGCCAATCGTTATGAAATTTGGTAGGTTGGATCAAGTGACCAAAAATAGAATCTGTACGAAGTTCCAACTTTCTATCTTCAAGAACACATAAGTTAAGCAATTTCCGATTGTTTCCGATTCTTATGAAATTTAGCATGTTGTATTATTTAAAAAAAAATAGCATTCGTACTAAATTCGAACTCTCTAACTCTAAAAACACCGAAGTTATAGCATTTCCGATCAATCAGTTATATAGCAGCTATAGGATATATTCAATATATCCTATATTCCGTTCCGACTTATATACTTTGTGCAAAGGAAGGAAGGATGTATGCAAAGTTTCAAGACGAAAGCTTTAAAACTGAGAGACTAGTTAACAGACAGCTGAGACAGACAGACAGACGGACAGACGGACATGCTCATATCCTGATCAAGAATATATGTATATACTTTATACTTTAGGGTCGGAGATGTCTCCTTCACTGCGTTGCACACTTTTGACCAAAATTATAATACCATCTGCAAGGGTATAAAAACTTCTTGACGAGGTATATTAACAGTATCGAACCGGCAAGCCACGCCCAAAGAATCTGATACCCATTTTTGCTGAAAAAAAGCGAGTCCGAGTATATAAAACTCATAAAAACTATTCTTATTCGACACGTGCAAAAACTAAAAACAAAAAAATGTTTTTTTTCCCATTTTTATTAATTTTTTATTTTTAACAATTATTATTTTTTTTTATTTAAAAAAATTATTTATTTTTTATGGAGAAACTTTTTTTTTTAACAAATTATAGAAACATATTTTTCTTATTTAAATTCAATTTTATTATGCGATAGATTATTATTTAGTTAGTTCTTATATTTCGAGAACCCTTATATCATCCTCGAAAGAGGAATCATCCTCGATAGAGTCCTCGAGGACGAAAAGTCGTAGTATCGTAATTTACGGCTGGTTGTGTTGTTGTATAATGGCTCATAATTCCGTCGATCCAAGGGCGCATATTGGCGACATTGGTGTACACGGCCGGAATATTCTCATCGCCGCACTCTACGCCCCAGTTAACGATGCCAGCCAGCACGAACCTGGAACGATCAGACCCTATTCGGCAAGCAAGGGGTGCTCCACCGTCGCCCAAGCAGGAGTCCTTGCCCTTCTCTCCGCCGGCGCAAAGCAGGCTTACGTGCAATCGAAACGGTTCCTGAAGAGCCTCACTTATCTTTGGCTCGCACATTCTGGCCGGAACCACAGGAACTTCCACTTTCTTCATGACATTCACGTTACTTGAGTCGTTAAAAATTTTCTGACGCCACCCGTTGGTGATGCAGTTGGATAACTCGAATGTCTGATCCGGCGATGGCAGGCAAATGGGATTAATGTGAGGCTGTGGCTGGAATGGACGTTCGAGGACCAGTATGGCAATATTCAATGCAGGAGAACTTCCGTCAAAGCCTGGATGAGGTATGATACGAGAGATGCGAGATTCCACGCTGGAGTAGTGCTCGGAAGTGGTTTCCATATCCCATTCGCCGGCACGTACCTTCAGCGAGTTTTCGTTCTCTCCCATCACCTTGGAGGCGCTTGTGAGCACCAAGTTGTCGGCGATCAGGGATCCGGCGCCCTTGTAAGTATTATAAAGGCTCATTAGAGCGACCACCCATGGAAACTCGCCCTCCTGGGCGTAGTCCTCGGATTTGGTGTAGAATGTGAGACCACTAGGGTTGTGGTGCCCACATTGAGTGGGTACTGGCAAAGTCATCATTGAAGATTCTGTTTTCTGAAAAGGATCTTATTACTGATAAGCCATAATTTTAAGAGAGATCTTGATTCTCACAATATCCTGACGATGGCAGGGCCTGAGACGAGCCTGCACTACGGCGAGGGCCAAAAAGAGGCACAGCATCGAAACGAGAACAACCCGACCCATTGTTACTAGTCAAAAATTTAACACAGAGTGCCTAGCTCAGAGCTGCCCCTGGCTTTATATAGCTTAGTGATAAGGACTTAGACTCGAGGGCGATTCTGATTGTATGCGTGAGCATTCAAAATATGAGTAAATATTTTTTTTTTTTGAGTTAAAATAAAAAATTCACAAGCTGAGCCAAAATGAGCCAAATGAAATAATGAGCCAAAAATATTAAAAATGAGCATATTTTAACAAAAAAGATCTATATTTTTATTTTTTAATTAATTTTTTTTTTTTAATATTTATTATAAGAAAGTAATAAAAAAACATTTTTCTGCAATGAAACAGCTAAACAGCTAAGGCTTACTTGGTAATTTAAGTCATTCTGAGACCAAAGATACCAGCAGAACATTTAGTATCGATCTGCGTTTTTTAGATTTCAGACATTAATCAATATTAGAACTCTAAAATGCAAAAAAAAAACATTAATAAAAGAATGAAATCGTTTTTTTAAATAAAAAATATTTTGTATCGCTATTAGCAAACAAGAGCCAAATTCAATTAAAATGGGCCAAAAAGCCAACGAGAATAAAATACTAGTTTTGGCTTAAAACTTCTTCAATTCCAATGTTACGGCAGCTATAGGATATAGTCGGTCGATCTTAATGAAATCTTTACGAAATTTGGTAGGTCGGATCAACTCATTTTCGATCGCACATTTAAATGGCTGTTATAGGCTATAGGCGGCTGATGCTAATAAAATTGAAAATATAATTCATAAAAATTTCAACATCATAACTCTAAAAAGAACAAAGTTATGGCATTTCCGATCAATCAGTTATTTATCAGCTATAGGATATAGTCGGATTATCTGATGCTTTATAGGGTCGGAGATGACTCTTTCACTGCGATGCACATTTTTGAAAAAATGATATTACTCTCTGCAAGGGTTTAATAATAACTTTATTATTAGTATAAATAATAAAACTTTAATATAAGAATTGTGGCGATCCGAAATTACTCCCGCCACCTTTGAGGTATAGTGATTTCTTCACAAGGCCTAGTCCACTTTGTGGACCCATGACCCCAACTTGGGTCTCTTGGATGGCCTAGCCTCATCCTATTGACTCTTATAGTAATTATTATCTCAATAATTGCAATTTAAAAGAATCCATAAATGCTTACAATTTTTTCGTTTCAGTAAAATAAGCAGAACAAACCTAGAACACCATTTTCTATAGCTCCTCGCCCGATGTAGTTTTTCCCAAATGTTAATTTTCTTTTTTTTTAATTTAAAATGGCAAAACATTTTGTGTTAAATATTTTTCCTGTGCTTTGGTTGAAGACTAAGTTTGAGATACTTTTTTTTCACTATTACATACGTTTAATACCCTCGGCTAGTACCGGGTATAAATAAAAATGAGAAGATCATTTGAAATGTATAAATAAAAATACCCTTTCTGAAAGCTAATTTAAATTTTTGTATAAAAGTTAAAAAAGCTTTTACTCAAGAATTACAAGAATCTAAATTATTTATATTCCAATGATAGCTTTATAATATTTGTCCATTTTATTTATAGCCCCCCCTGTCACACCCCTTATAAAGAGACATAGACATGTGGAAAACAAATCAGAAGCCCTTTGTCGCCACAACTTCTGCGACTACGTCAGTGGGCTTGCATAACTGGCCCAACCAGTACATAAAATTAAGGCAGCAAGTACAAAGTTTTATTCAAATTGCGCTTAGCCAAGCAGTAGAGGGAATGGCTGACTAGCCCAGCCAGCAAATACCACTTTCTCTGCGGGCCGAAAGCGGGGTCAAGACGTTTTCACGTAGCCAAGATCCACAGTCAACTCTGGCAACTGGTCGAGCAAGCAATGGAAAAGTCGCCTCTTAAATTTCCCCACGAAATTCGCGATGTGGAGGCGTCCACCAACGCGGAACTGATGGAGTATTTTCACGGTTGGTTATCCCTTCAAAAAGTATCTATAACCTGGAAACTTATCCTTATCCTCCAGGTGAAAAAACTGGCTTCGTCCAGGTCGGGCCCGAGGGTTACTTCTTCCCGCACAAATTCAAGGATGAGGCTGAGCGATATTACAACTTTGAGGCTCGCCCCGATGATGTTTGGATAGCCACAGTGCCCAGATCGGGCACCACTTGGACGCAGGAGTTGATATGGTTGTTGGCCAATGATCTGGACTTCGAGGAGGCACAAAAAAGACCGCTAACTGAACGCTTTCCATTCTTTGAGTGAGTCTACCATGAAATTAACTTTATAATCATTATAACACTTCATCAATCTATTGACAGGTTTCCAGTCTTTATGCATCCCAAGATTAAGGAGGAACTGCAGGAGATGAACAAGAACTCGACTGGTGCTTTGGAGTTTATTGAAAAGATTTCCCGGCCTGGTTATGAGGCTTTAGGTGAAGTACCTCGCACCCAGCGCCGTTTTATAAAAACCCATTTTCCATTTTCTTTACTGCCGCCCAGTGTTTTGGAAAACAAATGCAAGGTAACTAATATTTTCTTTAAAAAATAAAAAAAAATGTAGAAGGAAGGATATATAGAAGGATGTTAACTTTCAGATCATTTATGTAGTCCGCGATCCCAAGGATGTGGCTGTTTCGTACTACCATCTAAACAGACTCTTCCGCACTCAGGGCTATGTGGGAGATTTCGAGCGTTACTGGCGGTACTTTCAGCAAGGTTTAAGTAAGTACTCCAAGCCATGAGAAACCATAAATAATTCCCACTTTCCTGTCCTGCAGATCCTTGGCTTCCTTACTACAGTCACGTTAAGGAGGCTCGTCAACATGCCCACCTGCCCAACGTGCTCTTCCTGCGCTACGAAGACATGCTGGTGGATCTGCCAGGAGCAGTTCACAGTATTGCCGAGTTCTTGGAATGCCCGCCCAAGGAAGGGGACTTAAGCAAGCTCCTGGACCATTTAAGCATCAAAAGTTTCCGTGAAAACAAATCCGTAAACATGCACGAAATGGCCTCCGTCGGAATCCTCAACAAGGGTGAGGCGGGATTCGTGAGGAGTGGCGGGAAAGCTGCCAGTCAGCCTCAGCAGGAATTCGTGGACAACCCCAAGCTCTTCCAGAGCGCCAACGAGTGGGTGGAACAGAATGTAAAATGCTTCAAGACCATATAGACTTCCTGACAATGATGGCTAATTTACTCTGAGTTTTTTGGTTTAAATTGAAACAATTAGGACTAACGTATTTGCACATTAAAACTATCCACACTGGCACTGGCGATGTGCTTGTGGACTTCGTTGACCTCCGCCTGGGTGAGAGTGCGCTCCATGTGACGGTAAACGATGCGGAAGCACAAGCTGGTCCGGCCCGTCTTCGGGTGCTTGAACTTGTCCACCAGGCTGATCTGTAATGGGATTAGGAAACACCTTTAAATAAATAATATATTGAAGAAAGCACTGACTGACCTGCTCCACCATATCCCCAGCGAGAGAGCGCACCAGGTCGTAAAAGTCGTTGGGCGAGAATCCGGCATCCACCTCCACGTTTTCCGGCAGCCAAAACGACAAGTCGTTCGTGCACTGCGGATAGTGGGAAATGGGTTTGTACTTTGGCAGATTGTGCAGGTCCTTTTCGCTAAACTGGGACAGGAAGCCGCTGTCGTTGGACCAAAACAGGCGGATGTCGGGAATATCGAACAGAACCATCGCCAGACGCTCCAGACCCACACCAAAAGCGTATCCAATCGACTGATGGACACCGGCCTTCTGGAGAATCTCGTGCCGCATAATGCCGCAGCCCAGAACCTCCAGCCAGTTGTCTTTGAAGTAGATCTCCAGCTCCCACGATGGCTGTGTGAAGGGGAAGTATGTGTCCACCCAGCGGTACTTGATGCGCGGGCCAAAGAGATCCTTTGTCAGGCCCACCAACACGTGCTTCATCTCGTGCTCCATAAGTTTAACAGCCTCTAGCGTATGGCACGGCTGCTTGGTCTGGTCCATAAACTTGGAGGATGGTAGGATGAGCTTGGGATCAGCCAGCTGACCCGACCACGTCTCCTCGAACAGTTCCAGGCCGGGATTGCGCTCAAAAAGCTTGTCTTTAGTCACCAGACGTACGGCGTCGGCCTGGTGGAACACGGGGTAGTGGGTGCTATCGATCTCATCGCGGCGATAGACCTCGCCCACCACCAGGAAGTTGTCCAGTCCACCGGAGATCAGCTCAACTTGATGGGCAGTGGTGTGGGCCCGCAGCAAATGCTGCTCGTTGACATAGTAGCAGTCCGACTTCTGGCGACTGACATGGTCCGCGGGAATTAGAAGGTTGTCAAAGTTCTGCTGCACAGTGACCACTGGATTTAGTTTGTCGTAGACGGAGAACAGGGGATTCCCGCGCTGGTTGCGATACGCTCCGTAAAAGTAGTTAACAATGCGCTGGCGGATGATGGACAATGGGTGATCCGTTTGCAGATGTTTGTTGGCTCCTAGGTAAGATAGGATTTTGGGCGTGACATTAGTCCAGCCATCGGTGGCGTACGTGCTCCCGTTGACCTCCAGCTGCGATTGCGCGGGGGCTGGGGGCACCTTCTCCGACTTCTCCGCAGCGGCACTGCTGGCCAGAAAGCGAAACCCGTTAGCGCAGGCAGGAAGGCAATGCCTCGTCCCCTGGACGCGAAGTGTCAGAAGCATTTTAACTGATGGCTCGACTAGAATATTTTTTTCATATTATAACACAAAACAGCTGTTGAGCCATCCAAGAAGTGTGCTAAGGTTCTCAACTTAAAGAAATACCAAAAGAAATAGTCGGTATATTATTTTCAAGTATTTTTGTGGGTTTGTGTAATTGCTAAAAGCAGTGTTTAAACTGCTTGAAAATAAAAAAACTGCTTCTTTTAAGGTTCTTTTTTAAAAATGTATTAAATTGAAAATATTACCCCTGCGAATTAAATGTATCTAAGATACGTATCTATCTGTATAGATACGATGCTTAGTGCACCAGGGCACCTATCCTTAATAGTAATACTTTTATACTCTGAAGAAGGATTTCCTACCAGTCTCCAATAAAAATTTTAAAAAATTAAAAATGTTTTTATATTTTTATTTATTTTTCTACAAACATCAACACAATAGTTCTCTCAATGTTGTATGTGATGGCAGAGATATAAATGAATGTACGGAATCCAAGAGTAAAATAATTGTTTGGCTAAATTATTAAAGTTTCATTTGAGATGCTTGTTTGTTTTTTGTTTGTATCTTTTGAGGGCTATGTGGCTAAAATAGATCAGAAATCAGTTCTGGACTAGACCAGGGGGTAGCTGGAGGCGCTGGCGATGCCGCACTGGTTGTCCTTGTTGCGCAGCATCTTGATGAAGCCCTTGTCGCCCCAGGTGGTGCCCCAGGAGTTCTTCACCAGCCAGTAGTCCTGGCCGGACTCGTCGGTGCCAAAGCCAACGACCAGCACGCCGTGGTCGAGGTTCTCGGCATCGCAGGCAGGCTCAACGTAGACACCCTCCGAGTAGAACTGGAAGGACTCGTGGGAGGCATCGATGGCGACGGAAACGGGTCCAATTGTGGCCACAGCCTCGGCCAGCTTCTTCTCGTTGCCCTGGGGAATATCAACGAATCCGCGGTCGGTGGCTCCGATGGAGTCCTTGCTGAAGTGGCAGGAATCGTCAATGGCCTCATAGGGATACGACTTCTCGGTGTCAATGCCGCCGTTATCCTTGATGTACCGGAAGGCGTTGTCCATGAGACCGCCGTTGCAGCCGTTGTTGCCGTACTTGGTGGAGCAATCGACCAGGTTCTGCTCGGACAGGGAGCCCAACACGCCGGACTTGCGGTAGTGCTGTCCCTCGAGGGCGCCAGTGCTGGAGAAGGCCCAGCAGCTGCCGCAGTGTCCCTGGTCCTTGACGGCGGTCACAGCGCCCTTCTCACGCCAGTCAACAGTCTTGGGCAGGGTCACATGCTCCGGGGAGATAAAGGTCACACCCTTGAAGGACTCATCGGCAGCACTGAAATGAGTGTATAATTAGTACGATCTCTCTTTTGGGTTTATTTTTAGAGCTTTTCAATCATTGATTCCTTACCGCAGCTGTTTGTGCAGCGTGTAGTTGAATCCGTTCATTGTCTGGCGGAATTCGTGGTGCAGCATGTCGGCGTACTTGTTGACAGCCAGCTTGTAGCTGACCTTTCCAGAGGCCCATAGCTGGTTGTGCTTGGCGATCTTGTGCTTGTTCTCGTTGAAGATCTTCAGCCGGAAGCGTTCCTCGGTCTCGTCCTGGTAGTTCTTGCGGTGTTCGAGCTGTCGACAAAAAATAGTAGCTTATTTACCTTGCACACGTTCTTATCTCTATTTTTTGTTGCTCTTATCTATGGAACGACCATTACCCTCGATTAGATACCAGCAAGTGGGAAGTTAACATTCAAATGCATTTCAACTATCAACTATTTTTTGGGAAATCTAAAGAGTGCTTACGTAAGCCAGAGATTTACGATCACACCTCAATCAAAAGTTCTCAAAGTGGAGATAACCTTATCGCTGCTCAACCTGGCACGAGCTACACCAGCGCTCTCACCAAACGGCCGTCTTGGTCACGGTAGCCAAGTCCATAAAACAGCTCGTAACATGGCCATAAAAATGTCCAACTATTGGGCAATAGCTGGGCGAAAAGGTGATGGCTTTCCAGGTAGTTACCATCTCCTACCAGGAAATATTCCACCGCTGCATTTGTATCTCTGACCCGGATTAGAATGCAGTGTGTCGGGGTTGTTTGTTCGGCCCGCATATTGACTTGCTACGGAAATAGCACGAACGCTAAACAAATGATGGCTATAAAGAGAATTGGAGGTATGCCGGCGCGGTATGCGACCCGGGTGATATCCATTGATATTCAGGGGTGGATTTTCTTTCAATAATCTCCCAGTGGTGTCTATGAACCAGATAGCCCTGTGAGTGGCGCAGTCATGTGAGAAACATGCATATCTAATTATTTTGGACATCAGGGCCGAACGAACGAACGAATTGTCGCCCCAAACGGCGACCGGATGGGGATTGGGGTCCACTCATATAATTGACATAATTGATTCGAATTCAAGACTGGCATGGCAGCATATCATGATGCCCGACGCCCGATGGCCATGCCACCGAAGTCTGCACCAATGACCTATTGATTTTCTTCCACACAATCCAGCTCGACTTTCTTGATGGGACATGATAGAATTCACACGTTTTATTGTAGACATTTTAGTGGTTTTTTTGTAGAAAATGAATATAGTGATATATAATTAACAGCTTAAAAACAGTAATTAAATGCACGTGCAGTCTAGGCACTCTCGACGTATACAATTATGTATAAATATACTTTATAGTTAGACGTGACTCTTCCTTGCATCCAGAGAGCAATAAATCTTGCACTTTTTGAATTATTAGCTAGTTTCGGTTAGGAAAATTCGTTGCTTTCGCTTGAGCTTGGACGAGGTTGAGTATCTAGGACTGGGGCAACCTACTCCCGACCCGGCTCCGGCTACAGGCGCTCCATTTCGATGGCACAGTCGTCCTCCGTCTCCGCCTGTGGCGCGGCTACCACTTGGGAGCCGGTGGCGGCGTAGGACGTTCGCGGCTGCTCCTCGGCGGCTTTGAGGTTCTGGTAGGCCTTTCGCTTCTTCATGATGAAGGCGAAGATGAGTCCGTTGACGACCAGCATGGCCAGGACGATGGCGGTGGGGAACACCACGTCCACAGTTACATTCAGGCTATTTGGATCGGCCATGCTCCTTTTTATGTAATTTTCCCGCTTTCAGTTGGATGATATCGGCCCGGCTGGGGGGCTATGTAGCACGTTTTCGATGACGCGCGTGCTTTTCTTTAGCAGAAACTCGGCGTTTCGGGGGCGCTCCTTTTATTTCTTTTTCTCTGACAGCGATATGTGGCTGGTGCTGCTCCCTCCGCGTATTTTTACGTTTGCGTATCGACCACCGCCTGCCTTGAGCGTCGAGAGAAAAATAAGCCAACGACACACAGACAGGGCCGCTTTCGGTGGTGGCCCGGTGGTGGTGCTCGCCCGAACTCGCCCGAATCTCTCCGACGATCCGGCGGCACCGAGAGCAACCCATACCCATGTAGGCGAACTATTTGGAGGAAGCGCGTACTACTCTATATATTTCTTGTTTCTTGTTCTTTTTCGTTATTTTTATATTATTTGCATTGTGCGCATTATGGAACGGTCCAAAGCAACCGGTTTCGTTTGGAGACCTATGATTTATAAGGATTTCGGGCAATGTATTCAAATATTCGTAACCGGTTCGCGTAACAAGAAAAATGGAGAAATCGCAAACATGAGAAGGCGGTATCAGAATCCTCAGGTTTTGCAAGTCAGCCAAATATTTCCCAGCCACTTGTTTGTATTTCAACAAATTTCTTTGGCGATGTTCTGCACTTGTATTGAATAAACAAAACAGAAAAAAACACAAAAATGAGCGATTCGGCGCTCATACGCCAAATTCAAATGGCAATTTGATAAGCTAAGTGATTCGTCACGCGTCACTTCCAAAATGCTCGACCCCCTCGCCCGTTGTTTAGAATCATTATTGCTATTTTTCACATCGTACGTTGGTTTGTTTGTTTAAGGCGGCCCAGTGGAAACGCATTTATATTGATACAAGTGCTTATCAGTAGGGAAATACTACTGGACAGCTACATTTGCAGCTGCTAATATGCAACCGCAGATAGTGGCACTTTGAACTCTCTAGAGACTCTGAAGAGATTAAGATTTATAGTTTTGCGCTTGCTACTGACGAACTCGTCTTGGAAAGTAAACAAGTTGTTATTTTGAATCGCGCGGTTCCTTTTTTTACAGAATGGGCAGCACTTTTTTGGTGTGACCATTTAACAAAGTATTTGACATGTCAAAATACGCATGTAAAATACACGTTATATTTTAAAAGTTTGAATTTTTAGTTCAATGGGGGGTTTTTAATAACAAAATTAAAAGATATATATTTTTGTATATGTATTTATCACAAAAGTTAGGAGCAATATATATTTTATCTCTATCGGAAGTAATGTGGAGAATTCTTGTACCATTTCTTAGAAATTATTCATTCAAGCGGATGTTAATCCCCCATTAGAGATATAGGAAGTAATGCGGGTCTATTCACTTCCCACAAACTGTTTCAACTTCAAAATAAATAAAAAAAGATAAAACATAAGCCCTGTGTTCAGGGGAATTAAACAAGTCCCCTGGTATGAAAGTTTTATCATTCACAGATCTGCACAAAAATCCCCAATTATACGCCCCCATACGTGGCTAATGGTGCTTGGCACGCCACTATAAACAAAAAACACGATGCCACTACCAAAGCACTGATAAGATATAGAAACAATTGCATGTCACTGCGGAGACAAAGAACAGTGCAAGCCAAAGTATTGATTCATTGCAGAAAAGTAACTAGGGCATAAGCCAAAGTCGGCTTGAAACACATGACGATTAGGAAACGTACAATTGCAAAAGTGGTACAAGTGGGGCCTTATCACTGGCGGTTCGCCAGTTCTCAAGTCCAGTCTTGCACAGCACTGGCGGCACAGCACTCTTATCAGCGATTCTGACCCGAAACGGGCCGAGCGGGTGACCAACCAATGATGTTTACGGACGGGCTAAGCGCGGACGCTCGTCATGTGAGCCGGCATGTGACTGACTCCGAAGCCTAGACTTATCGGGAAGCCTCCTACTGTTGCAGTGCATCCGCAGTGCATTCACTCGTGAGTCAGCAGGGAAGGGAATCGGCGGCGTCACAAACGGAAGAATGCACGAAGCCCAACTATGCAAACAATAACAATGTCTGCGCAAGACAAAGGCCCAAAAATAATGGATTAATCATCGGTTAAGTGGACTGCACATGCCACCGGAGAACACTGGCTCGACTCTGGTTTCCTAGGCGACAAGGTGACAAATCGGGAGCACGGACTCACCTTGAACGTGTGCCATTCCTCCTTGACAACATCGGCGAAGGAGACGGCCTGGGCCACCGCCAGCAGGGCCAAAAGGGGCAGTACGAAAGCTGTGCGCATCTTGTGCTTTCTGTAATCGATAGATAATTAATAAATAACAATATGTAATGACTAATATATTGAATAAATTGTAAACATCGGCTTTTTAAGCGTATCTAGTAGAGCCCTACTTAGACTCTAATTTTTACTGTGTCTGACTGGAGGCGTTAATTGTATTCTTTGTGATTTCTTTTTTAGCTGTTTGTTTTCAAAATCGCCAGATGCGTTATCTTATCGGCCATTCCTCTTTCGATTCCGTCTTCGGCGGGTCGCGTCTGCCATGTTAGTTGGCTGTCATGGCTTTTGCGTTACTTTTCGCCCATTTTGAAACGTGAGGGGCATTTGATAATGTAGTTGTTGGTTATTACTGCTGCTGCAGAAAAACACAGTAGATATACGAACGATTTGTGCCAAGTTCGAGGGCGAAAACGGGTTTTCAGATTCAAGGTGATTCATCTAACCACATATACAGGGAATAGGGTATATGTGGACTGGCAGGTGATAGAGATAAAGTAGACGGGAGGCCTGGAAATGGGTCACAAAGAGTGCCAGAGAAATGGCCGCCCAAGCAATAAAAAATATCTAAACAAAGAGGCGTTGGAGAAATGCCGAAGGTAAAAATAAAAGCCTTTATCTTAATTATTTGAGAACATTAATTAAAAAACAAAGGCATGACGCAATTAAAATAAACAATCAACAAGTCTAAACATTTACTCTCGTTAATGCAGGGCAGGAATATTTATTTTGCGTTCTAGGAACTGCATCGGGGAATCCACTTACCACTCAGAACTGCGCAGCAGGAAAAGCAGGAAATTCACTGATTTTAGCACAATAATAAAACTCTATTCTTGCTTAGTTGCTCAAAAGTGCAATGTAAGCAGATCTAATTGTTGAGGCGTAATTCAGTTATGGTCTGGTTGGCTATTCGCTGTTGAATAAATACATCGCCGAGATTAATTCCAAAGAAACTTCGCTGTGTGACCATAAAGTGGCGGCTGGATAATACCAGAATGTTCTAAAAACGAGAAGAGGTAACGACTCGAAACAAACACTTGAAAAAAACATATTTTAATTTAATTTAATTTTAATTTAAATTAATTTTATTTTAAATTTATTTAATTTAAATTTACCGCAATATATGAAATATATAATACCGCAATACCTGAAAAATTAGTTTCAAAAGGTTAAATACAAAAAAAAAATTTAGATTTTAATAATAATAAACTATAATTACTTAAATACAGTTCCTAATTTAATTTATTCAAGAATAAAACTTATTTTGTAATTTTTCCCTTTCAAATTCAACGTTTTTTTAATATTTTTTTTCTTGAAATATCGATATTTTTCCAGGAAAATACTGAAAACACAGGATTTTTTTTCATTGGTCGTTGTTTGGGGTTTTCCAACACTGGGAAATTATTGTCAGAAGAGGAACATAAAAATTGCTTGTCATCATAAAAAGCAGGCGATTTTCAGGAAAAGTTGGCCAAGAATTCCTATAAATTTTACGCATTATATATCCCGTAAGTATATCTGAAGAAATGTGAATCCCACGATGTATGTTTGGCCCGTGGAAAGATAATCTCCTTTGCCCCGTGGTGTGCCCTATTTAAAGCTAATCCTTTGCAGCTCTCACGAAGCTCCCGCATCATGTTCGGCAGACAAAGTGGACTGGGCAGTTCCAGCAACAGCAGCAATCTGGTGGAGTTCCGCGCCGGACGCATGAATATGGTTGGCAAGATGGTCCATCCTGATACGCGCAAGGGACTGGTCTACATGACTCAGAGTGTCGACGGTCTGATGCACTTCTGCTGGAAGGACCGCACCTCCGGAAAGGTGGAGGACGATCTGATTGTCTTTCCCGACGACTTTGAGTACAAGCGTGTGGATCAATGCAAAACTGGTCGAGTTTTCGTGCTCAAATTCAAGTCTTCGACTCGCCGCATGTTCTTCTGGATGCAGGAGCCGAAGACTGATAAGGACGACGAGCACTGCCGCCGCATAAACGAGCTGCTCAACAATCCCCCATCGGCTCACCAGCGCGGAGGGGGCGGCAGCAACGATGGCGATTTGCAGTACATGCTCAACAACATGTCCCAGCAGCAGCTGATGCAGCTCTTTGGCGGCGTGGGTCAAATGGGGGGACTTAGCTCCCTCCTGGGACAAATGAAGTAAGCATTTTGGGTAATCATCCTGAGTCATACCCCCAAATATACATATTCTTTTAATTAAAGCTCCCGTACGCCCTCGTCGCGCAACACCTCGTCGTCTGGAGGTGGCGCCTCCGCCTTGCAGACTCCGGAGAATGTGACTGTGCCCCGTACACCGTCTGCCCCATCCCGAGGATCCAAGTCCGGCAGTAGCCGCAACAATGCCAATTCACAGGGTGCTGAGGCCGCCGGCGGTGCTGGCTCGTCCTTAGACGCGAATGCCTCCGGTAAGAACTCAACCTCAGCGAACACAACGGCGTCAGAAGCGACCGGAGCCTATGCAAATCCATTCCAAGCCTACTTATCCAATCTCTCCCCCGAACATGGCGCAGGACGATCTTTGAACATCGACTTATCCACGGCACTATCCGGCTCTGAAGCCATCAACACGCTCATTGCAGATCCGGAGCGCGTCAAGTCGTTGATTGTGCACCTGCCGGAAGCCGAGGACGCAGATGAGGATCGGAAGCAGCAGATCAAGGATCACATCACTTCCCCGCAGTTCCAGCAGGCCCTGGCCCAGTTCTCCAACGCCCTCCAATCTGCCCAGCTGGGACCCGTGGTCAAGCAGTTTGAGCTCTCCAACGAGGCCGTGGCCGCCGCCTATTCCGGCAATCTGGAGGACTTTGTGCGTGCTCTGGAGAAGAGTCTGCCTACCGGAGCCACCTTGGCCGCTCCAGAGTCGAGCGATAAGAAAGCTGAAGCTGAGACCCCCGCTGCCCGGGATGAGAACACCGATCCTGCCGAGAAGCAAGAGGAGAACCAAAAGTAGCTTTTCCAAGCCCAACGACAATAAGCACCCCGTTTTTGGTTGAAAATAGTTTATGTTTTTTCGTTCTGAATAAATTGGCAAATTTGCATTACAAAATGCGTTAAATAAAATAGTATCTTTTTAAGCAAAAGGTACATTTGGTCTATAATTACTGAAATTAAAATATAACTTTAAAAGTAACGACGCAAAATCGAAAGCTTTTTTGTTTAGAATTTGATTTACAGAAAGTTATATAAAAATATTATTTTAATACATTTTAATCACATAATCGAAGTATATTAAAATCCTTTGAGTTCAACTCGATTATCAAACTTTTCCATAGCTTTCATTTCTCGAGAAATTGGCGGGGAATCGTAGAAGTCAGTAGCGCTAAGCCCCAACTGGTTGATTTATGGAAGCAATGGCAGTAATATTTTCTCCAAGGTCGTTGTGTGGGTGTCAGTGTTCCCCTAACGCAAAGCTCTCGGCTCTGTTCACTTTCCCATCGCCCCACACGTACTTACGGCGGAGTACGATTGGTAGGCACTGTGTTTGGGTGCTCTCCGGCGCCGCCGCTCTCCGACCCATCTCACACAGATACAGGCACGGACGAGCCAGCACTCACACAGATACACACAGGTACGAGCAGCACGCATACATGGCCAATTGGCAAACTCTCTCGGCAAGTTTCGTTCGAAACTCTCGGCAACAATATTTATTTTATTCAATTCCAAAACGGCCAGCCTTTAAGTTGTGTTTTGCCCGCGCGTTTGCAATTTTTTGGCTTGTATCTCAACCATAACGATCTCAGGCGATCTCTTTCTGTGGCAGGACTCGAAGGCCCTGCTCTGGCAGTAATTGTCATATTTTTGGCGTTTGGTTTGCCAATTCTTCGGATGTTTTGTATTTGGCGGATGCGTGAGTGTGTGTGCTAGCTCTATATACGCATCTATAGCTGTGTGTTTTTGTGGCAGTCTGTATGTTTTTTTCCAATGCATGACTGACTGCTCGGGGAAAGCTTTTTCCCTCCAAAGTTAAAAGCCGCGGCAATAACAAATTGCAAAGAAAACAAAAAGAAACAAAAACAATTCGACGAGAGTGCGAAAGAAAGAGAGGTGAAACAACCTTTGACTTTGACTCACTTCCACACCAACACATGCGCCCCGGACCGCGAACGGTGAGCCCAAGCAGCTTAAAAAATATACAAAAAATTAAGTAAAATAAGTACAAATTGTGTTGTCAAATAAAAAATAAACAAAAAGCTCGCGGAATTTGCAATTTTGTTGCCATATTTGAGCTGCATCTGTGTGCGTGCTTCCGTGCGAGTGTGTGTGTGTGTGTGTGTGCGGCGATCTGGCAGCACCAACAACAACAGCAGCCACGAAAGAAATTGCGTTTCGACATTTTCGATTTCCTTCGTCTCCAATTGTCTTTTCCCAACTAAATTACCTGTAATCAAACAAGTGCAATACAACTAGTGCCGAAAGCCACAAAAACTGAGCCATAATTCAGAGACCGGGGGCCGTTTAGTGGAGACGCAAACCCAACACTGTATTAATGAGTGCCCCTCAAAAAAATCGCAAAATAAGCCACGAACAACTACATACGCCCGATTTGCCGCTGATATAGAGCTGATAAAGAATCCATAAAGTCAGCTGCACTTCTGCGATAAGGTGAGTAAACAACGGTGGGAGGGGTAAGGTGCCCTAGGGGGTGGGGGAGCCCTCGAGGTTTGCCGGCTGCACAAGAAAAAGCATCCGAGGAGCCAGCCTCGAGTGTTCCAGAACAGCTGCAGTAGCTTCGCAGTCGCCCCCCGAGTCCTTCTGCCCATCTAAAATGGTGGCACCCCGCCGCCCCAAAAAAAAAATCCTTCGAAAAAGGAGCGAAAAAAGCCAAAACAGATATGGCGCCCAAGCATATGCTGTGGGAAATTTCGACACCACCACCACCACACGGTGTCCGACTGTCTGTGTTTATGTTTTGGTAGAAAGGTCACCGAAGCACAGACAATACATCCCTTAGCTTTCAATTGCAACTTTCTCCACGCGAATTACGTCAGGAATAGGGTTGCCAAGAGCAGGATGCCCAAGGACTATACTTGTGGGGAAGAATCACTAAAATATATTAAAAAGAGGATTTAAAATAAAAAACATACTATGTAGTTTTAAAAATATAAAAAAAAGTGTATTATTCAAGTGATTTATTTACTATTTAGATCCCCAAAAATATAAAGTAATCTAAAATGAACATTTCTATAATTTAGTTTAAAAAAAATTCATCCGAAAACATTGATATCCCTAGCAATCCTCAAATATAAAGTATCTCAAATACATAACATCGGGCGGGTGGGGAAAGTTTATGAAAGGACTCTAGCCAATATGGATGGGGAAAGCTCTTCCTGACATTGAACTTGGCTCCTCTAAATTCGATTAATATTAACGAGAGGGTGTCCAGTGTTGTGGACCAGCTTTTATTCCCTTGCAACTTTCACCAAAAAGTCGCAGATGCAACACTTCAACAGTTTGTTTGGCTGGAGTGCAATTTTCGGATGTTTGTTGCAGCAATTTCATCGATTTCGCAAACATACAGATACAGATACACACATGCTCAGCCACCAACACATATGCAAATGTATCCACGATTGCCGCGCGCCATTTTAAAACTTTAGCTCAAAGCTTCGAGTGCATTTTCTTAAATTTTTTTTGTTTTTTTTTTCCCATGTTACTTCTTATGCGTGGGAGTGAAGAAAATCGGGAAAAGCAACTCCAAACAGCTGTCTGGCATTCCGAGGAGCTTTCCCCTGCCTGTTGCACTTCTCGATGGGTTTCTAGGGGGAGTTTCTAGGGAATTTATACCCAAAATTTGGTTTCATAATAATCTTATCACTAATGAGCTAACATTTCAATACTGATAAGAATCTATAACATCTAGGAAACGAACTCCCCGGCATGCTATTGGCATAAAATTTCTTTTTCAAACCAAAGATAGTGTAGTTCTTAGGTCCACCCCAACTACACACATCCACTTTGCATGGCATCTCTGGCACATTTGCTCGACTTCCTCTGGTCCAATTATCATCGACTCCTCCCGCCCATTGTGATTATAAGCTCTGCCTGGCAGGCAACTCTCTCATCTGCTGACATCAGCAGCCGCAGCAGGAGCAGATGATTTTCCGGTTTGGGACCAGGGACCGAAAACTGGTTTCGAGCAGCAACACGACAGGCTGACGGACCCAGTTGAACGGTGCCCTTTTGCACAGTCGTGCCGAAAACACAACACAGTACAGAGTGTTACATGTTAAAGCTTATATTTTGTTAATGTACGTGGTGTGCAGAATTTGACAAACATTTGGCTCAAAAGTCCACTGGCTTAATGGTGATAAAACGGGAGAGAATAAAGGCCACCAGAAAGGTGGCGCACACGAAGCAAAAGGCGAACATGTAGAAGCTCTCCTCGGTGAAAATGTCGGTGAATGCCGGTATATCCTGGTAGATCTGCTCGATCACCGCCAGGGTTCCTTTGTGCTTCTTCACCATCGTGATCCTACTTCTTCTTCGGTGCCTTCTTTCCGCCGCCTGCTCCGCCTCCAAGCTTCTGTTTCTCCGCCTTGGTCAGGACCTTGTTGGTCACTTCTTCGGGTGGTGCCAAGGATGATACGTGTTTGTTGCACAGCTGCAGGAGCTCTAGGGTGTTCAGATTGTCGCTGTTGAAGCGAATCTCCTTGACTTTGGCTTGTTCTGTGGAAGAGGGTTTATTGATTAGTGAAGTTCAAAGGGAGATGTGTGTGCATCCTCTCACCTTGTGCGGAATCTATGAGGGAAAACTTAATCGAGGCTGGTTTCCGGTCGCAAACGATGTCCGATTTGACCACGCACTTCGGATTCGTCTGCACAACTTTTGGTGTGGAAAGTAGGAACAAGAATTCGCTAAAATAGATTACATACATATATTCCCAATTAGTACTTGAATCTGACTATTGCTTTTATTCCATTTCAGGAGTAGCGCCGGAGCAGCCTCAAACTGACGCCGACACCGACCAAGATGTCTACGGAGCGCGAGCTGGCTCCCGGGGGGCCAGCTCAGCTCCACCCGCACACGTTGCCCCTGACGTTCCCGGATCTGCAGATCACCTCCGCAGTGGGCATCATTGGCAAGGTCTACGGTGAGTTTACATACACATCCATTCACACTTCATCTCAGATAGATCCTCATGAGACAATACTTCACTGCACCTTTTCGGTTTGTTGTTTTTCGTTTTTCGTACATTACCTTTCCTCCGATTTGCTTTTACGCTTACGCACTTTTGGTTCAGTTTCGAGAAAATTTTCCCATCGAGTGAACTGCGCATGTCCCTGAATCGATAAAAGAAAAGCGCTTTTCCAATAACTTACCGAGTGGACTTGACGTTTTCCGCAAACGGGTCGAATTGGACGGTGATTCGCTTGACGCCCTTCAGGTTAACGCTCTTCAGCTGCTTGCCAATGGCCGAAACTATGCCGCCAGAACGGCGCAATGTGCCGCTAAAAGGCACCGACATTGCAAATTATATTTTGTAAAAAGCAGCAAAACTTGCGGCCAAAAGTAAACACGTAACACGCTACGTGAGTTAACAGCTGTCTATTGGCGGGTCCATCTCTAGGAATTAGCCTTTTCGGTGTTGGTAAACTATACCCACGCTTGGAGTTGCCAAACACCCGATAATAATCGATGAATAAGGAGAATGGTGGTAGTTGGGGCTTAGCTGCTCTAGGTGTCCCACTCACACCCACCCCAATATGTGCTTGCCCTCATTAAGTGTGGTTAAGTGTGGAGATGCATCTTTGCTCGTTTCGATAGTTTGAAACTGGTTTTAATTTCTTTAGAAAATATAAATAGGTTTTTTAGAGCAATGAAATAATGATATGACATGTACTGAAACCCATCCTCTATATAGAAGTGATCGTACTTCAGTACAAAACACTATGTTTTGAAAATTCTATAAACATCCAGGTTCGATATATTTATCGATGTTCCTCCACTCTAGTGGTTGCGAAGAGCATGGTATCTAGCTGTCCCGCTCACTCGCACGCGCTAGAGTGCTTTGCCCTCATTTAAGTGTGGTAGTGTACCAGTGTGTGGCTGCTGTTGGAAAAGCTGATGAAAATTGCACTTTTTGCATAATGCGCGACGTGAAAAGCTAACAAAAGTTGTGGAAAATCAAAATTGAGTTGTCTGGCGACGGTTTGTGCGTGAAAGCGGGCGGCGCGAACGTGTTTGGTGCACAAAAACCACGTCTCGAAAATCAAGAATTCTACGTGCACACATTTTTGCTGCCATATAAAACGCATACAAACGCATTTTCTCGCTGTATAGAGCGGGAGCAGCCAGAGCAGCAGTTTTTCACACACCGACACAGCACAGGAACAGACACAGACACCGACACCGAACACACGCATCCGCAGGCACACCAACTCAACTCACACACACGCGACCGAGATATGCGAGCATAAAGAAGAATTTTTTCTTAGTTGTATTACAAGAGCATTAGATACATATATAAGTATATAAATATACATATGTACACGCCTATGTGTATAGTACATAAACATACATATATATTAAACGAAAGCTGTGCCTACATTTGTGTTCTTTTCCAATAAAAAAAAAATAAAATTAAAAAAAAAAAACGAGTAATCACAACAACAATAACAATAATAAAGTAAAGTAAATGCAAGTCTAGAGAGAGAGAGAGAGAGCACTTGTATGTGCTTATTCCAATTTATAAATAACGCCTACGCCACGCCCACGCGCAACAACAAACATCCAACCAACCAACCAACAACAAAAACAAAAACAACAAAATGCAAAATCAACCAAACGAATAAAACTTTAAACTACTTTAAAGTGTGATAAGCAAAAGGCTGAAATCAAAACTAAAAAAATAAAATTAGTAGAAACCAAAAGCAACAACAAAAACATCCACAAAAACAAAAACAAACAATCAATTACATATATACACCAAAACACGAAACATAAACAAGGATAAACCTTTTATACATTAATTCTCTTTCCTAAAAAACAAAAACCTAACTTAGTGCAAAAGCCATGTATCCAGTTGGACAACGTAAGTGCAGGCGATCGGGAATGGAGGAGACATAAAGACAGAAGCTGTTGCCACAAGTTTTCCCTACCACCCCGCCCTCCAGCCCCCAACTAATCAAGTTTTTGATGTTCTACTTGCCTCCTATTGGAGTTAGCCACCCACGGGCCACAGACACAGACACGTGCTTGGAAAAAGAGTTGAAAATGCGCAAAAATTGGGTCAACGACCGTCGCGACGCAATAGTTTCCTCCTCTTGGGGGTTGATTTTTAGCTTCTGGGCTTCCTACGACCCGACACGGGTCGGCTCCATTCAAAAGTATCTGTGTCTGGGGACGGACAGATTCAAGAGCACACTAATTGCGTCGCAATTCGTTACAACTTTTGCGTATTTCTTGGGGATATTTGGGAAATGCGAGCAGGAAACTGTATCTATGTATCTATGTATCTTAACTTGAGAGTCTCAAGTTCAAACAATAAATAAAGTATAGCTCTTGATGGGAAATTGTAAACAAATCGTTGGAATATTGACGGGTGGGGGAGCCATAGCTGAGCTAGAACATTGAAAGCTTTGGATCCTGGGAGTCCCGGGCTATAACCGACACTATTAACAACCAGGTGGCCTAACCCGAACACCACCTTGGAAGCACCTTGTTACTGACCTTATAGATAGACTTGTGGCAACAGCATTCCCACATTCTCACAAAAATAATACACACGATTGATGATCGATGATGATGAAAGATGAACTGTAACTAAAATATTATTAACGCACTCTTATTTTATTTATTTTTTTTTCTCCATTACCACCTCCCGTTGTTTTGGGTTTTGATTCATCGGCCATTACCACCATTATCATTCGATTTTTGATTTTGATTTGAACCTCTTCCTTTTCATTTATTTGATTACATTTTCTTTTTATAGAGTCACAGTGGACCCCCTCGCCCACTCGGCCTCAGAGTCCCTCTCAGGCGCAGACTAGCTTCGACACGCTCACATGTAAATCTCTCTCCAACCGAAAATTATTACTAAAATTACTAAGAACCTTGTGCGATTTGATTGATTCGAACTTGGAAAGCTACCAAACTGTTTGTTGTTTACGTTCTTTAGTTGGTGTTCTTCCTCCTAACTAACTACTCCTAACTACCACACTCCTAACTAACTAACTCACTAACCTTTTCTTTTGTTACTAACCGTAATGTTACTAACCTAAAACTAAAAACTAAAACTTAATTAATACTTTTCTTTTCGTGTAAATGTTTGTTTCGTAAAATGCAAAGTGCACTTGAAGTATAACTCCACACCTGAAACTAAAACACCTCCGAACTCCAAACTACGATTCTTTGTTTGTGTTTAGCTCGATGCATGTCCATTCCTTGGCTTGTAGACCTAAGGAGAGTCTTGCAGTGGCCGAGAGCCCTGCACGACTCTCCTTAAACTAAACGTTAGATATTGGCTAGTTTTTGCGTTTATTCCTTCAAGCGATTCCTAAAATCGAGACTGGTTCGCCTTTCTAACTTCCCACCCACATTGCAGCACCACCGGCGCCCGGCTCATCGGTCAATCCCACCGCGGTCACCAGCCCGAGCGCCCAGAATGTGGCGGCCGGAGGAGCCACTGTGGCCGGTGCCGCTGCAGCAGCCGCCCAGGTCGCCTCCGCCCTTGGCGCCACCACCGGCAGCGTGTCGGCAGCCATCGCCACCGCCACGCCAGCCACCCAGCCGGACATGCCCGTCTTCACGTGCCCGCGTCGTCCGAATCTCGGACGCGAAGGTCGTCCGATTGTGCTGCGCGCCAACCACTTCCAGGTGACGATGCCCCGCGGCTATGTCCACCACTACGACATCAACATCCAGCCGGACAAGTGCCCGCGCAAGGTGAACCGGGAGATCATCGAGACGATGGTCCACGCCTACAGCAAGATCTTCGGGGTGCTGAAGCCCGTGTTTGATGGCCGCAACAACTTGTACACCCGGGACCCGCTGCCCATTGGCAACGAGCGTCTGGAGCTGGAGGTCACCCTGCCCGGCGAGGGCAAGGATCGCATCTTCCGCGTGACGATCAAGTGGCAGGCGCAGGTGTCGCTCTTCAACCTGGAGGAGGCTCTCGAGGGTCGCACCCGCCAGATACCATATGATGCCATCCTGGCGCTCGACGTGGTGATGCGTCATCTTCCCAGCATGACGTATACGCCAGTGGGACGCAGCTTCTTCAGCTCCCCCGACGGCTACTACCATCCCTTGGGCGGTGGTCGGGAGGTGTGGTTCGGTTTCCATCAGAGTGTGAGGCCTTCGCAGTGGAAGATGATGCTCAACATCGATGGTGAGTTGGGAATCCCTCTTGTTTGATGATCCTTTCTGACAGATCTTCTCATTCTTTGCAGTCTCGGCTACGGCTTTCTACAAGTCCCAGCCCGTGATTGACTTCATGTGCGAGGTGCTGGACATTCGCGACATCAACGAGCAGCGAAAGCCCCTCACCGACTCCCAGCGCGTGAAGTTCACCAAGGAGATCAAGGGCCTGAAGATCGAGATCACCCACTGCGGCCAGATGCGCCGCAAGTACCGCGTGTGCAACGTCACCCGTCGTCCTGCCCAGATGCAATCGTAAGTAGCATCCCCTTTACTGAATGCTCCTTCTAACTGAAGTGCTCTGTAGTTTCCCATTGCAACTGGAGAATGGCCAGACCGTGGAGTGCACTGTGGCCAAGTACTTCCTGGACAAGTACCGCATGAAGTTGCGCTACCCGCATCTGCCCTGCCTCCAGGTGGGTCAGGAGCACAAACACACCTACCTACCGCTGGAGGTGTGCCACATCGTCGCCGGCCAGCGCTGCATCAAGAAGCTGACCGACATGCAGACCTCGACGATGATCAAGGCCACCGCTCGCTCGGCCCCCGACCGCGAGCGCGAGATCAACAATCTGGTGAAGCGCGCCGACTTTAACAACGACTCCTATGTGCAGGAGTTCGGCTTAACCATCTCCAATTCCATGATGGAAGTGCGCGGACGCGTTCTCCCGCCCCCGAAGCTGCAGTATGGGGGACGTGTGTCCACGGGAATCACTGGCCAGCAGCTGTTCCCGCCGCAGAACAAAGTGAGTCTCGCGTCACCTAACCAGGGTGTTTGGGACATGCGCGGCAAGCAGTTCTTCACCGGAGTGGAGATCCGTATCTGGGCCATTGCCTGCTTCGCTCCCCAGCGTACCGTGCGCGAGGACGCTCTCCGGAACTTCACTCAGCAACTCCAGAAGATTTCCAACGACGCCGGCATGCCGATCATTGGCCAGCCATGCTTCTGCAAGTACGCCACCGGACCGGATCAGGTGGAGCCGATGTTCCGCTACCTGAAGATCACTTTCCCGGGGCTGCAGCTCGTCGTTGTGGTGCTTCCCGGCAAGACCCCCGTCTATGCGGAGGTGAAGCGCGTGGGCGACACTGTCCTGGGCATGGCCACCCAGTGCGTGCAGGCCAAGAACGTCAACAAGACGTCGCCGCAGACGCTGTCCAATCTCTGTCTCAAGATCAACGTGAAGCTGGGCGGCATCAACTCGATCCTGGTGCCCTCCATTCGGCCGAAGGTCTTCAACGAGCCGGTTATCTTCTTGGGAGCTGACGTCACTCACCCGCCGGCTGGCGACAACAAGAAGCCATCGATTGCCGCCGTCGTCGGGTCCATGGATGCTCATCCGTCCCGCTACGCGGCCACAGTGCGAGTGCAGCAGCATCGCCAGGAGATCATCCAGGAGCTGAGCAGCATGGTACGGGAGTTGCTCATAATGTTCTACAAATCAACGGGCGGCTACAAGCCCCACCGCATCATACTCTACCGCGACGGCGTCTCCGAGGGCCAGTTCCCCCACGTGCTGCAGCACGAGCTGACCGCCATCCGGGAGGCCTGCATCAAGCTGGAGCCGGAGTATCGGCCGGGCATCACGTTCATTGTGGTCCAAAAGCGTCATCACACGCGTCTCTTCTGCGCCGAGAAGAAGGAGCAGAGCGGCAAGTCGGGCAACATACCCGCCGGCACCACCGTCGACGTGGGCATCACCCATCCCACCGAGTTCGACTTTTACCTTTGCAGTCACCAGGGCATTCAAGGCACCAGTCGTCCCTCGCACTACCACGTGCTGTGGGACGACAACCACTTTGACTCGGACGAGTTGCAGTGCCTCACGTACCAGCTGTGTCACACCTACGTGCGCTGCACCCGATCCGTCAGTATACCGGCCCCGGCGTACTATGCGCACTTGGTGGCCTTCCGTGCCAGGTGAGCCTATCATATAGATTGAGGTAATCATTTAATTAACACTCTTTCCGTTGGGTAGATATCATCTCGTCGAGAAGGAGCACGACTCGGGCGAGGGTTCGCACCAGAGCGGCTGCTCGGAGGACCGCACGCCCGGCGCCATGGCCAGGGCCATTACAGTGCATGCGGACACCAAGAAGGTCATGTACTTTGCCTAAAAAGTATCTCGTCCCTCCCACAAAGCGAAAGGAAACAAACACGAAGCCCCCACAACACACAAACACCCACAAACCAACACCAACCAACACCAACACCAAAAAGCTAAGGAATACAAAATCAATTTCGAAAGTCGATTCGAATAAGCTAACCACCATCCACAGCATCCCTACCCTCAGATCAGCAAGCGGATGAAAGCCAAGCATGTTTTTAGGATTAAGTTTAAAGTTACATTTATTTTAGGAGAGGAAAGGAAAGTTGAGGAAAGGAAAGGAAGTACAGAACACGAGGATCTTGCATGCATATATTAGTTTTTATAAATCCCACAAAGACACTCACACATCCACACTCACACCAAGGCGCGAAATATTATAGGTATGTAGGGAAGGAATCGAATGTTATGCACAAGTTGGCGCAACTGAAGGTTAAAATAAACGAAAGCGAATTGTGAAAATTCTCAACAAATGAAAGAAAAGCGTAGCAAACAAACTGCAAGTAAATAGAAATCAACTTAAGGGAACAAAGAAGATAAAACTACGACAGCAACAGCAACACCAACACAACAAATAAAAGGCAAGAAAAGCTAAAAAACACGTCATCATACACGAGAGAGAGACAACTTTTCTAATAGAAATTACGATTAAATTGTACAATATATTTTTACACGATACGAAATGAAGACATGAATGAATGCATACAACCAAAGGTTTTTAGTATACAAAAAAATGAATAAGTTGCTGATCGACTCACCACAACAACACACACCAACAACAACAAAACAACAACACCAATAACTCGGATTCTCTGTACTGTGAACGAAGACCACCACCAAATTAATTAAAAACTTAAAAAAAGGAAATATTTTAAAAGCATTGAAGGAGAGCGTAAACACAAGTTAGCATGTACTAAGGAAACAAAGAAAAATACTTCAATAACTAAGGCGCAGATTAAAGCAAGCCAGGACATTTAATAGTTTGTAAGTTGGGCTCTACCAAAAAAAAAGCAGAGAATGCCAGAAGATTGAACAGAATGTATGGGTGATGAGAGCGCGGCCGAGAACCGATAACCGAGAACCGAGGAGAACTGCAATTTCAACAAGGGACAAAATTTTGGTCAAACAATATCTTATATACTTATATGGTTATATATATACATATATACGTAGGAGTAAAGTTTAAACGTTTTTTTTTAACGTAAACAAAAGTCTATATTGAGGATGATAAATACTTAAATTCAAAAGTGCAAATAACTCGCTAACAGCAGTGCGTTAGCAGTGCAGATATTTTATGTTTAGTCTTTAGTTTTGACCTCTTGTATGCACAATAATACAATCACACTCAGAGCTACTCCCCTCCCCCAGAACCCACACCCCACCCACGCCAACCCAAGTCCAAGGCATATCACTCAAAGACCCTCTTATTTATGTACCTTTTACTAAATTAGCTAAACACCCAACTAGTTACGTATATTTTTAAATTTTTTTAAACGGCAAAACCAACACAAATCTAGTTGATTTCATTATGTTATTTTTTCGAATGGTAACAAAAGTACCAAACAGGCATCTTATTCATTAATTGTATTTGCGTATTAAATAACATTAGAGCCAAGTGGTGTACGGGTAATATAAACTAGGCAACTTTTCTCCAAACGCCCCTCAACCAAAGTGAGGTGGCGCCGGAGAGGTGGCAACTACATTTCAATATTTTACAAAGTAGTTTTAGTTTTGCAATTCAACCATCAACAAAACAAACATGCAACAACAAACAATATTAATATGATGGAACGTCGTATGCTTAATAATTGTACTATATCGAGGACACAGTTCAAGTTAACATTATAATCAGTTGTTATTTATAAGGTCCGGGGATGGTGTTTGCTCTCCAGCCGCCCCGGGCCGAACCTTATTTATAAACGTGTACCATCTATTACAGCAAATTTATTTTAGATTTAGTTTTCAACGTTTGCAAGCTGTTTTGCCAATCCATACATGATGTGAACATTATAAAATACATATTTAAATCTATATGCTTATATATTTAATCATTTACTACACTTACAAATTAGGCTACACAACCGAACCATGAATAGGAGGGGATATCACAGGCCGGCAAGGGTTGAAATCGTAAATCGAAAACCAATAATGTCCTTTGCTGGTCCTGGGAAATTGATGTGCGGGTCGTATTTGTTGATTTCTTAAATTGTAATTATTCATTTTCCATATGTTTTGTGTGTTAATGTTTCAACACAAGGGATTAAAATTTAAAATTTATTTCTAATGTTTACTTAAACGCCAACCTAATCCAAGCAAGAAAAACAAATCAACCAATTTTAGTTCTTAAGCCAAAAACCACAAAACACAAACAAAAAAAAAAACCAACCTAACAATGCAAAAGGGTTCGAGATTCGCGGCTCGATTCGATATCGGCCAGAGAGATCCAACATTTATATTATATAATGTATTCAATAAGTTTAAGCTGAAGCTGAAATGTGTGCCGACAATGAATGCATCTCGTAGTTGTAGATTGAGCGAAATATTCAACAATAATTTACTTTACCAACACAATACATGAGAAAGTCCAAAAGCTTTAACTACTCGCAGATAAGAAGAAACGCGTGAGATCGACGGGGAAATCTACACTAATCACTGAAAATGCCAACAGCCAGCTGTTATGTCACTCATCCTGATATATCAGCAAGTCCCTATATATAATTCTAGATCCTAGAGTACTCCGACTTTTCCCCCGGATACACACCCGCAAAAAAAAAAAAAAAATAAAGAACACAACAATTTAATGGTTTCTTCAGAGTCGTGGGCAGCTAACGAAGATGATGTTGGGAGGCAGGTTTGAGGAGAAAGTAGGAAAGTGAAGCCTTAGATATGATTTCCAACCTATGTTCTGCTCAGAAAGAGAGAGTCAAGGCCCCAAACGAAAGACAAAAAGCCGGATATCTATATGGGAACTTACATTTTTATCTGTCAAAATTAAATTGAGCTTTAAACTAAAGATAGATCGAGGCATAATTAAAAATAATACACGATATAATGCAAGAAATATTTTAATGAAAAATCGATAAGTAAGATATAGCATTGGGATCGCATTGTTTCTACATATTACTTATAAATGTGCCGTTTATAGATGTCTACAATTATATACAAAAAAAAACATAGATATAGATATATAATCTGATCGAAATCGAAGCTAGAACAGCAATTTGCACAACTCTTCCTAAAGGAAATAAAAAATACAAATCTAAATCTAACGATTAAAATTATATGCCACAATTACCACGAAATCAAGAAATGATGGACTAACTCCAAGCAATTATGTACGTTATATTTGAATAACTCGACTTATGATATGTGTGTACTCTTCCAATTAGACCCCAAGACTCCTACCGCGATCCAAACGATCCCCCCAAACATAAGGAATCCCCCATAGACGACACACACTTCTCTACTCTCTCTTGACGTAGTGTTCCAAATACGAATCAGAATAACCCTTAGCTGAAATTCGACTAGCAAAAATCTATCTGATTAAAACATATATATATCTATATATATATGCAACACATAATCGTGATTAAGTCTAAAAAATATATATATATATAAACAAACTAAAAAAGATACAAAAGTCGCTAACAAAAGATCATCATCTGGTACATCCCTTACTTTACCAAAACGCCGGGTAATTAATCAATAAAATACATAATTTTAGTTTTAATTTAAGCTGACTAAAGCAAAAACAAACAAAAAATACGTCATCATATTGATAAAAATTAAAAAAAAAAAAAAATAAAGTAAATGAGCAACGTAAGAAATGGGAAATCTGTAACTTTGGTGATCTTTTTAAATGTTATTAGTAAAGGCAAAGGAAAATCAAGTTTAGTGACGAATACAAATCAAACCAGTTTTAAAAGTGACTTAAAATACGACGTAAAGAAAAAAAGAAACATTTTTCCACATATTGTAATTAATGTAACAAGACGAAGTATGTTTGCGACAAACATATGCAATTCAATGAGAAATGGAGTGTATCTTTTCGATAAATTTCTGTCAAGCTGTCTAACAATTAATCATAAGCGCTTCAATACAAATACCATTTAAAGCAAAACATATTCAACAAAAAGAAACAACAAACTCAATTAAGTTAAACAAAACAATTATATTTAAATGTATATGTTTTTATACAAATTACAATTATTTTTATCAGGATTTTTGGTTTGTCTTGAAATCTATGTTTTATATATTGGATGTCTAAATCTGAAACATTAAAACCAAAACAGTTTCAAATTTAAAGCGATTACAGTTTACGTTTATAGTAAGAGAACAGCATATACAATTCATTTTTGTTCAATAAAATATATTTAACTAAAAATTCATTGTCTTTTTACCCCGGGTTTTTGAGGGAATACCATCCATGAAAGGAATCTTTCCAGAGATGTCTTGGATTCTTGGACTGGGAAATATTTCGAGTCCAGAAAGAGGTTTATGGCTATACCTCCCTTCTCTTATCCTTCTAATGAAGGATGTTTCAAAGGATTAAGAATATAATAAAAGATTGACTTGGTATCTTTTATTTTTTATCACTGATACCCTACTCATAGTAATGTGCGTTAAAGTTGCACCATAAAGTTGCATGTGCGTTAAAATTGCACCATCCACCGCGTGTGTAGACCGTCCTGCCGTTAATGATCTATGGCTGCAGCCATTTACATATCCTTTAATTGTAAAAGACTTAAGGCTAGAATAAAGACCAGGACTCCTTTTCGAGGACTCCTGCATGAGGGATACATCAGCTTCCAGCTCTGTAAGGTGGAATACAAATGTACATACCTTGGGTGAAGTACATCAGGCACGTTAGTTTCTAACATCGAAGCTTAGGTATTGAACTTAGGAGAAGCTCAACTTCGAAGTCTATTCGTGGCATCCATGAGTGTCAAAATGTCCAGCAAACTGGCTTCTTTCCATGAGATAAGATACCATAAGAACCTTCACCCAGCCTTGGTGTCACACCGCATCTTCGCAGCTATACCATTAGTATAAGTGGTCTTTATTCAAACCAGAAAGGAAAGCTAACTTCGGCCAAAAATCGGCAGTTTATAGATATATTTACAAATATAAACATACATGTATGTATATCGGATCCATATGAGAATCATTACATTTTGAAAAAAGTCCCAAGCTTTTATCTTCAAAACAATTTTAATAAATACACTCTTTCTTTATACGTAAAGTAGCCCTTTCAAACCATAAAAATAAGGATAAGGTCCTTCTTGTTTTTCTCTCTATAATATATAGAGTCTATATAGACTATAGCTATAGAAGAAGCTTTTTCACAACTTTCGGTTTATTCTTCGACAGTTTAAGAGCCAGTGACTGAGGCAGCACTGATCTCCAGACCTCTGAGGTACTGAGACCAGACAGGTACCAGATCAGAATCGCAATGGGCATCTGCCAAGGGATGTCCTAATCAGTCATCCGGAACTTGAGTGTCATTATGGACATAAATATTCATAGTCTCTTCCGAATATTTAAATAAACATTTACGTTGACTTTCCACTCCGTTCGTTGGGGTTGCTCCCAAAATATGTTGTTAGGTTGGGGTAGATCATTGGGACGACTTGGCTTCTATATACAACCCCTTCGCTTGGCCGGCCAGAAATGTGGCCAAAATGCCAAGAGCGCCTTGGTTGTATTGGCACCAGGAGCTGAGGAAATGGAGTTTACCATATCGGCCGATGTTCTTCGAAGAGCAAAGGTGAGTTCACTGTAAGGACACTCAGAATGGGGCGACTGCGGCTTGGCTTAAAGCTAATACTATTAAAAAATAGATCAACGTAACTGTGGCTGGATTGGACACTTGCGAGCCCATCAAGTGTTCCCGGGGAGTTGTCATTGTGCCCGATACTTCCCTGGAGCAGGCGATGGGCCAAGGCAACTACGATGTAGTGGTCCTGCCCGGTGGCTTGGCCGGCAACAAGGCCTTGATGGGGTCCAGTGCTGTGGGTGAACTTTTACGCCAGCAGGAGTCCCAGGGCGGACTAATCGCCGCCATCTGTGCCGCACCCACGGCTCTGGCCAAGCACGGAATAGCGAAGGGAAAGGCGCTGACATCTCACCCAGATATGCGGCGCCAGTTGGAGGAAAAGTATTGGTAAGATTATTTCACTTTTAAAGGCATTCATGACCCTTTTCTTGTTAGCTATATAGACGATAAAAGTGTGGTTCAAGACGGAAATCTGATTACTAGCCGAGGACCTGGAACATCTTTTGATTTCGCCCTGAAGATTGTCGAGGAATTGGCAGGAGTCGAGGTGGCCAAGGAAGTTGCCAAGCCGATGTTGGTCACTTTTAAGCCGTAATTGAATTATAAGGTATTTAAATTCATTGATTGTAAAACTCATTTGGATTTAAATCAGATTAAGGGGTATTAGAAAGTGTGTTTGAAAAACAGAAAGGAGGCGCCAAAAGCCTCCTTCTTCTCGGTTTCTTGAGTTTTGGAAGCAGTGCTTGGGTGATGGACATTCTTTGTGTCCTGCTTGTGGCATTTATTATGTGGCAAGCTGTTTGCTTATAAAAATATAAAAGCTTAGATGAGGCTTATAAAAATAAAGTTTATAGAAAGAATGTTTATGAAGTTAAAGAGGAGAGTATCGGGTACAATATAGTCTATGGTAACCTGGACTATTGCATTTTATTCTTGATACATGATTAGTCTCAAAATCAAGAGTAGATTCAATAAATAAAAGCAAAGCTTTAATAAAAAAAAAAAATTCTTGATACATAATTATCATTTATCATTTTCAATTTTTTATAGAAAATCGACGAAAATTCGTCTCCTTGAAAATGAGTTATAGATTGGTTATGCATAAAATGAATTAGGTATGGCCTAAGTTATGAATTATGAATACGGTTATTATGTTATAAGTTCAAGTTATGAATTAGGCTATTATTTAACAAGAAAGGAAAGCTAACTTCGGGCGGAGCCGAAGTTGATATACCCTTGCAGCTAAAACAGGATATATATCGCTAAAATCGGATATAGTTGACCGATTCTTATGGGAATATCATAATATAAGCAATAAATTACAAGACAAAATCTAAAAAAAAGCCCAAACTTCTATCTTGATGAACCCCAAAGTTGGTATTTTTACCAAATACCATTTCCGATCGTTCAGTTATATGGCAGCTATAAGATATAGTCGGCCGATCCATATGAAACTTGATAAGTCGTATTATTTTTTCAAAAATAGAATTCATAGAAAATCCCAACTTTCTAGCTCGAAAAACACTGAAGTTATGCCATTTCCGATCAATCAGTTATATGGCAGATATAGGATATAGTCGGCTGATCCTTATAAAATTTGGCATGTTGTATTATTTTGCCAAAAATAGCAATCGTACCAAATCCGAATTCTCTAGCTTTCAAAATACCGAAGTTATAGCATTTCCGATCAATCAGTTATATGGCAGCTATAAGATATAGTCGGCCGATCCCGGCCGTTCCGACTTATATACTGCGTGCAAAGGAAAGAAGGGTGTGTGCAAAGTTTCAAGACGATAGCTTTAAAACTGAGAGACTAGTTTGCGTAGAAACAGACAGACGGACAGACAGACGGACAGACGGACAGACGGACATGCTTATATCAACTCAGGAGGTGATCCTGATCAAGAATATATATACTTTATAGGGTCGGAGATGTCTCCTTCACTGCGTTGCACACTTTTGACCAAAATTATAATACCCTCTGCAAGGGTATAAAAAGGGAAGATATAAGATATATATTTTTTTTTCAAGCAGAAATAAAGACGGATTTATGATGGAGCGGATGGAATATTTTAATCTTTGCGATGATTGCGTGCGTCAAGATATGTAGTGTTGATCCTAAAAACAAATGTGTTGCCCTCGCTCATACTGACCTGTTAATTCATTTGAAAGAGGAATTTAATCAATCTAATTGATTAACTTTAATAAACTCTTTTTTTGCCCTTGCAGAGGGTATTATAGTTTTGTTTAAAAAGTGTGCAACACATTGAAGGAGACATCTCCAACCCTATAAATTAAATATATTCTTGATCAGGATCACCTCCTGAGTTGACATAAGCATGTCCGTCGACTTAGAACTTTGCACACTTCCTTATTTCTTTTGCACGCAGTATATGTATATGTAAGTCGGAACGGTCGGGATCAGCCGACAATATTCTATAGCTGCCATATAACTGATTGATTGCAAATGCCATAACTTTGGTGTTTTTAGACTTAGAGTATTGTAAAAAGTATTGTAACGGAGTCCAAAAAAACAGCATCTGAAAACTTCTGAAAACAAGAAAGAAAAGCTTACTTCGGGCGGAGGCGAAGTTGATATACCCTTGCAGTTAAGATTGGATATATTACCGGATAAAGTTGACTGAACATATAATAATTTCATTATAAAACCCATTTCTTTAAAATTTTAAGGTTACAAAATGAAAATTATAAAAAAGCCAATCTTAAAGGAAAAGTTTGTATTTATTTGATGGTAAAATATAATGAACAAAATCCTTGTAGACCAAAAGGTAATGACATATGTATGCACGTATTATTAGAAACCATTCAGGAATATCTTATTAATATCGACGCAGGGGAGCCACAGTGGTCGATTTGGCCTCGTTAGCGGCATTTAATTATGATTTTCAAATTTAAATAAACTTTAATTTAAAATTACCTATCGATAGTATACACCTTGATTAGATGCTAATTGATGTTTTCTAAGCTCATCAATAAGCTGATGATCAGCTGTGAACTTTCCAAGTCAACATATGTTTCAGAAGTTGATATTTACAATTTTGGCGCCCTTTTACTTATTGGTTGCATATTTGAATAAATAGTGCAACTTACGATTATTCTAGTGCATGTTTGGTTTTTAACAACTATTAAGGTATGTGCTACATGGAAAATCTGTGCTTGTGACGTGTCAGTATATGTGTTACTTATAAAATGTAGTGGATTTGGAGTGTATTAACATGTGCGGAACAGAGCGTACACCAGTCTTTCGTGAAGTAGAACTTAACAAATTCACCTGAATTATTATCTGTCCGAAATGTCAAAAATAAAGTGCGTAGTCCTGCGTATCTACAAGTTATTTTACTTTTTAGGAAGAATGTCAGTGTCGAAGCGCGCACTTTTCTTAGTATGGCACGGCACTTTTCGTAATGGAAAGCTTTGCATTAGGAGAAGTTTTTAAGAACATTGCAACGAAAGGGTGATTTCAGAAATTGCGAGAATACTGCACGTAGATTTTTTCAGCAACCAAATTTAGCTGCGCGCATAACAGGTGTACACGACATTTTAATATTCCGATTTGTTCCGGCCTGTGGACATTATTTAAACTCGGATGCATTCGGACCGTACGCTATGGAAACTGCAGAAATTTTTGTAAATGAATACCCCTGGTTTTACATGCCATCGTCTGTTCACAGAATCTTAATTCATGGAGCAGACATCATAAACAGTTTTTGTCTTCCAATTGGTATGATATCAGAGGAAGCGCTTGAAGCAAGGAATAAAGATTATCGAAACATACGCGAAAATAATACAAGGAAAAATTCAAGAAAAAACACAATGGAGGATATAATGAATACCCTTTTTGTTTCTTCTGATCCTCTAATATCTTCAATGTCCAATCGCCCTTCAATGTAGTCATCGAAAAATATTATTATGGACAAAGAAGTTAAGAGCTTGCTTTCAGGAGAAAATCTGAAACCGATTTGTCCGACTCTAAAAGTCGGAAAAGATTCAGAATAATAATTTTGTTTTAAAATTTTTTTATATGTTTATTATTTCCTTTTTGTATAATATAAGTTATAAATCTATTTCTTACTTTCTTTCTTAATTTCTTAATCTATTTCTTACTCTTTTTCTTTAGAATACAAAAAATTTAATAAAAGTCTTTTTTTAAATATAAAAAAAACTAAACAAAAAACACTATAAATTTCATTTATGTCCACATAATGCAAAATTGAGTAACAAACCGAAAATAAAAAACCGATTGAAGATATGTATCTCTAATATTTCAGAAGTTATTAATTTAATGCCGCTAGCGAGACCGAATCGACCACTGTGGGAGCCCGCGATTCTAAATTATAATTAAATTATGAAATATTATTTACGCATTAGCAAAAGGAACCGGGGGTGGCTGACTTTTCATACGAGTAACCGGTATAAACTCTATTTTCTCTTCGTCGGGTTCCGGAGAATTGGAAAGTGAAGAAGCTTTCGAATTATCGATACTGGCTAAGTCGTTTTGAATGGCATAGCCGTTCATAATCCGGTTGATCCAAGGGCGCATATTGGCGACATTGGTGTACACGGACAAAACGTCCTTTATCCCGCTCTCCAAGCCCCAGTTAACGACTCCGGCCTGGACAAACCGGCCATGACCATCCGGCAGCGGACAGGCAAGGGGTCCTCTTCCGTCTCCCAAGCAAGTGTGAACGGTTCCTCAAGAGCCCCACTTATCTCCTCCTCGCACATTTGGGCAGGTACAACTGGAACCGTGACCTTCTTCGAGGACACATTCACGTTGATTGTCTCCACGAAATTTTTCCTACCCCACCCGTTGGTAATGCAATGGAATAAGTCGAATGTCTGATCCGGCGACGGCGGAAAATGGGAGAAACGTGAGGGGATCGCTGGAATGGACGATCGAGGACCAGTATGGCAATATTAAATATCTCCTAGCTTTTACTAGAAATATTGTTAAGACTCAGCAGGCCACCACCCATTGGTGTAGGTCAGACCACTAGGGTTGAAGTGCCCACATTGTGTTGGTACTGGCACAGTCATCTTTGTAGATTCTTTTTTCTGTGAAGAGTCGTTTTACTGAAATTTGTTAAAAAGGAGCTCGGTTCTTACAATTCTTGCAATGGGACAGCTAATTTGGGTGCTTGAGCACTTTATGCGATTTTTATGACCTCGAAACGTTCCGACCATTTTAGCAGAAGTCTTATCAACTTCCCCGTAATTACACAAATGCCGCGGAACACACGACATAATGGAATTTCCGCCACAGGGCCTGTAGCTAGCCGCCTTGACAACAGCGGCAGCTTAAACCCAGGATTTATATAGAAATTGACTTATGGATCAGCTCCCATTATGATTGTATTTCCAGAAATCCGCATGACCTAAGAAGAAATAAAATCTTAGTTATTATTTTCAAAGACTTAGTTATATGAGCAAAGCTAAATCTAAGATATTATCAAAAAACAAGAAAGGAAAGCTAACTTCGGACGGAGCCGAGGTTGATATACACTTGCAGCTAAAACCGGATATAAATCGGAAAAATCGGTTAAAGTAGGCTGATTCTTATGAGAATATCGTAATATAACCAATTTATTACAATAAAAAATCTAAATCAAAGTACCAAGCATCCATCTTCAAAAATACCAAAGTTGGTATTTTTACCAAATACCATTTCCGATTGTTCAGTTATATGGCAGCTATAAGATATAGTCGGCCGATCCCGGCCGTTCCGACTTATATACTGCGTGCAAAGGAAAGAATGGTGTGTGCAAAGTTTCAAGACGATAGCTTTAAAACTGAGAGACTAGTTCGCGTAGAAACAGACAGACAGACAGACGGACATGCTCATATCAACTCAGGAGGTGATCCTGATCAAGAATATATATACTTTATAGGGTCGGAGATGTCTCCTTCACTGCGTTGCACACTTTTGGACAAAATTATAATACCCTCTGCAAGGGTATTAAAACTACATCGGGCGAGAAGCTATAGAAAATGGTATTCTAGGTTCGTTCTGCTTATTTTACTGAAACGCAATACAAACACAAATTGTAAGCATTTGTGGATTATTTTAAATTACAATTATTGAAATAATAATTACTATAAGCGTCATCCCTTTTTAGGATGAGGCTAGGCCATCCAAGAGACCCAAGTTAGGGTCATGGGTAAAGAAAGTGGACTAGGCCTCCTGAAGAAATCACTATACCTCAAAGGTGGCGGTGGTAATTTCGGATCGCCACAATTCTTATTTTAAAGTTTTATTATTTATACTAATAAAAAAGTTATTATTAAACCCTTGCAGAGAGTATTATCATTTTTTTCAAAAATATGCATCGCAGTGAAAGAGTCATCTCCGAGCCTATAAAGTACCAGATAATCCGACTATAACCTATAGCTGATAAATAACTGATTGATCGGAAATGCCATAACTTTGTTGTTTTTAGAGTTATGAAGTTGAAATTCTTATGAATTATATTTTTAATTTTATTAGCATCCGCCGCCTATAGCCTATAACAGCCATTTAAATGTGCGATCGAAAATGAGTTGATCCGACCTACCAAGTTTCCTAAAGATTTAATTAAGATCGACCGACTATATCCCATAGCTGCCGTAACTTTGGAATTGAAGAAGTTTTGAGCCAAAACTAGTTTTTTATTCTCGTTGGCTTTTTTGCCCATTTTAATTGAATTTGGCTCTTGTTTGCTATAGCGATACAAAATATTTTCAATTTGAAAAAAAAAAAACGATTTCATTCTTTTATTAATGTATTTGTTTTGCATTTTGCAGTTCTAATATGTCTGAAATCTAAAAAACGCAGATCGATATTAAATGTTCTGCTGGTATCTTTGGTCTTAGAATGACTTAAATTACCAAGTAAGCCTTAGCTGTTTAGCTGTTTCATTGCAGAAAATGTTTTTTTTATTACTTTCTTATAATAAAGGTTAAAAAAAAAATAAATTAAAAAATCAAAATTTTGCTCTTTTTTGTTAAAATGCTCATTTTGAATATTTTTGGCTCATTAAAAATTTTTGAAGTGGCATCCGTGAAATAGAAGCTTTTGAATTTTTTATTTTAACTCAAAAAACAATATTTACTCATATTTTGAATGCTCACGCATACAATCAGAATCGCCCTCGAGCCCAAGTCCTTATCACTAAGCTATATAAAGCCAGGGGCAGCTCTGAGCTAGGCACTCTGTGTTAAATTTTTGACTAGTAACAATGGGTCGGGTTGTTCTCGTTTCGATGCTGTGCCTCTTTCTGGCCCTCGCCGTAGTGCAGGCTCGTCTCAGCCCCTGCCATCGTCAGGATATTGTGAGAATCAAGATCTCTCTTAAAATTATGGCTTATCAGTAATAAGATCCTTTTCAGAAAACAGAATCTTCGACGATGACTTTGCCAGTACCCACTCAATGTGGGCACCACAACCCTAGAGGTCTCACGTTCTACACCAAATCCGAGGACTACGCCCAGGAGGGCGAGTTTCCATGGGTGGTCGCCCTAATGAGCTATGATAATACTTACAAGGGCGCCGGATCCCTGATCGCCGACAACTTGGTGCTCACAAGCGCCTCCCAAGTGATGGGAGAGAACGAAAAATCGCTGAAGGTACGTGCCGGCGAATGGGATATGGAAACCACTTCCGAGCACAGCGTGGAATCTCGCATCTCTCGTATCATACCTCATCCAGGCTTTGACGGAAGTTCTCCTGCATTGAATATTGCCATACTGGTCCTCGAACGTCCATTCCAGCCACAGCCTCACATTAATCCCATTTGCCTGCCGTCGCCGGATCAGAGATTCGAGTTATCCAACTGCATCACCAACGGGTGGGGTCAGAAAAATTTTAATGATGGAGGAAACGTGAATGTCATGAAGAAAGTCGAAGTTCCTGTGGTTCCTGCCAGGATGTGCGAGCAAAAGATAAGTGAGGCTCTTCAGGAACCGTTTCGATTGCACGAGAGCCTGCTTTGCGCCGGCGGAGAAAAGGGCAAGGATTCCTGCTTGGGCGACGGTGGAGCACCCCTTGCTTGCCGAATAGGGTCTGATCGTTCCAGGTTTGTGCTGGCAGGCATCGTTAACTGGGGCGTAGAGTGCGGCGTTGAGGATATTCCTGCCGTGTACACCAATGTCGCCAATATGCGCCCTTGGATCGACGGAATTATGAGCCATTATACAACAACACAACCAGCCGTAAATTACGATACTACGACTTCTCGTCCTCGAGGAATCTTTCGAGGATGATTCCTCTTTCGAGGATGATATAAGGGTTCTCGAAATATAAGAACTAATTAAATAATAATCTAAGGCATAATAAAATTGAATTTAAATAAGAAAAATATGTTTCTATAATTTGTAAAAAAAGTTGTACTCCATAAAAAATATATAATTTTTCTAAATCAACAAAAAATAATAATTGTTAAAAATAAAAAATTAATAAAAATGGGGAAAAAAAATGTCTTTTTTTTAGCTTTTGCACGTGTCGAATAAGAATAGTTTTTATGAGTTTTATATACTCGAACTCGCTTTTTTTCAGCAAAAATGGGTATCAGATACTTTGGGCGTGGCTTGCCGGTTCGACACTGTTAATATACCTCGTCGAGAAGTTTTTATACCCTTGCAGAGGGTATTATAATTTTGGTCAAAAGTGTGCAACGCAGTGAAGGAGACATCTCCGACCCTATAAAGTATATATATTCTATACTTATATTCTATACGTATATATGTATATATACATGATCAGGATCACCTCCTGAGTTGATATGAGCATGTCCGTCTGTCCGTCTGTCTGTTTCTACGCGAACTAGTCTCTCAGTTTTAAAGCTATCGTCTTGAAACTTCGTCATCGTCTTGCATGCAGTATATAAGTCGGAACGGCCGGGATCAGCGGACTGTATCCTATAGCTGCCATATAACTGATTGATCGGAAATGGTATAACTTCGGTATTTTTAAAGCTAGAGAATTCGGATTTGGTGCGATTGCTATTTTTGGCAAAATAATACAACATGCTAAATTTTATAAGGATCAGCCGACTATATCCTATATCTGCCATATAACTGATTGATCGGAAATGGCATAACTTCAGTGTTTTTCGAGCTAGAAAGTTGGGTTTTTTTATGAATTCTATTTTTGGAAAAATAATACGACTTATCAAGTTTCATATGGATCGGCCGACTATATCTTATAGCTGCCATATAACTGAACGATCGGAAATGGTATTTGGTAAAAATACCAACTTTGGGGTTCATCAAGATAGAAGTTTGGGCTTTTTTTTAGATTTTGTCTTGTAATTTATTGCTTATATTATGATATTCCCATAAGAATCGGTCAACTATATCCGATTTTAGCGATATATATCCTGTTTTAGCTGCAAGGGTATATCAACTTCGGCTCCGCCCGAAGTTAGCTTTCCTTTCTTGTTTGATAATATCTTAGGAATAGCTTTGCTCATATAACTAAGTCTTTGAAAATAATAACAAAGATTTTATTTCTTCTTGGGTCATGCGAATTTCTGGAAATACAATCATAATGGGAGCTGATCCATCAGTCAATTTCTATATAAATCCTGGGTTTAAGCTGCCGCTGTTGTCAAGGCGGCTAGCTACAGGCCCTGTGGCGGAAATTCCAATAATTCATGTGTTCCGCGGCATTTGTGTAATTACGGGGAAGTTGATAAGACTTCTGCTAAAATGGTCGGAACGTTTCGAGGTCATAAAAATCGCATAAAGTTCTCAAGCACCCAAATTAGCTGTCCCATTGCAAGAATTGTAAGAACCGAGCTCCTTTATAACAAATTTCAGTAAAACGACTCTTCACAGAAAAAAGAATCTACAAAGATGACTGTGCCAGTACCAACACAATGTGGGCACTTCAACCCTAGTGGTCTGACCTGCTACACCAATGGGTGGTGGCCTACTGAGTCTACTGAGCTTACTGAGGCCTAGAGTTTATACCGGTTACTCGTAGGAAAAGTCAGCCACCCCCGGTTCCTTTTGCTAATGCGTAAATAATATTTCATTATTTAATTATAATTTAGAATCGCGGGCTCCCCTGCGTCGATATTAATAAGATATTCCTAAATGGTTTCTAATAATACGTACATACATACATATGTCATAACCTTTTGGTCTTCAAGGATTTTGTTCATTATATTTTACCATCAAATAAATACAAACTTTTTCTTTAAGATCGGCTTTTTTATAATTTTAATTTTGTAACCTTAAAATTTTAAAAAAATGGGTTTTATAATGAAATTATTATATGTTCGGTCAACTTTATCCGGTAATATATCCAATCTTAACTGCAAGGGTATAGTAAAGTAAGCTCGCCCGAAGTAAGCTTTTCTTTCTAGTTTTCAGAAGTTTTCAGATGCTATTTTTTTGGACTCCGTCACAATACTCTTTTTTTTACAATACTCTCCTTCACTGCGTTGCACACTTTTGGACAAAATTATAATACCCTCTGCAAGGGTATAAAAACTTCTCGACGAGGTATATTAACAGTGTCGAACCGGCAAGGCACGCCCAAAGTATCTGATACCCATTTTTGACAAAAAGCGAGTCCGAGTATATAAAACTACCCATTAAAAACTACACTCAAAATAAAATTAACCCTAAGATTTAGAAATTCGCCCTATTTTTGTCTTCAACGGCACCGCACCATAAAATTTAGGGTAAATTTTTCTAAAATTAACGGCATTTCCTTTCTAAAATATAAGGAAAATTGCCCTAAAAATAAGAAAAAAATGTCTAAAAAATAGAAAAAAATTTCTAAAAAATAGAAAAAAAGTTTCTTAAATTTAGGGTTTGTTTTTCTAGGTTTAGACAGTACTTTTCTAAAACTAAGGAATAAATGTCTTGATTTTATGGCGATTTTTTCTAATCCCCAGGGCAAGGCGCCCTTAAATTAAGAAAACCCTTTCTACAATATATACAAATATTTCTTAAATTAAAGGTGACTTTTTCTAAATTCTAGAAATTTTATTTCTACATTTTACATTACATATTACATCATACATTTACATATTTTTACATTTTTTTTTACATTTTCATTTGTTTTCTTTGATAGCTCTCTTCAGTTCTTACTTTCACATAAGACTTTAATTATGGTATATAATAAATTTGACCCTCGAATCTTGAATTGTATACTTGACTTTTGAATTTCCTGTAGCACCACGTTTTCCCCGTTTGAAATTAGCTTGAATCATGTGCGTCCTTTTTATCTGTGGAAAAATCACGTCAATCCTCATCTTTTAAGGTAGTGAAATTATTGCCTTTTTACCTTCGCTTTGTTGAGGGAATGTTTTTAGCAATATAATTAATGTATAAAAAACATTACCAATTTGTGTTCAAAATTCTGCTTAAGAATGGGCCATTCCTGTAGTGTAGCGTCCGAGAAAAAGAAACTTTTGCGCCACTCAAAAGTAAGATCCAATTTTTCGTTGACCTCTTCACAAGGCTAGGCTTCACCTCTTCACTATTGATCATCAGCCATATTACCTGAAAATGTATTTGGGAAATTATTTTCAACCTTTGAAGTGTGACGTTGATAACTTACCAGTTACCTGAATTTACCAGTTGATAACTTTTTCTCCTTAGCCTTCAAATTATAAATTTTGCCATATAAAACAGACCTTCTGGCTTTTTGCCGATGTTAAGATCTATCATGCACTTCTACAATTAGCTCTAGTTTAATTAAATTAGTAATTTAGTTAAATTACTTATTAAATTAGTATACTTTTTAGTAACTTACCAGCGAAAAAGGAATCAAACGCTTCTCAGTTTATCTTTTTCAGCAAGGAATCCATTAGCACTTGTTAAATAAACTTTTTAATAATTATGTAACATCTTAGAAAAGGAAGACTCCATTGTTTGTGTGATATTTGATAGTTCAAATATCGTTACATTACTTCATAACATGATTTTTTCTATTTAACATGTTAAAACTTTATATATAAAATATAATATAGATCAGTCTGCATTTATCTGCCCGTGCTCTGCCACACACACAGAATAACTGTGTAAAACGTCATGATGCGTCATCCTCAGAGCCTACTTTCTGCTTTTTGCTATACTAATACTAATGCGTTAAAATCATATCAATGTATTGGGTGGCGACCACTGACAGAGATAAAATATAAAAAAATTTTATATTAAACAAAATATTTCTATTTTCTAGGGTTACCTAAATTAAAGGGGAAAACTGCATTTTTAGAAAGGAATTTCTATATTGTAGAAACAGTTTTCTATTTTTCAGGGTTAGTACCTTTTTTAGAAAGGAATTTCTATATTCTAGAAACAGTTTTCTATTTTTTAGGGTTAGTACCTTTTTCAGAAAGGAATTTCTATATTGTAGAAACAGTTTTCTATTTTTTAGGGTTAGTATCTTTTATGGTGAGCCTTTCTATTATTAAGAAAATATTTCCTGAAAAGAAGTTATAATTTGCCTTAATTATAGAAAAATTTTCTTGATTTTAGGGCGATTTCAGTTTATGGCGACTATTTCTATATTTGAGAAAAACTTCTTTGATTTAAGAAATTTTTCTTGTTTTCAGAAAATTTTTTCTAGAAACTAGAAATCTTTTCTTGTATTTAGAAAAAATAAAGTTTAATGGCGAATTTCTAAATTTTAGGGTAAATTTTATTTTGAGTGTATTCTTATTCGACACGTGCAAAAGCTAAAAAAAAAAACATGTTTTTTCCCCATTTTTATTAATTTTTTATTTTTAACAATTATTAATTTTTGTTGATTTAAAAAAATTATATATTTTTTATGGAGCACAATTTTTTTTACGAATTATAGAAACATATTTTTCTTATTTAAATTCAATTTTATTATGCCTTAGATTATTATTTAATTAGTTCTTATATTTCGAGAACCCTTATATCATCCTCGAAAGAGGAATCATCCTCGAAAGATTCCTCGAGGACGAGAAGTCGTAGTATCGTAATTGACGGCTGGTTGTGTTGTTGTATAATGGCTCATAATTTCGTCGATCCAAGGGCGCATATTGGCGACATTGGTGTACACGGCAGGAATATCCTCAACGCCGCACTCTACGCCCCAGTTAACGATGCCTGCCAGCACAAACCTGGAACGATCAGACCCTATTCGGCAAGCAAGGGGTGCTCCACCGTCGCCCAAGCAGGAATCCTTGCCCTTTTCTCCGCCGGCGCAAAGCAGGCTCTCGTGCAATCGAAACGGTTCCTGAAGAGCCTCACTTATCTTTGGCTCGCACATTCTGGCCGGAACCACAGGAACTTCCACTTTCTTCATGACATTCACGTTACTTGAGTCGTTAAAAATTTTCTGACGCCATCCGTTGGTAATGCAGTTGGATAACTCGAATGTCTGATCCGGCGATGGCAGGCAAATGGGATTAATGTGAGGCTGTGGCTGGAATGGACGTTCGAGGACCAGTATGGCAATATTGAATGCAGGAGAACTTCCGTCAAAGCCTGGATGAGGTATGATACGAGAGATGCGAGATTCCACGCTGTGCTCGGAAGTGGTTTCCATATCCCATTCGCCGGCACGTACCTTCAGCGATTTTTCGTTCTCTCCCATCACTTGGGAGGCGCTTGTGAGCACCAAGTTGTCGGCGATCAGGGATCCGGCTCCCTTGTAAGTATTATCATAGCTCATTAGAGCGACCACCCATGGAAACTCGCCCTCCTGGGCGTAGTCCTCGGATTTGGTGTAGAACGTGAGACCTCTAGGGTTGTGGTGCCCACATTGAGTGGGTACTGGCAAAGTCATCGTCGAAGATTCTTTTGTCTGAAAAGACTCTCATTACTGATAAGCCATAATTTTTTAGAGAGATCTTGATTCTCACAATATCCTGACGATGGCAGGGCCTGAGACGAGCCTGTACTACGGCGAGGGCCAGAAAGAGGCACAGCATCGAAACGAGAACAACCCGACCCATTGTTACTAGTCAAAAATTTAAAACAGAGTGTCTAGCTCAGAGCTGCCCCTGGCTTTATATAGCTTAGTGATAAGGACTTGGGCTCGAGGGCGATTCTGATTGTATGCGTGAGCATTCAAAATATGAGTAAATATGAGTATTTTTTGAGTTAAAATAAAAAGCTCACAAGCTTCTATTTCACGGTTGCCACTTCAAAAATTTTTAATTAGCCAAAAATATTAAAAATGAGCATATTTTAACAAAAAAGAGCCAAATTTTTATTTTTTTAATTAATTTATTTTTTTAACATTTATTATAAGAAAGTAATAAAAAAACAAACATTTTTCTGCAATGAAACAGCTAAACAGCTAAGGCTTACTTGGTAATTTAAGTCATTCTGAGACCAAAGATACCAGCAGAAAAATTTAGTATCGATCTGCGTTTTTTAGATTTCAGACATTAATCAAATTTTTCAATCAAAAAGTTATATATGTATCAGCTATTGGATATAGTCGGCTTATCCGATACTTTATAGGGTCGGAGATGACTCTTTCACTGCGATGCACATTTTTGAAAAAAATGATAATACTCTCTGCAAGGGTTTAATAATAACTTTATTATTAGTATAAATAATAAAACTTTAATATACCACCACCTTTGAGGTATAGTGATTTCTTCAGGAGGCCTAGTCCACTTTCTTTACCCATGACCCTAACTTGGGTCTCTTGGATGGCCTAGCCTCATCCTAAAAAGGGATGACGCTTATAGTAATTATTATTTCAATAATTGTAATTTAAAATAATCCACAAATGCTTACAATTTTTGTTTGTATTGCGTTTCAGTAAAATAAGCAGAACGAACCTAGAATATCATTTTCTATAGCTTCTCGCCCGATGTAGTTTTTTTTATACCCTTGCAGAGGGTATTATAATTTTGTCCAAAAGTGTGCAACGCAGTGAAGGAGACATCTCAGGCTCTACAAAATATATACATAAGTATATTCTTGATCAGGATCACCTCCTGAGTTGCAATGAGCATGTCCGTCTGTATCTCAGTTTTAAAGCTATCGTCTTGACTTTGCACACACCCTTCTTTCCTTTGCACGCAGTATATAAGTCGGAACGGCCGGGATCGGCCGACTATATCCTATAGCTGCCATATAACTGATTGATCGGAAATGCTATATCTTTGGTGTTTTTATAGTTACAGACTTTTTTTTGGCAAAATAATACGACCCACATTATTTTGGGTCAGCCGACAGCCCACATAATTTCATAAGGATCAGCCGACTATATCCTATAGCTGCCATATAACTGAACAATCGGAAATTACCCAACTTTCGTGTTTTTGATTCTATTTTTGGTCAGTTAATACTACCTACCAAGTTTCTTATCGATCGGCCGACTATATCTTATAGCCGCCATATAACTGAACGATCGGAAATGGTATTTGGTAACAATACCAACTTTGGTATTTTTTAAGATGGAAGCTTGGTACTTTGTTTTAGATTTTTTATTGTAATAAATTGGTTATATTATTATTGGTTATGATATTCTCGAAATAGACATCCTTTTGTTGTCAGAAGTCCGTCTCTGCTCGCGGTCCACCCTCAGGGTCCCTGGATTCACTTTGCACAAAGCCGATCACCCGGATGACCGGCGACATGGGGGCGCAGCGATCTTCGTCAAGTCAGCCATAGCCCATCAACTCTCTTTCACTCTTTCGGAAGAGCACATACAAGCCGTCTCCATCGAGATATCTACAAGAAGAGGGAGGTTTAACGTTGCTTCGGTGTACTGCCCCCCTGCTTTCAGGTGGACGGAAGCAGACTTCACGACTTTCCTCTCCAATCTCGGAGATAAGTTTCTTGCTGCAGGTGACTGGAATGCCAAACACAGATGGTGGGGCAACTACAGGATGTGTGCCAGAGGCCGGACCCTCAGCTCTGTCCTGGCCAATATCAATGTCGACATTGTAGCAACTGGAGAAGCCACATGCTACCCCTATCGTGCAAACGCCGCCCCCAGTGCAATTGACTTTGGCATCTCAAAAGGCTTCAGACAACAGCAGGTCACTGTCAGAGCACTCACCGAGCTATCTTCCGACCACCTCCCGTTGCTCTTCATAATAGACGAAGAAGCTCAATTCCATAAAGGAGTCCCCAAAATGCTACCTGCGCATGCAAGCGTTGCCATTTTTAAGTCCTACATCGATGCTCACACCGTGCTCAACACACCAATAGCAACCTGCAGCGATCTGGACGCATACGTAGATAGCTTCACCTCTACAATCACTGAAGCCGCCCAGAGAGCTACGCCACCTCAGCGCCAATCTGGTCACCCATCTAATAGAAGGGCACCAATACTAACCCCGGGGGCAAGGGCACTCCTGGATCTAAAAAGGCACCTCAGAAGGCAATTCATTGTGTCAGGCGATCCTGCAACTAAGCAGCGTCTATCTAGCATTACTAATAGACTGCGCAGGTTGCTAGCGAAAACCCGCCAAAAGAACATCGATACCCTGCTGGAGGGAGCTGGCCCGGACAACTGCAGCGATTTTTCGATATGGAAGCTAACGAGAGGAATTAAAAGACAGCCACTTGTACAATCCCCAATAAAAAGCCACACTGGCCGGTGGCTTAAGAACGACTCCGAAAAAGCCAACGCTTTTGCGGAACATCTGTCTGCCACCTTCACTCCTTTTGAACTTCCTGACGCTTCACACCGCGATGAGGTTGCAAACTTCTTACGCGCTCCCTCTCAGCCATCGCGCCCCATCAGACACACCACGCCGCAAGAAGTCACGCTGCAGTTAAAGGCGCTCAACTTAAAAAAGACTCCTGGACCCGATGGCATCGACAATCGAGCGGCCAAGGCTCTTCCACCCAAAGGAGTGCTAGCGCTGGTGAAAATTTTCAACGCCATGCTAAGCCTGGGACATTTTCCCAGACAGTGGAAGCAAGCCCGGATCATCATGATCCCGAAGCCAAGCAAGCCACTATCTCGCATCGACTCCTACCGCCCAATCAGCCTGTTATCCACTTTCTCGAAAGTGTTCGAGCGGATTCTACTCAGCCGACTGTTGGAGCTACCACAAGTAGAAGGCCATATTCCTCAACATCAGTTCGGCTTCAGAAAATCCCACGGCTGCCCAGAACAAGTCCATCGCCTGGTCAACCACATCACCCATGGACTCGAGCATAAACTGCACACTGTAGGCGTCTTTCTCGACGTAAAGCAAGCCTTTGACAAGGTGTGGCACGAGGGCCTTCTTTACAAAATCAAGGAACTACTCCCTACGCCCTATTTCGCCATCCTGAGGTCCTTCATTGCCGATCGAACCTTCGTTGTAGCAGTAAGGGACTCACGATCCAGCTTGGCACACATTCACGCAGGAGTGCCCCAAGGAAGTGTACTTGGTCCGTTCCTATACACCATGTACACGAGTGATATGCCAGTTCCGTCGCCCACCACAGACGCCCGTATGCTTCTGGCTACTTACGCCGACGACACGGCCCTGCTTGCATCCCACACGTCTCAGCTGTCAGCCTCGGCTGCTGTTCAGGACTGGCTGAATGCAATGGAGCGCTGGACCAGGCAATGGAACATTGCCATAAATTGCAGCAAGTCGGCTTGCGTTACTTTTTCCCTTAGACTCGTGATCGACATCGTACATACCTTCAATGGTGACGCTATTAATAACGCTACCTCTCACTGCTACTTAGGTGTACACCTAGATCACAGGCTCATATGGAACACCCACATCACGGCGATCAAAGCCAAATGTGTTCGCAAACTACAAAAGCTCCACTGGCTCCTGGGATCCAAAAGCCTCCAGCTTTCGACGAAAGTTTTGCTGCTCAAAGCAATCCTCACGCCAACCTGGACGTATGCGATCGAGGTATGGGGCACCGCATCCAAGCACCAGCTAAACAGGCTGAGGGTAGTGCAGGCACGTGCTGCTCGACGGGCATCCGGACTTCCCTGGTATGTGACAAACCAGGCCATCCAAAACGACCTACGCCTTGTCCCGGTGGGCGACCTCCTAAACCAACACAGCCGACGGTACTCGGACAGGCTAACGAGTCACCCAAATCCACTGGCTAGCAGGCTGGCCGACCCGCAAATTCTTAGGCGCTTAAAGAGATTTCACCCCAGCGATCTGTCTTTCCGTGTTGTTCAATAATGTTGTAAACTAATGTAAATAACTGTAAATTATTGTATAAAGACTAGGCCCATATCCCATATGTACCATATTCACCCCACCTTCTAAGCGCCCGGTTATGTTCAAATGGTTTTGAACGATTCCGGCGACTAAAATAAAATTTAACTTGTTTTAAAAAAAAATTATGATATTCTCATCAGGATCGGCCAATTAAATCCGATGTTTGCGATATATATCCGGTTTTAACTGCAAGGGTATATCAACTTCGGCTCTGCTCGAAGTTAGCTTTCCTCTCTTGTTTTTAATAACTTTTGATTCCAAATTTCTATAGTTAATTTATATCTGAAAAACAAATTTCATCCAAATCGGGAGATTATTAGGAGAGATATACCCATATATTTACAATTTCCCATACAAACGGGTTAAAATTTTGAACGCTTCTCTACAAAAGTATGCAACAAAAATTGTTGCTGAGAATCCATACCGTTAAAGTTTAAACTCTAAAAGTTAATTAAACTGAGGGTGGAAGGGATGAGTACCGGGTATAATATAGTCGGGAAACTAGACTATAGCCGTTCCGCTGTTTTTGTTATATAATGTGCAGATTCATTTTTTTATAGAAAATCGATGATGAAAATATGTTTCGTATTCTGAAAATAAATTATAGATTGGTTCTGCTTAAAATGAATTAAGTATTCTGACGTGACCATATACATGGAAATGTTCAACTAAAAGAAATCTAATTAATAAACTTTAATAAAGTCGTTTCATTTAATTATAATTTTTAATTATTTATTTAATTATTATTTAATTATTTATTATTTATAAATAAATATAAAAAATAAATTATAGATAAATTATAAATTAAACACAAAAACGTATAAATTCATTTTTAGTATTCTTAAACGACTTTTAAAAATAATGGGAAAGTCTTATACCCAGCGGTTACTAATTTTTAGAATACGTTTTATAGTAAGGATCTTAGTTCAGGCTAAAGTGGAAAATTATATTTGGTTCTGCATTGATGCTTTGTTAGTTACAAGCCAAACCATTTTCTGTATAAATTAAGGTGTATTCAAAGTCAACAACACTTTTAATTCTTGCATTAAGGGAAAGGGACTGATCTGAAAGAATGAAACTTCAAGGCTTGACCCTTTGTTTAGTGGGATTGTTGTTTGGAACAATAGTGGTAGCGCATCATCCAAAATGCTCTCCTGGAAAGCACTTTAACGAGAAAATGGAATGTGTTCCTGATATTGAAATTTAAAGTTCTGGATAAAATTCAAAGTTACAATTTTTCAGTTTTAAAAGGCTTGAAATGAATCGAATCAGTTTGAGATTCGATTGGACATATTTAGAGAAATAAAGTTCATAGTTGTTTCTGACATGAGAAGTGTGGCTTTTATGAAATGGTAATGGTAATGAATTTCAGGTATTAATTAATAAGGATCGGGTTATTCATTTAATGCAGTGACTAATAGAATAATATAATGGCAGTAAATAATAGTTTAAAAAATTAGTAATTTAAAAACTCATTTATTTATGAGAAGTGTGGCTTTTATGAAATGGTAATGGTAATGAATTTCAGGTATTAATTAATAAGGATCGGGTTATTCATTTAATGCAGTGACTAATAGAATAATATAATGGCAGTAAATAATAGTTTAAAAAATTAGTAATTTAAAAACTCATTTATTTAAAAAAAAAAAAAAAAGGAAAACCTATTGAGTTAACCAGTTAGTGCTAACAAGTTAACTAACTCTTAGTTTTAGTGCTAAGTTTTAAAAAAAGGAGGCTCAGATGACCCGGTATAAGAACTTTTTTTAAGAGATGTTGCCAGAATTTCAATAAAGAGCTGGAATAGGTAGCCCTGAAAGTGGCCATTTGCGAACCGGGAATTTATTTTAATATATGGTCAACCCTAGCCGCTTGAATATGGCCGTCTGGCAACACTGCTCCGAAAGAGACTCAAAACAAAAAGAGAGGGCGCGCGGTTCGGATTCGGTCGCGGACAAATCCATCGGGAAATTTAGCGGAGGTAACAATCTGCCGGGCTTAAAACCAATTAATTAGTTGACAAAAATTAAGTCTAAAATATAAGTCTACTGGGGACTACGACAAGTGTAATTTTTTTCCAGTTAAGCGAAGCTTATCGACTCAAGCGGAGTGGTGATCGTCTGATAAGCTTGGGTCCTAGGGAAATAAGAACTTCCTTTCCAAACTGGAATGGATTTTGGAAAAAATCGTTGAATATTTAAAAAACAAACTGAAATTTGAAATACTTTGTGGTGTGTTAACGTTTTTGAATCCGGGCTCTCCCCACGTGAATTGTTTGTTGTTGCGCCCGCTGCACCTGCAGTCTTGCAGTCGGCAGCCTGCAGCCGGTGTGCGTGTGTTAGTGTGCCTGAGTGTAGACGGGTCATTAAGTACGCCGTGCCGTTCTTTTGGTAAATTGCACAAGTGTAACGGTTTTGAAGAAGTGCAGCTACCACAACATTGCGATCCGGATCGGGTGATGTAAAGCTCGTAACCAGAATCGCGAAAAAGTGCAGTTCATTCAAACTGAATGCGAAAGCGGCAGAAGCGACAGCACCAGCACCAGTACACGAAATAAATTGCCATAAATTATTATTGTTATAAGCTATTGCGTGCCCGTACAAAAATGATGAAAGAAAAGATAGAAAGAAAAAAAACAGTGCAACGGCTAATGAAAAGCGCTCGAATTGTGAAAAAATGGAAAATGTGCGAGCTGTGTATATAACAGTGAATTGTGAAAATTAACATAGAGCAGGAGCGAGGAAAGCCAAGAAGGAAAATAGTGTGGAAAACACAAAGAGAGGCCGAGGAACCACAAGAAGTGGAGGACGATGAAAAACGTTTGCTGCACTTACACACACACACACACACACACACACACACACACAGACAAACTAGTGTATACCCAGTACCCATTACCCACCCTCTCGCCACGTCCTTTTCCTGTCTGGTTTTTGTTATTTTTTTCGTTTTTTGCTTCTCATCTCTCACCGAGAGGAAACCTGACATGCGCGCTCTCCTCTCCTCTGCCGCTCTCGCCCACTGCAGTTGCGGCGGTGCCCTTTGGGAGCGCTCAACGCTCCTTCCTTTTCATGAGTCACGAACGAGGGCAGCGCGGTCCCCGTGTAAAATAAGAAGAATTGTGCAAAAGCGGTGACAGTGCCCCAACAACCATTAAAGTAACCGAATGCCGCGTATTCGGCCAACCTCAGCAGTTTCCATCCAGCAAAGTGCAATGTGCTAAATGCTAAAATAAAAGGCGTTACTTGTTCCTTTGGCCCCTATTTCGCGGTGGCTTTTAAATACACATTCGGCTATTTGTGTACCGTTTCTTCCCTTCCTCGTTCTGCCAAGTGTGTGTGAGTGGAATTTTTAACTCGCCAACAGCCGTGGCCTTATGTTAGAGTGGGGGCGGGGGCGGGTAAACAAATTAAATAATTTGTTTATAAACTGTGTCAGAGCAAGAGTCATGTGTGCCGCGTTCCAACCCGCTCCCTCCTATGACGTAGGATCAGTGACAGTCGAACATCCCTAACCCGAACACTCGCTTTTCATGTGTCTCTTATCTACAGTTACAGTTAACTTTTGGCTTCCCAACCACCCTATAGGGGGAGAGAGTTACAGTTAAACTTTGTTTATGTATTCCGGTTGTGTAGTTGGACTGTCGGTGGAGAGCAGGCTCCACTGTACACTAGCCTAGTTGCTGGCCGGCTAATCAAAGCAAATCCAGCACAATGATTTTCTTTTCTCCATTCTCCGCTGCTTCTCGCCAATCGGGTCCACTCCATCTTTCTTCTTCCTTCTATGCTATCTCGCTAACATTCTCGCCCTTGTGCTTTATCAGAGACCTGCTCTAATTAGCAATAATGCCACAGTTTGTGTCATCTGATCTGCTAAAAACAACAAAAAATCAATAATGTACCAAGAGGGTGGTCAACTTGACGTTTTTATGAGTGCTGGGTGGGTGACACATCCCATGCGCCATGTGCCGTTCCTTTTTAATCATTCATTCAATCGGCCAGGCTACACGGCATTACTCACTCGCACGCACACCCTCGCGGTCGGGCCACGAGACGCATCGGAAACGTGTGCGTGAGCGACAGGCCCTGACACTGACCACAGGTAGAGCAGCGCTGTCTTCTGCTCACCTTTGCCTCCCATTCTTACTCTCTCACTAGTGCTCTCTGGTCTCTGCTCTCCTGCTCCTTTTGCCGGCCTGTGCTCTGTTTACACTTTTGTTTGTTTTTCTTTTTGTGTTTTTTTTTAGAAACCATCCCCAGAATTTGGAATTGGCGGCAGGCCCAATATTTTTAGGGTTATATGGTTGTCTCCTTCATCATCCCTTGAATAGTCACTAGTTTATCCAACTAGTTTAGCTTAAACAGCTAAAATCTATAATTTCAAGATTCGTGTTTATGAAAATAAATGTTATGAGTAAATAAAACTATAATAAGTCATGTCAGAGTCCTATAGGTCAGCACTACACAAAAAGAAGAAACCATATTAGGGGTAATATGGTAATCTTGTGTATCATCCCTTAAATAACCCTTAGCTTAGCTTACAGATCAGCTAAAATATGTCTTTTATAAGAACTATTTATTTTCATAAACCCTGAGAGCGTATCTTCTAATATGGTTGTGATTATACCATCCCTTAGATATCCTTTAGTTTACAAATCAGATAAAATATATCATTTTCTAGAATTGCCTTCATAAAAACCCTATAAAGGGTGTCCACGGATTAAGCTTTGGCCTCGTATCACATAATCCCAGAAAAGGGATTGTTATTCTGGGATGTCGAAGAATGAATCCCTATTTTCTAATGTGATGATATATTCTACCATATCTTCCTATCCTTATCATTCCTAACCTTATCCTCTTCCTATCCTACAATCTCTATGCTTTAGTTTAGCAGAAAAACCAACAAAAATATATAATTGTTGGAAATTATTTTCATGAAAAATCTATCAAGACTCTTAATTTAAGAGGTTAATTTAGTCTTGTATGATATATTTTCCAGAACTATTCCATCATATCGAAAAATCATCATATTTGCCAATCATACAATATGGTTTTCAAGTCTACCTTTCCTTAGATATCTTTTAGTTTACAAATCAGCTGAACAATTTCAATTTAAAGTTTTATTTTCCATGAAATCCCTATTAAGTAGTTTTTATACCCCTTAGTGGTTGGGTCTTCGTGGGTCTAGTCCCAAAATTTTCAGACCCATTTTCAAGATATATTTCAACCCAACCTTCTAATAATGGTCTATATTGGTCTAGAAAAAACCTATTAAAGGTTCTTGAATCAAATATTTTCCAAAATAATTTCTATTGGGTCTACTCTGCTATCTCTTAGATATCCTAATTTAGAGTAGAGTTAATTCTAATAATTATCTAAAATAAATTATATTAGGAGGGACTTCATATCACATAGTTTCCAGAACTATTTTCAGAACTTTGATCTTCTAATCTACCATCCAGTAAACATTCTCAATTTTACCATACAAATCAGTTAAAATACATAATTTTTAAAGAAATATTTTCATAGAAATTCAATAAGGGGGTTTAAACTTCATATCACATAATTCTCAGAACAGTTTCCGGAACTTTGAAAGAGAATGAAGCCTTATTGGTTTAATTACCAGATTACTTCTAGATTACCATCCCTTAAATATCCTCAAGTATATTCCACAAATCAGCTAAAATACATCATTTTTAAAGAGTTTTTTTCCATAGAAATTCCACTAAGAGTTCTTAGACTCCAAACATTAGACTTCATATCACTTAATTCCCCGAACAATCCCCAGCACTTTGAAACAAAATGAAACCCGATCTCCTTGGGAAATTGGGTTATTGCTCCACAAAAATAAAGAATATTTCATTTATTTGTAATGAGATACATTTTATAAAATCTGGAAACCCCATAAGACAACCTCAGGTGTACTTTTTGTTTCAAAAAGTGCTCCTACAAACCTTTTCCCTCAGAGAACCCCTCCGGAATCAAACCTCTTGTCTAATGGAATACCTCCTCTCAGATCCGACAAAGGGTTGTTGCCTCCAAAGAACTATTATAGTTATTGTTGTTGTCTCTACTACTCTTGGAGTAGTTTTTTAGTTGTTGGTTGTTTGTTGTCTAGTGGTGTTTGCCGCCTGCTTGTCGGCCTGGAAAATGCACTCGAGCGTTCTGGCCCAGAGCTCCCTCCACCTCCTCCTTCTCCTAGTCATCATCTACTGAATGCGTTTTTTATTACTTACTGGGCCGTCTGACAAGTTTTACGTTCTTGTAGTGTTTCCCTCGATTGGCAGCGACATGCACTTGGCAGTCTGGGTTGTTGTTGTACTTGTTGTACTTGTAGTGTTTGGAAAACTCCATCGGGGTCGCGAATGTGCTACAAAGTGGCCATCGGCCGTGGAAATCTTGATGTCTCCGGTGTTCTGTTTTTGCCACAAAACAGAGGCGTGTCCTCAGATAGGTCTAATTGAAAAAGAAAAGTTGGTAGTAACTCATACAGGGTGCCTTTAAAGGGTTAGAGCTTCCAGTTCTAGATAGTTCTTCTTTCAGAGAAGGTCAAAGTCCCAGGCGGTCTGTTGCGCTCCATTAGTTAATGCTTCTCACACGCTGTCGGGGGCGAGCGGCAGATGCTTTCTTGTCTATCTTCTTCCCCAGACATCCTATCGGGTGTGTGGCATCTGTGATAAGCGGAACACAATGCAATCAACCGCTCAATTTCCCCACAACAGCCAACCGCCAGAGGGTAGCGATCTTTGCCCTTCTTTGCCCGAGCGGGTAATTAAAGTCGGGCTAGGCTACGCCCACAGAGAACTACCAGCTAGAATGCCTAATTAGTCGGAGATCGTCTCTCTGTCCATTTATCAATTAGCACTCCACCAAACTAATGAACCAGATGGGCAGTTCCCGAAACCTTCAGACTCCGAGAGACAGGCACTCCGATCGATTTAATTCAAACATGTTCGAATATCAAACCAATTGAACCCGTTTAGCAATTTGACATGCAAATTTCAACTCACTCGAGATCTCTGATAGTTGGGCCATGACATAATCCCATACCTCAACCAGTTGGGAGACCCTGGAGGCATGATCTAATGGAGCAATCGATGCAACTTCGAGTATGATTTCATTCTGAAGCCGGGAGCCGGTTGGGGGGAGGCCTAGTTCCACATTTTATAAATCCATTGCCTGTCATTATGGCTGGTAATTGGAGAAATATATATATCTTTTCCCATGGAGGCAGGTACAGTACCCCACACCCCCTTCACACCCATTCTCATTTTTTTCGTCTATTTCCGAGCAATGACGTTGTCAAACTTGTTCCATTCTCTGGGCTCTCGGCTGGTGTACTTTTTATCAACAAAGTTTATTGTTTTGTGAGTTTTGCGGTTGCCTGTTTATTGCCTTTTCAACTGTCGCTTAATTGACTGGGTTGTGCCTCGCACAGTTCTCCATTGGCCCATCATCCCAGCATGCCTGTGAGAACTGTGGACACCACCTGTACTCTTACCCGGAAGACCTAGTCATATAGCGCATAACTAGCCCAATTCAATTACCTTCTTATCTCAAGGGCCGCCCCGACTGTGTTCATATCGCCTTTGGGGAATTATTCCCCGGCACTACGCCATTCAAATGGAGTGGCATTGGCTCATAAAGCCGAAGAATGGAGAGCTATTTTTAATGATTATTCAAGTTGTTTTTAGGGGAATATTCTGAGGAGAAGCCTTCCCAGACCTCCTAATTTTAGTTGCAGTCTAGACACTTGGCGCGTTCGCTAAATAGTTTGTCGTCTCAGCCCTTGGCCTTCAACTTCTCTGTTTGTTTTTTATTATTTGTCCCAACAGCTGGCTGGTCTGTCGTATCTGCCTCGTTTCTGTCCCATTCCGATCTCGATTTCGATTTCGTTTTTGCCATTTTGTGTTCAATTTGCGCAGCTAATTTGCAAGTTTAATGCGGGCCGGGTCGACTTTGTTCAAATAAAGGCCAAAAAACGCCGCCGTCTTACACACCGGAAGGTTGGAATCGTAAATCAGTGTTTATATAGAAGACCCCGCGATTAGATCAGCATCGTGTTTAGGGTTCCATTAGACGGCCAGGTAGAGTGCCAGGCTATTACAGATTATTGGAGTTTTGTGCTAATAGTTTAATTCCACAAATACTTTACTATACAACTATTAGAGCCTATTTTTCTCAAAAGTTTAATTGAATTTTGAATTGTTTGTGTAGAATCTCACAGTTTCGTAAGCCCCTGGGCGCAATCAACGCTTATCTGCTGATAAGAAACCCAACTCACGCACATAGCTGAGAGAAGAGGGCAACCTGACAAAAAACCCAAAAAAACACTACTCTTTTCCCCGATTGCTGGACGGCCTTTGTTTTTTATCGTTTTGATAACGCTTTTGGTTACCTTTTTTGAAATTCAAAGGCCGTTTCCCCGTGGCAGTCGTCAGTCAACCTGTTGGCGACAGTTTGACAGCCACAGGGCACTATCTGATCGCACTAGGGTCTCTCGATATTCCAAATTCAGGCGCCTGGCTGGCATTTATGGAGCGATTTTACGCTATACAGTTATAGTTTGTTTATGTGCCGGCAGCAGCTGATAAAAAACAAAAGCCCCAAAGTCGTCGATCCCACGCGGCACTCAAAAGCAAATACAATTTAGAGGCGATAATTGGCCATCAAGACTAACTGAAAGGTGGTAATATTTATAGAGCAGGGGAGAGTAGGAGAGTGAGAGAGTAAGCAGGTGAGAGAGATTTTACTTTGTAAGATTACAAAATATAGATATCCTAGAAGAGAGCCTCTCTCTACCCACTAATAACGGTACGAAACCAATAACAATTCAAGTTCTTCTCGTTTCTTGTATGGCTTTGCCATCAGCTGCATTCTAAAAAAAGAGAGGCTTTCTACTTTTATTTATATCTCTCTCTGAATGGCTCTATACTCCTTTTTTTTTATTTCCGGTATAAAAACTTTGCGCATGCGTATACTCTTCTAACGGCCACAAACCGGTCGCTCTCCTTTCCTTCTCTCTCTCTCCCTCTCTGTCTCTGTTTTTGCACCTTTTTCTGCGGTTTTTTGTTGACATTTCGTTGCACTCTTCCCACACGGTGTGGCTCTCAATCGAACAACTGTTGTTGCTTTGTGGTTTCCTTTGTGTTGTTGTTGTTATTGTTGGTTTTGCGGTTTCTAGTTTCCGTTGTGCATTTTAACCTTTCATTCACAGTGGCTTAGCCGAGACACAATCGTTTTAAAACTGTATTTGGATTATCAGAAATATTGTTGCCATTTATGGCTCATTGTTTTCTGTTTAATTTGCCAATGACCTACATACTATTTGAAAAATGAGAACACAACGATAAGGTATTGTACTCTCCTTTCTCCTGATTCCTCGGCTTCCTCTGCTTTCGGCTAATTCGTCCACGAAATATGCAAATAGGCGGAGAGTTAATCACAAAACTGTAATCAGCCCAAAAGTAGGCTATAAGAAGGGTGTGTGTTTGGACTCTAAAACTGTAAAAGAAAGTGAATTAAATAAATATTTATTTTTTTAATGAAAAAATTAACACAAAATATTAAAGTTTATTATTTTCTTTCCTTTTTTTTACAGTTAAAGTATTAAAATTTAGCAAATATGTTGCTAGCCAAATTCTAGATAATTAAATCAATTTAAAGTTAAGCCACGGCCCACGGCCCACACACCACTGTGTGCAATAGACGAGGATTAAGGATCCTGAACCGTCCCGGCAGCACGCTTGCCGAACAACTGCAAACACGGCGTCCCCGCGCAGCTACGTCCGCTCACGCTCCACCCCCCAGTCGCCCCACTCCCCGCAGGCGGCGGCACTCCTCGGCGGTAGAGCGGCCCAGCAGCACTACCACCACCACCATCACCATCACTCCCCCTCGCCGTCACCATCGTCGCCATCGCCGTCGTGCCCCACGCTGCAGCTGCAGCCGCGGTTGCACCAATCCGAGCAGCAGCTCTGCCAGCGCCGGAGTCGCCTCTATGCATCGACGGGGAGTGCCGCCAACATCATGATGGATCGCGAATCCCTTAGCGAATGGGCTAAGGACAAGCCGCTCAGCATCCTGCAGCTGGACCCGGCGGACCGAGCGGTTCTCCGCATAGCAGGTAAGATACTATATCTGCAAGATACTTTTCCATAAGCCTGCCACCACTGTGGCGCCATTGAGGTAATCCCCGGCTGATAACTCTCCATTGAAATGGCAATATGCTGAGCAAATATTTGGCCAACCCACCAGACACCCCACCTTCATCCCACCACTTGGTGGTTCATTGCACCCGACTGTGCTTGCCAAACTGCACTCGCAATTCCACTCGTTTTGCATCGACGCTGCGTTATTATGCGCTAATTCCACGCTAACGGTGGCAGCCTCCGCCCAGTCGGTGCCCCGTTCTTGGGTGTGTGTTGTACTTGCAACATGCCCGCCTGCCTGCCTCTTTTGTCTGTCAGTCACTTGTAATTCTATTTCTGTTCCGCCAACGGAGTTTTTCGCGGCCCACAGAACCACGGGTTATACGCGAGTCTATGTCCTCCTCCACCTCCCTGCTGCCTGCCTTTTTGCAGTGCCAACAGAAAAATCGAAATTTATGTCGCCGTCGCAGCCCGAGGGCATTGTTAGTCCCGCACAATAAAATAAAAACATGAAAAAAGGCCAAACTCGAATGTGAAATGGAAGCACTGCCGAGTGCCAGTCTATTGAATAGTTGGTGCATTGTGCCCAGGCCCGGTCTATTAAAAACGCTCTGGCAGTGAGGAGTTCAAGGGATGGCGGAGCAGTCCGAGAATGTCAGATCAAAGCCTACGCAAATAAATTACATATCCATCCAGAGGAGAGCGGCATAGTTTCGATCTGAAGAATGTTTGTCTATCTAAAGAATGATTGAAAATTAGTCAATTGGATGTGGATTAGAAGGTAGATAATATAGACTATATAATATAAGTCAGTGGAGAGTAATATGAATTATTCGAAAATATGTAGCAGTTTAGCTTTTAAGTTATGACTAAGGTTAGCGAATTAATAAATAAAGTAGTCCAGAACATTTCATTAAATCTAGACTTCAAAACCGTACAAGAGTTTCAATCAAAATAAGACCTGGCTTGTAAGTCATACTATTACTCCTCAAGATTACATTTATAGATTCGACATGATTGAATGTCAAAGACTATGACTTGGCTACTCACTCTCACTCCTCCATATTGTAGGAGGATGCAATAAGGTGTATATATTTGCCATATATTTAAAGAATACCCTCTCTAATTGAGAAATAGGAAAGCACTACTTCCATTTAATGATTATCTCTATAATCAATATAAGTATTAATTCTATCTTAAAATTGTTGAAAGTAACTAACTGAAGTAACTAAATTATACCACTTCTCTTGAAACTATTTATGTGAAGACAAGATCATGTTATATCCCCAAATGATATCCTTTTAATTCAGAAACTAAATGAATAAAGAAGCTTTGATTATTCTTATCTCCATCGCATTGTTCGATGCTTATGATATTTCTATTATCCTGAACGATACAACCCGAAAATATAAAGTGGATTCAGAACTAAAGGGATCGTCCCACAATCCTATAAACTTTCATCTTAAACTTGACTCGATATTGTTCCACCTGCCAATGTGCTTCTATTTTGCTGCTGGAAGCTGCTCGTTTCCGATTGTAGTTACTTTTCTGATTATTAACAATACGAATTTTTATTAATAAACCAACTAAAAGCTAGAAGACCTCTCAGAATCTGCAAGCATTGTCCTTAGGAGGGACAAAGTCAAATGCACTAAACTTTCAAATGAAATCGTTATCCTATAACTCCAACAATGGCCTTTATTTATCTCAACTCTCACTGCATATTGAACTAAGGCTTCTGATTATAAGTCGCATACATACATTCATACGTGACCCATTACAACGTCTATTTCTCAAGAAATTTGATCCAATTTTCCCTTAGTGCCAAAGTTCGGACGATTCCCTATAGATTCCCTCTATTAAAATACCTGAAAAAGATTTTGGATCTGCATTTGTTAAAGTTTTTTAAGGGAATTCTCTTCAGGTATTCAAAATACATTTCCAAACGGATATTAGTCTCCCTACGTGTCTATATATGATCAAATTTTAATTTTAATATCAAAGCCCTGGAACCAAAGTTTTGATAAATATTTTATATGTTTTTGTGAGTGTTTAAGAGGAATTTCAATGGAAATAATTTTACTCCAATCAATGTTTCTCTAATAATACAGGAGCCATTATTAAATCAACATACCTTTATAAAATCAAGAAAATTAATATATATGTGGTCTATAACTACGTGTCAGCCAATTACTATCTGATCCCTTGGTGGTATACCTCAATGAAATACTTAAGCCACTCCTAGGACTACTGTCTAGTCAAATCTAAAACTGGCCAAATCCCAACTGAAAATGGCCCATATATGGACCACACTCATGACTACATCTCGGCCAGATTCTATATGCCGAAGTCAACAATTCGGCCAACAATTCTTTGGCCTATTACCAAGCAATCTAGATCAAAACCCTGGATCAAAAACAGAATAATCCAACTTCAATTTATATATGGAACCCCACACTTATCTCCATCTCACCAAAGTTGTATCATTTAACGGAATACCCTAAATTCTATCCATGATAGCACTACTTCGTATCTTTCTACATTATCACCTGCATACAACATGGACTTATTGCACTTTTTATTATGGGGAAACCCCCTTATAACCTATAGCACTATCTATATCTCCTTTAAGCTACAAAACTTAATCTTGTTGCGGGTATCAAGAGGCCGATGTGACAATGCACATGCGTCAGCACTCGCCGCACAATTGTAATTACTTTCAATTGAAATTGATTCAATAAGAGAAACGCCCAAGACCGTCAATGAAACAGAAAACAGAAAACTGAAAACAAAACTTGTTTTACCTTAACAAGCCCGACTGTGACTCGGTGGCTCCAAGTATTTTATATAAATTGAGATTGATGTCTGGGATTAAGGCCCCTGGAGGGAGACAGCCACCACCTCCACAGACACCAGTTTCCCCCATGTTCCCATTCCAGAGCCAAATCCAAAACCAAAATCCGATTCCGACTTCGAGTCGATTTTGCGTGTGAAATGAAAAGTTGGAGTTGGGCCCCCATTTTGTGGCATTTTGTTTGTCGGTTTGGAGTTTTAATTAGCCCTGAACAGCCAGTTAGCCCACACACGCCACTCGGGCCGCGAATGCATGTAACGGTTGCCAGACGCCCCCACAAAGCGCTTAGATCGGGCCAGACCTACATTCATATATGCTTGAAAGATGTGTTAATGCTTCGATTAAATAATATTTGCCAACGCCGGTCTTGTTTACAATTGTTTTGTGGATATTTTTAAACTCTTTCAACCGCTCGCGATTCGCTTTTCGGAGATTGTGGCTACGCCTGCGCAGACTGGACCAATTTTGGTTAGAAGCCAGTTGGGTTTTGGCCCGGCCAGTGGGTAGTGGGTGTGTGTGTGGCTATAATGTTCGCATCGAGCCATTTTCGATTTCGATTTCGGATTATTTTGACAGCGTTCGACAGCATTCTTATTTTTAGATGGATGTTATCACCCTTCCCGGCCCGTCCCATTACCATTAATCGACATTTTGAAGCTTTGGAGAGCGGTGTGGGCCCATTATCGCGCCATCGTTATCGTTATTGTTATCGAGGTGGCCCAGGGCCCGGCCTTGGTGTGGGTGGGCGCCAATCCCCCGCCGAATGCATTGCCCAGCTTTTCATTAATAAATCTGACTTGGTGTCTTTATGTATCTAAAAACTATTAGATATTCTGAGCACAGATACACGCTCGATCACTTTAATGGCCCGGCAACAGGCGGTGGCTGCCACCGGAAGTACAGTTGCCACAAGGAAGTGGGCAGTACTGCCTTTCAATCAACTGTAATAATAGGAGAATTCTCTCTCGAGAACGTGTATCTTATTTTATGAGTTTGTAATTTTATCGCCATTTTCGGTTGTTTGTTTTGTATCTGAGAGATACAGATACGCCCACCGACACAACACGATGTTGTTAATTGAAAACTGATAACTGTTTCTCTGTTCTAGGCTTCAGTTATTGCTTCTGCTTCTGTTTCTGTTTCTCTGAATCGGTCTTCTATATATATTCCGTATTCCCAACCTATACCGAACCATCTTCTTTGGCTTTTGGGGCCTTTAATTGTCGTTATGTATTCGCTGGCGCGGTGTATCTGTATCTGAATAATGGGGTGTGCTTGTGTGCTCGTATAGATATCTCTAATTAGTTTTCAATTTGCATTTCTCGTTCTCTATGTTTCCCCCATATCTCTATCGACTTGCCCCTTTTGTGGTAATTATTCCTCTCAAGTTATGACATTTTTAAGTGTTCTGGAATCTAATGACTTGAGGACTCGACTTGGATTAGTCGTCTGTACATTGTTGTTGAGGTTTTTATGTGCATTTTGGCCACAAATTAGTAGTTTATTTAAATCTCTAATCAAGTTGTCTTTGGGGAAGTTTATGCTCTTTGGAAAGTGACTTTAAATACATATTTTTAATTCACTAATTATACATTCAAAATAGCACGTGTCTACTTAATTTTATTAACTATGCCTGGCAGCTTAAAGTCCCAAAAATTACCAAAATAAAAAATGGTAATGTGGTAGTACTGAAGACCCAAACAAACATCTGACTGACAGGTGACATTCGTGATTCAGAGTCACACGGACGTGTGGTATCCAACTCCCCACCAAGGCCGCGCCGCCATATGGCACCTTTCCCAGATCCATCCCTGCACCCAGCAGTTGAGGCCGAAACCCGAACTCTTCTGACTCATTAAGATAAGCAATTGTGTGTGTCAATTTGTCAACTCCAAATACGCCATTCTGGCCGCGGATCAAAGCCTAGGACCGCCTACCACTTGAATATAAATAAAATCCATGATATCCGACAAAATAATAAGGTATATGGGCACACACTTGTCCGGGAATTATTTGTACACAAATATTTAATTACGCTACTAATTGCCAGCAAACGCAACACTCTGGCAATGCGAGGTCAAGATACTTTAACTTTTGAGTTATTTTCGAAAAAAAAGCATATGGCGTTGTGCAATGTTTTTTATTTTTCTACCACGATATATACATCGAGTGGCATTATTTTCACAGCCTGTGGGAGTTTCATTCAAGGCGTTCCCCGCTTTTGAGACTTTCACAGAAATTGCAGTGATCTCAGCTCCAGCCGATATCCACTTTATGGATATTTATGACCTGTTATACATCTTATAGTCTGTGTATCTGTATCTGTATCTGTTGAGGTTGTGTGGGTGGAGTGGCCATGACGTCACTGCTGCCAAACAAGTTGGCCTTTGTCAGCGATCGAGCAATCATTTAAATGACATTACACGCAAATAAAAGTAAACAACCATTGAATGCAAAGTCTCCAACTGAGAGACAGAGACGCCCACCAGTTCGTCTTGTAAACCTGTTTCTGTTTTTTGTACCTTTGGGTTGGGAGTACCCCCCACTCCCCACCCCCCACAACTACTGGGTATCGTCTGCCGCGCCGTCAGTGGGTCAGCAATTCAATTGAGGGGGCAGGGCACCCTTGGAGGTGAAGTGAACTTACACGAATATTCCATAACCCATTGTTTTAACCCGGTTGTTTCGGCCACCTTTGTTTGCCCAGCTCGGGGGGGATTATTCGAAACAGAAACCGAGTCCAAAAAAGGGAAGGAAATGTTACTTTTCACTATATTTGTATATTTTTTAGTCGAAAGCGGCGGGTGGAAGTCGGTTAGTCAGTCGAGGGCTCTTAGCCGGCATTCCAATACGCCTTGTTTACACTGTGACTGTTCAAAATAATACCCGCAAATGCCACGTTGACACACATATCTTTCTGGGTATTTTGTCAGTTGCAGAAATTAATGCCACAAGTACACAGACATCCTTCAATCGGGTATTAAGGGGTAACGGCACTGTACACATCTGTAAAATACACAGAGGCTGGCGCCATTGTAAAATGAAGTCATTTTCTCCTATTTTTTCAAAGGAGGAAAAAATAAAGCTGTAACAATATTTAAGGAAGTTTTTAAGCAATATTTTATTTAGTTAAAAAAATATAAATTTATTGAAAAATAGTACAAAGGGGGTATGCTCACAAAAATATTGCAAATTTTTGTTGGTTGCTAAATTAAACATAAATAAAGACAATTTTCCATTAGATCTTTGCAAAATAAGAGATGCAAACAATAATTATTTATTTATTACCTAATTGTTATTATGTTGGGAGAAACTACTAATTTTTATTTTATAGTAAAAATTGTTTTATCTTTTTATCATAAAGTACAAACTCGTAAAGTTCGAGAAGTAAACTCAATTTATTTATAGATATATTATTTATCTATTATTATTTATCTATTATCTATTTATCTATTTATTATTTATTTAAATACCTCTCGAATATTATAATAAATTTGACTAAAAATAGTCAAAAGTATATACTTTAAAAACTGCTAGAAATTTATAAAAATGTATTGTTTTTTTTTGTTTTTTAACGGTGTAACCCCTAACCCATTCAATTATTTGTCATTAAACTAAAAATATCATAATACGTCTATTTTTGAATAAAAAAAATTTATTTATTGTAATTTATACAATTACCAAGTTAAAGATAGTAACTCTTAGTCCGAGAGTCTTGGCATAGAAACTATCTTAATCTTGAAATGCATTATAATATATCATCTAACCAAGAGTCTGCCTTGAAAATGTACACATGTGTGCTTAGTATGTATATCTTGAATCTATCAAATTATGCAAACTAAATCGAGAGTGTTGGGCACATGACTTTGTGCGAATATTTTGTGCTTGTCACCGCTCTCCGCAGACTCTCTTCGGAGTGCTTTTGTCACTCTCCTCGAGTTCAATTGCAATTGCCGGCATTCCTCCGCCAAACGGGAAATTGTCTGCACCAGTGTCTGAGCTTGAGTTGGGGCTCAGTGCTTGAGTGAGATGTTGGGAGGCAGTGGGAGGAGCGGCTGCTGGGTGCCTTGAGACGGATGTGGACTGTGACAGGCGGAATTCCGAAGACTTGGGCGTAAGCGTGGGCAGGGGTTTAGTAATTCCAAAAGCCAATAGCAGCTCTGTGACTAAGTAGGTGAGTCTATCTAGTAGATATAGCCATGATATAGCTTGGATATACATAATGGGCTTGTTAGCTTTAAATGGCTATCCTTTAAACCTACCTTTGGATGTAAATTTGCGGGTCCCCCACCCTTTCTTTGTTGGCCAACTCATCTGCCACCCTTGGCGTGCCAGAAGGCAATTCAAAAGGCCAAGCAATCAGTTGGCAATTAAACTGGGCCTCCTCCCTGACTCCCACCCACCCACTGGCACTGGTGGTTCAAAATCTGCTCAACGATGTGCGATTGCCAATTACCAATTAAAACAACAACGGCAACAACGCCAACAAGTGCATGAAATAAACAGTTGCTTTTAATTCAATATATGTATATCGATTCCGATGGTGGGCACTTGAGGAAGTGGAACTGGAAGTGCAAGTGGGCTGCACTCTGCTGGGGCAGACTGGCCAAGTGTTGGATTGGATTGGATTGGATTATCTAGATGGGGCAATCACTCGACTGAGTCGGAGACGGAGACTGTAACACCCAGTCTGAGAGTCAGAGTCTCATGCAAATGAATGAAGGCGGGTCTCGCACTGAAAGAAAAACTAAAGTCGCTACTACTTTTGGCCAAAATAGAGAACCAAATAGAGAGAACCAAGAACCGAAAAAGCCAACCTGGTCGCATTTAAGCCTACGCCAAAAATTCGATACTCGTTTATGGACACTGGCTTAGTCACATTCCCGAAACTCTGACTCACTCACCCGGTGATCGAATATTGTGACTTGGGACTGAGTGTATCTCATAGTTTGGAGAGCAGAGCATTTCCGTTGGCGGCTGAACAGCTGTTTCGGTTACCTGCCACACTGGGTATCAGCTTACGCCGCCGGGCAATGCAATTCCACTTTCCATTTTCATAACGCGCTTGTGATTTCCCAACAAAAACAGAGATACAATCCGAAAAATGAAAGAAAAGTCAAAATCCAACCCCGAATTGCATCAGGGGGGAGCCCTGTCTCTCACGCACCGCCGCTCAGCTGATCAGTGTTCTCTGCGCCACTCTTTGAGTGGAAAACGACACTCAACTCAAAGAACTGGCGCTCTTCTGCTCATCTGATGGTCTCTGGTTCTCTAATCTTTTGCATTTTACATTTTTATGGATTCTTGCACTCTTTTTACCCAGCCACCCATGCCTTGTTCTTGTCTGTTTACAAAAGTCCCCTCAACTGCACTCGCTGGTGCCCAAATTTGTTTACAAGTGCGTGTCGATCGCTGGCAGCTCGTCGTTTTGTTAAAAAACCACAAAAAGACGAGAGCCAAATTAGGGCTTTGTGTTTATTAACGGCCATGACCATTAGCGGTTTATTTTATTCTCTTCTTTATTCTTTATGGTTTCTTCTGCTCGGCTAGCCCACATGCTTAGGCGGAGCTTCCTCTGGCCGAAAAGTTTTGACCAAATATGAGGAATTTCTTTTCGTTTGGCAGGCACAGCAAGAAATATCGCTATTTTAAAAATAATTTTTATTTTTAATTTATAATTTTATTAAAACATGAATTCCCCGAATAGAACCGGAAGTTTCTCGGATAAGCCCCATCTCGTAACAGCCTTGACTCTTATCGCATTTTCTTCGGGTGTATTTCGACTCAGTCTGATGGCAATTTTGGTCATTCATGCAGCTTGAGTCGAGCTTAAGCCACTCAACTCCGAGACAGAGAGAGAGCGCTCTATGATCACCGACTCTCTTTACCTTTGTCAACCGCTCTTCCCACACAGGCGGCCACGCAATCAGTGGCTGGCACAATCCACCTGCTCAGGTAACTCAGCTGCCAGCCGCCAGTGCTCACGGCTCTCGCACGCTCCCACTATCCCACTCATCCGACACTCCGGCCAGGCCGCACTGAGCGCACCCAGTCGTCGCAAAAGTGCTCATTCGAATTTGAACCACGATACCGAGCGGTTGGGCGTTTCTCCTCCAAGAACGAACGAACGAAATTCTCTTACCAGTGCCTCTGTGTGTGCGTGTGCGCGTGTGTACCGTACCGTTTCGAGAGTGTGTGCGTGTGCATGGTGTGGCAACAACACACACGCAGCGCGTTTCGTCTAACTTGGCCCTAAACGTGAGGAAGAAGAAGTAGTTACCAATAGTCGTGGTGTCCGAGTGCAAAGTCGAGTGCAAAATAAATGAATTATCGGTTGGCTTATTAAGTTCCAATTATGGGAGCGAACTACACGGCACTTGGCCGTAAAACTAGTGTTTATCTTTAGTGGAAGCGACATCGAAAAACTATAAAAATAAAAAAGTGACTAAACCGAACGGGAAAACTACGAAAAATTGAATGAAAGAAGGCGCCTTGTTATCGCCGCCAGAACTCTTCGCTTGACTGGAAATGCAAATAAAAGACCGAAAGACCGAATTCCAAACTCAGCCCATCCCATCGGGCAGCAAAAAAAAGCAGCTGTGTCTTGCATTTCTTAAATATTTGTCTTAAAAAACAAACTCAAGTCTGAAAACCGAAAACCGAAAACCCAGTCCAAGAAATCTCAACTTCTCCCAACTTCTTTTCAGTTGTGCGTCGTCGAGGTTGTTGTTGTTTTTGCCATTTTTTATGTCGGCTGGCTTTTCATTCAATAACCAGTTTTTTGTCCGATTTTTTCTTTTTTTTAGTTTTTTTTTTGGGTGAGCTTGAAATGCTCTTAAGGGGCGATCTGGTCTCCGTTTCTGATCGCTGCACGCACAAAGTTTTGGGTTTTTCTTCAGAAACTGCCACTGCCCCTGCCACAGAGATACTGAGACAAATTAGTCATGCCAAACGCATGCAACGTCTCTCTATGTCCTCTCCCATGCTACCTACCTAGCTAGCTAGCTATGTACCTGTATTCTTACCTTCTTGGCCGCATGCCAGGCATTCCAGGTTCTCCTGAGGCCAGGCCTGGCTTGGAGAGAGTGCGCAACATGCAACATGTTGCTGGCTGGCTGGCATAACTGTGCCACCACGACTGGCGGGGGAGGAGAAACTCTCCAAGAAAGAGAGAGGCCCAAAGCCAAGTTCAGGCTGTGGCAACTATTTTCCGCGAATTATTGTGTGAAATTTTGCATGTGAATGGAAATGGAAAACTGCACACGGAACTCGCTAAGAAAAAAAAACAATACAGAGTGGCAGGAGAATATGAGTGAAAATTATTGAAAATCCACTGAAAGCAAAGTGAAAGATGCACAAAAAGCGAAATATCAATGATATGAACTCGCCACCAAAAAACCCTGACAGTACAGATTTTTTTCTTCAAAAAAACCCTTTCGTGTTTGCATAAATAAATTAAAAAACTCGTCAAGAGACAATGCAAAAAGTAAACAAAATATCACAGAAAGTGAACTAGAGAGCACTATTCCGAGAGAGAGAGGAAGATATTTCCCATATCTATACTGAGTATATAGGTATTATAGCTATATATTCTCGTATTCGTATCTAATCAGAGCGACAACCCCGCAGCTGTTTGCGTGTCGGGGCATTTATTTATTTTTACTTTATAACTAATGCCCATTGTAGCCGAGCTACAAGCTGACCTCATGAATGGAATCAGAGCACTGGAGTTGCTAATTTTGGCAAATGAAAGTATCTCTGGCCAGGGGACAGTGTATCTCTGATTTGTCAAGCCAAGAGATACAAAGATCGGACCCGAAATGAAATGATTCAAGTGCCCGCTTTTACTTCGAGGCTTTTGTGTGTGCAGCTGCGTCTGATTTCAGTTTCAATTTATCTTTATAAATTTCAATTTGGCTGTCCGGCGATCTCTATCTCCCAGAGCCCTTCTCTCCAAGCAGTATCTGTATCTGTATCTGTCGTATACAGTTCGTTCGCCCCATGGCGACAAAATGCACCATGTATCTGCTAGATACTTCTGGGGCGGGCCAGCACGTTTTCTTTTGGCCATCGGCCAATTGGAACAAAATGCCGGCAAGGCAGGCCAGACCGACTTCCTGAACGAGAACTTTTACTTAATTTTAGTCTTTTATTTGCATTTAGTTTAGTATTTGTCGTTGGTATCTCTCACTAATTGCAACTTTGCGGTGATTTCACGTTCAAGTACGCGAAACTAGAGGCTGAATCATCGCGATCGCCACACGACAGATACAAATATTTATTCCAAACTCCAAACTCCAGTCAAGCGAACGAGGTACAAAAATAAAACCAGCAGTGCCATCATTGAAACACAAACATCGACTTTGAAACGTGCTAAAAGTTTGAAGAAGAAAGTGCCCAAAAGATCTAAGAAAGTGCCCTTCGTGTGTGTGTGTGCCGAGTCTCTTAATGTGCCACCATCGCCACCCGCAAGATGACATCGCATTCCTACTATAAAGACCGCCTGGGCTTCGATCCCAACGAGCAGCAGAATGAGCACTCGCACCACCATTCCTCCACCAACTCCAATTCCAACTCGATGAAGAGGAGCTCGTCGCGTCAGACGACCCACCACCACCAGAGCTACCACCATGCAGCCACCAGCAGCAGCCAGTCCCCGGCCCGAATCTCTGTGTCTCCGGGCGGCGGCGGTGGCAACAATGGTACCCTGGAGTACCACCAGGTCCAGCGGGAGCAGCGCGATCGGGAGCTGTACAGCAACAATCACCACAGTCACCACCAGCAGCCGTCGCACCACCACCACCATCGCCACTCCGCGGGCAGTGCCTCCTCGCCGCTGTACGAGTCGAGTCCGGCGGCCCCCAAAAAGGCCAAGCACTCATCCACCCAGCCCCAGCCGCAGGGTGGCTACGAGGATGCCCTCACCCAGTTCAAAGGTAGCATGTCCATTTGGGATCATTTTATAGAAGATTGGGACATAATGCGTAAGTGGGCATCAGAGATTTCTAGAAGGCATGTTTCCAGTTGGCCGTTTCGTTCGTTTTTGATGTTGTTTCTTCGTTTGTATGACCTTTGACCAGCCTAACAGTGTTTTATTAATTTTAATTAATTAAAAGTGAATAAAGTAAGAGTTAGGAGAGGGTATATATCCTAGCAGTTAAAAGGGGGCTTATATTTTAAGATATGTATATATTTCAAATATCGGATACAGTTGGTTGGTCCTACAGAGACTTTCAGTATAAGTCCAGATATTTTCAAAAAAAAGTCCCAAGTTTTCATCTTCAAGAAGGTATATGGTGTTCAAGAATACAAGAGTGATATATCATCTGTAGGATATAGTCCCCCGATTTTAGTAAAACTTTACTTAAACGATTATTTGGCTAAAATGGAATCTATGAAGAGTCTCAACCTTCTATCTTCAAGAACAAGAAAGCTAAGGCATCTCCGATCAACCAGTTATATGAAAGCTGTATGATATAGTCGACCGATCTTGCCAGTTCCCACTTATATACTTCTTGTAAAAAAAAGATAATAATTGTGCCAAGTTTTGAATCGAAAGCTTTAAAACTGAGATGCTAGTTCGCTTAGTTCTCAGACATGCTTATAACGACTCAGGGTAGGATCCTCATAAAGAACCCCGCCTTGCACTCTTTTGAAGCAAAATGATAGTACCCTCTTGAAGGGTATAACTAGAGAGAACCCGCAGCTTTCTTCAAGACTGATGTCTCCCCCAAGCATGTTCCATTTTCGCATTTAGCTCCGCTTACCCGACTTACCCGACTATGTATTTGGTATTCCCTGCTAAATCTAACAAAGATTTATTAATTGCCGGAGCGGAAATCATTTGCATTTCAAGTCAGGCTCCTATTCTCGTTTGTATCTCGTTTGTACGGATTTCAATTATGAATCCGTCGCGGTTTCATAAATATATAAAGGTAGATGCCAGCACAGATTGAGGAAAACATGTTTTTCATTTGCCACGAATGCCGGAAACGAAGCTTGGAAGCGAATTATAAAGGGTCAAGGTCGCGCTGGTGACTTTTTCAGCTTAAAACCCTCTACTCGCAGCACTCTACTAGTAGTCTTAACTTGACTATTCTGAACTGGTTTCGGGCTAACGTCGGAATTTATGCAAAAATTTAAAAGCCAAAGGACTGTGATCTCTGAAAATATTTGCCTAAAAGCTATGAAATTACCTCACTTTTTAGCAATGCACTTTCATATCTTTATGGCTGACATTGCGGACTTCCCAAGGCCCTTATCTGCCTCCGACAATCACCAAACTGTTGACACTTCTTTGGCAAACACATTAGTTCGCACCCTCCTGGCTCGTCAAATAAAAGGGTAGCTGGGCTCGACCTTCATCCGATGATGGCCCGGGATGAGCCAACTAACTGTTTATTGGACTTCATAGCCATGATGGATGCATCGCGGCCCCAAAACCCGACCAAACTGGTCTTCTGGGCCGAAAACCCAGTTGGCAAATTAACACAGAATTCCACGAATCCCAAACCGAACTCATTTGTCCAACGGAAACGGGTTTATGCTTATTGACTTTTGTAAACATTTATATGGGCTTTTTATGCTGATTGTTATACGTTTTGAATGGCTATGGCACTAATTTGCTGGCGCCGTTGGAATCAGGGATCTCTAGTTGTTAGAAATAGTTTAGATTCCATTAGAGGGCATTTCTCCGAGGAGTGAGTTCATAACTTATATCGGGAGAGTGCCTTATCGGCCAAACGTCCTTCACGGAGAAAATAACAATAGCATTCAGTGTGTGTGACATTTCTTCGAGTGTGCTAATCAATGACAATGACTAAATGCAAAAATAAACATTAACAAATATCAAATAAGCCTCTCCGAACTTAACGAACGTTTAATCGTCGAAAACGAATTCAACTTAGAACGTGACATCATCACGCGCTCCTCAAAGTCCCACACACACGAACGAGTTCTGATAGTGTTCCCTCGATTCTACTGGTAGTTGTGCCCACCTTTTGCACAATCATTATTTGTGTGAATATTTATGAACTACTCTTAGTCTCTCCGCCTGAAAGGTAGATAAAAATAAGCCCGATTAAGTGCTGTGGCATGCAATCGTGCAGAAAGCGGCAAGATTTTGCGGCAAGATCCATCAATGAATGGGGGATATTGCGAGCTCTGAAGAGTCTCCGGGTGAATGGAGTGACTCAGAGGCGATCGAAACAAGCTCACTTGGGAGAGAGTTCTGGCGAAAGGGTATCTGGGAAGTACTACCACCATCCATCACGGCCTATCTTCCTACCAATTGTTTATCAATAAACGAGAATCTTTTGGGGCCCATAACTAGGTTACTATTTTCAAGTTGTTAGACTCGCTGTCGCCTTAGAGAGTATGAGGTTCAAGGGGTAATCCCTTGCCAAGGGCATTGGAGCTTCGGTTCTAGCCATTGGATTTTTGTTTAAGCCAAGTCAAGAGAGAACGAGTTAGTGGGGATCACTCAACTCGGTTTCTGCTCTTTTATTTTTTATCTTTCAGCGCTTTTGTTTTGCTATTTAGCTTCTGGTGTGAGTTGTTCGCTATATGACTCGCTCTTTTCATTGTTTTCTGCTTACTACGTCTATTGCTTTATTTGTTTGGCACTTGAATTTATCGGGTTTATCAACCGATTTTACTGCACAGACGTTGCGACTTGAACCCTATAGGGTCTATGGCAGTTATACGACCTGCCAGAGCAGCTCTTTGTCGATAAGATTGTGGCCTTAGGATGTTTCAAATAAATTATTGCGTTGCTTTGCCATTTCTGCACGAGAGTTATCAGCCCCGAGAGTTTACCTCACTAATTACCCTAAAATGCTTGCTATTTGTGCCGAAAGTGTTGGAGAACATGACCATTAGCTTATCTTTAGACGGGTTATTCGCTGAAACACGTCATGTGTCAGTGTCAGTGCCAGTGCTGGGCCAACAAATCAAAGTTTTCCAGCTCTTATCGATTTTTTATTGCCTCTATCACGACAAGGACAAACATTGACCAAAGTTTCAGCCCTGGAGGGGAAATCACAGTAGAAAATCGATTAATTGCCAAGCAGATGGAACATTTGTTCCAACAAGTTAATTATGGCCCTCGGGCCTATTATTCAACGCCCTCACTTTTGAAGAAACAATCTTTCCGAAGGTGGGCGTTTTCAAAATTTTACATAAATTAATAATTTCTCAATCAGCGATGACGCCACAATGAGTCTCCTTTTCGGCACAAATCTTCCAAGGCATTGCATGAATTTTTGTTAATTTTCACACTAATAACCATATCTGGCTTATCTGAAATATTTTAATGTGATCTTTTTTAATAATCCCCCGTTTAGATGAACGCGATGCCATTCAGAAGAAGACTTTCACGAAATGGGTTAACAAACATCTGAAAAAGGTGAGTTAATGACTGCCAACCGTAGCTAGATGAGGTGCTCTACTTAGAAACATGGAATGCAATCCAGTTAACATTTTCCCTTTCCCATTCCCCAAAAATAAATACAAGCAGCACTGGAAGTATGCTAAGGTATTGCTCAGTAATAGTTAATTATTTAAACATTATAAAAATATATAAATTAAATCCCTAAACTACCGATTTCAGACCTATACTATGCTACATGTTTGTGTCACCACAAATGGCATACCCTGTTGTCCTCAGTCTGTAAGTCGAGTAATTGTTTAAAAGATGATTTATTTTTGTTATTTTTGGCTATTTATTTTCTGCTTATCCTGAGGCTTTTGACGAGCTGTTGAAATGTTTGCATGTTTCTTGGTTTTATTTCATTTATTTGCGTATTTTTCTGTTGGCTACTCTCTAATTTATTGGCCACCTTTTACCGGAATCTCTGTTTCCCAACCTCCCCCAACCTGCAGGCCAATCGTCGTGTGGTGGACTTGTTTGAAGATCTGCGCGATGGTCACAATTTACTTTCACTCCTGGAGGTGCTATCTGGCGAACACCTGGTAAGTTGTTCAATTGATTTCTTTGCCAGTTTTGTCACGCTCTCGCCAACACTTTTTATCGAACATTGTATTGTTTTATTTATTATTTTAGCCACGCGAGAAGGGTAAAATGCGTTTCCATATGCTGCAGAATGCACAAATGGCACTGGACTTTCTGCGCTACAAGAAGATCAAACTGGTCAACATACGGGCCGAGGACATTGTGGATGGCAATCCCAAGCTCACTCTGGGCCTGATCTGGACAATAATATTGCATTTCCAGGTGAGTTTCCAGCTACGTTTCAGACCCAATATTGAATGATAAATGAATTCATTGATTGAGCAATTGGAGCAAAGCTGTGGGCGCCACTCCGGTGGGCAGAGAGTCAAAGTCAGCTAGACAGCGCCGCCCACGAATCCGCGGCTCTTTCGGCTGAAGGTGACCCCCCGGACCAGGTTCGGTTTAAAGCCCACACAGCATTACACCCAGCTACAGTCTTAACGCGCTACAAGCTACGAGCTACGTCGATGTGCCTTAAATTTTTGGCGAACGCGGTGCTGCCATTTAAGGCAACCAGATTGCCTTCTCTTTGCCGCCGCCGATGAGTGACACACATAATGTTGTTATGTTTGCTGCTACAGTTCAACAGCAAGACAGCAAGGCCGAAAGTCGGCTTTCCGAGGCCTGGGGAATGGGGGGGCAGGAGTGGTTTAAGCCACCTACACAACTAGCCCAGTTGTATGTGTAATACTTGTATGGATATCTAGGATATCTATACACCATCCTTAATTTAAAGCTTTAGATTCTTCCACAATGATTACTCATCCACGAGATACATTTCCGCAGCATGTGTGTCAAAGTAGTTGCAATAAAAAACCTGGCTATTTCGTAATTTGCGACAAACGCGGCCCGACTCTGACTTGATCGATGGCGCGCATAAATGCTCAATGATGCTGCCAGTTCACCGACCATGAGGCAATCCAGCAACTAGTAGCTGCAACATCAGGGGCTGCCAAATGGCGCTCATTCAATTGAGGCGAACGAATTGTAAATCACTCGACAATGTGAAACTCAATCGCGCTTCATTTACTATACAGACTTTAGTGTCTTATTCATTATTTCTTGTCTCGAGCCCAAGGACTTGTGTACATTGTTGTATCGTTGGCCGATTGTGGCAGTTGCGGGTGTCTGATGTCATTCGTTAGCGATATGCAAATTCCGTTTGACTTAAAAGGATATTTCTTGTTTTGCATACGAAATGGCAACTAACCCGAATCTAAATCCAAATCGCAACTGACATTTTACAATTATGACATAATGCCCATTTGGAACTGGGTGTGAGCAAGCGTAGCCGTGTTATTTATTCAATTAATGTGCATTGTTTTGTGGGTCAAAGCGGGGAATTGGATTTCAATCTTCAAAACAGCAGCCCCCGGCGGAGCTCAGCTTGTAATTAAGTTATAAATTGTGCAAGCAAATCGATTTGATCTATGAACCACCCCCGACAACCGCCACAACACGTCCGTCAATCAGCGACTTTACCTTTACCTTCGGACATAAAATACTATGGGATATGGGCTTTAGAGCAATACACGTGGTCGTGTGCACTTTAGTGCATATTTATAGCGCCTTTTAGCTCAATTATGGCTAACAAGCGTAGAGAAATAAATCATCGACGGGTTACTATCAGATTAAATTATTAGATTGTTTCTCTATTGAGTTCTCTAGAGCTGATGTTTTTCTTTGTAGGCTTACACTTTTTATTGGCCTTTGGCGCCGACCTTACTTAGCCTCAAATTGCTGAATTTAAATAATAAATCGCCGTGCAGCCCAAGGGGACTTTGTGTGCCGAATCGCAGATTCTACTCTGACAAACGTTTTCATTATGAGCATCAGATAATTTTCCAAACAATTTGCCATTTTTCATTGCTCGTTAGGCTGATACACACATATAGCATGTGTGTGGCTGTCGGTTGTAGTTGGCCAAAATAGCAGAACCGTCACTAGCCGAATAGTTTATCCAAGGCGCCCAGGCATGAAAAGTAACGCCTCGGAAGAAAGCACCCAAAGATACTCACACAATGGGCCTCAATCTTTCGAGATTCTCACGTCATCGTTCAAAGATGAAAAGATGATTATTTTTGGGATTTGTGTTTTGTTTGCGGCGTTCTCCTCCTCCTGTTGATTTATTATAATACGCCGCGGTATGTGTTACAATAAAGTCAATGCCAGCCAGCGAGAGACAATTGCTTGTATGTGGAGACACAAATAATAATAAAAATCAGGTGGAATAAAGCACGACGTGTATTTCTTATTTCTGGCTGCCCTGCCCATGACATCAGCCAGCCAGCTAACCAACCTCCTCCTCGTTTGTGTTCTGGCGAAACGAAAGACTTCAACGCAAGCAACGAACTCGAATCGACAAGCCAGCTGGCTGTGGACTGTGGACTGTGGAGCGTATCAAATGGCCAAAATAGAATGCTAACAACAACTGATGCACTTATTCGTCTTAATTTATGACATTGATGACTGAGTTTTTGAATAGCCGAGCGGTGTGTGGGTTGCTTCGCCCCAGAGCCGCGATCAAGATCGAGATCTTCAAGTCTCGAAATCTATCTATAGCAATCGCAGATAAAAACAAACATAGTTTCATTAATAAATCGATGGCTGACCAACCGACCAACCGACCGACCGACCTGCTGGCATGTTCAAATAAGGAAACATTCAGCTCTCACAGCTTCTTTCTCTTTCATTGATCGACTTGCCATCTCTGTCAATGGTTGTTGGTATGCAAATCGTTGTTGTTTGCACTCGAGAAGCGTTTACAAGCGCGTTAGCGTTAGCGATAGCGATAGCGTGTTTCAAATGAATTGTAATTAATTTGAATGAAAACACACCGCAGCTAGATACATTTCAAGTGTGTAGATGAAATTACAAGCGTTGTCTGGGTAAATAATGCGAGCTATATTGCCAACCGATGAGATGAGCCCACACGGTGATATCCCAAGGAATGCCAGACGTATTTGGATGTGACACCTACACTGGAATAAAAGCCCACCCACAAGTTTCATTCCGGTGGGGGATAACTAGAACACAAAGCCGATAAATAATAATAACTTAATAAAAATAACCATGACCTTAAATGTGATTATAATCGGTGTTTGTCAGGGCCAAGATTTAAAGAATTTGATATTCAATTTATTTTGACTGTAAAAATTCCTATAAATAGGCAGAAAATAATAGAGATTAGGGCTGGCGAGCGATAGCTACTGGTTCCACTTTGTTTTCCCACCACAAACAACACATTTCAAGTGCAAACCGCCGCTCAAATTACGAATAGTGGCAAACATAAGCCGCAGTTGTGTGCTGGGTTGCATCATATCAGTATTAATAAGCATATGTGCCATACTCGATACCTGTGATGCCCACCCACTCTGCCGTGACAGCGGCTAATTAGATTTGCAATTCAGTTGCAAACACACATTTCCAGCCTCAAGCCTCAAGACTCAAGCCTCAAGGTGTGGGGTCTGACCCACAACTCATCAACCTCTCAGCCCATCATCATCATTATCATCATCATCTGTGTTGACCGTATCGATTCGAGAGTGTGTGCGAATCGAAAAACAACTGACAGCCGTTAAGAGCCAAGAGTATTTATTGCAGCCAGCAAATATTGCGGACAACAGTTGTAAAAGCTGCTTTAGCTGTATAGATATCTATCATGCTCGTACTGCCTTTTACTCCATATAGGGCATCAGTCCGGGGGCTCTAAGGCATGTAACATGCTAATTAACCAATGTTGGCACGGCAGCTATTTGTTTGTGTCTTGCACACAAAGTTGAATCAGAGCTGGGGGGACCTGGAAGCAACAGGCACTTCCGTCTCAGCCTTATGTATACCCAGATTCCAACACCCACTGGACTTTCTAAGTGCAAGTTCTAAGCTGCCATATTTGGTCCAAAATTAATGAGTGAAAAGCATGCAATGTGTTCGTAATTGCAGCCCTAATTTGCATTAAAATTATTGCCTGCCTTAAATATTTCTATAATTAGTTACATAACTAGTTGTAGCTAGTTACTGGCTACAGCGAATTGTGAATACCCCACTTCTTAAGCCTATAATGTCTCTCGAAGCACCCTCTTCTTTAAGAGCTTCTTGGCCATTTCCCTTCCCTGGTTTTGCCCTTTTTGTTCGGCTTTGTCGTAAACCTGTTAGCATCATTGGTCATTTCGGTTTTTTGGGTCACTCTGCAAACTGTAATGACTTGGTCGTGATGTGTTATGAGATTTAAATTCAAATTGCAAAGACCCAAAAATACCATTCTTCTCTGCTTTAGTCTTTGACTAATTTTAGCTCACTTCCCAGCTTAGCTGAGCTGGCCTTTCAGTTTTTTAATCAAAACTTGTTGTTCACATTCCACTACCGTTGCTGGCTACCATCTACCAGGTTCTTCTTCTGGTTTTCGTATCTATTTTTCGCTGTTCTCCACCAGCTCTTTCTTCTTTTTTCTAATTCCCATTGTTATTATACCTTGGCTTGGTATTCTTGTACTGCCGAGTACCTGGACGGACGATGACGTACCCTGGGCTCTGGGGTTTTGGGGTTGAGAGTTGATGGTCGAGAACTGCGCTACTGAGCTACCACAACAAAATGCCGAATGAGAGAGGGCCCGAAGCCGGTGTTGTGTAATTCAGACTATCTCCACCCGTTTAGCGAACCTTTTTTTCCTGTTGTGATGGTATTTCAGATACCCTAGGGAAAGGGTGATTTGTTTATATCAGAATTAAGACCTTAGATCGATGGTTTCACCTTTAAAAAGCTTTCTGAAGAAGAGTTCTTTCTTCATGGCGACCATGACACTTCTTAGAGTGGACTTTATTACCCTAAGTTTCTATATGGATAGAGTACTCTTTAGGGTCTGTTTCATACTATATACCTATAGATATTGTTATTATTTTTTGCTGTTGCTGCCTTACATATGCGTTGGCGTAGGCGTCGCTGCTGGCGTTGCTGTTGGCGCTGCGCTGGCGTTGGCGTTGCCATGGTTGCCGCAGCAAACACAGGTGTTGGTTGCAAATACGTCATCGAAGCGGCAGCAGGGCAGCGCCAGCAGCAGCAGCAGAATCAGGTGGAACGAAGGCAGCGAAGCCAGCAACCCATAACGGGGATGGCAGAGACACTAACACCAACACCAACACACACACTCACGCTCCACACACACGCACAGCTGTCGGCACGATCGCGGTTCCACATAGAAGTCCGACTTGGGACGCCGACGCCGACGCAAAAAAGCAACAAAAGCGCTCGCCATGTGCCAATTCCACTTTGTTTCAACGTAGATGTCTATTTTGTGTGTTCTCACCTGTAAAGAAAAAAGGTACGCTGGCAGAGCAGCCGGCGGCGGCAGCGACGTCAACACCTGGCCAAGCGGCGCACTTTAAGCGTTTTAACTTGGCCCGATCGCTTTTAGTTGTTGTCGAGACGCCGCCGCACACCATTCACGACGCTCCCTCGTTCTCTTCTTTTGAAAAAAAAAAAAAACAAAACACAACTATTTCGAAAATCGCATATATGCGTTCCTCCGATCCGACCCGATACCGCGAGAGGAACTCCGAACCCTAAACGCGAGTGTGTGTGTGTGGAAAACCCGGAAAATTGAGTAAAGTTTAGAGTGTTTTCAAGAGGAAATCGTCAAGCCAAAGGCCCCAATCAAAGCCAAAGGCCCCACAAAGTGATCAAATGTTGTTCTCCAATTAATTCGGCATTTGTATGATGTCAGAAGCCGAGCCGCGCAAGACGTTGCGCCATTAGGAGGAACATAATCGCCTCGTTTTGATTTATTAAATGCCGCCAATTCCAATTGATTTCAATCTCATTCGGCTGCAGCCAATTGAGTTCCATTTCAATCTTTCAAACCGTACTCAATTATTTCTCTTTATGACGAGTTTATTACCAAAGTGCTGTAAGGGGGTGTTCGGGCCTCGATTTGTTTCAATTCGATCGTTTGTTTGGTGTTTGCAAACAAACAAAAGTGCCCCAGTAGCTGGACGATAATGGCCCATGCACTCCCCTACCTCCTCCGATTTCATCTCGTTTTTCCTATTCGGTTTCAGCCTATTCGTCACTTGTTCCAGTTCCAGTTCAGAGCCTCAAAAAAAGAAAAAACAATCACTATTTTCATATTTTGCAATTTTCAACGCCCTGGTTCAAGTGGCTTATTGTTTGTCGCCGTCCCCCCCTTGTTGTGCTGTCTTTGATGGTTTATTAATTTTAATTTATTTGGCCACAAATCCCCAATTTAATGCTCCTCGTTGAGCAATGCAAATTGGCAGGCATCTGTTGGGAGAAGCTGAGATCTGAGACATTGCTAAAACGGCCAACAGTAGCCAGTAAACCAAAATAGGCAACGACCAGATGGAGCTCTAGAGCTGCCGCTTCACAAAAGTCATTGAGAATGTCAGGCTATTAACGCCTCTTAGAGACGCCTCCACAGACACTTTTGAAAGCTGGTGGCCTGGCGGACTGGCGGCCTGGCGGACTGGCGGCCTGGCGGGGCAGGTATTTGTCTTCTCTATCATTTTGTGTTTTTGGCATAATCACATAAAAACAACGCTGATCGTTTATAGTGTGCTTAAAATGCTGCAATTAGCATTTTTGGTGTGGATGGTGTGGATGGGTTTGGGTTTGTTTGTCACGCTCATGCGCAGGCGTAAAACGCAGTCCCCTCCCACCTCCAGAGTGCTTTTTGTTTTTAGTTTTCGGTCCAGTCTCCAGTCCCCAGTCTCCATTTCAATTTCTATGTATGTCCAATGCAAAACAAACATTCTGTCGTGCTGATTGGTGAGTGGGCGATCTTTTTGGCCTGGCCAACTGCCTTATTGATCTTGAGCTGTATGGATATGGATTAATCTAGAGATTTCCATTTCAACTGCCTGGGGTGTAAGAATAAGTCATTGAGAATTGTTATTGACCCAGAAACTAGGTGTTACATGGGGTTTATTGTGCTAAGGTCTACTTTTAATTGGCCTAAGCTTGCAATCAATTAATATTGTGGGCTTTGATGAAAGTCAAGATCTTTTATATTTGTAAACTTTCGTGGACTTCCTGTCTATTTGCTTAGTTCACAACTAAAACGAACTGTGAATTCTATTCCATTCAAAAAACGTTCCCTGGGCTTCACCTTTACACAAAATAGGTTTTCGTTCAAAATAGGTTAAGCTTTTATTCAATTAACATTCTCTACTTTTAATTCTCAAGACCCTAAATATTCGTCAACTTTTGTGGACTTCCTGTCTATTTGATTAGTGCAATACAGCCCTAAAACGAACGGTGAATAGTGTTCCTTTTCAAAACATTCCCTCTAATATTTTTCTATGGAAACTAGGTTTTTGACACCTGAAACTTGTGTAAGCTTTCAATGTATTAATATTGTTTGCAGATGACCCTTAATATTTGCACCCTCTGTTGACTTCTAGTCAATTTGCGTAGTTCACAATAGTCCTAAAACTAACGGTAAATGTTGTTTCATATTTAAAAGGTTCCCTATGCTCCTTCTCTGTGCAAAATAGGCTTTAACGTTCTAACACTAGTTCAAGCTTTCAATCAATTAATATTGTTTGCTGATGATAGTCAAGAACCTAAATATTTGCCAACTTTCGTTGGCTTCCTGACTAGTATCTTAGTGCACAACAGCCCTAAAACGAACGGTGAATGTTGTTCCATTTTCAAAACGTTTCCTGGGGCACCCCCCACTATGCAAAATATTTATTCAGGTTCAGATATAAGTGTAAGCTTTCAATCAATTAATATTATTGACTAAAGGCTGTCAAGACCCTAATATTTGTCCATCTTGGTAGACTTCCTGTCAAGTATCTTAGTACACAACAGCCCTAAATCAAACTGTGAATTCTGTTCCGTTTTCAAACCGTTCCCTCGGGTACTCCTCTATGCAAAATAGGTTTGCGTGTTCTATAACTAATGAATCTCCCTCCAAAGCCCATGAATCAGAGGCGTACATTAACTTTTTGCCGACAATGTAGAGGTGGGCTTTTTTTTCTCGTTTTTTGCAAAAAAAATTAAAATGACGAGCGGCGGCCACTGAAGAGAGCAGCGCCAACAAATAGCGCCAAGAGCAAGACCGACAGACAGTTGGGATAATTATGTGTACCTACAACACAATAAATAATTCACAACAACAATGGGGGAGATGGAGTTGGAGGCTCCACTTTGGGGCACAATTCGCGCTTACCCTGCTTCAATTCTCGATGGGGTTTCTGGCAATGTCTAGGGCAATGCCATAGACCAAGACATCCGGTGCCGGCTTTGGAGCTTTTGGCTTTGGCTTTGGCTTGGCATCAGCTATGGCTTCAGCTACGGCTATGGCCACGGCTACGGCTTAATTAAAGGCAAATTGTGCGGATGGGAGGGAAGAGTGCGCCAAATAATTAAACTTATTTTGACAATCACGCAGAATTACGAAAATCGGCAGAAAAGAAACGCGTCAACGAAGAAAAAAGAAACATTTCTTAACGAACTCCCAAACGAAACGAAATAAAGTACAAAGCGACGATAGCAATCGATAAATGCGATAAACCACACGGCCGATAACGGCGATAACATCATGCACTCCAGCTCGCAATCGACGCTGAAGCGCACGCAGCAGCTGGTGCGGCAGACGAACGGGGGTCGGGGCGATGTCCTGAGCAGCGGCTCCGAGGTGGTGCACTCCTCGCGCGGTCCGGCCATAACCACAAACATCGATGACTCCAGCCTGAGGTACCGGCACGAGACCAAGCGGGAGCGCACCGTGGAGGCTGTCATCACGGACTACCCGGGAGTGTCGCCCTTGGGCAGTGTTCCCCACGAGAGGACCAACATCGAGCGCACGGTCACCTTCCAGGACCCGGCTGGCAACAGTCGACGAATCTCCGAGACCCGTGCCCTGGTCCCCTCCAGTGGCAGTGGCTCCTGCTCCACGGCGCACTACCAGCAAGTGACCCGGAACAAGCGCATCTCCACCGAGGTGCTGGGCTCCAGTGTGGAGAGCACCAAGACATCGCAACGGGCGCCCAATGGCCACCGTCGGGTGACCACGCACATAGTGCGCAAGGTGACCACGCTGAGTCGGGCGGAGGAGAATGCCCAGCCGGCGGAGGATCTGCTACCTCCGGCCAAGATGATACGCAGCTCGGAGCTGGAGTACCGTCGTGCCCTCCCCCCGGCCATTGAGTCATCCTCGCACCGCAGAGAGGTAATCCAGTGGAAGGTGCAGTGGGAGCTCCAGGGGGATTTGGTTCCAATGCTCAATCAATGAATCCGGATAGTGTCTGAGAATCATAGTTACTATTAGCTATTGTCCTTGAATATCCCCTAATAACCCTTCTTTTAATCTCCTCCAGATCTCCGATATTGTTGTGGGCAAGGAGGACAACGTATCCGCTCGGGAGGCTCTGCTGCGGTGGGCGCGCCGCTCGACTGCTCGGTATCCGGGCGTGCGTGTCAATGACTTTACGTCGTCGTGGCGCGACGGATTGGCCTTCTCGGCCCTGGTGCATCGCAACCGACCGGACTTGCTTGACTGGCGAAAGGCAAGGAACGATCGGCCCCGCGAGCGCCTGGAGACGGCCTTCCACATCGTGGAGAAGGAGTACGGCGTGACGCGCCTCTTGGATCCAGAAGGTATGTCATCACAGGGATCTCTGAGTAATTCACACGCTAATGGCTATTCTTCTCCCCCTCCCCAGATGTGGACACCAACGAGCCGGATGAGAAGTCCCTCATCACGTACATCTCGTCGCTGTACGACGTATTCCCGGAGCCACCATCCATCCATCCGTTGTTCGATATGGAGTCACAACGCCGGGTGCATGAGTACCGCGACCTGGCCCAGCAGTTCATCTACTGGTGCCGCGAGAAGACCGCCTACTTGCAGGAGCGCTCCTTCCCGCCGACCCTCATCGAGATGAAGCGCCTGCTGAGCGATCTGCAGCGCTTCCGCAGCGAGGAGGTCAGTGCCCGCAAGCGCGAGAAGTCCAAGCTCATCCAGATCTACAAGGAGCTGGAGCGCTACTTCGAGACCGTTGGGGAGGTGGACGTGGAGGCGGAACTCCGACCGGACGCCATCGAGAAGGCCTGGTACCGCATGAACACGGCGCTGCAGGATCGCGAGGTTATCCTCCAGCAGGAGATCGAGCGACTGGAGCGACTCCAACGGCTGGCCGACAAGGTCCAGCGCGAAATCAAGCACGTGGACCAGAAGCTGACCGATCTGGAGACGCGCATCGTCGAGGAGGGACGCCGCATCGAGCGACTGCATCCCGTCGACGCCAAGAGCATTGTGGAGGCCCTCGAAACGGAGATCCGTCACCTGGAGGAGCCCATACAGGACATGAACCAGGACTGCCATGTGCTCAACGAGGGCCGCTATCCCCACGTCAGCGAGCTGCACAAGAAGGTCAACAAACTGCACCAGAGATGGGCCCAGCTGCGCACCAATTTCCACACGAACCTGGTACAGAAACTGTCCGGTTTGAAGTATCCCGTCCACGAGACCACGGTGACGCGTCAAACGCGCATGGTGGTCGAGTCCCGTCAGATCGACACGAATCCCCACTTCCGCGATCTGCAGGAGCACATTGAATGGTGCCAGAACAAGTTGGTGAGTAGTTTCCTCATGATTCCATTGGATTCCCAGTGGGAACTTAGTCTGGATGAGTCTGGAATCATGCATATAGAACTTCAATTAGATACTAATCCATTATCGTTTCAGAAACAATTGCTGGCCGCCGACTACGGCAGCGACTTGCCATCGGTGAAGGAGGAACTGGACCGCCAACAACACGAGCACAAGATCATCGACCAGTTCCACTCGAAAATACTCAACGACGAGCGCCAGCAGACCAAGTTCTCCGGCGACGAGCTGGCCCTCTACCAGCAGCGACTCAACCAGCTGCAGAAGGTCTACGCCGAGCTGCTCAGCACCTCGACGAAGCGGCTCTCGGACCTCGACTCGCTGCAGCACTTCCTGGGCCAGGCCTCGGCGGAGCTGCAGTGGCTCAACGAGAAGGAGCAGGTGGAAATCTCGCGCGACTGGGCGGACAAGCAACTCGATCTGCCCTCCGTGCACAGATACTACGAGGTAAGTGTCCCCATAGACGCTAGCCTAGTAATAGTTTCCAATACGTGTTGTGCTTCTGTCTGTTTACAAGCGTGCATTTGGTAATGGCGACGAGGTAAGACCCAGATTGGTTTCTCCAAATACTCTGAATTCTTTAAATTTAAAAAAAAATGCAACCAACCAAGTGCACTTACCAAAATCAAGTGACCTATTACTAATACTCATGTCCTGTTTGGCCCTTTAGAACCTTATGTCCGAGCTGGAGAAGCGCGAGATGCACTTTGCCACCATCCTGGACCGCGGAGAGGCGCTGCTGAACCAGCAGCACCCGGCCTCGAAGTGCATCGAGGCCCATCTGACGGCCCTGCAACAGCAGTGGGCCTGGCTGCTGCAGCTGACCCTCTGCCTGGAGGTGCACCTCAAGCACGCCACCGAGTACCACCAGTTCTTCGGCGAGATCAAGGACGCCGAGCAGTGGCTGGCCAAGCGCGACGAAATACTCAACAGCAAATTCTCGCAGTCCGACTTCGGGCTGGACCAGGGGGAGACCCTGCTGCGTGGCATGCAGGACCTGCGCGAGGAGCTGAATGCCTTCGGCGAGACTGTGGCCACCCTGCAGCGGCGGGCCCAGACCGTGGTGCCCCTGAACAAGCGCCGTCAGCCGGTGAACCGGCAGGGCCCGGTGCAGGCCATCTGCGCCTACAAGCAGCAGGGCCAGCTGCAGATCGAGAAGGGGGAGACAGTGACGCTGCTGGACAACTCGGGACGCGTCAAGTGGCGTGTGCGCACCGCGAAGGGTCAGGAGGGCTCCATCCCCGGAGCCTGCCTGCTGCTGCCGCCACCGGACCAGGAGGCCATCGACGCCGCCGAGCGTCTGAAGCGCCTCTTCGACCGCTCCGTGGCCCTCTGGCAGAAGAAGCACCTGCGTCTGCGCCAGAACATGATCTTTGCCACCATCCGCGTGGTCAAGGGCTGGGACTTTGACCAGTTCCTGGCCATGGGTCCGGAGCAGCGCACCGCCATCCGGCGGGCTCTCAACGACGACGCCGACAAATTGCTCAGCGAGGGCGATCCCAATGATCCCCAGCTGCGACGACTGCGCCGTGAAATGGACGAGGTCAACCGACTGTTCGATGAGTTCGAGAAGCGAGCCCGCGCCGAAGGTGAGTGTGGGAGTGACTGGACGGGGAAGGGGGTTCCATCCTCGCTTTTCAATTGACGGCGCTCGCCAGCTGTCCAAATCGGTTAATTGCCGGAGGCTAATTGAATTTAATGCCCAAGTTTGTTTGATCTGTGTGGCAAGTGGCGAGTGACAGTGGCAAGCAGGAAGCCACCAGAGTGTCAGAAGGCAGCTTAGTCTTGTCTGGCCCGGTCAACCATGAAGAAGCTATTCGCGAGTGTCAAAACAAGGGGTAACCTTTGGGGGATACTGTCTTGATGTACCTTATATTCTCTTCTGATGCAATCCTTCCTTTTCCACAGAGGAGAGCAAGCAGGCCAGTCGCATCTTCACGGAGGAATGCATTGCCATCAAGAGCAAGCTGGAGGACATGGCTCGGGAGCTGGACCACATCATCCTGGCTCCGTTGCCGCGCGATCTGGACTCTCTGGAGCATGTGCTCGAGATCCACGCGGACTACGAGCGCCGGCTGCATCTGCTGGAGCCAGAGCTGAAGCACCTCCAGGAGACCTTCCGGACCATTGCCCTGAAGACTCCGGTGCTGAAGAAGAGCCTGGACAACCTGATGGAGCTGTGGAAGGAGCTGAACACCCAGAGCGGCCTGCACAAGGACCGACTCAAGCTGCTGGAGGCCTCGCTGACCGGCCTGGAGGACAACGAGCACGTGATCTCCGAGCTGGAGAATGAGCTGGCCAAGCACCAGGACCTCCCGTCGACCGCCGAGGGCCTGCAGCAGGTGTTCAAGCAACTGACCCGCATGCAGGACGTTATCACCCAGCAGCAGCCGCAGATGGACAAGATGAACGACGCCGCCGACCAGCTGGGTCGGATGGGAGTGCCCACCAAGGTGCTGGGCGACCTCAAGCGGCTGCACTCGAACGTGGAGCGTCTGAACACGCGCTGGAGTGCGGTCTGCAACCAGCTGGGTGAAAGGTGAGTCCCGGCACCTGCGACCTAATAACCTGTGCCCCTAACCTGTGCCCCAACCTGTGCCCCAACCTGTACCTGCTGTGTTAACACCGTGTCGTTGGACTTTTTCAGAATGCGCTCATGCGAAACGGCTATCGGGCTAATGAAGAATCTCCAGTCGAGCGTGCAAGTGGAGGAATCATGGGTGGATGGCACCACCGAACGTCTGTCTGCCATGCCCACCGCCACCTCGGCCTACGAACTAGACGTGAGTAGAACGCCGCCCGCCCCTGTAATGACTTTATTTCCATTCCGATCAGCGTTAGTCTCTAGCTAGTCTTCTAGATCAACCCAGATCCTTGTACAGATGCTCTTAGGTTTTTTAGGAATTCTAGGACACAAAGTATATATACGTAGTCTGTAGATGTCCTTTTTAAAAAAAGTAGTTTGACTTCCCCCCTAGAATCAAGAGCGTTTGGGTTTTAAACCGCTGGTGTTGGACACTCGAATATTTATTTAACTGTTATTCCATGTGTATACTTAGTTCTTGTCCCGGTACTCCATATACATTTGTCTAACTGTCCAAAAAGAAACCATGTCTATGGTTCCCCGTCCGCAGTTCTGCAGTAGTTCTTGTCTAATCCAAACGGCGATCTTGAGGAGCGCCCACACACCCCAGTGCCACATGTACATATATACACATCAGACCTCCAAAAGTGGCCAAGCCCACTGTGAGACCACCGCCCACACAGACCTATCCATATAAGTAGTGCCCTCGTCCCTCCACACACTGTAAATTGATACCAAATTCGTGTAGTAGTTTGGAAACTTGACTACTCTTGTTATACTTTTATGTTTGTAGTTTTGTCCCCCGTACTCCTAAGATGCACATATAAGCGTTATATATACCCACATTATATATATTTCACCCAGTATTATCGTATTTGTAGTTGAAAACTAATCGTATATGTATTCTTGTCTAATTTTTTGTACTTTCACCAAAAACAAAACTTGAACTTTTCACCCAACAATCAAATATTATCACACACTATAAACAAACACGAAAACAATGATCAAATTATAAAAACAAATTTAAAAATCCTATGAACCAAACACCCAACTCGAAATGCCCCTCGAACTGCCCCATAGAAACTGCTCGGAGCTGCAATCGAACGAAAACCAAAAATCGAAAATGTCAACGTGGCTGGAGGACGACTGATACGCGAAGCCAAGGTAAAAATTAGTATGCCTGTTCTATTGTGTGACTGAGCCATGGCCCAGACTCTGATCCGTCCCAACCGGGCCCAGACTGGCCCAGTCAAAGCTCGGTTGCGATAGGTCAGGTTAGGAGGTCTACTGTGTGCCTGCGAATATTTTCGACCAAAGACCGCAATCCCAAAGATATTACTATACACTCCTCTTAGCTGTTTCTCTCTGCCTCTCTATCAAAATCTATTTCCAATATATTTAATGCTTTTTAACGGTCTCGAAAGAAGGCCAAAACCAAAAACCAAAAATGGGTAAAAGGTGCGTGAATAACACTTGGGTGATACAGAAACAAACAGCCTGACCAACCAACAAAACACAAACAACCAAACAAATAAACAAACCAATTAAAAAGCAATCTTTTGCCGAAAAAGTAATTCCGTATTGATTAATCAATAAAATAAAAAGCACTAAATATATAAACCCAACCAACCCCTACTCTACTCCCTTGCGACAAAAACAATACCAATTTAACACAAAAATTACTAACATTTAACCGAAATTAACCAACCAACCAACCAATCAACAAAAACCAACCAAACCACCGTGGGATTCGGACATCTCGGGACTCCATAGATCTACGACAGTAAATGTTTACGGTTCGTGGACTGGCTCCTTGAGGCCCGGCCCTCGTTTTCGCCGCCCCGTCGGGACCTCCGGCCGGCGGATAGCGATCCGGGCGCCACCCAGTATTACAGCCAGCGGCTGGACAATCTCAATACGAAGTACGACAGGTTGCTGGAACAACTGTCGCAGAGGCTGAAGACGGCCATCGAGGTGAACGGCAGCGACGGTCTGGTGAGTAGTCCCTAAGAAACTCCCTCCCCCCACGAAGGATCTTTGCGAGGTGCCCTGACGTCAGACTCTAGACTCGGACAAAAGGTTAGGCTCTGAGGTGCCCGGGGTTCAAGTTCAGAAAACAAGTTTGGCGCTTTCGTTTTCAGCACCAAGGCAGGGCCTGAGTTTTCAAATGCAAATACGAGCTCTCATTGTATCTCCATCTGTGCTTGTGTATCGCAACATGAATGTGTCTGTATCTGTAACTGTATCCGTATCTGTTAACCGGCGGCCGTTTAGCATTATTAAATTAACCTTCAGAATCGGTGCTACAGTACTACCCGTAATGACATCACGAGTTGACCAACAATATTCGTAAATTCCGTCAATGGCGGAGTGTCAACGCTTGAAATGTGGCTGCCATTAATCACGGCTTGATTAATTTATAAAAATTTAAACTATTTCTTGTTTTATTTTCGTGACTGACGCTGACAATTGATGGAGCTATTTGTTTAATGTACAAAAATAAAGATTGCATTATGTCAGGCAGGGGTTCTGTCAGTTCGAAAAAAAAAACAATGAAATCAAAAGCCAAAGAAAACAATAAATGAAAAAGATAAGCTCGCTTGACCAATTAGGCAAATTGGAGACAGATTTCGAATTAAGAATGACGACGAATCTGGCAACTTTATAAATATTAATGAGGAGCCAAACCATACGTTCCTAAGTATACCATGTATGTATACCATCCGAATTCAATGCCAGGGGACGTCATCAACATCTTTGTCGCCATCTGTCAACTCCTCCGAATTCTGGTTCCCTCTCGATCTGACTATTTTTGTTCGACTGGTTGAGAGTTTCACGATCCAAGAAATTCAATTAATAATTCGATTTCTGGTCACAAAGTATTCCCTGCTGTTTGGATAATGGCGTGTAAATATTTAACTGGCAATTACCTTAATGAATAGGCAAAGTAACTCGAATCTCTTCTAGAAAAAGGCAAATATTAGGGCTCACCTTAGGGCTCACATCTTTCTAAAGTAGCACCAATCTTAGGTATTACTATTTTAATTGCCATATTGTCAGGTTCAATCAACTTTTAATTAAGCCATTCTCCTGCAAATATTTACATTTGAATCTAGAGCTCCCTCTTCAAAGGTGTTTCTGGGGCTGGCAGTGACATCATAACTGCTTCCATTACCAAGTTATCGCCTTCAACCCAACTTGATATGCATAGCAGGGGCGGGCCGAGCCAGAGCTCCGTTGGCTTAAATAGACTGGATCGCAAAGTATGTTATTTAGAAGGTTAGATCGCGACGCAAACTGGTTCTGGGCTTTGTATCTTTTCACAAACAAGTCGCATGGACGGCGGCTGGAGTTACTTTGTTCTTCGACTTCCGTGTATTGTTTTCGACTTTAATTTGGAGCCCCAACTCCGGGACACCCGTGACTCTAAAGCTGACAAGCCTAGGACTATCCATTGTAAATGGATTGTTTATAGGTTGTTTTGGCGCAACAGCTGGAAAGTATTTTTTTATTAGCCGGCATAGCTGCTTTTGGCTCTCCAAGCAAAAAAGACAAAATATTCTCTGAGAAGCAGAGCACTCGGCTCTCGGACGGAAAGCATGCTTTCGGTTTCGGTGGCTGTTTCTCGCTTCTCGCAGTTTAGTTCCGAATGCGACGTGGTTGTGTAATCACGTATACGCTCCGTGTGTCGCTGTTTGCTGTGAACTGCTGCCGGTGTGTTTGAAAAGCCAAACAAAGGCCAAAAACCAAAAGCCCTCCGAATCGCTGGTGGAGTGTATTTGAATTGAACGTGTAATTATCGGAGAATAGTTTCTGCTAAATAAATAAGCAAATACGGGGCTTCATCTTTTTCGAATTCGTTCCTGACCTGCCAGGAATATTGCTCATACGCCGCATGGGCAGACGTGATGTCACATACGGCCTGAATGCCGAATAGAAAGTGTGTCCGTGCACTGGTCTTGGTGTCTCTTTCAATTAAATGCGAATCGCGTTGCCCCCGTCCCGTCTCTATTCCGCTAATAGAAATTTAAATTTACCGCCGACGACCCACGTCCAATTCTCTAAAAAAAAATAGTGCTTCACTGCATAAGAGTTCTATTATAGCCCTAAAAATGAAGTCACTCTTTAGTGCCCCAATACAGAGACTGGCGTAAACAACCGAAAAAGCAAACAGAACTGAGTCGTGAAGAGTGTGAAAACGAAAATAAAAGAAATACATTATTAATATAGCCTTGAACATGTCGCAAGAATCGGAATGTTTTATTTTTTCCCTCATCTTTTTGGCTTCTACAATTTCGAGTGTCTGTTGGGTGTTAATGAAAACCCACCAAGACTCATAAAAACAGAAAAATAAAAACTTAGTGGCAGTAGCAGCCATGAGCCAAACGAGTTGTAACTGGCTCGTTAAAAGTTGCCTCTAAACCGAAATTAAACCCTTATGGAGTGCAGTTAAAGGGAAAGTCGTTAAAGCGGAATCTCTCACTCAATTATTTCGGTGACGACTGACATGAAATATGACTTCCTATCAGCGCTCTCGGATCGCCGGAAAGTCGAAAGCTGGCGCTATAATCTAATCTATGAGGTGCAATCCATCAGGCACGATGCTAAGTTGGGGATTGAGCGATCAGTTTTCTGTTGACAGTTTAGCTTCCTAGAAACAAAATATTTATTGTACTTAAATATTTATTAGACAAAATAATTAGTAACACTTAAAGCCCAGAGTTGGAAAAGATTTATTTACCAAGTGGGTGGGACTGGCCTTTTGTTTCCCATTTTTTCGTCTGCCCTGCACTTTCCCATCTGACTTTTATCGATTTAATACCCGTGGGCCGCCTTAGATGTAGCTTTTGTGTTTGGCCCTGTTTGCCTTCGATACGCTGGGACATCTCCACACCCATCTATATTCCGAAACAAACGTATATTTTTAGTGGCATTCTAACATTTTGGGTGCCACGATAAATCAGGAATGAAAGCGAGTGTTTCGGGGTCTTTGCCTCCAACTGCTGCAACAGAAACGAATACGAGGAGGTGGGGCTGGGCAGGCGCCTATTTTCGTGATGCCACAAAGGCGAGGCCAGTCCTCCTGCTGCATGCTGCACGTTCTCATTGAGAGAGCTTTCCATCCCTCGCTCTGAGGGTGCCACCGCTCTCGATGCGGCCTGCGCTCTCCACAGCCGGCACAACGTGGCGTATTAGTCATGTTATCAGTGTCGATTAGGGCCAAGAATCATTATAATCAGCTTATGAAACCTCCTCGAAACATCATTGAGAATTAAATATGTTTTTTTTCGCCACCAGGGCACAAAACTTGTTTCATTTATAATCAAAATATTCATCGCCCGATGACATCATTGTTCCCGTACTCGTATTTACTGTGTCGACCTGTGTCTGTGCTTTTTGTGTCGGTGTGGTTGCGTATTTTAGTTAATTATAATGTATTTGTTGCTTCTACCTACTCTAGGTCAGCCTTGAACAGCACAGCTCAGCAATAACAATTTTTGTTTATTTCAAAAATGCAAATCCCAAACACCACTCACTTTCGCAGTGACTTCATCTGGTAATTGGTTCTGCAGTCGGTTTTCGTAGGAATTAATAATGACGTCAGTGCAATTAATATTGAAGTTATGACCCTGCAACCATATGCCAGGCACTCTGGAAAATGGAAAATATAGATAAATTACCAACTGCCAGATAAGATGCACTCCGGATAGCACCGGCCCAGGGCACAGGAAAAGAACTCTTTCCGGGTAATCACCCGATTCATAAAAAGAAAATACATATAGGGCCCCTCTTGTCGGTGTTTGCACTACATATTTGCAGAGCGATTGAGGCCTTCTCCATATATAGCGTCATTTCTATTTTCATAAAGGCTTTGGGCTTTATTTTTCGTACTTTATGTGATTTGTGTGTGCTTTGCAACGGGTTGATGATAGTAATTGTTTCTGGAGCGGGCACAAGCCGAATCCAGTGAATGAAGTGAGTTTTGAGTGAATCAACGTGGATTTACTCAGACTTACGAGCTGAGATTCGTGCCTATAATAGTATTTTACAAGCGAAGGTGAAGGCGACTCGGAGGATCGACTATTTTTGTTTGCTTTATCGCCGGTGTCTTTATCTTTCGGGCCATATCACTCGCACGCATGCCATAAACAACATTCCACAAACTTCGACTCTGTCTGTGTGTGTTCGACTCGGTGGGGCTTTCAACTTCAAAGTGACGCGTCCAAGAAATAAAACCCAATCACGTCAATCGTAACTCGTAAATCTCTAATCCAAAGTCACAATTAAATCTCGCGCAGTGCATTCAAGAAGCCCCTACTAAGCCAACGATACAAACAAACCCAATTGCTGACTATGACTTTGTTGAACTGAACGAAACGAAAGCCTTAGACATGCCCCAGCATAGATCGGGTCGCAAGACGACCAAATCCAAAACCCAAACTACGACTGTCCAAGTGGCAGAGGAAAGTGACTACGACTTTGCGTTCGAGTTTCAGGTAATGCTCCACAATCTTCCAACTCTTCTTACTTTCTTTCCTTCGACTCTCCCTCGCAAAGATTCCAACGACTTGCATTTGAACTCCATTTGAAGATTTTTATATCTTGGCTTAGTTAATAGCTTTAACTAACTGTTACGCTTTCGTTTTCGGCATTTAGCAATACGCTGAGAGTCTACAGAAACCGCTCAAGACCTTTAGGGTTGACTTCAGTGCGGGCAGCGTGCCAACTGGCGATGGCTACGCTGCACGCCCGGAGGATCTCTACACCACCACCTACAGCACCACACAGTGAGTATCAGTAGCTTGCTAGTTCTATTAAAATAAATGCTTTCACAATTCACAATATTCATACCCCTTTTTTCCCCCCACAGATTCAGCTCAACGAAGACAACGAAAAGCTCTACGAAGAGCATCTACAGTAGCGATGGCTTGGACGCCGCTAGTCAGGAGGTCAACACCTCCAACCTGCCCCAGTCTCAGATCCAGTTCAACGAAATTCGGACGCTCAAGCGCTCCCAACAGCTGGGCGGGAACTCCGTGCTGGACATTGCCGGAATACGTGATCCGCGCACGGGTCGCGTCCTGACCATCGGCGAGGCCATCCAGCTGCGGATTCTGGATGTGCGAACGGGAGAGATGCTGGTGGGCGACCGCCGCATCAGCCTGGAACAGGCCGCCGAACAGGGACTGATCGATGCCCAGCTGGCCAGACAGCTGCTCCAGCCCGGAGCCGGTCGCGATGCCAGCGGCAGAGAGCTGTCCCTGCTGGAGGTTATCCAGAAGGAGATTAACGAAGCGGAATCCGGTTACGAGACGGCCGAGAAGAGGATCAAGGTAAACAACACGGTGACCGTAGAGACCACAGGGTCGCCGGAGAACCCGCGCAACATTGCCGACGCCATTACTGCGGGGAGTGTGGACACCAAGACGGGCCTGTACCGCGTCAAGTCGGGCCAGACGATCAGCCTGGCGGAGGCCTACGAGCGGGGCTACCTCATCCGGCACGAGTCGGTGACAATCAAGTCGAATGCGCTGTGCCTGAGCGATGCCATCGCCCACGGCCTGGTCGACGGCGCCGGCTGGATAGCGGATCGCAACTCCGGCGACAAGTTCCGGCTGGACTCGGCCATTGCCAATCAGCTAATAGACGCGGGTGTGCGCGAAGTGGTGGACGCGAAGCGCGATACGAAGATCACGCTGCAGGAGGCACTGCAGTCGGGCGTTCTGAATGCCAAGACGGGTCGGTACGTAAACGAGGTGACCAAGGAGAAGCTCACCTTCGCGGAGGCGCGCAACCGTCAGTTGATCGTTAAGCCGTACACGCTGAAGGACATCTGCGATCTGAACCTGCTCGACAAGCAGGCCCAGATCACGAGTCCCATGCGCCGCGAGAAACTGAGCATCATGCAGGCCATCGAGGCGGGCGTTCTGGACGGCAACAACCTGAAATGCATCACGAAACGGAAGGGCGAACTGGTCACCCTTCAGGAGGCCATCGCCGACGGTATCGTTCTGCCGGCGGAGTGCAAGTACCGCGACTTTATGACCGGGGAACTGATCAGCATACCCGAGGCGGTCGAACGCGGGTTGATTAGTTCGGTGGCGCAGCGGTCGATCTTCGATATCGACGGGTTCAAGGACCTGAGGAGCAGCGACTATGTTAGCTTTAATGTGGCCCTCTCGCGCGACCTTTTGCGTCGCAAGAGCACGGGCTTTGCCTTGGAGACGGGTAGGGATAGTCTGGTGCCCCTAGAGGTGGCGGTGGGCGAGGGTCTGGTGCGCCAAGAGGTGTACGAAATGTTCAATCGGGGCATCGGGGTACAGAACGCCAGCGGGCAGGAGCTCAGTGTCTTCGATCTGGTCTATCACAATCTGATTGACCCGAAGACGGGCTACCTCCTGGACCCTAAGACGGGTGAGACAGTTCCTCTGGACACCGCCATCGAGCGGAAGTTTATCACCCCCGAGGGTGCCCTGCTTCTGAGCAGCTTGCTTAACATCACCTTGACCACGGAGACGGTGACCAGGACGATCAATAGGTACGTGACAATCAGGGCGGGTTCCCAGGAGTCAGGCGACCAGGTGCTGCTCACATTTACGGAGGCAGTGCGTCAGGGATTCATCGACGAGGAAAGGCAGCTATTCAAGGACCCCAAAACGGGGAACATCTACTCGGTGCAGCAGGCCCTCAACTATGGTCTGCTCGTTCCCGACAGCAACCAAACCGTGCCGGAGCCAACGAACAGGAAGAAGACAAAGTCGACCATCACCATTGTGACCAAGCAGATCATCCCAGAGGCAGAGCCCATCAAGCTGAACACCCAGAACACGAAGTACGTGGAGAAGTCGGTCGAGATTCCCATTTCCCAGGAGCTGATCAAGCCCCAGAGAGTGGTCTCCGACTTCATCAACATGGAGAAGAGCAGCTACATCGAGCAGAACGTGACCGAGCGACAGATCATGGAACTGCCTCCGGGTGGATGGCGCCTCAAGGACGCCATCGAGCAGCGTATCTTCAACCCGGACACCGGAGTGTTCCACGTGCAGGGCACCGATCGTTTGGTCAGCTTCGAGGAGTGCATCAGCAAGCAGATTATCAACAACCTGTCGGTGTCTATCATCGATCCCAGCACCGGCGACAAGATCTCCGTGCAATCGGCCTTCGAACGTGATATTCTGGACAGCTATGGCAACTACACCAACAGCAGGAAGCAGGTCCTGGGCATGCGCAGTGCCATTGACGAGGGCAAGATCATTCTGGAGACGGTGCCGGCGACCAGAGGTTCCAGTCAGAAGACAATCCTTCGCATCACGAGGGTGAACAACATGCCTGATGTGCTGGAGGTCTCCACGCCCCTCAAGGATGCGCCGCCAAAGTTTGTGGAGGTAATCACCTGCCAACGTGAGCTGGCCTCACCGGAGCCTTTGCAAATCGCTCCAGGGGCCATCTACGATCCGTCCACGGCTCTGGTCATTTTCACCCAAAGCGGCGAGACCGAGAACATCTTCGACGCCGCACGCCAGGGACTCATAGACGAGCAGCTCATCAAGATAGTCGACCCGAGAACCAAGCAGCCCATTTCCGTAACAGAGGCCATTGCCCGATCCATTTACGATCCCAAAACAGAAACCATCCTCGATGCGGAGGGACAGCCCGTCGATCTGATTACCGCCACCAAGCTGGGCCTGCTCAGCGTGGTGGGTGCTCCTCTGGTGGCTGCCGAGGGAGCCCTGCGAACGGTGCGCTTTGTCACGGATCCACGCACAGGCGAGCAAATCCCAGTGGAGGTGGCCTACGAACGAGGCATTGTATCGCGGGACCAGCTCCAGCGCGGACGGTCCTTCGACAGCGAACCGTCGACGACAACGGTGGAGGAAAAGGTAGTGGTGCTGCAGAGGATGAGGAAGATCATTCTCAAGCCGAAGGATGCCTTGCGCAAGGGAATCATTGATGAGGAGACCTGCCAGATACTCGAGGACACGGGCAACTTCACCAATCCCCAGGGAGAGGTGGTGAACATCACCGAGGCCTTGAACACGGGCATGATTGACGGGCGTCGTGGCAAGGTCATCGACCCCCAGAGCAACCGTGTGCTGAACCTGCGCCAAGCCGTGGAACAGAAGATACTCGATCCCGAGCAGACCAATCACATACTCATGCCGCTGGCCAAGAGCCTGTCGGTGCCACGACTGGCAGCCCAGGGACTAGTTGATCCGCAAACCCAGACCATTGTGCACCCGGAGAGCGGCTATCCGCTGAGCATTCACGAGGCAATCGTGTGCGAGGTCTTGGATCCCCACTCGACGCTGCGCAAGCCCGAGAAGTGCACGCTGGAGGCGGCCATCAAGAAGGGCATCGTCGACGCGGATGAGTCCATCTTCAAGTACAAGAACAAGAACCTCAACATCAGCGAGGCAATCGAAGCCAGGCTCTTCGATCCGAGCTACGACCAACAGAAGTCGAAGGTGGAGATCCCGCCGGTGGGCATGATATTCCCAGTGGCTGTTGAGAAGAGTCTGGTTGAGCCGTCGAAGCGAGTGGTCCTGCACCCGAGCACAAAGAACGCGCTGCCCATCAAACAGGCCATCGACGAGAACTTCATCATGTCCATTCCATATGCGCCCAAGAAAGACGCCATCGAGGTGGTGGCCGCTTTGGAGCGAGATCTAATCGATGTGGCTGCCCAAACCCTCACCGTCCCAACTACGGGAGAGCGCTTGCCGCTGCGCCAGGCTATGGAAAATGGAGTGCTGGTGGTGAAGCAACTGTCCGATTTTGTGGTCACCCAGAAGCCCATTCCGAAGACGGAAATCATGGAAACTGTACGAGCCGTGCACACAGTGACGACGAAGACCATCGAACTGATGCAGGGCTACGTCCTGATTTCGAACAACGAGGTCCAGAACGTGAACACCGGAGAAGTGGTCAGCTTGGAGGAAGCCAAGGAGCTTGGCATCCTGCGCGAGGAATCAACCACCCGGGAAACCAAGGCAGCCGCTGGAGAGAGCCCCGAAGCCGTTCAAAACCTGCCCACGAGCAGTGATCAGACGGTTGTGGTGGAGGAGCGCACCCAGACAGTGGTGGTCAGCTCAGATACGCACAAGCAGGAGATGCAAGTGATCAGCACCACGCAGTCCACCAAGGAAATACCAACTATTCCGGCCGTAAGTGAAGCCGAAACCAAGGTCGGCAAGGAGCCATCGAAGACGCTGCAAAATGTGAAGGATGCTGCCAAGATGGGAGCACTGGGAGTGATTGCTGCTCCAGTGCTGGCCGGAGGAGCCCTTGTGAGTGGCGTTAAGAGCCTCTTCAACTCTGTGAAGTCTCCCGCAGAAGATGCCAAGACGACAACCCAGAAACCAGAGAAACCTCAGAGCAGCTTCATAGACCAGGAGCGCCGCAATGTGCCAGAGCCACAACAAGTGCCAAGCGAGGTGGACAACCTCCTCAACGAAACCGAGAATTTCATCAGCTCCACAACTGCCAACTTCATCATCAATGAACAGCAACAGGAGAAGCCTCAGGAGGTGTCGCGTCAGGAAGTGGAATCCACAAGCACGCTGACCACCACCACAGTCACAACAATAACTACCTCAAAGACAACCACGGAGACTGGAGATGCGGAACCTGTTGTGGTGGAGGATGTCAGGACTACCACCACTGTAGAGACAACTCCAGTGGAGCAGGAGGTTGCCAATAAGCCGGAAGAGAAGCCAGCGGATGTCCATGTAACTGAAACCATCACCACTGTGACCAGAGAGGAAACTATAACTGAGCCAGAAAAGACAACCCAAAAAGAGCCCACGCCTGAGAAGATTGTGGAGAAGAAGCCTTTGGAGGAGCCAGTTAAGAAGGAAGACACGCCAGTTCCGAAAACCAAGGAACCAACCCCTGAGCCGATTCAAAAAGAGAAAACTCCCGAGCCAACACCCAGGGAAGCAGCTCAGGTCCCAACCAAACCAGAACCGCAACCGAGAACTGCTGTTAAAGAGGAAGTGCCCGCTTTTGAGCCACCTTTCACAGCTCCATTGGCACCATTCGTGGAACCCAAGGCTGAGACAACGATCACAGAAGTCACAACTGAAGTGCAAGAGCCGGTCTCAAGCACAGAAACTATCACAACCATTACAACCACTGTGACAACCACCAATGAGCAGCCAGTAGGAGTCACTGAAGTTGACAAGTCCGAGCCGGCAAGGATAGCGGATGTTAAAGTCGAAGAACCTGCTGTCCAGGAGCCAACCAAGGACGATAAGCCAAGTGAGATTCCTGATGAAACCTCTCAGTCAGAACCCACTAGCTCAGTAGTGGTTGAAGAAAGAGTCATCACTGTGGAAGAGCCAACGATCACAGAATCTACAGTAACCACAACCACTATTACCACAACCACAACTACAACTTCCGGGGAAGAACAGCAACCACAAGTGGTCACAGAGACTGTGAAGGAAGAAACTAAGAAGGACACCATTCAACCAGAGAAGACTGAAGTCCCGGAGGTAGTAGAGAAAGAGCCTGTCAAGGATGCAAGTCAACCAACCGCTGACTCTACTAAGACAACAGAGACAGTGACCACAAAAACCACTATTATCCAGGAGGAGAAGCCCCAAAAACCAGGAGACCTGGAGCAGGTGGTGCAGCCTCCAACCTCAGAGTCCAAACACCAGTCAGTTGTCGACTTTATTAAGGCTGAACAGAGCACCCAACCGTCCGAAGGAAGTAAGGTTTTGCAAAATGTCAAGGATGCAGCCAAGTTGGGAGCCCTGGCCATAGTGGGAGCACCTGTCCTGGCCGGCAAGGCTCTGGTGGACGCCCTTACTTCAGAGAAGGCAGCGAAAACTGGGCAGCCTACTGGGCAGACTCATGTGGTTACTGAAATCGTGGAAGAGCTGCCAGCAGATATCTCCACCAGCAGCACCACAATTGTCACCAAGGTGACCACCACAACCACTACCACCACCACTACCGCCGAGGGATCACCCGAGGATGAGGCACGCGATGTCGTGGAGATTCTAAGTTCGACGGTAGAACAACCAATCAAACGGGAGGTGCCCAAAACTCTGCCCATCGGCGATGCCATTTCCCAGAAACTAATCAGCCCGGACGAGTGCCAGGTGATTGTGGATGGGGAGCAGCAGTCCCAGACTGTGGCCACTCTGCTCAAGGAGGAGCAGCTGAGTCCGCTGGACGAAGTGCAGATAATTGACGACAAGCTGATTGTTCTGCAGCAGATATCCTATCTGGTAGATGTGGACACCGAACTGACGCCCGAGAAGCTCAGCGAACTGAACATTTACGATCCAGAGAACCAGTACTTCATCGACCCAACCACTGGCCAGAAGATCTCCTTCCAGACACTGGTCTTTGACATGAACATTTTCAACCCAGAGACCATATTGGTGAAGAACTTCAGCACGGGCAAGTACGAGACTCTGACAGCGGCCCTGGAGCGTCCGTTGCTGGACAGGCACACGGGTCACATGGTAGACCCGAAAACGGGCAAGAAGATCCCCTTCTTCGAGTGCATTGAACGGCAGTGGATAATCCGAGCCGATCCCGAGGAACAGAGACCGACGGGCATGGAGAACGTGACCATTGACCCACAGACCGGACAGGTGATACTTGACGATGGTCGGGTTTGCTCCATTGTTGAGGCCATCAACAGTGGCAAGCTGGACATCCAGTCGATATCGGTGCGCGACCCAGTCAGCGGTGAAGTGATTCCGCTGCGTATGGCAATTGAGTTGGGGGTGGTGGACATGCAGGCGGGCACGGTGATCGATATCCAGACTCTCAAGGAGATCCCCATGGAGCTGGCCTTCCAGCTGGGATTCCTGGTGCCCGGTGCTCGCAAACCCATCTCCCTGGAGGCGGCTGTTCGCAAGGGTCTCTACGACCCGGAAACGGGAAAACTCTTCGACTCTGAGAGTCAGAACCAGGTCGATGTGCAAAAGTCCATTGAGATCGGTCTGGTTGACCCCAAGATTTCCCTAATCGTGGATACGGTTACCAAGAAGGAGGTCAAGTTGGACTGTGCCATCGAGGACGAGCTGGTGGTGCCCTCCACGGGCCAAATCAAGGACAACAAGAACAACACCCTGGTGCCCTTCGATGTGGGTGTGCAGCAGCGTCTGGTGAAGACAGACAGTGTGACCTGGAGCCTGCCGGAGGTGCTGCAGCGCGAGTACTATACGCCCAGCACTGGCAAGGTCCTGAATCCAGTCACCGGCGAGGAGATTCTCCTCCAGCAGGCCATCGAGATGGGTTTCGTGGAGCTGGACACCACTCTGGTGAAGGACGCCGACCACGACAAGATCGTGCCGGGCAAGGAGGCGGCCAAGGTGGGTCTGCTGGACACGGTGCGCGGCACGCTGAGCTCGCCCAACATTAGTCTCGACGAGGCCTTCGTCAAGGGCTACCTGATCAGCACCAAGAAGCCGCTGTCCCTTGTCGATTGTCTGCTGCGTGGTCTCTACGACCCGTCGACAGCCAAGTTCACCATCGACGACAAGCAGCTGGACCTCAAGTCCGCCATTGCCCAGAAGCTCATCAACCCCGAGGAGCTGGTGCTGCTTGACCCCAAAACGGAGTCCATTATTTCCCTCACCGAGGCCATAGCCAAGGGCTATCTGGACCCGATTGGAGGGTACGTCATTAATCCGTACACGTCCACCAAGTTGTCGCTCCACGAGGCCCTCGAGAACAGGATACTCATTCCGCCCAAGCGCAAGCGCAGCCTGCCGGACGCAGTCTACCGGGGTCTCTACGACCCGAAGACGGGTCAGTTCAGCAACACGGTGACCCGCGAGAAGCTCACAACTGAACGTGCCATTCGCAGGGGCATCCTCGATCCCGATTCGACGGTCGTCAACGTGGGTTCGGGCCAGATCATACCGTTCGGTGTGGCCACCGAGACGGGCATTGTGGACAGTAGGCAGGGCACGGTGAAGGACCAGGACGACAAGTCGATTGACTTTAAGGAGGCATTCGACCGGGGGGTCTTGGTGGAGGCCAAGAAGCCACTGCGTCTCATCGAGGCGGTGGTGAAGAATGTCTACGACGAGGTGGACGGACACTTTGTGGACCCCAAGTCGGGCGAGAAACTGAACTTTGCCGAGGCGCTGAACACGAATCTGCTGGACGAGCACAGTGTCCAGATTAGGGACTTCAAGTCGGGTCTCTACAAGCAGCTCAACCTCACCCACGCCAAGGACTCTGGCATCATCGATGCCCAGAACTCCAAGCTGCTGTACAACAACCAGACCATGACCCTCAAGCACGCCTTCGACATTGGCATCCTCATGGACGTCAATGCCCCGATCAGCATTCAACGTGCCATCCACCAGGGACTCTTCGACGACAAGACAGGCAAGCTGAGCGATCCCCGAAGTGGTCGCCAGATCACCCTCCTCGAGGGCATGCGCAGCTTCGTCGTCAATCCCCATCTCCCCTGCTACTTTGATGAGCAAACCGAGACCATGTACTCTCTCAGCGAGACCTGCCGGAACGGCATTATCAACAGGCGCGAAGGCGTCTTCCGGGAGCCCGGAAGCAGCAGCTTTGTGCCTCTGGGCGAGGCCCTGAGCCTCGGTCTGATCGTGGACATAGAGAATGCCGGCTTCGGACTCTACGAACTTCTGTCCATGGGCTTCTATGACACTCCCACGCGCAAGGTCCTGCATCCGGTGAGCAACCGCAAGCTGAATCTCAACGAGGCCTGCGTGGAGGACGTGGTAAGCCTGTCCTCCAGCCTGGTCAAGCACCACGAGACCGGCAAGTACCTGCGCCTGGCCAACGCCATAAAAGAGCAGCTTATCGACGACAACCGGGGTTCCTACAACTTGGGCACCGAACAGTTGGACTTGCAGGCCGCCAGGGCACGGGGTTTCATTGTCTCCAACCGCCGCCTGCTCAGCCTGGAGCTTGTGCTGCGCCAGCAACTCTATCGCCCCGAAACGGGCAAGTTCTGCGACCCTACTACCGGGGAGTACCTCGACCTCATCGAGGCTATCCACTCAGGGTTTATAGATCCCGCGACCACGGTGTTCAAGAACCAGCTCACCGGGAAGGAGCTGCCGTTGGGGGAGGCCATCGAAAACGGGGACATTGATGTGTCCAAGGGCCGGGTATTCGACCCCAAGTCCAAGTCGGCCTACAACTACGACGTGGCCCTCGCGCGCGGCATCCTGGTGACCGTCGCTCGGCCTCTAACCGATCGCAGTGAGGTGGTGCGTCGCCAGGACAGCGTCGAACTTTTGGGACAAACGCCCGTGAGCGTCGTGATCAGCAAGCCGCGCGAAATGTCTCTCGAGGAGGCCATCCGGTACAACATAATCGATCCGAAGACCGCGCTCGTCCGCGATTTCGATAGCTTCAAGTTCCTGCCGTACTCCGTGGCCGTGGAACGCGGCCTCGTGGACACCACCAAGCGCACCCTCGTGGACCCGAAGGCCCTTTACTTTGCCTTCGATCCCACGTTGATTGTTTACGTCCGCGAACCAATCACCTTTGACCAGGCGGCCGAGTCCAAGTGCCTGGACCTGCAGACCGGAGTCCTAACCTATGTGCCAGTGTCCAGTGGAACTGGCAGCGAGTACGCACCGGCCGGCGATGACAGTGCAAACGATTCACTGACTGTCATCGAAACGCCCAAGGTATACACGCTCAAGGAGGCCGCCAGTGCTGGGGTGGTGGATCCCGATTCGGCGCTGGTCAAGGATCTGGCCAAGGCCAAGCTGGTCCGCCTGCCGGAGGCCTTCCGCAAGGGTCTGATGGACGCCAACAAGGCGAACGTGCTGAACACCCAGACCTCGAAGCTCTGCACCCTGCAGGAGGCCTACGAGAGCGGCCTGATCTGCACACCCAAGCGCTCCTTCGGCCTGCTCGAAGCCATCACCTTCAACCTGTACAATCCCACCAACGGATGCCTCGTAGATCCCTTCCAAATGCATCCCGACATCATCCGCCGCCGGAAGTTCACGCTGGCGGAGGCCATTGGCTCGGGTCTGGTGGATCCCTCGTCGACGGTGGTACGTGATCCCAGCAGCGGGGTCATCGTCCCACTGGCGGCTGCCATCGGCAGCGGGCTGATCGACGCCACCGAGGGCCGCCTGACCGACGCCAGTGACCCGAAGAACAACATCGACCTGGTGAAGGCCGCCGAGAAGGGTCTGCTCCTGCCGGCAGAACAGAGGGTAAGTCTCAGACCAGATCCGACTCCGAACAGATTCCGATCTCTTTCGCTCCCAAAACGAAATGAATATCAAATTCCAGCAAAATTATTCTAAATTAAAAGCTTTGTTCGTGGCATGTTTGGTACTTTATCATATTTTTCTACTTATATGATTTTTTTTCGATTTTCGTTGAGAAGTTTTGATCTGCGCGCTGTCTCTTTCTCTGTCTCTATTTCTATCTCTATCTCTAAAAGACCATTACTTTCTCTCATTCAGACTAACCCACTCAGCTCAGATGTGTGAGGAGCATTCGGCAAACCTACTTTGCAATTCATATTTATTATTATTTTGCAAATCTCTTTATATTGCAGCGCATGGCATTCAGTTTTATGTTCTATATAGTTTTCGCTCTCGAGCGGCAGAAGCCAATAATCAATGCAAAGATATCAGCTATCAGCAAGTACATCCACAGATCACAGATCACTGATCACATCCAACAAACATGCATCCCATTACTATCGTACTCCATCGATTGCGCTTTCTCCAGGCTCCGGGCTCCGCGTCCCGGGCTCCGGGCCGAAGAGCAAATGTCAGAACGTCTCATAAACTCCTCCGCATAATGACGTCGGCAATAGGACAACATCCTCAGATTATACAACCTCTATATATACTCTATCGATTTGTCTATAACACTAGCTTACCATTCGATCTCTGCACACACACTCTTCTCCTTGACTTTCCATCCCAGCTAGCCCTCTCCTAGGCAGTTTAGTTTGTAGGACTACTGATCTCAAATATCAAGAGATCTCCTAGTTGCTCCTAGTTTTGGACTAAGGTATACTTCCTTTTCCAGCCCAGGCTTTAGTTATTATTTTTACACTTTACATTTGTTTAAATACCAATTTTCTACCTATTTTCAGCATTATTACAATATATATTATTTCGTTTGCAGTTTTGATTTGAAAAATACAAAAAAACAAACCAGAAACAAACAAAATTTAACACTAACCTCAAACAAGAACAATAATAATGATAATCAACCCGAAACCAAAAACAAACAACCATTAAAACGTAGCTAGTTTCGTACTAAAAGTAAAAACAACTCGTAGTTGCTAGTCCCCCAAGTAGTGCTCGTTCCCCGTAGTTGTAAAAAATCAACAAACCCCTGGTGTTTGGATGTCTTTATTATTTTATTACTTTATGATTTTATTATTTTGGTTTATGTTTAATGCTTTATATTGCCTGCCACATAAGACCGCCTCTATGCTTTGCTTTCAGCCCAGTTTGTGTTTAAATATTATATATATTTTGTGTTCCATTTATATGCTATATATCTATTGAATTATCCCTTCAAATACAAGAATATCTATGAATCCTCTCTAGCGACCTGTAACGAGCTAAGAACCCAAGAGAATGTCTTTTAAAAGTATTCTAATGTCTATATTTTTGCCCTTTTTTGCCCTGCCGATTTCTACCCATATAGCAAGCAGTATTTGAGAAGTTCAACATGTGCGAGGAGAACGTCAACGACCTCCTCAAGTGGGTCACCACTGTGGAACAGAAAATCTCAAGTGTCGGCGGACCACGCGAAAAGATCGATGAGTTGCGCAACCAGATCAACGCTCTCAAGGTTGGTTATCCCCCGAAATTCATAAAGATTAGATCCTAATCAAGTCTCTGCTTTGAATCCCACAGCAAATCAAGGACGAGATCGAATCCCAACAGCGACCTGTGGCCACGTGCCTGGAGCAGATCCGCCAAATCGTTCTCACCGGAGGCGATGTCTTGTCCGCTCCAGAGGTCACCACCCTGGAGAACTCTGGCCGGGAGCTGCGTTCCCGTGTGGATCGTGTCAACGACCGCACCGTCCGCCTGCTCCGCCGCCTCGAGGCCGGTCGGGATGAGCTGACCAAGCTGCGCAGCGAACTGGACGTTTTCTCCGATTGGCTGCAGGTGGCCCGTCGCACTCTGGAGGACAAGGAGCGCTCTCTGTCCGATCTAACCCGCCTGCCCTCCCAGGCCGACTCGGTGAGGGAGTTCGTGAGCGATGTCATCGGCCACCAGGCCGATCTGCGCTTCATCACGATGGCTGCCCAGAAGTTCGTGGACGAGAGCAAGGAGTTCCTGGCCATTCTCAACGACTTCCGCACCTCGCTGCCGGAGCGCCTGCCCCATGTGGAGCCGCTGTCCAGTGCCGAGAGCCCCATCCGCCAGGAGGTCTCCTTGGTGTCGGCCCAGTACAAGGATCTGCTGAACCGTGTCAACGCTCTGCAGGATCGTGTTTCTGGGCTGGGCGGACGCCAGCGGGAATACCAGGATGCCCTGGACAAGGCCAACGAGTGGCTGCGCAGTGTTTCCCCTCGGGTGTCGCGCATCATTGCCGAGCCCATTGCTGGGGATCCCAAGGGCGTGCAGGACCAGATGAACGAGGCCAAGGCCTTGCACAACGAGCTCCTCTCCAGCGGCCGCTTGGTGGACAACGCCCAGCAGGCTCTGGATAACCTGTTGCGCAGCCTGGGCGGCCAACTGAGCCCCATGGAAATCAACCAGCTGGAGCTGCCCATCGCCGACCTGAAGAACAACTACCAGCAGCTGCTGGACAACCTCGGCGAGCACTGCAAGAACCTGGACAAGACTCTGGTGCAGTCGCAGGGCGTACAGGACGCTCTGGACAGTCTGGTGGGCTGGGTCAACCAGGCCGAGGACAAGTTCAAGCTGAACCTGCGCCCGGCATCGCTCATCAAGGAGCGCCTGCAGGAGCAGATCCGCGAGCACAAGGTGCTGCTGGCCGACCTCCAGTCCCACCAGGCCAGCATCGACAGCGTCCAGATCTCGGCCAAGCACCTGCTGGCCAGTGCCTCGAACGCCCGCATCGCCAAGAAGGTGGAGTCGAACCTCAACGACGTCACCGGCAAGTTCGAGAAGCTCTACGAGAAGGCCAACAAGCGAGGCGAGTTCCTGGACGACGTCTACAACCGCCTGGGAAGGTACCTGGACGACATCAGCAACGTGGAGCAGCGCATGGCCAGTCTGCAGGAAGCCCTCGACAGCAGGGAGACCAGCCTGCTGACCACAGAGGAGCTGGCCCGCCGCATGAGCGACTTGTCGCGCGAGAAGGACCACCTGGCGCCGCAGTTCGAGGACTGTGTGCGCAACGGCAAGGATCTGATTGGTCTGCGCGACGTCACCGACACCGGAGTGCTGCGCGACCGCATCAAGGCCCTGGAGTCGCAGTGGCGCAACATCAACATCAGCATCGACGAGAAGGCCAAGCTCTCCAAGCAGAAGGCCGAGCAGCAGCTGGCCTACGAGGGACTCAAGGACCAGGTGCTGTCCTGGCTGGCTAGCACGGAGGCGCGCGTCAACGGCCTGTCGCCGGTGGCCATTGATCTGGACAGGATTAAGCAGCAGCACGACGAGCTGAAGCCCATTTGCAAGGACTACCGCGACTATGCTCCGACCATCGACAAAATCAACGACATCGGATCCCAGTACGACGCCCTCATCCGCCCGGAGAGTCCGGCCAGGAAGAGGTCCACCTACAGCCCGATTAAGCGTGCCAGCCCACTGCGCCGCATGTCCGGAGACGCCAGAAGCCCCAGCCCCACCAAGGGAGGCATCCTGTCGCCACTATCGACTGGTTCCAGTGGATTCGGTAGCCGCAGGTCCTCCCAGGACGGTTTCCAGCTGTCTGAGCTGTCTCCGGTACAGCAGCAGCTGAGCGAGATCAACAACAGGTACGGCCTGATCGGCGTCCGGCTGAACGACCGCCAGCACGAGCTGGACAACCTCAGCGAGGAGCTCCGCAAGCAGTACGAGAACCTCAAGGGACTGGCCCAGTTCCTGGAGCGCATCCAGCGCCAGGTGCCCAAGGAGTCCGTCTCCAACAAGGACGAGGCCGAACGCTGCATCAAGCAGGCGCGCAAGATCCTCGAGGACATGTACGAGAAGCAAAGCCTCCTGGACACCACCAAGGCCCAGATCAAGGACATCCTGCGTCGCAAGTCGGACGTTCCCGGGGCGGAGCAACTGCGCCTGGAGAACGAGAACATCCAGGAGAAGTGGAAGAATCTCAACGATATCTGCAAGAACCGCATTGCCTTCTCCGAGAAGCTGCGCGACTTCCTCGACACCCACGGCAACCTGAAGAGCTGGCTGGACAGCAAGGAGCGCATGCTGACGGTGCTGGGACCCATCTCTTCGGATCCCCGCATGGTCCAGAGCCAGGTGCAGCAGGTGCAGGTGCTGCGCGAGGAGTTCCGCACCCAACAACCGCAACTGAAGCACTTCCAGGAGCTTGGACACGATGTTGTTGATCACCTGGCCGGCACACCCGACGCCCAGGCCGTCGAACTGAAGCTGAAGGACATCCTGGGCAAGTGGGAGGACTTGGTTGGCAAGCTGGACGATCGTGCCAATAGCTTGGGAGGAGCTGCTGACAGTTCCAAGGAATTCGATGCGGCCGTTAACCGTCTCCGCGAGGCCCTCCAGAACATCAGCGACAACCTGGACGCCCTGCCCACAGATGGGGACCACCAGGAGAACCTGCGCAAGATCGAGAACCTGGAGCGCCAGCTGGAGGGTCAGCGTCCTCTGCTGGCCGACGTGGAGCAGTCCGCCGCCACCTTGTGCAACATCCTGGGCGATCCCGCATCCCGTGCGGATGTCAACTCCCGCGTGGCCGCCCTGGAGAAGCAGTACCTGGCCCTGCAGAAGAAACTGGACACCAAGAAGGCCGAGACGGAGGCTTCGCTACGCGACGGCCGCCACTTTGCCGAGAACTGCTCCAAGACGCTGGGTTGGCTGGGCGGAGAGCTCTCCAACCTCACCGACCGCCTGCTGGTCTCCGCGCACAAGCCCACTCTGCAGCACCAGATCGACACCCACGAGCCCATCTACCGCGAGGTGATGGCTCGCGAGCACGAGGTCATCATGCTGATCAACAAGGGCAAGGATCTGTCCGACCGCCAGCAGGACCGCGGCGTCAAACGCGACCTGGACCGCATCCAGCAGCAGTGGGAGAAGCTGCGCCGCGAGGCCGTCGACCGCCACACCAGGCTGCAGACCTGCATGGAGCACTGCAAGAAGTACTCCCAGACCTCGGAGCAGTTCCTGGCTTGGCTGCGCACCGCCGAGGACAAGCTCTCGGATCTGACACCCGGAGTCCTGTCCAAGGCCAAGCTGGAGACGCGTCTCCGCGACCTGCAGACCTTCCGCAGCGAAGTGTGGAAGCACTCGGGCGAGTTCGAGAACACCAAGGGCCTGGGCGAGACCTTCCTCACCAGCTGCGACATCGACAAGGAGCCCATCAAGGCGGAGCTGCAGGACATTCGCGACCGCTGGGAGCGCCTGAATAACGACCTAATCGCCCGTGCCCACGAGATTGAGAACTGCTCCCGCCGCTTGGGCGACTTCAACGACGAACTCCGCAACCTGGACCATTCTCTGGGCCGTTGCGAGGATCGGCTGGCTGCCCACGACGCTTTGGGAGGCGCTGCCAAGGATCCCAAGCTTCTGGAGCGCGTCAAGGCCATTCGCGAGGAGCTGACCAATCTCAGCAAGCCCCTTCAGTCGCTCAAGGCCCTGGCCAAGGACATCAGTGCCGAGGCGAGAGCCGCCGGCGGAGACGCCGACCATCTGACCAGCGAAGTCGATGGCCTGGCCGATCGCATGTCCGAGCTGCAGGGCCGCCTGGATGACCGTTGCGGCGAACTCCAGTCCGCCGCCACTGCCGTCTCCCAGTTCAACGAACAGATGAAGAGCCTGGGCATCGACCTGAACGACCTGGAAACGGAGATCGAGAAGCTGTCGTCCCCGGCCCGCGAAATTAAGATTGTGCAGCAGCAGCTGGACGACGTGGGCAAGATTCAGCACAAGCTGGACCGCCTGGTGGGTCGCCTGGAGGATGCCGAGCGTGCCGCCGATGTCCTTGTGGATGCCGGCTTCGCCGCTGACACCACTCAGACCCGGGAGCAAATCTCGACGCTGCGCAAGACGCTGGGACGCCTGGACAACCGGGTGCGCGACCACGAGGACAACCTGCAGGCCACTCTGAAGGCCCTCCGCGAGTTCTACGACAACCAGTCGCAGACCCTGGACGACATCCAGGACGTCAGTGAGGAGTTCAAGCGCATGAAGCCTGTGGGCTCGGAACTGGACCAGATCCGGCGCCAGCAGGAGGACTTCCGCAACTTCAGGGAGCGCAAGGTGGAGCCGCTGGCCGTCAATGTGGACAAGGTGAATGTGGCCGGACGGGATCTGGTGCGATCCGCCGGCAGTGGTGTCTCCACCACGGCCATTGAGAAGGATCTGGAGAAGCTGAACGACCGCTGGAACGACCTGAAGGAGCGCATGAACGAGCGGGACCGTCGCCTGGATGTGGCTCTGCTGCAGTCGGGCAAGTTCCAAGAAGCTCTGGCCGGTCTCTCCAAGTGGCTCAGCGACACCGAGGAGATGGTGGCCAACCAGAAGCCGCCCAGCTCCGACTACAAGGTGGTGAAGGCCCAGTTGCAGGAGCAGAAGTTCCTGAAGAAGATGCTCCTGGACCGGCAGAACTCGATGGGTTCTCTGGCCAATCTCGGCAAGGAGGTGGCCAACCACTGCGAGCCCGCCGAACGGGCCTCCATCGAGAAGCAGCTGAACGACCTGATGAAGCGCTTCGATGCCCTCACCGACGGAGCCGAGCAGCGCGAACTGGACCTGGAGGAGGCCATGGAGGTGGCCAAGCGATTCCACGACAAGATCAGCCCCCTGGAGCTCTGGCTCGACAACACAGAGCGCGCGGTCAAGTCCATGGAACTCATTCCCACCGACGAGGAGAAGATCCAGCAGCGCATCCGGGAGCACGACCGCCTGCACGACGAGATTCTGGGCAAGAAGCCCGACTTCACCGACCTCGCCGACGTGGCCGCCCAGCTGATGCACTTGGTCAGCGACGAGGAGGCCGTCAATCTGGGCGAGAAGGTCCGCGGCGTGACGGAGCGCTACACGGGTCTGGTGGATGCCAGCGATAACATCGGAGCTCTGCTCTCCGAGTCCCGCCAGGGACTGCGTCACCTGGTCCTCAGCTATCAGGACTTGGTGGCCTGGATGGAGAGCATGGAGGCGGAGCTGAAACGCTTCAAGTCCGTCCCCGTCTACGCCGAGAAGCTGCTGGAGCAGATGGACCATCTGCTGGAGCTGAACGAGAACATTGCCGGCCATGCATCCAATGTGGAGTCCACCGTAGAGTCCGGTGCCGAGCTCATGAAGCACATTTCCAACGACGAGGCCATCCAGCTCAAGGACAAGCTGGACTCCCTGCAGCGTCGCTACGGAGACCTGACCAACCGTGGCGGAGATCTCCTCAAGAGCGCTCAGAATGCCCTGCCCTTGGTGCAGCAGTTCCACGAGGCCCACACCCGTCTGGTCGAGTGGATGCAGAGTGCCGAGGCCGCGCTGGCCCCGAGCGAGCCCCGCCAGGCGGACGTCCTCCGGTTGGAGGGCGAGCTGGCCGACATGCGTCCCATCCTCGACACCATCAACCTTATCGGACCCCAGCTGTGCCAGCTGTCGCCGGGAGAGGGTGCCGCCACCATCGAGAGCATCGTCACCCGGGACAACCGCCGATTCGACTCCATTGTGGAGCAGATCCAGCGCAAGGCCGAGCGCCTGCATCTGAGCAACCAGCGCGCCAAGGAGGTCACTGGAGACATTGACGAGCTGCTCGAGTGGTTCCGGGAAATGGACACCACCCTGCGCGAGGCCGATCCCCCGGCCATGGAGCCCAAGCTGGTGCGCGCCCAGTTGCAGGAGCACCGCTCCATCAACGACGACATCTCCAGCCAGAAGGGTCGCGTCCGCGATGTGACTGCCGCTTCCAAGAAGGTGCTGCGCGAGTCGCCCCAGAGCGAGAACACCGCCACCCTGCGCGAGAAGCTGGACGACCTCAAGGAGATTGTCGACACCGTGGCCCAGCTGTGCAGCGAGCGCCTGGGCATCTTGGAGCAGGCCCTGCCCCTGTCCGAGCACTTTGCCGACTCCCACCAGGGACTGACCGCCTGGCTGGACGACATGGAGCAGCAGATCTCGCGCCTGAGCATGCCAGCCCTGCGTCCGGACCAGATCACCCTGCAGCAGGACAAGAACGAGCGCCTGCTGCAGTCGATTGCCGAGCACAAGCCGCTCCTGGACAAGCTGAACAAGACGGGAGAGGCCCTGGGTGCCCTGGTGGCCGACGAGGACAGTGCCAAGATCAACGAGATCCTGGACACGGACAATGCCCGCTACGCTGCCCTCCGTTTGGAGCTGCGCGAACGCCAACAGGCCCTGGAGAGTGCTCTTCAAGAGTCCAGTCAGTTCTCCGACAAGCTGGAGGGCATGCTCCGTGCACTGGCCAACACCGTGGACCAGGTGAACCAGCTGGATCCTCTGTCGGCTCTGCCCCAGAAGATCCGCGAGCAGATCGAGGACAACGATGCTTTGATGGACGACCTGGACAAGCGACAGGATGCCTTCAGTGCTGTCCAGAGGGCGGCCAACGATGTGATTGCCAAGGCGGGCAACAAGTCCGATCCCGCCGTGCGCGACATCAAGGCCAAGCTGGAGAAGCTGAACAACCTGTGGAACGATGTGCAGAACGCCACCAAGAAGCGTGGCAGCTCCCTGGACGACATCCTCAGTGTGGCCGAGCCCTTCTGGAAGCAGCTGAACAGTGTGATGAAGACCCTGAAGGATCTGGAGGAGACCCTCTCGTGCCAAGAGCCCCCGGCGGCCCAGCCGCAGGACATCAAGAAGCAGCAGGTGGCCCTGCAGGAGATCCGCCACGAGATCGACCAGACCAAGCCCGAGGTGGAGCAGGTGCGCCGCCACGGCAGCAACCTGATGAACATGTGCGGCGAGCCCGACAAGCCGGAGGTCAAGAAGCACATCGAGGATCTGGACAACGCCTGGGACAACATCACCGCCCTGTACGCCAAGCGCGAGGAGAACCTCATCGACGCCATGGAGAAGGCCATGGAGTTCCACGAGACCCTGCAGAACCTGCTGAAGTTCCTCACCAAGGCCGAGGACAAGTTCGCCCACCTGGGCGCCGTCGGCTCGGACATTGATGCCGTCAAGCGGCAGATTGAGCAGCTCAAGTCCTTCAAGGATGAAGTCGATCCGCACATGGTTGAAGTAGAAGCATTAAACAGGTACGTCCACCCATCTTTCGAGAAGAATCTCCCCAAGAATCTACTACAAATTCGACTTTCTAAATCCAATCCAATCCGTTTCCGCGTGGGTCGTGTCTTCCATCTCAACCCGTCAATTGGCAGAGGTCTCCAAAGGCAAGATGGTTCCAAAACCGAATTCTTTAAACCGATTCGTTGTTGTTATTGTTGTGATATTGTTAAGTGCCTGTTGCCTGCTGCTGTTCCGGGGATTTCTCTCGGAGATCTCCCCAAACTGAGAGCTGAGCCAGCATGTTCTCTTTGTTTTTTCGGTTGCCACAGTCCCCGAACCGGTTGCATGCCCCACTCTTTTGCCAAAAATATTATTTTTCGCTTGCGTTAGCACTTGTTCCTTGGAATTGGACTCTCTAGTCGCACCTGGCTAACATTGTTTTTGGTAATCTTGCAGGCAAGCTGTGGAACTGACGGAACGCACTTCACCCGAGCAGGCGGCATCTATCCGGGAGCCCCTCTCGGTGGTCAACCGCCGCTGGGAGGCCCTGCTCCGCGGCATGGTCGAGAGGCAGAAGCAGCTGGAGCACGCCCTCCTGCACTTGGGACAGTTCCAGCACGCCCTCAACGAACTGCTGGTCTGGATCAACAAGACCGATGGCACCCTGGATCAGTTGAAACCAGTAAGTTATAGAATCGTATCCAAGTCATATGGATACTAACTGACTCATTCCAGATCCCTGGAGATCCACAACTGCTGGAGGTCGAGCTGGCCAAGCTCAAAGTCCTGGCCAACGACATTCAGGCCCACCAGAACTCCGTGGACACCCTCAACGACGCCGGCCGGCAGCTGATTGAAACCGAAAAGGGCTCCCTGGAAGCCTCCACCACGCAGGAGAAGCTGCGCAAGCTGAACAACGAGTGGAAGCAGCTGCTCCAGAAGGCCAGCGACCGCCAGCACGAGCTGGAGGAGGCGCTGCGCGAAGCTCACGGCTACATAGCCGAGGTCCAGGACATCCTGGGCTGGTTGGGCGACGTGGACGCCGTGATTGGAGCCAGCAAGCCAGTGGGCGGTCTGCCCGAAACGGCCACCGAGCAGCTGGAGCGCTTCATGGAGGTGTACAACGAGCTGGAGGAGAACAGGCCCAAGGTGGAGACCATCCAGGCCCAGGGCCAGGAGTACATCAAGCGCCAGAACCAAATGAAGGTCTCGTCCAGCAACCTGCAGCACACCCTGCGAACGCTGAAGCAGCGCTGGGACGCAGTGGTCTCCCGGGCCTCCGACAAGAAGATCAAGCTGGAGATTGCCCTCAAGGAGGCCACCGAGTTCCACGACACCCTGCAGGCCTTTGTGGAGTGGTTGACCCAAGCCGAGAAGCTGCTGTCCAACGCAGAGCCCGTATCCCGGGTGCTGGAGACCATCCAGGCCCAAATGGAGGAGCACAAGGTGCTGCAGAAGGATGTGAGCACTCACCGCGAGGCCATGCTGTTGCTCGACAAAAAGGGCACGCACCTGAAGTACTTCAGCCAGAAGCAGGACGTGATCCTCATCAAGAACTTGCTCGTCTCCGTCCAGCATCGCTGGGAGCGAGTGGTGAGCAAGGCCGCGGAACGCACCCGTGCTCTGGACCATGGCTACAAAGAGGCCCGCGAGTTCAACGACGCCTGGAGCGGCATGATGCAGTACCTGCAGGAGACCGAGCAGACTCTGGATCAGATCATCGAGGAGGCCACCGCCTCCAAGGAGCCGCAGAAGATCAAGAAGTACATTGGCAAGCTGAAGGAAACTCACCGCCAGCTGGGTGCCAAGCAGTCCGTCTACGACGGCACCATGCGCACCGGCAAGAACCTGATGGAGCGCGCCCCCAAGGGCGATCGTCCGGTTCTGGACAAGATGCTGCTGGAGCTGAAGGAGCAGTGGACGCGTGTCTGGTCCAAGAGCATCGAGCGCCAGCGCAAGCTGGAGGAGGCTCTGCTGCTGTCCGGCCAGTTCAGCGATGCTCTGGGTGAGCTGCTCGACTGGCTGAAGAAGGCCAAGAGCCGGCTGAACGAGAACGGACCGGTGCACGGCGACCTGGAGACGGTCCAGGGACTCTGCGAGCACCACAAGCACATCGAGCAGGATCTGCAGAAGCGCGCCGCCCAGATGCAGGGTGTCCTGAAGACGGGTCGCGACCTGGAACGCTCCGGCAACAACCCGGAGGTCGGTCGCCAGCTGGACGAGATGCAGTCCATCTGGGAGGAGGTCAAGAACGCCGTTGCCAAGCGCGGCGACCGCCTCCAGGTGGCTCTGGTCGACGCCGAGAAGCTGAATGCCCGCGTCCAGGCCCTGTTCGATTGGCTGGATCACGCCGAGCACAAGCTGCGCTACGCCAAGAATGCCCCCGACGACGAGAAGGTGTCCCGCGAAATGATGGACATCCACATGGAGTTCATGAAGGACCTGCGAGTCCGCGAGCGCGAGAAGACCGAGACCTTTGAGTACGCCGAGGATATCATCAACAAGGCCTATCCGGATGCCATTCCCATCATCAAGAACTGGCTCTCGATCATCCAACAGCGCTGGGAGGAGGTGCGCCAGTGGGCCATTAACCGCGAGTCCAAGCTGGAGCAGCACTTGCAGTCGCTCAAGGATCTGGACGATACCATTGAGGAGCTGCTGGCCTGGCTCAGCGGACTCGAGGGCACTCTCTTGAGTAAGTTGTGTGCCTCAGCAGCTTTGAGGGACTATATTAATCCTACTTACTTTTCTTTAGACCTCAAGCACGAGCGCCTGCCGGATGAGATTCCACCGGTGGAGAAGCTGATCGAGGACCACAAGGAGTTCATGGAGAACACCGCTCGTCGCCAGAACGAGGTGGACCGCGCCTGCAAGCCGCGCCAGCTGCCTCCAGGAGCCCGCAAGCCATCTCGCAGCGGCAAGACACCAGTGTAAGTGGATTATCCTTCTTAGATGGTAGCCCTACTGTATATATCTGTTGTGTATTATGATTTTGTATATTTATTTTTGCCGTTTCTTTTTTATATACTTTCTTTGAATCCACCACCTTATATATTGCTACAATATTCCAAATCCAAATACCCTGCAACGTATTGCACACCTACTTTCTCTGCCTATCCAAAAACCACACAACCACCAGTCGCGGCTCCAGCCACGATCTGCGCGAGACGTCACCCGACGGCACTCTGAGGCGTCAAAGGTTTGGCCGCAACTTTATACTCTCTCTCTCATCCTGCCGCCCCATCGTGGCTTACTCACTCCACTCGAATGGATTGCCTAACATTTGAAACTCCCCACTCCCGACAACCGAACCCATGATACCCCTCCAAGTAGCGCTAAAATCTGTAGCCGCTAACCCACAAACCACATCGAACCTGCACTCTCGCAACCTTGCTTAATCATTGCTGCTAAAAACTGTCTGCTTTTTGAAAACTTTATCTAGAGTCATGTACTAATCCTGTGCTTTCTCCCCACAGCTTCAAGGGATCTCGCGACCAAGGACTCAACGCCCGCAAGGGAAGGTAAGTTGAGGATCCAAATGGACCTGCAAAGTCAAGAATAGATAGATTCCGCATGTACTTCGAAATTCTCAAATCGAAACTCTTTTGTTTTCAACTTTTCAACTACTTTTGGAAATGCTGCGTCTACAAATGATTCTTGAACATTATATCTTATCTGTGTATTATATAAACTTTGTGTATTGCGTATTTTGTTCGTTACTTTACCATTTTGTTTTGTCTCTTTTTGATTCTACTTTCATCTTGTCTACACTACGCTACTCGTTGCTCCGTAAACGTTGCTCATACCGCTCGAATATCAAAAACTATATGCATTTTGCCGCTTTACTTGCCACTCTATGTAAAATATAAACAAAATTAAACCTCATCTCTGAGCAGTCGTGTCACGCCCACTCGAGACACGCCCGACAGAGATCGCCTGCCGCACTACGGCCCCAGGTTCTCGCCAAGGTAAGTACCAGCCCAAAAGACACACATCATCCTCGTCATCTTCAAGCTGTGCATGTTCAAGTGTTTTGTCTGTAGTTTGGATAGTTTTACCTTAGTACTTGAGCCTCTTAGTAACTCATGTGTTCTGGTCTCTATGTAGCACTGCTGGACCCGAGCTGGAGTTCCGGTCGCCTCGCGCCAAGCTCCTGTGGACCAAGTGGCGCGATGTCTGGATGCTGTCATGGGAGCGCCAGCGCCTGCTCTACGATCATCTCCTGTATCTGAAGGATGTGGAGCGTGCTCGCAACTTCAGCTGGGACGATTGGCGCAAACGCGTAAGTATCTTCTAACTGGATAGTAGAACCTGAATAATCTTATCCTTCAAAACCCTTTTATAGTTCCTCAAGTACATGAACCACAAGAAGTCACGTCTCACGGACCTGTTCCGAAAAATGGACAAGGACAACAATGGCATGATTCCACGCGATGTCTTCATCGATGGCATTCTCAACACGAGTAAGATTTTAAAGATTCTGGTAGTTGCTATAACTAACTTTATTGTGTCCCTCAGAATTCGACACCTCTGGCTTGGAAATGAAGGCCGTGGCCGATCTCTTCGATCGCAATGGCGAGGGCCTCATTGACTGGCAGGAGTTCATTGCCGCCCTGCGTCCTGACTGGCAGGAGCGCAAGCCTGCCACCGACTCGGACAAGATTCACGACGAAGTCAAGCGCCTGGTTATGCTGTGTACCTGCCGACAGAAGTTCCGAGTGTTCCAAGTGGGCGAGGGCAAATACAGAGTAAGGTTTCAGGGAGTTTGTGTTTGGAAAGTATACTAATTTAATTGCCCATCTAGTTTGGAGACTCCCAGAAACTGCGCCTGGTCCGCATCCTCCGCAGCACTGTCATGGTGCGTGTGGGCGGCGGCTGGGTGGCCCTGGATGAATTCCTGCAGAAGAACGATCCTTGCCGCGGTAAGTCCTTGCTCCATATCTGATCCTATAAACCAGACACCATAATTATTAGTTGTGTTGCGTACACACACAAAAAACACACATTTCCGAAATATGTTGGACTTCTTCCATTCCATTACCAAAAGTACCAAGTACCAAGTCACATTTACTATTACATTCCATGCATATTTAAACATTATATACTACATATAGTGTAATCTTGTAGTCCACATCTTGAATACTCCATTCCACCCAAGCTCATGCATTTTGTCTATTATACCCGGATGCTGTGCATCGTTCGATCATCTCATTTAAAAACAAACGCATTCATTCCACACCTAGGTACAGTTGTGCTTAACAACTAATTACTCTATAATGCTAAATATTAATAATACCAAACGGATATGGTCATTTAACCAAAGCCAACCAACAATAAACCACTGTGCCTAAATAGAACCCGGAAAATGAAACGAAATAAACCAGCCTTAAACCAGTTTTGACCTTTAATCAAACCTCATTATTAATTCTGGTCCAAAAGCTGCCTAAACGCATAATAATTTGTTTTTAATTGCCAATCAGCCAGAGCCTCATGAAATAACCAAAAAATAATAAATAAGAATCAGAAAGCGGATCCCACTGAACCCCAGGACCCGAACTTGGTCAGGGGTTTGACATTTGCCCTCCTCATTCTCATTCTCGTCGCTTCGTTTATCTAACTGCGTAACTTAGTTGATATTTGTCCATAAAACACACACACATACGCCAAAAGCCCACCCAAAAAAAACCTGCCTCTCCTGTACCTACTGTACCTTTTTAGTTAGTGATTAGTAGTATTAACCAGGTTGTTGCAACAAAGCCTAGTGGTAGTGGAAATAACAACAAGTACTCGTAAGAACTAATCCGACTACTAAGCATGCTTTTTCGTTAACCTAACCTCGCTTTTAACCCAACATCCCGCTTTATTTGTGTAACAGAGTGCCAGCCACTGTTAACTAACAGCGGCTGCCGACTGTACTTCCTCCTCATGTCACGTCTTTTATGTTCGAAGCTCCACAAATTTCGTTGTCGCAAAATTTTGAATTAAAAACTTTTGTTATTAATTTGTGTTATTGTTTCTTCGTTTTTTACTAATCTAATTTTATGTTTTCCCCCTTTTTCTTTTTTCAAAAATGGTTTCCTTTTATAATCCGAAAATTGAATGAATCTTGACAAAACCGATCCCGATAATTATACACTGTCTGTGTGTAATCTGCGCTTGCGCTGCCCGCTCGCCACGCCCACGACCACGCCCACGCCCGATATGCACCCGCCTGTGCCCACAAAATACACCAAAATACTAAAAAAAAAAAAAAAAAAAATCCAAAAACAACACAAAAAACTGATACAATACTGTGACAAATACTTTGCGGTAACAAATCTTTTGTTGTTATTGTTGTTGTTTATATGTTCGCCCTACAACCAAACAAAAACAAACAAAAACATTGCATCAAATGCCAATGTTGTATGTTGTGTGTTGTGTATGCGCTTGGGGCATATCCGCATACTTGCAACCTGCAATCGCTGCCACAAAAAATGCCACAAAATGTTACTCGGGAGCAGCCAAGGGACGCACTAACATTGAGCTACGCGAGCAATTCATATTGGCCGATGGCGTCTCCCAGAGCATGGCCGCGTTCACGCCCAGACGTTCCACGCCCAATGCGGCCGCCACTGCCTCCTCCTCACCCAATGCCCAGAATGGCGGCAGCTCCAACTTGCCGCCATACATGAGTGGACAGGGTCCCATCATCAAGGTAAATCAAACAGCAGGACCTCTAAGGTTTCCCACATTCTTGACAATTTGGTGGGAATAATATTAAAGTTTCAATATGAAATTATATTCAAAATTTAATTAAAAATATGCGAGAGGTTGCAATCATAATTCCCAAATCTTTATCCACTTTTTAAAAAAGTAATCTTCAATATTTTCCAAACCACCAAATTGGACAAGACATCATCTCAAAGGGAGAAGTAATACTATAAGCGGGTATCATCCATACAAATATTACTCGACTCCTGACTCCCATCCCATCTCTCCATCCACTCACCCATCCAATCCAAAAGATCCTAAACTCCAAAGAGCACGAGGTAAGCTCTCCGTATGTACCATATTATATCTTTTTTTTTTGGGTTTGTTGTGTGTGTTGTTGACAAACAAAAATTATGAAAGGCTCTTGCTGCTGCGCCGCCGACTCTTTATTTTTCCAAGTACATATTTGCATGAGAACCGATGTTTTATTGTATTTTTGTGAGTGCCCTTCTTGTGTTATTTTCAAGCGACATTTTTTAGTTATTGCTAGAGTAAAGTACACCCCACGCGATTAGGCCAGGTTAGGTGTTGTTGTCCACGGCTTAAATGATCATATACCGTTTGCCAAATTGCGAGAAAATCAAATGTCCATTGTTGGTTAAACGTATCGAAATTAATTCCCTAGCTGACGAGCACTTGGCCGAGCTAATGCCAATCTTTGAAAAGATCCGTGCTCAAGACCAGGTTCCATGCGCCTTTCCCATTCACATGGGCGCCGGCGGCACGGTGTTCGTCCGTTGCAACACCAGCCGCTCGGTGCCACTGAGTCCACATGTGCTGCATTGTCATCCAACAACACACTGGGTAAGTCTAACAGAACGACCAAAATATAACAGAAGGAGAAGAACCACAGGATCAGGAGTGTATCATCCAAATTGGTTGCATTTTCAGGGGTTACCATGGGTCTTTTATTTCTGAATAACTTGGCTAACAAAATCTTATCTTTTTATTTACAAAAAATAAAGGTACGCGAGCGTTCGGTTCGCTCCATTCCCATGTCAAGACCATCGCGCTCGTCGCTCTCGGCCAGCACTCCGGACTCTCTGAGCGACAACGAGGGCAGCCATGGAGGACCCTCGGGTCGGTACACGCCCCGCAAGGTCACCTACACGAGCACGCGCACAGGCCTCACGCCAGGAGGCTCTCGTGCCGGCTCCAAGCCCAACTCGCGCCCGCTCAGCAGACAAGGATCGAAGCCACCGTCGCGACAAGGCTCCACCCTGTCGCTGGATAGCACAGGTGAGTTCAAAATAGTTATAAAATAAACAACAAATTTTATTTAAATGATATAATTATTTTCTAGACGACCACACACCCTCACGCATTCCACAACGCAAACCCTCAACGGCCAGCACCACCAGTGGAACCACACCGCGTCCGGCTCGTCTCTCGGTGACCAGCACCACGCCGGGTAGTCGCCTGAATGGCACCAGTACCATCACCCGCAAGACCGCCTCCGGCTCAGCCAGTCCGGCACCCACAAGGTAGGTTTTTGGGTTACAGATAATCTTCACCAGAGATCGGAGGAAAATAAAGAAACGGGGGCAGACAGACGGGGGTTTAACCTTTGAGAAATCTTATTAATTTATTAATTTTTTATTTTCCACACCATGTTTTCGGTTTACCGCATTAATAACTGATCAACACCAACTCACACAACCAAACAACATCATGAAACGCTAACTTACAACAAACAATATGTATTGGCATTTGAAAACATTTTGAAATTGGCTTGAACGCAACTAAAAAAAATGCAACTAACTGCATAAATCAACCAATCTTGTGCCTGAAACCCCTCCCAAAAAAAAAAAAAAAAAAACAAAAAAAATAGCAATGGAGGCATGAGTAGATCATCCAGTATACCAGCACTAACAGGCTTCGGCTTCAAACCAATTAGGTAATACCACAACCAATCGACTTGGTTGCAAAACACTAAACATAATCTTACATACATACATAAGCGTAGGCTAGAGTTAAGACCTGGAGTAGGCAGGGCGGTTATGGTTTAACTTCGATGCTAACTATTGTTGTATACTTACTACCCTCCCATTACCAAAAGCCGGCCATCACGGATACCGATTAAGATACCCTCATTCGATTCCAAGTCAACATCGCCCACCAGCTCGACCACGAATCCAACCAGCTTGGGGTAAAGTTGACAAGCAATCAGCCACAGACCTTAACTAGTCAATCAATTAGCAAGTAATTATGATTTATAAACGTCAAATGTTATAATTTGTTCGGAAAAGCAACCTTTCCTTCCAAGCATGTAATTGTGATCTGTGCATGTCCATGCCATGAGAACCAAAATTTCGATAAGAAACAACAAGCAACATAATGCTTTCGACTAATCCCTAAGTTTGATAATCAGATTATAATACATTTATTTATGTTACTTTTACCACGTTATATGATTGTTACTGCCATTCTTCCCGAGAAGAGATACTAATCGATTCAACTTTGTCCATGTACAGGCGGAACATCAGCGGCAGCTCAACACCCTCGGGCATGCAGACGCCGCGGAAGAGCTCGGCGGAGCCAACGTTCAGCTCGACCATGCGGCGCACATCCCGCGGAACAACACCCACGGAGAAGCGCGAACCGTTCCGGCTTTAAGTCAAGGAGGATATTGGAGAAGAACCAGAATGCCACACCCTTATACACCCCACACTCAACTCTACTTACTAACTACGCACTGAAGTTCTAAACTAAACCCCCAACTCCCAAAAGATATTCAAAAGTCTACATTAGCAGAAAAATGTAGCAGAATCAGCACACAGTTCTAAAGAGACTAACTTAAAAGTGCCCTAAAAGGAAGAGGAGCTAAGGAGCGAGACAATTTATAGACGTTTATACTATATATATATTTTGTAAAAGACAACACACACACAACAAATGAGATCAGAGACGGAATGCAGACATATAGCTAGCACACAAAGTTGATCAGACAAGCAACCTACTTACGAGTACTACTAATACTAATACTACCTTTTGCTACTACTAATTTGTAATGCCCACTACCTTTATTCACTAGTTATACACGTTTCCAAAATTATGATTTGTATATACTTCTAAAGAGGAAAGCAAACGTAAATTAATGAAAAATACACTCCAAGTGCTCTAAGGCAATTAAACAAAAAAATACAAAAAACCTAAAAACGAAAAAAAATATTTAGAAAAAAAAAACATTCGAATGAAATGTCGTGACCTTTGCTGCAAACCACCTTGCGTCTGGGGACTCCATCAAAATCGCCAGTTTGGTGGATACCTGCAGCAGGAAACGGGGCGTGGCAGAGGTGGCACGACCCAAAAAATAACTAAAACCGTTAAAGAGAAAAAATTTGATTTTGTTCTGTTATTAAACTAATAGGAAAGTGAAAATTGTAAGCCGCATAAAAATATTTAATTATATACTAAAAGTCATTACTATAAGTTTAATTAATATTTAACTGTTAAGCTACAAACACGCAGATTTTGTATTGCATAATTATTTTGTTTTTTTATATGCAATGGCAGCGAATGAATTACGACGCATAGTGGGTGAAATGCAAACGATGCCCCTTTATATAAATATTGTAAAATACTAATACTAAATTATTTTGTTGTACGAATCGAAGGAAGTGCATTAAAACACGTTTTTTGTAATTCAATTAAATTAAAACAATTTAAATGCGAAATAAAAATTTACAAAAAATAATAACATAAACCATCTAAGCTTTTATTTCTCTATTTAAGAAAAACATCAATTTTTGTTGATTTCGAAATTTGATTTATTCGGTATAGTTCTCAATCGTAGTATTGATTTGACACATTGAAATTGAATTGTTTATATAATACCATGGTCGATCCATTAGGAATCACTATTCGGGTTTCTACACAAAACACTCAATTAATTGTGATATTTAAATATGTGTGCATGCATGCTAATGCAAATCCCCTGTATCGGGTCCTCCGTCTTCAGCAACTGCCATCTATCCACTCACTGACTAGAAATGGCGCTCCAACTTCGATTTCACTTTGGATATTCCAACTATTTCGTTTTCAAGCTTGTCACTTTTTTTTGTTAAACTCTTACTTGTCTTTTGTGCTACAGGCTGTCCATAGAGAGAGAGAGAAATATTTATGCTATAGTTTGAAGTGCAGTTTCAGATTATGCGTAATTGGATATCAATATCATCGTAGTTGTCTTCCCCTTCGTCGTGATCTCCGCCGATCACAAATGTACCATGGTGTGGTCTCGTCAACGCCAGCGCTGCCATTTGGTGCTGCTAAATACATGCTGCTAACTGCTAGCTATTAAATGCCCTATAGCCCTAAACCATCTTCGTAACCGTAATATCGTCTCGGCATAATGCCGCAAGTCTTTTGTAAACCATTACAAATATCATTATACAATAGTTAATGTACAACTAAATATCATCGTTCGTCGAAAATTAGCTAACCCGGCTCGCTAAAGCTAACTAAAATAAATACATATCAATAGAAAGTAGGAATTCACAGAAACGAGTCCGCCTCATAAAACTAAACCTGGGCCGTTTGGGATGGTGCTTCATTGTGTATTAGCAGCATGGCAATGCAATGGGTATCCGGATCCCCATCTCTTCTGGAAGCCATCGTCACCTGGCAAGCCCGGAGCTGGCAGACTGGGCCTTTGCCTGCTTGCCGCTGCCTGTATTCGATGAGGAGCCACCGCCGCCGGCCGATCCTGTTGCTACGCCCGAATTTTGTTCACGATCGCGTTCAGCACGATGGTGGTGGCCGTGGTGATGATGATGTCGCCGGCCACCTCTGTAATGCCGCCTATTATGGTGGTAGTTGTTGTTGGTCGGTTCCGGAGCAATGCGTTGCGTCTCCTGCACCACGGGAGCAAATGTGGAGCTAGTGGTTGCCTTGGGGGGCTCCTCCTTGGCCGGGCCCTCCAGCTTCTTAGCTGCCTCTGCCTCCTCGCGACGCTGACGCCGACGAATATCTTCCTCGGTCTCAATGGAAATAACGGCCGCTCCTTCGGCCTTCACATCAATGATGGCTCCGCGACTCTTTTGCTGGAGATAGAGCTGTGACATCCGCTGCTGCATCTGCCGGAGTTCCTGGGTTACCTTAAAATCCGGAGCATTTGTCAGCTCTGAAGGCGGCATAGCGCACTTCAGGCTATCGGTATCATCACCGATGTGTTCACGGCAGACGGGGCAGAGAGCCTGGAAGGGATCGGCGGTCTTTTGCTGCCAAGCTGGCAGCTTATCGAACTCCTCCTGGTAATTGCGACGCATGGCGTTGAGATGTCGGGCCAGGCAGTAGCTGTGTAAGTAGTGGAAGCACTCGGTGCGGGTGAACTCGTCGCCCTCGGTGAAGCCATAAAGGCAGATCACGCACTGTCCGCAGGGTAGGTTGCTGCCAGTCAGGTGCTCCCGCACCACTTCGATAAGGTCGAAAACGACTGGGAAGCCAAGAGACTCCTTGATCTTGGCATTGCAGGCGCTCCTGATGGACTCTAGCCTGGAGTCGTCCAGTCCCCTTGGTTTTAGCAGCTTAAATAAAGGACTGACATCGGGATATCCTTGCGGTGGATACACTTGCAGTGTTACGCACACGTACTGCTGTTCGTCCTCCTCGCCCGTCAGTGGTAGAACTGTTGTCTCAATAAAGTCTACCTCGCCGCTGCATTAAAATAAAACAAGTTGAGCCTTTAGATTCGGCTTCTTTTTGATAAAGGATTCAATACCTGGGTGTTCGTTTAATGATAACATCCTCCATGAGAATAGCCTCCAGCGACTCCACCTCATCTTGTAAACTGCGGAAAGCCTCAATAATTAATACGTGCTGGTAGTGATCGACTTTTATGTACTCTTTAACTTACGCATCCATTTTTTTATCAGTGCGGTTCCAAAATTGAGTATTTCTGAGGTTTTGTTTTAAAAAATCGATTTTGAGACCTGAATTTTGCGACAAACACTGCGGCCGTGTACCGTTGAGACAAAAATACCTAAGGGATGGTGAGAATCGGCCACACTTTCATAAAATCCTCGACTTGTTTTCCGGTGGCGGTTAATTTGAAACTGTTTATAACTGATAAGGAAAAATTAAGAAAGTCATTAAATGTCGGTTAAATTTGTACTAAGTGGCTGTAATTACGGCTCATTTCATTCTTAATTTCATGAAGACTTTTATTTAACCTTTCGTCTTATTAACCTTCTTATCATCGAAAACTTTGGTCACTCTAACAAAATTATATTATAAAATTTGACAAGTTTGTTTCTCGAACGGCTGGAATTTTTAGGTAGGAGATGTTGCGCAGATCGCTGATTTCAAGTTTTAGTCCTGCCCTATGGAGCCGACATATGTCTGTGGTTGCCAAGTCCCTAAAATACTGTGAGCATGGAGAGCCACTGGACGTGCTCAAGCTGGTTGAGGACGAACTGCCGGATCCGAAGGGCAAACAGGTCCTGGTAAAGATTCTGGCTGCCCCAATCAACCCAGCTGATATAAACACAATTCAAGGTGATGAATAATAATTTGTTTGAGAATTATAATCATATTGTTTCGATTACAGGAAAATATCCAGTGAAACCAAAGTTTCCAGCCGTTGGGGGAAATGAGTTCGTGGGCGAAGTGATATGCGTGGGGGAAAATGTCAAGGATCTGAAGGCGGGTCAAAACGTCATTTTACTAGCGACAGGTCTTGGCACGTGGACAACTCATGGCGTCTATAACGCGGACCAGCTACTGTCTGTGTCCAAGAAAGTGGGCCTAGCAGAGGCGGCCACAGTGGCTGTGAATCCCTGCACTGCTTATCGTATGCTGAAGGATTTTGTGGAGCTCTGTCCAGGTGACACGGTCATCCAGAACGGAGCCAACAGTGCTGTGGGGCAGGCAGTGCATCAGCTGTGTCGCGCCTGGGGCATAAACAGTATTGGCATCGTTAGGGATCGCCCGGAGATAGCCGAACTAAAGGAGATGCTAAAGTGCCTGGGTGCCACTGAGGTTCTGACAGAGGCTGAGATTCGCAAAAGTGACATTTTTAAAACGGGCAAGGTGAAGAAACCACGCTTGGCCTTCAATTGTGTGGGTGGTAAGAGCGCCACGGAAGTCTCGCGGCATTTAGACCAGAAAGGCGTAATGGTCACCTACGGCGGCATGTCGCGGGAGCCGGTGACTGTTGCTACTGGTCCACTTATTTTTAAGGACATTTCGTTTAGAGGCTTTTGGATGACTCGCTGGGCCAAGGAGAATTACAACGCTCCCGAGCGATTCGAAATGTTCAGGGAAATCTTTGAACTTATGGAGAACGGAAAGTTTGTCGCTCCCGCACACGAGATGGTGCCGCTGGAGAAGTTTCAAGATGCAGCGGCAGCGGCCCTGAGTTTTAAAGGATTCACGGGAAAAAAGTTTATTTTAGACATGAGCAACTAGGTGCAGGCTGAGCCTGCATCTTTAATTGTTATTTACATAAAAGGAGACCCAATTGGGTTTCCAATGTGATTAAATAAAACTTAGACCATTTCGATTTCGTTGCCTTGGAACTTGAGCTGGAGGGTCATGGCCGAAGGCGAGGTGACATCGGTGACAGTCATTTGTTGGCCATCTTGCAACCCCAGTTCGCCAAGGGATTGGGTGAGGTTCTTTCGGGTGGCGGCCTCAATGCTCTTCACAGTGGACATGTATAGAGTTCTTTGTTTGCCATCTTTCATCACAGTGGTGAGGGCTGGGTTCTTTAGCTGGAAACGAGGCGAGTCGCACAACTGCTTTATCACATCCTCCAGTGTTGTGGTGTTAGGATCCTCGATGGTCACTGTCTGGGGAACGTTGCTGCAGGCCAGGCACCCCTCCGATTTCTCCGCCTCGTAAGTGTATGTGTAAATGCCATCCAGATCGTTAAAGTTGAGGTAGTTGGACATAAAGTCGTAGCAGCTAGTGGCCAGCTTAAACACCTCCAGAGCACAGGCTGCTGCTATGACTGCATTTGTGCTTGCCACTGCAGGAATTATGTGCTTGACGACGCCCTGGACCAGGCGATAGGTGACTCCGGTGATGTTGAACTCATTGGCCCGCTCCAAGGCCCGTTCGTAGACCCATCCGATATGCTGGGGGTCATCTCCATCCAGCGGCACGCCGAAGGGCCCCTCCTTGTCCCACTGAATGATCTTTACATACTCGATGCAGTGCTCCGGCAATCGAGGCGTATTGGCAATCGTGCACAGTGGATAGTTAACCTGGGGTGGAAACAAATCCAAGGTGCATTCGATGCAGGCCGTATATCCGGGCAGAATCACACGGGCGTTACCCTTGAATCCCTCAGTGCCACCGTCAATCATTGGAATGATGGATGTCGTATCTAAGGAGCCGTCGTCCTCATAACGCAGCATAGATAGCAGCATTCCGTTGATCCATCGTCGGGCCACAATCGAATCCAGTCCGCACACTATTATGTTGAACTGCTGGTAGAAGGTCTCGTCAAAGTCCTGGATCTTCTTGAAGTGGGGCGTCACCCGGCAAGTGGGCACCCTGCCATTGATAAACCGAGCAGCACATTCGGCCTTTGAGGAGCCAATGTCTTTGCGACGGAAGAGGAACTGGCGGTTAAGGTTAGACAGTTCAATGGTGTCCATGTCAATGACGTGCAGGTTTCCAAACCCCATCAAAGCCAGATCCTTCAGTAATTCACAGCCAAGACCGCCGGCTCCAATCACCAACAACTTGCAGTTGGTCTGCAGAAACTCTAGATTGTCGGGCGAGGCAGAGAAGTCATCCTTGCAGAAGGGTCCTTCCCGCTCCAGGATGTTGCGCAGGCCGTTCCAGCGCTTATTTTGCAAAACCAAAGCAGGATTAGGCGAATGGACCGACATTATTAATTGTTGGAGCCACAGTCATACAAAATCCAAGAATGCCTGTAGTGTTGAATAGGGACTAAAGCACAGTAAGTTGTGCAACACTGTTTTCAGTTTCTATGCCGATAGTGTCATCACTATCAAAATTGAAAATAACCGGAAAATTTGTAGCGTCCTTTGCAGCGTGCTTCCTTTCGATCGCGCTTATTGTGGATTAATTCAGTGGAAAGCGTATCTTCAATAGAAAATTGTATTGGAACGAAAAGTCTTGTGCCCACGGAGTACGAGTGAAGTGAAATATATTAGCGGAAATAAAAAGAATAACCGAATATGGCGCTTTCTGCCTTGGCGTCGTTTGATGATCTTCGGCGTTGTATGCAGGTACTAACCGACGGAACTGCCGAGGAGGGTGAGTAAAGAATTCTATTTATGCTTAAATGTTTGCTTTATTTGAGTATGTTTCCAGAGTTCCTGCGCTTTCTACGAATATTCGAGCAGTATTATGAAAAGTGTGCTGGGTATGCAGCGGAAACGGCGAGAATCCAAAGCGAATTGGACAAATCGCTGATCAAAATGGGCGATCTGGAAGGCAAGCTGTTCCATGCCCGCCGTATCATTGATATGGAGATCAAGGCCCGTCGCCAGGCTGAGCATGAACGTGATGCTATGGAGAACAAAATCATGGCCGTCGCCGATCTTCTGCGCCATGAACGTAATCTGAACAACGAGACCCGGGATAAGTTGGCTTTTCTTCACACACTGCCCTCTTCCCGGAAGAGGAAGTCCCTGAATGCATTCAGGGAGGACAAATCCTATGGGGATATCAACTCTACGGGCTCACTGCTGTCCGATCTATCCATCACACATTCTGAGGACGATTTTCTGGATGTGCGCCGATCAAAATCCTGGCGAGAGCACCGTCCTTCGTTGCCCAAGAATCCCATTCCATGTGTGGGCACTAAGAGATCTCGGCTTAGCACGGGTCTTAATGGCAGTATGTCAGGAAATACACCCACGACGACAAAGTCGCGTCGCTCTGGGTTGGGTATCGGAGTGGAGCAGCACACAGTGGATGTGGGTCAGGGCGCTGAGCGCTTCTGCGCCACCACCAAGGTCACCATACCCCAGGACGGGCAAGGAGTGATCCGGGCAGAGTCGACCATTGAGTCGCTGCCGGTGATCGGTGGCCACGAGAGGATCGGCGAGGGTCTGTCCTCAACGCCGCGTCGCTCAGCCCTGAAGGAGGCCACTGCTCCACCTTTAACTCCAGTGAATGCAATGGCTCCCCATGTGGCCGCCGAATCGGGCACCCCGATCCAACACCGTCCACTCATGCGGCAACACACTTTCAGCCAGAAGACGTTCTTGCGCGGCGACAACTGCGTTCAGTGCCAGAAGCGGTAGGTGTGAGTGCAGGAAATCTCTGGACTGTATTAATACCTAATCTTTTATTTCAGAATTCGCTTTGGAGCCGTTGGCCTTCGCTGTCGGGACTGCCCTGTGCGCTGTCACATTGACTGCCGGTATCTTCTTACCGTCAGCTGTGTGCCACAGACAGGAACGCCCACGGCCAAGACCATGACCGGCTATGTCAGTGACTTTGCACCTTCAGTAGCGCCCATGATTCCGGCTCTGATTGTGCACTGTGTGAACGAGATCGAGGCCCGAGGCTTGAAGGAGGTGGGACTCTACAGACTGTCTTCGTCGGAGCGGGAGTATAAGGCTCTTAAGGAGCAGTTCTTGAGAGGAAAGGCCACGCCGCACTTGGGGAACACAGACATCTATGTGCTGTGCTGTTGTGTGAAGGATTTCCTGAGGTCCCTCACTGAGCCGCTCATTCCGACGAGCCAGTGGAAAGACTTTGCTAACGCCGTCCAGGATCCGGACGCCAAAGATGCTCAGGAAATGCTCTACAAGTCGGTGAAACAGCTGCCACAAGCCAACCGGGATACGCTGGCCTTCCTGATTCTGCATTTTCAGCGAATCGCCGAGTGCCGCGAGGTGCTCATGCCCATCGATAATCTGTCGCTCATCTTCGGTCCCACAATCGTGGGTTACTCGACGCCAGATCCAGACCAACATGCAATCTATACGGAGGTCTTTACCCAGAAGCAGGTAATGAAGGCTCTCCTGGAGTTGCCCGTGTCGTTCTGGGAGCAGTACATTGCCATAGATCAGACCCGGACGCCGGCCACTGTGGTGAAGCGAGTACCTAGCAGCAACAAGGATTTACTCTCCTTATATGGTAAGCCTATTCGTATTATGAAACGAATCCAATTATTTATTTCCCGATTTTCAGCTACTCCTTTCAAGGGCACTATCAAAAAGCGAAAGTTCTATGGAACACCGCCAGCCTCTGCCCACAAAAAATAATCAGACTTTCCTTGTTGAAAGCTTTTGACGTGTTACTTAAGTTTACTTCAAGTATTTACATTTTTTTGTTTCCGGCCAGCCACACTCGGGCTGTAATTATTATATTTGTACCCAACTAACCCCGCATAGAAGTTTTCTTTTATAATTAAAGTACTCGATTATAAACTGAAGCACCTTACTCGTACTAACCTAAGTATACAAAATCACCCCCGATGGGAAATAAAGTGAAATGGATTTGATAACAGCCCGTATTTTAATAGTCTTTATTGGAGACACTTTATATTAAAAATAATAATCAAATTTGCTCAGGAAAATCCCTGATAGAAGCATGTTCTCAGTGATCGGCATATCATCATAAAACGGGTTTTTTATCCATGCCTGAGTAGTAATTGTACGTCAAACCACGGCATGAAGGTGCCAGTCTCTACAACTATATCAACTGAGAATGTTCACCGCGCATCAGAATCTTTCCCTCCGGCTGCTTGTGCTCTCCACTGTCGTCTCCGGTAGTTGGGGTTTTCTTAACTCTACGGGCTGCGGTCATCGATGTGCGAGCGGCGACTGCATCCCACTGGACCAGTTATGCGATGGCACTGCCAACTGCCAGGACGTCTCGGACGAGACTAAAGCCTTGTGCCAAAAAGTCTGGTGTCCGGGCTATTCTTTTCGGTGCAGTTACGGAGCCTGCATAGCCAGCTCGGCGGTGTGTGATGGCATAATGGATTGCGTGGATGGCTCGGACGAGGAGCGCTGGCTGTGCCGGGCCCAAATGCAGGAGGCCAACTGCGACCACTGGGAAATGCACTGCTCCTCTGGTCAGTGCATGCCCTATTCCAAGCTGTGCGATGGCATTAAGGATTGCACAGACGGGGATGATGAAGGTGGAACATTGTGCGAAGGTGTAACAAAATCAGAAACTGATCCATCAAAGATCAACTCCACACAGAGGGAGGAAGGCTGTCTGGTGCCGGATTTGCCAAATGTGATAATTAAAAATTCGAACAATGCTGTCATCCATGCTGGGGCAAGGATTCCCAATGGCACTTCCATTTTCTATGACTGCCCCGCCGAGCATTCCCTGAAAGGAGAGACTGACAATACGTGCCGTGGCTCCATGTGGATGAAAAAGTTCCCCTATTGTGAAAGTAAGTAATTGAAGATATTCCACATTAAACATTTACCTAATTATCATTTTTACCAGCAGCTCCAACCGCATTCTTCTTTAATCTGACGATATCCTTATTCTCCCTTTTGATGGTGATCCTGGTCTTTTTACTTTGGCGGATACGACGTGAGAGTGACACTAGACGGCGACGGCTGCGGGAAGAAAACATTTGGTTGGTAGAAACCAGTTCCAGTCGTCACATCGAAAGTACCTTACCAAAGTATTAAGAAAATATGTTCATTGGAGGGTTTTTTTAAATTTAAATTGTAACGGTTATTAGGGAATACTTTAGTATTGGAAAGTGATTGTTGGAGCTATATATTTGGAGCTGTTGGAGCACATGATTAAAAAAGTGATAATATTATATATATGTCTGTATTCTATTTGTAATGTAAAAATAATAATTTACAAAAACAACAATCCGCTAAAACACCTTTTATTTCCAACCCCCCCTTTTTATAAATATTTGTAGATTGGAGCTCAGCCCCTGCCCTCTGGTCCATTGAAAGTGCGGTCACACTAGCCCCAACTCAAGTGCCCCAATATTGCTCCAGTGCTTCTCCAAGTAAGTCTTCCCCACTGAGGCTCCCAGAGCAAACCGATTAGATAATATCTTGCATTCTAGCCGGTCCCAGTAACATTGAAAATGTCCAACATTGCCAAGCTCTTCGCCTCCCGTGCCCAGTGTGTCCTGCTGGCAGCCGCACGCCAGCCACAGGTGGCCACTCGCTTTGCCAGCACCTGTAAGTAGAGAATCTCATTGCAGGAGATCAAAGTCCACCTGCATTGTTCTCCGCTGCCGGTATTAGTTAAAATCAACAAGAAGGGACTGATTTAGTCAAGAATCTGATATGTTATTCCCTTGCCGGTGCAAAACATTGATTGCGTAACCTCACGATCACCTCATAATGCCATCTCTTTCCCACCCCCCACAGCTGGTAACTGGGAGTTCATCAAGACTGAAGTTGCTGGCGAGGGCAAGAACGTGGCTGTCATCACGTTGAACCGCCCCAAGGCTCTGAACGCCCTCTGCAATGGCCTGATGAAGGAGCTGTCCACCGCCCTGCAGCAGTTTGGCAAGGACAAGAGCATCGCTGCCATCGTTCTGACTGGAAGCGAGAAGGCATTCGCCGCTGGAGCTGATATCAAGGAGATGCTGCCCAACACCTACTCGCAGTGCATCCAGGGCAACTTCCTCAACGACTGGACCGAGGTGGCCCGCACCCAGAAGCCCATCATTGCTGCCGTGAATGGCTACGCCTTGGGCGGTGGCTGCGAGCTGGCCATGATGTGCGACATCATCTATGCCGGCGAAAAGGCCAAGTTTGGTCAGCCCGAGATCGCGCTGGGCACCATTCCCGGAGCTGGTGGCACTCAGCGATTGACCCGCGTCGTTGGCAAGTCCAAGGCCATGGAGATGTGCCTCACCGGCAACATGATCACCGCCCAGGAGGCGGAGAAGCTGGGTCTGGCCAGCAAGGTGGTTCCCGCTGATCAGCTGGTTGGTGAGGCCATCAAGTTGGGCGAGAAGATCGGCACCCACTCCAATCTGATCGTGCAGCTGTGCAAGGAGGCCGTCAACACAGCATATGAGACCACTCTCCAGGAGGGTCTCAAGTATGAGCGTCGCACCTTCCATGCCACTTTCTCCACCGTAAGCTATACAATTCTTTGGAAGTTATAATTTTTAAAATTTATTTTTAAATTTTCTTTCAGGCCGATCGCAAGGAGGGTATGACTGCCTTCGCCGAGAAGCGCCCAGCCAAGTTCACCAATGAATAAGATGGACATACCCACCAGATCCCTTAAAGCCAGCAATGCATTTATATATTAGTAAAAAATTATACATTTCTGTATGCAATTAAAAATTTAATCGTGATAACTTTTAAAGCACATTCTGCAGCCTGTTAGCCTGACTGCCAGTGGATACTCCACTTGGTTATTTGTGGAATACCCCCCGGGCAGTGAGGCTCCAGGCTGCACGACATATTCCTAATCGAAACAAAAACAATGTTTTTGAAAATTTAAAGACTTTGTGTAATGCACCCGCTTGTTGTTGACCAGATCCGGAAGCCTGGTCGGAAAACCATGAACCTCTTCGACTCGTCTCCTTTGCCGCAGATAGTCTCCCTCTCGATAATCAATTCCTCCCCGCATTCTTGATCTTGGGCCTCTGCTTCTGGTTCTGTCATCACAACTGCACTGACTAGTATAAGCTTGACTACTAGGTGGCCGCCTTCTTCTACGCTTGGGAGGGTGTTGGACAAAGAGGAATCGATCGCCCCGGGGTGTAATCAGTGCTGGATCACTGGGTTCTCTTGGAAATTCACAGTTGCGCATGGTCAGAATTGTCGATCGACGAGGATCTGGGTGGCGTGGTTCTGGTGACCGGGAGGTTAGGAACCAATCATTGCTGGTCCTCGCGAATCCTTCCCTGCACTTCTTGGCCTTTCTCCGCTGACGGCGTTCTTCCCACTCTCGTTGGGCTCTGGATTCCCGTTTCTTGCAGGTATCCTTGGTCTCATCTCCACTGGAGTCGCTACTCAAGCTTGTTTGAGTGGCGGATCTTTTCCTTTCTGGCACTTCATCCGAGCCACTGGTGTCTTTAACATAGGCCGTGTGTGTCGTGGGTGGGGGGCCCCGATAGTTCTGATATGTATAAGATCCTACTGACGAACCTCTTTGGGTTGCTTGCCAACTCCTTGATCCTTTGGTTTTGGTTCGGGCTTTCCCCCTTCCGGGGGACAGTGTAGATGGTCTACAGTTTGCATTGGGATTATAGAAAGTAGTTCGATTGGGTTTTGGAGATGTGGTACTGCGTCTTTTTAGAGCCATGGTTCTTTCCCAAAAGCTAGGATCCCTGGGGCCCTTTACATCCTGTATCCTTGGCTGTTCACGTGCGCTGGCTTGGTAATTGTCTTTTTTCGATTCCAAGTTAGAGGGTGCACCTATTTGCTTGGAACTGTAGCCATCGGTAGTGCCACTTTGGATGCAGTAGGGCGTTTCTTTTTCCACCTTTCTGCATATGGCGGCTCGCTTGGATCTCTCCCTCTCTGAATGTTTGCGATCCAAGTTGGGTTTCACTGGCAGGGTGCTGGGTCCATGGAAGAGAAGCCGCTTTGCGAAGGCATTAAGTCGGGGCAGCCAACGTGGTTTCTCAGGCAGAGCTCGATCCGAATCCGTGGCCAAGGGACCGCTCCACATGTGCTTTCTACTGTTATCATTTCTGGGACACGATTCTGTTGGAGGGTCATCATCATCCCACGCAAAAGGACTGTCATCTGTGTTTGTTTGACGCCTGGCTTCCCACTCGCGCCCTCTTCTCTCTGTGCTCCACATAGCATAGGAGTCCTTCCTAGGAGTTGGTTCGGCATCTGATTGACACAAATCCGCATTTCCAAAGTTAACAACCGAGGCTCTAGATTTGTCATGGGAGCTCTTTTGTTGCGGTTTTGGAAAACATGGTGGCGGGGGATAAGGTTCCTCCTGTGATTCTCTATCCATCTTCTCCAACTGCCGCTTAGCCTTCATTCTATCATCTTGTTGGGCCCTGGACCAGTAGAAGAAATATGGGTTTGACTGACTACACATCCTCCGCTGACGGCACGTAATCTCCGCCAGACGTTGCTTCTCCTCCTCCCGGATGTTCGGATCCACGGCAGACCATAGGTAGCAGTATGGTGGTGGCTTCTTTCGTTTCTTTATCTTTTCGTGAATATCCTTAAAGTCAGAGCGGTGAACAAAGCCCTCATACCCATTGCCACAGCAACTCCATGGGTGATCCGGTGGCATTTCCACATCCGTCCCATCATAGAAATCGGGTCGCTCCGAGCGTTGGACGCCAACTTGGCGGGGACGGCACATGGACTTAAAAAATTTATTCTCCGGTTCTGGACGTACTCGGTAGCCAGTTCGTTCGTAATCCGCCTTCTCCCTTCTTGCTTCTCTTTCCAAGGACACGGCCCAGTTCTCCTCGTCCTGGGAATTCGCGACATGCATTCTTGGCGCTGAACATGTGACCATGTTTTTACTTGGTTTGCTTGGGAATCTCTCATAATTAGATCCTTTGATAGCCTGATAGAAGGGCTGATTCTCAAAAACGATACGGCGCGGATCTCTTTTTCTCCTGCGCTTCTCGTAGGAGACGGGCTCGCAGCACGCAGTCACTCCAGATGGGCGAGGCGGAACAGGATCCTCATATTTTTCAATATGAGGATAACAAGAAGTCTTAGTTACCGATATAGTACTTTTAAGACTAGAAGGCTTCCTTTCGACTGAGGTAGAACTCTTATGTCTGGAAGGTTTCTTTTGTAGTTCGGTTTCTTCTGGTTCGTGGGTGGTATAAAGTCCATGTAGCAAGGGCTCCCGGGATTGGAACTGTCGTGGTTTCTGGGAACTATAAGCGCTTCCAGGAGAAACTTTCCGAGACTTTTTTCTTTCGGGTTTACTTTTAGAGACTTCTTGTGTGGATTTCTGAACTTGTTTATCCTTGTCTTTTGGCTTCTCCTTCCCGAAGTGGTCACCACTCTCCTGCACCTGTAACGATTCCTCCGGAATGTCCCACTCTTCGACCGCCCTTCGCCGAGGACAGACCATACTCCTGCAAGGAAATGTCACTGGAGCCGCTGTTTCTATGCCAGGACGCATGGGCCGACTCTTTTCATTCGCATCGTATTTGTAGTAGGAAAAGCTGGGCTTTTGAGCGAGATAGCGTTTGGACACCCGGTTGACTCCGGGAAGACTGGCATGGTGCCTCTTCAGCAGGCATAAAAATTCTGGAGAAATTCTCCGCCCTGGAAAACGATAAGGAACCGTCGTACTCTTATGGTTCAGGGCATTCCGGATAGGCAGGCGGAACTTGTAGCCGAACATGCGGGGCTTGGGGCATTTGGCGAACTGAGGTCTCCTTTTGTGCACATACCACTGCGTCGCCGTATCCTCTACGCCGTAGAATTTCTTCCCATTCCGAAAAATCTTGGCTGGAGGCGATTCATTATCTGATTTAGTCCTGGCAGGAACAGGAAGAGGCGGCTTGCAAACCACGGACTGCATGTAGGCGGGCCCACAGGTGAGAAAGTCGTAGTAGGAAGTGCAGGTATTTTGGCTATTAAGCTTCGCTATTTTCAGTTCACTTAGCATTTTAAAATAAGAAAGCCAAATGTATGTATTAGAAGAAGAAGAATTAAATAAAAAATGTAAAAACTAACCTATTTAGGGATACATCTAACGGAGATTGACAAAATTTCCTCCGAAAAACAGATCACATTAATGGTAAAAATATTTAAAAATCATACATGCGAAAGTAAGCGATGGACACTCAAGAGAAGTAATGACTTCTATTTTTTGAGTCCTCAGCGCTTACTTATCGTAGGTATGATTAGGGGCCTAACGAACTAATTCGTTCAGGTGGTCAATAGAACCTTCCTAGAATCGATCCTCGTAAGCGTTCCCTTTCTCGCATTTGACAGTAGAAGTTCCTAAGCTCGATTCGACGCCATTGTGTTTTGATCTTCTTAATAAGCGCACTGTCTGGTTCGTTTCCTATAATAACAATAAAATATTCTTTAATTTTCGAAGAAAAATACATAAAAGCAATTAAAATACTTTTAGCAAGAGTATAGCAAATGCAACAGTCACATTTCTCGGGTGTTTCGTGTGGGCCATCAGCCACGGTTGTAGTGGGTGTTGGTTCTTCAACGAGGAGTTTAATTTTCTCCCAGTATCGTTCCATGATATTTCGCCAGCCCTTGAAATCGTATCGACGGATTATCATGGGCTTCATCGATGCCAAAGGATAAGTCCACCCATCCGGAGAATTCCGGAAACCATACTGGCCTTCTCCGATATAATTGCGTCTGGGACTCAAATGCCACCGAAGATAATCGTAATGGGTGGCGAATAGATTATGGCGCTTGGGATCAGCGATAGCAGCTTCGGTAATCTTTTTAGACATGTTCCGGATATTGTTAATGTTTTCCTGGACAAAGTTTCTAGGCTCCTTTGGGGGACGGTAGTCCTCGCGTACGCCTGCAATCTTCATCAGGTTTTTAATGTACTCTATCACTGTGGCCTGCTTATCGCGAATGATGTCTTCTATATCCCTGGGTTCGTTCATACCACTTATGGTTTCCGCAGCTTGGTGCTGCAACTCCCGTAGCATCGACCTCAGGGATATCTGCTTCTTGATATTGTGTTTTGAAGAATGTAATGTAGGCTTTTTCTTTGCGTGCTTGAAGGACGTATCGGATGCGGTTATATTGAATCTTGAATCCGTATCGATTTTGCTCTGCAAGCTCATGGTGTCGGGCAGATAGGCAGGTGTATTCGCTTCCGTAGGCTTGCGTTTGTGGAGCAACAAGTCTGGCTTTGAGTTCTTAATATAATCGGAAAATTTTTTCAGAGGTCCCCTTAGAACCTTAAAATCCTTGCTACTTTTTATTGAGCTTTTCTCCCTCAGTCTGGATGAATAGCTAGCTACCGAAGCCCTATCGAAATTGAATGACTTATTTCTGTCACTTCGACCTTTTTCAATTTTTTCAGTTTTTTCAGATCTTGTTTTATAAGCACGGGGATTTGGTATAAAAACGTCTTTTAATTTGTGACCCAAGCTAGACCTTTCGGTAGGAGCAACTGATACTGGACGCTCCAAACTTTCGTATGAATCCGAGTCTAGAAACGCACCCAGCTTGGGCTTGAGTACATATGATGAGTTTCCATCTTCTTCCTCTGATTCTTTTTTTTGACTTGAAGTAAATCATGAACGCTCCTAAGAGATTTATGGAGTTCTGGTTGATGGCGGGCGGCGCCCTTTAGCATACTTCTAAAGTTTTGTGTGAATTTTGGCTTTATATTCTTAATTTTAAAACTGGCAGAAGATGATTTTCGATGTTTTGAATATAAACTGTTTCTTTGCTGATTTTTCAAGCTTGGCCTGAAACTTTGGGCATATCCATAGCTTTCTACTTCCCAAAGATCCCAATCTGGATCTAACGACTCAGTGTGGGAACTGTCTCGCCTTATTTCTGGCTTGATGTTCATTCGATGGCTACTTCGTAAGATTTTATGATGTTCCGGTATCCTGAACTTTTTGCTCTTTAAAAGATCTCCTAACGGCGGTGTGAATTTTGCTTCTACAGGTGACTCCTCATATTCTAAAGTTCCGTACTTCGTTTTTCCTTTTTTTTGAAAAGAAACATGGCGGGAGTCCTGAGTTACATCGATTTTAGGATTTTTGTAAACCTTTTCAATCTCTTTAATTACAATGGGCTTGGGTTCATTCAGTTGGTGTCGGCTTTTAAGGATACGATTATGTTCTGGAACTGTCTCATTTTTGAGCATTCGATCGAACATTGGCATAACCATCCTGGTTTGTCTGCTTTCCTTACCCTCCCGATAAGCCCCAAATGGAGTTTGCATAACCCGAGCTTTAGGTATGCCTTTTATGGAGGATTTGCTACTCTTTTTTTTGGGAAAAAATTTTAGGATTGCTTTTTCTGCGCCAATGATTTTTCTTTTAGGCTTCGTCAACGATTTAAAACTTGGATCTGGTGAGTTTTCGTCAAAGTGAGGAACATAGGGTTCCAGTTTTGGATCCTGTCCCGCGTCTATGGCATCTTGTACCATTTTTTTCCTTTTAAGTTCCGAAATTTTTCGATTCTTTTCCCAAAGGCGCTGGAATAGGTCCAATGCCTCTCGCTTTTTTATCCAATCGTGCCATTTGGCCTGGTTTTCTTTTAGAGCCTCTTCATCAGCTTTATCTTGGAGCAGTTTGTCGTGCAATTGGCGCCATTTTGGAGGCGTTCTTTGATATTTGTGAAATATTTTTTCAGGAATCGGGGCATCTTGTCTTCGGGGCAAATTCTTTTTTGAGGTTTTGGGTATTTGAGGTTTAGGGCGGCAGCAGAGTTCATAAAGATCATAGTCGGTGGCGGGTTTGCGATTCCGATTCCATTCGTGAAGAGGGTTCTAAAAATAAAAACTACAACTTGTACTTTCCTTTCCAGATAAAAAGCTCTTAAAAGTAAGCCATGAATTTGTATAATTAAAAAAAAAACAAACAGAAATATGTACCAGATTTGTAGAAGAATTCCATAAAATAGTGGTTGGGTTCTGTTTGAAAGGTTGGCGTTGGCTTAACGACCAACAGCATTTAGTTTTTTTGAACGCCATAGCGTGATAACTTTTTTTTGCGAATATTCGCTATACAAATAATTTAACTTAATTCACAAAACGAAAATCCGAATTTGAATTAAATTTCAAAGTATTTTCACAACAGTAATTGCGCTTAACGGCACACTGTTAACTTACCAGAGCTTAACAGAGTACGGCGAATTCGCCGCAACGTGATATTCGCTGTACCTTTGCGCACTTTTTTCACGTTTTCGAAAAGTGTCCTGCGCGTTGACAGTCCGTTGAGAGCGAAGCTGGCAAAAAGTAAAAGTGAAAATCAGGCCCTTGAAATTTGTTCATCAATTATGCATTGATTCTGGCAGACGCTAACATAAAACACAAACGGAAACGCAAAATTTAACGGAAACAGTGTTTGCCAAACGGAAGTGATTTTAAAATTAATACCGTTACCGTGAGCTATCTGAAAAGTGCGAGATATAAATACGTACATAGTGTATATATCTCATTTTTTCACTCGCCAGGGTCTGATGTGTTGTAATCCATAATTGCAAAGGCCCACAAACACACACATAAAGATAGATATATAGAATCGCACTCACATTGACGGTATACACACACCCCCGCTTTTTGCCCTTGGCACCGAGAAGCGTTCGATTTTTCACAACAAGACGTGAAAACCTGAAACGGTCTGAAAGCCTGAGAAAAGCTGAAAAAAAAATACTGTTAAGCTGAGAAAACTGAAACCTTAAGAGCCATCAACATGGACATGCTCAACCAGATACTCAGCATCAACAATGGTGGCGCCTACGGGGGCGGGAAGGCGGGCGGCGCCTTTGATCCCCTCACATTCGCCATGAAGCCCCAAGTGGTCATCCGGGCCCTTTGCTGGGTAAGTAATGTCCCCTCCTTTGGGGCGGGAGTGGAAATCGGGCGGAACACCGCGTGGGCATCGTTGTGGGAATTGCTGGGATTTTTTGGGCAAACACACAGTCGTAATTGTCACGTTGTTTATACGAATTGTCATTTAACAGGCACTAAGAGAAAAATTTACCTTTTTTTAGTTATACACTTTTTCTAAAAATAATCCCATTCATTTTTAAAACTTTACTTTTATTTCTTTTTTAAAAGATGTGTTTATTTTTGTAAAGTTTCTTCGAATAAACGTTTGCTAATAAAAAATGTGTCCGATTTGTTTACCCAGGGGCCAGGGGCGTAGTTTAAGAAGCTCCTCCATGATGGGGACACATGGATCAGCTGCAGCGGGACCATAAAAACTCTCACGTTCGTAAAAGCTTTATAATTAAATGTCATAAAGTGTTCGGGCAATTGGCCACTAGGCTTAGAACTTTATTATACCAGAGGTGATGTGCGTCACCAGCGAAGTGGAAAAAGTTCTATGGGATTCCTTCGTGGGCCGTCAGGAGGTTGGCTTTTAGTTTGCTTTTCATTTAAACGTATACGTAATATTTGCCCACTCACTTAACCAAGGACCCTGTCACTGGGTTGCGATGGCAGTACCTATAGTGCCACCCCACCACCTTGCCACCCCTTTCCTGGACAAACAAACTAAACTTGGCCTTCATTTCGCAAATTGGGTCAGAAGCATAAGGACGTGTCTGCCTTGTTGTCTGTGTACTTGAACTTCTGGTTTGTTGCACCTGCTGGAGAAAATCAATATCTGAGTATGGGGTGTGCCGAAAAAAATCATAAACTACTAAGATTCTTATTGGTTATAAGCCAAGAAAGAAGGGCCTGAAATGGGGTTAGCTAACGTATATGGGTGTGCTTTAAAGGAAAATCTTAAAAACCAATAAACATGCTTATCACATCACACTTTAATATGCCAATAAACCATAGAAATGATGTCTGGTATGTCTTCACTCAAATGGAATTTCCCCCGCCACTTTTCAGCTCTTTTCAGTAGTGGTCTTCGGATGCATATCCTCGGAAGGATGGGCGGAGAAGGAGGGCAAGGAATACTGCCTTTACAATGGGGACGGAATGGCCTGCAAGTATGGCAATATGGTTGGCGTCTTCGGGTTCCTGGCCTCCATGGGCTTCATGGGCGGTGAGTTCCTCTTCGAGCGGATGTCGTCGGTGAAGAGCAGAAAGCGTTACGTCATGGCTGATATGGCCTTCTCGGGTATGTCTTAATCATTATCTATACTTTCATTGTCTTTGCTCGATGCTAATGATGATAAAAATCTATTCATTTTTTGCTTAGCCTTCTGGGCCTTCATGTACTTTGTGGCGTTCTTCTACTTGTGGTCGCAGTGGAGCTCTGCGCCCCCACCGCCGCTGGGAATCGGAGGTGGCAGCATGAAGACAGCCATTTGGTTCTGCCTGTTCTCGATAGTCTCCTGGGTGGGTAACTATAAAAAAGGGGTTTTTTTATTTTAAATCTTTTATTATCCAACCAATAAAATCGGTTTTCTGTTTAGGGTCTCTGTGCCCTGATGGCCTATAAACGCTTCCTAATCGGAGCTGGTGACGAGTTCACCTCGGCCTTTGAGACAGATCCGGCCAACGTGGTCCACCAACAGGCCTACGGCTATTCCATGGACAATGACAATGATCAGTACAGCGCCTCGCCCTTTGGCCAGCCACAGCAGGGTAAAGAGCCAAGGACCCTTACAATGATTTAAATATAGATTTTAATCAATTCCTTTAGCAGGAATGGAACAGCAGCAGTCTGGAATGGAATACCAGCAGCCCACCTATTAAGGATTCTACACAACCTGCTCCTCCGTTGTCCGCACACACACTCACCTCGATTTTGTAGTGCAAATGGCAAATTGAAACAATTGTTTGTTTTACACGACTAAACAGCAACACAACAGAATACACCGATGTCGTACATATAACAAAAGTAACAGAAACAATAACAAAAATATTGATACAAAACCGAAACCAGCAAGCAATGAAGCAGCAGCAGCAGCAGCAGCATCGGATATAATTCCAAGCTTTAGCTACCAAAAGGCGAAACTCAGTTAGAAGGATATATAAGGATATAAATGTATTTGTCGGAGAAAGTATGAATAACTCTTAAGCTAGCCCTTTAAGTTGAGTGTGCAGTTTTTTGTAGTGGAATTTGTTGCAATATATATTATACAGATATACAACTAGTTATATATAAATATATCCTATATTACGAGTATATGTATACATGCATAGCTAACCCATTTGAAATATGCTTTCAACGTTGTTAGTTATTTAGTGTTAATGTGTACGTGATTGTATTATTTATTGGATTCAATGCCAGGCCCTGGTCCCCCGATCAGCTTCTTAACGCGATACTCGTATAATACGAATGGCAATAGTTTGCAATTGAGGGAAACATACGGTTTTTTTAGATAAATTTACACACACGTGCAATGCAAATAGTTGGAGGCCCAGACAGCAGATTGAAACGATTACACTGCTCAATGAAAACATATCCAATAACCAATATCCGTTTGGAAACCTACCCACAAATTCAAAACTGGCGGCCAGGGTCGGAGGAAAGCTTCGTTAACACAGAACAGCAACCGCAACAATAAAACGCCAAAATTTTGTAAATTCTAAGCAGTAAGGAACTCCAAGTCGTTGAATTTGTTGTGAATATAAACTTAAAAAAAATGTAAAACTAAAACACAGTATTGCAAATTAGCTGCCGGAATTTAACTGGTTTATCGCTGTTCAGGCTTGTTGTTGCCCCTCCCAACCAAAGATTTGTATAGTATATATATAAATACCTAAAAAAAAAAAAAAATAAATAAAATCTATATGTACAATACCCATTATGCATTGTGCGAAGGGGCAGTCGCCTCCTGGCAACAGATTCAAGTGTTCTTCAGCGGCGATTGCTCCTTGTTGGAAATACTCAAATATCAATGAATGTAAACATATTGATTACATAAATGTTCACTTAGTGCAGCAAGTTGCGATAACCTACAGATGTATTTGTTAAATTAAATACTATATATATATATATACTTATATATTATATATATTTACGGATTGTATATGAGATAGGGCTCTCAGTTAATATACAGAAATATAAATTAATCGTGTAGAATTTGTGTGCGTTGAAAAATTTAGAAAAGATAACACAAAACCAAATGTACTCATTTCAAGAAACAATTAATTAACACTAACACGAACCGCCAGTGGAATACAAAATAGCGAACCCAGCCGACAATAGGCTAAAGCATTTGCAACACACTATTGTAATAGAAAAGATCCTCAAACAAGGTCCTAAACTGAAACCCCAAAAATAAACATAAATACATATTTTTTAAAACCAACATACTTAGAGTTTTTTGTTTTTCTTCTTTTCATTATTGATTTTCGTTTTTTGTCATCTGATCCGATGTACAAAATTTCAAAAGGGTTGATCAGCTATATTTTATAGGTGCTATATAAGAAGTCATAATAAGACATTATTTGGTACTGATATTCTTGTCTGGATTAGAACTATATACTATATATCGGAACTATATCTCTCCGATATTTGTGAAATATATTTGATTCTATATATATAAGTTTGCAGGCTTTCAACTGCAGAATCTTCTGAGAAGACCTATTCCGTTTCTTCAATTACAGGATGCAATCTTAATTGGATGAAATCTTTTCGTTTTTTTTGTTTTAATTCCAAACCCTTTTCTCGATTTTTGACTTGGTAGGGCTGTACTACATACCTTTTAACTTATATACCAATGATAAACTCATAATGAAATAATTGCTCTCTCAATATTTATTTATATTATGTTAGTATTATTTTACTGGTACGTGTGGATTTTTGTGAGTAATGGATAAAATACGTATATTAGTAATTTTTAATGACTTCCAAGCTTAGCTTTCCAACCTTCCCGATTTAGATCAGCAAATTGGTTTATTTTCATTTTGTAGGATTGCTTTCCTTGTTTGTATTGCTCGTTGTGATCTTGAATCATTTTCCAGTTCTCAGTGAATATTTTGCGATGCTTTTCGGTCTCCGATTCATTCTTGTAAGTCACACTAAAGTCCGTCTAAAATATTTTTCAATGTCAATGTAAGTCTTTTGTTTTTTTTCTTAAGAATTCATACCAAAAACTTTTGCCAGTCGGCTTCTATTTTCAAATCGATTTCTACAGATTCCGTTGTGGGTACATCTGTGGTAGAAGTTTCATCTTCGGTAGTTGATTCGAAGGATTCCGATTCGGTTGTTTCAGTTACAGGTTCTTCGGTTTTATTTTCTAAAGCGGTAATCCCATTTGATTGTAAGTCCTTTTTTTCCATTATTGCCTGGGTTGTGTAGCTGGTGGGTGTACTCCAGACGCCTTCCATTAGGCCCACGACTAACAGAGCCACAAAAGCACTTTGAGATGAGCGCATCTTGAAGATTTTTCGCGTACTAAGCTGCGAATGCCCAGTAGTGCCAATTATATAGCAAATATAAATTCTTAATGGGTACCCTCTCTTGATGGCTTTTAATCTTATGACGTAAAGTACTTATCCTATTACTCAGTATTATAAGTACTCTATCTGGTATATAATTTACAGAAATGTAAATGAGTCTGGAAGATTAAGAGAAAAATATTATTCAAAAAGTGTGTGACATTCAGATCATGATGAATCTTATGAATGATTCAATTATAAAGAAAATAGTCTAATGCTCTATATTTTCTTGGTTCGTATAGAGTAGTGGATTAGTGTACTTTAGAACCATTTCATGAACATTCACGAGATGATCGCATTTCGAAGATTTTTCGCATACTGAGAATTCTTTTGAATGTCAAAAATAAAGCAAATATTAATATTCTAATATCAACATTTGGTTTGCATTTATCCCATTGCTAAAAATGGTACTTCCTCTCTAGAGGAATGACTCCGTGTGAATTACTATAGTTTCAGAAAGAAGGTAACTACCAACTACAAAGATAGGCTCATTTTTCTTTATTTACTGGAAAGCTACAAACTAGAGTAACAAAGTTATAAATTCGTGGTTTGTAATTGACTAAACTAAAAGCTAACCTTAGTGAGTAGAGAGCCTACAGGATGGGGTAACTGCACTCGCTGGCGATTCCGCAGAATCCGCCGGCATTACGGGGCAGACGCATAAAGCCGCCTTCACCCCAGTTCTGGGAGTACGAGTTCTTAATGATCCAGTAGTCCCGTCCGTTCTCCGATCCGTAACCAACCACCGTAACCGAGTGGTTGACCTCGCCAGCATTGCAGGCATCGTCCTCGTAAATGCCACCGCCGTACTGCTCGAAGGATATGGTGTCGGCGTTCATGGAGCAGGCCAGGGGACCCAGGGTGGCAATCACCTCCTTCATCTTCTCCTCGTCTCCGGGTGTGATGGTGGCATAGTCACGCACCTTAACGATGCTCTCACGTGGCGGACGTCCGGCGGTCTCGTTCTGGCGGCACTGCATCTCCGACTGGGTGTACGGGTATTTGTTGGCCAGAGTAATGCCGTGATCACGAATGTATTCGAAGGCGTACTCCTGGAAACCACCGTCGCAGCCCATGTTTCCATAGTCGTCGGCACAGTCCACCAGATTCTGTTGGGAGAGCGAGGGCAGGATGCCCGTGCGCCGGAAGATGTGACCCTCGAGGGTTCCGGTGGTGGCGAAAGACCAACAGGCTCCACAGCCCACACCTTGGAAACCAGGCGGGGTCACTCCACCCTTCTCCCTCCAGTCGAATTTCTCTGGCAGATTAACATTGGATGTCCTCGGTCCAGTTAAGAAGTTTATGTGGCCATTGGTGTATTTTCTGGAGAATTATAAATATATTAGTTTTGTAGGTTTTTAATGGAGATTGAGAATTGAGAGAATCGATATAAAAATCGTTTAAGGTAGGTATTACGCTATATAGGAGTTTCTAAGATATTGGGTAGAATTAGTGAGCAATATTTATTTTTGTATCTAAGATATCTTCTTTGCGGCCATGGATTCTTTGGAAAGAAATATAATTTCCCTCTTCAAGAGTCACCTCAAAAAAAGCGATAAGGTTCTTAAATAATTCCTAGTCATCAAAGCCATCATAATAGGTTTTTATAACAAACTGTCGTAAAAACCAATTCCAAAATGTTTTCATTGATAAAAGGTTTTTAGGGTAATATAAGTTCTCAGAAATGAAGTCTTATGGTTTCAACAAATAAAATGAATATGCTGCTCCCAAAACTAACAAAACTATAAATTAATTATTATGCTCATAAAAAATGTCCTCATAAAAAAATATGTGTAGTTGCGAAAACAATGATTCATTTTGGGGCGATAATAGCCATTAATGGGTTAATACTTTTGATAAACTAGGTAGTTCAGCATAATCTGGAATAGTGAGTAACATCTCTAGCATATAGATTATACCCTTTTTTAGTAAGCAGCAAAAAAACAAAGAGAAAACCCGTTTAAAAGTTATGGATTGGGTGATAATTTATCGAAGTTTCATGGACTTCTTCCCCTTAGGCCTAATGATTACGTCAAGATTTTATCACATATGACCAAATATAATAAAGTGAAAACGTTTCCATCCCATTTATGGTCTTGAAGAATTGACTTAGAAAGATGACAAATACTTACTCTCCATTATCAGATATCTTGGATCCGAGCAGGGTGGCGATTTCCTTCTTGGTCATATCGGCCAGAGGATTCACGCTCAGTTGGAAGCTGGAGATACCGGTGTCGGAGTTCTTGTTGCTCAAGGCGATGAGGGACATCTTGGCGGCAAAGATACTTTCACGGTAGACCCGCTCCTCGTCCGAATAAACCTTGCCCGTTTGCCGCAAAAAGTCATCAAAGTTTTGGATGTCGCAGAGCTTGGGAAATGATTGCAGTTGCTGCAATGACACAGCACCCAGCCAGGCGAGGCACATGGCCAGCTGCAGCCACATCGGTGAGCACATCCGCATCTGGAACACATGCGGGGAAAAAGAAACAAAGTTAGTGGAAAGTGTTAAGTAACCACTTGGCCAACTCTCAAAGTCTTCCCTCTTCGTTCAGCATCATCTGTCAACGTTAATCGCACTAAACTTTAGTTCGTCCATTCACCTCCGACACGAATCGAACCGAGGCTCGTATCGTGGCATGTGGAATAACTTATATGGAATCTACATACTATTCAAGGGGAATCACGCTATAAATATTTATTTATTAGTGCAATCAGATGTTTTTTTTTAAATAACCAATATTGCCTTTCTTAAGAAAAACTATGTAATAATCCACATGATAATCCATAAAATAAATAAAAAAAATGGTCTAATTAATCTATGTTTAACCAGCATGTTATTTGTTTTTTAAAAAGTGAAAACTAAACATCTTAATGATCAGTAAACAAAAGATGAACGGGTCCACAGTTCCGCAAATCATCTACCAACTGTCAGTAGAAGTATTAATTGGTAATTAATAACCCATTGGCGTTAACCAGTGTCTTAATTTCACAACCCCGGCTCCTACACTTTGGGCCTCTCGGAGCGATCCATCTTCATTTGGATTAGCCCATTGGGTTTTGAAACAAGCAGAGCGATGGCGTTTGCCAATTCAGTGTTTGATGACATATAATAAGCATCATAGGTATCGGTTGAATAATCCCATTTGCATATGCTTAGCATAACTTTATTGAACGCCTAATTAAAACACAGAAAACACATAAAGTCGATGCGTTCGAATGAATTTCGTCGGAATATTCATCATTTCGAGGGTTTGTCTTATGGCCGTGGGCCAAATAAATCTAGATTAGCCAATTGGCCAATTTCACTTTCGATGCTGTAAATATTTATCACATGCTGGGACCGGGTGAAAGGCGATCCCCTTACAACACGGCCCTCGGTCCGGGTTTCTAACGTTTGCGTGATTCCCGATTTCTATTCGGATGTTTGGTTTTAATTGCAATTGCAATCGATTTGTCTGTAATGATTCTATTCACGAAACGCACACACGACACAATAGACACATGTTGGCAGCATGGTGGCTTAGCCTCAATCACCTTTATAATGAGTATCTGTTGGATGGATCTTCCGCGATCGAAAAGTTCAGCGAAGATGGTGCAGACCCGAAGACCGGCTGGGTTATAAGCGGCGATCGACACGCACCTCGCGGTTTTATAGGTCCGGGGTTCGATCTTCGGTTGGGGATCGGGCCTGAGATTTGGCCATCTGACCAAAACCTGATGGGCCCCCAGTATTACATATTTTCCAGTCGAATACTGAAAATGTTTTAATATTCATGATTTAGTTATCTGGTTTATGGGCTTATAATATGGGATGGCTTAATTTTATGCATGTTTAGTAATTGTTTGTTGGCCAATTCGAGTATAATCAACAGGAAAAGTTTGGCCATTTACACTAAATATTGTCACATAAATAATCAGTCAATCAGGTGTTGATTTTGAATATGAAATTGTGCAGAAAGCTGTCGATTTTATAGTTCCAGGCATCGCCGCCAAATTTATTTGCCATTCAATTAACAGTTTTTGGATAGAATCGGGGATTATTACCTGGAAAGTTCATTGACTGGCGTATCAATTATGGTTCCGTCATTTACAGACTCTCAAGAAAATGGGGTAAGTTTCCAACTATTTCTCTTTTTATTGAAATTACCCAACAAGTCATTTAGCACTTGTTTACATGATCATTTGGGAAAGACTTCAAACGAGCCTGCAAGTGTGTTGCAATATTTATGGGCTCCTCATGAATGTGATTAATCATGAAGTGAAGACAAAACGCCGACAGCCGAGGCGTGATTACAAAGATACGGGTAAGTTGGCATTAGAGAGAGATATTTTTACGATGCTACCACAAGTTTTATTTCTGGGCCAGTGGGGACTTCGAATTAACAGAGATACGAGAACCTAACGAATCGCAACGATCCAAAACGGAGCGCATTTGACAAGTTTATTGGACAAACAGAGCACACCCCGACTTTTTCCTCTAACGGGGGCTTATCGAGCCGACTCACCCGACCAGCCGTCTCTATCGCAGCTCTAGGCCAAGTGCGAATTCAAGGCCTGATAGAAATCTATTTGCACTTTTCTTGCGAAAGTAAGTCGGTAAGGCATGGTAAACTTCTATTTGCTTTTGCAATCAGAAGAAGAGTTCCGTAGACAACGCCTATAAAAGACCGTTCCACGGTTCTTGGTGGCATCAGTTTGTGTCGGATTTTCGGTTTTTAACATGTTGAAGTTACTGGTTTTCTCGTATCTGCTCCTAGCAGCCGGCCAAGGATGGGCCTTTAATCATGGCCAGGACTTGATTGACTTTAATGCCTATGTGGTAAGTTGACACCAAAGAGTTGTTGTAGTTATTTCCATTTTTAGAGAATGATTCATAGCTCCCTTGTGAATCCAAATAAACTTTCCATGATGATGATATGCATTCTATTACTTTCAGGAAGCTTTTAATAAATCCTATGCCAGTGCCTCGGCCCGCACCTTTGCCAACTACTACTTCACGTACAACCGGAATCAGGTGGCCCAGCAAAATGCTCTGGCGGACCGGAATCGCACCACCTACCGCGAGGCGGTGAATCAGTTCTCGGACATCCGACTGATCCAGTTTGCCGCCCTCCTGCCCAGGGCAGTGAATACTCTGACCTCGCATGCCAGCACCCCGCCGGCCACCCAGGCATCGTCCACCACCTTTGACATCATCACGGACTTTGGTCTGACAGTGAATGTGGAGGATCAGGGCGTGAACTGCAGCAGCAGCTGGGCCTATGCCGTGGCCAAGTCGGTGGAGATTCTGAATGCCGTTCAGGCTGCCAATGCAGCACCGGCATCGCTATCCGCCCAGCAGTTGATCGACTGCGCCGGCATGGGCACCGGATGCTCGACACAAGTGCCCCAGGCTGCCTTGGACTTCCTCACGCAGTACTCGGACTCTTACCTGTATCCGGAAGTGGACTACCCGAATAACAATACCTGGAAGTCGCAGGGCATGTGCCAGCCACCTCCATCCGTGGGCGTGGGCGTGCGGTTGACCAATTATTCCACCATAGCCGATGGGGACGATGCCTCTCTCATGCGCTACGTGTCCAGTGGATTCCCCGTGGTGGTGGAATATAACCCGGCCACCTTCGGGTTCATGCAGTACGCCAGTGGCGTCTATGTGCAGGATACCAAGTCTATGACCAATCCCAAGAGCTCCCAGTTCCTGGTGGTTGTCGGCTACGACCATGATACGGACACCAATCTGGACTACTGGAGGTGCCTGAACTCCTTCGGCACAACCTGGGGCGAAGATGGCTACATCAGGATTGTCCGAAGGGACAACCAGCCTCTGGCCAAAAATGCCATTTTCCCCAGCGTTATTGCCTAATTTTATTTTATAAAAAAAAAACTGAGCCCCAATATACATAATAATAAAAACTCCCCTCCAACTTTATTTGTTTGTTTAAGTTTTAATAGCTCTCCTTCTCGATTTATTGAATTTATCTTTGTTATTTAGTTTATTTATTGATTTTTCATCTACAAGCGGAGCTTTACAGACTTAAATACTAAAAATTAACAAGTTCACATAATTATCTTTTCTTGTTTTTTCGCCATTTTTTATTTTTTCTCGTGGATTTTGTTTTATTTCTGTTATAGGTTTTATTTTGCATATTATGCATACAATATTTGTTGCTGTTCTTATTGCAGTGGTTTAAAAACATAAAAAACAAATGGAAATGATATTGATATATCCTTTTTTATTATAATTATTTTTATAGAGTATGCGACTCATTCGGTGAAGACGTAAGCTTCATTGATGCGACGTCCTGCTTATTTCGAGAAACTTTTTTTTGAAAGTTTCAGCAACGGTTTTCGAAACTTTGTTTTCTCGGTTTATTTTTATTCTTCTATTTTATATCAATTTGCTTTATATAATTTGAAATATATGTTGAATTCTGCGCTTAGTTTCTGGATGAGTTTTAGTTTAGAATGTGTTCTTCCGTGAAGCAAAGCTCAATGATATGATTCCTGCATTTTTTTTGTTTTCTCATGAATTATCTTCATAGTTGTTCGGATTTTGAATTTACGTGACTTGGTATCCATATTCTTTGTCTGAGGATGTACTTGGAGTTTAATTAATAATTGGTGAAGTTGTAAGTGCTTTGAAAAAATCCTTCGCCTTCGATTTTTTTTTGCCCAGTTATCTTAAGTAAGTATTTTGAATAGGTAATGGTTTATTGATTTGCAATTTGTTTATAGCTTTATTTTGGTTTTTAGTTTGGTGTTTTGGTTTTTCAATTTCTTTGTTTCAATTACGATACAACGGCTAGTGTTTTGTTCTTGTTTTTTTTTTTCTTTTTATAAATTTAAATTAGTTAGGTTTATCTACATATGCTCACGCTTCTGTCGGTTTTATTATCTTTCCGTATAATTCTTAATAATATTTAACTAAATAAATATGTTATATAATTTATGCAATTTATTTCATGTATAGATATAATTTTTTTTCTACACAAAATGATGTGTTTGTAACTGTTTTGGTATGTGTTGGCTAGTGTTTTTTTTAAATTAATATTCTGTCTTGCTGTTTGTGTTGACTGTACTTTGGTTTGCGGATCTGTTAGGGGTATTTTGTTAAAATCAAAGATTCAAATCAAAACTTGCATTTATTCTGTCATCTAATATATTAGGAAGATTTATTTGTTTTGTTTGTATGAAGCTTAAAATGGACAAATGTTATCTCTCCTCTTCCTATTAACTTTTAATATTTAATGGATTCTCTGCTGGTTTGTAAATAGTTTCTTCCATTTATTCAATTATGTATATATATATTCTTTTAATATGGTTCTCTTACATTCTCTTTTTCTATATAAATCAATTTTTTGTTTTCGAATGAGATTTGAATCCTAATTATTGCAAGTTGTATGCTCTATAGATGTTCATTTTTAGAATTTTATTTTCTCATAGGTTTAACGAAGGGTTGGGCCTTCTAAGGGTTTTCTATATTTCCTCTGAATTAAGTAATTAATTTTTACTGGGTAGTTTAATTTGTAACCAAATATAATGGAAATGTCAGAAATATTATGGAGGAGCCATGTCCCCAATACCAATCCTTCTTAATTCTCTTTAATGGATGGTGCATTATCACATTGGAAGAATTAGTGCGGAAATGGTATTCGAAACATGTTGATTCAAAAAACATATATCGTTCACATCCTAACAAATCATCTCAACCCAAAAATTAGGTTTTTTGTGATCTCGAACTCAATTAACTTATTGCTGTCTTGTTGAAAAGAAAAATAAATAAACCATAGCCATAAAAACATGATTTTTGAGTCAATAAAACTTTTTAGTAAATGAACGATATCTGTGGCACTCACAAGAACTATTTTCATTAATCGGAAATTATAGAATTAGTGAAATATATTTTTTGAAATATATTCGAACCAGAATTATTGATCTTGATTATAAAGTGCTTTTGAAGTAGATAATTTCCTATCGATCCAGGATTAAAGTTAGACATTTTTTAGGCGGAGACATTTTCTGGCAGTTTTTTTGTATTTTGAAAATGATCATGTAATCAAGGGTTTTAAAAAATGTGTCTTTATTACTGCCCCCAAATATGTATTATTGTTTTTGCTTTTCATAAACGGATCTCATTATTATTTATATTATTTTAACGCTTACGAACACATTAAATTATACATTAAATGAAATTATGCAACAAAATGAACATTGTTCTCTGATTTGGGTCAGGAAACAATTTAAAATTATATCGGAAATGATAGTTATAAATAAACTCAATGAAAAATGCTACATCGAGCTGGATTTACGAGCTCTGGAATCGTATTGTGTGCCTCGAGTTTAGCATCAGCGCCACTCCGGCGGCGAGGACGACGGGCAGCATCATCCACTGGGCGAACGGGGTGGTGGCTCCGTTGCACAGGTCCTTGGTGCAGGAGCAGTATATGGCGGCCACATCGTGGGTTCCCGAGCGCTTCACGCACTCGCCGTCAGTGCGCTCATCCGGAATATATCCACAACCGCGGACAATACGGGTCTTCCCATAAACTAAAATTAATAAATATTATATTTAAATTTTTAAAAGGCGTAGAATGTTTACTTACTCTTCTGAACGGTTTTTCGGCACAGGGTGGGCTTGTACTTGTCCTTAAGGTGCTCCAGGGGCTCCTGTTTGCTGCAGTTCACCTGACCAATGGAGTACGGCTCAAAGGGATCACCGCAGCGAGGATCAAACTCGCTGTTGCAATCATAGCACATCAGGGCAGTGGTGGCTGTAATTTATGTGCAATTTTTAGAGAGAAAGCATCATATTTTGTGGTAACTACAATGTTACGAAAATTGTTGGGGAAAAAGCCGTCAAACAGGTGTCTGGTTTTTTTTCCTTATGAATGGCATCTCCACCCATTCCATTAATCTACATATTTGTGTAACAAAAGACATAAATCCAAAAAATCGGAAACGTGTCTACGGTTGTGGTTTTTATGGCCAAAGTAGATTTAAGGTCTTGCCACTTTAGTAGATGGTCTCTTAACTCAACTCAAATGTGTCTAAGTTTGCAGAAATGATTAGCAGATAATAGAAAACTTGATCGATGACCTAAAAGTTATTCAAATCTTATTAAGAGATTTCAAATGTGTACATAGGTATCAGCTAAAAGTATTAAATTAGTTTTGGATTATCTTTTTTAAGTCCAAATTTTAATAAACAATTTACTCAGAAGTTTAAAAACTTGTAAATATCATATTTAATTTAATTTCATATATTTATTAGTCTATTTATCATTGTTCATTGTTTATTGTCTTTAATCTTTAATTTATAATCGCGATTAATTTTGCTAATTTTATGCATAGGAGGAGTTGGCTGACTGGCTTTGAAATGGCGTTTAAAGTTTTCCGGAAACGGGTTTACTTGAGGGGTTACAAGGCTTTCATAGCCTAATAAACTTCCTATTTGGAAGTAACATTAGATCATAAGAATTCAAAGAATTAAGAGAAACAGACGGACATGCTTACTTGATTGGTAAATTGAAGAAGGAAAGTAATAAATAATCTATAATTTAATTAAATATGTAATATTAAATGTTTTGCCTTCATAGACTCCATGGAAAAAAAAAATTTGAAAAAAAACAAGAAAGGAGTGCATATCGACTTGTATACAGAAATGGAGATTGCTCCAATGGAGATTACTCCATTAGTCACCCTAATTCGTCAAACACCATCAATGTCATTCATATTAGATAAGCATAAATAAAATGATATTATTTCTTGACTTAAGGCTAAAAACTCTCATTTTGTTTTCTATTTTCAACGGTTAGAAGCTCAAACCGTTTGTAAAATGATTAAACACATTTTGTCTACTATAACTATCTTAATATTTGCTTCTATTTGCCATGGTCAAGGGAATGGTATTTATTTATTCAAAAAAATTAGTATTATGCTTTAACAACAGCATTTTTTAGTGAAATGCGAATCTCTTCCGAGTGAGACTGGATTGTGCAAAGGATTATTTGCAAGTTACACTTACAGGGGACTATTGAACGCCTGCGAATATTTTGATTACGGTGGGTGTGGCGCCACGCCTAATCTTTTCAAAACAAAACAAGAATGCATATCTACGTGTGTAAGAATAAATAATGGATAAGAAAATAACAAAACAAAGAATGTAAGAAAGATGATAGAAGGATTTCAAGGCGAAGAAACAGACAGACGGACATGCTTATATCAACTCACGAGGTGATCTTGATCAAGAATACAAGTTGCACAAAAATTATGACCAAATTTTTGACCAAAATATAATGGGAAAGGGTAAAAAAAATAAAAAAAAATAAACCAGTTTGTTGTTTTGACTTATCATGGAGCTCAGTGTTATTTTAACTTGATTTTTAAAAATAATTATTTGAAAGAAAATAAATGTATGTGTAAAAAATAATGTAAAAAAATAATAAAAAAAAATTGTTTTCTGTTACAGCAAACCCATGTAACCCCTTAAAGTGTGCGGTTTTTTAAAACATTTTCAGACACTTTCACTTATGCAGGCCCTAATGGACTTGCCACCAAATGTCATGGCTCGCAGCTACAAATGTCAGTGTGTGCGTGTGGGGCTATTTTTGCATTTTTGCGTTGCATAAACTTTGGCGCTTACCTTGTATGCAGCAAAGCACGCCGAACAACAACAGCGTCTTCTCCATGAAAGGCGACATTTTGTATGTATTTGGGTTTATTGAAATTAAATATGTATGCAGCTGTGTGTGTCTCACTCCTCTTTGCTCGGCGGCTGGAGCAACAATTTGCTGGCGTTACACGCGCTTGCCTTTCGTTGGACAATTTTATTAGTGTGTCTTATATTTTTGCTATGCTAAATTAGCATGTTAGCCTGCAAACGATCGAGAAAAGAAATAAAATCTTGTCAAGTAATTTAAACAAAAAGGCTGTCTTTTATTGTATATTGGCCAATAACCCGTGTGCAAATTGCGAAACATCTCTGGCCAGTGCGATGAAAAGTGAAAATCGTATTGCTGGGCAAAAATAAACCCAAACTAAAGGGGGGGCCCAAAAGAAGGAGAAGAATGACTGCACAAAGTGGGACACAAATAGGAAAATCGCTGTGGAAAAAAAGTGGGGAAAAACAAGTGCGATTTGTGGAGGAAAGGGACAGTAGGCGACGGCGCAGTGTATCCTCTCAGCCGATGCAGTTTTTCTCTCTCCCCATGATGACGTGCTCCATGTATGGATGCCAACTGGCGACCCAATTAGTGCGCTTGTGGAACGCAAGAGCGACAGTGGGTGGAATCCAATCGAATGCAGGGAATCTGGATACTTGTAGTTTTTTTATTCATTACTTAAAAAGTGAAAGTAAATGATAATCAGTTCTGATTAGAAGGACATGAACTGGGAATTTTTATACTAAAAGCCTTAAAGTAGGCAATAAAAAAGAACAAACCTTAAAGGATCAAACCATATCCTTAGGACTGCACTACCTCATATTCTCTTTCCCCACTGTGTTCTTGGAGTCGACTGTCCATTTAATTGGATTCAATGATTGCTCAAACGCCATCTACTCCCACCACACTTTCTGGGCCCGGCAATTGATTTTCCCCAACGAGACCGTTAGCAATTGCTAACGGTACATTCGGTAGCCTAGGTAACAAATTACCAACGCGCCCCCACCAAGACCGTCCCCGCGCTCCTCGCCTTTAAGCTTTTAATAGTTTTGTCATCGTTTGCGATTTGCGGCCAAGTGATTCGCCAGTTGATGGTTCAATACGGCCGAGCAATTTATTTTTCATTTGCCGCCCGGAAGAGCACTCGATGGCTTTTTGCCCAGACTTAAGGGATTTTGATTGAACCGGCTCAATCAAATTAAGTTCTAGGTGCCCCTAGGAGATATCAAATATCTTAAGTCTACAAGACTACTTGTTTTTTTGATCATGTTTTGTAGATCATCATAATATAACCATTAATAATCCATGTTAAGCAATAAAACTTAGTTCGATTAAAACTTGAAATGTTACTGCTTAGTACGATACTACTATAATATTGCTTTCTTTAAAATTTGTTGAATAAATAAGGACCATAGGTTGATATTTAAAATGAAATCAAGAGCCACTCAAGAGCAAGAGAAATTAGGCATTTCTATATAATAATCCCACTTAAATCTCCTAAATAAGCAATTACCCAACCACTCTAGTAATTGTGTTTGGAGAATTTCCAGGCACCCCACAGTTCTATTGTCCATTTCTTAGGAACCACAGAACACCAAAGACCGTGCCAACTCTGTACAAAGTAAGAAAGATATCTTGACAAGTGCAATGCCCTGAAGCCAATTGACCAATTGTGCTCGATTCCAGAGAACTGCAGGTGGGACCACTCCAACTCGCCAAATAAGAACAAGAACCAGGGGAGACAGATCAGAGTAGGAAATATTACGCATACGCCCCGTTCTACCCAGAAAATTTGGGTTTCTGGCACACTCGCACACAGAGCCAGGCAGAAGGCACTGTAAGATGGCTGAAACTGAGCGAATGAAAAGCCAATCAATATGGTAGTCAAGGGGCCGTTGTCATGTCGGCCACTCAATCACAACAAAATGGCTCTGTTCGTGTGGTTGTTGTTGTTGTTGGTTTTGGCCAACTGACATGCAAGGAAGAAGAGTTGAAATTGACAGGCCATTTCCAGGGGGAGGAGGCTAAGTGGGGCTATTTTATGTTATTTCCCCATAAATATTGGATGTGCAGTTTCGATTCGGTTGCACTTTACATGGCAGGTAGGACTAGGAGTCCGTCTCCTGTGCCATCCGGTTTATGCTTTTCCTCCCACTCGGAAAATTCAATAACTGACCTAGTTCATGTCCCTCCCCAGGTATTTGTTGGTTTTTCCTTTTTTTTCTGTTGTTGTCAACCGTCTCCGTCTTGTGGCATTTCCTGCGGGAAATGGTTTTCAGTTCGGTTCCTGAATGGGGCCTCCTTCGAGCGGCTTGTGTTCGAGCTTGTGTTGTTATGTAATAGTCAGGCAATTGGCAGAACACGAATCTGCCATATCGATTTAGCCATTAAAAAAAGAAAGAACAAAAATGAGCCGAACAAGTGGCATGAAAAAGTCACTCAGGCAGGTGGAAGGCCCAGGTGGAAAACGCTTGCCAGGTGCACCGAACGGGCTGGGTCTGCACTTGTTCGTTGTGTAATGCAGGCGCAGACCTCAAGGATTAAAGGACATTATGTATAATCTAAAATTAGTTGCTTAGCCTAGTCGTAGATTAGTCATTCAAACTAAAGGTTAAAGGCTTAAGTTTTTGTTCCTATAATTGGTTTATAATATTAGATTTTACAAAAAGAACAATTTCCTGAGGGAATTATTTGTGGGGTTTGTTAAAGTCGATTCCTTTTTGGTTTTATAATCACTTGAGCACTTTCTTTTCCATTGTTTTGGAGTCACTTTTCACTTTTACTTTCGCCGTTATGTAACAGTTAGCCCAGCCACTATTTTAAATAGTTTTTTCCTTAAAGGATTTTCATGTTCTCGCTTAAAAGGATACTTCTATTATTTATTTACGTAAGAGGGGAGACGACGACCGCACTTGGCGAATGCAAAATATTCCTGGCTCTCGAACTATTTCAAGCTGATGACACCAAAGTCGAAATGAAAGCCCCGGAACGAACGAATCGAAACGAAAACGGTTGAAAGCGAAAAGAAAAGCGGATGCAAGGAAAAAGGGCTCACAGGGGTGCAGGGAAAGTGGGTGAGTGGGGGTGGGTGGCAAAAGTGGGTGGTAAGGGCTCACAGGGGGGTTGTGGACGGAGGTGAGTGCGATTTCAGTGCAAATTCTCACGCAAGGACGAAGAACAAAGTCAAAGCGACCAAGAGAAACACTGAAGGAGAGATGTATAGAGAGAGAGAGAGAGAGCGAGAGGCAGTCACCCTGAGCAGGCGGAGAAAGCAGGGGGTGGTAGAGCGAGCGACAGAGAGCGCCCTTTGAGAAACCAAGCGAAAAAAGTTAAATCGATAGTGAACCGCGCCACAAAAGCGGGATTATCTAACACGGCCTTATAGTCAGATTTTTCCAAAAAATCACAAAATCGCCACACGATTCAACGGTTTTGAATTTAAAATTCTGTTCTACCTTTTCGTTTGTCACAATTCTGGTTTTTGAGACACTAAACGGTATTTAGTACAATGAGCTTCCTTTTTTATGGACTCTGCTGCGGTCACGCGACGCGATGCAACCCCAAACACGTTGAAATTCTTTCTGAGCGCTCCTCAAAATCCGCAGCTGTCCGGAGGCCGCTTCGCCAGCGGCCGGCGATACATCCGAGCGGGAGAGATTCTCAACCGTCAGAGAGAGATTGCGCACTGGACCTGGAGAACCATAAGATATTTTCGAAAAAATATTTCAAGTATTCGGAATAAGTCTTTATAAATATAACCATTTTGAACAAACACACTTTGTGTACATAGTACTAAGTAAACAAATAAAATATCTTAAATTAATCTTCTTAATCATTATCCTTACATATCTATATAGACTTATGTAAGCCTAGCTCTTAATGGCTGCCATTACTTTCGACCAAAAGGCCTGAACCTCGGGATCTTGCATTAAAGCGCACTTTTTGACACTCAACACCATGTTGAGTATATCTGCATTTTTGTAGCGATCCCGAGTAGAAGACTTAACCTCCACAGCCTCCGGAGATCCGCCCTCCATCTCCTGCTCGTCCAGGGGTTCCGGTACATCTGTTGCCGGGCTGCCGAGTTGTCCAACTGAAATATAAATTACTTTATTATCAAGTCACTGAGTACTGGTTCAATACCTTTCTTGCCCTTTGTAGTCTCAGTTTTGGCCTTTTCTGTGCGTTTTTGATAAGGTTTTCGTTGCTTTGGGGCTTCTTTGACCTTGGTGCGCTTCAGGTTCGTAGGTCCGTTGTTGTCTCCAGGTGGAAACTCAAAGTTGTCAGTGGGCACGTCCGGATCTTGTTGGAGGCGCCGCTTCACGTGCATATTAAGGCGTTCCTTGATATTTTGCTGCTCTAACTTCACCCGCACCTGGGAGGAATCACCTTCAGCCATGGTGACAATTAAGGTGCTGGATTTAGGATTAAATGCTGGCTTTTGTGTTAAGCTTAAAGAACGGTTTCCACAAAGTCCTCAAACAACTGTTTTTAAAGAAATCGTTTCTTTCTTTCCTGGTTTGTTTATTTTCCAAATTTTCAGACAAATCTTCAAAACAAACCAAAATACAACAAACAGCTGATCGGTGGATGCCCATTGGCCAATGGTATTTTCTGCTGAGCACACTTTTGGTATTTTCGGCAGCGCACTGTTACACTGAAATCGCCATGATGGATTCTGTAATAGAAAGTTGGCAGCACCACTCGAGAAATTTCAGCTTGGCCGCTTCGCAGCGTCGAAAAATGCAAAAATAACGCCGTTAAAGTGTCCAAAACCGACCGAAAATATTGAAAAAGTGTAATACAAAGAACAGTTCACGGCGTGGTCGTTAATTGGGCGCTGAAAAAACGCGAAAAGTAATCGAAATCAGCGTCTGCAAAAAGTTTGCCTTCGCGTCTCGCCATTGATAGTGGCGCAGAGGCATTGGTATTGGTGTAATTGTATTGGTGAGAGCGCGCACAGCAGCGGCGTGTTTGTGTGTGTCTTTTCTCTTCCCTCCCCCCTCCATATGAAAAACAACAACGCCAGCAAAGGACCCACACGAACAACAACAACAACAAGAACCACAACAAGAAATCGTAACTAGAGCGTTTAAATCGAGTTATGAGTGTCGCTGCAATGACTATGGACGATCAAAGACCCTTGATGAGCAGTTACGATAAAATGCCCACCTCGAAATACGAGCAAAACCTAAACCTTTTAAACAGCAGTGGCGGTGGCGTCGCAGGCAGTGGCAGTGGCGTCGGCGGCGGCGGCGGCGTTGGGGGAGGGGGCGGCGTTGGGGGTGCCGGTTCCACCAATCAGCCCGCTCCCCCGCCCTCCGGACCCGCCTCGCCCACGCCATCCGGTCCTGAGGAGCACCATCATCATCTCCACCAGCACCATCATCATCATCACAATCAGAGCCAGGACCAGCAACAACAACAACAACAGCAGCAGCAGCAGCAACAAAATGCAGTTGCAGAGGCTGTTGCAGCCGCCGAACAGCGTCATCGGTTGCTCGAAGGTATTTTGCATATTTTGGTACACTGCCTATCAGAGACCCTATATACTCTACTCCCCCCTATATACCACATATACTCTACATACTCGTACAAAATGATGAATAATAATCGAAAGAAAAAGTGTGACTATATCCTGTGTTATCCTGTATCCTTTAGTTGCCTGTATCTCTGGGTTTAGTTGGGTTTTCGTGCAAGAAAAGAAATTGTTTATGAAAAACACTCGAAAGAACTCCACGTGTGTGCCCCCCTGCCTGAATTGAAGCGAACACTCTTCGGACACTACTTGCTAGCCACTTTGTTTACCTTTTAAGTTATTTTTTTAAAATCGGCCCATTGTGAAAGTGTTACAAAGAACTCCATAAAATAAAAATAATAAAAATATAAATAAGTGCATTTATGAACTTCCCTGAGAAATGTGCTCCGAGTGATCTCCCAGTGTTGTGCAAAAGAACAATCGAATAAAAATCAAAGAAATAATCTAATAAAATAGTAATAATAAAGGTTGTTAACTTCTTCGGTGTACAGTTTTCGTTTTTCGACCACTTTCCGCTTGCCTACGTGCCAGCGGAGAGGCAGAGAGGCGGGACAGCCAACGTGTCTCAGGCCCCAGCCCCCCTCACAGTCTCTGTCTCTGTCCTGCTCTCTCATGCTCATGCGTCGACGTCAACAAATAAAAAAAACGCAAAAAGAATAAAAATATAATAATAATAATAAGTGTTAAGTGCATAACCAACGAAGAAAGATCATAATTATTTTTATGTTCAAGTTTTGTGTTCAAGCCCGGCCGAGAAAAAAAGAATAAAAAAATAATAAATGTTTTCTTTAACAAATAAATGAAATAAAAGGCGCCAAATGGCGGAGAATGTGCATGTGTGAGCCCGCTGATAAGAGATAAGAGTAAAGCTTATGCTAATTGTTTGCCAATTTGAATTGGCATGCGGGCCAGCACACACTCGCAATCGAGCGCCAGAGCCCACACATTGTACAAATAAATAATTACCCGACTAAACTAATTTACGTGTTTGCACAACGAGAGAAAAAGCAACAAAAATACATACATACATATATATAATAATAATATATGATGTCAATAAACTTTTTGTAAGACGAAAGAGTGTTCGAAAATGTCCCAAAAAGCCTAAAAAAGCTCTCCAGAGAGAGAGAGAGAGAGAGCGAGCGAGAGCTTTGAGCTCTAGTGTGTGCGTCGAGTTTTTTGCAAGTGTTTTTCAAAAATATTTTCAGTTCTGCCCCCAAAATCATTGCCAACGGTCTGATATTGTCGTTCCCCACAGTGTTTCAAGCAAAAGCAAGTAATAATAAATCGCAAACGGAATCTCTCGATTCGAATCGCAATGCAATTCCAAATCCAATTCCAACTCAGTTCAGTTCAAGAAATGAAAATGAATCCCAGAATGAGCAGAATGCCTGGGGGTGGTGTTGTGCCAAGTCAAGTGCGAGAGATAACCAAATCGTGTTCAAGTACAAGTTTATGTGACCATCGCATCGAATCAGCCAGAGAAAGAGCCTGACGACGGGAAGCGGCCTCTTCCACCGACCATGTCACGAACTTACACGAATGATTGCGACGCATTGGTATGATTTCGTATTAAGTTCCACCTAAACCACACTTTGCCCATAAGAACTTGTAATATATGTCGTGCAAACAGAGACAATTCCAACCAATTAAATAGAACTGCGTTCGCTGCTTTATCGTTGCATAGAATGGCTTACTCAGCTTCGACAATCTCCTCCACTTGCCCGCCAACCCAAAGCTAATCCCCTTTCCCCTTCGTTTCGCAGATGAGATCGAGAATCTCAAGATGGAGCAGATCCGCATGGGGCAGCAGTGTGCCGACGCCCAGCGAAGGGAGAAGATTCTTATGCGCCGACTGGCCAACAAGGAGCAGGAATTCCAGGACTATGTGGTAAGTCTCAATACAGTGCTTCGTATCTTCAATGTCAGTTCAACACTCCTTCCCCTCCAGAGCCAGATAGCCGAGTACAAGGCCCAGCAGGCGCCCACTGCCCTGGCCCTTCGCACTGCCCTGCTTGATCCGGCTGTCAATCTGCTCTTCGAGCGCCTCAAGAAGGAGCTGAAGGCCACCAAGTCCAAGCTGGAGGAGACGCAGAACGAGCTCTCGGCATGGAAGTTCACCCCGGACTCGAACACCGGCAAGCGGCTGATGGCCAAGTGCCGACTGCTGTACCAGGAGAACGAGGAGCTGGGCAAGATGACATCCAACGGCAGGCTCGCCAAGCTGGAGACCGAGCTGGCCATGCAGAAGAGCTTCAGCGAAGAGGTCAAGAAGTCCCAGTCGGGTAAGATCAAGACTCATGTCATCCAGACTCGATAATATACTCATATCCTCCCCTTCTAGAACTGGACGACTTTTTGCAAGAACTGGACGAAGATGTGGAGGGCATGCAAAGCACTATATTGTTCCTGCAGCAAGAACTGAAGACTACGCGGGACCGGATTCAAACGCTGGAGAAGGAGAACGCCCAACTAAAGCAGGTCAACAACCCCAAGGACGAGCCGGTGGCGCCCGCGGCAGCCACCAACGGCAGCACAATCGCCAAGACAATATCCAAGCTGGAGACCATTGAGGAGAACGCGTGCTTGGCTACTAATCCCCCGGAACCGGAAGCTTTTAACGGCGCCGCCACCAACATTATCAACAACGAACAGACCACGATTGGCGACAACCTACCCGTCGCTGAGGACACCAATGGCAACGGAAACGGCACTGAGAACAACGCGGCCAGATTGGCGCGCAAACGAAACTACGAGGAGGAACCAACGCCGGCCGTAATCCCCAATCCCGTTTCCTACAACGCGGAGGAGGTGGCGCCGTTGAGGGAAGTAACTGCTCCACGAACTCTGCCGCCCAAGAAGTCCAAGCTGCGCAGCCTCACCACGCGACGCAACTCCCAGCTGGACGATGAAATCCCGACGGTGACGCCAGTGGCGGTGATGCCAGTGATTGTGGACAACGCCGTGGCTGGCATGGCCAGTGAGGAGGCGGCCGCTGCAGCTGCGGCGATGGGAACAAACGCGGAAACGGGCCTGGTCATTGGGGCACCAGTAGGGGTGGCTAACGATGGTAGTGATGCCTCGTCTGCGGCACCGGGTCGCATCCTAACGCGTCGCCGATCGGTGCGGATGCAACAGAACGGAAGCGGGGCCGTCGATTACTCAACTTAAGAACAGTTTGCCCTTCGATCCTTGCCCTCTTTATGATTTGTTTCATATCGATCGTTAATTCCTGACGTTTACTTTTGTGAATTGAGATTTCAGAACAGAGAGAGACTTCAACTACTAATCTAATCTATCATCTTAAATTGTTTTAATCTTTTAACCATTCGTCTTGTAAAATACGTTTATCATTCTGTTTGCAACATAAGCATACATATTGCGTGAATTATATAAAGTCACTGCTTTACATACGAAATACACTATGTAGACCACAGGCATACTTGCAACGAGCTCATCCCAGATTGAATCAAAATCCGACTATTTATGTTTTTTTTTTAAACCGGCAACACTGAAACAGATAACTTGGACAAAACAAAAAACTCGTCATTTAGCTAAATTAGAAATTAATTATCGAGTTAAGGCTTTTTGTAATACAATGAAAGTTATGTAAAATAATATAAACTTGTGTTAAAATAAATTGTTAAGCATAAAGAATATTTCAAAAAATTCCGAGATGTTGTGATTATTTTCCAAACCAAATCTAGATACCAGGGACCAGGGATATTAAAAATCACAAAACACTGATTCATGAAAAAATAAAAATTATGAATAATTATTTTTGATTTTAAAATATCATTAAATTTATGAATTATTAAAGTTTCTGGATATTTGACTGCCTATCTCCTTGGACCAAGTATACAGATACCATTTGGTACCATGGTATTTTCACTATGACCCTTCCCAGCCATTCAAAATAAGAAATGATGATTTTTTATTAAAAAAGCTAATTGAACCTAAAGGTCGAGACTTTGAATTATTAATTTAAATAGCAAATTCGGCAAGGAATTCGTACAACCTACAAAATTGGAAGGATTGAAAGCTTGGTTCAGGTACTCATTAAAATATTTCTAGATGACCATGACTTTTTGAAAAAATGATCCTCAAAGCTACTAGTTAATATACGAAAATGTTGCTTAAACACCTATAACAAATTCAATAAAATTTTTTCGTATTTTTCTTAAATGCAATATTAAAACATGGTATGCACTTCTAATTTTAATAAAAACTAAAAAGCCTTCCATAGAAAAATTTGTTTCTATAAATTATAGAATCTTCATATTAAATTTGCCCAATTTTTAGTGGGAATAGTGAAAAAATCATGAATCCAGACAATGTAATAAATAGCCCACAATCATGAAATAAGTGATATTTTAAGAGAAAAAAATAAAAATAAAAAATAATGATTATTAATAAGTTATGCTTTTTCGCTCAGATAATAATGATTATTTTTTATGTTTAGTTTTTTTCTCACAGAATAATCATTATTTTGCGAATTTGTAAATAAAAATCTCAACAATAATCATCAATTATTATTATTGATCAATTATTTTTTCATAAAAATCACAACAATAATCATTATTTACAGACCCTGCTAAATAATAAAACCATTTAGTTGTATTTTTGAAATTATTTTGTGTTTATTATCAGTTTCTTCTTTTAGCACATTAGACAAATGGTTTTTACTTGTATTTGATTGAATTTGAAATATGTTATGTATGTAGTATAATTGTGGCAGTCAGCGAGTGTCTTGTTTTGGAGGAGATCGGGCTTAATGTCCTGGTGTGGAGGCATGCAAGCTTGGTATTAGTCTGGCTTTCAATCTGAATATACAAAATGGTTAAGGAGTGAAAACAACCTGCGAGAGGACTTTAAGATGATTAACAGAGATCTGGTTAGTTCTGGTTAGTCGCAGCTAAAAACGCTCATATGATTTCAATATTAAATAGTTAATAACAAATTCTAGGCAGTTCGAATGGCACAAGTTGATTACACTACCAGGGAGGGGGCGGGGGGAGGAGATTGTGGGGCTAAAGCTTAGCAAGTTCGGTTCCGATCGGCGGAGAGATCCTCTCGGCCAAGTCCAAGATATATGTTTGTTAGATTAGAGTTTGTCTAGATGTACACGATAGTGTGTGAGTTATGTCCTTTGGGTTTTTCTGGTAAATTTCAACTAGTCAATGTTAAGTGTAGTATTAATTATAATTTAGTTGCTAGATGCTGTTGCGTCTACTCAATCGTCTCGTCCTCGGCTCAGTTCTGTGGCTCATATCAAGTAGTTTAGTAATAAAAAGTTTTTTTTTCTCATTTTTGGTTTTTTTCTCATATATGTAGGTACTTGTGGGTATGCTAGGTATCGTCATCAGTGTATATAAAAAAACAATGCCTTTAAATTTTGTATTAGTTCGGTTTTGGTTTTGGTTTCGGTTTAGTGGCTTACAATTTGTTTATCATCTTTTAACGAATTTCTATAAAAGTTTTATGTAGTTTCTTCCAAGGCTGAACTTTCGGTTAGTTTTTCTCTTTTCTTCGGGCTAAGCTAAGCAAATGTACAAAAGCTACTTAAATTAATTAGCATGTACCGGGCGTACTCGTAGGTATGTATATATCGTATTATGGTATATGTGTGTGTATATATATAATTAAATGGTTCCGTTATTCGCCTTTACCGATAGGTTTCTTGATCCGTTCATTAAACATAAACTTGTAGCTAAGTGTTACTTACAAATGTGGCCGTCTTAGATTAGGAATATCACTCAGGCACGCTCAGACACGCACAACAATATCAATCATACACACACTCACACGCATAACCATGGGCAGTAGTCGGCATTGGAACAGTGTGTGCCATAAGTTTTGTCGCCAGTCGACGGCGCTTTGCGTTCAGCTTATATGATGGTTGCAAGTCGTTTAAGGCCGTTGTTGGAATTTTTTTTCATTTTTGTTTTTCAGTTTATACATTGCAATAAATATATACTTTAATTTTAGTTTTAAATGTTTTCTCGTATTTGCTCCTGTCATCTACTGGAAGGTCTACGATAAGCCCGCCTGTCCGTCCGTCGTAGGCAGCACACACTGTCCGTGTTCACGTTGGCTTCTCTCCGCTCATCAGCGAATGTAAACGCGGAGCTCAAAACGGATATTTAGCTACTTAACAACTAATTTGGAAAAGTTTCTCTCTAGGTGACCAAAAATATTGAACTGCGCTCAAGCGTTAGAGTAAAAAATGTCCCGTCCTCCGGATTGCTCTTCCATATATAATACAAAAACATATCGCCTAGATCTAATCTAACCCATCGGCCGCCGTTACAGCCAGCGACTCAGTATGTGGCAGAGCAGCAGCAGGCCCAGGTTCGCGTACACGGCGCATCCCTTGCCGCACAGCTTGATGGCGCTCTCCTGGAAAAGGGATTTCAATAGAAACGGTTACTAGGCGTATGAGTAATATTTTTTAAGAAACTGGGCCACGGGGCGTATGAGTTAAGTTTTCAGTAAGCTTGCTGCTATATGGGGCGTATGAGTAATCTTACCAACGCTAAACATTAATAATTAAAGAAGAGTAGACATTCATAGCTAATATCCTTGCCCAAGGACCTATACTCACGTTCGCATGCCGGCTAATACAGCTCTGGGGCCGCACGCGATTGAACTCGCTGGCCTGCTTGAAGCAAGCCAAGGAATCGTTGACCGGCAGGTGGTAGTCGATCGTCTGGGGATTCACCGTGAGGATGAGGGAGGCGTCCCGCGGACACAGCTGGTCAATTACCAGCAGGATGAGATTGCTGTTCGGTATGGGCAGGACGACAAATGGCCGCTCGCATGCGTGCGCTGTCATATTGTAGACAACGTTGTCCTTCTCGTTAAAGAGGGTGTACAGTTCGCGCTGCATGTCGCACGTTTTTAGCCTGGTGCGGTGCAACGTCAGATACCGCAGCCAGGTGTCATCATTCTTCTTCTTCCCGTTACCATGGCCATTCCTCTCGTGGTGCTCTGGCGGCGGTCTCGGCTCGGTGCCGTTCAAGTCGCCGTGCATATCGGCAAAATGGGCGGACACCCCGGGCGCCCATTGCATTAGTTGCACAATATACCACAGCGCCGTATGCAGCAGCCATTTGCCCAGACGCAGAACATGGACGAAAGGCTGGAAGGGCATTTAGTTGGAACTTGTCTTTATCTAAAAAGAGCGCTAACTCACCGATAGCAACATGCTGGATGCATTGTTGTCGTTCTTGGACTTGAAGCACACGGCCTGGTAGTCGTAGACAATCACCCGCTTGTAAACATTCTCCTCCAGCAGCCGCTTCATGATGGCTCCATTGACCTCCCCGAAGAATCGTCCCGTCTCATGGACCCGGGTGGAGATGACCACGTAGCCATTGTTGTCCAAAATATAACAGTCTTTGTCGTCCATCGCACAGGCCTTTAAGGGATTTAAGGTGTTTTGTTAGAGTCAGAGTGGGTTTAGGTCCTTGAATCCTTCTTACATTGCCGGTGATGTTGTGGAAGAGCTTGTAGAGAGCCGAGTGCTGGAATTGGAAGCCAACCACCGCGGCTGGAGCTGCCTTGCCGCCCTCGTTGTGGAAAATGGCATGACTGGCGGTTACCAGAATCTCCGATTTGCTTTCTGAAATGTTTCATTTTTAATTGATATTATTTTGAATTAGGTTTTAAATTTAGCTCACCACCCGCATCGAAAGGCACCGAGTAAACAAAGCTCTCTTCTCGTACAAAATGTTGGTCCACGGCTCGTTTGTACCAAATCTCATCGATGGCTCGCGTGTTGTTCTGACTAAACGCCTCCCTGCAGGTGTTCCATTTAATTGAGTAACTAGTGCATTCACAAAGAGAAGGGATACCTACCCAATTCTAGTATCCTCGAGGCCGTTCGAATGGAACTCGTGCCAGCGGGTGAGGCCACTGTGGGTGGCCAAGAAGGCCAAAGTGACGCCGAAGCGCTGCTTGAATTCGTTCCTGTGCAAATGAAATAAAATCGTTATCAACACAAAAACAATATATTTGTAATTTTTTTAAACTAAAAAATAAGTTAGACTTAGGAGTAGATCATAGGTGGAGTATTGAAGTTTACTGTTCGTTGTTTACCTTGGCAGCAAACCCATTAGAACAGCTATTGGGCTTGATGCGCTTGTGCTAGATTCGTGAATGGTTTGGTATTTCATAATGGAAAGGCAATATGTTTTGTGGTATTAAGTTCAAGAGATTTTCCAAAAAAGGTATCAGTAAGTAGTACACATATTCATACAAAGTATTCATAGTTGTTGAGTTGTGGGTGCAAAAATTCAATATGAGAAAGACATTAAACGACAAAACGGCGACAAGGACGACACAAAGAATTCGTAAAAATGCAAATAAAAGTGAGAAAAAGAAGGGTGTACACAGAAATAAAAAACGGTTAATATGTGCTGGCTTCCGGTTCCGGGAAATCGTTCGATTGTATTTGTTGGGCGAGTGCATGGCGTTGACTGTACTTTATTTTATTCTTTTTTTGGGGTGTCTATCAAGTCAAGCCTAATGCCTATCATTCCCTTCGATCCAAAGGTCCCCACTTACCCCTTTTCGTCCTTGGAGTGCCAGCTGGTTTTGTTGGAGAACCACCCGGTGACTCGGGCATCGAACACCAAGGCTTGCATCAGCTGCCGATCACCTGGAAAATAAGTTCAGAAAAGTTTAAACGAGCTCAGATTTCTTAATTAGTAGCTTAGTTGCGAGCCCATAGAACACCATGATCTGGCACAATGTATACAAATTTTCCAAAAAAGAGTCATTTCGAAAAGACAACAGCATGCATCGTAGAAAGTGCAAATTCCTCAGCTAACTACAGTGCCTTTAGAACACACTACTGGTAGTCTACTTAAAGTAAGGTTTAAAATATTTTAGCTTATTTTTAGGTCAGTTCCATCATTAGCTAATTTTTAAAATATTTTTGTTTTAAGGCCAAATTAGACGATGGATAGTAATACGGTATTTTATTTTTGGGTGAAAAACCATTCACCCATGTAAGATATAAAAGGTGGACAGGTTTATCTATCCATAGAGTTATGCCCCGGTTGTGCAGGATGTGCTGATGGGAGTAGTGCTACCGAGTGCATTATTAACATGATTGGGTGCACAACACAGTGACTTTGGATGACTTTTGACTTTCGTTACTCACAATAGTAGCTTTCTTTTTCATTGATTGATGGATAGCGGCCAGTTGATGAGTTGTTAGCTGTGAATTTGCATGAACATTGAAATCGCAATCGTAATCGTAATTGAATCGCATCTAACATCGAACACAAATACGCATAACAGAGTCTGGGAAAGCTTAGCGACTTGCGGCTTATCGAAGCGATCGGATTCGAGTTTCGAAAATGGCAAAATTTCGGATGGGAATGTGGGTGGGTGGGCTATACTTACAGAACATGGCAGCTGCGTGCTCCGGGGGCATAGCGCTTCGACTTCCCGGCCATCGCCAGCCAGGCTCGGACATACGCTCGAGAAAGTACAAGAGTTCAATCTCTGGCGTTTTGAATGTCCGGTTGCTGTGCTTACAGAATAGCCTGTAATTATAATTAAATATTTGTTACATATTATAGAGGGAGTTATAGTTTTTAAAGCTCACCAATCGGGATGTATTTTCCAGCGCTTGCCATCAAAGAAGCTGCGTATATTTGTGCCCTTGATGTTAACTCTATGGATCTCCTGTTCGGTTCTTATGTCCATGCGGCTTACTCCGTACTGCTCTGGGTATGAGATGACCAAAGTAAAAGGTGTCTTTTTGATGGCTGTCCAGTAATACTGCCGCTTAATGCGATTCACCCGTTTCTGTTTTGAATAGAGAACAATTTTAGTTAATTATTTAGTCTTTTTTTTCAAAAAAGAAAGACTTACCATTTCATCGAAATGATTTTTGACCAACATCCACTTGCTGCCTGTCGATTGATTGATTATGGAATCTCTTATCTACAAAATAGAAAACAATATTACTATAAAATTTAATTTTAAAATGATTTTTATTAAATACCGTCAACAGCACTGGATTAAAGTCTCTGGCGGGTCTATCGTCATCCAATAGTTCGACTTCAATCATGTCAACGCTATTGTATGATGGTTTTAATATGTAACCTTGGAACTGTAAAGGAAAGAATATAAAAATTAAATAAAATAAATATATTTTACCAAAGAATATAACTCACAATTGGACGAAAGTCTGGATGGAATAGTATATAACCATTGTTGGTTACTATAAACGCATAGCCATTCACGCCAAGCTGAATATTTCATGAAAAATTGGATTAAAATTAAAAGTAAAATTAAAATGTAATTTTAAGGCTTACCATAAATGGCGATAGCAACTTTTTAATATCATTGATGGGCACATCGGTGCCTGCCACGCCCAGGATATTCGCAATTCTTGTCTGTGAGAAGTTTGGAGATTACATTTAAAGGGGGTTTTCGGATAAAGTGAGTGAAAACGAAACATATACACAAGTTGGACTTTAAATGTTTACAAGTACAGACGAATTGATAGGTAATTTTTGAATGAATTTGAAATTTGAATTCGATAAATGGCATTGCTAGTACAAAACGCCTTAAGGCATCTCAAAGGAAAATACAAAGATGTAAATCAAAAACGTAAACAATGTCGAATGCAAATATGAGAAGCATCGTTACTACGCAAGAACTTACGAGTACAGTCAAGAAAGTCGATTTCAAAGTTATTTTCATTTAGCAATTATTGTAATTAATTTTTTGTTTCTTGTATTGATGTTTACAAGGAATTTTGTTAAGCGTTTTAATCTGTATTTTAGCAGCTAATTACATGGCTAGCAGAGTTGTACTAAGAGCGTATGAGAGCGTTAAGTTTTAGGAGGCAGTGTTAATGAAAATCATGAAACAAGGACATTGTTTTTTGAAAATAAAAATTTAATTAGAAGTTAGTTGAACTGAGAGTGTATTTTACAATATTTTCTATACAAAATCGGAAAGTTTTAAACCAAAATGTAAACAGAAAATGTGAAAAAAGCTGTTACACCTTTCTCCGCAAAGAAAGTACAGTTGTGCATGTCTGTGTTTGCGTTGTTGGTGTTACGGTGTTAACGGTTTACGGTGTAGATTTTTCACAGTTTTTATACCCTTCAAATAAACATTTTGTGGTTAGGTTGGCAAAGGATCACAGGATACCTTTTGCCTAGAGAAGTGAGTTACAGAGAGAGACAGAGAGGAGCACAGACATAGGATCCTCGACCACTCCGGTCGAGGGAGTGTCCTTTCGGCGAAAGCTTACACACAGAGGCTTACAGAGAGGAAGAAAGTGCCGGAGTGAGAGCTTAGGTTTAGTTTGCATATTAGAAAAAAATCATTCGGGTTAGTACCAAGCACTTGAGCGGACTGGCTAAGAAATCAAAAATCATTATCATTGCATCGTGGCCTTGGGCGGCTGGGGTGGTGGGTGGCATGGATATAGGCATAACACTAAACAAAAGATACATAATTCATAATAAAAATCGCATAATCTTGAGGGTGCTCAGAACCAAATTAGTTGAAAATCAAAGACAATTTCGATCAAGTCACACATGCTTTGAGTTTGAAAAATCAAAAATAATAAAAGATTAAGAATTTTGCATAAAAAATGGCAACAGGGATTTGCTTGGCATTTGCATAAGATTTTGCAATTTTTATGGATGGATTTAGATACAATTTACTCACAACTTGGGGGATACTTTTCGCTGCCGGATTTATATCGGTCGTTAGATTAATGAGCTGTGAATTTGTATTTGTAGTTTTTAATAAATCAATCGCTAGGAACGGAAGCAACTTAAGTAGGATTATTCTATGGGCGGGTGGAGATTGAGGCGTGGCAGTGTCGGTGGGCGGGAAGCGCGGCGGGGTGCGATAAAGGGTCCTTTCCCTAACAGATCTTCTGGGTTCTGGGTCACTATACACGGAATACAGAATCCTGTCCAGCCGACGAAGGGTATAAAAACTCCATTGCAATTGGGAGCCTATTTTCTGGATGTTCGGTGTTCGGTTGTGTCTCTTGGATATCATTAGTATAGATCTGTTGTGATGGTGGTTCTTGTGTGCTCTATAGGTCCTCAGCCGTAGCCTAGGTTTCTCCGATTATTGGCCTTCTTTTCGCTTTGTCAATGATTGTACTTACTAAACATCAATCGTTACACTAACACATATTCTTTAGGGGAGTTGGGGGCTTAGGCTTAGGCAGGGGTTAATCGGAGGAGGCGGGGCTACCAATTAGCACTATATGTTTATATATATATACGTACAAAGTGGAGATAGTCTAGTCGATCGCGGCTCAACCCAATCTTTCTTAGTTAAAACAACAAATGGTAAACTCTACTACTCAAAATGCTAGAATAAATGATCTATTTATACGTTAAGTAATCAACTAGGCATAGCTATAATTCGATAATTTGTTATAATACGAGTACGGTTATAGGTATGTAGGATAATAAAAAACAATATCTAGTTATCGTTAAATACTGGTCCAATTGCCTTATTAGTTGAGATTATACTTTGGATTTACAATTTGTTTTCAATTTGAAATTTCACTTTGAATATTGAATATTTGAACTAGAAAACCCGGTACGTGGTCAACTATAATGTCAAAAGGTTGCTAAAGAATGCCATGGTCCTAGACCATGTTTAGCTAGATTTATATACGAGTATAGTTAGTTAGAGTATACGATATATCGGTTAAATATGGATTAGGTATGCATGTATGTAGCGCAAAGTATAACAAATTGTTTACTTTATTCTTAATATTTATATATATATATATACGGATAATATATATACGAGTATATAGTAGAGCTCAATACGATATGCAATTAATTGGCGTATATAAAACTTGTATTATCAAGAGCAAATATGTACGAGTACGAGTTTTACGCAAAAGAAATTTCGTTCGAAATTTATTTAAATTTAAGTTTGAATTCGATTGGTATTTGTTAGAATTTGGCATTATAGTTTGTACCTCACGTGTTTGCAATTCCCAGAGTGCTTCATTTATTAAAACTTCTTCGGTGATATTCTGTGGTATAGTTGTGTATAGTTTGGTAGGTAGTAGTAGTTGTGTTTTATATATATAACGCATAAATTATTAATACAGTAGTAGTAGTAGTAGTAGTAGTATAAAGTGAGTTGTTACATAGATAGTTTCGGATTGGATTTATTTTTTGCTGTATTTCGATTTCTTGCTTCGATCGTTAAATGAGTTGGGGGATAAAATGAATTCGTTGCTATGCTGCATCGGCGGCTGCTTCTGATTCTGATTTCAGTTTTATTTGCTTTTCTTTCATAGATTTCCGCTAAGAATTTTGCAGTGCTAACTCGCTTGATAGAGTTCGGTTCGATTGCTATTGGATCGATGGATCGTGCCACACGGACCACCATGGATCTGTGTCGATTTCACTTACCGCATTCTCGCGTCGATCGTAAATGGGCATCGAGACGGTGGTCATAAACTGGTAAACGTTCGAGTCCACGGGCTGGTTCCAGGTCTACGGGGGATTGGAAATACGGGGCGTATGAGTAATATATAATATGAGATTTAAAAGCGTCGAAATTAACACATACCTCCTTCATGCGCCGGTACTCGCGGCGGTGCATCTCGCTGGGCTCCAGCATCCTGTCCTGCACCTGCCAGTACTCCAGGACATCGGCCTTCTGCTCCTCGCACTGCTTGATCTCCCACAGGTAGTCGGATAGCTTGGTGTCCTGTGTCAGAGAATCATAGGGGGGATTTTTGGGAATTGGATTGAATGATTGGAAAACCGTGTTTGGGGCAAACAATAGCCATATAGTTTGAATTGCACCACTTGGTGGCGCTACCCACCTCGATATCCGCATAGACCTGCGACCAAATGACCGGATGATCGTGCCTACCCAACACCAATGGCCTGGCCATCACCGGTATGTAGTTTAAGACCATCTCGCGCACCTCGGCGGTGTCGCTGAGGTGGACATAGTAGCCCTGATTCTCGCACGCCATCCACCGTATATCATCCCAATTGGCCACCTCCTTGCCGATCAGGTAGGTGAACACACGCACCGGCTTGTATGGCGGATCCCGCCAGTTGTGCAGCTCGAAGACCGCCTTATTATTCTCCGGCGCCCCGTCGCCAATGACCATGATCGCCTGATTGCACTGCGCCCCGCGCGAAGACGACTTGGTCTCTTCCAACAACTCGAAAGCGAATGTCAATGCAGCGGTGTAATTGGCGATCGATTTGGGTTTAAACGATTCAATCCCTTCTTTCAGTTCACGTATGTTGTCCAGATTCGCCTGGTTAGAATTTCGGAAGAGTGTGTGTATATTGTTTGTTGTGGTTTGTTGTTTGTTGCATCGAATTGGTTTGGTTTTTGGGTGATGATATTCATATTCAGAATTTGGTCGGGGGAAAGATAAAGAAATCAATCATGATTAATAAGAAAACTAAACAAATAATATAAGAAAAATCATAAAAAAATCATAAGAGTAAGAGTATCGAATAAAAAATTGATATATACTTGAATCAGTGAATCCTCGAAACATGTGACCACTGGGCTCACTTCCTTAGCAAAGGTGAAGATGTTCACAAAGTCATTTGTACCTAATGTATCGAGTATCGTATTGACAACATGCTTTGCGATATCTAGCCTCTGTCCCAACATTGAACCGGATCCATCCATCAGGATAACAATATCCTTCGGACTCGTCGCCGCCTCCATGTACCAAGATCGTAGTCGGCAATCGTACAGATCAACCGGTACGTCCTTGTTCCACTTCGATGCAGGGAATTGACGCATAAAGCCAGTCGAACTGCCAAAGAATTGCCACGACAATGTCGGATCGTTCTTGTAATTGTCACGGAATATCTGATCCAAATTCTCCGACCACTGAATTGCTTTTATCACATCCGGTGCTGTGTATCGTGTGTTTGTTTGTGTGGTGTTTCGGTTGTTTTTTTTTAATCGTGTATTTAAAGAAATGGGAAAAATTTGGTAAGAAATTCTAATTAGTTTCTGGTCTTAAACGTGGTTTAGTTTGTATTCTATAATTGTTTATTTTTTGGGTTTCTCTTCCGCTGAAGTGCAGGCACAGGTGTTACGGGTGACAGGTGTCTCTCTTGTACTGGTGGTTGGTGGTGGTTGATTGGTTGGTTAGTTAGTTTACGTGTGCTTGGTGGCTCAAGTTGGGTGTTGTACGGTTTTTTGGCAAAGCATTCCGCGTGTGTCGGCAGTGGAGCATTCGCATTCTCAGAAGGAACGCGAGCGCGTCGTCAACGTACACATTGCACTGCCATCGGCCCATTTGAGCCGGAGTCCAGCTCCGGCGGATAAGCGGCATTAGGTACAGAGTGGGCGGGCCGGGCGGCACAATGGGTGTTATGACACGTGCCCGCGTTGAAACACACGCATTGACGCAAGCGGTTTGAAAATTGAAAAATAAGGAGGCGCAGCGTACGGCTTATGGCATACTCTTTTTTTTGTTTACTTGTTTTTTTTTTAAATGGCATATCAAAAAAAGGATATATATTAACGGTCAAGCGAGCTAGCAAACAGCTAAAGAGCGAGTGAGCGAGCGAGCGAGCGACAGAGATAGAGAGAGAGTTAGTAAGAGCGATTTAGATGCGATTTCTGGGTTAACTACTTTCTGCAGCTAAACAGATACACAAAGTGTTAGATTAGAATGGTTTTTTTGGTGTTTTACATAAAAGCATTACTTTAAGGCCCTGATTAGGTTTCATAGAATCCATCGAATATGGCGGATGTGATGCTCAAGGGATTAAGAATATATCTTATAATATTTTAGAAAAACTAGATAGAAAAACTAAAACTTATTTAAAATACATTCCGAATGCATTTAATCAAGTAAAGTGTTCCCATTATTTTTTAAATTATTTTAAACTTAACCTCAAAAAGGACCTCAAACCGCCATTTTCGATCAAAGAAGAATTCAAAATCATGGCCTTCGACAGAGACAACAACACACACAGGCGACAAGTACAGTTACAGTTACAATTACATATAGTAAAAGAGAGAGAGAGTTAGATAGAGTCATAGAAAGAGACAGGTGGAGAGCGGAGAGAAGAGATACACGGATTATGATGATGAAGATCATTAATGGGTTCAAACCTCGATCGAACACATTCACCGGCACGTGGACCGAGCTGACGCTGAAGTTAACGGGCGTGTTGTGGAACTCCGGCCGTTTCTCCAGGACCACCACCTTTGGCTGGACGTAGATCAGGGGTTCACCAATGTCCTTGTCCATGTCGGGCGCCGGGGTGGGAATGGGTGGAAAGGGATCGCCGGGCTCCAGCATCTCCTTGGCGTTGTAGTAGGAGAACATCTTGTCCGCCAAATCGTTTTGATGCGACAGAGCCGTATTCTCGGCGGTATCCATAATGCGCTGTTTAAATATTTAATTAATAGGGAGTTTCTTTAAGGAGTTTCTTAGAGGAGCTACTTACCCGCACGGCGCTGACTTTGAGATCCATCATCATTTCTATTTCCTTGGCCATGGAATCCACTATGGAGGCGCCATTTCGCGAGACAACTTTGGCTTCCTTGAAGCTCTGTAATTTGTTTAAATTTTAAATTAAAACCTTCAGCTTCGACTAGACTTGTACGTACATCTATTAGCTTGCCCCTAACCCTTAAAATATTTTGTTTGTCTCTCAGAAATACGCATAGCCATGGAATGGTAGGGGCATGGGAAAGGGTAACCACCCCATAAAACCCATTAAGAGGCCCCAGTGGACCCATCGGCAAGCACATTTACATGCATGAGGCATATTATAAACAGTTGGCACAAATGCCACTGTAACTCATGTGCAAAACAATTCCATTTGTAAATCCAATTGCGATGCCTAAAAATAATTTACTAGCCGGACTGGTCCCGGGGATAGGGAAAACCAAATCTGACCTTATAGAGAAGACACAGTGGCGGATAGTTGGTACTTCATCATATTTACATAATTGTTGTTTTGGGAAGAAACCCATTAATAATATAATACACTTTCTGATTTACTTTCAGAACCCTTTCAGTAAAAGTTCAATATAAATTAGTTGTAGGCCCAAAAAAGTATGCTTGAGTTTCTATTTTGGAAAACTAATTAGTTTCGCTCTAATTTAATTCCCTCACTTTTTTTGTAATTAGTTTTAATGAGCACCCAAGTGTTTGGGCAAACAATTTTTTCCTAGAGCATTGTTAGTTCGACCTACTGACACAGAGTTGGCCCATCTTGCTTTACATTTTTTATAATTGCCGCTCGGGCAGGCAGCCCTTAGCCTTTAACCCACATACGGAGCCGAAGTTGACGTCGCTGAGGCTGAGAGACGTCAACAAGGAGCTCACAAAACACAAAAAAAAAAAAAAAAGAGAAAAAAGGAAAACAGAAGCAAAACCTGAACTGAAAACATACAAAGCGGCGGAAAAATCAATAAAACAAAATGCTGGTGGCTCACCTCTTGCACCTCCTTGCGCCTGGTGATGAAATCGCCCAGATGAAACAGCTCCATGCCCAGTTTGTCGGCCCAAGAATGAACGCTGGAGGTACATACATAGATGTGGAATATGGGTCAGGATTAGGAAATGCCATAACCTCCAGAAAAGATGCAGAAATCTGGAACAAGACTGAAATGCCACTCACAGATTGTAGTTGATGTTCTCGGCTGGCTGCAGGTTGACGCACGGCACCAGCCAGACCACGATGGAGAGAAGGCCCATGCAGAGGCGCCACCAGTGGGCCACTGTCCTCGTCCTCGGCCAGGCCATGATGCTCCTCCTGATGATCCTGCTGCTCCTTCTGCTGCTGCTGCTTATGTACTAATTGCTGATGATGGAGGACGATCGGGCGGGAGCGCGACATAAATACCAATCGGATCCGTTTTTTTTATAGCCTACCACCGATCGAAGCACTGGCATTTGCACTTGCTCCACATATCCCGTTAGCTCGGCTTTGGCCACCTGTCCTGGCCATCCGAAAACATATTCCCCCCGGGGTCACAAAATCACTGGATCAATTCAACAGCTCCTCATTCACGGCCCATTCTCACAGTCCACTTTCACTAACCGTGTGCAAAATTTCATGAATTTTTATAGAATTGTGATTCTATCAATAAATATAATTAATTTTATGAGGAATTTTCTCCGCGAGCCAGCACTTTTGGTGTGTGTGTGTTGTTGGCCAGCGAAAACTTTTCTCTCTACACTGTCGTGGCCCGTTTTGACGTTTCTGTGACGTTTCTGGGGCAGCTTAAAGCTCCACCATTGGACGCCCCTTGGCTGGAAAGGGACCTCCGGGCTCCCACTTTAATTGCCATTCGCCGCACTCTTCTGGGGCGGCAGTGCGCGTGTCCTGACGTTTGGCGCTTCGGCGCCCTGGCTTTGTTTACCTCCGTGGGAGTCCCACAGGTGTTTGTTTACCTGCCACCGCGTCTGCGCTCTGGCCTTGTTTACGTGCAACCTCTGCCAGCTGGGGGCACATCTGTTGCTTCAGCTGGCCCTCGCTGACAGTTGGCCAAATAATAAGCTCGTCCTGGAGAAAGCTTGCTGCACCAAGAGCTTCTGGTACTTTGGCACTCTTTCCATTCAAATTTAGTTCTTAGAACACTCAACAGGGGTTTTTTATTTAAAAGCTAACAAATTCTTTATTGTTTTCTTTTGGAATCCATTCAGATCTTTAAAAAAAGATACTTAGTTAAAACTATATAAATGTAGGCTAAGGGCTGTAGGCTGTAGAATATATCGGTAGGGATGTGGATAAGGATGAGGATATTTCAATATTCGATTCTGTTACAAAGTAAAAGCATTGAGAAGTGACAAATCATTCTTAAAATTTCAAATGCCTTTTCTTGAATCCACTTTTTGCATATGGCTATCAAGATATTTTAAAAAAATATTGATCGACCGCCACGAAACTTTAAGGTCATATTCAGGACATCAGTGGACACTTTTGACAATAATTATAATAACCTCTGCAAGGGTAAAAAATAAAGGATATTGACAATAACTTATATTTAGTTACAGTATTTATTAAGAAACTTGTTAAGAATTCTAAAAGTAGGAATAATGAAAAGTAAAATACATATTTTTTTTTTAATTTTAACCTTTAGAAATTCTACCAACAATAACTTTAAGACATATTCCAGCATACCCATTAAAGTTTCATGACACAGAAGGGTCACAAAAGCTTTTAAACTTGACCAATAGAGGGTGCCCCTGTGCAAGCCTCCTTAAAAGGACAGTTAATCAAATCAAACACTAGAGGCCGCTTTAGTTTATCAATACTTTTTATTGGTATATCGTAAGGCTTACACGTTGCGCAAAGTATGTGACCCCAGCTGACCCAGTCGAAGCACCACCCAAGCCTAGTACTTGTAACCACCGGCCCCACCGCCGCCACCGCCTCGGGCACCTGGCTGCGGTCCCTGGGGGAACTGGGCTTCGCCCTCGTAGGTGACGTCCGCATGGTAGCCCGTCTTCCAGTCGGCGGTGTAGCGGACAATCTGGGTCCTGCCGTCGGGCATTTGGACGCGGTATTCTCCAGTCACGACATCACCATCGCTGGACGCCTTGTGCGCGTAATCGTTGGCAGTCTCCGGATCCTGGACGGCATACTCGAAGTCGTATGGCATGCCGGGAACATGGACATGGTCCTAAAATTTACAAAAAGTATTATTAAATGATTAAGTGACAACATAATTATTAAATGATTTTTTTAAAGAGCACTAAATTCAATTAAGTGGATCTTTGGTATTTAGTTTTCAATGGGACATTAGAATTTATCGAGTACTCACATCGGCTGGCTGGCCGGGAATGTTGCGGGGCGTGCCAGGTGGTGCTGGTGGGCGAGGTCCAGGCGCAGGTCTGCCAGGTGGGCTGGGTTTCTAAAAATGAAAAAAATGGGTACTCAGTTTAGCTTAAATAGTCTTTAATGCAATGTCAGTAAATTTTGGTTTTCTTTAAAAGCTCTGCAATCTATACTTTTATTTTTCGCAACGATCTTCCATTCAGTTAAGAGATCTCCCAAAAGGTTAAGTCGCAGTCATTTTCAACTGCCAAAGCCCTTCACCGACCAATTCAAAATGTTGCCATCATTTTGGGCCGACATTCAGCAACATGACGTGGCAGCATTTATTGAGTTGGGCCACAAACATTCCGGGTGATAAATGTGGCGACAAATCTCTGCTGCCGACTCTGAAGTCGGCCTGGCTGGTCTGGGCTGGCTGCCTTAACGGCTGAAACGGCTACCAAAATGATGACCGTAATTAGTCCGTTGACTGGGATTCAATTTGTGGCGGTTGGCTTGGGGAAAAAAAACGAGAATACATATATAAATAAATGGGGGATACTCACGAAAGGGGTGTTGGGCTCGGCGTAATCGTATCCGTTCTTTGTGGGCGGAAGGTACGCATTGGATCCAGGAGCGATCTGGGCGTAGACATAGGCACTGATGGCAGCGAGGGTTAAGCTCTGGAAAGACATATTTTAATATATTTTATTAATATTAGAAGCAATTAACTTTATCTATCTGGTATTTATGAACTCATGCCAGGTTGATATGTCAGAAGATTGTTTAATTTGACAGACTACCGAATTAGTGTGTAATTTTTTGCAGCCATTCTGGCAGCCAGTTAGTGGGACATTAAAGGCTTAAAGGTTAAATTAAGAGGGCGAACTAAAAAGTGAACGGTTGCAAATGGAAATAGAAGTCGCGATAAGATCGCGTCTGACATTCAGGCGGCGAGGAGCAGGTGCATCTATCTGGGTAACCGAAAAGCGGCTGCTGCAATTTATTTAGAACGTGCCCGAAAGGCGTTTGCTCATCGCCCGCAAAAGGGCATCAAATGGCGGAGGTTAGAGCGAGTGGTTACAGTTGATTTAGCCTCCGCGGTCCGCTCTTTAAACACGGCTAATTGACACATGCACACGACGACGCCGGCGATGATGACGGCAGCTCGTCAACGCAGCCACATTGCAGCCATCCATCAACGGGCTGACAGCCGCCGGTCAGCTAGTTGCCATAACCACTTGGGCAGCTTCTAGCCAGGGGCTTCGGGCCAACTCTGCCTGTCATGCTTGTATGTAACTTTTTCGCTTTTATCGCTTTTTTCTAGCCAACTTTTCAATTTACATGCTGCAACGGATTGCGGAAGTGCAACAGAAGCCACTAAATTACTCACAATTTACAAATATTCTAAGCTATGGGCTTTGGGTATCATTGTTTGTTGATTAGCTCGATGCTAGTTCGATGAGAGTCTCTATAATATTTAATTACACATACGCCATGTGGTCCGATCGTGTAAGTGGAGCCACTTGGGAACGTACTCGGTCAAGGAAAGCGGGATTCTCATAGCCATTATCTATGAAGCTATTATCGTGAAAAATGTATATAAATATATATAAACAAATTCAATTAATATTCAGTGCCTGCCTTCAAAAGCATTTTCCTTGAGATGAAGGCCCGCAAACATTTTTTCACTTTTCTTGCCTACTTCCCCAAAAATGACTTTCTTCCAGGTTTTGTACTCCAAACATTTATCTTTTTTCATCAAGCCACGTATATAGCCACCCATCACTTTAATTGAAATTTAAATTAATTAACTTCAACTAAAGTTTCCGTAATTACTTAGCTGGGTGGTCCTAACCTTCGGGTTCTTCAACTAAAAAAGTGCTGGCCAATGAGCATGTCAACGGTAATTTTTCATGTAAAACAAATGTAATTACCGTTAGCCGTTAGCCGGCATGGTAACTGCTACAAATGCGGCTTGAAGTACAAAATAAAAATAAAAACATAGCGACTGCAGTTGGGTTTAAAAAAAAAACTACAATAATTTGCGTGTAAATTAAATTAAAGACAAAAGAGCCGCAAAATAAATTGCGGCAACTTGACGACAGCCGAAGAAGTTGGCCAAAAAACACAGTTGGCCAACACTCTAAGAAAATGGATGGTTCAGAGATGGTGTCTCTTAGACTAACAGTTGCGCTAAAAGACTGAAGATTGTTAAGTAAGTTAAATTGTACGGCTTTATAGGTAATATTTTTAAATAACATTGTATAACATCTTTTATAACATCTTTCCTTATTTTTGCCTTGAATATAGTTAACCTGCAACCACGATAAATGAGCCACTTCTATGTGGTCTGGTTCCAAGTTCTGTTCTCATTGTCAGAAAATGTTCATAGGATTGAAGGTCTTTAGTTTTGTGGCTTGGCTTTTCATGGTTTGTGGGCTCCGCGGTTGCCATGGTCTGTGGCCAGCCCGGCCTTGGCTTGGTGTCTGAGCAACAGACATTGATCTTGCCACAGTAGTGCCTGCCCAGTACAAGCCTGTGATTAAGATTGCTGGGCAAGTGCCCGGCACGCAGGCTGGGGCCGAGTCCCCTTGCGAATTCCAGAGGCACGAGCCGGCTCGCATTGAAGCATCATTAATCGCGCACAATCTAATAAATTAACAATTGTTTGCTCTGTCCGGCTTATTATTAAATATCTATTATGCTGTGCTCATGCCGCTGTCTCTTTTAATTACATCAACGGCTTTTTGCTTTTTTTGTGCGAATAATTGAATTTATTTGATTAAATCAACAAGTTTCGTTCGAGCATTTCCATAATTAATCACTGAGCATCGAAGTTTGTCGGAAGTCTCCGGCGAAAACATAAAAAATGTTTTTCGAGTTTGCACTTCAGATCTCGACGTGTAGCTTGTGGCCAGTAACCGCCCACTTGCTACTGACCATTCAAGTCGAAGGTTAGCCGGAGATGTCTTACATTAATTACACGTGAGCCGCTTTGGCTAAATACGATGATCGACTTGATTATTGCTATTTGTCGGATAAAGTATCTCTAAAGCTCGGCCATTAGGCTAGTAATAACAGCAATTGGATAATCAAATATTTTATTTTGATTATTTTTTTAAGTGCCCAAGGGTTTGCATAGTCGACACATTATAAATCAGAGTCTCATCCCGCTGGCTGGGTATTTTGCATACATGATATTTATGGAAAAAAATAAACCATCCGAGTGCTCCCCGCTCACATTAGATCACGACCCAGTTAGCAGAGTACGATGCCAAATTGCGGAGCCAAGATCCGCTAAGATGAATTTATGACAATTGCATTTTGAATGCGGCTTAAATGGCAAACGCGAGTGTCTGGGGCGCTGGAGGTGATTTATGGAAGCTTAGCATTTAATATGCTAAGCTAAAGCCGATCGCATCGGATCTCGCCGTCTCACATCGGATTGGATGGGATTGCTTTGGATTGGATTGGCTTGGTTTGGTCAAGCCAACCGCTTTATGGCGGCAATAAAAATGTTTACGCCAAAATGTCTTCATAAAAATCTAGACGGAGATGCGGTTGCAGTTGGCTATCTAGTTTTCCAGTTGCATTTATTTTAATTAATTTAATTGGCGGCTGTCTGCGCGAGGAGTTACGATTTCTGTGCCTTTCCCTTGGCATTTGTTTGATCAGCTTTTTTTATGGCTGGAATCTAATGAGGACTCTGTTATTAAGCCATCATCGGGAAGCTAAATAGTTGCCATCTACAGCTATCCAGTATGTATGAATTCTTTGCGGGTTGCATCATTTTTGGAGCGGCAGCACCTCAGACAAAAGCCAGCAGCATTCTGCAACGCCCACATACAAACCCAATGACGATGATGAAGCTTAACAAGGTTTGGTTTTTGGGCTTCCTACTTATGGATGTCATGCTGCTGTCTTAATTTATGGAATTTTCTGCTAGGTTTTGTTGTTTTTATTCAGATATTTTTTATGTGTGTTACCGTATTGCAGCCGCAGCTGTTTCCCAGCAATTACCAAAGTAACAACCGAACAGAAAAAGTCCCCTACATAGATGTTAGATTAACATGCACTTGCAACACACGACACGACTTCGTTCAGTAGAACAACAAACATTTGGTTGACCTTTTCATCGCCATCTCCCATCTTCCATCTGCATCGCGCTCTGTTGCATCGCATGTTGCATGTTGCTGTGTGTGGTGCTCAGTTTTTCGCCTTTTTGCTATTTGCTTCTTACTCTCCTCCAGTTTGGGGCATTGAAATGCAAATTTGGCAAAATAAAAGTTAATGGGCCATGTGAATGGCAAGCAGAACGGGCGATCGCGGGGGGATCAGTCTGCAATGGGAAATGACTTTTATTGCCGGCTCGCAGTTTGTTGTTTCAGTCTTTCGTTGCCAGTGCAACTTGCCAGCCGATTTCAATCAACTCCCCTTATTTGTTTTTTCCCTCTTTTGTGTGTCTTTTGTGTAACTTGCAATGTACACAACAATTTGGAGTTTTTCTTTAGTTTTTGTTGCACTTTTCCCCGAAGTCACGTGCCTCTTGGCGACAAGGACAATGCCAAAGATCAAAGGTTGGCTGGCAAGCAGCGATCACGACTTGAGCTTCTCCTTGGGGACTCCTGGGTGATAAGTCAATTTGGGCAAAGCCTGTTCCTTCACTTGCGCCTTCGTCAACTCGACAAGATTGTAAATTACAAAGCCCCACACCACATTAACCCTATTTAACCCGAAAAGAGCCACACACACACCCACTTCCCTACTTCAAAGCCGCCAGCGGCCCCATAAAGATATTAACCTTTCAAATATCCATAATGGGCGAGAAAAAAACTTATAAATTATATGCTGCGATCGAGTGCTTCAAGTAGTTGTTTATGGCCAGCTACGAATTTGAAAATTATGCTCAACCACAATTACTTAAAATGTTATAAAAAGAGTGACTCAGAAACTAGTTTCCGTTGCTGGTTGGGTGTTTTTATGTTTAAATAATTAATAAATACTTGGCTAAAAGGCCTAGTTAACTGCCAGCTGTGTTAGGACAACATCCAGGACTCTGCAATTAAAAACTCTCCCAACTATGTTGGAAATTGAGCATACGCCGCGTTTAACGCTTTGGCTTTGGTTGGGCAATTAGAGGCGCTGGCTTTGGACTCGGATTCAGATTCAGATTCCGAGGAGGCGGTGGCGATGGCGGAGGCTGGGCTTTTGTAATCATCTGAAATTTCGATTTAATTAGATTACCACACACACACACAAAAGCAGGAATGGTTGGCTGGTTACCATACCCCTTTATACCCTTGTTACTTTGCAACATCTCATTTTGTGGCGCTGCTGCTGCTGCCGTTGCACTTGCCGCTTGCTCAAGCGTCATTAATTTTTTTGCTATTTGGGTTTTCTTCGCTTGAATTTTTCTATTTTTTGTGTAAGCTACCCCCTTAGCATTCAAGCCATTGCCAAAGACAATAAAAACCGCACAAAGATGCAGAGAATATCTGTAAAACCACAAAGTCCCATGCCTCCCCTCCCAGAGGCTGAAGAATGGGCCGACCCGAGGCTCAATTACCTAAGCATAGATCAGCTTTGAGGCAATGGCAATCGGCAACAAACGAAATCTGCTGGATCTGCCAAATTATTTCAATTAAAATTGAATTTGTAAAGCAAGTCAGAAACCAAACGAATGGGGGATGCACTTTCCTAGGAGGTGAGAGGGGAATCTTATGGAAATTAAGAGGCTCCTTAGCTTAAAGCTAAAGCTAATTAGATTTTAACTTTAGGTAACTTGTTACAAATTTAATATCTTTGCTATCCTTACCCCTCCTGGTTGAGCACAAATCCATCATTCATTAGGCAATTGCTCACACTCGAATGGGCCAGCATTCGAGCACTGGCCAGCAGCGGCAAAGAGCCAATGAAAGGGTCTTGTTTCGGCCAGGCATGCGATATATTGGCCATAATCAGGCGGCTCTAATCAGAGGCAATGGCAGCATTGACCCCACCAGACGGTTGCGCCTCGTTGCATGCCCAATTCACGATTCGCATTGGCCAAATTGCAACAATTCAGCATTTACAGAATGCAGAAGGCACAATGCAGAATGCAGTTTCGGTTTCTGTTGCCAGCTTTCAGATTTGCCAGCTCATCAGCAACAAAGTCAAATATCAGACTGTGAATATTTTAGGTTTGTCATTTGAAATTCAAAAGCGTGCCCAAAACGTCAGACTTCTTCATCGTTTGGCATGCCGTCCTTTTTACTGAATTTCTGGTATTTTCGCGTGCGAAAATGAGCAGCTGGATCTTCTGCCATCAATATGCAGCAGCTGCGGCCTTGGGGGTTGCACGGGCATGTGTCTGATTGGGGGGCTAGTGGGTGGCTTTAAAAGGGGGCAGGGACACTGCAGAAATTAACATGTAAAACATGCTCGCCATGATGTTCTCAAAAGCCCGGGCACTCGACTGTCCAGCGGCCATTTGTCTATCGAGTGTCTGGTGCCCCCTGGTTTCCTGATTCTATTTTTATTATTTTTGCTTTTTGCACTACTTGGCCTGCTGTTTGGGGCGTGGGCCTGGCCAAAACAGAAATGGCTAAAAACGTCCATTGGGGAAAAGGAATCGCTGGTAAAGAGTCAAAAAGTTACAAGCGGCAAATTACACGCGTCTGGCTGGAGTTCTACACTCTCTTTTTCTGACTCCAGGACACCAGAGTCCTTCTTTCGGTGTCTGGGATACCTTTTTCCAGTTATCTGCTTGGTAGACCAGACACGCAAATTGCAGAGAGAGAAAAAACTTATGAATAAATCATGAATTCATTGTGATTGAAGCTGCTTTTATTAAAAAAAAACCAACAATTTGAAAAACTATTCAAGAATTGAATTCAAAAACCCACATTTTTAAGCCTTACTTGAAGGCCAGTGAAGAGTATTCGGAACCTGATTCGTTTTTGAAATAAAATTGTGCATTTCCGTGCTTTTTAAAAAACATTATGGAAAGAGCAGGCACCTTTTGTAGATACCAGACAGTGCGGACTTATGTCTGGTCTGCCTTGCAGCCGAGTGTCGCACCAATTTAACACGCCCCAGTTACAAAAAAAAAAACTGGGAGCTCCTGTAGATGCCACGGCAGCTCGCGTCTGGTTTATTTTGTTGCCAGCTTGAGGGCGTAACCGGAAAACAGGATTCAAAGCTTTAACAAAGGAGCACAAGTGAAAGTATCCTGGCAGGTCGAAAGTGAGCAGTTGATTGCGGGTTTAAACTATTAAGACTCTCAAATTTTTACTTGAATAGCGAGACCCATCATTAAAGAGCTTCAGAAAACTACTGGCTCCCTGGTGGAGGGGGAGAAAAGGTTTGCGAATTACTGCACATATGGGCCAACACTCGAACAGGGCCTAAATGCGGACATGAAAAAAATATTACTAGCACATGTCCCCTGAGTTTCCCGAAACAATCAAGGAATATTGTCGCTGCCTAGATTTCGGGGGCGTATGGCATAGTATTTTACGTGGCACTTCCAACAAACAGATGTTGCCAAATATTGTATTTGGATCTGACATCCATATATTAACGAGAGCGAAGTGGAGCACTTAAGTGTCTTTGATTATTTGCAATTTGTTCGATTTGTTCGACTTGGAGGGGGAGGCCGACCCCATTCGCCACTCGATTCGGATGTGGATTTCGGATGTCGATTCCAAGGATGTTGACAATGATGATGATGATGAGGCTGGCGCGTGAGTGGCAAGTTATGCAATCGTTTTCGTTGCCATTGACGGCAAGTGTGGCACCGAAGGAGGCGAAGCTGTTTGCCAGGCACTTGAAACTACCAGTTTCCTTGGTAGTCCAAAAAACCATTTAAAGTTTACTAAACAAATGCCTGATGAGCGGACTAAGCGAAAGCCGCACAAGAAAAATGACATTGGACGGCAAAGTCGGAAAGGACGCACACGCAAAGTGACCATGTCCTGTGCTCTCATCTCGCCCACCGACGATAAACAAATTTGACATATAACCAGCTTAACTTGTTGTCCTTTCCACATAGTTTCGTTTTAGCCAAAGGACACGCTTGCCAAATCTCGTATGATTTGTTTTTCCAACTGATTTATGTAGGCTTAGGAGTCATCCTATATTTTTTTGTGTTTGTTCGGACTTAAAATAGGAATGTTTTATAAATACTTACAAGCAACATGAACGCCTTGAAGGACATCATTGTGTTGTTTAAGTTTCGATTTCTTGTTCAAACCAATTTCAGTCAAAACGGCAAAAATATTGTATCCACAAGGCTAGGCTGCCTGAAGTTGAAATCGAATTAAATTTATTAGAGAGCTTTTATTTTATGTTTGCTTTTCAAATTTGATTTGCTTTTTTGAATTGATCAAGTGTTTATTGGGATTGATTTTTGCACTGAGTCTATTTTGGATGGGGAGTCCTTTATCTTTTGATGGCTGGAGGGGGGTTGTCGTTCACAACCTGTCTCACTTTTTATTGTTTGCCGGAAGGGGGGGATGTTCAGGTGGTGTATTCCTGGGCCGGTAGGGGAGACTGTTTTCGAGGAGTTGTGTGTTCAGTTTTCGGTGATTTTCCAAGCCAACCGCACGAAGTACACGAACGTTTTGAATTAGGTTAGACAATGGAGATGCGCCAGCTTTTTATAATAAACGCTGGCCACGTTAACGTCAGCGCTGGCAGCGGCAGTGGCAGAGGCTCCAGCGACTCCAGCAGCGACTGCGGCAGCAACAATCGCGTTGCCAACTGCACCTCAAAAAAAAAGTGGTTTGAACAATTGAGGCAAGTCTGGGGCCTGACTTCTAGATCATCTGCCTCTGGGCCGCACGGCTCTCAGAATTGGCCAAGTTAACAGAGACACACAGAAATACGGAGAGAGAGAGAGTCGATACTCTCTGGAAATCGAGAGTGTTGAAGTGAAAAATGTTGCAGATCATCGCCACCAAGCGGCAACCTGCAAACAATTGAACACGATCATTACGTTGATGAACAACAACAAGTTGATAAATGAATTTAACGGCCAAGATGATGAAGCTAGTTGTCTCAGACGGATGTAAGACCTCCAGCGAAAAAAACTAAAAACAACTCTGCAACGCCCCAAATGACTTCATTAAATATTGTAGTTGGCCAAAATAAAAAAAACACAAAAAAAACAAGACGGCCAAAATTTGATATTTAAATTTCTGTTTGTTGTTTCTCATTTTTTCTTATGAAGTTCGACCCTCGGGCAATGCAGCTGAAATCGAGACGAAAATGTCACTGGGAATGTCAGATAGTTTCAGTTTTCGGTCCCCAAGATATCAAGAGCCCTTTTTTTGAAATTTATTCTTTTATTTTTTTGGTTTTTGTTTGGCTTTTTGGAAAGCAGGCAAGAAGAACCCCATAGAATAAGTTTTTCGGAAAGGAGAGAAAAACGTGATGCGGCTGCCAGTGAAAATTGCACAAGCTGCAAACGTGTTCATGTGGCGTCCCAATTTCCTACAACCACCAGCTACCCAGCCACCACTGCCACCACACCACCTTTTGGCCAAAATGCAATCTATGACGTGAGGCTCATGCCAAAGAGCCCAAAAACCTAAAACTTATCTACCAACTATTGGCCGCTGTTGTTGTTGCACAAGGCTCGACAACACGGACGTGTGTCGAGGGTCTTGTGGTTGGGCTCCTTCCTTCCGTCAGACATCAAAATCCCAAACCAATTAACCTTGGGAATATCATATTTTTTCTCCTCCGAGCTTTGAGATTAAATAACAATTAAAAGCAATCTATTTTTGATGACTGATTTCAAAGTTTCTTCACATTTTTATAGACCACTTTCGAGGTGATGATGTGTGTGCGTGTGTGGAATATTAAAATTAGATATAAAGTTACAGAGAGGGAAAATATTGCCAGGGATTTAATATTTTTTTAATTTTTAAGGGAGTGATTGAAGAAAAATCAATTATATGTATAATACCCGGTACTCTTCTTTTCCACTCTTATGATTACACTTTGTTGCACACTTTTGGGTGCTTTGGAACAACCTTTAAAAGTCGCTCGAATTGCTGAATTTTTATTTTCAAGATATATGTACATAATGGTTATTGAAATAGTTTGACATTAAAATGTAAACACCCTTCTGAACTGCTGCTACAAACTAATTTTTTGTCAGCTGCAGGGCTTATTCCGTTTAAAAATTAAAATTAATATCATTGTGGATTTATTTTACTTACCCCTTTAATTAATTTTTTTCACAGTGCATCTGGCCAACAACCGAAACATGTGTACCCTATCAAATCACCCATCTTACACCTTCTGCCAGCTTCCCATGGACCTCCATCGATCGTCACTGTACGAAAAGTAATTGAACAACTTTGGTTACTTTTTGGTTACTTTTAACTTTTGATTTCCGTGACACTTGAACGGTGAACATGTATAAGTGCACTACACACAATCATACATATTCACGCACATCTTGGTACTGTCAAAACTGTCTTAACAACATAATACCCCACAATACCAGCAATTGGGGGCAACGCCGAGTCTCAAGTCCCACACTCCGAGCTACATTGAAATTTCTTTGAGCCGCTATTGAATTTATTAAGTGCATTGGCTGGTAGCTGCGATTACGAAAATGTTTCATCCTAAAAAAATATAAGTAATTAGAGCGATATGATGGGGCGAATTTTTATATAATTCCAAGTGCAAGTAATATTTCAAAATTTTCTTTTGATTCATTTCAACAATATCCAACTTGACATCAATTGGGCAACATTTGGTGGCCGAAAACTTTTGTTTCGTTGTCATCGCCTTGGCAGCTGCTGCTGCCGTTTGTTGCACTTTTCAGTTTTGTTCAATTTTCGATCATTTTTCAAAATGTCCAAAGCAATAAAGTTTTGCAAATTTCCCGCTTAATTCATCAAGTGGACACTTCAGAGAGCTTCAAGCGAAACGGAAGCAAAACTTACTCAAACAATTCGTGGGCTTCCATACTTCAGATTCTATTTAAATTTTTTTTTTTGGCCCATAGCTGTTGACATTTTAAAGTTGGCTTTGTTGCAGTTTATTGAATTGTTGCAGGCAACAGAAAAAGCAAAAAATGCAAAGAAAAAAATTAACATTTAAAAGAACAGACTTAAATTCTGCAACAGAAGAAGCATTTAAAATGATTTTCCTTCGAATTTGTTTTTCCCATTTCGTGCAACATTCAGGCGAATCACCTGTTGATGGTTGCTGCTGCTGCTGTTGCTCTTGCAGGTTATTCTGTTGCAGTCTGTGTTGCTGGTGCTGCACCAAGTAGAACCAAAAGACATTCCACGCCACGGCAAAGGCGCACCTCTTTCAAGCTAAAAATGAGTGAATTAGAATAGCCAACTATGTAATTGCCGCATTTTATTGCCACCAGCAATGAATGTTGCTGTTGTTGTGGCAGCTACAGCTATTGTTGCAAGCTGGTGTTGTTACCAGCTTCTGATGTGGCTGCGCTGGCTTTGTGGCTTCTTTTGTTGCTGGATTTGGTGTGAGAAGTGGTCGATGTTTTGGCGATCGTGTTTTTTGTTTTATTTGGGGTCCAGACGCTCCGGATGATTTGCATTTTTTTCGGCATTTGTTTTGCTATTTATAGAGTAAATGTCTTGGACTTCTGATGGCTTAAATAAGTTTCTGATAGACTGGCGGTGGAGGCGCATCAAATGTCGTTCGATTTGCTTGGCATTTCCCCGCGATCGTGTCTTTTATTGCGATTTTGATGGAAAATGACAGGCCACTTACTTAGAGTGCTTGGAAATAGTTCTCAGGTGAAATCCCTTACCCTCAGGTGACTACTTTGAGCGATTCTCATTAATAAAGTTGTAGCTTTATGATAATTTTCGCGAGTTGGGAACTTTTTTGTTGCGTTGCATTCATTACTGCAATCTCCTTTGGCACTTGCCCCTGATTTGATTTGATCTCTTTGCCGGAGTTTCCTGTTGATTGCTCTCATTATTCCGCCAAGGAACTGTGATAAGTTTTTCTTCTGGCTAGCGCCGAGCTTTCGCTGTCACTTGCCACACTTGCCACCATTTTTCTTAATGGAAATTTTCATGCGCTTGGCTTTTCTTTAGACAAATTAAGCGAATTTTTTGCACCCGCTTCTGCTCCGTCTCTCGCACCTTTCTGCTGTCTCTTTCTGAAGCTGTGCGCCCATCTCTCTCTCCGCTCATTGTCATCGTCATCTTTTGCACTTCCGTTCATTGCACCCAAAAAAAAAAAGAAATGTGCAAAAAATAATAAGGCTGGCGACGAAGTGGAGGAAAAAGTTGTGGAAAACTTTGCACCTAACATAAATCACATCCTAGCTCACGCCCACCGTCTTTCGACCACGCCCACTTCGAGTCTCGGTTTCTTGTATCCCCCAGATACATATATACGTGTGTATCTGGGCTTGTGTATGTCAGGGCTGCATTCGAATTTGCATATTCCAATTTCGCATTTAATCAATTTACACTCACACACCCAGGACAGAACACACTCTGGGAAACAGTGGAGGAGCTTGCTGAACAATTACCCGCATTGTCTGACATCCTCGCATCATTTATCCTTGTTAATTTTTATTTAGCCAGCTAGAGGGAAATCCCTTTGCACCCGGGTTCTTGAGCGATTGAGCCGTAACCTGGACTGACTTGTTTACGTGTTTAATGTTTTTCTCTGGTCTTGGTCCTGCAAAGGGTGCACTTACAGATCCACGAGAACGAATGCATATTCGGCTCCCTTGGTGGTCAAATGTGGCTTGGAAAACAAGCATTGTAGTTGCATCGTATTTGGACGGGATTTACATTAAATTTAATTGGAAATGATCTTACATAAATTAAGGGGCTTTATTTACCATTTTCATAGGATTAGTTTCTTTAAAAATGGAATATAAATAAATCCATAATATTTAAGTGGTATTAGGTCGTATGAATAAGTTTTGTAAAAAATAAATCATATCACTTGTATTAAATATAAAATGCTAAAAGAAGAATCATATAAAGTCTGAGTTTAACAAATATTTAAAAATACTTTAGTAGGTTAACAAAGAAAAAAGTGTTAAGAGAAGTGCATACACGGCGTATGATTAATAAAAATCAATCAGTCGCCTTGTTAACGCCATGTTATAAAAATCAATCATACGCAATCATGTATTACAATTAAACATGTATTAAAATAAAAAGTTTTATTTGGGAAATACATTGTAGTTTTAAATGAATTTTGATTGAAAAAGCCAATTTTAATTTTGGGAAAGCCTTCTTCCTCATGTAGAACTTGAACCGCAACTTCCGTGCCAAAATTTGGGCTGCCAAATGTTCACACATTTTGATCACCAGCAGATAAATTCGTTTGAACATTTATCAAAAACAGTAGGCGACAGCATTTAGCCAAGTTCTGGCAACGCATTAGCCACGCCACGCCCATAGGCAGAGCCCTCATCGCTTATCAATTGCAATGTGAGGCGCACCAAGTTGGCTCCATAACTTGCTGCTACCAAAACTGAAATCCAGAAGAAAAAAAAACTGAAAAGTAAAGAGAAAATCCAAAGCATTTAACTTGCAATGACAGCCCCCTCAGAGACCCACACCCGTACAGCAGTAGAGCCGTAGAGCCGCAGAGCCTCTGGCAAGCGACTAATGGTCAAAAACTTATCGTCAAACTTAAATGGGATTTTATTATCGTCGCCAAAAACTTCAACTCGGCTCGTTCCTCCTGAGTTCTTGGCCATCTTTTTCAGTTTTTTTCTTATTATTTTGGGCTTCACATGCAGCCTGAGAATTGGGAATGGGCTTGGTCTCAGAGTTTCGAGAGTCGCGGCTCGAGAGGGCGTGGATTCTTCTTTTATTTTGCACTTTTTTGCCACGACTAATGCGCTGATTTATATATAATACCATAATTATAATGCACTTCGTTCTCATGGATTGCCCCACCGAATTCATACCATTTTTGAGGTCACCCCACATAAATCTTGTCAAAATTGTGCATTCTTTTCGACTTTTGTTTTAATTAACTCGCGAATTGCTTAATTGTCAAGTGAATTGAAAAAATAAAACAGACAAAGTCATAACGAGTGCAATGATGTGAGTGATGTGTGTGCATCTCTTGGCCCGGTCGCGATGGCAATTAATGTCAATCAAGTTACCCACCAACTTGGCCAGGCCATCCAAAAGCCAAAATGTCTTAGAAGGAGAACGTCTCATCTCGATGTTTTTTTTGGGTCTTCTGAAAGTAAGTCGGAACTCGACAAAACAAATCATTTTCATACCTTTGAATGTCAAAACAATTAAAGTATCGAAAAATTAAAAGCTTAAAAAGATCATGTTCCAAATTGTTTATTGCATAGTGGCTTCAAAAAGTTGATGAATTAATTATGATAAAGAGGCGCTCCCTTGCCGAATATTTAACAAGAATTTCTGGCAAATAGTTCGTTAAGTTTTTGCAATTAATTCAGCAGAAGGAAACATTTTTCTGGGGAAACTATGAATACGTTAGGAGGAACCGAAGACTTGTGGCGCTCAGTGTCGGAGCTTGCCACTTAAATTAGTTAATGAGCTCTGCATGAGTTCGTCATGAAAATCCGCACAGCCTTAAAAAACACAAAAATGCAAAAGCAAAAAGTAAAAAAAAGCAGAACAAATACAGAGAATAATGCCAAAAGCAATTTAAAGGTGCGGAGCCGGAAAGTGGCAAGCAAATTGGCCAACAGCGACAGAAACAACCCGAACAACAGAAGTAACTGAGACTCGAATTTGTTTCTACAATTGTTGGCAACATTGAACTTTAAATGGTAGCAGAGGTACCACATGTGATTGCGGTTTTTTTTTTGTGTCTTCCAACCTGTATCTGCATCTGCGTATCTGTATCTGCGATGACATCGAAACTGGAAGCCAATGGCCCGGACTCTCGGGCCAAGTACGTCACGTTGCCGGGGTGATGATTACAGCCAACAGTGATGATGTTGCTGATGATGATGGGGCATAAAAAAATCATTGCGATCGATTTTCCAACCAGGCAAATTAATTAAAGTACAATTTTTAGAGTACAAGCAGTACAAATGGCCAAGAGCTTGATCTGCCAAGCCAGTGCCAGTTCCAGTGCCAGAGCTTAAGAAACACAAGCAACACCTTGACCTTCGTCCGATGATAAATGGATAAGTGGATGGGCGAAGATCGCAAGAAGAAATTTTGCTACAATTTTAATTAAAGCCAAACAAGAGCCATAGAGCAATAATAACAATAACCGAAACGGAGCCACAAAAAATGAGACTGAAATCTGAAATCCGACATCCGAAAAAGGCCAAGCGGAAGCGAAAGGTCACTTGGCAAGGCTTGAATAATTGCTCAGGTTGTGCGTTAAACGCACAATAACGAACATTTAAAAGTCAATTATGGACGAAAGGCAAACGGAACGAACGTCGAGCTCATCTGCCAATTCGAAGGTTTCATCTCGAATTTTACACGCTGCCTTGTGGAAAGTTGCCTCAATTTGTCAGGGGCCTCCTGCCGTCCAGTCCGGTCGTCCGGCGACTGCCGCCTGCCAATGTTGTAAGTAATTTATTGATTTCACTTTATTGCACATCGATTAAACACATTGGTTGGCATTGTTTGCATGCATTATTGCATTGGTTTCTTAATTTAAATTTGCATTTTTTATGAGCTTAAACTAATTTGAGCGCTCGCTCAATAACCATAAATGAGATGGAAATAGCTTAAATCTGAGTTATAGTTTTAACAAGAACAGTGATGGTCCGAAAGGTAATTATCCTGGCTTAGACTCTAGATTGCACATTAGGTCGCTTTTGAACACAACATCTGACTCAGTGCTTGGCGCCGCTCTCGAAGCTGACATCCGCGTGGAAGCCCGAGTCGTCGGCGTGGTATATCACGTTCTGGATCCGTCCGTCCGGCAATAAAATGTGGTACTGGCCGCGTGTCACGCCGTGCAAGTCCCGGTTCTGCTTGTGGCCAAAATCGTTGCCGGTATGGAAATCACGTATGCGATAACCGAACGCATACTTTGAGGCATACTCATGCAGCTGCAACGAAATACCCGGAGGCGGATTGCAAAGTTGGTAAATAAGTTAGTCGTATATATTATCGTTATATTGTTCACTAAACCGATATGTTTCTGATTTTGGGGCGTAGCACCCCATATTGCCATCTGACCACCCAGACACCCGCTCCCCCGCCCATATGCATATTTTCTGGCGCCGAGAATTCGTGCGCATGCTGAAAAGTATGCGTTGCAAAATGCATTAAGCACACTGTCATGTACAGTGAAGACAGCAGGCGGCGACAACTGGAAAATGCAATGTTGCAATGCCAAAAGACACTTGCAGATAAACTCAAAGTGAAAATCTACGATTTGTTTTGGCTAAATAGGGGATGCTCTAGCTATTTCTAGTTCACTACTGGGGGTTTCTTGGGAACTTTGGGGAAATGTGCATCTTGTCCATGGTGGGAGTTTTATAACTTAATTGAGTTTACTCTTTTTAGAAGGTAATTTCGTTTACCTAGAAGTATAAGCTAATAGTTTCAATTATAACCAGGTAACTAGAAAGGATAATCTAACCTCTGGGGATTTTATAATGTGGTATAAGAAATTGTTCATTTTCTTTCTAAATGTCTTTCCAGAGAGGAGCAAGACATGCTTGAAATAAGTATAAAAGTAAGCAAGTTAATCTATTAAAAAAGTATGATAAATGATGAAAAAAGGTACCTAAAAACTAGATCTCTTCCACCTTAAAAATTAATTAAACTCTACATTCCCCACAAGTGTCTTATAATATGTCTATCCCCCAAATCAAGGCAATCGAGTGTAAATGTTTCGGCAAAGGCAGAGTATCTGATGATGATTGGACAGTGGATTGGGGGAAGTGTGGAGCAGGGGAATTGGTCCAAAAAAGGGGGCCAAAACAAAGAACAGTGACTTGGAGGGGTCGCCAGCCCTTCCCGCCTGTCTGTCTGTCACTCGCACGGCTCAGTTTGTTATGCATGCGATTGTAAATTGTATCGAGGCAGGAGGCGCGTGCGTAATGAAATTTGCAACAATATATGGCACAAGAGCAGCTTTTTCTTTACAAATATATATTCGAATGTGTATATCCAACAATACCACCCCCGCCTCGGACAAATCCCAAACCCCCTGATCAGTTACCCCCATCTCACCCAAAATTCAAATGTGACATTCTGTATGCAGCGTAGATTTCGTTTTGTTGTGTCGTGAACAATTTTGGTTTTGCCTTTTTATTGTAAGTATTTCGCAGTGAAATGAAAAATAAAATAAAATAAGTGGAATTCTGGGGAAAGCATGCCGGGATGTGAGTGTGTGGGTCCTGGGTGTGCGTTTCCGTTTCCGCTCATTCAAATGTTCAGGATCTCGTTGCCGACGCTTTCGACGACAATTGTTGGCAACTTTCGCTACATGTTTTGGGCTGCTTTTGCGGTTTTTATGGCCTGGCCCGAAGATTTGTGTCGGGAGTGGGGGCGTGGCAAACTTTTTGATATGTTAATGAGTTGTAAATTAAGTTTAATTAAGTTACATTGTTGACTAGATTTCACTTTGCCGAAGGGAAATGTTATTCCGTGTGACAGAACAAAAGTTTTCGGCAAGCTTTAGAAAATTTATAGACCTGGCGCGGGTGGTGTCGGCTCCTTTTGATTACAGTCCTGATTGACATTTGTTTTACCAAGTTTTTCAAGCCAGGCCCAGTAAGAAGTGCTTTGCCAGGATGAAAATCAATTTAATTTCCTCCCAGCGTTAATCATAATTAATAAATTCTTTGCTCCAGCAATTTGCCAACATTTGCTCTTAATTTCTCCTTTCTCCATTCACTAATGAAATGCAAAAAATATTTCTGCATTGTTCCGAGGGTGGTGTAGGGAGTCCTTCATTAACAGCGTGGTTATAGAAAAAAAATGTTAATAGATTGCAACAATTTACCCACTGCCCCCTCCTCTCTGGAAAGCATATATCAAGGGAAAAAATATAGAAAGAGAATTCAAATAAACCGCAATCGTGGGGGGAATATGCAAATTTTTTCAAGGATGGTGGCTGTGCAGACAAGATGTAAAAATTTACTGCAAGGCTCTGCAGTTTGGAATTTCATTACAACTTGATTTGATTAAAGTGCACATAATTACAATGCAGATTCCGGGAACTGTTTGTACTGAAAATATCGAGAGTCGCCTCCAGGGCCAGTCAGGCCCGGTGGAATCCCGAATCTGATCACGTGCCATATTGAACAGGGCCCGGGCCGGTCTACCGTGAGTCCCGATGACGTGGCCATTTTTTGTGGCCCGTCGCCATTGGATTTGGACTTGGATGGATGGATAAATAAGATGGATGTCAATAGATAAAAGCCTGGCCAAATATGACAAAAGTGCTTCTCGGGGGTCACTTTTTTATTTTTGCATTTAAGGCATTTTCGCCAGGACATTGGCTTTCAGCGGATTGTGCAGCGAGTCGAGTGCAAAATGCAATTTGAGGCAAGGAATACGTGAGTTCGTTTAGTTGTGAGGAGGAAGCGATCCAATGGCCGAACTATGTCCGAATTGGCATGCCGTCCAGCTCACAACTTTCTTTTCATTGCTAAAAGCAATAAGCCCGAGGGGGGCACATAACTCCTCTGGTAACTTAATGCGAAAATTCCCCAGAACCTTCCCGGCCACTCTCGGCCCAGCGGAAGCTTCTTGAGGGGGCTTGGGGGCGTAACGAGCAATGCCTTTGACATTGGACGTCCAAGGCGTTGGTGTTGGCTGACTTTTATTTCTTTTAATTTGCATGTAATCAGCATTGTTTTCAACGCCCCGTCCCTTCAGCCACTCCGCTTCCCTTTGGCTTTGTCATCTCATCCGCGCTCATTAAAATGTTTTTGCCTTTTGTTTAGCCCGCGGTGGAGGCGGTGTTGGCCTGGCCTTAACCCTATTCTCCTCAAACTGCACGCCCTTCCCTACACCTTGCCACAGCCCTTGTGGTTAACCCCTGCGGCTAGCCGAGGGGGTAAGGATGTTCATTAACTGCGGAGGGCGAGTCTCCAATCATAGCTCGACTTGATTTTGTTGTGATTTTCCACATAATTCGATTTGTGCCTGGCTGTCATATTTTTGCGGTTCAAATGTCAAGGAAGAGTTGATCATTTGTGGTTTTCCAAGGTACATAGTCTATAAAACAGTTTAAAAAGTAATTATTATATGTCAATATAATATTATATTATATTATATAATATTATATGTCAATAATTACTTTTTCATGTCTTTAATCTTAAACTTTCGATTTTTTAAAATTAAATTTCCACTCCAGACTCTCTTCTGTGTGCCACTCCAAAGCCGGTTCTTAGCCATTCAAATCGCTGCATTAGCTACCCTCTTCAATTAGCTCATGATTTGCACTCAGCCGTAAAGGATTCAGGATTCCGAAGTCCGGACTCCCTTGCCCGCCAGTGCCATAACACTAATCCTTGTTGGGTAACTAAAGCTGGCATACCATTCCCCTCAAACCATGCCTCGATTCCAGTTCCAGATGCCTTTGCCCAGTGTGTTGCGTTTATTATTCACACAATTCGTTTAAGCGCTGCAAACACCTCGTACCGAAACCCAAAAACCTCAAGGGACACCCAGCCAGAGATTCTGCAGAAGTGGCAAAGGGGGCTGGGCAGGCTTCCACTGCTGCTGTGGAAGGAGGCAGGCTTATGTGGCAGCTGCAGCTGCATGCTCATTTAAAATTGAACAAGAGTTGGGAGAGCTGGCGATGGTCAGCAGCCGAGTCGAGGCAAATCGCATTTAAATGGAAATAAATGTTGTGTCCAAACAATTTACAAAAACCAATTTTACAATGTAATGCGTTCAGAGCTTCACTTTCATGTGTGGGTGTCCATGGGGCGGTAGGGTGTGGCTGGGTGGGCTTGTTTTTGTGAGAACGGGAGACTCTGGCAGGCGTGTGAATCCCCTTGAAGTGGAACGTGTTCAACAGCTTTCGTCAGGCAAATGAATGTCCTGGGCTCGTTGATGCCACACGGCAGCCATTGACACAATTGAAGGTGCACATCAAAAAAATATTGCCAGGTTTGTAAATTAGGATATGAGGCAGAAAGGCTCTAGCAGATCTGAGGATGCAAAAGATACCTGCTGACGATTATTTTTTATGAAAAATAATACATTTTTTAAGACTTGCTATTTGTTTCTGTGTATGAAACTTTTGGCCACGCAATTATGACAGCCCTAGAGGAGCAGTTTCGAAAAAGAGCAGTGCGATGATTAGAGGAGCGGACCTGCGGACCAGCGGACCTCCTACGAAAATTGTTGTATAATTTACAGGAGAGTGCCGGAAAATGCGCTGGCAAAAGTGGAAAGTGGGTAAAAATTTTAAATGCAACCGCCAAGACCCCATGCCACCCACACTTTTTATGGCTCGCTTGTTAGCAATTTTCGTTTCAGAGCTTGGCCAGGCATCTCTAACCAAAATTGAGTTATCAGTTTGTTGGCTCTGCTCTCGGGCTGATTGCGTGACAGCTGCTACTACTTCTACTCCCGGCTTCGGGTCTTGGTCCTGCCGGGTTGGGGTGCTCCTACACTTTCGTCCCGGCTAGTCGGACCTGCACAAAAAATCCATCTAACGAAATGGCAGAGCAGCAAGAAAAATGTCAAACTACGTGATTTTTATGCGAATGTGACTGTCAATACGCTGCAAACATCATTGGAATAGGAATAGGAATACGAATGGCAATACGAATAGGAATAGGAATACGACCAGGACCAGGATGAGCAGATACCCTGCCACATACTACCACTTTTTTCTGTCGTCTCGCTTTTTTTCCAGCAATATTAGCTGTTGGAAGTGTGGGCTTGGGTGGATGTGGTTTATTATGGATAGCGAATGAAGTGAAGCTAATTTAAAGTCAACCATCGGGTCAGATGTGCTGAGGCAGCACCCCCACCACCACCAGCAGGGAAATCCACACTCCTGTGGACACTCATATTTTTCTACTCGCTTGCAAATTTTCTTAAATTTTAAAATAGAATAAGTGAAAATCCATAAATTGCACGGCAGGAAACTCAAAACACATTAGCAACACATGCCCCAGAGACTCGGAATGGTGGGGAGGCACAACCTTTTAGGCCATAAAAGCTGCTCGAGAAACCCTTGGTCCTTGGGTCCGAGTCCTAGTGATTTTCAATGACGGAACGAAGAACTTACAGTCCCCAAAACATATGTTCGAGGGCTCCATTAAATGAAACTTAAATTCCGGGCAGCCTCTTTTCAACACTTGCCCCAAAAAAACAAACATATATATATGGTGTGGCGCCCAAGCCCATTTTTGGCCAAATAGTGAAGGGGAAGGGCTAAGAAAACAAGGAGGCGGAGGGGAAAAAGGGTTGAAATAAAAATGAAATTAAAATATGTGAGTGGGAACCCAAAAATATTGCACCTGCAGATGGCACGCAAACACAAAAATAAAAGCAAGCCAAGTACAGTGAGTCTTCATTATGGGAGATAGGCTTTTGTAGAGGCTTTAGTGGAATATCAACTTAATGGATTTTAAAATCAGGTGTAAACAAAAGATTTTTAGCTGAGACTTCCTTCATACCCATAGTTGACTGTCTAGATTCTTCCGGACTGAGTGACGACCATTACCAACCATTTCGACCACAATAAAATGACAAATGCCCGAAAAATCAGACCATGTTCGCACACGTTAGAAAGAGCAGCACCAGGAACAGGACAGCCGGAGCAGGAACAGGACGAAAAGGAGCCAAAGCCGGTGTCGGGGCAGGAGGCAGGGCAGCAGCAGATGCCGTCAAACAAGTCCCATGACGAGCATTGCAACGGCATGTTGGGCCCCCATTTGGGCGGATTTTCGACGCCCCTCAGCCCCCGCCCTGCCAGAAGAGCGGCCATAACCTCCACCTAAACCTAAACTTGAGCCTAACAAGTGTCGTTTGCCTGTCAGAGTTGAACGGACCACGGACATCAGACTGAGGACCAGGCGAACAATGTCCTGTATCCTGGTAGCCTGCTCTCACCCGCCATCAGGACCATCAGGCGTCGCTTTTAAGGGGGGGGACTTAACAAACCAGACCGAAGCAGAGTGGGAGGCTTAGTCCGATGACGACAACTCCGACAGGAACAAGGCAAAAGCCTATTAAAAATCATGCTAAACGGCAGTAAAACAATGTGTGCTTCAGCACCAGCTTCCGACCAGGCCATTTCCAGTTTCTCCAACTGGCTCCTTGTTTACTGGACTGGTTGGCTGGTTGGTGGGCTGATCTGATCCTGGCTGGCGTTGTTGCATTCCGGAAAACGAGCTTAATGCTCATTAACGCAAAAGTCGGATGCTTGGATACTTGACCGGGGAGATGCCAGCTATCTGGGCAGCTCCTACCGCCCATTGCAATTCGGTGACGCCAATAAATAAAATGTAATCAGCTTTTCACCATCCGCCTTTGGTGCTGTCTCTCGTTTTAGAATCGAATAAAAAACGAGACACTTTGCCTCAAATCGAAAACAATTTTAAGTCGATTGACGGGGTGAATGGTAAAATGGCTGTTCTTGTTATTGGGAAATAAAGTTGTTTTCCTCTTAAATACAATGTCTTCCACAAAACATCAATGGTATTAAAAAAACTGGAGAGGGTATCAAAGAAATGGAATGCGAAGGACACTGTTTAGTAAGTTACCACTACTAGGTGGTCCAGAACTGCTCAAATGTCCCTGAAGATCTCTACAAGTTCCTGGGCTATAACTTTCCTAAAACCGCATCAGGTACTCCTTGAAACTTAAAATTTGACAGTAGCTTGTAGATGAGGGAGTTCGAAATGTTCAGTATTATTTTATTCGTACGCCGGTAAAGAACAGAGTTCGTTTGAAAAAAGTCCCCAGAAAAATTTACCGTCTACTTTTTTTTTTATTTATTTCGTTTGTACTTTACTGACTAAGCTTTTTGGTGAAAATATAAATTTTTATTAGTCTATCAGACGGACTTGTTTTATCTCAAAATTTATAAGTTTGAAGTGTACGTGTAAAAAAATTGTATTTTGTCTCAAAATTGGTAATACCGCGTTTTTATAAAATAACAAAGCGTTGAAACTTCGATTTCCAAACATCAAAAGTCAAGTATAAAAAGCAAATAGCCAAAAAATCTCAACTAGCTGCAGAATGAAGTCGGTGCGACAGTTCCAGTGCTTCCTGAAGACAATGCGTGTTCTGTGCCAGCCCCTCAACCTGGGAAAGATCGGCGTACGTTTTACCAGCGGTTGTGGCGAGAAGGCAGCCCTCTCCAAGGGCGTTGTGGTGGGCCTCTATCAAAAGGAGGGAGACAAGGACCCAAAGCTGACCCCGGCCGGCCAGAAGATCGACAACCGAAACGACGGAAAGCTGATGAAGCTGATCTGCGAGACCAAGCTGGACGGCCGCCTGGGTCGCGGCAAGGTCTTCAGCAACATTGACAGCGATTTTGCGTCGGTGGCCGTTGTGGGCGTAGGCCTCGAAGGCATCGGCTTCAACGAGCTGGAGATGATTGACGAAGGCATGGAGTTTGTGCGCGTGGCGGCCGGAGTAGGAGCCCGGTCGCTGCAGTACCAGGGCATTGGCATGGTCTCGGTTGACGGCATGGACTACGCGGAGCAGGCGGCCGAAGGTGCCCAACTGGCCGTCTGGCGGTTTCCCGACAACCAAAAGGTCAAGCCTTTGGTGCCACAACTGGAGTTGTTCGACTCGTCCGACAACGAGGGTTGGACGCGTGGCATCTTCAAGGCTGAGGCCCAGAACCTGGCCCGTCGCGTCAGCGATGCGCCCGCCAACTGCATGACGCCCACCCTGTTCGCCCAGGCCACCGTTGATGCCCTGTGCCCGTGCGGAATCAGTGTCGAGGTGCGCACCATGGACTGGATCGAGACGCAGCGATTGAACGCCTTCCTAATGATCGCCAAGGGCAGTTGCGAGCCGCCAGTCTTCCTCGAAATCAGCTACTGCGGTACCGTGCCCGAGGACAAGCCCATACTGTTTGTGGGCAAGGGCATAACCTTCAACTCTGGCGCCATCAACCTGCGACCTTGCAAGGGTATGGACGAGTACCGCGCCTCCATGTCCGGCGCTGCCGCCGTGGTGGCCATGATGCGCTGCGTCGCCGCCCTGTCCCTGCCCATCAATGTCACCTGCGTCATCCCCCTGTGCGAGAACATGCCCTCTGGTATGTCTGCGAAGCCTGGCGACGTGGTCACCCTTCTCAACGGAAAAACTATGTCCGTGCGTGACTTGGACAAGGCCGGCGTGGTGGTGCTAGCCGATGCCCTGCTGTACGGCCAGAAGACTTACACGCCCCGCCTGGTCGTGGATATAGCCACACTCAATAACGGCACCAAGAAGGCCTTTGGAGGCGGCGCCACTGGAATCTTCTCCAACTCCCACTATATCTGGAAGCAGTTCCAGCGCGCTGGTGCCATCTCCGGGGATCGGGTATGGCGTCTCCCCCTGTGGCACTACTACAAAAAGCAGGTCACTGACAACCGCTCCTTCGATTTGAGCAACAATGGCCGTGGACTGGCTTCATCCTGCCTGGCGGCCGCTATCCTTCATGAGCTGGTGCCCTGCCTGGATTGGGCCCATCTGGATACCCGCGGCACAGGTCTGCTCACCAAGTATGGTCTGGTGCCCTATCTTACCGAGAAGCGAATGACCGGACGCCCCACGAGGACCCTGGTGCAGTTTGTCTACCAAATAGCATGTCCCGAGATGAAGTGAGAGGAGCACTCGTGATGGTTGCACTCAGGCAGCCAAGTTGTTTTACGAGTAGTTTGTATATTTCATATTTTATAAGTGCAATATAAGCGCGGCGTATTAGTATTACTGGGATCTTATTACTTAAAAGGGGGTTTGGATTAAACCGAGCTAGGCTCAGAAAGATACTTCAGAAAGTGAAACAAACTATTCCCAACTTCTAGATAACATAAGAGCTTTAAGTTATTAATAATGACATTTAACAAATATTCGCTTTTAAAAAAGTGATACATTGTTGCAAGTTTCTATCCTTTATCCTTCGTAACTCCCTTTAATTTCCCCGTCCCAGGTATGTCTGGTCGCTTCCAGCCAAACACACACACCTCTCGACTATCTTGAAGATACTTTCTTGTGGCCTTTTGCCTGGCTGAGCACAAAGAACCGCCGTTTCCCAAACTCTTTACCTTGCGGTTCGCTAAAGAAATACAGATAAATTAAATGCAGGACTCCTCCAGCCACCCCCGCGAAGGTGGAAAACTTTTTCCAGCCAGCCAGGGCCATGGCCACGGGAGGAAAAAAATGTTAATTCCAAGACGCATGGAGTGCAGCACTTTCTCGGCACACGCTCCAAGTGCTTGTGGTTAGCCAAATGAATCTATATCGAATTGAATCGCATCGGCACTGCTGCCATGCGACTATATATCTATATCAATTGGTCCAGACAGCGCCCCAAAATGCACACACAGACCGTCATCCAGGCCATCCCTGCCATCGCCCCTTCCGGGTCCTGGATGGGTGAAGTATAGTAATGAAAAGCGAAGTCGTTTGCATCGCTTTTGTGGCTGTGTTGCCAGGTAGCAGACGATATGGCACAAGGGTCTTCAGACACTCAATATATACTCCTGTATGTATAAGGATATATAGTATGTACAGATGCACACAGGAGGAGGGGGGAGCGTGCTCGGGGCCTGGCTAACGACATTGAAAATGCTTGTCGAACTTGAAAATTATTCGATTAAGTGCATTACCGGCGAGACATGGATCGGCAATCAAACTGAATTGCACACAGACTAGCCAAGTTTTCGGGTGGGGTGAGGCGGTGCAGGCGGAGGGCGGGGCAGTGCCAAAGGACCAAAAGGGGGAAAGTCCTGCTGCAGGGTATTCTATTGTTGTGACTGCGGCAGTGTCGTGCAGTGTCTACTGCATCCACGTCCCGGCTTGTTTGAGTTTGTACTTGTGCTTGTGATTGTGGCAACAGCCCCCTAGTCCGACTCCCTCTTCTGCCACGAAAACTCCCCCCTTATTTATGTTGATTGTGTTTTTGCCTACGCCAATGCCAATCAATGGGGCACGCTTTCGGGAGCAGCGGGCCTTCTGTGGGGCGCCCCAAGGTATGCTTTAATTTAAGTGCATATTCCGTCTCCGCCACCCGATTGCGGCAGGAACACTTTCCAATATTAACCTACAGTGTGGATTGAATGAGATCGACCATGGATTGGGTGAAAGGACTTTCTTTACTTTCTGAATTAAGTTGTCCTCTTTAGCCAGTGCCCACTGCACTGCCCATTAAAACGTGATTAAATCTACGAATCCCAAAAACTCACCGACTTATCGTCCTGGTCGTGCACAAAGTGGAATCCTTTCACACCCTTGTCGGCATCCAGCTCGGCCGGCAGGACGGTGGCCACCAGATTGTGGCTGGGCTCGTGCAGGTGGTGTTGATGCGGATTGGGATTCAGCGTGGCCACCGTGGGGTGGCGCACCACATGCTCCACCGTGGTCACAGGCTCCTCCGTATCGGCCACGCCTTCATAGCCGTTGGACAGGCCATGGCCATGGGTGTAGTCGATGTACGAGCTGGGCGTGGGCAGCTTGGTTGGCACGGCCGGCAACTCCTTGACGTCGTTGTTTCCCGGCTCGATAATGGGCACGTACTGCTTAGTCTTGGCCATGCCGATCAGTCGTCCCGGCTGCACGCCCAGGGAGCCATGATCCTGCAGAAGAGTCTTCAGAGTGGGTGCCGCCGACACCGCAGGGGCCTGCACCGCCGGATGAAAGAGGATGGGCGCAGTGCTGTCCTGGGGACGGGGATCCAGCAACTGCTTGCCCTGTCGCTGCATCTTGGCCTGCATCTCCTTGGCCAGGAGGTAGGTTAGTCCGTGGATTTGGTCATCCGGCGACTTGCCGATCAGCGTGGACAGTTGCTGGAACTCCGGTAGTTGCTTGTAGTGCTCTTTGATGGTGTCCGCCGGGGCGTGGTACTCGATCTTAATCAGGGGAGAGGCTTCCTGTTGGATTTCGTACTGATATGGCTCCTGGCTGGCGGGCTTTCCGTAAATGGCGGGCACTTCTGACAGCAGGGGATCCGGCTTGGAGGGCCGGAACTGAGGCACAACGACATCCAGGGATTGCGTAGGCGGTGGCGCCAGCTCGGCTGTGTACGTGTGATGCACTTCCTCCACCGAGCTGCTTGTGGCTGGAGCATCTTGCACTACAATGGGCTGGGCGATGGTGGGGGCAGGCGCGGCATAAACCGGCTTGTAGACATAACGCAGCTGCTCCACCACGGGCACGGGCTGGATGTGGACTTGCACCGCCTGCGTGGGGGCAGGATCCGTAGGCTTGACGTATTTCACATAATTGCCCAAGGGCTTGATACCGTAGGGAACTGACTTGGCCTTGAAGAGTTCGTAGTCAGATTTTTGGGCGGGAAGATACTTGACGTAGGCCTTTCCGCCATGGCCATCTTTCATAAGATGACTGATTACCTTCTGTACTTCGTGGGGGAGGGCACTCAGGGACTTCTTGGTCTTCAAGTGCCCGGAACTGTGGGGAGCCTCCTTGTAAACATACATCCTTTTGGTCTCCGCCGTAGCCTCCCCCGTTAGTATGTCATTTTCCTCCAATCGGGGCAACGGCGTGGTGGTCTGGGTCTGGTTCTTGGCCTCCGTTTCCATGGTCAGCAGAGTGGGTGCCTCTGGGAGATGAACTTGCTTTGCAGATCTCTGGGGCAGGGGCTTGGCATCTGCCAGCTCGAACTTTATCATTTGCGGCGGGGGAGCCGATCGCTTAGAGCGCTTTGTCTTACGGATGCGCACCTGGAAGGACTGCTTTTTGCCCGTCTGAGGCTTCACTTGCTGTCCCAAGGAGGAGGATCTGGTGGCCTGACTCTGGAGATCCAAGGTGCGGGCTTTCTTGATCAGCTGGGCTGTCAGGGCATCTGGTTCCCGGGCATCCGTCTCCTCAAAGGGAATCATTTGGACTTTAAACTCAGCCGGCTGCTGTCCAGGGAATGTGGATCGTCTTTGGCGGCGAGGTTTTCGGTTTCGAACACTCTTAACAGTGGTGCTACTAGCCGCTGGTGGTTCCTGGGTGGTGCCACTCAAAACCTTAGGAGGATTCTCCTTCAAAGCCCTGGCATGGTATTGTCGCAGTATCTGTTTCAATTCGGGGCTAGGTTCAACAGCATCGGCAACCTCGAAGCGCAGCATCCTTGGAGCGGTAGGCAGTTCCCTTTGCTCCCGTTTCATCCTGGAATGGGATTTCTCCGCCAGCTGCTCGTTGTATTGATTAAAGGCCTCCAGGTAGCTGTCCTCCGTGGGATTGTCGATGTGCCGCATGCTGCGCATGTTCCTCTGATCGAAGTAGCGCTGCATGTCCTGCAAGTAATCATGGTTTGTTGGGATACATTTAGTTTTGGGTTTTGGATCTGTTACCCTTACCTCATAGCTGGAGAAGGTTTCCAGGGATGGTAATCGGTGCCAGGTATCCGTGGGTTGAGCAGAAGTAAGAATTATAGTCAGAGACCATAGCTGAAATAATCAGAGAAAGACATTATTAAAATTTTTTATAACATTCTTGCGAGAGCAAGTAAATAAAAATACGACTTCTCTTATACACTATATTTTAGTTTATATACGACCGGTTCTTGAAGGGAGTTATACATATTTTGGTTGGTTAATTCATTATCAATCCTCTTTAAATTCCTGGAAAAATCATTTTGATTACATTTTCTTAAACATTTTATTATGGTAAATTGTTGTAAGTAAGGTTTTTATTTACGGCATAGGAAGAGCTATATATTTAAGAACCTATCAGAATTGTACCTATGTAGAATTGAAATCATTGTGGAATAAAAACTGAAAACTTTTCAAAAATTGCTTAACAAATATATTGAATATTTTAAGAAAACCGCCGAAATAAAAACATGACCTTCTACGAAAGATATTTTTTTACTAATGTACGATAGATCGATTTTCTACCGATCCACACTGGTCCCAATGCCCAATATTCTTGCATAAACTAGAAAAATTAAGCTACAGACATGAAATTGGTATAGTTATTATATATGCAAAGTCTGGATCCTTTTTCAAAGGATCCCATATGTTTTGCTTTCAGTTTCCAATTCGATGCTCCAACACAAAGTTGTAAAGGCTTTCTGTTTCGCGTCCATGTACCAGACAATTTTCTAAAATTTCTGCATAAATTCAAGAACAAAACTGCGTTAATAGTTTTTATAATCCGCCACAATCCAACCTACTTTCATTCCACGAAACACCAAAAATGCTGGGTTAAAATTGTTTAATATACAATTTTAAAAAAGCACATATGCACAAAGACACATCACATTGAACAAATATGGCATCGAATATTGCAAATTTTACACAAAGAAACATCACATTAAACAAATATTGCATTACGCAATTAATTTTTACATACCTCCAATAATATTTTCTTTTACTTTGTTTTAAAATGTTAAGTAGAACTTTTGAAATCTTACTTTATAATCTGCAATTATTTGGCGCGCCAAAATGTCATCGTTTCTGATCAACGAACAGGTAACTTTCAGGGCCGCCGAACTTAGCAGGGCTAAGTTTCAGTAATTTCAGTAACGAAATTGCGATTTTTAACTGCAACGTGTATTCTAAGGAGATAAAATGTTTTTTTTCGTAACTTAAAAAAATGGGTTTTTGCCAAAATATCGGGCATTGGGACCAGTGTGCAATCGGCCTCAAAGACTGCCTTTATATGGATAATTTTGGCAATTTTCTGATGTTCATTTTGAAAAGATAGATAGTTCTTGGGTTCTGCAGTTCAAACATGTGTTATCCGATTCTAAAGCTTAATAATATTTTCAGCGATTTGAAAATTCATTATCTTAGTTTCAAATATTTCAATCGGTTTATTGTCCAATATTTGCAACAAACAAGTAAGGAAAGCTAGCAAAGATAGAGATCTCCAAGCAGCCTTGCGATCAAAGTGGTTTGATAATTTCCAATTTTATGAATGCACAAAAACTTATAAATCCTCGCGGGTGAACCAACTTTGGTTTACATATGCAATGCCGTCCGAACCCATAAATAAGCCGAATATGTCCACCCGTCCACCTGCATCTTGGTAGCCGCCTGCCCACTTTCACTTTCCAGCAAAGATGTTGCTGCCACATATGGACGGAAGCTCCAAGCCAGACTGGAACCCGACTCTGGCTTATTCTCAGGTTGGACTTGAAGTAAACAGAAAACGAGTTAAGCACGCGCTGTGTGCAGGTAGGGGCAACTGGGACCAGTGATTCTGCGCGATGGTGCCACGGTGCCACATGGTCTGCTCATTGAGGCAACCACTTTCACGTCAACATGTTGAACTTGGCTTTTATGGCCATTAAACTCATCGATTGGCGATTTCAATTGCTTTTCTGCCACTCTCGATTTACGTAAGACCAATTATGGTATTGGTAGTGGTAATGGTATTGGACTTGCAATTGCAGTCGACTGGTGCGGTGATGCAACCAATTCGAGCTGCATTATTGGCTTATATTTTGCGATGCACCGCGATAAGAAGTTGCAACGACAGCACCAGGAACTGATCCAACTTGAATGCAATATAATTCAATATAAACGTGGACGGAATGGCTCAATTTGGGGATCTGGGGCTTATCGCGGGTCGCGCCTCGCCGCTGGAAGCCATTTAACTAAGCCCATCGAGCTAAGCCCAAATGAACTGTCAACGGTCGTTAAAAATGCAACCGCGTAAACATTTAACGGCCGTTAAAACTGCGCCTGAGTGAATTTTTATGAACTTTGCCCCACACACACGCGCCCTTTGCCGGCGGGCTAAAGGATAGCAAGGACATCAGCCTGATGCCCCCACTTGTGGGCGTTTTTTCCGCCCACTTGGGCCTAGTAACCTGGCCGACTGAGGCGAAAACTGCACTTTCTGTGCAGTTCAGTATCCTTTGGCCCGCCCCCCGGAAACTTTTATAGGGAAAAGCACCCAACTGTAGGTTGCATAAAATTTTATGTGCTTTCTATTTAACACTTTGGCGGATCCAGGATGCCTCCTCCTTCGTCTCCCGGGGAAATGTGTCTTTTCATTTCAGTTTGGGACACGCGCTGGATTCTTTTTAAAATTCAATAGAAAACAGCGATAAAAATTGTTGCTATTTGCGTTTCTGTTTCTGTTTGCTCTGCCGGATTTTATGGCCCTAAAAGTGCTGCGAAAAACTAGTTAACAATTCTTTTACGATCCGCTAAGAGCCAAAGGAATCGTCCTCGCGCACCACTTCAAGGACTCTATCTATCTGCGATGGCATTCTAAAAGTTTCTCGTTTTTCGGCATTCGTTTGTTTTGACATTAGATTCAAATTGAAACTTTAATATTTGCTGTGAGAGCTAAAGTTTGATTAAATTACATTTTACTATGGCCCCTTGGTTTTGGGCTTTATATTTATTTACGAGCTGTACTTCCAAGGGAATTGCATTTCCAAAAATAAATAACAATAAATAAAAAGCTCGGGCTCTAAGAATTTCATTTCAAATGAAAGTTGTATCTTTTCTGGGGAATATATGCCTCAGGATTTGGCTTACAATTTGAAAATATCAGAAACCATTTTGTAAATTGATACAAGCTATTAAATGTACATTAAATTTTGAAAGTCCAGAGAGTCCTGTAAAGCTAATGAATCAAATACCCCAAAGAAGCAATCAATACACCCTTGCTCAGCCCCACAATCCCCACTCCCGAGTGTCCTTTTCATTTCCTTTTTGTTTCGTGTCGAGGCAGGTTGCTTCATTAAATGGTTTCTGTAATTGCTGTTTGGCCACAAGTTTGTATAATTGTTGCCTGCAATATGCGCTTACGGCTTCCTCGACTCGCAGTGTTGTTGCATGCAACAAGGCGGAAAAACGTGGCTCGGAGCAGCAGCCGCACTGGCTTCTAGACCTCGAGGCGGCAGTGTGGGAATTGGCCAAGTCTGTGAGGAAAGAAATTGGAGCACAAAAAAGGCGCACAGCTTGGGCTAATTGTTGGCAGTACGAGTGGGTGGGTGGGTACATGGAAGTTACCAACTGCTTGCGGCCTGTGCTGCAGCTGCAACATCGGCAGAGTAAGAACCAGTTTTAGGTCTTCTGTTTTTTCGCATTTGGCCAGGCCAGAAACCCGAAGCAAAGTCAAGTTCAATGCACATAAGAGACCCGACTCGAGTGGGGAGGGTGTGCTTTCTTAGCCACAAGGAAACTTGGCTCAAAAGAAATGCAAGAAATGGCCGCAAACTTTTTCTCTCATCCACTTAAATTGCAAATTTCCAGTTTCGACTACCAGTTGGATATGGATTCCGATTCCTATTGCGATTGCGATGGCGATTCGGTTAGATAACCAAGACGGGGGCCTTTATGAAGTCGAGGTCATAAAATCGACTTCAATGGCCAAAGAGTTTTCCACACTTTCCACTGCTCCATGCTCTATACCACATGCCGCATGCCATAAGACACCCCAATGAGCCAACAAACAATCAATGCCGGTTGCGTAATGAATTTTTACAAACAAAATGCAACAAAATGCAATGAAATGCATTTGAAATATTCGCATTCGGTTTATGATTTTTCATGGCCACTCATTAAATGAGTGGCGGGAAAAGTGGTGTGGAAAAAGCCTGGCCAAGACCTCGCCGTTAATGTTTCCTGGCTAATTGAAGTTCAAGTGCCAGCCCATGAACATGAAAATAAATTATTCGCGAAATGTGCGTGGAGGAAAAAAACAAAATGTGTTTAAAAAGCTGGCGGCCATATGGAATGACTGGATCGTCCATTTCCTGGCCAGAAAATCGCTTCAATGGCTGCAAAAATTTTCCCTCGCCCTGAGGCATTGGGCACTGGGAGTGGGGTGTGGCACTGGGAGAAGGTGGTGTCTCTTCCATTGGCGGTTGTTGTTTTCACGCCTCAGTTGCCCCTGCAGTTGTCTGTTATTTATGTTAAAATTTCAGAATGATGAACCTTTGCACTTACCATTAAGGTGGTGCCAGCACCGCAGATAGCCATTTTCCTTGGGCCTGGTCGGGATGTCGGCGGAAGTTCAGCCAAATGAGGCGTCAAGTTGCACGTTGCACGTTGCAAGTAGCACGTTGCGCGTTGAGTTTTCACGAAAGTGGCAGCTCAATTTGTAATTGTTGTTTAAGTTTTATTATTCTTTCACAACGAATGCTTCTCCTCGAGCTGGCAAGTATTTTTTTGCGGCAAGCGTTTTTCTTTCAAAATTTGGACTTTGGTATTTGTTTATTTTTGTTCTGAAAATACAACAAAGGAAGGAAATTTTAAATTTTAGCTCTTCATTTTGTTTTTAGATTTGATATTCCTTTGCACTTTTTCAAAATAAATTGCATTTTTATATCTTTTAAAACACAACCCAAAGTTTAGTATTTCGTTTTAAACTTTGTCTCTGAATTTTGTTTGAACTGGCTCGCTTTTGTCCTTGTTGGTTTCTGACTTCTCATTTATTTAATGCAAGTTTTAATTTAAGTTTTCAGCTGTGCCGTGTTTACTTTTGGCTGGAAAGACTCTTGGAGGGAAAACCGCACGCTTGCGCGCTGCTGCTGCAACTGTGCCTCGAATTTTCGCGCCACTTGAGTTTTGTGTGTGTTCGGTGCCTCGCCGTTTTCCCGGCGACAGCCAGTTTTGTGTTTGTTTTTGCTTTTGGCTTTTCAGTTTTCGCATTTGTTGTTTTTGCTTCTCTCTTGTTATTTTTCCTAGGCCGGCCAGAGTCGTCTTGGCCGGGACTTGTATGTCGGCGGAGGTGGTGTTGGTGGGACTCTTGCATTTGTAATACTACTTATTTGTGGGCATATCGCCAAGCCAGTGATTAAATTTGCAACGCTCAGAAGGAAGCGTTGCATCTGTTTTGTATGCATTTTATAGGGAAGTGTATTCAGAGTTCCCCATTTCCCATTCGAGCTTCGGCCAGATATTTGTTTGTCTTGAGAGCTGCTTTTTTGGCCATGGCTTTGGCCAAGGCGTCAGCCAGCTTTTGACCATCAACTTGTTGGCCATAGATGACAGAAATGTTAAAGCTTGTACACTTGTGCTTACGCGTATCATGTGCGTGCAGCTCTGGGGGATCAGGCTTAGTGCCCGGCTCCCCGTCATGGTTGTATAATTAATTTATTAATGGCAAGCGAGTGAAATGCACTTCCACGCATTTCCTACAGGCCTCTCAGCCTGCCTCTCAGTTTCCCCCAGATTGATTATGTGATTTATAGGAAGAACCTGGCCGAATGCCAAAACAATCCCACAGGGGCGGCGGGAGGAGCCGAGTCAGGCAGAGATCCATGTGAAAGTTCAACTGCAGATGTTATGCAACAGGCGGTGGCATAAACCGCCGTTGCCACTTCAGCACGCGCTCTTCGACTGTCACGCACGCGCTTCCACCGATGAAGTATCTGACAGATTGTTTTTATTTTATTGCGGCCCATGAGATATTCCAGCGGTGGCTGTGGCGAGGAGATCCCAGACCTGAGGTCGAACTATCTAACCGAGTGCATCAAACTTGGTCTGATGCCGCGACGATTACCGGATTTTTTGTTATTCGGCTATGATTGTTGGTTACCAAAAAACGAGGCGGAGAAGGAGGGCGGGTCTTGGCACTTTCACATTTGTTTTGGGGGCCTGGGCGGTACAGTGGCTGGTGTTGAAATTGAGTTATTAGAGAAAAGCTTTAGAGGAGCGTAGTATTGGTAGTAAGCTTAGCAAGAGGGTTACTTATATATGCGTATTATGCTCATTATTTCTTTAAAATATTATACCAACCTATTAGACACTTTAAACAAGCCCCCCCTTTTCGCTTTCTTTCCGTCTACACCTTTGTTTTATTTTTCCTTTCGGGCAATGTGCCAACCTCCTCCCGAAAGCCACCACATAATTGCTGTAATCGCGGTGGAGATTCACAATCTCGTAATAAATTCAGACACCGAAGTCTGGCACATCTTCTGGAGAATCCACCCTGCCCTGCATCTGTCTCCAGTCCCTCGTGCCCCACCAGATGCGTCGGCAATTGCAGCTGCAATAGGCGGAAATCTCACACCGAAAGTTGCATTGCGGATGCAGCTCCATCGCCACATCTCCATCTGCAGAGTGTGTGGTGCGGAAGTCGAGGTTTAACCAACTAACAAAGTGACTTGGAGCCGCCTGGAATCAGGGGCAACAATTGCTGGCCAAAAGTGTGTTGACTTGACACTGCCAGCCGCTCATCTTGGGAACTGGTTGCCCCGACGGATCGATCCATCGGCTATCATGTGCCAGTTTCGACAATGCCGAGCCAGCCAATTAATTGCCAATAAGTTGTTTTGTTGCTTATAACTTGGACAGTTGGTCATTTGGTTTTGAGGAAATTACCACGCCATTTGGCAGCATCGATTGTGATCGCAGGGGGGGGCAGCAAGTGTTTTAATTGACTCGTTCACAGCTTCCTTCATTCACCAGATCAGGATCTCCGGGCCTCCTGGTCACCAGCGCTGCCTTAATTGTCCGGCACTTCCCGTTTTCGTGGTTTGCTTCCCATCTGGAAGCCCATCTCCCATCCCCATGAATCTCAGTCAGGCCGGGAGACCGACTCGACTAGACCAGGCCGAAATCTAATTACGCCATCGCCATTGCCAGCCAGAAAGCCAACGAGCGCAGCAAATTGACAACACAATAAACAGGAGACCACAGCCGAGGGTTCAGAGGTCGGGGGTCTTCGGCACGGGGCTGGGTGTCACACATGTGCGACAGTTTCTGATTTATGAACACAATTTCCACTTTGACAATGAGCGAACTTTCCAGTACTCCAGCACTTCGCCGATATCTGGCTTCCAAGCAGATGAGTCCCCAGCTGCTGCTCCCCGGGACTCCTTATCCCCAAAAACTGAGCTCATGTCCGGGTCGAAGTGATGGCAGGTTTCTAAGCCAATAATAGGACTGTTTTTGGCTTGAAAATGGTATGTGATGGGTAGTAATATGAGAGGTATCATGAGAGGTGGAGAGATACTACGAGAGTTGTGAGAAGAAGTGAGTGATATTTATATTCTTTACTCTTAAAATGGACAATAATGCTTGGGATTATGACTAAACCAACTTTACTTTTATTCAATAAAAATGTAAGATACAATCATAAAACATTTCTAAATAATACCACTTCCAAATAAACTGAGAAAACCTACATATCCTAGTCATAACTATAAAGTCACCCAATCCCAACTATTTTTCGCCAAAAGCCTGGCTAGAAAATGGCCAAAACTACAGCCATCTTGTACTAATATTTGGCTCCTATTTAGGGAAGCTGCTATCTGGGAGCGACAATTCCTCCCGCAACTGTTGGTTTATGAGCGGGTTTGGTAGTTGAGTGGCCCGGGCTCTTCCGGATGCGTCCCACCTTCGGTCTAGGTGAATTATGTTAATTGAGATTCGGTGGCTGATAGCCCCCGAGTGCAGCTGCTGCTCGTCGTTATTCGATTGGATTCCCTTTAAGACATTGACCAGGCCATTTCGGGCCATATTTCAGGGCTTATCTCGGCCCGAAGATGCACATAAAAATCAACCCCAAGCGGCAGGTCGGCATCCAGTGGCTAAGTAGATAAAAGGACGAAAAAGAGTTGTCCTGCCCAAATGCAAAATGGGTAATCTGTGGCCAGGCTACCCCTGAACTGGACCCACAATCGTATAAATTCTGGCCAGAGTTTTCCTTTATTGTCGGGGAAATAGTTTTCGGATTGTGGAGGCGCTTAAATAAGCCATATAAATGCGTTGCATTTTATTTGTAATTCCCCCATTTTCCTGCTAATGACTCTGTTTGGGGAATCGAAGGGGTTTTCAATCAAAACCCGACGGAGAATGGAGATGGACTGGAAGACGACCCACACGAAGTCAACTGAAAACTCATTTAAGGCTCCATTTCACAGTGTGAAAAGGGGCGGTGGGTAGGTGGCTGTGAGGGTGTGGGAGTGGCATGACAATGTCAGAGACTCGTTCGAACGTTGCTGCCTCTTCGAGACAATTTGCCACTTTAATTGCCGCAATTTTTTGCCCATTTTTAAGTCAAATTCACTCTCGACTTGCCTCTGAACCGAACTGGTCTCCGGCTCTTGCTGTGGCCTGGACTGGTCTAGTCTCTTGTTTTGCCACATTCTGTTATCGTTGTTGTTGTGGCCAAAAGGGTGCAATTTGTGTGTGTGTCTGTGCTGGCCTCATGTGTCGTTCCATTTATTGTGTGTCCATGTCCTCCGGTCCACACACTAAAATGCTTTGTAATTGCAAACAATTTGATATTAAGTACGATTTCTAATTGTGCGAATGATTGCTTTTCATTGGAAGGAAAAACGACACTGGCAATGGAAGTCAAAATTAAGTTACACTGGTGAGGAGAGTATTTGAGAAACAATTTATGCTTTAATTTAACAAAATTTATAACTATATCAGGGCCTCTGGGCGAATGTAAAGCCAATGCAGTGCCAGCACAAGACTCATCAAATTGATTAGGAAATTAATTAGCCAATGGCCAAGTGATAAATATGCATTGGCCAGGACAGCTCCGGCCGGCCCGGACCAGGCCCCGTGGCTAATCAAATGCGTATACAATAAACCAAAAACCCTCGCTGGCTGGCGACCATATAATTAATTAAACTTTTATCGCCAGTGGGCGAGCGCTGGGGGTGGGGCATTTAATTTGCTTTAATAGCAAATCCTTGTACTTTATATGTGCTCCAAGGACAGTGGGAGACGAGAAACCGAAATCTTTTAATGCCGCACACAAAATGGCAGCCGCAAAACGACAAAACTAAAATATCACTCATACGCCACCGACCCCACCCGAGCAGGCTCCCGAGCTCCCATGTTTGGTCTTGGCCTAGAGCAGATTTATGCGCGTCCTGCATTCCATCTCCGATCCCGTATCCTTCAGAGGAGATGTCCTTCGCCCAGCTCCTAATCTAAATCTGCATGTCAACTCGAAGACCGCATAAATCACAAAATAATCCCAAAGTAAAATACCAAATCCGAAATGGCCATCTGCCATGCCCCACCACTCGTGCTCCGCCCCTTCCCCACCACTATTGGATGTGGGCGTGGGCTTTGGTTCTCCAGTGGGCATGGCAAGTGTTTTGGGCTCACATTAACTTCAATTGTCTTTTGTCTGCGACCACGCCCACGATTTTGTTCGAAAACGCGGCACGGGAACCGGGGCCAGGGTTCTTGTAAACTCTCGTTGACAATTTTAAGGGAAACGGAAACGTGGTGATTTGCCATTTTTGCGTCTATTTTCTATTTTTTTCGTAAAGCTTCCGGCCCAACCTAGCTTTATTCCGATCAAGGGAGGAGGCAAAGTTCGGCCGCAAAGTGTAATCCAATGGAATCACATCCAATTTTATTTAAAATTGTTAAAATGCCCCTTCCCTTTCTTCTTAAACAATAGTGGGGTGCCAGAAGCACATCCCCTTATTTAAATACCCTATAAAGAGGTATCTGAAATATATAATAATTTTCTTTTTAAGGACACCTTTTTACTCTATATTTTGCAAATCTTATTATTGAATACATTTTCATATTCCAGTCTTATACCTAGAGTATTTAAAAGTCCTCTGAAACTTTTTAAAGAGATTCCCTTAGATTTTAGTGAAATGAGAACGGTTTGCAGTGATTTGCTTTATCATTTGCGGTCCTCGGGCATTGTACGATGTCGTCTGTCGCCTGTCGTCTGGGCTTCGGTCTGGTTCTGGTTTTGGGTCTGGATCTGAGTCTGAATCTAGATTTCGGGCTGGGATTTGTGCCGAACCCGAAAACGGGCGGCCAATGCAGCTAATGCTGATTTCATTTGTTGTGCCCTCTGCTCCGCTGGCAGGGAGGCAAATATTGTAAATGAGACTGCGACAAAATCGTCAGACAAAGGCAAGATTGGAACAAAGCGTCCTTCTCCCAGAACACACATATAAATATTCGTATATAAATGAAAGGCTGTTAACGAGATACACATACGGGGGAAACAGGGGCGACAAAAAAGGTAAAAGGTATGCCCATAAAAGGGCCAGGACCCTCGCTTTGGATTTCCGAAAAACAAAAGCCCCCAAAACGAGAAATGGGACTTCGGCGACACACCCTCAGCCTCAATTGAAATAATTAAGTGTCAAAATGGCTCTCCCCCATCCACGAACTCACACTCACACGGCCAAAGCATTTTGGCGGAAATGGAAATGATTTTTACGTGAAAATTACTTGGCAAATGTGAGGTTCAGAGTTCTCCTTTGCGGCACATGCAGCAGCGACCTAAAGTGTAAACAGTTTAAAGCAATTGCTGGCTGGCTCCGACTCCCAGTCGGGTTGGGATTTGTGAGTCCTGCGGATTAGGGGAGCACTGCACTTGACACGCCCGACTTGAGAAGGGTCGTTAAATACTTAACTATTCGCCTCGTCCGCCCGCACAAAGCAGATTATTCCGGTAATGAGAATCGAGATAATGCACCCCGGAAAACTTGGGGCACGACGGCGAATTAAGTTCGGATTTTGAGTCAAGGGAAAAGCCATAAAGTGAATTAGTTGCTCTACACTGAAAGTTCCTTCGATATACGTATAACGTATATATTTTATGCAGTTTTATTTTCATTTGGCCGAGATTTTGCAATCTAAATAATTTGCCACAAGCAAACAAGCACTCTGCTTTTATGGTACAACACACTGGCAAAATAAACACTCGGACTTGCCCCGCCCCAGACTCTCCAGAGTCCAGAACACGAAAACTTTGCCAATATACTGACAGCAGTTCCAGTTGCCAGTTTGTGCAGTTTGCAGTTTGCACTTTTAACCGAACTAGGAGCCACCAGCCATCACCATCGCCATTTTCTCGCACCACCTTCACGACCGGATGACCGCATCACTACGCACGGTAACCACACGCATGCTAAAAGTGTGGCCGCACCTCCCAAAATGGTGTGGGATGTACCTGGTCAAGTGTTGCCAGGTGAGTGAACGATGCAAAAATTTTGTTTATAAGAATCTTTTGAAAACTAAACAAGATTTATAGAAATAAGAAAAAAAAAGAGCAATAAATTCATTAACAGAAAAGTTTACTAAATTATCCATTCTTTCTTAAAAAAAATATTCCTACAATCTATATCTATTTGTCTCTGAAATAGCTCTTCTGTCAGCACTGTTCCGGTGACTTTGTGGCCGAGCAGAAAGTTTCCGCCAGGAGTTTGTTGTTCTGGGCCGTTGTTTTTGACAGAAAATTGCTGGCCAACCGCCTGTTTGTGTGTGTGGGATGCACACGAAGAAGAATGTTGCAACGGTTGCCGAGAAATCTCCCGCCGAGAGCCAAGATGCCAGGTACTCAGGCCACCTGCCACCTGCCCCCCAAACCCTAGCCACAACGCAGTTATGCAATCACAAAGTTGCTGCCACCATCATCGTCATAGCCGTTCGTCTTCGCCACTGATTGAAATTCCTCGGCCAGCTTATAATTTTCAGCTTCATCTTCAGGATCGGAACTTGGCCCTTGGATAGTTTTCATTAGAGCTATTGTTATTGTTATTACTATCAAAATCATATGGCTCTTCTTGCTCGCAGCGGGCTGTTTCTTGTCAATTGCAATGTTGGCTCTTCTGGCATTATAGCCATGGATAGCTTATACTAATTGTTTGGTTAATGATAGCTGAAATAGAAGTAGCTACTTAATTTTGTATTACTTTGCTCTAATAAAAATGTATAGTTTCTTATTTAAAATTATATTTTTTAAAGGGCATTCATCCTGCGGGCTGTACCTGTTTCTAATTATTGTTGCTGAGTGTTGGGTTGGCCATTGCATTGGCCTTACAACAGAAGTCCGACGAGCTTTCTCCCACAGACTTGGCAATATTTTGCTCCTGCCTTAATTCCAGTATTGCAATTGAGGTTTTTGATTAGTTTTTACTTGCTCATTCCAATGGGGAGCCATTGATTGCGTATTCTTATTGTTGGCCGACAGTGAGCTCCGAGCTCAGGACTCGCAATGAAATCCTTCCCCTTTCAATGTGTATTCTCGAGGATTTCTTTGGCTGAAATAAGGCAATAATCATAAGCCAAATGCTGGAAATTTCATCGTGAATTTATGGGTATTTTTTGTGGTTTCACAAATATACAATTTAACTGGTATTTTACACAATATCTACTTAAACTATCCAAGCATAATAGTGAATACTTTTAGGCTTGCCTGCAAAAAGCGTCACTTGACTTTGAATATATTTTTGAAAATATTTGCTCATGTTTCTTTGCGGCAAACTTATGATTGTTTGCACTTCAAGTACGTGCAGACCTCTTGCCTTTTTTTCTTAGCCTGGTTCAATAGAATATTTACTGGTTTCCTGTTTGTTTTCGTTTGTCGCCTGGCAAGTGTCAGGATATTTTTTCCTCAGCTGCCGATGCCTGAAAACCAAGTCTAGACGAAATCGCGGCATTTGGGTGGAGGTTTACCTCAAATATTTGCCCTCTAAGCTAGTACCTTTGACTATTTGGCAGTCCTTAAGAGATCAATTTAGCAGCCGCAGGAGTTTCCGTTTCCGCCCATTAGCGGGTTAAGCGACACGGAACTAACCCTTGTCAACAAACTGTAACCTGGGAATGACTTATAAGACGGGGTACGTGGAAAATCAAATATCTAATATAAAATATCATAGTTTGTTAATATCTAAAATTATTTTATTATTGATATGGTAGAAGGAAGAAAATCCTTTTTCTTTGACCAAGTGTTAGGTGCAACTTGACAACGTTTTCCGGCACTTTGCAGTGCTATTCAGATTTCATTCATTCGGTTCTTATTGCTCGACTTTTTTTCTTGGCCAAGAGTTTCCTGAATTTTCCACCCAGCTGCCCCCGCCATTTTCCTGGCCTTATCTTTGTGTGCTTTTGACATTTTTGCGTTCATTTTAGTGTGACAAGTTTTCTGTGGTTCACTGGGGCCACTTTACGGCGTGTCAGCTTCATCTGTGGCACCTCCAGCCCCCTTCTCGGAACTTTTTGGGGCCAAGGGGTGACGGCCTATTTCACACTTTTATAGAAAATTTTTGCCAATTGTCTGGCGACGATCCGACGTATTCGTGGTTAGCCGACTATTTTTTTTCCATCCATGTTTGCTTTTGCTTTCTGCCTTTTTTTTTGCCAGCCTCTCGCTGCGGAAGTTTGCGCAATTTCCAAAGCGGAAATGCAATTTTCGGTTCAGCTGCATTTGTCTCGCAATGCCACGCCCTCGAACCCCTCGGCCCTGCGCCCTCCGCCCATCGGAGGACTGCCGCCAACTTGGGCGGCTTGCCAACACATCGTATATCAAATGCAGAGTTGGCAGCCCCTGACAATGACATGCAGCGAGCGTTCAGCCAAACCAGAAAAGGCCGACAGCTTTTTGGGGGTGCTGGAAAAAGGGTGTTCGGGGGGTACGAAATCCCTCCCGAAAAAATCAGCATCCTGGAATCGCCCCTTGTAGCGTGTGTCACGCCTTTTGTGGCCAGATCGTAGAATTTATTTCACACACTGGTTTTTCGAACTGCACGGCTTTTGTGTCGAAAGTACTTTTATTTATTTGCATATAAATTATTCAATTGTTCCCTTGCTTATCTTTCTTGTTGGCTTACTCCTTTTTTTTGGGGGCTTTATTTGCTTCTTTTGACCTTCCCACCCCGGGGAGTCTATCAAAATGCTGAATATCCATTGCATTTGCATTTGCAATTGCAATTGATTTTTGATATCTGTGGGCGTGCTGGATCTGCAGCAATTTATGATTTACTGCTCTGTGATTTCGGCAAAAGTTAAACAAAAACCTGGCAGTCGAGCTTAAAGATTAGAGATTGAAGAAATACTTGCTGACCTCACGTGTCTCGAGATTTATGTCTGAATTTAATGCATAAATAATGCCCGACATGGTGTGGAAATATATTTCCAAAAATAATAGTCTCAACAAATGAGCTATTAATGAATAAGCTTATAATTTATTCAGAAAACTCAAGCTAATGAATAATTTATTGTTGTTTGGAAAACAAATGTGTATTGGCCACGTTTTTTCCCAAGGAGCCTTTGTCCTCCTCTGAGTTTTTCGTTTCCGTTTCCGTTCAATACGTGCTCTAAACTGTTTTCAGTTCCCCCTTGAAAACGTCAAATGTCAACTGCAGCAGTTCCGACGTGCTTTTCGCAAATACGAATACGTATATGCTTGTATTTTTGCAAGGCTGTTATTTCTGCTTTTCGCAAAAACATGCCTCAATAACATTCAAAACTCGGGACGTGCAAGGCCTTGAGTTGTCACCAAAAAATACTCGTATCTCCTAATATCTGCCGGGCGCTACATGTGTTGTAAATTTATTAGCTGTCATATAAATCTTTGCACTTGGGCACCCTTCCAGGCTGTTCGCCGGGACGTGTGAGCCTCCAATTGGGTGGGCGTGGCCTTGGGGTGGCGCCTGTTCTTCCCGAGATAAGGGATTGGCGGCCAAACCCTTCTGCCCCTAAGTGCGTGAATTTTTCATTTACATAAATGCTACTTAAGGAAATTCATAATATTTTTGTGCCAAGTCCTTGCCTCTTAATTGGGTACAGTCGCGTCACAACGACTGACTGCCAGGGTTGTCACTGTCATTTGTTTAATTAATATTGCACCTAACCAGGGTTCGCAGACACATGTATAATGTACCATCCGGCCCTAATGTGCAGACACATGTGTATTTTTCTTCGGGGATTATTGTCAGCAATAACACAAAGTGCCTTGAAGCTTTCAGTTTGGAGACACTTGTATACTTTTTTAAACACAATATTTAAGGTTATATTTAATGCTTTATTTTGTGTTTAATGGAATTTTATTAAATGCATTCATTGATTTAAATATGTTACATAAATAGGTTATAATAACTATAGCTTTATATTTTGGCACGCTTTTTCTTCGCAACACATTCGATTAAATTTTTCATTGCGTCTCCGTCTGCTCCGCCTGCTTCAGGGGATTTCCCTTGTCGTCGATTTCCATGGACGGCACTAGCGGGGGCTTGAATCCGTACTCCAGCTGGAGGTTGCGACCAAAATCGGGGCTGCGTTTGAGGGAGTGCCCATTCCGCCAGCGCTGGAACTCGTCGAAATCGTTGCCAAGTGCAGCTTCCCCGCCAGAAGGAGCTCCTCCCGAGGTGGCAGCGGGCACCGGGCCGATGTAGGACTTTATCATGGCCGGAGCAGAGGCGGCGGCAGTGGCCAGATCGGCGGGCAGGGTGTTGTAGATGTAGCGGGCACCCTGCAGCCAGGGAGAGCCCTGGGGCGGAGGCGGCGGTCGCAGGTCAAAACGCATGTCTGCCAAGCTGAACGTGGCCACTTTGGGCACCTCTCCGCGCACGGGCTTGACGGGCTGCTTCAGGGCAGCCAAAGGCTTGCTCAGCTTTACGGATTTGGGCGCTTGGAGAGCCGGGCTTTTGGCCGCCAATTGCGGCAGCAGCTTTTTCAGCATCCGGTTGTAATAGTTCTGCAGCACCTTCGGCGGAATGTGAGCCACCGAATGGTGGCCCCACGGCGTCAATGCGTTGGGATGGGAGAAGGGCAGAGCGGCGTGACCCGGCGGTGGCATGGGCATGTGTATGGCCACGGGAACATGGATGGGAATAGCCATTGGTCGGTCCACGAACTTTTCCACGATCTTCTCCACTGGCACTGGCTTCTCCACAATGCGTTCCACTTCCACGGGTACATGTTTCTCCACAATCTTCTCTACAACCTTCTCTACGGGATATGGAACGGCGTGCTCCACGATGGTTTCGACGGGATAAGGACGATCGACGTAGTGCTCCACGTGAACGGGTACGGGCACTGGCTGGGGTACGGCGTAAGGAACGGGAATATGCTTTTCCACAACATGTTGCTGAGGATGATGCTCGTGAAGCTCGTGATGAAGGGCTTCGTGATGATTGTGTGATTCTTGATGTTCATGATGAAGAAGTGGTTCATGGTGAATGGGTTCTTCATGATGATGAATCTGATGATTATCTTGTTGCTCATGATGTACTATATGTTGCTCTTGGTGGACGGGTTGTTCTTGATGTATAGGCTGTTCATGATGAACTTGATGTATAGGTTGATCATGATGCACTACATGCTGTTCATGGTGTACTTGATGTATAGGCTGCTCATGATGGATTGGTTGTTCATGATGTACTTGATGTATAGGTTGATCATGATGCACTACATGGTTAATGGCTTCTTCATGATGAACCTGGTGAATGGGCTGCTGATGATGAACCACATGTTGAATCGGATTTTCATGATGCACTTTTTGATCGTGGTGCACCACATGTTGAATGGACTGCTCATGGTGCAGCGGCTTCACCTGGTGTTTATCTGAATATGTGGCAGAAGTATGCAGGATTTGGTGTCCACTACTCGAGGTATCCGAATGTCCCTTATGTCCTGTATCCAAATGAACCGCCGCGTGAGAAATAGCCACCTCCTGGGGCGAACTATCGTACTCCACGTGAATGGGATTTTTGGCCAGAGATGCGTAGCTCTTCGCTGGAGCGGGTGAAGGACTTGCCGGCAAATAAGGCTGATGGTAAATAGTCTCATGTTGCTCCACCAATCGGCCATCCTTCTCCGTAATCAACTTGTTATGGATATTCACGGACTTTTGAACTTCCACAAAGGTGTAGCCATTCGGCTGGGAGGAATGGGACTTCGCAGGGGCCGGAGCATGTTGGGCATGTTGCTGGGAGGATTCAGCAGCGGATTCCGGGACATAGCTATGAGGGGAAGGATGACTGACGCTGAATTGAACTCCTGGCTCTTGGGGCGTATGCGAGATGTGAGGAGCAGGCGAAGCGTGGGGCGCAAGAGGTGGAGGAGGAGGAGGAGTGTTTAGGGTAACAAAAACCAAACTGTTGGGAGTGACGGATACGGGAGTGGGTCCTGCGTAGCCAGAGTAGTCCTGGACGGCCGGGGATGGAGGAGAGGAGATGGCCTTGGTGTGCAGGGATTCCATCGGTTGATGATGTTGAAGCTGCTGAGGCTGAGGCTGCGGATGATGCACTTGTACCTGACCAAGTTCCCGTTGGTAGGCCAACTGGGCGGCAGGCTGGAAGAAGTGTGGGTTCACCTCTTTGGGCTGTTTCTGGGGCGGAGTCTGCACTTCGTAGTGGAAGGCTCCCTTGGGAAGGGTTCCGTCGCCACTGCCCGACACCACAGGCTTGAAGCTCTTGAGGAACTGCCTGGAAGGAGCCTCATGGCTCTGATGCCTCTGCTGGAATCTCTGCTCGCTGTGGGCTTGGTAATGATCCAGTGCCTGTTGGGGCTTTTCTGGGGCAGCCTTTTCCTTTGCCTTTTCCTGATTCTTGCCCAGCGTCTCATCGTGCACAATATGAACGTTTATCTCCTGATCCTGGCCAGGACCTTTCTGGTTGGTGTAACTCTCAATGCCGTTCTGCTTGCTGGAGCTGGGAGCTGGTACTCTCTGCTGGTAAGCCTCCCGGCTTACATGCCGTGTCTCTGCTATTTGGTTGTCCTGAATCTCCTGTCCTGGCATCTCAAAGTCTGATTCATGCTCACCCAGAATTACGATGGGAGCACTCTCCGCCGCCACCAGAGTCTCACTGTCATCTGAGTCAGGTTCCGGACGAAGCAACAAACTTGGCAGCACAGGGGCAGCCACGGCGGCACGATTGATCCTCAGGAGGTCGTCCCTGGAAATGTGATTGCTGCCATCACGGAAGCCAGGTTCCCGGATCTGCTCCACCACGATTTCCGTGTGACCCGGGCTCAGTTCCCGGCGGTACTCCTTGGTCACTGTGGTCTGGTAAGTGTAGTACGTATCATTGGCCGGTTTTGCGGAAGTATTCGGTTCAGGCACGGTGGTTGGTGCCTCTGTGGTGCTGGTAGTATCCACTGTGGGGCGAGCCACCGCCTTGTTAGTGGTTGTGGTTACCGTCTCCATGTTGCCATCCTTTCCACTATAGCGGAAAATATCCGAGAACCCATTGGGAAACAGGTTGGAGAGGACTTCGTTGACAGTGTCTGTCCGGGAGCGAGTGAGGGTCTGTTGAATGGGCTTCTGGCGGCGAACCACTTCCACGGGCAGCTCGTCATTGACCTCAAACTGGATGTAGCCATGCCCGTTGGTGGGACTGGTGGTGTCTTTGGGTGGCACGACAGTTGGCAGAAAACCGGGCACTCTGAAAGACGAAACATTAATTCCAAAGAACTAGCATTTTCTTGATTTAAAAGAAACAGATTATGCCTCACCCCACGAACTCCGCTTCTCTGTCGTCGGTGGTGGCGACTTCTCCGTCCAGATCCGTGACCTCTTTAAAACCGAGACCTTCGATGACCTCCTTTTCAAGTTCGCCGCCTGCCTGCTTATTAAGTTGTCAAAAGCGACGCTCATTGCCTGTCAAAATCTTTCACTTAACTCGCCAAAAACTCACCTCCTTGACGCTGCTGTCATCCAGTCCGGCGGTTATTCCCCCAGCCACGCCCCCATCGCCCAGTGCCTCTGTGTCATTGCGGGGGGGAGGGGCTTGGGTATCTGGCGGATTGGCCAAAAGGGCCGGCTGGATGATGGCCAAAAGACAGCAGATCGTCCCTGCCGCCGTTAGCAGATGTTTGTGTTTGGGCCACATGGAGTTGCTGCGGCACAGGGAGAAATAAGAGGTAGGTTGAGGTTCAAATTTAGCGTTATTCTTATAAATATTAAGGTTAAAAACATTTAAAAACTAAATACAAGTTTGGGTCCTCCTTTTTTCTTATTTAAATCTCAATAATTAGTAGCTACTAGCTACCAGTGAGGCACCACCACTGTGTACGTTTGCGGAAATGTCCAAAAATGGAAAGAGTTGTGTTTCTGCCAGGATGGCCTGACTGGAGGGGGGTGGGGGACTGGTGTGAATAACCCCGCAGCCACGACAAATTCCAAGCGACAAAACATTCGGCGGAGGATGCTGGTGCGGAGTCGTCAAGCCTGTTTGGGCCCACTCCGCATCCAAAAGGCACTCCAATCCCGCTGTACTCCGCTTCGATCTGCGTTATGGGCACTATATGGCCTCCAGTATAGCCACTCACTTGTCGGGCTGTTTGATTTTTAACCGATACGTCGCGTTGTCGTCGTCGTCGTAGTCAAAGATGATGATGATGATGATGACTTTTCCTAAACGGCTGCTTTGGCACATTGGCGTTTTTCTTTCTCTATCGCTGAGAGATTTTCCCTATAACGTCGTCGAAAGTTGTTGAACTTGGCTGCGTTTGCGTTTGCTTTGGGCTTATGTCATTGCTACTGGCAACGTAATGAATTATTAATTATCGCCCCGAAAAACAACTCAAGCCTTCCAGTCCTCAAATTTGTGCTGCCTTGAAGCCTGCTCTTTTGCATTTAATTTGGAAAATTGAAATTGATGGCGTTTAAAATGGTTCGTGCGGGTTTTCACATAGTTTGGCCTGCACTCCTGCTGCTGCGGCTGCTTGTATTTCGATAGGCATTAAATATGCATGCCAAAACATATTTCACCTGCAATATTCATGGCTAAGAGGCGCCCGAGGTGCCTGGGAGCCGGTCCCCCACTTAGCTGTCTCGTTGGCTTCAAGAAAGTGGAGCTCTCCGGAGCTCTGGTAGGGAAATTGTGGCTTTAATTGCTCGTATGGATAATGATCTCTGAACTGAGCTATTAAACCGATGGTCTTAGCAAATCCTTCATGATTGATTGATTTTCTGCAGCAAAACTGTTGGGTTTCTAGCTTTTGAAAAGTCCTTCATTCAATAATCAATCACCAGTCCATTTCAAAGGTTTACTAACTCAATTTCCACATTCGCTCTGCGGCCAGAGGTAAAATATTAATTTCCACTATTAAATGGGCATTTTAAATGTTTCGTTTATTTTATTTGCCTTTTTTTCCTCTTGGCCAATTTACCTGCATCCATTAAGTACTGCGCGATGGGGTTGTCTTTTTTGTCGGAGGATGGGGCGAGTGGGTGGTATCCGGCGAAATGAAATGAAAACACTCAATTATTTATGTTGATTGCCTTCCAATTAAAGCTCACTTATAATCACTTTTCTATTCGATTAAAACAATTGTAATGTTTGTTCTCTGAGCTCGAAATGCCACGGAATTTGTTATTTATTTTACAGGATTTTCGATATATTTTCGCGATGGTTGGATGGTGCGGTGGTGCTCTTTTCGGCGACCCTGACAGTTGCGCGTGCGCGTTGCGAATGAAAGTGAAACCGTCGGGCATCGAGCATTTCGTTTTCTTTTCATCGTCGTGGGCTGCAAGTGGCTCGGCTGCTCAGCGGCTGCTTGCTGGTTGCAAGTTGTAAGTTGCAAGTTGCCAATGTTGCCAATGCTGCTGGCGATCCTTAAGTGTAGCATAAAACTTGTCCAGTCGGCGATTGCGCAAGAGCCTCAACCATCTCGCTTGCTCCTTTGTGGCAGTGACATTTTTGTTTTTTATGGCTTTCTACAGCAGTGGCAGCGGCAGCAACAGCAACAGCGGCAGCATTGACCCTGCCGAATAAAAAAATTGGCAAAAAAAACAACATGCGCGGGTAAACTTGGCAACAGGTTTCTTGCCTTGGCATTTATGTGGAAATGAGCTAAGGCATGTGTTGGAAGAGGGAGTCTTAATGGTTGGTATTTTCGGTTGCTATTCAAGTTCAATTTTATTCAATTAAGGTAAGGGATTTTCTATTTTTAATTCGCTGCCATAAGCCTACTCTAAGCCACTTGCAGTAAGCCTAGTTAGCCCCGCTAAGAAATAAACAAAGACATCTAACTTCCCAGTTTTCATGTTTCACCTTTTACCTCATTTAGGCCATAAAAAACACTTACCTTTTCTATTACCTTCTCTTGGCCAAGTGAAAGCCCTTGACAGGGCCTAAACGGCCTTAACTGCCTTTTCCTCTTTGGTACTCCGTTTTACCTCCGTTGACATAAATTCGTCATTGTTTTCGCCGCACTTCCTTGCCTCATAACACTTGATGCAATTATCGCATTTATTTTACACCTGTCGGTTCGATCACCTTCGAATGCATTGTTTCCCCTCCTCTCCCCACACGGTTGCGACCCCCTGGTATTTTCATTCATTTTTAATGAGGCAGCTTCGCCGTCGCCGCTGTGGAGCGTATGACGTTTTCGGCTGATTGATTAATGTGGATGCGGTTTGCGGAGAGACGCCGCGGCGGTGCACTTGTTTTTATTTCTCTCTGATTTATTAAAATGCGACTTTTTTATTTATGCTTTGGTAATTCAATTTATTTATTGCATAGTAAATGAAATCGTTTGTCTTTGGGAATAAGTATTAATGGGGGATTCGTTTCTGGCGACAAAACTGAATGAAAATTGTTTAAATATTGTCGTAAAAAATGAAAATGAGGGGAAAGTGATCATTCTGCCAGAAAAACAAGCTAAGAGCTCAATTGGCCAAACTCGAGATAAGAATCCGGGCGTCATTAGGGGTGTGACTTATACTTACCCTAATCGCTCAGCTTCTTTATCTGTTTGCATCTCATTTAAGCCGTGTTGCATGCCTCATGCACACACATTTTTGACTTTCACCACTGAAGCCGAAACTGGAACTGGATCTGGAGCTATAGCTGGGGCCAAGATCGCTTTTTCGGTTGGCATTTCCTCTGGCATTTTCCGCACCAGTCGCACCAAAAACCACGGAGACAATTACGATGAAAAGCTATCGCCTGGGCGAGATTGCATAATCGGAGGCGTTTGTTTTTGGTCTAAAGGAAATGCGAGCCATAAATTGCCAGTTAGCCTGGCCAACACCTGAAACGATGGCTAATTTTCGCCGGATCAGCATTTGGCAAAAGTGTAACAAAAGTCGAATGTAAGCTGGCAATCGACTTCCTTCCGCCTGAGCTAACTTGTCGCTGGGAAACCAAACTGCATCTTGGCCTTACAAAAGGCCCAAACGAAAAAGTTGGCAAAAGGAAATCTCTGAGATGCCTTGACCGCAAACCAACTTGTACAATAATAATAACCAAAGAAAAAAATCTGCAGAAATTGCGGAAAAATCTATTAAAAGCAATTCGCTTAATTTCGTTGCCTCTACCGGTATGGCTGCTCACATTTTCCCATTGTACTTTCCCGAAAAAGCGCATTCGCCCGGAAAAGCCGGGCGGGATGAGTACAGTGGAAAAGGGGGCGTGGCACTGGCCAGTCGACAGTCGGCTAATTAAGTGCGCAGGGCAAATGAAATATGACAGCGGAAAAAAAATGTAATTACAATCAATGGGACCAATCGGTGCGGTGGAGCCTCAGACCAAAAGCCAATTTCATGCAACAATCAATCAAAAACAATTTTTAATTTTGCGTTAACAATTTTCAGCCTTAAACTGTGTTTCTGTTTTTTTTTTTTTTGCCCGCCGTGTCTCTCATATTTTTTCCAGGCTCTTGGCTTCGGAGCTGCGTTTGCCTTTCAACCATTTTAACTGTGTGAAGTAAATTGGAAAATAAAGTTAAAATTAAAATGCATTAATTGAACTGTGAAATTTCATACAAGCGTATTGGGCGGGAATTATTGACGCCCGGCGATGTGCAATGAAAACGATTTTAATTGTCAGCATTTTATTCTCGTTTAAAGTCGCCAACTACGAACGTGGGAGGCCGGCATGTCCTGTAAAGGATATGATAATGAGGTAAAGAGTAAGGTCCTTTGTTGCACCAAAACGTGAACTTTCTTCTCTGCTGATAAAGATATAACAGATATACTATCGGCATATGGTAAAACCCACTTATCAGGCCCATTTTCAGACTGCTTTTAGCCAACGATTTTATGGCTAAAGTTATAGGCCTGCGGAGTTTTCGGTTTTTGGTTTTCGGTTCCTCAACCGCCGATGGCGCCTATCATAAGCAAATTGAAATATAGTATGTGTGGTGCGGCCGAGTGTGGTTTCAGCTTGGTCGAGTGGTGCAGGCCTTCAATTGGCAGTTCGGCAGCCTGCTCTTAGTTTGGTGGAGCCGGTTTTCGGGGTGGCTGTGTGTGGTGGTGCTCTCCTAGGTGACTCGCAGCTCTGGATTTGGCCAACAAGGCAACAATTAAAGCGAAATGCGCACAGTAATGCCAATTGGCGATTGCGGATATCTGCAGATGGGCAAGAGGGGGCTACCCCAGGGGGCAGGGACACCCATTAGCTGGTGCACCTTTCGCTGTGGCGCGTGCGTCGACATTATGCGGCAGGCACTCACACATTGAACCGAACCACATTCGGTGGAGCCTGCGACAACTTGCAAGTTTATTCCACTCGATCACTGCTTGGGAATTTTGATTGATAATTTACACTGAACAAATTATAGCCAAGAAGGCTTTACTTATCGGCTTATAAATTAGGGGTATTGACAAAAATTTATGGGATTTCATAAAAAAAAAAATTGATACTTTGATTGTCCTACACTCATCCAAAATATAAAATATAATACAACAACAAAAACTAATGAAACAATGGAATGTTAGAACTTAAATATGTAGATATACATATGTATGTATGTCACTGCCCTATCAGACAAGTAATGGCCAACATTAGCAAATTTCTCATATACAAAAGACCCTTGTTTAATTTTATCCGATCTCAAAAAGGAACACCATTTACGAACATCGTCCTCAACCCCCACCGATTTTTCTATTTTCTTAATCAAAATTTCCATAAGTGCTTTAGTGCTAATGTAACCATTAGCTTCACTGTACGGTACGCCCCCGCTTGGCTATAATCTTATTGGCGCCTCGGCCTATCTCTGGCATTTCACTGTCATTAGCGCCCCTGAAAACCGGCCTGGTTATCGATGATTGTGGCCAGGACGGCACTGCACGCTTTGCGGTTCGAGAAACAGGTTGCTCCGCTCTTTTTGGCCCAAAAAGTGTAGCAACTGGCAATCCTGCGGTGTCGTTGGACTTTTGATTTTGATTTCCAACTAATAAACAAGCGCCGCAGCGCACAAGCTATTTTTCTGCTGCTTCAGTTGCAGTGACAACGCAGCTCTGGGATCGGGATAGTGAATCGGAATGGGATTTGGACTGGGATGAGGTGACGGTGATGGGATTGGGCCAATGCACCAAGCCCAGTCAAACCAATACCGAACTGTAAGCCGTAAACCGGAATCTCCTTCACACAAAATGAACCGGGGGCCTGCGGTCACCCAAAAGCTGCATTCGGCATTCAGCATTCGGTGGCCTTTCCCTTTCGTTGGCCCCTGATTGATATTGATGCAACTGTTGCAACAGCAACAGCAATAGCAACAGAAATTGCAACTATAGCTGCAGCACCAACGACCACTGCCACTGCGATGCGATGCGGCATGTCAACAATTGCCGGGCGACCAGGTCTTCATTGGCATTCATCTCGGGTCGGAGTGCAACCTGGCAATTTGTGTGACCCTTCATACCCTTTCGAGGGAAGCAAATGTTTGACCAAAAATTGCAGAATCCCAAGTATTCAATGGGAGTGTGGTGAGTTCTCAGAATAAAGATATTTATCTTCTTATTTTTCTCCTCATTGATTGTGTATAAATAAATGAGGGGAATGTTTGATTTCATGCTGAGAAGTGATTCATTTTTATTGGAAAATATTGGATATGCTTTTTGAATAAGAAAGTCTAAAGATATTGTTCTCAAGTAATTCTACATAAATCCATAGATAAGAAAGTAAAGAGCTTAAACTTTCATGTTTATTATAATCCATTAATTAAATGGCTTCACTATTATAAAGTTTCAAGACTACCTTAAGAGTCCGTACGTTATGAGGCAGCGCCTTCCGAGTATCCGAGCAAAGAGTATCCGTTCCATCAACTGGATGAGGTTTTTTTTACATTGCAGCTTAATTATGGGCGTTCCCCGGCGCTGATTGATTGTGTGTGCGCCCTCCGACATTTCCAGCATTTTCCGCATTTCCCCGGCCCAGTCTCCCGTTCGATGAGAGGGACCACCCACCCAGTTAAAGCCATTTGTCGTTTTGTTTTTATGCATTTCTCTGCCTTTAAATTTTATTCCATGTTCATTTTCTTTTCTGTCTGTGTGGTGTGTGAGTTGTGTTGTCTGACTGCTCGCTCCTTTCATTTTTATCTGCATTTTATTTGCATTCTTTCGGCATTTGTTTCGTTTTGTTTTTACTTTATGCTAAATTGGCTATTTTGTTTTGTTGCTTTGTCACTTAAACTGGTAAATTTCCTCAACCTGGCCAAGAGCCACTTGCCCTGCCCTGGCCTGCCATGTCCTGCCCTGCCCTGCGATATTTGGCTTAAATGTAACAGTTTTCTGGCCAAGAGCGCTATTGCATTTCTGGGCTTAAGAGTTAGTTTTTGATTCTGTTAGCTGCTATATCTTGTATCTCCTGGTTGTGTTACTCCTCTCTCTGAAGTGTTTGTTTGGGCCTGGCTTGGGGCCAAAGTTTACGGCTAAAAGTGTTGGTTTTGTTTGTGGTTGTTGGTGGTGGTTGCTTACATTTCTCTTGGGCCTATGACTTATATATGTAAACCGTTTCTCCTTATTGTAACACGTATTGTTGTATTTGTATTTGTAATTGTAATTGTATGGGTTATTAGTGAGCGACCTCCCCCACAAAAAACACGCTTTGCACTACAGATGAACACTCTTCTGTCCCTCATATCGTAATTATCATTGGTTTAAAATTAATTTGCCACATTCGGTTTGTGTTTCACTTAGAAGCTAATATTTTTGTTATTAGTATAATATACGTTTGTTTTGTTGCTTTGTTGGCTTTTGTTATAAATAATATTTTGTAAATATTACCAACGCAATGAATCATAAATACAGTACGCACTGGAGCATTCATTTGTTTAGTAATTTATTTTGTTAGTTAACATGACGACGTGTTTGTTTGCTTGCCTTGTTCATACAATTTGCAAAGTTTTGCTGACAATTAACCCAAGGACTGAAATGACTTAACTCAACTTTACATTTGGGGCTACGGATATGCTAAGTTGCATACTCAAATTATTTATATGTATATTCCGTATTAATATTAATTTCAATTTTAATTTCAATTTCAATCTCAATTTAAACTTATTACATTTTACAATGCCCGAATTCTTGGAACTCTGCTGCAAATGCTCTGGCCTATCCTCTGCTCCGGCTTAAATTGGCGTTAGGTTCTTCTAAGTATTTCTTGTTTTTACACTGATCCTTAGCGTAGGGATATAAGTAATTGTATATCGGTATGTATTGCGCATAGGATACATGGAGTAATCTTAAGCTTAGATCGACTAAGAAATAAATTACAAAAGCTTTGGCTTTGTACAAAAAATCCAGTGGCATGCAAACAAATGTTGCAACATCCTTTCTGCTGTTCTCATCTTGAAACTGAAATATTTTACAATAGCTGATAATTATAATTATTTTTAATTGGTTAAGTGACCGTGGTCTGTTATATTACACTTCTTATTGTTTTACTCTCTAGTGGAACTGCTACTTATGACACGTTAATGGCTTTTCAGTTTTACTTTCAAACAACATTTAACACTTTTTATATAATATTGTTTTTAATGTTTCTTTTTGAGCAATTCTCGCTACTTGAACATGTATGTACAATTATCGCTTATGTGGAGGGTCTCATATATATTCTTGTTGGGATGAAATGACTTTCGTTCGTGTGTTACAAAAATATCCGTATTAAATGGAAAATATCCTGTTTTTGTTTTGGTCCTTTTAAACGATTGGAAAACCATGGGAAACAATAATGTGCGATTTAATAAGGAAACGCAATTCGATTACATATATTAAAACTCGTTTTGATCGTTCGCTTAATTTCTTTTCCGAAAATATCTTACAGTTTTGTTGCTCGAAGGCAAACATTTTTTTTTTCAAATGGAAGGAATTTGTTCGTGCCTGGTAAGTGTTTCTCCGATACTCGTATCCTCATTTACATTTTAAACTATAGGTTATACTCCTCTTCCTGCCCTTCTTTAGCTCTAAACATTTTCAAAATATTTAACAAAATCAGTCGCTTTCATATTCTCCTTTGCTTTTTTCGTTTTTGAAAAGGAACTTAAAGTACATTCGTAATAATCAACTTGTAACAATATATTTTTTTTTTCAAAAAAAGAATTGTGTTTTTTAGTTTTTTTTTGGCATTTTAGTTAAGCGCACACACATACACATTGACATACAGCGATAAGGTTATAGTTACAGTTACCGTTACAGTTACAGCTAGGGGTTATAGTAAAAATATTCGAATAGTTTTCGGGGATAAAGATTGCTTTCCTCCTATGCTTTTATCCATTTTTGGTTTTGGAAAGTTTCTGAAAAGTCCTAATTTTGGGGAGCCTGGGATCTTAGCCTAGGGCAATTTTTGATACTTGGCTAAATCGGTTACAGATACACATACATATATAGCTATATAGAGTAGTAGTCGTGCGGCATAGTCCACGCGGTAATGTCGAGTAAGTGGGTAGATCCATACAAGTTAGGGTTTGGTTACATAGAACATTTTTGGTGTAAAGAACGCAGTAGGCACACACTTCCAAAAAGGACTCTCATTCGCTCATTCACTCTCAGGACACACTCACTCGCACTCATTCGAGCCTAATGGCTGCTGATTAGGCCAAGAACCATTAAAAGGGCGGGCACCACCGCCCACCGGCTACGCCCGCTAGAGGACTTGCCGTTGAAGATGGGGAAGTGTATCTGCTCGGGTCGATGGAGCTCCTCCTCCTCGTCGTCGTCGTCGATGGAGTTGGAGAGCTGGCGATGGCGCTTGGTGAAGTTGACATTGAAGACAGCCTCAGCCACGCCGCCTGGCGAGGAGACAATAAAGTAGAAGGTCCTTGGCACACGTTCGTGCATGCTGACGTAGGTGAGTCGCGCCTCCTTGCAGAAGGGCACGGGTAGATCCTGTCCAAAGTAGAGGAATTTATTTAGAAAAATTTTACAAATAATTTTTATTTATAATTCCTTACCTTGACCGCGTAGGCCAGGACAGTGGCACCGTATTGGTTTCCGGGCGTGAAGACCCGATCGCCGTGCAACCAGCGGGCAGCATGGGCCGGCGGATTGGCGCAGAACTCCACGTTGAGGTGTAGGGGTGATCCCGGATAGGCAATGGGGGTGGCATTTAAGGCTACTGCTGTGGGGGCACCTGTGGGGATAGAAGGAAATATAAATATTAAGTTTTCTTCCATGATTGCCAAGCATAGCCCCCAGATTAATTTTATAAAATGTACATCACATTACCAACTAAATCTTGGCCATAATCTAGATGTGTGGGGCAACGAGTGGAGGCGCTGGATTAAAAGTGTGGCGAAACTTTTGCAATTCAGATCCCAGAGCCAGTCCTTGCTCGTTAACTTTTCGCCCCTAGATTTTCTCTAAACAAACTTCTGTGCTAAGCCGGCTGCGGCGCACTCTCTTCTCGCATTCGCACATGCTAAGCCAATTCCGGGGCAACTGTACTCCTTCGCATCAGCTGCAATTAAAGCCGGGCGAAAAGTTTACTGCCACCGTTACCAGCGCCATCGCCACTAATTAAAAGCGTATCACCCGACAAATGTGCCACTTACTGCCACAGAGAGTGCCACCCAGCTCCCAGCACCTCCTCAAGGCCGCCGCAGTGGCACCTCCGGCAAATGGGAAAATAAGTAAGCGGTGTGGTGCCGGGTGCCGGGTGGTGTGGGAAAAATCAAAATAAATAGAGAACAACATGTCGTTTTTGGGGTGGTGGGTGGAGCTTGGCTTTGGTAGGGCCAAGAGCAGAAAAGTTGGCCCCAAGAACGGCGAAACTTCATTAAAAAGTTTGCGCCAAAAGCGAATTTTGTGGAACTTATGTGGGCCGTGAGCCGAGATACGGAGATTATCTCCCGACGATGTTTCTTGGCCAGGACCAGGGCGAAACCAGCCAACACTCCACTCCAAACGACAATCCAATTAGACACATGTGCCAGGCCAATGTATCTTTCGGGTTGGCCCCCGTGTTTGTTGCAGAAGCATATTTAATTATCGGGAGGCTAGAAATTTTGCAATTTTCCCCATCATTGCCTTGAGACAGAGACCGATAGATGCGAAATTTTTCGGAAAAGTCCCGGACTCCGGGCCAACAAACTAAACTTTTCCGGAGGAATGGCGCACCCAAGGCAAACAAAATGGTGGAAAGTGTTAAGTGCAAATGAGTGTCGATGGGTGGTGATGGGCCATGGGGGACTCGGGAGTCTATTGGTAGACACAAACAAAAACACATCGAAGAAGGACTCAACTCTTGCCCCCGACCCTTGCCATTGAAATTTTGAACACGAAATATCCATGGACCTGGGCGACTAACTGTAAAATCAATTAAACCAAGTGCGACAGGGTTGAGCCTGCCAGCCAAATTATGCGTTCTCAACGCCATTTTGTCGATCCCCCATGAAACCCTGAATCCCTTCCCTCCTCCACCACTAGAAAACCCCAAACCAAAGCCAGAAAAAGTGTAATTTATTTGACAGGCAAAAATGATTTTTGCATGAGTCCCGAACAGCCCATCCACGGCGCCACTCAAAGAGATTTAAATTCTATTTTGATTTGCAGTCAGTGAACCGTGTGCCAGCATTTTAGATCCCCGGAGACTGGATGCTGGAGAGCCAACCAGGTGGAGGGGTTGTTTTTTCCGCCTATGCCCCCAAGGTCAGTGCTTTGGTCATTGGTGCGACTTTTAATTTGATTTCCACGCCGTGTTTTTCCCGGAGGCGCCAAATACAAATGAGTTTCGGATTGCCGGCGCGGCGGTGGGGGCCCGTGAGGCAATCAAATTGAAGGGGAACATGCTTATCCTTTTGGCTCGGGTCTCTGAAACATAAATAATTGAGATTCCCAGCCAATCCGTTGACTCAAAATAGCATACATGGAGGAGGAGCGAGAGGACTCCAAGCCAAGACAAAGGAAAACAATAACAAGGCCGAAGGACAAGTCCCCCCGAAAGTAATTGCAGCTCGCGAATGAATGCGTAAATTCAATTATTTTCGGTCATTATTGTTCCTCATCCTTGTTTCCATTTTCGGTTTTTTTTCTGATTGTCGAGGACAGTGTCCTGGGTGTCCTGGGTAGTGTCCCCTTGGAATGCAAACGCATTTTGTGCATCCGCTGGAGGAAGGACAGCAGCTTTCAGGGACGTGCAATCAATGGGGCAAACTCAGTTTAACCCTCCCTTGCCCCAACACCAAACACCGACCCAACTTGCAACAACCTACAACAGTTTCTCCCCTTCAGCCAAAGTGTTGCAAAATGTTGTTGCTGCCTCACCTCTTTGCCAAGTTTTTCGCACAAAAGGCAACTACGAAAAATTAAGTTAACTTTTTCGGGCAACGGGAATTGAGTAATTTTCAGCCGTAAAACTTTATTATTTTCGACTGGCAGGACTTCAGCGTCCTCTCGCCACCCCCATTGTTGTTGCAACAATTGTAGAACATGCAAAGTTGCTGTTATTGTTTAAATATTTATTCTCAGCTGTTGCAGCTGTAAATGCTCCGGCTGGCAAAAGTTGTCTAGAGCCCCGAAAGTGGCCAAAAACATGCAAATTTCATTGGGCCAACGAGGAAAGAGGAACCGCCAAAGCAGCTCTTCAGGCAATGGACCATCGCAACATGTAATTACATTAAGCCAGCTACATTTAGTAACATATTTTTTCAAAAGAACTCTAAAAAATAGTATCTGAAAAAGATGAGTTTATTTAAGTTTCAAATCTACTAGTGTAGGGTGTGTACTGTGCTGATTAAAGGGATAGTTTCTGGCTTTTCAAATTTTTAATATTTTTCTGATCGTCAAATATCTGTTATACCTTCTCTTGTTAAAGGTCTTATCCTTAGGTCTAAAGATGGTTATCCTTTCCCAATACAAATCGTAAAAAAATAAAAAAGCAAATAAGATTTCTAAAATTTTTTAAGTAGGTTTTTTGAGGATTTCCCCCATAAAAATGTGATAAATTCTGATTGTTTCGTTTCTCTTTTTAAAAGATTCTCTTAGATTCTTAGAAGGATTGTTTTCATATTTTATATCATAACAAATATTCGAAAAATCGTTAACAGGATAATAACAATAAAATTGTTATGAGCCATTGAATTCTTAAACTTGCCACATAACGGCAGAGCTTCTCAGATTAGTGCCCTGCAATTACAGGTGAGCGGTGTTTGAAGACGTAAATACCTTTTGAAACATGCCTTTGGGGGTTGCGACTCCGATCCAACGACGCCAAATGTCATTAAGTATGCAGAGCTACATGGTCGGAGTCGGAGCCGGAGATGGTGCCGGAGACGGGCCCGGAGAACGAGTACGGAGAAAGCCAAGATAACAGGCCGTCCGACAAGCAGCAAGTGAAAATAACAATCATAATATTCAATTATGCAACGCGCTGCCAGAAGGAGTATCAAATGAACCTGGATCCTGAACCTGGATTCTGAACCTGGAACCTGGACCCTGAATCCGGATGCGGATATGGGAATGGTGGACGGGGCATCCGAAGTAAAGGAGCCAACGCTCCATATTATGCCACTGAATAATTAATAAACATTGTGTGCACTTAATGCAAAAAGCTGCAAATAAAATTACCAACCGCCGAGACAAAAACCCCTGCCTGGCTGGCCTGGCGTGGTTGTGTCCTGAAATCATGGCCCAGTTGGCAGAAACAAAAACCAAACAAAGGCTAAAGGGTCCGAGGCTCAAATTGAAATTACGTGCCCTGGCTGAGCAATCAAAGAGGGATTAGCGGGTTGTTTTTTTTGGCTTTAGTTGGCCGTTTGTCACTTGCCAATTGCGAACGGGCCTGGGCAGGCCACCTTTCGGGCCCAGCCGGGGCGATTTTAATTGAATTTATTGTCAGCGAGGTGGTTGCTGAATTATTGATTGCCGCGATGACAACTTAACTCGGCCAAAAGTAAGAGGCGGACTTTCCGACATTTATCTCAAGTTTAGTAACTTTTTGGGGGCCTCTTCCTCAGTCCAAATTGCTCAAAAATTAATGAGTGGGTGTGTGTTGTATTTGTGTTTGGCCAAAGGATGGAAAACTTTACAAAGTCATCTTGTGGTTTGGTGTGGTTTCCATGAGTTGGCTTTGCTTTTGCTTTACTGGGGTGGAGCTTTTGTTTTTGTCGAGTCCGAGCACGCGTTTTGCCAGCGATTTAAAACGCGTACTTGCCTGCGGCGAAGAGAATTCCAAATTGGAACCTCGGGATAAGCGCACTTCAGTCTGGCTTGAGGACACCTATACTTGGCTTTACTTTTCCTAATTGAAATCCCTTCGAGTGCGTCGACTTCAAAGTCAATTGCTTGGGGATAAATGCACTGAGAACTGGACCAAACAAACTTTGATGCCACGAGGTGACCTCCAAGTAGGGACGGAGGGCGGACAAAAAGATTGATATACACTCGTGTGCTTGTTAGTCTGCTCTGGTTTTATCGGGGCTACAGCATCTAGCATCGCTCGCACTTTTCAGCTCGGATGAGTGTGCAAATATCTCTAACCCAAATCTTGGAAATTTACAAAGCACGCCCCTGAACAGCCACCCATCCTCCCTTGTTTTTCTCCATTTTAGACGATGTCAACACAAATTAAGCTGGCTTGTAAAGCTGAATGCATAACCCGTGCCCGTATGCTCCGCCGTACTCCTCCATCGCCGTCCGTAGTTTACGTATTTAAATATGCTCTTTCACTTTCAATATCAAATGAGTGGCTGGTTGGCAACTTTTGCCTGGCAGCAAGATTGCAACTTGCAGATACACGGATACGCAGATACTTCGGCCCAGCCCCGGCCCCGACCTGGCAAAAGTTTCCCCATCCAAGTGTGTGTGTGGCTCTGGGTCTGAACTAAACTTTGGATGAACAGCAGCAGAGGCAGTAGCATCGTATGAAACAGCAACCCAATTTGAGACAGTCTCTGCCTCCCCCTTAGCTATTGCAAATTGCACAAGTTGCCAAAAATCGCTTCACATGTGCCACTTAAAGTTTTCGGTTTTTGGCCCGGCCCGGCTCTGTCCTGCATTTTGCCAACTTGCCACGGCAAGTTCTCTGGCATCCTGGCATACCTGTACCTGCCACTTGTAAATTTAATAAATTTTTGCATTTTTTGTTTGTTTATGCCCTACTGTGAAAGTGAGATGTTTGAAAACTTTTAAGTGATGTTGGTAAACACACAAAATTATGGTTAAACAAGACGAGAAGTGAAGTCGGGAGGAATGCCAGAAAACTTTTGATGGAATCGATGGTTCATTTTGTGCTGCCAAACGATATTTGCACTCGAAAGTGCAGCAAATGACTTTGAGATTGCAACAATGTCACTTGCAACTTTCGGAGACTACACATATTGATGGAGTGATTGGGAGAAGAGTGCGGGCAACAAACTAGTTAATTGGAAACTCTAAGGCTTATAGAACTTCTTGACCTGATTCTTGGAATTAATAAATTTTATCCTTTTATGGCTTTTATATATCCTGTAAGTTAAACACCGATTTCGCGTTGTCAATCAGCCAGCTAACAACGTGTTCAATATTCAAAAAGGGAGAGGCCTTTGAACTCTCCTGCACCTCTGACCCGTGACCCCTCTTTGAACTAGATCCTTGCATAGGCTCCTGATAAAATGTGCAACCCATGTCGAGCGGTGTTTGCGGTTACGGCGAATGCCAACCAGACAGGACCAGGACAGGACGACCAGCCACCAAGCCACCCATGTGTGTGTGGAGGGCCTATGCTTTATGGTCTGACATTTGACATTTTTATTAGCTTTGTGGCGACGGCGTTTAATTACTTTGCACGCTGCGAACAATGTCCGACATTTTTATATGCGCACTTCCGGCACATCCTGTGAAATGCAATTAAAATATGCATTTGAGTTATAGGCCAGGCCATTGAACTCCCGAAAAAAAAATGCAGATGTACACCATATATGTATATGGACACCTCATTATCCTGGAATACATTGCAGCTGAAGGGAATGCAGATAGTAATTAAACGGAATGTAATGGGGCATCAAAATACAACTAGCCTCGTCTGCTTAACCCATTAAGATCATCACCAAACGGTTAAGGGATGGGGTGGGCTGGTCTGGGCTGACATGGGCTGGCCTCGGCTGGCAAATTGTGTTGCAAACTTCTCGCAATCCACTCGAGGAAAGCTGGCGGGGGGCTGACATTGTTACGTTGCCATCCAGCCGCTTATTAGTTCGTCGCAGAAACCAGCAAATGCGGCTGCCGCTGGGCACAATTGGTGGCATGCCACTCTCGAGTTGGCACAACCCCTTCGCCGAGCCACTCAACACCCCAGCCACCGCCCATCGAGCACTCAGCCCGCCGACGACGACGTCTTGTGGTGCGGAATTTGCATGCTCAAGTACGGAAATCAAATGCATTTTGCTAATATTTTTGCAGCTGAAGTGCGAGCTGGTCAAGTGGCTGGAATTAGTTTTGATTTTCAGGAGAGTTTTAGTAGGGAGGTCACACAAGGCTGTTGGCTTGTTTTACTGCCAGCATCCGGTTGGGTAAAAAGTACACAGAAAAATCACACTATAGATACATCCTTTTAATTTTCCAAAGAATGTATTCAGTTCTTTTGGAATTTTGAGTGGGAAATTAAACAGGCCAACATTTTGTTTCCTGTGTATCTTGTCCAAAAAAGGGGTTGTGGCTGCTGGGACGGACCACTGGCGACATTGCGACGCCTGTTGGCGTCTATTTGCACAACTTTTTCAGCTCATTTCCGCTGCAGCTGCAGACAGCCCACAAACACCCACAAAGTCACCAACAGCTGCCGTCTCTTTTGCACCCGGACCATCCATCTCACTCTCTCCCGGCTGGTCCTTTTGAAGCGAGTGGCCAAAAATGATTTCTGCAACTGTCTGAAAAGTTTTTACAGGCAGCCTTGGTAGCCATTTTTTAGCTTCATGGGGTGTTTCTGATGACAAGTTTTTGACTTCATATTTTAACTAACGACTCTAGACAGAGACAAGCAGAGGCAGGGTGAGAGAGAGCGGTAGACATTGGAATAGAGATGGCTACACACATATGGAAAATTATAATTTAGTCAACAATTTTTTGGGTCTCTTTTCCTATTTGTCTGTCTCGGGAGTGTGCGGGTGGGTGAGTGGGTGGTGTGTGTGTTTTGCAGGAAAATTGAAGCGTAAAAATTAATGCTTGAGTGCATTTTGTGCAAAAGACAACACACACCCACACAGACAGAGAGACAAATACAGGAAGAAAGGACACGAGAAAGGACACCCATGGCATCAGGCGACATTCGGGTGTAATGAGAGTGGCATGGGCCTGGGAAAGTTTTGACATTGCATTCCGGAAAATGTTTTTCTTTGCTCTGCCAAAGAAATTATTGGAAAATGCACATCCCTTTTTAGTCCGGTGACTGGGTGGGTGGAAAGTTCACATTTCAGAATGCTTATAATTAGGCAAAGTTCGAATATTTACCAAGCAAATCAATTGGAAATCGAAGTGGGTGCGTTTCCGGAAAATTCCGGCTAACTGAAATCAAATTATTTTGAAATCCCAAATCGAACTTCAAAGTGTTTGCCAGACGAGGGCTATATGGCTCAGACAGTGGTTAAACTATTTACCAATTTTCTCCAGAGTCCCTTGGGGTATCCTTTTTGAAAAAAAGTCTTGGCAACTTTGAAGTTGCATTCATCTATGGGTTTAATTTTCATTTTCAATTTTGTTTGTGTGCTTTCAACCCCCCTGGAAAACGCTTATCTAATGCCCAAGATCGTCAAGGATATTTGTTATTTTCGGGGAGTGGGGACTGTGAAGCATTTAACATGCAATTTAGCGCAGCTGCTGTGAAAAATTCCTCGCTGCCTTGCTTTTAAAGCCTTATCACAGGGCACAATAAATTGCCATTTAAATGAGGCACAAATGAAAGGCAGCACAGCGAACCAAAAAAATAAAATTCTTTCGCATATTTTATGGAATGGTACCCCAACCCAGCGAGGGCAGAGGCGAAAAAAATTGCCAACCCCGAACTGCGAGCCAACCTAATGAGTAGAAACAAAGCAATATTTGCAGGCAAACGCGCCAAATTCCGAAAGCAAATTTGCCAAGAAAGAGAAAAATTACGCATGGAAAATGAAAAAATGCGAAAATATTTCCTTCCCTCGTTCCCTTGTATGGACCGAGATGGCTTGGTTTGGTTTGCTCGGCTCATATGTTGATCAAAAGCGAGCTACATGCATATTACAAATTAGCATGCATAAAACAAGGCCGAGAAGGAAATGGCCAGCGGGCGGAGGTCCTGGAGAGCCCCGGCAAGGTCCTGGGGAGTGCGGATGGAACTCGATTCGAGTGTGCGGGCGCATAAAGCAATATTTATGTTCCTGTATCGCTCGAGGGGAGTTCAACTGGGGAAGTTTGAGAGTCTGGAGCCGGATGGGATGTCGGTGGGGGCCTCTTGGTGCGTTTCTGGTTCTAAATTAAGCGTGGAATATGCGTGGAGAAGAAGCTTTTATTAAAACCAGGCCGAATAACAGGACTCTTCAGGGTGCCCTGGGTTTTATTACAGTAGGCGTGGCCTTCGGTTCGGCTTCCCGGTTCCTTGGATTGTAATAAAAATTCCGCAAATAATCATTACGGTGGGGTTTCGGGTGGGAGGCCTAATGAAAACGGGGGCGATGCCATTAAAGCAAAGTAAATGCAAAGTGTTTTGTGTTCAGCCATTAGAAATCTTAATAATACCAAGCTTTCAATCTAGTTATTATTATTTTTTAACAAGTGTCTGTTGTGAGGTATTTAATTTTCGAAAAATAAATTTTTTTCGTTGCATATGGAGGATTATTAGGGGCTTAGAAGTAGTACTACAAGGCTTACACCACAGTGCTCATATAAAATCTTTGGTGAACGTGGGGTGCATCTCCAAAGGGATGCAACGCAGTGAAGGAGACATCTACAACCCTATAAAAGATAATATTCTTGATCAGGATCACCTCCTAAGTCGATAAATCTATATGTCCTTTGGTCGAAGAATCTACGAGACAAAAACTCATATAGCTTCTATAAGGATAGTGTTTTTGAAGCTTAATAGTAAGGACTTTTAATCGATCACATATTCACACTTTTCATATTCATTATTATTTTTACAAAATCAATATTAACGTAAAGTCCGATATATTTTTTTCTGATTAGTGACAAAATATATATATCTTGCAATAGAAACCTTTGAAAACACAAAGGGAGCAGAGTAACTTTAAAGGCGTTTTTAACTACACTGTGTGTCCAATGTCGGTGATCTCGATTTCACAAAAATGGATAAACTGATTGATCAAAAGTTATTACAAAAGCTCCTTTAATGTATTCCACAGGTAATGTACAAAGGATTTAATTTTCAAAAATTTATTACCATTTTTTTCAACCATTTAATGGAACATTTTCATCCGAAAAATATATTTGGTATATTTCGACCAAAATTGAAATGTTTTTAATTTCATCGTTACATTTAACCATTCTTAAAAACAATTCATTCAATAATCCAGATAATTAATCCGGAGGTAATATATTTGTATAACTATTTTTCTTCGATCGGCATACTACTATCTTTATAAAATAATAATTTTCATGGAAAAGCTTGAGGTATCTTCGCCCCTTAACCGCAAGGGTATATTAGCTTCGGCTCACCCGAAAATATCTGTACTTTCCACATTTTTCTAATTTTAAGAATGACAAAAAATCTTCAAACAAATCCTCAAAAGTGGTATGCAATGCCATACATTTTTAGGGGCAATTTTTCTATTTGTCTACTTTATAAATGGCTTATTTTTTGTGGACTTGAGCGCTTGGTAATCTTCATCAAAATGCACTTTGAAGCTGGGTGCTGGGAAAAAATTAGCTTCTTTTTGCCACAAGTTGGCGCTGCATTTGTTTAAATTACTTGAAATAAAACGCAAACAAAAATTGCAATGCATAACAAGAGGCGGGGGCAGGAGCGCCGGCAAGAAGGCAGAGTCTACTACTGAGCTACTTTCGCCAACTGGCAGTTAACATATGCAGGGCTTGACACGCCCCCCACACACAAATGCACCCACGCACACACTGTCAACAAGAAGACGCCCACACACACACACACACGCATAAAGTTAACGACAGCGAAAGAGGGCAAAGAAGAAACGAAATATAGAAGCATAAAAATAAAAAAAGAAAGAAAGCGGAGAAAGGATGAGGAGAATTCTGAGAGAAAATTGTTATTTAATTTGTGTGAGTGCTGAACATTTTTGCAGCTGCTGTTGCTCAAGTTCCTGTTGCAAAACTTTTCGCCCAGCCCGACCAGGCCAGGCCAGCACACGCACTAAACTTTAACACAAGCATAAATTTTTGGCGCACACACACATGCAAGGGTGTGTGGGTAAGTAAGTGCACTTTGCATTTGGGGGCGCCGCGAATCCTTTTGGCTTTCTTCAAAATTCATATGCACATTTATTTTATTCGCAGCCTCTTGGGCGCACCGCCCTGCCATCTCAAGTAGCTGCATATGCAAGTAGGTGCTGCTCCTGCATCTTGCCTGCTTATTTGTTGCATAATTTCACCCTGCCACAACCTCGTCGCCCTCCTGCCCGGCCCCCTGCCCTCTGCTCTTACTAAACTTAAACGAAGCGTAAAGGCAACACAGGCTGCAATTTTAAGTCACGAGTTCATTAGGAAAGTCCAGGGGAGGTGAACAAAAAACAAAGGGGGCCGAAGCAGAAATTCATATGAATAATGAAGAATCGCACAGCACGGTAAGCTTTACTTTCTTTTCAGCTTCCAGCAGCGCCAGGACCTGCTCTCTAATCAAAAATGTCAACGAAGCAAATGATTGAGGCCACTGCTAATATTCTTTTGTCATCGTTTTCTGGCTTTTTTCGGTCTGCCATTTGACTTGGTAATTATGGACAGGTAATCCTGGGCAGGAGGCCTCATTGTTTGCTCCGATTACATGCCATCCTCTGCCAATCGGTTTATGCTTATAATGAAACTCAAACCCGAGCAGATTGGTAGTTCTTTCAGGGCCCTCTTCTGGCTGAATACACTCGAAAGAAACGCGAAACTTTGCAGACAGAGGAAGCGAACTTTTCGCAGTTGCTCTTTGTATTTTGTTTAATTTTATAAGCAAACACAAATAGAGCAAGTAGTGAGTAACTAGCCCCCAACCATCCTGCGCTCCTATGGCTTCTTTTTAGCTTCCAACTCCTGTGAATATAATCTATTGTATGTCTGTCCAACTATCTTACTTCCAGTTCCTTACAGCCATCTTCTTGTGCTTCTCCTCTCTTTGCATCCTGTCGCCTGTGAGTGGAAGCCTGGGAATCCTTTTGGCGTCTGCCACTTGATAAATATGACTATTTCACGCTTCCCTCCATCCCAACTCCTACACCCAACAACCACCTTGCCCTGGCCATTGCTTTTGGCTTTTCGTTGTATATTTGCGTTAAGTGTTAGCAGCCACGCTTCGTCCTGTGTGTCCTCCTGCCTGGGACCCCTTTACATTTTGTTTATCTAGCACTCAATTTCGCAGTTTTAATGACAAACTGTCTTACCTTGAAATTGCATGCGGGAGCATTATAAGTGTCTCCATTTCACCTCCCACTCTGCCACCCTGCCAAGCCACCCGTTCGCCCACAGGAGGACTTTGTTTGATTGCTTGGCGTGTCCTGGAGAGTCCGGAGTACTGGGAACTTCATGTTTGGATTGCACTCGAGGGTAAGCTTGGCCAAGTCCTCATCTCCGCTGCTCCCTGTATCTGTCAGATACTCCTCCTCCTCCTGCTGAGCACTACTTGGCAAGTTTTATTGTCTCAATGTCCACTTAGCTTTCGCCTCAAGACAACTTAATACGCTGGACTAGGGCTTCGTCACCGGAAAGGGAAAAACAAGGCTCACACAAAGGCGGACTAAAGCTGAGGAGGAGTCCTTCTACTGCTGGTGATGTGAAGTCAAAGCTAACGCATTTTCCTTAATTTCCGGCAGCATGATTTCCAATTTTTCTTTTGAATTCCCTTGCACTTGTCGTATACTTAATATATCTGCCAGCTGACAGAGACACAGAAACAGACAGAGACAGAGACAGACTGATGTACAGCAGAAAGAGAGAGGCACACAGAAGCTGATTGGAATTGCCTTCTGCAATGTCATCAATCATGCGTCGTTTTCCACACGCCCAGGCAAAGATTTTGACAAGTGTCAATGCGACAAGCAAACGAGCGATAAGCCAGACTATAAACCAAAAAAAATATATATAAGGCACAAAAAGAAAGCTGAGAAACAGAAAAAACAAAGGTGTGGGGGGATGGGTAGATAGGGCGATGGGAAATCACATGCAAAGTAAAATGTCGAACTTCTGACAGCAAGAAAATAAAACTTTTCATTTGTTTTCCTTGGCTCTGCCGTGTCCCGAAACTGCTGTCAAAGTTTTTAATGTTTTTAACTCCTCGCTGTCACCTGAGCTGCCATCCAGTTGGAAATAAAAAAGAAGCCCCCTCTACCCCCCTTCAGGCCGTGAAGAACTGGGCCACACCCAAAATGGTCATGCCACAAAGGTGTAGTGGCTTCATTTCTTTGATTGGGATGCTGGGATAGAGGTCATCAGGGAGTACACAAATCCAGCAAGTGTGAACAGCTCTGAACTGGCTCCAGAGAATAGAGACTGTCAGCTATGATGGCCCTTTGATTATTTATAATCTTGTTTGCTTTTTAAATTAATTTGAAGCTATTTTTTAGGAGCCTATGCCCATTTTTAATACTAAAACTCTCCTCCCTCATAGAATGATTTCCACTTACCCTTCACAGACACCGTGACACTCTGCAGGACCTCCAGCTTCTTCTTGTTGGCCGGCGATTGGCCGACGCACTTGTACATGCCCGCATCCTGGTACATGACGTCCTTGAGTGAGAACTGGCCGGTGGGCTGGCTGCTGCCGTAGCCCAGGCCCCGGAGACGGGCCGAAATGGGATCCAAGTGAGACCAGCAGCCCAGAGAGCCTAAAAGACATGAAAGTCATTGCATAATTTAATTAATTGACTTCCAAAGGGGGGTCGACTGGGGTCCAGGGTCGGCAGGAGTCGGCCGGAGTCGCCAGGAGTCGTCGGCACGCAAGTTTTAATTTCTTTAATTGATGCGTCGCCGGTTAAAAGGCCACGCCCACGCAGCCACGTTACCAAACGCCCCCGCCGCCCGGCCATTTGTCTATTTTTGGTATTTGGCGGAGAAAGTGGGCAAAGTAAATTGCACGCATAATTAATTTCCAATTGCGCTAATTAATGAAAAGCTCCCCCGAATCGAACGAAAGTAAAACGTAAAATGTAATTACAGCTCAGACGCATTTGTCAGCCTAAATGGGCCAGGCCGAGAATTCTGATACTCCTCCGACTTCTAAAATTTGTTCCTTTGAAGTCTCCATTTGCCAGAACTCAGCTAGAAGGCCTTTGGCGGGGATACCTAAAACGGAGGCTTACCTTGCGGACACTGCAACGTTACGGCGCCACCCAGCTGCACTTCCAGCTGCCCCTTGTTGGGATTGTGCGAGGCAGCTGCCACGGAAACATCCTGATCATCCGGCTCCGAGGTCACGTCCACAGAATCGTCTGAAACGGCAGAAAGGAAGGGGAAGAGCTTACATAAGTTAAAGCCGCAAAGTTTAGGCCACATGTGGCACTAACACACACTGAGAGCTTCGAATGCTAGAATTTTAAAGCAGGAGTTTGGAATCGGGCCAAGACTGTTGAATGGCTGCGACGCCCGAATGATTTCAATCAGCTAAAAAGATTACTCCGATACAGCAGCATTCTCTTTTCTCGGTGCAAATCCCACAACTGTCGGCAATTGTCAAATGTGACAATATTTCAATGACAGGAGTCGGCAACAAATTGCTGACGCGCTGCCGACACCTGAGTCACTCCCTGCCGGCACCGGGCCGCAATGAGTTGTCACTTCCGTTCTGATGCCAACTAAAAGTGAAAATCGTTGCGCAGCTAGCTGGAAAATTGCCTGAGCTGCAATCTTCTTTGCCGCAAAATTCATAAATACATATATTTTATGCTTGTTTCCGTGGGTTGTACGGAGGGTGGTGTAAGGAAGTAGGAAGAACCCATAACGATGCTTCATTCTAATTTCGGAGCAAGGACGAAGGCACTGGCAGGAGCAGGAACAGGAGCACACCCATTCGCATATTTTCCACTTGCCTTGCCAGGCGGAGATGGGAGATGCCTGGGAGATGGCTTTAAATTTCAGTCCGCCTTTGTGGTGCGGCATACTTTATGGCGCTGTTCATATTACGGTATAAATAACAATTTGCCCTGACATGTGCCTAAAAGTATGCGACCGTCTAGTACGCCTCGCCTTTGTCTGCCACCGGATATCATAACAATAAGTTGCCAAGTGGCGACATGGCGACCTCACCGCCACTGCCACACCGTCGACTGGCAACAAAAAAATCTTAAAAAAGAAAATGTACATTTTTTCGAGGACAAAGGAGCCGCAGAATCACCTCGAAGCTCTCCTTGGGGCCAACCGACAAATTAGCAGACCCAAAAGTGAGCCGCACAATTAACAAAAACTACTAATTACCGAATGGGAGGGCCGGAGAGCAAGTTCTCTAATCGATGGCGAAGCCCTTGAAGGGCCACCACTCCACACCACGCCAAACTGAGATTTCCCCGGGTTGGGACGACAATTAATTGTAAGCTCCTTTCCCTTTGGTGGAAAGGACCCTTCGTCGGATGTCAATCAAGCGGCAGGAGAGCCACCCCTTGGCGAGCGTTTTTATTGCTGACAATAGCGCAAAAGTCTTCCCCTAGGCCTCGGCCGGGAGGGCGTGTTACTTAGTCAAAATCACGTAGTTAAAAAATGTTTTTATTGCCCAACAGCACAAAGGCGGACAAAGGCGGCGGCGCACAAATTGACAACTTCAAACAGGGGGCTGGCGGTCGTGAGGGGTTCTCGGCTGCAGCTTTGACAGAAATAAGAACTCTCGCAGTCCCACTGTCCCGGTGTCCCTGTCGCACAAAAATGTCTAATGAGCTCAGCTTGTCTCGGCTCAACTGACAGACATTTGTCATTGGCGAGGGCTGGCGGCGTGTTTCGGGGCGATGCGATAACAAAAGTGTCCATAAGCGTCTACACAGCGAGCAAAATCCCCCTCGAAAAAATTCTCATTAATTTCGGCTTGAGTGAGAGATTTATCTCTATGAATTTTGAATCAAAATGGTTTTAAATTTACGCCAAACAATCAAAGGAATTCGACGCCCATTTGCGGTTTCATATAAGCGCTATCTCAGCCCGAAATGTAGCTGGTTTCGAGTTGCGAAATGTCAGGGGTATATCTGATACATTAAACGACATATTTAGAGTAGACTTTTCGAGTTCTTGAAGTACTTACTCCCACCCTTGAAGCAAAAAAAGAAAGGACTAACAAACTCTTGCAATATATTTTCCCAAAGCACACACATCCATAATTTTGAGCACTTGTTTCACGCATATTTTACTCAATGGCCATTCATAAAAGTGTCCGCCCACTCCAGAAAGTACAAAAACTCAAAGAATATAGCCAGAGGAGAGCAAAAATAACAAATAAACAAAGGCAAACAAATGGGCATCGAGTACCGCCCATATGGCGACAGCGAAGTAGATTCCGGAGAGAGAAAGGTCCTGGCGAAAGGGCGAAAGTGATTCCCGGGGCATATCATTTTCGGTGGGGGTGAATGGATGAGGTGCTGAGGAGGCGGCAAGACGCACACTCGAATAAATCCCAACTCATAACAACAACAAATCTGAAGGGCAAACAACAAATACCAATGCAAACAAGAAGAATCAATATGCCGGGCGAGACTGAAGAGCCCACCAATCATTAATCATAAAGCCTCATCATCATCATCATCCTGCCAGCCAGCCAGGCCAGCCAGGCAAGTTTGCGTTTCGCCTCCAAGGATTCTGTTTGGGCGGATGGGTTCTCGCCTGCCAACTGCAGGCCGGTTCCAGAATCCAGTTTCAGATCCAGTTTCCCGAAGAGTACTTGGGAATCGGGAGTGTATCGAGGTGGCTTCCAATGTGTCGACACGCGTCTATCCCCTGTCCAAAATGCGTGAATATGACGGGCGAGTGCGATCCATAAATCCTTCGCCGATAGCTGGTATTTGCTTTCCCCTTCACGACTTTGAGATACCCGGTACTAAAGGCCATCAGGGCTGTTTAAGTCTTGACTCTTTCCTGCCTCTTAAATTCCAACTACAAAAGGGTATCTTTTTTCTTTTGCAATTTTCATTAGCACTCCATGGCCCACCCAAGATTAATTTCCATTTTTTTCATACCCCACACCCCTGCTCCGGCTTCAGCTCTTCATTTTCGCAGTTAGTCATGAATATGAAGGAGGCCGACGAGTTGCAACATCATCATCGTCCTGGCAGGCATCGCGGCAACAATCAGCTTAACTTACAAGCTGCATAAACAGCCGGCGGAAGCAGAGCGAAGAGTAAACTTGGGCGATGCGATGGGTTGCTGTGATTGCATTTGTGTCTTGGTTATAAATTTTAATTTTTATCCTCCCGCCAGCCAGCATACACCCACTCACCCTTTAGTCCTGGGAAAGCCAAAAGAGTCCTCGAGAATTTTCGTTGCGCGATTAATTTGCAATGAGTTGAAATTGAAGATGATTGCAGTGGATGGATGTGATGCGCCGAGCAAAACAAGACATTTCAAAGGAGACGATGATGGGTTAATTTCAGGACTCAGGATTCAGTATTCAGGAGCAGAGATGCAAATTAGAGACGAGCTCACCCTCGCTTCAAGAGTGAACTCAAGCCGAAGGATACTTTGTCTTCATATCCATAAAGGATAATCGCTCTCGACAAATTTACGTCCACTTCATCGAAGCGAAGGAAATGCCTCTGAACGCAAAAGTTTGCGATCATAAAAAAATGTATATTTTCACTCGAAGCATTTGCCCGCAACGAGTTTTTAATATTTTCTCAAGTTTCCCAACAAAGGGGACACAATTGGAATGAGTTTTGCGTTTCATTTGAGGCAAGAACAAATAAAATTTTATTGAAAATCTTTTTGGAGCGACCCTCAGCCCCAGTCCTTAGTCCTAAATCCTCAGACATCCAAACATATACCAAAACATAATCGCCTGCTATAAAAACAAAGGCAAAAAAAAAAACTAATAATCGTGCGCGCCGATAAACACAGAAATTCAACTTGGTCGAAGGACAACGGGCAGGACATGGGACATCCTCATAAGGATTAGAGCGGAGGGGGAAAATAAACAATAAAGTTAAACCGCGATAAGCAGCATGACAAAGGATAATGGATAACATGCCCAGGCCCAGGCGCAGGACTTTCTGCCGATTTTTCGGGTTTGGGGCGCAAGAAATTGTTGGCAATGAAAATGCTTGCGATAGCGTGTAGAATTAAATTTTATTGTAATTCGCCTTCAGCTTGTGCCCTCCTCCTGGCAGTGGCAGGACTTTCCCACTCTGCCCACAGGGACTCATCGTTGAAGACTTCTGTTTGTTTCTCCTTCGGAACGAGTGAAGTGGTTAGAAATGCGGCAGAGTGCTTGTGGTGGAGTGGCGATGGGGCCGGGCCAGGACTAGTGGTGCCAGTGGTGGTTGTCCTGGGATAGCTGGGATGCATTTTCACGACAGTTGGTTGGGCAAATTAGTTCAGTGCGAAGCGAATGCAATTTGCACATGGATCTCGTTTCGGGGCGGTGTTCCAGCCGCAAAAGTGTCTCAGGGGAATCGCACTGAACTGACATGAAGTGAACCGATTCGTCTTTCAGTCCAGTGACTCTAGCTGATAAACTAATTTCGGTTTCGGGTAACTAACTCATAGATACGTTTTTTTTTGAGGATTTCCTACGGTTTGTAGGAATTGTTCGTTTAAAGTTTAAGAGTAGCTCTCCCAAAGGATAGGTATTTATAAATCAAACGATATGTGAAGTTTGTGAAGGACCTGCCTGGCCGGAATCTAAGCCAAAACTTTTGCTAATTGCACATTGTTTGGCCAAAGGCCATGCAAGCCACTCAGCATTAATTAGCCTCGATGAGAACTTTAACTCATTAATGAAGCTGGCAAACAGAAACTTGGTCAATGGCCAAGGCTTGTACCTGAAATGGCCCACTTCGACTTTGAGTTGAGTTCTTCGATCCTTTGCAGCTTTTTTCTTGTTTTTGCCATCACGTCTCTGCTCTCCTGTTGACGTACGTGTCAAATTAGCGACGTTTTAACAAGCTGGCCGTGTCCTGTGTGTCCTGGGTCCTGTGACTTCCGTCCTCCCCTCTCGAAGCCTCCAGACGGGGCGAATCAATCACGCGAAAGTGGCCGGCGCAGAAAACTTTGAGCAACTGCGTCAAATTGCCTACTTTTGTGGGACGTCATGTACCAAAGAGTCCTTCTGCCGCTGCCCGCACCTTCTCCATTCAGGTCCTGCCGCTCTTTTGGTTGGCATCGCTGATTGCTTTTTCATTGCAGTTTGTCAGCGAGGCGGCCTCCTTGTTGTCGACAGCAAAGTTTTCTTCTCCAGCCAGGACCACTGCCACTGCCACTGCCGCTGCTGCCACCTGTGTACTACCTGTTTTCGCTTCCATTTTCCAGCTCGATGGCTGAACGTTTCGGCCCAGATTGGAGCAGGGAGGAAACATATCGTCAGCAATTAAGCCAGCATTCAAACGTCTGTCTGGGATTTGGGATTGCTGGTTCTTTTTTCTGGTTTCCTCTCTTCTGCCTCCTTAAATGCGATTTATCAGTTTTTTTTGCCCTTTCCTCCCGCTCGAAATTTTTGCGCTTTTTTTACAATTCTTCCTCAAAAAATATTTTTCCAAACGCCATTTATCATTATGGTTTGAGGAGGCAGCTGTTTTATAGTTTATGACGGGCGAGTCGTGTCTTTCCTTCTACTATATCTTATAGGTATTTCAACTCGCAGATACACATACTAGCACGTACATATAGAGAACGCCTGTTGTCATAAATGGGATTTTAGATGCCGACTGTTGCCGCCCGGATTTCGCCAGTTCGGCAGTTTTGTGCCTCTGCTTGGAGTTCGATAAAACGTTTTACAAATTGATTTATGTGCTTAACATGTTGCCAGCTCAGCTCTCGCGTCTCTCACAATTAGATTTCGCTGGAAAATCGGTAGGAAAAAGTTTTTCCTTCCTTCGGAAGGCGAAAGCATCGACATCGGCCACGGAGTCCCCCATCAATCATCGATAATGTCGATAGGACTAAAATGCCCTGCCACACTTTTTGGCCTCTTTGGGCTCTTTTCGATTTCTGTTTTTTCCGGCCCTCTGTTTTTATTAATAAAGCATTTGTTTTCCCCATAATGAGCAACGACAGGCGGCTGACAGGAGTGGCGGGAGCGGCTGAAAAAGAATCCCTCCCCCGGGGCCATAAAAAAGTGGCAACACTTTGTCAAGTTGTTATTACCAATATTTTATTTCCGCTTTGGTCTTCTATTCGTTTGTCTAGCTGGCGTTTTCCACGTTTTCGGCCATGATTGATGGCCCAGTTAGTGGGATGAAGATGGATTTCCGGCCAGTGCAGTTTCTACTACAAATCTCGACCTGTCTCCGATTGGCTTCGAATTGCATTTTGACGCCTAATGAGCCTGCAAATGAGTTTTCTAGAGTTTGGCGCGTAATTTGATTTTGTGTCTGGTGGGGATGCTGCTTTTAGGCATATTTGCAAACAAAGTGGCGGCTGTCGGCAAAGTAAATTCAATAAAAATATTTACAAGCATTAACACGCGCTAAGAGCATAAAGAAAAAGCCCGAACCCGAAAAACCCGCAAACGAGAAAATATTGACAGCAAAATGGCGCGTAAGCGTAAATAGTAAAAGGATGAGGTGCTGGTAAGGAGTGGCGGAGTGGCGTGGGAGTGGGACAGACAGGGGGTTGACAAGCTCTCAGCACCCACTCAATGCCACTGCCAATACCAATGAAATTTGCCACATTTTGCATATGACACAGGGTGGCGCCACAAGGCTCCTTGCCAAATTGTTCGAAGAACATCCCCCGACGAAAAAAAAAACAGCTCTTCTGCCATGCCATCGGGGTGCCATGTGCCAGTGTCGTAAAAATATTCGCTGATTTTTGTTCATTTCCCCGGAGAGTGTTACGTACGTAATTTTACAGGGACAAACTAATGGGCGAAATATTATCACGCGCCATTTTTTGAGGCAATTTCACGCATACGCGGTCTAATTTACGGATACATTTATTTTCGGCGGCCCTCGTAATACTCACATCGCACACTGAGGTAATAGCCAATCGACGAGTACTGGAAGTTGAGGTGCCGGGATGTGCACTTGTACCAGCCGGAGTGTTCGCGCCGTATCGACGTAAAGTTCAGGAAACCGTCGCCCGTTTGAGGCACCTGTAAAAAAATATATAGTCTATATTATAAAGATATAGATAGAGCCAGGGAGGTGGGGTAAAATGAGAGCTCTGCTCGTTATGCGTAAACAATTTTTGGTAATTAAGGCAAGGCAAATAGTTTCGCACAAGTTTGCACCTCGCCAAGGAGAACTTCTCCTCTCGAGGCAGCGACAACTGCACGAAAATCCATTTAAAACTTGCTCCTTAGCCAAAAATCACACAAAAGACCGAGCCTTCATTTTGGCGGCCTACGTATGCAGGCTTTTATCCCATTTTACGCATTTTCCCACCTTTATTTCGCCTACACTGAGATTATAGATTGTAGATAACTGAGATTATAGATTGCGGATAACAATTTGTGTGGATTTCAACCTACTTATATTTACAATTCTTTACATCTAGGAATGTAAATATTTTAGTATTATTTTAACAGATTTTAAGCTTCTTAATTATATATGTCACAAAGAAGACTTAAGTGTTCTTAATAAAATGTAAGTGTCATTCTATATAATCTAATTTTAAATTCTAAATAATCTTCATTAAGTTTTTTGATAAATATTGAAAGAAAAATGTAATATATATTTATTTAATAATCATTATCTTTCGGTATAATATATCCTTGATAAAGGTAGGTAGTAGGTAATTACATAAGTGGAAATCTTAAAGTCCTATGATGCTTTTTTGTAATTACATTTATTCTTTAAACATTAGTAGAGCTTAGTAGAGTATATTCTTTAAACTTTAACCAGAGCTTTTGTCTTAGAAGTTCTTTGAAGATTTAGGATAATCTTTCCATAAAAAAAAGGAAATAAATAAATTGGCTAATATTTATAACAATTGTTCAAACTAAACCGAATAATCATTTTTTACCATTAAATACCGAACCGATACAATTTTTTTTCTTAGTGTTGCCGAAAAAAACTTACCGGCGTGTCACCATCGTCCTTCTGCCAGCGCGGAGTGCTCGGGGGATTGGAGTCGACGTCGCACTTGAGGCTAACTTCGATGCCCTCGCGGAGCGGATAACCAAAGCCAGGTGTGCGGGATATGGCGAAGGAGGGCGTGTCTGCAATGGGGACAGATGGTTATTTTGGTTTGACTTTGGCTGCAGATTTTCGGTGTCTTCTCTTCACTGCCGACCGACCGAGCAAGTCTAGTCGGTTGCCGGCACATCAACAAAATAGTTTTTTAATTAAAAAATTACTCAAAAAATGGAAAGAGTGGGATAAAAGGGGTAAAAACTGAACGTAAGAAAATGAAACTTTTATAATTAAACTAAATGCAAATGTTAGGCTCATAGTGGTGGGACTTGTCTGTTCTGGACAGGCAAAAGGTAAATAACGCAGCGAGAATTGTTACCCCAAGGTGTTTGTTTAAACGGAAGGATAAAGGAATTTCTTTTGAAGTTTTTCAGTTGGGAGCTCAACCGCAGACATTCTCAGATTAATGTTTTTATTTTTGAATCCACGGATGTGTTATATCAAGCTAATCTTAGCGAATTGACTTGGCTAATTGACTTTCACAAAAGTGACTGATTAATTAATTTGTTTTAGTTAGCGATGACAGCATTTAATTACCAGTGGCTGAAACATGTCAATTAGAAGTGCATTCTGACCAAGTTTTCGCTCACAATGGCCTGAACAATTTTTGGCTCTGGCACTGATTCGAAACCCATTCCATTCCGGTATCAAAGTAATTCGATATACGTTTCAAAACGCAACTTCGATTTCAATCCCAAACTGCCAATCAGAAATCCATTCAGAGCATGTCAAAAAGCCATCGACAAAATGTAAATCTAAATGTAAATGCAAATAATTGGAATGCCCCACCAAAGCCCATATCTGCAGCACTTTGATGCGGCCATGATGCGGCCCTGCCATTCCAACCGTCCAGACCTTCTCCGTGTTCGGTGTTTGGACCCTCTGTCCTATTCAATGCATATTCATGGGCATAAAT